>OX451738.1:1099350909-1101983409 GCA_948472305.1 Vicia faba
TTTCTGCATTTATAGGTTCTTCATTTTACCTCTTTATTATTATATTATCATTGCTATTCTTTTTTATTGCATTATTTATTATTACTATTTTGTTTGTCAAATTTAATTGCTATGTCATTTTTCATCATAACTATAATTATTCATGCGTTGTTAATTAGTAACATGTTTGACTAAATAGTCTTGAGTCCAGTGTGTGAGGACCGTTGTTGCCAACAGACTCGGTAGAAAATAGTAGGTGCAAATTTATGATTCGAATTTTGTTTTGGTTTTAAGTTCTAAGTCTAATTTAAATAACCTTGTCACGAGAGTGAAAGATTATTTAACACGATTTTTTCACGAGAGTGAGAAATCAATTAAGGTTAGAGACGTCACTGCGAGAGCGTGGGGATCGAACCAGATAGTGGAAATTAGGCAACAAATCTAATACAACGAGAGCGCTTTAGATGCGTTTAGGATATTATTGGCTTTCAAAAATATATTTCTTAGTTACCGGGAGAGCGAGAGCAAAATCTTGGGACCAGGAAGTATGGCTTTAGTTAATAACGCGAGAGTGTGAGACAGAGTCTTTAAGTTAGTATATTCTACGGAACTAAGTTATAGTCGTTATTAGTACCCATTTTCTATAAGTCCTTCAGGAACGTGGAAATCATATACCGGCCTCGTTTTAGTATTATTTTCAAACCTTTAGCATTTAGTACTTTTTTCCCCTTAATCAATTATTCATTAGCCTTAGATTTACAAAGTGATGATAGATTACGGTAGGTTGACATTGGTCTCTGTGGTTCGACAATCTTTTATATTACTTCGATATTTTCGTGCACTTGCGGACGCATCAAGTTTTTGGCGCCGTTGCCGGGGACCAACAGTCAATATTGTTATTTCGTTGTTGCACCGTATAGACTAAGGCACTCTTGTCCCAATTACTATGTATCACCCAAATTTTTCTACAACTCCCATTCAGAGTATTTCGCGGAATCACAAGAACCCCATAAATCCAACCTCGAAATACTATTGAAGAATTTCAATGCGTCACAAACTCATTCTCACCTGAATTACCTTTCCAACTACCAATCCCAACATTGTGAAGAATCGCAAGAATACTATAATTCCAACCAAACTTATCCTCAACCAAATTTCCCCTACAATCACTACACCCAATATTTCGAGGAGACGCAAGAATCCTACAAATCCGACCTCGAAATATTAATGGGAAATTTGACTGAAATATCTATGATGATAGAGCACTTTGTGGAAACACAAAATGCGACTCTAACTCACTTTGAAAAATCAGAAGAATCACATGATTTCAACTTTGAAACGTCAATGAAGGGTTCTGATGCGGCGCTAATTCACTCTAGGTTAGAATCTATGATGGAGCACTTTGTAGAGACACAAATTGTTCAGAATGAAGAGTTTAGTAAACAAAGTCTTCAAAACAATGAAACCCTTAGGCAACTGGCACCTGTGGTTGAGTCCCTTGCGACTCACAATATAGCCTAGAGACTCAAATCTCCCAGCTTGAACAAAACCCTCTAGGACCCTTTCCCGAGGAGAAAATAAATGTTATAACAACCAGTAGTGAAAAACAAATAGAAAATCCTAAGAAGAGTAATAATGAGGTTGAGGAGAGTGATGATGTGGTTGAAGAGAGTTCTGACGAGAAAGAGTAAAGATTGAGAAAAATCATTCAACGCCATCTGAAAGGGAGGTTGTAGAATAGGTAAAGAAGAAAGCACCTATTATTGTTCCTCATCCTTATACCCCACCAATTCCTTTCCGAAAAGTTTTATGGAAGCTCATATAGACTCCTAATATAAAACGTATGTGGAGGTATTGGAAAATATTCACACCAATGCACCCTTGTTTGAAGCCTTGCATAAAAAGAGAAAATTAGAGGACCATGAAACTAGGGATATTATTAGCGTTAAGAGGGTAAGGTTAACCTTTGAGGTGGTGGATGAAATTACTAAACCCAAACTGGAAAATATGATACCTAGGATAGATCCAGAACCACCACCACAAATTCAAAAGAATGAACCGCCCCACAGAAGAAAGAAAAGAAAAGGTGAGGGATATGTGAGATGGCTTGATAATTGGCCATGGAAAATGACAACTACTAAAAAGTTCAATCGAGGAGTCATTCTCAAGAGAATCACCATGAGTTCTTGCACTCCTGAGCTGTCAAGCTATCGACGTAAACAAAGCGCTGCGTGGGAGGAAACCCACGAGCTTTTAATTTAATGTTTTGTTTTTATTGTCTAAATTTGCAGAAAATAAGGATATGGATTGCTCCTCGCGTCTCAGCCATCTCTAGGCGGAAAATGTATAGATGATCATCTCGAAGATGAGCCGATGCCCATTCACATTCCTACAAATGTCGCTGCTGGTGGTGACACCATTGATGAGTATGATAGGAGAAGGTACTTCCTTTGGATGCAGAGCGGATTTGATCGTGATAGCCCATCAATAGCATTCATACAGGTTTTGTCTTTCCTATTTCCACCTTTTATCAAAACATTGAGGATAATGTTTGGTTTAAGTGTGGGGGAGGAACTCACCGCTTTCCCATTTATCGCTTTTAGTTTGATTGATCGTTTTCTAAGTTATTTCATGTTTTTAGGATTACTTGTTTTCGGTATTTGGACGAGCCATAGCATGTGTTGTCGAGTCTGTATGCCTATTTTCAGTTGTTATCGAATTTCCCCGAATTTTTAAAAATTTTAGCCTCCAAAAAAAAATTATTTTTGATTCATGGCACCACGCTCTGAAAGTTTATAGGTTGTTTAGGCTTTGTTAGAGAGACTTGGGAAAGTTTTGATAAAAGAGATACCGTTATGACACCCTAACCCCTCATTATGTGATATCAATCCGGGTACCCATTATGTCAAGACCTTAGACTCAAGATTTCAAAGTAGCTCTTAAGTAGTTTATATTAGCAGTCAGCACCATCTTAAACACAAACTACGTAGGGAGTCGATGAATATAAGTGAATGATCTTGTTTTTTAATAAATAAATGATTTAATTGAAAAATAACCTTCTAAATTAGGTGACCCTCACCCGATCATTTAGCCCAACGATTGTTAAGCCTGTAAGAATTTAATAATAAGCACCCATTGTTGGTTGGTCCAGAGGTCACTGGTACTGGACTTAGTAGGGCGAGCTAACGGTCCGATCCCCGCAACTGCAGTTGGGAAAAATGGGTTGCACCGCTTAAATACCAGAACCCTGTGCTAAAGAAAAGAAAAGGATCATAGTCGTTAACCGATTTTCCCCTACTTTGTGCGTGTACAGATAACGGGCTTAATGTGATTGCGCTTGAATGAATAGAGTGAACTAAAAATAAGAGATATAGGTTGAGTTATAATGGAATGATTAGAATTGGTTTGCATAAAGTGGGAGTCTTTGAACATTGTGTCGTTACGGTATCCTTTGTATTGAATACTTAATACCTATCAAACTAACATTAGCCTAGCAACCACATATGATTAGGAGTCGTGTTGTGCCCTTGTTTCAAAGCTCTCTTATCATTTTTTTACCGTATTGGTTAATTGCTTGAGGATAAGCAATTGTTTAAGTATGGGAGTTTGATAGCACGAAAATATATAGTATATTTGGCATGATTAACATGATCTTATGTCTCTATTTTATTTTAATTATGTTGCTTTATGTTGGTATTATGCTGGTATTTAATGTATTTCAGGAATTTAATATTTAAAAGGCTTGTTTGAGAAAAGGAAGAAAAAGGGGGTACAAATGAAGTAAAAATGAATAAAATATAAAAGAAAAGAAAAAAGCCCACGAAGAACCATGCTCAAGGTGCAACGGTCGTCACACCCCACCATAACGACCGACACAAGCAAAAAGGAAAGGGTGACGGTCGTCACCCACCCTTGACGGTCGGCATGCCCCACACATCGAGACCTTTTCTTTGCGCCACGTAACTACCTTTCTGCAAAGTTTTCTCATAGTCAAATATCAAACCTACTGCTCCTACTTTTTCTCCACACACTAAGTCCTCTAAGACTGAAACCAACTAACCACTTTATCCTATTTTTTCTCCAACCAAGTCTTCCTTAATACTCTCTCCATGACCATACCACGTCTTCCTATTTTCTCTCACCAAAACAAGTTATCAGAGGAGTATATATTGGAAGGCAGTTTGCAACAAAAAATCTCTCTCTCTCACTCTCGTCCATTTTTCCACCATTTTCCGTTCATAGCTTTTCTTAGAATGTAAAAGTAATAGTTCTCCACATCGGGGGGACTATTACCAAATTAGTTTTAAGATTTATTTCTACGTTTAATTTATGTATCAGATCTAAGTTTGTCGGCTATTTGAATTCAAGATTTCTTTGTTTCCATTTTCTGCATTTACAGGTTCTTCATTTTACTGTTTTATTATTATTATCATTGCTATTTTTTATTGCATTATTGTATTATTACTATTTTTTGTCAAATTTAATTGCTATGTCATTTTTCATCATAACTATAATTATTCATGCGTTTTTAATTAGTAACATGTTTGGCTAAATAGTCTTGAGTCCGGTGTGTGAGGACCGTTGTTGCCAACAAATTCAGTAGAAAATAATAGGTGCAAATTTATGATTAGAATTATGTTTTGGTTTTAAGTTCTAAGTCTAATTTAAATAACCTTGTCACGAGAGTGAAAGATTATTTAACACGATTTTGTCACGAGAGTGAGAAATAAATTAAGGTTAGAGCCGTCACTGCGATAGCGTGGGGATCGAACCAGATAGTGGAAATTAGGCAACAAATCTAAATACAACGAGAGAGCTTTAGATGCATTTAGGATATTATTAGCTTTTAAAATATATTTCTTAGTTACCGGGCGAGCGAGAGAAAAATCGTGGGACTAGGAAGTATGGCTTTAGTTAATAATGCGAGAGCGTGAGACGGAGTCTTTAAGTTAGTATATTCTACGGAACTAAGTTATAGTCGTTATTATTACCCGTTTTCTATAAGTCCTTCAGGAACGTGGAAATCATATGCCGACCTCGTTTTAGTATTATTTTCAAACCTTTAGGATTTAGTACTTTTATTCCCCTTAATCAATTATTCATTAGCTTTAGCTTTACAAAGTGACGATAGATTACGGTAGGTTGACATTGGTCTCTGTGGTTCAACAATCTTTTATATTACTTCGATATTTCCGTGCACTTGCGGATACATCATCGGGTGTCCAGGTCGTCCCTTTGGAAAGAAGGGTGTGCATTGGTTGACCCAAAAAGAAATACAATCCGCACATGTCCATGTCTTGATCATTGCGTTGAAGTTAAACCATATCTTGAGTAAGTATACCCCAACTGTTGAATTTTCTTTGCAGTGTTAATATAAAATTTATTATCTTGAAACTTATAGTGTGTTTCTTTTTTAGGGAATTTAACATCGCCTATTTTCATAGTGTCGATGTACAATCAACATCCAGTGTCATTCATGCTTAATTTCCAGCATGGTTTAAGGAGAGATTGTCTAGCATTGTTGCATTGACTCCAGAAATACTCCATTTGAGAAACTTGTCTGAAAGCCCTGTTCAAAGCGCAAATGAACGGCACACATACTTCGTGAATGGATATAAGTTTCACACTGAGACATGGACTGAAGGGGAAAAAACCATAAATAGTGGTGTATTTGTAAAAGGAGTTACAAATGGCGGTGAAGATGACTTCTACGGCTTTGTTAAACATATCTACAAGTTGATATACAATTACTTGGACTCGGAAAATAAAGTTGTCTTGTTTTATTGTGAATGGTTTGATCTAACTAGAGGCACAAAAATAGATAAGTCATATGGTACTATTGAGATTCAAATGGATCAGAGGTACAAAGAGTATGACCCTTTCATAATATCACATATTGTTAGGCAAGTTTATTATGTTCCTTATCCTTTATTTTTACCACGTAAACGAGGATGGTGTGTTGTAATAAAAACAAAACCCCTGGGTCATATTGAAACTGACAATCTAGTGGAAGATGTTGCTTACCAAGTTGATGAAGTTGAGCAAATTAATGATGTGATTGCAGATGAACAAATTACAAGTTTGTATGATACAATGGTTGAGGGACATTAAGTTGACGCGTCTATATTGTTGGTTGATAATAATGTGGATGAAGAGCATGATGAAGAGTTTGGATCCGAGGACAATATCATATTAGAGGATAAGAATGATATGGATGACGAGCATGAAGATTTAGAATAATGAACTATTTATTGAATGTGTTAATGAATATTTATTGAATGTGTTAATGAATATGTATTGATGAGTATAAAGAATCATTTATTGAATATGTTAATGAATATGTATTGAAGAAAATGTATTTTCAAATTTAGTATATTTGTTGATGAATACATATATTAACTGTGTATTCTATATAAATAGGTAAAATGTCACCTCGAATTGATAAGAGTAAGGATAGTGGTAAAAAAGTCTCAATGCCGGAGGTTAGTAACATGTGAGGCACCTCAGTCGGCTACGTGCCCTCCCCTTGCAGATTCAGGTTGATCCTTTGTCTATGGCCAATACTCAGCCTTTTATGCCATTACTCTCCTCTCAAAATATGTCATTCTCATATGGGACTTGTTCTTTTACTAGCCCGTATGGGGTACCATCTTTTGTTAGGCCACCTGATTTTCTTTACCCGCAGACCCAGATGCCCTTATCTTTCCAGTAGACTGGAGGATCCAGTTTTCCATATTTCACACAGATGCCCTCATCTTTCTAGCATATTAGAGGATCTAGTACCCCACATTCCATACAAATGCTCTTATCTTTCCAGTAGACTGGAGGATCCAACACCCCACATCCCACAAGATGCCCTTATCCTTATAGCATATTAGAGGATCCAGCATCCCACATCCCACACAGACTGGAGGATCCTGCACCCCACATCCCACACAAACTGGAGGATCCTGCACCCCACATCCCACACATGTACCTGCACGTGAGGATGATCATGTGCAGCCGAATAATGATGATGATCATGTGGATGGGTATGATGCTGTGTTGGATGGAAATGATCTTAGAGGGAATGATGATCCGAGTGAGATTCATGTCATTGACGGGAGATTTTGGATTGACCCGAAGGAAACTCGTAAGTTTCTTATTTATAAATTTTTATTTAAGATAATGCATTTTCATTTTTAATATAAATTTATATTTAATATAACTAATTCAAATTATTTTTGTTTAGTTTCTCGCCGAGTCGGACTGCTGCCAAGGTTATAAATTATATAATCCAACAGATGTATAAACAATTTTGGAAGACCTTTAAAGATGTCAAAAATAAAGAAGCTTGGTTTAATAAATTTAAGGTATAATTAATTTATTTTTTAGTTATTGTTATTTAAATGACTATTTCATTATAATTATCTTACTATTTATTTTAATGTCATACAATATTGCAGGAAAAATGTGTGTGAGACCCATTGAATGAGAAGATGATAAAAAAATTATTATGGTAGAACCTCAAGATGACTTTTTGACATAATGCGTCGTGTTAGAGAGTGTTGTGAACTTCAGGGTATCCGTCCCAATTGGATAGGGAAAAAGTTTTTTGAGGAACTTCTTAAATATTGGGAGTCACTAGAATTTCGGGCTAAATTTGAAAATTTTAAGAAGATGAGGGCATATGAAAAAGGTGGTTGCGTTAATGCAGTTGGAAGTATAAGTACCGTAAAGCATGTTCGACGCGTGATAAATATTACCACTTTTTTAAGTTATATTTTAATTCATATTTTATTAATTAATGTTAATTTTATTATTTAGACCAATAATTTGGGGAGACCTCCATTGATGATTGAGTTGGTTAAAAAGACTCAGACAAAGAAAATCGGAGATTTTGTTGACGAACGCACTCTAAAAGCTTTCGTAAGTTATTTAATTTACGTTGTTGTTTATATTTTTTATTTAATGACAATTTTGTGACGTGATTTTCACGTGGCAATGAGAAACTGTGACGTGATAATCACGTGGCAATTGAGAAGTCGTGGCGTGAAAATCACGTGGCAACTTTTTAAATATAATATAATTTAATTTAATTTATTAAATATTTAACTTAATTTTTTTTATTGAATGTATATGAGGATTATCAGACATTGCTCGCAAATTTTCCGAGTCATAATCCTCAATATACTTCGGGAGAGGGAGAGTCGCTCATCCAGATATGGACTTTTATATTTGGGATCAAGTCATTGGCGGAAAAGGCCCTAACAGTTGTTTTTTTGGTGGTGGAAATTTGGCGGGCACCTTGAGAAGTGAGGATGAAACTCTATTTCAAAGAGTTAGAGATGGGGAAGGGGGTCATGTCAACCAAATTTGACACCAGAACAACTTGAAACGGTAAGACAATTGGCATTAAATGAGGCGAGACGCGAGTCAGCGTAACATGAGGCGGCAATGAAAGCCCAAATGGATGCAATCAGGTAAGAGCAACAATGACAAATAGAGGCCATGATAAAGAGGCAAGCTGATATGGAGCAACAAATGAGACAATTTATGCAAGAGTTTGGTAGAAATTCAAACTTTCGCGGTCAAGAGCCGGAGGATGATGGAAACAAAGATAATTTTGACATTGATAATTATGACCCGTAAACTTAATTTTTTTATATATTTTACTTTCAAATTTGAATTTGTATACCATACTAATTAATTCTTAAATTTATAATTTTAATTTATTAATTTTATTATATTAAATTTAATATATTGAATTTATTATATATTGAATTTATTTATAATGAATTTATTATTTTAATTTATCATATTGAATTTTTAAATTGAATATATAAAAAAAACAAATTCAGTTATTAAATTAAAAAAAAAATATTAGTGACGTGATTTTCACGTCACAAGTTGTGACGTGAAAATCACGTTGCAACTCACTTTTTATATTAAAAAAACACAAAAGTTGAAGGACCAAACATTGTTAAATGTAATTATTTAGTGACGTGTTTTTCACGTCACTAATTTGTGACGTGAAAAACACGTCGCAACTAAAGTAGTTGTATGTCTGTTGCGCCTGCTTTCCTGCAGAGTTGTGTTTTTATAAAAGTTTGTTGCGACGTGATTTTCACATCACAACTTTGTGACATGAAAATCACGGCGCAAACTGTTTGCTACCCCTCCTCAGCTACGTGAACGCACACGTCACAGATAATGTGTAGTGACGTGATTCCTCATGTTGTGACGTGAAATTCATGTCGCAAATGAGTGATTTTTTGTAATGCGTATAATTGTTGTTAGAACACCTCAACAAAATGACCTAGATAAACACATGAATATGACCATTTTGGAAGGCACTTAATATTGTTAAAGAGTTACAAGAATCATAGCCAAAGACCTTCAGAGAGACACTGAATGATGAAATGCACTCATTCATGAAGAACCGCACTTGAGAGTCTCAGATACTACTTAAGAAAAAAAGTAGTGGTTTGGTGTAATTAGATCTTTAATAAAAAGGAAGATATTATAGGAATGAAAGAACCACGTTTTAAGGAAATACTTGTAGCAAAAATGTTTACTTAGGTGGAAGAGATTAATCATATTTAGATGTTTTCACATGTGGTAAAACATTATTCTATAACGTTACTTATATAAATTGTAAATCAATATAATTTTAATATGGAGTAAATGGATGTAAAAACATCTTTATTAGATGGAGACTTTGAAGAGACAATCTATATAGACCAACTTAAGTGTTATGTAAAGAACAATTCTAAGGTATGTTTATTAAAGAAGTCTTTGTATGGGTTAAAATAAAGCTTAAGATATGATATCATCGGCTTCATAAATTTATTCTTAAATATGATTTTGTGAGAAGTAGTTATGACAATTGTGTATGCATATTGAAAAGGAAAGAGAGTGTCATTCTTCACATTCTTCTACATGTTGAGGATATATTGATGGCAAGCTCTTCAAGGTAGAAATCAATAAGCCTAATAAGACTTTGAATGATGAATTTAAGATGAAATATTTTGGAGAAACTAAAAGGATCTGGGGATGGATATCATGAGAAAGCACAAGAGAAGTAAATTATTCTTATCTCAATCCGATTACTTAAGGAAATTGAGGGGTAGTTTAGTATGCAAATGCTAAAATCATCAACGCTCATTTGAGTCATCACACGAAGATTTAAATTATGAAATATTCTTAAACCAAAAAAGAAAAGAAGATGATAAAGAGTACTTTCAAATGCAAGTGAGGCTGGAATCATCATGTATGATATGATTTGTAATAGAGGATACTTAGTATATGCAGCTAGAATAATAAACCGGTTTATAACATATGTAATTAGCATATTAAGTCGACTTATGGCTAAGCCGATTCATTGAGAATCTTTGAAGTGGATGCTTAGATATTTGAATGGTTCATTAAATGGTGGTTTAATACACAAATGGAGTTCAAGAAGAACTTGATTTGGAGAATTTTGTGAATGCAAATATGCGAGAAATGTGAACACTAGGAAATTGATTTATAGTTTTGTTTAAGATGTTTGGAACATATATAAGCTGGTAGGAAAATCAACAATTGATCATTGTGTTATCTACTACTCAAACAAGATACATTTTCCTAATTGAAGGGGTCAAGGAAGTCTTATGGTTAAGAGGCATGATTGTGGAATTAGGGATAACTCAAGAATGTCTGAAGATGCATTATGATATTCAAAGTGACATTTACTTGTCCAATAATCAAGTGTATCATGAAAGAACATATCATATTGACATTTGTTTCCACTTCATAATAGATGTGATCAAGTCAAAGAGGATTTTAGTTCATAAGGTGGCTTCAGAAGAGAATCTGACGAGTGTGTTCACTAAATCATTACTAAGATCAAGGTTCAAGTATTGCTTGGACTTGATCAATTTTGTTGAAGAATGATTTAAGATTTGTAGAGAGTAGCAAAGTGGTTGATGATTTAACTTGCATCATCATCCATTTTAAAATCAAGGTGGGAAATAAAAAAATTTGGCTTAAAAACAACTTGGAAGTCTCACACGATGGCATTGCGTTTGGTAAAAACATAATGTGTTCTTGCGTTTTTCTAAAATGAACTCTTTTCCAAGTAAACACAATGCATTTCACAGAAACACTCAGAGTTTCCAATGACACTTATAAAAAGTGTCTTCAGTCCTTTTTGGGTACAAAATTGAGACAAGTAAAATCATAGTGAGATAAACTTAGAGAGACAAAATGAGATATTCTTGTAAGAGTTGGAAGATTTAAGGAGATTGGGTTACACTTCTAAACATTTTGGATTTGTATGATTCATATATTTACGGAATGAAAAATTGATAAACACTTGGGTAGAAAATAAGAGATGTCCTTGAGAACTAGAAAGACTATTTTCTTGTAATTCATCTTATAATCTCTTGTAATAACTCTTAAAGTATAATGGATATGAGAGTTGCTATTCCCCATTATAGACCAATTTAATAAGATTGGGTAAGCAAATTTTGTATACACTCATTCATTTGTTGGTGTTCCCTCATTCATTTTCTAATACACCCCGCCTGTTTGGTCATTTGCCTGCTAGAAGTATTAAGACTTCAGAATTAACAACTTCTTTGTGCCATCATTTTGAGGGTTTATGTTTGAAGTGTGTTATTACTATCATGTCCTTTTGTTTATTCTATTGTTAAATTTAAGTTGACTTCTGATGTTATTGATGTTTGAAGTTTGTTATTTTGTGTTAGTTTACATACTTCAGATCAATCAAAGAGGTTAGAAATTTCTATAAAATAAATTTTTTTATCTGTTCAAATATAACTTTAAAACATTCAGTTTGTATGCCTTTGCAATGTACAAATATATTTTATAGAAATTGAGCAATGGTATTTTTATAATATATACCTTACACTCATTGGCTATATATATAAAAACATAAATTTTGTCTATTAATTAATGATTAATGAAATCAAAATTTAAAACACATGTAGAATTTTCAGTTGAGTCATGTTAATAATGGGCAAACCACACCAAGATCGTGGTAGTTAAACAAAAGCATGAAAAAACAAAGAGAGAATAACGGTGAACAACACCACATCATCCTTTTCATGGCGGTTCGGTCCCTTAACATTCTGTCACATTCTCTTCTCTTCTTTCCCTTTCTCTTTCTATATCTATACATACACCTATACATACACATTTTCCATATATAACATCGCACACCGCATCATTACTCTACAAACCTCACATTTACCACGAGCAAATTTCGCATCTCTTCTTCTTCTCTTACTCATTCATTCACTCTATCTCTTGCTTCATTCCCAATCCTCTTCTAACTTTCTCTTCAACAAATTTCATTCCCTTTCTTGTAAGATTCCTCCTACCCTTCTATTTTTTAGCACTTTTTTTCGTTTTTTATGGTATCATATACATAAAGGTGTTTGCTTTTTGGTCTCTTGTGAACTTTTTCTCATCTGGGTATGTTTTTTTTCAATTTTGCTTATCTGTCTTTAGTGTTTGTGGAATGCTTCTGCATTTGGGGTGTACCCTTTTTCTAAAGTTTATGTTTTTTTTATTACTATGAATTTGTCTGTTTCATTTGATGTTTGTGATTGTTAGGTTTGATTAATTTTTCTGAATGAAGATAAAGTTCTCTAATTTATAAGAATCTAGAAAGAAAATTTGGCTTTTTTTCTTGATATGTGTTGGCTGACATGTTATATTTTGTTTCTTTGTTTTGAAATGGTTTTTTATTTCCAGAAATTGTGAAGGAACTTTACTTGACCTAGAGAATTAGGTATACTGAATATAGAATTCCCTTGTCTGGGTGTGAAGTGAATTGTGGTATTTAATTTTGGTTTGTAAAGATGGGGGATCACTTTGATTTACTGGTTGATCGATTGCTTACGGAATCGACGTTAGAGGCTGCGATTGAAAGCGGAAAGCGGGCGATGCAGGCTGCATCCTCCGTGGTGGTGAATGACGCGGAGATTGATCTGTCTTTGTTGAAGGTGGGTTTGGAGAGTGTCAAATGTTCGGGGAAGATGGTGGAATGTAGGATATGTCATGATGATGATGATGATTCGAATATGGAGACACCTTGCTCTTGTTGTGGTAGTTTGAAGGTTTGTTGTTTACTAGCTGTTCATGATCACATGTTTTGAATCTTTTGATATGTGAAAGTTATTAGGTTTGTAAATACGTATCGGTGTAGTCTTGTAAGCATATCGATGAAACTAGCGTGTTAAAGTTTAAAGGCAAACCGAATACTTTGTGATGGACACAGTTTCTTGAAGAGTTTCAAATGCGAAAATTTACCAAGCTAAAATGATATTTGATTCATTTCTTTTTATTTTCTGAAATTTGATAGCTTAAACTCTGATTGATTTTTGCAGTACGCACACCGAAGATGTATACAACGGTGGTGCAATGAGAAGGGTGACACCACCTGTGAGATATGCCACCAGGTAACTTAAATTGTTTCGACTTCCTTATTCGCATATCATTTCTATCTACTCGTTCAATTGATAATGACATTTTCCATTCTGTTTCGTTATAATTGATGTTTGTTTTTCATCGTGCTGTAAATTTCAGCCGTTCAAACCTGATTATACAGCTCCTCCTCCACTATTTCAATTTGGACGTATTCCAATGAGTTTCAGGTAACTTCCATGCAATAGTCTCGTGTTTTTCCGCATATGCGAACCATGTTTATCCGACTCTGTCTTCTTATATGTTCCAATGCTGTTTATGTCAGGGGAAATTGGGAAATTTCGCGAAGAGACTTGAATAGTACTCATTTAGTTAGCATGGTTCCCTCTGACCAAAGCCTTAACAATTCTAACTACGATCAATATTCCGCCCCTTCTTCAGGAAGTTTGATATGCTGTCGCTCGGTTGCTATCATTGTAATTTCTCTCAGCCCTTTCTTATGTACACACGCTTTTACACTTTCTGGTTACGATATTTCTTAATCTCCATTTCTTCTCGTGTGCAGTTCATGGTTCTGTTGATTTTAAGACATACACTTCCCCTACTAATTAGTGGAAGCAAAGACTTTTATTTCCCGCTTTTCATGGTACGTTTTGCGTAACATAAAGGCTATTATTCCCGGATGCTTTGATCATTCTCTTACTTACCAAGTTCTTTTTCAATTTAATGGAGTTTTGGTAGGTGTTATTATTTCGAAGTGCTGGAATTGTCGTACCTATATACTTCATGGTTAGAGCAGTGGCACTAATCCAGCGACATCGGAGACAACATCGAGTGAGTTTCTATCATAGTTTATATATAACCTTTTGTCTCTTTCACGTAAATACTCACGGTAAAGTCTCGTATTTTTTCCTTGTAACTATTAGGAGCATCCTAGTGTCTTGGTAAGTTCATCGGATGATGAAATCGATCAAGAAGGTTTGCAGCCTCAACCTCATATCATACATTTAGTGTAAAAACACTAGACACTGCAATCTTTCTTCTGAATTATGGTGGAAATTGGTGGAGACAATTCCTTGACAACCTTGATTTTGCTTGAGTGAGGATAAATTCTTCTATTCTGCAACTGGCCGGTGTCATAGCTCATGAAGGAATTGCAGGGTTCTTCGTCGAATCTTGGCAGCAGCTAGTTAGTTATGTTTGCGTTATCTTTTCTGGGCACAGGTTCAAATTGTTTACATTCAAAACAATATCTTCTGTGTATAGATAAAATTATATAAATGGTTTTACTAACATCTACAATCTTGCACATATAAAGGCCGTAAGTTGCCAACTAAAAGAAAGATGGACAATTGGCGACTCTTATCGTGTGCAAGGTTTCACACGTTAGGCGGATGCAATTATATACGTAGAAAATTACATGGGTAGATATTAACGATGTATGGATGGGTTTATTGTATATGTCGCAATGAAAACCTAGTTTCAGTTGTGATTTTATAGCAGCATAGGAAAAGGTTCAAAATGTTGACTATTTTACCATTGATTTCATGGCATTTTTGTTCGAAGCAAAGAATATGTTAAGTATAGAATTTCAAATTGTTTAGACAGATCAACTCAAAGGAAAGATAGGTAAATCAAAGCAAGTCCCTTCCTTCCCTCTGTTGGAACCAAATAGCTGGATACCTCGTTACTAAAATGATGATACTCAAATTTAGAGCAATCTGAACATAGAACACAATATATCCAATTCTCATCTACATCAAAATTTTAGCTAGGGTGGGCAAAACGGGTCCGATCCGTTGGGTATGTCTGTTTTGCCCGCACTTTAGTGCGGGGAGGATCAAGGGTTTAGACCCTCACCCTCTAATGTGTCTGTCGCGCTCCGTCCCGTTTTATACACGGACTTTTGCGGGCACGTACATCTACATAAATTTTTGTGTTTTAAGGTTTAAAATATGCAGTGCCCACGGGTTTTTTCTGCCCCGTCCTCACTTTTTTTGCGGGGCGGGAATAGACTTTAGGCCCGCATCCTTAATAATGCCCGTCTTGTCTTGTCCTGTTTTTTTGCGGGTTTTTGCAGAATGAACCTAAACGGAGGCGGGCATGCTTGTTTGCCATCCCTAATTTCAGCATCTCCACTTTAAGTGGTTTTGAATTGAAGTGGGCTTTTCTATAAATATCTTGAATTCATTTATGCTTTGCATACTGTTTCAATGTCATAAGAATCTAAAATTTGATTAATCATTCCTCCTCCTCAACGAACTAACTTATAAAACGAGATATAAAATTGATATAACTTGTCATATTAGAGATTGTTGAGAACGTAATTCCTTTGTGTTGAAGTAGCATGTTATTCGACAAAATGGTGTGTCGAATTAGTCTGTAAGTGTGTCAAGTTGTATAGTATGTGGAAGTCTCGAAGCAGTTTGTTTTTCACAGGATTTCGACTTAGACCAAAATAGGTATTTTGGGTTTTGGTTTAAGGAGAAAGCTAACCTAAAACTACAAATAGAGGGGGCAACCCCATTATTAAACACAACTTGTATTCACAGAATTTGCAGTTGCAAGTGAATAAGATTTTCTACAGTTTGTGCACAGAGAGTTACTCTGCAGAAATCACCATATTCATATTTTGTCAAACCCTAATTTTCTTTCTTGATTTTCTTTCTTTTTCATTGTTATTGTGTATCGATAGTAATCTTGTTCATCAAGATTGATAGAAATTTTTCATAGATTTTGGTGGATTTCCAACATTTAGTATCTAGAGTTTCGGTTGAGCGATTCAAGAGAAAAAATAATGATGGTAATGAATCATCTGAATGGGTATTTTTCAACAAGTCTTCCAATTTTAAAAGTTGATAATTATCAAAATTGGTGCAAGCAGATGAAGATTGTGTTATGTTGTCAAGATCTTTGGGATCTTGTGAAAGAAGAGCCAAAACTGTTTGCAAAAGAAGTAGTAGATGAATAAGAGGCAGCACATAAATAATTGAAAAAGAAGAATTATAAAGCTCTATTTATAATTCATCAATGCCTGAGTCCAGACAATTTTGAAAAAGTTACTGATGTAGAATCTGCGAAAGAAGCTTGAAAAATTCTGGAAAAGTCTTTTGGAGGTGCATAAAAGGTGAAAAAGGTAAGATTACAAACTCACAAAAGAATGTATGAATTGCTTCAGATGGAAGAAAGTGAAAACATAACTGATTTCTTGACTAGGGTTACGAAGTTGGTGTATCAAATTAAGGTATGTGTGTAGCGGTAGAAATGTTGAGACTAAGCCATTAGATTGACTTGGTACAGATCAAAATAAAAATCACCACCACACTTTATTGTTTTCAGAGAAATGAGAAAAGAGCGAATAACCCAAAAAAGAGGGAGAGATAATCTAAGTTCGGGAGTTGATTATGCAAAGAGAATGTGTTAGCACCCTAAACATCTATGGTATTTCGCAGGAACCTCTTTGAAAATTTGTGTATCTTGGTTATAAAAGTTGTATAAAAATAGATTGTGGGGATGGAAAAAAAAATATTTTTTATAATTTTTGCACCCGCCGCGGTTGCGAATCTTTAGTGTCTACGTACCACCTTCCATGCAATAGAGGATCAGGATACACATAGTTTACCTTTAAAATTTTTAAAACACATGTGTGTTGGTTATTTTTAAGAGATAAAACATCATCATCGTCATCTCAAAGTGGAGGATATAGCTTGGATTTTAAAATCAACAAAGCCTCACTCAATACCCAAGTGAAAAATATCTCACTTCACTATATACCGTAGAAGTATAGTAGCTCGCATCACTACAAGGATTGACAAAAGTCTAATCTTTTGAGAAAAGTTTTAAGGTAAAAAGTCAAAGTGGAAAAATAGTTTGAATGAGATTGATTGATTTTTAGTCTTCTCACAAAAATATCAAAGTATTGTTAAATTGTTTAAAGTTCGATTAAGAAAATATTTTTGAAAATACATGGACCTAAGTTCAAGTTTATTACAAAAGCGGTTCAAGTTTAAAAACAAGAAGAGTTTTCAAAAGGAGGGAGAAGATTTTTGAAATTAAAGAAGATGGGAGGAGATGAAGGGACTATCCTAAGCATAAAGTAAAAGCTAGGGAAAAGAACTGTCTAACGAACAAGAAGTCAACACTTGATACAATGAATCAATGTAGAATTCTCATCCTTTAGATTTGAAACTAAACAAGCAAAGATAATAAACCTCTTAAGAAAATTAAGCTTCAATTGCATTAAGTCATCACAAAAATTGGGCAGAGTAACGGCTGTATACTGATGAATTTCCGATCACAGACAAAGCATGTAATCACAATAATCTGCACACAAAGCAAACAAATAATCCAATGTCTTGGGGTAAATCCCAAGAGCTCCGGAGAAAATAACAGTTGAGGTCACAAGGTCTCAAGGTAGGTTAAGGTCTCTAATCCTAAGTCCAAAAAGTCCATCACTCCATAATGCAAGGATAGTAACCAAATAGTCCAAGTAACATTAAAGTTTTTTTTATGGTTCAAGTTGTTTATTAGGTATCTTCAAAAAGAAATGAAGAGCTCAAGGGAGCAAAATAAAAATGACATAAAAATAAATGCTAAAATGAGCAAAGATGAAAATAGCGTGAAATGTAAATGCTAAAATAAATGTGCTTAAAGTAAAAGCATAAAGTAAAAGCACAAAATAAAGTCAATTGTTAGAAATTAGAGGTTAATTGAATGGCCATCTTGAAACTTGTATTTGAAACTCATTAGAGGATTGATAAAACTAAAACCTCTCAACAACAAGTTTCATTTGCTTTTTGTCAAGTATATCATTCATTTAAAATTCTCAAGGCAACCATAAATGATCAACGATGTTTAAGTGATTCACTTTGCCAAAGCTTATGGAGATTCATTAGAGGATTGATAAGACCAAAGTCTCCAAACAATAAATCTCAAGGTTATTGGATCAAAGGATTCAAATTAACATACTCGGGCTTACAAACATGAGTTTGGGCCATAAATGATCATTTTTTGAATCGGGACAAAATTTAGCGCTATGTTAAGCAATTGTAAGTAGATTTATATAGAAGTCGCACCTATTTTGAGACCGGTCAATAGCAATTTATGTGTCATATGTTTGGAGAGATTATATGTATATCATCCTCTAATAACATGTGACACAATAAGAAGAGGATAAGATGAAGAAGAATGTGATAAGAATTAAACCACATTTGAATCAAAAGTTTAATCAAACCATCATTAAAATCATTCATCTATTTTGATGGAGTTAAACTCAACACCCAAGATCCAATGATGTTAATGAAGCTCATGATTAAAATCTCATAGTCCAAAATCAATCAGCATATATACAAAATAAAATTATATTTAAAAATAAAAAAAAAGATTTTTAAAATGGTTTTTAAATGAAAATAAAAAGGGAAAATAACAACTATATTCAAAACATCCAAGAAAAATTAAATAAGACTATAGAAAAATCAGAAAGGAGCTCAAATATTTTTATAAATTTTTTGGTAATATTTTAAAGTCAGAAACTATTTTTAAAATTAAAAAAAATAGGAAAAATAAACCAAAAATTATGAAAAATAGTAAAGACAGAAATAAAAATAAAATGAGGTCACCAATATTTGTCAAGAGGTCATTAGATCCTTCCATATTTTTTTCAGAATTTAAAAATTAAGAAAATTATTTTTAAACATTTAAAACAATTCAAATAAAGTGAAAATATAAAAAATATCAAAACACAAAATAAAATTATGAAAACATAATAACCAGAAAGAGAAAAATCAAAAGTATTTTTAAGAATATTTTTAGATCTTTTGAAGTTAAAATGAATTTATTTATGAATTTTTGAAGTTTAAAACAAATAAAATATAAAAATCAAAAAATATAATAAAAACCAAAAAGATGTAGACCATTGGATGAGAGTCAAAACGCGTTAGTAAGCTAATCCAATGGATCAGACGCGCTGTGTATATCATGGTCCTTAGTGAATAAAACTGAATCATTTATTAAAATCAGAATTTGAAAAAAATAAATGGCAAGATATCATTGATTGAGAGATGACACGTTGATCATCTTCAATCTCTAGCCACGCGAATTGCAATTCTATGAAATGGAAAAATTAGAGCTCGAGACCGGTACCATTCGCTTAGTCTTTTCAAGACGATTCCAATGATACCCTCACGAAAAATTTATATAAGGTGTAGCTCAGTCGTTTTGGAAGGAAAGATTTGAAAAGGGATTTGAAAATTCATGGCCAAAACTCACTTTCAATTGAAAATAAATGTTGCGACTAGAATCAAAATGATGAGAGTTTCATTACAATATCAAAGTTTGAGAGAATTGGTGAGAGAATCTACCTATTGAAGTTCAAATTCAGAGCTCTGAAACTTGACCTGGCTAGCAGGATTTAGGAAGTCTTAGAACTTGGTTCTTCTTCTGTTAGCTTCAGTGAAGTTCAAGGATGAAGAATTGACAAAGAAAATGGATTGAGGAAAGTTGTAAAATCAAATTCAAAGTTGCAGAAAAGTGGGTTCAAGAGGAAGTTTGACAGGGTGATTCTAGCTCTCTAAGCTTGAGAAAATGAATGAGGTATGAACCTCTATTTATAAGGAAACTAATGGAATGCTTAAGCATGTGAAATGATCAAGTTTAGAGGGAAATCGTGTGAAGTTGCAAACATGAAAAGTGTGACTCTTATTTTGCTCAAAACTCAACCAAAACTTGCGTTTCAATGTGCTAATCATCTCTGGAAGTTCATTAAACATGATTAGAAGTAAAAACGCGTAGAAATTTTGTGTTTAGAGGCCAAATCAAGGATTTCAAATTCTGACTTTGGAGAAAACATTAGTTTCAAGGTACCATCTTTGAATCAATGGTGTGCACTATTTAGGGACCTTAGGACTTGATTCTTGATGCATTGGAAATATGTGATCACAAACTTTACAATGTACAAAGAATGGAATCAAATGGATGCTTGAGCTGAAAGTTGTGATGAATGAAAGTTGAGAAAAAGATGCTGACTTTTTGTACTTAGAAAATTTCTAAGTTTTTTCTTTAAAATGACCTATAATGTCTTGTATCCAAACATGGCCTTCCATTTAAAATTTGCTCTTGACCAAAAAAGATGGAATGAAGGGGACCTCTTGAATCACATTTTGAGACTTGAACCATTTAAAAAATCCAAAAATTGAGAAAGTTATGACTTGGTGAAGTTGGTGAAAATTCATGAGAAGACTTATAATGTTTTGCATATTTAGGGCATCTTCCATCCATTTACAAGCCTAGCACATAAAAGAAGAGTTGAAGTTCACCTTTTTAATATCATTGTGGAAAAATAGTGGGCTTAAGGAGATAAAAATTGACCAAGTTATGATCTTTTGAAGTCACATAAGAGATTTTAATGGTCTATCTAGAGGACTTGTAATCTTTCTTCATCATTAGGTATCCTCCATAAAAAAATTTCTTGAAACTTTTGAAGTGACTTATTGATAACCCTTTGAAGAGAAGCATGTTTTGGAATCACTCAAAAATACCAAAAGATGAGCAAGATATAACCTTTAGAAGTTCAAAAACCCTAGCTCCTAGAGCAACAAAATGCCTTGGAAAACCTTTTCAATTTTGACAAACCTTCTTGCACAAATACTTTTGTCATGTGAATAGAAGTTGTTGAGTATGATAATTAGAAACCATGTCAACCATAACCACTTCCAAATATTGAGAATTGAGGAAGATATGCACTTGTGATCAAGAAATCAAAGACTTGTCCAATTAGGTCAAACTTCTCCAATCAACCCTTGCATCTTTGAACTATCTTTAAAAACTTGAGGCATGATGGATCATAATAGTCTTTGTCATGATATTACTTCAAAACATCTTCAATGATGAAGCTTGAATCTCAATTAAGCTTTGTTGAAGAAGGCATGAGAATAAACTCATGAACCTATAAATCAACTTGATGGAATGTGTTGTGCTTTCACCTATAATATCATCAATTAGGGAAAATATTTATTGTATTTATTAGTTAAGAGTAAATCAATACAAAACATAGATGATCACAAAATACAATTCAAGGTGCTTTATGATTCCCCATGAGCAAAGCTAAATATAAAGAGAAGAACCAAACCCTAGTGTGATCTTGTTGTGACTGAGTTGATATGATATGATAGAGGAATATTAGGGGGGAAAATTGGGGTACAACAGCTGCCCTTATTTAAGTGCCTTCTATCCAAAGATGTAAAGGTCAAAATCTTTGTGTTGACGCAATTGAAGATACTTAAATATAAAACAAGCCCTATTTTTGGCCCTAAGATGCCATGCAATACTTATGATTATGAACGCAAATGAACAAATACAAAAATGACACAAGACACCACTGGGAATGTAGAAAATAAAAATAGGGATCAAAAGAAAAACCTGACCAGGAAAATAAATCACCAGTGAACAAGAGACCCAACTCTACTGGGGTAAAGCCCAAAGAGGAGATAAGGCGTCATCAAATCAAAGATTAAGGAGAGAAAGTAAAGGATAACCGTGATCGACAGATGACTGCGAACTATCCACTTACTGAGGAGATAACAAAAAAAGTAACGTCGACCTACCAGAGAAATAAATGGTAAGATAATACCGGTAAGTACCAATATTAGGGTAGGTAATAAACGATTAGCACCAATATTTCACGACTGGGAACAAAAGAACTTATTCAGAGTAATACGAATCTCAACGACAAACTATCTCCCATAATGACGAGACTACCATCCATCGGAAAAAGATCTCAACAACGAACTATCTTCCATAATGACGAGACTACCATCCATTGGAGTAACAAATCTCAACAATGAACTACCTTCCATAATGATAAGGCTACCATTCATTGGAGTAACAAATCTTAACAACAAACTACCTTCCACAATGACAAGGCTACCATTCATTGGAGTTACAAACCTCAACAACGAACTACCTTCCATAATGACAAGGCTACCATTCATTGGAGTAACAAATCTCAACGACAAACTACCTTCCATAATGACAAGGCTACCATTCGTTGGAGTAACAAATATCAATAACAAACTACCTTCCATAATGACAAGGCTACCATTCATTGGTGTAACAAATCTCAACAACAGAATATCTTCCATAATGACAAGGCTACCATTCATTTGAGTAACAAATCTCAACAACGAACTACCTTTCATAATGACAAGGCTACCATTTATTGGAGTAAAAAAATCTGAATCTTCTCTGGGAACTGACAGACTTACTGGGGAAGTACAGGTTGCTCAAATAAAGAGACCCGCCACTTGCTATTATGAGAAGGAATTTCAATAATGATTTCCTAGGGAAAGAAATAGTACTTCCTGGGGAAATGTCAATATATTCCTGTTGAGGAGATAAAGTCTTCTCGTGATAAAATAAATGCACATTCTTAAACCAGGGCTCAAAGCTTGCAGAAATCAAAATAATGATTTTGGGGACCACAAATTCCAACCAGAAATAAACTGGTACGAAATAGTCAACCGAGATAGCACCTGATGAGAAATAAACTCAAAAGGGGATCACATTCCACTCAGATAAAGGACTGAATAGGAAGGCTAAAGCAAAAATCCTCCACGAGGGATAACTCAGTGGGGAAATTGAAAGAAATATACACTTTCTGCTTAAAGTTGACAAATCTAATGGAGAGAGGGTAACATAACTATGCAAATAGGGTAGTATGCCAATACAATATAATGAATGCAAATAAGTAATGAATTTTAAGTTCAACTATGCATGATGTTTGTATGAATGTTATTATGTATATGCTGACAAAACAGACATACAACACTGGGAGTAACCAGACAAAACCAGCTTGGGTAAAGTTAACACTCGGCTAAGCCACATCCAGGATGAAAATTTCATAAGAAAGTAAGCACCAACTGAGGAAACAAATTCCTATTTCACCGCTTAAATTCACTGGGAAGGAACATAATCTGAAAATACTCAAATCATAACAATAAACTAGTACAGATACAGGGATATAACATCCTCCTTCAGGCTTCACCAGGGAATATCACACAGACTTGAATGGGGAAAACAAAATTTTCAAGGTCTGTACTTCCACTGGGGATTACAATACTAATTTCAAAAGGGTAGATGAAAATCACATCGTCGAGACATCAATTGAGGATCTCGTGCTGGCTTTAATGGGGAGGGAAATACCACATCGTCGAGGGGAACCCAAAAGACATTCTTCAATACTCAGAGTGATAATCGCACCCACTTCTCTGGGGAGAAATTATGAAACCTTATGGGGATAACAATTTTCAGAGAGACACGTTATTCAACTTTAACTTGGGGATTTAAGAAGTTAAACAAATACAACAAGAAATTAAACTTTTGGGGATTTTAAATCAAACCCAGCACTTGGCGGGAGAAAACCCAAAAAGTTGACAACTGTTTCAACACTCTTAGAGAAGATATTGTCCTTGTTTGGTTGCCTGGGAAACAAAAAACAACAAAAATGCTAGCACTGTAAAAGAGATGTTTTGCAAATGATTTCATCTTAGCACACAAAAGGGAAAAGTCTTTCGTCATGTGAGTGCAGACCTTACTGGGGAATCTGGGGTAGAGAAATCATACCATGTAAACCCGAAATCAAAATGAACCAAGACTTGACTAGGACAAAAGGGATCTCAAACCCAACACCACACCATACATCAATTGGCATCTCAAAGGCTTGCAAGTCTAAGGAATTCCAACAACTTTGAGCTTTCTCAAACAGGAACTTTTCTAAGAAGCCTTTGACACCACTCCTAGTTTCCCATTGAGTTGTGACATCAGATGAGTGCAAGTGTAGAGCTTGAGAAATCTCTTCTGGCTTTGGGTCTCTTTCCGTACCGTTGAAAGGTAGTTGATTGAGAATGGGAATCCTCAAGAGTTGAGAGAATTCTTCCAAAGTAGGCACAAGCTGATAGTCAGGAAATATGAAGCAATGGTGCAAAGGATCAAAGAACTGAAAGAGCACCTTCATCATATCTTTATCAGTGTTGGAGGTGACCAAGTTGAGTAGACAACCATGTATTTCGGTGAATGGAGAGTTCTCAGGAATCCTTGAAGCTATCTCCTTAAGTTGTGGAGGAATTATCACAAGGTTGACTTGAATAGTTTTCCTGCGAAGTGAATCCATACCCTACAAAACAAGAACAAAGATGAATCCCAAAAATCCTTGAAATGGTTAGTGGATGCATATGATGTTCATGATGTCCATGATGTAATGTACAGGTATGCATATACAAGCAAAGCAAACAAATTCTTAGTTTAGGCTTGCATGGGATTTATAGGTAAGTACCCTCTTGAAGTTTAGTTGGCTTAAACCTGTCGTAGTAATAGTAACCGGGTTCTAAGGAGCTCAATATCACCGGATTGTTTCCTTGGTCATTGTTTCATCTCAAGCCTCTTTAATGGCGACCGAAATATCCTAAGAAATCAAACCTCAATGAGTGTAGTATCGAGTATCTACCAACTTCGTACTGCACCAAAGCCGGTCATATCACTACATCCTAAAGGCCAAGTTGGTCAAGTAAAGGGTTCTAGAAGTTCATTAGTGCTTCATGACATTACTCAGCGGCCCCGTATTCTCTTTGATTAACTTAAAGGCTACCGGTACCCACAAATATGTCATACTAACATAGTTATTGTTTAGACCATGTCGGTATACCCTGCACAGTTTCCATAACGTATTGCTATTTACCTATAATGTATCCCAAATCTGGGTAGAGGATTTCAAACCCAAACAAAGAACCATAATATAAAGCATACAAGTCAAACAATGCAAGCAAATAAATTTGATCTAGCCCTAAGGTAACCCCACTTTTATAATTTTCCCCAGTAGAGTCACCAGTTCTGTGATACGGTAGGAGAACTGACTTGAGGGTTTTGCATTTTATCGCAAATGTTGCGGTTAGCAAGAGTCGCCACTGAATTTTCTTTTATCCAATAAGGAAAGGTGAAAAAACACATGAAAGACCTTTGGGATTGTTTCTTGAGTTCGAGGGGTAGATTATGAAAAGGGAAGGTATTAGCACCCTTTTCAGCCATGGTTTTCCATGGGCTCTTAGTTACTTACTAGATCACTTGCTTTTGTTTTGAAATTGTGCTTTGTGTGGTTTTTGAAAGTATCTTGTAAAAGAGGCCATTGTTTAGACAATCTTTGTAATGATTCTCGTTCGTAAGAATATATACAAAGATGTTTGTCCTTTTGAAAATGTTTTCAATGTTTGTAAGATGTTTTGAAATGTGTGTGTTTGTTTTGAAAAATAGCAAGGATATTTGTTTTGAAATGGAGCAAGTAACTAGAAGTAATCTACCTACTCAAATATCTTTCTTGTTCATTTTCTTTTTCTTTGACATTGTTGTTTTACCATTGATTTGGTAAGCAACCCTATCTTTGGATGTAAACGGGACGGACGTGGGTCATCGTATAGCCATGATTAGCAATATTGCAAAGTATATTAGCATTTTTGAGGGACTAAGATCATTTTGTAAGGCAACTTTGAATAGCGTCATCGAGGGACTATGATCTTATATTTGTTTGTTTTTGATAAGACACCTTACATGCGTAATATGACCATTTTTGTATAAGACAACCAAGTGGACTAACCCTAAGGGTGCTTGTGTGCAAGTGTGTTATTTCCATGCTTGATTTTGTCTTGGATTAGAGTTTTCTATTTGATTGTTTTTATCTTGCCATACAAAACCCTAATTACTAAACATGTTAAGTAAAAGCGATAAATTGCGTAATTTAAAGATTACTACGCTATTACAACATTTTATGGGAAGGGGGTATACAAATTATGAATGGGGATTGCAATAATATAAACCTAATTAATCTATTACAACCAAATCTAATTTGTACAAATATTTGAATAAATAATATACAATATAAATTAAATATGCAAATTTATGTATATGCAAGAAAATATTTTTGTTTTGTTTTTTTTATGTGAAAAAGAGTTTTGAACTAAACCTAATAATTTAAGAAAAGGAAATTAATTTTTTAGAAATTGATTAACTCTAATTCTAACTTGTTAAAAGAAAATAAAGTTCTTTAAGTATTTTTTTTTGTGTATTTTTGTCTTAAAATTAATAAATAGTATTTATGAAATATTTTAGTCCTTTTACATGTTAAAATAAATATTTACAAGTGTGAGAAAAAATAATAAATATTAACCTAATTCTATTTTTATTTTACAAGTTTATTAATAAAATAGTTAATATATAACTAAATAAAAATATTTTTTATGAGAAAATAAAATAAAATAAACAAAATAAAATATTTAACATTTTTATATTTTTTATGATTTTATAATATTTAAGAAAAATATATTTAATGAAGTAAAACAAAATAAAATAAACAAATGAAAATAAATGGGCCAGGGGTGTCCTGAGTAATCAGGAGGTAGCATGTTAGAAAAAAAATCACAAGGCCTAATGACACAAGAAACCCAGCGCTGGAAAGTGACAAAAAATGGCAAAAATGTGAGAAAAATACAAAAGGCAGGCGCCAAGGCTTGAACCCATGACCTTAGCAATTTATGCGCGCTGTCTTGCCACTTGGGTGGCTGTACATCCGTTAGTTCAAATGAAACTAAAAATAAATAACATAAAACGCTTCCTTGCCCTGTACTTCATCTTCTTCTTCTAGCCATCCGAACCACCTGTATCTCTCTCATTTCTCCATAAAAATGGAAACTTCAAACATGAAAATGATAGTACTCCTTCCCACGATTTCAAACATGTAACTCATGTAAACTAAAAGTTAAAGATCAATGCTAATTTTACTGGCCCTAATTTCAAACCTAATTTTTACAGAAATTTCAAATCTAAAATTCTCTATACACAATGAATATAAATGAAATCTATGAACATGGTTGGCTTTAGTACAAGGATATCTACATTTTATTTTCATAAATCGAGACCAAAGGATGCCTGTATGAAGAGATAGAAGTTAGAGTTTTTACCTCTTTCATTTGAGATCGTGAATGGAGTTTGAGTGAGTTTTGAGAAGACCTGAGGATCTGTTTAGCTTGCCTGGACCTTCCTGAGTGTGTTCCAATCCTTACTTTGCCTTGAAGGTTCCTGAATCTCTCTACTCAAGTCAACCTGCAAGCTTGAAATGCAAAAATGGCAGATGGAGAAGGAGGAGTTACAGTGAAGGGATGATGGTCTAGAACACTTAGATATGATGTAGGTTAAATGTTTAGGTGATTAGAACTTGAAATGCACGAGTGGTTTTTGAGATTGCCATGCTTGATGCAAAACTGCAAGTTATGGCAGGTTTTTGGTGATAGAGTGTTTTGGAGAGTTTCTAAGCTTTTGCCATCGTGTCCTAAGTCACAATATGTTTGTGTATAAGTATAGAAAAGGTTAGACCTCAAGCTTCCTCCAGATTTCTGAGTTATATTCTTTTTGCTCTATTGCTTGCTTTGGAAGAAAAGTGAGGAGACAACTCTCTATGTGCTTGTACAAGCCTGGTCTAAGTTGGTACAAGTATTAGACACATTGCTTTTGGTTTATAGGGTTTTGTGTGTGCATAAAGAACATGTGCAAAGCTCAAGGAGTTGACAAATGCAAAATTTGTGCTTTACTAAAATGGAAATGGCAACTTTGTGCCATTTATGGAATTAAAGCTTGGACAAAGGCTCTCATGCTTGGATTAAAGCTTTATCAACTGTTTAAGAATTTAATTATGGAGTGAGAAACAAGTTTGAGACCTGCAAATCAAGGATTATACAGCCTAGGTTTGGATTTGAATTATGGTTCATCATAAAATGGCTTGAAATCAAAGTGAGAAATTGCCAACTTCATCTCTTCGATTCTCCCTACTCAAGAATGATCTCAAGGAGTTCTTGGATATTTTGGAAAGCTTGCAATATTATCTATAACTCATATTTGAATTTATTTCCAAGATTCCTCTTGGAACTAGGTGAAAAGTTGCCATGAATTTAGGTCAAAAACATGCCTAAATTAGGGCAAAATTTCACTAAGTTATTTTAGTTCATGAGCATGTATTCACAAAATTATATCTTGAGATCCAAGCATATTTATAATAAATTGTGTGAATCAAAGTTGTATATTTCATGGAGATCTACAACTTTCATGTTGGGAACTTTCTTTGAATCATCTTGTATCATGGTGAGAATTTGGCTTAAAGTTGAGAAAAAATAAGAAATTTTCTATACTTAGAAAAATTTCTAAGTTAAGAAAATTTCAAATTTCAAAACAAAATCTTCAATCTTTGATTTCTTGATGAACAAGTTTCACATTTTAACATGTTTTGATGAATTGTGATCCATGGCATTTGATTTTGACCAAAAAAGTCAAAGTTTGACTTTTCAATATACAATTGACTTTTGATCAGTTGACTGAAAAATTCATCTGTCAATCCAATGGACTTGCAATGTTTTGAAACATGTAATTAGGTCAAGATGATACAATTGAACTCTTGAAATCATGCTTCAAACCAATTTATCATTTTCTAGGTCAAAAATCAGATTGCCCTTTTTGAGTCAAAACCCTAATTTTGACCATTTTTCCCTTTTGATGATTTGATCAAATTTCTTGAGGAATTGTGATCCAAACTTGATGAAATGATACATAGGAGTCTAAAATGTTGACGTGGATAAAAAATTATGAAGTTTGACTGTAAATTGGCCATGGTTGACTTTTCCCCCAATACAACTGATTTTTAGGTCAACTGTCCAATTGACTGATCAAAAATGTGATTCAAAGCTTGAAACTTGGCATGAATAATCTTGGGGGTCCATAATGATCCTTGAAAGTCATATGAAGCATTGATAATCCAAAAATCTTTGTGCAATCTCAAACCCTAATTTTGGGTTATCAGTGCATGATGAGATGTCTTGAGCTGATCAAACCATAATCCAGTCTTGAGTCAAAGAGATCTTGTGAGAAATTTTTTGATAAATGAGAGGGCAAATTTTGGGGTACAACAACTGCCCCTGTTCAATCTTCTTAAACCTGAAGAGTTAGATTGGCGAGTTTTTTCATTCGTGACTCGAAGGTGAAATATGATTGAACACTAGAGTGCCCAGAAATTTGCACTCGATGATGTGTAGTTTGAGGGAATGGGCTTAAAAATGCCATTCGGAGAGGTGATAGAATCTTATTGGAGATGGGCTTTTAGATTCCATCCAAGAATGCTTGTTGAATTGTAATTTATAAGCTGAAAGAATGAGTATCAGAATGGCGTCTGTGTTTGGGGTGCACCTAAACTGTATCTGGAAGCTGATTTTAACTAAGTATCAGAATGGCATTCGTGTCTGGAGTGCATCTGGACTGTATCTGAAATTTGAATCTGAATGAGTATCAGAATGGCGTCCGTTTCTGGAGCGTATATGAACTGTATCTGAAAGTTGAATATAAATGAGTATCAGAATGGCATCCATGTCTGGAGCGTATCTGAACTGTATCTGAAAGTTGAATCTGAATAAGTATCAAAATAGAGTCCGTGTATGGAGCGTATCTAAAAGTTGAATCTGAATGAGTATCAGAATAGCATCCGTGTCTGGAGCGTATCTGAACTGTATCTGAAAGTTGAATCTAAATGAGTATCAGAATGGCATCCGTGTCTGGAGCGTATCTGAATTGTATCAAGATTGCATATTGTTAATGATAGCTGTTAACCTTATCCTGAAAAGGGTAAAATGTTAGCTAAAATACAAAGTTATCTTTGTATGAAATGTATGATGCAATGTATTTGCTTTATCAATGTTTATGATATATGGATACAATGTATGTGAACTAATTTTCTGCATTGCTGCTTGATTTAGGAAAATAAATCCCTGAACGCCGCTGAGGATATGCGAATTTTCATGTCTTGAAGTTGAAGTACTGATGAACTTTTGTTGAGAGAAGTAAAATTTGTTGTGAGGGTAATGCCATGTACTGCTTGTAAGATTTGTCGGGGAGTCCCGAGAAATTTGACGACTTTTGCTGAGGATTGATAACTGGGAATTTTGTTCCGCTGGGGATTTAAATGACGTACTGTACGGGATTACTTATGGAATAGCCTAGAGACATTTCCCTATTTTTTCAACCCATCAGTAATTGTCTTTCTCATTTTGTTTATTTGTAAACATTAATCATATTCAAATGCATATGTTCAGCAATGAATCATTGGACGTTTTTGTAAACAAAACACAAGCGTAAAGAAAAAGACAAATAGTTTTTGCACTTTCAAAGGGATATCTTTGTATTGACTTTGAATAAATATTTTGTACAAAGGGGGCAAACATTCTAGTAAGAGAATGCTGTCATAAAACCAGAAAAATTTATACAAAGAAAGATAGCTACGTGTAATAATCCCATGGGGTTCCCATTCTTCTATAACCTTCGTATCTCTGAGCATCTTGTCTATTTTTTGCTTCGTCCGAAGATGATTGAATTGATCAGAAACTCTGAGTTTGTTAGTAGAAGCCAAAGGTTGTCCGTCAAGTGATCCGACGGGACATAGTCATACGCTTTAATTCCCTAACTTTTTCCTGGACCGCCCTTTTAGGTTTTCAGTCCACCGGGAAACCCTTTTTTGCCCAAGTCGCCCTTTCGGGTTTTCAACTTGCCGGGTGTACAGATTTTTTTCATTTTATCCCTAATTTTTGCCCGAACCGTTTGGTTCGCCGGGATGCCCTTGTTTTTCCTAGGTATGTCAACCTAGCGGGTCCCTTATGCGTAGTATCTTTTGACTATGTCCGCGTTCACAGGGTGTGGCAGGTCGTCACCATCCATGGTGGTCAAGATCATTGCCCCACCGAAGAATATGTTTTTGATTACAAATGGTCCTTCATAGGTAGGAGTCTATTTCCCCCTGGGATCACTTTGTTGCAAGATGATACGTTTGATCACTAGATCCCCAACTTGATATACTTGGCGTCTGACTTTCTTGTTGAAAGCCTTGATCATCAGTTTTTGATACATTTGACCATGGAAAACAGCAATAAGTCTCTTTTCATCAATCAAGTTTAGTTGATCAAGTCGAGTCTGGATCAAATCGCCTTCGTTCAAACCTGCATCCTTCATAATCCTCAGGGAGGGGATCTGAACCTCAATAGGGAATACAACCTCCATGTCGTAAACCAAAGAATAGGGTGTTGCCCCGGTTGATGTGCGAGCCGTGGTACGATAACCGTGGAGAGCGAATGGTAACATCTCATGCCAGTCCTTGTATGTGACTATCATTTTCTGTATGATCTTCTTAATGTTTTTATTTGCAGCTTCGACAGCACCATTCATCTTTGGCCGATAGGGAGAAGAATTGTGATACTGTATCTTAAATTTCTCGCATAATGCGGTGATCATAGTGTTATTTAGATTTGTACCATTGTCAGTGATGATCCTTTCCGAGATACCATATCGACAAATAAGGTTTTTCTTGATGAAGCGAGCAACAACATTCTTGGTAACGGAAGCGAAGGAAGCTTCCTCCACCCATTTTGTAAAATAGTCAATGGCCACTAGGATGAAGCGGTGTCCATTGGAGGCTGTAGGCTTGATTTCTCCAATCATATCAATTCCCCACATAGCAAAGGGCCAAGGAGCCATCAAGACATTCAGAGGAACCGGAGGTACGTGCACCTTGTCAGCATAAATTTGACACTTATGACAGGTTCGAGAGTGTTGATAGCAATCTGTTTCCATGGTAGACCAATAATAGCCTGCCCATAGGATTTTCTTCGCCATCGTATACCCATTGGAGTGGGTGCCAAAAGTACCTTCATGTAATTCAGCCAGGGTCTTTTCAGATTCAACCTTATCCATGCACCGAAGCAAAATGGAATCATGATTGCGTTTGTACAGGATGCCATTAATCAGGAAGAATTTAACAGAGAATCTCCTTAAGAACTTCTTATAATTGACTGAAGCTCATTCCGGATATTCTTGAGCTTCGAGATGCCTCTTGACTTCATGAAACCAAGGCTGGTCCACTACCTATTCAGTATTAATCTCGTGACAGTGTGTTGGTTTATCCATTCGTTCAATGGTGATATGGGGAGCCTCATTATCCCAATTAAGTTTAAACATATATTACATTATGGCTAGAGCGTCTACTAGCTGATTTTCTTCTCGCGGGAAATGCTCGAAGGTAATCTCCTCAAAATGTGGTAGTAATGTCAAAACATATTCTTTGTAAGGGATAAGGTTTGGATGCTTAGTGTCCCATTCCCCTTTGATCTGACTGATGACAAAAGCTGAATCTCCAAAAACATCTCAGGATTTGATTCCCAAGTCTATGGCAGCTCTGAGACCGAAGATGCACGCTTCGTATTCTGCCATGTTATTTGTACAGTTGAAGCAAAGTCTCGCATTAAAGGGAGTATGACACCCTTCTGGAGATATGAGTACAACACTGATACCATTTCCAAGTGCATTGGATGCTCCATCAAAGAACAGGGTCCATCGGGATCCTTGTTCAGGTCCGTTATATGGCCTGATTTCTTCGCAGTTATCTAATGTCATGATGTCTTCATCTAGGAATTCAAACTTCATGGACTGATAGTCTTCTACAGCTTGGTGAGCAAGGTGATCAGCTAACACACTACCCTTTATAGCTTTCTGGGTAGTATACTGTATGTCGTACCCTGTCAGGATCATCTGCCATCTTGCTATTCTCCCAAAAAGAGCAGGCTTCTCGAAGATGTATTTTATAGGATCCATCTTAGATATCAATAAGGTAGTATGAGTCAGCATATACTGTCTTAGCCGGTGAGCAGCCCATTCCAGAGCGCAACAAGTTTTCTCGAGTAGTGAATATCTGGTTTCACAGTCGGTAGACGTTTTGCTCAGGTAATAAATAGCATGCTCTTTTCGGCCAGACTCGTCATGCTTCCCCAATACACACCCCATTGAGTTTTCTAAAATAGTCAGATACATGATCAAGGTCTTCCTTCGACTGGTGGCATCAACACATGAGGCTCTTGTAAGTATTATTTGATTTTTTCAAAAGCAATTTGGCACTCATCATTCCATCTGACTACTTGATCTTGCTTCAATAGTTTGAAGATTGGCTCACAAGTAGCTGTTAGGTGAGAAATGAATATGGAAATATAGTTCAAACCTCCCAAGAATCCTCTGACTTCCTTCTCAGTACGAGGAGCAGGCATCTCTTGTATTGCTTTAACTTTGGCAGGATCGACCTCAATACCTTTGTTACTGACGACAAAGCCTAGGAGTTTACCAGATCGTACCCCAAATCTGCACCTGCTTGGATTCAACCCCAGCTTGTACTTCTTCAGTCTCTCAAATAGTTTTTGTAAGTGATCAAGATGCTCTTATTCTGTTTGAGATCTGGATATCATATCGTCCATGTAGACCTCTATTTCGTGATGTATCATGTCATGAAATAAAGCTACCATGGCACGCTGATAGGTTGCCCCAACGTTCTTTAGTACGAATGGCATTACCTTGTAGCAGAATGCCCCATTGTGTGACAAATGTTGTTTTCTCCATGTCCTCAGGTGCCATTTTGATTTGGTTATAACCTGAGAACCCGTCCATGAAAGAAAACACTTTGTGTTGTGCTGTATTGTCAACTAGGATATCAATGTGGGGGAGTGGAAAATCATCTTTAGGGTTCACCCTATTCAAATCTCTGTAGTCCACACACATTCGTACTTTGCTTTCTTTTTTAGGTACGAGAACAATGTTGGCAACCCATTGAGGGTAGGAAGTGACATCCAAGAATCCAGCATTGAATTACGTCATGACCTCCACTTTAATCTTTTCTGACATATCAGATCTCATGCGGCGAACCTTTTGTTTTACTGGAGGACAATCTTCCCTTGTAGGCAGATGATGTACCACGATGTCTGTATCAAGTCCTGGCATGTCTTTGTATGACCAGGCAAAGATCTCAACATAGTCATGTAATAACTGAACCAGACGCTCCTTGACATTGGGTTCCAGATTGGCACCCATCTTGACCTCTTTTTTATCTTCCTCGGTACCCAGGTTGATCGTATCCACAGGTTCCTCGCGAGGCCGAATGGTTCTTTCCTCTTGTTGTAGCAGTCTGGTAAGTTCCCCTAGTACTTCATAATCTTCCTCACCTTCGTCTTCGGCTTGGTAGATTAGATCCTCAGAGTCACAAAAGGCCATAGCAGTATCGTTACCCATGGGATCCAGAATGGATGGGTACCTGCATTTGTGAGCGTGGGTGTGTGTAAGGGTATAACTATCTTTAAAAGAAAATAAAATGTGAAAGAAAAACAATGAGCAAAAAAGTTTGTATGCGAAAAACATCCATGGTTCATTGATGTCATATGAAGATGAAATAATAACCCTTACAAGTGGACCATTGTACCTCGGGCAAGACACAAGGTTTTAAGAGTGCGAATTGTTTTTGAATATTACAGATCCAACAAAATGTAAAGATAAATTACTGAGTGATAAAAGTTATTGGGACAAAGTCTCTAGCCTCCCAATTGTTGAGTCCTCCATTGACAGTCGGAAAGATCCAGTCCTCCAGGTTGCAATCATCTTCGCCATCTTCTACCGTGTTGACCTCACGGTTGCTAATCTTCAAGGGTGGCCCTCCAGCACGGACACGACGTACAGCCTTTTGAGCACTTGAAGTGAAACCTAGGCCAAACTTGTCAGACTTATACGAGATATCCGGAAGTTGCCCCCAGATGGTGCATCCACCTTCCTTTACTACTACTTTAGCATCCTTCAGAGATGACATCTGGAGTAGAGGCCTTGTAATCTTGGGAATCTGGGACACAGTCTTGGTCACTGCTACCTCTTGGGGGACCTCTTCGAAGTGTTGAAAATGAGTTTCAATGAACTCGCCGTCCAATTCCACATACCTGAAGGAATTGAGATGGATAATCATGTATTCTTCCTTTCCGTGGACAATGATAATCTTTCCTTGAACCGAATACTTCAACATCTGGTGCAAGGTAGAGGTGACAGCGCCAGCATTATGGATCCATAGCCGTCCTAGCAGACAAGAGTACGAAGGGCGGATGTCCATTACATAAAAGGTTGAATTGAAAGTTTGAGTCCCAACCTTTATGGGGATATCCACCTCCCCGTGTACCATCCTCTTCGAGGCATCGATTGCCCTTACTACTATGTTACTTGGCTTTAACGTCAGTACTTCACAGTCAAGTATGTCAAGAGCTTTTTTCGGTAAACGTTCAAAGATGAACCAGTGTCCACCAAGACATAGGCCAGAGTTGTGCCCCTACATTCCACAGAGACATGTAATGCCTTGTTGTGCTTTCTTCCCCTTGGTGTCAGATCAGCATTCGAGAAGCCTAGGTCGTTATCTGCTGTCAAGCTGGCCACGCAGTCTTGAAATTGATCAGTCGACGTCTCTTGAGGCATATGGGCTGTTTTTAGGAACTTCACCAAGGCTTTCGCATGTGCCTCGGAACACAGTAGTAATGCCAGCATGGAGATTTTGGAGGGAGTTTGCCCCTACTGTTCAACTACGTCGTAGTCACTCCTCTTTATAATTTTTAGGATTTCCTCCATTTCTTTCTTGGATGTCTCGGGGATAGTCAGTGATTGAGCCTTCGTCCGGAAAGGCTCCACTTGAATACTTTTTCCTCGAGTTTCAGCAATAGGAGTGTTGGTAGGAATGACAATAGGGGTTGTAACGGCTTCGTCAATAGGAGCACTTGTAGAGATGATTATGGGTACGGAAGTAACCTTTGGAACAACCACGGGTCCAGAAACTGCCTTGGGGGGAGCAATTTCTGGAGAAAAGATCCTACCGCTTAGGGTAATTTTATTAGTTCTGGCAATATTGCTGATGTCAAAATCTTCTTCTTCGGAGTTTCTCTCTTCGGCGGCCGACCCATCTTGTTTGATGCCATGGTAATAAATATCCCCTCCATAATTCCACGACACAGTTTTGTCTGATTCATATGGGACTGGCCCAGACATTGTGATTATTAGAGGAGTTGCTTCCGGAACCGATGTAATTCTAACGGGTCTTTTGGTGGAGACCCTGGAAGAATTGGCGGAGATGGTAATGATTGAAATATCTTTAACAGGAACGGGTGAAATATGAGTACTTTCAAACATAATCTCTTTGTTGTCTATCAAGCGTTGAATGCATGTTTTCAACAAAGGGCAATCAGTTGGTAAGGATAAGCAGAGATGGCAGTCTTCATTACAACCCGGGAACACACCGACATTCAACAAGTTTATCTTAATGGTTGGAAGTGGAGTCACGAGTTCATCAATTATGGTAACAAACAAATCTTCTTCAATAGCATTGGTATTGTGACCATGTCTAGGCATAGGAGCAGAAATGACATTTGGCTTCTCGGGCGCATCAAACTCAATTTCTTTTGCTTCAATGAGGTCTTGTATTTTGTTCTTCAAGGCCCAACAGTTGTTGGTATCGTGACCAGGACTTTCAGAGTGATATGTGCAATGGGCATTGGGGTGATAATGAGGGGATGTTGTGTTGGGGTTTTTCGGAGCTTCTTTCGAAGTTGCCAAATTGGATCTCAGAAGATGCGATAATACTTGAGATAGAGTCATGTTGATTCTGGTGAATTTCCTGACTGGCCTTTCCACCCTTGGTTGATTACTTCTTTGTTGATCATACGTAGGCTTTGGAATCATAACATCCCCCACCATTGGTCGGCGCTCGGCTCTCTCTTGGTTTCTTTGCGGATATACATCAGCTATCTCCTTCTTCCCAGTAAAAGGCTTCCTCACAGCTGTAGAAGAAGATGAATCCTTCTGAATCTTTCCACTTTTTATGCCAGCTTCCACTCTCTCTCCGGTTAGTATTAATTCAGTAAAGCCCGCCGATGAACTTCCGATTAAATGGTTGAAGAAGGGGCCAGATAAGGTGCCTAAGAACATGCCCACCAATTCCCTTTCAGACAGAGGGGGTTGAACTCTTCCAGTCAGATCTCTCCATTTCTGTGCGTAATCCTTAAAACCCTCATTGGAAGCTATAGCCATACTCTTAAGTTGAGTACAGGTAGGCGCCAAATCAACATTATATTGATATTGCTTGTAGAAAGCTGCGGTAAGATCTTCCCAATTATGGACGTTGGCTCTTTCTAGTTGGTAAAACCAGTCGAGTTGTGTTCCAGACAGACTATCATGGAAAAAATGCACCCACAAGTCTTTATCAGCGGAGTGTGGTTGGATCTTTCTCACATATGATCGGAGATGCATCTTTGGGCATGGCACCCCATCATATTTTGCAAACAAAAGCACTTTGAACTTAGGAGGAATCACAATCCCTGACACTAGTCCCAATTCTTCAAAGTCTAAACCTGGAACCTTTTGTATTTCCATCACGCTCAAACGCTCTTCGAGATGTATGTATTTGTCATCAGCTGGAGGATACTGTTCCTCAGAGTAGTCTTCCTCTTCTTCATCCTCTTCAGATTCTTATGGGACCACTATTTCCTTGCCTTTCCCCTCTCCTTCACCGGACGTTGTTGCAAAATTCAAAGTCCTTCTCGTCTGCTCATGAAATCTTCTCCCCATGTTCAAGACTTCATTTACCTTATTTGTTTTCTTTTTCTTCTCTTCAGATAGCATAGTATTCAATTCTTCTTGCCCCTTGGCTAGGGTCATGAGCAACTGTTGAAACTGCGTGTTATGAGCTTGGAGATCTTTCACTGTTTGTTCAAGATCCATCTTACTGAAATAAACAGTAGAGAGATGAGGAAACTTGTTGCAAAAGACCTATTTATGTTATGATGAATGATATGTGCATATGCAATGTTTTCAAGGATTTCAAAGATTCAAGTTCGTTTTAGACAAAAAGAAACACGTGTTATATTAATAAGATAAAGTTTGAGTACATCAATGCCCCTTTGGACAAAATAATACAAAACTCTAAGATAAAAAAGTAGTGCGCATCCTCTTTGGTGCAATGTAGGCATTTAGAGTCCGCTCCTCATAAAGTAGCCTAGTGAGTTCCAAAACCTTCTTCTCGCTTGCGTAGAATTGGGCTTCGAAAGTATCTCGCTCTCCTTTGAGTTGTATCCAATCCCTTTGTAGGTCTTCAAGAGATGTGGGCGTGTCAGGATGTAGGATAGTGTATGGAACATTCCCTCCTTAACAGGCTCAATGATCATCGGGAGAATGGAGGGGTAAGGCATCATAAGACTTTGAGCACGAGTTCATACCCATTTGAGGTAATACTCAAGAGGGATGGAATTCTTGTGCCCCAAAGTCTTACTATCCACCTTGTTTAGCATCCTCCAATCTCATATGAATCTCTGGCGAAGACCTTGATCGTCGTTGTCATAGTCGAATACCAAACCTTGAATCAACATCTCGTGCGGGCCATCTCTTTGGGTGTAACCAAACTGTCTTAAAGCTAAGCATGGATTGTAGGTGATGCCTCCCCTAATGCCAAGTAGAGGGATATTAGGGAATTCTCCACAACGGTCAACAATGATAACATTCTCTTTGGATCGGGAACACCAACGAATGTCTGAATGTTTGAGCGTCATTAAACTTTGTGACCATCTTGAACCTTGCTCATTCTTTAAGACTGATTGGGGAAGATGAGAAATAAACCATCTTTCCAGGAAAGGAGTGCAACACATAAGGACACCTCTTTTCCTCATTGTGCGAGTGTGAAAAGAGTGTAGGATATCCCCTAGCAATGTAGGCACCGGGTTGTTTGACATGAAGATTTTGACGGTGCTCACATCTATGAGTTGGTCAGGATTGGGAAACAAGACCATCCCATAGATAAGAAGAGCCACAATTTCCTCAAAGGCTTGCAAGTCTAAGTAATTCCAATAGCTTTGGGCTTTCTCAAACAGGAACTTTGCTAAGAAGCCTTTGACACCACTCCTAGTTTCCCAATGAGTTTGTGACATCAGATGAGTGCAAGTGTAGAGCTTGAGCAATCTCTTCTGGCTTTGGGTCTCTTTTCGTACCTTTGAAAGGTAGTTGATTGAGAATGGGAATCCTCAATAGTTGAGAGAATTATTCCAAAGTAGGCACAAGCTGATAGTCGGGAAATGTGAAGCAATGGTGCAAAGGATCAAAGAACTGAAAGAGCACCTTCATCATTTCCTCATCAGTGTTGGAGGTGACCAAGTTGAGTAGACGACCATGTCTTTCGATGAATGGTGAGTTCTCAGGGATCCTTGAAGCTAGCTCTTTAAGTTATGGAGGAATTCTCACAAGGTTGACTTGAATAGTTTTCCTGCGAAGTGAATCCATACCCTACAAAACAAGAACAAAGATGAATCCCAAAAATCCTTAAAATGGTTAGTGGATGCATATGATGTTCATGATGTCCATGATGTAATGTACAAGTATGCATATACAAGCAAAGAAAACAAATTCTTAGTTTAGGCTTGCATGGGGTTTTATAGGTAAGTACCCTCTTGAAGTTTAGTTGGATTAAACCTGTCCTAGTAATAGTAACCAGGTTCTAAGGAGCTCAATATCACTGGATTGTTTCCTTGGTCATTGTTTCAGCTCAAGCCTCTTTAATGGCGATCGAAATATCGCAAGAAATCAAACCTCAATGAGTGTAGTATCGAGTATCTACCAACTTCGGACTGCACCAAAGCCGGTCATCTCACTACATCCTAAAGGCCAAGTTGGTCAAGTAAAGGGTTCTAGAAATTCATTAGTGCTTCATAACATCACTCAGCGGCCCCATATTCTCTTTGATTAAATCAAAGGCTACCTGTACCCACAAATATGTCACACTAACATAGCTATTGTTTAGACCATGTCGGTATACCCCACACAGTTTCCATAATGTATTGCTATTTACCTATAATGTATCTTAAATCTGGGTAGAGGATTTCAACCCCAAACAAAGAACCATAATGTAAAGCATACAAGTCAAACAATGTAAGCAAATAAATGTGATCTAGCCCTAAGGCAACCCCACATTTATAATTTTCCCCAGCAGAGTCGCCAGTTCTGTGATACGGTGGGAGATCTGACTTGAGGGTTTTGCGTTTTATCGCAAATGTTGCGGTTAGCAAGAGTCTCCACCGACTATTCTTTTATCCAATAAGGAAAGGTGAAAAAGCACAGGAAATACCTTTGAGATTGTTTCTTGAGTTCGGGGGGTAGATTATGAAAAGGGAAGTTATTAACACCCTTTTCATCCATGGTTTTCTATGGGCTCTTAGTTACTTACTAGATCACTTGCTCTTGTTTTGAAATTATGCTTTGTGTGGTTTTTGAAAGTATCTTGTAAAAGAGGCCATTGTTTAGGCACTCTTTGTAATGATTCTCGTTCGTAAGAATGTATACAAAGATGTTTGTCCTTTTGAAAATGTTTTCAATGTTTGTAAGCTGTTTTGAAATGTGTGTGTTTGTATTGAAAAATAGCAAGGATAGTTGTTTTGAAATGGAGCAAGTAACTAGAAGTAATCTACCTACTCAAATATCTTTCTTGTTCATTTTATTTTCCTTTGACATTGTTATTTTACCATTGATTTGGTAAGCAACCCTATCTTTGGATGTAAGCGGGATGGGCGTGGGTCATCGTATAGCCATGATTAGCAATGATGTAAAGTATCTTAGCATTTTTGAGGGACTAAGATTATTTTGTAAGGCAACTTTGAATAACGTCATCGAGGGACTATGATCTTATATTTGTTTGTTTTTGCTAAGACATCTTACATGCGTAATATGGCTATTTTTGTATAAGGCAACCAAGTGGAGTAACCCTAAGGGTGCTTGTGTGCAAGTGTGTTATTTCCATGCTTGATTTTGTCTTGGATTAGGATTTTCTATTTGATTGTTTTTATCTTTCCATACAAAATCCTAATTACTAAACATGTTAAGTAAAAGCGATAAATTACGTAATTTAAAGATTACTACGCTATTACAACATTTTATGGGAAGGGGATATACAAATTATGAATGGGGATTGCAATAATATAAACCTAATTAATCTATTACAACCAAATCGAATTTGTACAAATATTTGAATAAATAATATACAATATAAATTAAATATGCAAAGGTATGTATATGCAAGAAAAGATTTTATTTTATTTTTTTATGTGAAAAAGAGTTTTGAACTAAACCTAATAATTTAAGAAAAGGAAATTATTTTTTTAGAAATTGATTAACCCTAATTCTAACTTGTTAAAAGAAAATAAAGTTCTTTAAGTATTTTTTTTGTGTATTTTTGTCTTAAAAATAATAAATAGTATTTATGAAATATTTTAGTCCTTTTACATGTTAAAATAAATATTTACAAGTGTGAGAAAAAATAATAAATATTAACCTAATTCTATTTTTATTTTACAAGTTTATTAAGAAAAATAGTTAATATATAACAAAATAAAAATATTTTTTATGAGAAAATAAAATAAAATAAACAAAATAAAATATTTAATATTTTTATATTTTTTATGATTTTATAATATTTAAGAAAAATATATTTAATGAAGTAAAACAAAATAAAATAAATAAATGAAAATAAATGGGCCAGGGGTGTCCTGAGTAATCAGGAGGTAGCATGTTAGAAAAAAAATCACAAGGCCCAATGACACAAGAAACCCAGCGCTGCAAAGTGACAAAAAATGGCAAAAATGTGAGAAAAATACAAAAGGCAGGTGCCAAGGCTCGAACCCATGAACTTAACAATTTCTGCGCGCTGCCTTGCCACTGGGGTGGCTGTACATCCGTTAGTTCAAATGAAACTAAAAATACATAACATAAAACGCTTCCTTGCCCTGTACTTCATCTTCTTCCTCTAGCCAGCCGGACCACCTATATCTCTCTCATTTCTCCATAAAAATGGAAACTTCAAACATGAAAATGATAGTACTCCTTCCCACGATTTCAAACATGTAACTCATATAAACTAAAAGTTAAAGATCAAAGCTAATTTTACTGGCCCTAATTTCAAACCTAATTTTTACAGAAATTTCAAATCTAAAATTCTCTATAAACAATGAATATAAATGGAATCTATGAACATGGTTGGCTTTAGTACAAGGATATCTACATTTTATTTTCACAAATTGAGACCAAAGGATGCCTGTATGAAGAGATAGAAGTTAGAGTTTTTACCTCTTTCAGTTGAGAGCGTGAATGGAGTTTGAGTGAGTGTTAAGAAGGTCTGAGGATCTGTTTAGCTTGCCTGGACCTCCCTGAGTGTGTTCCAATCCTTACTTTGCCTTGAAGGTTCCTGAATCTCTCTACTCAAGTCAACCTGCAAGCTTGAAATGCAAAAATGGCAGATGGAGAAGGAGGAGTTACAGTGAAGGGATGATGGTCTAGAACACTTAGATATGATGTAGGTTAAGTGTTTAGGTGATTATAACTTGAAACGCAGAAGTGGTTTTTTAGATTGCTATGCTTGATGCAAAACTATAAGTTATGGCAGGTTTTTGGTGATAAAGAGTTTGGGAGAGTTTCTAAGCTTTTTCCATCGTGTCCTAAGTCACAATATGTTTGTGTATAAGTATAGAAAAGGTTAGACCTCAAGCTTCATCCAGATTTCTGAGTTATAGACTTTTTGCTCTATTGCTTGCTTTTGAAGAAAAGTGAGGAGACAACTCTTTATGTGCTTGTACAAGCCTGGTCTGAGTTGGTACAAGTCTTAGACACATTGATTTTGGTTTATAGGGTTTGTGTGTGCAGAAAGAACAGGTGCAAAGCTCAAGGAGTTGACAAATGCAAAAGTTGTGCTTTACTAAAATGGAAATGGAAACTTTGTGCCATTTATGGAATTAAAGCTTGGACAAAGGCTCTCATGCTTGGATTAAAGCTTTATCAACTATGTAATAATTTAATTATGGAGTGAGAAACAAGTTTGAGACTTGCAAAGCAAGGATTATACAGCCTAGGTTTGGATTTGAATTTTGGTTCATCATAAAATGGCTTGAAATCAAAGTGAGAAATTGCCAACTTCATCTCTTCGATTCTCCCTACTCAAGAATGATCTAAAGGAGTTCTTGGATATTTTGGAAAGATTGCGATATTATCTATAACTCATCTTTGAATTGCTTTCCAAGATTCCTCTTGGAACTAGGTGAAAAGTTTCCATGAAGTTAGGTCAAAAACTTGCCTAAATTAGGGCAAAATTTCACTAAGTTATTTTAGTTCATGAGCATGTATTCACAAAATTATATCTTGAGATCCAAGCATATTTAGGAGAAATTATGTGAAGAAAAGTTGTAGATTTCATGGAGATCTACAACTTTCATGTTGGGAACTTTCTTTGAATCATCTTGTATCATGGTGAGAATTTGGCTTAAAGTTGAGAAAAAATAAGAAATTTTCTATACTTAGAAAAATTTCTAAGTTAAGAAAATTTCAAATTTCAAAACAAAATCTTCAATCTTTGATTTCTTGATGAACAAGTTTCACATTTTAACATGTTTTGATGAATTGTGATCCCTGGCATTTGATTTTGACCAAAAAAGTCAAAGTTTGACTTTTCAGTATACAGTTGACTTTTGATCAGTTGACTGAAAAATTCATCTGTCAATCCAATGGACTTGCAATGTTTTGAACCATGTAATTAGGTCAAGATGATACAATTGAACTCTTGAAATCATGCTTCAAACCAATTGATCATTTTCTAGGTCAAAAATCAGATTACCCTTTTTGAGTCAAAACCCTAATTTTGACCATTTTTCCCTTTTGATGATTTGATCAAATTTCTTGAGGAATTGTGATCCAAACTTGATGAAATGATACATAGGAGTCTAAAATGTTGACGTGGATAAAAAATTATGAAGTTTGACTGTAAATTGGCCATGGTTGACTTTTCCCCTAATACAACTGATTTTTAGGTCAACTGTCCAATTGACTGATCAAAAATGTGATTCAAAGCTTGAAACTTGGCATGAATAATCTTGGGGGTCCATAATGATCCTTGAAAGTCATATGAAGCCTTGATAGTCCAAAAATCTTTGTGCAATCTCAAACCCTAATTTTGGGTTATCAGTGCATGATGAGATGTCTTGAGCTGATCAAACCATAATCCAGTCTTGAGTCAAAGAGATCTTGTGAGAAAAATCTTGATAAGTGAGAGGGAGCATCTCTATTATTAAACACAACTTGTATTCACCGAATTTGCAGTTGCAAGTGAATAAGATTTTCTACAGTTTATGGACAGAGAGTTACTTTGCAGAAATCACCATATTCATATTTTGTCAAACCCTAATTTTCTTTCTTGATTTTATTTCTTTTTCATTGTTATTGTGTATCGATAGTAATCTTGTTCATCAAGATTGATAGAAATTCTTCATAGGTTTTGGTGGATTTCCAACATCTAGTATCAAGAGTGTCGGTTGAGCGATTCAAGAGAAAAAATTATGATGGTAATGAATCATCCGAATGAGTAGCGGTAGAAATGTTGAGACTAAGCCATTGGATTGACTTGGTACAGATCAAAATAAAAATCTCCACCGCGCTTTACTGTTTCCAGAGGAATGAGAAAAGACCGAATAACCCAAAAAAGAGGGGGAGATAATCTAAGTTTGGGAGTTGATTATGCAAAAGAAAGGTGTTAGCATCCTAAACATCTATGGTACTTCGCAGTAACCTCTTTGAAAATCTGTGTATCTTGGCTATAAAAGTTGTATAAAAATAGATTGTGGGGATGAAAAAAGGAATATTTTTTATAATTTTGCATCCGCTGTGGTTGCGAATCTTTAGTGTCTACGTACTACCTTTCATGCAATAGAGGATTAGGATATTTGTAGTTTACCTTTAAAATTTTTAAAGCACGTGTGTGTTGGTTATTTTTAAGAGAAAAAACATCATCGTCGTATCCGAGTGGAAAACATACTTACTACCCACAATTATGAGAAAGGAGAATTTGCGTCATCTCAAAGTGGAGGATATAGCTTGGGATTTAAAATCAACAAAGCCTCACTAAACACCCAAGTGAAAAATATCTCATTTCACTATATATCGTAGAAGTATAGTAGCTCGCATCTTTTGAGAAAAGTTTTAAGGTAAAAAGTTAAAGTGGCAAAATGGTTTGAATGAGATTGATTGGTTTTTAGTCTTCTCACAAAAATATCAAAGTATTGTTAAATTGTTTAAAGTTCGATTAAGAAAATATTTTTTAAAATACATGGACCTAAGTTCAAGTTTATTACGAAAGCGGTTCAAGTTTAAAAACAATAAGAGTTTTCAAAAGGAGGGAGAAGATTTTTAAAATTAAAGAAGATGGGAGGAAATGAAGGGACTATCCTAAAGCATAAAGTAAAAACTAGGGAAAAGAACTGTCTAACCAACAAGAAGCCTACAATTGACATAATGAGTCAATGTAGAATTCTCATCCTTTAGATTTGAAATCAAACAAGCAAAGATAATAAACCTCTTAAGAAAATCAAACTTCAATTGCATTAAGTCTTCACAAAAATTAGGCAGAGTAACGACTGTATACAAATGAATTCTCAATCACAGATAAAGCATGTAATCACAATAACCTGCACGCAAAGCAAATAAATAACCCAATCTCTTGGGGTAAACCCCAAGAGCTCCAGACAAAATAACAGTTGAGGTCACAAGATCTCAAGGTAGGTTAAGGTCTCTAATCCTAAGTCCAAGAAGTTCATCACTCCATAATGCCAAGGATAGTAACCAAATAGTCCAAGTAACATTAATGTTTTTTTTTTATGGTTCAAGTTGATTATTAGGTATCTTCAAAAAGAAATGAAGAGCTCAAGGGATCAAAATAAAAATGACATAAAAGTAAATGCTAAAATGAGCAAAGATGAAAATAGCGTGAAATGTAAAATTCTAAAATAAATGTGCTTAAAGTAAAAGCATAAAGTAAAAGCACAAAAAAAGTCAATTGTTAGAAATTAGAGGTTAATTGAATGACCATCTTGAAACTTGAATTTGAAACTCATTAGAGGATTGATAAAATCAAAACCTCTCAACAACAAGTTTTATTTGCTTTTTGTCAAGTATATCATTCATTTAAAATTCTCAAGGCAACCATAAATGATCAACGATGTTTAAGTGATTCACTTTGCCAAAGCTTATGGAGATTCATTAGAGGATTGATAAGACCAAAGCCTCCAAACAATGAATCTCAAGGTTATTGGATCAAAGGATTCAAATTAACATACTTGGGGTTACAAACATGGGTTTGGACCACGAATGATCATTTCTCGAATCGGGACAAAATTTAGCGCTATGTTAAGCAATCGTAAGTGGACTTATATAGAAGTCACACTTATTTTGAACCGATCAATAAAAATTTATGTGTCATATGTTTGGAGAGATTATATGTATATCATCCTCTAATAACATGTGACACAATAAGAAGAGGATAAGATGAAGAGGGATGTGATAAGAATTAAACCACATTTGAATCAAAAGTTTAATCAAGCCATCATTAAAACCATCCGATTGAGTTAAACTCAACACTCAAGATCCAATGATGTTAACGAAGCTCATGATCAAAATCCCATAGTCCAAAATCAACCAGCATATATATAAAATAAAATTGTATTTAAAAATAAAAAAGATTTTTAAATGAAAATAAAAGGGGAAAATAACAACTATATTCAAAACATCCAAGAAAAATTAAATAAGACCATAGAAAAATCATAAAGGAGCTCAAATATTTTTATAAATTTTTTGGTAATTTTTTAAAGTTAGAAACTATTTTTAAAATCAAAAGAAATAGGAAAAATAAACCAAAAATTATGAAAAATAGTAAAGACAAAAATAAAAATAAAATGAGGTCACCAACATTTGTCAAGAGGTCATTGGATCCTTCCATATTTTTTTTCTTCAGAATTTTAAAATTAAGAAAAGTATTTTTAAACATTTAAAACAATTCAAATAAAGTGAAAATATAAAAAATATCAAAACACAAAATAAAATTATGAAAAAAATAATAATCAGAAAGAGAAAAATCAAAAGTATTTTTAAGATTTTTTATAGATCTTTTGAAGTTAAAATGAGTTTTTTAATGAATTTTTGAAGTTTAAAGCAAATAAAATATAAAAATCAAAAAATAAAATAAAAACCAAAAAGATGTAGACCATTGGACGATAGTCAAAACGCGTTAATAAGCTAATCCATTAGATTAGACGCGCTGTGCATATCATAGTCCTTAGTGAATAAAATACTGAATCATTTATTAAAATCAGAATTTGAAAAAAATAAATGGCACGATATCATTGGTTAAGAGATGACACATTGGTCATCTTCAACCTCCAGCCACGCGAATTGCAGTTCTCTGAAATAGAAAAATTAGAGCTCGAGACCAGTACCATTCGCTTCGTCTTTTCATGACGATTCCAACGGTACCCTCACGAAAAATTTATATAAGGTGTAGCTCAGTCATTTTGGAAGGAACGATTTGAAAAGGGATTTAAAAATTCATGGTCAAAACTCACTTCCAGTTGAAAATAAATGTTTCGACTAGAATCACAATGATGAGAGCTTCATTACAATATCAAAGTTTGAGAGAATTGGTGAGGGAATCTACCTATTGAAGTTCAAATTCAGATCTCTGAAACTTGACTTGGCTAGTAGGATTTAGGAATTCTTAGAACTTGGTTCTTCTTCTATTAGCTTCAGTGAGATTCAAGGATGAAGAATTGACAAAGAAAATGGATTGAGGAAAGCTGTAAAATCAAATTCAAAGTTGCAAAAAAGTGGGTTTAAGAGGAAGTTTGACAGGGGGATTCTGGCTCTCTAAGCTTGAGAAAATGAATGAGGTATGACCCTCTATTTTATAGGGAAACTAATGGAATGCTTAAGCGTGTGAAATGATGAAGTTTGGAGGGAAATCGTGTGAAGTTGCAAACATGAAAAGTGTGACTTCTATTTTGCTTAATACTCAACCAAATCTTGCGTTTCAATGTGCTAATCATCTCTAAAAGTTCATTAAACATGATTAGAAGTAAAAACGCGCAAAATTTTTGTGTTTAGAGGCCAAATCAAGGAATTCAAATTCTGGCTTTGGAGAAAACTTTAGTTTCAAGGTACCATCTTTGAATCAATGGTGTGCACGATTTAGAGAACCTTAGGACTTGATTCTTGATGCATTGGATAGATGTGATCACAAACTTTACAATGTGAAAAGAATGGAATCAAATGGATGCTTGAGCTGAAAGTTGTGATGAATGAAAGTTGAGAAAAAGATGCTAACTTTTTGTACTTAGAAAAATTCTAAGTTTTTTCTTCAAAATGACCTATAATGTATTGTATCCAAACATGGCCTTTTATTTAAAATTTGCTCTTAACCAAAAAAGATGGCATGAAGTAGTCCTCTTGAATCACATTTTGAGACTTGAACCATTTAAAAAATAGAAAAATTGAGAAAGTTATGACTTGGTGAAGTTGGTGAAAATTCATGAGATGACCTATAATGTTTTGCATCGTTAGGGCATCTTCCATCCATTTACAAGCTTAGCACATAAAAGAAGAGTTGACTTTCACCTATATAAGATCATTTTGGAAAAAGAGTGGGCTTAAGGAGATAAAAATTGACCAAGTTATGATCTTTTGAAGTCACATAAGGGATTTAAATGGTCTATATAGAGGACTTGTAATCTTTCTTCATCATTAGGTATCCTCCATAAAAAAAATTCTTGAAACATTTGAAGTTATTTATTAATAACCCTTTGAAGAGAAGCATGATTTTAGAATCACTCAAAAATATCAAAATATGAGCAAGATATAACCTTTAGAAGTTCAAAAACCCTAGCTCCTAGAGCAACAAAATGCCTTGGAAAACCTTTTCAATTTTTACAAACCTTCTTGCATAAATACTTTTGTCATGTGAATAGAAGTTGTTGAGTATGATAATTAGAAACCATGACAACCATAACCACTTCCAAATATTGAGAATTGAAGAAGATATGCACTTGTGATCAAGAAATCAAAGACTTGTCCAATTAGGTCAAACTTCTCCAATCAACCCTTACATCTTTGAACTATCTTTGACAACTTGAGGCATGATGGATCATAATAGACTTTGTCATGATATTACTTCAAAACATATTTAATGATGAAGCTTGAATCTCAACGATGCTTTGTTGAAGAAGGCATGGGAATAAACTCATGAACCTATAAATCAACTTGATGGAATGTGTTGTGCTTTCATCTATAATATCGTCAATTAGGGAAACCATTTATTGTATTTATTAGTTAAGAGTTAATCAATACAAAACATAGATGATCACGAAATACAAGTCAAGGTGCTTTGTGATTCCCCATGAGCAAAGCTAAAGATAAGAAGAAGAACCAAACCCTAGTGTGATCTTGTTGTGATTGAGTTGATATGATATGATAGAGGAATATTAGGGGCAAAAATTGGGGTACAACATCTACCTTTATTTAAGTGTCTTCTATCCGGAGATGCAAAGGTTAAAATCTTTGTGTTGACGCAATTGAAGATACTTAAATATAAAACAAGCCCTATTTTTGGCCCTAAGATGCCATTCAATACTTATGATTATGAATTCAAATGAACAAATACAAAAATGACACAAGACACTAATGGGAATGTAGCAAATAAAAACAGGGATCAAAAGAAAAACCCGACCAGGAAAATAAATTTCCGGTGAACAAGAGACCCAACTCTATTGGGGTAAAGCCCAAAGAGGAGATAAGGCATCATCAAATCAAAGATTGAGTAGAGAAAGTAAAGGATAACCTTGATCAACAGATGACTGCGAACTATCCACTCATTGAGGAGATAACAAAAAAATAACGCCGACCTACCGGAGAAATAAATGGTAAGATAATACCGATAAATACCAATATTAGGGTAGGTAATAAACGATTAGCACTAATATTTCATGATTGGGAACACAAGAAATTATTCAGAGTAATACGAATCTCAACGACAAACTATCACCTATAATGACGAGACTACTATTCATTGGAAAAAGATCTCAACAACGAACTATCTTCCATAATGACGAGACTACCATCCATTGGAGTAACAAATATCAACAATGAACTACCTTCCATAATGACAAGGCTACCATTCATTGGAGTAACAAATCTTAACAACAAACTACCTTCTATAATGACAAGGCTACCATTCATTGGAGTAACAAACCTCAACAACAAACTACCTTCCATAATGACAAGACTACCATTCATTGGAGTAACAAATCACAACAACAAACTACCTTCCATAATGACAAGGCTACCATTCATTAGGGTAACAAATCTCAACAACCAACTACCTTCCATAATGACAAGTGTTGTACCCCAAAATTTTCCCTCCCATTTTTCATAGAAGACACAACCCTAGGGTTTCTCAGATATTCAAGATTGGCTCAGGAATCGATCAGACAGATTTTCTTCTGTGGCAGTAAACCAACAATTAGGGTTTTTCTTGCAATTCTCAAAAGAAATGAATTCTCAAAGATCCAATTGGCTTTAACAGGTTTTCATGCTTTCTCAAGTTTACTGAAAAGACAGTGTTTGTTCTCAAGGTTAACCAGATGATTTGCATCTTCTAAAACATTTGCTTGTTTAAGAAATGGAATAGACAGTGCGTGTTTGTTTGGAATGCAGTTGCAAGATTACAGAATTATTGGAATTTAAATTATCAGGTTGGAGCATTTTGTTTCAATTATCTTGATTGGGAATCTTTAAGAATCAGTTAAGATGCGAAGAGAAAATTACAAGTTATTGACAGTAAAAGATTTCAAGTAACACCAGAATATCTCATAAGACTTTCTCCATTTATTTCAAACGTTGTTACAAAACAATTTATTATTTAAATACTTTAGGTTTTACAACTTATCGTATTTGAAAATGAATTAGTACAACTATTGGATACAATGCAAGAATGATTGTTCTAAAATACAAGGAAAAATTCAAATGCTTGATTGGCCTAAGAGAACTAATCTATGCCTAAGTTTGACTGAAGTTCTTTTGCTATCTTCGAAGACCTTCCTTGCTTGCCCTATGGTTCTTACCTTCCATGCTTTTCCCTCTCCATTATGCTCACGTGAAAATGAAAGAAAGAAAAGTTAGTACAAATTAATTGGACATGAGCAAGAATTTTCAAAAGAAAAAATGTTCATCATTAAAGTTTGCAATTTGAAATCAGAAGGCTATTTTTAATTCATCACATTTTTATTTTCTCTATTTGCAAATCACAAGAAAATTATTCTTCTTTGTTCACAAAAAGAAGAAATAAGAAATGCAAGCAAGCTGTCCAAACAAAATAAATGCAGCAAACTTATCCAAACAAACAGAATAATACAAACTGAATGCAAGCAAGCTGCACAAGCTAGGCAACAAACAACAAAGTTGCCCAAACAAGTAAAATATTGCAAACAGCAGCGCATCACCAAACAAATGCAGCAAACTGAGCCAAACAAAATTGGACAAAAAGCAAACAACAAACAACATAAGCTAGAGCAGGCAACAAACAAAAGTGTAGCAATATGATAAACTAAGTCAAACAAGCAAGAGGCTTGTTCAATAAGCCAATTCATCATTTTCCATTTTTATTGCAAACTTTTCAGAAAAAGGCAAAAGAGCAATTGTCTCTTAGGGTCATTGAGAGAGAAGAGAGGAAAGAAGTCACCTAGGGATACACAGCCCTGCTGCCTTGACTGTCACAATTGCATAGAAGCTGCTAAAAAACAAAACTGCCATCAAAAAGCCAAAGGAACAACATAGCAAAATATTCAATTTCTTTGTCCCCCCCCCTTTTTGAATAAGATTTCAACAGAAGCAACACTAATATAACAGTAGACACAATTCTCAAGCAAAGGAGATAGAGAAAAATTATCAAACTTCAAAAACCTCAAAAAAACTCAAGTCTTCAAAACTGTCAAAGTTCCAAAAATCTGAAACAAATCTCAAACCAACAGCAAGAACCAAATCACAAAACCTCCAAAGCCTATCAAAAATAGATAACCAAAACATATTCAAAACAAAACAGAAAAAAAGTCTCAAGCTTCAAGCTTATAGAACCACCTTCAAACCATCAACCTTCAAACCTGTCAAAATCCAAACTGTAACCAAATCCAAAAAGAAACTGTCAAACCATTAATACAAACCAACAACCATCCTCAAAAACCAAATCAGTAACATATCCAAAACCTATAGCCAAACTAACAAAACCAACAACCTTCAAAAACTCAACAAAACCTGTTAACTCCCCAAAACAAACCCTCAGTAAACCATTCAAACTGATACACAAATATCCAACAAACTCAACAAACCTGTCAAACATTTTAAACCCAGCAAACCAGAAAAAGTCTCAAACTGCCATCAACCAAAGAATCAGAAACATTCAAAGCCAAACTATCAAAACCAAAAAACACAGTAACTGATAGAACAACATCCAACAATCACAAAAATCCCAAAAATCTATCGAATAACATCATCATCATTCAAAAGAAAAGAAGGGTTACCAACAGGTGTGAAAACCCACGCCTTCAATCTTCATTTCTTCCCCCCGTCTCCGGTCGCCACGGAACACGAGCCTCAACCTCGTTCTTCCCTTTCCTAGTTCACCAAAAAATCTCTAACAGGTATGATACATTCCCTTTTATCATAATTCCACATGTTTTTTCTCTGCATCTAAAAGGTAAGGTAGTTAACAGAAAACACAATAGGGATGAGAAATCATTGAAATTTCGTAAACCTTGAAAAGAACAAAATTTTTACCTCTTTAAGAAAATCACTAGAGCTTTCTTAGAGAGATGAAGCGGTCACATTCTGGCAACTGAGAGTTGGGGGGGAGGATCAGATAAACAAATTTCAAACCTCTTAGACATAAATCCATTTCAAAACTTAGGGTTTTCAGAAAAGCACGAGCCATGGTGAGATAGAGACGGCATGAGCGATTTTGTTCGCGAAATTGAGACATAGATGGTTAGTGAGAGTGTTAGAGATGAATAGAGATGAGAAGATGAACAGAGAGGGACGAAGGAGATGAGCGGCGCCGCTTTACCAAAGGGGCAAGAACCCTAATCTGTTTTCCACCCTTAATCAAACGCTTAAACAGCTTAAGAAGCTTGGGCCATTTTGTTTTATGAACCCCTTAAGCCCACACGTTTGCTAGTTCACCCCCTTATGCCTGTTTTAGTTACAACAGAAAAACCACTTTGTTTTTGGGCCTAACATCTAGAATCAACCTGGGTCCATATCTTTTTTAATTTGTTTTATTTTGTGTTTTTTTTGCAAAAAAGTGCTAAATAAAACTTAAAAACATTTTCATTAATTTGATTTAAGTTTTTGTGATTAATTTTTTATCATTTTATTTTTTATATAAACTTATTTTGATTAATTTTTTTTTACACTTAATAAAACATCAAAAAAATTAACTTTGCTAGTTTTCTTTCTTTAAACTTATTCATGATTAATAAGAATACAAAAATAATAATAATAAGGTTTTTTAATTTAATCAATTTTTTTTAGAATAGGTTTATTTTTCTCTTTTCAAGTAAATACATTTCATTTCATACTTTGTTGATATTATTTTCATAAATTGTCATAACTTTATATTAAATTGCATAAAAATTCGATTTGGTTGTATTGCTTGCTATTTGGATTTTGCTATCTCATTTGATTCATCCCCATTTGTAACAATTGTACCCCCATTCCCGAATACTTTGTAATAGCGTAGAATTTCAATTCCCGCAATTTATTGTTTTCTATATACTGTATAGTAACTAGGCATGTATGGCAAGATTCAAAAATCAATCGCTAGATGACCTAATCAAAGAATAAATAACTTGAAACCAACACACTTTCTCACACGTGCACCTCTAGGGTAACCTCGCTTGTTGCCTCGGAAATACAATCAGGTCCCTCGAATATGAGACACTTTAGCAATGACCCTTCGATAAGATCGTAGTCCCTCGACGACCCTCGATGTTGCATTCGATTAAAATGATTTCGTCCCTTACAAAAAAATTGCTAAAGCATTTCACAAGTTGCCTTCAATGATTGTAAAATTGACCCGCACCTGTCCCGTTACATCCAATGGTGGGGATTCTTACCAAATCAATGGTAAGATAGAACCATTAAAAGGAGGAAGAAAAGAACAACTTAAGACCTTTCAAGTAGATAGATTCTCTCTTAGTTACTCGCTTGCTCACGACAAAAAACTTTTACACCTACACTCCCATTTCAAAACATTTTCAAAAAAGATAAAACGTTTTGTATACGTTCTTATAGAGACGAGAACCATTGTAAAACCTCTTTTCAAAACACTTTTCGAAACACGATTCACAAAACACATCTTTGAACCATTTTTCGAAACAAAAACTTTGTATACGTTCTTATAGAGACGAGAACCATTACAAAGAGATTTTTCAAAATACTTTCAAAGCCCACACCACAAGCACACAATCAAATGAAAGCAAGTGATCTAAACAAGTAACTAAGAGCCCATGGAAAACCATGGATGAAAAGGGTGCTAATACCTTCCCTTTTCATAATCTACCCCCGAACCCGAGAAAATTCTCGAAAGGTCTTTCCTGTGCTTTTTTACCTTTCCTTTTGGATAAAAGAAAAGTCGGTGGAGACTCTTGCTAACCGCACAAGTGCGAACGAAACACAAAATATCAAGTCAGTTCTCCCACCGTATCACATAACTGGCGACTCTGCTGGGGACAATAATAAAAGTGGGGTTACCTTAGGGTTTTAGATCACCTTTACATGCTTATCTTGCTTGACTTGTTTGCTTTACACTTTGGTTCTATTGTTTGGGTTTGAATCCTTTACCCGAATTTGGGAAACATTCATAGGTAAATAGCAATACATTGTGGAAACTTTGTGGGGTATACCGACACGGTCTAAGCAATAGCTATGTTAGTGTGACATATTTGTGGGTACCGGTAGCCTTTGAGTCAATCAAAGAGAATACGGGGCTGCTGAGTGATGTCATGAAGCACTAACGAACTTTTAGAACCTTTACTCGACCAACTTGGCCTTTTAGGATGTAGTGAGAGGACCGGTTTTGGTGCATCTGAGCTTGCTTCCAGGATTCCTGAGAATTCTCCATTCACTGAGAGGCACAGTCTTCTTCTCAACTTAGTCACTTCCAACACAGAGGAAGACACGATGAAAGTTCTCTTCCAGTTCTTTGACCCTTTACATCACTGCTTCACATTTCCTGACTACCAACTTGTGCTCACTTTGGAGGAATTTTCTCAACTCTTGAGGATTCCTATTCTCAATCAACTACCCTTCAACGGTACGGAAAGAGATCCAAAGCCAGAAGATGTTGCTCAAGCCCTGTACTTGCAACCATCAGATGTCATAATGCATTGGGAAACTAAAAGTGGTGTCAAAGGTTTCTTGGCAAAATTCCTGTTTGAGAAGGCCCAAGACTGTTGGCATTCTCTGGACCTGCAAGTTTTTGAAGAGATTGTTGCTCTTCTCGTCTATGGGATGGTCTTGTTCCCAAACCCTGACTAGCTTATAGATGTGAATGCTGTCAAGATTTTCATGTCTCGAAAACCAGTGCCTACATTACTTGGGGATATCTTACACTCTTTTCACACTCGAACAATGAGGAAAAGAGGTGTTCTCATGTGCTACACTCCTCTTCTGGCCAGATGGTTTATTTCTCATATTCCCCAGTCAGTCTTGAAGAATGAGCAAGGCTTGAGGTGGTCACAACGATTGATGACTCTTACACATTCAGATATTCATTGGTGTTCTCGAACCAAAGAGAATGTTATCATCGTCGATCATTGTGGGGAATTCCCTAATGTTCCTCTACTTGGCATTAGGGGAGGCATCACCTACAACCCCTGCTTGGCTCTGAGAGAGTTTGGTTATGCCCGAAAGGATGGCCCACATGACATGCTGATTCAAGGCTTGGTTTTCGACTTCGACAACGACAATCAAGGACTCCGACAAAGGTTCATCCAAGCTTGGAGGATGCCTAACAAGGTAGACAGTAAGACCTTGGGACACAAGAATTCCATCCCCCTTGAGCCTTACCTCAAGTGGGTACGAACCCGCGCCCAAAGTCTTATGATGCCTTACCCCTCCATTCTCCCAGTGATTATAGAGCCTGCTAAGGAAGGAGAGGTTCCATACACCCTCCTACATCCTGACATGCCAACATCATTCAAATATCTGCAAAGGAGTTGGATACAGCTCAAGGGAGAACGCGATACTTTTGAAGCCCAATTCTACGCAAGCGAGAAGAAGGTTTTAGAACTCACTCGGTTACTTCACGAAGAGCAGACTCTCAACACCTACATTGCGCCAAAGAGGATGCACAATGTCTTTTTATCTTAGAATTTTATACTATTTTCCCTAGGGGCATTGATGTAAAACAAATTCTATTTTTATTAATATAACGTCTGTTCCTTTTTGTTTGACACAAATTTGAATTTTTCTCAAATCCTTGAAAGCATTACATGAATACATATCATTCATCATATGCATAAGCAGGTATTTGCAAGAAGTTTCCTCATCCCTCTGCTATTTATTTCAGCAACATGGATCTTGAACAAACGGCTAAAGACTTGCAAGCTCAGAATTCACAATTTCAGCAGCTACTCTTGACATTGGCTAAGGGGCAGGAGGAGCTGAAAACTCTGCTAGAGAAAGGAAAATAGAAAAAGAAGAAGAAGCGAGTTGGCGTGGCTACCATGGGCAGAAGGTTTGAAGGACAAGCCAGAAGGGCCTTGGAATTTCCATCAACCTCTGAGGAAGGGGAAGGAAAAGGTAAAGAGACTGTAGTGCCTTCTGATTCTGAAGCAGAAGAAGAAGAGGAAGAGGACTACTCTGAACAACAATACCCTCCAGCCGATGACAAATACAAAAACTTGGAAGAGCGTCTAGCTGCTATGGAAGTACAGAGAGTACCAGGGCTGGACTTTGAGGAGTTGGGGCTGGTATCTGGAATAGTAATCCCTCCGAAGTTTAATGTGCCACTATTTTCCAAGTACGATGGGGTGTCTTGTCCCAAGATGCATCTACGATCTTATGTCAGGAAAATTCAACCGCATTCTGCTGATAAAGATTTGTGGGTCCACTTTTTCCAGGACAGTCTGTCAGGAACGCAACTTGACTGGTTCTATCAGTTGGAGAGGTCTGATGTGCATAATTGGGAAGACTTGGCAGCCGCCTTCTATAAACAGTATCAATACAACACCGACTTGGCACCAACCCGTACTCAACTCCAGAGTATGGCCATGGTGTCCAACAAGGGATTCAAAGACTACGCCCAAAAATGGAGGGATTTGGCCAGAAGGGTGCAACCACCTTTATCTGAGAGAGAGCTAGTAGACATATTCCTGGGTACCCTGTCAGGTCTTTTCTTTAATCACCTGATTAGAAGTTTGTCCGTTGGGTTCACTGATTTAATTCTAACCGGAGAAAGAGTGGAGGCCGGTATTAAAAGCGGGAAAATTCAAAAAGATGCATCTACTTCTGCTGCCATCAAAAAGCCCTTCACTGGAAAGAAAGAAGTGTCGGCTGTCTATGCTCAGAGGAATCAGGGAAGAGTTGAGCGCCGACCAGCAGTGGGGGCCGTAATGATTCAAAAGTCTGCATCATACCAACCAAGAAACAATCAACCTAGAAATGATCAGCCGAGAAATAACCTGCAAAGGGTGGAAAGGCCAGTAAGGCAATTCACCAAGATAAACATGACTCCTGCTCAAGTCCTACCACATCTTCTGAAGTTGAATTTGGCCATGCTGAAAGAGGCCCCTAAAAATCCTAACATTGCTTCTCCATATTACCATCCGAATGCCAGGTGTGCTTACCATTCGGAAAGCCCAGGGCACGACACTGAAAATTGTTGGGCCCCGAAGAATAAAATTCAGGATTTGATAGATGCTAAAGAAGTTGAATTCGACGCACCTAAAAAACCCAATGTTATCTCTGCTCCAATACCAAGGCACAACTACAACGCCCATGCTGTTGAGGAGGATCTGTTTTTTTCTACTGTAGATGATTTGATAACACCACTCCCTATAATCAAGTTAAATTTGTTGAAGGCTGGGGTTTTCCCAGGTTGTGAAGAAGATTGTCACCTTTGTTCATCCTCATTAACCCACTGTCCATTGTTGAAGATAGGCATCCAACGCCTAATTGATAACCAAGAAATCCTATTTGAGAAGTCTCCTGTTTTATCAACTCCTGTTAACGATGTTTCAATAATAACCATATCCGCCAATCCTTCCAAGGTCCCTAAACGACCTGTTAGGATTACATCCGCTCCGAAGGCTGCACCTTTGAAGATAACCATGCCCGGGCCAGTCCCGTACAAGTCCGAGAAATCAGTACCATGGAACTATGGTGGAGAAATCTACTATCATGGCGTCAAACAGATTGAACAGACTGCCAAGGAAGAGAGTTCTGAAGAAGACAATTCCGACATTAGTAACATTGCCGGAACAAGCAAAGTTACCCGTAGTGGAAGAATCTTTTCTCCAAAGATTGCCCCTCCAAAGGCAATTCTTGGACCCTCATCTGCTCCTAAGGTTATCTCTACACCGGTAAACATATCTTTAGATACACCGATCATAGAAGAAGTCACAACTCCCGTGGTTATCCCCTCTGCTGCTACTGATGTTCGAGGGAAAGGGATCCAAGAAGAGCCCGTCAGGACGAGGGCTCAGCCATTGATCATCCCTGAAACCTCTCAAAAAGAAATGGAGGAAAATTTGAAAATAATCAAGAAAAGCGATTATGATGTGGTGGAACAGTTGGGGCAAACCCCCTCAAAGATCTCCATGTTGGCCCTGTTGCTTTGTTCAGAAGCTCATGCTAAGGCTCTGATAAGATTTTTGAAGACGGCCCACGTTCCACAAGAAACCTCCGCTGATCAGTTCCAGGAATGTGTGGCTAGTTTAACAGCTGACAATGGTCTAGGATTCTCCGATGCAGATTTAACTTCGAAGGGGAGAAAACATAATGATGCTTTACATGTCTCGGTGGAATGCAGAGGGACAACCCTAGCACACGTACTGGTAGACACTGGTTCGTCTTTGAACGTCTTGCCAAAGAAAGCCTTGGATAGACTGGATTGTGAAGGCTTAACCCTGAAACCCAGCAATATAATTTTCAGAGCCTTTGATGGTTCTAAAAGGATGGTCCACGGGGAGGTGGACATCCCGATTAAGGTGGGAACTGAAACCTTTAACTCCACATTCTATGTGATGGACATCCGTCCTTCTTATTCTTGCCTGTTGGGAAGACCTTGGATCCACCATGCTGGAGCTGTCATTTCTACTCTGCATCAAATGCTCAAATACCCTGTCCAGGGGAAAATCATAACTGTTCATGGCGAAGAGGAATACATGACCAGTCATCTGAATTCTTTCCGTTATGTAGAATTGGATGGAGAATTCATTGAAACTCCTTTCCAGCATTTTGAAGAGGTAGCTCAGGAGATAGCGGCGACCAAGACAGTGTCCTCTGTACCCATGATTACCAGGCCTCCGCCTCGGATGTCATCTCTCAAGGATGCAAAGGCAGTGATTGAAGAGGGAGGAAACATAATCTGGGGGCAGCTTCCAGACTTTCCTTTCAAATCAGACAAGTTCGGCTTGGGATTCACCTCAACTGGTTAGAAGGCTGTGCGCCGCGTCCGTGCCGGAGGGCCACCTGTGAAGATCAGTCACCAAGGGGTTAATGCACTAGAGGACAGTGAAGAAGAGGGCAACTTGGAAGACTGGATATTTCCTACTATCAGCAGAGGACTGTGCAATTGGGAAGCAAAAGACTTTGTTCTGATTACTTTCATACCGCAGTAATTTATCTTTTCCATTTCTGTTGGATCTGTAATAATTCACAAATAATTCGTACTTTTTCAACCTTGTGTCTTACCCGAGGCACAATGGTCTATTTGTAAGGGTTCTTATTTTTCATCTTCATATGCCATTTAATGAATCATGGACGTTTTCACATATAAACTTTTGTGTTCATTTTCTTTCTTTTTACATTTTATTTGTTTAAAGGTGGCTATACCCTTACACACACCCACACTCACAAATGCAGGTACCCTTCCACTCCGGATCCCATGGGTAACGATACTGCTATAGCCTTCAGTAACTCTGAAGATCTGATCTATCAAGCCGAATACGAAGGTGAGGAAGATTGTGAGGTTCCCGGGGAATTGGCTAGGCTTCTACAACAAGAGGAAAGGGCTATTCTACCTCATGAGGAGTTGTTGGATACAATCAATTTGGGTACTGAAGAAGACAAAAAGGAAATCAGAGTGGCTCCCAACCTAGAGCCGAGTGTCAAGGAGAGCCTAATTTAGCTACTGCATGATTACGTTGAAATCTTTGCCTGGTCATACAAAGACATGCCGAGACTTGATACAAACATTGTGGTACACCGTCTACCCAAAAGAGAAGACTGTCTACCAGTTAAACAAAAGGTCCGCTGCATGAGACCTGACATGTCAGAGAAGATCAAAGCATAAGTTATGAAGCAATTCAATGCTGGATTTCTGGCTGTTACCTCCTATCTATAATGGGTTGCTAACATTGTGCCCGTGCCTAAAAAGGACGGCAAAGTGAGAATGTGCGTGGATTATAGAGACTTAAACAGGGCCAGCCTTAAAGATGATTTCCCACTACCACACATCAACATCCTGGTTGACAACACAACTCAGCACAAAGTATTTTCTTTCATGGACAGATTCTCAGGCTATAACCAGATCAAAATGGCACCTGAGGACATGGAGAAAACTACTTTTGTCACACAATGGGGTACGTTCTGCTACAAAGTGATGCCATTCGGACTGAAGAATGCTGGGGCAACCTATCAGCGCGCCATGGTAGCTTTGTTTCATGATATGATACATCATGAGATAGAGGTCTACGTAGATGACATGATAGCCCGATCACAAACTAAAGAAGAACACCTTGATCACTTGCAAAAGCTGTTTGTCAGGTTGAAGGAGTACAAGCTAAGATTGAATCCAAACAAGTGCACATTCGGAGTCCGATCCGGTAAACTCTTGGGTTTCGTTGTCAGTAGCAAAGGCATCGAGGTTGATCCTGCCAAAGTCAAAGCTATATAAGAAATGCCTGCTCCTCGCACTGAGAAGGAGGTCAGAGGTTTCTTGGGACGCCTAAACTACATTTCTAGGTTCATTTCTCACCTAACATCTACTTGTGAACCAATCTTTAAGCTGTTAAAGAAAGATCAGGTAGTTAGATGGAATGATGACTGTCAAATTTCTTTCGATAAAATCAAGGAGTATTTGCTAGAGCCTCCTATCTTGATGCCACCCGTCAAAGGAAGACCTCTAATCATGTATCTGACTGTCCTAGAGAATTCAATGGGGTGCGTACTGGGGCAGCATGACGAGTCTGGCTAAAAAGAACATGCCATTTATTACCTTAGCAAAAAGTTTACCGACTATGAAACAAGATATTCACTGCTCGAGAAAACTTGCTGCACTTTGGTATGGGCTGCTCGCCGGCTAAGGCAATACATGTTGACTCATACCACTTTGCTGATATCTAAGATGGATCCGATCAAATACATCTTTGAGAAGCCTGCTTTGTCTGGAAGAATAGTTAGATGGCAGATGATCCTGACCGAATATGATGTACAGTACACGACCCAAAAAGCTATAAAGGGGAGTGTGTTAGCTGACCATCTGGCTCATCAAGCTGTTGAAGATTACCAATCCATGAAGTTTGACTTTCTCGACGAAGACATCATGACATTGGACAATGTTGAAGATTTCAGACCATATGACGTACCTGAACAAGGATCCCGATGGACTCTGTACTTTGATGAGGCGTCCAATGCGCTTGGTAACGGTATCGGTGCTGTGCTCATATCCCCAAAAGGTTGCCACACTCCTTTCACCGCCAGACTTTGCTTCAACTGTACGAACAACATGGCAGAGTATGAAGCATGCATCTTTGGACTCAAGGCTGCCATAGACTTGGGAATTAAATCTTTGATTGTATTTTGGGACTCAACTTTGGTTATCAATCAAATCAAAAGAGAGTGGGACACTAAGCATCCAAACCTCATCCCTTGAAAAGAACATGTTCTGACATTACTACCACATTTCGAGCAGATTACCTTCGAGCACTTCCCGCGAGAAGAAAATCAGCTAGCAGATGCTCTAGCCACAATGTCATCCATGTTTAAACTTAATTGGGATGATGAGGCTCCCCAGATCACCATTGAATGGATGGACGAACCCGCACACTGTCACGAGATTAATACCAAAGAAGTAGTGGACCAGCCTTGGTTTCATGAAGTCAAAAGGTATCTCGAGGCTCAAGAATATCCTGAAGGAGCTTCAGTCAATGACAAAAAGTTCTTAAGAAGATTCTCAGCTAAGTTCTTCCTGAGTAATGGTATCCTGTACAAGCGAAATCATGATTCTATTCTGCTCCATTGTGTGGACAAGATTGAAGCTGAAAAGATCATGGTTGAATTGCATGAAGGTACCTTCGGCACTCACTCTAGCGGGCATACGATGGCAAAGAAGATTCTACGGGCAGGCTACTACTGGTCTACCATGGAAGCAGACTGCTATCGACACTCCCAGACTTGTCATAAATGTCAAATCTATGCAGACAACATGCACGTGCCTCCGATTCCTCTAAATGTCTTAACAGCTCCTTGGCCATTCGCTATGTGGGGAATCAACATGATTGGAGAGATCAAGCCTACAACATTCAATGGACACCGCTTCATTCTGGTGGCCATTGGTTACTTCACAAAGTGGGTCGAAGCAGCTTCCTTCGCATCCGTTACGAAGAATGTTATTGCCCGCTTAATCAAGCAGAACCTTATCTGTCGGTACGGTATCCCCGAAAGGATCATCACTGATAATGGTACCAACCTTAACAATACTATGATCACCGCCTTGTGCGAACAGTTCAAAATTCATCATCACAATTCGTCTCCTTATCGGCCAAAGATGAATGGTGCAGTTGAAGCTGCGAACAAAAACATCAAAAAGATCATACAAAAAATGACAGTCACCTACAAGGACTGGCATGAGATGCTACCGTTTTCTCTCCACGGGTACCGTACCACGGCTCGCACTTCAACTGGGGCAACACCTTATTCCTTGGTATATGGCATGGAAGCTGTTTTACCTATCGAGGTTCAGATTCCCTCCTTGAGAATCATGAAAGATGCAGGTTTGAGTGAAGACGATTGGATCCAAACCCGACTTGATCAGTTGAACTTAATTGACGAGAAGAGACTTATTACGGTTTGCCACAGTCAGACGTATAAAAAACAGATGATCAAAGCTTTCAACAAGAAAGTCAGGCGCCAAGTGTATCAAGTTGGAGATCTTGTGATCAAGCGCATCATCTTGCCGCAAAGTGATCCCAAGGGCAAATGGAATCCTACCTATGAAGGACCATTTGTAGTCAAGAACGTCTTTTCTGGTGGGGCAATGATCTTAACCACCATGGACGGCGACGATCTGCCACACCCTGCGAACGCAGACATAGTCAAAAGATAATACGCATAAGAGACCCACTAGGTTGACACACCTAGGCAAAACAAGGGCATCCCGGTGAATCGAAAACTCGAAAGGGCGGTTCAGGCAAAAATTAGGGATAAAACAAAAAATCTGTACACCCGGCAAGTTGAGAACCCGAAAGGGTGACTTGGGCAAAAAAGGGTTTCCCGCTGGACTGAAAACCCGAAAGGGCGGTCTAGGAAAAAGTTAGAGAATTAAAGCGTATGACTATGTCTCGTCGGATCACTTTAAGGACAATCTCTCCACAGACAAACTCCGGAGCTTCTGATCAATCCAATCATCTTCGGACGAAGCAACGAATGGATAAGATATTCGGAGATACGGAGGCTATAGCAGAATGGGAACCCCATGGGATTTTTACACTTAGCCATCTTTCTTTGTATAAATTTTTCTCATTTTTTATGACACCATCCTCTTACTAGGATGTCTGCCTCCTTTATACAAAGCACTTATTCAAAGTAAATACAAAGATATCTCTTTCAAAGTACAAAAAACTATTTGCCTTTTTCTTTACACTTGTGTTTTATTTGCAAAAACGTCCAATGATTCATTAATGAACATATGCATTTGAATATAATTACTGTTTACAAATAAATAGGATGAAAAAGAGTAATTACTGATAGGTAGAAAGATTAGGAAAACGTCTTTAGGCTATTCCATGAGCAATCTCTACAGCACGTCATTAAGATCCCCAGCGGAGCCAAAACTTTGAACCACAGGTCCCCAGCGGAGCTGAGACTACCAACTGCCAATCCCCAGTGGAGCCGAAACTTCAAACTTTCAACCCACAGCGGAAATCATCCAGTTTCTCCAGGTTTCCCCAACAAGTTGTCTTGAAGCCTAAAAATCAACAAGATAACGGTTAACTTCTTTTTCTCCCCAACCTAGGGTAACTCCCCAGTAGATTGGCATACAACCCAAACTCCTGAACTCCCCAGCGGAATAAGCTTTTCCTCACAGAGTTTTCACTACAGGATAAACTTTTTTCCCACAGAGTTTTTATTGCTTCTCGACAGAACAAAGACTCTCGTCAATAATCCCCAGTAGAAGTCTTTAAAATTCTCTGGATTCCCCAAGCAGATTCCTCAAGAAGTATATGGCATTACCCTCACAACGGAATCCTCAGCAGCAGTCAAGGATTTATTTTCCCCGACAGCAGTCAAGGATTTATTTTCCTCAGCAATGCAACAAATCAGCTTACATGCGCATACATTACATTCATATATCATAAACATGGATGAAACACATTTATTGCATCATACATTTCATGCAACATAACTTTGTGTTTCAGCTAACATTTTACCCTTTTCAGGATAAGATTAACAACTATCTTTAACAAATATTCAAAGATTTCAGATACAGTGCAGATACACTCCAGACACGGAAGTTATTCTGTTACTCATTCAGATTTTAATTTCATGATACAGTACAGATACACTCCAGACACGGAAGTCATTCTGTCACTCATTCATATTTCAATTTCAAGATACAGTCCAGATACATTCCAGACACGGAAGTCATTCTGTCACTCATTCAGATCTCAACTTCAGATACAGTTCAGATACGCTCCAGACAAGGATGCCATCCTGATACTTATTCAAACTCCAAGTACCGATACAGTCTAGATACGCTCCAGACACGGAAGCCATTCTGTCACTCATTCAAACTTAATTTCAAGATACAGTTCAGATACGCTTCAGACACGGAATCCATTTTGTCACTCATTCAGACTTAATTTAAAGATACAGTTCAGATACGCTCCAGACACGGAAGCCATTTTGTCACTCATTCAGACTTAATTTCAAGATACAGTTCAGATACGCTCCAGACACGGAAGCCATTCTGTCGCTTATTCAGATTTCAACTTCTAGATACAATTCAGATACGCTCCAGACACGGTTACCATTCTGTTACTTATTCAGGTTCAAGGACAAATACAGTTCAGATACGTTCCAAATACGGACACCATTCTGATGCTTATTCTGTCGATTTACAACCAAACATTCTTGGATGGCATCTACAAGCCCATCTCCAACAAGATTCTAACATCTCCCCAAATGGCATCTTTAAGCCCATTCCCTCAATTACACTTTTGTCGAGTGCAAATTTATGGGCACTCTAGTGTCCAATCATCTTTTACCTTCGAGTCACGAACGACAAAACTCGCCGATCTAACTCTTCAAGTTCAAGAAGATTAAACAGGGGCAGCTGTTGTACCCCAAAATTTTCCCTCCCATTTTTCATAGAAGACACAACCCTAGGGTTTCTCAGATATTCAAGATTGGCTCAGGAATTGATCAGACATATTTTCTTCTGTGGCAGTAAACCAACAATTAGGGTTTTTCTTACAATTCTCAAAAGAAATGAATTCTCAAAGATCCAATTGGCTTTCACAGGTTTTCATGCTTTCTCAAGTTTACTGAAAAGACAGTGTTTGTTCTCAAGGTTAACCAGATGATTTGCATCTTCTAAAACATTTGCTTGTTTAGGAAATGGAGTAGACAATGCGTGTTTGTTTGGAATGCAGTTGCAAGATTACAGAATTATTGGAATTTAAATTATCAAGTTGGAGCATTTTGTTTCAATTATCTTGATTGGGAATATTTAAGAATCAGTTAAGATGCGAAGAGAAAATTACAAGTTATTGACAGTAAAAGATTTCAAGTAACACCAGAATATCTCATAAGACTTTCTCCATTTATTTCAAACATTGTTACAAAACAATTTATTATTTAAATACTTTAGGTTTTACAACTTATCGTATTTGAAAATGAATTAGTACAACTATTGGATACAATGCAAGAATGATTGTTCTAAAATACAAGGAAAAATTCAAATGCTTGATTGGCCTAAGAGAACTAATCTATGCCTAAGTTTGACTGAAGTTCTTTTGCTATCTCCAAAGACCTTCCTTGCTTGCCCTATGGTTCTTGCCTTCCATGCTTTGCCCTCTCCATTGTGCTCACATGAAAACGAAAGAAAGAAAAGTTAGTACAAATTAATTGGACATGAGCAAGAATTTTCAAAAGAAAAAGTGTTCATCATTAAAGTTTGCAATTTGGAATCAGAAGGCTATTTTTAATTCATCACATTTTTATTTTCTCTATTTGCAAATCACAAGAGAATTATCCTTCTTTGTTCACAAAAAGAAGAAATAAGAAATGCAAGCAAGCTGTCCAAACAAAATAAATGCAGCAAACTTATCCAAACAAACAGAATAATACAAACTGAATACAAGCAAGCTGCACAAGCTAGGCAACAAACAACAAAGCTGCCCAAACAAGTAAATCATTGCAAACAACAGCGCATCACCAAACAAATGCAGCAAACTGAGCCAAACAAAATTGGACAAAAAGCAAACAACAAACAACATAAGCTAGAGCAGGCAGCAAACAAAAGTGTAGCAATATGATAAACTAAGTCAAACAAGCAAGAGGCTTGTTCAATAAGCTAATTCATCATTTTCCATTTTTATTGCAAACTTTTCAGAAAAAGGCAAAAGAGCAATTGACTCTTAGGGTCATTGAGAGAGAAGAGAGGAAAGAAGTCACCTAGGGATGCACAGCCCTGCTGCCTTGACTGTCACAATTGCATAGAAGCTGCTAGAAAACAAAACTGCCATCAAAAAGCCAAAGGAACAACATAGCAAAATATTCAATTTCTTTGTTTCCCCCCCCCCCCTCCCTTTTTGAATAAGATTTCAACAGAAGCAACACTAATATAACATTAGACACAATTCTCAAGCAAAGGAGATAGAGAAAAATTATCAAACTTCAAAAACCTCAAAAAAAACTCAAGTCTTCAAAACTGTCAAAGTTCTAAAAATCTGAAACAAATCTCAAACTAACAGCAAGAACCAAATCACAAAACCTCCAAAGCCTGTCAAAAATAGATAACCAAAACATATTCAAAACAAAACAGAAAAAAGTCTCAAGCTTCAAGCTTATAGAACCACCTTCAAACCATCAACCGTCAAACCTGTCAAAAGCCAAACTGTAACCAAATCCAAAAAGAAACTGTCAAACCATCAATACAAACCAACAACCATCCTCAAAAACCAAATCAGTAACATATCCAAAACCTATAACCAAACTAACAAAACCAACAACCTTCAAAAACTCAACAAAACCTGTTAACTCCCAAAAACAAACCCTCAGTAAACCATTCAAACTGATACATAAATATCCAACAAACTCATCAAACCTGTCAAACATTTTAAACCCAGAAAACCAGAAAAAGTCTCAAACTGCCATTAACCAAAGAATCAGAAACATTCAAAGCCAAATTGTCAAAACCAAAAAACACAGTAACTGATAAAACAACATCCAACAATCACAAAAATCCCAAAAATCTATCGAATAACATCATCATCATTCAAAAGAAAAGAAGGGTTACCAACATGTGTGAAAACCCACGCCTTCAATCTTCATTTCTTCTCCCCATCTCTGGCCGCCACGGAACACGAGCCTCAGCCTCGTTCTTCCCTTTCCTAGTTCACCAAAAAATCTCTAACAGGTATTATACATTCCCTTTTATCATAATTCCACATGTTTTTTCTCTGCATCTAAAAGGTAAGGTAGTTAACAGAAAACACAATAGGGATGAGAAATCATTGAAATTTCGTAAACCTTGAAAAGAACAGAATTTTTACCTCTTTAAGAAAATCACTAGAGCTTGCTTAGAGAGATGAAGCGGTCACGTTCCGGCAACTGATAGTTGGTGGGGAGGATCAGATAAACAAATTTCAAACCACTTAGACATGAATCCATTTTAAAACTTAGGGTTTTCAGAAAAGCACGAGCCATGGTGAGATAGAGACGGCATGAGCGATTTTGTTCGCGAAATTGAGACAGGGATGGTTAGTGAGAGGTTTAGAGATGAATAGAGATGAGAAGATGAACAGAGAGGGACGAAGGAGATGAGCGGCGCCGCTGTACCAAAGGGGCAAGAACCCTAATCCGTTTTCCACCCTTAATCAAACGCTTAAACAACTTAAGAAGCTTGGGCCATTTTGTTTTGTGAACCCCTTAAGCCCACACGTTTGCTAGTTCACCCCCCCTTATGCCTGTTTTAGTTACAGCAGAAAAACCACTTTGCTTTTGGGCCTAACATCTAGAATCAACCTGGGTCCATATCATTTTTAATTTGTTTTATTTTGTGTTTTTTTGCAAAAAAAGTGCTAAATAAAACTTAAAAACATTTTCATTAATTTGATTTAAGTTTTTGTGATTAATGTTTTATCATTTTCTTTTTTATATAAACTTATTTTGATTAATTTTTATTTTACACTTAATAAAACATCAAAAAAATTCACTTTGCTAGTTTTCTTTCTTTAAACTTATTCATGATTAATAAGAATACAAAAATAATAATAATAAGGTTTTTTAATTTAATCAATTTTTTTTAGAATAGGTTTATTTTTCTCTTTTCAAGTAAATACATTTCATTTCATACTTTGTTGATATTATTTTCATAAATTGTCATAACTTTATATTAAATTGCACAAACATTCGATTTGGTTGTATTGCTTGCTATTTGGATTTTGCTATCTCATTTGATTCATCCCCATTTGTAACAATTGTACCACCATTCCCGAATACTTTGTAATAGCGTAGAATTTCAATTCCCGCAATTTACTGTTTTCCATATACTGTATAGTAACTAGGCATGTATGGCAAGATTCAAAAATCAATCGCTAGATGACCTAATCAAAGAATAAATAACTTGAAACCAACACACTTTCTCACACGCGCACCTCTAGGGTAACCTCGCTTGTTGCCTCGGAAATACAACCATGTCCCTCGAATATGAGACACTTTAGCAATGACCCTTCGATAAGATCGTAGTCCCTCGATGACCCTCGATGTTGCCTTCGATTAAAATGATTTCGTCCCTTACAAAAAAAATTGCTAAAGCGTTTCACAAGTTGCCTTCAATGATTGTAAAATTGACCCGCGCCTGCCCCGTTACATCCAATGGCGGGGCTTCTTACCAAATCAATGGTAAGATAACACCATTAAAAGGAGGAATAAAAGACCAACTTTAGACCTTTCGAGTAGATAGATTCGCTCTTAGTTACTCGCTTGCTCACGACAAAAAACTTTTACACCTACACTCCCATTTCTAAACATTTTCAAAAAAGATAAAACATTTTGTATACGTTCTTATAGAGACGAGAACCATTGCAAAACCTCTTTTCAAAACACTTTTCGAAACACGATTCACAAAACACATCTTTGAACCATTTTTCGAAACAAAAACTTTGTATACCTTCTTATAGAGACGAGAACCATTACAAAGAGATTTTTCAAAATACTTTCAAAGCCCACACCACAAGCACACAATCAAATGAAAGCAAGTGATCTAAACGAGTAACTAAGATCCCATGGAAAACCATGGATGAAAAGGGTGCTAATACCTTCCCTTTTCATAATCTACCCCTCGAACCCGAGAAAATTCTCGAAAGGTCTTTCCTGTGCTTTTTTACCTTTCCTTTTGGATAAAAGAAAATTTGATGGCGACTCTTGCTAATCGCACAAGTGCAAACGGAACGCAAAACATCAAGTCAGTTCTCCCACCGTTATCACAACAAGGCTACCATTCATTAGAGTAACAAATCTCAACAACGAACTACCTTCCATAATGACAAGGCTACCATTCATTTGAGTAACACATATCAACAACGAACTACCTTACATAATGACAAGGCTACCATTCATTGGAGTAACAAATATGAATCTTCTCTGGGAACTGACAGACTTACTGGGGAAGTACAAGTTGCTCAAATAAAGAGACCCACCACTTGCTATTACGAGAAGGAATTGCAATAATGATTTCATGGGGAAAGAAATAGTACTTCCTGAGGAAATGTCAATATATTCCTGTCGAGGAGATAAAGTCTTCTCGTGGTAAAATAAATGCACATTCTCAAACAAGGGCTCAAAGCTTGCAGAAATCAAAATAATAATTTTGGGACCACAAATTCCAACAAGAAATAAACCGGTACGAAATAGTCAACCGAGATAGCACCTGATGAGAAATAAACTCAAAAGGGGATCACATTCCACTCAGATAAAGGACTGAATAGGAAGGCTAAAGCAAAAATCTTCCACGAGGGATAACTCAGTGGGGAAATTGAAAGAAATATACACTTTCTGCTTAAAGTTGACAAATCTAATGGAGAGAGGGTAACATAACTATGCAAATAGGGTAGTATGCCAATAAAATATAATGAATGCAAATAAGTAATGAATTTTAAGTTCAGCTATGCATGATGTGTGTATGAATGTTATTATGTATATGCAGACAAAATAGACATACAACACTGGTGTGATCGGTGGATCTGGAACTGACTGTTTTTTAAGCTGGTTTCGCGAAATGTCGCGGTAAGCAAGAGTCGCCACCGTCTTTTATGTTCTCCAACATGGAAAGGACAAAAGCACAACAAAATTCCTTATGAGATTGTCTCTCGGTTCGGGAGGTAGATTTATAGAAAGGGAAGGTGTTAGCACCCTTTCTATCCATGGTTATCCATGGGCTCTTAGATACTTTCTCATTTGTGTTTTCAAAATGTTTGTTTGCTTTTCAAGTGTGAGTGGGTTTGAAAAAGTTTCTTTGAAAGTTTCAGATCGACTCTTGTATCAGTCCTCAAGAGTGTTTGAAAAATCGTTTTGAAAGCTTTTTGAAAAGTGTCGGTGTGAAAAGAAGTTTTGATTTGTTTTGAATTAGAGCAAGTATCTATGAGTCATCTATCTACCCTAAGGAATTAGGCTATGTAAATGTCCTTAAGGTAGTGCCATCCCACCATTGAGAGGTAGGTAGCACCACGGTTGGAGGTGTTCGGGTCAATTCGTTTGTAGGGACAGTGTGGTCACCAGAGCAACAGTAGGACACCTTAGAAGCTACCCTTATGCCATTGATCCTTTTTAATTCCGAGGCAACCGTTTCGAGGCAACTGGATCATGTCATGGACATAAGGACTTACTAAAACGTCCTATACTCGACGACCACGTTTCGAGAGGCAAGGCAACAGTGATGCGTACCCTAAGAGTGGTGTGTGAATTTGTGTGTTGTTTTCATGTTAATATTTGTCTTTGATCGGGCATTGGTGAGCTACGAGTTATTTTTAATTGTCATGCATTCTTTCATACAAGTTAACAGTTAAAGGGGGTGCGGAAAATAAATTACGGAAACGTAAATCCTACGCTATTACAAGGCGCGGGTCTATACATCGCCAAAAATTTACAAAGACCCGTTTTAAGTAAATAAGTACGGAAAATAAAAAACAGTAAAAGGTCCTATTTACTATTACATATCCGGAGCAATTACATAATAATCAAAAATAAGGAATTAAATTTAAAATGCGCGCGAATAAAATTAAATCGGAATGTTCTAAGGGTTTTGACCCTTTTAAGAAAAGAAAATAATTTTTTTGGTCTTTTTGGTAATTAAATGAAATTAAAAAACTGATTAATGACTAATTAATTATTTTAATTACAAGAAAATATTTTTTTGTTTTTTTTAATATTTTTTATGAAATAAAATAGAAAAAGAAATAAAATTCTAGGTTAACTTAAATCTAAATCTATTTTAATTATTAAAATGTTAAAATGGCCTAATAAAAAAAAACTAGTTCAATTATGGTTTATTTACAAAATAATAAATAATAATAATAAAAGTGTTAATTATATTTTTTTGGTTTTTTATGAAAATGTTAGTTAAATTAATTACTAATAATAAATAAAAATAAAAAGAACAAGAAATTAAATTGACAAATAAAAATGAAAAAAAGAAATAATGAACCAAATGGAGGGTGCTGGGCCAGAAATGGGGGGTGGAATGCTGGAATTCAGGCCCATTGAGGCAAGGCCTCGTTGACTATTCCTGCTTGCATGTGCATCCATTAACTGAAGCATATGGTAAGCCTCTTTTGTGGCCTTTGGATCTGTGATTATGGCCAGCTGGCGCTTGATTGCCTGAAGCTCATGGTGTGCCTGCTTTTGAAAGTCTGCATGTGAACATGTAAAATAAAATAATATCAAGCATTTGGGGGACCTGGGATTCGAACCCAGGTCCCAGCGTTTACCAAACCACCTTCTTACCAACTGATCCATTGCACGCGTTTGTAAATAACATGGAAACGGAATATTATATGAAATAAAAACATTATATGCTAAAAACAAAAAAAATGCGCGCGTGGATTTGAACCTTCCACTCAGGTTTTGCCACGCCAGCCTTCTTCTTCACCGTGTACTTGTAATACAATCAAATAGCGGGGGTTTTAAACCCCCACTAAATACAACCTGCAAAAATAGCGAATAGCTCATGCTTGAACATAAATTGAGCGCGAGGTTATGGTTATGTTCGTTTGGATGTCACGATTCCAATGGTATACGTTTGGTTGTCCAATTTTACCATATGTGTAAACGCCTAATTTCGAGCTTCTGAAAACCTAATGTCCATTAATGGTAATTTTTGATATGGGATGCCATTGTTCAATTGAATGATACCAAAAGCTTCAGGATGTCCCTATGAGTATAAGTCCATTCAAAAAAATGTCAAAAAACGCATGAATGATTATATAGAATTCAAGAAAAAATGCAAACCGTTTGGGCCTGAGTTCTAAGATTCTGGGCACGTTTGGATTGGTTTTTGATTGTAAAAGCTTCCTTGGGATACCAGGAATGTGTTTGGATGAGAAATGAGGCTTGAGAGGCGCTGCAACTAGGTTTTCAGTTTCTCCTTTTTCTTTGAAATTTTTGAAAAGTGTATGGCCATTTTGGAGCTCTTTAGGTCGTGATTCTGTTTGTGATTGCTTTCATACATGTTATGTAATGTGTTTTGATCAGAGTTAAGGCCAATAACACAATGCATTCATGCTTGGGATTTTCCATAAACTCCATTGAAGCACTTTCCATTTTTGAGCCAAAATTTGAATTCTTGCTTCATTTAGGCCTTTGCACGAAATTGGAATGATCATGATGGTGTATCAAAGCATTTCAATACAAAATATTCCCTTTTATTAATTTTCTTGATTTTTATTTGATTTTAAAAGATTTAAAATGAATTAAATCAAATAAAATTAAATAAAAATGGAAAAATTAATTTTAAATCTTGAAATAATTTGGGGGACACGTGGGAAGCATGGCCAAGCTGAATCAAGTGGAAAAAGTGGGCCCCTTTTGTCAAAAATGAAGTTTCAAGGATAATTGATTTTGGCCATTTCACAAAAATTTCCCAACTTCTCCAATGCATATCTTGCTCAATTTTGAAGTTATGAACATGTTCTTGGACATTTTGGAAAGGTCTTGAAGTCCTTTAACCAATGTCTTTCGTCCCATGTCATTTTGATTTACCAATATCAAGTTATGGTCTTTGACTTAAAGTCCCTTTTTGTTGACTTTTGAAAATGACCTATAATGTTGAAATTGATAACTTTTTGTGAGAGCATTTCTTGGACTTGGAATGTGAAGATGAGTTGTAGGAAATGTCTTCCCCTTCAAGATGAGAATTGGATGGGATTTTTCTGATAAACCATGAAGAAGTTATGCCTTGGTCAATTTGCAGTTGACTTTTCAACTGTTCAAAAATAGAAACTTTTGCATCTTGAGACTTTTTGAGCCATGCTTGTGGAATCATGATCAATAATTGATCAAATGATGATTGTGGCTTCAAAATAAGATGTTGACCAAAAATTTGACTTTTGACTGCCAAATGACTATTTTGCCCCTGCAGTTGACTGTGGAGCAATTAGGGTTTTGACTGTGCAACTTGACCTTGTGAGCCTTGAAACTTGACATGTAGGTGCTTGACAATGTGTATGAGCATATGGGACTTGATTGAGCCCTTGGAAACCTCAACTTCCTTGCAAGAACCAAAACCCTAATTTGCATGGCTTAGGAGGATGGTTTGGCTGTGTAGCCCTTGAGTAAACTTTGAACCCTTTGAGGCAAAACTTTGAAGATTATGGGAGGGCAAATTTTGGGGTACAACAGTTGCCCCTGTTCAATCTTCTTAGACCTGAGGATGTAGATTGGCGTGTGTGCCTTTCGTGATCCGAAGGTGGAAGATGATTGAACACTAGAGTGCCCAGAAATTTGCACTCACATAGTTGAGTATCAGCAGTGTGACAGCGGGAATGGTCTTACAGATGCCATTTGGAGAGATGGTGGATAGGAGGATGGGCTTATAGATGCCATCTGGAGATGTGACAGAACCTTGTCGGGAATGGGCTTATAGATGCCATTTGGAACTGTGATGGATAATTGTGGAGATGGGCTTATAGATGCCATCGGGAGGTGTCGATCGCGTAAGAGATTCCTTAGCGAGAACTTGCGTACCTGAGAAAGAAAGAAAATTACCTGGTCTGTTACAGGAGTTGATCTTCAAACTCTTTATGTAGACGTGCCCTGGCTGGATACAGGTATCAAATCTTTAAACTCTTCAGACGTGCCGTGGCAGGATACAGGAATCGAGTCTGGTCATGTAGTCGTCAACAGATACACCATGGCAAGATACAGGAATCAGATCTTCGAACTCTTCAGACGTGCCCTGGCAAGATACAGGAGTCGAGTCTGGTAATGTAGTCGTCAACAGATACACCCTGGCAAGATACAGGAATCAGATCTTCAAACTCTTCAGACGTGCCCTGGCAAGATACAGGAATCGAGTCTGGTAATGTAGTCGTCAACAGATACACCCTGGCAAGATACAGGAATCAGATCTTTGAACTCTTCAGACGTGCCCTGGCAAGATACAGGAATCGAGTCTGGTAATGTAGTCGTCAACAGATACACCCTGGCAAGATACAGGAATCAGATCTTCGAACTCTTCAGACGTGCCCTGGCAGGATACAGGAATCGAGTCTGGTAATGTAGTCGTCAACAGATACACCCTGGCAAGATACAGGAATCGGATCTTCGAACTCTTCAGACGTGCCCTGGCAAGATACAGGAATCGAGTCTGGTAATGTAGTCGTCAACAGATACACCCTGGCAAGATACAGGAATCAGATCTTCGAACTCTTCAGACATGCCCTGGCAGGATACAGGAATCAAGTCTGGTAATGTAGTCGTCAACAGATACACCCTGGCAAGATACAGGAATCAGATCTTCGAACTCTTCAGACGTGCCCTGGCAGGATACAGGAATCGAGTCTGGTAATGTTAGTCGTCAACAGATACACCCTGGAAAGATACAGGAATTGGATCTTCGAACTCTTCAGACGTGCCCTGGCAGGATACAGGAATCGAGTCTGGTAATGTTAGTCGTCAACAGATACACCCTGGCAAGATACATGAATCGGATCTTTAGTTGCGACCGTTGATAGTAATCATCTTTGTATTAACCTTTGTCCTGACAAGACAAAACGTTAGTTGTATGCGATGTCATGATGTATGACATGCGCGATGTTCTCAGAATAAGTGAGATTATATGTTCATGATGCGTATATGCATGCTATAATGTATGAAGATGTGATGTTCATGAATGTATGTTTCGTCTAGGAAAGTAAATCCTTGACAGGTGTCGGGAAGTTAAATCCTGGGCTGATGTTGAAGAGTAGTGTTCTCATTTCCGCTGGGGGTGATGGTTGCAAGAATATCGGTAGGAGAAGAGGACTCCGTTGGGGGCTAAACTTGGCGAATAGATTACTCTGCGGGGAGATACTCTGTGGGGGAAAAAGAGGTACTTTGCTGAGATGCTGATGATAACTTCGCTGGGGATACCGTTGTTGTTCTGTTGGAAGATTGGGTGAACTCCGCTGGGGATGGGAAGACTTCGCCGGGGACGATCTTTCCGTGGTTATTGGCTGAGGATAACCCAGTTATATCCTGGTGGGGAAATAACCTTCTGAATAAAGACCGGGAGACGCGTTCGCTCTGCAGGGGATAAGCTTCCGGAATCTACTAGGGATAAGCTTACTACTGGGGAGATTGATTGGACTCTCCTGGGGGAACCTTTCAGATTGGACTGGACTCTCCTGGGGAAATATTATGAGATATACTGGGGAAGTGGCTCTACTAAATGTCCAGTATACCACCGGGGAACAATCTTAGATCAAGACTGCCGGGGATGCTTGTTAAGAATGTTGGTATATTGCGCTGAGGAATGTTGAGATCTGCTGGGGATACCCAACTTCCTTAAGGCTGACTGTAGACTTTGCTTGGGGAGAGTACGTTGACTTGCTGGCTCATTCTTTGGGGAATTAAGACATCTTGGTTACATTCTTCAGCCGAACTTACCTTGGTACCTGGGTGGACATAGCAATTAGATCGCTTAGACGACTCATTACTGCCCCTGTTTCTGTGGGAGAAGATACTGGTGGAGGCCTGACGATGAGCTCATGTAAAACTGCACCTTTGGAGGGAGGAAACCTGTGTAGGGTTTACTGATAATGAGTCCGTATAAGACTGCATCTGAAATGGAGAAGGAACCTGTGTAGGGTTTCTTGAGGATGATCAAGTAGATAATTGTCCTGTTTGGTCTCGAATATTAACCCACGATCAGTCGTCCATAAAATTTTCCTGGCTTGTTACTAGTGTTTATCTGAATCTGTAAAGGTAGATGGTGATCATCTTTTGATTGACCTTTCCTTGGTACTTTGGTTGACAGAGCAACTGGATCGCCTGGACAACTCATTATTGTCCTTGTCTCTGAGGTGAGGGCAGAAGATACCTTGTGGAGGTGCTTGATGACTGCCGATTGACAAATCTTCCTCTGGTAGGCAAGTGACGAGATGCCGGGACATAGTCGTACGCTTTGATCCCTAACTTTTTGCCTGGACCGCCCTTTCGGGTTTTCAGTCCACCGGGATACCCATTTTTGCCCAAGCCGCCTTTTCAGGTTTTCGACTTGCCAGGTGTACAGATTTTTTCATTTCATCCCTTGTTTTTGCCCGAACCCTTTTGGTTCGCCGGGAAGCCCTTATTTTTGCCTAGGTGTGTCAACCTAGCGGGTCTTTGATTATGCGCAGTATTTTTTTCCGACTATGTTCACGCCCTCGGAATGTAGGGAGTTGCCCCTGTCAGAAGTGTTGTCGTAGCACCAGAAGGTCTTCGTTGATCATGCAAGATTCGTAGCTGGAATCCATGCCCAATGCCCCAAGTGTCTCAGACGGAGAGTTGCCCCTGGCTGCTTGGCGTTTGAGAGATTCTCTGAATCTTGACTTAATTGCCCCAGATGATGGACAATGATCACGTCTTCCCCTTGATTGGGAGTGTTTCTTCCATTTGAGCTTTTGTTGAGAAGATTTTGTTCACTGGATATTCGTCGCGCGAATTTCTCTGCTGTTCAAACAGAAAGTCATATGCAAACAAGGTTATGTTAAAAATGCAACGCTTATGTCTGTCTTGAAGTTTTTTTGAAAATGCAGTTTTTTAATAAAAACAAGTGAATTTTGTAAACTATGATGTCAACTCGTTATTTCACCGCAAGCCTTAAGGAGTCAGGATACCTTTCGTAACAGTATGCTTTCGAACTAACCCATGCTTCAGCTAGGACTTTTGAGGGTTATAACGTGGCCTAGTTCACGGTTTAAGAAACAAAGGATAAAGGCTCAAATTATTTGTACCCACCCGCTCTTCGTGGTGTTCTTCAAACCTAAACTCAGCTGATCGTGCATTAGACCTTGTTTGAGTCTTTGCTCTGATATTCCAATGATGGTTCGGTTATTGACAGTTTATTTTGAATAGGCAGTCATTTCTTTTTGTTGAGGGTTTGTGTGACCTCTTTTCTTTTTGATTTCGTTATCCCTGTTTTTGCTTGAACTGCTTCTTTTGTGATTGCAGTCAGCGGGATGCCCCGGTTTTGTAAGTCTCCTTCATATGTTTTGACTTATTGGGCTTTAGTTTTTTTTGGTAATGACTGCCTGTCATGACGATTATTCGGAACCATCACTGTCTTTTGCTTTGGAAGGACTCCTTTGGTGCCATTCATTATGCACTCGGATCAACTGAGAGAACTACCCAGCCCCAGGTTATGATTAAGGGTTTTAATTTTCGAAAAGAAAAACTCCTACTTCTTTGGCTCAAAGGGGTTGACGAGGGATTATCTTCCTTATAACTCCAGTGTTTAGGAATTGAAACAATGCCTGTACCTCATCAGCGGGGTCTGTTCAAAAGCATACTGTAGATCGTGGTATCATTTTCGTCATCCTCCCTCAAGAGGCTTAGAATTATTATCGAGCGTTTGAACATCACAAAAATGAAAGCAGTTTGAATATAGCGAATGCGAATATATAGCTTCAAAACAGACATATGCGATGCATTAATGAAATAACAATGTTTAACATGAATAAATGTTTGAACAATCAAAAGAAAATTACAACTTGAAATTTCTAATAAACAAAAGTCTTCTAGTCTCAGGGCTTGTCACTTCAAATAGTGAACCCTGTAAGGATGGTAGAAGCACTCGGCCTGACCCACTTGAGTGAAATCCACTACTCCTTCATTAATCAGATCCTGGACCTTGTTCTTCAGAGCCCTGCAGTCGGCAGTGTCATGTCCAGGACTATCGGAGTGGTATGCACACCTTTTGTTGGGATGATAGTTAGGAGCAGAGATGTTGGGGTTCCGGGGAGGAGCCCTTAGTGTAATCAGATTTAACCTCAGCAGGTGTTGTAGAGCTTGAAACAACGGCATGTTGAGCTGGGTGAATTCCCTCTTGGACCTGCTTGGCTTACTCTGATCAATCTGTTGCTCTGGGAGGGGTTGTGGTTAGACCTGTGAAGTGGTAGCAATTTGGAGAGGTCTATTCTTCCCCATGCCAGACTCTTGTCCTCTTGGAAGCTGTTCAATGACCTGGCCCCTGACTTGGGCTGGTTGCTTCATGTCTTGATGAAGCTGACTGATCATAGCCCTCATCTCTTCTTGCTCCCGAGCTAAACCTTGGATGAGAGCCCTTTGCCCCAGCATCTGGGCTTTCATTGTATCTACCTCAGCTTGCAGACGTTTCAGCCGTTCGTCCTTATCATCTTCGGAGCTTTGCTTGGCCAAATTCCCCATAAGGAGTGTCCTCAGCTCTTCCTGCCCCTTGGATAGGCTTAGGAAGATCTTCCTGAACTGAGCCTCTTGAGCATGAAGGCCCTGGTTATCTTGTTGGGAAGCCACTGCTGAAATAAACAGCGAAACAGGGTAAGTGACCTGCAACAAGGGTACCTGTAACGCAATGATATGTATGATATGCATGCAATGTTTTCAAGGATCTCGCAGGATAAACAAGAAAATTTGTTAGAATTTGGATCCGGTAGCTTGATTGAAGGAACTTCATGTTGCTGAGAGTCCTTCTTCAAGGGTCAAAGGCTCACCATATCCAGTGGGTCACAGCCCCTGACTCAAGTCATCAACCTGGTTTTGATTTCCAAACCACCTTAGTTAGGGGAACCTTCTTCAAGAGTCAAAGCTCACCATATCAAGTGGGTCATAGCCTCTGACTCAAGTCCTCAACCTGGCTAGGAGAAAATAAATCCCCTTTGCCCCTTGCTAGACATTCTGGTTCATCATGACCTGCATCACAAGCCTTTGAGATCCTTGAAAGGGGTTAGTCCTTATGCAGGATGTATGCAATGGTATGATGGTATGATGGTATGCTATGCATGGAGTGATGTAGGTAAACCCTGTTATGAGTCCCAATTAAGGACTGTAAACAAAACCTGCAAGAAACTCAAATGTCAGATAACAAGCATGCAAATAGTCAAGTTGGAAGGCACATAAGTCACACAAGAGAAACCCTTAGAGTTTAAGCCAGCATGGGGTCTAGGTATTACCCTCTTTCAGTTTGTTGGTTAAGACCTGTCCTAATCAAAAGTAATCGGGTTCTAGAGGATCCCAATATCACTGACTACCCTCAATCGGTCATAACTCCAGCATCGCAATCTTTTCTTGCGGCCAGAACCATCGCGAGAGTTTAGCCTCAATGGGTGTAGCATACTGCTACTGTTCTATTGGCCAAGTTGGGTCATTTAAGGTTCTAAGGTCGGTTGGTGCTTAATGACTCCTCAGAAGACCCATATTCTCCTCGTTGCGACACAAGGGATATCGGTACAGACCAAGGTGCCACACCAACGTAGCCACTGCTTCACCCATGTCGGTCTACGCCGGACAAGTCCCTCACAGCTTATGCTACCTAACAGGGTATCCCCAGATCCGGGTTAGGATCTATGTAACTCCGATGCAGCCCACAATAATAAAGCATACAAGCACAACAATTGAAAACACAAGTGATCTTAGTCCTAAGGTACACCTCACTTTATAAGAGTCCCCAGCAGAGTCGCCAGTTCTGTGATCGGTGGATCTGGAACTGACTGTTTTTTAAGCTGGTTTCGCGAAATGTCGCGGTAAGCAAGAGTCGCCACCGTCTTTTATGTTCTCCAACATGGGAAGGACAAAAGCACAGCAAAATTCCTTATGAGATTGTCTCTCGGTTCGGGAGGTAGATTTATAGAAAGGGAAGGTGTTAGCACCCTTTCTATCCATGGTTATCCATGGGCTCTTAGATACTTGCTCATTTGTGTTTTCAAAATGTTTGTTTGCTTTTCAAGTGTGAGTGGGTTTGAAAAAGTTTCTTTGAAAGTTTCAGATCAACTCTTGTATCAGTCCTCAAGAGTGTTTGAAAAATCGTTTTGAAAGCTTTTTGAAAAGTGTCGGTGTGAAAAGAAGTTTTGATTTGTTTTGAATTAGAGCAAGTATCTATGAGTCATCTTCTACCCTAAGGAATTAGGCTGTGTAAATGTCCTTAAGGTAGTGCCATCCCACCATTGAGAGGTAGGTAGCACCACCGTTGGAGGTGTTCGGGTCAATTCGTTTGTAGGGACAGTGTGGTCACCAGAGCAACAGTAGGACACCTTAGAAGCTACCCTTATGCCATTGATCCTTTTTAATTCCGAGGCAACCGTTTCGAGGCAACTGGATCATGTCATGGACATAAGGACTTACTAAAACGTCCTATACTCGACGACCACGTTTCGAGAGGCAAGGCAACAGTGATGCGTACCCTAAGAGTGGTGTGTGAATTTGTGTGTTGTTTTCATGTTAATATTTGTCTTTGATCAGACATTGGTGAGCTACGAGTTATTTTTAATTGTCATGCATTCTTTCATACAAGTTAACAGTTAAAGGGGGTGCGGAAAATAAATTGCGGAAACGTAAATCCTATGCTATTACAAGGCGCGGGTCTATACATCGCCAAAAATTTACAAAGACCCGTTTTAAGTAAATAAGTACGGAAAATAAAAAACAGTAAAAGGTCCTATTTACTATTACATATCCGGAGCAATTACATAATAATCAAAAATAAGGAATTAAAATTAAAATGCGCGCGAATAAAATTAAATCGGAATGTTCTAAGGGTTTTGACCCTTTTAAGAAAAGAAAATAATTTTTTTGGTCTTTTTGGTAATTAAATGAAATTAAAAAACTGATTAATGACTAATTAATTATTTTAATTACAAGAAAATATTTTTTTGTTTTTTTTTAAATATATTTTTTATGAAATAAAATAGAAAAAGAAATAAAATTCTAGGTTAACTTAAATCTAAATCTATTTTAATTATTAAAATGTTAAAGTGGCCTAATAAAAAAAAACTAGTTCAATTATGGTTTATTTACAAAATAATAAATAATAATAATAAAAGTGTTAATTATATTTTTTTGGTTTTTTATGAAAATGTTAGTTAAATTAATTACTAATAATAAATAAAAATAAAAAGAACAAGAAATTAAATTGACAAATAAAAATGAAAAAAAGAAATAATGAACCAAATGGAGGGTGCTGGGCCAGAAATGGGGGTGGAATGTTGGAATTCAGGCCCATTGAGGCAAGGCCTCGTTGACTTTTCCTGCTTGCATGTGCATCCATTGACTGAAGCATATGGTGAGCCTCTTTTGTGGCCTTTGGATCTGTGATTATGGCCTGCTGGCGCTTGATTGCCTGAAGCTCATGGTGTGCCTGCTTTTGAAAGTCTGCATGTGAACATGTAAAATAAAATAATATCAAGCATTTGGGGGACCTGGGATTCGAACCCAGGTCCCAGCGTTTACCAAACCACCTTCTTACCAACTGATCCATTGCACGCGTTTGTAAATAACATGGAAACGGAATATTATATGAAATAAAAACATTATATGCTAAAAACAAAAAAAATGCGCGCGTGGATTTGAACCTTCCACTCAGGTCTTGCCACGCCAGCCTTCTTCTTCACCGTGTACCTGTAATACAATCAAATAGCGGGGGTTTTAAACCCCCACTAAACACAACCTGCAAAAATAGCGAATAGCTCATGCTTGAACATAAATTGAGCGCGAGGTTATGGTTATGTTCGTTTGGATGTCACGATTCCAATGGTATACGTTTGGTTGTCCAATTTTACCATATGTGTAAACGCCTAATTTCGAGCTTCTGAAAACCTAATGTCCATTAATGGCAATTTTTGATAATGGGATGCCATTGTTCAATTGAATGATACCAAAAGCTTCAGGATGTCCCTATGAGTATAAGTCCATTAAAAAAATGTCAAAAAACGCATGAATGATTATATAGAATTCAAGAAAAAATGCAAACCGTTTGGGCCTGAGTTCTAAGATTCTGGGCACGTTTGGATTGGTTTTTGATTGCAAAAGCTTCCTTGGGATACCAGGAATGTGTTTGGATGAGAAATGAGGCTTGAGAGGCGCTGCAACTAGGTTTTTAGTTTCTCCTTTTTCTTTGAAATTTTTGAAAAGTGTATGGCCGTTTTGGAGCTCTTTAGGTCGTGATTCTGGTTGTGATGGCTTGCATACATGTTATGTAATGTGTTTTGATCAGAGTTAAGGCCAATAACACAATGCATTCATGCTTGGGATTTTCCATAAACTCCATTGAAGCACTTTCCATTTTTGAGCCAAAATTTGAATTCTTGCTTCATTTAGGCCTTTGCACGAAATTGGAATGATCATGATGGTGTATCAAAGCATTTCAATACAAAATATTCCCTTTTATTAATTTTCTTGATTTTTATTTGATTTTAAAAGATTTAAAATGAATTAAATCAAATAAAATTAAATAAAAATGGAAAAATTAATTTTAAATCTTGAAATAATTTGGGGGACACGTGGGAAGCATGGCCAAGCTGAATCAAGTGGAAAAAGTGGGCCCCTTTTGTCAAAAATGAAGTTTCAAGGATAATTGATTTTGGCCATTTCACAAAAATTTCCCAACTTCTCCAATGCATATCTTGCTCAATTTTGAAGTTATGAACATGTCCTTGGACATTTTGGAAAGGTCTTGAAGTCCTATAACCAATGTCTTTGGTCCCATGTCATTTTGATTTACCAATCTCAAGTTATGGTCTTTGACTTAAAGTCCCTTTTTGTTGACTTTTGAAAATGACCTATAATGTTGAAATTGATAACTTTTTGTGAGAGCATTTCTTGGACTTGGAATGTGAATATGAGTTGTAGGAAATGTCTTCCCCTTCAAGATGAGAATTGGATGGGATTTTTCTGATAAACCATGAAGAAGTTATGCCTTGGTCAATTTGCAGTTGACTTTTCAACTGTTCAAAAATAGAAACTTTTGCATCTTGAGACTTTTTGAGCCATGCTAGTGGAATCATGATCAATAATTGATCAAATAATGATTGTGGCTTCAAAATAAGATGTTGACCAAAAATTTGACTTTTGACTGCCACATGACTATTTTGCCCCTGCAGTTGACTGTGGAGCAATTAGGGTTTTGACTGTGCAACTTGACCTTGTGAGCCTTGAAACTTGACATGTAGGTGCTTGACAATGTGTATGAGCATATGGGACTTGATTGAGACCTTGGAAACCTCAACTTCCTTGCAAGAACCAAAACCCTAATTTGCATGGCTTAGGAGGATGGTTTGGCTGTGTAGCCCTTGAGTAAACTTTGAACCCTTTGAGGCAAAACTTTGAAGATTATGGGAGGGCAAATTTTAGGGTACAACAACTGGGAGTAACCAGACAAAACCAGCTTGGGTAAAGTTAACAGTCGGCTAAGCCACATCCAGGATGAAAATTTCATAAGAAAGTAAGCACCAAATGAGAAAACAAATTCCTATTTCACGGCTTAAATTCACTGGGAAGGAACATAATCAGAAAATACTCAAATCATAACAATAAACCAGTATAGATACAGGGATATAACATCCTCCTTCAGGCTTCACCGAGGAATATTACACAAACTTCAATGGGGAAAACAAAAATTTCAAGGTATGTACTTCCATTGAGGATTACAATACTAATTTCAAAAGGGTAGATGAAAATCACATCGTCGAGACATCAACTGAGGATCTCGTGCTGGCTTCAATGGTGAGGGAAATACCACATCGTCGAGGGGAACCCAAAATACATTCTTCAATACTCAAAGTGATGATCGTACCCACTTCTCTGGGGTGAAATTATGAAACCTTATGGGGATAACAATTTTCAGAGAGACACGTTATCTCAGCTTTAACTTGGGGATCTAAGAAGTTAAACAAATACAACAAGAAATCAAAGTTATGGGGATTTTAAATCAAACCCAACACTTGGCGGGAGAAAACCCAAAAAGTTGACAACTGTTTCAACACTCTTAGAGAAGATATTGTCCATGTCTGGTTGCCTATTGTTGTACCCCAAAATTTTCCCTCTCATATTTCTCAATACATTTCAAGTGAGGTTTTCAAATTGCTCAAGGAAGTCCAAGGGTTGACCAAACAAGCTCCCTCCTAAGGCAGTCTACCTCAAATTAGGGTTTCATGTTGCATCAAGATACTTGAGTCCAAGGGATCCCAAATGCTCACCATTGACCTAATATGTTCTCAAGATCATCCATGTCAAGTTTCAAGCCTTGCAGAGAAAGTTTGCTCAGTCAATTGCTCAAAGGCCTGAAAATTGACTGTGCTAGGGCAAAAGTCAATTGTGACCCCCATACAGTCAAACTTCAAGATTTTTGGTCAACATCCTCATTTTGAAATATCATTCATCATTTGATCAAGGGTTTATCATGATTCATCAAGGATTGCTCACAATTCATCAAAATCCAAAAGTTGCTAAATTAGGGTTTTGCAGGAAAAGTCAACTCAACTTTGACCAAGCATAACTTTCTCATACTTTATGAGAAATGACCCATCAAAGGCTAATTTTGAAGAGGATGCAATTCTATACAATCCATCTTCAGCTCCCAAGTTCAAAATATGCCCTCACAAGAAGTTATGAATTTTTACATTATAGGTCATTTTGGAAAGTCAACAAAAACACCTTTTTTGTCAAAGCTTCTTACATGAACACGAAATACCAAATTGAGATGATACCAAAAGGGTTGCTTAGAGGACATCTCAAGCTTTCTAAAAAGTCCAATAACACCTTCGAAGAGTCAAAATTGAGGAAGTTATGCATTGGTGAAGTTGTCCTTTTTTGCAAAATTGCCAAAAGTCAACTATGCCTCAAATTGAAATTTTTGCTAAATGGGCCCAATCTTTTGCATTTGTTTTGAGTTGGTAGCATGGTCCAAGAGCCCTAGATCTTTCCACTTGTATTTATCTTATTTTTATTATTTATTTTGATTTTTATTGCAATTAAATCAATTTAAATCAAAACAAATCATGAAAAAATCCAAAACATTGAAACCTCAAGATATTATGCATGTTTCAGGTCCTATATCCAGCTAGCAAAAGATTGAATTCGTGCAAGGGAAAAGTGGGCACAAAAAGATTGGTTTTGACCTATTTTTGGAATGATTTTCAAGTGAATCAAATCAAGATCAAAAGCTATAATGGATAAAGATTGAGAGCATGATTTCAACCCTAATCCAATCCTTAGTATATAGTGAACGTTTGCAGACAAAAATCAGAAGGTTTTTGGAGGCGCAAAAGAGAGAACAAAAATTGAAAAAAACAAAGAAAAATGGTAAACTGATCTTGCACTTCCAGGCATTTACAAGGCTCCCTGACCATCTCATTCACTTCCTGGGATCACAAGCAAGCTATACCAATCAAGAACAAGCGTGCTAGTGCTCAGAATCCATCCCCACGACTCCCACAGTTTGCCAATATTTCCAAAACTGAATCTTGTTATTCTTGCACATTCATCATGTTTTAATAGTATATTCTCGTTCCTTAACACATTGGCAAGCTATCTATGTCATTTAATTGTGTTTTTGTGGACTGTATCAGAGTTTACCATTGTTAGGTTTTTTTGCTTCGATTTAGGATCTTTGTGTACAGGTAAAATTGTCCTTCAAGAAGAGCACCATCGTGTTTAGCAGGCCAAGATGAGTTGATTCATGGCCTTAGATTTTATTTATCTTGCTTGTGTTTGATTTTGAGAATTACAGGGTTTGTAGTGACAGACGTTTGTCCGTAGGTAAAGGTCTTCAAACCTTTTAGCCACGGAGAGAGGACAGGGATGAAGGCGTGGCAAGCAACCATTCGCCCGTTTGAAAATGCGCGCGCTGAATTAATATATTATGTTTCCTTAATATTTAATGTTTGTTTTGTCCTTGGTATACAACAAAAACTTGCAGCGCAGTTGGTAGTGGAGCAGTTGGAAAAGGTCACGGGACCCGAGTTCGAATCTCAGGTCCCCCCAATTATTTCATATTGTTTTTCTCTCAATAATCAGGCGCGTGCATAGGTGTGATGACCACCATGGTCCATCATCATCCAATCAGCCAGGTGTCCAAGAGGCCAGATCTAAAGGCTATCATGTGGTGCCCATCATGTGACCCAGTCAATGCAACGCATGAGATTCAGGAAGTCAACATGGATCACTTTGGTTATGGGCCAGAATTGCTATCCACACCTCACCAAATTACTTTTTCAGGCCCAACTTTCTTTTCTCTATTCTTTTATATTTCTTTTATTTAATTTATTTAGTTATTTTTATTCACATAAAAAACTAATTCTTTTTTCATAAAATCATAAAAATAATGTTCTCATCCAATTAGATTTAGGATTTATTTTTTTATACAAAAATTAATTTAATTAGTTTATTTAATTTTAGGGTAACTTAAATTCTTTTGTGAATAAATTAAAAACAATTAGAAAATTAGGGTTTTGTTTAATTTAAATTCTTATTTTCTTTTTCTTAAAAATAACCAAAAATATAAAAATAGGCCATGTAAATTATTTTCTTTAATTAATTTAATTATTAATTAATTTTGTATTTAATTTAGAAACATTGTTCTTTTTCTTAAAAATAATTAAAAAAAACAAAAACAATTTTTTATTTTAATTAGGTTAGACGGGGTCAAAACCCTAATTTCCCTTCGTCTCTATTCGCGCGCGCTTTATTTATTTTTACCATATTGATGTAATTGCTCACAAGTTGTAATAGATTAATTAGGACTTTTCTCCTTTTCATTTTATCGTTTTGTTTTCACGGGTTGTTTTTGGCTATGTAGTTAATACCCGAAGCCTCGTAATAGCTTAGCTTTACTTTCCGTACTTTAAATTCTGCAAAAATATTAACTGCTAGATGTATGAATAATAGGGATGCATGACAACAATGTATATAAACTTTAAAACGGTTAGCAAACCCTAAATGTGCAAAGATAAATAACTTGAAATTGAATCACTCACACATGCGCACTCCTAGGGTATACTCCCACTTCGGTTGCCTTCCGTAAACGGTCATTAAGTATAGGGTATTTTAGTGGTCGCTCTTTTGTCTCAAAGATCAATGTTGCCTCGGAAAGGTTGCCTCGGAATTGTTGTCTCGAATATTGATCTTAAGACATTAGGGTTATTACTAAGACGTCCTAACATTGCTTTAGTGATCGTACGTCTCTTTCGAATTGACCCTTAAAACTCCAACGGTGGTGCTACCTACTCACTAATAGTAGGATAGCGCTGTCTAAAAGAAACATATAACAATTCTTTTTTTTTGAGTAGGTAGATGCTAGTAGGTACTTTCTCATAACAAACTTTTCACACTTACACTCCTTTCAAACAAAGATTTCAAAAACACTTTGTAACACTCTTGAAGACAGAAGCAAGAGTTAAAACAAAGTAAAACAAAAACTTTTCAAACACACACAGAAGCAATTTTGAAAATGATGAGCAAATACCTAAGAGCCCGTGGAAAGCCACGGATAGAAAGGGTGCTAATACCTTCCCTTTCTATAATCTACCCCCCGTACTCAGAAAATCTCAAAAAGGAATTTTTCTGTGCTTTTTTCCTTTCCTTGTTGGATAAAATAAAAGTCGGTGGCGACTCTTGTTTACCGCTACATTTTGCAAACACAAACGCAAAACGCAAACCAACAATTTCCAAAACAGTTCCGGTTCTGCCACCATGTCACAGAACTGGCGACTCTGCTGAGGAGTTAATAAGTGGGGTATACCTTAGGAATAGTTCATCATATTGCTTCTATTGTTTGATTTGATTGCTTTATCTTTGTGGGCTTTGTATCAGAGTTACTATAGATCCTAACCCGGATCTGGGGAACACCTGTTAGGTAAGTAGCAATAAACTATGAGGGAACTGTACGGTGTAGACCGATACGGTTGAAGCAGTAGCTACGTTGATGTGGCACATTGGTTGATACCGGTATCCCTTGTGGAGGAACAAGGAGAATACAGGGCTGCTATATGGGTCATTAAGCATCAATTGACCTTAGAACCTATAATTGACTAACTTGGCCATAGGAAGTAGTGAGATAGCCGGCCTCGGTATAAAGCTGGGAATTGGTTGATACTCGATACTACACTCATTGAAACCATACTCTCGAGATAGTTCCGGCTGCAAGAAAAGATTGTGTGAGCTGAAACCATGACCGATAGAGGATGGTCAGTGATATTGAGAACCTCTAGAACCCATTTACTATTATTAGGACAGGTTGAAACCAACTGCACTTCAAGAGGGTAACACCTAAACCCCATGCAAGCCTGAAACTTAAGGGCTCTTGTGTGACTTGTTTGCCTTTACCATGTCTGTTATCTGCTATACTTGTTGTGTGTTTTATCGTGACATCATGCATCATAACATAGCATGCATACTTCCTTATGCTAACTATTTCAAAGACCGAGGGGATTTATCTTTGTTCTGTTTTGCAGATTATGGCTTCCATGCGCAGAAACACCATTCGAGTTAACTTCGTGCAAATACCTGCTCAACTCAGAGAGTTAGTCTCAAAAGTTCCTGATACTTCTCCATTCGTTAGAAGACATGGTCAACTCTTTATCTTGGTCACTTCAAAGTTGGATGAGCAGATGATGAGCGTCCTTTTCCAGTTCTTCGATCCGGTGCATCATTGTTTCACCTTCCTGGATTATCAGCTAGTTCCCACCTTGGAGGAGTTCTCTTACTTACTGGGCATATCCATTCTCGAGCAGACACCCTTCACATGTTTGGAAGAGGTTCCTAGACCCGAGGACATTGCTTCAGCCTTACATCTAAAAAGGGATGATGTAGTATCCAACTGGGAGACACGAAGCGGGGTTAAAGGTTTCTTAGCCATGTTTCTGATTGATCAAGCTCAACTGTTCTGGGATAATTTGGACTTTCAAGCTTTTGAAGACATCTTGGCTCTCCTCATCTACAATTTGGTTCTTTTCCCGAATCTAGATTCCTTCATAGATGTTAATGCGGTTAAGATCTTCTTGTCTCATAATCCTGTACCTACTCTTCTGGGTGATATCCTACATGCCCTCTATACTCGTACTGTGCGAAGAAGAGGGACCCTCATGTGTTGCATGCCGCTGCTGGCGAGGTGGTTTATTTCGCACCTCCCCAAGTCTGTATTGAAGAATGAGGAAGGTTTAGGTTGGGCTTACAGGATAATGTCCCTTTCCCATACAAACATTCTTTGGAGTTCTAAGGCTATGGAGGACACTGTTGTCATTGATCGATGTGGGGGATACCCTAATGTCCCGTTGCTTGGAATCAGAGGGGGAATAACCTACAATCCTTGCTTGGCTCCACGACAGTTTGGTCGCGCTCGAAGAGATTCTCCTCATGAGCTACTCCTTACAGATATCGTCTTTGATTACAAGGGGGACGTGGATGAGCATCACTGAAGGTTTATACGGGCCTGGGGCATGGTGAACAGGTCTGACCCTCACGAGCTAGGACCGAAGACTTCTCTCCCTATGCAACCTTATCTCCAGTGGGTCCGAGCTCGAGCCCAGAAGTTGGGGATGCCCTATGAAGTTGTGTTACCGGTGATTGTGGAGCCTACCAATGAAGAAGGTGTTCCTTATACAGTCCTCTATCCCTATATGCCTACTGATCTGGGGGCATTGAAGAGATCTTGGATCCAGTTGAATGAAGAAAGGGATACCTACCGGGAGAAGTACCATGAGCAGAAAAGGAAGATTTTAAAGCTCACGAGGCAACTTGAGAATGAAAGGACAATCAATGATTATGTCAGCACGAAGGGAAAACGACCATGGGATTTATGATGACTTTTATTGTTTCTAGTTAGATTTGCTTTTCAGTTTATTTCTTTTGTAACGCCTTGAAGGCATTGTTAAACATTGTTACAAGTTAATCTAATAAAGTTTGTTTATTTCTTGGTTTGCAAATTTAAATCTCCCAAAGTCTTTGAAATCATTACATACGCATCCCATTATCATGCACATCATTACAAGTATCATTACAGGTTTCTCATCTTCTTCGCTGTTTATTTCAGCATAGAATGTCTTCTGAAACACCTACCGATCAAGCCATTAAAGCTCTTCAAGCACAGAATGCTCAGTTTCAAGAGATGTTCTTGAACTTGGCTAAAGGACAACAGGATTTGAAGACTCTCATCCTGAAGAAGGAAAAGAAGAAGAAGAAGAAGAAGGTGGTTCTTCTGAATATGGGTCACAGATTTGGGAATAGGTTGCGACAGGAAGCTGATCTGTCTCATTCATCAGGAGGAGGAGAGAATCAAGAGGAAGGAAAGGGTCCTAGTCCTGTGGTCTCTGATAATGACACTGATTTTGATGATGAACAGTACCCTCCTACTGAGGATAGGTACAAACAACTTGAAGACCGTCTGAGTGCTATGGAGATTCAGAAGGTCCCGAGTTTGGATTTTGGAGATTTGGGGTTAGCATCAGGGGTGGTGATCCATCACAAGTTTAAAGCTTCGGTTTTTGCTAAGTACGATGGATTGTCCTATCTAAAACTTCATCTTCGCTCATACGTCAGGAAAATTCAACCCTACACTGCTGATAGGAATATGTGGGTCTATTTCTTTCAAGATAGTCTGTCAGGGACTCAACTTGAATGGTTTTATCAATTGGAAGGAGCTAATGTCCGCAACTGGGAGGACCTTGCTGCTGCTTTCTACAAGAAGTACCAGTATAACGCCGACCTTGCTCCCACTCGTACTCAGCTTTAGAGCATGTCCATGGGTGCAAGAGAAGGTTTTAAGGACTATACTCAGAAATGGAGAGATCTGGCTGGAAGAGTCCAACCCCCTCTGCCTGATAGGGAGTTGGTTGATATGTTTCTGGGGACCTTGTCTGGTCCATTCTTTAATCATCTAATCGGCAGTTCATCATCCGGGTTTACTAAATTGATTATGACTGGGGAGAGAGTAGAAGCTGGTATCCGAAGTGGCAAGATACAGAAAGGTGCTTCGTCAAGTACATAAAAGAGGTCTTTCACTATCAAGAAGGAAGCTAGTGCAGTTTACAGTTCGAGGAGCCAAAGCAGACCTGAGCGCCGCCAAGCTGTGAATGCGGTAGTAATATCAAGACCCACCGTTGCCCCGCAACGCAAAAATCAGCAAAGAATGGAAAGGCCGCAGAGACAGTATACTCGGCTTAATATGACTTTGTCTCAAATTCTACCGCAATTGTTGAAGACCAACCTGGTAACTCTGAGGGAAGCCCCAAAGAATCCCAGCACCACATCTCCGCTGTATAATCCGAACGCCCGTTGTGCCTATCACTCTGATAACCTGAGTCATGATACAAACAACTGCTGGGCTTTGAAGAATAAGGTGTAAGACTTGATTGAAGCTAAAGAGATTGAGTTTGACGCTCCAGAGAAACCCAACGTCATAACTACTCTTATGCCCAAGCATGGTCATGGAGTAAATGTTGTGGACGATGATTTATTTGTGACCTCTGTGGAAGACATTTCTACTTCGTTGATGACTGTTAAGAAGAATCTATTGTTGGCCGGTTTATTTCTGGGCTGTGGTGAAGGTTTCCACCTATGTTCCATCCTGCCTGCTGGTTGCTATTTACTGAAATCAGGTGTTCAGCGCCTGATGGATAACAAAGAGATATTGTTCGAGAAAACTTTGATTCCGTTGATTCCTGTTGAAGATATTTCCATCATAACCATTTCCGCCAATCCTTCCAAGGCTTCCTCGAGAAAGCCTGTTAGGATTACATCTATTCCAAGAGTTGCTCCATTAATCATTACTATTCCTGGTCATCTCATACACTTCGGATAAGGCTGTCCCGTGGCACTATGGGGCCGATGTGTATTATCATGGGGTCAAACAAGACTTGAAGGTTGAAGAGGTTGATGCTGATGTCAGCAATATTGTCGGGTCTAGAAAAGTCACCAGAAGTGGAAGACTCTTCTCTCCCGAGATTTCTCCTCCGAATGTTCAAAAGCCTGTTGCCATTCCATCTACCAGTACGTCAGCTACTGTTCCGATTCTTACTCCAGTTATCACCCCTGTCGCCGAGTCATCTGACACTCGGGGAAAAGAAGTTACAGGTGAGCCTTCTCGGACGGAGGCACCTAAGAAAGTCATTGTTGAAACCTCTAGGCAGGAGATAGAGGAAATTCTAAAGATTATCAAGAAAAGCGACTACAACGTAGTCGAACAGCTGGGGCAAACCCCGTCGAAGATCTCCATGCTATCTTTATTGTTGTGCTCAGAAGCCCATGCAAAGGCTTTAATTTCTTTCCTTAAAACTGCGCATGTGCCGCAGGAAACCTCTGCTGATCAATCAAAGATTGTGTAGCTAGTTTGACCGCTAACAACGGGTTGGGTTTCTCCGACGCAGATCTGACTACCAAAGGAAGAAATCACAATGATGCTCTGCATGTCTCGATCGAGTGCAGGGGCACTACTCTGGCCCACGTGCTGGTGGATACTGGGCCCTCATTAAATGTTTTACCCAAGAAAGCATTAGATCGGCTGGATTGTGAAGGGTTGGTTCTGAAGCCAAATAATATTGTGGTTAGGGCCTTTGATGGGTCCAAAAGGATGGTGCACGGGGAGGTGGACGTCCCTATTAAAGTCGGCTCTCAGACTTTTGCATCTACGTTCTATGTGATGGATATCCGACCATCTTATTATTGTTTGCTAGGTCACCCTTGGATTCATAAGGCTGGGGCAGTGACTTCTACGCTCCATCAGATGTTGAAGTATCCATTAAAAGGAAGATTGTTACGGTGCATGGTGAGGAGGAGTACATGGTAAGTCATCTTAATTCCTTTCAGTATGTGGAGATGGATGGAGAGTTCATTGAAACCCCGTGTCATAACTTTGAAGAGGTCCCCCAGACTCTGGCGTCAACTGAAGTTGTTGTTGAAGAACCTCCAATGAAGATGGCTTCCCTCAGGGATGCCAGGGCTGTGATTGAAAAAGGTGGGTGTGCAAATTGGGGCCAACTCCCTGAATTTGCACACAAGACTGACAAGTTTGGTTTGGGTTTTACTGCAGAAGCTCAAAGGACTGTTCGGCATGCGCGAATTGGAAGACCTCCTCTGCGCATCAGTAATCTGGGAGTGAATGCAATTGAAGATGATGAAGAAGAGTCAGATATCGACAGCTGGATTTACCCGACTACCAACGGTGGCTTGAACAATTGGACGACAAAGGACTTCGTGCCAGTTTCTTTTATTACACAATAATAGACTTTTGTTTTGAGATTTGTAACAGACAATTTGAAACTCTACGGCCCGGTGCCTTGCCCGAGGCACCTTGGCTTTGTTTGTGAAGGCTTATTATTTGTCATTTTCATATGTCATCAATAAAGCATTGGACGTTTTCTTGCATTACAAATTTTAGGCTCCCTATTTTTCTTTTCTATCTTGCACTTTATCAAAATAGCTATTGGTTTTACACACACTCACATATCATAATACAGGTCCACATCCACTCTGGATCCCATTGGTAACGACTCTGCTACTGCCAGTTATGACTTCGAAAATCCGATCAACCAAGCCGAGGACGAAGGTGAGGATGATTGTGAAGTGCCTGGGGAACTTGCTAGACTGTTACTACAGGAAGAGAGGGCCATACAGCCTCATAAAGAGCCAGTGGAATCAGTAAATTTGGGTACGGAGGAAGACAAGAAATAGGTCAAGATAGGTGCGAATCTGGAGCCTAGTGTCAAGCAGCGATTGATACAGATGTTACGCGACTATGTTGAGATCTTCTCTTGGTCTTATGAAGATATGCCTGGTTTGGATACCGATATTGTGGTGCACCGCCTGCCAACCAAAGAAGGTTGTCCTCCGGTAAAGCAGAAGGTTCTCCATATGCGCCCCGAGATGTCTGAGAAAATTAAAGCCGAGGTCATGAAACAGTTTGATGCCGGTTTTCTAGCTGTTACTTCCTACCCACAGTGGGTTGCCAACGTGGTTTCGGTACCGAAGAAAGATGGTAAGGTACGAATGTGCATGGACTATAGGGATCTGAACAGGGCGAGTCCCAAGGATGATTTCCCTCTGCCTCATATCGATGTTCTGGTTGACAACACCGCACAGCATAAGGTCTTCTCCTTTATGGATGGTTTTTCTGGTTTCAATCAGATTAAGATGGCCCCCGAAGACATGGAGAAGACAACTTTCGTTATGCAGTGGGGCACCTTCTGTTACAAGGTAATGCCTTTCGGGTTGAAGAATGCTAGGGCAACTTATCAGCGCGCCATGGTCGCTTTGTTCCACGACATGATTCACCATGAGATTGAGGTATACGTTAATGACATGATTGCAAGGTCCCAGACTGAGGAAGAACACCTTGACCAACTTCAGAAGCTATTTGACAGGTTGAAGATGTATAAGCTGAGGTTAAACCCGAACAAGTGCACCTTCGGGGTGAGGTCTGGTAAGCTGTTGTGTTTCATCGTTAGTGATAAAGGTATTCAAGTGGATCCTGCAAAGGTGAAGGCTATACAGAAGATGCCAGCTCCCCGAATAGAAAAATAAGTCAGAGGCTTTTTGGGACGGTTGAATTACATTTCCCGATTCATTTCACATTTGACTGCTACTTGTGAGCCGATCTTCAAGCTGCTGAAGAAAGATCAAGTGGTAAAATGGAATGATGAATGTCAGGCCGCTTTCGAAAGGATCAAGGAGTACCTCCAAGATCCACCTATTCTGATGCCTCCAGTTGAAGGAAGACCTTTGATCTTATACTTGACAGTACTGGATAATTCATTGGGGTGTGTGTTGGGGCAGCATGACGAGTCTGGCCGAAAAGAGCATGCTATTTACTACCTTAGCAAAAAGTTTACTGACAGCGAGACTCGATACTCGTTGCTCGAGAAAACTTGCTGCGCTTTGGCATGGGCTGCTCGCCGGCTGAGACAGTATATGCTGACTCACACCACCTTATTGATATAAAAAATGGACCCAATCAAGTATATCTTCGAAAAGCCTGCCTTGTCCTGAAGAATAGCAAGATGGCAGATGATCTTAACTAAGTACGACATCCAATAAACGACCCAAAAAGCAATCAAGGGAAGTGTGTTGGCAGATCATTTGGTGCATCAGGCTATAAACGACTACCAATCCATGAATTTCGAGTTTCCGGATGTGAACATCATGTTGGTGACTGATTGTGAGAAACCCAGACCGGATGAAGGACCTGAGGAAGGATCCCGATGGTCTATGTACTTTGATAGAGCTTCAAACGCTTTGGGTAATGGCATTGGCGCCGTGATCATATCTCCTGAAGGCTGTCATACTCTGTTCACCGCCCGATTATGTTTTAACTACACCAACAATATGGCGGAGTATGAAGCGTGTATCATGGGCCTTCGAGCAGCTATTAACCTAAGGATTAAGTTCTTGAGTGTATTCGGAGATTCCGCTCTAGTGATCAGTCAGATCAAAGGCGAGTGGGATACGAAACACCAAAATCTTATTCCTTACAAAGAGTATGTATTGACGTTGCTTCCGCACTTCGAGGAGATAAGCTTTGAACATTTCCCCAGAGAGAAGAATCAGTTAGCGGACGCGCTAGCTACCATGTCTTCTATGTTCAAGGTCAGGTGGGACAATGAGGCTCCCTGGATTACCATTGAAAGGTTGGATGAACCCGCACATTGCTGTGACATCGAGACTGAAGAGGTAGCAGATAAACCCTGGTTTCACGAGGTAAAAAGGTATCTTGAGGCTCAGGAATACCCCAAGGGTGCATCTGTTAATGATAAGAAGTTCTTGAGAAGGTTCGCGGCGAAGTTCTTCATCAGTAATGGTATCCTTTACAAACGTAACCATGACTCAACTTTACTGCGATGTATGGACAAGAACGAGGCAGAAAGGATCATGGTAGAGTTACATGAAGGTACTTTCGGAACTCATTCCAGTGGACATACCATGGCAAAGAAAATCCTACGGGCAGGATACTATTGGTCCACTATGGAAGCCGATTGCTATCAGCATTCTCGGACCTGTCATAAGTGCCAAGTCTATGCTGATAAGGTGCATATACCTCTAGTTCCTCTGAATGTTTTGACAGCTCCTTGGCCTTTTACAATGTGGGGCATCGATATGATCGGCGAGATCAGACCTACTGAGTCTAACGTGCATCGTTTCATTCTGGTAGCTATTGATTACTTTACAGAATGGGTTGAAGCATCTTCCTTTGCTACAGTAACCAAGAACGTCGTGGCGTGGTTTATTCGACACAATTTGATCTATCGATATGGTGTAATATAGAGGATCATTATGGACAATGGTACAAATCTCAACAATACAATGATCACCGAGCTCTGCAAGCAGTTTAAGATACAACATCACAACTCTTCTCCTTACCGGCCGAAGATGAATGGGGCTGTCGAAGCGGCTAATAAGAACATCAAGAAGATTGTGCAGAAGATGACAGTGACATACAAAGACTAGCATGAGATGTTACCATTCGCTCTTCATGGGTACCGTACATCAGCGCGGACGTTAACAGGGGCAACACCCTATTCTTTGGTGTACGACATAGAGGCGGTCTTACCCATTGAAGTACATATACCCTCTCTCCGGATTATGAAGGATGCAGGTTTGAGCGAGGAAGATTAGATACAGACCCGACTTGATCAGCTGAATTTAATCGACGAGAAAAGACTTACTGCTATTTATCATGGTCAAACGTACCAAAAGCGAATGATCAAGGCATTTAACAAGAAAGTCAGACGACAAGAATATCAAGTCGGAGATCTGGTGATCAAACGCATCATACTGCCGCAAGGTGATCCCAGGGGCAAATGGACCCCTACGTACAAATGGCCATTTGTGGTTAAGAACATTTTCTTAGGAGGAGCTATAATTCTAACCACCATGGATGGTGACGACCTTCCTCACCCTGTCAATGCAGACATAGTGAAAAAATACTGCGCATAATCAAAGACCCGCTAGGTTGACTGGCCTAGGCAAAAATAAGGGCTTCCCGGCGAACCAAAAGGGTTCGGGCAAAAATAAGGGATGAAAATAAAAAAAACTGTACACCCGTCAAGTCGAAAACCTGAAAAGGCGGCTTGGGAAAAAAATGGTATCCCGGTGGACTGAAAACCCGAAAGGGCGGTCCAGGCAAAAATTAGGGATCAAAGCGTAACACTATGTCTCATTGGATCATCTTGCAATCAGATTTCGGTATCGACTATCAAGCTCAGACGACGCCAATCAATCTGATCTACCTTCGACCAAGTAGCAAAGTGATGAGATGCTCGAAGATATAAAGGCAATAGCAGAGTTGGAACCCAGTGGGATTGTTCACATAACTGTTTTTCTTTGTTTTTCACAAAATTGTATAATTCATCCTTCGGCGGCGTCCTCTTACTAGGACGTCATCCTCTTGTACAAAACGCCTATTTACAGGCCAAAATTCAAAATCAATACAATTCGTTTTCACAAAGAAATTTCAAATTATTTTCCTTTTTCTGTTTTGTTTAGCAAGAACGTCCAATGGTTCATTTTTTATATATGCATTTGACAATAATTGCTGCTCATAAATATTTACATGCGAAACAAAAGAGATTACTCGTAATTTCAGGAACAGGGGAAAATAAGAAATGTCCGAGCCTTACAGTTGCTCTATTCACCAGGTACAAGGATAGACCCGGCTGGAGAAAATGACTAAAAATACATACATTCCCCGCAGAGTAGGAAGTACCAGAATACAGTATTATCAACTCTTCCCAGCTGAGGTTCGCAATCGCGAATGAGTCGGTAAGATTCTCCCCAAGCAGAGTTCATCTTTCACCAACAATGAAAAACCATCCCCAGTGGAGTTTATTTCTCCCACAAGCAGAAACTTTATCCCCGACAGAGTTTATCATTGCCAGCAACGGTAATTCATCCACAAGCCGAGGTCATTGCTCCAAATCAGCGGATTTTCTGACAGAGTATCTCTTCCCCACAAAGTCATTCTTTCACCAGTTTATTCTCCAGCAGAATTATTCTCCTGCCAAGGTATTCTCAAATCATCTTCGGTCGTTATCCCCAGCGAGCGAAACTCTCTATATTCTCCAGCAGCAGCTCGGGATTTATTTTCCCCAGCTAGAAAACATCACGAGAACATCGCATATCCATACATAATGACATGTGCATACACATCATACAACACAATCTCATTTATTTTGAGAGCATCATTATTCAATACATGTCATGCATCATGGCATTATATACGACTAATTCTTTAAATTTCAGGAAAAGATACAATCAAATTCTCACAAAGTTCAAGCTATGAAGCCGAGTACGACTGGATAGTATCTTAATTACTACATCATATTGTGAAGCCCGGAGAACGACCGGATAACAATATCAGAATACTGCGAAGCCTGGATTACGACCAGATAGTGGTATCTCTTAAACAAGCTATGAAGCCCGGATTCAACCGGATAGTAGTTTAATCCCCAGCAAGTTATTGTGAAGCCTGGATTATGATCAGATAGCAATACAAGGCGCCATGAAGCCTGGATTCGACCAGATAATGGTATATCATAAACACAAGCCGTGAAGCCCGAATTCGACCGGATAATAGCTTAGCAAGTTATTGTGAAGCCTGGATTACGACCAGATAGCAATACAAGACGCCATGAACCCTGGAGTCGACCAGATAATGGTAGAAGATATTGTGAAGCCTGGGTTACGACCAGATAGCAGCCAAGAATACTACGAAACCTGGATTGTGACCAGATAGTGGTATATCTTTAACGCAAGTTATGAAGCCCGGATTCGACCGGATAATATCTTGATTTTTCCGAACACCATGAAGCATGGATTCAACCAGATAATGGTATGACACATCGTGAAGCCTGGATTACGACTAAATAGCGGTAAAAAGACACTGAAGCCTGGGTTACGACCAGATAACAGTGAGGGACACTGTGAAGCTTGGATTTCGACCAAATAGCAGTTTACCTGGTTAATTATTATGAAGCCCGGAGTCGACCGGATATTAGTAGGCCTTGAAATCAAATGGAAGCCCAGATGTGACTGAATAACCACTTGATTTCTTTTGAAGCCTGGATTTCGACCAGATAAGAAGTGAGGTATTGTGAAGCCTGGATTCGACCAGATAGCAGTACAGGACACCGTGAAGCCTGGATTCGACCAGATAATGGTATGGAACATCGTGAAGCCTGGATTACGACCAGATAGTGGTACAAGACACTGTGAAGCTTGGATTCCGACCAAATAGCAGTTTACCTGGACAAATACTAAGAAGCCCGGAGTCGACCGAATATTAATATACCCTAAATTCAAGTTGAAGCCCGGAGGCGACCGGATAACAACTGAATTCATTCTGAAGCCTGGATTACGACCGGATAAGAATTGAGAAGTTGCAAAGCCTGGATTACGACCAGATAGCAAGATTGATCTCATCTCCTCAGTAAGTCACTGTGAAGCCTGGATTACGACCAGATAACAGCCGATCTTATCACTATGAAGCCTGGATCACGACCATATAGTAGTTCATTTTCTCCTCTTCGACCAAGAGATGATTCCCCAGTAGAATAACGGACGACCGAAACTCCTAAAATTCAACTTTTCTCAAGGCAGAGAACAACATTCCCCAGTGGAATCTTCCTCAACAACAGGTATACAAGCTCTCGCTAAGGAATCTCTTATGCGATTGACACTTCTTCGGATGACATCTTTAAGCCCATCTTCCGACATAAATCTCCAAATGGCATCTTTAAGCCCATTTCTGACATCACAAGACAAGTACCACTTCATGCGAATGCAAATTTCTTGGGCACTCTAGTGTTCAATCATCTTCCACCTTCGGATCATGAAAGGCAGACAAGCCAATCTACATCCTCAGGTTTAATAAGATTGAACAGGGGAAGCTGTTGTACCCCAAAATTTTCCCTCTCATATTTCTCAATACATTTCAAGTGAGGTTTTCAAATTGCTCAAGGAAGTCCAAGGGTTGACCAGACAAGCTCCCTCCTAAGACAGTCTACCTCAAATTAGGGTTTCATGTTGCATCAAGATACTTGAGTCCAAGGAATCCCAAATTCTCACCATTGACCTAATATGTTCTCAAGATCATCCATGTCAAGTTTCAAGCCTTGCAGAGAAAGTTTTCTCAGTCAATTGCTCAAAGGCCTGAAAATCGACTGTGCTAAGGCAAAAGTCAACTGTGACCCCCATACAATCAAACTTCAAGATTTTTGGTCATTATCCTCATTTTGAAGTATCATTAATCATTTTATCAAGGGTTTATCATGATTCATCAAGGATTGCTAACAATTCATCAAAATCCAAAAGTTGCTAAATTAGGGTTTTCTAGGAAAAGTCAACTCAATTTTGACCAAGCATAACTTTCTCATAATTTATGAGAAATGACCCATCCAAAGCTCATTTTGAATAGGATGCAATTCTCTACAATCAATCTTCAGCTCCCAAGTTCAAAATATGCACTCACAAGAAGTTATGAATTTTTACATTATAGGTCATTTTGAAAAGTCAACAAAAACACCTTTTTTGTCAAAGCTTCTTACATGAACATGGAATACCAAATTGAGATGATACTAAAAGGGTTGCTTAGAGGACATCTCAAGATTTCTAAAAAGTCAAAGAACACCTTCAAAGAGTCAAAATTGAGGAATTTATGCATTGGTGAAGTTGGCCTTTTTTGCAAAATTGCCAAAAGTCAACTATGCCTCAAATTGAAATTTTTGCTAAATGGGCCCAATCTTTTGCATTTGTTTTGAGTTGGTAGCATGGTCCACGAGCCCTAGCTCCTTCCACTTGTCTTTATCTTATTTTTATTATTTATTTTGATTTTTATTGCAATTAAATCAATTTAAATCAAAACAAATCATGAAAAAATCCAAAACATTGAAACCTCAAGATATTATGCATGTTTCAGGTCCTATATCCAGCTAGCAAAAGATTGAATTCGTGAAAGGCAAAAGTGGGCACAAAAAGATTGGTTTTGACCTATTTTTGGAATGATTTTCAAGTGAATCAAATCAAGATCAAAAGCTATAATGGATAAAGATTGAGAGCATGATTTCAACCCTAATCCAATCCTTGGTATATAGTGAACGTTTGCAGACAAAAATCAAAAGTTTTTTGGAGGCGCAAAAGAGAGAACAAAACTTGAAAAAAACAAAGAAAAGTGGTAAACTGATCTTGCACTTCCAGGCATTTACAAGGCTCCCGGACCATCTCATTCACTTCCTGGGATCACAAGCAAGCTGCACCAATCAAGAACAAGCATGCTAGTGCTCAGAATCCATCCCCACGACTCCCACAGTTTGCCCATATTTCCAAAACTGAATCTTGTTATTCTTGCACATTCATCATGTTTTAATAGTATATTCTTGTTCCTTAACACATTTGCAAGCTATCTATATCATTTAATTGTGTTTTTGTGGACTGTATCAGAGTTTACCATTGTTTTTTTGCTTCGATTTAGGATCTTTGTGTACAGGTAAAATTTTCCTTCAAGAAGGGCACCATCGTGTTCAGCAGGCCAAGACGAGTTGATTCATGGCCTTAGATTTTATTTATCTTGCTTGTGTTTGATTTTGAGAATTACATGGTTTATAGTGACGAACGTTTGTCCGTAGGTAAAGGTATTCAAACCTTTTAGCCACGGAGAGAGGACAGGGATGAAGGCGTGGCAAGCAACCATTCGCCCCTTTGAAAATGCGGGCGCTGAATTAATATATTATGTTTCCTTAATATTTAATGTTTGTTTTGTCCTTGGTATACAACAAAAACGTGCAACACAGTTGGTAGTGGAGCAGTTGGAAAAGGTCACAGGACCTGGGTTCGAATCCCAGCCCCCCCCCCCCCCCAATTATTTCATATTGTTTTTCTCTCAATAATCAGGCGCGTGCATAGGTGGGATGACCACCATGGTCCATCATCATCCAATCAGCCAGGTGTCCAGGAGGCCAGATCTAAAGGCTATCATGTGGTGACCATCAAGTGACCCAGTCAATGCAACGCATGGGATTCAGGAAGTCAACATGGATCACTTTGGTTTTGGGCCAGAATTGCTATCCACACCTCACCAAATTACTTTTTCAGGCCCAACTTTCTTTTCTCTATTCTTTTATATTTCTTTTATTTAATTCATTTAGTTATTTTTATTCACATAAAAAACTAATTATTTTTTAATAAAATCATAAAAATAATGTTCTCATCCAATTAGATTTAGAATTTATTTTTTTATACAAAAATTAATTTAATTAGTTTATTTAATTTTAGGGTAACTTAAATTCTTTTGTGAATAAATTAAAAACAATTAGAAAATTAGGGTTTAGTTTAATTTAAATTCTTATTTTCTTTTTCTTAAAAATAACCAAAAATATAAAAATAGGCCATGTAAATTATTTTCTTTAATTAATTTAATTACTAATTAATTTTGTATTTAATTTAGAAACCTTGTTCTTTTTCTTCAAAATAATTAAAAACAACAAAAACAATTTTTTCTTTTAATTAGGTTAGACGGGGTCAAAACCCTAATTTCCCTTCGTCTCTATTCGTGCGCGCTTTATTTATTTTTACCATATTGATGTAATTGCTCACAAGTTGTAATAGATTAATTAGAACTTTTCTCCTTTTCATTTTATCGTTTTGTTTTCACGGGTTGTTTTTGGCTATGTAATTAATACCCGAAGCCTTGTAATAGCTTAGATTTACTTTTCGCACTTTAAATTCTGCAAAAATATTAACTTCTAGATGTATGAATAATAAGGATGCATGACAAGAATGTATGTAAACTTTAAAACGGTTAGCAAAGCCTAAATGTGCAAAGATAAATAACTTGAAATTGAATCACTCGTACATGCGCACTCCTAGGGTATACTCCCACTTCGGTTGCCTTCGGTAAACGATCATTAAGTATAGGGTATTTTAGTGGTCTCTCTTTTGTCTCAAAGATCAAAGTTGCCTCGGAAAGGTTGCCTCAGTATTGTTGCCTCGAATATTGATCTTAAGAAATTAGGGTTATTACTAAGACGTCCTAACATTGCTTTAGTGATCGTACGTCCCTTTCGAATTGACCCTTAAAACTCCAGCGGTGGTGCTACCTACTCACTAATAGTAGGATAGCGCTATCTAAAGGAAACATATAACAATTCTTTTTTTTTGAGTAGGTAGATGCTAGTAGGTACTTTCTCATAACAAAATTTTCACACTTACACTCCTTTCAAACAAAGATTTCAAAAACACTTTGTAACACTCTTGAAGACAGAAGCAAGAGTTAAAACAAAGTCAAACAAAAACTTTTCAAACACACACAAAAGCAATTTTGAAAATGATGAGCAAGTACCTAAGAGCCCGTGGAAAACCACGGATAGGAAGGGTGCTAATACCTTCCCTTTCTATAATCTACCCCCCGTACTCAGAAAATCTCAAAAAAGGAATTTTTCTGTGCTTTTTTCCTTTCCTTGTTGGATAAAATAAAAGTCGGTGGCGACTCTTGCTTACCGCGACATTTTGCGAACACAAACGCAAAACGCAAACCAGTAATTTCCAAAACAGTTCTGGTTCTGCCACCGTATCACACATGAGAAACAAACAACAACAAAAATGCTAGCACTGCAAAGGAGATATTTTGAAAATGATTTCATCTCAGCGCACAAAAGGGAAAATCTTTCGTCATGTGAGCGTAGACCTTACTGGGGAATCTGGGGTAGAAAAATCATACCATGTAAACCCGAAATCAAAATGAACCAAGACTTGACTGGGACAAAAGGGATTTCAAACCCAACACTGCACCATATATCAATTGGCATCATCTTCAAATATCTGAGAAGCACAAGAAGATCATACTGATTCCAGCAAAAGTTCCCTGGGGGAACCTTCATGGGGAATACATACTTCCAAAATTTCATAGTTCGTCCATCCTTAGAGTCACTATTCTAAAGCAATAAGTAATTTGTAAATTCTCTTAAAAATTTTTTTTTTGCTATTTAATCTGTTTTATTTGAAAATTACTATCAATAATAAATGAAGTCTTTGTAAGCAGAATAAAATAAGAATTGCAAAGAATTGGATAAAAACTCAAACTTTATTAATAAGATGGTAGTCGTGAATGGCGAGACTCCATAGATGATTACAAAGTTTGGAAAATGGTAATATATATTGGAAAAGATACATTGAAATACAACGACCACTATTCTGCCTAACAAATTTAAATTCTTGAGCAGCGACTTCTGTTGAAGCATGGTGAGAGTCCAAGAAGATTGTTGCTTCAATGATCAAGTCTGTCTGATGCAGTTACTTGCCAAGAAATCCCTTACTTTTGCCTAGGTTTCCCTTGCGGGTTCTAAACCTAGCGGGAGAATTTATTCTGCTTATGTCTCTTACTTTTGCCTAGACTACCCTATTGGGTTTTCGGCCTACCGAGACGCTCCTTTTTTCCTAAGCCTCCCTTTCCGGTTTTCGACTTAGCGATATGTTCTTTTATTTATTTAGGCGAAGTATTTCTTGAATGTATCAGAATTCACGGGACGTGGGAACTCCTCGCCATCCATTGTTTCAAGAATCAATACACCGCCATAGAAGGCTCTCTTGACAACATATGGGCCTTGAAAATTAGGAGTCCACTTACCCCTAGAATCAGCGTTAAAAGACATGATCTTCCTGAGCACGAGGTTGCCTTCTCTGAATTCACGAGGTTTGACCTTCTTATCAAAAGCTTTCTTCATTCTCTTCTGGTATAACTGACCATGACACAAGGCCGTCATTCTCTTCTCTTCAATCAAATTCAACAGGTCAAACCTGTTCTGGACCCATTCAGCCTCTGACAACTTGGTTTCTATTATCACACGTAAAGAGGGAATCTGAACTTCAACAGGGAGCACTGCTTCCATGCCATACACAATAGAGAACGGGGTTGCCCCTGTTGAAGTGCAGACAAATGTTCGATACCCATGCAGAGCAAAAGGGAGCATCTCATGCCAATCTTTATAAGTAACAACCATTTTCTAAATGATCTTCTTGATGTTCTTCTTGATGTTCTTATTAGAAACTTCAACAACCCCATTCATATTTGGCTTCTAGGGAGATGAATTGTGGTTTTTCAATCTTGAATTCTTTGCAAAGTTTCATCATCATCTTATTATACAGATTTGAGCTTTTGTCGGTGATAATCCTGCTTGGCACACCATACCGACATATGAGATTATTCTTGATAAAATGTACTAGCACCTATTTAGTAACATTAGCATATGAAGCTGCTTCCACCCATTTGGTGAAGTAGTCAATTTCCACCAAGATAAAACAATTTCCGTTCGAAGCCTTTGGTTCATTTATCCTAATCATGTCAATACCCCACATAGAAAAAGTCCACGGGGAAGAAATGACATTGAGAAATGTTGGAGGCACATGAATTTTGTCAGCATAAATCTGGAATTTATGGCACTTCTTTGCAAATTTATAACAGTCAGATTTCATTGTCACCTGTGATCGGTGGATCTGGAACTGACTGTTTAACGCTGGTTCGCGAAATGTCGCGGAAGCAAGAGTCGCCACCGTCTTTTATTTTCTCCAAATAGAAAGGACAAAAGCACAGAAAAATTCCTTATAGAGATTGCTCTCGGTTCGGGAGGTAGATTTATAGAAAGGGAAGGTGTTAGCACCCTTTCTATCCATGGTTATCCATGGGCTCTTAGATACTTGCTCATTTGTGTTTTCAAAATGGTTTGTTTGCTTTTCAACTGTGGGTTTAAAAAGTTTCTTTGAAAATTTCAGTTTGACTCTTGTATCAGTCCTCAAGAGTGTTTGAAAAGTTGCTTTCGAAAGCTTTTTGAAAAGTGTCGGTGTGAAAATTATTTTTTTGATTTGTTTTGAAATTAGAGCAAGTATCTATGAGTTCTCTACCTACCCTAAGGAATTCGTCTGTGTAAATGTCCTTAAAGTAGTGCCATCCCACCATTGAGAGGTAGGTAGCACCACCGTTGGAGGTGTTCGGGTCAATTCGAAGGTTCGGGACATGGTGATCATCGGAGCAATGGGAAGACACCTTAGAAGCTACCCTCATGCCATGTTCATGGACATGAGGACTTACTAAAACGTCCTCTACTCGACGATCACCTTTCGAGAGGAAAGGCAACAATGAGGCGTACCCTAGGGGTGGTGTGTGATTTGTGTGTCGTTTTCATTTATGTTTATCTTGTTCATGGATTGGTGATCTACGCGTTGCTTTTATTTTGGCATTCATTATTTCATGTGAGTTATTAACAGTTAAAAGATGCGAGAAGGTAAAAGTCCTACGCTATTACAAAGGCGCGGGTCTACATCGCCAAATTAATCCAAGACCCAATTTGAAATAAAATAAAGTGCGAAAAATAAATATCCTAATTAATCTATTACATAGCTTTGGGAGAATTACATGAAATTGATAAAAAAGGAAATAAAATAAGCGCGTGAAATAGAATTATGATCGAATGCGAGGGCGTTGGACCCCTTTAAGGAAATTAAATTACAATTAATAAATTAATTAAGTTAAAATAAAAAGAAAGAATTTTTGGAGTTTTTTGTATTTATAGATTTTAGTAAGAATATTAAATTGGAATTAAAAAGAAAAGTTAATTAACCCTAATTCTAAATTGTTTTTAATTTATTAAGAAAATGTTTAAATTAGACCTAGTTTAAATTAATTATTTACATGGCAATTTATTTACAAAATAAATAATTAATTATGAATAATGGTAAAAGAAAAGAAAAAAGGATAAAAGTGTTTAAAACCCTAATTCTACAATTTTTTAGTTTATTAAAAAAAACATTGAAATTAAACCTAGAATTAAAACTAAATCAATTAATAAAATTTATTTACAAAAATATTTAAATAAAATATATTTATATTTTTTGTTTTTTCTGATTTTTTTTATTACTTTTTTATGTTGTAAAATTATTAGTTTATGAATTAAATAAAACAATTAATTAAGAGGAATAAATAAAAGAAAATAAAAGTGAGAGAGAAAATACAAACAGATGGGGGGTGTTGACCCCAATTTTGGAGGTTTTGATTGCAGCAATTTGGCCCATTACATTGAGGCCTCGTTTGACTTTTCTGACCATGTGCGTATGCGTTGACTAGGGTGTTCCCTGGACCTTGGATCCTGGCCACTGGATGGATGTTGTGGGACATGTGGCATGCTGGAGCGTAGAGTGCATAGTAGTCTTTTGGTGAGAAGCTGCATGGAATCTGGTTAAAACAAAATATATTGAGAAAGGGAGGGGACCTGGGAATCGAACCCAGGTCCCATTGATTCCATGACACCTCACTTACCAACCAGCCAAGCGCGTTTATTTGTAGCATTAATGGAATGCAATTATTATAAGAAAAAACAAGAGTTAGTGGTCTGAATCAATAAAACACGCGCCAACTTTGAACTGCCCTTTCACGTCATGACACATAAGCGTCTTCTTCCTCTGTTCTTTATTTTGCCTGAAAAAAACAAACTGGATAGCGGGGGTTTTAAACCCCCACTAAATGATGCATAAAAAAATAGCGAATAGAACCCTGTTGATCATAAATTGATCGCGAGGTATGGAATCGATTAGTCATGAGCTTCTGGTTTCAATGGCGTGGGTCTTGTGTCTCAATTTTTCCTGAAGAGGAAACCCCTAATTTATGACCTCTGAAAACCTAGAAGGCTCCAATGGTGGATTCCCATATAAGGCACGAAAATTCAATTGAATGGCATGGTTAGCTTCAGAATGAATCAATTAGTATAAATCAACAGGAAAAATGCCATGAGGATGCGTATAAATTGAAACACGAATATGGGAAAATTCAAGAACAGGATGGCATCGTGTTACCAATTCCTTGCGTTAGAAGCAGTGGTTTTGATCCAGAAACGTTCCTTGAGGCCTTGGCAAGCTATTGGAATCAATACTTTTCTTTGAATCGCGCTAGAATGCAGTTTTCAGTTTTTGAAATTTTGGACAAAAATGCAAACTTGGTTTTTGATATGAGGCGCAGCTTCAAGGTTGTTAGCATTAGGTTTTGCATCTGTATATGTATGCCAATGGATTAGGGTTGAAATTTGAGTCCAAAAACCCTTGTAATCATGAATCAAATATTTGATTTTAATGGCATATTTTTTCAATCTTTTTTCATGTGTTTTGATACCAATCATGGCCAAATCCTTCCTTTTTTGATGTGCACGAATCTTGAGTAACCAATGAGGGCATGTGCTGCATAAAAAGATTCAAATACATTTTGTTTAGTATTTTTTTCATATTTTATTTTATTAAATGAATTAATGGTGATTAAAAATTCAAATAAATAATAAAAAATGATGAAATAAATCCCCTTTGGGCCAAATGGTCGTGCATAGCCTTTGGATGATGAATCTTGGAAGAAAATGTGGCTCATTAGCAATTTTGAGGCATTTGAAGTAAAGTTGACTTTTCAAAATTCCCAAAAATTTCCCAACTTCCACAAGGCATATCTTGCTCAATTTTTAAGCTTTGATCATGTTCTTGGACATTTTGGAAAGGTCTTGAAGTCCTCTAACCAATGCCTTTGGTACCATGTCATTTTGATTTACCAATCTCAAGTTATGGTCTTTGACTTAAAGTCCCTTTTTGTTGACTTTTGAAAATGACCTATAATGTTGAAATTGATAACTTTTTGTGAGAGCATTTCTTGGACTTGAAGTGTGAAGAGGAGTTGTAGGAAATGTCTTTCTCTTCAAAATGAGCTTTGGATGGAATTTTTCTGATAAACCATGTGGAAGTTATGCCTTGGTCAAGTTACAGTTGACTTTTTTCAACTGTTCAAATATGGAAACTTTTGCATCTTGAGACTTTTTGAGCCATGCTTTGAAAATCACGATCAAGAATTGATCAAATGATGTTTGTGGCTTCAAAATAAGATGTTGACCAAAAATTTGAACTTTTGACTGTCAAATGACCATTTTGCCCCTGCAGTTGACTGCTGAGCAATTAGGGTTTTTGACTGTGCAATTTTGTGCTGTAAGTCTTGAAACTTGACATGAGGATACTTGACAATGTTTGTAGGCATTTGAGACTTGATTGGACCCTTGAAAACTTCAATTTCTTTGCCAGACCCAACACCCTAGTTTTTGACTGTTAGGAGGCCATTGAACTGTGCAGCCCTTGAGAGATTATGAAGCATGCTCTTTGGAAACCTTGAAGAATATGGGAGGGAAAATTTTGGGGTACAATAGTTGCCCCTGTTCAATCTTCTTAGACCTGAGGATGCAGATTGGCTGACGTGCCTTTCGTAATCCGAAGGTGGAAGATGATTGAACACTAGAGTGCCCAGAAATTTGTGCTCACATAGTAGTGTGATGGTGGGAATGGGCTTATAGATGCCATTTGGAGATTGATGGATAGGATGATGGGCTTATAGATGCCATGCTAAGAGATGATGGATGAGTGGATGGGCTTATAGATGCCATCTGGATGTCGATCGCGTAAGAGATTCCTTAGCGAGAGTTCGCGTACCTGAAAAAGAAAATGATTACCTGGCCTGTTACAGGAGCTGGTCTTCAAACTCTTTGTATAGATGCGTCCTGACTGGTTACAGGAATTGAATCTGGAGCTTCAACCGGTGATGAACGAATCAGGGATGGTTACTACCTCAACGGGACGGTGAGAGAACCTTGGACAATTACTACCTCAACAGTAACGCTGAGAGAACCTTGGGGAGATTACTACCTCAACAGTAACGCTGAGAGAATCTTGGGCGACTTCAACCTCAACAGTAACGCTGAGAGAATCTTTGGCAACTTCAACCTCAACAGTAACGCTGAGAGAATCTTGGGCGACTTCAACCTCAACAGTAACGCTGAGAGAATCTTTGGCGACTTCAACCTCAACAGTAACGCTGAGAGAATCTTGGGCGACTTCAACCTCAACAGTAACGCTGAGAGAATCTTTGGCGACTTCCACTGGGTAAGAAACAGGGAGATCTTAGGGTCGATCTGACTGAACCAGAGAAGGCCTTTGACTGGATAAGAAACAGGAAAATCTTAGGGTCGATTTAACTGAACCGGTCAAGGTCTTGAAATCTTCAACTGGATAAGAAACAGGGAGATCTTAGGGTCGATCTGACTGAACCAGAGAAGGCCTTTGACTGGATAAGAATCAGGAAAATCTTAGGGTCGATTTAACTGAACCGGACAAGGTCTTGGAATCTTCAACTGGATAAGAAACAGGGAGATCTTAGGGTCGATCTGACTGAACCAGAGAAGGCCTTTGACTGGATAAGAATCAGGAAAATATTAGGGTCGATTTAACTGAACCGGTCAAGGTCTTGAATATAGCTGAGAACTTAACTGGATCTTTCCTGAAAGGTAAAGGTCAGTCATATGCAATGCATGATATGGATCAAGCAATGATGTTCTCAACATAAATGAGATTTGTAAGATATGATGCGTATATGCATGCTATAATGTATGGAAGTGCGATGTTTATGAATGTATCTTTTCGTCTTAGGAAAATAAATCCTTGACGGGTGCCGAGAATTTACATCCTGGGCTGATGTTTGAAGAGAGTTCTTCGTTTCCGCTGGGGATGATAGTTGCAAGAATACCGGTAGGAGAAGATAACTCCGTTGGGTAATAAACTTGGCGAATGGATTACTCTGCAGGGAGAAAAGTACTCTAATGATCTTGTTGGGAAACAATACTCTGTGGGGAGAGAGGTATGCTATTGAGATATTGATGGTAACTTCGCTGGGGATACCGCTGTTATGTTGGAAGTGTTAATAGACTCCTCTGGGGATAAGAAGACTTCGTCGGGAACGATCTTTCCGTGGCTTTTGGCTGAGGATAACCCAGTTATATCCTGGTAGGGAAATAACCTTTAAATAAAGCCGGGAGACGCGTTCGTGCTCTGCGAGGGATAAGCTTCCAGAATCTACTGGGGATAAGCTTACTGCTTGGGGAGGTGGATTCCAACTTTCCTAGGGAACTGGATTGGACTCTCCTGGGGAAGTTTTGAACTGTACTAGGGAAGTGACTCCATTGAATGTTTGATATACCGCCGGGGAACAATCTTTAGGTCAAGACTGCCGGGGATGCTTGTTGAGAATGCATATATACTCCGCTGGGGAATGTTGAGATCTGCGGGGGATACCCAACTTCCTTAAGGTTTGATAATATAGCTTGGGGAGAGTGCACTGACTTGCTGGCTTACTCTCTGGGGAATTAAGATATCTTGGTTACATTCTTCAGCCGAACCTACCTTGATACCTTGGTGGATGGAACAATTAGATCGCTTAGACAACTCTTTATTGCCCCTGTTTCTAATGTTACCTGTAATTAATCCTTTATTTCGTATGCAAATATTCATGAATTAGCAAATTATTGTCAATGCATATATCACAAATTGAACCTTGGACGTTCTCAAAACAAAACAGAAAAGGAAAAACAAATGGTAATTTGAGCTGAAAAGTATATTTGTATTGATTTTTGAATTTGCCTGTAAAATAGGCGTTTATGTACAAGAGGCTGACGTCCTAGTAAGAGAACGCCGCTGAACAAAAGAGTTTATACAAATTTGTACAAGAGAAAATAAAACAGCTGTGTGAAATGAATGATCCACTGGGTTTCAACTCTGCTATTGCCTTTATATCTCCGAGCGTCTCATCACTTGATGACCTTAGTTGAAGATGAAGCTGACTGATCGATGCCGCCTGAACTCGATGTTGATACCGGATTCTGGATGCAAGGTGATCCAATGAGACATAGTATTACGCTTTATCCCTAACTTTTGCCTGGACCGCCCTTTCGGGTTTTCAGTCCACCGGGATACCCATTTTTGCCCAAGCCGCCTTTTCAGGTTTTCGACTTGCCGGGTGTACAGATTTTTTTCATTTCATCCCTTCATTTTTCCCGAACCCTTTTGGTTCGCCGGGAAGCCCTAATTTTTGCCTAGGTATGTCAACCTAGCGGGTCTTTATCATGCGTAGTATCTTTTTACTATGTCTGCATTGGCAGGGTGAGGAAGGTCGTCACCATCCATGTTGGTTAGAATCATGGCTCCTCCTGAGAACACATGTTTAACCACAAATGGCCCTTCGTACGTAGGGGTCCATTTGCCCCTTGGATCACTCTTAGGAAGGATGATTCGCTTGATTACCAGATCCCCAACTTGATATTCCTGTGGTCTGACCTTTTTGTTAAATGCCCTGATCATCCGTTTTTGGTACGTCTGACCATGACAAATAGCAGCAAGTCTCTTTTCGTCAATCAGATTTAGCTGATCAAGTCGTGTCTGGATCCAATCATCTTCACTCAGGTCTGCATCCTTCATTATCCGGAGAGAGGGTATCTGCACTTCGATCGGTAAGACTGCCTCCATACCGTAGACTAAGGAGAAAGGAGTTGCCCCGGTTGACGTCCTGGCTGAGGTACGGTACCCATGTAGAGCGAACGGTAACATCTCGTGCCAATCTTTATAAGTCACTGTCATCTTCTGCACGATTTTCTTAATGTTCTTATTTGCTGCTTCTACAGCCCCATTCATCTTCGGTCTGTACGGAGAAGAGTTGTGGTGCTGTATCTTAAACTGCCCGCAGAGCTCAGTGATCATCTTGTTATTAAGATTGGTATCGTTGTCTGTAATAATTCTTTCAGGGACGCCGTATCGACAGATCAGGTTGTGCCGAATGAACCGTGCCATAACGTTCTTGGTTACTGTGGCATAGGAAGCTGCTTCAACCCACTTCGTAAAGTAATCGATCGCTACCAGTATGAAGCGATGCCCGTTAGATGCCGTAGGTTTAATCTCACCGATCATATCTATGCCCCACATTGCAAAAGGCCAAGGTGCAGTCAAGACATTCAGAGGGACTGGAGGAACATGCACCTTGTCTGCATAAATCTGGCATTTATGGCATGTCCGAGAGTGTTGGTAACAGTCGGCTTCCATTGTGGACCAGAAATACCCTGCCCGAAGGATTTTCTTCGCCATAGTGTGTCCACTGGAATGTGTTCCGAAGGTCCCTTCATGTAGCTCTTCCATGATCCTTTCTGCTTCAGTTTTATCCACACAACGCAATAAGGTCGAATCATGGTTTCGCTTGTACAGGATGCCGTTGCTAAGAAAGAACTTCGCTGCGAACCTTCTCAGAAACTTCTTATCGTTGACAGAGGCACCTTCAGGGTATTCCTGAGCTTCCAAGTATCTCTTCACCTCATGGTACCAAGGCTTCTCAGTTACCAATTCAGTTTCAAGATCACAACAGTATGCCGGTTCGTCCAATTTCCAGATAGTGACCTAGGGAGCCTCATTGTCCCATTTGACCTTGAATATAGAAGACATCGTAGCTAACGCGTCCGCCAACTGATTCTCCTCTCTCGGAAAGTGTTCAAAGGTTATCTCTGTGAAGTGGGGGATCAAGGTCAATACACATTCTCTGTAAGGAATAAGATTCGGATGTTTCGTATCCCACTCTCCTTTGATCTGATTGATCACGAGAGCGGAATCTCCGAAGACACTCAGAAACTTGATCCTTAAGTCAATCGCAGCTTGGAGACCCATGATGCATGCCTCATACTCCGCCATGTTGTTGGTGCAGTTGAAACATAGCCGGGCAGTAAGTGGAGTATGAGTGCCTTGAGGGGATATGATTACAGCGCCGATGCCGTTACCCAAAGCGTTGGAGGCTCCGTCAAAGTGCATAGACCATCGGGATCCTTCCTCAGGTCCTTCATCCGGTCCAGGTACTTCACAATCAGTCACTATCATGATGCTCTCGTCTGGAAACTCGAAGTTCATTGACTGATAGTCGTCTACTGCCTGATGTGCCAAGTGATCTGCCAATACACTTCCTTTGATGGCTTTCTGGGTTGTGTACTGAATGTCGTATTCTGTCAAGATCATTTTCCATCTTGCTATTCTCCCAGACAGAGCTGGCTTTTCAAATATGTACTTTATAGGATCCATCTTTGAGATCAACAAAGTAGTGTGAGTCAGCATATACTGTCTCAGCCGGCGAGCAGCCCATACCAAAACGCAGCAAGTTTTCTCAAGCAGTGAGTATCGGGTCTCACAGTCGGTAAACTTTTTGCTAAGGTAATAAATGGCATGCTCTTTTCGGCCAGACTCGTCATGTTGCCCCAGCACACACCCCATTGAGTTGTCAAGTACTGTCAGGTACAGTATCAGAGGTCTCCCCTCAACCGGTGGCATAAGGATGGGTGGTTCTTGGAGATACTCCTTAATTCTGTCAAAAGCGGCCTGACATTCATCATTCCAACGTACTACCTGATCTTTCTTCAGCAGCTTGAAGATTGGTTCACAGGTAGCAGTTAGGTGTGAGATGAACCAGGCGATGTAATTCAGACGTCCTAAAAAGCCTCTGACCTCTTTCTGTCTTAGGAACTGGCATCTCTTGAATAGCTTTAACCTTGGCAGGGTCCACTTGAATACCCTTATCACTTACAACGAAGCCTAGCAACTTTCCAGACCTAACCCCGAAGGTGCACTTGTTCGGGTTCAACCTCAGCTTGTACAACTTCAGACGGTCAAACAATTTCTGCAGATGATCTAGGTGCTCTTCCTCAGTCTGGGACCTTGCGATCATGTCGTCAACATACACTTCTATCTCATGATGGATCATGTCATGAAATAAAGCAACCATGGCACGTTGATAGGTTGCCCCAACGTTCTTCAGTCCAAAAGGCATGACCTTGTAGCAGAAGGTGCCCCACTGAGTGACAAAGGTAGTTTTTTCCATGTCTTCAGGAGCCATCTTGATCTGATTATAACCTGAGAAACCATCCATGAAAGAAAACACCTTATGCTGAGCAGTATTGTCAACAAGGACATCAATGTGAGGTAGGGGGAAGTCATCCTTGGGGCTGGCCCTGTTCAGATCCCTGTGATCGACACACATTCTGACCTTTCCATCTTTCTTCAGCACCGGCACCACGTTAGCAACCCACTGAGGATAAGAAGTTACTGCAAAAAACCCGGCATCAAACTGTTTCATAACCTCGGCTTTGATCTTCTCAGACATCTCTGGACGCATACGACGGACCTTTTGCTTGACCGGAGGGCAGTCTTCCTTGGTAGGCAAATGATGTACCACAATGTCAGTATCCAACCCGGGCATGTCTTCGTAGGACCAGGCGAAGATCTCCACATAATCATGTAGCATCTGAGTCAACTGTTGCTTCACGCTGAGCTCTAGGTTGGCACCAATCTTTACCTCCTTTCTGTCTGTATCAGTACCCAGATTTATTGTTTCCACCGGCTCTTCATGTGGTTGAATTGCCCTCTCTTCTTGGAGTAACAGTCTTGCAAGCTCGCCAGGCACTTCGCAATCACCTTCACCTTCGTCTTCGGCTAAGTTGATCGGATTATCGAAGTCATAACTGGCAGTAGCAGAGTCGTTATCAGTGAGATCCAGAGTGGATTGAAACCTGTATGAGTGAGTGTGTGTAAATACAGCTGTTTTGCAATATATAAAGAAAGGAAAGAAAGAAAAGGAGCATAAGATTTGAAATGCGAGAAAACGTCCAAGGTCTTTATTCATGATATATGAAATGACAATTAATATACCCTCACAAATGAAGCCACGGTGCCCCGGGTAAGACACCGGGCCATAGAGTTTTAATTGTTTATTACAAATAACAAAACAAAGGAGTTTATTACTGCGTAACAAAAGTAACAGGAGTATGATCTTTAGCAATCCAATTGGTCAATCCACCATCAGCCGTCGGGTAGATCCAGCTATCGAACTCTGATTCTTCCACCTCATCTTCATCCCCAACAGCATTCACTCCTGGATTGGTAATGAGCACAGGAGGTCTTCTAGTCTTGGCCTTGCGCACAGCCCTCTGAGCCTCTGCAGTAAAACCCAGTCCAAACTTGTCAGTTTTTTGTGTAAAATCAGGGAGCCTGCCCCAGTTAGCACATTCACCTTTCTTGATCACAGCCCGGGCATCCTTCAAGGAAGCCATCTTCAAAGGAACATCCTCTTCGACCACTGTTTCCGCTGCTGCCAATGTTGGAGGTACCTCTTCAAAATGCTGAAAGGGGGTTTCAATAAACTCCCCGTCCATCTCGATATACCTGAAGGAATTCAAATGGCTCACCATATACTCCCCCTCTCCCTGCACGGTGACAATCTTCCCTCTGACGGGATACTTGAGCTTCTGGTGCAGGGTAGAGGTCACTGCCCCAGCTTTGTGGATCCAAGGTCGACCCAGTAGACAAGAATACGATGGACGGATATCCATCACATAGAAAGTAGAGTCGAATACTTGAGAACCCACACGAATAGGAATGTCTACCTCTCCATGAACCATCCTCTTAGAACCGTCAAAGGCTCTGACGATGATGTTGCTAGGTTTTAGCTCCAGGCCCTCACAATCCAAACGGTCTAAGGCCTTCTTGGGTAGCACATTTAGGGAAGAACCAGTGTCCACCAGCACGTGCGCAAGAGTAGTGCCCCTGCATTCAATAGAGACATGCAGGGCGTTATTGTGGTCCTTTCCCTTAGCAGTAAGGTCAGCATCCGAGAAACCCAAACCATTGTCCGCTGTCAGATTTGCTACGTAATTAGTAAACTGGACTGCAGATGTCTCCTGTGGCACATGGGCCGTCTTGAGAAATGAAATCAAGGCCTTAGCATGGGCCTCTGAGCATAACAACAAGGAGAGCATGGAGATCTTGGAGGGGGTATGCCCCAGCTGCTCAACGACATTAAAGTCACTCTTCTTGATTATTTTCAGAATTTCCTCCATCTCTTGTTGGGAGGCCTCAGCATTCACAAATTTTGGCGCCTCCATCCGGGCAGGCTCATCTTCAATCCCTTTACCCCGAGCATTAGATGACTCGGCAGCAGGGGAAACAACTTGATCAGAACTGGGAACAGGTACACTTGCAGGTGTTATAGTGAGGGGTCTTTGAATAGTTGGTGGTGCAATGTCAGGCGAGAAGAGCCTGCCACTGCGGGTTACTTTGGCTGGACCAGTGATACTGCTGACGCTGGTGCCAGTGTTGAACTCTTGCTTGATTCCATGTACATACACATCTGCCCCATAGTGCCAGGGGACATCCTTATCAGATTCATAGGGGAGAGGCCCCGGAACAGTAATAACAACGGGTGCGACAGTCATGATTTTAACCGGCTTCCTTGGGAGAGCCTTGATCGGATTATTAAAGATTGTAACAACAGAAACTTCTTCCACCGGAACAAACTGAACAACAGTCTTCTTGAACAGAATCTCTTTGCTGTCCATCAGGCTTTGGATGCCCAACTTCAGCAAAGGACAACCAGAAAGGGAAACAGCACAGAAAAGGCAACCTTCACTACAACCCGAAAATAAACTGGCCAGCAGTAGATTCCTCTTAACAGTCATCAAGGGAGTAGCTACATCATTCACAGAAACGGCGTATACATCTTCATCAACGGCATTCACTCCATGCTGGGGCATAGGAGCAGTCACCACATTTGGCCTCTCAAGCGCCTCAAACTGTATCTCTTTTGCATCAATAAGGTCTTGCACCTTATTCCTTAAGGCCCAACAGTCATCAGTGGAATGCCCCGGGCTATCGGAGTGATAAGCACATCGGGCATTTGGATTGTATTTGGGAGAAGCCGTGTTTACAACCTTCGGGGCCTCTCTAACAGTCACCAAATTGGTGGATAGTAACTGCGGCAAGATCTGCGATAAGGTCATACTTAAACGGGTAAACTCTCTCCTGGGTCTTTCAGCCCTTTGAGGATTGGTTTGCCGAGGAGCGGCAACAGGTTTAGCAATCATCACCGCGTTGACAAATTGGCGGCGTTCAGGTTTCTCTTGCCTCCTAGGCCCATATACAGCACTGGCCTCCTTCTTAAAGGGTTTCTTCTCAGAGCTTGCAGATGCACCCTTTTGAATTTTTCCGGACTTCATTCCAGCCTCTATTCTCTCTCCAGTCAGAATAAGATCAGTGAACCCTGCAGATGAGTTACCGATAAGATGGTTGAAAAATGGCCCAGATAGGGTCCCCAAGAACATATCCACCAGCTCCCGGTCAGTTAACGGAGGCTGCACCCTGCCAGCCAGATCCCTCCACTTCTGTGCATACTCTTTGAAACCTTCGCTTGACCCTAGCGACATACCCTGGAGTTGGGTACGTGTAGGAGCAAGGTCGGCATTATATTGATACTGCTTATAAAAAGCAGTAGCCAACTTATCTCAGTTACGAACCTTGGTCCCATCCAGCTGATAGAACCATTCGAGATGAGTCCCTGAAAGACTCTCCTGGAAGAAGTGGATCCACAAGTTCTTGTCTACTGAGTACGGTTGAATCTTCCGCACATAAGATCTAAGGTGTAGCTTGGGACAAGATGCCCCGTCGTACTTGGTGAAAGATGGTGCCTTAAACTTGTGAGGAATAATCACACCAGTAGATAAGCCCAAGTCTCCGAAATCCAGCCCAGGCACTTGTTGGATCTCCATAGCATTCAGTCTATCTTCCAACTGCTTATACCGGTCTTCAGCCGAAGGATACTGTTCCTCATTGAAGTCAGTCTCGTTGTCAGAGACTACTGGACTAGGACCTTTTCCCCCTTGGGGACTACTCTTGCCTATAGAAGAACCAGCCTCTTCATTCTGCAGAGTGTTGCCAAACCTTCGGCCCGAGTTGAAAAGAACAGTTCTTTTCTTCTTCTTCTTCTCCTTCTTCAGGAGTAAAGCCTTCAGTTCTTCTTGGCCTTGAGCCAAACCCATGATCAGCTCCTGAAATTGCGCGTTCTGCGCTTGAAGAGCCTTGATAGACATCTCGGTTGATGATGAGTCAGGGTTCATGATGCTGAAATAAACAGCGAAGAACAGTAAGCAACCTGAAAAGAAGAAAACCTGCTATGCACATGATGAATGATATGTGTTTATGCAATGCATTCAAGGGTTCGAAAGTTCAAATTTGTTGTAGACAAAAAGGAACACACGTTATCATTAAGGAAATAATTGTTCAGTACATCAAAGCCTCATGGGCACATATTACAAAGCAAATCAATCCCAAAAGACATACGCATCCTCTTTGGAGCTATGTAGGTGTTGAGATTCCTCTCCTCGTGCAATAGGCGGGTGAGCTCCAAGACCTTCTTTTCACTAGCATGTAGAATGGTCTCAAGAGAATTCCGTTCTTCCTTAAGCTGGATCCAGCTCTTCTGCATCTCTTCCCAGGACGTGGGCATGTCAGGATGTTGAATGGTGTAGGACACCTCTCCTTCCAAGACTGGCTCTTTGATCACAGGGAGCACATGAGGATAAGGCATTATTAACTTCTGGGAGCGGGCTCGTACCCACTTGAGATAAGGTTCCAATGGGATGGAATTCTTGTGCCCCAGTGTCTTACTGTCTATCTTACTGGGCATCCTCCAAGCTCTGATAAATCTCTGGCGAAGTCCTTGTGCATCGTTTTCGAAGTCAAAAACTATGTCAGGAATTAACATGTCATGAGGGCCATCCCTCCGAGCATAACCAAACTGTCTCCAAGCCAGGCATGGGTTGTAAGTAATACCTCCTCTGATTCCGAGTAAAGGAACATTAGGGTACTCCCCGCAACGATCAATGATAGTGACATCCTCTCTGGACCGAGGGCACCAATGTATATCTGCATGTGTAAGAGTCATCAACCGTTGTGACCATCTCAAACCCCACTCGTTCTTCAAAACTGATTGTGGAAGGTGCGAAATAAACCACCTTCCCAGGAGAGGAGTGCAACACATAAGGACACCTCTTTTTCTCATGGTTCGAGTGTAACATGAGTGAAGGATGTCCCCAAGCAACGTAGGTATAGGATTCCTGGACATGAAGATCTGGACAACACTGATATCTATAAGCTGATCTGGGTTAGGGAACAACACCAAACCATAGACAAGGAGGGCCACAACTTCTTCAAAAGCTTGTAAGTCAAGGGAGTTCCAACATTCCTGGGCCTTTTCAAACAGAAACCTGGCTAAGAACCCTTTGATGCCACTTCTAACCTCCCAATGTCCCTTGAGGTCAGATGATTGTAGGTGTAAGGCTTTAGCAATCTCTTCAAGCTTGGGTTCCTTTTCCATACCATTGTAGGGTAGTTGATCAAGGATATGGATCTTCAGAAGCCGGGAGAACTCCTCTAGTGTAGGTACCAGCTGATAATCCAGGAAAGTGAAACAGTGATGCAGAGGGTCAAAGAACTGGAACAGGACCTTTATCATATCTTCCTCAATGTTGGTATTGACCAAGCTGATGAGTCTTCCATGTCTTTCACTGAATGAAGAGCTCTCAGGAATCCTGGATATAAGCTCCTTAAGCTGAGGAGGGATCCTTACAAGGCTGATTTGAATTGTCTTTCTGCGAACAGTTTCCATGTCCTACAAAACAAGAACAAAGATGAAGATTCGAACCCCTGAAATAGTTAGTCAATGCATATGATGCTGGATGATGTCATGATGCTATGATTAAACACACCACAAATATTTACAAAGGCAAACATGTAAGGCACACAAGTCATACAAGACAAGCCCTTAGAGTTTAGGCCAGCATGGGGTCTGGGTATTACCCTCTTGAAGTTGGTGGGCTCAACCTGTCCTATTAGAAGTAACCGGGTTCTAAGGGTCCCAATATCACTGGATTGCTTTCATTGTTCATCGTTTCGATTTAGCCACTGAACTGGCGACCGAAATATTCCAGGAAAGCAACCCTCAATTGAGTGTAGTATCTAGTATCAACCAACCTCGGATTGCACCAAAGTCAGTTATCTCACTACCCTAAAGAGGCCAAGATAGTTCAATTAAGGCTCCTAAGGTCAGTTGATGCTTCACGACACCACGCGGAGGCCCCGTACTCTCCTTGACTGAACTCAAGGGTTACCGGTACACACCAAAGTGCCACATCAACGTAGCAGACTGTTTCAACCATGTCGGTATACCCCGCACAGTTCCCTCACAGCCTTGTTGCTACTTTCTAAGAAGGTATCCCCAGATCCGGGTTAGGATCTATAGAACTCCCGAGACAGTCCCACAATAATAAAGCAAACAATTCAGACAACTGAAAACATAAGTATGAGCTATCCTAAGGTACACCTCACTTTAAAGTACTCTCCCCAGCAGAGTCGCCAGTTCTGTGATCGGTGGATCTGGAACTGACTGTTTAACGCTGGTTCGCAAAATGTCGCGGAAGCAAGAGTCGCCACCGTCTTTTATTTTCTCCGAATGGAAAGGACAAAAGCACAGAAAAATTCCTTATAGAGATTGCTCTCGGTTCGGGAGGTAGATTTATAGAAAGGGAAGGTGTTAGCACCCTTTCTATCCATGGTTATCCATGGGCTCTTAGATACTTTCTCATTTGTGTTTTCAAAATGGTTTGTTTGCTTTTCAACTGTGCGTTTAAAAAGTTTCTTTGAAAATTTCAGTTCGACTCTTGTATCAGTCCTCAAGAGTGTTTGAAAAGTTGCTTTCGAAAGCTTTTTGAAAAGTGTCGGTGTGAAAAGTATTTTTTGATTTGTTTTGAAATTAGAGCAAGTATCTATGAGTTCTCTACCTACCCTAAGGAATTTGTCTGTGTAAATGTCCTTAAAGTAGTGCCATCCCACCATTGAGAGGTAGGTAGCACCACCGTTGGAGGTGTTCGGGTCAATTCGAAGGTTCGGGACATGGTGATCATCGGAGCAATGGGAAGACACCTTAGAAGCTACCCTCATGCCATGTTCATGGACATGAGGACTTACTAAAATGTCCTCTACTCGACGATCACCTTTCGAGAGGCAAGGCAACAATGAGGCGTACCCTAGGGGTGGTGTGTGATTTGTGTGTCGTTTTCATTTATGTTTATCTTGTTCATGGATTGGTGATCTACGCGTTGCTTTTATTTTGGCATTCATTCTTTCATGTGAGTTATTAACAGTTAAAAGATGCGAGAAGGTAAAAGTCCTATGCTATTACAAAGGCGCGGGTCTACATCGCCAAATTAATCCAAGACCCGATTTGAAATAAAATAAAGTGCGAAAAATAAATATCCTAATTAATCTATTACATAGCTTTGGGAGAATTACATGAAATTGATAAAAAAGGAAATAAAATAAGCGCGTGAAATAGAATTGTGATCGAATGCGAGGGCGTTGGACCCCTTTAAGGAAATTAAATTACAATTAATAAATTAATTAAGTTAAAATAAAAAGAAAGAATTTTTGGAGTTTTTTGTATTTATAGATTTTAGTAAGAATATTAAATTGGAATTAAAAAGAAAAGTTAATTAACCCTAATTCTAAATTGTTTTTAATTTATTAAGAAAATGTTTAAATTAGACCTAGTTTAAATTAATTATTTACATGGCAATTTATTTACAAAATAAATAATTAATTATGAATAATGGTAAAAGAAAAGAAAAAAGGATAAAAGTGTTTAAAACCCTAATTCTACAATTTTTTAGTTTATTAAAAAAAACATTGAAATTAAACCTAGAATTAAAACTAAATCAATTAATAAAATTTATTTACAAAAATATTTAAATAAAATATATTTATATTTTTTGTTTTTTCTGATTTTTTTTATTACTTTTTTATGTTGTAAAATTATTAGTTTATGAATTAAATAAAAAAATTAATTAAGAGGAATAAATAAAAGAAAATAAAAGTGAGAGAGAAAATACAAACAGATGGGGGGTGTTGACCCCAATTTTGGAGGTTTTGATTGCAGCAATTTGGCCCATTACATTTAGGCCTCGTTTGACTTTTCTGACCATGTGCGTATGCGTTGACTAGGGTGTTCCCTGGACCTTGGATCCTGGCCACTGGATGGATGTTGTGGGACATGTGGCATGCTGGAGCGTAGAGTGCATGGTAGTCTTTTGGTGAGAAGCTGCATGGAATCTGGTTAAAACAAAATATATTGAGAAAGGGAGGGGACCTGGGAATCGAACCCAGGTCCCATTGATTCCATGACACCTCACTTACCAACCAGCCAAGCGCGTTTATTTGTAGCATTAATGGAATGCAATTATTATAAGAAAAAACAAGAGTTAGTGGTCTGAATCAATAAAACACGCGCCAACTTTGAACTGCCCTTTCACGTCATGACACATAAGCGTCTTCTTCCTCTGTTCTTTATTTTGCCTGAAAAAAACAAACTGGATAGCGGGGGTTTTAAACCCCCACTAAATGATGCATAAAAAAATAGCGAATAGAACCCTGTTGATCATAAATTGATCGCGAGGTATGGAATCGATTAGTCATGAGCTTCTGGTTTCAATGGCGTGGGTCTTGTGTCTCAATTTTTCCTGAAGAGGAAACCCCTAATTTATGACCTCTGAAAACCTAGAAGGCTCCAATGGTGGATTCCCATATAAGGCACGAAAATTCAATTGAATGACATGGTTAGCTTCAGAATGAATCAATTAGTATAAATCAACAGGAAAAATGCCATGAGGATGCGTATAAATTGAAACACGAATATGGGAAAATTCAAGAACAGGATGGCATCGTGTTACCAATTCCTTGCGTTAGAAGCAGTGGTTTTGATCCAGAAACGTTCCTTGAGGCCTTGGCAAGCTATTGGAATCAATACTTTTCTTTGAATTGCGCTAGAATGCAGTTTTCAGTTTTTGAAAATTTGGACAAAAATGCAAACTTGGTTTTTGATATGAGGCGCAACTTCAAGGTTGTTAGCATTAGGTTTTGCATCTGTATATGTATGCCAATGGATTAGGGTTGAAATTTGAGTCCAAAAACCCTTGTAATCATGAATCAAATATTTGATTTTAATGGCATATTTTTTCAATCTTTTTTCATGTGTTTTGATACCAATCATGGCCAAATCCTTCCTTTTTTGATGTGCACGAATCTTGAGTAACCAATGAGGGCATGTGCTGCATAAAAAGATTCAAATACATTTTGTTTAGTATTTTTTTCATATTTTATTTTATTAAATGAATTAATGGTGATTAAAAATTCAAATAAATAATAAAAAATGATGAAATAAATCCCCTTTGGGCCAAATGGTCGTGCATAGCCTTTGGATGATGAATCTTGGAAGAAAATGTGGCCCATTAGCAATTTTGAGGCATTTGAAGTAAAGTTGACTTTTCAAAATTCCCAAAAATTTCCCAACTTCCACAAGGCATATCTTGCTCAATATTTAAGCTTTGATCATGTTCTTGGACATTTTGGAAAGGTATTGAAGTCCTCTAACCAATGCCTTTGGTCCCATGTCATTTTGATATACCAATATCAAGTTATGGTCTTTGACTTAAAGTCCCTTTTTGTTGACTTTTGAAAATGACCTATAATGTTGAAATTGATAACTTTTTGTGAGAGCATTTCTTGGACTTAAAGTGTGAAGAGGAGTTGTAGGAAATGTCTTTCTCTTCAAAATGAGCTTTGGATGGAATTTTTATGATAAACCATGTGGAAGTTATGCCTTGGTCAAGTTACAGTTGACTTTTTTCAATTGTCCAAATATGGAAACTTTTGCATCTTGAGACTTTTTGAGCCATGCTTTGAAAATCATGATCAAGAATTGATCAAATGATGTTTTTGGCTTCAAAATAAGATGTTGACCAAAAATTTGAACTTTTGAATGTCAAATGACCATTTTGCCCCTGTAGTTGACTGCTGAGCAATTAGGGTTTTTGACTGTGCAATTTTGTGCTGTAAGTCTTGAAACTTGACATGAGGATACTTGACAATGTTTATAGGCATGTGAGACTTGATTGGACCCTTGAAAACTTCAATTTCTTTGCCAGACCCAAAACCCTAGTTTTTGACTGTTAGGAGGCCATTGAACTGTGCAGCCCTTGAGAGATTATGAAGCATGCTCTTTGCAAACCTTGAAGAATATGGGTGGGCAAATTTTGGGGTGCAACATCAGCCAATAATAACCTGCCCTAAGAATTTTTTTTGCCATTGAATTTCCATTGGCATGGGTACCTGTGATACGGTGGCAGAACCGACTGTTAATACTGGTTTGCGTTTTTTGTTCGCAAATGTTGCGGTAAGCAAGAGTCACTGTGATACGGTGGGAGAACTGACTTGAGGTTTTGCGTTTGTGTTCGCAAATGTTTCGGTTGAGCAAGAGTCGCCACCGACTTTTTATTTTATCCTAAGGAAAGGTTAAAAAGCACAGGAAAAACCTTTGAGATGTTTTCGTGGGTTCGGGGAGTAGATTATAGAAAGGGAAGGTATTAGCATCTTTTCTATCCATGGTTATCCATGGGCTCTTAGTTACTTGCTTAGATCACTTGCCTTTGCTTTTCAATTGTTTGAAATGGTGCTTTGTGTGTGTGATTTTGAAAATGTTTTGAAAAAAGATGCCTTGTCTAGGAAACCATTGTAACAATTCTTGTTTGAATTTTTTACAAAGGTGTTTGTCTTTTTGAAAAGATGTTTCAATGTTTTTGAAAGTTTGTTTTGAAGTTGTGTTGTGATGTGTGTTTTGAAAAAAAAAATGGCAAGGATTTGTTTTGCAAGTTGGTCAAGTAACCAAGAGCTATCTACCCTAAATTTCTCAAAGATTTTTCCTATGTTTTTAACCCTTTTAACAGTGTTGTTTCACCATTATATTTGGTGAACAACCTTGTGTTAGGATGTTAACGGTACGGGCGCGGGTCATCGTTTAGACCATGAATGCAATAGTGTCAAGTATCTTTGGCAATTTGCTTGAGGGACTATGATCATTTTGTTTAGGCGACTTGATAGCGTCATCGAGGGACTATGATCATTTGATTTGTTTTTGTTTTTTCCAAAGTACTTGACATGTAAACATGGCCCATTTTTGAAGGCAACAAGTGGAGTAACCCTAAGGGTGCAAGTGTGGTTGGTGTTTGTTTTTCATGCATGTTTATCTTGAATTAGGTCAAGCTATTTGTTGATTTTATTTGCATACAAACCCTAGGTCTATCATGGCGTAATTGAAAGCTTTTAAATGCGGAAATTTAAATGCTAAGCTATTACAACAATGATTATGGGGATGGGGGTACAAGTTTTGAATTTGGGGATATTTGACAAGAAATTAAATTCTAAGCTATTACATCCATATTGAATATACAAGACCAATATCTAATATTTAAATAAATACAAACAAACAAATATCAAATAAAAATGCATTATGCTAAAAAGGGGATTTTTTATGTATGTAAAAGTATTTTTCAATGTGAAATATAAACAAAAATAAAAAAGGTCAAATTTGAATATTTTTGTGGTTTTAGGGCTAAACCCTAGTTTTTTGAATAAACATTATTATTTATTGATTATATACAAAATAAATTAATTTATGCACAAAAATAAAAAGTATATGGTTAAAAAGGTATTTTTGATGTCATATATTAATAAAAATAAAAATGTATTATTTTCATATTTTTGTCCTAAATATTTAATAAAATACGTATAAGTATATTATATATATATATATATATATATATATATATATATATATATATATATATATATATATATATATATATATATATATATATATATATATATATATATATATATATATATATATATATATATATATATATATATATATATATATATATATATATATATATATATATATATATATATATATATATATATTAAATATGTTAAGTATATACAAAAAATAAAATATTAATTATTTACAAAAATGCATTTTTAAGAGAATGTTTTCAAAATGTAAATAAAAAATAATAACTAAAAAATATATATTTTTGTATTATTTTCTAGTGTTTTGAATAAAAATGAAATATATTTATTTACATGTATATGTTAAATAAAACAAATAAATGCAAAATAAATGCAAAAATGTATGGAAAAATATTTTTGATATTTTTTATATTTGAGCAAAAAATATTAAGTCAGAATCAAAAAGAAAAAGTCAAAAATGATAAATATTTCACACAATGGGCCAGGGGGTGTAAATTGGAAAAGGGGGTGCAAAGAGCAGGACTGACTCAGGCCCAGCCCAAGCCAGTCATCTTCAACCTTCAGCATTGTTTGAACAAACAAAAACGCGCGTTTCTTGTGCCAAAGCTAACTCCTGATTCCTGGACTTTCATGCAAAACTCATAACACCAATATTATAGAGCATCAAGAGACGAATTCAGACATATAAAATACTTGACCTAACTCTAAGAATCCAGGGAGAATTTCTTCATCCCCAATTTCTGACCTAATTTTTCTTCAATGTTCATGGCCAAAATTCTCACAGCATACTTAATATAAATGAAAAGTGATCATATGTATGGCTTCAGGGCTATGAGTAGAGCATGTTTCATTCACAAACCTAAGCCTAACTCTTCCTAGATTGAGAGATAGAAGTCCATGGTTTTACCTATTTCAGCTTGAATCGTGTACAGCAATGTGGCCAACTTCAATGGAGTTTGAGCTTCTGTATAGCTTGCCTGAAGTCCAAGGAAGCTTCTCCAACACCTAGCTTGCTTTGAATCACTATGAATCGTGCTATGGAAGTTCACCTGCAAAACTGAAAAATGAAAATGGCAGATGAGGTTAGGGGTGTTACAGCTGGTGTTTAGGGCTTGGAATAGTTTCAGTGGATGGTAGGGAATGTGTTTGAACAAGCTATGGCCAAAACGCACGAGTGGATTGAGTTATGGACCTCAATCTGCAGCAGGTACCCTGTTTTGCAGCAAAACTATGATTTGGTGAATGAGGAGGTATTGAGGATGAAGGAATCGTGTTTTAGGTCAGTTAGGATGTGTGGAAGATGTTCACAAAGTTTGTTTTAGCTTATGCTTGCAGGAAATGAGAGATGTGTATGTTTTGCAAACTTGCTTGTTTTTGAAGTAAGAAGGTTCAAGTTATTATGCAGGCCTGTGTACCCTCTCTATCTATGCTGCACAAATTGCTCTTGATCAGTGGGATTTGTGGATTTAATTTGGCTCCAAGATCTGGCCCCATGCCTCCAAGATTTTGAACTTGACATAAAGTGTAACTTTATCAAAATGGCATGTTTGCTTTTTCTAATTAAGGATTGATTCTATGTGCAATGCCCAAAGGGAAGAAATAATGCATTAATACAATGGTTAGGCATTTAATTATGGAGTGAAAACTTGGTTTAGAGGCCTGCAAGCAAGTACCAAGCATGCTGATTTGAAAATGAAACTTGTATGAACATGTATTTGGTTATGAACAAAAGTGAATTTTGCCCAACTTAGCAAATTCGATTCTCCCTAACCACAAGGGTGTTTGAGAAGTTATTGGACAATTTGGAAAGCTTGTAATGTGTACTACAATCCATATTTGTAATGCAAATTGAAACTCCAAGTGGAAGCATGTGAAAAATGGCCAAGAAGTTGGACAAAAATCCTGCCTAGCATAGGTCAAAATTTCTCTAAGTTAAAAATGTTTTGTACCCTTGTTCCAAAAATCATAACTTGAGCTACAAGCTTCCTTTGATAAAACTTTGTGAATAAAAGTTGTAGATTTCGCAATGGACTACAACTTTCATGTTTCAAGTTTTGTTTGAATCCATTTTCATCTTGGTGAAAAAATGGGACAAAGTTAGGAAAAAATAAGGAAGTTTCATAACTTAGAAAAATTCTAAGTTATGAGATTTTCTCATTTTAAACCCTAATTTGCAAATTTGGATTTCTTGATGAACAAGTTTCATAATTTGACATGTCTTTATGAAAAATGAATCTTGGCACTTGATTTTGACCAAAAAGTCAAATTTTGACTTTTCAGTATATAGTCAAATTTTGATCAGTTGACTGAAAAATTCATCTGTCAATCCTATGCATTTGGGATCTTTTGAACTTGTTGAATGTGTCAAGACAATGCCATTGAGTCCTTGAGTCCATATGTGAGCTTGATTTGCCATTGTTTAGGTCAAACAGTCAAAAATTGCCTTTGTGCAGTCAAAATCCTAAAAATGACCATTTTGCCCTTTTGGTGATCTGATCAAATTTCTTGTGGAATTGTGATCCAAACTTGACCAAATGGTTCATGTGAGCTTAATATGTTGATGTGGGTCAAAATTCATGAGGTTTGACTTTCAATTGGCCACAGTTGACTTTTTCCCCAATACAGCTGATTTCTAGATCAACTGTCCAATTGACTGGGCAAAGATTGGAATCAAGGCTTGAAATTTGGTATGGATAAACTTGTGAGTCCAACATGAAGCATGAAAGTCACTTTGGGAATTTTAGGTCAAAACATCCATGTGCAAACTCAAACCCTAATTTGGGTCAACAGTGCAAGGAGGGGCCTTGAGCAGAGCAAACCCTAACTTGATCTTGAGCTCCAAGAGTCTTGTGATGAGAAAATGTTGATGAAATGAGAGGGCAAATTTTGGGGTACAACAGTCGCCACCGAATTTTATTTCATCCAACAAAGGAAAAGGAAAAAGAACAGAAAAAACCTTTTTCGAGATGTTTCTGAGTACGGGGTAGATTATAGAAAGGGAAGGAGTTAACACCCTTTCTATTTGTGGTTTTCCACGGGCTCTTAGGTACTTGCTCATTTTGAAATTGCTTGTGTGTGTTTTGAAAAAGTTTTTGTTTAACTTCGTGGTAACCCTTGTGATATACCAAAAAAATTTCCCTCTCATATATCAAATATTTTCTCACAAAGATCTCTCTTGGTTCAAGACTGCACTAGGGTTGATCAACTCAAGACACCTCCTTAAGCACTAATGACCAAAATTAGGGTTTGAAATTGCACAAGGATAATTAAACTTTCAATGCTTCATATTACTTTGATGGATCATTATGGACCCCCAAGATTACTCATGTCAAGTTTCAAGCCTTGGATCACACTTTTGCTCAGTCAATTGAGCAGTTGACCTAAAAATCAGCTGTATTGAGGAAAAAGTCAACTATGGCCAATTTATAGTGAAACATCATAATTTTTGATTCACATCAACATTATAAACTCATATGTATCATTTTATCAAGTTTGGACCATAATTCCTCAAGAAATTTGATCAAATCATCAAAAGGGCAAAATGGTCAAAATTAGGGTTTTGATTAAGGAAGGGCAATTTCTGATTTTTGACCTAGAAAATGGTCAATTGGTTTGAAGCATGGTGTTGTACCCCAAAATTTTCCCTCCCATATTTCTCAAAACATCTCAAGTGAGGTCCTCAAAGTGCTTAAGGAAGTCCAAGGGTTGATCAAACAAACCATCTCCTAAGGCAGTCTACCTCAAATTAGGGTTTCAGTTTGCATCAAGATGCTTCAGTACAAAGGGTCTCAAATTCTCACCATTGTCCTAATATGTTCTCAAGATCATCCATGTCAAGTTTCAAGCCTTGTAGATAAAGTTTGCTCAGTCAACTACTCAAAAGCCTGAAAATCGACTATGCTAGGTCAAAAGTCAACTGTGGCCCACATACAGTCAAACTTCAAGTTTTTTGGTCAACATAATCATTTTGAAGTATTATTCATCATTTGATCAAGTTTTGATCATGATTCATCATGGGTTGCTCACAATTCATCAAAACCCAAGAGTTGCCAAATTAGGGTTTTATAGGAAAAGTCAACTCAACTTTGACCAAGCATAACTTTCTCACACTTTATCATAAATGACCCATCCAAAGCTCATTTTAAATAGGATGAAATTACCTACAATTCATCTTAAGCTCTCAAGTTCAAAATATGCACTCACAAAAAGATATGAATTTTGACATTATAGGTCATTTTGAAAAGTCAACAAAAACACCTTTTTTGCCAAAGCTTCATACATGAACATGGAAGAATAAATTGAGATGAGACCAAATGAGTTGCTTAGAGGACATCTTAAGCTTTCCAAAAAGTCCAAGAACACATCTCTAGGGTTAAAATTGAGGGAGATATACATTGTCAAAGTTGGACAATTTTTGAAAAAATGCATGAAGCAAATATTGACCAAACTTGGATTTGTTTCCAAATGGGCCTATCTTTTCAAGTTTTAAACTCATTCCTAACATGGTCTACGACCTCTAAGCCCACCCATGCATTTTTCTACTATTTATGCTATTTATTTTGATATTTTATTCATTAAAATTCAGAATTAAATAAATAATAGAATAATGTAAATTTTGATGTGAATCCATTTTGGGCAAGTTTTATGCTGGTTTATGTCAATTGATTTCGTGCAATAACCCTTCAAATATGTCCAGGTTCATCCACATGTGAAAATGGCATAAAATCATCAAATATGGCATTTTTTCAAATTTTGATCATGGTCTTAAAACACAACATTATGAGGGAGATTCTTTCCATGATTTCTTGTCTCCTCATTCTCCTCTATAAATATAGATCCATACAAGCTTGAAAGAGACGAAATTCTTCTCTAAAAAGCTCTCAAAAAGCTCTTCAAAAAGCTCTCAAAAAGCTCTTCAAAAAGCTCTCTAAAAGCTCTTCAAAAAGCTCTCCAGAAATCAAAGAATCGGTGCAAGTCATATCTCGAGGTTCCGGTCTCTCTCAATTGACATCAAGCCTCAAACCATCCTCTTGAAGTCCTCAGGAGTCTTACAAGGCCCAAGAGTAATCCATCACACGCCTAGCACGCCCCCATTTGACAACACCGGTTTGGTAAAATTTTAAACTTTGAATCTCTAATTTTAATCACATTTTATGGTATGCTAACGTTTGTTTGAATTTACATAGAACAGTTATGGATGGTTGAATCATAGGTTCCACGCAAGAACCAAAAAACAAAATAGTTAGAGCATGAAGCTTTCGAAGATTCGGGCCTAGGAATTTCTGATGATTGCACCCCCTGTTTACTTTTGCTACTAGGCCCATCTTTATTTTCTTGTTTTATTCATTTCATTTATGTATTTTAATCCCCCTTTTTTTATGAATAAACAAATAAAAAAATCAAATAAAAATAGATTTAGGATTTTTTCTTAATTAAATTTTAATTTTGGTAAATTAATTAACTAAACACTTTAACTTTTTTTTAAATTAAAATTAATAGAACTTAGGTTTAATTTCATTTTAATTCATTTTCCTTTTCGTAACAAAAATACCAAAAAAAACATAGAATTAATTTCTTTTATTTAAATTTCATGTTTCTTTAATAATTATCTTTTTTTTTAAATATAGATCTAGATCAATTATTTTTTAACTTAAACCATTTTTATAAATTAAAACAAAAAACAACAAAAAGATTTTTTTATATCTTAGGATTTTTAGACGTCTTTTCAAATTTGCGCGTTATTATTCTTTCGCACTTCATTTTATTATTGTAACTGTATATTGGGATGTAATAGATGATTAGTAGGACCTTTACCGCTTTTATTTATTCCCCCCCCCCCCCCCCCCCCAGTTTTGGATATATACATAATCCCCCTCCCCGAAGTCTTGTAATAGTTAGGTTTTATATTTCTGCACTTTTAAATTACTGCAATTATTAACTGCTAGATTTATGACTAATAGGATTGTATGACAAGAATAATCAAACATTAGAAAACTTAACACAAGACTAAAATAACTGAACATAACACACCTTGCACATATGCACCCTTAGGGTATACCTCACTTGGTTGCCTCGGAAAATAATGCTCATGTCCCTCGAACATAAGGATACCCTTAGCAAAGACCCTCGGTTAAAATCATCATAAAGATCATGGTCCCTCAATGTCCCTCGAAGTTGTCTACGGTATATTATCTTGTCCCTCGATGTTGCTTACGAATATATGATGACAGTCCCTTCGAAATGCTAAGGTATCCTTACATGTTGCCTTCAATGACCATTACGTCCCTTTCGAATTGACCCTTACAAACTCCAACGGCGGTGCTACCTATTTCTCAATAGTGGGATAGCATTGTCTAAAGGAAACGGGAATAGAAACAATATTTTTTCGAGTAGGTAGATTTTAGTAGGTACTTGCTCAAAATCAAACTTTTACACTTACACATTTTTTCAAACAAAGTTTTCAAAAACACTTCGTAACACTCTTGAAGACAGAAGCAAGGGTTAAAATGAAGTAAAACAAAACTTTTCAAAACAAACACACACAAGCAATTTAAAAAGATGAGCAAGTACCTAAGAGCCCATGGAAAACCATGGATAGAAATGGTGCTAACACCTTCCCTTTCTATAATCTACCCCCCGTACTCAAAATCTTGAAAAAGGAAATTTTCCGTGCTTTTTTCCTTTCCAGTTGGATAAAATAAAAGTCGATGGCGACTCTTGCTTACCACGACATTTTGGAACACAAACGCAAAACGCAAACCAGCATTTTCCAAAACAATCAGTTCTGCCACCGTATCACAGAACTGGCGACTCTGCTAGGGAACGTTAAGTGGGGTATACCTTAGGATCTAGTTCATCATAATTGCTTCTCTTGATTGCTTTGTTTGCTTTACTTTTAAGGGTTTTGTTTGGGAGTTACTATAGATCCTAACCCGTATTTGAGGACACCTTTTAGGTAAATAGCAATAAACTGTGATGGAACTGTACGACATAGACCGATACGGTTGAAGCAGTAGCTATGTTGATGTGGCACATTGGTTGGTATCGGTATCCCTTATGGAGAAACAAGGAGAATACGGGGCCGCTACGTGTGTCGTTAAGCATCAACTGACCTTAGAACCCTTAATCGACCAACTTGGCCATTAGAAAGTAGTGAGATAGCCGGCCTCGGTGTAAAGCTGAGAAATGGTTGATACTCGATGCTACACTCATTGAGACCATACTCTCGAGATAGTTCCAGCCATAAGAAAAGATTGCGTGAGCTGAAACCATGACCAATGGAGGATGGTCAATGATATTGAGATCCTCTAGAACCCGATTACTTTTCTAGGACAGGTTGAACCAACTTAACTTCAAGAGGGTATTACCTTTGACCTCATGCAAGCCTAAACCTAAGGCTGTTTGTGTGACTTGTGTGCTTTTAGCTTGAACTACTTGCACAGTTTTATTATCTGACAAAATGAGTTCCTTGTAGGTTTTGTTTACAGTCCTTATCCAATAACTTGGATTTCTTGTCAAATTTACTTGCTTACATCACCTCTCACTTTTGCTTAAAAACATAGCATACACATCATAACATCATGCCTTAACATTTCCTTAACCATTTCAAGGATCTCAAGGGTTTGTGATGCAGGTTATGGTAAATCAGACGTCTAGCAAGGGGCAAGGGGATTTATTTTCCTCTAGCCAATGTCGTCTAGAGATCAAAACACGATAACTTGAGTCAGTGGCTATGACCCACTCAATATGGTGAGCTTGACTCTCGTAGAAGAACTCTCAACAATACAAAGTTCTTCAATCAAAGCTGCACAATTCAACTTCTGACATTTTCTTGTTTACCCCGCGAGATCCTTGAAAACATTGCATACATATATCATACATATCATTGCATAAAAGGTCTTCCAGTACAAGGCTCTCATATTCTCGCTGTTTATTTCAACAATGGCTCTCAAACAAGAAAATAGAGATCTTCAAACTCAAGAAGCTCAGTTCAGGGAAATATTCCTAAGCCTATCCAAGGGGCAGGAAGAGTTGAAAACACTCCTCGTTGGGAACTTGGTCAAGAAAAGTCCTGAAGACAATAAGGACGAACAGATGGAACAACTGCAAGCTGAGGTAGAAGCAATGATAATCCAGATGCTGGGGCAGATGACTATTATCCAAAACTTAGCTCGAGGACAAGAAGGGCTAAGAGCCTTCCTCAACAAGCTTCACCAGGATGGATGCAAATCCATGAAACAAACAATTAAAATTGTGGATCAAGGCATTAATCAGCCCCTAGTGAGAGAAGAGGTTGGTTTGGTCAGGAACAGACCTTTCCAGATTGCTACTACATCACAAGCCCAACCACAACTTCGCCAATGACAACGAGGCAATCAGCATAAGAAGAATACATCCTAAAGACGCTTCACTAAAATCAACATGTCATTGGCTCAAGCACTGCAACGCCTCTTGAAGGCCAAGTTGGTTATATTAAGGGACCCTCCTCAGAATCCCAACATAGCCTCCCCAAGGTACAATCCAAATGCAAGATGTGCGTACCACTCCAACAGTCCTGGACATGACACCAACAATTGTTGGGCGTTGAGAAATAAAATTCAAGACCTGATTGATGAAGGAGCATTGGAATTCACACAAGATGGTCAACTGGAATGTTTTTGTCAATCCTCCAAGGCCCACCATTTGAAGTGACAAGTTCTAACAAGAGGGATTTTCATTCATTAGAATTTTCAATTTGTAATTTTCTTTTGATTTGTTTGAACATTTATTCATATCAAACCTCGTTATTTCATCAATGCATTGCACATGTTTGTCTTGAATCAATTCATTCGTATTTACTATTTCAAAAATGCGTTCTTATTTCCTTTTATGATATTCAACTCTCGATTAAAAACTATAAGCCTTAGAGGGAGGATGACAAAAATGATATCAAAATCTCTACAGTATGCTTTTGAACAGACCCTGCTGACGATGTACAGGCGTTGTTTCAAATCCTAAACAGTGGATTTATAAGGAAGATAATCCCTAGTCAACCCCTTTGAGCCAAAGAAGTAGGAGTTTTTATTTTCACACAAATTAAAACCCTTAATCACAACCTGGGGCAGGGTAGTTTTCTCAGTTAATCCAGGTACACAATGAATGGCATCAAAGACGTCCTTCCAAATCAAAAGACGGTGATGGTTCCGCATAATCGTCAAGACAAGCAGTCATTATCTCTCAAAATAAAAGCCCACTAAGTCAAAACCTATGAAGGAGACTTAAGAAAAAAAACTAGGGCATCCCGCTGACTGTAATCACAAAAGAAACAGTTCAGGCAAAAGACAGGGATAGTAAAACCAAAAAAAGAGGTTACTACAAATCCTCGGCAAAAAAAAAGATCACAAAATGACTGCCTTTTTCAAGTAAACTTTCAGTATCCGAACCATCACCGATCAAGGACAATATTCCAGAACTTAACTGGGATTCCAAACGTGCAATTAACTGAGCATAGGACTGAAGAACATCACGAAGAGCGGGTGGGTACAAATAAATTTTGAGCCTTTATCCTTTGTTTCTTGAACCGTGAACTAGGCTACGTTATAACCCTTAAAAGTCCTAGCTGAAGCATGGGTTAGTTCGAAAGCATATTGTTACAAAAGGTATCCTGACTCCTATAAGGTTTGTTATAAATCCCGAGTTGACATCACACTTTTACAACAAAAAAAAACTTGTTTTACTAAAAAATGAATTTTCAAACTTCAAGACAAACATAAGCTTTGCATTCTTAAAATAACATTGTTTGCATATGACTATTTGTTCAACAACAGAGAAATTCGCATGACGAATATCTAGTGAACAAAAACCTTCCCAATAAAAAGGATCACCTCAAGTGGAAAAAACACTTCCAACCAAGGGGCACAGCATGATCATTGTCCATCATCTGGGGAAGTCAAGTCAAGATTCAAGGAATCTCTCAAAGATGCCAAATAGCTAGGGGCAGATCTCCATCTAAATCACTTGGGGAATTGGACATGAATTCCAGCAACGAATCTTTTATGATCAAATGAACATCTTCTGGTAGTGTGGCAACACAACACTACCGACAGTAACAACTCCCTACACCCTGAGAGCGTGGACATAGTCAGAAAATACTGCGCATGAACAAAGACCCGCTAGGTTGACTGGCCTAGGCAAAAATAAGGGCATCCCGACGAACCAAAAGGGTTCGGGCAAAAATTAGGGATAAAAACAAAAAAAGATATGTACACCCGGTAAGCCGAAAACCTGAAAAGGCGGCTTGGGCAAAAAAGGGTATCCCGGTGGACTGAAAATCTGAAAAGAAAGTCCAGGAAAAAGTTAGGGATTAAAGCGTACGACTATGTCCCGTCATCTCGTCACTTTCCTACCAGAAGAAGACTTATCATTCCAATCGAAAGTTACCAAGCACCTCATAAGTTGGGATAACACTGAATCCACAAGGCCTCCGTAGGCACTTTCTCCAGCAGGTACAGGGGCAGAAAAGTCTCGATGCAAAGTCATTATCATATCCTCAGCATGCGTCCCAGTAACATCTACACTTCCCACAGAGTATAAAGTATCCAAAGACAGTGATGTTAGCTTTCCCGAACAGGACACCACTCTCCCCAACTGAGGTTCACAATCGCGAGTGAGTCGGTAAGTTTTTCCCCAAGCAGAGTTTAATTCTCTCACAAGCAGAAATTCAATCTCCAATAGATTCATTATCACCAGCGACAATAATTCATCCCCAGCCGAGGTTATTTCTCTAAGTCAGCAGATCTTCTGGAAGAGTATCTCTCTTCCCCACTGAGCCATTCTCTCGCCAGTTTATTCTCCAACAGGGTTATTCTCCCGCCAATTTATTCTCAATTCATCTTCGGTCGTTATCCCCAGCGAGCACGAAGAACTCAACTCCTTGAACTCTTCAACAGCAGTCCGGGATTTATTCTCCCCAATTAAAAAACATCACAAGAACATTGCATATCTATACATCATGGCATGCGCATATGCATCATACAACATAATATCATTTATTTTGAGAGCATCATTACTGAATACGTGTCATACATCATGACATTACATACGACTAACTCTTTACCTTTCAGGGACAGATACAACCAAATTCTCACAAGTTTTCTCTGGTTCAGTCGAATAGTTGCTAAGATTTCTATTCCATTTCAAGCTATGAAGCCCGGATCCGACCGGATAATATCTTGATTTCTCCATCATACTATGAAGCCCGGAAATCGACCGGAAAATAGTTGAATCCCCAGCAAATTGTTGTGAAGCCTGGAATCGACCAGATAGCAGTACAAAGCACCATGAAGCCTGGAATCGACCAAATAGTGGTACATCTTAAATTCAAGCTATGAAGCCCAGATTCGATCAGATAGTATCTTGATCTCTACAAAGCACCATGAAGCCTAGAATCGACCAGATAGTGGTACATCTTAAATTCAAGCTATGAAGCCCGAATTCGACCGAATAGTATCTTGATCTCTACAAAGCACCATGAAGCCTGAAATCGACCAGATAGTGGTACATCTTAAATTCAAGCTATGAAGCCCGGATTCGACCGGATAGTATCTTGATCTCTATAAAGCACCATGAAGCCTGGAATCGACCAGATAGTGGTACATCTTAAATTTAAGCTATGAAGCCCGGATTCGACCGGATAGTATCTTGATCTCTACAAAGCACCATGAAGCCTGAAATCGACCAGATAGTGGTACATCTTAAATTCAAGCTATGAAGCCCGAATTCGACCGGATAGTATCTTGATCTCTACAAAGCACCATGAAGCCTGAAATCGACCAGATAGTGGTACATCTTAAATTCAAGCTATGAAGCCCGGATTCAACCGAATAGTATCTTGATCTCTACTAAACACCATGAAGCCTGGAATCGACCAGATAATGGTATAAGACGCTGTGAAGCCTGAATTATGACCAGATAACAACAAAGAATACTACGAAGCCCGAAATCAACCAGATAGTGGTATATCTTTAATGCAAGTTATGAAGCCCGGATTCGACCGAATAATATCTTGAGTTCTCTAAACACCATGAAGCCTGGAATCAACCAGATAATGGTATAGGACGCTGCGAAGCCTGGATCACGACCAGATAACAGCAAAAGACACTAAAGCCTCGACTCGACCAGATAACAATATAAGGCACTGCGAAGCTCGGAATTCGACAGAATAGCAGCTTACCTGGCCAATTACTAAGAAGCCCGGAATAACCGGATATTAGTATTGCCTTAAAATCAAGTTGAAGCCCGGATGCGACCGGATAACAACTTAATTCCTCTCGAAGCCTGGAGTACGAACAAATAAGAATTGAGAAATTGTGAAGCCTGGAGAACGACCAGATAACAAGTTTAATCTCATCCCCTCAATAAGTCACTGTGAAGCCTAGAATCGACCAGATAGAAGTCAGTCTTATCTTCCTCAGAAAACACTGTAAAGCCTGGAGCACGACAAGATAACAGTTCATTTTCACCTCTTCAACCAAGAGATGATTCCCCAGTAGAATAACAGACGACTGAAGCTCTTAAAATTCTACTTCTACCACGACAGAGACCAGCATTCCCCGGCGTAGTCCTCCTCAACAACAGGTATATGGGCTCTCGCAAAGGAATCTCTTATGCGATCGACACTTCTTCTGATGGCATCCTTAAGCCCATCTTCCGACATCAACTTCCAAATGGAATCTATAAGCCCATTCCGAACATCGCAAGACAAATACCACTTCATATGAGTGCAAATTTCTGGGCACTCTAGTGTTCAATCATCTTCCACCCTCGGATCACGAAAGGCAGACAAGCCAATCTACATCCTCAGGTTTAAGAAGATTGAACAGGGGCAGCTGTTGTACCCAAAAATTTGCCCTCCCATATTTCTCAAAACATCTCAAGTGAGGTCCTCAAATTGCTTAAGGAAGTCCAAGGGTTGACCAGACAAACCCTCTCCTAAGGCAGTTACCTCAAATTAGGGTTTCAGTTTGCATCAAGATGCTTGAGTCCAAAGGGTCTCAAATTCTCACCATTGTCCTAATATGTTCTCAAGATAATCCATGTCAAGTTTCAAGCCTTGTAGAGAAAGTTTGCTCAGTTAACTACTCAAAAGCCTGAAAATCGACTATGTTAGGTCAAAAGTCAATTGTGGCCCACATACAGTCAAACTTTAAGATGTTTGGTAAACATCATCATTTTGAATTATTATTCATCATTTTATCAAGGGTTGATCATGATTCATCAAGGGTTGCTCGCAGCTCATCAAAACCCAAGAGTTGCCAAATTAGGGTTTTATAGGAAAAGTCAACTCAAGTTTGACCAAACAAAACTTTCTCATACTTTATCATAAATGACCCATCCAAAGCTCATTTTAAATAGGATGCAATTCCCTACAATTCATCTTCAACTCCCAAGTTCAAAATATGCACTCACAAAAAGATATGCATTTTGACATTATAGGTCATTTTGAACAGTCAACAAAAACATCTTTTTGCCAAAGCTTCATACATGAACATGGAAGACTCAATTGATATGAGACCAAAGGGGTTGCTTAGAGGACATCTTAAGCTTTCTAAAAAGTCCAAGAACACCTCTCTAGGGTTAAAATTAAGGGAGATATGCATTGTCAAAGTTGGACAATATTTGAAAAAATGCATGAAGCAAATATTGACCAAACTTGGATTTTTTTTCAAATGGGCCTATCTTTTCAAGTTTGAAACTCATTCCTAACATGGTCCACGACCTCTAAGACCACCCATACATTTTTCTACTATTTATGCTATTTATTTTGATGTTTTATTCATTAAAATTCAGAATTAAATAAATAAATAATAGAAATAATGTAAATTTTGATGTGAATCCATTTTGGGCAAGTTTTATGCTGGTTTATGTCAATTGATTTCGTGCAATAACCTTTCAAATATGTCCAGGTTCATCCACATGTGAAAATGGCATAAAATCATCAAATATGGCATTTTTTTTCAAATTTTGATCATGGTCTTAAAACACAACATTATGAAGGATATTCTTTCCATGCTTTCTTGTCTCCTCATTCTACTCTATAAATATAGAGCCATACAAGCTTGAAAGAGACGAAATTCCTCTCTAAAAAGCTCTCAAAAAGATCTTCAAAAAGCTCTCTAAAAGCTCTTCAAAAAGCTCTCCATAAATCAAAGAATCGGTGCAAGTCATATCTCGAGGTTCCGGTCTCTCTCAATTGAAATCAATCCTCAAAATATCCTCTTGAAGTCCTCGGGAGTCTTACAAGGCCCAAGAGCAATCCATCACATGCCTAGCACGCCCCCATTTGATAACACCAGTTTGGTAAAATTTTAAATTTCGAATCTCTAATTTTAATCACATTTTATGGTATGCTAACGTTTGTTTGAGTTTATATAGAACAATTATGGATGGTTGAATCATAGGTTCCACGCAAGAACCAAAAAACACCATAGTTAGAGCATGAAGCTTTCGAAGATTCGGGCCTAGGGATTTCTGATGATGGCACCCCCTGTTTACTTTTGCTATTAGGCCCATCTTTATTTTCTTGTTTTATTCATTTCATTTATTTCTTTTACTCCCTTTTTTTTATTATCAATAAACAAATATAAAAATCACATAAAAATAGATTTAGGATTTTTTTCTTAATTAAATTTTAATTTTGGTAAATTAATTAACTAAACACTTTAACTTTTTTTTAAAATTAAAATTAATAGAACTTAGGTTTAATTTCATTTTAATTCATTTTCCTTTTCGTAACAAAAATACCAAAAAAAACATAGAATTAATTTCTTTTATTTAAATTTCACGTTTCTTTAATAATTATCTTTTTTTTAAATATAGATCTAGATCAATTATTTTTTAACTTAAACCATTTTTATAAATTAAAACAAAAAACAACAAAAAGATTTTTTTATATCTTAGGATTTTTAGACGTCTTTTCAAATTTGCGCGTTATTATTCTTTCGCACTTCATTTTATTATTGTAACTGTATATTGGGATGTAATAGATGATTACTAGGACCTTTACCGCTTTTATTTATTTTCCCCCAGTTTTGGATATGTACATAATCCCCCTCCCCGAAGCCCTTTAATAGCTAGGTTTTATATTTCTGCACTTTTAAATAACTGCAATTATTAACTTCTAGATGTATGACTAATAGGTTTGTATGGCAAGAATAATCAAACATTAGCAAACTTAACAAAAGACTAAAATAACTGAACATAACACACCTTGCACATATGCACCCTTAGGGTATACCTCACTTGGTTGCCTCGTAAAATAATGCTCATGTCCCTCGAACGTAGGGATACCCTTAGCAAAGACCCTCGGTTAAAATCATCATAAAGATCATGGTCCCTCAATGTCCCTCGAAGTTGTCTATGGTATATGATCTTGTCCCTCGATGTTGCCTACGAATATATGATGACAGTCCCTTCGAAATGCTAAGGTATCCTTACATGTTTCCTTCAATGACCATTACATCCCTTTCGAATTGACCCTTACAAACTCCAACGGCGGTGCTACCTATTTCTCAATAGTGGGATATCATTGTCTAAAGGAAACGAGAATAGAAACAATATTTTTTCGAGTAGGTAGATTTTAGTAGGTACTTGCTCAAAATCAAACTTTCACACTTACATATTTTTTCAAACAAAGTTTTCAAAAACACTTCGTAACACTCTTGAAGACAGAAGCAAGGGTTAAAATGAAGTAAAACAAAACTTTTCAAAACAAACACACACAAGCAATTTAAAAAGATGAGCAAGTACCTAAGAGCCCATAGAAAACCATGGATAGAAAGGGTGATAACACCTTCCCTTTCTATAATCTACCCCCCCATACTCAAAATCTAGAAAAAGGAAATTTTATGTGCTTTTTTCCTTTCCAGTTGGATAAAATAAAAGTCGGTGGCGACTCTTGCTTACCGCGACATTTTGCAAACACAAACACAAAACGCAAACCAGTATTTTCCAAAATAATCGGTTCTGCCACCGTATCAAACATGGTTTCAAGAGTTCAATTGCATCTTTTTGACCTAGTGGCATGACCCAAAACATTGCTCAAGATCAATTGGATTGACAGTGAATTTTCAATCAACTGATCAAAAGTCAGCTGTACACTGAAAAGTCAAACTTTGACTTTTTGGTCAAAATCCAATGTCAAAGATTACAATTCATCAAAACATGTCAAAATATGAAACTTATTCATCAAGAAATCAAAAAGTCAAGATTTCATTTTGAAAAGTCAAAGTTTTCTAACTTAGAAATTTTTCTAAGTGTTTAAAACTTCATGTTTTTTCATAACTTTGAGCCAATTTTTCACCATGATGCAAGATGATTCAGAAGAAACTTTCAACATGAAAGTTGTAGATCTCCATGATATCTACAATGTTTCTTTACACAACTTCTTCTAAAAATGCTTGGATCGCATGTTATTAATTCATAAAGTCATGGTCTTGAAATTGAACACTTAGTGAAATTTTGCCCTTGTTTTGGTCAGGATTTTGACCTAACTTCATGGAACTTTTTCATATAGTTCCAAGGGGAATTTTCAAAAGTGATTCAAAGAGGGGTTTTAGATCACATTACAAGATTTCCAAAATGTCCAAGAACTCCTTGAGATCATTTGTGAGCTAAGAGAATCAAAGAGATGAAGTTAGGGTTTTCAAAATTGAATTACAAGCTATTTCACGATGAACAAGAATTTAAATCCAAGCCTATGATGCACGAATCTTACTTTGCAGGCTTCTAAACTCTAAATATATCCATAATCATAAGATTACACAACTATTTGAGCTATGATCCAAGTGTTTGAGTCTTTGTCCAAGTGATTATTCCATTAATGGACAAAGTTCACACTTCCATTTTGGAAAAGTGACTTTAATCACAAAGTCAATGCATAGAGCTCCTAACTTGTTTCATATGAACGCAAGCAATGTCAAAGGCAAAAACAACATGTCTAGAGCCTCCCATAAACCCATGCCATGCTTGTACTACACATTGAAACTTGTTTTCCCACTTTTCTTCAAAATCAAGTAACATAGCCATAACTTTATATCTCACAGTTCTGTCAACTTCAAACTCTCTAACCTTTTTCATATAACTATACAAGTTATTGGCAAGCTAGCACACGATTGAAAATACTCCCAAACTCCCCGAAAACTTAGATTGCACAAAACCTCCATTTTTGTGTCAATTCTGACTTTGAACTTCAATCTTCAAAACCACTCGTGCGTTTCTTGGCTTAACACTTCCAAAAGCTTCTTAGAATCTTACACAAACCATACTTGTCCCTGTTTGCATACTGTAACATCATCTTCATTAACTTCCATAGCCAAAAACAGAGCATTGCAGTTGGACTTCTCAAGGCCATTTCAGCCACCCTCAGCTCAAGCCAGCCATTGCATTAGCTTCCTAGAGGTCCAAGAAAGCTAACCTGATCATCACCACTGCCTGAAACAAGCTCAAATCCATTTCACGATTTCCAATTTTGAGGTATTTTTCTTGAACATATATCTCCATATTTAGGCATTGTTAGGCTTGCATTTGTGAAGATAAAATGTAGACATCATTGCCCTGAAACTATACATGTCCATAGATTTCATTTATTTTGATTGAGCTAGGAGAATTTTGAGTTTGAACTTTATGAAATATTTAGGTCAGAATTTGGTACTTTTAGAAATTCTCATTCATCTTTGATTTTTAGCTTATGATATTTATATGGTTGAATTCGTGTGACAAAATGGAAAATTTTTCATGTTTACATTTTTGCAAATGGTCGAGAAATGAGCAAGTTACAGATCCTTTAGCTGGAGGTTGAAGATGAAGTCATTTTCAGGACAGGATTGGTGTTATGTATTTTTTTTTGCTTATGTTAACGGATGTACAACCACCCCAGTGGCAAAGACAGCGCACGTTTATCTCAAGTCACAGGTTCGAGACCCAGCGCTGCCTTTTGTTCATTTTTGCAATGTTTTTTCTTCCTTTTTGCCAGCCATAAGCACTTGGGCCTTCCTCCTTTGGGCCTGGGAATTTTTGCTAGCCTTCCACCCTCCTGACTGTTTTAACACCCCTGGCCCAAATTTCTTTAATTATTTTCTTTTTGTCTTATTTTTTGTTTTTATTTCTTTTCTTCTTTAATTTTATTATTATTATTATTATTATTATTATTATTATTATTATTATTAATAAAAAATCCAAAAATATTATTATTATTATTATTATTATTATTTTCTTAAAACAAATTAATTTCTTTCTTTTCTTAAATAATTAATTTTTAGACTTAGGATAAATTAATATTTTATTTTATTTTCTTAGTTAAAATTAATTTAGAACTTAGGTTATTTTAATTAATTAATCTTCATTTTATTTTCATTAATTTAAAATCTTCTCATAAAAAACCCTAAAAATTCTTTTCAAATTAATTTCTCTTTCTTAATTAGTTTAAGTTAATTTTATTTAATATTAATTAATCATTTTCTTTAATTAGGTCAAGACAAAATCCTTTCATAAAAAACAACAAAAATCATTTCTTTTTTCCATTTATATTCTTGCATTTATTTTCAATTTTGTACAATATTCAATATGGTTGTAATAGATAATTAGGTTTAATTTTCTTACAATCCCCATTTGTAAATTTGTACACCCCCTCCCCTAATGATGTAATAGCGTAGTAATTTTACTTTTCGCAATTTATCGCTTTATATAAATGCTAGTAATTTAGGTTTGTATGGAAAGATAAAATCAATAAGTAGCAAACCCTAATCAGAGACAAATCAAGCATGAAAAATCAATACACTTGCACACAAGCACCCCTAGGGTAAAATCCACTTGGTTTCCTTACAAAAAATGGCCATGTTATACATGTGAGGTATCTTAGCAAAAATAAGCAAAAATACAAGATCATAGTCCCTCGATGACGCTATCTATGTTGCCTTTTCAAAATGATCTTAGTCCCTAAGGAAAGATGCTAAGATACCTTGCAACATTGCTAATCATGGTTATACGATGACCCACGCCCTTCCCGTTTACATCCAAAGATAGGGTTACTTACCAAATCAATGGAAAGATAACAATGTCAAAGGAAAGAGGAAATAAACATAAAAGACTTTTGAGTAGGTAGAATGTTCCTAGTTACTTGCTCACTTTCAAAACAAAACATCCTTGCTATTTTCAAAATAAACACCAACACTTTCAAAAACATCTTTCAAACTTGAAAAACATTTTCAAAAGATCAACACTTTGTATACATTCTTACGAACGAGAATCATTAAAAAGTTTGCCTAAACGATGGAGCCTTTTCAAAATACTTTCAAAAACAACACACAAAGCTTATTTTCAAACAAAAGTAAGTGATCTAGCAAGCAACTAAGAGCCCATGGAAAACCATGGATGAAGAGGGTGCTAATACCTTCCCTTTTCATAATCTACCCCCCGAACTCAAGAAACAATCTCAAAGGTCTTTCCTGTGCTTTTTCACCTTTCCATTTGGATAAAAAAAAAGTCGATGGCGACTCTTGCTAACCGCAACGTTTGCGATCAAACGCAAAACAACTAAGTTAGTTCTCCAACCGTACCACAGAACTGGCGACTCTGCTGAGGAAAATTCTAAAAGTGGGGTTACCTTAGGGCTAGATCACATTTACTTGCTTTCTTTGTTTGACTTGTGTGCTTTACATTATGGTTCTTTGTTTGGGTTTGAATCCTCTACTCGGATTTGGAATACCTTATAGGTAAGTAGCAATACATTGTGGAAATTGTGCGGGGTATACCGACATGGTCTAAGCAATAGCTACGTTAGCGCAACATATTTGTGGGTACCGGTAGCCCTTGAGTAGTCAAGGAGAATACGGGGCCGCTGAGTGATGTCATGAAGCACTAATGAACTTTTAGAAACTTTACTTGACCAACTTGGCCTTTAGGACGTAGTGAGATGACCGGCTTTGGTGCAGTCTGAACTTGGTAGATACTTGATACTACACTCATTGAGGTTTGGTTTTTTGGGATATTTCGGTCGCCATTAAAGAGGCTTGCGCTGAAACAATGCCCGAAAAAACAAACCAGTGATATTGAGCTCCTTAGAACCCGGTTACTATTTCTAGGACATGTTTGAGCCAACTAAACTTCAAGAGGGTACTTACCTATGAGACTCCATGCAAGCCTAAACCTAAGGACTTGTTTGCTTTGTTTGTGTATAGATACTTGTACATAACATTATAAACATCATAAACATCATACTCATACTCACTAACCATTTCAAGGATTTTTGGGATTTATCTTTGTTCTGTTTTGTAGGACATGGATTCTATTCGTAGGAAAACCATTCAAGTTAATCTCGTAAAGATCCATCCTCAACTCAAAGAGTTAGCATCAAGGATTCCTGAAAATTCTCCATTTATCGAAAGATATGGTCGCCTACTAAACTTGGTCACCTCCAACACTGATGAAGACATGATGAAGGTGCTCTTTCAGTTCTTTGATCCTTTACACCATTGCTTCATATTTCCCAATTATCAACTTGTGCCAACTTTGGAAGAATTCTCCCAACTCTTGAGGATTCCCATTCTTAATCAATTGCCTTTAAACGGTACGGAAAGAGATCCAAAGTCAGAAGAGATTGCTCAAGCTCTACACTTGCAACCATATGATATCACAACTAATTGGGAAACAAGGAGTGGTGTCAAAGGTTTCCTAACAAAGTTCTTGTTTGAGAAAGCCCAAAACTGTTGGAACTCTTTGGATTTGCAAGCCTTTGAGGAAATTGTGTCTCTCCTCATCTATGGGATGGTTTTGTTTCCAAATCCTGACCAACTCATAGATGTGAACACCGTCAAAATCTTCATGTCTCGTAACCCGATGCCAACTTTGCTAGGGGACATCCTACATTCCTTCCACACTCACACTATGAGGAAAATAGGTATCCTTATGTGTTGTAGTCCTCTCTTGGCAAGATGGTTTATTTCACATCTTCCCCAATCTGTATTGAAGAACGAGCAAGCTTAAAGGTGGTCACATAGGTTGATGACGCTCAAACATTCAGATATTCATTGGTGTTCCCACTCTTTGGAGAATGTTACTATCATCGATCATTGTAGAGAATTCCCTAGTGTCCCTTTGCTTGGAATTAGAGGAGGTATAACTTACAACCCCTGCTTAGCCCTACGACAGTTTGGTTACGCCCGGAGGGATGGTCCCCATGAGATGCTTATCCAAGGAGTGGTATTTGACTATGAGAATGACGATCAAGGTTATCGCCAGAGGTTTATCCGAGACTGGAGGATGTTGAACAAGGTAGATAGCAAGACATTAGGACACAAGAAATCCATTCCCCTCGAGCCTTACCTTAAATGGGTGCGAGCCCGTGCTCAGAAACTTGTGATGCCTTATCCCTCCATCTTACCTGTCATCGTGGAGCCTGTGGTCGAAGGAGATGTTCCCTACAATATCCTCCATCCCGACATGCCTACCTCTCTCGAAGACTTACAAAAGGGTTGGATCCAGCTGAAGGAAGAACGAGATAATTTCGAGGCTCAATTCTATGCTAGTGAAAAGAGGGTCTTGGAACTTACGAAACAACTACAAGAAGAGCAAAGTGTGAATGCTTATCTTGCGCCAAAGAGGATGCATTCAGTCTTTTTATCTTAGAAAGCTATTTTGTAAGCCCAAGAGGCATGATGTAATCTTTCTTGTTTTGTCTAATGAGAATTAACGTTTGTTCATTATTTTGTCTATACAAATTTAAATTTCATTAATCCTTGAAATCATTTGCATATACATATTCCATGCATCATAACATGACATGTTTTCACATAACAGGTTTCCTAATCTTTCTGCTGTTTATTTCAGCAATATGGATCTAGAGAAAACTGTGAAGGATCTCCAAACCGATAATTCTCAGTTTCAGGAGACTCTACTAGCCCTAGCTAAGGGGCAGCAAGATATGATGGCTTTGCTGGCCGTTAAGAAGAAGCCAAAGAAGAAAGCTCTATTCAACATGGGTAGAAGGTTCAAGGAGACAGACCGTCAAATCCGAGTAGAAGATTCATCTGAAGAGGACGAGAACCAGATTGGTGAGGTCAAGAGTACTTAGGCTGACTGTATCAATGATCAAGTGTCCGATGATGATTATTACAACAAGCAATATCCACCCGCTGATGTCAAATACAAGCAGTTAGAAGACAGATTGAAAGCTGTTGAAATCCAAGCCATCCCCGATTTAGATTTTGATGATTTGAGTTTGATCTCTCGGGTAGTCATTCCCCACAAATTCAAAATACCAATCTTTGCAAAGTACAATGGGGTTTCTTGTCCAAAACTCAATTTGAAATCTTATGTGCGTAAGATACATCCGCACACTGCTGATAAGAAGCTCTGGGTTCACTTTTTCCAAGAGACCTTGGATGGAAAGCAACTTGAATGGTTTTATCAGTTAGATGGTTCTCGTATCAATACTTGGGAGGATTTAGCTACTGCCTTCTACCATCAGTATCAGTATAACACCGACTTGGCGCCAACGAGGGTTCAGTTGCAAGATATGACCATGGGGAAGAATGAAGGATTTAAGGAATATGCGCAAAAGTGGAGAGACCTTGATAGTAGGGTCCAACCTCCCTTGATTGATAGGGAGCACATCGACATGTTCATGGGCACTTTATCTGGTCCTTTATTTAATATGTTGGTTGGCTTCTCTTTTTCTGGTTTCACTGAATTGATCTTAACCGGTGAAAGATTTGAAAGTGGCATCAAAAGTGGGAAGATATCCGTGGTATCTACCTCCACTCCCAATCCTATTAAGAAACCTTTTGCTGCAAAGAAGGAAGTCAGTGCTGTGTACGGGGAAAGGGCCCATACCAAGAAGAATGATCACCCGTCTGTCAATGTTGTCTGAATCTCCAATCCAACTCCTACTCCAAGACCATCTGCAAATCATCAATGTTTTGAAACTCCAAGAAGACAATTTACGAGGTTAGGCATGTCACTATCTCAAGCCCTTCAACATTTTCTCAAGGCTAATTTAGTGACATTGCGCAATCCTCCCACCAATCCTAACACCTCGTCACCAAAGTATAATCTGAACGCTAAGTGTTCTTACCATTCAAGCAGCCCCGGGCACGAGACTGACCAGTGTTGGGCCTTGAAGAACAAAATCCAGGATTTGATTGATAACAAAACTATTGAATTTGATCCTCCTCCAACGCCGAACATAATTACCGCTCCGATGCCGAAACATGACAAGAGTGTTAATGCTGTTGAAGATACATTTTTTGTTGCCTCTGTTGAAGAATTGACTACTCTGCTGATTGTAATCAAGAATAATTTGTTGAAAGCTGGGATCTTCCCTGGATGTGTAAAAGACTACGTGTGTTGTACAAGACAACTCAATGGATGTGAAGGGATGAAGAAAGGCATACAACGCCTGATGGATAGCCATGAAATTCTATTCGAGAAAAACCCACTTGCCAAAAGTTTGATTGACAAATGTGAAGACCTCTCTATTATTACCATCTCAAACAAGCCTCTTAGGATCACCTCCAAAGGTCCTATTAGGATTTCAAATGAAACCACTATTGCTCCCTTAATAATTACCAGTCCTAGACCCATTCCCTATTCTTCAAACAAAGTGGTACCATGGAATTATGGTGCTGAGGTGTTCTATCATGGGATTAAACAAGATACCTGGATCGAAGAAGGAAAAGATGACGATGTCGGTAACATAGCTTGTTCAAGCAAAGTAACTAGAACTGGGAGGATATTTTCACCCAATATCTCACCACCAGTTGTTACAAGAATGCCCATCCGCATTACTGCTGCCAAGCCAAGTACCGATACAAGAGGGAATGAGAAGGTTGTTGAGCCTGCTGTGATTGAAGTACCCACAAAGTATGGAGAGCCCTCCGCTCGCGAGATGGACGAAATCTTGAAGATCATAAAAAGAAGCAACTTCAAGATTGTAGAACAGTTGGGGCAAACCCCTTCTAAGATTTCAATCTTGTCATTGCTGCTTTGCTCCGATGCCCATGCTCGAACATTAATCAAATTCCTGAAAAAGGCTCATGTCCCTCATGAGACGACAATAGATCAATTTGAGAATTGTGTGGCTAGCCTGACAGCTGATAATGGCTTGGGATTTTCAAATGCTGACTGAACACCTCACGGGAAGGATCACAATAAAGCTTTACATGTTTCTATTGAGTGCAAAGGGACTACCTTAGCACATGTGCTAGTCGACACTGGTTCTTATCTGAATGTATTACCCAAGGGAGCGTTAGACCGTCTAGACTATGAAGGTTTAGTCTTGAAGCCAAGCGATATCATTGTAAGGGAATTTGGCGGATCAAAGAGGACTGTTCATGGAGAGGTAGATCTTCCAATCAAAGTGGGATCCCAAATCTTCAACTCCACCTTTTATATTATGGATATTCGTCCTGCCTATTCTTGTCTGTTAGGTCACTCGTGGATCCATAAAGCTGGGGAAGTAACCTCAACCCTCCACCAGAAACTCAAATATCCAGTCAAAGGCAGAATAGTCACCATCTGTGGAGAAGAAGAGTTTATGGTGAGCCACCTTAACTCTTTCAAGTACATAGAGATGGATGGAGAATTCATTGAGACCCCGTGTCAAGCCTTTGAGGTTGTACCACCAATGATTGCTGCTACCAAATGTTCTTCTGATGAGTCTAAAGCTGTTAAGGCCATGCCAAAGATGGTTCCAGTCAAGGATGCCCGCGCGGAAATTGAAGAAGGAAATTGCGATACTTGGGGGAAACTCTTCAATATCCCATTTAAAGCGAACAACTTTGGTTTTGGCTTCACCGTCAAATCTCATAAGGAAGTGAGGTGTGCTCATGCTGGAAAGCCACCTCTCTGCATTGGAAGCCATGAAGTCAACACCGTGGGTAATTTTGAAGAAGGAGCTGCATTTGAAGAGTGGGTGTATCCAACTACAACGGAGCTGAAGAATTGGCATGTGAAGGACTTTGTGCCCATCTCCGTCATAAAGATCATAGTCCCTTATTGTCCCTCGAGTTGCCTACGAGAAATGATCTTATGATGATAGTCCCTTCGAAATGCTAAGGTATCCTTACATGTTGCCTTCAGTGACCATTACGTCCCTTCGAATGTCCCTTTAAAATTCCAACGACGGAGCTACCTACTCCTTAATAGTAGGATAGCACTGTCTAAAGGAAACAAAAACGAACCGACTTTTTTCGAGTAGGTAGAAATCTTAAGTACTCGCTCAAAATAAAAACTTTTCACACAAACACTTTTCAAAATTAATTTTCAAAACAACTTCATCACACTCTTGAGGACCGATACAAGGATTATCACGAAGTAAACAAAACTTTTCAATACAAGCACACACAAGCAATTTAAAAAATGAGCAAGTACCTAAGAGCCCGTGGAAAACCACAGATAGAAAGGGTGCTAACACCTTTCCTTTCTATAATCTACCCCCCGTACTCAGAAATATCTCGAAAAACGGTTTTTCTGTTCTTTTTCCTTTTCCTTTATTGGATGGAATAAAAGTCGATGACGACTCTTGCTTGCCGCAACATTTGCGAAACAAAAAACGCAAACCAGTATTAAACTGTCGGTTCTGCCGCCGTATCACAGAACTGGAGACTCTGCTGGGGAATATTAATAAAGTGGGGTTTACCTTAGGATTTAGGTAATTTTTTAAATTGCTTTCCTGTTTGCTTTGCTTGCTTTATCTTTAAGGGCTTTTGCTTGGGTATTGTTAAAGATCCTACACCCGGATCTGGGGACACTCTTTAGGTAAACAGCAATAGATCGTGGAGACTGTACGGTGTAGACTGATATGGTTTAAGCGATGGCTGTGTTGGTGTGACACTTTGGTTGGTAGCAGTATCCTTTGCGTGGAAACGAGGAGAATACGGGGTCGTCGCATGGTGTCGTGAGGCACTAACGGACCTTAGAACCTTAGTTTAACAAACTTGGCCATTAGAAAGTAGTGAGATAGTCGGCCTCGGTATAAAGCTGAGGATTGGTTGATACTCGATGCTACACTCATTGAGGTTAGACTTTCGAGATATTTCGGTTGCAAGAAAAGATTGCTTGAGCTGAAACAATGCCCGATAAAGGATGATCAGTGATATTGAGAATTTTTAAAACCCGATTACTTTTCTAAGACAGGTTTGAAACCAACTAAACTTCAAGAGGGTACTTACCTTTAACCTCATGCAAGCCTTTGAACCTAAGGAATATTGTGTGTTTTGCTTGTGTGTGATTTATTCTGCTTGAACATAACATCATGCATCATAACATAGCATCCATTCTTATTACGCTAACCATTTCAAGGACCAAGGGAATTTATCTTTGTTCTATTTTGCAGATCATGGCTTCCGCTCGTAGAAACACTATTCGAATCAGCTTTGTGAGAATGCCTCCCCAACTCAAGGAGCTAGTATCAAGGGTTCCTGAAACTTCTGCGTTCACTAAGAGACATGGTTGATTTCTCAACCTGGTTACTTCAAACTTTGATGAAAAGATGATGGGTGTACTCTTTCAGTTCTTTGATCCTAAGTACCACTGCTTCACCTTCCTAGACTATCAGTTGGTGCCTACCATGGAAGAGTTCTCTCAGTTATTGAATATACCCATTCTTGAACAGTTTCCTTTCATAGGTTTAGAAGAGGTTCCTAAGCCATAAGTCATTGCCTCAGCCTTGCATCTGAAACGGGATGACATGGTCTCCAATTGGGAAACAAGAAGCGGAGTCAAGGGTTTTCTAGCCAAGTTCCTAATAGACAAGGCCCAACTATTTTGGGATGATTTGGACTTTCAGGCTTTTGAGGAGGTCTTGGCCCTTCTAATCTATGGGTTGGTACTATTCCCTAATCCAGACTTACTCATAGACGTGAATTCTATCAAGATCTTCCTCTCTCGTAACCCAATGCCTACCTTGCTCGGAGATATCTTGTACGCTCTCCATACTCGTACCATGAAGAGAAGAGGGGTTATTATGCGCTGTATGCCATTGCTGTCGAGGTGGTTTATTTCTCACCTCCCTAAGTCCGTACTGAAGAATGAAGAAGGTTTGGGTTGGTCGCAAAGGATAATGTCACTCGCTCACATGGATATTCTCTGGTATTCCCGAGCTATGGGAGATACTGCTATTATTGACCGCTACGGGGAGTACCCTAATGTCCCATTACTTGGCATTAGAGGAGGCATAACTTACAATCCTTGTTTGGCTCTGCGACAATTTGGTTACGTTCGAAGGGATGGTCCTCATGAGTTACTTATCGAGGGCATTGTATTTAACTATGAGGATGATGTTCAAGGGTATCGCTAGAGGTTCATACGAACTTGGATCATGGTAAACAGATCTGGCGCCAAGGCTTTGGGGCCGAAGGATTCCATTCTTATGGAACCTTATCTCCAATGGGTACGAGCTCGCGCCCAGAAACTTATGATGCCTTACATGGCCGTTTTACCAGCGATTGTGGTACCCACTACTGAAGGGGGTATTCCTTACACGGTTCTCCATCCTGATATGCCCATTGATCTTGAAGGGCTACAGAGGTCTTGGATTCAGTTGAAGAAAGAGTAGGATACTTATAGGGATCATTTATATGCCCAAGAGAGGAAGGTTTTAGAGCTCACAAAGCAGCTTCATGAGGAAATAAGCCTTAATGTCTATCTCGGCACGAAGAGGAAGCATCCATGGGAAATTTGATTTTTTCTAGCTTTTTAGAATTGTTTTTAATTATAACGCCTAAAAGGCAATTGAACTTTGAATTCTACTAATAAAATCTTTGTTTCATTTTGGTTCGCAAATTTAAATTTCCCTAACTCCTTGAAATCATTACATACGCATCCCATCCATAAACACAACATGTACAGGTACCATTACATGCTTCTCATCTTCTTTGTTGTTTATTTCAGCAAAAATGTATTCTGAACAAAGCATCAAAGATCTTCAGGCACAAAATGCCAAATTCCAACAGATGTTCGTAACTCTGGCGAAAGGGCAGGAGGATTTGAAAGCCCTCATCCTGAAGGAGAAGAAGAAAAAGAAGGTCTCTGGTATTCTGAATATGGGCAGAAGGTTCAGGGGGCCATAAAAGCAACCAGTCGATCTAACCTCCTTATCCAAGGAAGGGGAGAATCAAGAAAGGGAGACAAGGGAAAAGGACCCCAGTCCTGAAGTTTCTGACAATGATACAGACTACAATAATAAGCAGTATACTCCCACTGAGGATAGATACAAGCAGTTGGAAGATCGTTTGAGTGCTATGGAAGTCTAGAGGATACCTGGGTTGGATTTCGAAGAACTGGGATTGGTGTCGGGAGTGGTCATCCCGCAGAAATTTCAGGCTCCAATTTTTGCAAAGTATGATGGGGTGTCTTGCCCTAAGCTTCATCTCCGTTCCTACGTAAGGAAGATCCAACTCCACACCGTTGATAGAAACTTGTGGGTTCACTTCTTTCAAGACAGTATGTCAGGGACTCAGCTTGAATGGTTCTACCAATTGGAGAGAACCAATGTCTAAAACTGGGAGGACTTGGCTGCTGCTTTTTATAAGCAGTATCAATATAACTCCGACCTTATCCCCACTCGTACTCAACTCCAGAGTATGACCATGGGTACAAGTGAAGGCTTTAAGGACTATGCGCAGAAGTGTAGAGACTTGGCTGGAAGAGTCCAACCCCCTTTATCTGACAGGGAGTTGGTTGATATGTTTCTTGGGACGCTGTCTAGTCCTTTCTTTAAACATTTGATTGGTAGCTCATCAGCTGGATTCACCGAGCTGATATTAACAGGAGAAAGGGTAGAAGCTGGGATTCAGAGCGGTAAGATACATAAAGATGCCTCTTCGAGTTCGGTAAAGAAGCCTTTCACTGGTAAGAAGGAAGCCAATTCCATCTATAGCCCAAGAGGCCAAAGTAAAGTTGAACACCGTCAGGCAGTAAGTGTTGTAATGATACCTAGATCTGCGACTGCTCCACAACGCAACCATCAACAAAGGGTGGAAAGACCACAAAGGAAGTTTACTTGGATTAACATGATGTTGGATGAAGTTCTACCTCATCTGCTAAGATCCAACTTGGCAACCTTGAAAGAGGCTCCCAAGAATCCGAATACTACATCTCCTCGGTACAATCCAAATGCTCGGTGTGCCTATCATTCTGAGATTCCTGGCCACGATACAAATGATTGCTGGGCTCTGAGAAATAAGGTACACGATCTGATTGAAGCCAAAGAGATTGAGTTCGATGCTCTGGAGAAGTCCAATGTCATAATTGCTCCCATTCCTAAGCACAATCGTGGAGTTAATGTTGTTGATACCGATCTGTTTGTGACCTCAGTTGATGAAGTTTCTACTCCTCTTATGAATATTAAGAAGAATTTGTTGTTGGCTAGTTTATTTCCGGGTTATGGTGAAGGTTTCCACGTGTATTCATCTCTGCCTTCCGGTTTCCATTTGCTGAAAACAGGTGTCCAACGCCTGATGGACAACAGAGAAATTTTGTTTGAGAAAACTTTGGTTTCAACTGTTCCATGTGAAGATATTGAAATTATAACCATTTCTGCCAATCCTTCCAAGGTCTCCTCGAGAAGACCTATTAGGATTACATGTGCTCCAAGAGTCTCTCCGTTAATAATCACCCTTCCTAGTCTTGTCCCATACGCCTCAGAAAAAGCTGTCCCTTGGCATTATGGCGCCGATGTATACTATTATGGCGTTAGACAAGACTTGAAGAATGAAAAGGCTGATCTCGATATCAGTAACATTATCGGGACCAGTAAGATCACCAGAAGTGGAAGGGTTTTCTCTCCCGAGATTTCGCCAAAAACTGTCAATAAGCCTGTCATTATTTCGCCCGCTATTCCTGTTGGTGCTTCAACTACTACTCCTGTTCTTACTCCAATTGTTACCCCTGTCGTCGAGTTATCTGGTACCCGAGGCAAAGAAGCTATAGGTGAGCCTGCCCGGAAGGAGGAACCTAGAAAAATTGCCGTAGAAGCCTCTAAGCAAGAGATAGAGGAAATGTTAAAAATAATTTAAAAGAGCGACTACAATATGGTCGAGCAGCTGGGGCAAACCCCCTCAAATATATCCATGTTGTCTCTGCTATTATGTTCTGAGGCCCATGCAAAGTCTTTGATCACATTCCTCAAGACTGCGCACGTGCCGCAGAAGACCTCGGCTGATCAATTCAAAGACTGTGTGGCCAGCCTGACTGCTGACAATGGGCTGGGTTTTTCAGATGTCGATTTGACACCGAAAGGGAGGAAGCATAATGATGCTCTGCATGTATCGATCGAATGCAGGGGAACCACTATGGCTCATGTGCTGGTAGATACTGGGTCTTCACTGAATGTCCTGCCAAAGAAGGCTCTCGATCGACTAGATTGTGAGGGCTTGACCTTAAATCCTAGTAACATTGTGGTAAGGGCTTTTGACGGGTCAAAGAGAATGGTGCATGGGGAGGTGGACATCCCTGTCAAGGTAGGTTCTCAGACCTTTGAGTCCACTTTCTATGTAATGGACATTCGACCGTCATACTCTTGTTTGTTGGGTCGTCCTTGGATCCATGAAGCTGGGGCTGTTACTTCTACACTGCACCAAATGTTGAAGTATCCAGTGAAGGAGAAGATTGTCACTGTATGTGGTGAAGGGGATTATATGGTGAGCCACCTCAACTCCTTCAGGTACGTAGAGATGGACGGGGAATTCATAGAGACTCCTTGCCAAAACTTTGTAGAGGTTCCCCAGATCTTAGAATCGACTGAGACTACCACCAGCAACAAACCTCCTTTGAAGATGGCTTCTCTCAAAGACGCCAGAGCAGTGGTTGAAGAAGTAGCTCAAAGGGTTGTTCGACGCGCTCAAGCCGGAGGACCTCCCCTGCGCATCAGCAATCGGGGAATTAATGCCATTGAAGACAGTGAGGAAGACTCTGACATTGACAGCTGGATCTACCCAACTACCAACGGTGGACCGAATTATTGGACGGCTAAGGATTTTATACCAGTTTCTTTTATTCCGCAGTAATTGTCTTACTTGTTTTTTTGAATTTGTAATAAACAATTTAAACTCTACAGCCTTGTGTCTTTCCCGAGGCATATTGGTTTTGTTTGTGAGGGCTATTATGTGTCATTTCATATATCATCAATAAAACATTGGATGTTCCTTGCATACAAATTTTGCGCTCTTTGTTTTTTCTTTTCTGCTTTCACTCTATCAAAACAGCTATACTCTTACACACACTCACATATCATACTGCAGATCTATATCCACTCTGGATCCCATTGACAACAGTTCTTCTACTGCCGGTTATGACTTCAAAAATCCGATCAACCAAGTCGAGGATGAAGGTGAGGACGATTGTGAGGTGCCTGGAGAGCTTGCTAGACTTTTACAGCAGGAAGAAAGGACTATACAACCTCATGAAGAGCCAGTTGAGACGATAAACTTGGGTACGGAGGTGGACAGAAAGGAAGTCAAGATCGGCGCAAATTTGGAAGCTAAGGTCAAACAACGGTTGATACGGATGTTGCACGACTATGTTGATATCTTCGTCTGGTCATATAAAGACATGCCTAATTTAGACACCGATATTGTGGTACATTGTCTGCCGACCAAGGAAGACTGTACTCCGATTAAACAGAAGGTCCATCGTATGCGCCCTGAAATGTCAGAGAAGATCAAGGAAGAGGTCATGAAGCAGTTCAACGCAGGGTTATTAGCTGTCACCTCCTATCCGCAGTGGGTTGCTAATGTTGTTCCGGTGCCAAAGAAAGACGATAAGGTACATAAGTGTGTGGGCTACAAAGATCTGAACAGGGCAAGCCCCAAGGATGACTTCCCGCTTCCCCATATTGATGTTCTGGTTAACAACACCACTCAACACAAAATCCTCTCCTTCATGGATGGTTTCTCTGGCTACAACCAGATCAAGATGGCTCCTGAAGACATGGAGAAGACAACCTTCGTCACACAGTGGGGCACCTTCTGTTATAAGGTGGTGCCTTTTGGGTTGAAGAATACTGGGGAAACTTATCAACGCGCCATGGTCGCTTTGTTTCACGATATGATTCACCACGAGATCGAGTTTTATGTTGATGACGTGATAGTCAGGTCTCAAACCGAGGAAGAGCACCTTGATCATTTACAAAAGTTATTTGATAGGTTGAAGACATACAAGCTGAGGTTGAATCCGAACAAGTGCACCTTCGGGGTAAGGTCTGGTAAGCTTCTGGGTTTTATCGTCAGTGACAAAGGTATTCAAGTAGACCCCGCAAAAGTAAAGTCCATACAAGAGATGACAGCTCCCCGCACAGAGAAGGAAGTTAAAGGTTTCTTGGGACGTTTAAATTATATTGCCAGGTTCATTTCACATCTGACTGCTACTTTTGAACCCATCTTCAAGCTTCTGAAGAAAGATCAAGTGGTAGAATGGAATGACGAGTTCCAGACAGCCTTCGAAAGGATCAAAGAATATCTCCAAGAACCGCCAATTCTGATGCCTCCGGTTAAAGGAAGACCTTTGATACTATACTCAACAGTGCTATACAATTCAATGGGGTGTGTGCTGGGGCAGCATGACGAGTATGGTCGAAAAGAGCACGCAATATACTACCTTAGCAAAAAGTTTACCGACTGTGAGACACGATACTCATTGCTCGAGAAAACTTGCTATGCTTTGGCATGGGCTGCTCGCCGACTAAGATAGTATATGCTAACCCACACTACTTTGTTGATATCTAAGATGGATCCAATCAAATACATCTTCGAGAAGCCCGCTCTCTCAGGAAGAATAGCAAGATGGCAGATGATCTTAACTGAATATGATATACAATATACAACCCAGAAAGCAATCAAGGGGAGTGTATTGGCTAATCATTTGGCTCATCAGGCCGTGGATGACTACCAGTCCATGAATTTTGAGTTCCCAGATGAGAATATTATACTGGTGACTGACTACGATGAACCTGGACCAGATAAAGGACCCGAGGAGGGATCCAAATGGACTATGGTTTTAGACGGAGCTTCGAACGCACTTGGTAATGGCATCGGCATGGTAATCATATCTCCTGAGGGTTGTCATACTCCTTTAACTGCCTGACTATGTTTCAACTGCAGTAACAACATGGTGGAGTACAAAGCCTGCATCATGGGTCTCAAAGCCGCTATTGACCTCAGGATCAAGTTCTTAAATGTCTTTGGGGATTCAGCCTTTGTGATAATTCAGATCAAGGGTGAATGGGATATGAAGCATCTGAATCTCATCCCATACAAAGAGCACGTACTGACATTTCTCCCACACTTTGAGGAGGTAACCTTTGAAAATTTCCCACGAGAGGAGAATCAGTTAGCGGACGCGCTAGCTACCATGTCTTCCATGTTCAAAGTCAAGTGGGACAACGAAGCTCCCCGAGTCACCATTGAGAGGTTGGATGAACCAGCGCACTGCTGTGAAATTGATACTGAAGAGGTAGCAGATAAACCCTAGTTCCATGAAGTAAAAAGGTACCTCGAGACTCAAGAGTATCCCGAAGGGGCATCTGTTAATGGAATCCTCTACAAGTGCAACCATGACTCTACCTTACTATGGTTTGTATACAAGAGCGAAGCAGAGAGGATTATGACAAATCTACATGAAGGTACCTTCGGAACCCATTCCAGTGGATATACCATGGCTAAGAAGATCCTACAGGCAGGATACTACTGGTCCACTATGGAAGCAGATTGTTATCAGCACCCCCGAACTTGTCATAAGTGCCAAATCTACGCTGATAAGGTGCATGTGCCTTCGGTTCCTTTGAACGTCTCGACAGCTCCGTGGCCTTTTGCAATGTGGGGCATTGACATGATCGGAGAAATCAGGCCTACCGCTTCCAATAGACATCACTTCATCCTGGTGGCCATAGATTACTTCATAAAATGGGTTGAGGCGGCCTCCTTTGCTACCGTTACCAAGAATGTTATGGCGCGGTTTATTCGACATAATTTGATCTGTCAGTATGGTGTGCCAGAGAGAATTATTACTGACAATGATACAAATCTCAATAACATGATGATCACCGAGCTCTGTAAGAAAATCAAGATACAATGTCATAACTCTTCTCCCTACCGGCTGAAGATGAATGGCGATGTTAAAGCGGCTAACAAGAACATAAAGAAGATTATATAGAAGATGACAGTGACATACAAAGACTGGCATGAGATGTTACCATTCGCTCTTCATGGATACTGTACCTCAGCACGGACGTCGATAGGGGAAACACCCTACTCTCTGGTATATGGCATGGAGGCAGTCCTACCCATCAAGGTCCAGATTCCTTCTCTCAGGATTATGAAATATGCAGGTTTGAGTGAAGACGACTGGATCCAGACCCGACTTGATCAACTAAATCTGATCGATGAGAAGTGACTTACTGTTATTTGTCATGGTCAGACGTATCAAAAGCAAATGATCAAGGCTTTTAACAAGAAAGTCAGATGTCAAGAATATCAAGTGGAGGATCTGGTAATCAAGCGCATCATACTGCCGCAAGGTAATCCCAGGGGCAAATGGACCCCCACATACGAAGGGCCATTTGTGGTTAAAAACATCTTCTCGGGTGGAGCTATGATTCTAACCACCATGGACGGTGACGACCTTTCTCACCCTGTCAATGCAGACATAGTGAAAAGATACTATGCCTGATAAAAGACCCGCTAGGTTGACTGGACTAGGCAAAAATAAGGGCTTCCCAGCGAACCAAAAGGGTTCGGGAAAAAGTAAGGGATGAAAATATAAAAATATCTGTACACCCGGCAAGCTGAAAACCTGAAAAGGCGGCTTAGGAAAAAAAGGTTATCCCGGTGGACTGAAAACCTGAAAGACAAGTCCAGGAAAAAGTTAGGGATGTAAAGCGTATCACTATGTCCCATTGGATCACTTTGCAATCAGACCTCATTATCAACTATCAAGCTCGAACAACATCGATCAACCTAATTAACTTCGGACAAGTAGCAAAGTGATGAGATGCTCGAAGATATAGAGGCAATAGCAGAGTTGGAACCCAATGGGATTGTTGCACATAGCTGTTATTTTCTTTTTACACAAGATTGTATAGCTTCTATTTCTACGGCGACGTTCTATTACTAGAGTGTCATCGTCCTTGTACAAAAAACGCCTATTACAGGCCAACTACGAAAAATCAATACAAATCATTTTTACAAAAACGCCTATTACAGTCCAACTTCCAATGGTTTATTCTTGACATATGCATTTGAATATGATTGTTGTTCATAAATATTCACATTAAAATAAGAAACGGAAAGACAATTGCTCGTAACTTAAGGAACATGGGCAAAACAAAAGCTAAAAAATGTCAAACTCGACAGTTACTCTGTCTAGCATGTACCGGAGCACAGACAACTTTGAAGTACAGTCATCAATAGATACGACCTCGTGACATCTACACTCCCCACAAAGTAAAAGTATTCAAAGCGTTGGTGTCAGCTTTCCCAAAAAAGGAAGTAATCTCCCAGCCATGATCTTTCAAAAACCTGACAGCTATATCCCCCAGCCAAATTTCATAAGCGCAAGCGGATCATCATGATTTTTATCTCCCCAAGCAGAGTTTATTTCTCTGAATACAGAAGCTAAATCCCCGATAGAGCTTATTATTTCAGCTACAGAACTTCATCGTCCAAATTACTCCCCACAAATTTATCCTCAAGCAGAGTCTCTCCCTGACAGAATATTCACAGATAACAAGGAATAAATCTCCAGTACAGTCATTTCCATTCACCATCCCCAGCGGAAGTAGAAGAACCACAATCCTCTACAACAGTCTAGAATCCTATACTCTCCAGCAGTAGTCAGGGATTTATTTTCCCAGATTCGGACATGTCCCCAATAGCATTTCATGTACATACATCGTGACACGCACATACACATCATATACAGCATAATCTCATTTATGTTGAGAACATCATCTCACAAGGCATTTCATGCACCACACATATAATTAACCATGTTATCTTTTCAGGAAAGACAATTATCACCAACTATTCCAGTAGTTATACATACAGCTAGTGGAAAATCAGTTCCCGAAGATTAAACGGGTCAACTAATCTCTATAATCAAGAACGAAGAAACCCTACGACCCAGGTTCCTTCTCACAACCTTACTATCCAGGCTTTTATCCCGAAGTAACCCTACCATCTAGGTTCCTTCTCATAGCCATACTATCCAGGCTTTCATCCGGAAGTAACCCTAATATCCAGGTTCCTTCTCATAGCCCTACTATCTAGGCTTTCATCTCGAAGTAACCCTACGACACAAGTTCCTTCTCACAGCCCTACTATCCAGGCTTTCATCCCGAAGTAACCCTACTATCCAGGTTCATTCTCATAGCCCTATTATCCAGGCTTTCATCCCGAAGAAACCCTACTATCCAGGTTCCTTCTCATAGCCCTACTATCCAGGCTTTCATCCCGAAGAAACCCTACGACCAGGTTCCTTCTCATAAGCCCTACTATCCAGGCTTTCATCCTGAAGAAACCCTACGACCCAGGTTCCTTCTTATAAGCCCTACTATCCAGGTTCCTTCTCACAACCTTACTACCCAGGCTTTCATTTCAAAGAAACCCTACTATCCAGGTTCCTTCTCTCTTATCTCCAAATAACAGTTTACAACACTGTAAGACCTGGACCCGACCAGTTACGGTCGATTTCACATTTCCCCAGTAAGTCATTGTGCATCCTGGACCCTAGCCAGATATGCAGTTCACTTCCACCTCCTCAATCAGGAGTTAGCTCCCTAGTAAATTAATGGACAACTGAAGTTCCTATACTCTGTTTTCCAAGGCGTAAATCAATATTCCCCGTCGAAGCCCTCTTCAGTGGCAGGTATAGGAATTCTCGCAAAGGAATCTCTTATGCAACCAATAGCTTTTTGGATGGCATATTTAAGCCCATCTCCAACGATTCTCTATTGAATTCCAAATGGCATCTGTAAGCCCATTCCCAATATCACCAATATGTGCTACTTCATGCGAGTACAAATTTCTGGGCAATCTAGTGTTCAATCATCTTCCACCTTCAGATCACGAAAGGCAGACCAACCAATCTACATCCTCAGGCTTAAGAAGATTGACTAGGGGCAGCTGTTGTACCCAAAAATTTTCCCTCTCATTTTACTCAACATATGTTTATTAAGATACTCAACTCGCTCAAAGATGCCCAAGAGCTGACCAGACAAACTCTCTCCTAAAGCAATGAACCTCCAACTAGGGTTTCCATTTTCATCAAGATGGGAGAGTCCCAAAGGCCTCATATTCTCCCCATAGTCCTAATATGTTCTCAAGTCCATTCATGCCAAATTTCATGCCTTGTACAAGAAGTTTGCCCAGTCAACTGCTCAAATGCCTAAAAATCAACTGAACTAGGTCAAAAGTCAACTGGGGCCCACATACAGTCAAACTTCAAGATTTTTGGTCAACACCAACATTTTGAAATGATATACATCAATTGATCAAGGGTTGATCATGATTCCTCAAGAAATGCTCCTAATACATCAAAACTCAAAAGTTGCTAAATTAGGGTTTCTCACGAAAAGTCAACCAAAATTTGACCAAGCATAACTTTCTCATACTTTATCAAAAATGTCTCATCCAAGTCCCATTTTGAAGAGAATCCAATTCCCTACAGCTCATATTCATCCCTCAAGTTCAAAAAATGCACCCAGGGAAAGATGTGAACTTAGACATTATAGGTCATTCCAAAAAGTCAACAAAACACCTTTTGGGTCAAAGCTCCTTACATAAACATGGAAGATCCACTTAAGATTAAACCAAAGAGGTTGCTTAGGGGACATCCTAAACTTTCTAAAAAGTCCAAGAACACCCTCTTAGGGTCAAAATTGAAGGAGATATGCATTGTCAAAGTTGGCCATTTTTTTGGAGAATTGTCAAAAATCAACAATGCCCAAAATTGTATTTTTTGGCAAATGGGCCTAACCTTTTATGCTTGCATCTCACTTCTAGCAATATCCACGACCCAAGCCCTCTCTCATATATTATTGACTTTATTTATTTAATTTATTTTGATTTTAATCATTTAAAAATCAAATTAAATCAAATAAATGATATAAAATATGGAAGATTTGTTTTTTGATTTGATTTTGAATAGAATCTCAATTCATTGATGCTGTCAAACAGAATCAAATCGTGCCAAGGTTGATTGGAGTGAGAATGGAATGATTTATCTTGATTTGGAAAGAAATAATGCAAGTTTGGAATGGAATCAAATCTCAATAATTGGCAAGGATTTAGAGCTTTTTTTGTTAACCTAATTCAAAGAGATACATAAACAAATGAGGCCAGACCTAGAAAAGAGGATTTCACACGCAGCCTGCCCTGCTAGAACAAGAACAAAGCTCCATTTTTTTGTCAAAAATTTGCAGACAGGATCCCTTTCTACAAGCCGTTTTCAGTCATTCCAAGGGGCAAAACAGATCCCTGGGCATCCTCTGAAGCGATTGCAAGCATCACCGAATCTCCACAAGCCCAGAAATGTGTTGTACAATCATCACGGTTTGTCTTTCTTTCCAAAATTGATTACAATGATTCTTGCATCATAAACATGTTTTAATTATATGTCTGTGCTTATTGTCGTATTTGCAATGTACTGGATTGGTTTGATTGAAGTTTGAGTGCAGGAATAGACATTTGCCATGGCTAGGGTTCCGGAGCTCCAATTTGGGGAACCCTAGTTAGAAGAAAAATTAGGCCAAATTAAGGACCTCTTCATATGCAAGGATCGATTTACAATCGATCCATGGCTTTGGATGGGATTTATGTTGCTTGGATTGTGTTTTTGATGTTTGCAGGTTTGTAGCCACGCATAAAAACCGTCACTATAGCCTATAGTGACGAGTTTGTCCGTAGGTAAAAGTTCCCTCTAAGACAACAGTCCTTGGGGAAGAGGATGAAGGCGTGTCAGTGCCTGAATGGGTGATTTGAAATTCGCGCATTTTTTGGGGGAAACCACTTGGCTTGCTTTACGTTGAATTTATCTTATTATATTAACAATTGAGTAATGCAGCGCAGATGGTTAAGGGTGAAGGATTTGAAGCAAGCGTCCTGGGTTCGATCCCAGGCGCGCTGCTTTTGCATTTTTCCTAACATTTAAATGGCAGATCTGATGTCACACTACCAAGCATGTCCACCATACACCCCAACGCCTCATCATTGGATCCATCTCCAGCCAGATCCAACACTCAGCATGCGCAAGCTCATGGTAGGCCCTCAGAAGATGATCCCACTGGATCAGGCGCAGGACCTTTGGGCCAAAGGACTTGGGCCTAACACAATTTCAGTCACACCCCCAGTTTGTCTAACTACGACAGGCCCATTCTTACTTTTTTCTTTTACTTTTTTTAAACTTATTTTTTTATTCTTTTAATTTATTGTTTTAATTACTTTCACCATAAAAATCCTTTTTTTAATTAAATCATAAAATCAGAAAATTACAAAAATATAAGGTTTAGTTGATTATTTTCATAAAATATTTATTTGCATTTAATTAATTAGTTTAATTTAAACTTTTTTTTGTAATTGAAATTTAATAGAAATTAGGATTAATTTGCAAACTGCTACTATTTTTCAATAAAGAAAATACTAACAAAAACATTTTTAAATAATTATATTTCTTAGGTCCTAATTTGATCCCGTTTAAATTTTCGCGCGCGTAATTACTTCCTTTATTCTTATTAATTATTGTAACTGTTCCCAAGTTGTAATAATTAATTAGGTTTACTATTTCACATTTATCATTTTTCTTGGTTTTCGATTATGTAATCCCCTCCCCGAAGCCTTGTAATAGCGTAGATTTACTTTTCCACTTTTTAATTTCCGCAACTATGAACTGTCTAGATGTATGGATAATAGGCTTGCATGCAAAAGATATAAAATTAAAACAGTAGATCACCTTAATTGTGAAAAGATTAAATAACTGAAATCAAACACATGCACATGCTCCCTCATAGGGTTTGCCTCACTTGGTTGCCTCAGAAACAATGGTCATGTCCCTCGAACATAGGGATATCTTAGCAAAGACCCATAATTCAAAGTCGTCATAAAGATCATAGTCCCTTACTGTCCCTCGAGTTGCCTACGAGAAATGATCTTATGATGATAGTCCCTTCGAAATGCTAAGGTATCTTTACATGTTAACTTCAGTGACCATTTCGTCCCTTTGAATGTCCCTTTAAAATTCCAACGACAGAGCTACCTACTCCTTAATAGTAGGATAGCACTGTCTAAAGGAAACGAAAACGAACCGACTTTTTTCGAGTAGGTAGAAATCTTAAGTACTCTCTCAAAATAAAAACTTTTCACACAAATACTTTTCAAAAATAATTTTCAAAACAACTTCGTCACACTCTTGAGGACCGGTACAAGGGTTATCACGAAGTAAACAAAACTTTTCAAAACAAGCACACACAAGCAATTTAAAAAATGAGCAAGTACCTAAGAGCCCGTGGAAAACCACGGATAGAAAGGGTGATAACACCTTCCCTTTCTATAATCTACCCTCCGCTCTCAAAAATATCTCGAAAAATGGTTTTTTCTGTTCTTTTTCCTTTTCCTTTATTGGATGAAATAAAATTCAGTGGTGACTCTTGCTTACCACAACATTTGCAAACAAAAAATGCAAACTAGTATTAAACTATCGGTTCTGCAACCGTATCACAGTAGACTATAGGGATCTGAATAGGGCAAGCCCCAAAGGCGACTTCCCTCTACCACACATTGAAGTCTTAGTTGATAATACTGCTAACCATAAATTTTTCTCTTTCATAGATGGCTTCTCAGGCTATAATCAAATATGGATGGCTCCCGAAGACATGGAGAAGACAACTTTCGTCATGCAATGGCGCACCTTCTGCTACAAGGTCATGCCGTTCGGATTAAAGAATGCAGGGGCAACATATCAAAGGGTTATTGTTGTACCCCAAAATTTTCCCTCTCAATTATCAAGATTTTCTTCACAAGTCTCTTTGGACCCAAGACCAGATTAGGGTTTGCTCAACTCAGGACATCCTCTTGCACTAATGACGTGAAATTAGGGTTTGAGTTTGCACAAGAATTTTTTGATCATCAATGCTTCATGAGACCTTCATACACCATCTTGGACCCCTAAGATTGCTCATACCAAGTTTCAAGCCTTGAACCACATTTTTGACCAGTCAATTGGACAGTTGACCTAAAAATCAGTTGTATTGGGGAAAAAGTCAACCATGGCCAATTTATAGTCAAACTTCATAATTTTTTATCCACAACCACATTTTAGACTCATATGTACCATTTGATCAAGTTTGGATCACAACTCCTCAAGAAATTTGATCAGATCATCAAAAGGGCAAAATGGTCAAAATTAGGGTTTTGACTGAAGAAGGGCAATTTCTGATTTTTAACCTAACCAATGGCCAATTGAGTTCAAACATGATTTCAAGGGCTCAATGGCATCAGATTGACCTAATTGCATGGTTCAAAAGATCTCAAATGCATTGGATTGACAGATGAATTTTCCAGTCAACTGATCAAAAATCAATTGTACACTTAAAAGTCAAACTTTGACTTTTTGATCAAAATCAAGTGCCAAGGGTCATAATTCATCAAGATATGTCAAAATGTGAAACTTGTTTACCAAGAAACCTAAAATTGAAAATTAGGGTTTTAATTTGAAATTTTTCATAACTTAGAATTTTTCTAAGTATGGAAAATTTCTTATTTTCCCCAACTTTTCCCAACTTTTTCATCATGATGCAATTGGATTCAAAGAAAACTTCAAACATGAAATTTGTAGTCCTCCATGAAATCTACAACTTTTATTCACAAAGTTTTCCCAAAAGATGCTTGGATCTTAAGTTATGAATTTGTGAATAGGGGTCCATAAACTTTTTAACTTAGTGAAATTTTGCCCTAGTTTAGGCAGGTTTTTGACCTAACTTCATGGCAACTTTTCACCTAGTTCCAAGAGGTATCTCAAGTTTCATTTCAAAGATGGATTTTAAAGCATGTTACAAGCTTTCCAAAATGTCCAAGAACTCTCCAAGATCATTTGTGGTTAGGGAGAATCGAAGAAGAGAAAATGGCATTTTATCACTTTTGTTCAAGCCATTTTCACAATGCACCAACTTGCAAATCAGATCCTAGCATGCTTGTACCTTGCACTACAGGTCCTAATCCCTTCTACACTCCATAATTAAATGCTAGCTCAGTGGTTAATGGCTTTATTTTGACCTTTGGAGCAGTGTACAAGAGTTTAATCCATAAATGGCATAAAGGGCACATTGCCATTTTCATAAAGCATGCTTTTTGCAACTTTGCAATTCTTGAGCCATGGACCTGATATTTTGTTGCAAGCAATATCCACAAATATCAGGCAATGTTTACCAACTCTCATCAGCCCTAGAACTAGCAAGTACAACACTTTGGCATAGTCACTTCAACCTTTCTTCAAAAGCAAGAAAGGAGGCAAAAGGGATCAGAACTGGCACATCTGATAAAGAGTGAACTTGTCCTCATTCTAAACAACTTCACAAACTTGTTGCAAGCAAGAACACAAGTGCATAGCATCTGAAACTAACCAAAACTCCAAAAACACAAATTTATGCCCAAACAGGGCAGCTTCTGCAAAACACTAGCCATCTCAATATTTGCTCGTGCGTTTTGCTTTGTAACACATCAAACATCTTCCATACATCCTACCTAAACTATCCAAGTCCTTGTCCTGGTTATGTAAGCCCTATTTAAGACATCACCATTTTCATTTTGAAAGGTTGCAGGTTGACTGGTGCAGGAGGTTTCAGCCATCCACAAGGCCAGTTGAGCACTTGAAAAGCTTGAGGGAACTTCAAGGAAGCTCACACGATCTTCAGGCCTCACTCAAATTCCCCATATTGCCATATCCAAACTCAGCTGAACAAGGTATTTTTCAAAACTCTATCTCTCTATTTAGGAATCCTCAAGCTTCGATTTGTGAAGCAAAAATGTAGTCCTTAACTTGTTGAAGTTGTACATATGCATAGTTGTAATTTATATTAACTGAGTAGTGAGAATTTGAAGCTTGAAGTTCATGAAAAAACTAGGTCAGAAATTAGGGGTGATTAAATTCTCTCTGATCTTTGAGAGTTAGTTTACAAACTTTATATCACTGGAATCGTGAGATCATAAGCTACATTTTTTGTGTTATGAGTTTTTGATTTTATGCAAGCTAGAGCAAGATACAGGTTTGAAGCAAAAAGTGCGCATTTGGGAGAGGCTGGAGGACAGGGATGAAGTCCTGGGCCTGGCGCGCCTTGGGCCTGTTTGTTCTACTTTCCACACCCCCTGACTACTATCCACACCCCCTTTGCATATTTTTATATTTTGCATATTTTTTCATTTCTTTTATGTTTATTGACTTTAATATTTTTTTTCTGAACATTAAAAAATCACAAAAATATTTTCTTAATTTTTTGCTTTTTATTTTATTTTTTATCTTATTTTTTTGCATAAAATATTGATTATTTAGAATAAATAGAATCTATTTTCTTAAAATAAATAGTAAACACATTTAAAAATATCATACATTTTTATTTTTATTATTCATACACATAAAATATTATTTCCACACATATTTTATTTTTTAATATTTGTTAATAATATTATTTATTTATTTCTAGTACAAAAATGGACAAATAAATATTAGAAAACCTAATTTTCTTGTAAATCAAAAACTAGGGTTTTTCACCCTTCCAAAAATAACAATATAATTTTTCTTATTTTTAGGACTTAAATAATTTATTTTTTCTCATACATAAAATAAATACAAAACATTTTGCATAAATACATTTTATTTGCATATTTAAATAATTGTTTATTTATTTATCTTGTACAATATTTCAATTGGGTTGTAATAATATTTAGGGTTTTATTTTGTGCAAATATCCCCATTCAAAAACTTGTATCCCCCCTCCCATAATAATTGTTGTAATAGCCTAAGATTTATTTTACGCAATTTATCGCATTATACCATGTTTAGTAAAATTAGGGTTTGCATGATAAGACAAAAATCAAACAAATAGAATGACCTAATACAAGAAAAACAAAAGCATGTAAAATGACAACACATTGCACACAAGCACTCCTTAGGGTTTCACCCACTTGGTTGCCTAAACAAAATGACCATGGTATGCATGCAAAGTATCTTGGCAAAATCAAACAAAACAAAAGATCATAGTCCCTCGATGACGCTATCAAAAGGTTGCCTAAACAAATGATCTTGGTCCCTCAAACAAGCTAAGATACTTGGCACCATTGCTATCATGGTCATACGATGACCCACGCCCGTCCCATTTAACATCCAAAGATAGGGTTGTTTACCAAAGCAATGGTAAATCAACAATGTCAAAGGAATAAAAATGTGTAGGAAAGACATTTGAGTAGGTAGATGTTCCTAGTTACTTGATCAATTTGCAAACAATCATTTCTATTTTCAAACAAACACACACACATTTCAAAAACATTTCCAAACAACTTTCAAAACATTAAAACATTTTTCAAAAGACAAACATCTGTGTATACATTCTTACGAACGAGAATCATTACAAAGGTTGCCTAAACAATGGCCTCTTTTCAAAATACTTTCAAAACCACATAAAGCAACATTTCAAACAATTTCAAAAGCAAAGCAAGTGATCTAAACAAGTAACTAAGAGCCCATGGAAAACCATGGATGAAAAGGGTGCTAGCACCTTCCCTTTTCATAATCTACCCCCCGAACTCAAGAAAACATCTCAAAGGTCTTTCCTGTGCTTTTTTACCTTTCCTTTTGGATAAAATAAAAGTCGGTGACGACTCTTGCTAAACCGAAACATTTGCAACGAAACGCAAAACCCCAAGTCAGTTCTCCCACCGTATCACAACTATGATAGCTTTATTTCATGACATGATTCATCATGAGATAGAGGTATATGTGGATGATATGATTGCCAGATCACAAACCAAAGAAGAACATCTCGATCACCTGTACAAATTATTCGAGAGGCTGAAGAAGTACCAGCTGAGGTTAAAGCCTAACAAGTGCACGTTTGGAGTACGATCTGGAAAGCTTTTAGGTTTTTTCGTCAGCAATAAAGGCATTAAAGTTGATCCTGCCAAGGTAAAGGCCATCCAAGAAATGCCAGTCCCTCATTTTGAGAAAGAAGTCAGAGGATTCCTGGGTCGTCTCAATTACATTGTTCGCTTCATATCACACTTGACTGCTACTTGTGAGCCAATCTACAAACTCTTGAAGAAAGATCAGACAATCAGATGGAATGATGAGTGCCAGATTGCCTTTGACAAAATCAAAGAATACTTACAAGAGCCTCCTATTCTCATGCCTCCAGTTGAAGGAAGACCCTTGATCATGTACTTGACAGTATTAGAGAACTCTATGGGATGTGTTTTAGGCTAACATGACGAGTCTGGCCGAAAAGAGCATGCTATTTATTATCTGAACAAAAAGTTTACTGACTATGAAACCAGATATTCACTGCTCGAGAAAACTTGATGCGCTCTGGCATGGGCTGCTCGCCGGCTAAAACAGTATATGTTGACTCACATCACTCTGTTGATTTCTAAGATGGACCCAATCAAGTACATCTTCGAGAAACCTGCCCTTTCTAGACGGATAGCCAGATGGAAAATGATCTTGACTGAATACGACATTCAATACACAACTCAAAAGGCCATCAAAGGAAGTGTACTAGCAGATTATTTGGCCCATTAAGTTGTGGATGATTATCAGTCAATGAACTTTGACTTCCCCGATGAGAACATCATGCTTGTAATCAACTGTGCGAAACCTGGAACATATGACGGACCTGAACAAGGATCCCGATGGACTATGGTATTTGATGGGGCTTCCAACGCCTTAGGTAATGAAATTAGTGTTGTGATCATCTCTCCTGAAGGTTGCCACACTCCTTTCACTTCCAGACTATGCTTCGATTGCACAAACAATATGGCCGAGTATGAAGCATGCATCTTAGGGTCGAAAGCTTCTATTAACTTAAGGATCAAGCATTTGGATGTTTTCGGGGATTCCGCCCTAGTGATCAACCAAGTAAATGGAGATTGGGACACTAAACACCCTAATCTTATCCCTTACAAGGAACTTGTGCTATTCCTAATTCCTTACTTCGAAAAGATCACTTTTGAGCACTTCCCTATGGAAGAAAACCAATTGGCTGACGCTTTGGCAACCATGTCTTCAATGTTCAAGGTCAGATGGGACAACAAAGCCCCTATGATAACAATTAAAAGATTCGATGAACCTGCACATTGCTATGTGCTTGACACTGATGCGGAAAAGCCATGGTACCATGAGGTGATGAGATACCTTGAAGCACAAGAGTATCAAGAGGGGGCATCTATCAATGATAGAAAGTTCTTGCAAAGATTTGCATCTAAATTCTTCCTAAGTAACGAGATATTGTACAAGCGCAACCATGATTCAACTCTACTCCGATGTGTGGACAAGAAGGAGGCATAGGAGATCATGGAAGACATACACGATGGTCTTTTTGGTACTCACTCAAGTGGACATACGATGGCTATGAAAATCTTAAGAGTCAGTTACTATTGGTCAACGATGGAGACTGATTGCCATCAACATTCAAGAACTTGTCACAAATGCCAAATCTACGCTGATAAGGTCCATGTGCCTCATATCCCTCTGAATGTCATGACTGCTCCGTGTCCATTTGCAATGTGGGGCATTGACATGATTGGAGAGATCAAGCCCACCGTTTCCAACGGACATCGCTTCATTCTTGTTGCTATCGACTATTTTACCAAATGGGTCGAAGCCACCTCATTTTCCTCAGTCACCAAGAATGTGGTAGCCAGATTCATCAAACACAACCTAATCTGCCGTTATGGTATCCCCGAAAGGATCATCACCGACAATGGGACTAACCTCAAAAATGCTATGATCAATGAGCTCTGCACTTAGTTTAAGATCAAGCATCACAATTCTTCTCTGTATAGACCGAAAATGAATGGCGCAGTCGAAGCGCCCAACAAAAATATCAAGAAAATTGTGCAGAAAATGGCAGTAACCTATAAGGATTAGCATGAGATGTTGTCGTTTTCTCTACATGGCTACTGTACTTCAGCTAGAACATCAACTAGGGCAACTCCATTTTCTCTGGTCTATGGCATGGAATATGTTTTTCCAGTTGAAGTTCAGATTCCCTCGCTGAGAATTATGAATGAGGTAGGCCTAGGCGAAGACGAGTGGATTCAAATGAGATTAAATCAGCTGTACTTGATTGATGAAAAATGGTTAGCTGTTATTTTCCATGGTCAGACGTACCAAAAATGGATGATCAAGGCTTTCAACAAAAAGATCAAGCCTCGAGTATATCAAGTTGGTGATAAAACGCATCATTGTACCACAAGGCGATCCCAGAGGCAAATGGACTCCCACCTATGAAGGGCCATTTGTTGTCAAGAGAGTTTTCTCTGGCGGTGCCATGATGATGACTACCATGGATGGTGAAGATTTCCCACATCCTATAAACGCGGACATAGTTAAAAAATACTACTCATAAGAGACCCGTTAGGTTGACACACCTAGGCAAAATAAGGGCATCCCAGCAAACCAAAAGGTTTGGGCAAAAATTAGGGATATATTCAAAAGATTGTACACCCGGCAAGTTGTAAACCTGAAAGGGCGACTTGGGCAAAAAATGGTATCCTGGTGGGCTGAAAACCCGAAAGGGCGGTCCGGTCAAAAGTTAAGGATTAAAAGTGTATGACTATGTCCCGTGGAATCAACACAGTCAATTTTATCACCAAGGTCCAAGTTCAAACGGTCCAAGATCAATCCAATCAACTTCTATCAACGGCAAAGGACATTCGAAGACATTGGGGCAATAATAGAGTTGGAAGGCAATGAGATCATTTCACATGGCTATTTGTTTTCTTTCTCAATTCTGTTTTCCTTTCGCCGATTTTCTCTTACTAGGATCTCCGTCTCTCTGTACAAAAACGCCTATTCATGGGCAAAATATCAATACAAATATACTTTGAAGTGAAAAATTTTCTGTCTTTGTTTTGAATGCAAATTTGTCCAATGACTAAAATTGAATGAGCATATGCATATGAACATAATTAAAACTATTTGGCACATGTGTCCTGCTAAGCAGCCGCAAGCATCTCTTTAATGTATATGAAATATCCCCACAGAGTTATCTCATTATCATTATCCCCACAAGGACGGCTACAATAAGCCTTTCCCCAACGGAGTTTCCCACAAAGTCTCTTTGCATAGGACAATCCCCGACCAGAGTCTCAATATCTCGGCAACTCTCTCTCCAGATAAGTCAATTTTTACAAGTTGAAGCCTCGTGGATCTCTTCCTAAAAGAAACTCACTTCCCCAACATGGTTTATTTCCCCAACAAGTTTTATTTCCCCAACAACGATCGAGGAACCATAAAATTCCCCAGCCGAGTACATCCTCCTAAACCGAGTCTGTATTCCCCTAGTTGAACCCATTATTCCCCAGCTGTATATATCCTCCCTAATTGAGTGTATCCTCCCCAAGCTGAGTCTGTCCTACCCGACTGAGTCTATACTCTCCAGTTTGAATTTCCTTTCACATTATTGCAAATCATAGGGCCACAACCCCTGATCCCCAGTAAATACGTCAGCAAAGCCTTTACTATTTCCAAAAGATACTATGAAGCCTGGACCCGACCAGATATTAGCACAATTTTTAAGTTATTACTGAAGCCTGGACCCGACCAGATAATAGTTTGACGCCTTCAATTGCTGAAGCCTGGACCCGACCAGATAACAATTTAATTCCTATAAAATCATTAACAAAACTTCTTTTCCCTAGTAGAGTTTGCCTCTGCCCCAACAAATTACTGTGAAACCTGGATCCGACCGGATATCAGTTTTCAATTTCATTATTTCAAGCAAGTTGTTGTGAAGCCTGGATCTGACCAGATAACAATTACCCTCAGAGATTCATTGTGAACCTGGACCCGACCAGATAACAATTGACCTCATCAACCTCAGAAATCTGCAAAGTCTGGACCCGACCAGATAACAGTTTTTCAAACAGTTTATCATGAAACCTAGAGCCCGACCAGATAACAACTAACTATGATCACCAGAGAGACATTATGAAGCATGGACTCGACCAGATAATAGTACAACTTTCCAAAAACCATGAAACCTGAACTCGACCAGATAGTAGTTACCACTTCAAGTTACTGCAAAGCCTGGATCCGACCATATAACAGTTTAACTTCTGTATCCCCAACAAGTTGTTGTGAAGCCTAGATCCGACCAGATAACTATTCAATTTCAAGAAAATTTTCTGGAAAGCCTGGAATCCGACCAGATAACAATTAATTCCTCTCTTCTCCCAGTAAGTTACCATGAAGCCTAGATCCGACCAGATAGCAGTTGACTACTTCATCCTCAGCAAATTGTGAAGCCTGGATCCGACCAGATAACAGCTGACATTCAAGAGATATTCTCTAGTGAAAGCATCCTTTCAACAAAGTTTGAAGATATGCAACGGCAATCAGGGATTCAACCCCCCAGAATTTCCTGAGCAGCAGTCAGGGATTTATTTTCCCGGAAAAAAACATACATCTCACATTCATACATTATAGCATGTACATACCATATGCATTTAGCATAATACCACATCTGGAGAACATCATGCAGGCATCTGCATTTTACTAACTCTTTTTCTCACAGGTAAAACATCAAGTTTTAGTATAAATCAACAAGAGATTTATGTTGATACTTCTTCCAGTGTTTACCAACATTCCTCCAAATGGCATCTACAACCCCATTTACCATCCATCTTTGAGTGCAAATTTCTGGGCACTATAGTGTTCAATCATCTTTCACCTTCAAGTCACGAATGGCGAATCCGCCAATCTAACTCTTCAGGTTTAAGAAGATTGAATAGGGGCAGCTATTGTACCCCAAAATTTTCCCTCTCATTTATCAAATATTTTCTCACAAATATCTCTCTTGGTTCAAGACTGCACTAGGGTTGATCAGCTCAAGACACCTCCTTAAGCACTGATGACCAAAATTAGGGTTTGAGATTGAAAAAGGATAATTGAACTTTCAATGCTTCATATGACTTTCATGGATCATTATGGACCCCCAAGTTTACTCATGTCAAGTTTCAAGCCTTGGATCACACTTTTGCTCAGTCAATTGAGCTGTTGACCTAAAAATCAGTTGTATTGGGGAAAAAGTCAACTATGGCCAATTTACAGTCAAACTTCATAATTTTTTATCCACATCAACATTATAAACTCATATGTATCATTTGATCAAGTTTGGACCACAATTCCTCAAGAAATTTGATCAAATCATCAAAAGGGCAAAATGGTCAAAATTAGGGTTTTGACTAAGGAAGGGCAATTTCTGATTTTTGACCTAGCAAATGGTCAATTGGTTTGAAGCATGGTTTAAAGAGTTCAATTGCATCTTTTTGACCTAGTGTCATGACCCAAAACATTGCTCAAGATCAATTGGATTGATAGTGAATTTTCAGTCAACTGATCAAAAGTTAACTGTACACTGAAAAGTCAAACTTTGACTTTTTGGTCAAAATCTAATGTCAAAGATCACAATTCATAAAAACATGTCAAAATATGAAACTTATTCATCAAGAAATCAAAAAGTCAAGATTTCATTTTGAAAAATCAAAGTTTTCTAACTTAGAAATTTTTCTAAGTGTTTAAAACTTCATGTTTTTTCATAACTTTGAGCCAATTTTTCACCATGATGCAAGATGATTCAGAAGAAACTTTCAACATGAAAGCTGTAGATCTCCATGATATATACAACACTTATTTACACAAATTCTTCTAAAAATGCTTGGATCTCAAGTTATTAATTCATAAAGTCATGGTCTTGAAATTGAACACTTAGTGAAATTTTGCCCTAGTTTTAGTCAGGATTTTCACCTAACTTCATGGAACTTTTTCATATAGTTCCAAGGGGAATTTTAAAAAGTGATTCAAAGAGGGATTGTAGAGAAAATTACAAGCTTTCCAAAATATCTAAGAACTCTTTGAGATTATTTGTGAGTAAAGAGAATCGAAGAGATGAAGTTAGGGTTTTCAAACTTGAATTACAAGCCATTTCATGATGAACAAGAATTCAAATCCAAGCCCATGCTGCATGAATCTTACTTTGCAGGCTTATAAACTCTAAATTTATCCATAATCAGAAGATTAGACAACTATTTGAGCTACGATCCAAGTGTTTAAGTCTTTGTCCAAGTGACTATTCCATTAATGGAACAAAGTTCACACTTCCATTTTGGAAAAGTGACTTTAATCACAAAGTCAATGCATAGAGCTCCTAAATTGTTTCATCTGAACACAAGCAATGTCAAAGGCAAAATCAACATGTCTATAGCCTCCCATAAACTAAGGACATGCTTGTACTACACATTGAAACTTGTTTTCCCACTTTTCTTCAAAATCCAGTAACATAGCCATAACTTTATATCTCACAGTTCTGTCAACTTCAAACTCTTTAACCTTTTTCATATAACTATACAAGTTATTGGAAAGCTAACACACGATTGAAAATACTCCCAAACTCCCTGAAAACTCAAATTGCACAAAACCTCCATTTTTGTGTCATTTCTGACTTTGAACTCCAATCTTCAAAACCACTCGTGCGTTTCTTGGCTTAATACTTCCAAAAGCTTCTTAGCATCATACACAAACCATCCATGTCCTTATTTGCTTATTGTAACATCATCTTCATCAAATTCCATAGCCAAAAACAGAGCATTGCAGTTGGACTTCTCCAGGCCATTTCAGCCACCCTCAGCTCAAGCCAGCCATTGCATTAGCTTCCTAGTGGTCCAAGGAAGCTAACCTGATCATCACCACTGCCTGAAACAAGCTCAAATCCATTTCACGATTTCCAATTTTGAGGTATTTTTCTTGAACTTATATCTCCATATTTAGGCATTGTTAGGCTTGCATTTGTGAAGATAAAATGTAGACATCATTGCCCTGAAACTATACATGTCCATAGATTTCATTTATTTTGAATGAGCTAGGAGAATTTTGAGTTTGAACTTTATGAAATATTTAGGTCAGAATTTGGTACTTTTAGAAATTCCCATTCATCTTTGATTTATAGCTTATGATATTTATATGGTTGAATTCGTGTGACAAAATGGAGCAATTTTCATGTTTACATTTTTGCAAATGGTTGAGAAATGAGAAAGTTATAGATCCTTTGGCTGGAGGTTGAATATGAAGTCATTTTCAGGACTGGATTGATGTTATGTATTTTTTTGTTTTGCTTATGTTAACTGATGTACAGCCACCCCAGTGGCAAAGGCAACACGCGTTTATCTCAAGGTCACGGGTTCGAGGCCCAGCGTTGCCTTTTGTTCATTTTTGCAACGTTTTTTCTTCCTTTTTTCCAGCCATAAGTGCTTGGGCCTTCCTCCTTTAGGCCTGGGAATTTTTGCTATCCTTCCACCCTCCTGACTGTTTTTAACACCCCTGGCCCAAATTTCTTTAATTATTTTCTTTTTGTCTTATTTTTTGTTTTTATTTCTTTTCTTCTTTAATATTTTTATTATTATTATTATTATTATTATTATTATTATTAATAATAAAAAATCCAAAAATATTATTATTATTATTTTCACACTTATATATTTTATTTTCTCTATAAAACAAAAAGACTAAGAAATATTTTCTTAAAACAAATTAATTTCTTTCTTTTCTTAAATAATTAATTTTTAGACTTAGGATAAATTAATATATTATTTTATTTTCTTAGTTAAAATTAATTTAGAACTTAGGTTATTTTAATTAATTAATCTTCATTTTATTTTCATTAATTTAAAATCTCCTCATAAAAACCCTAAAAATCCTTTTCAAATTAATTTCTATTTCTTAATTAGTTTAAGTTAATTTTATTTAATTATAATTAATCATTTTCTTTAATTAGGTCAAGACAAAACCCTTTCATAAAAAACAACAAAAATCATTTCTTTTTTCCATTTATATTCTTGCATTTATTTTCAATTTTATACAATATTCAATATGGTTGTAATAGATAATTAGGTTTAATTTTCTTGCAATCCCCATTTGTAAATTTGTACACCCCTCTCCTAATGATGTAATAGCGTAGTAATTTTACTTTTCGCAATTTACCGCTTTATATAAATGCTAGTAATTAGGGTTTGTATGAAAAGATAAAATCAACAAGTAGCAAATCCTAATCAAAGACAAATCAAGCATGAAAAATCAATACACTTGCACGCAAGCACCCCTAGGGTAAAACCCACTTGGTTGCCTTACAAAAAATAGCCATGTTATGCATGTGAGATATCTTAGCAAAAACAAGCAAAAATACAAGATCATAGTCCCTCGATGACGCTATCTATGTTGCCTTTTCAAAATGATCTTAGTCCATAAGGAAAGATTCTAAGATACCTTGCAACATTACTAATCATGGTTATACGATGACCCACGCCCGTCCCGTTTACATCCAAAGATAGGGTTACTTACCAAATCAATGGTAAGATAACAATGTCAAAGGAAAGAGGAAATAAACATAAAAAGACTTTTGAGTAGGTAGAATGTTCCTAGTTACTTTCTCACTTTCAAAACAAAACATCCTTGCTATTTTAAAAACAAACACCAACACTTTCAAAAACATCTTTCAAACTTGAAAAACATTTTCAAAAGATCAAAACTTTGTATACATTCTTACGAACGAGAATCATTACAAAGTTTGCCTAAACGATGGCGCCTTTTCAAAATACTTTCAAAAACCACACAAAGCACATTTTCAAACAAAAGCAAGTGGTCTAGCAAGCAATTAAGAGCCCATGGAAAACCATGGATGAAAAGGGTGCTAATACTTTCCCATTTCATAATCTATCCCCCAAACTCAAGAAACATTCTCAAAGGTCTTTCCTGTGCTTTTTCACCTTTCCTTTTGGATAAAATAAAATTCGGTGGCGACTCTTGCTAACCGCAACATTTGCGATCAAACGCAAAACAACTAAGTCAGTTCTCCCACTGTACCACACCTTGTATCTGTCCTCAAGAGTGTGATGAAGTTATTTTTGAAAACTGTTTTGAAAGTGTTTGTGTAAAAGTTTTTGTTATTTTGAGCAAGTACTTAAGATTTTCTACCTACTCGAAAAAGACTATTCGCTCTCGTTTCCTTTAGATAGCGATATCCTACTATTAAGGAGTAGGTATCCCCATCGTTGGAGTTTTAAGGGACATTCTAAGAGGACGTAATGGTCATTGAAAGCAACATATAGGGATACCTTAGCAGTTCAAAGGGACTGTCATCATATATTCGTAGGCAACATCGAGGGACAAGATCATTTCTCGTAGGCAACTCGAGGGACATTGAGGGACTATGATCTTTATGATGACTTTTAGATTGAGGGTCTTTTGCTAAGATATCCCTACATTCGAGGGACATGACCATTGTTTTCCGAGGCAACCAAGTGGGGAGTACCCTAAGGGTGCAAGTGGGCAAATGATTTAATTTGGTTATTTATCTTGCAATTAGGGGTTTCTATCGTTAAAATTTTATTTGTCTTTTGCATGCAAGCCTATTATCCATACATCTAGACAATTCATAGTTGCGGAAATTAAAAGAGGAAAAGTAAATCTATGCTATTACAAGGCTTCGGGAAGGGGGTTACATAACCAAAAACCGGGGATTAAACATTAAATAATATACGATAAACCCTAATTAAAAACTATTACAAACTCGGAGCAAATACAATAATTGGAAAATAAAATATTGTACGCGAGAATTAAATATGGGAATCAAAGTCTAAATTCGAAGGAAATCAAAGAAAATATTTTTGTTATTTTTTTATTGAGAAAATTAATTATTTGCAAATTAAACCTAATTTTATAATTGATTTTAATTATGGAAAAAAGAATTTAAATTGCCCTAATTAAATTAATCTAATTTGTTAATGAAATAAAATATTTTATGAAAAAAATCTGATTTTAATGTTTTTGTGATTTTTTGATTTAATAAAAAAAATGATTTTGTTTTTTTTTGTAAAAATAATTAAACACATAATTAAAATAAATAAAAGAAATTAAAATGAAAAATTAAACTGGGCCTGGTGAAGTAGCAATCTGGGAGGTGCATTGTTTGAAATTTCCAAGCCCAGTATAGTTGGCCCAAAGCTTACGTTTGCTCCAGTGAGACGTTGGCCAAGAAGGTTCACCACGCGCCTGCATGCTTGAGGTATTAGATCTGGGATGGAGATGATCCAATGATGAGGAATTGGAAGCCTATGGTGAGCATGCTTATGATAGTAACTATGAATCTGCAAGCAATTATTAGGAAAAATAATATAAGCACACCCCTGGGATCGAACCCAGGACGTTTGCTTCATATGCACGCTCCTCAACCGTCTGCGCTAGCTAGAACATTTGTACATATAATAAAGCATTTGTACATATAATGGAATCAAAGTGCCTTACCCAGAAACACGCGCCAATTTCAAATGGGCCAATGGTGTGATGCCACCTCTTGTCTTCTTCCCCATAACTATTGTTTTTTATATCAGCTTTTACCTACAGACAAAACCGTCACTAAAGGCTATAGTGACAGTTTTTGTCCATAGCTACATTCCTGCAAGATTCAAAAAAATAATACAAGCAAGATAAATCAAAACCAAAGGCATAGATCGGTTGCAAATCACGCCATGAGTTCATTGGTATCCATAATTTGGTCTAATTTCGCCTCTACGGAGAGTCCCCAATTTGGGACCTTAAAACCCTAACAATGGCGTCGTGCCATCCCTACACTTGAACTCAGATTAAACCATCAAGAAACAATGAAAATATGATAACAAGCGTGGATATGTGATCAAAACAAGTTTATAATGGGTAAATCAATAAATTCGAGTTTGAGAAAAATATGCAAACCGTGGTACTGTAAGGGCACGATTCTTGATGTTTTTGGTCTTGAGGATGATTGGAATAGCTTCAGAACACGTCCGGGAACAAATTGCTGGCTTTGGAATTACTTGACACGACCTATGGAAGAGAATCCGGTCTGCACTTTTTCTTCCAAAATTTGCAACTTCTTCCTTTGTTTTTACAACCCCAAAACCTCTTTTATGCTTTAGAGATGTTATGTATATATGATAGAATGATTTAGGTCAACAAAAACTGATCATATCTTTCTAAATTATGGAGATTTGATTTCATTCTTTGCATTGTATGATTTGTTTCTAAAATAAGCCAAATTAAGATCTTTTCCAATCAATTAGCTTTTGCACGAATTTTTTGATTTGCTAGCTATTCATGGACTCATAATATGCTCATAAAATCAAATCTTTGATTTTATTTGATTATTCCACTATTTAAATTGATTTATTTTGATTTAAATGGATAAAAAATCAAAATAAATAATAAAAATAATAGGTGGATAAGCTCAGGGGTCGTGGGCCATCTTAGGAACAAGTTTCAAACAAGAAAACATGGGCCCATTTGGAAAAAAAGAAGTCATTTTGATCAATGTTGACTTCATGCACATTTCCAAAAATTGGTCAAATTTGACAATACATACCTACCTCAATTTTAACCCTAAGAGGGTGTTCTTGGACTTTTTAGAAAGCTTAGGATGTCCCCTAAACAACCTTTTTGGTTTCATCTCAATTGGATCTTCCATGTTCATGTAAGAAGCTTTGACCAAAAAGGTGTTTTTGTTGACTTTTTGAAATGACCTATAATGTCTGAATTCATATATTTTCATGAATGCGTTTTTTGAACTTGAGGGTAGAAGATGAGTTTTAGGTAATTTAATCCTCTTTGAAATGATCCTTGGATGGGAAATATATGATAAAGTATGAGAAAGTTATGTCTGGTCAAAGTTTGGTTGACTTTTCCTATAGAAACCCTAATTTAGCAACTTTTGAGTTTTGATGAATTTGGGGCATTCCTTGAGGAATCATGATCAACCCTTGATCAAATTATGGATGTTACTTCAAAATTTTAATGTTGACCAAAAATCTTGAAGTTTAACTGTATGTGGGTCACATTTGACTTTTGACCTAGTATAGTTGATTTTCAGGCATCTGAGCAGCTGACTAAGAAAACTTGTAGTGCAAGGCATGAAACTTGGAATGGATGATCTTGAGAACATATTAGGGCATTGGAAAATATTTGAGGCTTTTGGAGCTCACCCATCTTGATGAAAATGGAAACACTAATTGGAGATTCATTACTTTAGGAGAGAGTTTGTCTGATCAATCCTTGGGCAAGTTAAGGACCTCTAGAAGTATGTTTTGAGTAAAATGAGAGGGAAAATTTTGGGGTACAACAGCTTCCCCTATTCAATCTTCTTAGACCTGAGGATGTAGATTGGCTTGTCTGCCTTTCGTGATCTGAAGGTGGAAGATGATTGAACACTATAGTGCCTAAAAATTTGCACTCGCATGAAGTAACGCTGATTGGTAATATCGGGAATAGGCTTACAGATGCCATTTGGAAGGCGACGGAGAATCGTCGTATATGGGCTTAAAGATTCCATCTAGAAAAGATATTGGTTGCATAAGAGATTCCTTTGCGAGAATTCTTGTACCTGCCGTTGAGGAGGACTTCACCGGGGAATGTTGATTTATATCCTGGAAGATAGAGTATAGGATCTCCAGTTGTCCATTACACTACTGGAGAATTAACTCTTGATTGAGGAGGTGGAAGTAAACTGCATGTCTGGTTAGGGTCTGGGCTGCACAGCGACTTACTGGGGAAATATGTAATCGACCGAATCTGGTCGGGTCTAGGTCTTACAGTGTTGTAAACTGTTGTCTGGAGATAAGAGAGAAGAAACCTGGATAGTAAGGTTATGATAAGGAACCTGGATAGTAAGGTTATGAGAAGGAACCTGGATAGTAGGGTTACTTCGAGATGAAATCCTGAATAGTAGGGCTTATGGGAAGGAACCTGGGTCGTAGGGTTATTTCTAAATGAAAGCCTGGATAGTAGGGCTATGAGAAGGAACCTGGGTCATATGGTTACTTCGAAATGAAAGCCTGGATAGTAGGGCTATGAGAAGGAAACTGGATAGTAGGGTTACTTCGAAATGAAAGCTTGGATAGTAGGGCTATGATAAGGAACCTGGGTCGTAGGGTTACTTCGAGGTGAAAGCCTGGATAGTAGGGCTCCGAGAAGGAACCTGGATCATAGGGTTACTTCTAGGTGAAAGTCTGGATGATAGATCTATGAGAAGGAACCTGGGTCGTAGGGTTACTTTGAGGTAAAAGCCTGGATAGTAGGACTGCAAGAAGGAACCTGGATTGTAGGGTTACTTCGAGGTGAAATCCTGGATAGTAGGGCTATGAGAAGAAACCTGGGTCATAGGGTTACTTCGAGGTGAAAGCCTGAATAGTAGGGATATGAGAAGGAACCTGGGTCGTAGGGTTACTTCAATATGAAAGCATGGATAATAGGGCTTATGGGAAGGAACATGGGTCGTAGGGTTACTTCAAGATGAAAGCCTGGATAGTAGGGCTTATGGGAAGGAACCTGGGTCATAGGGTTACCTCATGGGGAGTTTGGGTAAAACTGCATCTGAACCAAGAAGGAACCTATGTAAGGTTGCTTTAGGATAAGTCTGTGTAGGGCTTCAGGAGGAACCTGGGTAAGGTTACTTCGGGATGAGTTCGTGTGAAACTTTATTTGGAAATGTATGAGAAGGGACCCGTGTAAGATTTTTTCAAGATAAACCTGTGTGAAGATGTATTTAGGAGAAACCCGTGTAAGATTACTTCGTGACAAACCTGTGTAAAGTTGCATCTGGTCACGCAGATAATTACTCCGTTTAGTTTCAGGAGCTAATCTTGGACCTGCTGGAAATTGTTGATGATAACCATCTTTCCTGAAAAGGTACATGATTAATTATATATGATGCATGAAATGCATTGTATGATGATGTTCTCAAAATAAATGAGATTACGTTGTATGCGACATGTATACGCATGTCATGATGTATGAACATGAAATGCTATTGTGACACGCCCGAGTCTGGGAAAATAAATCCCTGACTACTGTTGGAGAGTACTGGAAATTGAATTCCTGACTGTCGTAGAAAAAGTGGTTCTTCTACTCCCGCTGGGGATGGTGAACAGAGATGACTATGCTGGAGATTTACTCCTTGTTTACAGCTACTCTGCCGGGGGAGAGACTCTGTTTGAGAATAACTCTGCGGGAGCATAACTCTGTTGGAGGATGAACTTCTGTAGTTGAAGGGATAAACTCTGTCAGGGATTGAGATTTTGTATTCAGAGAAATAAACTCTGCTCGGGAGAAAACTTTATGACCCTCTTTTGATTATGAAATTCGGCCGGGGAATATAGATGTCAGTTTTCTGAAGGAACCTGGATGGGGATAGTAACTCCTATCAAGGGAAGCCGATGTCAAAAATTTAGTTGCCTCTACTCTGTGGGGAGTGTAGATGTTACTGGGACACATGTTGAGGATACGACAATGACTTTGCATCAGGACTTTTATGCCCTTGTACCTGCTGGAGAAAGTACATGCAGAGGCTTTGTGAATATCTTGAGTGTTATCCCAATTCATGAGGTGCTTGGTAACTGCCGATCAGAATGATAAGTCTTCGGGACATGGTCGTACGCTTTAATCCCTAACTTTTTCCTGGACTGTATTTTCAGATTTTTAGTCCACCGGGATACCCTTTTTTTCCCAAACCGCCTTTTCAGGTTTTCGACTTGCCGGGTATACATATTTTTTTGTTTTTATCCCTAATTTTTGCTCGAACTTTTTTGGTTCGCCGGGATTCCCTTATTTTTGCCTAGGCCACTCGACCTAGCGGGTCTTTTTCATGCATGGTCTTTTCCGACTATGTCCACGTTCTCAGGATGTAGGGAGTTGTCACCGTCCATAGTGTTGTGTTGTAGTACTGTCAAGATGTTTTCTTGATGGCACATGATTCATTGCTGGAATGCGTGCATAATTCAACAAGTGATTCAGATGGAGATCTACCCCTGGTTTTTTGGCACTTTTGGAGAGACTTCCCCAGCTGTGTTAGACATCATGTCCTGTCCCTTGCTTATGGAAGACCCATTGTTGGAAGTGTCTTTCCCGCTGAGGTGATTACGTCCATTGAGAGGATGTCTGTTCATTGAATATCCATTGTGCGGATTTCTCTGTTGTCAAACAACTAGTCATGTGCAAACAATGTCATTTAAAGAATGCAAAACTCATGTCTGTCTTGAAATTTTTTTTTGAAAATGTGTTTTGTGTAGTAAAACAAAATCTGCAAGAATGTGATATAAACTTAGGATTCATAACAAGTCCTACAGGAGTCAGGATACCTTTGTGACAATATGCTTTCAAACTAACCCATGCTTTAGCTAGGACTTTTAATGGTTATAACGTGGTCTGGTTCACGGTTTAAGAAACAAAGGATAAAGGCTCAAAATTTATTTGTACCGACCCATTCGTCGTGATGTCCTTCAGTCCAATGCTCAGTTAATTGCGCGTTTAGAATCCCAGTTGGGTCCTGAAGTACCGTCCTTGATGTTTCGGTAATGGTTCGGATACTAAAAGTTTGTTTTGAATAGGAAGTCATTTTTGTAATCTTATTTCTGTAGAGGGTTTGTAGGACTTATTTTTTTATATTTTTTTATCCCTTTTTTTCCTGAACTGTTTCTTTTTGTGATTACAGTCAGCGGGATGCCCCTATTTTTTTCTTAAGTCTCCTTCATAGGTTTTGACTTAACGGGATTTTATTTTGAGAGATAATGACTGCCTGTCTTGACGATTATGCGGAACCATCACCGCCTTTTGATTTGGAAGGATGTCTTCGATGGCATTCATTGTGGATGAAGCGGAAGATTGTGAATGAATGCGCCTCCGAATTAACTGAGAAAACTACCCTGCCCTAGGTTATGATTTAGGGTTTTAATTTATGTGAAAATAAAAACTCAAACTTCTTTGGCTCAAAGGGGTTGACTAGGGATTATCTTCCTTATAAGTCCACTATTTAGTATTTGAAACAACGCCTGTACATCATCAGGAAGGCCTGTTCAAAAGTATACTGTAGAGATTGTGGTATCGTTTTCGTCATCCTCCCTCTAAGGCTTAGAGCTTTTGATCGAGAGTTGAATATCACGAAAAGGAAGTATAAAGCAATTTAAGCATAGTGAGAACAGATTAATTCAAGACAAACATGTGTAATGCATTAATGAAATAACAAAGTTTTGACATGACAATAATTGTTCGAATAAGTAAAGAAAATACATTTTGAGAATTAAATGAACAAAAATGCTTCCAATTCTAGCCATGTTTTGGCAAGGGAGCAGTGATCACATTGGAAGTCTCAGGAGGGTTGAATTCAATCTCCTTGGCGTCAATCATATTCTGAATCTTGTATTTCAGCGCCCAACAATCGTTAGTATCATGCCCCGGGCTGCCAGAATGATAAGCACACCTTGCATCTGGGTTGTAGTTAGGAGAAGAAGTCTTAGGGTTCGGATGAGGGTTTATCACTGTAATCAGATTCATCTTCAACATGTGTTGCAATTCTTGTGACAATGGAATGTTGAGTTTGGTAAACTGCCTTTTGGGTATATCCGGCTTAATCTGATTAACCCGTTGTTTTTAGTGATGTTTTTGTTGGACCCGTGATGTGGTAGCGATTTGGAAAAGTCCACCCTTCACCAAACCAACCTCTTTTCTTCTCAGAAGTTGATCAATGAACTGGTCCCCAACCTCGACTGTTTGCTTCATATGGTTGTGTCCGTCTTCATGAAGTTGGTTGATGATGGCTCTTAGCTCTTCTTCTCCCCGGCATAGGCCTTGGATAAGAGCCATCTTCCCCAGTATCTGGGTTCTCATGTCTTCTACCTTAGCTTTCAGTTGTTCCAGCAGTTCGTCCTTATTTTCTTTAGGACTTTTCTTGACCAAGTTCCCAGCAAGGAGTGTTTTCAACTCTTCCTACCCCTTGGATAGGTTTAGGAACATTTCCCTGAATTAAGCTTCTTGAGTTTAAAGATCTCTGTTGTCTTGTTGGAAAGCCATTACTGACATAAACAGCGAGAACATGAGATACCTGTACTGGAAGACCTGTTATACAATGATATGTATGATATATGTATGCAATGTTATCAAGGATCTCGCGGGGTAAACAAGAAAATATCAGAAGTTGAAATTTTTCCGTTTTGATTGAAGCAATTCATATCATTGAAGGTCCTTCTACAAGAGTCAAGCTCACCATATCACGTGGGTCATAGCCCCTGACTCAAGTTGTCGTGTTTTTGTCTTTTGACGGCACTGGCTAGAGGAACATAAATCCCCTTGCCCCTTGCTAGACGTCTGGTTCATCATAACCTGCATCACAAACCCTTGAGATCCTTGAAATGGTTAAGGAAATGTTGTGGCATGATGTTATGATGCGTATGCTATGCATTAAGCAAAGATGTAAGGTGACAAACACAACCCTGCAAAGAATTCAAGTTGTTAGACAATGAAGGCAAACAAGCCACACAAGCAGCCTTAGGTTTAGGCTTGCATGGGGTTTGTAGGTAATACCCTCTTGAAGCTGGATTGGTTCAACCTGTTCTATAAATAGTAACAGGGTTCTAAGGGATTTCAATATCACTGACATTTCCCCCAAGCTTCGTTCAATAGGATATTGACTCGCAACCAAACAAAACTCAAGAGTCAAACCTCAATGAGTGTAGCATCGAGTATTTGTCGACCTTGGGAATACACCAAAGTCGACCATCTCGCTACGTCCTACTGGCCAAGTTGTGCAATTAAAGGTTCTAAGGTCAATTGATGCTTTATGACACCACGCAGCTGCCCCGTACTCTCCTTGATTGACTCAAGGGTTACCGGTACCAACCAAAGTGTCGCATCAACATAGCTAATGCTTCAACCGTGTTGGTATACCCCAAACATTTCCCTCACGGTTTATTGCTACTTACCTAAAAGGTGTTCCCAGATCCGGTGTAGGATCTACATAACCTCAAACAAAACCCTTGAATATAAAGTAGGAAAAGCAAAATAAGAAAGCAATTTTAAAAATGACCTAGATCCTAAGGTATACCCCACTTATTAATTCTCCCCAACAGAGTCGCCAGTTCTGTGATACGGTGGCAGAACCGACTGTTAATACTGGTTTGCGTTTTTTGTTCATAAATGTTGCGGTAAGCAAGAGTCGCCACCGAGTTTTATTTCATCCAACAAAGGAAAAGGAAAAAGAACAGAAAAAACCTTTTTCGAGATGTTTCTGAGTACGGGGGTAGATTATAGAAAGCGAAGGTGTTAGCACCCTTTCTATCCGTGGTTTTTCACGGGCTCTTAGATACTTGCTCATTTTGAAATTGCTTGTGTGTGTTTTGAAAACGTTTTTGTTTAACTTCGTGGTAACCCTTGTATATGTCCTCAAGAGTGTGACGAAGTTGTTTTTGAATACTATTTTGAAAGTGTTTGTGTAAAAGTTTTTGTTATTTTGAGCAAGTACTTAAGATTTTCTACCTACTCGAAAAAGACTATTCGTTTTCGTTTCCTTTAGATAGCGCTATCCTACTATTAAGGAGTAGGTAGCCCCATCGTTGGAGTTTTAAGGGACATTCGAAGGGGACATAATGGTCATTGAAGGAAACATATAGGGATACTGTTGTACCCCAAAATTTTCCCTCTCATTTATCAAGTATTTTCCCACAAGATCTCCTTTGGTTCAAAACTGCACAAGGTCTGATCAGCTCAAGACACCTCCTTAAGCACCGATGACTAAAATTAGGGTTTGAGATTGCACAAGGATAATTGGGCTTTCAATGCCTCATATGACTTTCATGGATCATTATGGACCCCCAAGATTACTCATGTCAAGTTTCAAGCCTTGGATCACACTTTTCTCAGTCAATTGAGCAGTTGACCTAAAAATCAACTGTATTGGGGGAAAAGTCAACTATGGCCAATTTACATTAAAACTTCATAATTTTTGATCCATAACAACATTATAAACTCATATGTATCATTTTATCAAGTTTGGACCACAATTCTTCAAGAAATGTGATCAAATCATCAAAAGGGCAAAATGGTCAAAATTAGGGTTTTGACTGAGAAGGGGCAATTTCTGATTTTTGACCTAGAAAATGGTCAATTGGTTTGAAGCATGATATTAAGAGTTCAATTGCACCATTTTGACCTAGTGGTATGACCTAAAACATTGCTCAAGATCAATAGGATTGATAGTTGATTTTCAGTCAACTGATCAAAAGTCAACTGTATATTGAAAAGTCAAACTTTGACTTTTTGGTCAAAATCAAGTGCCAAAGATCACAATTCCTCAAAACATGTCAAAATATGAAACTTTTTCATCAAGAAATCAAAAATTCAAGATTTCATTTTGAAAAGTCAAAGTTTTCAAACTTAGAAATGTTTCTAAGTGTTGAAAACTTCATGTTTTTTCACAACTTTGAGCCAATTTTTCACCATGATGCAAGATGATTCAAAAGAAAATTTCAACATGAAAGTTGTAGATATCCATGATATCTACAAAATTTCTTTACACAACTTCTCCTAGAAATTCTTGGATCTCAAGTTATTAATTCATGAAGTCATGGTCTTGAAATTAAACACTTAGTGAAATTTTGCCTTAGTTTAGGCAGGATTTTGACCTAACTTCATGGCACTTTTTCATATAGTTCCAAGGGTAATTTTCAAAATTGACTCAAAGAGGGAATGTAGATAATATTATAAGCTTTCTAAAATGTCCAATAACTCCTTGAGATCATTCTTGAGCAGGGAGAATCGAAGAGAGGAAGTTAGGGTTTCAAACTAAAATTATATGTCATTTTATGATGAACAAAGATTCAAATCTCAAACCTATGCTGCATAATCTCTACTTTACAGGCCTCAAACTTGTTATGCACTCCATAATTAAATGATTGCACAGTTGTTAGAGGCTTCAACTCAAGCGTTCAATGTAATGCCATGCTTTATATCCATTTTGGGAAGAAAGTGCACAATGCCATTTTGAAAAAGTAGCTTTATGCACAAAACTTGTTCTTGAGCCTTGCAATTGTTTTCTTCTAATCATACACGTCCTATAACTCAAGATAAGTTTTTCTCAAGCCTTACAATCACTCATCCCATGCTTGTACTTCATCTTGGAACCATATATTCACTTTTCTTCAAAATCAAGCAACCTAGCCATAACTCTATAACTCAGAAATCCTTTGTGCAAAACCTCTCCTACCTTTTTCATATAGAAACACAAGTCCTTGGCAATAAAACACAGGTATACACAAGCCCTAAAAAGACCAAGAACTCAGAACTGTATCACATACCTCCATTCTTGCATAACTTGACCAAAAGTTTGAAACTCACATCTCCCTCGTGCGTTTTCAAGCCTTTTTGTTCCTAAAGCTTCTAAACATCATTTAGAACTCATCCCACACCCTGTTACAAGACTGTAACACCATTAACACCATCCTCAATTTTCAAAAACAGAGCCTTGCACCTTGACTTCTTCAGAACTCCTCAAGCACTTCCAGCTCAAGCTAAGCATCACATTAGCTTCCTGGGAACTTGAGGAAGCTAATCCAATTATTGGAACTCACTAAAAGCTGCTCAAACTCAAAACACGATACCCCTCTTGCAAGGTGAGTTTTCTGACTTTTGAACTCTTCATACATGCATCATTAATGGTTTATTTGTGAATAAGAAATGTAGGTATCATTGTCCTGAAGCTAACCATGTCTTTAGATTTCATTTATATTACTTAAGTAGTTAGAATTTTGAATCTGAACATCCTGGAAAAGTTAGGTCAGAATTTGGTAACATTCAAAATTCATGCTCATTTTTTAGAATTAGTTTAAGTTATTTATATTTCTGGAATCGTGATGAAATTTTACACAACTTTCATGTTTACACTTTTGCAAATGGTTGAGAAATGAACAAGTTGCAGCGCTTCGGGCTGGAGGTTAAAGATGAAGTACATTTAGGGCAAGACTTATGTTATATATTTGTTGTTTTGCATAAGTTAACGGATGTATCACCACCCCATTGGTTAAAGCGTGCGCCTGTCACCCTTAGGTCCTTGGTTCAAGCCTCAGCGTGACCTTTTTGCATTTTTTTTCACATTTTCTCATGTTTTTTTTACTCTTTTTGCAGCGCCTGGGCCTCCTCTTGTTGGGCCTTATTTTTTGCTATTTTCTAACCCCCTGCCTTGCTATTCATACATACATCCTGGCCCTTTTTGTTTTTATTTTTATTTTTTATTTCCATTATTTATTATTATTATATATTATTATTATTAATATTATTGTTATTATTTATTTTCATTAATAAAAAAATCCAAAAATATTTATATTTTATTATTTATATTTTTAGTTTATTTTTTCTTTACAAAAATAAAACAACAAAAACATTTTCTTTAATTAATTTATTTTTTTTAATACTTAGATAATTTAATTATAATTATTATTATATTATATTGTTTATTTTTCTTGTAAATTAAAATCAATTTAGAATTTAGGATTTTTATTTAATTATTTTGATTTACTAGTTTAATTAAGTTCACAAAAAACCCTAAAAAATACTTTTCCTTAAATTAATTATTTTTACTAACTTAATATTAATTTTCTTTTGTTAGTTAATTATTTTATTTTAATTAATTAGGTCAAAAAACCCTTTTCATAAAAAACCAAACAAAAACCATATTTCTTTTTTATATTTACATTCTTGTATTTTATTTGTCCATTTTGTACACTTATTCAAAAATTCAATATGGTTGTAATAATTATTTAGATTTAATTTCTTGCAATACTCCCCATTTGTAATTTGTATATCCTCTCCCCTAAATGATGTAATAGCGTAGTAATTTTAATTTTCGCAATTTAGCGCTTTATATACAAATGCTAGTAATTAGGGTTTTGTATGGAAAGACTAAAACCAAGAAATAGCAAACCCTAATCAAAGACAAATCAAGCATGTAAATCAATACACTTGCACACAAACACCCCTAGGGTGAATCCACTTGGTTGCCTTACAAAAATGGCCATATTATGCATGTGACGTATCTTAGCAAAAACAAACAAAATACAAGATCACAGTCCCTCGATGACGCTATCTATGTTGCCTTTCAAAATGATCGTAGTCCCTAAAGAAAAATGCTAAGATATCTTGCAACATTGCTAATCATGGTTATACGATGACCCACATCCGTCCCTTTTTACATCCAAAGATAGGGTTACTTACCAAATCAATGATAAGATAACAATGTCAAAGGAAAGAGGAAATAAACATGAAAGACTTTTGAGTAGGTATAAATTTTCAAAACAAACACCAACACTTTCAAAACATCTTTCAAACTTGAAAACATTTTCAAAAGATCAAACACTTTGTATACATTCTTACGGACGAGAATTATTACAAAGTTTTCCTAAACAAATGCCTCTTCACAAAATACTTTCAAAAACCACATAAAACACATTTTCAAACAAAAGCAAGTGATTTATCAAGTAACTAAGAGCCCATGGAAAACCATAGATGAAAAGGGTGCAAATACCTTCCTTTTTCATAATCTACCCCCCGAACTCAAGAAAACATCTCAAAAGTCTTTCATGTGCCTTTTCACCTTTTCTTTTGGATAAAAGAAAAGTCGGTGGCGACTCTTGATAACCGTAACATTTGCGATCAAAACGCAAAACAATCAAGTCAGCTCTCCCACCATATCACAGATACCTTAGTAGTTCGAAGGGATTGTCATCATATATTCGTAGGCAACATCGAGGGACAAGATCATTTCTCGTAGGCAACTCGAGGGACATTGAGGGACTGTGATCTTTAAGATGACTTTTAGATTGAGGATCTTTTGCTAAGATATCCCTACGTTCGAGGGACCTGACCATTGTTTTCCGAGGAAACCAAGTGGGGAGTACCCTAGGGGTACAAGTGTGCAAATGATTTAATTCGGTTATTTATCTTGCAATTAGAGTTTTCTATCGTTCAAATTTTATTTGTCTTTTGCATGCAAACCTATTATCCATACATCTAGACAGTTCATAGTTGCGGAAATTAAAAGCGGAAAAGTAAATCTATGCTATTACAAGGCTTTAGGGAGGGGGTTACATAACCAAAAACCGGGGATTAAACAGTAAATAATATGCAGTAAACCCTAATTAAAAACTATTACAAACCCGAAGTAAATACAATAATTGGAAAATAAAATATTGTACGCGAGAATTAAATACCGGAATCAAAGTCTAAATTCGAAGGAAATCAAAGAAAATATTTTTGTTAGTTTTTAATTAAGAAAATTAAATATTTGCAAATTAAACCTAATTTTCTAATTAATTTTAATTATGGAAAAAAGAATTTAAATTGCCCTAATTAAATTAATCTAATTTATTAATGAAATAAAATATTTTATGAAAAAATCTGATTTTAATGTTTTTGTGATTTTTTTATTTAATAAAAAAAATGATTTTGTTTTTTTGTAAAAATAATTAAACACATAATTAAAATAAATAAAAGAAATTAAAAAAAAATTAAACTGGGCCTCGTGAAGTAGCAATCTGGGAGGTGCATTGTTTGAAATTTCCAGGCCCAACATAGCTGGCCGAAAGCTTATGTTTGCTCCAGTGAGACGCTGGCCAAGAAGGTCCACCACACGCCTGCATGCTTGAGGCATTAGATCTGGGATGGAGATGATCCAATGATGAGGAATTGGAAGCCTATGGTGACAGCGCTTATGATAGTAACATGGAATCTGCAAGCAATTATTAGGAAAAATAATAGAAGCACACGCCTAGGATCAAACCCAGGATGTTTGCTTCATAGGCACGCTCATCAACCGTCTGCGCTAGCTGGAACATCTATACATATAATAAAGCGAATAACATATAATGGAAACAAAGTGCCTTGCCCAGAAACACGCACCAATTTCAAATGGGCCAATGGTGTGCTGCCACCTCTTGTCTTCTTCCCCATAACTGTTGTTTTTTATATCAGCTTTTACCTACAGACAAAACCGTCACTAAAGGCTATAGTGATAGTTTTTGTCTGTAGCTACATCCCTGCAAGATTCAAAAAAATAATACAAGCAAGATAAATCAAAACCAAAGGCATAGATCAGTTGTAAATCACGCCCTGAGTTCATTGGTACCCATAATTTGGTCTAATTTCTCCTCTACGGAGAGTCCCCAATTTGGGACCTTAAAACCCTAACAATGGCGTCGTGCCATCCCTGCACTTGAACTCAGATTAAACCATCCAGAAACAATGCAAATATGATAACAAGCGTGGATATGTGATCAAAACAAGTTTATAATGGGTAAATCAATAAGTTCGAGTTTGAGAAAAATATGCAAACCGTGGTACTGTAAGGGCACGATTCTTGATGATTTTGGCCTTGAGGATGACTGGAATAGCTTCAGAACACGTCCAGGAACAGTTTACTGGCTTTAGAATTACTTGAAACGGCCTACGAAAGTGAATCCGGTCTGCACTTTTTCTTCCAAAATTTGTAACTTCTTCCTTTGTTTTCACGACCCCCAAAACCTCTTTTATGCTTTAGAGATGTTATGTATATATGATAGAATGATTTAGGTCAACAAAAACTGATCATATCTTTGCAAATTATGGAGATTTGATTTCATTCTTTGCATTGTATGATTTATTTCTAAAACAAGCCAAATTAAGATCTTTTCCAATCAAAAAAGCTTTTGTACGAATTATTTGATTTGCTAGCTATTCATGGACTCATAAAATGCTCATAAAATCAAATCTTTGATTTTATTGATTATTCCACTATTTAAATTGATTTATTTTGATTTAAATGGATAAGAAATCAAAATAAATAATAAAAATAATAAAATAATAGGTGTATAAGCTAAGGGGTCGTGGGCCATCTTAGGAACAAGTTTCAAACAAGAAAAAATGGGCCCATTTGAAAATAAAAGTCATTTTGATCAATGTTGACTTCATGCGCATTTCCAAAAATTGGTCAACTTTGACAATACATGTCTCCTTCAATTTTAATCTTGAGAGGGTGTTCTTAGAATTTTTAGAAATCTTAGGATGTCCTCTAATCAACCCTTTTGGTTTCATCTCAATTGGATCTTCCATGTTCATGTAAGAAGCTTTGACCCAAAAGGTGTTTTTGTTGACTTTTTGAAATGACCTATAATGTCTGAATTCATATCTTTTCATGAGTGCATTTTCTGAACTTGAGGGATGAATATGAGCTGTAGGGAATTGAATCCTCTTCGAAATGAGCCTTGGATGGGAAATTTCTGATAAAGTATGAGAAAGTTATGTTTGGTCAAAGTTTGGTTGAATTTTCCTATAGAAACCCTAATTTAGCAACTTTTGAGTTTTGATGAATTTGGGGCATTCCTTGAGGAATCAAGATCAAACCTTGATCAAATGATGGATTTTACTTCAAAATGTTGATGTTGACCAAAAATCTTGAAGTTTGACTGTATGTGGGTCACAGTTGACTAATATAGTTGATTTTCAAGCATCTGAGCAGCTGACTGAGCAAACTTGTAGTGCAAGGCATGAAACTTGGCATGGATGATCTTGAGAACATATTAGGGCAATGGAAAAGATTTGAGGCTTTTGGAGCTCACCCATCTTGATGGAAATGGAAACCCTAATTGGATATTCATTTCTTTAGGAGAGAGTTTGTCTGATCAATCCTTAGGCATCCTTGGGCAAGTTGAGGACCTCTAGGAGTATGTTTTGAGTAAAATGAGAGGGCAAATTTTGGGGTACAACAATACCAAAGGAACCTTCATAGATTTCATGCATCAACATGTCTGCTTCGTGTCTATCCATGCATCTAAGCAAGACCATGTCATAATTTCTTTTGTATATCACATCTTCATTGAGGAAAAAGCTTCCTGCCAACCTTCTCAATGTCTTTCTATCTTTATTTGATGCACTAACTGGGTATTCCTGAGTATGGAGAAAATGTTTGATATCATAATACCAAGATTTCTCAACTGACATCTCCTCTGTTGTAAACACATGAGCTGGACTATCTAAACGTCGCATTGTAACAAGAGGCACATCGTTCCAAGTATTTACTTGATACATAGAAGCCAGAGTCGCCAAAGCATCCGCCATCTGATTTTCATCTCTAGGAATATGATGGAATTCAACTTTGTTAAAGAAGGGTAATAATCTTATAGCATAGTCTTTGTAAGGGATCAAGCCAGGGTGATGAGTATCCCATTCTCCTTTAATCTGATTTACTACCAAAGTTGAATCGCCATATACATATAGAACTTTGATTCTGAGATCAATGGCCTCCTCGAGACCCATGATACAAGCCTCATACTCTGCCATATTATTGGTACAATCAAATGTCAACCTTGCTGTAAAAGGAATGTGTGATCCATGAGGAGTGATAATCACAACACCAATTCCTTTCCCATAAGAATTCATATCTCCATCAAATACCATGCCCTAACGAGATTCAGGATCAGGACCTTCCTCGGGCAATGGTTCATCACAATCTTTCACTTTCAGAAACATAACATCCTCATCAGGGAAATAATATTTAATAGACTGATAGTCATCAACTAGTTGGTGAGCAAGATAATCCGCCAACAGGCTGCTTTTTATAGCCTTCTGAGTACGGTACTCAATAACATATTCAGACAACAACATCAGCCAACGAGCAATTCTCCCAATAAGAGCAGGATTTTCAAAGATATACTTAATTGGATCCATTTTGGAAATCAACCAAGTAGTATAATTCAACATATATTGCCGCAAACGCTTTGCCACCCAGGCCAGAGCATAACATGTTTTTTCCAGCATAGAATATCGTGACTCACAATCAGTAAACTTCTTAATGAGATAATAAATGGCGTATTCCTTCTTTATTGTTCCATCTTATTGTCCCAAAATACAGCCCATAAAATTATCTAACACTATCAGATACATGATCAATGGTCTTTGTTGTACCCCAAAATTTTCCCTCCCATTTTTACTCAACATATGTTCATTAAGATACTCAACTTGCTCAAGGATGCCCAAGAGTTGACCAAACAAACTCTCTCCTAAAGCAATAGACCTCCAACTAGGGTTTTCATTTTCATCAAGATGGGTGAGTCCAAAAATCCTCATATTCTCTCCATACTCCTAATATGTTCTCAAGACCATCCATGTCAAGTTTCATGCCTTGCACAAGAAGTTTGCTCAGTCAACTGCTCAGATGCTTGAAAATCAACTGTATTAGGTCAAAAGTCAACTATGGCCCACATACAGTAAAACTTCAAGATTTTTGGTCAACATCAACATTTTGAAGTGATATCCATCATTTTATCAAGGGTTGATCATGATTCCCCAAGGAATGCTCCTAATTCATCAAAACTCAAAAGTTGCTAAATTAGGGTTTCTCAGGAAAAGTCAACCAAACTTTGACCAAGCATAACTTTTTCATACTTTATCAGAAATTTCTCATTCAAGGCTCATTTTGAAGAGAATTTAGTTCCCTACAACTCATCTTCAGTCCTCAAGTCCAAGAAATTCACTTATGGAAAGATATAAGTTCAGATATTATAGGCCATTCCAAAAAGTCAACAAAAACACCTTTTGGGTCAAAGCTCCTTACATGAACATGGAAGATCCAATTAAGATGAAACCAAAGAGTTTTCTTAGGGGACACCCTAAGCTTTCTAAAAAGTCCAGGAAAACCCTCTTAGGGTCAAAATTGAGAGATATGCATTGTCAAAGTTGGCCATTTTTGGAAATTTTCCCAAAGTCAACAATGCCCAAAATTGCATTTTTTTTCCACATGGGGCCATTTTTTTAAGATTGAATCTCAGTCCCAGCATGGTCCACGACCTATGGGACCCTCCATGCCTTTTTATTTTTGTTTATTTAATTTATTTTGATTTTTATTCATTTAAAATCAAATAAATTCAAATTAAATCAAATTTGTGGAATAGGATTTGTTTTGCATTGAATTATAGATCTCATATGCTGGCAATGATCAAACAAATCGTGCAAGCTCTAAAAAGAAGAGAAAATCTCGAATTTTTGAAAGATTTGAATCAAAACTTCAAGACCATCAATCTCTTGATTCTTTCCAATTTTTATTGACCTAATTGGATTCATTACTTATAGAGAAGCTTTGTGAACCCTAAAAAAAATAACACACACGCAGCCTGCCTCCCAAGAACAAGAACAAAGTTCAACTTTTTTGTGAAAAAGTGAAGATTAAATCTTTCATTACAGGTTGTTCCAAGCCATTCCAAGCATCAAAACATATTCCTGGACATCCTCTGAAGCGATTGCAAGCATTATCAAGGCCTGAAGCATCAAGAATCACGCGCTAGCACCTCCACGGTTTGTAGCCAAGCACAAAAACCGTCACTATAGCCTATAGTGACGAGTTCGTCCGTAGGTAAAAGATTTTTCTAAAACAACAGTCCTGAGGAAAGAGACGATTGCGTGGCTGACTTCCATTGGTCCATTTAAATTCACGTGCGTGTTTTGGGCATGAAGCATTGTTTCCATTATAATATTATTTTGTCATATATATCAACGAATGACAACTTGGCCTGGTGGTAAGGAGGAACGTATGGGAGGCGAGAGTCCTGGGTTCGAGACCCAGGTTTGGCATTTTTATTTTCTAACAATTTGATTGCAGATCGGGTGTGTCTCACCTTCCCAATACCTGACACGCGTCCCAGATCCTTCCATTGGATCATCACCATCACAGATCCAACACTCAGCATACGCAAGTCCACCATGAACCCTCATAAGATGGTCCCAACAGATCAGGCGCTAGACTCTGGGCCACCAGTTTTGGGCCTAGCGCAGATTTGGCAATACACCCCCTGGGTTGCTTATAACACCAGGCCCATCTCTTTTTCTTTCTATTCTTTTTATTTGTTTTTATTTTAATTTATTATTTTAATTATTTTCACAATAAAAATCATTTTTTTTTAAAATTAAATCATAAAATCATAAAAAAATTTAAATTTAGTTCTTTCATAAAATATTTAATTGCTATTAAATAATCAGCTTAATTAGATTAATTCAAATTCTTTTTTATAATTAAAATTAATTAGATAAATTAGGTTAAGATTTCAAATATTTTTCTCAATAATAAAATGCAAAAAATATTTTCTCTTTAATTGATCAGATTTTTTTGGACTCGGACTTTATTCCCGTACTTAATTCGTCGTGCGCGTCTTTACTTTCTTTTAATTAAAATTATTGTAATTGTTTCAAGTTTGTAATAGATTAATTAGGATTTTAATTTTCGCATCTTTATTTTCAGTCAAATATTTATGTATCTGCACAAAAGCCTTGTAATAATTAGGTATTTAAATTCTCGCACTCTTTAATTTCTGTAACTATTAAACTGTTAGATGATTGATATTAGGATTGTATGCTAAAGATCATAATTTAAAACAGTAGAAAACCATAACTGTGCAAAGATAATTAACTGGAAAAAACACACTTGCACATGCTCACTCCTAGGGTTTGCCCCACTTGGTTGCCTCGGAAATAATGGTTGTGTCCCTCGAACGTAGGGATACCTTAGCAATGACCCGCAATTCAAAATCATCATAAAGATCATAGTCCCTACTTGTCCCTTGAGTTTCCTACGAATTGATCTTATGACGATAGTCCCTTCGAAATGCTAAGGTATCCTTACTTGTTTCCTTCAGAGACCATTTCGTCCCTTCGAACGTCCCTTTAAAATTCCAACGACGGAGCTACCTACTCCTTAATAGTAGGATAGTGTTGTCTAAAGGAAACGAAAATGAACAGACTTTTTTCGAGTAGGTAGAAAACTCTTAAGTACTTGCTCAAGACAAAAAACTTTTCACACAAACACTTTTCAAAAGCAGTTTTTAAAACTGCTTCGCCACACTCTTGAGGACCGATACAAGGGTTATCACGAAGTAAACCAAACTTTTCAAAGCAAGCACACACAAGCAATTTCAAAATGAGAAAGTACGTAAGATCCCGTGGAAAACCACGGATAAAAAGGATGCTAACACCTTCCCTTTCTATAATCTACCCCCGTACTCAGAAATATCTCGAAAAAAGGTTTTTTCTGTTCTTTTTCCTTATTCTTTGTTGGATGAAATAAAAGTCGGTGGCGACTCTTGCTTACCGCGACATTTGCGAATACAAAATGCAAACCAGTATAACAGTCAATTCTGCCATCGTATCACAGAACTGACGACTCTGCTGGGGATATAATAAGTGGGGTATACCTTAGGATCTAGGTCATTTTTAAGATTGCTTTCTTATTTGCTTTGCCTGCTTTATCTTTGAGGGTTTTTGCTTGGGTATTATTGAAGATCCTATACCTGGATCTGGGGACATTCTTTAGGTAAACATCAATAGATCATGGAGACTGTACGGTGTAGACCGATATAGTTTAAGCGATGGTTGTGTTGGTGTGACACTTTGGTTGGTACCGGTATCCTTCGTGTGGAAACGAGGAGAATACGGGGCCGCCACGTGGTGTCATAAAGCACTAACGGACCTTAGAACCTTAGTTGAACAAACTTAGCCATTAGAAGTAGTGAGATAGCCGGCCTCGGTATAAAGCTGAGAATTGGTTGATACTCGATGCTAGACTCATTGAGGTCATACTTTTGGGATATTTCGGCCGCAAGAAAAGATTGCCTGAGCTGAATGCCCGATAAAGGATAATCAGTGATATTGAGAATCCTTAGAACCCGGTTACTTTTCTAAGACAGGTTTGAAACCAATTAAACTTCAAGAAGGTACCTACCTTTAACCTCATGAAAGCCTTTAAACCTAAGGTCTATTGTGTGCTTTGCTTGTGTGTGATTTACTCTGTTTGAACATAACATCATGCATCATAACATAGTTTTGATTCTCATTACACTAACCATTTCAAGGACCAAGGGAATTTATCTTTGTTCTATTTTACAGATCATGGCTTACGCTCGTAGAAACACTATCCGAATCATCTTTGTGAGAATACCTCCCCAACTCAAAGAACTAGTATCAAGGGTTCCTGAAACTTCTGCGTTCACTAAGAGACATGGTTGACTTCTCAACCTGGTTACTTTAAGCTTTGATGAAAAGATGATGGGCATACTCTTTCAATTCTTTGATCCCAAGCACCACTGCTTCACCTTTCCAGACTCTTAGTTGGTGCCTACCATGGAAGAGTTCTCTCAGTTATTGAATCTACCCATTCTTGACCAGGTGCCTTTCACAGGTTTAGAAGAGGTTCATAAGCCAGAAGTCATTTCCTCAGCTTTGCATCTGAAACAGGCCGACGTGGTATCCAATTAGGAAACAAGAAGCGGAGTCAAGGGTTTTCTAGCCAAGTTCTTAATAGATAAAGCCCAACTGTTTTGGGATGATTTGTACTTTCAGGATTTTGAGGAGGTCTTGGCCCTTTTAATCTATGGGTTGGTACTATTCCCTAATCCATACTTACTCATAGATGTGAATGCTATCAAGATCTTCCCCTCTCGCAACCATGTGCCCACCTTTCTCGGAGATATCTTGCACACTCTCCATACTCGTACCATGAAGAGAAGAGGGGTTCTTATGTGCTGCATGCCAATACTGTCGAGGTGGTTTATTTCTCACCTCCTTAAGTCAGTGCTGAAGAATGAAGAAGGTTTGGGTTGGTCGCAAAGGATAATGGAACTTTCTCACACAGATATTCTCTTGTATTCCCGATTTATGGGAGATATTTCTATTATTGACCACTGCAGGGAGTTCCCTAATGTCCCACTACTTGGCATTAAGGGAGGCATAACTTACAATCCTTGTTTGGCTCTGCGACAATTTGGTTACGCTCGAGGGGATGGTCCTCATGAGATACTTATCTAGGGCATTGTGTTTAACTATAAGGATGATGTTCAAGGGTATCGCCGGAGGTTCATACGAGCTTGGGGCATGGTAAACAGATCTGGCGCCAAGTCTTTGGGGCCGAATAATTCCATTCCTATGGAATCTTATCTCAAATGGGTACGAACTCGCGCTCAGAAACTTATGATTCCCTACATAGCCGTCTTACCAGTGATCGTGGAGCCCATTATTTAAGGGGATATTCCCTACACGGTTCTTCATCCTGATATGCCCACTAATCTTGAAGAACTACAGAGGTCTTGGATCCAGTTGAAGAAGGAGCGTGATACTTATAGGGACCAGTTCTATTCCCAGGAGACGAAGGGTTTAGAGCTCACAAAGCAGCTTCGTGAGGAAAGAAGACTCAATGTCTATCTCGGCACGAAGAGGAAGCATCCATGGGAAATTTGATTTCTTTTAGTTTTTATAATTTTTAGTTATAACACCTAAAAGGCAATTGTATTTTGAATTCTACTAATAAAATCTTTATTTCATTTTGATTCGCAAATTTAAATTTCCCAAATTCCTTGAAATCATTACATACGCATCCTATCCATAACATTGCATAAACAGGTACCATTACATGCTTCTCATCTTCTTCCCTATTTATTTCAGCAAAAATGTCTTCTGAACAAAGCATCAAAGATCTTCAGGCACAAAATGCCCAATTTCAACAGATGTTCATAACTCTAGCAAAAGGGTGGGAGGATCTGAAAGCCCTCATCCTGAAGGAGAATAAGAAAAAGAAGAAGGTCTCTGGTGTTCTGAATTTGGGCAGAAGGTTTAGGGGGCCGTTAAAGCAACCAGTCGATCTGACCTCCTCGTCCAAGGAAGGGGAGAATCAAGAGACAAGGGAGAAGGACCCTAGCCCGAAAGTTTCTGACAATGATACAGACTGCAATGATGAGCAGTATCCCCCCACTGAGGATAGATACAAGCAGTTGGAAGATCGTTTGAGTGTTATGGAAGTCCAGAGAATACCTGGGTTGGATTTCGAAGAACTGGGATTGGTGTCGGGAGTGGTCATACCGCAGAAATTTAAGGCTCCATATTTCACAAAGTATGACGGAGTGTCTTGCCCAAAACTCCTTCTCCGTTCCTATGTAAGGAAGATCCATCCCCACACCGCTGATAGAAACTTGTGGGTTCACTTCTTTCAAGATAGTATATCAGGGACTCAACTTGAATGGTTCTACCAACTGGAGGGAACCAATATCCGAAACTGGGAGGATTTGGCTGCTGCTTTTTATAAGAAGTATCAATATAACGCCGACCTTGCCCCTACTCATACTTAACTCCAGAGTATGTCCATAGGTGCAGGATCTGATCGATGCAAAGGAGATTGAATTTGATCCCCCTGAGACTCCCAACGTCATAACTGCACCCATTCCCAAGCATGGCTCGGGATTCAATGCTATTGAGGTTGTCTCTGCTACGTAAGACACTGATGATGAGGATTCTGGTATTGACAACTGGATCTACCCTACTACCAATGGTGGACCCAGTAACTAGACGGCCAAAGATTTTGTGCCAATTTCTTTTGTTCAGCAGTAATTGTCTTACTTGTTTTTCGGTTTTGTAACAAACAATATAAATTCTATGGCCTTGTGTCTTACCCGGGGCATAATGGTTTATTTGTGAGGGACATTATATGTCATTTTCATATGTCAACAATAAAACATTGGACGTTTCTTGCATACAAATTTTGCGCTCTCTGTTTTTCTTTTCTGCCTTTTACTTTATCGATACAGCTATGCTCTTACACATACTCACATAACCAAACTGCAGATCCATATCCACTCTGGATCCCATTGATAACAGTTCTTCTATTTCCAGTTATAACTTCGAAAATCCGATCAACCAAGCCGAGGATGAAGGTGAGGAAGATTGTGAGGTACCTGGAGAACTTGTTAGACTGTTACAGCAGGAAGAGAGGGTTATACATCCTAATGAAGAGCCAGTGGAGACGATAAACTTGGGCACATAGGTAGACAGAAAAGAAGTCAAGATCGGCGCAAAGCTAGAGCTTAAGGTCAAACAGCGGTTGATACAAATGTTGCACAATTATGTTTAGATCTTAGCCTGGTCATATAAAGACATGCCTGGTTTAGACATTGATATTGTGGTACACCGTCTGCCAACCAAAGAGGATTGTCCTCCGGTTAAATAGAAGGTATGCCGTATGCACCCTGAAATGTCAGAGAAGATCAAGGCAGAGGTTATGAAGCAATTCGACATGGGGTTCTTAGATGTCACCTCCTATCCATAGTGGGTTGCCAAAGTCGTTCTGGTACCTAAGAAGGACGGAAAGGTATGGACGTGCGTGGATTACAGAGATCTGAACAGGGTAAGCCCCAAGGATGAATTCCTGCTTCCTCACATTGATGTTCTGGTTGGTAACACCGCACAACATAAAATCTTCTCCTTCATGAATGGTTTCTCTGGCTACAACCAGATCAAGATGGCTCCTGAAGACATGGAGAAGACAACCTTTGTCATATAGTGGGGCACCTTCTGTTACAAGGTGATGCCTTTTGCGTTGAAAAATGATGGGGCAACCTATCAACGAGCCATGGTCTCTTTGTTCCACGATATTATTCACCATGAGATCGAGGTTTATGTCGATGACATGATAGCCAGGTCTCAATTTGAAGAGGAACACCTTGATCATCTACAAAAGTTGTTCGACAGGTTGAAGAGATACAAGTTGAGGTTGAATCTAAACAAGTGCAACTTCTGGGTAAGGTCTGGTAAGCTTCTGGGTTTCGTCGTCAATGATAAAGGTATTTAGGTAGACCCTGCAAAGGTAAAGGCCATACAAGATATATCGGCTCCTAGTACTGAGAAGGAAGTTAGAGGTTTCTTGGGACGCTTGAATTATATCGCCAGGTTCATTTCACATCTGACTGCTACTTGTGAGCCCGTCTTCAAGCTTCTGAAGAAAGATCAAGTGGTAAAGTGGAATGACGAATGCCAGACCGCCTTCGAAAGGATCAAAGAGTATCTCCAAGAACCACCAATTCTGATGCATCCGATTGAAGGAAGACCTTTGATATTGTACTTAATAGTGCTAGACAATTCAATGGGGTGTGTGCTAGGGCAGCATGACGAGTCTGGTCGAAAAGAGCATGCAATATACTACCTTAGCAAAAAGTTTACCGACTATGAGACACGATACTCATTACTCGAGAAAACTTGTTGTGCTTTTGCATGGGCTGATCTCCAAATAAGATAATATATGCCGACCCACACTACTTTGTTGATATCTAAGATGGACCCAATCAAATACATCTTCGAGAAGCCCGCTCTCTCCAGAAGAATAGCAAGATGGCAGATGATCTTAACTGAATATGATATACAACATACAACCCAGAAAGCAATCAAGGGAAGTGTATTAGCTGATCATTTGGCCCATCGGGCCGTGGATGACTACTAGCCCATGAACTTTGAGTTCCCGAACAAGAACATTATACTGGTGATTGACTATGAAGAACCTGGACCGGATGAAGGACCTGAGGAGGGATCCTGAAGGACTATGGTTTTTGACGGAGCTTCGAACGCACTCGGTAATGGCATTAGAGCCGTAATCATATCTCCTGAGGACTTTCATACTCCTTTCACTGCCCGACTATGTTTCAACTGCACTAACAACATGGCAGAGTATGAAGCCTGCATCATGGGTCTCAAAGCTGCTATTGACCTCAGGATCAAGTTCTTAAATGCCTTCGGGGATTCAGCCTTAGTGATAAGTCAGATCAAAGGCGAATGGGATATGAAGCATCTGAATCTCATCCCATACAAAGAGAATATACTGACATTGCTCCCACACTTTGAGGAGGTAACCTTTGAACATTTCCCACAAGAGGGGAATCAGTTAGCGGACGCACTAGCTACCATGTCTTCTATGTTCAAAGTCAGGTTGGATAACAAAGCTCCCCGAATTACCATTGAAAGGTTGGATGAACCAGTGCACTGTTGTGAGATTGATACCGAAGAGGTGGCAGACAAACCCTGGTTCCATGAAGTAAAAAGGTACCTCGAGACTCAAGAGTATCCAGAAGAGGAATCTGTCAATGATAAGAAGTTCCCGAGAAGGTTCATTGCGAAATTCTTCTTTAGTAATGGAATCCTCTACAAGCGCAACCATGACTCTACCTTGCTGCAGTGTGTAGATAAGAGCGAAGCAGAGAGGATTATGACAAATCTACATGAAGGTACCTTCGGAACCCATTCAGGTGGACATACCATGGCTAAGAAGATCCTACGGGCAGAATACTACTGGTCCACTATGGAAGCAGATTGTTATCAGCACTCTCGAACTTGTCATAAGTGCCAAATTTATGCTGATAAGGTGCATGTGCCTCTGGTTCCTTTGAATGTTTTGACAGCTCTGTGGCCCTTTGCAATGTGGGGCATTGATATGATCAGAGAAATCGGGCCTACCGGTTCCAATGGGAATCGCTTCATACTGGTAGCCATCGATTACTTCACATATTGGGTCGAGGCGGCCTCTTTTGCTACTGTAACCAAGAACGTTGTGGCGCAGTTCATCAAGCATAACCTGATTTGTCAGTATGGTGTGCTAGAGAGAATTATTATTGACAATGGTACAAATCTCAACAACACGATGATCACTAAGCTCTGTAAAAAATTCAAGACACAACATCATAACTCTTCTCCCTACCGGCCGAAGATGAATGGCGTTGTTGAAGTGGCTAACAAGAACATCAAGAAGATTATACAGAAGATGACGGTGACATACAAAGACTGGCATGAGATGTTACCATTCACTCTTCATGGGCACCGTACCTCAGCACTAACGTCGACATGGGAAACACCCTACTCTCTGGTATATGGCATGGAGGCATTCCTACCCATCGAGGTCCAAATTTCTTCTTTAAGGATTATGAAAGATGCAGTTTGAACAAATACGACTGGATCCAGACCCGACTTGATCAAATGAATCTAATCGACGAGAAGAGGCTTACTGTTGTCTGTCATGGTCAGACGTATCAAAAATGAATGATCAAGGCTTTCAACAAAAAAGTCAGACGTCAAGAATATCAAGTTGGGGATCTAGTAATCAAGCGCATCATACTTCCGCAAGGTGATCCCATGGGCAAATGGACTCCCACCTACGAAGGGCCATTTGTGATTAAAAAACATTTCTCGGGTGGAGCCATGATTCTAACCACTATGGACGGTGACGACCTTCCTCACCCTGTCAATGCGGACATAGTGAAAAGATACTACGCCTGATCAAAGACCCGCTAGATTGACTGTCCTAGGAAAAAATAAGGGCTTCCCGGCGAACCAAAATGGTTCGGGCAAAAATAAGGGATGAAAATGAAAAGTTTGTACACCCGTCAAGCCAAAAACCTGAAAAGGCGGCTTGGGCAAAAAAAGGGTATCCTGATGGACTAAAAACTCGAAAGGGCAGTCCAGGCAAAAGTTAGGGATGTAAAGTGTATCACTATGTCCCATTGGATCATCTGGAGACCAGACCTCAGTATCAATTATCAAGCTCGAACGACACCAATCAATCTAATCAGCTTCGGACAAGCAACAAAGTGATGAGACGCTCGAAGACATAGGGACAATAGCAGAGTTGGAACCCAATTGGATTGTTGCACATAGTTGTTTTCTTTTACACAATATTGTATAGCTTCTATCTTTACGACGACGTTCTCTTACTAGAGCATCAGCCTCCTTGTACAAAAATGCCTATTACAGGCCAACTTCGAAAATCAATACAAATCATTTTTACAAAATTATGTGTTTTTCCTTTTCTGTTTTGTTTTGCGAAAACGTCCAATGATTTATTCCTGACATATGCATTGAATATGATTACTGCTCATAAATATTTACATAAGAAACGAAAAGACAATTGCTCGTAACTTAAGAAACAGAGGCACAAACAAGGAATGTCAAACCCGACCGTTACTCCGTCAAATAGGTACCAAGGCATAGACAACTTAGAAACATAATTATCAATGCATACGACTTTGTAACATCTACACTCCCCATAAAGTAAAAGCAATCAAAGCGTTGATATCATCTTTCCCAAAATAGGAAGTAATCTCCCCATCCAGGGTATTTCAGACACCTGACATCTATATCCCCCAGCCGAATTTCATAATCACGAGCAGATCGTCATAAATTTTATCTCCCAAGCAGAGTTTATTTCCCTGAATACATAAGCTCAATTCCCAACAGAGCTTATTTCTTCAACTACGGAAGTTCATCTTCCAACGGAGCTTTTCCCCACAGAGTTATTCTCGAACAGAGTCTCTCCCTGGTAGAATAGTCACAAACAACAAGGAGTAATTTTCCGGCATAATCATTTACGTTCATCATCCCCAACGGAAGTAGAAGAACCACAGTCCTCTACAACAGTCAGGAATGCTATACTCTCCAGCAGCAGTCAGGGATTTGTTTTACCAGACTCAGACATGTCCCAATAGCATTTCATGTTCATACATCATGACATGCGCATATATATCACATACAACATAATCTCATTTATTTTGAGAACATCATCTCACAATACATTGCATGCATCACATATAATTAACCCTGGTATCTTTTCAGGAAAGACAATTATCTCCAACGATTTCAGCAGTTATACATGTCATATCTGCAGACAGCTAATCTACATGACCAAGTGAAGAAACCCTACTATCCAAGTTCCTTCTCACATCCCTACTATCCAGGATTTCATCTCGAAGTAACCCTACTATCCAGGTTCCTTCTTATAGCCCTACGATCCAGGCTTTCATCTCGAAGTAACCCTACTATCCAGGTTCCTTCTCATAGGCCTACTATCCAGGCTTTCATCTCGAAGTAACCCTAATATCTAGGTTCCTTCCCATAGCCCTACTATCTAGGCTTTCATCTCTAAGTAACCCTACTATCTAGGTTCCTTCTCATAGCCCTACTATCCAGGGTTTCATCTCGAAGTAACCCTACTATCCAGGTTCCTTCTCATAACCCTATTATCCATGCTTTCATCTCGAAGTAACCCTACTATCCAGGCTTTCATCTCGAAGTAACCCTACTATCCAGGCTCCTTCTCATAGCCTTACTATCTAGGCTTTCATCTCGAAGTAACCCTACTATCCAGGTTCCTTCCCATAGCCCTACTATCCAGGCTTTCATCTCGAAGTAACCCTACTATCCAAGTTCCTTACCATAGCCCTACTATCTAGGCTTTCATTTCGAAGTAACCCTACTATCCAGGTTCCTTCTCTTTTATCTCCATACAACAGCTTATAACACTGTAATACCTAGACCCGACCAAATACGGTCGATTTTCACATTTCCCCAGTAAGTCGCTGAGCAGCCTGCATCCTAACCATGATATGCAGTATACTCCCGCCTCCTCAACCAGGAGTTAATTCCCTAGTAGAGTAATGGACAACCGTAGCTCATATACTCTATTTTCCCATACGTAAATCAGCATCCTCCAGCGAAGTCCTCCTCAGCAGCAGGTACAGGAATTCTCATAAAGGAATCTCTTATACAACCGATAGCTTTTTGTGTGGCATCTTTAAGCCCATCTCAGAATACTCTCTGTTGATTTCCAAATGGAATCTATAAGCCCATTCCTAATATCATTCAATCAGTATTACTTCAGGCGAGTGCAAATTTCTGGGCACTCTGGTGTTCAATCATCTTCCACCTTCAGATCACGAAAGGCAGACCAGCCAATCTACATCCCCGGGCTTAAGAAGATTGAACAGGGGAAACTGTTGTACCCCAAAATTTTCCCTCCCATTTTTACTCAACATATGTTCATTAAGATACTCAACTTGCTCAAGGATGCCCAAGAGTTGACCAGACAAACTCTCTCCTAAAGCAATGAACCTCCAACTAGAGTTTCCATTTTTATCAATATGGGTGAGTCCCAAAAGCCTCATATGCTCTCCATAGTCCTAATATGTTCTCAAGACCATCCATGTCAAGTTTCATGCCTTGCACAAGAAGTTTGCTCAGTCAACTGCTCAGATGCTTGAAAATCAACTATATTAGGTCAAAAGTCAACTGTTGCCCACATACAGTCAAACTTCAAGATTTTTGGTCAACATCAACATTTTGAAGTTATATCCATCATTTTATCAAGGGTTGATCATGATTCCCCAAGGAATGCTCCTAATTCATCAAAACTCAAAAGTTGCTAAATTAGGGTTTCTCAAGAAAAGTCAACCAAACTTTGACCAAGCATAACTTTTTCATACTTTATTAGAAAGTTCTCATCCAAGGCTCATTTTGAAGAGAACTTAGTTCCCTAAAACTCATCTCCAGTCCTCAAGTCCAATAAATGCACTCATGGAAAGATATGAGTTCAGACATTATAGGTCATTCCAAAAAGTCAACAAAAACACCTTTTGGGTCAAAGCTCCTTACATGAACATGGAAGATCCAATTGAGATGAAACAAAAGAGGTTGCTTAGGGTACATCCTAAGCTTTCTAAAAAGTTCAGGAACACCCTCTTAGGGTCAAAATTGAGAGAGATATGTGTGATACGGTGGGAGAACTGACTTGAAGGTTTTGCGTTTGATCGCAAATGTTGCGGTTAGCAAGAGTTTCCACCGACTTTTCTTTTATCCAAAAGGAAAGGTGAAAAAGCACAAGAAATACCAAAAGGATGTTTTTTTTTTAAAGTGAGAAAGTAATTATGGGCATTCTACCTACTCAAAAGTCTTTCATGTTCATTTCCTCTTTCCTTTGACATTGGTATCTTACCATTTATTTGGTAAGTAACCCTATCTTTGGATGTAAACAGGACGGACGTGGGTCATCTTATAACCATGATTAGCAATGTTGCAAGGTATCTTAGCATTTTTCTTTAGGTACTAAGATCATTTTGAAAAGGCAACATAGATAGCGTCATCGAGGGACTACGATCTTGTATTTTGGCTTATTTTTTTGCTAAGATACCTCACATGCATAATATGGTCATTTTTGTAAGGCAACCAAGTGGATTTTACCCTAGGGGTGCTTGTGTGCAAGTGTATTGATTTTCATGCTTTGTTTAGTCTTTTATTAGAGTTTGCTACTTGTTGATTTTATCTTTCCATACAAGCCCTAATTACTAGCATTTATATAAAGCGATAAATTGCTAAAAGTAAAACTACTACGCTATTACAGCATTAGGGGAGGGGTGTACAAATTAACAAATGGGGATTGCAAGAAAATTAAACCTAATTAAATATTACAACCATATTGAATAAATGTACAATAATTGAATAAATAAACAAGGAGATAATGGAAAAGAAATTATTTTTGTTTAGATTTTGAAGAAAATGGTTTTAACCTAATTATCTAAAAAATAATAATTAATTAAAATAAGTAAAATTAAACCCTAGTTTAAAAGAAATAAAATTAATCAAGAAAGCATTTTTAGGTTTTTTTGTTTATGAAAAGTCTTGATTTAATTAAACTAATAAAAGGAAAGAATTTAATTAATTAAAATCCCTAAATTCTAATTTGATTTAATTAGAAAAGAAATTCAAAGAAAAAACTAAGTTACAAATTAATTTAATCAAGAAAAGAAATTTGTTAAGAAAAATGTTTTTTTTTGTTTTTAATAAATAAATAAAAACTAAAAGATGCTACTTTGAATAAATCACGAATAATGAAAATAAAAATATTTTTGGTGAGATTTTTATATATTCATAAAATAGACCTAATAAACTAGTAGTGTGCAAAATAATTAGGTCAAAAGGAGTTAAGTTGATGGGTTAAATAAATTGTTGAAGTTTGTTAAAAATGTAAAATGAGTCAAGTGATAAAAATAAGATTTTTGGTCCTGCCAAGGCTTGAACTCAAGACATTCAGGTTGCTGGCTCAAAATAATACCACTAGACCAGGCATGTGTTTATCGTGGTTTTTGGTAAACAACCGATGATCCTCCAAAAAGGAAAGTCCTTTTGGTTACTCGCGGGATCGATCAGATTGATCCCAAAACATATGCTAACTTTTATACTGGTTTGATGTAAAAATAGATATCTTGGAAGAACGCACGTTCGACCAAAGACAAGATGCTTGTGGTTTTGGAAAGTAAGAAAGTTAATAGAAATGCAGGTAAAGATGCACGAAAAGTAACTTCACAAAATAAGATCAAAGCAATGTAAAAAGACTTTGTTAATGAAAAATGGTGTTTCCAACGTACATTTCTCAGTTTATCCTTTCACACACAGCGGGTACTTGGACAATATTTGAGTAACTAGCACAATAGGTTGAACACACGGAAAAACTACACAGATTTCCTATTTTATACTAAAACTATGTAACCGTCGAGGGGTGGCTTTTCTCTAAGATGAAGACAAGTGTCCTCTGCAGGTCCCTCGACCTCTATCTTCCAGCCACGTCGCTTTCCTTTAACTGCTGGTGAAACTGTCTTTCCCTCCAACAATTCAAATTCAAATATCCTTCGCCTTTGGTGTCGAAACAAAGGTATGTTCTTCTCGTCGAAGGTCATAAGACCTTCTCGGTCGAAATCTTGATGGTGATTCCTGGTCGAAGACCAATATGTAACTTAGATATTTTCTCTAAGTTTTCCATCCATCGACATTCTCCAGCTTGGCTTTATTTATTCCATTTTTGGTCTATAAGACCAATATATAGTAGGTGTCGAATTCAGGAGCCAACAAATTGCCCCCCAAGAATGTCTATTTCGATGCCAAAAGAAATAGTCATTCTTTGATCTTTCTGTTCGACACATGTCTCCCTTGTTGTCCACAAAGGCCTAACGTGCGCTTTTCGTCTTCCAACAGCTGCCACTCTCGAAACCCATCATTACTCTTTTCCCAAGACGTCTTTTCACACAGCCGTTACCACGCTGCCATGATGACCATTACTCCTAGAACCTAGGCATGCATGTAAAACATTTCCCATCATATGCACGGTAACCGCTTCATGGTCTGCCACGTGCCCCACTACATCCATAGCATTAAATGGCTTTGACGAGACACACTCCTCCCTGGAGACTATAAATAGTCTTGAGCCTCTTCATTTGGAACTTTCACAACACTTAGCATTTTCAACTCTTCTGCATAAAACACCTTACATTGTCATCTTCGCTCCTTACTAATTTGCAAAAATGGCTTTCCTTTCTAACGCACCCAACAACCCCAAACCTAAGAATGTTGCTGATATACACCTCCAACCAGAGATCTTCCCTATAAACCCTTCACCTGCTTTGACTGACGGGCCACAGTTCATTTATGAACCCACGACTAGCGAAAGACGTGAGGTGTACGATTCCCAGCTTCTCATTCCTGTCAGGTACTCAAAAGATATATACGCTATGTATGGTCCTCTGTCCACATGCATCGATAATCCTATGAAGAATCGTGCTTTTTTCCCCACTCACCCAAGACTCAGACCTATAGGTTGTGTGAAGAAGCCCAAGGACGATCCTGAGGATGCGACTCCAGCTAACCAGCAACACGCTCAGACCAAGGAGGACATTAACCTTCAATTCATGAACAAAGGGAACAGGATATTTCGTTCGTGCCCTAATCTCTCTTTAGAGTATTAAGATTGGCTAAATAAGATGGAGAAGGCACAAACGTTCATCTGGAAGGAAATGGGGATTTACGATTTGGTGATGTTGTCGAAGACAAGATTGTATTATTGTCCTCTTATGTTGGTGTCTTCGCTATACTTCTGGGATAGCGCCCACTTCACATTTCATCTTCCCTATGGGATGGTGACCCCAACCCTCTTTGACATAGCAGCGATTATCGGTCTTCGACCGGCTGGCGATTATTTGGACCCAGAGGACCTATCTAAAGATGTCATTGGGTTTTCAGCTACAAAGCCTACATACACCACATTCATCAACCATTTCCATGATAAATCCTCCAGTACCGTGTCGGAGGTGGAACATATAGCTTTTCTTGCTATGTGGTTATCCTGTTTCGTCTTCTGCACCAAGTCTCTTCAAGTGACTAAGAAGATGCTCACGCTCGCAACACAGCTTCATCATGGCTACCCCCTCTGTCTGTCCGAATTGATTTTGGCCAATCTATATGAGTCTATCAGTAATGGTGTGACTCAACTCAAGGTCATAGGAGATAGGGCGAGCTTGCTTCTTTCTGGACCTTTCTGGCTTCTTCAACTTTGGCTCAACGCCACCTTCGAATCTTTTCTTCCTCGGAAGAATAAGATCAATGAAGCGGCCCCAGAAATCCTGAACAGGAGGGTCGAAGGTACCAGACTTGCTTTGCTGACTCCTACTGACGAGGGTCAACAATTTCAAAAGGCCTTCACAAGCTTCGTGATGATGTTTGCAGAGCGCAAACATTTTGTTTTGACTATGGCTCCTTTTGCTAGTCGAAAAGTCGGCCCAGAATGGTTTACTAGACCATTTCCTTTGACTGATGATGAATACTTGGAGGACGAATATGTGGGCATGTGGGAGTCGTTTCTTCGATGCAGAATCATGCCACTGAGATTCAAGAGCTTGAAGAATCAATTAAGTTTGATGGCTTACCAACCAAATCTCGTTTTTCAACAATTCAGCATTGTCCAGTCACTCTCATCACCCATTTATTCTCGAGAGAAACTGCTATTATTTTACAACGCAGACTACTCAGAGGATGCCGCTGCCAAGCATATTGGTAGGTACGTTGGTCGGACCGTACTAACCATGTTCGACTTCAATCTCAATTTTTTGTGTTCTAGCAATTTTGAAGGGTGGTGGAGGCAGTATTATGATGAGGAGTTCTTCGATGAGAAGGATTTCGCCCACCACCTTCGTGAGGCGTTTAAACTGGTCCTTGACAAGATCAAGAAAGGTATTACTTTCTTTTTCTTTTTTCCCTTTGTCTCAGATTTAATCATTTGAAGCTCGATTTATCTTTTTTTCTTGTATAGCTGTCAAGAGGACCAGTACAAAGAAGGATGCTGACAGCACTAAAGGGGGAGACCCTTCTGTTAACACTTTGCCCAAGGTATTTACTTTCTGCTATACCTTTATCCTTTACTATCTTCTGATATGGATACTGATTTCTTCGACTTATCTTTCTGGGTATTCATAAAACTACCCCCAAGAAACGGAAGGTCCAAGAGATCGAGATCTCTAGTGATGAAGAAAAGGAGTCCCCTCCTGTTCCTCTGAAGAGACAAAAGTTAAAGAAACCAGCTCCTACACTTGAGCCTCGTCCCAAAACAAAAATTAAGATTACAGCTACGAGGCCTCCTCCTGTAGTTATCAGAGATCCTACTGAGAAAGAAGTAGCTTCCAGGCTAAATAATCCCAGTGAGAGCGACAATTCCAGCCCCAGTGCCGAAGTTCCAATTCAGGTATTTGCTTCGACAAACAATCACTTACTTCTTGAACTAATCCTTTTTTCTATAAGAATTCTGAGAAAAAATTCTTTTAATCTTCAGGACACTGCTGGCACCTCTAAACAAGTCCCTACTCCTGTCGAAGGATCTATCACTCTATTAAATAGTGAGGGAGATCCTACTTATAGGCCTTCTTCAGCAAAAGGCTCTTTCGTGAGCTCAGCTGATGAAGTGAACCAAACTTCCGAACCTCAGTATGAGACCATATAGGAAGTCAATGAAGAAGTCCCTATAGGAGATCATGAAGACATTAGGGCTCTACTGGTTGACGTACAGAAATTCGAAGAAGAGGAGGCCATCGATGCTGAAGTTGTAATAGAGAGGGAAAGTGTATTGGTGGAGGACAATCAAGATGAAAGAATTCCAGAAGCTGGTGGCAGGGAAGGCCCTACTGAAGGGGCCCAAAATCCTACAAACACTGAAACTGCCCATATTCCAGTACAGGTAGCCAATGTGGTTGCTGCTGTTAATGAAGGTGCCCCTTCGACAGGGTCTCGAACTAAAGAGGACTTGGCCTTGCTGAAATAGCAAAATCCTCTAGGCTATTTGACTTCTATTCTAGAAGGGCGAGAGAGTTCTTCTGACCATAGTGTTTCGACTGCGTCCGGAAAGTCTACTTCGACCTCCGCTCTTGATGAGGCACTTCAGAAGGTTAAGGCACAATTATTCAAAAGAGATTTAATGCTAACAGTGATACGGTGGGAGAACTAACTTGGGATTTTGCGTTTGTGTTCGCAAATGTTCGGTTTAGCAAGAGTCGCCACCAACTTTTTATTTTATCCTAAGGAAAGGTCAAAAAGCACAGGAAAGACCTTTGAGATGTTTTTGTGGGTTCGGGGGGTAGATTATGAAAAGGGAAGGTGCTAGCACCCTTTTCATCCATGGTTATCCATGGGCTCTTAGTTACTTGTTTTAGATCACTTGCCTTTGTTTTTCAATTGCTTGAAATGGTGTTTTGTGTGTGTGGTTTTGAAAATGTTTTGAAAATGTTTTGAAAAAAGATGCCTTGTCTAGGCAACCTTTGTAAAAATTCGTTTGAATGTTTTACAAAGGTGTTTGTCTTTTTGAAAAGATGTTTAAATGTTTTGAAAGTTGTTTTGGAATTGTGTTGTGATGTGTGTTTGAAAAATGGCAAGGATGTTTTGCAAGTTTGATCAAGTAACTAAGAGGTATCTACCCTATTTTACTCAAAGATCTTTCTTATGTTTTTAACCTTTTTAACAGTGTTGTTTCACCATTGTATTTGGAGAACAACCTTGTGTTAGGATGTTGAACGGGACGGGCATTGGGACGTTTGTATAGTCATAGAAGGCAATATATGGGACGTTTTAGGAATGTCGTTTTAGGGACTAGATCGTTTACCGAAGGCAATATCGAGGGTTATCGAGGAACTACAATCTTTTATCGAGGGTCTTTGCTAAAACGCCCATGCTCGAGGGACATGACTATTTTCCGAGGCAACAAGTGAGATTACCCTAAGGGTGCATGTGTGCAAAGTGTGTTTTATTGCATGCATTTGTCTTTGATTTTTAGGTTGTCTACTTGTTGGTTTTATCTTGCCATACACACCTAGTTACTAGCATTTGTACAAAAATAAATCCTACACTATTACAACCATATTGAAGTGCATAGAAATGTAAAGGAAAAAATAAGATAAAAAGAAGTAAAAAATGAGCTCCTTCGATTTGGGCAGGAACAACCTTCGATTTGCATTCTGTTGGCCTCCTTCGATTGGGGCTGGCAACAGGAAAGTCACGTCTTTCGATTAATCCTTGGCAGGGGCGAGGTCCTGTCTTTTGATTGGGCAAAGGCAGCAGCAAGTTGTATCCTTCGACTGGGCCTGGAACCAGTATAAGATGCAATCTACCTTTCTGCCTCCTTCGATTGGGCCTGGAGTCAGTGAGGAAGCCTGAGGCTTCGTTTCATATTCCTGTTTCCTGTTTATTTCGTTTAAGATATTAAATAGCAACATGGCCTAAGGCCATGCTATCATTACCTCAGGGCCAGGTTAGTTCTTAAGGCATCTGTAACCAACCAAAGAACCAAACCAAAAGGAGAAGCAATAAAAACAAACTAAAGGATGGAAACAAAAAGGTAACAAACACTACGTATATATTTGAAATGAAAATGAAGCTTATTTACATGTTATGCTAGAAATGAAGGGTTCAAGGTTAAGAATGACTTACCTTGCTTGAGGCTGGAACGTGTGTTGGGCCTTTAAGTGGTTTCCTTGAATGCTTCTGGATTCGAAGGGAGGAACCAGAGGTTATGTCTTTGATACTGGATTCGAAAGAGAAGAACAAGTGTGAGGTTCTTCCTACTGGATTCGAAGGGTAACAAGGTATAGGGATGTTTCAGATTCTAAGGGGATAAGTGTTTGGATTCTGAGTATGTATTTGATGAGTGTTTAAGTGTTTGAGAAAATTTGGTGTTCTTGAGAATTTTCTGAAGATTCGTTCGCCTGGCCAAAAGATCCTCCTTAGCTTTGCAAAAGTTCCTGTATTTATAGAGAAAGAATGGACATGTTCGTCCATAGCCAGCCTTGCAAAGAATAATAAAATAATGTGGCGTGACAGTACATGTGGGGGGCCTGCTGGCAGTTGGGATGCAGAAGATGTGACTTATGCCTCTGACGTTGCTTGTGCTCATACCAAATTCAGGTTGAAAGCTGTTGTTGTACCCCAAAATTTTCCCTCCCATATTCTTCAAGGTTTATCAAGAGTCATCTCCAAATGGTTCAAGATTGGCTCAAGGATTGGACAGTCAAATGCCTCCTAAGCCAATCAAAATTAGGGTTTTGTTTCTTTCAAGGAATTTGAGGTTTTCAATGGTTCCATCAAGTCCCATAGGCCTATATACATTGTCAAGCATCTACATGTCAAGTTTTTATGTTTACAGCATAGTGATTAGTTTTTATATATTATATTTGTTTCTCATTATAATATCAAAGCAAGCAAATGGCCTGGTGGTAGATGCGCTGGACGTTGATCATTGGGACCTGGGTTCGAATCCCAGGTCCCCCAAAATGTTTCTATTGTTTTTCATAACGTGATCGCATGCAGGCTTTCCAACGTATTCCACCATATACCCCACACATCCAAGCGCCAAGTGGCTTGCAAGGCAGATCTGAAGGCAAAAGATGAGTGACTACCATGCTCTCTAGTCAAAGCACGCCTGGACAATTTCCAAAGTCAAACGGACTGGCAGCTTAATGGGCTTGGAAATTGCTAGCAAACCTCCAGAATTTGGCCCATCACCCCCTGGTTTCTTTATTCTTTTCTTTTCTATTTTAATTTCTATTTTCTTTTATTAATAACTATTATTAGTATTATTTAATTTACTCACATAATTATTTTTCATAATAAATTCAGAAACCTAAAATATTATTTATTTTCATTGTTTATTAATTTCACTATAAATTATTATTTTGTAAATAAATACTAACAAAATTGATTTAGTCTTTTAAATTAGGTTAACTTTAATCTTTTCACAATAAATAAAATTAACATAGAAGTAGGGTTTTCTTGACAACTTTTAATTTCTGTTATTTTTACATTAAAAAACTAAAAAATACTTTTTTCTTTTAATTATTTAATTAATTAGAATTAGGTTTAATTAAATGCAAAAAGGACAAAATTCCATTCTTTTCCCAAAAAGGGTCAAACCCTAAGGACTTCTCTGATTTAATTTCGCGCATATTATTCTTTTGATCATATTTATGTGTCTGCTCCGAGAATGTAATAGATAATTAGGACTTTTATCGCTTTCTTTATTTTCTCGCATTTATCTTTTCAAGGGTTATGTTTTTGGCGATGTAAATACCCGACGCCTTGTAATAGCGTAGATTTACTTTCCGCAATTTATTTTTCGCACAATTATTAACTGTTAACTATGCATGACAAGACTTGCCTGAAAATTAAAATCAACTCGTAGTTCACCATAATCCATGTGCAAAGATAATATAAATTGAAACCTGACACACTCGCACATGCCACTCCTAGGGTACGCCTCACTTGGTTGCCTCGACGTGGTTATTGAGTATAGGGTGTTTTAGAGGTCGCCCTCCTGTCTAAAGATCCAGTTGCCTCGAAACGGTTGCCTCGGATAAAAAAGGATCTAGGACATTAGGGTTACCGCTAAGGCGTCCTACTATTGCTTTGGTGACCACACATGTCCCATATAATCGAATTGACCCGAATAACTCCAACGACGATGCTACCTACTTCTCAATAGTGGGATAGTACTGTCTAAAGGACATTTACACAACTTAATTTCTTTAGAGTAGGTAGATTTCTCCTGGGTACTTGCTCTTTCCAAAACAAAACAACTTTTCACACTCACACTTTCAAACAAAGGTTTTCAAACAAACACTTCATACACTCTTGAGGACTGATACAAGAGTTACCTAGAAGTTTTCAAAACAAACTTTTTCAAAACCCACAAACACAAGAAAAGCAAACATTTTTTGAAAACATAGTGAGCAAGGACCTAAGAGCCCGTGGATAACCACGGATAGAAAGGGTGCTAACACCTTCCCTTTCTATAATCTACCTCCCGAACCGAGAAACATCTCGAAAAGGAATTTTGTTGTGCTTTTGTCCTTTCCTTGTTGGAGAAAATAAAAGACGGTGGCGACTCCTGCTTACCGCGACATTTTGCGAAACGCAAACGCGAACCAGCATTCCAAAACAGTCAGTTCTATTTCCACGGATCACAGAACTGGCGACTCTGCTGGGGACTATTATAAAAGTGAGGTGTACCTTAGGATTAGATCATTCTATGTTTTCAATTGTATGCCTTGTTTGCTTTAATATTGTGGGCTTGCATCGGAGTTTCATAGATCCTAACCCGGATCTGGGGGATACCTTTTAGAAGTAGCAACAAACTGTGAGGGAACTGTGCAGGGTATACCGACACGGTTGAAGCAGTTGCTACGTTGATGTGGCACTTTGGTGAGTACCGGTAACCCTTGAGTCAAGTCAAGGAGAGTACGGGGCCGCCGCGTGGTGTCGTGAAGCATCAACTGACCTTAGGAACCTTACTTGACCATCCTGGCCTCTTTAGGGGTAGTGAGATGACCGACTTTGGTGCAGTCCGAAGTTGGTAGATACTCGATACTACACTCATTAAGGGTTGTTTTCTTGGAATATTTTGGTCGCCAGTTAAGTGGCTAAATCAAAACAATGAACATAGAAAACAACCCAATGATATTGAGCTCCTTAGAACCCGGTTACTTTTGATAGGACAGGTTTTGAGCCAACCAACTTCAAGAGGGTAGTACCTAAACTTCATGTTGGCCTAAACTCTAAGCGTTGTCTGGTGTGACTTGTGTGCCTTATCATGTTTGCTTTTTGTGAATACTTGTGGTGGGCTTTTATCATAACATCATAACATCATAAATCATCATATGTATTTACTAACCACTTCAAGGGTTCGAATCTTCATCTTTGTTCTTGTTTTGTAGGACATGGAGATTATCCGCAGGAAAACAATTCAGGTCAACCTTGTAAGGATCCCTCCTCAGCTTAAGGAGCTTACATCCAGGATTCCCGAGAACTCTTCCTTCAGTGAAAGGCATGGTAGACTCATCAGCTTGGTCAACACCAATATTGAAGAAGATATGATAAAAGTTCTCTTCCAGTTCTTTGACCCCCTGCACCACTGTTTTACTTTCCCAGATTATCAATTGGTGCATACTTTGGAAGAGTTTTCTCAACTTCTGAAGGTTCCTATTCTTAGTCAACTACCCTACAACGGTACGGAAAAGGAACCAAAACTTGAAGAAGTTGCTCTAGCATTACATCTGCAACCATCTGATATCAAGGGGCATTGGGAAATCAGAAGTGGTATCAAAGGATTCTTGGCAAAGTTCCTGTTTGAGAAGGCCCAAGAATGTTGGAATTCTCTCGATCTACAAGCCTTTGAAGAAGTTGTGGCACTCCTTGTCTACGGGTTGGTCTTGTTCCCAAATCCTGATCAACTTATAGATATAAATGCTGTCAAGATTTTTATGTCCAGGAATCCCATACCTACATTGCTTGGGGACATCCTCCACTCATGTTACACTCGAACCATGAGAAAAAGAGGTGTTCTCATGTGCTGCACTCCTCTCCTGGCAAGGTGGTTTATTTCGCACCTTCCACAATCAGTTTTGAAGAATGAGCGGGGTTTGAGATGGTCACAACGGTTAATGACTCTTACACATTCTGATATACATTGGTGTTCTCGGTCCAGAGAAAATGTCACTATCATTGACCGTTGCGGAGAATTTCCTAATGTTCCTTTACTTGGAATTAGAGGAGGCATTACTTACAACCCATGTATGGCTTTTAGATAGTTTGGATATGCTCGGAGGGATGGCCCTCATGACATGTTGATTCCTGACATAGTTTTTAACTTCGACAATGATACGCAAGGACTTCGGCAGAGATTCATCAGAGTTTGGAGGATGCCTAACAAGGTGGATAGTAAGACCCTGGGGCACAAGAATTCCATTCCCCTTGAGCCTTACCTCAAGTGGGTACGAGCCCGCTCCCAGAAGCTTATGATGCCATATCCTCACATGTTCCCCGTGATCAAAGAGCCAGTTATGGAAGGAGAGGTTCCGTGCACCATTCTACATCCTGACATGCCAACGTCTTGGGAAGAAATGCGAAAGAGCTGGATCCAAGTAAAGGAAGAGCGGAATTCTCTTGAAGCCAATCTACATGCCAGTGAGAAGAAGGTCTTGGAGCTCACCCGCCTACTTCACGAGGAAAAGACCCTCAACACCTACATCGCTCCAAAGAGGATGCGCATTATCTTTTGGGGATTAAGTATTTTGTAATATTTTGCCCATGAGGCATTGATGTACTAAACAGATTACTTTTTAATATAATGTGTGTTCTTGTTTGGCTACAACAAATTTGAATTTTCGAACCCTTGAATGCATTGCATAAATAGCATACTGTTGTACCCCAAAATTTTCCCTCCCATATTCCTCAAGATTTATCAAGAATCATCTTCAAATGGTTCAAGATTTCTCAAGGGTTGCATAGTCCAAATGCCTCCTAAGCCAGTCAAAATTAGGGTTTTGGTTCTTTCAAGGAATTTAAGGTTTTCAATGGTTCAATCAACTCTCATGTGCCTATATACATTGTCAAGCATCTACATGCCAAGTTTCAAGATTCACAGTGCCAAATTCCACAGTCAAAAGCCCTATTTGATTCACAATCAACTGCAGGGGTAAAATGGTCATTTTGCAGTCAAAAGTCAAATTGTTGGTCAACATCTTATTTTTAGCACACAATAATCATTTGATCAAGTCTTGATCATGATTCCACAAGAATGGCTCAAAAATCATCAAAGATGCAAAAGTTACTATTTTTGGACAGTAGAAAAGTCAACTGTATCTTGACCAGGGCATAACTTTTTCATGGTTCATCAGAAAAATCCCATCCAATGCTCATTTTTAAAGAGGATGACATTTCCTACAACTCATATTCATATTCCAAGTACAAGAAATGCTCTCACAAAAAGTTATCAATTTCTACATTATATGTCAATTTCAAAAGTCAACAAAAATGCACTTTAAGTCAAAGACCATAACTTGAGATTGGTAAATCCAAATGACATGGGACCAAAGGCATTGGTTATAGGACTTCAAGACCTTTCCAAAATGTCTAAGAACATGTTCATATGATCAAAATTGAGCAAGATATGCATTGGAGAAGTTGGGAAATTTTTGTGAATTTGCAAAAGTCAACTTTGCTCAAAACACATCATTTTTGCTAATGGGCCTCAAATTTCTTCTTGAAACTTTGTCCAAGGCCTATGCACGACCCATTAAGCTTAAATTGAATTATTTTCTTATTTTTTATTAATTAATTGGATTTTTAATTGATTTTAATTCCTTTAATTAATTTAAAATGTAGGAAATTCAAAGATATGTTTTTTTCAATCTTTTGTGAAGCAAACAAGCTCAAGACAAGCTGGCAAATTCGTGTGCACATCAAGGGGACAAAAATCTCCAAGTTTGGCAAGTTTCCTCAATCAAAAAGATGCAAAAAGATATGATTGCAAATCAAATATTGAATCATCAATTTCATGGATTTCCTTGCAAGATTGTAACCTAATTCACTTCTACTATATATACATGAGCTAAACCTAATGCCATGGACGTGATTTTGCTGCATATAAAGCCATAACAACATTGAAAAAAACCAAGAAAAAGTGAAAATTGTTTTCAATCTTCCAGGCTAATTCAGAGCATTATAGTGATTCTAATACCTTGCAGGAACTCTCAGAAACATATTGCAATCAAGACCAAGCCTTAAACCTACAGAATCTGTCAAGAACAAACTCACGGTTTGCTTATTTTTTCCATAATCGAACCTCATGATTTGTGCATCATTAACATGATTTCTTGTATGTTTTGTGTTGCTTGAATCCACAGGAAGCTTTTGGCATAGGTTAATTGCATTAAAACGCACAGAATCAGAATTTGCCATGAACGAATTTTAGGGTTCCTCAGTTCTTGAATTAGGGCTTCACTATCCAGGCAAAATTGGGACCTCTAAGACCTATGGTTGAAATCATTGCAATCAGACGAATTGAATGCCATATTCGCGAAATATTTATATAGCCTAGGATTCTATTCGCTATTTTTCCTCATGTCAAATTGTGGGGGTTAAAAACCCCCGCTATCCATTTGTTCTTTTTGCAGGCAAACGAGGAAGACGACTGCGTGTTGGTTTGTGATTGGTCCATTCAAAAGGAACGCGCGCTTTTTTCATAATTTCCAGCATATCATTTGTTTGTATATATTATAATTGATTATTATCATACTAACAAATGCAAGCGAATGGTGTAGTGGCTAGTGAGGTGGCTGGTAATCATTGGGACCTGGGTTCGATTCCCAGGTCCACCCAAATAATTGTTTCTATTTTTCATAACATGATTACATACAGGCACTGAAAAGCATTCCACCATGTACTGCAAACCTCCAAACGCCATGTGTCTCTGAGCCCAGATCTGAAGGCCAAGCGTGAGGGTTCATGGTACTCCCAGTCAATGAATGTGCAGCTAATCATTAAAGTCAAACAGGCTTATGTGCTTATTGGGCCAGAATTGCTAGCATAACTCCTCTTTGGGCCAACACCCCCCTGGTTAATTATTTTCTTTTTATTTTCTTTTACTAATTATTATTATTAATTATTATTATTACTTAATTAACTTAATTAATATTTTCCATAATAAATTCAGACAATTAAAAATGTAAATATTATTTATTTTATTATTTATTATTTTCACTATTAATTATTATTTTGTAAATAAATGTAATTAATTAATTTAGTTGTTTTAAATTAGGTTAACTTTAATCTTTTTCATAATAAATAAAATTAACATAGAATTAGGGTTTTTCTTTTGACAATTTTAATTCCTTTTATTTTATTTTCATTAAAACATAAAAAACACAAAAATACTTCTTTTTCTTTTAATTATTTAATTAATTAGTAAATTAGGTTTAATGTTAATTAATTGCAAAAAGGACCAAATTCTTTCTTTCCTCAAAAAGGGTCAAAACCCTAAGGACGTCCTGATTCGATTCCTTTTGCGCATTATTATTTATTTGATCATATTTATGTATCTGTTCCGAGAATGTAATAGATAATTAGGACTCTTTTATCGCTCTCTTTATTTTCTCGCATTTATTTTCCAAAGGGTTATGTTTTTGGCGATGTAAATACCTGACGCCTTGTAATAGCGTAGATTTACTTTCCGCCATTTATTTTCCGCATAATTATTAACTGTTAATTATGCATGACAAGACTTGTATGAAAAATAAAATCAACCTGTAGCTCACAATGATGCATGTTCAAAGATAATCTTAACATGAAACCTTACACACGTGCACATGCCACTCCTAGGGTACGCCTCACTTGGTTGCCTCGACGTGGTCATCAAGTATAGGGTGTTTTAGAGGTCGCCCTCCTGTCTAAAGATCCAGTCGCCTCGAAACGGTTGCCTCGGATAAAAAAGGATCTAGGACATTAGGGTTACCGCTAAGGCGTCCTACTATTGCTTTGGTGACCACACATGTCCCTATAATCGAATTGATCCAAATAACTCCAACGACGGTGCTACCTACTTCTCAATAGTGGGTTAGTACTGTCTAAAGGACTCTTACACAGCCTAATTCCTTAGAGTAGGTAGATTTCTCCTGGGTACTTGCTCTTTCAAAAAACAAAATAAACTTTTCGCACTTACACTTTCAAAAAGTTTTCAAACAAACACTTCATACACTCTTGAGGACTGATACAAGAGTTACCTAGAAGTTTTTCAAACTAAACTTTTTCAAAACCCACAAACACAAGAAAAGCAAATATTTTTTGAAAACTTAGTGAGCAAGTACCTAAGAGCCCGTGGATAACCACAGATAGAAAGGGTGATAACACCTTCCCTTTCTATAATCTACCTCCCGAACCGAGAAACATCTCGAAAAGGAATTTTGCTGTGCTTTTGTCCTTTCCTTATTGGAGAACATAAAAGACGGAGGCGACTCTTGCTTACCGTGACATTTCGCAAACCAGCATTTCAAAACAGTCAGTTCTATTTCCACCAATCACAGAACTAGCGACTCTGCTGGGGAAATTATTATAAGTGAGGTGTACCTTAGGATTAGATCATTATATGTTTTCAATTGTATGCCTTGTTTGCTTTTAATATTGTGGGCTTGCATCGGAGTTTCATAGATCCTAACCCGGATCTGGGGAATACCCTTTAGGTAGCATAAGCTGTGAGGGACCTGTCCGGCGTAGACCGACACGGGTGAAGCAGTAGCTACGTTGGTGTGACACCTTGGTCTGTATCGATATCCCTTGTGTTGGAACGAGGAGAATATGGGTCTTCTGAGGAGTCATTAAGCACCAATCGACCTTAGAACCCTAAATTGACCTAACTTGGCCATAGAACAGTAGCAGTATGCTACACTCATTGAGGCTAAACTCTCGCGATGGTTCTGGTCGCAAGAAAAGATTGTGAAGCTGGAGTTATGACCGATTGAGGGTAGTCAGTGATATTGAGATCCTCTAGAACCCGGTTACTATTTTCTAGGACATGTCTTAACCAACGAAACTGAAAGAGGGTAGTACCTAAACTTCATGCTGGCCTAAACTCTAAGGGTTGTCTTCTGTGACTTGTGTGCCTTCAAACTTGACTACTTGCATATTCTTGCTATCTGACACATGAGTTTCTTGCAGGTTTTGTTTACAGTCCTTAATCTGGACTTATTACAGGGCTTACTTACACCTCACACCTTTGCATCCACGTACATAACATCATACCATCATACCATTGCATACATCCTGCATGAGGATTAATCCATTTCAAGGATATCAAGGGTTTGTGATGCATGTCATGATGAACCAACTATCTAGCAAGGGGCAAAGGGGATTTATTTTCCTCTAGCCAAGGTTGCGTGGAGATCAAAACATGATAACCTGAGTCAGGGGCTATGACCCACTCAATATGGTGAGCTTTGACTCTTGAATAAGGACTCCCAACAACATGAAGTTCCTTCAATCAAGCTACCCGGATTAAAATTCTAACAAGTTTCTCTGTTTACCCTGCGAGATCCTTGAAAACATTGCATACATATATCATACATATCATTGCATAATAGGTCATCTGATACAGGTCTCTCACGTTCTCATTGTTTATTTCAGCAATGGCCCTCCAACAAGACAACCAGGAGTTCCATACTCAAGAGACTCAGTTCAGGGAAATCCTCCTAAACCTATCCAATGGGCAGGAAGAGTTGAGAACACTCCTCATGGGGAATTTGGTTAAGAAAAGTCCCGAAGACGATAAGGACGAACGGCTGAAACATCTGCAAGCTGAGGTAGATGCAATGAGAACCCAGATGCTGGGGCAGATGACTCTCATTCAAGATTTAGCTCAAAGACAAGAAGAGCTCAGGGTCCTCGTCAGCAAGCTGCTTCAAAATAACCAAGTGAGGTAGACGACTAGGGTTGAAGATCAAGCTATCATTCAACCACCTTTGGGGCAAGAAGACAAGAGAAAAGCTCCTCAACTTGCTTCAGGGTCACAAGCCCAGCATCAACCTCGCCAGCATCAACAGGGTAATCGACGTAAGCGAAATACGTCTGGAAGACATTTCTCTAAGACTGATATACCATCATCTCTCATACTAAAACGCTTGTTGGAGGTCAATCTGCTTACGTTAAAGGATCCTCCCCGGAAGCCCAACACAACCTCCCCAAGGTATAACCCTGATGAAAGATGTGCCTACCATTCTGACAGTCCTGGACATGACACCGACGACTGTTGGAGTCTGAAGAACAAGATCCAAGACTTGATCGACAGAAAGGTGCTGGAGTTCATGCCGGATGGCGAGATGAAAATCTTCCCCTGAGAATTCTTCCTCTGAGATGCCAAATCATTGGAGACTTTTGTTCATTTGAATTCTGATATTGTATTTTTCTTTGCTTATTCAAACAATTATCATGTCAAACTCTCTTATTTCATTAATGCATTACACGTGTCTGTTTTGAAGTAATTGTGTTCACTATGCTTAAAATTGCTTTCATTTTTTTGTGATGTTCGACTCTAGATTAAAGAATTCTAAACCTTTTGAGGGAGGATGACAAAAACGATACCATGATCTTTACAGTATGCTTTTGAACAGACCCCGCTGACGATGTACAGGCATTGTTTCAAATCCTAAACAGTGGAGTTATAAGGAAGATAATCCCTCGTCAACCCCTTTGAGCCAAAGAAGTTGGAGTTTTTTTTCTTTTCAAAAATTAAAACCCTTAATCATAACCTGGGGCAGGGTAGTTTTCTCAGTTGATCCAGGTGCACAATGAACAGCATCAAAGGAGTCCTTCCAAAAACAAAAGATGGGGATGGTTCTGTATAATCGTCAAGACAGGAAGTCATTATCTCTCAAAATAAAAGCCCAATAAGTCAAAACCTATGAAGGAGACTTACAAAACTGGGGAATCCCACTGACTATAATCACAAAAGAAACAGTTCAGGCAAAAGACAGGGATAATAAAATCGAAAAGAAAGAGGTCCTACGAACCCTCGACAAAAAAGAAAGGACTGCCTGGTCAAAATAAAACTTTCAGTATCCGAACCATCACCGGAATAACAGAGCAAAGACTCAAACACGATCTAATGCATGATTACCTGAGTTTAGGATTGAAGAACATCACGAAGAGCGGGTGGGTACAAATATAATTTGAGCCTTTATCCTTTGTTTCTTAAACCGTGAACCAGGCTACGTTATAACCCTTAAAAATCCTAGCTGAAGCATGGGTTAGTTCGAAAGCATATTGTTACCAAAGGTATCCTGACTCCTGTAGGGCTCGCTGTAAAATCTTGAGTTGACATCACATTTTACAAAATTTGCTTGTTTTACTGAAAAATGCATTTTCAAAAACTTCGAGACAGACATAAGCTTTGCATTTCTTGAAATAATATTGTTTGCATATGACTATTTATTCAAACAGCAGAGAAATTCGCATGACGAATATCTAGTGAACAAAAGCGCTTCCAATCAAGGGGCACGACATGATCATGGTCTATCATCTGGGGCATTCTAGTCAAGATTCAGAGAATCTCTCAAAAGCCAAATGGCCAGAGGTAAATCTCCATCTGAGTCACTTGGGGCATTGGGCATGAATTCCAGCGACAAATCTGGTACGATCAAACATCTTCTGGTAATATGGCAACACAATACTACTGACAGTGGCAACTCCGTACATTCTAAGAGCGTGGACATAGTCGAAAAAATACTACGCATAATCAAAGACCCGCTAGATCGACTGGCCTAGGCAAAAATAAGGGCTTCCCGGCGAACCAAAAGGGTTCGGGCAAAAATAAGGGATGAAAATGGAAAAATCTGTACACCTGGCAAGTCGAAAACCTGAAAAGGAGGCTTGGGCAAAAATGGGTATCCCGGTGGACTGAAAACCCGAAAGGGCGGTCCAGGCAAAAGTTAGGGATCAAAGCGTACGACTATGTCCCGGCATCTCGTCACTTGCCTACCAGAAGAAGATTTGTCAAATCGGCAGTCATCAAGCACCTCCACAGGTACCTTCTCCCACAGAAGCTGGGGCAATAGAAATGGTCCAAACTGTACAAGCTGCTTTGTCCACCAAGGTACCAAGGTAAGTTCAGCTGAAGAATATGACCAAGATATCTTCGCTCCCCGCAGAGCAGGACAAGATTCAACAACACTCTCCCCAAGCAGAGTGGGTCGCCCGTCAGCCCTAAAAAGGCACAATATCTCCAGCAAGTCAGCAACACTCTCCCCAAGCAGAGTTAGCCTACAGTCAGCCTTAAGGAAGTTGGATATCCCCAGAAGATCTTAATATTCTCCAGCAGAGTATAAAGATATTCCTCAGCAAGCATCCCCGACAGTCTTAATATTCCTCGACAGAAATATAAGATTGTTCCCCGGAGGAATACAGACACCCCAGTGGAGCCACTTCCCCAGTACAGTTCAAAAGTTTCCCCAAGAGAGTTGAACCATCTCCCCAGTAGATTCTGGAAGCTTATCCCCAGTAGATTCTGGAAGCTTATCCCCAGTAGAGTCTGGAAGTTGGTCCCCTGCAGAGTACAAATATCTCTTCCCAGTCATATTCAGAGGTTATCCCCCACCAGAGTCTAACTGGGTTATCCTCAGCAAATTGCAACGGAAAGATCGTCCTCGGCGAAGTTCTTCCTATCCCCAGAGGAGTTCATCAAATCCCTCAACAGAGCTTATCAACGGAATCCCCAACAGAGTTATCGTTAAAACCTCAGCGAAGCATCTCTTCCCATAGAGTAATTCCCCGCAGAGTAATCTCTCCACCAGGTTTATTCCCCAACGGAGTCATCTTCTCCTACCGGTCTATTCTTGCAAATCATCTTCGTCATCATCCCCAGCGGAAACGAAGGACTCTACTCTTCAACATCAGCCCAGGATTCAACGAACTTCCCGGCATTCGTCAAGGATTTATTTTCTCAAGACGAAGATACATTCATAAACATCACATTGTCATACATCATGATACATGCATATACGCATCATATCATACAATCTCATTTATGTTGATAACATCATTGCCCGATCCATATCATGCATTGTATATGACTAACCTTTACCTTTCAGGAAAGATGCAGTTAAACTCTAAGCCCAGTCAAAGAAGACAAATCCAGTCAAAGAAGACAAATCCAGTTAAATCAATTCCTAAAGATTTTTCTGATGCAAACCCGTCATTGAAGACAACCCGTCGTTGAAGACAACCTGTCATTGAAGACAACCCGTCACTAAAGACAACCCGTCATTGAAGACAACCCGTCGTTGAAGACAACCTGTCATTGAAGACAACCCGTCATTGAAGACAACTCGTCGTTGAAGACAACCTGTCATTGAAGACAACCTGTCATTGAAGACAACCCGTCGTTGAAGACAACCTGTCATTGAAGACAACCTGTCATTGAAGACAACCTGTCATTGAAGACAACCTGTCATTGAAGACAACCCGTCATTGAAGACAACCTGTCAATAAAGACAGCCCGTCAATAAAGACAACCTGTCAATGAAGACAACCCGTCCATGAAGACAACCCGTTAAAGGAGACAACTCGTCAAAGAAGACAAAATCTCCCCTGGTTAATTTAAATCGATCCCTAAAGATTTTTCTGAGATAACCTGTCAGTAGAGACAACCCATCAACCTTCTTAAGTTCCAGATTTGATACCTGTATCTAGCCAGGGCATGTCTGTGAGCGACTGATTAAAGGTCTACACCTGTATCCAGCCAGGAAAGTTATCTCGATCAACCTTTTGAAGTTCCAGATTCGATACCTGTATCTAGCCAGGGCATATCTGTAGACGACTAATTCCAGATTCGATACCTGTATCTAGCCAGGGCATATTTGTGGGCGACTAATTTCAGATTCGATACCTGTATCTAGCCAGGGCATATCTGTGAGCGACTGATTAGAGTTCTACGCCTGTATCCATCCAGGAAAGCTATCTCGATCAACTTTTGGAAGTTCCAGATTTGATACCAGTATCTAGCCAGGGCATATCTGTGAGCGATTGATTGTAGATCTATACCTGTAACTAGCCAGGAAAGTATCTGCATGAAGAGTTTGAAGATCAATACCTGTAGCAAGCCAGGAAATTATCTTTCTTTCTCAGGTACGCAAGTTCTCGCTAAGGAATCTCTTACGCGATCGACACCCCCGGATGGCATCTTTAAGCCCATCTCCACAACTATCCATTACACTTCCAAATGGCATCTATAAGCCCATTCCCGACAAGGTTATGTCACATCTCCAGATGGCATCTACAAGCCCATCCTCCTATCCACCATATCTCCAAATGGCATCTATAAGCCCATTCCCAACATCACATTGCTGATACTCCACTATGCGAGTGCAAATTTCTGGGCACTCTAGTGTTCAATCATCTTCCACCTTCGGATCACGAAAGGCACGCAAGCCAATCTACATCCTCAGGTCTAGAAGATTGAACAGGGGCAACTGTTGTACTCCAAAATTTGCCCTCCCATATTCCTCAAGATTTATCAAGAATCATCTTCAAATGGTTCAAGATTTCTCAAGGGTTGCACAGTCCAAATGCCTCCTAAGCCAGTCAAAATTAGGGTTTTGGTTCTTTCAAGGAATTTGAGGTTTTCAATGGTTCAATCAACTCTCATGTGCCTATATACATTGTCAAGCATCTACATGCCAAGTTTCAAGATTCACAGTGCCAAATTCCACAGTCAAAAGCCCTATTTGATTCACAATCAACTGCAGGGGTAAAATGGTCATTTTGCAGTCAAAAGTCTAATTGTTGGTCAACATCTTATTTTGAGCACACAATAATCATTTGATCAAGTCTTGATCATGATTCCACAAGAATGGCTCAAAAAATCATCAAAGATGCAAAAGTTACTATTTTTGGACAGTAGAAAAGTCAACTGTATCTTGACCATGGCATAACTTTTTCATGGTTCATCAGAAAAATCCCATCCAATGCTCATTTTGAAGGGGATGACATTTCCTACAACTCATCTTCATATTCCAAGTACAAGAAATGCTCTCATAAAAAGTTATCAATTTCTACATTATAGGTCAATTTCAAAAGTCAACAAAAATGCACTTTAAGTCAAAGACCATAACTTGAGATTGGTAAATCCAAATGACATGGGACCAAAGAAATTGGTTAGAGGACTTCAAGACCTTTCCAAAATGTCCAAGAACATGTTCATATGATCAAAATTGAGCAAGATATGCATTGGAGAAGTTGGGAAATTTTTGTGAATTTGCAAAAGTCAACTTTGCTCAAAACACATCATTTTTGCTAATGGGCCTCAAATTTCTTCTTGAAACTTTGTCCAAGGCCTATGCACGACCCATTAAGCTTAAATTGAATTATTTTCTTATTTTTTTATTAATTAATTGGATTTTTAATTGATTTTAATTCCTTTAATTAATTTAAAATGTAGGAAATTCAAAGATATGTTTTTTCAATCTTTTGTGAAGCAAACAAGCTCAAGACAAGCTGGCAAATTCGTGTGCACATCAAGGGGACAAAAATCTCCAAGTTTGGCAAGTTTTCTCAATCAAAAAGATGCAAAAAGATATGATTGCAAATCAAATATTGAATCATCAATTTCATGGATTTCCTTGCAAGATTGTAGCCTAATTCACTTCTACTATATATACATGAGCTAAACCTAATGCCATGGACGTGATTTTGCTGCATACAAAGCCATAACAACATTGAAAAAAACCAAGAAAAAGTGAAAACTGTTTTCAATCTTCCAGGCTAATTCAGAGCATTATAGTGATTCTAATACCTTGCAGGAACTCTCAGAAACATATTGCAATCAAGACAAAGCCTTAAAGCTACAGAAACTGTCAAGAACAAACTCACGGTTTGCTTATTTTTTCCATAATCGAACCTCATGATTTGTGCATCATTAACATGATTTCTTGTATGTTTTGTGTTGCTTGAATCCACAGGAAGCTTTTGGCATAGGTTAATTGCATTAAAACTCACAGAATCAGAATTTGCCATGAACGAATTTTAGGGTTCCTCAGTTCTTGAATTAGGGCTTCACTATCCAGGCAAAATTGGGACCTCTAAGACCTATGGTTGAAATCGTTGCAATCAGACGAATTGAATGCCATATTCGCGAAATATTTATATAGCCTAGGATTCTATTCGCTATTTTTCCTCATGTCAAATTGTGGGGGTTAAAAACCCCCGCTATCCATTTGTTCTTTTTGCAGGCAAACGAGAAAGACGACTGCGTTTTGGTTTGTGATTGGTCCATTCAAAAGGAACGCGCGCTTTTTTCATAATTTCCAGCATATCATTTGTTTGTATATATTATAATTGATTATTATCATACTAACAAATGCAAGCGAATGGTGTAGTGGCTAGTGAGGTGGCTGGTAATCATTGGGACCTGGGTTCGATTCCCAGGTCCACCCAAATAATTGTTTCTATTTTTCATAACATGATTACATACAGGCACTGAAAAGCATTCCACCATGTACTGCAAACCTCCAAACGCCATGTGTCTCTGAGCCCAGATCTGAAGGCCAAGCGTGAGGGTTCATGGTACTCCCAGTCAATGAATGTGCAGCTAATCATTAAAGTCAAACAGGCTTATGTGCTTATTGGGCCAGAATTGCTAGCATAACTTCTCTTTGGGCCAACACCCCCCTGGTTAATTATTTTCTTTTTATTTTCTTTTACTAATTATTATTATTAATTATTATTATTACTTAATTAACTTAATTAATATTTTCCATAATAAATTCAGACAATTAAAAATGTAAATATTATTTATTTTATTATTTATTATTTTCACTATTAATTATTATTTTGTAAATAAATGTAATTAATTAATTTAGTTGTTTTAAATTAGGTTAACTTTAATCTTTTTCATAATAAATAAAATTAACATAGAATTAGGGTTTTTCTTTTGACAATTTTAATTCCTTTTATTTTATTTTCATTAAAACATAAAAAACACAAAAATACTTCTTTTTCTTTTAATTATTTAATTAATTAGTAAATTAGGTTTAATGTTAATTAATTGCAAAAAGGACCAAATTCTTTCTTTCCTCAAAAAGGGTCAAAACCCTAAGGATGTCCTGATTCGATTCCTTTCGCGCATTATTATTTATTTGATCATATTTATGTATCTGTTCCGAGAATGTAATAGATAATTAGGACTCTTTTATCGCTCTCTTTATTTTCTCGCATTTATTTTCCAAAGGGTTATGTTTTTGGCGATGTAAATACCTGACGCCTTGTAATAGCGTAGATTTACTTTCCGCCATTTATTTTCCGCACAATTATTAACTGTTAATTATGCATGACAAGACTTGTATGAAAAATAAAATCAACCTGTAGCTCACAATGATGCATGTTCAAAGATAATCTTAACATGAAACCTGACACACGTGCACATGCCACTCCTAGGGTACGCCTCACTTGGTTGCCTCGACGTGGTCATCAAGTATAGGGTGTTTTAGAGGTCGCCCTCCTGTCTAAAGATCCAGTCGCCTCGAAACGGTTGCCTCGGATAAAAAAGGATCTAGGACATTAGGGTCACCGCTAAGGCGTCCTACTATTGCTTTGGTGACCACACATGTCCCTATAATCGAATTGACCCAAATAACTCCAACGACGGTGCTACCTACTTCTCAATAGTGGGATAGTACTGTCTAAAGGACTCTTACACAGCCTAATTCCTTAGAGTAGGTAGATTTCTCCTGGGTACTTGCTCTTTCAAAAAACAAAACAAACTTTTCGCACTTACACTTTCAAAAAGTTTTCAAACAAACACTTCATACACTCTTGAGGACTGATACAAGAGTTACCTAGAAGTTTTTCAAACCAAACTTTTTCAAAACCCACAAACACAAGAAAATCAAACATTTTTTGAAAACATAGTGAGCAAGTACCTAAGAGCCCGTGGATAACCACGGATAGAAAGGGTGCTAACACCTTCCCTTTCTATAATCTACCTCCCGAACCGAGAAACATCTCGAAAAGGAATTTTCCTGTGCTTTTGTCCTTTCCTTATTGGAGAACATAAAAGACGATGGCGACTCTTTCTTACCGCGACATTTCGCGAACCAGCATTTCAAAACAGTCAGTTCTATTTCCACCAATCACACATACCATGCATCATATGCATAACAGGTACACTTTTTTACAGGTCGCTTATCTTCTTCGCTGTTTATTTCAGCAATCATCATGACTTCTGAACCTACTAATGAACAAGCTATCAAGGCCCTCCAGGCCCAGAATGCCCAGTTCCAAGAGATGGTTATGAGCCTAGCCCAGGGTCAATAGGAGTTGAAGACTCTGCTTTTGAAGAAGAAGAAGAAGAAGAGGACTGTCTTGTTCAATACCGGACGCAGATATGGGAATGCACTGCAGAATGAGGTTGAGCTGACTACCTCATCTGTAGGCAAAGACAGTCCACAAGAGAGAAGGGTTCCCAGTCCCGTGGTCTCCGACAACAAGACGGATTACAATGATGAACAGTACCCTCCCGCTGAGGACAGGTACAAACAGCTGGAGGACCGCTTAAGTGCTATGGAGATTCAACATGTGCCCGAGTTGGACTTTGGATACCTAGGCTTATCCTCTGGGGTGGTGATTCCCCACAAGTTCAAGGCACCTGCTTTTGCAAAGTACGACGGAGCTTCCTGTCCTAAGTTGCACCTCCGATCGTATGTAAGAAAGATCCAACCTTATACAGCTGACAAGAATTTATGGATCCATTTCTTCCAGGATAGTCTTTCAGGGGCTCAACTCGAATGGTTCTATCAGCTGGATGGAGCCAGTATTCGTAACTGGGAGGACTTGGCTACTGCGTTCTATAAGCAGTATCAGTATAATTCCGACCTCGCTCTTACGCGTACCCAACTCCAGGGTATGTCACTAGGGACGGGTGAAGGATTTAAGGAGTACGCTCAAAAGTGGAGAGACCTTGCCGGAAGGGTGCAGCCACCTTTAACTGACCGTGAACTTGTCGATATGTTCTTGGGGACCCTGTCTGGTCCTTTCTTCAACCATCTGATTGGGAATTCTTCTGCTGGGTTTACAGACCTTATCTTGACTGGTGAGAGAATAGAAGCTGGTATCAAGTCTGGGAAAATACAGAAGGGTGACTCCTCGAACACTGAGAAAAAACCATTCAAGAAAGAATCTAGTGTTGTCTATGGTTCGAGAAGACAGAATAGGTCCGAACACCGCCAAGATGTCAATGCGGTAGTTATTTCAAAACCGGCCAGTGCTCCTCAACATCGCAACCAACAAAGGGAAGAGAGACCTAGAAGGCAATTCACTCCCCTCAGCATGACCTTGTCCCAGATATTGCCACAGTTGCTGAAGACCAATTTGGTAACTCTGAGGGACCCTCCTAAGAATCCGAACACTACACCTTCAAGGTATAACCCCAACGCCCGCTGCGCTTATCATTCTGACAGCCCGGGGCATGCTACAGATGATTGTTGGACTTTGAGGAACAAGGTTCAGGACCTAATCGATGAAAAAGAGGTTGAGTTCGAAGCGCCCGAGACTCCCAATGTGATCACTACTCCCTTGCCAAAACAGGGCTAGGATTGAAAGCACTTTTGTTCATTTGAATTCTGATATTGTATTTTTTCTTGGCTTATTCAAACAATTGTCATGTCAAACTTTATTACTTTATCAATGCATCACATATGTCTGTTTTGAATCAATCCATTCGTATTCACTATATTCAAAATTGCTTTCATTTTTTGTGATAATCAACTCTTGATTAAAAATTCTAAACCTTTTGAGGGAGGATGACGAAAACGATACCACGATCTTTACAGTATGCTTTTGAACAGACCCCGCTGATGAAGTACAGGCATTGTTTCAAATCCTAAACAGTGGAGTTATAAGGAAGATAATCCCTAGTCAACCCCTTTGAGCCAAAGAAGTTGGAGTTTTTCTTTTCACGCAAAAATTAAAACCCTTAATTATAACCTGGGGCAGGGTAGTTTTCTCGGTTGATCCAGGTGCACAATGAATGGCATCAAAGGAGTCCTTCCAAAACAAAAGACAGTGATGGTTCCCTATAATCGTCAAGACAGGCAGTCGTTATCTCTCAAAAACAAAAGCCCAACAAGTCAAAACCTATGAAGGAGGCTTACAAAACTGGGGCATCCCGCTGACTGTAATCACAAAAGAAACAGTTCAGGCAAAAAGACAGGGATAATAAAATCAAGAAGAAAGAGGTCCTACAAACCCTCAACAAAAAAAAATGACTGCCTGTTGAAAATAAATTGTCTGTATCCAAACCATCACTGGTATATCAGAGCAAAGACTCAAACAAGATCTGATGCACGATTAGCTGAGTTTAGGATCGAAGAACATCACGAAGAATGGGTGGGTACAAATAAAATTTGAGCCTTTATCCTTTGTTTCTTAAACCGTGAACCAGGCCACGTTATAACCCTTAAAAGTCCTAGCTGAAGCATGGGTTAGTTCGAAAGCATACTGTTACAAAAGGTATCCTGACTCCTGTAGGGCTTGCTGTAAAATCCTGAGTTGACATCACATTTTACAAAATTTGCTTGTTTTACTGAAAAATGCATTCAAAAACTTCAAGACAGACATAAGCTTTGCATTATTAAAATAACATTGTTTGCATATGACCATTTGTTTGAACAGCAGAGAAATTCGCACGATGAATATCCAGTGAACAAAAATCTTCTCAAGGGTCACATCAAATGGAAAAACACTTCCAATCAAGGGGCACGGCATGATCATGGTCTATCATCTGGGGCAGTCCAGTCAAGATTCAAGGAATCTCTCAAAGATTCCAAATAGCCTGGGACGGATCTCCATCTGAATCAACTGGGGCATTGGGCATGAATTTCAGCGACAAATCTTGCACGATCAAACATCTTCTGGTAGTATGGCGACACAACACTACTGAGAGTGACAACTCCCTACATCTTGAGAGCATGGACATAGTCAGAAAATACTGCGCATAATCAAAGACCCGCTAGGTCGACTGGCCTAGGCAAAAATAAGGGCTTCCCGGCGAACCAAAAGGGTTCGGGCAAAAATAAGGGATGAAAATGAAAAAATCTGTACACCCGGCAAGTCGAAAACCTGAAAAGGCGGCTTGAGCAAAAAAAGGGTATCCCGGTGGACTGAAAACCCGAAAGGGAGGTCCAGGCAAAAATCAGGGATCAAAAAGCGTACGACTATGTCCCGTCATCTCGTCACTTGCCTACCAAAAGAAGATTCATCGATCAGCAGTTATCAAGCACCTCCACAGGTACCTTCTCCCACAGAAACCGGGGCAATAAGAATTGTTTGAACTGTACAAGATGCTCTGTCCACCAAGGTACTGAGGTATATATTCAATTGAAGAATGTAACCAGGATACCGTCACTCCCCGCAACAAAAGACAACAATGGTAGCTCTCACCACTGAGACTTGCAACTACGGATGAATCAGCCATACCCTCTCCCAAGCAGAGTTGGTCTCCCATCAGTCCTAAAAAGGCACGGTATCCCCAGCAAGTCAGCGACACTCTCCCCAAGCAGAGTTAGGCTACCGTCAGCCCTAAGGAATTTAGGTATCCACAGTAGATCTTAGTATTCTCCAGCAGAGTATACAGATATTCCTCAGCAAGCATCCCCAGCGGTCTTAATATTCCTCGACAGAAATATAAGATTGTTCCCCGGCAGAATACAGACACCCCAGTGGAGCCATTTCCCCAACACAGTCCAAAAAGTTTCCCCAGGAAAGTTGAACCATCTCCCCAGTAGATGCTGGAAGCTTATCACCTGCAGAGTACAAATGCGTCCCCAGCCATATTCAGAAGGTTATCCCCACCAGAGTCTAACTGGGTTATCCTCAGCAAATTGCAACGGAAAGATCGTCTTCAGCGATGTTCTTCCTATTCCCAGCGGAGTTCATCAAGATCCCCAACAGAGCTTATCAACGGAATCCCCAGCGGGGTTATCGTTAAAATCTCAGCGAAGCATCTCTCCCCACAGAGTAGTTCCCCGCAGAATAATCTCTTCGCCAGGTTTATTCCCCAACGGAGTCATCTTCTCCTACCGGTTTATTCTTGCAATCATCTTCGTTCATCATCCCCAACGGAAACGAAAGACTCTACTCTTCAACATCAGCCCAGGATTCAACGAACTTCCCGGCATTCGTCAAGGATTTATTTTCCCCGACGAAGATACATTCACGAACATCACATTGTCATATATGCATCATATCATACAATCTCATTTATGTTGAGAACATCATTGCTCGATCCATATCATGCATTGCATATGACTGACCTTTACCTTTCAGGAAAGATGCAGTCAAAGTCTCAAATTCTGTCAAAGGAGACAAATCCAGTCAAAGGAGACGAGCCCAGTCAAAAGAGACAATCCAGTCAAAGAAGACAAATCCAGTCGAAGAAGACAAATCCAGTTAAATCAATTCCTAAAGATTTTTCTGACGCTAAACCAGTCAATGAAGACAATCTGTCAATGAAGACAATATGTCAATGAAGACAATCTGTCAACGAAGACAACCAGTCAATAAAGACAATTCGTCAATAAAGACAACCTGTTAATGAATACAACCTGTCAATGAAGACAACCTGTCAATAAAGACAACCTGTCAATGAAGACAACCAGTCAATGAAGACAATCTGTCAATGAAGACAACCAGTCAATGAAGACAACCTGTCAATGAAGACAACCTGTCAATGAAGATAACTCGTCAATGAAGACAGCCTGTCAATGAAGACGACCCATCAATGAAGACAACCAGTCAATGAAGACAACCCGTCAATGAAGACAACCAGTCAATGAAGACAATCTGTCAATGAAGACAACCTCGTCAATGAAGATAATCTGTCAATGAAGGCAACCTGTCAACGAAGACAAAACTACCTATCAACAATCTCCAGGTGGCATCTATAAGCCCATCCTCCTATCCATCATCTCTCCAAATGGAATCTGTAAGCCCATTCCCGACATCACATTGCTGATACCACATTATGCGAGTGCAAATTTCTGGGCACTCTAGTGTTCAATCATCTTCCACCTTCGGATCACGAAAGGCACGCAAGCCAATCTATATCCTCAGGTTTAAGAAGATTGAACAGGGGCAACTGTTGTACCCCAAAATTTGCCCTCCCATATTCTTCAAGGTTTATCAAGAGTCGTCTCTAAATGGTTCAAGATTGGCTCAAGGATTAGACAGTCAAATGCCTCCTAAGCCAGTCAAAATTAGGGTTTTGTTTCTTTCAAGGAATTTGAGGTTTTCAATGGTTCCATCAAGTCCCATAGGCCTATATACATTGTCAAGCATCTACATGTCAAGTTTCAAGACTCACAATGTCAAATTGCACAGTCAAAAGCTCCATTTGCTTCACAATCAACTGCAGGGGTACAATGGTCATTTTGCAGTCAAAAGTCAGAATTTTTGGTCAACATCTTATTTTGAGTCCACAATCATCATTTGATCAAGTATTGATCATGATTCCACAAGCATGGCTCAAAAATCATCAAGGTGCAAGAAGTTACTATTTTTGGACAGCAGAAAAGTCAACCATATCTTGACCAAGGCATAACTTTTTCATGGTTCATCAGAAAAATGCCATCCAATGCTCATTTTGAAGGGGATGACATTTCCTACAACTCATATTCACATTTCAAGTCCAAGAGATTCTCTCACAAAAAGTTATCAATTTCTATATTATAGGTCAATTTCAAAAGTCAACAAAAATGCACTTTAAGTCAAAGACCATAACTTGAGATTGGTAAATCCAAATGACATGGGACCAAAGGCACTGGTTAGAGGACTTCAAGACCTTTCCAAAATGTCCAAGAACATGTTCATATGATCAAAATTGTGCAAGATATGCATTGGAGAAGTTGGGAAATTTTTGTGAATTTGCAAAAGTCAACTTTGCTCAAAACACTTCGTTTTTGCTAATGGGACTCAAATTTCTTCTTGAAACTTTATCTAAGGCTTATGCAGGACCCATCAAGCCTATTTGAATTTATTTTCTTATTTTTATTAATTAATTGGATTTTTAATTGATTTTAATTCATTTAATTAATTTAAATTGTAGGAAATTCAAAAGATATGGTTTTTCAATCTTAATTTTTGAAGCTAACTAGCTCAAGATATGCTTGCAATTCGTGTGCAAATCAAAGGGACAAAAATCTCCAAGTTTGGCAAGTTTCTTCAATCAAAAAGATTCAAAAAGATGTGATTGCAAATCAAATATTCAAACCATCATGCAATGGATTTTTTGTGCAATATTTAACCTAATTCTCTTCTACTATATATACACAAGCTAAACCTAATGCCATAAACGTGAAAATTGCTGCAGAAAAACCATAAGCATATTGAAAAAAATCAAAGAAAAGTGAAAACTGATTTCCATATTCCAACGTGATTCAAAGGCTTTTGTGGTTTCTAATACATTGCAGGGATTCCCAGAGACGGATTGCAATCAAAACCAAGCGTTAAAGCTCAAGAAATCACTCTAAACAGACTCACGGTTTGCATACTTTTCTCATAATCGAAACTCATGATTTATAAGCTTTTAACATGATTTATGGTTTGTTTTGCATTGCTTGAATCTATACAAAGCTAATGGTATTGGTTAATTGGATTAAAATGCCCAGAATCACAAGTTACCATTGAAGAAATTTATGGTTCTTGAACTTCCAGATTGGGGCTTTTCAGTATAGGAAAAATCAAGCCTCATAAGACCTATGGTTGAAACCGTCAGAACAAGACGAATCAAAAGACATACTCGCGAAATATTTATGTTAATCATACGCCTATTCGCTATTTTTCGTGGTTGCAGGTTGTGGGGGTTAAAAACCCCCGCTATCTAATGTGTTTTATGCAGGTTCAGTGAGGAAGATGATGACGCGTTGGTATACCATTGGGCAATTCAAAAAATGCGCGCTTGTTTTTATGTTTACAGCATAGTGATTAGTTTTTATATATTATATTTGTTTCTCATTATAATATCAAAGCAAGCAAATGGCCTGGTGGTAGATGCGCTGGACGTTGATCATTGGGACCTGGGTTCGAATCCCAGGTCCCCCAAAATGTTTCTATTATTTTTCTTAACGTGATTGCATGCAGGCTTTCCAACGTATTCCACCATATACCCCACACATCCAAGCGCCAAGTGGCTTGCAAGGCAGATTTGAAGGCAAAAGATGAGTGACTACCATGCTCTCTAGTCAAAGCACGCCTGGACAATTGCCAAAGTCAAACGGACTGGCAGCTTAATGGGCTTGGAAATTGCTAGCAAACCTCCAGAATTTGGCCCATCACCCGCTGGTTTCTTTATTCTTTTCTTTTCTATTTTAATTTCTATTTTCTTTTATTAATAACTATTATTAGTATTATTTAATTTACTCACATAATTATTTTTCATAATAAATTCAGAAACCAAAAATATTATTTATTTTCATTGTTTATTAATTTCACTATTAATTATTATTTTGTAAATAAATACTAACAAAAATTATTTAGTCTTTTAAATTAGGTTAACTTTAATCTTTTCACAATAAATAAAATTAACATAGAATTAGGGTTTTCTTGACAACTTTTAATTTCTTTTATTTTTACATTAAAAAACTAAAAAATACTTTTTTCTTTTAATTATTTAATTAATTAGAATTAGGTTTAATTAAATGCAAAAAAGACAAAATTCCATTCTTTTCCCAAAAAGGGTCAAACCCTAAGGACTTCTCTGATTTAATTTCGCGCATATTATTCTTTTGATCATATTTATGTGTCTGCTCCGAGAATGTAATAGATAATTAGGACTTTTATCGCTTTCTTTATTTTCTCGCATTTATCTTTTCAAGGGTTATGTTTTTGGCGATGTAAATACCCGACGCCTTGTAATAGCGTAGATTTACTTTCCGCAGTTTATTTTCCGCACAATTATTAACTGTTAACTATGCATGACAAGACTTGCCTGAAAATTAAAATCAACTCGTAGTTCACCATAATCCATGTGCAAAGATAATATAAATTGAAACCTGACACACTCGCACATGCCACTCCTAGGGTACGCCTCACTTGGTTGCCTCGACGTGGTCATTGAGTATAGGGTGTTTTAGAGGTCGCCCTCCTGTCTAAAGATCCAGTTGCCTCGAAACGGTTTCCTCGGATAAAAAAGGATCTAGGACATTAGGGTTACCTCTAAGGCGTCCTACTATTGCTTTGGTGACCACACATGTCCCATATAATCGAATTGACCCGAATAACTCCAACGACGGTGCTACCTACTTCTCAATAGTGGGATAGTACTGTCTAAAGGACATTTACATAGCTTTATTTCTTTAGAGTAGGTAGATTTCTCCTGGGTACTTGCTCTTTCCAAAACAAAACAAGTTTTCGCACTCACACTTTCAAACAAAAGTTTTCAAACAAACACTTCATACACTCTAGAGGACTGATACAAGAGTTACCTAGAAGTTTTCAAAACAAACTTTTTCAAAACCCACAAACACAAGAAAAGCAAAAAAAAATTGAAAACATAGTGAGCAAGTACCTAAGAGCCCGTGGATAACCACGGATAGAAAGGGTGCTAACACCTTCCCTTTCTATAATCTACCTCCTGAACCGAGAAACATCTCGAAAAGGAATTTTGCTGTGCTTTTGTCCTTTCCTTGTTGAAGAAAATAAAAGACGGTGGCGACTCTTGCTTACTGCGACATTTTGCGAAACGCAAACGCGAACCAGCATTCCAAAACAGTCAGTTCTATTTCCACCGATCACAGCTGCTTTTGTTGATAAAGTACTCTCTATGAAAAGAAGGAGTAAGTAGCCTTTAACGAAGAATAGTAGTATCTAAAAGACAAAGTTTAAAACCCTTGTACAAACTTCTGACTATGTAAAGATTTGGACGCAACGCAGCCTGGAAAACGAGATTTGGTCTTGAGTCAAATGCAAGAGTGAGATCGAAGCACACCTGTTTGAAGGAAGCCTTTGCCTCAGTCGAAGCTTGTGGTCGAAACAAGCTAACTCGAAGGAAGCTATTGCCCAATCGAAAGCTCATGCTCGAAGGAAGCATATTGCCCAATCGAAAGCTCATGTTTGAAGGAAGCATATTGCCCAATCGAAGCCTGGGTCGAAGCAAACATATTTCCCAAACGAAAGCCCGTGTTCGAAGGAAGCAATGTTGCCCAATCGAAGCATGTGGATCGAAAGAAACATAAAGGGAGTCATTGCCTTTTAGCGTGAGGGAGGCTCCTGGCTTCTGAGTCGAAGGGTATTCCCAAGTTGCATTCGAAAGAGGCTCCTGCTCAAAACGAAGGATGGACCTAAACTGCATTCGAATGAGGCTCTTGCTCAACTGAAGTTTTCATCCAGGCACACAGAAGGTGAGTTCCCAAACGAAGACTTGCGTTGCAGGGGGTACATGTGACCAGTAGGTCATGGCCTTAGATTGCAAGCATGCAGGCAGCAAAAGACACAAACGAAACCTGCAACAAGAAGTCACATGCCCAGGCGAAAGAGGCACGCTAGCAGCCACTTTGAGAAATCGAAGGAGGCCAAGAGTCAATCGAAGGATGCTGATCGAAAGAGGGCAAAAGAGAGGCTTTTTCCTCCTGGATCGAAGGACATCATCAAGAGGGTTTTTTCCTTGTAAATCTTGGTTAACACGCAGGAAAGAGGCTATATGGCCAAGTGAAATATTTGTACTTAAGAGAATACAACATTCAAACGAAGTCCAATGTCCCAATGAAACAAGAAATGAACTTGCCCAAAAGGAGTCCAACGCCCAATCGAAGGATGCAACCAAGCCTACATCGAAGGAGCCAAAGTTCCCAATCGAAGGATGCAAGTCAAGCTTGTGTCGAAAGAGGCCAAAAGGCCAATCGAAGGATGCAAGTCAAGCTTGTGTCGAAAGAGGCCAAAAGGCCAATCGAAAGAGCTGAAACAAAGAGCACTTGTATTTCTCCATTTTTTGTCAAAATAATATTTTTATCTGTTTTCTCCCTTTTTGACAGTCTCCTTTTAATTTTGGTATTGGAAAATCCAAATGCACTTGTTCAAGCTTGAACCTTGAAAATCCTTGTAAGAAAGGCCTTGAGAATTGAGAGGGCAAATTTTGGGGTACACCAGCTGCCCCTGTTCAATCTTCTTACACCTGAAGAGTTAGATTGGCAAATCTTCCATTTGTGACTTGAAGGTGGAAGATGATTGAACACTAGAGTGCCCAGAAATTTGCACTCGGTAATGTGATGGTAGAGGGAATGGGCTTAAAGATTCCATTTGGAGAGGTAATGGATAGTTGTGGAGATGGGCTTAAAGATGCCATCCAAGAATGTTACAGAATCTTGTCAGAGATGGGCTTAAAGATGCCATCCAAGAATGTTTGTTGAACTGTATGTCGTAGGTGAGTATCAGAAAGGTATCCATGTTTGGAACATCTCTGAGCTGGGTGTCTGAATAAGCAATAGATTAACATCCATGTTGGGAAGCATCCGTAATCTGTTTTTAGAAGTTGAGTCTGAACAAGCGATAGATTGACATCCATATTTGGAAGCACCCGTAAACTATTTTCAGAAGTTGAGTCTGAACAAGCGATAGATTGACATCCATGTTTGGAAGCACCCGTAAACTGTTTTCAGAAGTTGAGTCTGACAAAGCGATAGATTGACATCCATATCTGGAAGCACCCATAAACTATTTTCAGAAGTTGAGTCTGAACAAGTGATAGATTGACATCCATATTTGGAAGCACCCGTAAACTATTTTCAGAAGTTGAGTCTGAACAAGCGATAGATTGACATCCATATCTGGAAGCACCCGTAAACTGTTTTCAGAAGTTGAGTCTGAACAAGCCATAGATTGACAGCCATATCTGGAAGCACCCGTAAACTGTTTTCAGAAGTTGAGTCTGAACAAGCGATAGATTGACATCCATATCTGGAAGCACCCGTAAACTATTTTCAGAAGTTGAGTCTGAACAAGCGATAGATTGACATCCATATCTGGAAGTACCCGTAAACTGTTTTCAGAAGTTGAGTCTGAACAAGCGATAGATTGACATCCATATCTGGAAGCACCCGTAAAGTGTTTTCAGAAGTTGAGTCTGAACAAGCGATAGATTGACATCCATATCTGGAAGCACCCGTAAACTGTTTTTAGAAGTTGAGTCTGAACAAGCGATAGATTGACATCCTTATTTGGAAGCACCCGTAAACTGTTTTCAGAAGTCTTGAGTCTGAATAAGCGATAGATTGACATCCACATTTGGAAGCACCCGTAAACTGTTTTCAGAAGTTGAGTCTGAACAAGCGATAGATTGACATCCGTATTTGGAAGCACCCGTAAACTGTTTTCAGAAGTCTTGAGTCTGAACAAGCGATAGATTGACATCCATATTTGGAAGCACCCGTAAACTGTTTTCTGAAGTTGAGTATGAACAAGCGATAAGTTGACATCCATATTTGGAAGCACCCGTAAACTGTTTTCAGAAGTTGAGTCTGAACAAGCGATAGATTGACATCCATATTTGGAAGCACCCGTAAACTGTTTTCAGAAGTTGAGTTTGAACAAGCGATAGATTGACATCCATATTTGGAAGAACCCGTAAACTGTTTTCAGAAGTTGAGTTTGAACAAGTGATAGATTGACATCCATATTTAGAAGCACCCGTAAACTGTTTTCAGAAGCTGAGTCTGAACAAGCGATAGATTGACATCCATATTTGGAAGCACCCGTAAACTGTTTTCAAAAGCTGAGTCTGAACAACCGATAGATTGACATCCATATTTGGAAGCACCCGTAAACTATTTTCAGAAGCTGAGTCTGAACAAGCGATAGATTGACATCCATATTTAGAAGCACCCGTAAACTGTTTTTAGAAGCTGAGTCTGAACAAGCGATAGATTGACATCCATGTTTGGAAGCACCCGTAAACTGTTTTCAGAAGTCTTGAATTTGAACAAGCGATAGATTAACATCCGTATTTGGAGAATCCGTAAACTGTTTTCAGAAGTCTTGAAGTTGAATAAGCAATAGATCAGCATCCATGTTGGGAAGCATCCGTAAACTGTTTTCAAAAGTTGAATCTGAACAAGCGATAGATTAACATTCGTATTTGGAGAATCCGTAAACTGTTTTCAGAAGTCTTGAAGTTGAATAAGCAATAGATCAGTATCCATGTTGGGAAGCATCCATAAACTGTTTTCAAAAGTTGAATCTGAACAAGCGATAAATTAACATCCGAATTTGGAGAATCCGTAAACTGTTTTCAGAAGTCTTGAAGTTGAATAATCAATAGATCAGCATCCATGTTGGGAAGCATCCGTAAACTGTTTTCAAAAGTTGAGTCTGAACAAGCGATAGATTAACATCCATATTTGGAGAATCCGTAAACTGTTTTCAGAAGTCTTGATTCGAAGCTTATTAATCTTATCCTGAAAAGGGTAAAATATTAGTTGAAACACAAAGTTATGTTGCATGAAATGTATGATGCAATATATGTGTTATATCAATGCTTATGATATATGAATGTAATGAATGCACATGTAAGCTGATGAGCTGTCTTGCTGAGGAAAATGAATCCTGGATAGCTGGAGATAATAAAATCTTGACTGTTGTCGGGGAGAAATAAATCCTTGACTGCTGCTGGGGAGTCATTAAATCCCGGACTGCTGTTGAAGAGTATGTGTGTCTTCAAACTTTGCTTAGAATATTTCCAATGGATTCCTGTTGTGTTGTTTGAGGGGAACTCCACTAGGGGAAGTTGAAAACTCTGTGGAGAGTATGTTTATTTCTGCTTGGGAAAAGAGTTTAGGAGTCTTAGTCGTCCGTCGCTCTACTGGGGAGTCTAAGTTGAACTGATATCTGGTCGGGTCCAGGTTTCGCAATAACTTGCTGGGGATTGTAGAGTAGTCTACTAGGGAAGAGGAGTTGTGGTCCTTTGATTTGTAGTAGTCGGAAAGGCAAACTCAAGCTGGGGAATATGTAGTTTGTTGGGGAAATAAACCCTATTGTCGGTCTGCTAGAGAGGTGACATCTTCGTTGGGGGAAGTCCTCGAGGATTCTTGAGGTTGATTCAGCTGGGGAAAGGGGGTCAGAGATTATACTCTTACTGGGGAATCAACCTATGAGAAGGATCTTAGGGAGATTTGTCATTTCCCCTAGTAGCGAATGTTTGTGGCATTGCCAAAAAGTTTGATTGTATGTAACCCTTTGTCAGGGTTGACATTCAATGTCCCAAGTGACGGAGATGGAGACTTCCCCCTGGTTACTCTGTACTTCTTCAGAGATTTCTTGAAATCTTGACTGGACTGCCCCAGGTGTGCTGGATAGTGACATGCCATGCCCCCTTGTTGATAGGAGATTCGTCAATGGATGTGTCATCCTTTTTGAAGTGATTTTGTTCACTAAGAGAGCTTTCGTTCATCGGATATTCATTGTGTGAATTTCTCCGCTGTCAAACAAATAGCCAAATGCAAATAGTGATATTCAAGTAATGCGAAGTTTATGCTTGTCTCAAAGTTTTGAAAAATGCGTTTTTTAGCAGAAAACTTTTTATAAGACAAATTCAACACAAGATTTAGAGCAAAGCCTTACAGGAGTCATGATACCTTTTGTAACAGTATGCTTTTGAACTAACCCATGCTTTAATTAGGACTTTTGAAGGGTTGTAATGTGGCTTGGTTCACGGTTTAAGAAACAAAGGATAAAGGCTCAAAGTATATTTGTACCCACCCACTCTTCATGATGTTCTTCAATCCTAAACTCAGTTAATTGTGCGTCGAACTCTATTCGAATTTGGAACGACATTTTGGTGATGGTTCACACAAGTTGGATTTTGGAAGGCAGTCATCCTTTTTTTTTTTGCAACATTTTTCATGTTGTCGAGGATTTGTAATGACCTTGTTCTTTTGATTTGTTATCCCTAACTTTTGCATGACTGTTCCTGTTTTCGAGATTACAGTCAGCGGGATGCCCCAACTTTCTTAAGCCTCCTTTATAGGTTTTGGCTCAGTGGGCTTTTCTCTTTTGAGAGATTGACTGCCTATGAGATAAGGAACCACCACTGTCCTTTGATTCCAGAGGAATGCTTTTGATGTTGTTCGTTGTATTATGAACTGAGAGTTTTGCGACTTTAAGCGCATTTGAATTAACTGAGAGACTACCCTGCCCCAGGTTTTGATTAAAGGTTTCAATTTGTGTTAAAATAGAAAACTTCTACTTCTTTGGCTCGAAGGGGTTGACTAGGGATTATCTTCCTTATAACTCCAGTGTTTAGGATTTGAAAGAAATGCATGTACATCGTCAGCAAGGTCTGTTCAAAAGCATACTGTATGAGATTATGGCATTGTTTTCGTCATCCTCCCTCTAAAGGCTTGTAACTTTTAGCAAGAGTTGAATGTCATAAAGAGAGTAAAAAGCATAGTTTAAATGTAATGAAAATGAGCGGATCAAATCAAGACAAACATATCCAATGCATTAATGAAACAGAGTTTGACATTAATAGATAATTGTTTGAATAACAAAGAGATTACAACTTGAAAAATCAAATGGAACAAAAGTCTCCTAGTTCGAGCTTTGTCATTTCAAGTGGAGGACCTTCATTATGGCTATCTCAGTTTGTAGCCACTCCAACTGGTCATCTCTGTCGTCCCCAGGATTTCCCATGATCATGCCCTTGGTGAGGAGAGCCTTGACCTCTTCTTGTCCCTTGGATAGGTTCAAGAACATATCTTGAAGTTGAGCGTTTTGGGCCTGGATGTCCTTGATAGTCTGCTCTAGAGCCAACTCTACTGAAATAAACAGTAGAAAGATAAGGAAACCTGAAAAAGGAAAACCTGTTATGATATAATGCATGATATTTGGACGCATGTTTTCAAGGATCTCGCAGGGTAAAAACAAGAAAAATGTTAGAGGTTGAACTTTGATCAACATCTTTGATTGGGGAACTTTGTTATTGGTGGATGTCTTTCCACGAGAATCAAGCTCACCATGTCCAGTGGGTCATAGCCCCCGATTCAAGTTGTTGCACTTGATCTTTGACGGAGTTTTTTTAGAGGGGAACCCTCTTGCTCTTTGGTAGACATCTGGTTCAACGTGCCCCTGTATCAAAAGACCCTCGAGATCCTTGAAATGGTTATTGAAAATGCTATGGTATGATGTTATGATGTTATGTGCATGTATGCAAAAGTAAGCAAGTGTATATATAGGCAATCATATTCACACAGAGCAAACAAGTCCTTAGGTTTAGGATTGCATGGGGTTTGTAGGTAAGTACCGTCTTGAAGTTAGTTGGCTCAACCTGTCCTAAAATAGAAACCGGGTTCTAAGGAGCTCAATATCACTGGATTATTTTCTATGTTCATTGTTTTGGTTTAGCCACTTAACTGGCGACCAAAATATTCCAAGAAAACAACCCTCAATGAGTGTAGTATTGAGTATCTAACAACTTAGGACTGCACCAAAGTCGGTCATCTCACTACCCCTAAAAAGGCCAAGATGGTCAAGTAAGGTTCTAGTTCATTAGTGCTTAGTGACATCACTCAGCGGCCCCGTATTCTCTTTGATTGACTCAAAGGCTACCGGTACTCACAAATATGTCGCACTAATATAGCTATTGCTTCAACCGTGTCGGTATACCCCGCACAGTTTCCATAACGTATTGCTATTTACCTATGAATGTTTCCCCAAATCCGGGTAGAGGATTTCAAGCCCAAACAAGAGAACCAAAATGTAAAGCAATCAAAGCAAACAATATAAGCATGTAAAGGTGATCTAAAACCCTAAGGTAACCCCACTTTTAGAAATATTCCCCAGCAGAGTCGCCAGTTCTGTGATACGGTGGGAGAACTGACTTGGGATTTTGCGTTTGTGTTCGCAAATGTTCGGTTTAGCAAGAGTCGCCACCGACTTTTTATTTTATCCTAAGAAAAGGTCAAAAAGCACAGGAAAGACCTTTGAGATGTTTTCGTGGGTTCGGGGGGTAGATTATGAAAAGGGAAGGTGCTAGCACCCTTTTCATCCATGGTTATCCATGGGCTCTTGGTTACTTGTTTTAGATCACTTGCCTTTGTTTTTCAATTGCTTGAAATGGTGTTTTGTGTGTGTGGTTTTGAAAATGTTTTGAAAAAAGATGCCTTGTCTAGGCAACCTTTTTAACAATTCGTTTGAATGTTTTACAAAGGTGTTTGTCTTTTTGAAAAGATGTTTCAATGTTTTGAAAGTTGTTTTGGAATTGTGTTGTGACGTGTGTTTGAAAAATGGCAAGGATGTTTTGCAAGTTTGATCAAGTAACTAAGAGGTATCTACCCTATTTTACTCAAAGATCTTTCTTATATTTTTAACCTTTTTAACAGTGTTGTTTCACCATTGTATTTGGTGAACAACCTTGTGTTAGGATGTTGAACGGGACAGGCATTGGGACGTTTGTATAGTCATAGAAGGCAATATATGAGACGTTTTAGCAATGTCGTTTTAGGGACTAGATCGTTTACCGAAGGCAACATCGAGGGTCATCGAGTGACTACGATCTTTTATCGAGGGTCTTTGCTAAAACGCCCATGCTCGAGGGACATGACTATTTTCCGAGGCAACAAGTGAGATTACCCTAAGGGTGCATGTGTGCAAAGTGTGTTTTATTGCATGCATTTGTCTTTGATTTTTAGGTTGTCTACTTGTTGGTTTTATCTTGCCATACACACCTAGTTACTAGCATTTGTACAAAAATAATAAAAAGTGCAAAAAATAAATCCAACACTATTACAACCATATTGAAGTGCATAGAAATGTAAAGGAAAAAATAAGATAAAAAGAAGTAAAAAATGAGCTCCTTCGATTTGGGCAGGAACAGCCTTCGATTTGCATTCTGTTGGCCTCCTTCGATTGGGGCTGGCAACAGCAAAGTCACGTCTTTCGATTAAGCCTTGGCAGGGGCGAGGTCCTGTCCTTTGATTGGGCAAAGGCAGCAGCAAGTTGTATCCTTCGACTGGGCCTGGAACCAGTATAAGATGCAATCTTCCTTTCTGCCTCCTTCGATTGGGCCTGGAGTCAGTGAGGGAGCCTGAGGCTTCATTTCATATTCCTGTTTCCTGTTTATTTCGTTTAAGATATTAAATAGCAACATGGCCTAAGGCCATGCTATCATTACCTCAGGGCCAGGTTAGTTCTTAAGGCATCTGTAACCAACCAAAGAACCAAACCAAAAGGAGAAGCAATAAAAACAAACTAAAGGATGGAAACGAAAAGGTAACAAACACTACGTATATATTTGAAACGAAAAGGAAGCTTATTTACATGTTATGCTAGAAATGAAGGGTTCAAGGTTAAGAATGACTTACCTTGCTTGAGGCTGGAACGTGTGCTGGGCCTTTAAGTGGTTTCCTTGAATGCTTCTGGATTCGAAGGGAGGAACCAGAGGTTATGTCTTTGATACTGGATTCGAAAGAGAAGAAAAAGTGTGAGGTTCTTCCTACTGGATTCGAAGGGTAACAAGGTATAGGGATGTTTCAGATTCTAAGGGGATAAGTGTTTGGATTCTGGGTATGTATTTGATGAGTGTTTAAGTGTTTGAGAAAATTTGGTGTTCTTGAGAATTTTCTGAAGATTCGTTCGCCTGGCCAAAAGATCCTCCTTAGCTTTGCAAATGTTCCTGTATTTATAGAGAAAGAATGGACATGTTCGTCCATAGCCAGCCTTGCAAAGAATAATAAAATAATGTGGTGTGACAGTACATGTGGGGGGCCTGCTGGCAGTTCGGGTGCAGAAGATGTGACTTATGCCTCTGACGTTGCTTGTGCTCAGACCAAATTCAGGTTGAAAGCTGCTTTTGTTGATAAAGTACTCTCTATGAAAAGAAAGAGTAAGTAGCCTTTAACCAAGAATAGTAGTATCTAAAACACAAAGTTTAAAACCCTTGTACAAACTTCTAACTATGTAAAGATTTGGACGCAACACAGCCTGGAAAACGTGATTTGGTCTTGAGTCAAATGCAAGAGTGAGATCGAAGCACACCTGTTTGAAGGAAGCCTTTGCCTCAGTCGAAGCTTGTGGTCGAAACAAGCTAACTCGAAGGAAGCTATTGCCCAATCGAAAGCTCATGCTCGAAGGAAGCATATTGCCCAATCGAAAGCTCATGTTCGAAGGAAGCATATTGCCCAATCGAAGCCTGGGTCGAAGCAAACATATTTCCCAAACGAAAGTCCGTGTTCGAAGGAAGCAATGTTGCCCAATCGAAGCATGTGGATCGAAACAAACATAAAGGGAGTCATTGCCTTTTAGCGTGAGGGAGGCTCCTGGCTTCTGAGTCGAAGGGTATTCCCAAGTTGCATTCGGAAGAGGCTCCTGCTCAAAACGAAGGATGGACCTAAACTGCATTCGAAGGAGGCTCTTGCTCAACTGAAGTTTTCATCCAGGCACACAGAAGGTGAGTGCCCAAACGAAGACTTGCCTTTCAGGGGGTACATGTGACCAGTAGGTCATGGCCTTCGATTGCAAGCATGCAGGAACCAAAAGACACAAACGAAACCTGCAACAAGAAGTCACATGCCCAGGAGAAAGAGGCACGCTAGCAGCCACTTTGAGAAATCGAAGGAGGCCAAGAGTCAATCGAAGGATACTGATCGAAAGAGGGCAAAAGAGAGGCTTTTTCCTCCTGGATCGAAGGACATCATCAAGAGGGTTTTTGCCTTGTAAATCTTGGTTAACACGCAGGAAAGAGGCTATATGGCCAAGTGAAATATTTGTACTTAAGAGAATACAACATTCAAACGAAGTCCAATGTCCCAATGAAACAAGAAATGAACTTGCCCAAAAGGAGTCCAGCACCCAATCGAAGGATGCAACCAAGCCTACATCGAAGGAGCCAAAGTTCCCAATCGAAGGATGCAAGTCAAGCTTGTTTCGAAAGAGGCCAAAAGGCCAATCGAAGGATGCAAGTCAAGCTTGTGTCGAAAGAGGCTAAAAGGCCAATCGAAAGAGCTGAAACGAAGAGCACTTGTATTTCTCCATTTTTTGTCAAAATAATATTTTTATCTGTTTTCTCCCTTTTTGACAGTCTCCTTTTAATTTTGGTATTGGAAAATCCAAATGCACTTGTTCAAGCTTGAACCTTGAAAATCCTTGTAAGAAAGGCCTTGAGAATTGAGAGGGAAAATTTTGGGGTACAACACTAACCCTGGAGGGAGAACCTACTGCTCCTTCTTTTCTGAAGACTACTCTGAGGGCTGTTGATCTCCTCATTGCTTCTCTAGATGTGGCCAGCGTTATTTTGGATTTAATCACCATTATTGACCAAGTGTCAGCGGACTATAATCGTCGAAGGACTCTTACTCGTGAAATTGAAGAGGCCAACGGTCATGTAGCTGTTGTCTGGCATGCTGCCACTAAATCAGCCTCTAAAGTAAAAGAGTTGTCGAAGGCCCAAGAGGCTGGGCGGAAAGAGGCTGAGGAGATTGATCAAGACATCGCTAAAATGAGGGCGCAGATCAACGAGTTGGAGGCTAAAATTGTCGCCAATGATAAAAAGAAAGAAGAGCTTCTCGCTGTTAACACTGAGTCGGGAAGCCAAGAGGAACTGGCTGAAGGGTTACAACATACTGATCGGGCCCAAACACTCGATGCTAAGCTTGAAACCCTCCATCAGTGAAGGCTCTGTGTGATCGGCGCCTGGAATTACAAAGAATCAAATACCTTCAGATCAAGGCAAATCTCCCTTTTTAAATCCTGTTTCTATTATCTGTATAATCACTCATTGTAATAAAGTCGAGGCCATTTTGGCTATTTTTAATGAAAATTTAAATTTCCATTTTGGCATTTTCTTTATTCGACTGTGACTATACATTGGTTATTTTAACCTCTTGAAGCATAGGTCTATACTTTTTCAAGTATTTACCATTTACTCTCAGAAGTCTTTGATCTTCATTTAACTTCTCAATCTCATAGGCTCCACCAGAGAAAGTTTGGATAATTCTGAAAGGTCCTTCCCACATAGGGGACCATTTTCCCAAATTTCTATCTTTTCGATCCATTGGAAGAATTACCTTCCATACTAGATCCTCAGGCAGAAATGTCTTAGGTTTTACTTTTCGATTATAGGATTTCTCAACCCGTTTCTTCTGTAATCTCAAGAGATCCAAAGCTTTCAACCTTTCTTCGTCCAAATCAACTAGTTCGTCTAACATCATATTTCAATAGACTTCAGAAGGGATATCCTGATGTCTCTGAACCCTCGTTGACTGTAGACAGATTTCTACCAGCAATACTGCATCATGACCATAAGTTAGGTGAAATGGTGTTGTTCCTGTAGCCTCTTTAGGAGAGGTTCGACAAGCCCATAAAACTTGATCTAGCGTCTTGTGCCAGTTTCTTGGTTTCTTTCCCACGTGTTTCTTTATTAAATTGATTACTACTTTGTTTGTTGCTTCGACTTGGCCATTAGCTTGTGCATAGTAAGGTGTAGACGTTAACAGTTTGAATCTAATTTCTGTAGCAAAGTCTTGCATTTTTCGACCAGTGAAGACTGATCCTTGATCTGTTGTTATTGTTTCAGAGATTCCAAATCTATATATAATGTACTTTTGAATAAATTCAATGACACTCTCTTGGTCTACGTTGACTAAAGGGATTGCTCAATCCATTTAGTAAAATAATCAATGCCCACCAATATGTATTTCTGGATTTTAGAGGACGCTGGTCGAATCTCTCCAATAAGATCTAAATCCCATCCTCTAAAAGGCCAAGGTTTCACGATCGAGTGAAGTTCGCATGCCGGCACATGCTGGATACCTGTATGCACTTGACATTCTTGACATCCTTTTGCAAACTCAACATAATCATTTAACATAGTGGGCCAATATAGTCCTTGTTGAAACATCAGCCATTTCATCTTATGGCCTACTTGGTGTGCTCCGTATGCCCCAGCGTGTGTGACAAAAAGAGCTATATACGCTTTTGTTTCACTTAGGCATTTCAGTAGCACGCCTTCAGGTGTTTTCTTGAATAATTCATTTCCCATTAATATATAGCTCAGTGCCCTATACTTTATTTTTTGTTATGTCGAAGCCATTGGATTCTGTAAATAATCTACTATAGGCTTTCTCCAATCTTGTTCTGTTAGATTGTCTATGAAAGAAATCTCAAAGTTTTCGTGATTAGTGCATCCCAATGTTGTGGTTTTCAAATCCATTGGAGACAACTTAGTGGATGCCACTCTTCCTCTAACTTCAATTGCTTGTTGTAGTTTTTCTTTCAAAACTTTATACCCGGAAGCGATCTGCGCTAAATCATTAGCCACTTGATTTTCCAATCTGGGTATATGTCGAATGTTAACCACTTCGAAGTTCTTCAACAAACGCTTGGCTATTACGAAATACATGATAAGATTTTCCTTTATGCATTTGTATTCTTTCGTAACTTGTTTTAGGACTAACTCTGAGTCTCCCATTATTTCGACTCGAGTTGCCCCCAACTCCAACAAGATTTCAAGGCCTATGATTAAAGCTTCGTATTCAGCCTCACTATTTGAACAATCTCCTTCTATCTTGTACTTAAATGTTGTTGGAATTTTGTTTGGAGAAATAATGAGAACCCTTACTTCAGTTCCATCTTTATAACTAGAACCATCAAAGTATAACTTCCAAGGTTCAATCTCCAAATAATTCAGTGATTCTTATTTTATAGAGTGGTCGACTATAAAGTCTGCTACCACTTGACCTTTCACAGCCTTGAGAGGCATAAAGGTTAATGAATACTCAGTTAATGCAAGTGCCCATTTTCCAATTCTACTGTGCAAAATAGGTTTCGACAACATATATTTGAAAACATCAAAATGAGACGAAACATAAACATCAACTGGTTTAATATATTGCTTGAGTTTTGTACATGATAAATAAAGACATAAGCATAGTTTCTCAACTTCGTTATATCTAGTTTCTTCACATTTAAAACTCTACTGAGGTAATAGATGGGTCTTTCGACACCATTCTCATCCTCTTGAGCCAACATGCTCCCTAAAGTTTTATCAGATGCAACTATGTACAATCTCATACTTCTACTTCTACAAGGAGGTACCAGAATAGGTGGCTTGGTGAGGTACTCTTTGATTTTGTCGAAGGCCTCTTGTTGTTCTTGCCCCCACTCAAATCCTCCTTTGTTGAGTCAAAGTAGTGGTGAGAAGGCTTGCATTTTCCCACTGAGGTTGGATATAAATCTCCTTAAGAAATTTATCTTCCCAAGTAGAGACTGCAATTCCTTCTTGTTAGTTGGCGCTTTGGCTTCCAAAATAGCTTTGGTCTTGTTTTGGTTTATCTCGATTCCCTTTTTATGGACCACAAAGCCTAAGAAGTCTCCTGCTTTGACACCAAAAGCGCACTTTAGAGGATTCATCTTCAGACCATAGCGTCTCATCCTCTCGAAGGATTGTCGAAGATGGTCCATGTGAGTCTTCCCTTAAACATATTTGACAACAATATCATCAATATAAATCTGCATAAAAGTTTCAATAAAATCATGGAAGATCGAATTCATGGCTCTTTGATATGTTGCCCCTGCATTTTTTAGGCCAAAAGGAATCACTACCCCTTCGTAAGTGCCTAAGGCCCCAGGGCAACAAAATGCTGTTTTTGACACATCCTCTTCAGCAATAAAAATTTGATTATATCCAGAGTACCCGTCAAGCATACTCATGTACTCAAAACCAGCAGCAGAATCGACAAGCATTTCCGCCACCGGCATTGGATATTCATCTTTGGGTGTTGCAGCATTCAGATCTTTGAAATCAATGCACACCCTTAAGGTACCATTTTTCTTTATAACATGTACTATATTTTCAATTCATTCGACATACCTGGTCGTTCGGATGAACTTGCATCTCAGTAGTCTTTCGACTTCCGTTTTGATTTTCGATAGAATCTCCAGTGCAAAGCGCCTTGGAGTTTGTTTGACGGGCTTCTTTTCAGGCTTTATTGGCAATTGTAGTTCCACCAAACTTCTGTCAAGACCAAGCATTTCGTCATAATCCCATGCAAAGCAATCCTTGAACTCTCTTAACAATTGGATCATTTTGACCCTGAGTTCTGGATCTATCTTTGTGCTAATATACGTTGGCTTTTTCACAGGACCTTCGCCTAAGTTTACTTCTTCCAAGGGGTCTTGTGCTAACATCTTAACACTGTTCGCCAGCGGATCCTTTTCGAAACCTAGAGGTTCATCATCATATATGGCGTCTAACCTCTGATTTCGAAGTTCCTTTACTTCCAAGTCGGGAGGTTCTGGGTCGAAATCTTTCCCAGGGCCCTCTTGAGAAAAGACCTGTTCATTGGCTTCAAGAGCCATATATTTGACCTCAGCCTCCAAGGCCACTATCATTCTATTTTCGGCTACATATGCCTAAATCTTTTGCATAGTTTGTGACTCAGTCATCGTCACCAAACTCACTTCCCAAGCCTGTTGGTCGTGTATCATCAACTTCTCCATAGTCGATGTTTGACAAGTCTTCCCTATCCCACTGAAAACCGTAGTCAGAGTGTAGATAAAGAGAGCAGAAGGCGTTGGGTGCTGGAGTTAGATCAAATTCAGGAGGGTTACATGGCCCTATATGAGCCAAATTCTTGTCGAAACTATTCTTCCCGACGCTGTTGACTTCGCCTAAGTAATAGCTTTGATCTGCCTCGATGTTTTCCATGATACCATCAGGACGCCATATCGTGACCCTCTAATGCATCGAGGATGGCACTGCACCGATGCCATGTATCCACTCTCGACCCAAGAGCAGGTTATAGTTTGGTTTCGCTGAGATCACCATAAACATGGTGGGTCGAAGGATTGATCCCACCTTGAGATCTAGTTGTATGACTCCCATTATGGTTCCAATGCCTCCTTCATAATTGGATAGGACCATGTTGTGGGGTTTGATGTCAGCATCCCCTTTCCTAGTTTTCCCAACATGGATTGTGGGATTATGTTTATGGTCGCCCCACAATCAAATAGGATTTTGTTTATAGTCACTTCCCCTATCTTCGCTCTGATGAACAGGGGCTTGAGGTGATTTTTCATCTCCTCTGTTGGTGGCTCGAAGAAAGCATTCTGCTCTTCCACGCAGCCATTATTCATTACATAATAACACATTAGCCTATGTCTGGCCATTTCTTGTTCGACCATCAAGTCAGTTTCCTCAACTTCGACCTGGCGGTTGTATTCTCTAGGCAGCACCGATATGACGTTCACCATGATGTCTAAACTATCATCAGAGTCAGAGTCACCCTTATCATTCGAACCACATTGTTGTACCCCAAAATTTGCCCTCCCATATTCTTCAAGGTTTGTCAAGAATTATCTTCAAATGGTTCAAGACTACTCAAGGATTGCACAGTCCAAACCACCTCCTAAGCCAGTCAAAATTAGGGTTTTGGTTCTCTCAAGGAATTTGAGGTTTTCAATGGTGAAATCAAGTCCCATATGCCTTTATACATTGTCAAGCATCTACATGTCAAGTCTCAAGACTCACAGTACCAATTTGCCCAGTCAAAAGCCCTAGTTGCTCTACAGTCAACTGTAGGGGCAAAATGGTCATTTTGCAGTCCAAAGTCAGAATTTTTGGTCAACATCTTATTTTGAGGTCACAATCATCATTTGATCAAGTCTTGATCATGATTCCACAAGGATGGCTCAAAAATCATCAAAGATGCAAAAGTTACTATTTTTGGACAGCAGAAAGGTCAACTGTATCTTGACCAAGGCATAACTTTTTCATGGTTCATCAGAAAAATCCCATCCAATGCTCATTTTTAAGGGGATGACATTTCCTACAATCCATCTTCACATTCCAAGTCCAAGAAATGCTCTCACAAAAAGTTATCACTTTCTACATTATAGGTCAATTTCAAAAGTCAACAAAAATGCACTTTACGTCAAAGACCATAACTTGATATTGGTAAATCAAATGAAATGGGACCAAAGGCATTGGTTAGAGGACTTCAAGACCTTTCCAAAATGTCCAAGAACATGTTCATAGGATCAAAATTGAGCAAGATATGCATTGGAGAAGTTGGGAAATGTTTGTGAATTTGCAAAAGTCAACTTTGCTCAAAACACTTTGTTTTTGCTAATGGGCCTCAAATTCCTTCTTGAAACTTTGTCCAAGGCTTATGCACGACCCATTGAGATTAAATTGAATTATTTTCTTATTTTTTATTAATTAATTGAATTTTTAATCAATATTAATTCATTTAATTAATTTAAAATGTAGGAAAATATCAAGACATGGTTTTTCAATCTTTTCATGAAGCAAATATGACCAATATGTGTTGGCAAATTCGTGTATCAATCAAAGAGACAAAAATCTCCATGTTTGGCAAGTTTTCTCAATCAAAAAGATATGATTGAAAATCAAATATACAAATCATAATTCCATGGACTTTTGGTCAAAGATTTAACCTAAATTCAGTCTACTATATATGCACAAGCTAAACCTAATGCCACACACGTGAGAATTGCTGCAGAGAAGCCATAAGAACATTGAAAAAAATCAAAGAAAACTCAAAACTGTTTTCCAAGTTCCAGCATGATTCAAAGCGATTTGAGGATTCAAACACATTGCTAGGACTTCCAGGAATGATTTGCAATCAAAACCAAGCTTCATAGCTCAAGAAATCATTTGCAAACAGTCTCACGGTTTGACACTTTTATTCAAAATCGTAACATCCAATTCATGAGCATTTAACGTGATTTTTTGTTTGTTTTGTGTTGTTAGCAATCATATGAAGCCTTTTGCATAAGTTAATTGGATTAAGATGTCCTAAATCAGAAGTTGCCATGAACGAATCCTAGGGTTTTCAAGCTTCCAAATTGGGGCTTTTCAGTATAGGAAAAATCAAGCCTCCTAAGACCCATGGTTGAATTTGTTGCAACCAGGCGAATCAGAATCCATATTCGTGAAATATTTATCTTGCTCACACGCCTATTTGCTATTTTTCCTCATGCTATTTTGTGGGGGTTAAAAACCCCCGCTATTTGATTATCTTTTACAGGAAATATGAGGAAGACGAAGGACGTGTTCATTCCTGGTTGGACAATTCAAAAAAGGCGCGCATTTTTATAGTTTCCAGCATAATTGATATATTTTATATATTATGTTCATTGTTTATCTTATTAACAAACGCAGGCGAGTGGAGTAGTGGTTAGTGTGCTGGCATATGATCATTGGGACCTGGGTTCGAACCCCAGGTCCCCCCAAAACTATTATTTGTTGTTTTTCTTCACCTCATCATGTGCAGGCTTTCCAATGATGTCCACCATGGACTCCCACATCCCAGGCGCCATGTGTCCTCAGGCATTGATCTAATGGCCATAAGGTGCTGAACACCATGTTCCCAGTCAACTACACCATAGACAATTCAAAAAGCCAAACAGGCCTGGAAGCTTAATGGGCTGGAATTGCTAACATAACTCCATTATTGGGTCAACACCCCCCCTGGTTAATTGCTTTTCTTTTTATTTTCTTTTAACTAATTATTTATATTATTAATATTATTATTATTTAATTAACTTAATTAATTTTCATAATAAATTCAGACCATTAAAATGTAAATATTATTTATTTTTATTATTAATTTCACCTTAATTTAATTATTTTGTAAATAAATACTAACAAATTAATTAGTTTAATTAGGTTTAATTTTGACTTTTTCATAAATGAATAAATAAATCAAACTTAGGTTTTCACTAACTTTTGACTTTATTTTATTTTATTTTATTTTCATTAAAAACATTAAAAACACAAAAATACTTTTTCCTTTAATTCATTAATTAGTTTTAGGTTCAATATTTAATTTAATTACAAAAAGGACCAAATTGCTTTCTTTTCTCAAAAAAAGGGTCAAAACCCTAAGGACGTCCTGATTCAATTCTTTCGCACGCATATTTATTTTGATTATATTTATGTATCTGCTCAGAGAATGTAGTTAATTAGGGCTTTTACCGCTTTCTTTTATTTTCTCGCAATTTATTTTTTCCAAAGGGTTTGTTTTTGGCGATGTATATACCCGCGCCTTGTAATAGCGTAGATTCATTTTCCGCAATTTATTTCCCGCACAATTATTAACTGTTAATTATGCATGCAAGATTTACCTGAAAAATAAAATCAATCCGTAGCTCACAATGATGCATGTTCAAAGATAATATAAACTGAAACTTGACACACATGCACATGCCACTTCTAGGGTACGCCTCACTTGGTTGCCTCGACGTGGTCATCAAGTATAGGGTGTTTTAGAGGCCGCCCTCCTGTCTAAAGATCCAGTTGCCTCGAAACGGTTGCCTCGGTTAAAAAAGGATCTAGGACATTAGGGTTACCGCTAAGGCGTCCTACTATTGCTTTGGTGACCACACATGTCCCTATAATCGAATTGACCCGAATAACTCCAACGACGGTGCTACCTACTTCTAAATAGTGGGATAGTACTGTCTAAAGGACTCTTACACAGCTTAATTCCTTAGAGTAGGTAGATTTCTCCTGGGTACTTGCTCTTTCAAAAAACAAAAACAAACTTTTCGCACCTACACTTTCAAAAAGTTTTCAAACAAATACTTCATACACTCTTGAGGACTAATACAAGAGTTACGTAGAAGTTTTCAAACGAAACTTTTTCAAAACCCACATACACAAGAAAAGCAAACAATTTTTGAAAACATAGTGAGCAAGTATCTAAGAGCCCGTGGATAGCCACGGATAGAAAGGGTGCTAACACCTTCCCTTTCTATAATCTATCTCCCGAACCGAGAAACATCTCGAAAAGGAATTTTGTTGTGCTTTTGTCCTTTCCTTGTTGGAGAACATAAAAGACGGTGGCGACTCTTGCTTATCGCGACATTTCGCGAACCAGCTTTAAAACAGTCAGTTCTATTTCCACCGATCACAGAACTGGCGACTTTGCTGGGGAGATATTAATAAGTGAGGTGTACCTTAGGATTAGATCATTCTATGTTTTCAATTGCATGTTTTGTTTAATTTATATTTATGGGCTTGCATCGGAGTTTCATAGATCCTAACCCGGATCTGGGGAATACCCTTTAGGTAGCATAAGCTGTGAGGGACCTGTCCGGCGTAGACCGACACGGGTGAAGCAGTGGCTACGTTGGTGTGACACCTTGGTCTGTACCGATATCCCTTGTGTTGGAACGAGGAGAATATGGGTCTTCTGAGGAGTCATTAAGCACCAACCGACCTTAGAACCCTAAATTGACCCAACTTGGCCATAGAACAGTAGCAGTATGCTACACTCATTGAGGCTAAACTCTCGCGATGGTTCTGGCTGCAAGAAAAGATTGCGACGCTGGAGTTATGACCGATTGAGGGTAGTCAATGATATTGAGATCCTCTAGAACCCGGTTACTATTTTCTAGGACAGGTCTTAACCAACGAAATTGAAAGAGGGTAGTACCTAAACTTCATGCTGGCCTGAAATCTAAGGGTTGTCTTGTGTGACTTGCATGCCTTCAAACTTGACTACTTGCATATTCTTGTTATCTGACAGCATGAGTTCCTTGCAGGTTTTGTTCACATTCCTTAATCTGGACTTATTACAGGGCTTACTTACACCTCACACTTTTGCATCCACGTACATAACATCATACGCATCATAACATCATACCATAGCATTCCCTTAACCATTTCAAGGATCTCAAGGGTTTGTGATGCAGGTCATGATGAACCAGACGTCAAACAAGGGGCAAAGGGGATTTATTTTCCTCTAACCAAGGACGTCCAGAAATCCAAGCACGATAACTTGAGTCAGGGGCTATGACCCACTCGATATGGTGAGCTTTGACTCTTGAAGAAGGACTCTCAACAACATGAAGTTCCTTCAATCAAGCTACCCAAATTCAAATTCTAACAAGTTTCTTGGTTTACCCCGCGAGATCCTTGAAAACATTGCATGCATATCATACATATCATTGCATTACAGGTACACTTTTTACAGGTCACTTATCTTCTTCGCTGTTTATTTCAGCAGTCATCATGTCTTCTGAACCTACTACTGAACAAGCTATCAAGGCCCTCCAGGCCCAGAATGCCCAGTTCCAAGAGTTGGTTATGAGCCTAGCCCAGGGTCAACAGGATTTGAAGACTCTGATTCTGAAAGAAAGGAAGAAGAAGAAGAGGATTGTTTTGTTCAACACTAGACGCAGATCTGGGAATGGACTACAGAATGAGGCTGAGCTGACTACCTCATCTGTAGGCAAATACATTCCACAAGAGAGAAGGGTTCCTAGTCCCGTGGTCTCCGACAACGAGACGGATTATAATGATGAACAGTATCCTCCTGCTGAGGACAGGTACAAACAGCTGGAGGACCGTCTAAGTGCTATGGAGATTCAACATGTGCCCGGGCTGGACTTTGGAGACCTAGGCTTATCCTATGGGGTGGTGATCCCACATAAATTCAAGGCGCCTGCTTTTGCAAAGTACGATGGAGCTTCCTATCCTAAGCTGCACCTCCGATCATATGTAAGGAAGATCCAACCTTACACAGCCGACAAGAATTTGTGGATCCATTTCTTCCAGGATAGTCTTTCAGGGACTCAACTCAAATGGTTCTATTAGCTGGATGGAGCCAGTATTCGAAACTGGGAGGACTTGGCTACTACATTTTATAAGCAGTATCAGTATAATTCCGACCTTGCTCCTACGCGTACCCAACTCCAGGGTATGTCACTAGGGACGGGCGGAAGTTTTAAGGAGTATGCGCAAAAGTGGAGAGACCTGGCTGGAAGGGTGCAGCCACCTCTGACTGACCGTGAGCTCATTGACATGTTCTTGGGGACCCTGTCTGGTCCGTTCTTCAACCATCTGATTGGGAATTCTTCTGCTGGGTTTACAGATCTGATCTTGACCGATGAGAGGATAGAAGTTGGTATCAAGGTTGGGAAGATTCAAGAGGCCACACCTTCTGATACTCACAAAAAGCCTTACACTGGGAAGAAAGAGTCCAATGCTGCGTACAGTCAGAAGAGTCGTCGTGACCAACACGTAGGAGCAGTCCTGATCTCTGGTTCCACACCATGCCGACAACAGCAAAAGGGAAATCAACGAAGGCCGGACGAGCCTAAAAGACAATTCACCAACATTAACATGCCATTGTCACAAGCATTGCAGCACATGTTGAAGATGAATCTGATTGCGGTGATCAACCCTCCTGCAAATCCCAAGACCTCTTCTCCAAACTACAACCCAAATGCGAGGTGTGCTTATCATTCCGGTATCCCGGGGCACGATACTGAGGATTGTTGGGCGCTGAAATACAAGATCCAGAATATGATCGATGCTAAGGAGATCGAATTCGAGCCTGCTGAGACTTCTAATGTGATCACTGCTCTCTTGCCAAAACATGGCTAGGATTGAGAGACTTTTGTTCATTTAAATTCTGATATTGTATTTTTCTTTGCTTATTCAAACAATTATCATGTCAAACTCTCTTATTTCATTAATGCATTACACGTGTCTGTTTTGAAGTAATTGAGTTCACTATGCTTAAAATGGCTTTCATTTTTTGATGTTCAACTCTTGATTTGAAAATTCTAAACCTTTTGAGGGAGGATGATGAAAACGATACCACGATCTTTACAGTATGCTTTTGAATAGACCCCGCTGATGAGGTACAGGCATTGTTTCAAATCTTAAATAGTGGAGTTATAAGGAAGATAATCCCTCGTCAACCCCTCTGAGCCAAAGAAGTTGGAGTTTTTCTTTTCGAAAATTAAAACCCTTAATCATAACCTGGGGCAGGGTAGTTCTCTCAGTTAATCCAACTGCACAACGAATGGCACCAAAGAAGTCCTTACAAAACAAAAGACAGTGATGGTTCCGAATAATCATAAAGACAGGCAGTCATTATCTCTCAGAAATAAAAGCCCATTAAGTCAAAACCTATGAAGGAGACTTACAAAACTGGGGCATCCCGCTGACTGTAAATACAAAAGAAACAGTTCAGGCAAAAATCAGGGATAACAAAAAAAAAAAGAGGTCCTACAAACTCTTATAAAAATGACTGCCTGTTCAAAATAAACTTTCAATATCCGAACCATCACCGGAATATCAAAGCAAAGATTCAAGCAGGATCTAAACGCACGATTAGCTGAGTTTAGGATCGAAGAACATCACGAAGAGCGGGTGGGTACAAATAAAGTTTGAGCCTTTATCCTTTGTTTCTTAAACCGTGAACCAGACCACGTTATAACCCTTAAAAGTCCTAGCTGAAGCATGGGTTAGTTCGAAAGCATACTGTTACAAAGGTATCCTGACTCCTTAAGGCTTGCTGTAAAATCCTGAGTTGACATCACATTTTACAAAATTTGCTTGTTTTACTGAAAAATGCATTTTCAAAAAAAAAAACTTCAAGACAGACATAAGCGTTGCATTCTTAAAATAATATTGTTTGCATATGATTATTTGTTCGAACAGCAGAGAAATTCGCACGATGAATATCCAGTGAACAAGAATCTTCTCAACAAAAGAGTCATCTCAAATGGAAAAACACTTCCAACCAAGGGGCAGACATGATCATTATCCATTATCGGGGGCAGTCAGGTCAAGATTCAAGGAATCTCTCAAATGCCAAATAACCAGGGGCAGATCTCCATCTGAATCAACTGGGGCATTGGGCATGAATGCCAGCAACAAATCTGGTGCGATCAAACATCTTCTGGTAATATGACAACACGACACTATTGACAGTGACAATTCCCTGCATTCTGAGAGCGTGGACATAGTCGAAAAAATACTACGCATAATCAAAGACCCGCTAGGTTGACACACCTAGGCAAAAATAAGGGCTTCCCGGCGAACCAAAAGGGTTCGGGAAAAAATAAGGGATGAAAATGGAAAAATTTGTACACCCGGCAAGTCAAAAACCTGAAAAGGCGGCTTGGGCAAAAATGGGTATCCCGGTGGACTGAAAACCCGAAAGGGCGGTCCAGGCAAAAATTAGGGATCAAAGCGTACGACTATGTCCCGTCATCTCGTCACTTGCCTACCAGAAGAAGGTTTATCAATCAGCAGTTATCAAGCACCTCCTAGGTACCTTCTCCCACAGAAACTGGGGCAACAAAATTGTCCGAACTGTACGCGCTGCTCTGTCCTCCAGGTATAAGGTAGATTCAGCTGAAGAATATGACCAAGATACCTTCACTCCCCGAGAGTAAGACAAGATTCAGCAATACTCTCCCCAAGTAGAGTTGGCCTCCCGTCAGCCCGAAAAGGCACGGTATCCCCAGCAAGTCAATGATACTCTCCCCAAGCGGAGTTAGCCTACTGTCAGCCTCAAGGAAGTTGGGTATCCCCAGTAAATATTATCATTCCCCAGCGGAGTATAGATATTCCTCAGCAAGCATCCCCGACAGTCTCAATATAAGATTGTTCCCCGGCGGAATACAGACACCCCAGTGGAGCCATTTCCCCGGTGCAGTCAAAAGTTTCCCCAGGAGAGTTGAATCATCCTCCCCAATAGATTCTGGAAGCTTATCCCCAGTAGATTCTGGAAGCTTATCCCCAGTGATTCTGGAAGCTTGTCCCCGGCAGAGTACAAATATCTCTCCCCGACCATGTTCAGAGGTTATCTCCCACCAGAGCCTATAACTGGGTTATCCTCAGCTAATTACAACGGAAAGATCGTCCTCGGCGAAGTTCGTCCTATCCCCAGCGGAGTTCATCAAATTCCCCAACAAAGCTTATCAACGGAATCCCCAGTGGAGTTATCATCAAAATCTCAGCGAAGTATCTCTTCCCACAGAGTAATTCCCCGCAGAGTAATCTTCACCAAGTTTATTCCCCAACGGAGTCATCTTCTCCTACCGGTTTATTCTTGCAATCATCATCCCCAGTGGAAACGAAGAACTCTACTCTTCAACATCAGCCCAGGATTCAACAAACTTCCCGGCATTCGTCAAGGATTTATTTTCCTAGACGAAAATACATTCATAAACATATCACATTTCATATCTCCTGCTTACATACATTATAAAGTGCATACACCACAAATATCATTTATTCTTGAGAACATCTTAACATCATGACAACATGCAGTTCATGCATCATGACATTGCATACAGCTAACGTTTTGCCTTTTCAGGAAAAGGTCAATCAAAAGATGATTACCATCTACCTTTGCAGTTCCAGATCAACACCTATAACAAGCCAGGAAAATTCTGTGGACGGCTGATCGTGGGTTAATACCTAAAACCAGACAGACAATTATCTACTTGATCATCAGGAAACCCTACATCGGTTCCTTCTCAATTTCATATGAAGTTTTACACGGGCTCATCAACAGGAAACCCTACACTGGTTCCTTCCTATTTCCAAGATGAAGTTTTACATGGACTCATCGCCAGGCGACCCTACACCGGTTCCTTCTCAAAATCAAGACGAAGTTTTACACGAGCTCGTCCTCAGGCAACCCTACACCGGTTCCTCCCCCCTTCCAAGACGAAGTTTTACACGGACTCGTCCTCAGGCAACCCTACACCGGTTCCTCCTCAGTTCCAAGATGAAGTTTTACATGAACTTATCTCACAGTAACCTTACCCCGGTTCACCCAGAAGTTTTACACGAACTTATCTCAAAGTAACCTTACCCCGGTTCATCCAGAAGTTTTACACGAACTTATCTCAAAGTAACCTTACCCCGGTTCATCCAGAAGTTTTACACGAACTTACCCCATAGTAACCTTACCCCGGTTCCTCCTGAAGTTTCACACGAGCTTATCTCACAATAACCTTACCCCGGTTCATCCAGAAGTTTTACACGAACTTATCCCGAAGTAACCTTACACCGGTTCCTTCTCAACTCCAGACGTAGTTTTACACGGACTCGTCATCAAGAAACCCTACACAGGTTCTCTCTTTCCAAAGATGAAGTTTTACACGGACTCGTCATTAAGAAACCCAACATAGGTTCTCTCAACTCCAAAGACGTAGTTTTACACGGACTCGTCACCAAGAAACCCTACACAGGTTCTCTCTTTCCAGATGCAGTTTTACACGGACTCGTCATCAAAAAAACCCTACACCGGTTTTCTTCTCAATTCTGGATGCAGTTTTACACGGACTCATCATCAAGAAGCCCTACACAGGTTCTCTCTTTCCAGACGCAGTTTTACACTGACTCGTCATCAAAAAACCCTACACAGGTTTCCTTCCTTCAAAGATGCAGTTTTACACGGACTCGTCATCAAGAAACCCTACACAGGTTTCCTTCTCAATTAGGATGCAGTTTCACACGGACTCATCATCAGTCAACCCTACACAGGTTTCCTTCCTTCAAAGATGCAGTTTCACACGGACTCATCATCAGTCAACCCTACACATGTTTCCTTCTTTCCAAGAGGCAGTTTTACACGAGCTCATCATCAGGCAACCCTACACAGGTTCCCTCATTCAACTTACAAGATCACAATTCTATCAACAATCTCCAAATGGCATCTATAAGCCCATTCCCGACAGGATTCTGTCACATCTCCAGATGGCATCTATAAGCCCATCCTCCTATCCACCATCTCCAAATGGCATCTATAAGCCCATTCCCGCCATCACATTGCTGATACTACACTATGCGAGTGCAAATTTCTGGGCACTCTAGTGTTCAATCATCTTCCACCTTCGGATCACGAAAGGCACGCAAGCCAATCTACATCCTCAGGTATAAGAAGATTGAACGGGGGCAACTGTTGTACCCCAAAATTTGCCCTCCCATATTCTTCAAGGTTTGTCAAGAATCATCTTCAAATGGTTCAAGACTACTCAAGGATTGCACAGTCCAAACCACCTCCTAAGCCAGTCAAAATTAGGGTTTTGGTTCTCTCAAGGAATTTGAGGTTTTCAATGGTGCAATCAAGTCCCATATGCCTCTATACATTGTCAAGCATCTACATGTCAAGTCTCAAGACTCACAGTACCAATTTGCCCAGTCAAAAGCCCTAGTTGCTCTACAGTCAACTGTAGGGGCAAAATGGTCATTTTGCAGTCCAAAGTCAGAATTTTTGGTCAACATCTTATTTTGAGGTCACAATCATCATTTGATCAAGTCTTGATCATGATTCCACAAGGATGGCTCAAAAATCATCAAAGATGCAAAAGTTACTATTTTTGGACAGCAGAAAGGTCAACTGTATCTTGACCAAGGCATAACTTTTTCATGGTTCATCAGAAAAATCCCATCCAATGCTCATTTTGAAGGGGATGACATTTACTAAAATCCATCTTCACATTCCAAGTCCAAGAAATGCTCTCACAAAAAGTTATCACTTTCTACATTATAGGTCAATTTCAAAAGTCAACAAAAATGCACTTTAAGTCAAAGACCATAACTTGAGATTGGTAAATCCAAATGACATGGGACCAAAGGCATTGTTAAGAGGACTTCAAGACCTTTCCAAAATGTCAAAGAACGTGTTCATAGGATCAAAATTGAGCAAGATATGCATTGGAGAAGTTAGGAAATTTTTGTGAATTTGCAAAAGTCAACTTTGCTCAAAACACTTTGTTTTTGCTAATGGGCCTCAAATTCCTTCTTGAAACTTTGTCCAAGGCTTATGCACGACCCATTGAGATTAAATTGAATTATTTTCTTATTTTTTATAAATTAATTGAATTTTTAATCAATATTAATTCATTTAATTAATTTAAAATGTAGGAAAATATCAAGACATGGTTTTTCAATCTTTTCATGAAGCAAATATGACCAATATGTGCTGGAAAATTCGTGTATCAATCAAAGAGACAAAAATCTCCATGTTTGGCAAGTTTTCTCAATCAAAAAGATATGATTGAAAATCAAATATACAAATCATAATTCCATGGATTTTTGGTCAAAGATTTAACCTAAATTCAATCTACTATATATGCACAAGCTAAACCTAATGCCACACACGTGAGAATTGCTGCAGAGAAGTCATAAGAACATTGAAAAAAATCAAAGAAAACTCAAAATTGTTTTCCAAGTTCCAGCACGATTCAAAGCGATTTGAGGATTCAAACACATTGCTAGGACTTCTAGGAACGATTTGCAATCAAAACCAAGCTTCATAGCTCAAGAAATCATTGCAAACAGTCTCACGGTTTGACACTTTTATTCAAAATCGTAACATCCAATTCATGAGCATTTAACGTGATTTTTTGTTTGTTTTGTGTTGTTAGCAATCATATGAAGCCTTTTGCATAAGTTAATTGGATTAAGATGTCCTAAATCAGAAGTTGCCATGAACGAATCCTAGGGTTTTCAAGCTTCCAAATTGGGGCTTTTCAGTATAGGAAAAATCAAGCCTCCTAAGACCCATGGTTGAATTCGTTGCAACCAGACGAATCAGAATCCATATTTGCGAAATATTTATCTTGCTCACACGCCTATTCGCTATTTTTCCTCATGCTATTTTGTGGGGGTTAAAAACCCCCGCTATTTGATTATCTTTTACAGGAAATATGAGAAAGACGAAGGACGTGTTCATTCCTGGTTGGACAATTCAAAAAAGGCGCGATTTTTTATAGTTTCCATCATAATTGATATATTTTATATATTATGTTCATTGTTTATCTTATTAACAAACGCAGGCGAGTGGAGTAGTGGTTAGTGTGCTGGCATATGATCATTGGGACCTGGGTTCGAACCCCAGGTCCCCCCAAAACTATTATTTGTTATTTTTCTTCACCTCATCATGTGCAGGCTTTCCAATGATGTCCACCATGGACTCCCACATCCCAGGCGCCATGTGTCCTCAGGCATTGATCTAATGGCCATAAGTTGCTGAACACCATGTTCCCAGTCAACTACACCATGGACAATTCAAAAAGTTAAACAGGCCTGGAAGCTTAATGGGCTGGAATTGCTAACATAACTCCATTATTGGGTCAACACCCCCCCTGGTTAATTGCTTTTCTTTTTTATTTTCTTTTAACTAATTATTTTTATTATTAATATTATTATTATTTAATTAACTTAATTAATTTTCATAATAAATTCAGACCATTAAAATGTAAATATTATTTATTTTTATTATTAATTTCACCTTAATTTAATTATTTTGTAAATAAATACTAACAAATTAATTAGTTTAATTAGGTTTAATTTTGACTTTTTCATAAATGAATAAATAAATCAGACTTAGGTTTTCACTAACTTTTGACTTTATTTTATTTTATTTTATTTTCATTAAAAACATTAAAAACACAAAAATACTTTTTCCTTTAATTCATTAATTAGTTTTAGGTTCAATATTTAATTTAATTACAAAAAGGACCAAATTGCTTTATTTTCTCAAAAAAAAGGGTCAAAACCCTAAGGACGTCCTGATTCAATTCTTTCGCTCGCATATTTATTTTGATTATATTTATGTATCTGCTCCGAGAATGTAATAGTTAATTAGGGCTTTTACCGCTTTCTTTTATTTTCTCGCAATTTATTTTTTCCAAAGGGTTTGTTTTTGGCGATGTATATACCCGCGCCTTGTAATAGCGTAGATTCATTTTCCGCAATTTATTTCCCGCACAATTATTAACTGTTAATTATGCATGCAAGATTTACCTGAAAAATAAAATCAATCCGTAGCTCACAATGATGCATGTTCAAAGATAATATAAACTGAAACTTGACACACATGCACATGCCACTCCTAGGGTACGCCTCACTTGGTTGCCTCGACGTGGTCATCAAGTATAGGGTGTTTTAGAGGTCGCCCTCCTGTCTAAAGATCCAGTTGCCTCAAAACGGTTGCCTCGGATAAAAAAGGATCTAGGACATTAGGGTTACCGCTAAGGCGTGCTACTATTGCTTTGGTGACCACATATGTCCCTATAATCGAATTGACCCGAATAACTCCAACGACGGTGCTACCTACTTCTCAATAGTGGGATAGTACTGTCTAAAGGACTCTTGCACAACTTAATTCCTTAGAGTAGGTAGATTTCTCCTGGGTACTTGCTCTTTCAAAAAACAAAAACAAACTTTTCGCACCTACACTTTCAAAAAGTTTTCAAACAAATACTTCATACACTCTTGAGGACTGATACAAGAGTTACCTAGAAGTTTTCAAACGAAACTTTTTCAAAACCCACATACAGAAGAAAAGCAAACAATTTTTGAAAACATAGTGAGCAAGTACCTAAGAGCCCGTGGATAACCACGGATAGAAAGGGTGCTAACACCTTCCCTTTCTATAATCTACCTCCCGAACCGAGAAACATCTCGAAAAGGAATTTTGCTGTGCTTTTGTCCTTTCCTTGTTGGAGAACATAAAAGACGGTGGCGACTCTTGCTTACCGCGACATTTCGCGAACCAGCTTTAAAACAGTCAGTTCTATTTCCATCGATCACACACATTATTCTGGCCATGCTAGAGGTTTCCTATCTAGGGGTTTCCTTTGCTTTCTTTGCACATTGGTGCTAGCCTCTAGGTGAGGCTCTGCTGCTGCCTCTTTTTCGGCTTTTCGCCGTCTTTGGAATCTTCTCCATTGTGAATGAGATATGGGGTTTTTCCCCTTGTAATTGCTCGATATATGAGCCATTTTATTTGATGTAGAGGCATGGTACTCTTTTCTGTAGTCCAAAGAGGAACCCCTTGGCACGTCGAACGTCTGCTATTTTTCTTCATTGGGCCTCTTTCTGTCCATGGTGTTAAGCCAAGTATCTATAGGTACATTAGTTGGAGGCCAAAAGGTTGGTGGTCTCCTTACCTGACTCATGGATCCTTTTTTATGTCCCCTCCTGGGATCGAATCTGACTTCTGGACCCATTTTTGGTTGGGTATTGGTGCCCCATTTTACTTTTACAGCTCTCATACCTTGTATGTGTTCTGCGGCTTTCTTGTCGAAAATAGAGCTGCATCTGAGACACAGCATCGCTTTCGATTTTTTTCTTCTGGCATCTGTGTAAAAACTCTGCCAGATCTTCGTTCTCCTTTGGAAATGTCATTTTATTCACTTCCTTCTGTCGAATAGCCTCTTCTGAAGTCTTGGCATCAGAGACTTCGACCATGTTGACCTCCATGTTGCTCTTGGCAACGAGATTCATTTTCTGCATTTTGGCCTCCAAGTTCTCTGTCGAACTTTTCACAACAGCATAGTAAGAACCTGTGGTGGTTCTTTTGTTGGAGCTCTCAACAACTCCTTTGTTTCTGTGTGATTCTTCAGTAACCCTTTTGCTCGAGCCTTCAACAACTCCTTTATTCAGTTTCAGGCCTTTAGTGGTCTTTTTGTTTGAGCCTTGGGCAACTCCTTTGTTCAGATCCAGGCCTTCAATGGCCTTCCTCACTCCTTCGAAGGTTTTCCTGGATATGTTTCCAGTAAAACTTCCAAAGATGGGCTTAGTAATGAAGTCTTCGGAAACTTCCACCATGTGAATGCCGACTGGCTCAGCATAATGTGCCTCCATCTGCAGCGGGTTTGCGTCAATTTTCATTGCTGGCTTATCAGCGAATTTTAGCCTTCCTTCTTTAAGTGCTTGTTGAACAAGATCCCTGAAAAGGAAACATTGTGAAGTTTTATGGCCCAAAAAATTGTGGTATTTACAAACCCCTCTTTTCTTTCTTTGTTCTAAAGGAGGCAACTTTTCCCCTGGGGGCATTATCATTTGGCCATCTTTAACTAATAAATCGAATATTTCATCACATTTGGATATGTCGAAACTATATGTTTTCTTAGGGAATTTGTCGCTGTTTTTCTCAAACTCTACAGGATTTTTCCCATTCGATGGCACTAGCAATTTACAAGAATATGGCGGTCCTTGTTTTAATTCTGCTAATTCTATCTCGCCTTCTTCAACATCTATAGGATCACTAGATGTCTCTGGATCGTTATCATCCATTTCGACATAGGCTACCCTTTCTCTTCGATGAGTTTTGGTAGCTTTAGCTTTTTCGGCTTTAAGGCGTTCTACCTGTCGAACTCTATCGGCCAGTTGGGCCATGTCTCTCAAGTATTGGGTATCTAACTTTTTCCTAATTGAATAATCCAGGCCCCCTGCTTCCATTTCGACCAATTCATGTTCAGGCACTTGGGTAAAGCATCTGGCTTTAAGTAATCGAAACCTATTTAGATACTCATCGATTGGCTCAATGAATCTTCTCTTTACACTAGCCAATTCTTTTAGACTTATTTTGGTCTGTCCCATGTAAAATTGCTCATGGAACAATCTTTCCAATTGATTCCAATTGTGGATCGAATTGGTTGGGAGGGTAGTGAACCAAGTGAAAGCATTCTTTGTTAGAGAACTTGGGAAACATTTGATCCTAAGGTTTTCGTTGTTCTCTATTTCCCCAGCCTCTATCAAATATCCCGCCACATGTTCGATAGTAGATTCTGTCGTATCCCCTGAGAATTTGGTAAACTTGGGAACTTTTCCCCTAGGGGGTAAGTCTGTTTGCATAATATATTCTGGCAACAGGGATGTGAAGTTCGGTCTGTGAAAACCAACGTTCATCCCATTCTGAATCATAATCCTTTCGATCATGGCAGCCAAATTATTGTTTGTTCCATAATTTTGGTGTCGAACTTGCTGTATCAATTCATCAGCATTTTGGTTCCTATTCACCATAATCACTCCTTGATTGATTTCTCTAGGGATTGGTGGGGGATTTCGAGGTATTTCGACCCTAGGTTATTCCATTTCTACTCTAGGGATCTGAGGATTTTGATTAACAATCAAATCCTCTTCCATGATTACCCCTTGGTTTACTCTTATTGGTATTCTTTGGGGTTGTCGAATAGTTTAGGGTACCCCAAAGAATTCAGCCATGCACGTCATTTGCGCTGTCATTTGCTGGTTCGACTGGGCAGTATTTCAAATTAGGGGGTTTAGTACTGTACTTAGAGTTTGTGCCAACATTTGCACCATATCATGGTTACTTTCGTCCATTTGTTGCCTCAAAATTGTTGTGGAAGCATTTGTGAGGCTTGGTATTGTATGGGATGTCCCTCCTAAGAATTGGTTTCTACCCAAATTTTCCATACTGGCCCCAGATCCCTATAATGGCGATGATGCACCCACCAAGGGTTCTAAAAAAGTAGAAGCAGCGTTCATAAGGCTAGCCATTTCAGTAGTTGGCATGCCATATGGTTGTTCTCGACCCATCCAGGCTGTCGAAAATCTTGGGGGCATGTACGGTCGAGATCCTGGATTTGCCCCTGGTGGGGGTGTTGCTAATGGACCTCTGGGACCTACATACGAAAGTAAGGGTCCTGTTTGATTTGTGGTTAACGTTGGTATTGAACCAACGGAAGTTGAGATATTTTCTCCAATGGTGGTAATAACTGTTGTTCCAATAGTATTTGGTGGAGGTATTTCTCCATGATTTGGCTCGTTAGCCATGCTAATTTCGCTATTTTTCTTCCTAACAGTACACTCATTTGTTATTCTATCACTTCTTAATAACATGCAACGTTATATATGAACAAAAATAAAGCAATAACATGAACAAGATATGTGATAAAAATTAGCAACGTCCCATCAGGTGTGCCAATTTGTTTACCGTAGTTTTTGGTAAACAACAGTTGATCCTCCAAAAAGGAAAGTCCTTTTGGTTACTCGCAGGATCGATCAGATTGATCTTAGAACATATGCTAACTTTTATACCGGTTTGATGTAAAAATAGATATCTAGGAAGAACGCGCGTTCAACCAAAGACAATATGCTTATAGTTTTGGAAAGTAAGAAAGTTAATAGAAATGCAGGTAAAGATGCAGGAAAAGTAACTTCACAAAATAAGATCAAAGCAATGTATAAATACTTTATTAATGAAAAGTGGTGTTTCCAACGTACATTTCTCAGTTTATCCTTTCACACACGGCGGGTACTTGGACAATATTTGAGTAACTAGCACAATAGGTTGAACACACGGAAAAACTACATAGATTTCCTATTTTATACTAAAACTATGTAACCGTCGATGGGTGGCTTTGCTCTAATATGAAGACAAGTGTCCTCTGCAGGTCCATCAACCTCTATCTTCCAGCCACGTCGCTTTCCTTTAACTGCTGGTGAAACTGTCTTTCCCTCCAACAATTCAAATTCAAATATCCTTCGCCTTTGGTGTCGAAACGAAGGTATGTTCTTCTCGTCGAAGGTCATAAGACCTTCTTAGTCAAAATTTTGATGGTGATTCCTGGTCGAAGACCAATATGTAACTTAGATATTTTCTCTAAGTTTTTCCATTCGTCGACATTCTCCAACTTGGCTTTATTTGTTCCATTTTTGGTCTATAAGACCAATATATAGTAGGTGTCGAATTCAGGAGCCAACAACATGTTTCCTTGTCAACCATGCGCTTGCGTAATATTATATGAGAACATTGCTTCCTGAAATCAGAAAATCACAAAATAACACAAAATATGCAAAAGGAGGGGGGTTCACTATGGTTCGAACCCGCGCCCTTAAGGTGAAAGTGACATGAAACGCGCGCTGCTTGCCACTGGGGTGGCTGTTACATCTAATGATAAAATAACAATCATTAAATATAAAATAAACTCGTTTTCAAAATTTGATTTTTCTCTTCTTCTTCTTCCCTGCATCTATCGTTACTGTTACTGTAACAACATATTTCCATTTTTTTCAAAAAATTCTAACTTCCTCATTTCTTAACCAAATTTAAAAATGTAAAAATAAAACTTGCTTAGAATTTCGCAAGGATTTCAAATATGTAATTAGTTTTTATTTATTCCCACTATAACTCACGAATTTCTACCTGTACCAAACTGAAAACCTAAATGTCCAAAAAATTCAATATCAAAATTCTCATCCCACAGTCAATTAAAATGAAATTTAAGGATATGGTTAGCTTCATAGACATGATATCTACATTTTATCTTTTGAAAGTAAGTGCAAATGATGCTTGTATCAAGATTTCAAAGTTGAAAAAACTTACCTCTTGATGCAAAAATTCAATGGCCTCTACACGACTTCTAGAAGAAATATGATGATTGCTTTAGCTTCCTGGAACCTTAGTGAGTATGTTACAACTTTTACTTTGCCTTGAAAGTGTTTGGATTAGTCTACTCAAGTCAAGTTGCAATGGTGGATTTTGAAAATGGTGGATGATGAAAATGATGTTACAGTGATGAAACAAGGGTATGGATAGTTTCTATATGATATATATGAAGTGTTTGGATGATTTGTTTGGACAATAGTTGTAAGAGTGATGAGTTTCAAAGTTAAGGTTTCAAAAGCTTAAAAATGGTGATTTTTGGCCAATTCAGGTTTGAGAGTGTATGAGATGGTTTAATGGCTTATAAAACCGTCCTCTCATTTGCATAAGAGTGTCTTGATATATAGGAAAAGGTTTGGATACTTGAGATGATCAGATTACCAAGCTCACATGTTATGGCATTTTTGCTTGTTTTTGAAGCAAAGTGGAAAACCAAAATCCCAATGTGTGATACAAGCTATGTAGAGTAGTTGAATCACTTTAAACATGCTTCTTCTGAGTTGCTAGGTTGAGTGTGTGCAGATGGAGTCATTGAGAGGCTCAAGAAAGGGTTGACATTGTGAAAAAGCTTGCTTTACAATAATGGATATGTTACTTTTTGCAATTTCAAACATAAATGGTATCAAGACTTGGACAAAACATCAAATCCTTATGTAATACAATTAGGGTCTTTGTAATTACTTAATTATGGAGAGATTTAGAAGCAACATGGCCTGAAAAGTGAGATTGAATGATAAGGTTATGAGATTTGATTATGAGTTCATCACAAAAATGACTTATAATTCAAGTTTATCATGCCAACTTCAAGTCTTTGAATATCCTAGCTCAAAAATGATCTATTCAAGTTCTTGGATGTTGTACCCCAAAATTTGCCCTCCCATTTCCTCAACATTTTCTCATCACAAAAACCTTGGAGCTCAAGATCCAGTTAGGGTTTCCTCTGCTCAAGACTTCTCCTTACACTGTTGGCCCAAATTAGGGTTTGTGATTGCACAAAGATATTTTGACCTAAAATGCCTAGGATGACTTTCATGCTTCATGTTGGACTCCCAAGTTTATCCATACCAAGTTTCAAGTCTTGTTTCCAAATTTTGCCCAGTCAATTGGACAGTTGACCTAAAAATCAACTGTATTGGGGAAAAGGTCAACTGTGGCCAATTGACAGTCAAATCTCAGAAAAATTGACCCACATCAACATTATGAACTCATATGGACCATTTGATCAAGTTTGGATCACAATTCCACAAGAAATTTGATCAGATCATCAAAAGGGCAAAATGGTCATTTTTAGGGTTTTGACTGCACAAGGGTAATTTTTGACTGTTTGACCCAACCAATGGAAAACCAAGCTCACATATGGACTCAAGGACCCCATGGAATTATCTTGACATGCTCAACAAACTCAAAAGATCCCAAGTACACAAGATTGACAGTTGAATTTCCCAGTCAATTGATCAATTTTGACTGTATACTGAAAAGTCAAACTTTGACTTTTTGGTCAAAATCAAGAGTCAAGATTCATTTTTCATCAAAACATGCCAAATCATGAAACTTGTTCACCAAGAAACCAAGAAATGCAAATTAGGGTTTGAAATGGGAATTTTTCATAACTTAGAATTTTTCTAAGTTATGGAAAACCCTAATTTTTTCCCAACTTTGCCTCACTTTCACACCAAGATTCATTTGGATTCAAACAAAAGTCAAAACATGAAAGTTGTAGCTTGTTGCATAATCTACAACTTTGATTCACAAAGTTTTCCCAAATGAGGCTTGTATCTCAAGTTACAAATTTTTGAATAAGGGCCCTAAACCATTCATAACTTAGTGAAAATTTGACCTTTTTGACAAGGTTTTCTACCTAACTTCAAGGCCATTTTCCATACACTTCCACTTGGAATTTAAATTTTCATTTCAAAGATGGATTGTAGTACACATTCCAAGATTTCCAAAATGTCCAAGAACTTCTCAAACAACCTCATGGTTAGGGAGAATCGAATTTTGCAAAATGGGAAAAAGTCACTTTTGTTCTTGGCCATGTACATGTTCATAACACTATGCATTTCAATCTCAGCATGCTTAAGCTACATTACAGGTCCTAAAACCCTTTGACACTCATAAATTTAATGCAAAACCATTGTGCCAAGTTGTTATTCTAAGCATTTGGACATTACATGGAGAATTAACCCTAAACTAGAAAAAGCACTATTTCCATTTTTGAAAAGGGGAACTTTATGTCAAGTTTGCAATCCAAGTGGTACAGTCCAAATCTTCTTGGCACAAGTTTGTGAGCAAATTGTACTGATCAAGGCCAATGTATGCAGCATAGTGTGAGGGCCTGTACAGGCTAGAATCATCAAGTGGCCATTGCTTGCTTCAAGTTCAAGTAAGATAGCATAACTTGTACCAACTCTCATATCAGCCTACAAACACTTAGACAAACTTATCAAACACATTCCACACATTGATCCAAAGCTGAAGCACGAGCCTTTCACCTCCAATCCCTCCCAAAACTCAGAATCACCTTGAAACTGCTCAAACAGAGCAACCTCTGCAGATTGAGTTCCAACTCTCAATCCTTTCAAGCATTCTTGCCCAAACCAGTTCATACACCTTCCCTACCATCTATGCAAGCTAACCAAAAGCAAAAACACGACCTGTAATCCCTCTAACTGGTTCCACCATTTTCACATTTCTGATTTGCAGGTGAAGTGCTCTAGCTCGATTCAAAAGCTTTCAAGGCAAAGTAAATATTGGAACAGCATCACCACACCTCAAGGAAGCTACACCAACCATTATCTTGCCCTGAAAGCTTCTCCTTTGCCAGATAGAACTTCAACTGAACAGGTAAGTTTTTGAATTCGTATCTCTCTTATTAGGCATCATTAGCTCTAAGTTTGTGAATAAACAATGTTCTACTCATGCCACTGAACATGTATATGTTTTTACTTTTCATTTCTTTTGCTTGAGCTGTGAGAATTTAAGGTTTGAAAATGGCAGAAAACTTAGGTCAGGATTTGGGATTGTTAAAATTCTCTCTCATTTCTGAGAGTTAGGATGAGTTTTTTATATATTTGGAATCGTGATTCAATGCTTGACATGTTTTGTGTTGAAAGTTTGTGCAAAAGCTCAAAGAATCAGGATGTTTGAATCCCTGTTACAAGCGCGCGTTTTTGGCTGGAGGTTGAAGAAGGTGTCTCATGGGCTGGGCCAGCTTTTGTTCTACTTTTCACACCATACAATTGCTTCTGCACCCCCTGAGCCCATTTGGTTTATTTTTAATGATTTCTGACTTTTTCTTTTTTTGATTGATTCATTTATTTTTTCTCATGTTATTAAAAATATAAAAATCTTTTTTCTCACCATTTTTTAATTTATTAGGTATTTATGTGATTTTCTTTTGATTAATACACAAATAAATGAATATATACATTTCATTAAAAATATTGAGAAATATGAAAAAATACTTTTATTTTCATTTTTTATTTTATTTTACCTTCTGAAAATACTTTATATAAAAAATACTTTTTTTACAAATATTAAATATTATTATTATTTATATATATATAATACACATCTAAAACAATACATATATACATATATTTATTAATATATTTAGAGTAAATACAAAATATATACACTTTTGTTTTTTTGTTATTATTAATATTTAATATAAAAATACATTTTTGACAAATACCTCATTTTATTTTATTTTTGTATATATAAATAAATATTTGTACATAATAAATGAATAATGCATTTTATTTAATAGAATTAGGGTTTTACCCTAAATATGAAAATACTCCAAAAATAATACCTTTTTATTTTCTTTTTATTTTACATAAATAATACTTTTTTTTCATACATATAAAAATTATTTTTGCATTCTTGCATATTTGTTTTTATTTTATTTAATTTATGCAAATTGATCACCTTGTAAATGATTCAATATTGATGTAATAGTTTTAGGTTTAAATTCCTTGTCAAAATCCCCATTCGAACATTTGTACCCCCTTCCCATATATGGTTTTGTAATAGCTTAGTAAATTTATTTTCGCACTTTATTGCTTTCTAATTATACCATGCTAGAGTTAGGGTTTGTATGCAAATAAAAAGAACAAGGTAGTTTGACCTAGTTTCAAGATAAACAAGCATGAAATATGGACAACACATATCACACTTGCACCCCTAGGGTATTCCACTTGTTACCTTCAATAAATGGGCCATATTGAATGTTAGGTCTCTTTGGGCAAAACAAACAAATCAAATGATCATAGTCCCTCGATAACACTTTCAAAATGTTGCCTAAACAAATGATTAAGTCCCTTAAAGAAAATGCCCAAAGATACTTGGCACCATTGCAATTATGGTCTAAACGATGACCCGCGCCCGTCTCTTTCACATCCTAACATAAGATTGTCCACCAAATACAATGGTGGAACAAACTTGTCAAAAGGGTTAAAACATAGCAATAATCTTTGAGAAACTTAGGAGTAGATAACCTCTTAGTTACTTGAATAAAACTTGCAAAAAAACAAAACACTTGCCTATTTTCAAAAACACACCTCACAACACTTTCAAAACGAACTTTCAAAAACAAAATGAAAACCTTTTTCAAAAGACATACACCTTTGTATACATCCCCACATGGATCATTACAAAGGTTGCCACTACATTGGCTTCTTTTCAAAATATTTTCAAACCCACACACACACAAGCACCATTTCAAACAATTGAAAACAAAAGGCAAGTGATCTAAGCAAGTAACTAAGAGCCCATGGATAACCATGGATAGAAAGGGTGCTAATACCTTCCCTTTCTATAATCTACTCCCCGAACCCAAGAAAACATCTCAAAAGGTTTTTGATGTGCTTTTTAACCTTTCCTTAGGATAAAATAAAAAGTCGGTGGCGACTCTTGCTCAACCGAAACATTTGCGAAAACAAACGCAAAACCACAGTCAGTTCTCCCACCGTATCACATTGGACATTTTTAAAATCTTGGAACATCCTCTACAACTTTCATGTTGGACATTTTGGAAGAATCAATTTGGAACTAGGTGAAAAGTTTCCATAAAGTTAGGTCAATATCCTGACTAAAATACTCAAAATTTCACTAAGTATTTTTAGTTTCATGGATATATCTTCATAAATTCATAACTTGAAATCCAAGCATTTCTAGGAGATGTTGTGTGAAGCAAAGTTGTATATTTCATGGAGATCTACAACTTTAATTTTGGAAGTTTCCTTTGAATCATCTTGTATCATGGTGAAAATTTGGCTTAAAGTTATGAAAAAATAAGAAAATTTGCATACTTAGAAAAATTTCTAAGTTAATAAATTTTAACATTTCAAGATGAAATCTTGAATTCTTGATTTCTTGATGAAAAAGTTTCATATTTTGGCATGTTTTGATGAATCATGATCCTTGGCACTTGAATTTGACCAAAAAGTCAAAGTTTGACTTTTTAGTATACAGTTGACTTTTGATTAGTTGACTGCAAAATTCATATGTTAATTCAATGGACTTGCAATGTTTTGAACCATGTAATCAGGTCAAAATGATGCAATTAAACTCTTGAAATCATGATTCAAACCAATTTATCATTTGCTAAGTCAAAAATCAGAAATTGCCCTTTCTCAGTCAAAACCCTAATTTTGACCATTTTTCCCTTTTGATGATTTGATCAAATTTCTTGAGGAATTATGGTCCAAACTCGATCAAATGATAAATATGAGTCTAAGATGTTGATGTGGATCAAAAATTATGAAGTTTGGCTGTAAATTAGCCATGGTTGACTTTTTCCCCAATACAGCTGATTTTTAGGTCAACTGTTCAATTGACTGATCAAAAGTGTGATCCAAGGCTTGAAACTTGAAATGAGTAATCTTGGGGGTCCATAATGGTCCGTGAAAGTCATATGAAACATTGATAGTCCAAAAATACTTGTGCAAACTTAAACCCTAATTTTGGTCATCAGTGCATAAGGAGGTTTCTTGAGCTGATCAAACCCTAGTGCAGTCTTGAGCCCAAGGAGATCTTGTGAGAAAATTCTTGATAAGTGAGAGGGCAAATTTTGGGGTACAACAATATGCATTGTCAAAGTTGGCCATTTTTGGAAATTTCCCAAAGTCAACAATGCCCAAAATTGCATTTTTTTCCACATGGGCCCATTTTTTTAAGATTGAATCTCAGTCCTAGCATGGTCCACGACCTATGGAACCCTCCATGCCTTTTTATTTTTGTTTATTTAATTTATTTTTATTTTTATTCATTTAAAATCAAATAAATTCAAATAAAATCAAATTTGTGGAATAAGATTTGTTTTGCATTGAATTATAGATCTCATATGCTGGCAATGATCAAACAAATCGTGCAAGCTCTAAAAAGAAGAGAAATTCTCCAATTTTGGAAAGATTTGAATCAAAACTTCAAGACCATCAATCTCTTGATTCTTTCCAACTTTTATTGACCTAATTGGATTCATTACTTATAGAGAAGCTTTGTGAACCCTAAAAAAAAGAACACTCGTGCAACCTGCCTCCCAAGAACAAGAACAAAGTTCAACTTTTTGTGAAAAAGTGCAGATCGAATCTTTCATTACAGGCCATTTCAAGCCATTCCAAGAATCAAAACAAATTCCTGGACATCCTCTGAAGCGATTGCAAGTATTATCAAGGACTGAAGCATCAAGAATCACGCGCTATCACCTTCACGGTTTGTAGCCACGCACAAAAACCGTCACTATAGCCTATAGTGACGAGTTCGTCCGTAGGTAAAAGCTTCTTCTAAAACAACAGTTATGAGGAAAGAGACGATTGCATGGCTGACTTCCATTGGTCCATTTAAATTCACGCACGTTTTTTGGGCATGAAGCATTGTTTCCATTATAATATTATTTTGTCATATATATCAACGAATGACAACATGGCCTGGTGGTAAGGAGGAACGTATGGGAGGCGAGAGTCCTGGGTTCGAGACCCAGGTTTGGCATTTTTTCCTAACAATTTGATTGCAGATCCGGTGTGCCTCACCTTCCCAATACCTGACACGCGTCCCAGATCCTTCCATTGGATCATCACCATCACAGATCCAACGCTCAGCATACGCAGGTCCACCATGAACCCTCAGAAGATGGTCCCAACGGATCAGGCGCCAGACTCTGGGCCACCAGTTTTGGGCCTAGCACAGATTTGGCAATACACCCCCTGGGTTGCTTATAACATCAGGCCCATCTCTTTTTCTTTCTATTCTTTTTATTTGTTTTTCTTTTAATTTATTATTTTAATTATTTTCACAATAAAAATCATTTTTTAAAAATCAAATCAGAAAATCATAAAATCATAAAAAAAATTAAATTTAGTTCTTTCATAAAATATTTAATTGCTATTAAATAATTAGCTTAATTAGATTAATTCAAATTCTTTTTTATAATTAAAATTAATTAGACAAATTAGGTTAAGATTTCAAATATTTTTCTCTATAATAAAATGCAAAAAATATTTTCTCTTTAATTGATCAGATTTTTTAGGACTCAGACTTTATTCCCGTAGTTAATTCGCCGCGCGCGTCTATACTTTCTTTTAATTCAAATTATTGTAATTGTTTCAAGTTTGTAATAGATTAATTAGGATTTTAATTTCTGCATCTTTATTTTCAGTCAAATATTTATGTGTCTTCCCAAAAGCCCTGTAATAATTAGGTCTTTAAATTCTCGCACTCTTTAATTTCTGCAACTATTAAACGGTTAGATGATTGATACTAGGATTGTATGCTAAAGATCATAATTTAAAACAGTAGAAAACCATAACTGTGCAAAGATAATTAACTGGAAAAAATACATTTGCACATGCTCACTCCTAGGGCTTGCCCCACTTGGTTGCCCCAGAAATAATGGTCGTGTCCCTCGAACGTAGGGATACCTTAGCAATGACCCGCAATTCAAAATCTTCATAAAGATCATAGTCCCTACTTGTCCCTCGAGTTGCCTACGAATTGATCTTATGATGATAGTCCCTTCGAAATGCTAAGGTATCCTTACTTGTTTCCTTCAGAGACCATTTCTTCCCTTCAAACGTCCTTTTAAAATTCCAACGACGGAGCTACCTACTCCTTAATAGTAGGATAGCGTTGTCTAAAGGAAACGAAAATGAACAGACTTTTTCGAGTAGGTAGAAAACTCTTAAGTACTTGCTCAAGACAAAAAACTTTTCACACAAACACTTTTCAAAAATAGTTTTCAAAACAACTTCGTCACACTCTTGAGGACCGATACAAGGGTTATCACGAAGTAAACCAAACTTTTCAAAGCAAGCACACACAAGAAATTTCAAAATGATCAAGTACTCAAAAATATCTTGAAAAAAAGGTTTTTTTTTGTTCTTTTTCCTTTTCCTTTGTTGGATGAAATAAAAGTCGGTGGCGACTCTTGCTTACCGCGACATTTGCGAATACAAAATGCAAACCAGTATAACAGTCAGTTCTGCCACCGTATCACAATCTTCCTTCAACAGGGGGAAGCAAGATAGGAGGTTCAAGCAAATACTCTTTAATACTTTCAAATTCTCTCTGGAAATCATTTGTCCACACACAACCTTGATCTTTCTTTAACAAGTTAGAGATTGGTTCACACGTTGCAGTCATATGGGAAATGAATATGGAAATGTAATTCAGACGCCCAAGGAAGCCTCTAACTTGCTTTTCAGTTCTTGGCGCTGGCATTTCTTGAATTTCTTTGAATTTATCAGGGTCAACTTCAATCCCTCTTTGGATGACAAAGAAACCTAGCAATTTCCTTGATCAGACATCGAAGGTGCATCTATTTGGATTCAAGCGGAGATGATATTTCCTCAAACGCTGAAACAATTTCAACAAATCTTTTATATGACCTTCTTTGGTCTGGGATTTAGCAATCATATCATCAACATATACCTCAATTTCCTTATGCATCACATCATGGAATAGGGTTGTCATAGCCCTCTGGTACGTTGCACCAGCATTCTTCAACCCGAAGGGCATCACTCTATAACAGAATGTTCCCCAGGGTGTGATAAACCTTGTTTTTTCCATGTCCTCAGGAGCCATTATAATTTGATTATATCCGGAAAATCCATCCATGAACGAGAATACTTTGAATTTTGTTGTACTATCAACCAACATATCAATATGTGGCAATGGAAAATCATCTTTTGGACTAGCTTTATTTAAATCTCTATAATTAACACACATGCAAACTTTTTCGTCTTTCTTTGATACTGGGACAATATTGGCAATCTATTGAGGGTACACTGATGTCACAAGAAAACCGGCATTAATCTTCTTTAAGACTTCTTCTATAATTTTTACTGCCATATCTGGGTGAGTTCTTTGCAATTTCTGCTTGGCTGGCGGGCACTATGGCTTTACCGGAAAATGATGCTCCACAGTATCTGTATCCAAACCCGACATATCTTGGTATGACCAAGCAAAGACGTCCACATACTCTTTCAATAATTCAATCAACTTGCTCTTTACATCGGGATGCATCAATGCTCCAATCTTGACTTCCTTCAGATCTTCCTCTGAACTCAAATTGATTATCTCCAACGACTCTTTATACGGCTGAATGGCATTTTCCTTACGCTCGAGCAACCGTGAAACCTCTTCTGGAATTTCATCATATTCTTCTTCTTCAGCCACATACACCGAATATTCAAAGTTGGGAGAGGGTGCAGGGTCATTGTATTCATCAAGTTTTTTAATTAATCTGCACATATGCTTTATGATTGCTTTTAGAAACTGACACATATATAAAGTGATTATGCAGATTTTTTTACAGTTATTATTTATTCCAAAAGGGTTTTTTATGATTATCAATTTTCCAAGAAAAAGCAGAAAATAAAAACACAATTTGAGAATCAAAGACAACTTTTATTAATGATTTTAATGATCAAAGTAAATAGATAAGCCCATACAAAATCAACTTTCACCTTGGGCAGAGTGAAAGCTTTTTGAAAGTATTAACAAAAAGAAATTACTTTGAGACATGGATGCAAGAGGGAACATCAATAGTGACCCAGTTCAGGACTCTGACTCCATGTGTCACATAATTTGGCATTTCCTACTCTTCTTTATCCTCCACAATAGCATTGATCCTAGAAACATTTGGATGAAGATAACCTCTGCTGTGGAAAATATCCTGATACCTGCCCAACACAGACTTCAGCTTCATTTTCTCACCTTTATCATTCTTCGTAGCAAATCCCAAACCAGCCTTATTCTTGTTCACCGGAGGATCAATAATCTCCCCCATACTTTACTAGGGCCATTATGCATAACTTGCTGAGCATCTTTGAATGAAGCCATAAAATTATCATTCTCCCTTACATTATCAACGGATAAAGCTTGGAACTGAGTTCCAACAGCAACTTCATCTGCTTTCACAATACTGAAAGAGGATAGATGAGATATTAACAATGCTTGCTCTCCATTTATGATAACCACTTTTATTTCACGCACGAACTTCAACTTTTGGTGCAAAGTGGAAGTGATAGCTCTTTCCTCATGTATCCATGGTCGTCCCAGTAAACAGCTGTAAGTGCGCACAATATCCATAACTTGGAAAGTAAACTGAAACAAGTGTGGGCCTATGTAAATAGGTAGATCCACTTCCCCAATAACACACTTCCTTAATCCATCGAAAGCTTTTACAATTATGCTACTTAGGAGTATGGGAGCTCCTTGATACTTCAGCTTCATCAGCGTGCTCCTCAATATGACATTTAAGGCGGACCCATTATCAATCAGCACATTTGACAATGAATCGTTCTTACAGTTCATGGATATATGGAGAGCCAAATTTCCTTCCCTCGCCAGGAAATTCGTCATCACAAAAGCTTAGGTTATTACATGATGTAATATTCTCTACCACACTACTTAATTGGTCCAACGACATATCACTTTCCACAAAGGCTTGATCCAACACTCTCGTTAAAGATTCTCTATGGGCATAAGAATTCATCAGCAAGGCCATAATAGATATCTTTGATGGTGTTTGCAACAATTGATCTATGATCCTGTATTCGCTTATTTTGATAATCTTCAATATATAATCCATATCTTTTTCTAGAGTAGCACCACTGGATTCTCCTACTTCTTTCTTAGTTTCAACACTTTCGACAACCTTCTTATCGGCACTAACATTCCCTCGAATAACAGGTGCGAACACATGACCACTGCGGGTCACTCTATTGTCATTAGGAATATTCTCGACATTAGACAAAGGTTGGATGGGAACTTCCACACCGTCCTCTAGAATTATAGAATTGTATTTGTACGGTATAACTTTGTCTGATTTGTAAGGAACAGGACCCGGTAAGCAAATCACCACTGGAGCAACAACTAGCTTGCTACAATACTCAATCTCTATAGGGGCGGGATCATTGAAACATGACACAATAACATTCACACCTTCTTCAGAATATTTGGTCATCACAAAATCATTACTGGAGAACATATCTTCATCTGAGGAAAAGAATTCATCCGCAGAAGCATTTTCATCATCCGACACTGTCTTAGCCAAGAAATCTTCAATCACATTAATCACATTGAAATCATCTTTATGGCCTGAAACCTTGATAGCACCATTATCCAATAACAAATGAATACCCCTTCTCACAATGGCACAACCACGAGAGTCTCTGCAGCAAACCCGACAAGATCCATAGTGGTGTTCTACTTGACCTTCCATGTGGCAGAAGGTGGCGTGCAATTGCACCAAATCACCATTCATATGGTTCACGTTAAAGATCCGAAATTCTCCAAGACATCCAAAGACCATGTTCACTTCTTCCTCGTATTCTGCCCTAGGTCTGATTATATGAATGAGGCCTTCATCCATCATTTCCTGAAGATCAACCATTATCTTATCACACCCTTGTATATTTATACTACAAATACCACAACCAGCATGGTCATGCGTATAGTAACTAAACTCACAGAGGTCAACATGCATCTTTACCAAATCTCCCCTAAACAAGTTGATATCAAAGATCCAGAAATCCCCTGGACAACCAGCAACCATGCTGATAGCATTTGTTCCTCCATGTTTTGCCAAAGGATTATATTTTACGTTAGGGCCGACATATTTAAAGGACAAAAGTCCAGATCTCTCCATATTTTGTACCTCTGATTTTAGAGGATAACAGTTTTCCATATTGTGCACTGATGCTCCCTGATGAAAAGCACATGTCTGATCTGCCTTATAATACCAAGGCAAAGGTGATGGTATAACGGGGGGTGGCCTGGTCTAGATCAACTTTTTCTAAATCAATGCTGGAAGTAACTCTGCATAGCTCATGGGGATAGATTCAAAAGTCTCTCTCCTCAGATTTTGCCATTGATTTCCCTGAGAGGCAGGTCTTTGATAAGCCACTGTGGTCGGAGCCGTATTGAAAACTGTAGTTACCGAAGCAACCTGTTGGTGGCGCTGATGATTTCTTCTAGGAGGATTAACCCTTCTCTTTTAAATAACAACATTTTTCTCTCCTTCTTTCTTTTTAGCAAACCCGTATGATGGTTTCTTCGTACTGCCAGAATTTTCACTTCTTGTCAAGCGACCCTCTCTTACAACTTCTTCCAAATGGATACCCATGCCCACCATCTCGGTAAAATCACTTGGTGCACTCGCCACCATTCTTTAATAATAGAAAGCACCTAGAGTCTTCAGAAAAATCTTCGTCATCTCTTTTTTTTCCATTGGATGGATCACTTGGGCGGCTACTTCACGCTATCTCTGTGCATATTCCTTAAATTACTCTTTGTCCTTCTGGACCATTTCTATGAGTTGATCATGGCCAGGTGCCATGTCCATATTATATTTGTACTGTCTAATAAACGCTTCACCTAGGTCGTTGAAAGTATGAACAATGGCATTATCCAGGCTCATGTACCATTCAATGATACACCAGTCAAACTGTCTTGGAAGAAATGAATTAATAGGTGTTGATCATCGGTGTTAGTAGACATCATTCTCACATATATCACTAAGTGAGCACGAGGACAAGTATTTCCTTTGTACTTCTTGAATTTTGGTACTTTGAATTTCACATGTATTTTCACATTTGGAACCAAACACGGATCATTCACATTCTGCCCCAAACAATTCTTTTTCTCTGAGGGCCTTCAACTCTTTCTGCATTTTATCAAACTGATCTTGAAAATCATCCATTCTATCATAGACACCCAAGATTTCACTTGGTGGTGGAATAGGGCAATAAACTTCATCATTATCAAATGGTATAGCATTCACTGAAGGCGGTGCGGCATGGTGAATCTCATTTCTAGCAGAAGGAGTAATATGCACTAAAGGAGGTGTAGGAGAAGCAACAACCTGAGAAAATGGAGCAACCTGAGCATCTTGATTATAACCTTCTAGCATGAAGTTCTCTGGAATTCCCCATGGATAACCCTGAGGCATACGATTCTGAACAACAGTAACTGGAGTAATAGAAACAGGAACTGTTAGAGCTTCGAAAGTAACCGTTGTCTGTTGAGGTTGAGCAAGTGGTGGCTGATTCTGAGCAGCCACTAATGATTCCATTAAAGCAGTGAGATTGGTCATACCAGCCTTCAGAGCAGTAAATTTTTTGCGTAACTCGTGATTCTCTTGTTCTAGATTATCCATCTTTCTTCTGAAATTGGCCCGAGTATTGTATTGGTGAGACTGCTTGCTGAATGAAGTAAAGAAGCACAATAAGACACCTGAATATGAACAAAAATGCAAGAAGTATGTACAATATGGTGCATTATATGCAATGTGCATGATTTATTTTTTATTAATATTTCAAGGAACTCAAAGATTTATAGACAATGTGCAAATATTAAAGTACTAACACATTTGAAATACTGAAAATCTCATTATAATAACTTCAAAACGGATTACAACTTTTTTAGTACAAGTTTCAATAACACCAAGTACAAGATAAGATAAGAATCTAAGATCCTAAGAAAGCAAAGCTGGTGAAGATCACTCCGCACACTGACGTTTCCATGTGAGTCTTGCAATTTGAGCCTTCAATTGCTTGTTTTCTTCTGCATACCTGTTGGTGACCTCTTTCTAATCACCAGAGTCAGGGAGTGAGAAACTAGGTCCTGATTGAGCTCTAGAGGAAAATAAATCCTCTTGCCTCTCCATCGTCTCTACAGCATGACTCTCAAGAATCTCGATCAGGTCATCTTTCTCTTTCAAGTCTGCTCGGTAGGACACCTCTAAAGTCTGATACTTATTCCTCCAAGCTTCCTTTTCCTGGTGCATTCTGACTAGGTCAAGCTGAAGCTCTTCCACATCATCTAATAGAGGAGGAGTGGTCTTCAAAAACATATCAGGCATATGTGCTTCACGGGAATACGACATCTTCAACTGGATGGCTCTTGCTTGTACCCATTGAATATAAGGATCCAAAGAAACAGCCCCTATAGGTCCCAAGTCCTTCCTACTCTTTCTGTGAGTGTGACGCCAAGCCTTCGCAATCTCCTCTTTAGCTTCCTTATGAACCTCTCCCTCTTTAAAGAAGAAACCACTCAGATGAATACTATTTGGCTTATCCCTCATTGGATATCCAAGTTGTCTTCATGCAAGAATGATATTATAGTTAATTCCTCCCTTTGTACCAAGAAGAGGTACATTGGGGAAACTACCACAACTGTCAAAAATCTCTATATCATGGTAATCCTGATGATACCAAACAATATCTGAATGAGTGAGGGCCATAATCTTTGGAGCCCAACAAGATTCCTTCATGACATCCCAGAAAGCATCAGACCTAGGTAAGTTAGAAATAAACCACTAATACAACAAAGGCGTGCAACAAATAATCATCCCTCCATGGTAAGAATCTCGAAGATGAATAGAATAATAAGCATCACCCAATAATTTAGGGACTGGGTTCCCAATCATAAAGATCCTGATGGCATTGATATCCACAAATTTTTCAGCGACAGAAGGTGGAGCGACGGCGATTGAAACTAGGGTTCCAGATATTGGAACCTCAGTCACTCTTCTGCGTGTTCTTCTTCTGGGTTTTCCAGAAACTCTACTCTCCTTTCTCTTTCTTCAAGCGTTACCGTATTGCTTTTCTCTGCAAATTCGTCTCTCTTCTCGTATTCTTTTCTCCTTTTTCTCGCCTTTCTTGTTTGTTAATTTGCTCCTCTATTTATAATGTTCAATTTTTGGGCTTGGACTATGGCTAGAGCAAAGATTGAGGATAAAATTAAAAAGATTCGATTGGAATTGATTCTCTGTGGAAGATTTGATTGAAATTGATATAGTGCACGTCCAACTGATTTGGGCTTGGGTTGCTTAGCCTCTGAAACTCTGAGCTTGAGCTGTGGAAGATAATTTGATTCTGCCCTTGCTTGACTCTGCTAGAAGATCTGATATTTCAGTTCTGTACCAGTACTAGCTTGTGCGTGATTATGGCTCTGATCTGCACAACTTTTTTGTTTGTTTCTGTAAAGAAGAACTTCAGAGATTTGTTTCAGAAATTCTGTTGGGTCAGCGCTTGATCCATACAGTCTAGCACTTCTTCGTTTGCAGTCAAAACTTCTCCTTTAATTTCAATTGGGCCTAACATTAATTCTTCCCCTTTCTTTTGCATACTCCCGAATTTATTTTTCACCCCTCCTTTAAATAACAACTAAATCTTCTTGATTTAAAATACACCCCCCCTGTTCTTGAATAAAGATAGTCCATCAGATATTTCTATATCGTCTTTAATTAAATAAATAAATAAAAGGATCGTTGAGGTAGGACAAATTTAGGGTATGACAGCTGCCCCTATTCAATTATCTTCCAATTGAATAGCGCGAGAAAACGCAAGTTTAGCGTATTTTGATTGGGAGTTTATTGAATACTTGGAATATCCAAAATTTGTCTAACCCACTCATAAGGTTATGTTGATATAGCGCACCCTCATGAGCCTTGAGAAAATAAGCGATGCCGATGATATATCGCTCACCAGTGTTTGAAGTAGTGGGTTGGATGAGGAAAGTACATTGAGATTCAGAAACAATGTGCCGAGTTTTTTGCGAATACATTGAGGCTTAGAGGCAACGTAGTAAGCTGTAAGAGTACATTGAGGCTTAGAGGCAATGTACGGAGATTTGCGAATAGGTTGAGGCTTAGAGGCAACGTAGTGAATTGTGAAATTAAATTGAGGCTAAGACGCAATGTACAGAGATTTGTGAATACATTGAGGCTTAGAGGCAACGTAGTTAGCGGTGAGAGTACATTGAGGCTTAGAGGCAATGTACAGAGATTTGCGAATACGTTGAGGCTTAGAGGCAACATAGTGAGCTGAGAGAGTACGTTGAGGCTTAGAGGCAATGTATGGAGATTTGCGAATACGTTGAGGCTTATAGGAAACGTAGTGAGATGAGAGAGTACATTGAGGCTTAGAGGAAATGTACGGAGATTTGCGAATACGTTGAGGCTTAGAGGCAACGTAGTGAGCAATGAGAGTACATTGAGGCTTAGAGGCAATGTATGGAGATTTGCGAATACGTTGAAGCTTAGAGGAAACATAGTGAGCTGAGAGAGTACATTAAGGCTTAGAGGCAATGTACGAAAATTTGTGAATACATTGAGGCTTAGAGGCAACATAGTTAGTAGTGAGAGTACATTGAGGCTTAGAGGCAATGTATGGAGATTTGAGAATACGTTGAGGCTTAGAGGCAACGTAGTTAGTGGTGAGAGTACATTGAGGCTTAGAGGTAATGTATGGAGTTTATGGATACGTTGAGGCTTAGAGTCAACGTAGTGAGCCGTGAGAGTACATTGAGGCTTAGAGGCAATGTACGAAGATTTGCGGATACGTTGAGGCTTAGAGGCAACGTAGTGAGCTGTGAGAGTACCTTGAGGCTTAGAGGCAATGTACAGAATTTTGGGAGAATACATTGAGGCTCAGAGGCAATATATCGAGCTTCGTTCATTATTGCATGGAGACTTAGGTAATGGACTACTTTATTAGGAAATCATCATTGCATGGAGACTTAGGTGACGAGTTGAATCGCATGAGGAGTGTTTTGTTGGTTGGCCCTTAGATAGCTAAATCAAGGGTGAGATTGTTTGTTTGATGTATCATACATGCGTATGATGTCTAATATTTTAGATGGGACCCTGGACATATGTGTATTGAATGTCTGTGTATGTATGCTATGCAAAATGTATGTGTGAAATATGTGTAAGGTACGTGTATGCCTTGAAATGCTATGAAGACTATTTCTAGCATTCCCTCCTTTAAACCATTGGCTTAGAGTTATCAATCCTCTGGAGTTGTATATTGTGTCGTCGTAGCTTTGTTGAATTTGAACGCAGTGAACAATGTTAGCAAAATTTGGAACATTTATTTTCTATATTGTAAGCGTCGGGGTAGACATATGTATTAGGCATAGACTTTTTGAGTTGTGAGCATAGACATAGGTGTGGACAGATGCATAGACTTTGTGTTGTAGGTGCAAGCATGGGTGCATACATAGACATAGACATATGCGTTGACGTGATTGTGGATTTTCTTTTGATGTTTTTCTAACCAAAATGCTTTTTCGATGTTTTGTCAAATGCTTTTATTTGTTAATTTCCCCGAAATGATTTCAGGACAATATTCACAAGTAATAATCGTAGTATTTTGTAAACAAGTCAAAAAATAAAAATGCAATTTAAAAGATGCAAATAAAGCAAATATTTTATTGATTATGCCTCTGAATAGGCGAATGTACATGATGCAATTCCTAGAAAGAGGTAATTATAGAAATTTTCAAAACTGTAAATGGCAATGAAAATGATAATTGTTACTGCTGTTTCCCCAATATCCTTTTGATAGCCCTTATCTCATTTGCTTCTAAGTTGTATGATTCTGACCTATCTCTCCCTTCGTGGTTCGTAGTCGTAGTTCTTAGATTGTAGTCTTTTTGTTCTTTATTTCTTTGTGTGAAATCCTTAACTTTTGCCTGGATTGCCCTTTCGGGTTTTCAATCCATCGGGATAATTTTTTTATATGCCCCTAATTTTTTCCTGGATCGCCCTTTAGGGTTTTTGATCCACCGAGACGCTCCTTTTTGCCAAAGTCGCCCGTTTAGGGTTCGAGCTTAGAAAGCTTCTTATACATGGTATTTTTTGACTGCATCTGAATTTTCCGGATGCGGTAGTTCTTCCCCATCCATTGTTGTGAGGATAAGACCACCTCCGAAGAATGTTGTTTTGACTACGTATGAACCTTCGTAGTTGGGTGTCCATTTACCCCGTGAATCGAGGCGAGGTAGTAGAATTTTCTTGAGCACTAGATCCCCTTTTTTGAATATTCAAGGGTGGACTTTCTTGTTGAAGGCTCTCTTCATCCACTTCTGATGTAGTTGACTGTGGCGCAGAGCTGCCAATCGTTTTTCTTCAATAAGGTTGAGCTGATCGAGCCATGTTTGTACCCATTCCGCTTCTTCCAGCTTTGTTTCCATTAGAACCCAAAGTGATGGTATCTCAATTTCAACTGGAAGTACTGCCTTCATGCCATACACCAGTAAGAAAGGAGTCGCGCCTGTTGATGTGCGTACCAAAGTGCGATATCCATGTAGAGCGAAGGGAAGCATTTCATGCCAATCTTTGTACGTCTTCACCATCTTCTAGGTGATTTTCTTGATATTTGTTGGCTGCTTCGACGGCCCCATTCATGTTTGGTCTGTATGGTGAGGAATTATGATGCTCAATTTTGAAGTCATTGCACAGTTCCTTCATCATTTTGTTGTTTAAATTGGACCCATTATCGGTAATTATCCGGCTTGGGACCCCGTATTTGCATATGATATTCTGCTTGATGAAGCGTGTAACCACTTGACTTGTCACATCGGTGTAGGACACCTCTTCTACCCATTTGGTAAAGTAATCGATGGCTACCAGTATAAAATGGTGCCCGTTGGATGCTTTTGGCTCGATCATGTCAATCATATCAATTCCCCACATTGAGAATGGCCAAGGGGAGCTCATGATGTTCAGAGGAGTTGGTGGCACATTTATCTTATCAGCGTAAATCTGACATTTATGACACGTCTTCGTGTAGTGATAACAATCGGCTTCCATTGTTAACCAATAATACCCTACTCGTAGAATCTTTCTAGCCATGGCATGCCCATTTGTATGAGTCCCGAAAGTACCCTCGGGGATTTTTCTCATAAGTGTATCCGCTTCTTGCTTCTCCACACACCTGAGTAGTACCATGTCGTAGTTTCTTTTGTATATCACCCTATTACTCAGAAAGAATTTTAAATCTAACCATCGCAGGGTTTGCTTGTCAATGATAGAGGCATTTTCTGGATATTCCTGCTTTTCCAGGTACTTCTTGATATCGTAGAACCAAGGCTTATTTTCTGGTCATTCTTTAATAACAAGACAGTGTGCAGGCTCTTCGAAATGTCTAATTGTGATGTGTGGTTCATGATTCAGCCAGGTTACCTTGAACATAGCTTATAGAGTTTCCAGAGCATCTGCCATTTATTTTTCTTCTCACGGGATGTGGCTGAAAGTGATCTCGGTGAACTTCTCGGCCAATTTCAAAACATGATCCCGATATGGAATCAGTTTTGGGTGTTTTATATTCCATTCTCCATTAACCTAATATATGACTAATGCAGAGTCTCCAAATACTTCGAGGTACTTTATTCTCAGATCAATGGCAGCTTCCAGTCCTAGTATGCAAGCTTTATACTCGGCAATATTGTTGGTGCAGTCGAAATACAATCTTGCGGTATATGGCTTGTGATAGTTCTTTGGATAAGTCAAAATTTCCCCTATGTCGTGCCCTAGTGCATTTGAAGCCCCGTCGAACGTGAGTGTCCAACGTGCCCCCAGCTCTGGTCCTTCATCGGGTCCTGGTATTTCATAGTCGACTATAATCATGACGTCTTCGTCTAGAAAGTCGAACTTTATAGGCTGGTATTCTGCCAGCGGTTGGTGAGCCAGATGATCATCTAGTATACTACCCTTGATGGCCTTCTGAGTGATATATTGGATATCATATTCTGATAGTAGCATATACCATCGTGCGATTCTCCCGGTAAGAGCTGTCTTTTCAAACACGTACTTTAGAGGATCTATTCTTGCTATTAACCATGTAGTGTGGGTTAACATATATTGCCTCAACCTCTTGGTAGCCCAAGCCAATTTGCAACAAGTTTTCTCGAGGAGTGAGTACCTGGTTTCGCAGTCAGTGAATTTCTTGCCGAGGTAATAAATCGCATGCTCCTTTCTGCCTGTTTCGTCCTGTTGTCCCAAAACATAACCCATTGATCCTTCGAGCACTGTCAGATACATGATGAGTGGTCTTCTGGGGACTGGTGGCATTAAGATTGGCGGCTCTTGCAGATACTGTTTTATCGTCTCGAAGGTTGTTTGACAATCATCATTACGTATTATCGTCTGATCTTTTTGTAATAACTTGAATATCGGCTCACATGTGGCTATTAGATGCGATATGAACCTTGAGATATAATTTAATCGCCCTAAGAAACCACACACTTATTTTTTTGTCCTTGGTGCTGGCATCCCTTGTATAGCTTTTACTTTGTAGGGGTCCACTTTGATACCCCGCTGGCTTACAATGAAACCCAACAATTTTCCTGATCTGACGCCAAATGTACACTTATTCAGATTTAACCTCAGTCTAAAATTGCATAGCCATTCGAATAGCTTTTGTAAATGTATGATGTGTTCCTCCTCCGTATGGGATTCGACGATCATATCATCTACGTACACTTCAACCTCTTTTTGGATCATATGGTGGAATAATGTGACCATTGCCCTCTAATAGGTTGCCCCTGCATTCTTGAGACCGAATGGCATTACTTTGTAGCAGAAAGTTACCCAAGGTGTCATGAAGGTAGACTTTTCCATGTATTCGGGCGCCATTTTGATTTGATTATAGCCCGAGAAGCCGTCCATGAATGAGAATACTGAGGCTTGAGCCGTGTTATCCACCAGAACATCTATGTGGGGTAGCGGGAAATCATCCTTGGGGCTTGCTTTGTTCAGATCTCGATAATCCACACACATGCGTACCTTGCCATCTTTCTTGGGTACTGGCATAATGTTAGCTATCCATGGTGGATAATCTACCACTGCTAAGAACCTTGCATCAAATTTTTAAGAACCTCTTCTCTAATTTTGTTGGATATATCTGGACGAGTTCTCCTGAGTTTTTGCCTAACTGGAGAACACCCTTCTTTGAGAGGTAGTTTGTGCACCACGATGTCGGTATCTAAACCTGGCATGTCTTTGTAGGACCAAGCGAATATGTCCACGTACTCGTGCAGTAGTTTGATCAACCCTTCCTCGACGCTCTGCTCTAACCTTGTCCCTAGCTTGATTTCTTTGGGATCTTCCTATGTGCCCAGATTAATGGTCTTTATAGCCTCTTGGTGTGGTTGTATGCTTTCAGCCTTTCATTCTATTTCCTTCGTCATTTCCTTAGAGATTTCCATATCTTCATCATCTTCCTCTTCGGCTTAGTTGATAAGAGCCTCAAAATTGTATCGGGTCGCAGCAGTAACATTATCGGTGGTTTTGGGCATGGATTTACACATTTATCATGTTTTGGTGCAGATTTTAGTATATGAGTTTTTGAAAATGTATATGTAGAGAAATTATTGCCATTTTTAATTTTTAAGGAATAAATGCAGGAGAAAGACAAGGATCTTGATTGAAAACAAAATATAACTTTTATTGATTGTAAATATTATCTGAAACAAAATGGGGAACCCTTACAAGAAACCCCTATGCCTCGGGCTTGACATAGGTTCTTTCAAAAACAAGAAAATTACTTAGGAAAGAAAAGGATCTCGGGAATCTCCATGGCAGTCCAACTTTTGAGTTTTTCTCCTAGAGCGCACTCCCTGATAAAGTCCATTGTCGTTCTGGTGTGAAATTTGTTGGATATCGTCGCCAGGTGTCCGCCATGCTCTGTTCCCTTGTTTACAAAGGTCTCTTGAATCGGAGGGAAGCGTGCTTTGCCTTTTGGAGTAGCTTTCGATGATTCATAGCCCAATCCAAAGCGATTCTTCTTCTCGGGGATTTCTGGAAGCTTTCCCTAGCCTTTTGAGGCATCACATCTCATGGTTGCTTGCAGATCTCTCCACGATGTTACCTTAGTATTATTACCCTTCTCGACTGGTAGAGTCACCATTGAAGCAATTTCCAAGGCTTGGAATGGGGTAGCTACACAGTCTTCATCGGCACTGATATATCTGTATGATTCAATGTGACTTACAAAGATATCTTCCTCGCCATCGATTATGATTAATTTCCCTTCCACTAGGAACTTCAATTTCTGATGCAGGGTCGAGGTGACCGCCCCTGCTGCATGGATCCAAGGTCTCCCCAGTAAGCAAGTGTATGCTGGTTCTATATCCATGACCTGGAAAGTGACATTGAATACATGCGGCCCAATTTTAACTAGTAGATCCACCTCTCCTAACACCGAGCTTCGAGAACCGTCAAATGATTTCACTATTGTAGAACTTGGCATCATCATAACGTCATCTATTATTAACTTTATCAGACTGGACTTTGGCAACACATTGAGGGCAGAACTGATATCAGTGAGAACCCTGGATAAATGGGTAGTACATATTTGCATAGTAATGTGGAGTGCCTTGTTATGAGGTCGACCCTGTGGCGGCAATTCATTGTTGTTGAAACCTAGGTATGATCCGGATGTTAGGTTTGCTACGACATTGTTAAATTGATTCACCAAAATTTCTTCTGCAACGTATGCTGAACTTAGTACCTTCATCAAGGAGTCTCAATGTGCTTCAGAGTTGATGAGTAGTAAGATTATGGAGATTTTCGTTGAAGTTTGGTGAAGCTGATCCACCACTCTGTAATCACTTCTTTTGATTATTTTCAGAAACTCTTCTGCCTCTTGATCAGTAAAGTTTTTGCTTGGAGGTTCTGTCTCTTGACTTGTATCAACCACTGCTTTTATCTTGTCCTTTGTTGGAGCCTCATCTTTCTTCTTTGATGGTTCAACTCCAAAAATTTGAACGCTTTGGTTCATACCCCCTGTCCCTGCTATATTAGAAATTGCAGGTCCCTGACTTGGTGAGGGCTCACCTTCTTGTTTCACTCCATTAATGTATACGGCCGAGTCATAACTCCATGGCACTGCTTTATTACTCTCATAAGGGATAGGTGAGGGTCCCTTAATCACCATTGTGGCCTTTGGAATAGTTGGTATTATGAGAGTCTTCTTGGGTGCCATCCTTGTGGTCTCTGTTGATTCTTCCCACGGGATCACTAGAGTTTTCTTGTTAAGATTTGGGCCTTGGAAAGGGATTAGCAATGGCTTCTTTCCTTCAATCGCGGCTACATATTTTGCTTCAGGGTATGGTCTGAATTGGACTATCCCCTGGTCCATTAACTTTTGCAAATTTCTTTCGAAGGCTTTATTATGTTCCAACAGGAACCCACATTCGAACAGATATTCTTTTAACAAGTTGATTGGGGTTTCTGCTTGTCTGGTTTCCCCAAAGTCAGTGACTACTTCAATTGCATTTATTGTCGGCTCACCATGCGGAAGCATGGGATTTGTCTTGATGTTAGGTTTCTCAAAGGTGATATCTTGAGATTCTAACAAGTCCTGCACTTTGTGTTTGAATGCCCAGCATTGCTCTATGGTGTGCCCCAGAGAATTAGCATGGTATTCGCATTTGGCATCGACATTATACCTTCATGGGAGTGGCCCGACTGGAGGAGCTAGAGGTTTGATTTCCACCAATGATGCCTTAACCAAGTGTTGTAATAACTGGCTGGGTGGCACAAGGAGTGGATCAAAGCTTCTTTGTGGCCTTTTACATCTATCTTGCTGCTGCCAATGCAGGATCATTAGTGGTTATGAGGCTACAGCGTTAATTTCTCCCTCTTTTCTTTTTGGGTAGTTTGAAGCAGGTCTTTTTGGATTATGGGGGGAGTTTGATGACCCCCCTGATATCTTCCCACTTTTATTCCAGTCTCGATTCTTTCTCCGATAGTCACAAGATATGAGAATCCCGAAGAGATACTCCCAACCATTTTCTCGTAATACAACCCTTGCAAAGTTCCCATGAACGTGTCTACTAATTCCTTCTCTAATAGTGGTGGTTGCACATGGGATGCCATCTCCCTCCATCTTTGAGCATATTCCTTGAAGGACTCTTCTTTCTTCTAGGACGGATTCTGGGGTTGCATGCGGGTAGGCGCCATGTCCAGGTTATATTTGTAATGTTTTAAGAAAGCATTAGCAAGATCTGCCCAGGTTTGAATGTGTGTTCGCTCCAATTGCATATATCAGTCTAAAGATGCCCCACTCGGGCTATCCTGAAAATAGTGAATCATCAGCTTCTGATTGTGGGCATGGGCATGCATCTTCCTACAATACATGCGTAGATGATTTCTTGGATAGGTGAGCCCCTTGTACTTTCCAAAGTCATGTACTTTGAACTTTGGTGGAATTACCATATTAGGAACTAGGCCCATTTCGAGAGGGTCTACCTCGAAGGCCTCGAAACCTTCCACAGCTTTTAATCTTTCCTCCAGAGCTTTGTACTTATCTTCCACCAGTGGATTGTCAACAACATGAGTACCACTCATCTTTAAGGGTGCCTGGTTGGCATCCTCTGGGTCGTGGTCTCCGTATAGTAGGTCCAAGTAGTTGTCCGTGTTGTTGACTGGGATTTGTAGGGTCCCTGCTTTTGATGGTGGTGGAACAAACCCTTCAGTCTCAACTTCTTGTTGGGCCATGATGGACTTTTGGAGTCCTGCCTCTGGTTCTTTCCTTAGTTGGTGACCGCTTGATGCACCAATGGTTTGGGCTACTTCTTTGAAAGCTACCCTGGGAATCTGGTCCTGCCTATCAATGATGTTCTTCAGATCTAGAAGAACTAAGCTCAGATCTCCCTTCATTGAACTCACATCACCCTTTACTTGGTCGAGATCATTTTTGAATGCAGCCTGAGTCTCCTCAATTTATTCCATTTCTTTTTGCTAGTAGGCCCTTGTTTGTTACGGAGGCCAAGGAGGTGGAGATCTTCTTCTACCAATGGTTTACTGGAGAGATTTTGCGAGAGATGAGTTTTTATATGATATGCAGGTGTTTTATGAATGCATGCATGCAGATGAATGTGTATGCACATGAAATGTCTTATTCACTTAGGTATACAATTATCTTTTGTTTATTATTATTTTAATTGGTGATTGTCTTTGAAATGGATACGCAAACTAGATACGGAAACAAAATGCCTTTATTGAAAGTAACATAATCTAGATATTGAAAAATATTACAACTTTGAATCAAAACTTGTTTACATAAACATAAATAAAGGGAGATAAATCTTCTAGGTGCGCCTGCGGATGTGTGCTCTGAAACCATTAACCATTGCTTGACAAAGATGGAGAAAGTCTTCAACGTCCTTTGGAAGAGGAACCATCACACTTTTTTCGTCTCTCAAACTTCTAGGCATATCCTCAATAAGATTGTTGGCTAAGAAGACAAGCTTTTCACGTCTTTCTTTGTAATACCGGTACTCTTGATAAAGACGTGGGATTATCTTATGGTTGTCTCTCCCTTCTTGGGAGATCTTGACATACTACTCTTCCCAATACATCTTTTCATCCCTCATTTCCGTATAAAGTCTCCGCTGAATAAGGAAGTCTTTTTTGAGACCCTGCAATTCTAGGCATACTTGCTCGTATTCTTCAGTTTTCTGAACCAAGAGTCCTTGTGCCTCCATCCTCTCTAGGTGTTCCTTATTCTCTGCTTCTTGGCTGTCTTGCAATCCAGTGGTGAGGTACTTTATTTTCTCTTCTTGGTCTAAGGAAACTCGTGTTAAACCTTGGGTCTGGGCTTTTAGGTCCTCCTCTAGTACCTTCTTGTCATGTGTAGCCTTTTCATACCATCTGGTTAACTTTCCAATTTCAGCAGCAGCATCTTCTAACCTTTGGTTGTGGGAATCCAAATTGAAGGTTGCACTTAGCAGCCCTTCGGTTGTACGCTTTCGCTTGAGACTCTCCTTCTCCAATGCTTTTTGATCTCTCTCAATTTATAGGTCCTTGGACTCAAGTATGAGCTACATCTGCTTCTTCTCTTTGGTTAGATCGCGAAGGTTAAGTTCTAACTCTTTATTTTCCCTTTGAGCTTGCTTTAGCACATTTTTCAAATTGTCAACTTCTTCCAAGGATATAGGCGTGACCTCTGGGACCTCTGTCTTGTACCCTGGATCTATCTTAAAGGGCAGCTTGATAATTTGAACCCTATCTCTGACCCATCTGGTGTAAGGCTCTCTTGCTACGACATTCTTTCTTTCAGCTCTCCTCTTATTGACCTTATTCCAAGCCCGGATAAACTTGTTGGGCAACTCTTGGTCTTTTGTATCCATGTCGTAGATGATCAATGGTCGGAGTTGTTCGTCCATAGGTCTGTCTTCCAAAGGATACCCTAGCTGTCGCAGGGCCAGAGTAGGGTTGTAGTTAATACAACCTCGTGATCCAATCAACAGGACATTAGGAAAGTCTCCACAGCTAATAGTGATGTCACCAATATCTATCTTCCTTGCATACTATAGTATCGTGTTTGCAGTGAGAGACTTTAATTTATGGGGCCATTCACATTTGGTCAGCTTCAGAATCATATAATCTTCTTTGTAAAGATGGGTCATGAACCAAGTATATAGGAGTGGAATGAAACAATTCAAAGTGCCCTTTCTCTTTTCATACATCATATGCAAAGTGTAATAAACGTCAGCAAGTAGAGCAAGAGTTGGATCAGTATTAAAGACTTTCGCGCCCCAAAATATGCTAATGGTTGCAGGGTCAATATAGTCTATGGTCTGAGGAAGTAAAATTACACCAAATACTAGTAGCCCTAAACAATCAACACAAGACTCTCATTCTTTATAGTTAGCAAATTCAAGTGCCTTAGCTTCCAAGTATATCCTTTTGATTCCTTGTATCGGACCTGCCCGTCAGTAATTTTTCACTAACTCAGGGTAAGGGATCCCTAAGCCTTTTGCCAAAACTTCGACTTCAACAACTTATCTGATACCTACATAGGCCTTCTCTTTAGAAAAGTTCAAAATTCTGTCAAATTCTTCCAGAGCTGGTGGAAATCTTGGAAAGTAAAACATCTTAGCGGAGGGTCGTAGAACTGAATGAGGGCAGATACAACATCTATTTGGACATCTACTCTGGTCAAGTCAAGGGTATCCCCATAGCAGCGAGCATACATTTTCAGAGCTCTCTCAGATAATTTCCCCTTTATGGTTTTGATTTTAGAAAGGTCATCCTGGAAGGCATTGACGCGAACAAGTTATTTCCCTTTGGTATCCTTTTTTTTAGACAGTCCCCGAAAAACTTGATTTTATTATCTTTTGTTTTGGTACCCTGTGAATGAGACAGATAAAAGACGCAACTGATGAATATATGACAAATATGAATGCATGAATGTATGGATGTATGGTTTAGTGGCGGGTTTTGTGGTAAGTACCCTTAGAAGGTAGGTTCCTTAGTTTTGACCTACAGTTAATCTACCCCCCCCCCAGAAGATGGTTTCCTTAAGGGTGTCATGAATAACACCAGAGGGAAAATGCACAAGGGCCTCCCTTAGGTGGAGCCTCTTTACAGACCGAGACTTTCGTCTCAAAGTCGTGAAAGGTCTCGTCATGAATTTTTAGGTTAAGGCCGTTACAAAGAGTCATGGGTGACCTTCCAAAGTCCTACTCATCAAGAGGATATCTCTCGATAAGTATTCCTTTTTCGGAAGTTCGCCGACTCTAGGAGAAGTCGTCACATAAACTCGCAGGGATGATGTACCCCCTAAGCTAATAGACGAACCTTCTTTCTAAGGGTTATATTAAAAATACTTTGAGAAATAAAAAAATCCCACCACACAGTATATATGATGATAAACAATAGATAATAATTAAATAAATGTAATTAATAAATGAAAGCAATAAATAAATAAAGCAATAAAAACCCCAAAGCAAAAAACCTTAAAACCTAAAGTTGAATTCCCCAGCAGAGTCGCCAGCTGTAGCAACTGGTTTTTTAATCAGAGCTGCCACTATTAGTTTTTATCCTAGAGAAGGAAATCTAACAGAAAACCCTAATTCACAGACAGAGATTCTAGGTTTCAGACTTCATTAGACAAAAGGAAGGTGTTAGGCACCTTTCATCTACCTTGTTCACAAGGATACTAGGTTTTAGGTTTAGGTTTGGGTAAAATAGGGTTTTAAGTTTTATTAAGGGAAAAGAGTTTTAATTTTTAATAGGGGAAAGGGTTTTAATTTTTAATAGGGGAAAGGGTTTTAATTTTTAATAGGGGAACTTGCTACGATTTTTGATCGTATGCCTACGTATCCTCTTATGAGGAATCAAAGTTCCAATTCGTAGTTCGTATGGGTTTGTGTTTTTTAGGGGTTGCAAGCGTACTTTGAATCACCTCGCATTTTAGCCGGGAGTAACGATTGCGGAGATTTTGGCTAAATGCGCAGTAAGTCAAAATCTGCTTGAAACCCTTTTGCAAAAATAGTTGTTTAGATTATTTGATTGCGAAAAAAAAAGTTTGAGATTTGTTGAGTGTTTTTTATAGATATTAATTGCGAAAAAATCTTATTAATGCATGACATATAAAAAATATTTAATGCAAATAATATAAGAAAATAATATGCAATTTTTGACGTAAAAATAATTTAAGTGATATAATAAATAATACTAATATTCACAATAAAAATTAATGATTAAAATAATTATAAATACTAATTACAAAATAGAAAAATAAAAGGAAAAAAATCAAAATAATTTATGAACAGGAGAGTTGCATCTTCTAGTTGTTAAGTGAAAACAGGGGGTGCTAAAAGCTAATAATCCTGGGTAAAGGGGTAGAAGTTCTGAAGAGGACAGAAGTTCTGCAGGGGACGCGGGGAAGTTGACTGGGTTTTAACCCAGTCGCAGAACTTCTGGAAAGGGGCACTGCTAACTGGTTAGTAAAAAATCAAAACATAGGGACGTGAAATTCTGGGCTAAGCCCGCTACACAAAATTTCTAGAAAAGGGCAGACAAAAAGTATATAAGTCTAATGCTGATTCTGGACAAGGGAAAAATCTGAAACCTGGGTTAAGTCCCGTCAGAACTTCTAAAAGGGGAACTACATCTGAACGTAAGAAATTAGCGTAAACATATGCCATCAGATCATAAAACTATCTATAGATCTATTTTCTATAGTTTCAGCCCTGCCTATGTTCTTCTGACCTTATTCATCTTAAACCCAGCATGAAAACAGTAAAGAAACAGATTAACATTTGTTACCCCTTTGGCGCTTTTACTTCTGATTTTGGTGCGTGTTTTTCTCTCTTTTCCTTCTTCTTCTACAGAGTCTGGTGACAGCAGCGATGGAAGATGGAGCGACGATGATTGAAACTAGGGTTCCAGATATTGGAACCTCAGTTACTCTTCTATGTTTTCTTCTTCTGGGTTTTCCAAAAAGTCTACTCTCCTTGCTCTTTCTTCAAGTGTTATCGTATTGCTTTTCTCTGCAAATTCGCCTCTCTCCTCGTATTCTTTTCTCCTTTTTCTCCCCTTTCTTGTTTGCTATTTTGCTTCTCTATTTATAATGTTTAATTTTTGGGCTTGGACTATGGCTAGAGCAAATATTGAGGATAAAATTAAAAAGATTCGATTGGAATTGATTCTCTATGGAAGATTTGATTGAAATTGATATAGTGCACGTCCAACAGATTTGGGCTTGGGTTGCTTAGCCTCTGAAACTCTGAGCTTGGACTATGGAAGATAATCTAATTCTGCCCTTGCTTGACTCTGCTAGAAGATCTGATATTCCAGTTCTCTACCAGTACTAGCTTGTGCGTGATTCTGGATCTGATCTACACAACTTTTGAGTTTGTTTCTGTAAAGAAGAACTTCAGGGATTTGTTTCAGAAGTTCTGTTGGGTCAGCGCTTGATCCATACGGCCTAGCACTTCTTCGTTTGCAGTCAGAACTTCTCCTTTAATTTCAATTGGGCTTAGCGTTAATTCTTCCCCTTTCTTTTGCATACTCTCGGATTTAATTTTTACCCCTCCTTTAAATAACAACTAAATCTTCTTGATTTAAAATACACCCCCTGATCTTGAATAAAGATAGTCCATCAGATATTGTTGTAACATCTTTAATTAAATAAATAAATAAAAAGGATTGTTGAGGTAGGACAAATTTGGAGTATGACACCCGACTCGCAGATTTGGCATGTTCCTAAAGCTGAGTGACTCTGTTTTTTGGCCCAGAGGTGGACGCGTTTTTGGGCCTCAACTTTAACAGACACTCAGAAAGGGAAGCCATTCGAACCGCAATCAAAAGGAACCGTTAGTCGGGTTAGAAAATGAAAAATAGCGCCAGCATGTTCCCGCGTAAAGAGGAGCAAAATTAATTAGGCTACGTCCCCTACCTAAAAGCCTCATGGCCTCCCCGTTTGAGGAGCATTCGAGCAAGGCCTTTGTGTTGACCAACCTATTTACTAAAAGATACTCCCTCTTGTCATCGAATAAGAGGTTGTTGTTCACATCCATGCACTTCGTGGGGGAGAAACTCTTGACATGGGCCGACAGCTTCTCATACGAAAGTCGGTCTTGAGCATCTAGGTCCTCGGGTTTCACAGCGTAATATTCGGGCCTTTGTTCGAAGTGCTTCCACTGCCACTCGAGTGGAAATATGGCCACAAGCTGAGTAACTGGCCGCCCATCCTCCACCTATTCCACACGAGTATACAGGGAATCTATGGTTGCATCCGTCAGGGGCTTCACAACGAAGTACCTCTCTTTGAAATTCCGGACAGACTCCAGGTAAGGCCTAAAGAGCTTCCCGAATTGCTTGAACGACGCCCATGCCTGCCCCCCTCCAACGGATTATCTTTGGAGGTGGAAGATATGGAAAAAGAGGGGCAGCGTGGCACCTATCCTCAGATACTGGCATACGAGCTCGAACGCTCGCATAAACGCCAACGCGTTCGGGTGGAGTTGAGAGGGCGCTAATTGAAGCCACTGGAAAACCCCGACTTGAAAATCATTGAAGGGCAAGCGCATCCCCGCCTATTTAAATGCAAATTCATACATAGGGAACCGTTTTCCCGGGTACGTCGAGCATATTCTTCGGTTGTGGTGGGGAATTTGGAGCATCCAGTTGGCGGGGCCCCCTTCCGCTCGTGCCTCCGGGAAATTGAACGCGTCCGTTGCGTCTTGAGAAAAGCACAACCATTTATTTCGGGGCTCGGGAGAAACCCAAGCCAAAGGGTCCTCATCATTGTGTGGCTCGTCTTCATAATTGGTGGCCAGAATGTCGTCCCCGACTGAGTGTGCCATTATACCTGAAAAGTAGGGGGAAACAGTGAATTCAACATTATCAAATCCACCCTTCCACCACAGATCAAGTGAAAGGGCGACGAGCTCGACCCAAGCCCTCGACTACACGCTAAAGCGGACTATTTCATTGGGAGATCACGTTGTCGGGGGGGATGATCACTCATCGAGCAAGAAGCCCGAGATAATCCATGTTATCTGGGGAAAACGTCCCATGTGTTACGGCCACTATTCGGGGAGATCCCCCCGACGCTATAACTAGTGAATGTCAATGAACATTCATGAGTGTTCGACGCAGAACTCATGAACTTCAATGAACATTCATGAGTGTTCATCATAGAACTCATAAATGTTCATCCAATCAAGGCATATCTTAGACATTTAATCTAGAAGCGCTGAAGAAACGTGGTGTTAAGAGGTTGTAACTTACTTGGATAAAGAACTCAAAGAGAAAATCTGGGAAGTTGAGAGGATTGCTTCACACAACGAGCAAGAAAATCTGGGAAGTTTAGAGGATTGCTTCACACAACGGGCAAGAAAAGTTGAAAGGAAACTTGAGAAGATGACAAATGAGAGCCAGGGCCCCCCTTTTTATAGGTAACCCATGCCCCACGAGGTCCCTCACGGGCCTTTTGGGTTTCCCCTTTGAGGAGTAGCACCCCAAGGCACTATCCACGTGACTCAACAGTCAACCACGTGTCCCTCCTATATCAACGAGCATATCCCCGACTCCAAGGCACAATTCCTATACAGGCGCGAAGCAGATACCCTCCGCGAGGGAATGCTCGACGGTATAGTGCCCGTGAGGGCACATTCAGTTAGTTACCTTGAAATAAAATAATGCTCGACGCCTCAACAACACCTTTGAAGACAGGCACGACGAAAGAGATCTCATGGAGGTTCCCAGTAAGTAATACAGTCCTCTCGAGCAAGTGACTAACCCCACCGGACGCACTGCTCGTTTGCCCGTCTGGTCCCCGACACACTAGAACATGTTATCCCCAACGGGCAACAACTCGCTCCGTTCAGAGGACTTTGACCGTCCTCCTCGGTTAAGTCTACGGCCCTGAGAGCTGAACTCAAGTCATTGCCCTTTCGCTCAAGGGCGATAACTTGGCGGGCTCCTGATCTGAATTGGGCCTACACTTGCTCTTCGAATAGGAAGCCCAAAAACAGTCAGTCCAAGTTAGGGACTGTTGGACAACTCCCCGCACGTCCGTTGGAGGACGTGGCCCACGATCTCACGACAGTCATCTTAAATTGCCCTCCGGAAATCACGGATCCAACCCTATTCTCGCGGAGCAGTTGACCAGGGGGAGTCCACTTGCTGGACTCCACACACAACTCATTCTGCAACACTTTCTAACAATAACGATAACAATAATAATAATAATAATAATAATAATAATAATAATAATAATAATAATAATAATAATAATAATAATAATAATAATAATTAAAATTTCATCATAATCAAATTTATTAGTTACAAAAATATTAGTAAAGAGAATGTGATAAAAAAAGTATTTTTAACATTATAGATTATCTATTGCAATAAATAAAATTCCATCATAGTCAAACTTATTAGTTATAAAAATATTAGTAAAGAGAATGTGATAGAAAATGTATTTTTAACATTATAGATTATCTATTGCTTTTTGAAAATGCAAGCATCTATACATATAAGGAATTTGGAAATTTGATAAGAAATATAATAAAGAATATGTATCACATATTTTGAAAAATAAAATATTAAGTCGTAAATTTTTTAACGCAAGTTAAATACAAAAAAATCATGGCATTTAACATTGATTTTTATTTTTCTACATGCTTTCATTTATAACCAAATTAAAATCTTTTTGAATTACTTTTTTGTTCTTCTGTTCTTCAACCACTTGTGAGATATTGGTAAAAAAATAAAATTATAAAAGAAAGAAACAAGAATCGAGATCTCTATATTACCTTTCGCCACTAGTTTAATTTTAAAAGCATTCATTAAAAAAAAAAATCATAATAACTTTTATTTTATCCTAACGATTGACCCAAAACTTTTTTATTTTATTTTATAATTTTAATTAATAATTATTTTAAAGGTTTGTTAACAATTAATATTTGTCATATCAACTTAACATTCCATCCATGTGCGAAAATCAAATTCAAAAGAATGTTTTGAAATCTATGACTTTTTAAAATAAATAAAATAATATTATGAACACGCTATTGGAAAGTTTTTTAAAATATTCAATTAAAACATATCCAACAAATTGCTGAATAAGCTAATATGTATACAAATTGGCAAAAGATGATTTTTTTTAAAATTGAATTTATTTTCCATATAAACATGTAAAAAGAGGTTTGATAGAAATCTCTTAATCTCATAAATTTTCCATTTTTTTTAAAATTGATTTTTTTCCATATAAAATTGATTTTTTTTTTCATATAAACATTTTCAATTTTTTATAAGATGTTTTTCTTTTATCTAAAGTGCAATAAAAAATCCTTTTCAAATAACCATTAATAACCGTAACGAATGGTAACACCATTTTGATGAAAAAGCCCAACAATAATGTACCTCAAGCCTTTAAAACTATTTTCCATTAATTGAAGTTTTTTCTTTTAAAAAAAATCTCATAAATTTTCAATGTAACAAAAAGGTGGAATGTTTGGGAAAAAAAATAGATGTGAGTTGATTTTATAACCAAATCACAACACGAGAGTGAGAATAATACACACAAAAATTGTTTATAAAATAACACCTTCATATCCAGTTCTATACGTTATATGATTTTTAATCTAAAATAACAACAAAAAGAAATCCACCTACTCATTGTTTTGAAGTTTATTGATTTTTTAATAAAAATAATAACATGATGAAAAAAAATTATTGCAAATTTCTAAGAGTATTCCGTTAAAACTTATCGAATAAATTTTTGAATAAGCTAAGATATAAACAAATTGGTAAAAGAGCACCATTTTTCCAAAAATTCTTTTTTTGCCATATAAGCCTATTAAAAGAGATTTGGCAAAAATATCTTAATTTAGTAAATTTTCAATATCAAAAGGTAAGACGTTTGAAAAATATATTTCGCGGCTTAAAATTTTAAACCAAATTTTAATACGAGAGAAAATATATACATAAAATTTCGCTATAAAATATCCTCGTCAATCTCAAATTTCATGTGTCATTTTTTATTTTAAAATAAAAAATTCATTTATCTATTCTTTTTCTTTTTCTCGTATTTCATTTTGTGCTTCAGCTATGTCAACGGGAAGGAAAGGTCGAGGTCGCCAAAAGACGGAGATGAAAAAGATGAGTAACGAGAGTCACCTCCAAGTGACTTTTTCAAAGCGTCGTAGTGGACTCTTCAAGAAAGGTAGTGAGCTTTCCATCCTTTGTGGTGCAGATGTTGCTCTTGTTGTATTTTCACCAAGTGGAAAAGTATTTTCTTTTGGTCATCCAAATATTTATACGGTCATAGATCGATATCTTTATGAGATCCCACCCCAAAACAATTACACAATGCAATTTATTCAGGCTCACCGCAGTGCCAACGTGAGCGATCTTAATGCTCAACTAACTCAAATCAACAACAAATTGGATGACGAGAAGAAGCTGGGTGATGAGCTATGTCGTATCCACAAAGAGGTCGAGGCTCAGTTTTGGTGGGCTTGTCCATTTGATGGTATGAATATGACTCAACTTGAATTATTAAAGAAAGCTTTGGAGCAGCTTAAGATTCTTGTTGTTGAACATGCTGACAAGGTTTTAATTCAAGGTGATCATACTCAAACTCTTCCGGCTTTTGTTGGCAATACTTCATCTTCTAACATCTATCTCCATCATCAGCCAAATCCTCATCAAGCTCAAATGTTTCAACCATAATTTTTTTTAAATCTTATGTTGCAACTTCAATTGTTTGATGGATCGACAATGACTCTCCGTGCTTTAATAAATATGGTTCTATAATATATGTTGTATAATAATAATTGTCAGAATTACGGGAAAGAAAATAAAAATTAATGTTTCTGTATGTGGCCACAATTGATCTATAATGATAATTTAATTTTCACAACCCTATTATGTTTGTTTTTAATTAGTAAAACAATTTAATGATTTAATTTGATACATGTCAAGAGTGTAATAACGATTTTTATCTCTATTAATCAAGAATATATTACTCTCTTAACATGTTTGAATTTTCTTTTATATAAGTGAAATAGAGACTTAATAGTCATAAAAAATTTAAAATTAAACAACACATTTAATGGTGTACTGTTGAAATTTTACTCATTGAGTTTACTTACTGATTTCATGTTAACAAAGAAATCTACCTAAAACACTAGTTAATAATACAAAAAACTCCTAATTATACGTTGTTATGAAAATGATATCAAGAACATAGTATAAAGGGATTCTTGAATACCTAGAAATCTTGAAGATGCAAACAGAGACAATAAAATTGGTTATAAACTAATATTCTCTACTTTCTCTTTGAAACAAGATTACAGGTGTTATAGAATAACAAATAACCTCTCTCACCCTAGTTAGCATTTGCATTATGCAATGATGAGAGACTAGTATGCTATTTATAAGAAAACTAACACACTAAATTAATGAGATTTTACACACATGCCAATTACATAAGCTAACTTAGAGAACAATATAACTTAAACAATTGAGCTTAACAAATAGGCCTAATTCGATATGCTAACAATCCTAGTATTTCGACTACTGCATACTTGAGTATACTTAGACTACAACATTACAGGGCTTCGACTACAACATGTTAATAGACTTCAACGACATGCTAAGATCACGTCGAATTGTCGAAGCAAGAAGCCACCCTTCGACCATACTAGAGTTTTATCCAATATCTAACAAATCTCCACCTTGGAACAAACTGTATAACATCAAGGGATCAAACTAGCTTTATTCATGCAACTTTATCAACTGCATATAGTAGAAAAACTTGCAACTTGGCAATGTCTTGGTGATCATATCAACAACATTATGATCAGTCGAAACCTTCAACACTTGGACTTCTCCATGCTCGATTTCACCTCTGATGAAATATACTCTCACATTGATGTGCTTAGTTTGCTTATGATAGGTTGAATTCTTTGACAAGTGTATTCTACTTTGAACATCACATTTAAAAATGATAACTCGACCTTGAAGTTTCAGCTCCTTAGCAAAACCTTCAAGCCATAATGCTTCTTTCACAGCTTCAGTGAGGGCAATATATTATGCTTCAATGGTTGATAAAGAAACAACCTTCTAAAGTGTTGCTTTCCAACTGATTGATGTGCTAAACATAGTGAGCACATATCCAGAAATAGATTTTCTAGAATGCATACAACCTGCATAATCAGAGTCAACATATCCTTCAATTACTGCTTTACTATTTTCACCACAAGCTCCGCCATAAACTAAGACTCTGTTCAGAGACCCATTTATGTACCTTAGAATCCACTTCAATTTTTTCCAGTGAGCCTTTCTAGGATTCGCCATGTACCTGCTTACAAGACTTTATGCATATGTTATGTCGGGTCTAGTGCATACCATAACATACATCAAAGATCCTACTATGTTAACATATGAGATGTTATTCATATAAGCTCTTTCAACCTCAGTATTGGAACAATGTTCTATACTCAACTTGAATTAAAGGTTTATCAAAGTCACAACATGCTTTGAATTCGTCATGCCAAACTTGTCAAGAATATTCTGTAGGTATGTCTCTTGAGATAAGCATATTTTTGACTGCTTTCTATCTCATTTAATGTCAATCCTAAGAATCCTGGATGCATCTCCCAGATCCTTCATGTCGAACTCCTTATTGAGTTCATCCTTCACTTTTATTACATCCTCGACATTTTTGCTTACTATGAGAATATCATCCATATAAAGCAACAAAATAACAAATGAATTTGTAAAATCAAGCTTCTCAAATGCACTTTTGTTTTGATGAAGACAAACCATGAGTGACAAAGAAGGCAAATATTATTAATCAAGCTAAAAGCATCTATGGATAAAGTCTTCAATTCAAGCACTTAGAAAATTTTAAGGTATAATGTAATACTTACTTTGAACTTAAGACATAGATGCTCAATGGTAAAAAGAAATATTTTATATTGTCTAAACTTTTACTCAAGTTTTTCTAAGCTAAAAATCATTTTTTACTTGAGTGCAATTGATTTTCATATTAGTGCAATCGATTGCATGCTTCAATCTTTCAAAACATTTGTTATTGTTTCTCAGTGCAATCGATTTGAATATTTATGCAATCGATTGCACTCAATCAATTTTTGCTACTGACTTCACATGCAATCGATTTACACTCTTGTGCAATCGATTTCACATTCAAAATATTTGAAATTATAGCTATTGAAACCCCGTGCAATCGATTTACACAAAGGGTGCAATCGATTGCATGCTTCACGATTTTGAAAAATAGCAGCTTTGCACATGCATGTTCATAACACCATTTCATGGAAACCTTTCACTCAATCTTGGAAATTGTTCATGATTCATTTACAGAACTTTATGATGTTTCAAAAAGGTGCTATGAACATATAAATACTCATTTTCAAAATCATTTCAACACCGCTTCCAATTATATTTTCTGAATTTTCAAAAAACAAACTCAAGCTTTTCTTCACTTTCATACACAAAGTTTTTTGCACACTTTCACATATTGTCAAACAGAAAACTTTGAGCATTATATATCTTGAGTCATTGTATACTGTTGTCATTGGAAGAGAAGATCAATTCATTGATAAAATCACTCATAGTGATTATTACACTACAAACTCACTCAAATCAAATATTGCTATATACTTGCTTATTTTTCAGGATTGTTGAAAATAAGTTCAAGTGATTTTAAAATCTTGTTTTTCTAGGATTGTTGGATACAAGTAAGGCCACTTTGAGAAGATTGTTCTCATTGTTGACATAGTGAAAATCCAAGAGGATTGTTCTTGGTCCAAGAGGATTGTTCTTGGTTTTGGGTAGTTCTTGTTTAAGTTTGCCACAATAAGGAAATCTCTTTCATGTTGAAAGGGGACTGGAGTACTCTCGGACTGTGAGGGGAACCAGGATATATCGCTTGTGTCTCTTTATTTTTCTGCACTTTACTCTTTCATAAACTCACCATAATCCAGAAAAATAATATCCATCATCACTAAAACCAGAATTTTTAAAGTACCTAATTCACCCCCCCCCCCCCTCTTAGGCGCACTTCGTACTTACAATTGGCATCAGAGCAGGTTATAGGTAACCTGTTCCTAAAAGATCCAGAATGGCTTCCGCAAATCAAAATCCTGTTTTCAGAGATAATGGTAGTAGCAACAAGCCTCCTCTATTTTGTGGTGAATATTTTGACTTCTGGAAAATATGCATGAAGGCACATCTATAAGCACAAGGAGAAAAAATATGGGATGCTATCGAGAATGGTCCATTTATCCCTATAACGATAATCAATGGTGCTGGCTCATCAAAGCCTAAAACTGCATGGGACAAAGATGATAAGAAGAAGGTTCTCTATGATAAAAAGGAAATAAACCTTATTCAAGGTGCACTTAGCATGGATGAATTCTTCCGTGTCTCAGCATGAAAAACAGCAAAAGAAATATGGGATACTTTGGTAGAAACTCATGAAGGAACCGTTGAAGTTAAAAGATCGAGATTAAATACATTGAGTCAATAATACAAACTATTCAGAATGCAGCCCCGAGAATCAATCCTCGACTTGCAGAAAAGATTTATACACTTGACAAATAATTTGAAAGCACTCGGTAAGACTTTAACTAATGATGAACTTAATCTTAAAGTGCTTAGATCTTTATCTAGGGAATGGCACCCAAAAGTGACAGCAATATCCGAGAAGAAGAATCTATCCATAATGACTTCCGCCACTTTGTTCAGAAAACTTCAAGAATATGAGACGGAACTTGTAAGACTTGAAAAGCATGAAATCCAAGTAAAAGATTCAAAAGACATGGCTTTAAATACAAGGATAAAAAAAATCATGATAGCAATCCAGAGGATGAATCCACTAGTAGTGAAGATGATGATCTCATCAGGAAGATTGAAAAGGTTCTACAAAAAGAATGAAAAAGGGAAGCACCAACAAAGAAGGTTATATGCTTTGAATGTGGAGAAAAGGGACATGTTAAAAGTGAATGTCCTACACTTGAAAAGAAGAAGAAATTTTTCAAGAGAAATAAAGATAAGAATTCAAAGAAAGCATATATAGCATGGGAAAGTTCATCTTTCGATTCCGAAAACAATCAACGTGTTAATCTTGCATTGATGGCCTCACACCATTCTGATAGTGAAGATGACGAAGTTAGTAATGAATTTTATCTTTTTGATAGTGATACACAAGATATTATAGATGAACCATTAAATGAAGGCAAAATTCTGTACAAAACTATTTCATCTCAAAAGAAACAAATTTCATCTTTAGAAGAAAAATGTGAGTCTATAGAAAAAGATCTCAAAGATGAAAAACAAAAATTTAGTGAGCAAAAACAGAATTTTGTATGCAAAAATTATGAATCACTCTCTTTCAAGATTGTACAATTAAAAAGAGTTATTGAAAGATATGAAAAAGGTCAAATTGGATTGGAAGGTGTTCTTAGCCAACAAAGATATTCCAATGATAAAAGTGGACTTGGATATTCAAAGTTTTCAAAACCAAGTTCTAATAAAACTATCTTTGTTAAAGCTAGTGATCAATCATCCAACGAGAAAGTGAACAAACCTAAAGTAGTTCATCAATATCCTAAAAAGAAAAGATTTGTTAAGAAGAAATCTTACTCTTCTAGATATAGAACTAACTTTGAACCTACTTGTTTTTATTGTGGTATTGTTGGCCATACACCTAATGCTTGCTATGTTAGAAACTTTAGTATAGCAAGTGGATATTATGTGTGGGTTAAGAAAAAAACTAACTACGATGGACCCAAAGCACATTGGGTACCAAATCAAACTTAATTTGTTTTGTAGGTATGCTTGAAGACCACATGAAATCTTTGGTATCTTGATAGTGGTTGTTCAAAGCATATGACGGGAGACATACACTAACTTTCAAATCTGGTTCAAGTCTAAGGATTATTTCACATATGGGAAATACCTTAAAGGAAGAATTCTTGGCATTGACAAAGTTCAAACACTAACTTCATATCCATTGAAGATGTACTTTATGTTGAAAAACAAAAGATAACTTCTATGAAAAAGACAACTTTGTTGAAAAGGGTTCAAATTCATCAAGGATGAATGGTTTATGAAGTCACTCTCGAGGTAAAACTCATGGGTAAAAATTGTTTTTATGTTTATAATTTCATTATACATTTTAAGTCTTTCCCCATTCCTTTTTGCTAAATACAAAGAGGGAGAAGATATATGTGTGTGTGTGTGTGTGTGTGTGTGTGTGTGTGTGTGTGTGTGTGTGTGTGTGTGTGTGTGTGTGTGTGTGTGTGTGTGTGTGTGTGTGTATGCTTATCTCTAACTATTGCATCCCAAAGAAAGATGAAAATTCTCTATGATTGAAGGGTGAACTTTGATCAAGAGGGAGTTATCAAAGATAGGGGGAGAATTCACATAAGAGTTTCTCATTCTTTATAAAAGAGTCAAGTATCTTCAATATTATGTTTTGATGAAGATAACTACTATGTGCATTTATCAAAGGATGAGAAAAAGCATCATGAAGCAATATGTCTATGGTTAAGCTTTCAATATTATTATATGTATTTTTGTCCATTTTTTATGCATCTTTCCCTTCTTTTTGATAATGTCAAAGGGGGAGAAGGATGTTATACTTTATGCTTGTGTATTTCCTTGTCTTAATCTTTTAAGGTACAAATAATCCTTCAAGATGAGCAAATCCAAATGATTTCAAAGCTTCTCATACAAAGGGGGAGTTATACATCTTAAGGGGAGAAGATCTTTCCGGAAATTACAACGCATCAAGCAAGATCGTTTGTCATCATCAAAAAGGGGGAGAATGTAAAATCAAGCTTCTAAAATGCACTTTTGTTTTGATAAAGACAAATCATGAGTGACAAAGAAGAAAAAGATTATTGATCAAGCTAAAAGCATCTATGGATAAAGTCTTCAGTTCAAGCACTTAGCAAATTTTAAGGTATAATGATAATACTTACTTTGAACTTAAGACATAGATGCTCAATGGTAAAAAGAAATATTTTATATTGTCCAAACCTTTACTCAAGTTTTTTTAAGCTAAAAATCATTTTTTACTTGAGTGCAATCGATTTGCATATTAGTGCAATCGATTGCATGCTTCAATCTTTCAAAACATTTGCTACTATTTCTCAGTGCAATTGATTTGCATATTTATGCAATCGATTGCACTCAATCAATTTTTGCTACTGACTTCACATGCAATCAATTTACACTCTTGTGCAATCAATCGCATACTCAAAATATTTAAAATTCTAGTTGTTGAAACCCTGTGCAATCGATTTTCAAAAAGGGTGCAATCGATTGCATACTGCATAATTTTGGAAAACAGCAGCTTTGCACATGCCTATTCATAACACCATTTCATGGAAACCTTTCACTCAATCTTGGCAATTGTTCATGATTCATTTACAGAACTTTATGATGTTTCAAAAAGGTGCTATGAACATATAAATACTCATTTTCAAAATCATTTCAAAACCTCTTCCAATTATATTTTCTGAATTTTCAAAAAACAAACTCAAGCTTTTCTTCACTTTCATACACAAAGTTTTTCTGCACACTTTCACATATTGTCAAACATAAAACTTTGAGCATTATATATCTTGAGTCGTTGTATACTACTGTCATTGGAAGAGAAGATCAATTCATTGATAAAATCACTCATAGTGATTATTACACTACAAACTCACTCAAATCAAATATTGCTATATACTTGCTTATTTTTCAGGATTATTGAAAATAAGTTCAAGTGATTTTGAAATCTTATTTTTCCAAGATTGTTGGATACAAGTAAGGTCACTTTGAGAGGATTGTTCTCATTGTTGACATAGTGAAAATCCAAGAGGATTGTTCTTGGTCCAAGAAGATTGTTCTTGGTTTTAGGTAGTTCTTGTTTAAGTTTGCCACAATAAGGAAATCTCTTTCATGTTGAAAGGGGACTGGAGTACTCTCGGAATGTGAGGGGAACCAAGATATATCACTTGTGTCTCTTTATTTTTTTGCACTTTACTCTTTCATAAACTCACCATAATCCAGAAAAATAATATCCATCATCACTAAAACCAGAATTTTTTAAAGTACCTAATTCACCCCCCCCCCCCTCTTAGGCACACTTCGTTCTTACAGAATTTCCAGGTCTAAATCTGAAGTAAACACAGTGGTCGAACTGACTTCTATGAACTTGTTGAATCTCCTACTCCACTATTGAGGAGATTATTTCAGGCCATATAATGACATGTTCAGTTTGCACACATAATCTTCCTTTCCCCTTTCTACATACCCTTCAGGTTGCCTTACAGGATTGTTTCATCTAGATCTCCATACAAGAAAGCAATTTTCACATCCATTTGTTCAAATTCTAGGTCTAGCTGTGCCACCATGGCAAGTAACATTCGAATGGACATGTACCTTACAATAGTAGATAACACATCATTAAATTTAATACCTTTTTTGAGTGAAACCCCTTGCGACTAATATTTCCTTGTATCTCTTTGACGTCACTCCTTCAATTCCTTTCTTAACTTTGAAAATCTACTTACAGCTGACTAACCTGGATCCAACATGTTTCTTGATCAGTTCCTAAGTATGGTTATCATGAAGAGATTTCATCTCATCATCCATGGCCTTCAGCCATCTAGTCTTATTTCGACTCCTCATAAATTCCTTATAGTCTCTAGGTTATTCATCTAGAACCTCACTTGTTGAGATTAAAGCATAAGTTATGAGATCTGTATAACCAAGTCTCTGGGTAGGCTTGATGACTCTTATCGGCCTATCTCTTTTCAAAAGGTAGTCATCAACAGTTTCCTTAACTTCTTCAGTATCTTCAGCATCTTGTGCTTCTTCTTCGACTTGATCTGGGATACGCAATTCATCATCAACATGTTCCGCCTTAACAAGAATTGCTTCATGTTCCAGCTTTTCTTCAGATATCTCTACACTTTAACCAACGTCATTAGTTTCCTTGAAAACTATCTCAGCTTCATTGTAAACTACATCTCGACTAGTGATACACCTTTTGTGACCGGACTCTAGGCACAATAGCCTATAAGCTTTGACTCCTTTGGGATGCATCTCGACTGGTGATTCTCAAAAATTTCATTCTTAGTCTTCTGGATGAATACCCATAACATTCTGAAATAATTATCAACTATGGATAGAAAATACCTTGCTCCTGAATATGATGGACACCTTGCAGGCCCCCAAAGATCAGTTTGGATATTATGAGTGCAACTTCACTATTAGATGTTTTGCATGATGTCAAAACTCAGAAAGCTATCATTTCAGTAAAATAGATGATATCCTAATGACTTGTGGCACTCTCTTGCATTAGAGGTCTTAGTAATCATTCAAAATAACTTTAAAATTGGCCCCAATCATGAAAAATCAGTTTTTGCATAAAATCAACACTTATGTGTCGACCTTAAATTTGTATGAGTCGGCACATAAATTCTACATTTTTGCATTTTCTTAAAAGCTTCAGTATGTGCCGACACATAACTTTTTCAGGTCGACACATATACTGCAATATTAAAGCTTTCAGCATTTCTGTTTAAAACACTTGCACATGTGTTGACACATACGATTTTCAAGTCAACACATGTACTGCATTTTTAAATCCCGTAGCTACTGTTTTGCATGTGTTGACACATAACTTTTTTAGGTCGACACATACTGTTGTGTGGGTCATTTTTTCATTATTTTTTCATTCCGAAACTACCCTATTTTACCAAAAAATAGTTCAACTATAAAGATATCATTCATGCATCATTCCAACTCGATGATACCAAAAAATTAGTCTACATTTCTTCTTCTTCTTCAACATTCCAATCTATGCGTACACTCCAACATTACATTGTGATGATGTTCCGTCGGAGTTCCATTTAGACGAAGAATTGTGGATTTCCAATTGCTTTGGGTTGATATTTGAAGGTGTCTTCATCCGGAAAAACCATTGAGTTTCTCCTCAAAAATCATTTGTTAAATTGGGGGGTTCCGTGCAAGATCGTGCGAGAATGAATCTTCCATGTGAAAAATCCCTTGGAGTGTTTGAAATATTTTTCAAGGAATCTTCGAGTGTTTGAAATATTTTTAAGGAAGTAGCAATAATTGGATGATAGAATCAGTGATCTTGTGTTCATAGTGTGCAATGGAATTTACTCGAGTGAAAAATCCTTTGGAGTGTTTGAAATCTTCGCAAGGAACCTTGGAGTGTTTGAAATATTTTCAAGGAAGTAAATTAAATAGTGAATAGGTTGCATATATCAGTCTTGGTCTTGTTGAAGAAATAAGAGAAGGGGTTGAATCGACATCAAATGTTTATGTTTTGTATAGTTTCTCTGAACACTTCTCTTGTATTCAAACTTTTGCAAAGTAAGAAAATATCTCAATTCCACATTGGAATTAGGCACAGACGTACTCACATGCGAGGAAGAAATTGGGGAACTGTGTAGAAAAATCCTTATGTCTCTTTTCTTTTATTGCTTTACTTGATTTAATTTTCATACAACAATTTGTAAAATAGCATTGAGTAATTTATCGACGCGTAGGAATTTTCCGAGATTGTTTTTGTTTTAAATTGTATGTTAAGTTGCTTATAATCTCTTTTGATTATAAGTGATTTTTCATATAAAAACAACACAAAGGATAATTCTGAAACTTTGATTGCATGCCAAGTGTTTGACAAATTGTTTAGCTTGTTTAACTCAAAGGAAAATTGCAATGTTCTATCTCTTACTTTCATTTACTCTCTATATGCAATGTGTTGCACGATCGATTGATCCGTATAGAATTTCTCTTTGATTATTAAAGTTTAAATTTCTTTGTTGATTAACTTATAATAACTTTGATTATAAGTTCTTTTACATATCAACAAATCTCAAAGAAAATTCTAAAAAATTGATTGTGCGCCACATGTTCGATAAATTATCCTGTTATGTTTTTAATATGATTTCATTGGAAATAGGAAACAATTATGTTGGATATTAAACGGTTAATTTAGATATTATTATGTTGATTGATTTTATCATTATGTTAATTCCATATGGCTCATGCATATCCGAGTTTCCAATAACTAGGTTCGTTTAGACTACTATATTGATCTAGACCAAAATCCTTCCACTCAACATTGTTTTTCAAATAAGTTTTAAATAATCATTTTGAAAGGTAATTTTATTTGGGGATCTATTCACCCTTCCCCCCCCCCCCTCTAGATCTGGTTCCATAGTCTAACAAGTGGTATCAGAGTTCCAGTTAATTCCCTGCTTCAAAACTCTTAATGGAAAACGGCGTACAAACCTAAAGGGGATTTCAAAACAGCCCCAAAAATTTTTTTAGAAGAAAAATATAGTTATTGGAAAGCTAGTATGCACATTTATGTTAATTCATATGACAAGGATATGTATGATGCTATTACTCAAATCAATGTTAATGGCGTCACACCTAAGCCGGGAGCACTATGAAATAAAGATGATAAGAAAAATTCATCAAATCTCATTAATTGCTTGAACGTACTTGGTATAGCTATTTCTAATGCAGTTGCTACTAACAAAGTTTTGAGATGTCTTATTAGGAATTAGCAACAGAAGGTCACCGCAATCAAGGGAGTTAATGATCTTACAACACTTGATCTCTTTATATTGATTGGTAAGTTTGAAGAACATGAGCAAGAATGTACTTGCTTGGACAAGCATGAGAAAAAGCGTGAGAAGAAGAAGAAAAAGGATAAAGACACAGATAAGGAGGAAATAACAAAGCCTAAAGCTCTTAAGACTTCAAGTTCAAGATCCTCATATTATGAGCATGTATACGATAATGATTTTAGTGATGGTGAAAGTTTAAATTGTCACTATGGTTGTATGATTCCCCAAATGCAACCAATTATTTCACTAACCCCCAAGGACTCAATGAAGATTGAGTACCTAGCTTTTCTTGTTATTTTTGTAGGAACATTGTTTTGACTCTATAAATAGAATATGGATTCTCATTTATAATGGTTCAAGACATATGAACATATTCTAATTCTATTGTATATGGAGCAAGGTGATGGATTATGTGATCTAGAAAGCAACAACAAGTTTTTGTTTTATTGGTAAAAGATGTGTAAGTTAATTTTGATGTCGTATCCGAGAATACTAAGAAAAAGTATTTCATTTCATGATGTAGGTTTATCTTCAAGAGACATACTCAATGACGTCGAAGAAGGAATTGATCAATTCGAATAGGTGAAACATGAGGAGGGGAAAAATAACTAACATGGAAAGGATAAATGATGAGAGTTCAATCAAAATGATTGATCATTAAATTAATGACCTTCTTGGACTCATCATAAGTTATAATTTTTGGTACTTTTTCAAATTAAAAAGTGGTAAGAGCGTGTTGTTCTAAAATATTTGTGGCATAATTTGCATTTGGTTCAACTTTCTTTCGAGAGTCTCGTGTGAAATGCAAGTGCATCCTCTGTCATATTGTACGGTGAGGTAGTCTCAATTTAACTTTTTCTTTGTTAGTAAGTTCTCTCTTTTACTTGTTTATTTCTCTAAATACATGACATACTTGATGTATGGTATACATATTATGAGTGTTCATTTGCAACATAATTCTTAATTGAAAATCATAGTGAGTTATCAATTTATATAATTGAAATGACTTCATCATATTATATTTTCATGTATTTCTTATAAACACTTATGTACACATAAGCATGTTTAACTTCATCAAACATCAAGCATAACACATTTGATATTATATCATATTTGATTCTACTAACATGCGACTTGTCAAAGATTTCTCTAAGCTTATGAAGTGAGTATTTGAAATGAGTCTTATAGGAAGTTGAATTACTTTCCCAAACTCCAAATATAGTAGCTCAAGGAAGGAACATATGCGTGGGAAATTACCTTCACGATCATGTTAAAAATTGGGGGTCATTAATGCCTCTAATGTTGCTTTCTTTATTATGATGCTTGTACTTTTATATTTTTTATTTAACAATTTGTTTGAGTTATTTATATCATGTGAGTTCATCTTCTATTCCATCAAGAGTGAGGTAACATTGTTCTAAATCTCTCCTTGAAAGTAAGAAGTTTCTTAGTACATATTATACTTGATGAAAAATACTTGCTATGTTCTCAAATGATGAAAACCATGAATGTTCATTTTAAATTTTTTTTATTGATAACCATTGAGTGTTCTCAATGTATATGCTTATAATGAATTTATTTATTAATTCTTTCACATTTGTATAAGTTTTTTCTTACATGTACAAGAATGTGTTTCTATTATTATTTATTGCTTTTGTGCATGATTTAAATGTAAGCATGTTAATTTCATGTACGGTTCATGTTATAGTTGAGTCACATTTTATAGAAACATTTTCATTTTGGATTGAGTAGTGACATGTTCTTGTCACTATGCTAGGCACATGCGTATGCGATATCAGGAGTTCCATTATGTTGTTTACGAAATTGTGATGCTATAGAAGCAACTTAACTAGCTTGCTCTTGCATCACATTCATTATTATTCATGTTATTGAATTACATGTTTGGTAATCTTTTATACTTCTTATCTTTTTTTTTGCATCATTACATATACATGAGGATATGTAATTGTATGCTCTTCTTTGCAAAAATGCCTTTGCGTGATATATTAGTATTGGTATTGGAATATGATACTTTTCACGATTTTCCTTCTTTCTTTTTGATATTGTAAAATAGGGAGAAGAATATGCGATATGAATATGGGAAACACAAAGTCAGAGGGAGCCTTCAATAACTGCATAAAATGCATTGTCGCAAGTTTTTCCATCATCAAAAGAGGGGATTTTATGAGTGCAACTTCACTATTAGATGTTTTGTATGATGTCAAAACTTGGAAATCTAGCATTTCAGTATGATGGACGGTATCCTTATGTATTTTGGAAATCCCTTGCATTAGAGATATTAGGAATCATTCAAAACAACTTTAAAATTGGTCTCAATCATGAAAAATCAGTTTTTGCACAAAATCAACACTTATGTGTCGACCTCAAATTTGTATGAGTCGACACATAAATTTTGTATTTCTGCATTTTCTTAGAAGCTTCAGTATATGCCGACACATAATTTTTTTAGGTCGACACATGTACTGCAATATTAAAGCTTTCAGCATTTCTGCTTTAAAACACAGGCACATGTGTTGACACATACGATTTTCAGGTCGACACATGTATTGCATTTTTAAAGCCTGTAGCTATTGATTTGCATGTGTCGACACATATTGTTGTGTGGGTCATTTTTTCATTATTTTTTCATTCCAAAACTACCCTTTTTTACCTAAAAAGAGTCCAACTGTAAATATATCATTCATGCATCATTCCAACTCGATGATACCATAAAATTAGCCTACATTTCTTCTTCTTCTTCAACCTTCCAATCTATACATGCACACCAATATTACACTGCGATGATGTTCCGTCGGGGTTCCTTATAGACGAAGAACTATGGATTTCTAATTGGTTTGGTTTGAGATTTGTAGGGGTCTTTATCCGGGAAAACCCATCAGGTTTCTCCTCCAAAATCATTTGTTGAATTGGGGATTTTCGTGCAAGATCATGCGAGAAGGAATCGTCCATGTGAAAAATCCCTTGGAGTGTTTGAAATCTTTTCAAGGAAACTTAGAATGTTTAAAATATTTTTAAGGAAGTAGCAATAATTGGATGATAGAATCAGTGATCTTGTGTTGATAGTGTGCAATCGGATTTACTCGAGTGAAAAATCCCTTGGAGTGTTTGAAATCTTTGCAAGGAACCTTGGAGTGTTTGAAATCTTTTCAAGGAAGTAACTTAAGCGGCGAATAGGTTGCATATATCAGTTTTGGTCTTGTTGAAGATCAAAATAAGGGAAGGGGTTGAATCGACATCAAACGGTTATGTTTTGTATAGTTGCTCTGAACACTTCTCTTGTATTCATACTTTTGCAAAGTAAGAAAATATCTCAATTCCATATTGAAATTGGGTGCAGACGTACCCACATGCGAGGATGAAAGTAGGGAATTGTGTACACAAATACTTGTGTCTCTTTTATTTTATTTCTTTAATTGCTTTAATTTTCATACATCAATTTGTCAAATAACATTGAGTAATTTATCAACGCGTAGGGATTTTTTGAGACTATATTTGTTTTGAATTGTGTGTTGAGTTATTTGTAATATCTTTTGATTATAAGTGTTTTTTCATATCAACACAATACAAAGGATAATTCTGAAACTTTGATTGCATGTCAAGTGTTTGACAAATTGTTTAGCTTGTTTAAATCAAAGGGAAATTGCAATGTTCTATCTCTTACTTTCATTTACTCTCTATATGCAATGTGTTGAATGTGTTGCTTGATAAATTGATTCATATAGAATTTCTCTTTGATTATTAAAGTTTAAATTGATTTATTGATTATCTTATAATCAATTTGGTTGTAAGTGCTTTTGTATATCAACAAATCTCAAAGAAAATTATGAAAAATTGATTGCACGTCACATGTTTGATAAATTGTCATGTTATGTTTTTAATATGATTTAATTGGAAATAGGAAACGGTTGTGTTAGATATTAAATAGTTAATTGAGATACTATTATGTTGATTGATTTTATCATTATGTAAATTCCATATGGCTCGTGTGTGATACGGTGGGAGAACTGACTTGGGTTTTGCGTTTGTTTTCGCAAATGTTCCAGTTGAGCAAGAGTTGCCACCGACTTTTTATTTTATCCTAAGGAAAGGTCAAAAAGCACAGGAAAGACCTTTGAGATGTTTTATTGGGTTCGGGGAGTAGATTATAGAAAGGGAAGGTATTAGCACCCTTTCTATTCATGGTTATCCATGGGCTCTTAGTTACTTGCTTAGATCACTTGCCTTTGCTTTTCAATTGTTTGAAATGGTACTTTTCAATTGTTTGAAATGGTGTTTTGTGTGTGATTTTGAAAGTGTTTTGAAAAGAAGCCATTGTTGTGGCAACCTTTGTAATGATTCTTGTTTGAATGTATACAAAAGTGTTTTGGAAAGTTTTCAATGTTTTGAAAGTGGGGTTTTGAAATTGTGTTTGTAGAGTGTATTTTGAAAAATGGCAAGGATGTTTTGCAAGTTTGATCAAGTAATCAAGAGCTATCTACCCTAAATTTCTCAAAGATCTTTCTCATGTTTTAACCTTTTTAACAGTGTTGTTTCACCATTGTATTTGGTGAACAACCTTGTGTTAGGATGTTAACGGGACGGGCACGGGTCATCGTGTAGACCATGAAAGCAATAGTGCCAAGTATCTTTGGCAATTTTCTTAAGGGACTTGATCATTTTTGTTTAGGCAACTTGAGATAGCGCCATCGAGGTACTATGATCATTTTGATTTGTTTTTGTTTTGCCAAAGACACTCAACATGCAACCATGACCCATTTTTGAAGGCAACGGGTGGAGTAACCCTAGGGGTGCAAGTGTGCATTGTGTTTGTTTTTCATGCATATTTATCTTGGATTAGGTCAAGCAACTTGTTAATTTGATTTTGGCATACAAACCCTAATTCTCTAAGCATGGAATAATTGAAAGCTTTTAAGTGCGAAAATTTAAATGCTAAGCTATTACAACAATGATTATGGGGATGGGGGTACAAGTTTGAATTGGAGATATTTGACAAGGAAATAAAAATCTAAATTATTACAACCATATCGAATGTATAAGCTACAAATATTTAATTGTAATACTTGAAATAAATACAATAAGTAAACAAAATGTATTATGCACAAAATGATTTTTTATGTATGTGAAAAAGGGTATTTTTTAATGTGAAATATAAATAAAATAAAAAAAAATCAAATTTAATTATTTTTGTTATTTAGGGCAAAACCCTAATTTTTTAAGTAAATAGTAATATTTGTTAATTATATACAATATATATTAATTTATACAAAAATAAAAAGTATATTATAAAAAAAAAGGTATTTTTGGTGTCAAATATTAATAAAAATAAAATGTATTATTTCTATATTTTTGTCCTAAGTATCTAATAAAATAAAAAATATATATATATATATATATATATATATATATATATATATATATATATATATATATATATATATATATATATATATATATATATATATATATATATATATATATATATATATATATATATATATATATATATATATATATATATATATATATATATATATATATATATATATATATATATATATATATATATATATATATATATATATATATATATATATATATATATATATATATATATATATATATATATATATATATATATATATATATATATATATATATATATATATATATATATATATATATATATATATATATATATATATATATATATATATATATATATATATATATATATATATATATATATATATATATATATATATATATATATATATATATATATATATATATATATTTACTAAACCTATTAAATATAAAAGATAAAATTAATTATTTATGTATATAAAAAATATATATTTAAGAAAATATTTTCAAGATAAAAATAAAAACAATAACTGAAAAATAAATATGTTTTTGTATTATATTTTTGAGGTTTTAATAAAAAGTATTTATATTATTTACATACATAAGCTAATAAAATGAAACAAATATCAAATAAATATGAAAAAAATGTGGAAAAATATTTTTGGTATTTTTTATGTTTGAGCAAAAAATATAAAATCAGAATAAAAAAATAAAAAGACAAAAATGACAAGTATTTAATTATTTGGCCAAGGGGGTGCAAATTGGAAAAAGAGGTGTAAAAAGTAGGGATGGCTCAGGCCCAGCCCAAGCCATCATCTTCAACCTCCAGCCTCTTGTTTGAACAAAAAACGCGCGCCTCTTTGATCAAACACCAACTCCTGATTCTTTGATTTTTTTGCAAAACTCATAACACAAACATTGTAGAGCATCAAATAACTAATTCAAACATGTAAAAAACTTGGATTAACTCTCAAAGGCCAGAGAGAATTTCTCTGGCCCTAATTTTTAATCTAATTTTTTTCTCATGTTCATGGCTAAAATTCTCACAGCACGCTTAACATAAATGAAAAGTGATCACATGTATGGCTTCAGGGCTATGAGTAGGACATGTTTCAATCATAAACCTAAGCTTAACTCTTCCTAGATTGAGAGATAGAAGTCCATGGATTACCTGTTTCATCTTGAATCGTGTAGAGCAATGTGGCCACCTTCAATGGAGTTTGAGCTTCTGTATAGCTTGCCTGAGGTCCAAGGAAGCTTCTCCAACACCTGGCTTGCTTTGAAACACCCTGTATCGTGCTATAGAAGTCCACCTGCAAAGATGAAAAATGAAAATGGCCAGTGAGGTTAGGGGTGTTACAGCTGGTGTTTAGGGCTTGGAATAGTTTAGGTGGATGGTGAGGAATGTGTTTGAACTTGTTTTGGCCAAAACGCACGAGCAAACTAAGTTGTGCAACTCAATCTGCAGGGATGCCCTGTTTTTGCAGCAAAATAGTATTTTGGGATATGAGGAGGTATGAGGGATCAATGAATCGTTCCTTAGGTCTGTTTTTGTGTATGGAAAATGTTCACAAAGTTTGCTTTGGACTGTCTTGACAGGAATGAGAGTTTGCTTCTGTTTTGCAATATTTCTTCTAGTGTAAGTAAGAAAGTGTGCATGATGTTATAAACTTGTCCAAGCCTGCCTACTATGCTGCATCTTTTGTTCTTGATAACTGAAATTTGTGGACTTGATCTAGTCTCAAAGATCTGGCCCCATGCCTCAAGGATTTAGTATTTGACATAAAGCAACTTTAGGCAAAAATGGCAATTCAACTTTTACCACTTAAGGCTTAAACTTGCATGTAATGCCCAAATGAACAAAATAATCCCTCAACTCAATGGTTATGCATTAAATTAAGGTGTGTAAAACTGGTTTTGAGGCCTGCAAGCTAGCATTACACAAGCTGATTTGAAAATGCAAGTTGCTATGAACATGCTTTGGCCATGAACAAAAGTGAGTTTTGGCCAAATTTGTGAATTCGATTCTCTCTAACCACAAGGGTATTTGAGGAGTTCTTGGACAATTTGGAAAGCTTGGAACATGTACTACAATCTATCTTAATAATGCAACTTGAAATTCCTCTTGGAACTAGGTGAAAAGTTGCCATGAAGTTAGGTCAAAATCCTGCCTAAAATAGGGCAAATTTTCACTAAGTTAAAAGTTTTTTGTACCCTTGTTCCAAAAATCATAACTTGAGATACAATATTCTTTTAAGGAAACTTTGTGAATCAAAGTTGTAGATTTTGCAATGTAATACAACTTTCATGTTGAAAGTTTTGCTTGAATCCATTTTTATCTTGGTGAAAAAATGGGACAAAGTTAGGAAAAAATAAGAAAATTTCATAACTTAGAAAATTTCTAAGTTATGAAAATTTTCCATTTTAAACCCTAATTTGCATTTTTGGGCTTCTTGATGAACAAGTTTCATAATTTGACATGTCTTGATGAAAAATAACCCTTGGCACTTGATTTTGACCAAAAAGTCAAAGTTTGACTTTTTAGTGTACAGTCAAATTTTGATCAGTTGACTGAAAAATTCATCTGTCAATCCTATGCATTTGAGATTTTTTGAACTTGTTGAATGGGTCAAGAAAATGTAATTGAGTCCTTGAGTCCATGTGTGAGCTTGATTTGCCATTGGTTAGGTCAAACAGTCAAAAATTGCCTTTGTGCAGTCAAAACCCTAAAAATGACCATTTTGCCCTTTTGGTGATCTGATCAAATTTCTTGTGGAATTGTGATCCAAACTTGATCAAATGGTTCATATGAGTTCATAATGTTGATGTGGGTCAAATTTCATGAGGTTTGACTGCCAATTGGCCACAATTGACTTTTCCCGCAATACAGCTGATTTCTAGGTCAACTGTCCAATTGACTGGGCAAAGATTTGAATCAAGGCTTGAAACTTGGTATGGGCAAACTTGTGAGTCCAACATGAAGTATGAAAGTCACTTTTGGCATTTTAAGTCAAAATATCCTTGTGCAAACTCAAACCCTAATTTGGGTCAACAGTGCAAGGAGGGGTCTTGAGTAGAGCAAACCCTAGTTTGATCTTGAACTCCAAGAGTCTTGTGATGAGAAAATGTTGATGAAATGAGAGGGAAAATTTTGGGGTATAACAGTTGCCCCTGTTCAGTCTTCTTGAACCTGAAGAGTTAGATTGGCAAGTCTGCCTTTCGCGTCTCGAAGGTAAAAGGAGATTGGACACTAGAGTGCTCGTAAATTTGCACTCGTCAAAAGCATAACTGAGGAAATGGGCTTAAAGATGCCATTTGGAGATGGTAGAATCTTGATGGAGATGGGATTAAAGATGCCATCCAAGAATCTTTGTTGATTTGCAATGTTGTAGGTCAGAAGAATGAGCATCAAAATGGTATCCGTGTCTGGAATGCCTATTGAACTATATCTGTAGACTGAGTTTGTATGAGCGAAAGAATGGCGTCCATGTCTGGCGCGTATCTGAGCTGTAACTGTATTTGAATGTAGAATGAATATCAGAATGACTGCCGTGTCTAGAGTGTATATGTATTGTATCCGGATAACAGAGGAATATCTGTATATGGAGCAACTGTGCGCTGGGGATAAACTCTGAATGAGTGATAGAATGGAAATCGTGTCTGGAGCGTATCTAGACTGTATCTGAAGTTAAGATATGTATGAGTAGCAGAATGACTTCCGTGTTTGGAGCGTATCTGAGACTATAACTGGGATCTGAATGAGTGACAGAATGATTTCCGTGGCGACTGCACCGGGGAGAATCAAACTCCTGGTGTAAAGGCCAGAATGGCATCCGTGTTTGGAGTGCACCTGAACTTGTAGTTGATAGTTGAATCTGAATGAGGGATATAATGGCTGCCATGATTGGAGCGTATCTAGTCTGTATCGGATTGCTGAAGTCTGAATGAGTAGTAGAATGACCGCCGTATCTAGGGTGTATCTGTATTGTATCCGGTGTTGAGATTTCTGAATGAGTAATAGAATGACCGCCGTATCTGGAGTGTATCTGTACTGTATTTGAAAGTTGAATCTGAATGAGTAACAGAATGGCTTCCGTGTCTGGAGCGTATCTGAAACTGTATCTGAAAGTTGAATCTGAATGAGTAACAGAATGGCTTCCGTGTCTGGAGCGTATCTGAAACTGTATCTGGATAACTGTTCATGATAGCCTTTTGTAAAAAATGTTAGCTGAACACAAAGTTATGTTTCATGAAATGTATGATGCAATATATATGTTATATCAATGTTTATGATATATGAATGTAATGAATGTGCATGTAAGCTGATGAGCTGTCTTGCTGAGGATAGATGAATCCGGATAGCGGGAAATAATAGATTCTTTGACTGCTGCAGGGGAAAGTGAATCCTTGACTGCTGCAGGGGATTGCCAGAATTCGATTACTGAAGATGAGAAATCCTTGTTGACTGCTGGCTGTTTGGGGAACAAGGAAACTTTGAAAATCTCTACTGGGAAGTTTTAAAACCTGGGAGACTTATGCTGGAAAAATGGGACTGAGAATCTTTAATCTGTCGGGAAGTATCTCTGTGGGGAGAATGATCATTATTCTAGCTCCGCTGGGGATAGGATTTTCAGGGTTTTTGGGCTCCACTGGGGATCTTGAAACTTGACTCTGAGGGGAATTAAGTTCTGGAATGTACTTTAGCTGGGGAATCCAGGTTTTTAGAAAGCTTTGCTCTGCTGAGGGTCCTGAAGTTCAACTGTGTTGGGGAAATATATTCCAAATTTTAACTCTGTTGAGGATCTCGAAGTTTAATTCCGCCGGGGATTTCTTCTGGAAGGGCATCAAGATATCTACCTATACCTTCAACCTATTAGCAATCATCTTTTTTTTCGATTCTTATTTGTAAGCAATGATTATATTCAAATGCATATGCCTATTTAACAAAACATTGGACGTTTTTTTTCAAATAAAACATAAGTGTAAAAAAGAAAAGGAAGGCAAAGAAAATTTCTGCACTTGGAAGTGTATTCGTATTAACTTTTTATGAGTATCTTTGTACAAAGGAGACATACATCCTAGTAAGAGAATGTTGTCGTAAAAAATTGAAAAAATTTATACAAAAGAAAGATGGCTATGTGTAATAATTCCATGGGATTCCCATTCTGCCATAGCCTTCATAACTCTGAATACTTGTCCATTCGCTGCTTCGCCCGCCGATGACTGGATTGATCAGAATCTTGGAACTTGTTGGTGAAGAGATCGTTTTTAAAGTGATCCGACGAGACATAGTCATACGCTTGAATTCCCTAACTTTTGCCTGAATTGCCCTTTCGGGTTTTCGATCCACCGGGAAACCCTTTCTTGCTCAAGTCGCCCTTTCGGGTTTTCAACTTGCCGGGTGTACAAATTTTTTTGTTTTATCCCTAATTTTTGCCTGAACCGCCCTTTCGGGTTTTTGGTTCACCGGGATGCCCATTTTTGCCCAAGTCGCCCTTTCGGGTTTTCGACTTGTCGGGTCCTTTTATGCGTAGTATCTTTTGACTATGTCTGCGTTCGCAGGGTGTGGCAAATCGTTGCCGTCCATAGTGGTCAAAATCATTGCCCCACCAGAAAAGATGCTCTTGATCACAAATGGTCCTTCGTAAGTAGGAGTCCACTTGCCCCTGGGATCACTTTGCGGTAAGATGATCCACTTGATTACAAGATCTCCGACTTGATATACCTGACGTCTGACTTTCTTGTTGAAGGCCTTGATCATCCGTTTTTGGTAAGTCTGACCATGGCAAACAGCAGTAAGTCGCTTCTCGTCGATCAAATTAAGTTGATCAAGTCGGGTTCGTCTTCACTCAAACCAGCGTCTTTCATAATCCTTAAGGAAGGAATCTGAACCTCCATGGGTAGAACAGCTTTCATGCCATACACCAAAGAAAAAGGGGTTTCCCCCGTTGAAGTACGTGTCGTGGTACGATATCCATGCAGAGCAAACTGTAACATCTCATGCCAATCCTTGTAGGTAACTGTTATTTTCTGAATGATCTTCTTGATGTTTTTGTTCGCAGCTTCAACAACACCGTTCATCTTCGGCCGATAGGGAGATGAATTGTGATGATAAATCTTGAACTGTTCGCATAGAGAGGTGATCATAGTATTGTTCAGATTTGTACTGTTGTCTGTGATAATCCTGTCGGGGACACCATACCGACATATGAGATTCTGCTTGATGAAGCGGGAAACCACATTCTTTGTAACAGAGGCAAAGGAAGCTTCTTCGACCCACTTGGTGAAATAATCAATAGCGACCAAGATGAAGCGATGTCCATTGGATGCCGTGTGCTTGATCTCTCCAATCATGTCAATGCCCCACATTGCGAATGGCCAGGGAGATGTCAGAACGTTGAGAGGGACAGGAGGAATATGTACCTTGTCGGCGTAGATTTGGCATTTATGGCAAGTACGGGAATGTTGATAGCAATCAGCTTCCATAGTAGACCAATAATAGCCTGCCCTTAGAATCTTCTTAGCCATCGTATGCCCGCTCAAGTGGGTGCCGAATGTGCCACTGTGTATCTCAGTCATGATCAACTCCGCTTCAGCTTTGTCCACACAACAAAGTAAAACACAATCATGGCTGCGCTTATAAAGGATGCCATTGCTTAGGAAGAACTTGGCAGCAAATCTCCTTAAGAACTTTTTGTCATTGACGGAAGCTCCTTCGTGGTATTCTCTAGTCTGGAGATACCTTTTGATTTCATGAAACCAGGGTTGTTCCACTACTTCTTCGGTATTAATCTCATAACAGTGCGCAGGTTCGTCCATTCGCTCGATGGTAATTTGTGGAGCCTCGTTATCCCAGTTTAGTTTAAACATGGAAGACATTGTAGCCAGAGCATCTGCTAGCTGATTCTCTTCTCGCGGGAAATGCTCGAAAGTAATCTGCTCGAAATGAGGCAGCAATGTCAAAACATGTTCTCTGTATGGGATAAGATTAGGATGTTTGGTGTCCCACTCTCCTTTGACTTGACTGATAACCAAAGCCGAGTCCCCAAATACAACCAAAGATTTGATCCCCAGGTCTATAGCAGCCTTGAGACCAAAGATGCAAGCTTCATATTCGGCCATGTTGTTGGTATAGCTGAAACAAAGTCGGGCCGTGAAAGGTGTATGGAAACCTTCCGGAGAAATGAGTACCGCACCGATACCGTTGCCGAGTGCATTTGAAGCACCATCGAAGTACATGGTCCATCGGGATCCTTGTTCAGGTCCGTCATACGGTCCGTTATCTTCAATGTTGTCTAAAGTCATGATTTCCTCGTCTGGGAAGTCGAATCTCATAGATTGATAATCTTCGACAGCTTGATGAGCTAGATGGTCAGCTAGTACACTCCCTTTTATAGATTTTTGGGTAGTATACTGGATGTCATATTCAGTCAGGATCATCTACCATCTAGCGATTCTTCCCGATAAAGCAGGCTTCTCGAAGATATACTTGATAGGATCCATTTTGGAAATCAACAAAGTGGTATGAGTCAACATATACTGCCTTAGTCGGCGAGCAGCCCATACCAAAGCGCAACAAGTTTTCTCGAGCAGTGAGTAGCGAGTCTCACAGTCGGTAAACTTTTTGCTAAGGTAATAAATGGCATGCTCTTTTCGACCAGACTCGTCATGTTGGCCCAGCACGCACCCCATTGAGTTATCCAAAACAGTCAGATACATGATCAACGGTCTTCCTTCGACGGGTGGCATCAGGATAGGAGGTTCCAATAAGTACTCCTTGATCTTATCGAAAGCAACTTGGCAATCGTCGTTCCATTCAACTACCTGATCCTTCTTCAGTAGTTTGAAAATTGGCTCACAGGTAGATGTCAGATGAGAGATGAACCTTGCAATATAGTTCAAGCGTCCCAAGAACCCTCTAACCTCCTTTTCAGTACGGGGGGCAGGCATTTCTTGTATAGCCTTCACTTTAGCAGGATCAACTTCAATACCCTTGTTGCTGACAATAAATCCCAGAAGTTTACCAGACCTAACTCCAAAAGTGCACTTGTTTGGATTCAATCTGAGTTTGTACTCCTTCAACCTGGCAAACAGCTTCTGCAAATGTTCAAGGTGTTCTTCTTCTGTTTGTGATCGAGCTATCATATCGTCTACGTAAACTTCGATCTCATGATGTATCATATCATGAAACAAAGCTACCATGGCGCGTTGATAAGTTGCCCTTGCGTTCTTCAGTCCGAACGGCATCACCTTGTAGCAGAAGGTACCCCATTGTGTAACAAAGGTAGTTTTCTCCATGTCCTCGGGGGCCATTTTGATCTGGTTGTAATCCGAGAATCCGTCCATGAAAGAAAATACCTTGTGTTGAGATGTGTTGTCAACCAAGATGTCGATATGGGGCAGCGGAAAATCATCTTTAGGGCTAGCCCTGTTCAAATCCCGATAGTCTACACACATTCTGACCTTGCCGTCTTTTTTAGGTACGGGCACGATGTTAGCAACCCATTGTGGATAGGATGTAACAACCAGAAAGTCGGCGTTGAATTGCTTCATTACTTCAGCCTTAATTTTCTCAGACATGTCAGGCCTCATTCGGCGAACCTTTTGTTTGATCGATGGACAATCTTCTCTTGTGGGGAGACGATGAACCACGATATTTATGTCTAACCCTGGCATGTCTTCATAAGACCAGGCGAAGATTTCAACGTTTTCATTCAACAACTGTATTAAGCGCTCCTTGACACTTGGTTCCAGGTTGGCACCCACTTTTACTTCCTTCCTATCTTCCTCTGTCCCTAAGTTGATGGTTTCCAACAACTCCTCATGAGGCAAGATGGCCCTATCTTCTTGTTGTAGAAGTCTGGCTAACTCTCCTGGTACTTCACAATCTTCGTCAACTTCGTATTCAGCTTGATTGACCAAATCTTCAGAGTTGTAGCAAGGATACAGTAGAATAGTCACCCATGGAATCCAGAGTGGACGGGTACCTGCATTTTGTGAGTGTGGGTGTGTGTAAGGGATAGCCATCCTTAAACAAACAAAAATGCAAAAGGAAAGAAAATGAACACAACAGTTTATAAATGAAAAATCGTCCAATGATTCATTAAAATATGGCATATGATTATGAAGAGAATCAAACCCTTACAAATGGACCTACATGCCCCGGCAAGGCATGACGTGAAAAAACAGTGTACGAATTGTATCAGTTATTACAGACCATAAAAAACTAGAAATTGTTCAAAGATAAAGATTACTGATTAATAAAGGTGATAGGGACAAAATCCTTCGCCTCCCAATTGCTCAAACCCCCTTCAGCCGTTGGAAAGATCCAATCTTCAAAATGGCTCTCCTCGGCTTCATCTTCTATAGCATTGATTCCACGGAGAGAAATCTTGATGGGTGTCTTTTCAATTTTGGAGCGACGCATAGCCTTTTGTCCCGCCGCAGTAAACCCTAAACCAAACTTGTCTGTCTTATGGGTAAAGTCAGGCAACTGTCCCCACATTATGCTCTTCCCCTCCTTAATCACGGCCTCTGCATCTTTGAGAGATGCCATCTTAGCCACACGCCCGGGAGTGATAGGTACCTCAACTGCTGTCTTCGCCACCGCAACCTCGGGAGAATCTTCCTCGAAATGCTGAAAAGGTGTTTCAATGAACTCACCTTCTACTTCCACATATCGAAAGGAGTTAAGATGACTGATCATGTACTCCTCCTCACCGTGTACAGTTATGATTTTACCCTTAACAAGGTACTTCATCATCTGATGTAAAGAGGAGGTGACCGCTCCAACATAATGAATCCATGGTCTTCCCAGCAAGCAAGAGTATGACAGACGAATGTCCATCACGTAGAAGGTGGAGTTAAAAACTTTGGTTCCTACCTTGATGGGAATATCAACCTCCCCATGGACCATTCTTTTAGACCCGTCAAAGGCCTTGACAACAATATTACTTGGCTTCAGCTCCAAACCCTCACAATCCAGCCGGTCTAGAGCTTTCTTAGGCAGCACATTTAAGGAAGAACCAGTATCGACCAAGACATGGGCGAGAGTGGTTCCTCGGCATTCAACCGAAACATGCAATGCATCATTGTGCTTCCTTCCCTTAGGAGTTAGGTCAGCGTCAGAAAATCCCAGACCGTTGTCAGCAGTAAGGCTGGCCACACAGTTTTGAAATTGGTCAGCTGAGGTCTCTTGGGGGACGTGTGTTGTTTTCAAGAATTTAATCAGAGCCTTGGCGTGGGGCTCTGAACAGAGCAGGAGAGCTAACATTAAGATTTTGGAGGGGGTTTGCCCCAGTTGTTCTACCACATCGTAGTCACTTTTGCGGATTATTTTTAGGATCTCATCCATCTCCTTCTGAGTGGTTTCAGGGATAGCTACAACATGAGCCTTCGTCCTGACAGGCTCATTAATTATCCCCTTACCTTTGTCGGTGTTTTCAGCGGATGGTCTTTCTTGAGGAGCGTTTAACTCTTCGATCAATGGGCCTTGCACAGAGGGTCCAACAGGAGCAGAAGCTTTTAAGGGTCCGAAGACTGCTCGGGGAGGAGCAATCTCCGGAGAAAAGATCCGGCCACTGCGGGTGATCTTGCTAGTACCCGCGATGTTTCCTATGTCAGAGTCTTCTTCACAGATTTCCTGGACTGTTTCGATTTGCTTGATTCCGTGGTAGAAGATTTCTCCCCCATAGTTCCACGGTATCATTTTACTTGACTGGTACGGGAGAGGTCCCGGCATGGTGATCTTGAGAGGTATACATTCGGAGCTGGGTGTAATCCTGACAGGCATTTTGCAAGCCTTGGGAGGATTGTCGGAAATGGTAATGATAGCAATGTCATGGGTTAAAGTATCATAAGTATTAGGAGCAATTGGATTGAAAGTGTTAGCAGGAGTTTTCTGAAAAAGTATTTCTTGAGTATCCATCAGGCGTTGGACACCTGACTTCAACATTGGACAGTCATCTTGAATATTCACACAAAAATAGAAATCTTTATCACAACCAGGAAAGATCCCAGCTCTCAACAGATTTTCTTTTATCACTAGCAATGGAGTCAACAGATCGGCAACCTCAGTAACATGGAGATTTTCCAAAACAGCATGCACATTGTGACCATGCTTGGGCATTGGCACGGATATAACATTGGGCTTTTCAGGAGTGTCAAACTCGACCTCTTTGGCGTCAATTAAATCCTGAATTTTGTTCTTGAGTGCCCAGCAATTATTGGTATCGTGCCCAGCACTGTCGGAATGGTAAGCACACTTGGCATTTGGATTGTAAGATGGAGAGGCGGTATTCACATTCTTTGGCGCCTCTTTAATGTTTGTGAGATTCAACTTCAGGAGATGTGGAAGGATTTGAGCAGGTGTCATATTTACTGGAGTATACTGCCGTGGTGGCCTCTGCTGATAAGTTCTAGGCTGATCATTCCTTGGTTGGTTGCTTCTAGGTTGGTCTGATGCGGACTTATGGATTAATACGGCCCCCACTGTTGGCCGACGTTCCCCTCTTTCCCGATTTTTCTGAGTGTACACGGCAGATTCTTCTTTCTTGGCTGGGAAAGGTTTTCTAGCAGTTGTGGATGCAGAAGCACCCTTTTCAATTTTTCCACTTTTGATATCGGCTTCCACCCTCTCGCCAGTTAAGATCAACTCAGTAAATCCTACTGAGGAGCTTCCGATTAGATGGTTGAAGAAAGGGCCAGATAGGGTTCCCAAGAACATGTCAACTAATTCCCTATCTGATAGCGGTGGCTGCACCCTTCCAGCCAGGTCGCGCCACTTCTGGCCGTACTCCTTGAACCCTTCATTTGAAGCCATTCCCATACTCTGTAGCTGAGTACGGGTTGGCGCCAAATCAGCGTTGTACTGATACTGACGATAGAAAGCGGCTGCCAAGTCTTCCCAATTATGGACCTCTGACCTATCGAGCTGATAAAACCAATCTAACTGAGTACCAGACAAGCTGTCCTGGAAAAAATGCACCCATAGATCTTTGTCGAATGAATGTGGTTGGATCTTCCTAACGTATGACCTCAAGTGCATCTTAGGGAAAGACAGACCGTTGTATTTGGCGAATGTTGGGACCTTGAATTTAGGAGGGATAACAATCCCATCCACAAGCCCCAGCTCCTCAAAATCCAATCTGGGCACCCTCTGCAACTCCATAGCTGCCAATCTGTCTTCAAGGTTTTTGTACTTGTCATCCACTGGTGGATACTGTTGTTCTGAATAGTCTTTGTCTGCTTCCTCTTCCTCCTCTTCTACCTCAGATTTGGAAGGTACAGTCACTCCTTTCCCCTTGCCAATCCCCTCGTCGGATGTTGACGGAAACTCAAGAGCCCTTCTAGCATCCCACTCAAATCTTCTTCCCAAAGTAACTACCCCCGATCTCTTTTTCTTTTTCTTCTCTTTACCCTTCTCTAGCAGAGCTTTGAGATCCTCCTGACCCTTTGCCAAGGTCATGAGGAGTTGTTGAAATTGTGAATTTTGGGCATGTAGGTCCTTCACTGTTTGCTCCAAATCCATCTTGCTGAAATAAACAGCAGAAAGATAAGGAAACCTGGCTTGAATACCTATTTGTGCATATGATGAATGATATGTTTGTTCATGTAATGTATTCAAGTATTTAGAAATTCAAAGTTGTTGCAGACAAAAAGAACACACGTCATATTAATAAGAAGAAATTTTGTTAGTACATAAATGCCCCATGGGCCAAGTATTACAAAACTTCTTAAGGTAAAAAGACGTTGCGCATCCTCTTTGGTGCGATGTAAGTGTTGAGGGTCTCTTCCTCGTGGAGTCGGCGGGTGAGCTCTAAAACCTTCTTCTCACTGGCATAGAAGCTGGCTTCAAAAGTATCCCGTTCTTCCTTGAGTTGGATCCAACTCTTTTGCATCTCCTCCCATGATGTTGGCATGCTAGGATATAGGATGGTGTATGGAACCTCTCCTTCCTTAACAGGCTCTTTAATCAAGGGGAGAATGTGAGGATATGGCATCATAAGATTATGAGAGCGGGTTCGTACCCACTTGAGGTAAGGCTCAAGGGGGATGGAATTCTTGTGCCCCAGTGTCTTACTATCCACCTTGTTAGGCATCCTCCAAGCTCTGATGAACCTTTGTCGAAGTCCTTGTGCATCGTTGTCGAAGTCAAAAACTAGGTCAGGAATCAGCATGTCATAAGGGCCATCCCTCCGAGCATATCCAAATTGTCTCAAAGCTAGACAAGGGTTGTAGGTAATGCCTCCCCTAATGCCAAGTAATGGGACATTAGGGAATTCACCACAACGATCAATAATGATGACATTTTCTCTGGACCGAGAACACCAATGTACATCAGAATGTGTGAGGGTCATCAATCGTTGTGACCACCTTAAGCCTTGTTCATTCTTCAAAACTGATTGTGGAAGGTGAGAAATAAACCACCTTGCAAGGAGAGGAGTACAGCACATGAGAACACCTCTCTTCCTCATTGTTCGTGTGTAAAATGAGTGGAGGATGTCCCCAAGTAATGTAGGTATGGGATTCCTGGATATGAAAATCTTGACAACATTCACATCTATAAGTTGGTCAGGATTTGGGAACAAGACCAACCCATAAATAAGGAGTGCCACAATCTCTTCAAAGGCTTGTAGATCCAAGGAATTCCAACACTCTTGTGCCTTCTCAAACAAGAACTTTGCCAAGAAGCCCCTGACACCACTTCTGGTTTCCCAATGCCCCTTGATGTCAGATGGTTGTAAGTGTAATGCTTGAGCAACATCTTCAGGTTTTGGTTCTTTTTCCGTACCGTTGTAGGGTAGTTGATTAAGAATAGGAATTCTCAGGAGTTGAGAGAATTCCTCCAAAGTGGGCACCAATTGGTAGTCGGGAAATGTGAAACAGTGGTGAAGGGGGTCAAAGAACTGGAACAACACTTTCACCATGTCTTCTTCAATGCTGGTGTTGACTAGGTTGAGAAGTCTGCCATGTCTTTCACTGAAGAGAGAGTTTTCTGGAATTCTGGATGTAAGCTCCTTGAGTTAGGAGGGATTCTCACAAGGTTGATTTGAATAGTTTTCCTGCGAAGAGATTCCATGACCTACAAAACAAGAACAAAGATGAAGATCTAAACCCTTGAAGTGGTTAGTGAATGCATATGATGCTTTATGATGTTTATGATGTATGCACAAGCACATGTTCAAGCAAGTCACACAAAACCCTAGTTTCAGGCTTGCATGAGGTTTCATAGGTAAGTACCCTCTTGAGTTTAGTTGGCTTAAAACCTGTCCTAAATAGTAACCGGGTTCTAAGGAGCTCAATATCATTGGATTGTTTTCTATGTTCATTGTTTTGGTTTAGCCACTTAACTAGCGACCAAAATATTCCAAGAAAACAACCCTCAATGAGTGTAGTATCGAGTATCTACCAACTTCGGACTGCACCAAAGCCGGTCATCTCACTACCCCTAATAAAAGGCCAAGATGGTCAAGTAAGGTTCTAGGTCATTAGTGCTTAGTGACATCACTCAGCGGCCCCGTACTCTCCTTGATTGAACTCAAGGGTTACCGGTACTCACAAATATGTCGCACTAATATAGCTATTGCTTCAACCGTGTCGGTATACCCCGCACAATTTCCATAATGTATTGCTATCTATGAATGTTTCCCAAATCCGGGTGGAGGATTTCAAGCCCAAACAAGAGAACCAAAATATAAAGCAATCAAAGCAAACAATTAATCATGCAAAAGGGTGATCTAAGCCCTAAGGTTACTCCACTTTTAAAGATTTCCCCAGCAGAGTCGCCAGTTCTGTGATACGGTGGGAGAACTGACTTGGGTTTTGCGTTTGTTTTCGCAAATGTTTCGGTTGAGCAAGAGTCGCCACCGACTTTTTATTTTATCCTAAGGAAAGGTCAAAAAGCACAGGAAAGACCTTTGAGATGTTTTCTTGGGTTCGGGGAGTAGATTATAGAAAGGGAAGGTATTAGCATCCTTTCTATCCATGGTTATCCATGGGCTCTTAGTTACTTGCTTAGATCACTTGCCTTTGCTTTTCAATTATTTGAAATGGTACTTTTCAATTGTTTGAAATGGTGCTTTGTGTGTGATTTTGAAAGTGTTTTGAAAAGAAGCCATTATTGTGGAAACCTTTGTAATGATTCTTGTTTGAATGTATACAAAAGTGTTTTGGAAAGTTTTCAATGTTTTGAAAGTGGGGTTTTAAAATTGTGTTTGTAGAGTGTATTTTGAAAAATGGCAAGGATGTTTTGCAAGTTTGATCAAGTAATCAAGAGATATCTACCCTAAATTTCTCAAAGATCTTTCTCGTGTTTTAACCCTTTTAACAGTGTTGTTTCACCATTGTATTTGGTGAACAACCTTGTGTTAGGATGTTAACGGGACGGGCACGGGTCATCGTGTAGACCATGAAAGCAATAGTGCCAAGTATCTTTGGCAATTTTCTTAAGGGACGTGATCATTTTTGTTTAGGCAACTTGAGATAGCGTCATCGAGGGACTATGATCATTTTGATTTGTTTTTGTTTTGCCAAAGACACTCAACATGCAATCATGACCCATTTTTGAAGGCAACAAGTGGAGTAATCCTAGGGGTGCAAGTGTGCATTGTGTTTGTTTTTCATGCATATTTATCTTGGATTAGGTCAAGCTACTTGTTAATTTGATTTTGGCATACAAACCCTAATTCTCTAAGCATGGCATAATTGAAAACTTTTAAGTGCGAAAATTTAAATGCTAAGCTATTACAACAATGATTATGGGGATGGGGGTACAAGTTTGAATTGGGGATATTTGACAAGGAAATAAAAATCTAAATTATTACAACCATATCGAATGTATAAGCTACAAATATTTAATTGCAATGCTTGAAATAAATACAATAAGTAAACAAAATGTATTATGCACAAAATGATTTTTTATGTATGTAAAAAAGGGTATTTTTTAATGTGAAATATAAATAAAATAAAAAAAATCAAATTTAATTATTTTTGTTATTTAGGGCAAAACCCTAATTTTTTAAGTAAATAGTAATATTTGTTAATTATATACAATATATATTAATTTATACAAAAATAAAAAGTATATTGTAAAAAAAAAGGTATTTTTGGTGTCAAATATTAAAAAAAATAAAATGTATTATTTCTATATTTTTGTCCTAAGTATCTAATAAAATAAAATATACAAGTATGTATATATATATATATATATATATATATATATATATATATATATATATATATATATATATATATATATATATATATATATATATATATATATATATATATATATATATATATATATATATATATATATATATATATATATATATATATATATATATATATATATATATATATATATATATATATATATATATATATATATATATATATATATATATATATATATATATATATATATATATATATATATATATATATATATTTACTAAACCTATTAAATATAAAAGATAAAATTAATTATTTATGTATATAAAAAATGTATATTTAAGAAAATATTTTCAAGATAAAAATAAAAACAATAACTGAAAAATAAATATGTTTTTGTATTATATTTTTGAGGTTTTAATAAAAAGTATTTATATTATTTACATACATAAGCTAATAAAATGAAACAAATATCAAATAAATATGAAAAAAATGTGGAAAAATATTTTTGGTATTTTTTATGTTTGAGCAAAAAATATAAAATCAGAATAAAAAAATAAAAAGACAACATTGACAAGTATTTAATTATTTGGGCCAGGGGGATGTAAACTGGAAAAAGGGGTGTAAAAAGTAAGGATGGCTCAGGCCCAACCCAAACCATCATCTTCAACCTCCAGCCTCTTGTTTGAACAAAAAACGTGCGCCTCTTTGATCAAACACCAACTCTTGATTCTTTGATTTTTTTGCAAAACTCATAACACAAACATTGTAGAGCATCAAATAACGAATTCAAACATGTAAAAAACTTGGATTAACTCTCAAAGGCCAGAGAGAATTTCTCTGGCCCTAATTTTTAACCTAATTTTTTTCTCATGTTCATGGCTAAAATTCTCACAGCACGCTTAACATAAATGAAAAGTGATCACATGTATGGTTTCAGGGCTATGAGTAGGACATGTTTCATTCACAAACCTAAGCTTAACTCTTCCTAGATTGAGAGATAGAAGTCCATGGATTACCTGTTTCAGCTTGAATCGTGTAGAGCAATGTGGCCACCTTCAATGGAGTTTGAGCTTCTGTATAGCTTGCCTGAGGTCCAAGGAAGCTTCTCCAACACCTGGCTTGCTTTGAAACACCCTGTATCGTGCTATAGAAGTCCACCTGCAAAGCTGAAAAATGAAAATGGCCAGTGAGGTTAGGGGTGTTACAGCTGGTGTTTAGGGCTTGGAATAGTTTAGGTGGATGGTGAGGAATGTGTTTGAACTTGTTTTGGCCAAAACGCACGAGCAAACTAAGTTGTGCAACTCAATCTGCAGGGATGCCCTGTTTTTGCAGCAAAACAGTATTTTGGGATATGAGGAGGTATGAGGGATCAATGAATCGTTCCTTAGGTCTGTTTTTGTTTATGGAAAATGTTCACAAAGTTTGCTTTGGACTGTCTTGACAGGAATGAGAGTTTGCTTCTGTTTTGCAATATTTCTTCTAGTGTAAGTAAGAAAGTGTGCATGATGTTATAGACCTGTCCAAGCCTGCCTACCATGCTGCATCTTTTGTTCTTGATAACTGAAATTTGTGGACTTGATCTAGTCTCAAAGATCTGGCCCCATGCCTCAAGGATTTAGTATTTGACATAAAGCAACTTTAGGCAAAAATGGCAATTCAACTTTTACCACTTAAGGCTTAAACTTGCATGTAATGCCCAAATGAACAAAATAATCCCTCAACTCAATGGTTATGCATTAAATTAAGGTGTGTAAAACTGGTTTTGAGGCCTGCAAGCTAGCATTACACAAGCTGATTTGAAAATGCAAGTTGCTATGAACATGCTTTGGCCATGAACAAAAGTGAGTTTTGGCCAAATTTGTGAATTCGATTCTCTCTAACCACAAGGGTGTTTAAGGAGTTCTTGGACAATTTGGAAATCTTGGAACATGTACTACAATCCATCTTTGTAATGCAACTTGAAATTCCTCTTAGAACTAGGTGAAAAGTTGCCATGAAGTTAGGTCAAAATCCTGCCTAAAATAGGGCAAAATTTCACTAAGTTAAAAGTTTTTTGTACCCTTGTTCCAAAAATCATAACTTGAGATACAAGCTTCTTTTGAGGAAACTTTGTGAATCAAAGTTTAATATTTTGCGATGGACTACAACTTTCATGTTGCAAGTTTTGCTTGAATCCATTTTCATCTTGGTGAAAAAATGGGACAAAGTTAGGAAAAAAAAAGAAAATTTCATAACTTAGACAATTTCTAAGTTATGAAAATTTTTCCATTTTAAACCCTAATTTGCATTTTTGGGTTTCTTGATGAACAAGTTTCATAATTTGACATGTCTTCATGAAAAATAACCCTTGGCACTTGATTTTGACCAAAAAGTCAAAGTTTGACTTTTTAGTGTACAGTCAAATTTTGATCAGTTGACTGAAAAATTCACCTGTCAATCCTATGCATTTGAGATTTTTTGAACTTGTTGAATGGGTCAAGACAATGTCATTGAGTCCTTGAGTCCATGTGTGAGCTTGATTTGCCATTGGTTAGGTCAAACAGTCAAAAATTGCCTTTGTGCAGTCAAAACCCTAAAAATGACCATTTTGCCCTTTTGGTGATCTGATCAAATTTCTTGTGGAATTGTGATCCAAACTTGATCAAATGGTTCATATGAGTTCATAATGTTGATGTGGGTCAAATTTCACGAGGTTTGACTGCCAATTAGCCACAGTTGACTTTTTCCCCAATACAGTTGATTTTTAGGTCAACTGTCCAATTGACTGGGCAAAGATTTGAATCAAGGCTTGAAACATGGTATGGGTATTCTTGTGAGTCCAACATGAAGTATGAAAGTCACTTTGGGCATTTTAAGTCAAAATATCCTTGTGCAAACTCAAACCCTAATTTAGGTCAATAGTGCAAGGAGGGGTCTTGAGCAGAGCAAACCCTAGATTGATCTTGAACTCCAAGAGTCTTGTGATGAGAAAATGTTGATGAAATGAGAGGGAAAATTTTGGGGTATAACATCGTGCATATCCTAGTTTCTAATAACTAGGCTCGTTTAGACTACTATATTGATCTAGGGCAAAATCCTTCCGCTCAACATTATTTTTCAAATAAGTTTTAAATTATAATTTTGAAAGGTAATTTTTATTTGGGGATCTATTCACCCCCCACTAGATCTGGTGTCATAGTCTAACAAATGTAATCAAGGGATCCATGTGTTCTTTGTTTTCCTTTATTAAACTTCACTCTGCAATATTTTCCAAGTACATAGGGTTCACAAAATTTCACCTTTTTGACTTTTTCTCCACCAAGCAGATTTTGTTTCCCTAATTCCACCAGACCCCTTTCACTGACATGGCCCAATCTCATGTGCCAAATTTTTATCTTCGACAAAGGTTTCGTGGATGTAACATCTGCAGAACCACTTACAACTTCAAACTCAAGGGTATATAAGCCTTGTTTCTTCATGCCTCTCAAGACTTCCTTTGACACTCACACGACTCTTAGAATATTTTTCTCACCTTGGAAAACATATCTTTCTTGTCGAATTTACCAAGAGAAATCAAATTTCTCTTTAAATCAGGTACATACCTGACTTTAGTCAACAACCTTATTGACTCATCATGGATATTGAATATCACAATTCCAACAATTGTAATCTTGCAAGCTTTATTGTTTCCAAGCAATACAAATCCACCATCTTGATCATATAATTCCTCAAACGAATCTTTGTTTGGAGTCATGTGGGAAGTGCAACCTGAATCTATAATCCACTATTTACTTGAGTTGCTCCTTAAAATGACAAGAACATCAAATGAGTCAAAATCATCTTGAACAATGGTTATGTTGACAATGTCCTTTCCTGTATGATCTTTTAGGTGTTTAGGGAACACTTTTCTTGTATGACCCTCCTTCTTATAGTGATAACATTGAATACCAAATGCATCACCACTATAAGACTTCTACTGACTTTTACCCTTCTTCTTGTCGAACTTGCCATCTCTCTTTGTGAATTTAGCCTTAACCGACAAACCTTCACCAGTCGAAGATGGCTTGTGCTCCTTTCGTTTGATCAAATCCTTAGAATACAAGTCTAATTGAACTTCGTTAAAGGTCGGAGACTCTCTTCCATACAAGATAGTCTTTTTTTAATTAAGCGCGTGATATGGGAAAAGCACACGACAACAACAAGGCTTGATCTTCATCATCGATCTTGACATTGATATTTTCAAGATCAAGAATTAGCTTGTTGAACATATCCAACTGCTCAGACAGGACTTTGTCTTCACTCATCTTGAATGAATACAAAGCTTGCTTCAGGTAAGGTGATTGACCAACAAATTAGTCATGTGCAAACTTTTGAGTTTCACCCATAATTCCGACATCATTGTCTCCTTTGAGACCTTTCGGAGAACCTTATTACCAAGGATCAATAAGATGGCATTATGGTATTTCTCTATCATAGTGGTTTTTTTGTCTGTTAACGCATTGTCCATGGTTGCAGCTTCCTTCAACGCTTCTAAACAACCTTTTTGAACCAAAAGGGCTTTCACCTTCAAGCGCCACAGATCTAAATCATTCACTCTAGTGAACTTTTCAATCTCATACTTCGTTGGCAACATCTTCTTCATGCTCACCGTACCAACTTATTGTGAAAAATGATACTAAGAATATAGTATAAATGAATTCTTGAATACCAATAAACCTTGAAGATGCAAACAAAGACAATAAAATTGGTTATAAACTACTATTCTTTACTCTCTCTTTAAATTAAGATTACAAGTATTACAGACTAACAAATAACCTCTCACCCTAATTAATATTTGCATTGTCCAATGATGAGAGACTAGTATGCTATTTTTAAGAAAACTAATACACTAAACTAATAAGATTTTACACACATGCCTATTACACAAGCTAACTTAAGGAACAAGCTAACTTAAACAATTGGGCTTAACAAACAGGCTCAATTCGATAAGCTAATAATTCATCATTTTGACTACTGCATACTTGAGCATACTTCAACTACAAAAATACATGGCTTCTACTACACCATGTTAATAGGCTTCAACGACATTCTAAGATCCTGTCAAATTGTCAAAGCAAGAAGCTACCCTTCGACCATACTAAAGTTTGATCCAATATCGGTAGAGAGCAACAGTTGTGGCGGATAACGAGAGTAACATTTCAATGAAAGCAAGTTTTGGTGACTTATGGTTTCTGCTTTTTATGTTTTAGAGTTTGGTTCTAGATGTGTGTTTTGTTAAAAGGAATAAAGTGTAAGCAAAAATAAAAAAATGGTTGAACTGATACAAAATTTAGGCTTAATGGTGGATGAAATAAAATATTTACAGCATAATTATATTTATTTGTTATGTTAATCGGTTTGACGGTTTCTAAAAAAATAAAATCGAGAACCAAACAAAACCACATCGATTATCATTAACCGAACAAAAAAATCAGTTTTATTTTGATTTGGTTTGATTTGAATTGTCGATTTAATTGATTTTTTTATTTGCTTACACCTCTAAAAAACAACAATAGAACCAAAAAAATTAAAGAAAATGATAGAAGAACTATTACGAAAAAAAGTTGTCATATGGATTTGGTAGTAACACTATAGTTTCATCTTAGGGTTGCTCATGATGGCTTATGCTATCAACTAAGCAATTGTGTTGACAACAAACAGGACCGTCTCAAACAATTTGGAGGCCCTGTTATAATTTTAGAAATCAACTCCAAAAAATGGAAATAACTTTAAACAAGTCATATTTAATTTAAGTTGTAAATAAAATTAAAGACTTTCCTTGGGATTGGAGACTGTCTTGTTGGGGGAGAGTAGAAACTATCAATGATAGTGACTTGGAATATTAGGGGATAAATAAAGTGACACAGCATAGAGAGGTTAGCTCATACCTCTCTAGTTTTAATGTTCATGTTATTGCCTTATTAGAAACTAGAGTAGAAAATATTAATGCTGATAGAATAAGAAATAAGTTTGGCAATAAGTGGATGTATCATGACAACTACACACCCCATGGAAATGGTAGAATTTGGTTGACGTGGAACTATAGTGAAGTAGATTTTAAAGTGTTGCAGACTAAGGAGAAATTTATTCATGCTGAGGTCTTTGGGCTGGATAAAAATTATAATACACTGGTCACTATAATATATGCCTTTAACCAAATTGGAAAGAGGAAACTGATGTGGAACAAGTTAGAAAACCTGGGGAGAAACATGAGAAGCCCTTGGATTTCCATGGGAGATTATAGTAGTGTCTTGACTAGTCAGGACAGGATAAGAGGTAATAATCCGTGTGAAGCTGAATACAGAGATCTATCAAATATGATGCAAATAACTGGTTTGTTTGAAGCTCCCGCTAAAGGTTGCCAGTTTACTTGGTCAAACAAGCAAATTTCTGGAGTGATTTTTTATAGAATTGATAGATTGATAAGGAATGTGGAATGGTTCCAAGAGTATCAAGATTCCATGGTGGAAGTTCTGGCACCTGATATCTTTGATCATTACCCCCTTAAGAGCTGGAATGTATCAACAACAGAACATAAAGAAGTACCTCTTTAAGTTTCTGAATTGTATCACAGAAAATAAGTCTTAAAGGGACATTATCAGTAGAAGTTGGAAACAAGAGGCACAAGGAAATGTGATACGTAGAGTTTGGACAAAGCTCAAAAGGCTATAATATCATTTGAAACCTCTGAACAGGAAATTCTCTGACATGCAGGTTCAGATCTAAAGTGTCAGGCATAAATTCACACAAGCCCAAAATATTTTAAAGAACAATCTATTTGACACTAATGTCATAGAACAGGTGAAGAACTACACTGACCAAGTGGTGTACCTCAACCAAATAGAAGAAGATATTCTGAGACAAAAACCAAAGGTGAATTGGCTTAAATTGGGTGATAGTAACAATTCCTTTTTCCATACCTTTGTGAAAGAGAAAAATAAACATAAAGGGTTGTACACTCTAGTTTCCTTAGATGTTGAGTTGCTGAGTAATCAGGAGGCTATAGAGAAGGAAATTATGGACTTATACAAAAAGTTAGTAGGACCTAATTCTAATGAGATAAGGTATTGATATTCCCACCGTGATGAAGTTCATTACTCTGTCTAGAGAAGATGCATTGAATCTTATCAGACCTATTGAGTATAAGGAGATATGGAATGCCTTAGTGAGTATAGGAAACACTAAAGCACCTGGGTTTGATGGATATAATTCTTTCTTTTTTAAAGATTCCTGGAAATTAGTTAAAGATGATGTTACTTCAGCTATTAAAGAATTCTTTGATACCAGCAAGATGCATAAAGCTATAATTTTCTCCTTAGTCACTTTAATTCCTAAATATTCTGATGCCACAACCATAAAGGATATGAGACCTGTAACACCCCTTAAACCTCCGTGTAATAATACGGTATAACCAGAGTAAATTAACATGCATATCAAAAGAGGGTGATACATGTATTTCAAAACCAACACAAACACACCGGTCATGCTCATAAAACATATTTAAAATCATGTTCTATACACTAACACATATGCATATCACAGCGGAATAATTCTCTTTTTAAAATGATACCAATAATTGAATCTCATAATAGAAATAATATATTAAAATATTAGGCACTAAAGGTCAATCATCACATAATTTCAATACACAATAATATAAAAGAGAGTATAACAAAACATCTCTTAAAATAACATGAGTTCAAACGTTTCCCCGTGTTACATGACCAGAGCATGACTCACTACCTAAATGTAGATAAACAAAGAACTAGATCCTCTGACTAATCCTTGCGAAAAAGCACCACTACTCTTTCGTACCTGGGTGATGTCATATAAAACACCATTTCAACAGAAGAGTGAGAGTTCATATCATTATGGAAATATATAATAATAAGTAATGTATAACATACATACATCAATTGAATTCATCACACTTCATACATTCATGTATTCAACATTTCCTAACACAATTCACATGTTTATGTACACAATATTGCTCAACAATTCATGATTCAAAGATAATCAATCACAAATACCACTAATGTAACATTCACCTAAATGACAAATAATGCACGTCAATCACTCATTTCACATTGGCACATGTGACTCTAATGCAACTCAATGCAATATACATGTGGTACCAATTGTTATTCTTATACAGTTTTTATGTTTAAACCGGGTCCATCTCCAAGACTGATAACCACCAAAAAGCCCATCCTCTAAGCTTCAAACCAATCATCTAGGTTTTGGATAAGTCACAAGCTTCCATAAAAATATAAAACATTGCCTCTTGACAACAAATAAAGCATGTGTAATTTCAACAATTATATGCAATTAAGACCATCTCTCAATCTTAATCATATAAGTGTGTATCACATAATTCATCACATTTGAATTATCTCACAATTGCACAAACATACATATTTCATGTCATTATTCACATATGAATAACTTTCATAGCATTCATCAATTCAACACATCACAATAACACATATAAAATAATGCCAAATAATATTATTCCCGTACAACATCAATTCTCAACATACATATACACACATACATGTCATTTTATACAACCACACAATTATTAAATCACCTACTGCCAATAAAACTATTTTTATTGAAAAGAATGTCGTGCTAACTTTCTAACGCTTCGAACAGGGACTCAAATGGAGTTAAAGTACAAAAGTTATGAATTTTTAAAGTTTTGCAAAAGTTATGCTCCCAGGCTACTTCACTAAGCAAACATAGTTTGCTAAGCGAACTCTACGATATGTAAAAAAAATTGCACGGACAGAATGATTCCTTGTGCGATTTCTTCACTCAAAATACATTTTAACATTAAATTTGCTACAATTTAAGACATTATAACCTATATAACATGTAGGTTCAATTACAAATATCAAAACATGATTCAAACATCAATTTCATGATTTCTCATTCAAGACCTAAGCATGTCAAAAACCTAGAAATTGAAATATAACTTCCTAATCATGCTTGCTACCTATTACATACATCACATACTCTCATAATCAAATGAAAACCCACCCTTACCTTGGATGTAGATCCTTTTCTAGGGTTCTCTCTTCTTCTCTTATCTTGTTTTAACAACTTCTTTCTCTAGATCTATTTTCTCTTTGTTTTACAAACCACATACTAACTATTGTTTTATTCTAATGGACTTATCTCACACACTCACACTAATGTGACACATAAGGACAAATTATTCATTTTTTATTCTCACACCCAATGACCCAATACACATATATACACAAAATCACACAATTAATTAATTACTATATTATATAATACTCAATACAATAAATAACTAATAAAATAACTAATAAATAAAAATCAGGGTGTCTCAACTCTCCCCCACATAAAAGATTGTTGTCCTCGAAAATGACCTCAAACAAACAACTCAAGATAAGACTCCCTCATTTGACTCTCGAGTTCCCAAGTCACGTTTCCATCCTCCGGTCCTCCCCAAGCTACCTTCACTAAGGCAATCTCTTTACCACGAAGTTGTTTCAACTTCCAATCCTCTATCTGCATAGGTAATGTCTCCACTGTCAGGTTATCTCTTACATGTACATCATCTAATTAGACCACATGAGACAGATCTGCAATGTATCTCCTCAACTGAGACACATAAAACACATCATGGAGATTAGCAAGTGACGGTGGCAAAGCAATATGATAAGCCACTTCACCTACCTTCTTTGAAATCTGATAAGGACCAATAAAATGCAGCGTCAATTTACGTGACTTTAACGCTCGACCAACACTCATTACCAGAGTAACTCGAAGAAACATATGATCTCCATTCTCAAACACAAGTATTTTACTCCTCTTATCATGATAACTCTTCTGACGACTATGAGAAACCTTCATCTTCTCCTGAATCATCTTAATCTTATCAGTAGTTTGTTGGACTATCTCAGGTCCAAGCGCATCACTCTCTCCCGACTCATACCAACACAAAATTTTCCTACACCTTCTACCGTACAAAGCCTCAAACGGTGTCATTCCAATACTTGAATGGAAATTATTTTTGTAAGTAAACTCAATCAAAGGCAAATAGCTTTCCCAAACACCTCCTTGTTCTAATACACAAGCTCTCAAAAGATCTTCACGTGACTGAATCGTCCTCTCAGTATGACCATTTGTCTGTGGATGATAAGAAGAACTCAAATGCAACTTCGTACCTAAAGTATTTTGAAAAATCCCCCAAAATCTCTAAGTAAATCTCGTATCTCTATCTGATACAATGCTAGACAGAATACTGTGCAAGCTGACAATATTCTCAATGTATAACTTTGCTAACTTCTCCATTGAATAATCCATTCTCATAGGAATAAAGTAAGCATATTTTGTCAACATATACACAATAACCCAAATAGCCTCAAAATTACTCGGTGTTCTGGGTAGACCAGACACAAAATCCATATAGATACTATCACATTTCCATTCAGGAATAAATAATAAATGCATCAAAATAGACAGTTTCTGATGTTCAATCTTTGACTTATGACAAATCAAACAAGAATATACTTCAAACTCTTGTGATCACTAAACACGTTAAATATTGATACAAACAAATAATGCTTCCAAAGTTTCAATACAAACACAACAACAACTAACTTTGAATCATGAGTCAGATAATTCCTTTCATGCACTTTAAGTTGCCTTGAAGCATAAGCTAGAACTTGCCGATTATGCATCAACACACCTCCTAAACCCATCAATAAAGCGTTACAATACACAACAAATGGTTCTGCTGGATCAGGAAAAATTAAAATAGGAGCGATTGTCAACCTTCTCTTAAGCTCTTGAAAACCAGTTTCACACTGTGCAGTCCAAATGAAAGCTTGACCCTTCCTAGTCAATTGCGTCAATGACAAAGCTAACTTGGAAAATCCTTCAATAAACTTCTGATAATAACCTGCTAAACTAAGAAAACTTCTAATCTTAGAAATAGATTTTAGAGCTTCCCATTGAGACACAACCTCAATCTTCGACGGATCAACAAAAATACCACCACTCGATATCACATGATCAAGGAAAATCACTTCCTTCAACCAAAACTCACACTTAGAAAGTTTAGCATACAATTGCTTCTCTTTTAACACATATAGCACAATCTTCATATGCTTAGCATGATCCTCTTCACTCTTTGAATAAATCAAAATATCATCAATGAAAACAATAACAAACTTATCCAAATACTGATGGAAAATCATGTTCATGTATTCGATAAATACACCAGGTGCATTGGTCACACTGAACGACATCACAAAATACTCATAGTGACCATACCTTATTCTAAAAGCAGTCTTCTGAATATCTTCAGCCTTCACACGAATCTAATGATACCCATACCTCAAATATATCTTATTAAATACACTTGCACCAACCAACTGATCCAACAAATCATCAATCCTCATAAGTGGATACTTATTCTTGATAGTCACATTGTTCAGTTGTCTATAATCCATACATAACCTCATTGTACCATCTTTCTTCTTAACCAACAAAATGGTGCACCCCACAATGACACACTAGGATGAATGAATCTCTTCTCAAGCAAATCCTCAAGTTGACTCTTCAACTGTTTCAATTTAGATGCTGAAATCCGATATGGAGCCATCGATACCGGACTAGTTCCAGGAACTAAGTCGATTGTAAACTCTACCTCACACTCTGGCGGAAAATCACTTACATCATCAAGAAAGACCTCAGGAAAATCACAAACGATTGGTAATTCACTTATCGCTCTCTTTTCACAAATATCCAATGTTTCCATCAAAGCCAACGACACAACACCATCCCGCACAGACTCATCCACTTTCTTGGCAGACAAAAACAAATCTCTCTCAAAACTAGAATCAAGAAAAATAACCGTCTTATCAAAACAATTGATATAAACATGGTTGTATTCCAACCAGTTCATCACAAGAATAACATCAAGTTGATCTAAAGGAAGACATACTAAATCAACTCCAAACTCTTTACTAAAAATACTCAACGGACAATTCAAACACACATATGAAGTAGTCATTGAACCCATAGCAGGAGTATCAATAACCATACTTCCATTCATATCAGACAACTCAAGATTCAATCTTTTAACACAACCTAAAGAAATGAAATAATGTGTCGCGCTAGTATCAATAATAAAAATCAAAGGTGTACCATTAATAAAGTACATACCTCAGATTATTCTATCCTCGGCATCAGTCTCAAAACCAGATAGAGAAAACACTTTCCCTCTAGCTTGATCCTTCTTCGACTTGTCACACTTAGTACTAATGTTCCCTTGATCACCATAGTTGTAGCAAGTCACACTTGCACCTTCTCTGTAATCATAAGCTTTGTGACCTAGCTTGCCACACTTGAAACATTTCACACCAACACTTATGCACTCAGGAGCATGATGTCCTTTGACACCACAATTGTAGCACCTAACCGGGGTAAGAGCTCCTTCCCCGCTCGGCTTCCTGTCATAACCACCTTTCTGTTTCCCCTTATCAACAGGAGTCACATACGAATTTCCTCTGAATTGGCCATTTCCATTATTATCATTCAAAAACTTATAGTGAGCAGCAATATCTCTACTATAATCATCATAGATCCTACTCCTGTTGACCAGATCATAAAATTGCTTAATCTCCTGATAACCAATAGCTTTCTTAATCTCAAGTCTGAGGCTATTCATAAACTTAAGACACTTAGATCTCTCATCATTAATAGTGTTGTAATGAGGACAATACTTAATCAACACCTCAAATCTTGCAGCATACTCAGCCACAGTTCCATTACCCTGCTTCAGCTTAAGAAACTCAATCTTATTCTTCCCACACACATCCTCTTGGAAATACTTCTCAAGAAACACATCTCTGAAAAAGAGCCCAAGTAACCTCGATCCCATCTTCTTCAAACCTCTGAACAATGTTACCCCACCAATCCTTAGCTTCCTTATCAAGCATATGGGTGTTAAGCTGCATCTTCCGCGCATCCAAATAATTCATGAACCAAAAGATCTTCTCAATCTCTTTCGTCCATACCTGTGCTTTGTTAGGTTCATGAGCTACCTCAAAGATTAGCATATTGTTACTCTGAAACTTCCCCAAAGCACAAAATTCATCATCATCCATGTTACCAACATTCACATTCAGAGTCTTCCCAATCACACCGGCCAACATTCCCAATGCCTCGACAATAACATCGTCATTCCTTCCCGTAACCATCTTCCTAAGATTTCCAATCAACCAACAATTCTCATCGTACAAACAGTATCAGTTGTATCATATACACATATAAAATTCAAAAGGAAATAAACATATTAATAACTTGGCCAACTAGCCGACCAAGCACTGATACCACTAATATAACACCCCCTAAACCTCCACGTAATAATATGGTATAATCATAGTAAATTAGCATGCATATTAAAAGAGGGAGCTACATGTATTTCAAAACCAACATAAATACACCGGTCATGCTCAAAACACGTATTTAAAATCATGTTCCATACACTAACACATATGCATATCACAACAGAATAATTCTCTTTTCAAAATGATATCAATAATTGAATCTCATAATAGAAATCATGCATTAAAACATTAGGTACTAATGGCCAATCATCACATAATCTCAATACGTAATAATATAAAAGAGAGTATAACAAAACATCTCTTAAAACAACATGAGTTCAAATGTTTCCCCGTGTCACGTGATAAAAGCATGACTTACTACCTAAATGTAGATAAATAAATAACTAGCTCCTTCGACTAATCCTTACGAGAAAGCACCACTAATCATTGGTATCTGAGCAATATCGTATAAAATATCATTTCAACAGAAGGGTGGGAATTCATATCATTATGGAAATATATAATAATAACTAATGCATAACATACATACATCAATTGAATTCATCACACTTCATACATTCATGTATTCAACATTTTCTGACACAACTCACATGTTTAGGTATACAACATTGCTCAACAATTCATGATTCAAAGATAATCAATTACAAATATCACTAATGTAACATTCACCTCAATATCATATAATGCACACCAATTAGTCATTTCACATCGACACACGTGACTCGAATGCAACTCAATTCAACATGCATGTGGTATCAATTGTTATCCTTATATGTTTTTTATGTTTAAATAGAGTCCATCTCCAAGACCGATAACCACCAAAACGCTCGTCCACTAAGCTTCAAAACAATCCTGTAGGTTTAGAATAAGTCACTAGCTTCCACGAAACTAGCAAATATTGTCTCTTGACAACAAATGATGCATGTGCAATTTCAGCAATTATATGCAATTAAGATCATCTTTCAATCTTAATTATATAAACATATATCACATGATTCATCATATTTGAATTATCTCACCATTGCACAAACATACATATTTAATGTCATCATTCACATATGAATCACTTTCATAGCATTCATCAATTCAACACATCACAATAACACATAGCAAACAATACAAAACAATGTTATTCCCATCCAACATTAATTCTTAACATACATCTACACACATACATATCATTTTACACAACCACACAATAATTAAATCATCTACTGCCAATAAAACTATTTTTATTGAATTGAATGTCGCGCTAGCTTTCTAGCGCTTTAAACAGACACTCAAATGGATTTACGGTTCAAAAGTTATGAATTTTTGAATTTTTACAAAAATTCTGCTCCCAGGCTACTTCGATAAGCGAACTTATTTCGCTAAGAGGACTTATTTCGCTAAGCGAACTATGCGGTTTGCAAAAGATTCTTCATGGATAGAATGATTTCTTGTGTAATTTCTTCACTCAAAATACATTTTAACATCAAATTTGCTATGATTTAAGGCATTATAAACTATATCTAACATGTAGGTTCAATTACTAACATCAAAACATGATTCAAACATCAATTTCATGATTTCTCATTCAAGACCTAAGCATGTCAAAAACCTAGAAATTTAGATATAACTTCCTAATCATGTTTTCTACCCATTACATACATCACATACTCTCATAATCAAATAAAAATACACTCTTACCTTGGATGTAGATCCTTTTCTAGGGTTCTCTCTTCTTATCTTCTCTTATTTTGACAACTTCTCTCTCTAGATATATTTTCTCTTTGTTTTACAAAACACATACTAACTATTGTTTTACTCTAATGGGCTTATCTCACACACTCACACTAATGTGCCACATAAGGCCCAATTATTCATTTGTTATTCTCACACCCAATAACCAAATACACATATACCACATATATTCACGAAATCACACAATTAATTAATTAATATATTATATAATAATTAATAAAATAAATAACTAATAAAGTAACTAATAAATCAAAATCGGGGTGTTACAAGACCCATCTTATGTTGTAGCTCCATCTATAAGATGATTTCAAAGATCCTAACTGTAAAACTTGGCAAAGTTATAAACTCCATCATCAATGAGAACCAATCTGCTTTCATATCTGGAAGGATCATACATGACAACATAATGGTTGCAGAAGAGTTAGTTAGAGGATATGGCAGAAAGTATATTTCTCCTAGATGTATGGTCCAAATGGAAATACAAAAAGTGTATGACACTGTGGAATTTACCACTTTGGCTCAAATTATGGGTGTTGTGGGCTTCCCTCAAAATATAAAATGGATTCTTTCTTGTGTAACATATGTCTCATACAGGTTTGCAATCAATGGTCTTCCTAGTGGCATTCTCAAACAAAAAGGGGGTTGAGACAAGGAGATCCTATCTCTCCCCTCTTATTTGTCCTCATCATGGAGTACCTTCATAGAGTTATTATAGGAACAAGATTTGGATATGCAATATTATCTCTGAGTTTTGATGATAATAAATGAGTATGATTGTATCAACAATTTTGTTATACTAATATTTGTTATTATTGAGTACTTAGCAAATAGGTTCTACTTCTGATGGATGGCGTGACCAAGACATTAGAAGAGAAATAATTTTGTTTCTATGCTACACAAGTTCTATTGAATAGTAACAAGACACTCTGGAAGGCTCTAAAGTGTAGACTCTGATATTTGTCTGAAGAAACAAGTCAAAAGATCTGAAGAAAGAAGTTGTCCAGATACTGAAGACTCAAGCTTCTAAAGACAACATGTTCTAATGAAACCAGTCAGAAGATCTGAAGACAAAAGTTGTTACTTACGTCTAGATGATGAAGACTCGCGTTTCTAAAGACAACATGTTCCAAAAAAAAGTTAGAAGATCTGAAGACAAAGTTTCTACTAAAGTCCAGATGTTGAAAGCTTGTGTTTTTATTTATGAAGTTCTAAAGATAAAGGTTCTGAAGACCAAGTGCTGAAGACTCTAAAAGACAGAAGGCTTAAAGATTCTAAATACTTGAAGTTCTAAAGACCCAAGGTTTGAATAAAAGCCTCTCATAACCAAGTGCTGAATATTCTAAAGACGCGATTCTGAAGACTCTGAAGACTTGAAGTTTTGATGACCTGATGTTATATTCTCGCTTCTAAACTCATGCTCGCAGAAGCCTCTGAAGTGCAGAAGGAAAGAAGATAACATTAACATGGTACAAATAGTATATGGTAAAATTAATGTTTCATTTCACTACTATGAAAGGATGGACGTGTCGCACGATCTTGTCCCCCACATTACTGTTCAAGCTGCCAATGTTTCTGGAAATTCCAAGAGTATCCCTCAACATATACATTATGTTAATGGATATATAAAGGCTTGAAGACTAAGAAAGAAAGCAAGGTTAACTACTTAATATTCACGCACAAACTCTTCTTATTGCTTTCACATTCTGTTCATAAAATAGTTTATATACTCAGTTTTAGAAGCAATACTCTTGTAAACAAAACTTGTATTCAAACAGTTGTTTGATATTCCTTAAGGGACTGGGTAGGTCTGAATCCTTAAGAAGTCTAGAGCTTGTGGGTTTTATAAGTTTTTAGTCACTTGCCGGTAGCTTGTACATTGTAATAATCAGGTTGATTATTAGTTGATATTCCTTAAGGGACCGGGTAGGTCTGAAACGTTAAGAAGTCTAGAGCTTGCGAGTTTTAGAAGTTGTTAGTCACTTGTGGGTAGCTTGTGCATTATAATAATCCGGTTGATTATTAGTTGATATTCCTTAAGGGACCGGGTAGGTATGAATCCTTAAGAAGTCTAGCACTTGTGAGTATAGAGGTTGGTAGTCACTTGCGGGTAGCTTGTGCAAATTGTAATCAGTTTGGTTATAGTAGATTAAGTCCTCGATTAAGTGAGGCAAAATCACCTTGGCGGGTGGACTAGACTAGCTTGATAATTTTTAAGTGAACTAATATAAACATACATTGTTCTTACTTCCTGTTCTTACTTATTATTATTATCAAGAGTGAAGGAAAAAGCATTTTAACTTAAAGGGGAGTATTTTTTTAAAAGAATAGTTTTATTTTAAAAACCTAATTAAAACCCCCTCTTTCTTTAGTTTTTCACACCTTCAATTGGTATCAGAGCTCCGGTTCTGAGAAAATAAAAATTTTGAGTTTTTATCAACACTTAACAGTGTCCAGTACCGATCCAGTGTATGTGAAAAACCAATGGCTACATCTACTTCCACTGTTGATAATAAGGATAATGATAGTGATCACTATAGTTCAAAACCTCCTATGTTTGATGGGAGAAATCTGACTATTGAAAGGATAGAATAGAAAGTTACTTTCTAGCATATGACTTTGACCTATGAGACTTGGTAGTTGATGGCTACACTCACCCAATAAATGATAAAGGTCATAAGATTGCAAGAAATGCAATGACTGAAGCACAAAAGAAAGTATGCAGAAATCATTACAAAGCAAGAACCATTCTTCTAAGTGTTATCTCATATAATAAATATGAGAAAATCACAGATAGAGAGATTGCAAAGTATATTTTTGATTCTCTTCAGATGACACATGAAGACAATGCACATGTAAAAGAAACAAATGCTTTGGCCTTAATTCAAAAGTATGAAGACTTCAAGATGGAAGATGACGAATTTGTGGAAACAATGTTTTCAAGATTTCAGACTCTTGTGGCAGGACTTAAGGTTCTGAACAAAGGATACTCCACCGCAGATCACGTTAAAAAGATCATCAGAAGTCTACTTGTTAAATGAAGACCAATGATAACTGCCTTAAAATTGGCAAAGGATTTGAACAAAACTTCTCTTGAGGAGCTGATTAGCTATTTAAGAAGTCATGAAATAGAGCTGGAACAAAATGAACCTCAGAAAGGGTAAAATTATTTGCTCTAAAATCTACTTCTGGGAAAACCAAGGCTTACCAAGCTAAGGAAGAATCAGAAGAATCTGAAGAAGATTCAGATGATGATGAACTCTCCTTAAAATCCATAAGAATAAGTCAAATCTAGAAGCACAGACAAAGCAATTTCAGAGGTCAAAGAAGGACGTATGGAAGAGGTGAATCTACTTTAGGTCAGAAAGATGCATCTGGAAAAGAAGTCACTTGTTTTGAATGCAATGAGCTTGAAAATTATAAAAATGATTGTACAAAGCTTAAGAAAGACAAAAAGCCTAAAAAGGCTTACAAAGCTAAGAAGGGTCTCATGACAACATGGGATGATTCGGAATTAGAAGATGAAGATTCTGATGAAGAACAAGAAAACATGGCATTCATAGCCAGGACCAGCATGGGAGAAACAACATCAGAAGACAAACCGATAATTAATTATGAGTTAGACTCTGATGACGACAAAGAGGTACTTTCTTCTTTATCTCACTCTGAACTTGAAATTGGCTTAACTGAATTAATGAAAAGGTATTAATCTCTTCTAAATAAACATAAAATCTTGAAAAAGTGTGTCGTGGCTACTTCAGAGAATACGACTATAGATGAGCAAAGTATTTCTGTTTTAAATGAAAAACTATTTGTTTTTAAAAAATCAAATACTGCTCTGAAAAGTAAAGTGTCTAGATTAGAAGAAGAGATTCTCTCTAACACATATGTTACTGACGAAGTAATCAGATATGATAGAGATTTTTAACACTTCATTGCTAAAAGTATAGATAGAAGCAAAACGGCTTCAGTGATCTATGGTGTTAGCAGAAATCGAAGCAGAGGCTTGGCGTATTCAGGACCATCAAATAAAATTGATGAGACTCTGAATGTCAAACCAAAACCTCTTTCTAAACATTTCGTTCCTGCTAGCAAAAATTTGAAATGTCCAGAACAAGGAAGTTCTGATACTTCTGTAGCATGAACACAGACACAAAAGAAAATTTTCAAGCCAAAGTATCATGCACAAATTTCACATGATTATTTTGTTGCAAGAAAATCCAAATAGGTCATAACCTCTGGAACTTCTAACAAAAAAGGACCCATAAAGTGGGTACTTAAGGATCAGGTAATCTACATTGTAGATCTCCTTAATAGCGACATTTAAACACCAGTCATGGTACCTGGATAATGGATGCTTGCGACACATGACGGGAGAAAGGCATATGTTTCAAGATTTGGAACTTAAATTTAGAAACATGACCAATATCAGAAGCAAACAAAAAAGAAAACTTATTGTCTCATAAAGTTGTATAAACCAAAATGCTAGTGTCAGAACAAGACCAAACCTTATATCTTCTGAAGAAGCACTTCTGAGCCTCAATGATTTTGCTTATGCCAGCTCATCCTCTGAATAAAGTATGGATCCTAAATTGCGTCTATCAGACTTCTATTAGTAATGTTTCTACCTTCCTTAAATCCTATTAATACTATTTCTTTCAGAACCTCAGTAATCAAAAGATGTTTCGCTCATAAATGTCTTTGATTAGATGGAAATCTTTTGGTTCTCCAGACTCTAAAGATATTAAACGTATCACTTAGTTAGATGTATTAATTAACATGTGTAACCCTTGGTTATGTGTAATCATCACACGCTACCTAAGTTAGGCAATGAGCAGTGTGCACATTTCTTGGAATTTGATTGATTTCATAATCATTTAATTCTCAAAATTATTATTATTTTACTTCTCAAATACTATATATCACACACACACACACTCACTCTCACCACTTCACAAATTAGAAACCATAAACCCCTCTTCTCTTTCAACCGCCCTTTTGGGTTCTTCCTCAACAATCTTTAACATTCATTCATCTTCTCCCTCAAATCAAATTCATGATGACAAATTCTCAAAAATAAGCAGTTAAGTTCTGAAAAGAATTTGATCAAGCATCAAAAACACCAGTTACTTTTGGCTCTTCATTATCATCTACTTTTGCTCCATCATCTTCATCAGTTCCTCCTGTAAAGACAACTATTGCTACTGTTTCTTCTACAGAAGTAAATGAGAATCATATAACTCAACAAACATCTCAAGTTCACTACATCCTTCCTCCACAATAATTATATGTTCTCCGGGAATTTTTGGTTGATTTCGAAAATTTAGCTGATAATGGGGTTGACCTAAAAGAAGAATTAAAAGCTCAGGAATGGGAAAATTACTTTAACAGACTTCATGGTCCTGTTTATGGAGATTTAGTGAAAGAATTTTGGAAGAATGCTAATTATGATGATCTGCATATTGTATCTGATGTTATTGGATTAAGGATTGTTATAACTGAAAAATACATTGTTAATCTTCTAGGTTTGAAGTTTATGGAAGGAAAATGTACATACAAAATGGAGAAGAAGTTTAAACCTACAAAGATTAAATTGATGTTTTCAAATAAGTCACTCAATCAAGTATTGTTTAAAAATTACTCTGATGAGAAGACAAATTACAAGAACAAGGATCTTCATCCAAATCTCAGAGTTTGGCACAAGATCATTTTGGGATGTATACACCCAAGACCTGCTTCAAACTCTTCTGATTACTTCAATTTTAGTCAGAAGTTTATGCTATATTATTTGCTAACCAATCATAAAATCAATCTTTCCTATGTCTTATTCAATTATCTGAAGGATATTGTTAAGAAAACGAGAACCACTACAAATCCTAAGAAGAATGTTCCTACCTATGTCCCTTATAGACGTCTTCTGACTGACATTCTTGGGGAAAGTGGGTTATTAAAATCTATGGTAGAAGAAGAACATTACACTGAAGATTTGTCTCCCAGCATTGGAGAGTCATTTACTACACAAAACTTAAGGAATATGCAAATAATCGAAAAGATTAAAGTCAAACCTCTAGGTGAACCTTTTGAAGCCACTACTCAAAGAAATATTCCAATTACTGACTATCCTCTTTTTTTAAATATGGATAATATATCAATTGTTGCTATATATGTTCGAATGATGGAAAAAGAAGGACATGATATGTCCAATTTCGATTACACTAAACTTCCTGCTGAAGAAGTGGATTGTGATGTAAGAAAAGGAAAGAAAAGATCAAAAACTACTGAACCAAAGAAGAATAAAACTATATTTCTTCAAGAAACAATTATGGGTGCCACAACGTATGAAATATCCAGTAAGATTGACACTCCTACTTATGATCCAATTCTTTCTTATACTTCAAAAGAGAAAATAAAAGAATTATCGAAAGCCTCTGAGCCAAAGAAAAAAGGGAAGAAGAGACAAAGAACTTAATCCTCTAAATATCAGATGTGATACGGTGGGAGAACTGACTTGAAGGTTTTGCGTTTTATCGCAAATGTTGCGTTTAGCAAGAGTCTCCATCGACTTTTCTTTTATCCAAAAGGAAAGGTTAAAAAGCACAGGAAAGACCTTTGAGATTGTTTCTTGAGTTCGGGGGTAGATTATGAAAAGGGAAAGTATTAGCATCCTTTTCATCCATGGTTTCCCATGGGCTCTTAGTTACTTGCTAGATCACTTGTTTTTTCTTTGAAATTATGCTTGGTGTGGTTTTTTGATAGTATTTTGTAAAGAGGCCATTGTTTAGGAAATCTTTGTAATGATTCTTTCTTGTAAGAATGTATACAAAGACGTTTGATATTTTGAAAATGTTTTCAAGTTTGTAAGATGTTTAAAAGTGCAAGTGTTTGCTTTGAAAATATCAAGGATGTTTGTTTGAAATTGAGCAAGTAATTAGGAGCATTCTACCTACTCAAAAGTCTTTCTTGTTCATTTTACTTTTCCTTTGACATTGTTATCTTACCATTGATTTGGTAAGTAACCCTATCTTTGGATGTAAACGGGACGGGCGTGGGTCATTGTATAACCATGATTAGAAATGTTGCAAGGTATCTTAGCATTCTCTTTTAGGGACTAAGATTATTTGAAAGGCAACTTAGATAGCGTCATCGAGGGACTATGATCTTGTATTTGCTTGTTTTTGCTAAGGTACCTTACATGCGTAATATGGCCATTTTGTATAAGGCAACCAAGTGGAATAACCCTAGGGGTATTTATGTGCAAGTGTATTGTTTTCATGCTTGTTTTTGTCTTGAATTAGTTTTTTCTAAGTATTGGTTTTAGTCTTTCCATACAACTCCTAATTACTAACATTTTTATATAAAAGCGATTAAATTGCAAAATTTAAAGTTACTACGATATTACAACATTTGTGGGAGGGGGTGTACAAATTGAATGGGGATTGCAAGAATGTAAACCTAGTTAGTCTATTACAACCATATTGAATTGGTATCAATGTACAAAGAAATAAGTAAATACAGAGTACAAAATGAATAAATGTACAAAAATGCAAAATGTAAAGAAAATGGATCTTTGTTTGGTTTTCATAAGAGAAAGGGAAATTGTCTTAACCTAATTAATTAAAGAAAATAATTAATTAAACTTAAATTTATTAAGAAAAGATTTTAAATAAAACCCTAGTTCTATTAATTAATCAAAAGAAAATGAGTTTAAGAAAAGCATTTATTGGTATTTTTGTTTTGAAAATATTTATAGCTTTATAAAATATTTCTAGTCTTTTTTATATAAAAAATAATATATTTTAATTAGTGTGAAAGAAAATAACTAATAACCTAGTTTTAATTAAATTTACAAGATAATAAGTAAAAATAAATAAAGTACAGTTAATAAAAATATTTTTTATGAGAAAAATAAAAATAAAATAAGCCAAAATATAAATCTATCATTTTTTGTATTTTTATAATTTTTTTAGTATTTAGAAAATATATTAAGGAAATCAATAAAATAAAAATAAGAAAATAAAATAAATTGGGCAAGGGGTGCAAACAGCCTGCAAGGGGGTTACTAAGCAAAAATAAAAAAACAATACAAGCCCAAAAAGGCCCAGGCGTTTGCAAAAAAAAAGTCAGGAATGCAAAACATGTAAAAAAATGCAAAAGGGTACCACAAGGGCTCGAACCCAGGTCCCAAAGGTTACAAGCGCGCGCTTCTATTAATGGGGTGGCTATACATCTGTTAACATAGGCAAATCAATAAATATACAAGGCAAAACGCGCCCTGATGACTTCATCTTCAACCTCCAGCCAGACCAGCTGTAACTTGCTCATTTCTCATCAAAAATGAAAACTGTAAACATGAAACTTGTAGCAAATTTTCTCACGGTTTCAGAAATGTAAAGCATTAAAACTATAGATCAAAGATAAGCATGAATTTTAATGGACCTAATCTGAACCCTAAAAATCTCAGAAATTTCAATTTCAAAATTCTCTAAGCTCAAGCAAAATTAATGGAAACTATGGACATGGTTAGCTTCAGGGAAATGATATCTACATGTTTTGTTCACAAATAAATCATTGATGATGCATGTGTGAAGAGTTCTAAAGTTAGAAAAATTACCTCAAAACTGGAAATCGTGTTTTGAGTTTGAGCTTGTTTCAAGTGATGGTGATGATCATGTTAGCTTCCTTGAGGTCCCAGGAAGCTAATGCAATGATTAGCTTGAGCAATGGATAGCTGAAATGGTCTGGAGAAGTCAATGTGCAGAGTTCTGTTTTTGAAAATGAAGGATGGTGTTAATTGTGTTACAGTTATATAACAGGGTGTGGGATCAACTCTATATGATGCTTAGAAACTTTAGAAACCAAAAGGCCAAGAAACGCACGAGTAGATTATGAGTTTCAAGTGTTTGGTCAGTTTGTGTGACAATGGAAGTGTGAAGTGTGATTCTGAGTTCTAGGTGTTTTCAAGGCTTGAGCATTTATGTCTTTGTGTCAAATGGTTTGTGTATGTATAAACAAAGGTGTTTGAGAGCTTTGGACCATCAGAAGTACAAGTTTCTAGCTTTTGGCTAGGTTACTTGATTTTGAAGAAAAGAGGGAAACAAGTTTCAAGGAGAGGTACAAGCATGGGATGAGGGATTGTAAGTGTTTGAAACATTTCTCATGAGTTATAGGACCTGTTTGATCAGAAGAGAACAAGTGCAAGGCTCAAGAACAAGTTTTGTACAAAAAGTCACTTTATCAAAATGGCAATGTAACCTTTCTTCCAAAAATGGATATAAAGCATGTCCATGCATTAAATGCTTGAAGCGGGGCCTCTAACAACTGTGTAAACCATTAATTATGGAGTGCCTAACAAGTTGAAGCCTGCAAAGTAGTGTTTATCTAGCATAGTTTGAATTTGAATTTTGTTCATCACTAAAATGACTTGTAATTAAAGTGTAAAACCCTAACTTCCTCTCTTCGGTTCTCCCTACTCAAGAATGATCTCAAGGAGTTATTGGACATTTTGGAAAGCTTGCAATGTGCTATAATATCCATATTTGAATTGATTTTGTATATTCCCCTTGGAACTATATGAAAAAGTTCCATGAAGTTGGGTCAAAATCCTGACCAAATTAGGGCAAAATTTCACTAAGTGTTTAGTTTCATGACCACATGTTCATAAAATTATAACTTGAGATCCAAACTTTTTTGGAAGGAGTTGTGCAAAGAAAAGTTGTATATTTCATAGATATCAACAACTTTCATGTTGGAAGTTTCTCTTGAATCATCTTGCATCATGGTGAAAATTTTGCTCAAAGTTATGAAAAAACATGAAAATTCCAACACTTAGAAAAATTTATAAGTTTAAAAATTTTGACTTTTCAAAATGAAATATTGACTTTTTGATTTCTCGATGAATAAGTTTCATATTTTGACATTTTTTTGATGAATTATGATCTTTGGCACTTGAATTTGACCAAAAAGTCAAAGTTTGACTTTTCAGTATACAACTGACTTTTGATCAGTTGACTGCAAAATTCATCTGTCAATCCAATGGACTTGCAATGTTTTGAACCATATCATTAGGTCAAAATGATGCAATTGGGATCTTGATATCATGACTTAAACCAATTGACCATTTTCTAGGTCAAAAATCAGAAATTGCCCTTTCCCAGTCAAAACCCTAATTTTGACCATTTTGCCCTTTTGGAGATTTGATCAAATTTTTTGAGGAATTATGATCCAAACTTGATCAAATGATACATATGAGTTTAAAATGTTGACGGGGATAAAAAATTATGAAGTTTGACTGTAAATTGGTCACAATTGACTTTTCCCCAATATAATTGATTTTTCGGTCAACTGCTCAATTAACTGATCCAAAGTGTGATCCAAGGCTTGAAACTTGACATGAGTAATCTTGGGGGTCCATAATGATCCATTAAATCCATATGGGGAATTGGAAGTTCAAAAATCCTTGTGCAAACTCAAACCCTAATTTTGGTCATCAATGCTTAAGGAGGTGTCTTGGGCTGATCAACCTTAATGCAGTCTTTGAGTCAAAGAAGATCTGGTGAGCAAATTCTTGAGAAGTGAGAGGGAAAATTTTGGGGTACAACAGCTTCCCCTGTTCAATTTGTTAAGCCTGAAGAGTTAGATTGGCAAGTTTTGTCATTCGTGACTCGAAGGTGGAAGATGATTGAACACTAGAGTGCCCAGAAATTTGCACCCGATGATGTGATGGTTGAGGGAATGGGCTTAAAGATTCCATTTGGAGAGGTGATAGAAAGTTGTGGGAGATGGGCTTGTAGATGCCATCCAAAAGTGATTGTTGAATCTGAAAGAGAGTCTGAATGAGTATCAGAATGACATTCGTGTTTGAAGCGTATCTGAACTGTATCTGAAAGCTGAATTTGAATGAGTATTAGAATAACATCCGTGTCTGGAGCGTATCTGAACTGTGTCTGAAAGAGACTCTGAATGAGTATCAGAATGGCCTTCATGTCTAGAGCATATATGAACTGCATCTGAAAGTTAACTATGAATAAGTATCAGAATGTCATCCGTGTCTAGAGCGTATCTGAACTATATCTGAAAGGTTGAATGAGTTTCAGGAAGGCATCCATGTCTGGAGCGTATCTGAACTGTATCTGAAAGTTGAGTCTGAATGAGTATCATAATGGCATCCGTGTCGGGAGCGTATCTGAACTGTTTCTGAAAGTTGACTCTGAATAAGTATCAGAATGGCATCTATGTCTGGAGCGTATCTGAACTGTATCTAAAAACTCTAAACATTGTTAATGGTAACTTGTTGATTAATCTTATCCTGAAAAGGGTAAAATGTTAGCTAATATGAAATGTCATGTTGTATGAAATGCATGGTATAATGCATTCGTGTTATCAATGTTTATAATATATGGATGTGATGTATGCGCATGCGAGCTGATCTGCTACACTGTTGTTGGATTGGGGAAATAAATCCTTGACTGCTACTGAGGATAAGGAGTGTAAATCTTCGTGTTGTGAAGTTGAAGTGTTGATGAATTTCTACTTAGGGAAATAAATTTTGTTGTAAGGGAAATGTTGTGTACTGCTTGTAAAATCCTGTTGGGAGGTCCTGAGAAATTCGGCGACTTCTATCGGGGATTGATAACTGGAAGCTTTGTTCCACTGGGGATTAAACTGCACACTGTGGGGGATTTCATGGAAATAGCTTAGAGAGATTTATCTATCTCCTAAATCCGTCAGTGATTGTATTTCTATTTTTTTTATTTGTAAACAATAATTATGTTCAGATGCATATGTTCAAAAATAAATCATTGGACGTTTTTGTAAACAAAACACAAGAATAAAGAAAAACAGGTAGTTTTGAACTTTCAAAGGGATATATTTGTATTGACTTTGAGTAAGTATTTTTGTACAATGAGAAAAACATTCTAGTAAGAGAATGTCGTCGTAAAAATGAAAATTTTGATACAAAGAAAAGATAGCTATGTGTAATAATCCCATGGGGTTCCCATTCTGCTATAGCCTTCGTGTCTCCGAGCATCTTGTCTATTTATTGCCTCGTCCGAATATGATTGAATTGATTAGAACCTCTGAGTTTGTCAGGTTGTCCGTAAGATGATCCAACGAGACATAGTCATACTCTTTAATTCCCTAACTTTTTCCTGGACCGCCCTTTCGGGGTTTCAGTCCACCAGGATACCCTTTTTTTCCCAAGCCGCCCTTTCGGGTTTTCAGCTCGCCGGGTGTACATATTTTTTTGTTTTATCCATAATTTTTGCCCAAACCTTTTTGGTTCGCCGGGATGCCCTTGTTTTGCCTAGGTGTGTCAACCTAACGGGTCTCTTATGCGTAGTATCTTTTGACTATGTCTGCGTTTGTAGGGTGCGGCAGGTTGTCACCATCCATGGTGGTCAAGATCATTGCTCCACCAGAGAATATGTTTTTGATTACAAATGGTCCTTCGTATGTAGGAGTCCATTTTCCCATAGGATCACCCTGCGGAAGTATGATACGTTTGACCACCAGATCTCCAACTTGATACACTTGGCGTCTTACTTTTTTGTTGAAATCCTTAATCATCCGCTTTTGATACATTTGACCATGGCAGACAACAGTAAGCCTTTTCTCATCAATGAAGTTTAGCTGATCAAGTCGAGTATGGATCCAATCTTCTTCATGCAGTCCTGCATCCTTCATAATTCTCAGAGAGGGGATCTGGACCTCAATAGGCAAGACTGCCTTCATGCCGTATACTAGATAGTAGGGTGTTGCCCCCGTTGATGTGCACGCTGTGGTACGATACCCGTGGAGAGCGAATGGTAGCATCTCATGCCAGTCTTTGTACGTGACTGTCATTTTCTGTATGATCTTTTTAATGTTCTTATTCGCGGCTTCAACAACACCATTCATCTTTGGCCGGTAAGGGGAAGAATTGTGATGCTGGATCTTGAACTGCTCGTACAGGGGGTGATCATAGTATTATTCAGGTTCGTACCATTGTCTGTAATGATCCTCTGTGGGATACCGTAATGACATATGAGATTCTGCTTGATGAACCGGGCGACAATGTTCTTGGTAACGGAAGCGAAAGAAGCTGCCTCTACCCACTTGGTAAAATAGTCAATGGCCACTAAGATGAAGTGGTGTCCATTAAAGGCTGTTGGTTTAATTTCCCTAATCAAATCAATCCCCGACATAGCAAAAGTCCAAGGATCCGTCAAGACATTCAGAGGAACCGGAGGTACGTGCACCTTGTTAGCATAGATCTGACACTTGTGGCAGGTTCGAGAGTGCTGATAGCAATCTGCTTCCATGGTAGACCAGTAATAGCCTTCCCGTAGGATCTTCTTTGCCATCGTATGCCCACTGGAATGGGTGCCAAAATTGCCTTCATGTAATTAAGCCATGATCCTTTCAGCTTCAACCTTGTCTACGCACCAAAGTAACACAGAGTTATGGTTGCGTTTGTAAAGAATGTCATTACTAAGGATAGCAGGGAATCTCCTTAAGAACATTTTGTCGTTGACTGAAGCTCCTTTTGGGTATTCTTGAGTCTCGAGATACCTCTTGATTTCGTGAAACCAAGGCTGGTTCACTACTTCTTCAGTATTAATCTCGTGACAGTGTGTTGGTTCGTCCATTCGTTCAATGGTGGTCTGGGGAGCCTCGTTATCCCATTTAAGTTTAAACATATATGACATCATGGCTAGTGCGTATGCTAGCTGATTTTCTTCTCGCGGGAAATGCTCGAAGGTAATCTCCTCAAAATGTGGGAGCAATGTCAAAACATGTTCTTTGTAAGGGATAATGTTAGGGTGTTTAGTGTCCCATTCTTCTTTGATCTGGCTGATGACCAAAGTTGAATCTCCGAATACATTTAAGGATTTGATCCCCAAGTCTATGGCAGCTTTGAGACCAAAGATGCACGCTTTGTATTCCTCCATGTTATTTGTACAATTGAAGCAGAGTCTTGCCGTAAAAGGGAGCGTGACATCCTTCCGGAGATATGAGTACAACACCAATACCATTGCCGAGTGCATTAGATGCCCCATCAAAAACCAGGGTCCATCAGGATCCTTGTTCAGGTCCGTCATATGGTATGAATTCTTCATAGTTATTTACCATCATGATGTCTTCATCTGAGAATTCGAACTTCATGGACTGGTAGTCTTCTACAGCTCGGTGAGCAAGGTGATCAACTAGTATACTGCCCTTTATTGCTTTCTGGGTAGTATACTGTATGTCATATTCCGTCAGGATCATCTGCCATCTCGCTATTCTCCCAGAGAGTGCAGGCTTCTCGAAGATATATTTTATTGGATCCATTTTAGATATCAACAAGGTAGTATGGGTCAACATAAACTATCTTAGCCGGCGAGCAGCTAATGCCAGAGCGCAGAAATTTTTGTCGAGCAATGAATATCTTGTTTCATAGTCCATAAACTTTTTTCTCAGGTAATAAATAGCATGCTCTTTTCGGCCAGACTCGTCATGCTGCCTCAGCACATATCCCATTGAATTTTCCAAAACAGTCAGATACATGATCAATGGTCTTCCCTCGACTAGTGGCATCAAAACAGGAGGCTCTTGTAAATACTCTTTGATCTTGTCAAAAGCAGTTTGGCACTCATCATTCCATTTGACTACTTGATCTTTCTTCAGTAACTTGAAGATTGGTTCACAAGTAGCTGTCAGGTGAGAAATGAATCTGGAAATGTAGTTCAAACGTCCCAAGAATCATCTAACTTCCTTCTCAGTACAAGGAGAAGGCATCTCATGTATTGCTTTCACTTTGGCGGGGTATACTTCAATACCTTTATTGCTGACGAAAAAGCCTAGGAGTTTACCAGACCTTACCCCAAATGTGCACTTATTTGGGTTCAACCTCAGCTTGTATTTCTTTAGCCTCTGAAACAATTTCTGTAAATGATCAAGATGCTCTTCTTCTATTTGAGATATAGCTATCATGTCGTCCACATAGACCTCTATTTCGTGATGTATCATGTCATGAAATAGAGCGACCATGGCGCGCTGATAGTTTTCCCCAACATTCTTCAGTCCGAATGGCATAACCATTGTAGCAGAATGTCCCCCATTGTGTGACAAAGGTTGTCTTCTCCATGTCCTCAGGCACCATTTTGATTTGGTTGTAACTTGAGAAACCGTCCATGAAGGAAAACACTTTGTGCTATATCGTATTGTCAACTAGGATGTCAATGTGGGGAAGTGGGAAATCATTCTTAGGGCTTTCCCTATTCAAATCTCTGTAGTCCATGGACATTCGTACCTTGCCGTCTTTTTTGGGCACAGGAACAACATTGGAAACCCATTGTGGATAAGAGGTGACGTCCAAGAATCCAGCGTTGAATTGCTTCATGACTTCAGCTTTAATCTTCTCTTACATATCTGGTCGCATTCGATGGACCTTTTGTTTTACTGGTGGGCAATCCTCTTTTGTAGGTAGACGATGTACCACAATATCTGCATCAAGTCCTGGTATGTCTTCTACGATCAGGAAAAGACCTCAACATACTCGTGTAACAACTGAATCAAATGCTCCTTGACACTGGGTTCCATATTGGTACCCACCTTGACTTCTCTTTTGTCTTCTTCGATACCTAGATTGATTGTATCCACTGGTTCCTCGTGGGGATGAATGGTTCTCTCTTCTTGTTGTAGTAATCTGGCAAGTTCCCCTGGTACTTCACAATCTTCCTCACCTTCGTCTTCGGCTTGGTAGATTAGATTTTCAGAGTCACAAAAAGCCATAACAGAACCGTTACCCATGGGATCCTGAATGGATGTAGACCTACATTGTGAGTGTGAGTGCGTGTAAGATTATAACTATCTTTGAAAGAAATGAAAATGTAAAAAAAGAAGAAAAACAATGAGCACAAATTTTGTATGCAAAAACGTCCATGATTCATTGATTTCATATGGAAATGAGATAATAACCCTTACAAATGGACCATTGTGTCTCGGGTAAGACACAAGGTTTTAAGAGTCTGAATTTTTTTAATATTACAGATCCAACAAAATGTAAAGACAAATTACTGTGGGATAAAAGTGATCAGGACAAAGTCTCTAGCCTCTCAGTTTCTGAGCCCTCCACTGACAGTTGGGAAAATCCAATCCTCTAGGTTATAGTTATCTTCATCATCCTCCACTGCATTGACTTGGTGGTTGCTGATCTTCAAGGGTGGTCCTCCGGCACGAGCGCGGCGTACAGCCTTCTGGGCACCTGAAGTGAAACCCAGACCAAATTTATCAGATTTGTATGGGATATTTGAGAGTTGTCCCCAAATAGTGCACCCGCCTTCTTCTATCACTGCCATGGTATCATTTAGAGATGACATCTTGAGCGGAGCCCTTATGACCTTGGGAATTTGAGACACAGCCTTGGTTACTGCCACATCTTGTGGGACTTCTTCAAAGTGCTAGAATGGAGTTTCAATAAATTCACCATCTAGTTCGACATATCTGAAGGAATTTAGATGGTTGACCATATACTCTTCTTCTCCATGAACGTTGATGATCTTCCATTGAATCAGATATTTCAGCATTTGGTGCAACGTAGAAGTAATAGCGCCAACATTGTGAATCCACGGTCGGCCTATCAAGAAGGAATATGAAGGGAGAATATCCATTACATAAAAAGTTGAATCAAATGTTTGGGTTCCAACTTTTATGGAGATATCCACTTCCCCATGCACCATCCTTTTTGAGCCGTCAAAGGCCCTCACTACTATGTTGCTTGGTTTCAATGTCAATCCCTCACAGTCAAGCCTATCAAGAGCCTTTTTAGGCAATACATTCAGAGACGAGCCAGTGTCCACCAAGACATGAGCCAAGGTTGTGCCCCTGTATTCCACTGAGACATGTAATGCCTCATTATGCTTCTTTCCTCTTGGCGTTAAATCAGCATTCGAAAAACCTAAACCATTATCTACAGTCAAGCTGGCTATGCAGTCTTGGAACTGATCGAAAGATGTTTCTTGGGGTACATGGGCAGTTTTAAGGAACTTTACCAAGGCCTTTGCATGCGCCTCAGAACATAGTAATAAAGCCAGCATGGAAATTTTAGATGGATTTTTCCCCAGTTGCTCAACTACATTGTAGTCGCTTATTTTATGATCTTTAGAATTTACTCCATCTCTTTTCGGGAGGTCTCAGAGTTAGCCAATGATTGTGCCTTCGTCCGGACAGGCTCAATGAGAATACTTTTACCTCGAGTCTCAATTGACTCGGCAGCAGGAACGTCAGTAGGAGTGATAACAGGGGTTGTAACAGCTTTGTAAGTAGGAGTATTAACATAAATGATTATAGGACTGGGAACAGCCTTTGGAGGAGCAACAATGACAGGAATGATTACGGGTCCAGAAACAGCTTTTTGGGGAGCAATTTCTGGAGAGAATATCCTTCTTCTTTGGGTAATCTTGCTAGTCCCTGCAATATTACTGATATTGGAGTCAACCTTCTTAGAACTTAAATCTTCGGTAGCTGGCCAGTCTTGTTTGATACTGTGGTAGTAGAAATTCGCCTCCATAATTCCATGGTATGGTTTTGTATGATGAATACGGGATTGGTCCAAGCATTTTAATTATCAAAGGAACTACTTTTGGAACTGGTGTAATTCTAACGGGTCTTTTGGTGGAGACCCTAGAAGAATTGTCAGAAATGGTAACGATGGAAACATCATTATAAGAAACAGTTGCAACATAAGTCTTTTCAAACAAAATTTCCTTGTTATCTATTAGCCACTGGACGCCTGTTGACATAATTTCATAGTTTAAATCACCTCTCAAGATCATTGGATTGACAGATGAATTTTAGTCAACTGATGAAAAGTCAACTGTATACTGAAAAGTCAAACTTTGACTTTTTGATCAAAATAAAGTTTCAAAAATTATATTTCGTCAAGACATGTCAAAATGTGAAATTTGTTCATCAAGAAATTGAAAAGTCAAAATTATATTTGAAAAGTCAAAATTCTAGGACTTAGAAATTTTTCTAAGTGTTAGAAAGTTAACATTTTTGCATAACTTTGTGCCAATTTCCACCATGATGCAAGATGATTCAAGGAAAAATTCCAACATGAAAGTTGTATATCTCAATGAGATCTAAAATATTGTAGGGCAGAACTTTTTCTAGAAATGCTTGGATTTCAAGTTATGAATTTATGAAGACATGTCCATGAAACTAAAATACTTAGTGAAATTTTGAGTATTTTAGTCAGGATTTTGACCTAACTTCATGGTAAATTTTCACCTAGTTCCAAATTGAATATTAAAAAATGTCCAACATGAAGGTTTTAGGGGATGTTACAAGATTTCCATAATGTCCCAGAACTCATTGAGATCATGTTTGAGCTTAGAGAATCGAAGACAAGAAGTTGGACATTCATTCTTGAATTATAGGTCATTTCCATGATGAACAAGAATTCAAATCTCTTAGCCATGCCTTGTAATCTTGCTTTGCAGGCCTCCAAGTCTATAAATCTCTCTATAATCAGAAGATTACACAAACTTTGTGACTATTATCCATTAAATCCAAGCTTTGTCTAAGTTAACTTGCCATTTTTGGAAGAAAGGCAAGACTTCCATTTTGGAAAAGTATGCTTTTGCAAACGTCAACCCTTCTTGAGCCTCTCAATGGATCCTTCTGCACACACTCAACCTAGAAACTCAGAAGAGGCATGTTTAAAGTAATTCAACCACTCTACATAGCTTGTACCATGCATTGCGATTTTGGTTTTCCACTTTACTTCAAAACAAAACAACCTAGCCATAACCCTACAACTCAAAAATCCCTTGTGCAAAACATCTCTAACCTTTGCCGTAAAAATATACAAGTCTTTGGCAAGTAAATAGACGAATACTAAGGACCTGAAACTCCCCCAAACACTCACAAACTAGAAATTGCTCAAAAAACACCATTGATACACAATCCTGCCCTTGAACTTGTATATTTCATTTCCCTCATGCGTTTTTCCTCAAAATCATTTGCAAAGCTTCTATATCTCAAATACAGTTCATCCCTGTCCTTTTTTTGGAACTGTAACATCTCCATCACCATCCTCCATAACCAAAAAAAGAGGTCTGCAACTTGACTTCTCCAGACCATTCCATCCATCCATAGCTCAAGCTAAGCATTGCATTAGCTTCCTAGAGGTCCAAGGAAGTTAACCTGATCATCACAACTCTTTGAAAGCAGCTCAAACTCATTTAACGATTTCCAGTTTTTGAGGTATTTTCCTGAACTTTCATCTCTTCATTTAGGCATTGTTAGGCTTGCATTTTCAAATACAAAATGTATATATCATTGCCCTGAAGCTGTACATATCCATAGTTTTCATTTATTTTGTCTGAGCTTAGAGAATTTTAAGTTTGAATCTCTGAAAAAAGTTAGGTCATGATTTGGTACTTTTAGAAATACATGCTCATCTCTGATTGTTAGTCCAAATTGTTTACATTTCTAAAATCCTGGTAAAATTTCTAACAAGTTTGATGTTGGAAGTTTTGAGAATGGATGAGAAATGAATGAGATACATGGACTCTGGCTTGAGGTTGAAGATGAAGTTCTTTTCTAGGAATGGATTTGTAATATATATTTATAATTTTGTTTAAGCTAACAGATATATAGCCACCCCAGTGGTAAGGCAACACGCGTTTATGGTCAAGGGCATGGGTTCAATCCCCAACGCTGCCTTTTCCCCCCCATATTTTTCAATATTTTCTTTTGTTTTGCAAGCAACCAGCGCATTTGGGCCCTGCACATTGGGCTTTACCATTTTTGCTTGTTCTGACCCCATGTTTCCATTTACAACACAACCCATTTATTTTATTTTTATCCTTTTTTTTATTTCCAAACAAAATCAAACTTGGGCCAGGCCTAGTAGACCAAAACCGTTTTTCCTAACAAACACCCTAAATTCCATTTTTACCTCCTGACTTTATTTTTCATATTTTATTTTATTTTCTTTAATTTATTATTTTTATTATTATTATTATTTATTAAATCAAAAAAATCCACAAATATACTTTTATTTATTATTTGCTTTCTCTATATATTTATATTTTATTCCTTAAAAAAAACTAAAAAAGACAAAAAATATTTTCTTAAACAAATTTAATTCTTTTCTTAAATAAATTAGTAATTAGACTCAAGTTTAGTTTATTTTATTTTAATTAAAAATTAACTTAGAACTTAGGTTTTCTTTTAATTAATTTATTTTTCATACTATTTTGATTAAACTTAAAACCTTTTTCTAAAAAAACCTAAAAATGCTTTCTTGATTAATTTTATTTCTTTTAAACTACAGTTTAATTTTACTTATTTTAATTAATTATTTTCTTTTAAATTAATTAGGTCAAAAACCATTTTCCTTAACAAAATCTAAACAAAAATCCATTTCTTTTCCATTTATATCCGTGTACATTATATTCCTTTCAATTCTTGTATATTATTCAAGTTTCAATATGGTTGTAATAGATAATTAGGTTTAATTTCTTGCAAACCCCATTTATAAATTTGTATACCCCATCCCCAAATGATGTAGTAGCGTAGTAAATTTACTTTCCGTAATTTATCACTTTCATATCAATGCTAGTAAATTAGGGTTTGCATGGAAAGATAAAATCAATGCTTAGAGAACCCCAATTCAAGATAAACAATGCATGCAAATCAAACACACTTGCACACTTACACCTCTAGGGTTAACTCCACTTGTTGCCTAAAAAATGGTCATGTTATACATGTGGGATGTCTTAGCAAAAACAATTGAAATACAAGATCATAGCCCCTCGACAACGCTACAAATGTTGCCTTTCAAATGATCTTAGTCCCTCAAAGAGAAATGCTAATATATCTCACAACATTGCTATCATGACTATACATTGACCCACGCCCGTCCCTTTACATCCAAAAATAGGGCTTCTTACCAATCAATGGTAAGATAGCAATATCAAAGGAAGAAAGAAATGAACAAAAGACTTTTGAGTAGGTAGAAACATTCTTAGTTGCTTGCTCACTTTCAAAACACACACCAAACACTTTCAAAACATGAAATATTTTCAAAAGTCCAATACTTTGTATACGTTCTTACAAAACGAGAACCATTACAAAGTTCGCCTAAACGAAGGCGCCTTTTCAAAAATACTTTCAAAAACCACCACAAAGCATATTTTCAAACAAAGCAAGTGATCTAGCAAGAAACTAAGAGCCCATATATAACTATGGATGAAAAGGGTGCTAACACCTTTCCTTTTCATAATCTACCCCCCGAACTCAAGAAAATATCTCAAAGGTCTTTCCTGTTATTTTCACCCTTTCATTTTTGGATAAAAGAAAAGTCGGTGGTGACTCTTGCTAACCGCAATAATTGCAATCAAACGCAAAACAACCAAGTCAGTTCTCCCACTGTATTACAGAACTGGCGACTCTGCGGGGGAAATACTCAAAAGTGGGGTTACCTTAGGGCTAGATCACCTTTACTTGCTTGACTTGCTTGCTTTACATTATTGGTTCCTTGTTTAGGCTTGTTTTGATCCTCTACCCGGATTTGGGGCACCTTTTAGGTAAGTAACAATACGTTGTGGAAACTGTGCGGGGTATACCGACATGGTCTAAGTAATAGCTACGTTAGTGTGACACATTTGTTGGTATCGGTAGCCCTTGAGTAGTCAAGGAGAATACGGGGCCTCTATGTGGTATCATGAAGCACTAAATGACTTTAGAACCTTTACTTGACCAACTTAGCCATTAGGAAGTAGTGAGGTAGCCGACTTTAGTACAGTTCGAAGTTGGTTGATACTCGATACTACGCTCATTGAGATCATACTTCTCGGGATACTTTGGTCGCCATTAAAGAGGCTTGCGCTGAAAAAATGCCTGATGAGAAAGGTCAGTGATATTGAGATCCCCTAGAACCCGGTTACTATTACTAGGACAGGTTGAGCCAACTAAGCTTCAAGAGGGTACTTACCTATAAGACTCCATGCAAGCCTAAACCTAAGGACTTGTATGCTTTGTGTGTACATAACAACTTGCTTACTTGTATATAACATCATAAACATCATAACATCACAAGCATTCTCACTAACCATTTCAAGGATTATTGGGATTTATCTTTGTAGGACATGACTTCCACTCATGGGAATACTATCCAAGTCAATCTCGTAAGAATTTCTTCCCAACTCAAATAGTTAACATCAAGGGTTCCTGAGAATTTTTCATTCACCGAAAGACATGGTTGCCTCTTAAACTTAGTTACCTCAAGCATTGAGGAAGACATGATAAAGGTGCTTTTCCAGTTCTTCGACCCTTTGCACCATTGCTTCACCTTTTCCGATTACCAGCTCGTACCTACTATAGAAGATTTCGCTCAACTCTTGAGGATTCCAATTCTCAATCAACTACCTTTCAACGGTACGAAAAGAGATCCAGGCCCTAAAGAGATTTCCCGAGCACTACATTTGCAACAATCCGATGTCACGACTAATTGGGAAACAAGGAGTGGTGTCAGAGGGTTCCTATCCAAGTTCTTGTTAGAGAAAGCTCAAAATTGTTGGAACACTCTGGATTTATAATATTTTAAAGAAATCTCGGCCCTTCTCATCTATGGGATGGTTTTATTTCCAAACCCTGACCAACTTATAGATATAAATGCTGTCAAAATCTTCATATCTCGCAATCCGGTACCTACTTTGTTGGGAGATATCCTACATTCTATCCACTCTCGCACTATGAGGAAGAGAGGGACCCTCATGTGTTGCACTCCTCTTTTGGCTAGATGGTTTGTCTTGCATCTCCCCCGGTCTGTATTGAAGAATGAGCAAGGTTTGAGATGGTCCCAAAGATTAATGTCACTCAGGCATTCAGACATTCACTGGTACTCTCGATCCTTAGAAGACATTATTATCATCGACCGTTATGGAGAATTCCATAATGTCCATTTGCTTGGCATTAGGGGAGGTATCACTTATAATCCATGTTTAGAGTTGCGATAGTTTGGGTATGCCCGAAGAGATGGTCCTCATGATATGCTCATCTAAGGAGTGGTATTTGACTATGAGAGCAGCAATCAAGGCTGCCGTCAGAGGTTTAGACGAGCTTGGAGGATGGTAAAAAAAAGTGGATAGTAGGACGCTGGGACACAAGAATTCTATTCCCCTTGATCCTTATCTTAGGGTGGGTACGAACTCGTGCTCAGAAACTCGTAATTCCTTACCCCTCCATCCTGCCAGTTATCGTGGAACCTATGACTGAAGAAGATGATCCGTACACTGTCCTCTATCCTGACATGCCTACTTCTCTTGAAGACTTGAAAAAGGGTTGGATTCAGCTAAAGGAAGAACGAGACACCTTTGAGGCTCAATTCCACACAAGCGAGAAAAGGGTTTTGGAGCTTACAAAGCAACTACATGAAGAGCAAAGCTTGAATGCCTACCTTGTGCCGAAGAGGATGTGTTCGACCTTTTCATCTTGGAGATTTACTTTGTAAGCCCAAGGGGCACGTTGTAACCATGTTGAACTAATTAATGCAATTTAACGTTTGTTCATTCTTTGTCTAGACAAATTTAAATTTCATAAATCCTTGAAAACATTGCATCCACATGACATACATCATATCATGACAGGTTTCTCCCACATAAGTCTCTCATCTGCTTACTATTTATTTCAGTAGAGATGGACCTAGAATAGACTATCAAGGACATTCAGATTTAAAATGCTCAACTTTAAGAGATGTTCTTGAACCTATCTAAGGGACAAGAAGAGGTGAAGGCGCTCCTCACTAGGGGCATGATCATGGAAAATCCTGAGGACGACAAGGATAACCAGCTGGAGCAGCTACAAACTGAGATAGCCATAATAAAGGTCCAAATGATGGGAAAACTGGTGGACCAGATGGATCTTATCCAAAACCTGGCTCAAGGACAAGAAGAGCTGAGAGCCCTTGTCAACCAACTTCATCAAGATGGTTGCAACCGTATGAAACAAATGGTCAATATTGGGGATCAAGTCACTATTCAGCCGCCCATGAGATAAGAAGCTGGTTCAGGGGAGAGCAAAACTTTCTGAATTACCGCCACATCACAAACCCAACAACGACCTCGTCAACATCAACAGGAAAATCAGCAAAGGCAAAATAAGCCCTAGAGACAGTTTACTAACATCAACATGTCATTGGATCAATTATTGCAACACATGTTGAAGATGGAGTTGATTACGTTGAGGGATCCTCCTCGAAATCCCAATACCTCCGCTCCTAACTGTCATCCTGATACAATGTATGCATACCATTCCAATAGCCCTGGACATGATACGAATAACTGTTGGGCATTGAAAAATAAGATTCAAGATTTGATCGACGAAGGAGTGCTGGAGTTCACACAAGATGGTCAGACTGAATTCTTCTGCCATCCTTTAAAGGCTCACCACCTGAAGTGACAAGTCCAAAAAAGAGGCTTTTGTTCATTTGAATTTTCAGTTGTAATTTCTTTGTTTATTCGAACATTTATCTATTAATGTCAAACTTTGTTTCATTAATGCATTGCATATGTTTGTCTTGAATTGGTTCATTCATTTTCATTACATTTAAACTATGTTGTTTACTCCCTTTATGATACTCAACTCTTGTTTTTAAAAGTTGTAAGCCTTTAGAGGGAGGATGACGAAAACCATGCCTTAATCTCACACAATATGCTTTTGAATAGACCTTGCTGAAGATGTACATGCAATTTTTCAAATCCTAAACACTGGAGTTATAAGGAAGATAATCCCTAGTCAACCCTTTGAGCCAAAGAAGTAGGAGTTTCCTTTTTACACAAATTGAAAACTTTAATCAAAACCTGGGGTAAGGTTGTCTCTCAGTTAATTCAAGTGCGCGTTCAGTCGCAAACTTTCACTTCGTAATACAACGAATGACATCAAAAATATTCCTCTGGAATCAAAAGACGGTGATGGTTCCCTATCACATAGGCAGTCGTTATTTCTATAAAAAAAGCCCACTAAGTCAAAACCTACGAAGGAGACTTAAGAAAAATTGGGGCATCCCGCTGACTGTAATCTCAAAAACAAGAACAGTCAGGCAAAATTAGGGATAATAAACCAAAAAATAGGTCACTATAGATCCTCGACCAACATGAAAATTGTTGCAAAAATGACTGCCTTCTGATAAACTTGTCTGAACCATCACCAAAACGTCATTAGAGTTCGAACGTATAATTAACTAAGTTTAGGACTGAAGAACTTCACGAAGAACGGGTGGGTACAAATAAAATTTGAGCTTTTATCCTTTGTTTCTTAAACTATGAACCAAGCCATGTTACAACCCTTCAAAAGTCCTAATTGAAGCATGGGTTAATTTGAAAGCATACTGTTACAAAAGGTATCCTAACTCCTGTAAGGCTTTACTCTAAATCCCAAGTTGAATTTTCCTACAAAAATTCTTTATCTGCTAAAACGCATTTTCAAAACATCAAAGACAAGCATAAAATTTGCATTATTTGAATATCGTTGTTTGCATATAGCTATTTCTTTGACAGCAGAGAAATTCGCACGACGAATATCCAGTGAACAAAAACCCTCCCAATGAACAAAATCATTTCAAGTGGGAAGACGCCTCCAATAACAGATCTCCTATAAGCAGTGGGCATGACGTGTCACTATCCAACACACCTGGGGCGGTCCAGTAAAGATTCCAAGAAATCTCTCAAGAAATGCTGAATATACCAGGGGCAGGTCTCCATCTGAATCACTTGGGGCATTGAACGTGAATCCCAACAAAGGGTTACATACAGTCAAACACTTCCTGGCAGTACCATAAACACCTACTACTAGGGGCAGTGACAAATCTCCCCTAAGATCTTGTTCATAGGATGACCCCTAGCCAGGTTTTCAATCTCTAAAAACTCCTCCCCAACTGAGTTGATCTCAAGAATCCTCGAGGATTTCTGCCAAAAGAAGACACTTGCCCAACAGACTGGCGACATGGTTTATTTCCCCAATAAACTACGGATTCCCCAGCTTGAGTTTGCCTCTCTGATTGCTACAAATCATGGGACTACAAATCCTCTTCCCCAGTAGGTTACTCTACAATCCCCAACAAGTTACTACAAAACCTGGAAACCGACCAGATAACAGTGAACTTTAGTAAGTTGTTGTGAAGCCCGGACCCGACCAGATATCAGTTTAACTTCATCCTTTCAAGTAAGTTATTGCGAAGCCTGGAATCTGACCAGATAACAACCTAACTTCACTCTCCCTAAGAAATTTTCTATAAAGCCTGGAATACGACCAGATAACAGTTAATTTGATCCTCCCCAAGATAACTCCCCAGTAGAGCAACAGAGACTCCTGAACTCTTTTCCCCAAACAAAGATCAACACTCTCCATAGATCCTTCTCAAGCAAAGCCAATATTCCCCAATGGAGTTGCTCCTCAAATTAAACAGGAATCCCCAGTGGAAACATCCTAAAACAAGGTCCGAAGAGGAGCATACTCTTCATCCACAGCAGCGGTCCGGGATTTCATTTCCCAAGGCTCCCCAGCATTTGTCAAGGATTTATTTTCCCAGACAAAGTTACATTTCAACATTGCTTCATATTCATACATCATATAACGTACATGATATATGCATGCATCATACCTTCATTTTGAGAACATCATTACATAATGCATTTCATACATCATGACATTGCATACAACTAACGTTTTACCTTTTCAGGAAAAGGTCAATCGACAGATAGCTATCATCAACAATTTTCAACATGTTCCAGATTAATACCTGTAACAAGCCAGGAAAACTATCTGTGGACGATTGATTGTAGATTAATACCTATAACAAGCCAGGAAAACTATCTACATGAAGAGATTGAAGATTAATACCTGTAATAAGCCAGGAAAACTATATTTCTTTCTCAGGTCAGAAATTAATACCTGAAACCAGACAGGACAACTATCTCAACGACCAACCTTTTCAAGTTCCAGATTAATACCTGTAACAAGCTAGGAAAACTATTTGTGGATGACTGATTATAGATTAATACCTGTAACAAGCAAGGAAAACTATCTATATGAAGAGATTAAAGATTAATACTTGTAACAAGCCAGGAAAACTATATTTCTTTATCAGGTCAGAGATTAATACCTGAAACCAGACAGGAAAACTATCTCAACGACCAACCTTTTCAAGTTCCAGATTAATACCTGTAACAAGCCAGGAAAACTATCTGTGGATGACTGATTGTAGATTAATACCTGTAACAAGCCAGGAAAACTATCTACATGAAGAGATTGAAGATTAATACCTGTAACAAGCCAGGAAAACTATATTTCTTTCTCAGATCAGAGATTAATACCTGAAACCAGACATGACAACTATCTCAACGACCAACCTTTTCAAGTTCCAGATTAATACTTGTAATAAGCCAGAAAAATTATTTGTGGACGAATGATTGTAGATTAATACCTGTAACAAGCCAGGAAAACTATCTACATGAAGAGATTGAAGATTAATACCTGTAACAAGCCAGGAAAGCTATCTTTCTTTCTCAGGTCAAAGATTAATTCTTGAAACAAGCCAAGGAAATTATCTATACGACCAGCTGAAGCAATCCTACACGGGATCCTTCTCATACAGTTTAGATGCAATCCAGATATGGCTGACATTCTGATACTTACTCCAAATTTCTTCTAGAAACAGTTCAGATACGATCCAGAGATGGATATTATTCTGATACTTACTCCAGATTTCTTATAGAAATAGTTCAGATATGATCCAGAGACAAATATTATTCTGATACTTATTCCAGATTTTTCTCCTAAATACAGTCCAGATACGATCCAGATACGGATGTCATTCTGCCACTCATTCAACATACCTTTCAAATACAGTCCAGATACAATCCAGATACAAATGCTATTATGTCACTCATTCAGCATACCTTTCAAATACAGTCCAAATACGATCCAGATACGGATGTCATTCTGACGCTCATTCAGTATATCTTTCAGATACGAGTCAGATACAATCTATTTATGAATATTATTCTGATATTTATCCCACTACACCTATTGTTTCAGTTTAAATCTCTCAATGGTTTATCTTGATTTCCTTTCCCGTAGATATTTTCTCTGGTTCAGATAAATCACTCCGAAGATTTATTCTGATTCTTCTCCAATTAAAGTCAAGATTTAGACTTAGTCTAATTTCTGTCAACAATCACCTTTGGATGGCATCTATAAGCCCATCTATGAAAACTCTCCATCATCCCTCCAAATGGCATCTTCAAGCCCATTCCCTACTCAGTCAACTAACACATCATCATGTGCAAATTTCCGGGCACTCTAGTGTTCAATCATCTTTCACCTTCAAGTCACGAATGGCGGATCCTCCAATATAACTCTTCAGGTTTAAGAAGATTGAACAGGGGAAGTTGTTGTACCACAAAATTTTCCCTCTCATTTCTCAAGAAATCTCTCATAATATCTCCATTGATTCAAGACTACACAAGGTTTGATCAGCTCAAGACACCTCCTCAAACACTGACAACTCAAAATTAGGGTTTGAGTTTGTACAAAGATAATTGAGCTTCTAATGCCTTATATGACTTTCATGGATCATTTTGGATCCCCAAGATTGCTCATGTCAAGTTTCAAGCATTGGATCATATTTTTGCTCAGTCAGTTGATCAGTTGACCTAAAATCAACTATATTAGGGAAAAGTTAATTATGGTCAATTTTCAGTAAAACTTCATAATTTTTTATCCATATCAACATTTTGAACTCATATATGTCAGTTTATCAAGTTTGGATCATAATTCCTCAAATAAATTTGATCAGAACACCAAAAGGGCAAAATGGTCAAAATTAGGGTTTTGATTGAGAAGGCTCAGTTCTTGACTTTTGACCAAGAAAATGACTTATTGGTTTAAGACATGATCTCAAGGATTCAAATGCACCATCTTGAACTAATTTCATAGTTCAAATCACCTCTCAAGATCATTGGATTGACAGATGAATTTTAGTCAACTGAAGAAAAGTCAACTGTACACTGAAAAAACAAACTTTGACTTTTTGATAAAAATCTAGTTTCAAAAATCATATTTCATCAATACATGTCAAATATGAAATTTATTCATCAAGAAATTGAAAATTGAAAATTATCTTTGAAAAGTCAAAATTCTAGGACATAAATTTTTCTAAGTGTTAGAAAGTTAACATTTTTTCATAACTTTGTGCCAAATTTCCACCATGATGCAAGATGATTCAAGGAAAACATCCAACATGAAAGTTAAAGATCTCAATGAGATCTAAAACATCCATTTCAACAACTACTACCAATTTAAACAAACATGGACTAGAATTATGAAATAAAACACTACCATTCCAAACAATGGTTCAATCTGTATTCACAAACCAAAACTCAAACATAAGTGAATCTATCACCAATCCATTTGTTTCTCACTCTACACACATACAAATCATCTTATCTACTGCACCCTCTGATACTTTTTCACCCGAACACGTTCTTATACCCGTTTCTGAATAATATACCTTTTCTGACCTTTATGATCTGTCTGAACTACCTTTTGAAAAGTTCAACTCTGAAGCTATTCCTTCTCAACCTGAAATGGCAATAATCATCTATGAAAAACCTTCTCCTAAGAACTTGGATGAATGCATTAATATCTTTATAAACAAGTCTAAGAAAAGGATTACTAAATTAAAAGCAGAGACAAGCACAAGCACTGAGCCTCAAGACATGAATGGTTCTTGGAAGAAGTTTCAGAAGTGGATATCTTCTGAATTTGAATGAATGAATACATTTTCTGAAGCATCCATAATTGGGTATGTTCAAATGGTATCTGAATGAAAGGAAGAAAGAGAGAGATCTAGATATGTGGAATTAATTGCTGCTAAGCAAAGAGAAGCTGATGAAAAAGCTCGCCTTGTTGAAGCTGAAACAGCAAGACTAAAAGCAGAAGAAGAAGAAGAAGAAGAAGAAGAAGAAGAAGAAGCTAAAGCTGCAGAGGAAGGCAGATTGGCTTCAGCAGGTGCAAAGGCTGCTGAAGAAAAAGGTGAGCAACAAGATTTGACGGTATCCAACTCTGAGTCTGACTACAATTTGAAGACATCGATTATTGAAATAAGGGAAGAGCAGGAAATGTTCAGAGAAAACTTCAAAGCTCAAGACAAAGTTAATGAATCTGTTTAAACTATGCTCAAGATGATTTTGGAAAAATTATCTGAACCCTCGTCATCTTCTCCTGCAACTTCTGAACCTTAGGCTCTGAACTTTTCTTGTTTGTTTCTAAAACCATAAGACTATACTTATTTGATGTCTGCAAGACTTTTCTTTTCGGATTTTGGTTTGTTCTACTTATTTTGACTTACCTATCTCGTGACCATTTAAATTTGACGAACTTTTATTTTAACACATCAATAAAACTTCTTATCTTTTTTTGTTTCTTCTGATTTTTATGTTTTTAACATATAATTACCTTTTTGATTATGACAAAAGGGGGAGTAATTTAAATAAACGTAATTTGATTTCAATAATCAAGTTCTAGAATTGTTTTTCTGTTTCAGGAAATTAGAACTCTGATTAAAAGACAAAGATCTGAAAGCACTATTCAAAGCTTATGCTTAATTTGTTGGCTTCAGACTCTGAAGATGTTCTTCATTCATAATTCAAGAAGTGAAACCTAGAATCAGACTCCAAAATTGAGAATCTATTGAGAATTTGGAAAATGTATAAGATCTATTAAAGTTCAAAGATTCAATAAAGAAGCTGTGTGAAATTAAGATCTCAATTTGTCTATTGGAATCCAAAGTCAAGACTTTCAAGATCTCGATATCTGATCTAGTGGAACCAGTGGGAGTTTTTACTCAAATGGTTCAGAGTCAGAATATTCGATCTTCATCAAGTCATTGACTCATAGGGAGTATCAGAAAAAAGGATAAGTATTTCTTACCCTTATAACTTCACTGATTATGATTATATGTACAAAATTGTGTCATCAAAATACATAGTTTTGTCATCATAAAAAAGGGGGAGATTATAAAAACAAGATTTGGTTATGAAATATCATCTCTGAGTTTTGATGATAACAGATGAGTATGATTGTATGAACAATTTTTGTTATACTAATCTTTGTTATTGTTGATTACTTAACAAACAGGTTCCGCTTTTGATGGATGGCGTGACCAAGACATTAGAAGATAAATGATTTCGCTTCTATGCTACACATGTTCTGTTGAACAGTAGCAAGACACTCCAGAAGGCTATGAAGTGTAAACTTTGATATTTATCTAAAGAAACCAGTCAAATGATCTGAAGACATAAGTTGTCCAGATGTTGAAGACTCAAGCTTCTAAAGACAACGTGTTCTAAGGAAACCAGTCAGAAGATCTGAAGACAGAAGTTGTTACTTACATCCAGTTGCTGAAGACTCATGTTTCTAAAGACAACATGTTACAAAGAAACAAAGTTATAAGATCTGAAGACAAAGTTTCTACTGAAGTCCATATGCTGAAAGCTTGTGTTCCTATTTATGAAGTTCTAAAGATAAGGGTTCTGAAGACTCTAAAAGACAGAAGGTCTAAAGATTCTAAAGACCTAAGGTTCGAAGAAAATGATCTCATAACCAAGTGCTGAAGACTCTAAAGACGTAGTTCTGAAGTGTTGTACCCCAAAATTTTCCCTCCCATATTTCTCAAAACATGGCAAGAAAAATCTCCAAGTGGCTCAAGATTGCTCAAGAGTTGGACAATCAAGCTATCTCCTAAGGCAGTCAACTTCAAATTAGGGTTTTGTGTTGCATCAAGGTCCTTGCATCCAAATTACCTCAAGTTCTCCCCAATGTCCTAATATGTTCTCAAGATCATTCATGTCAAATTTCAAGCCTTGCAGAGGAAGTTTGGTCAATCAATTGCTCAAGAGATCCAAAAATCGACTATACTAGGGCAAAAGTCAACTGTAGCCCAAATACAGTCAAACTTAAATATTTTTTGTCAAAATTCTCATTTTGAAGGATATTTCATCATTTGATCAAGGGTTGATCATGATTCATCAAGGATTGCTCAAAATTCCTCAAGACTCAAAAGTTGCTAAATTAGGGTTTTGCAAGAAAAGTCATCTCAACTTTGACCAAGCATACATTTCTCATACTTTATGAGAAATGATCCATCCAAAGCTCATTTTTAAGAGGATTCAATTTCCTACAATCCATCTTCATACCCCAAGATCATAAAATGCACTCACAAAAAGTTACAAATTTGGACATTATAGGTTATTTTTGAAAGTCAACAAAAATAAATTTTTCCAAAGCTTATAACATGAGCATGGAATATAAAAATGAGATTAGACCAAAAGGGTTGGTTAGAGGACATATCAAGATTTCTAAAAAGTCCAAGAACACTTCCAAAAGTTCAAAATTGAAGAAGTTATGCATTGTTGAAGTTGGGCATTTTTGCAAAATTGCCAAAAGTCAACTATCCCCAAAACATCAAAATTTGTCAAATGGGACCATTCTTTTCCAATTGATTTGATCTTGTCACACCACACACGTGTCCTAGCTTCAGCCTTGTGACCATTTATCAATTTTATTATTTAATTTTATTTTTTAATGAATTATTTCATTTTAAATCAATTTAAATCAAATAAAATCCAAACATTGATTATTTGATCTCCTTTTGGCTATTTCAGGACCTAATCATCATCATTATCATGATCAAATTCGTATCATACATTCCATGTGCAAAAAGATTGGATTTTGGACAAAATTGGAAGGTTATCAATGGTGAATCAAATCAAATCTCCAAGCATTGATGTACAAGGATTCAGTCCATAAAAGTTACCTAATACATTGCACATTACATGTACAAGCCAAAGGATACGAATTCAAGGGCTAGAGGTTGCAGAATCATGAAAAGCAAACTTGAAAAATTGCCAAAAAGTGTGACACTGAAATTGTGCATAGAGGCAAGTTCAGGGGCAAATCTCCACACTAATCAATTGTTGGACCATCCTTGAAGCGAAACCAATCCAAAACCAGTCTCCATACGCGCCCAGAAGCTTTGTAAGTGTCTCAAAAAATCACCTTTCGTTCGAAATCATAACCCCATATTCTTGCACTTTTTTGACAAATCTTTGGTATATTCATGATGCTCATGCAATTTCTAAGCATTCTGCATTAGCCAATTGCATTTATCTGGCCTATAATCCCCTAGCCGAATCTAGGGTTCTTGGTTCGTGTTTTTTGGGCGTTTCTTTTGCAGGTGAAATTGATGTCATTGATGGACATAGGTGTGATCAGGAAGCCTAAACGAGCATGACTATGTGCTTGGAATCAATTTCTATGGCCTAGAATGGATTTTAGGAGACACATACGAATTTAGCTGCGGATATAAATCCGCAGGTAACGTCCAGGGTGAACGAAGAAGACGAAGACGTGCCCCCCTCCTATTGGCTGGTTCAAACTTGTCGCGTGTTTTTTTTATATTTTCTGGCATTTTGTTTGTTTTCCCGTATTATTATTTTTGATTAATCTATTGACAAATGAAGCATAATGGTCCAGTGGTCAAGGGGAGCGCTCTTAAGGAATTGTTGGTTGGAGGTCAGGGGTTCGATCCCTGCCTCCAGCGCTTGCATTTTCCTCTATTTTATCATGTAATCAGGTACAACTCAAGCGTGCAGCACATGCATACTCCCTCACTCAATGGCTTGCCAGATGGCCCCAGGCCAGATCTGGTGGTCCAGATGGAATGACCATCATAGAACCAAGTCAAAGGCGCACAGGGAATCCCACAGGGTCAACCAGGCCAACGCCTATTAGGCCACAATATTGCTGAACATGCCTCCAATTTGGGCCCAAACCCCCCCTCCCCCTAAGTTTTTCGATTTCATTCTTTTATTTATTTCCTTTAATTATTTATTTTAATTATTTTTCATGATTAACTAACCAATTAAAACTTTTTCTTAATAAAATTAAAAACCAAAAATATTTTATTTAATTTCAGCATTTTTATTTTGTTAATAAAATCAATTAATTAATTTAGTTTTAATTAGGAGTAACCTTTAATATATTTTGCAATAATTAAAATTAATTTAGACGATTAGGTTTTTATTAACTTTGATCAGATTTATTTTTATTTCTTAAAATATCAAAAATCCAAAAAATATCATTTTTATTAATTAATTAATTTGTTTACTAATTTAATAATTAACTTAGTTTAATTTCTTTCTTTAATTAAAAAATAACCAAAAAAATGCTTTCTTTCAAAAAAGGGTCAAAACCCTAAAAAACTCGCATTCGATTTAATTTCTCGCACGCGATCCATTTTTATTTCAATATTGTATCTGTTTCCTGGAATGTAATAGTTTAATAGGACTTTACCATTTTTACCGCGTTATTTATTTTCCGCATTTTAATTTTAAGGGTTGCTTTTGGCGATGTAAATACCCGACGCCTTGTAATAGTTAGTTTAATTTCCGCAATTTAATTTTTGCAACTTATAAACTGTTAGATGTTGGGTAATAGGGAATGCATGACCAGATCGAATGTTTGGCCTAAAATCAACATAAATAACCACTAACATATACAAAGATAAAATAACTGAAAATAACACACTCGCACATGCGCACTCTTAGGGTACACCTCACTTGGTTGCCTTCGAACGTGGTCATTGAGTATAGGAAGTTTTAGAGGTCGCCCTCTTGTCCAAAGATCATAGTTGCCTCGAAACGGTTGCCTCGGAAAAATGATCTAAGACATTAGGGTTACCGCTAAGGCGTCCTAACATTGCTTTAGTGACCGCACGTCCCTTAATCGAATTGACCCTTAAACTCCAACGACGGTGCTACCCACTCATCAATAGTGGGATAGCATTGTCTAAAGGACATTAGCACAAATTGATTCCTTTTTCGAGTAGGTAGATGGTTCTTAGATACTTGCTCTTTTAAAACAAAACAAATTTTCGCACTTACACTCCTTTTCAAAACAAAACTCTTTTCAAACCCACAAACACAAAGAAAAGCAATTTTGAAAACACTTTGAGCAAGTACCTAAGAGTTCGTGGATAACCACAGATAGAAAGGGTGCTAACACCTTCCCTTTCTATAATCTACCCCCCGGACCCGAGAGATATCTCGAAAAAGGAATTTTTCTGTGCTTTTTTTCCTTTCCTTGTTGGATAAAATAAGAGTCGGTGGCGACTCTTGCTTACCTCGACATTTTGAAAAAACAAACGCAAAACGCGAACCAGTATTCCAAAAACAGTCAGTTCTCTCCCACCGTATCACAGAACTGGCGACTCTGCTGGAGACATTAATAAGTGGGGTGTACCTTAGGATTAGATCATTGTGTTTTCAATTGTTTGCTTTGTATGCTTTATATTTGTGGGCTTGTATCGGAGTTACTATAGATCCTAACCCGGATCTGGGGATACCCTTTAGGTAAGTAGCAATAAACTCTGAGGGAACTATACGGCGTAGATCGATACGGTTGAAGCAGTAGCTACGTTGGTGTCGCACTTTAGTCTGTACCGATATCCCTTGTGTTGGAACGAGGAGAATATGGGTCTTCTAAGGGGTCATTAAGCACCAACTGACCTTAGAACCTTTAAATTGACCAACTTGGCCATAGAATAGTAGAAACATGCTACACTCATTGAGACTAAACTCTCGCGATGATTTTGGCCGCAAGAAAAGGTTGCTAAACTGGAATTATGACCGATTGAGGGTAGTCAGTGATATTGAGATCCTCTAGAACCCGGTTACTATTTTTAGGACAGGTTTAAACCAACTGACTTGAAAGAGGGTAGTACCTAAGCTCCTTGCCAACCTGAAATCTAAGGGCTCTCTGTGTGACTTGTGTGCCTTTACCATGTTTGCTATTTGTGGATACTTGTGGTGTGCTTACTATCATGACATCATAACATCATAACATTGCATACATCTTGCATTGGACTAACCTATTTCAAAGACAGGAGGGATTCATCTTTGTTCTGTTTTGTAGGTCATGATGCCCATGCATAGGAATACCATCCGGATCAACTTTGTCCAGGTTCCCACCATGCTTAAAGAGTTGGTTACAAAGATGCCTGATACTACTTCCTTCATCAGGAGGCATGGTTACCTCTTGGGTTTGGTCACTTCCAAATTGGACGAGCAGATGATGAGTGTCCTAGTCCAGTTCTATGATCTGCTGTACCATTGCTTTACTTTTCAGGACTATCATTTGGTCCCCACCTTAGAAGAGTTCTCTGAGCTGCTTGGTATCCCTATCCGGGAGCAGACCCCGTTTACTGGTTGGGAGAAGATCCTTAGGCCAGAAGAGATTGTTGCATCCCTTCATTTGACCAAGGATGAGGTAATGGCTAATTGGGAGACTAGAAGTGGAGCAAAGAGATTTCTGACTAAGTTTTTGGTTGGTAAGGCTAATTATTTCTGGGATAGTCTAGACTTCAAGGCATTCGAAGATATTCTGGCTCTTCTGATATATGGTTTGGTATTGTTTCTGAATCCTGACTCCTTTGTTGATGTGAATGCGGTGAAAATCTTCATCTCTCGTAATCCTGTACCCACTCTCTTGGGTGACATTCTTCATCAGCTTTATGCTCGTACTGCCCGAAAGCGGGGAACCTTGATGTGATGTGATCCATTATTAGTGAGGTGGTTTATTTCGCACCTCCCCAAATTAGTGCTGATGAACAAGGAAGGCATGGGCTGGGCTTATAGGGTTATGTCTCTCTCGCATAATGACATCATCTAGACTATCAAGGGTATGGATAAGGTGGCCATTATTGATCGCTGTGGGGAATACCCCAATGTTCCCCTGATAGGAACCAGTGGAGGAATTTCTTACAATCCATGCTTGGCCTTACGTCAGTTTGGGCGAGCCAGAAGAGAAGGACCTCATGAGCTGCTAATGCTTAGTATCATCTTTGATTTTCAAGGGGATATCGACGGGCAACGCCACAGATTCATAAGGGCTTGGGATAGAGTTCACAGATATGATCCACATGAGTTGGGTCCAAGACTTCACTTCTGATGGAGCCATATCTCAGATGGGTTCGTATCCGTGCCCAAAAGATGGGTATGCCGTATGAAGTCGTCCTGTCTATCATTGTTGAAGTTGCTAACGAAGAAGGGGTTCTTCCGACCATCCTCCATCCTCATATGCCCACTGACATTGGGGCACTGAAAAGTTCTTGGATGCAGCTGAGAGAAGAACGAGATTCCTACCGAGAAAAGTTCAACGAGCAAGAGCAGAAGATTCAGAAGTTGACTAGGCAGCTGGAGAGCAAGAGGATTCTCAATGACTATGTCCACACCGACAAGAAGAGGCCACGGGAGCATTGATTGGCCTTTGATTATTTCCCTTTCAGTTTTATTTACTTTTCAGTATTTCCTTCCTTGTAATGCCTTAAGGGCAATTTTTTGAAAAATTTGAATTTCAAAGTTTATCTAATAAAGTGTGTTTCCTTTCTGGTTTAAAAATTTGAATCTCTCGATTGTCTTTGAAATCATGTCATACGCATTTCATCCCATGCACTTCATAACAGGTATCCATTACAGGTCTCTTATCTTCTTCGTTGTTTATTTCAGCACTCATCATGTCTGCTGAACCATCAACTGAGCAAGCCATCAAGGCCCTACAGGCTCAGAATGCCCAATTCCAAGAGTTGTTCATGAATCTAGCTAAGGGTCAGCAAGATCTGAAGACCCTGATTCTGAAAGAGAAGAAGAAGAAGAAGAAAAGGACAGTCCTGTTTAACACAGGTCACAGGTTTGGAAACAGGCTTCGGGATGAAGTTGATTTGACCACCTCATCTGGAGGGAAAGATAGTCAGGAAGAAAGGAGGGCTCCTAGCCCTGTGGTCTCAGACAATGAGACAGACTTCGACGAAGACCAGTATCCTCCGGCCGAGGATAGATACAAACAACTGGAGGACCGTTTGAGTGCGATAGAGGTACAAAAAGTGCCTGGTATGGATTTTGGTGATCTAGGTCTATCATCTGGGGTGGTGATTCCCCATAAATTCAAAGCACCAACCTTTGCTAAGTATGACGGAGTTTCTTGTCCGAAACTGCACCTCCGGTCATATGTAAGGAAGATTCAGCCGTACACCACTGATAAGAACCTATGGATCCACTTCTTTCAAGACAGTCTCTCAGGGACTCAGCTTGAATGGTTTTACCAGTTGGACGGAGCCAGTATCCGCAGTTGGGAAGATTTGGCTACTGCTTTCTACAGGCAGTACCAATACAATTTCGACCTTGCTCCCACGCGTACCCAACTCCAGGGTATGTCTATAGGAACGAGTGAAGGTTTCAAAGATTATGCTCAGAAGTGGAGGGACCTCGCCGGAAGAGTGCAACCACCCTTGGTTGATCAGGAGCTTGTGGATATGTTTCCGGGGACCTTGTCTGGTCCATTTTTCAACCATCTGATTGGAAGCTCTTCGTCTGGGTTTACAGAGCTAATCATGACCGGTGAAAGTATTGAGGCTGGTATTAAGGCTGGTAAGATACAAAAGGGTGCCTCATCAAGCACCAAGAAGAAGCCCTTTAAGAAAGAGTCCAGTGTTGTCTACAGTTCGAAAAGACATAATAGACCTGAACACCGCCAAGCTGTTAATGCGATTGTTATTTCAAGACCGGCCGGTGCTCCTCAGCACAATAATCAACAAAAGGACGAGAGACCTCGGATACAATTCACCCGTCTCAGCATGACGTTGTCTCAGATTCTGCCGCAGCTATTTAAAACCAAAATGGTGATTCCAAGGGAAGCCCCGAAGAATCCAAATACAACATCACCTAAGTATAACCCTAATGCCCGCTGTGCTTTTCACTCTGATAGCTCGGGGCATGATACAGATGATTGTTTGGCTTTGAAGAACAAAATACAGGACTTAATTGATGCTAAAGAGATTGAGTTCGAGGCGCCCGAAAGACCTAATGTTGTGACTGCTCCTATGCCCAAGCATGGAGTGAATGCTATAGATGAAGACTCGTTTGTGGTTTCTGTGAATGATATTTCTACCCCTTTGATGACTGTGAAGAAGAACCTTTTGCTAGCCAGTTTATTTCCGGGCTGTGACGAAGGTTGCCGTATGTGTTCTGCCCTACCAACCGGTTGCCATCTTTTGAAGTCAGGTGTCCAACGCCTGATGGATAGTAAAGAAATTCTGTTTGAGAAGATTGTTATTCCTTTGGTTCCTGCTGAAGAAGTTGCCATCATTACCATTTTTGACAATTCTTCCAAGGCTCCCTCGAGGAAGCCTGTTAGAATTACATATGTTCTAAGAATCGCACCATTGATCATCACTGTTCCGGGGCCCATCCCCTACACCTCTGATAAAGTTGTCCCTTGGCACTACGGGGCTGATGTTTATTTTCATGGAGTTAAACAAGAGTTAGATGCTGATACTGACATCAGCAATATTGTTGGACCTGCTAAATTCACCCGCAGCGGAAGACTTTTCTCGCCTGATATCTCTCCACCAACTGCCCGAAAGCCTGTTGTTATTACACCTGCCAGTGTACCTGCTACTATTCCTGTTAAAGTTCCTATTCTTACCCCTGTCGCCGAGTCATCTGACACTCAGGGCAAAGGGATCACCAGTGAGCCTGCCCAGACGGAGGCACCAAAGACAATTACTGTTGAAGCTTCTAGGCAAGAGATGAAAGAGATTCTGAAGATCATCAAAAAGAGTGACTACAATGTAGTTGAACAGCTGGGGTAAACCCTGTCCAAGATCTCTATGTTGTCACTGTTGTTATGCTCAGAGGCCCATGCCAAAGCTCTGATTGCATTCCTGAAGATTGCACACATACCGCCAGAAACGTCAGCTGATCAGTTTAAAGATTGCGTGGCTAGTCTGACTGCTGATAATGGGTTGGGTTTCTCTGACGCCGATTTGACTGCTAAAGGGAAGAATCACAATGATTCCCTGCATGTCTCCATTGAATGCAGGGGCACTACTCTTGCTCATGTATTGGTGGATACTGGTTCCTCGTTGAATGTTTTGCCTAAGAAAGCTCTAGACCGGTTGGACTGTGAAGGGTTGGAGTTGAAACCAAGCAACATTGTCGTTAGGGCCTTTGATGGGTCTAAGAGGATGGTGCACAGAGAAGTTGATATCTCGATTAAGGTTAGTTCTCAGGTTTTTTCCTCTACATTCTATGTGATGGACATTCGACCATCTTATTCTTGTTTGCTGGGTCGCCCATGGATCCACAAAGCTGGGGCAGTAACCTCAACGCTCCACCAGAAGCTGAAGTACCCGGTCAAAGGGAAGATTGTGACAGTACAAGGAGAAGAGGAGTACATGGTGAGCCACCTCAACTCTTTCCGATATGTAGAGATGGATGGGGAGTTCATTGAGACCCCGTTTCAAGATTTTGAAGAGGTTCCCCAGACACTGGTATCAACTGAGACTGTTGTTGAAGATTCTCCTATGAAGATGGCTTCCTTCAAGGATGTACGGGCTGTTGTCAAGAAAGATGGGTGTGCGAATTGGGGCCAACTCCCTGATTTTGCACAGAATTCTAACAAGTTTGGTTTGGGTTTCACTGCAGAAGCTCAAAGGGTTGTTCGGAATGCACGGATCAGAAGACCTCTCGTGTTCATCAGCAATTCAAGAGTAAATGCCATTGAAGACGATGTTGAAGAGTCTGAGTTCGACAGTTGGATCTATCCTACGACCGACGGTGGACCAAGAAACTGGACAATAAAGGACTTCATCCCTATTTCTTTTGTTACTCAGTAATGAAACTTTTTGTTTTTAATTTGTAATAGACAATGCTTGGAACTTTACGGCCCGGTGTCTTACCCAGGGCACCGTGGCTTCATTTGTGAGGGCTTTATGTGTGTCATTTTCATATATCATTAATAAAAGCATTGGACGTTTCTTGCATTTCAAATTTTGCGCTCCTTGATTTTCTTTTATTATATATTGCAAAACAGCTATTTTACACACACTCACATATACAGGTCTACATCCACTCTGGATCTCACTAGTAACGACTCTGCTACTTCCAGTTATAACTGCGAAAATCCGATCAACTTAGCCGAAGACGAAGGTGAAGATGATTGCGAAGTGCCTGGTGAACTTGCAAGACTATTACTCCAGGAAGATAGGGTTATTCAGCCGCACGAAGAGCCGGTGGAATCAGTAAATCTGGGTACAGAGGCAGACAAGAAAGACGTCAAGATCGGTGCCAATATGGAGCTTAGTGTGAAGCAACGATTGATTCAGATGATGCGCGACTATGTTAAGATCTTTGCCTGGTCTTACAAAGACATGCCTGGTTTGGATACTGATATTATGGTTCATCGCCTGCCTACCAAGGAAGACTGTCCTCCAGTGAAACAGAAGGTCCGCCGAATGCGCCCAGAGATGTCTGAGACAATCAAGGCTGAGGTTATGAAATAGTTTGATGCCGGTTTTCTAGCAGTTACTTCTTACCCCCAGTGGGTGGCCAATGTGGTTCCTGTACCGAAGAAGGATGGTAAGGTTCGAATGTGTGTTGACTACAGGGATTTGAACAGGGCGACCCCCAAAGATGATTTCCCTTTGCCTCATATCGACGTTCTGGTTGACAACACCGCTCAGCATAAGGTATTCTCCTTTATGGATGGTTTCTCCAGTTATAATCAGATTAAAATGGCTCCCGAAGACATGGAGAAGACCACTTTTGTTACTCAGTGGGGTACCTTTTGCTACAAGGTCATGCCTTTTGGATTGAAGAACGTTGGGGCAACATATCAGCGTGCCATGGTTGCTTTGTTTCATGACATGATCCATCATGAGATTAAGGTATACGTTGATGACATGTGTAGGTGTTTAGGTATTGGCTTGCATTTTTGGTAAAACCCAAATGTATGTGTGAATGTCATGACTGATGTCATAACATTCTAGTGCAGTTTGTACTGTCTCATTAGGTACCTTTGCAGAAACATATTGTAATTGAAGTACTGATGTTTATAAGTGTGTATCTGAGCATTTTGCAAAATGATCACATTTTGCTAAATCAGTAGACAGGTTTTCTCATATGTCATAACAGATGTTATGACATCCTGTTCTGAACTAACAGGTTTGCAGGATGGATAAGTCTGAGTTTTTTCAGGAAATAACTCAGTCTTTCCTGAACAGAATCCTGCGTTTTCTGAGGGGTAACCTAGCTCAACCCTAACCTGGTTAATAAAGTCCTGTGACCTGGTCTTTAGGTCAAACGGAATCAACCCTAGGATTTTGGAAACCCTAACTGAAGTTGCAGCTGCTATATATTCAACAGAGCTGTTGTTTTTCAAGGATCGCTCTTTATTGATCAGAAGATCATTTGTAATCTGTATAGATTTGATTATTGTACTCCAAGCAATTATCATTGTGATAAGTTCCTTGGAATAGGTTTCTAATTGTAAGGGTTGTGTAGCACTCAAAGCTTTGAAGCAAGAGTGTTTGAATGTTCCTTGACTAAAGCTGTGAAGCAGAGTCAAGTTAGTTGTGCGCATCTCTCAAAGCTGTGAAGCACGAGTGATTGTGTTGCTTGATTAAAAAGCTGTGAAGCTTAATCAAGTGTTTGTTTGTTGAAGAGTGTCTTCATCAATTCTTAAGTAAAATTGGTTTATGTATCACTGCTGTGATTGAGGGGGAGTGAGTAGGAACTCAGGTTTAAGTTGTACTTAGATTGGAATTGCATTGGGTAGGTCTTAAGTGAAGGAGATAAATTGGTTGGTTTATTCCTGAATTAACATCTCTTATAGTGGATTCTCTCCCTGGCTTGGTAGCCCCCAGAGTAGGTGTTGTTGCACACTGAACTGGGTAAACAATTGACTGTGTTCTTTATTGCTTTTGTATTTACTGTCATATAGTAAGTCAGATACGGTGTCATAACATTGAACGTGACATTAAGTATCTGCAGCCAGAATTTCAATTGGCATCAGAGCAGGCACCCTGCCTGTATTACTGGGTGAGATCTAGGGATATCACTTTCTGGCACTATGGACAAAGAAGGAGTTTTTGGAAATAGACCACCCATTCTGGATGGAACTAATTATGACTACTGGAAACCTCGTATGATTGCCTTCCTAAAATCCCTGGACAAAAAGGCTTGGAGAGCTGCTGACAAAGGATGGATTCATCCCACCATAACTGAGAAAGATGGGACAATCAGTCTGAAGCCTGAGGAAGATTGGAGTAAAGAAGAAGATGAGTTAGCTCTGGGAAATGCAAAAGCTCTAAATGCCTTGTTCAATGGAATTGATAGAAACATTTTCAGACTAGTACATCAATATGAACTGGCCAAGGAAGTTTGGGACACTCTCAGAACTACTCATGAGGGCACTTCCAAAGTAAAAATGTCAAGGCTTCAGATGTTGACCACTAAGTTTGAGAATCTAAAAATGATGGAAGATGAAACCATTCATGAGTTTCACATGAACATCTTGGAGATTGCCAACACCTCAGGAGCACTGGGAGAAAAAATGTCAGAAGAAAAACTGGTGAGGAAGATTCTCAGATCCTTGCCTAAAAGATTTGCAATGAAGGTAACTGCCATAGAGGAAGCCCAGGACATTAGCAAGTTGAAAGTGGATGAACTTATTGGGTCTCTTCAGACTTTTGAGATGGGAATCACTGATAATGGTGTCAAAAAGAACAAGAGCATAGCACTTATGTCCAACACTGATGTTGAAGAAAACATTTCAGAAGCTGTAGCCATGCTTGGAAGACAGTTCAACAAACTCATCAAAAGAATAGATCCAAAGTCAAGGTCTAATGTTCATAACATTTCCTCTAACATTGACAGTTCCAGCAGAAGACCAAGGTCAGAAGAGAAGGGAATTCAAGGCAGAGGAATTCAATGCCATGGTTGTGAAGGATATGGGCATATTCGAGCTGAATGTCCTACCTTTCTTAAGAAACAAAAAGGAATGACAGTTACTTGGTCTGACTGTGATTCAGAAAGTAATTCTGAAGAAGAGACTGCCAAACGAGTTACTGCTTTAACTGGTGTTTGTACCTCTGAAAGTGACATCAGTGATGAAGAGGTGACTTTTGAAGAACTGGCTGATACTTACAAGGAATTGTGTATCAGAAGTACTGAAGTCTGTGTGCAGAATGAGAAACAATCAAAACTCATCATAAAGATGGAGGCTGAAAAAAGGGCAAACCTTGAAACTATAAGTCATCTAGAAGGAGAAGTTCAATTGCTGAACTCACAACTGAATCAAATGACCAAATCTGTCAAGATGTTGACAAATGGAACAGACAAATTGGAAGAGATCCTTCAGGTTGGACAAAATGTGGGAAATAAATCTGGTCTAGGATTTATGGAAGCAACGAAATCTGGTTCTGGTAAGCAAATGTCAAAACAGATGTCTCAACACAACTCTCGACATCAGGAACAGAAACATATGAGGAAAAGGTACCAAAGATGGAAATGTCATCATTGTGGTAGATATGGCCACATAAAGCCCTTCTGCTTCAGATTACATGGATACCCTAATCAGAACTCAGGTGTCAAACCTAAGTCTAAAAAGGTACCACATGCTCCTCAATGGAAGAAAAAGGCTACTGCACTGATAGCTCACACTTCCCTGAGGGTCTCTGCAAAGGAAGACTGGTACTTTGACAGTGGATGTTCCAGACATATGACTGGAATCAAGAACCTCCTCAATAATGTTAAGCCTCACACCACCAGTTTTGTGACCTTTGGAGATGGGGCTAAAGGTGAAATCAAAGGAGTTGGTGATTTGGACTGCCCTGGAGTTCCAAGTCTGAATGAAGTACTGCTGGTGAAAGGGTTGACCGCTAATCTCATTAGTATCAGTCAACTGTGTGATCTAGAATTCAAGGTCAACTTCTCAAAATCTGAATGCCTTGTAATCAATGACAAACAAGAGATAGTAATGAAAGGAGTCAGATCCAAAGACAACTGTTACTTGTGGGAGGCTGAGAACACTAATTTCTCATCTGTGTGTTCCATTGCAAAAGAAGAAAAAGAGGTGAAACTGTGGCACCAAAAACTTGGCCATCTTCATCTAAGGGGTATGAAGAGGATTATCTCCTTGGAGGCAGTCAGAGGGATTCCAAAACTGCAAATTGATGAAGGAAGAGTTTGTGGTGAATGTCAGGTTGGTAAGCAGACTAGGATGTCACATCCAAAGTCAAGACATCTGACCACCTCTAAGGTTCTAGAACTCCTCCATATGGATCTGATGGAACCAATGCAAGTAGAGAGTCTTGGTGGTAAAAGATATGCCTATGTGGTTGTGGATGATTTTTCCAGATTCACCTGGATTAATTTCATTAGGGAAAAATCAGATGCATTTGAAGTTTTTAGAGAACTGTGCAAGAGAATTCAAAGAGAGAAGGAAGGATGTATTGTCAGAATCAGAAGTGATCATGGCAAGGAATTTGAAAACAGCAAGTTTGATGACTTCTGTTCTTCAGAAGGAATCCGTCATGAGTTTTCTTCTCCCATAACACCTCAGCAAAATGGAGTTGTGGAAAGAAAAAACAGGACCATACAAGAATCTGCCAGAGCAATGTTACATGCCAAAAGACTTCCTATGTATTTTTGGGCTGAAGCTATGAATACAGCTTGCTATGTTCATAACAGGGTCACCTTGAGAAAGGGAACCTCATCCACCATATATGAACTCTGGAAAGGAAGAAAACCAACTGTGAAGTACTTCCATGTGTTTGGCAGCAAATGCTATATTCTGACTGATCGTGAACAAAGAAGAAAACTGGACCCCAAAAGTGATGAAGGCATATTTCTAGGATACTCCTCAAACAGCAGAGCTTATAGAGTATTCAACTCCAGAACCAAAACCATGATGGAATCAATAAATGTTATAATTGGTGACTATCATGAAGAAATAGATGTTCCTTGTACTGTTGAGACATTCTTTGAGACTTCAACCCAACAAGATGACCTACCCAACTCCACCACAACAGAATCTGAATCAAAGGAAGCTAGCAAGATTCCTTCCATCAGAATTCAGAAGGATCATCCAAAAGAGCTCATCATAGGAGATCCCAATAGTGGAGTCATCACAAGATCTAGAGAAATCATCTCAAACTCTTATTTTGTGTCCAAAATGGAACCAAGAAATGTCAAGGAAGCCTTAACTGATGAATATTGGATTGGTGCAATGCAAGATGAACTGAACCAATTCAAGCAACATAAAGTTTGGGAACTGGTTCCTAGACCTGAAGGAACTAACATCATTGGGACAAAATGGATATTCAAGAACAAGTCAGATGCTGAAGGAGTTGTCACCAAAAATAAGGCAAGACTTGTTGCTCAAGGATACACCCAGGTTGAAGGGGTTGACTTTGATGAAACCTTTGCACCTGTAGCCAGGTTGGAATCAATCAGACTCTTGTTGTCAATTGCTTGTCTTCTGAAGTTCAAGTTATTTCAGATGGATGTGAAAAGTGCCTTTCTAAATGGGTACTTAAATGAGGAAGCTTATGTGGAACAACCTAAAGGTTTTGTGGATCCAACCCATCCTGATCATGTCTACAAATTGAGAAAAGCTTTATATGGCCTGAAACAAGCTCCTAGAGCATGATATGACAGGTTAACAAAGTTTCTCTCAGACAAAGGCTACAGAAAAGGAGGCTTGGACAAAACTCTCTTTGTCAAAACTGAAGGAGGGAAGTTGATGGTTGCCCAAATATATGTTGATGACATAGTGTTTGGAGGAATGTCAGAACATATGGTTAAACACTTTGCTGACCAGATGCAGGCTGAATTTGAAATGAGTCTCATGGGAGAACTAACTTATTTTCTTGGACTACAAGTCTCACAGATGGAGGACTCAATCTTCTTATCTCAAAGCAAGTATGCTAAGAATATTGTAAAGAAGTTTGGTATGGAGAATGCAAGTCACAAAAGGACTCCTGCTCCTACTCATCTAAAGCTTTCCAAAGATTAAAGTGGGGTTAAGGTGGATCAAAGTCTGTACAGAAGCATGATAGGAAGCTTGTTGTACTTAACTGCCAGCAGACCTGATATTGCCTTTGCAGTTGGAGTTTGTGCTAGATACCAAGTTGATCCCAAAGTCAGTCATATCAATCAAGTGAAGAGAATTTTGAAGTATGTAAGTGGTACTTACAACTATGGATTGATGTATATTCATGGCTGTGAACCAGCTCTGACTGGCTACTGTGATGCTGATTGGGCTGGTAGTGCTGATGATAGAAAAAGCACCTCTGGAGGATGTTTCTTCTTGGGAAGTAATCTGGTTTCCTGGTTCAGCAAGAAACAGAATTGTGTGTCTCTTTCCACTGCTGAAGCTGAATACATTGCAGCTGGTAGTAGCTGCTCTCAAATGATATGGATGAAACAGATGCTCACTGAGTATAATGTCACACAAGATGTTATGACATTGTACTGTGACAATCTAAGTACAATCAACATATCCAAGAATCCCATTCAGCATAGCAGGACCAAACATATTGACATACGACATCACTTTATCAGAGACCTTGTAGAAGAGAAGACAATCAAATTGGAACATGTTGCCACTGAGCTATAGCTGACTGACATTTTTACCAAGGCTCTGGATGCAAATCAATTTGAAAACTTAAGGGGTAAGCTGGGTATTTGCCAACATGAGGAATTGTAGCAATTAATTTTGCTTAAAACAAGGATCAAAGGACTTATGCCTGTTCTGATTGGTTTAAAATTGTATTTTCTCATTTCCTACAATTCTTTTAAGAAGTTGAATAGACACTCCCTTGATTCCCTCCTCTCTCGTCTCCTCATCAAAACCAGTCTCTCAATCAGAAATTTCTCCTCAGTTGCTGTTGGTCCTCTAAAACTGTCAAAATGTCTCAAACACCATCATCATCCAATACGACCATTTCAACCTCTTCCTCTGATCAAGATTCTGGGACAATCTCTTCTTGTCTGGACTCTGACGTTCTGGAGATCTCTTCTCATAGAAAAGTGGGAACTAACCCCACCAAGGTCAAAGAGTTGAGAACAAGACATGCAGGAAAGCCCCAAGCTTCTGCCTCTGGTAATCCATCTCATCCTTCTTCTTCAGTTCCCCCTGAAATTGCAAATAGGGAAGGGACAGCCTATGTTAATCAAGCAATAGCAAAAATTGTTTCAAGAATTCTGAACGAGAACCACTCAGTTCCTGGCATTTCTGTTCCTTTGAACCAAGAAAGCTCAAATGCTGAAACAAATCCAGATGTCTCTAAGAATGTTGAGACATCAAACAAAGAAAAGAATGCTGACATTACTCACAAGAAAAGAAAGAAGCCTGAATCCTCTAGATCTGATGACAGTGCTTGAAGGTTGGTTGCTGATATCTGGTGGAGTTTGGAAGTGTATTCAGTTATTTTCTGCTGCTGATCTTATTATTTTGTTTTGGAACTGTATAATTTTATGAACTTGTATCTTTGGCCCATTTGTGGCTAAAGAGGGGGAGAATATTTTGGTACTTACTTAATTAGTACTTGACATTCTATTTTTCTGCTGTCACTTATTTCTGCTGCTATCTATCTCTGATTGTTTAGGGTCTTTAGCCAAAAATCTGCCAAAGGGGGAGTTTGTAGGTGTTTAGGTATTGGCTTGCATTTTTGGTAAAACCCAAATGTATGTGTGAATGTCATGACTGATGTCATAACATTCTAGTGCAGTTTGTACTGTCTCATTAGGTACCTTTGCAGAAAAATATTGTAATTGAAGTACTGATGTTTATAAGTGTGTATCTGAGCATTTTGCAAAATGATCACATTTTGCTAAATCAGTAGACAGGTTTTCTCAGATGTCATAACAGATGTTATGACATCCTGTTCTGAACTAACAGGTTTGCAGGATGGATAAGTCTGAGTTTTTTCAGGAAATAACTCAGTCTTTCCTGAACAGAATCCTGCGTTTTCTGAGGGGTAACCTAGCTCAACCCTAACCTGGTTAATAAAGTCCTGTGACCTGGTCTTTAGGTCAAACGGAATTAACCCTAGGATTTTGGAAACCCTAACTGAAGTTGCAGCTGCTATATATTCAACAGAGCTGCTGTTTTTCAAGGATCTCTCTTTATTGATCAGAAGATCATTTGTAATCTGTATAGATTTGATTATTGTACTCCAAGCAATTATCATTGTGATAAGTGCCTTGGAATAGGTTTCTAATTGTAAGGGTTGTGTAGCACTCAAAGCTTTGAAGCAAGAGTGTTTGAATGTTCCTTGACTAAAGCTGTGAAGCAGAGTCAAGTTAGTTGTGCGCATCTCTCAAAGCTGTGAAGCACGAGTGATTGTGTTGCTTGATTAAAAAGCTGTGAAGCTTAATCAAGTGTTTGTTTGTTGAAGAGTGTCTTCATCAATTCTTAAGTAAAATTGGTTTATGTATCACTGCTGTGATTGAGGGGGAGTGAGTAGGAACTCAGGTTTAAGTTGTACTTAGATTGGAATTGCATTGGGTAGGTCTTAAGTGAAGGAGATAAACTGGTTGGTTTATTCCTGAATTAACATCTCTTATAGTGGATTCTCTCCCTGGCTTGGTAGCCCCCAGAGTAGGTGTTGTTGCACACTGAACTGGGTAAACAATTGACTGTGTTCTTTATTGCTTTTGTATTTACTGTCATATAGTAAGTCAGATACGGTGTCATAACATTGAACGTGACATTAAGTATCTGCAGCCAGAATTTCAACATGATTGTAAGATCCCAGACTGAGGAGGAGCACCTTGACCACCTTCAGAAGCTGTTTGACAGGTTGAAGTTGTACAAGCTGAGGTTAAACCTGAACAAGTGCACCTTCGGGGTGAAATCTGGTAAGCTGTTGGGTTTCGTCGTAAGCGACAAAGGTATTCAAGTGGATCCTGCGAAAGTGAAGGCTATACAGGAGATGCCAGCTACCAGAACAGAGAAAGAAGTCAGAGGTTTTCTGGGACGTCTGAATTACATTGCCCGGTTCATCTCGCACCTGACTTCTACTTGTGAGCCAATCTTCAGGTTACTGAAGAAAGATCAAGTAGTACGTTGGAACGATGAATGTCAGGCCGCTTTCGAAAGGATCAAAGAGTATCTCCAAGAGCCACCTATTCTAATGCCACCAGTTGAAGGGAGACCTTTGATCTTATACTTGACAGTACTCGACAACTCAATGGGGTGTGTGCTGGGTCAACATGACGAGTCTGGCCGAAAAGAGCTTGCTATTTATTACCTTAGAAAAAAGTTTACCGACTGCGAGACCCGATACTCGTTGCTCGAGAAAACTTACTGCACTTTGGCATGGGCTGCTCGCCGGTTGAGACAGTATATGTTGACTCACACTACTCTGTTGATATCAAAGATGGATCCAATCAAGTATATCTTCGAGAAGCCTGCCTTGTCCGGAAGAATAGCAAGATGGCAGATGATCTTGACTGAGTATGACATACAATACACGACTCAAAAGGCAATCAAGGGAAGTGTGTTGGCAGACCATTTGGCACACCAGGCAGTGGATGATTACCAGTCTATGAACTTTGAATTCCCGGACGAGAACATCATGGTGGTAACTGATTGTGAGACACCTGGACCGGATGAAGGACCTGAGGAAAGATCCCAATGGTCTATGTACTTTGATGGAGCTTCAAATGCTTTGGGAAATGGCATTGGCGCCGTGATCATATCTCCTAAAGGCTCTCATACTCCGTTCACCGCCCGACTATGTTTCAACTGCACCAACAATATGGCGGAGTATGAAGCGTGCATCATGGGTCTTCGAGCAGCAATTGACCTAAGGATTAAGTTTCTAAGTGTCTTCGGAGATTCCGCTCTCGTGATCAGTCAGATCAAAGGCGAGTGGGATACGAAACACCCAAATCTTATTCCTTACAAGGAGTATGTATTGACGTTGCTTCCCCATTTCGAGGAGATAACCTTTGAACACTTCCCTAGAGAGGAGAATCAGTTGGCGGACACGCTGGCTACGATGTCTTCTATGTTCAAAGTCAATTGGGACAACGAGGCTCCTCGGATTATCATTGAAAGATTGGACGAACCTGCACATTGCTGTGACAATGAGACTGAAGAGGTAACAGAAAAGCCCTAGTTTCACGAAGTAAAAAGGTATCTTGAAGCTCAGGAGTACCCCGAGGGTGCATCTGTTAATGACAAGAAGTTTCTGAGGAGGTTCGCGGAAAAGTTCTTAATCAACAATGGCATCCTTTACAAGCGTAACCATGATTCTACCTTACTGCGATGTGTGGATAAGAATGAGGCAGGAAGGATCATGGCAGAATTACATGAAGGTACTTTCGGGACTCATTCCAGTGGACACACCATGGCAAAGAAAATCCTTCGGGCAGGATATTATTGGTCCACAATGGAAGCCGACTGTTATCAGCATTCTCGGACATGTCACAAGTGCCAAGTCTATGCTGATAAGGTGCACATACCTTCAGTTCCTCTGAACATCTTGACAGCTCCTTGGCCTTTTGCAATGTGGGGCATTGATATGATCGGCAAGATCAGACCTACGGCATCCAACGGACATTGTTTCATCCTAGTAGCAATCGATTACTTTACAAAGTGGGTTGAAGCAGCTTCCTTTGCTACAATAACCAAGAACGTCGTAGCACGGTTTTCCGGCACAATCTGATATGTCATATGGTGTACCAGAGAGGATCATTATGGACAATGGTACCAATCTTAACAACATGATGATCATTGAGCTCTGCAAGCAGTTCAAGATACAGCATCACAACTCTTCTCCTTACCGGTCGAAGATGAATGGGGCTGTTGAAGCGGCTAATAAGAACATTAAGAAGATCGTGCAGAAGATGACGGTGACATATAAAGACTGGCATGAGATGTTACCATTTGCTCTTCATGGGTACTGTACCTCAGCACGGACGTCAACAGGGGCAACACCTTATTCCTTGGTATATGGTATGGAGGAAGTCTTGCCCATTGAAGTTCAGATACCCTCTCTCTGAATCATGAAGGACGCAGGTTTGAGTGAAGATGACTGGATTCAGACCCGGCTTGATCAGCTAAACTTAATCGATGAAAAGAGACTTACTGCTATTTGTCATGGTCAGATGTACCAAAAACGGATGATCAAGGCATTTAACAAGAAGGTTAGACAACAAGAGTATCAAGTTGGGGACCTGGTTATCAAGTGCATCATATTACCTCAAGGTGATCCCAGGGGAAAATGGACCCCTACTTATGAAGGACCATTTGTGGTTAAGAACATTTTCTCAGGAGGAGCTATGATTCTAACCACCATGGATGGTGACGACCTTCCTCACCCCGTCAATGCAGACATAGTGAAAAGATACTACGCATAATCAAAGACCCGCTAGGTTGACTGGCCTAGGCAAAAATAAGGGCTTCCCGACGAACCAAAAGGGTTCGGGCAAAAATAAGGGATGAAAATGAAAAATTTGTACACCCGGCAAGTCGAAAACCTGAAAAGGGGGCTTGGGAAAAAAAGGGTATCCCGGTGGACTGAAAACCCGAAAGGGAAGTCTAGGAAAAAATTAGGGATCAAAGCGTAACACTGTGTCTCAATGGATCACCTTGCATCCAGACTTCGGTATCAACTATCATGCTCGGACGACACTAATCAATCTGATCTACCTTCAACCAAGTAGCAAAGCGATAAGATGCTCGAAGACATAAGGGAAATATCAGAGTTGGAACCCAGTGGGATCATTCACATAGCTGTTTTGTTTTCTTTTCACAAATTTTATAAATTCTATTTGCTCAGCGGCGTTCTCTTACTAGGACGCCAACCTCTTGTACAAAACGCCTATTTTCAGGCCAAATTTCAAAATTAATACAATTCATTTTCAAAGAAATTTCAAACTGTTTTTCCTTTATCTGTTTTGTTTTGCAAAGAACGTCCAATGTTCATTTTTGATATATGCATTTGACATTAATTGCTACTCATGAATATTTAAATACGAAACAAAAGTCGATTACAGGTAATATCAGAAACAGGGGCAATAAAATTTTTCCAAACTGTATAGTTGCTTTGTCCACCAGGTACAAGGTAGATTCAGCTGAAGAATAACGGCTAAGGTACTTTCACTCCCCGCAGAGTAAAACAGTAATGATAGCTCTCCCCAGCCGAGACTTGCAACTATGAACGAATCAGCAATACTCTCCCCAAGCAGAGTTAATCTACCATCAGCCCTAAAAAGGCTTGATATCCCCGACAATCTTAATATTCCTTGGCAGAGTATAAGAATGTTCCCCGGCAGAATACAAGATACCTCCCAATGGAGTCAATATTCCCCAGCACAGTCTGAAAAAGCTTCCCCAACGGAGTTGAAGCATCATCCCCAGCAGACTCTGGAAGTTTATTCCCAGCGGAGTACAAAATAAATCTCCCCAACCAAGTTCAAAGGATCATTCCCAGCTGAATTCAGAGGATTATCCCCACAAGAGTCTAAAGGGTTATCCCCAGCAAGTCGCAACTGAAAGATCATCCCCAACGAAGTCCGTTCCCTTCACAGATAGGAATTCAATCCTTCAGCAGAGCATCTCTTCCCCACAGAGTAATCTCCTCATCAGTTTATCCCCCAACAGAGTTATGTTCTCCTGCAGGTCTATTCTCGCAACCATCTTCGTTCACCATCCCAAGCGGAAGCGAAGAATTCAACTCTTGTCTCCAGCAGCTCCGGGATTTATTTTCCCCAGCTAGAAACATTACATCTCCATACATCATGATACATACATATACGCATCATATAACACAATATCATTTATTTTGAGAACATCATTTCTTGATCCATATCATGCATTGCATATGACTGACCTTTACCTTTCAGGAAAGATACAGTTAACATTCTCAGCTATGTCGAAGACCTTCTCTGGTTCAGTCAGATCGACCCTAAGATCTCCCTGATTCGTATTCCAGTTGAAGTTATTCCAATACTTTTGTCTAGTCCAGTTAAATCGATCCTAAGATTTTTCTGATGCCGATCTAGTCAAAGTTAACCCAAGACCTTCTCTGGTTCAGTTAGATCGACCCTAAGATCTCCCTGATTCGTATTCCAGTTGAAGTTATTCCAAGACTTTTGTCTAGTCTAGTTAAATCGATCCTAAGATTTTTCTGATGCCGATCTAGTCAAAGTTAACCCAAGACCTTCTCTGGTTCAGTCAGATCGACCCTAAGATCTCCCTGATTCGTATTCTAGTTGAAGTTATTCCAAGACTTTTGTCTAGTCCAGTTAAATCGATCCTAAAATTTTTCTGATGCCGATTTAGTCAAAGTTAACCCAAGACCTTCTCTGGTTCAGTCAGATCGACCCTAAGATCTCCCTGATTCGTATTCCAGTTGAAGATATTCCAAGACCTTGTCTAGTCCAATTAAATCGACCCTAAGATTTTTCTGATGCCGATCCAGTCAAAATTAATCCAAGACCTTGTCTGGTCCAGTTAAATCGATCCTAAGATTTTTCTGATGCCGATCCCGTCAAAGTTAATCCAAGACCTTGTTTGGTCCAGTTAAATCGACCCTAAGATTTTTCTGATGCCAATCCAGTCAAAGTTAATCCAAGACCTTGTCTGGTCCAGTTAAATCGACCCTAAGATTTTTATGATGCCGATCCAGTCAAAGTTAATCCAAGACCTTGTCTGGTCCAGTTAAATCGACCCTAAGATTTTTCTGATGCCGATCCAGTCAAAGTTAATCCAAGACCTTGTCTGGTCCAGTTAAATCGACCCTAAGATTTTTCTGATGCCGATCCAGTCAAAGTAAATCCAAGACCTCCTCTGGTTCAGTTAGATCGACGATAAGATCTCCTTGATTCCTATTCCAGTCGAAGTTCAGACCACCTATCAACAGTCTCCAAATGGCATCTGTAATCCCATTCCCAACATCACCAGGCTGATATCACTTCATGCGAGTGCAAATTTCTGGGCACTCTAGTGTTCAATCATCTTCCACCTTCAGATCACGAAAGGCCCGAAAGCTAGTCTATATCCTCAGGTTTAAGAAAATTGAACAGGGGTAGCTGTTGTACCCCAAAATTTTCCCTCCTATATTTCTCAAAACATGGCAAGAAAAATCTCCAAGTGGCTCAAGATTGCTCAAGAGTTGGACAGTCAAGCTATCTCCTAAGGCAGTCAACTTCAAATTAGGATTTTGTGTTGCATCAAGGTCCTTGCATCCAAATGACCTCAAGTGCTCCCCAATGTCCTAATATGTTCTCAAGATCATCCATGTCAAATTTCAAGCCTTGCAGAGGAAGTTTGGTCAATCAATTGCTCAAGAGATCCAAAAATCGATTGTACTAGGGCAAAAGTCAACTGTGGCCCAAATACAGTCAAACTTCAAGATTTTTTGTCAACATTCTCATTTTGAATTATATTTCATCATTTGATCAAGGGTTGATCATGATTCATCAAGGATTGCTCAAAATTCCTCAAGACTCAAAAGTTGCTAAATTAGGATTTTGTAGGAAAAGTCAACTCAACTTTGACCAAGCATAACTTTCTCATACTTTATGGGAAATGACCCATCCAAATCTCATTTTGAAGAGGATGCAATTTCCTACAATCCATCTTCATACCCCAATATCAGAAAATAAACTCACAAAAAGTTACAAATTTGGACATTATAGGTCATTTTTGAAAGTCAACAAAAACACATTTTTTGCCAAAGCTTATAACTTGAGAATGGAATATTAAAATGATATGAGACAAAAGGGTTGGTTAGAGGACATCTCAAGCTTTCTAAAAAGTCCAAGAACACTTCCAAAAGTTCAAAATTGAAGAAGTTATGCATTGTTGAAGTTGGGCATTTTTGCAAAATTGCCAAAAGTCAACTATCCCCAAAACTTCAAATTTTGTCAAATGGGCCCATTCTTTTCCACTTGATTTGATCTTGTCACACCACAAACGTGTCCTAGCTTCAGCCGTGTGACCATTTATCAATTTTATTATTTAATTTGATTTTTTAATGAATTATTTCATTTTAAATCAATTTAAATCAAATAAAATCCAAACATTGATTATTTGATCTCCTTTTGGTTATTTCAGGACCTAATCATCATCATTATCATGATCAAATTCGTATCATACATTCCATATGCAAAAAGATTGGATTTTGGACAAAATTGGAAGGTTATCAATGGTGAATCAAATCAAATCTCCAAGCATTGATGTACAAGGATTCAGTCCACAAAAGTTAACCTAATACATTTCACATTACATATACAAGCCAAAGGATACGAATTCAAGGGCTAGAGGCTACAGAATCATCAAAAGCAAACTTGAAAAATTGCCAAAAATTGTGAAACTGAAATCGTGCATAGAGGCAAGTTTAGGGGCAAATCTCCATACTAATCAATTACTGGACCATCCTTGAAGCGAAACCAATCCAAAACCAGTCTCCATACGCGCCCAGAAGCTTTGTAAGTGTCTCAAAAAATCACCTTTCGTTCGAAATCATAAACCCATATTCTTGCACTTTTTTGACAAATCTTTGGTATACTCATGATGCTCATGCAATTTCTAAGCATTCTGCATTAGCCAATTGCATTTATCTGGCCTATAATCCCCTAGCCGAATCTAGGGTTCTTGGTTCGTGTTTTTTGAGCGTTTCTTTTGCAGGTGAAATTGATTCCATTGATGGACATAGGCGTGATCAGGAAGCCTAGACGAGCATGACCATGTGCTTGGAATCAATTTCTATGGCCTAGAATGGATTTTAGGAGACACATACGAATTTAACTGCGGATATAAATTCGCAGGTAAATGTCCAGGGTGAACGAAGAAGACGAAGACGTGCCCCCCTCTTATTGGCTGGTTCAAACTTGGCGCGTGTTTTTTTATATTTTTTGGCATTTTGTTTGTTTTCCCATATTATTATTTTTGGTTAATCTATTGACAAATGAAGCATAATGGTCCAGTGGTCAAGTGGAGCGCTCTTAAGGCATTGTTAGCTGGAGGTCAGGGGTTCGATCCCTGCCTCCAGCGCTTGCATTTTCCTCTATTTTATCATGTAATCAGGTACAACTCAAGCGTGCAGCACATGCATACTCCCTCACTCAGTGGCTTGCCAGATGGCCCCAGGCCAGATCTGGTGGTCCAGATGGAATGACCATCATAGAACCAAGTCAAAGGCGCACAGGGAATCCCACAGGGTCAACCAGGCCAGCGCCTATTGGGCCACAAGATTGCTGAACATGCCTCCAATTTTGGCCCAACCCCCCCCCCCCCCCCCCCCCTAAGTTTTTCGATTTCATTCTTTTATTTATTTCCTTTAATTATTTATTTTAATTATTTTTCATGATTAACTAACCAATTAAAACTTTTTCTTAATAAAATTAAAAACCAAAAATATTTTATTTAATTTCAGCATTTTTATTTTGTTAATAAAATCAATTAATTAATTTAGTTTTAATTAGGAGTAACCTTTAATATATTTTGCAATAATTAAAATTAATTTAGACGATTAGGTTTTTATTAACTTTGATCAGATTTATTTTTATTTCTTAAAATATCAAAAATCCAAAAAATATCATTTTTATTAATTAATTAATTTGTTTACTAATTTAATAATTAACTTAGTTTAATTTCTTTCTTTAATTAAAAAATAAGCAAAAAATGCTTTCTTTCAAAAAAGGGTCAAAACCCTAAAAAACTCGCATTCGATTTAATTTCTCGCACGCGATCCATTTTTATTTCAATATTGTATCTGTTTCCTGGAATGTAATAGTTTAATAGGACTTTACCATTTTTACCGCTTTATTTATTTTCCGCATTTTAATTTCAAGGGTTGCTTTTGGCGATGTAAATACCCGACGCCTTGTAATAGTTAGTTTAATTTCCGCAATTTAATTTCTGCAACTTATAAACTGTTAGATGTTTGGTAATAGGGAATGCATGACAAGATCGAATGTTTGGCCTAAAATCAACATAAATAACCACTAACATGTACAAAGATAAAATAACTGAAAATAACACACTCGCACATGCGCACTCTTAGGGTACACCTCACTTGGTTGCCTTTGAATGTGGTCATTGAGTATAGGAAGTTTTAGAGGTCGCCCTCTTGTCCAAAGATCATAGTTGCCTCGAAACGGTTGCCTCGGAAAAATGATCTAAGACATTAGGGTTACCGCTAAGGCGTCCTAACATTGCTTTAGTGACCGCACGTCCCTTAATCGAATTAACCCTTAAACTCCAACGATGGTGCTACCCACTCATCAATAGTGGGATAGCATTGTCTAAAGGACATTAGCACATATTTATTCCTTTTTCGAGTAGGTAGATGGTTCTTAGATACTTGCTCTTTCAAAAAAAAACAAATTTTCGCACTTACACTCCTTTTCAAACCCACAAACACAAATAAAAGCAATTTTGAAAACACTTTGAGCAAGTACCTAAGAGCTCGTGGATAACCACAGATAGAAAGGATCCTAACACCTTCCCTTTCTATAATCTACCCCCCGGACCTGAGAAATATCTCGAAAAAGGAATTTTTCTGTGTTTTTTTTTCTTTCCTTGTTGGATAAAATAAAAGTCGGTGGCGACTCTTGCTTACCGCGACATTTTGCGAAAACAAACGCAAAATGCGAACCAACATTCCAAAAACAGTCAGTTCTCTCCCACCTATCACATGAAGACTCTGAAGAGTTGAAGTTTTGATGACCTGATATTGTGTTCTCGCTTCTATAATCATGCTCACAGAAGCCTCTGAAGTGCAAAAGGAAAGAAGATAACTTTAACGTGGTACAAATAGTACATGGTACATTCAACGTTTCATTCCATTACCATGAAAGGACAAACGTGTCGCATGATCTTGTCCCCCCATGTTACTGTTCAAGCTGCCAATGTTTCTAGAAATTCCAAGATTATCCCTCAATGAATACATTATGTTAATGGCTATATAAAGGCTTGAAGACTAAGAAATAAAGAAAGGTTAACTACCGAATATTCAAGCGTAAACGCTGCTTATTGCTTTCACATTTTGTTCATAAAATAGTTTACATACTCAGCTTTTTAGAAGTAATACTCTTGTAAACAAAACTTGTATTCAAACTCTTGTTTGATATTCCTTAAGGGATCGGGTGTGTCAGAATCGTTAAGAAGTCTAGAGCTTGTAAGTTTTATAAGTTGTTAGTCACTTGTGGGTAGCTTGTGCATTGTAATAATCAGGTTGATTATTAGTTGATATTCCTTAAGGGACCTGGTAGGTCTGAATCCTTAAGAAGTCTAGAGCTTGCGAGTTTTAGAAGTTGTTAGCCACTTGCCGGTAGCTTGTGCATTGTAATAATCAAGTTGATTATTAGTTGATATTCCTAAAGGGACCGGGTAGGTATGAATCCTTAAGAAGTCTAGGGATTGCAAGTCTAGAGGTTGTTAGTCACTTTCGGGTAGCTTGTGCAAATTGTAATCAATTTGGTTATAGTGGATTAAGTGCTCGATTGAGTGAGGTGAAATCACTTTGGCGGATGGACTAGACTAGCTTAATGATTTTCAAGTGAACTAGTATAAACATACATTGTTCTTTACTTCATGTTCTTACTTATTGTTATTATCAAGAGTGAAGGAAAAATCATTTTAACTTAAAGGGGAATATTTTTTTAAAAGAATAGTTTTGTTTTAAAAACCCAATTCAACCCCCCCACCTTTTCTCGAGTTTTTAACAGCTTCAGTTATATCCAAGGGCTGAATAACAATCATAATTTTAACTTCCACCCTAAATGTGAGAAGTTGAAAATTGTTAATATTTGTTTTGCAGATGATATTCTCATGTTTGTTAGAGGGAATATGGAGTCTATTAAGCTAGTCATGAGAAAAGTTAGGGAATTTTCTGCTGCTAGTGTCATAAAGATGAACATACCTAAGAGAAAAATCTACTTTGGAGGTGTGGATGCAATGACTCAGAGACTTATCCATCAAGAAACATGTTTTGATATAGGGAAGATGCCTTTCAAATACCTAGGGGTTCCCCTAGATAGTACAAAGCTATCTATTGCTAACTGCCAGCCTCTGATTGAAAAGATGCTAGCAAGAATAAACCACTGGAATACAAGGCTTTCATCCTATGCTGGGAGAGTACAACTTGTGAAAAGTGTCATGTTTTCTACTAGATTTAAATCTTCCATTTACCAACGAAGGTGTTAGCTCATGTGAAGGGACCGTGGAGAAACTTCCTCTGAACAGATCATGAAAACCATAATAGAAAAGCTTCCATTTCTTGGGATCATGTCTGTGATCCTGTGTCTGCTGGTGGGATGAATTTCGTTGCACTTAAAGAGTGGATAGAACCACAATAGGGAAAATGCTATGGAACATCAATGCTAAGAAGGACAAACTATATATTAGTTGGATTCATAAGTTTTATATGAAGAAGGAAGATACCACAACATACCAACCTGTTGCTAACTATTTCTGGATAGTGAAAGCTATATTCAAGCATAGAGACTCTATAATGAATTGTGTTGTTTGGAACCCTTTTCAGGCACCGGGGAAATATGTGACAAGAGTTATGTATCAAATGTTTTAAGGGGATAAACCAAAGGTGCTATGAAGGAAACTGCTTATTGGTAATCTTGCGCGCCCAAGAGCTAATTTTTTGCTTTGGATGACTTGCCAAAAGCGGATCCCCACTAAAGACAAATTGGCGAGGTTTGGAACTAACACGGATGGATTGTGTGTCTACTGTGGTGACCAGGAAAGTTATTAATACCTGTTTTTTGCTTGTGAGGAAACAAAAAGGATTTGGAATTAAATTCTGAAATGGCTGCACATTAATCATAACTTGTGTGATTGGGATAATAAAATTAATTGGCTTATCAAAATGACTCGTGAGAAAGGGTGTACATTGAAATAGGTAAAGTTGGCTGCAACGGAGACAATTTACCATGTGTGGAACACGAGGAACAAGATTATATTTCAAAATAGCACAAAAGATGGGTTGCGGATTCTCATTCGTGATACCTTACTTTGGCGTGTGGAGTTAGGATAAGAAGTTAACAGATTTTTGTCATAGATTTTGAGTTTGTATATGCATTGTTAGTTTATTTGGATGCTTAGTCTTTTGGAGGCCTGGATCGTTGAATCGACTTTGTACTTAATTTATTTTTTGGAATAAAATTTTTTTTCTCCAAAAAAAAAACTAAAGACTTTTGGATTTTTTATATAGGATTCTTGTATTTATAAATAAATTTGTACCATTGTGTAAAAAAAATTATATCTTTGAATTTTTTGTTGCAATATTAATAATGCAGTTTTAATTAATAAATAATAAAAAATGAAAGTTCTAAAATATAAGAATATCTCGCGACCATTTGTTTTATCAAATGTCACAAATTATTAGGGATGCCAAATGGACATGCCTGTCCCGTTTAGGTGCACCTCACAAAAGCTCGCAAAAAATAGAGTAAGGCGGAGCGGACCTAAAATTTTGGCTCGTCCCGCAAAAAAATGAGTGTGGGACGGAGATTACCTGCGGACTTTGTTCGTTTTAGACCTAAAAATATAAAACTTTATGTAAATGTTCGTTTCCGCAAAAGTAAAAAAAAAAAAGAACGAGACAAACAGTCATATTTGAGATTGTGAACCTAAAACCTTGTTCTAACACGCAAAAAATACGGACAAAACGGTAAGGCTCAATACACCGCATCGATTTTACCACCCCTATAAATTACTAGAGCAATATAATTATGTGTCAATTCATTTTAATAAAGAAAAATAAATATTCAAAAATTTATATTTTTAAAATATTTTTAAAATTTTGAGACATTGCAGGTCTCAAAATTTTATTATAGTTTATTTAGTAGTATGAATAATGTCTAAGTAATTAGAAATTTTTTTATTATAGTTTATTTAGTAGTATGAATAATGTCTAAGTAATTAGAAAATTTATAAAGTTTTATAAATATAACTCTAGGTTAGTAATTTAGTATATTATCGATTTAATCATAACGATTTAATTAAAAATAATATTAAAATTATTAAAATTTTAATATTAATATAAAATAAAATAAAATATCTTTTTATATAAAAAATAATAATAAATAAAAAATATAATAGAATGTTAACTTCTTTTGGTCATAATGAATTTAAAAATACACTATATAAAATAAAATAAAATATTTGGTTGTTTAGAATCAGACTTAACTGTTAATTTAATTATATATGAGAATTTAACTTGTCATCTCTCAAATTATTCCGACACCTTCTCATTTTATTTAATCCTCAAATCGCCCATGATCAAATATGGGATAGCAAGAGAAATTTTCTATATGAATTTTTAAAAGAAATTTATATTATTGAAAATTTCAAAATTTATCGAAATTTCCTATAAATTTTGAAAAGTAAATGTAATTTACTGGAAAATTTGAAATTTCCGACAATGTAAAATTAAAAATAAAATTTTTTTTTCTAAAAATGAACTGCTGAATTTTTTGAAAAATCTGATAATTATTTTTGAAAATTTCAGAAAAATCTATTATTTTTTTGAAATTTCTAATAAATGCGAAAATAAATTTCAAATTTTTTTTATAGGAACATAAGACTAATAGCACCATCATTGACGAGGGAGTGTTGGATATAATTATAGTGGTAGCAGGTTAAATCCTCATTATAAATTTATTTCATTGTTCTACTTCACTACTTTTTAGCCGTGAATTTATGGGCTATGTATCAATGTAAATTTTTTAGCCTAATTAACACACTAGCCCAATTACATGAAAAATGAGTTATTGTATTTGATTTTAACCTAACTACCTCTCACTCTCAGACCTCAGTACTCTCTCTTGTCTCATTTGTAACTTGTTCTCTTCTCAGGCTCAACGGTGCAACACAAATCAACGTAACTTCACCGACTTGTTCCGTTAACTTCGAAAATCATTTTCTTCTTCAGCGTGACATAAATATCGTTTTCAGCGTGAAAATTGTTTGTCATCCTGTAAGTGGATATTGTTTTTGTTTCTTCTTTGTTGTGATTATCGTTTTCTTCTTCCTATAAGTGAATATCTTGACTCATTTTATGAATATCTTGACTCTGTTTGATTTTGTTTGATTGTATTTGACTATGTTTGATTTCCTGACTCCGTGAATATCGTTTGATTTTGTGACTATATGATTTTGTGATTACAGTATGTATGTTGTCGGTTGGTCAACATTAGTATACGACAAGATGAACTTCATAAGCTTCACCTTGCTTGTAAACACTGGGGTGTTTTTCAGGTACTACTACAAATTAACATCTAATCAATTTTCTTTTTAGTAGCATAATATTTTATTTGTTCCACTTTTACATGATCTTCTGATTTTTGTGCCGATGGTAAATCATGGAGTGTCATCTGTTAATAATATGGGGAATGAAGTTAATAGGTTTTTTGAACTTCCTTTACAAGAGAAAACGATGGGCACAAAAAGAAGGAAGTCTTGAAGGGTATGGTCAAGCATTTGTTACATCTGAAGTCCTGAGTTCATGTATATGCATTATATTTAATGTGCGAACTTAACTAAACAATATATGTAGTAGGTGCCACTGTTGTTGGAAAATGGGTCAGTGTTGAACCGGTAGAAGGTGACATTATTGCTAATATTGGCCATATAATTGAGGTTTGTATTTTTTTGAACTCATTAGGCTTCAAATTATTCCTCAAATAGTGATTCAGTCAAATAGAATGAGTATTTTTAATAGTTTTTTTATAAATATTTGTATTAAATCTCAAATAATATGAATTCAGTCAAATAATAGTGAAGATCAATATTTTTAATAATAGTACGTGACATGTCACAGTTAGTATGTAATAGTTAGTATGTTATTTTGATTGAAAGTGTGTGTTAGTAATAGTATGTCATAGTTAGTATTTTTGGCGACTATTTTTTTTGTTTTTGTAGAATTTGATAATGACATTAATACTAATCAAGATGATGGAAGTGGACAAACATCGAACACATTTGAACATGTGAGTTTCATTGAAGAAAATTCATGTGACATTGCGAGTCTAGTTAGAACTATTTGATTTTGTGTTCTCTTAAAACAAAGTTATTTTGTGTTATCATGAATATTTGAACATTTAATTTGTAACTTAAAACTTGACGAAATAAGTTATTTAAATTTGTGATGCATTTTAGATAATTTGTGATACATTTTGGATAGTTTGAATGAAGTTAATGTGTTGTTTTAGGTATTAATTATTAACTTAAATGAATTATTTAGAAATTCTAGTTTTTGATTTGAAATATATATATATATATATATATATATATATATATATATATATATATATATATATATATATATATATATATATATATATATATATATATATATATATATATATATATATATATATATATATATATATATATATATATATATATATATATATATATATATTTGCATTGCATAATTAGTTACAAAAATAAGGAGACAATTTAATTTTTTTAATTATAAATGGATCCGTTTAGGGTTGGGTAGCTCACAATATTTTTAATTAGGGGAATTCGCCACGATTTTAGTCGTATGCCTATGTATCCTCTTATGAGATCGTTAGACGAAGTTCGCAGTCGATTAAAAATATTTTCATAATTCTTTTTTGAAAATAATCTTGAGTTCTAAATTAAGTTAGTGAAAAGTTGATTTGATGTTGGCTAAGTATTTTCTTAAATATGTTAACATAAAAAGATCTTTTTAATGCATGAAGAGAAATAATTTTAATGCAATTAAAAATATTTGGATGAATTAGAAAAAAACTAAATATTTGAATTTTATAATAATAACAAAATAGTTTTAGAATTTATAAATATATTAAATATAAAAATATTAATTATAATATAAAAATAAATAAAATATAAAAATAAAATAAAATATAAAAATTAATTAAAACGCAGGGGGGTGTATTTTGTTTGGGCTGAGTAAAATCAGAGGGTGCAGAAAAATTAGGGGTTTGGAGAGTAAGGGTCCAAGTCTAGATATTGGACTTGGCTCATTAGCGTGTGGGAGGTGTTTTTTCCTTAGCGTGGTAGTAAAATTAAGGGTGGATTAAGCAACGGGTTAGGCCCAAAATCATGAACATTTGGGAGATCCGTTTTGATCTTGTGTGGGCGGACACATAAAGTTACGGTGGACGTACAATTTGGGATCGTTTGATAATGATCCAAGGGATGTACATCGAGGGCATACGGTAAGACCGTGAAAGCACATACACATGATCAACGAAGGTTATATAAGCAAATTACTGGGCGGAGAACCCATTTTTTCCTTTTCTCTTTCTCTCTCTACAACCAAAACAACAAACGAGTTATATTTTTAGAGAGAGAAGCTCTGACTTCTCTCTAGGCGATCGGAAATCGTCCCACCGACCAGAAATCGCTTCCGCCGACGGTCACCACCACAAGCCACCACCAAACACCTCTTATACCCAGTTTTCCGGTTGCTATTCAACCGGAAACTTCAAACCTTCATACTAAACTACTGTGACAAACCCAAAAATTTAGAACCCTAACAATGTATGACTTATCCCCAAGAACCCTAAGGGTTTGTGAAGAACCTTAATCAACCACAACCCGGAAACCCCAGGCATGGTGAACGCTAACCCCAAACCGGATGAACCCAAACCCTAGGTTGGAACCCAAACCCTAGAAACCCAAATTTTCCAGAAATGCAACAATTAAACATCAATCATACAAGCATTCAACAATCACGACAACAATTAACAATCCTAAGCTAAGTGTTTTAGATTATCTCTCATGTAGTGAAACTGGTCGTATAATTTTTCTCCCATGATTTCTCCTTTGTCTCCTCTTCTAATCTCCTTTCTTTGTGTTTGCAGGTACGTGGTGGAGGTGACGGCTTGGAGGACAGATCTTAGAGTTTCAGAAATTGAAACCCTACAAGAACGGTATCTTCATAGGCGTAGAACTTCTCCGTCTCCTCTTTTTAGAGCCTTCTTCTCCCAATTTCTCCCTCTCTTTCTCTTAGAAATTAGGCTTTTATAGCGTTAGGTTTAGAACGGATTAGGAAGATTTGTTAGCAATTAGCATTATTTTTTAGTGATTGATTGAAGATTGTATACAAATTTTAGATTTGATTCTCTAGTTGGTTCTTTTTAGAATTAGATGATTCTGTATTAAAAAAAACTTGGATAATTTGTTATTTAATTTCTTGGGATTGATACTGATTAGATTTGTTTTAATTTTTATTTATGGATTTGATTTGCTCTTTACAAATATGTGTTTCTTCTTTCTTGAATCTATACAGTAATTGTTCATTAGGTTTTGGGCTTGGGTAGTGGATGAGGAACAGGGCGCCGTAGGGAACATAATAGGGTTTCAACCCTAATTTTCTTAATTTTGACTTTTGGTCAACAATTTTGGTTTAATATAATTATAGAAATAATATTGATTAAATCATAATTAATAATAGTAATATAATTATAAAATAAATACTGGTTTAGAATAATTGTAAAACCAAAACAAGTTCTCAATCAAATGTCTGAAATGAGCCAATAACTGTTCAATTATTAGGCCATTCTTCTTCCAAAACGCACTCCCTCTTTATAACAATGCCCCTCCCCTCTTATTAAATATGGGCCCAAGAAAACGCAATGGGTCAGTCTGATTAAAAATAAACCCCTTCTGTAATCAGCACACCCCTCTTTCTATTTATTCATTAAATTCCAAATGGGCTGAAATATATCCGAAAAATACACCTCCTTTCTTAATTGTAAGAACCGGTTTAATGGGTCATCCGATTTTGATTGTCCATCCTGAAATAATACACCCCCTTTATAAACTTAAACCCCATAATAATTTGACAACAATCTAAAGATAATAGCATTAAAAAAAATAAAGACTAATTTGGGTAGAAATCAATAGGGCGAATTTGGGGTATGACAGTAGCAAAACTAGAGCCCATTTTAATATAGATTTTTTGGGCCCGACCCTAAAAATCTCGAGGCCCGCATAGGTCGGCCTATTTAGGATCAAGTAGTCCAATTTAACAGCTCTAGTTATTCCGACATAACACCTCTATCATTGAAGTTATTTTATTTCAACCTACGGTGCTAGTTATGAGTTCTTAAAAAGCATATTTTTACTTTTAAGGCCTATTTATTTATTAGTTATTCTCCGAATGCTACAAAGTAATACCCTCAAGATATTAAGAAGCTCAACACACTTTAAGTTGAAAAATATCATCATCTTCATTTGTTGTTATATCATCCAACTGCACCTATAAGGATATCACTAGATGATTGGCCAGAGTCATCTTAAATTTCATTGGGACGTTTATTCTTTAGAATAAATCTAATTTTCTATAGTTTTTCTTTCTCCAACTTACAAAATTTATTCTTCATGTAGGCCACAACATTGCTCCACCACCTGTCAGCTGCTCCCCTTAGAATATGAGTAGAAAAGATAATTTTTTCTTCATCCATGCATGAAATTATCTTGAAATTTTTTTCCATTCCTTTTAAACATTCTTGTGCAATTAGCAAGTTCGGGCTCCCCTCAAACTCTAGTGGGTTCATTCTATAGTATTTTTGAAAGTCTAATTTCCCACTTCTTGATGTGGAAGGTGAGGTGGTTGTTGTTGGTTCCATTGTAGTTAATGCATCATTTTCATCATAAAATTTTATTGTTGTTACATTTATAGATGATTTTATTGATGTTGATGCATCATCGGTGCCCAACAATCCCCGTCCTTGTTTCTACCCTGAGCAACTTCAACATTCAGTCACGCTTATATGGGGTTCTACCATATTTTTCTGCCTATCAGATGCATAATTATCAATTTTATCAGACTAAATACTCATTAATATAACAATAAAAGTTACACAGATAACACCCAAAAGAAAACGTGATTCAATATCGAATATCCATGGCTGGGTCTAGGATTGACATGGGCAGATACCAATTGTGGTACCCCAAATGATAGTGTGTAAAATATCAAATGGAGTATTAAACATAACTGGTAGTTGTTCATTCGAATAGTACATGGACAAACTAAGTAGGAAAAATAACGTAAAGATGTAACACAAGTATATCAAAATACATCATGTAATAGGTACATCCAAAATGAGTATGCAGCAAAACTAGAAGAGAACAAATAAACATAGTGACGACCACTTGAATTTGTTCAAGTCATCTTCTTTTTGTTTCTACCAGGTACCTATTCAAATATAAAGAAAAGGATAATCATGGGGTGAGGTTACACGTCTCAGTGGAGTTCTCACTAAAACCATAGTTCTCACAATGGCTAATTATATCACATGTAGTTGGATACTACCATCAGTACAAAATATACAATCATTAGAGATGCTCAACACCTCAAAAAATAATATGGGATTTACACAATCTCACATGCTAAAGAGAAGGAGATACACAATCCCATACACCTCGTATACTACAGAAGATAACAATCATGGTCCCCCACATATCAAATATAGTATTATGAGATTGTCAACCTCCTACTTTGATTCATTGAGACTCTTTGTATGCTTACAAGTCATACAATTATGGGGTGTAGTAAGTTGTAATCTCTCCATATATATGTATCTAGATCACTTTACTATACTTTTTCTCTTAGACACATTAATTTGTATAGTAACAATACGCTTTACCAATAGGTATTTAAACAAGTCGGTACTTAAAACCTAACCATTCTAACAATTCCCCTCCCTAATCAGTTATACTTCATCAATCACTATGGGTCCTTATTGTTACAAGTAATTCATATCCAGAAGCATGTTGTTAGTCATAAGTGTTGCACCCCAAAATTTACCCTATTGATTTTGGCTTATGTTTCATCATGAATATCATATTGCATTGCATTCATACATTGTGATGGGATCAAAGTACTTTGGTTATCAAGTCTTCCTCAAACTTTGAAGGATGATTGTATTGAAAAGGTGCTCAAGTAGAACCTTATCATCTAAACCTCTGGATCTTTCAAGCTAAAAAGTTATTGCATATCTCAAGATGTTTTATCCATCTCTTTGGATCATCAGAGGATTGAAGTTTGTGTTTGATTATAAGAGGAATCTCTCTTTTGATTCACTAGTCAAATTAGGGTTCTGCTTGATCAAGGTTATTGATCAATGTACAAGTCTTGATTTGGAAGCTACAACATCTCATTGGTATTTGAAAAGTCTTTGTACAAGAAATTGGTCAAGATGCCCAGAGGATTTGAAGTTTTGAAGAAGATTCATCAATCTCCTGAGGTATTAACCGAAACTAGGGTTTGGGATTTCATCAAGATTTATTGTTAATTTTGAAGTTAAACTTTAAAAATTGCCTCTATATGTTTGGAAGATCATATGTTTGAAGTTTTGATCATCAATTTTGAAGGGAAGTGGATCAATTGATTCAAAGGGGCAAAATGGTCATTTTGGTCAAAATCAGTCAAAGTCAAGGTTGGCCAAGGGAATTGTTGGTCAACCATCAATTAAAGGGTGTAATTTTCTTATTTCAAGTCCATTTTGATCATTGGATCCAAAAGATTGAAGTTTGGGTTGAAACTTGTTCATGAAGAAACCCTAAAAGTTTTTAATTTTGAAAAATGAGGACTTAATTTCAAAAATTCATATTTTATTCATCTTTGATCAAAAAAATGAAAATGAAGTATGCTTGGAAAGATAAGAGGATGATCTTTCATCTCCTTTTGGTTTCATGTCCAAATTGGCAAAGAGTCAAGAGTTATAAAGCTTGGAAGTCACAAAATTATAGGTCATTTTCCAAAATTAGTGAATTTCAAGCTCAATTTTGGGAAATTAATGGATTCAATTGCAAAAACTCAAAACTAAGGGATTTTAGATCTTTTCAATACCTTTCCAAATTGTACTCATTTGTGTCCAAATTCAAAAATATGAGCAAGTTATGGACTTTGGAATTTTGAGGCATTTTATTGAGTTTTGACAAATATGCAAAATGGCCATTTCTTGCAAACTCAAGTTTTAGCCATTCCTTTTGCTTCTAATCAAGCCCATGAGAAATTTGTGACATGCAGAGGCCTATCACACTCACCATTTCGTGCCTCATTTGGTTTTGCACTTGTTGGATTGAAAAAATCACAAATTTGCCAAATTTGAAAAAACACTAGCATGAGCTCATCATAAGGAACCAAGGGCCAAGATTTGGTGGATCAAAATATGAGTAAGAAAGGACTCAAAGGCAATTAAAATAAGGAGAAACGCACGAGGCATTGGCATGTTCTGATTTTCACTTTTCAACATAGCAAAATTTCCAATTGGGCAATGCACTCATTTTGAAGCCCAATTCTCTTGAAAAACCTACTCTACATGTCATATATAATGAGAAGCAAGCACTGAAGGCGAGGGAGAGAGCTCATAACTTCCAAATTCCAGATCTGAATTCAGAATTTCCATAGCTGCATTTTTTTTCAATCTCAAGTTTCAGTGGTGCATTTGGAGTTTTTCTTCTTGCTTCTTCATCCTCAAGTGCTAAGGAAGCTAAAGCAAGCTTTGAATCGCATCTGGAGCAAGAGAATTGAGCTTTCAGATTTTGAATTGAGGTAGGATCATTCAACTTTGATTTTTGAAATGTAGCCGTTTATTGTTGAAATTAAGCATGAATATCTGTTTGTGGATCTTATATGAATGATTCTGAAGCAATTTGAGGTTTCATTTGGTATATAATGCGTGTTTGAAATCTTTGCAACTCTGTATTTTCAGTGAGTTTTTGACAATTTCATGCTGAGATTTCTAGATCCATGGTTGTCTATTTGATGTGATTTGAATTGTGTTTAACTCCTTGCCATGTTAACTTTAATTTGCACTTGATTTGATGAAAAATGGTTGAGAAACGAGTTTGTTTGGAAGGATTGAAGTTGGAGTGCAAGTTGATGGGCGCGCGCGTTTTCTGGTTTGGCTGGAGGTTAGGGATGATGAGGTGTCATCATCTGAGCGGTCCATTTGAATTTTTGAATATTTAGTTTATATTTTGTTTTCAATTGATTTTCTGATTTTTGTTACTTGATCAAAACAATTTGAAAAATTCTGAAAAAATTAGCACAAGTCCAAAATAATTTCCACTATCTTGTGTAATTTTATTGGAATTTTTGAAAAATATTTTGATTGGTTTAAAATTTCATAAGTTTAATTAATTGTTTGTTTAAAGATTATTTTTATTTTAATAATTCTTTTGATCTAAAAATTCCACAAAAAATATTTTGAACTCCTAAAATTATCTAGAATTTGATTCTGAAATTAGTTTAGAATTGTTTTTCTATTTTTGATTAGAAATTTAATTTGAGAAGTTTATTTGAAATATTTGTTTCATAATTTTTGTTTTAATACTTCCTTCAATTCAAAAATCCTCAAAAAAATCAAGAAAGATTGTTTTTAATCATAGAATCTGAATATAATTTCATTTTTGACCTTTTTATGACTTTTGGCTAGGGTTTTCATTTTTGCCTTTAAATAATAGTTTAATTGTTAATTGTTTGTTTGATTTTTATTTTAATATTTCCTTTAATTCAAAAATTCCATAAAAAATCAGAGATGTGTGTTTTTAATTCTAATATTTGAATATAATTTTGGTTGGATATTTTTCTGATTTTTTATTAGGATTTTATTTTGAGATGTGATTATTTGTTTAATTGTTTAATTGTTTGAATTTTATTTTATTTTTGACTTTTCTTTAATTCAAAAAATTTGAAAAAATAGGTATTCTGACATTTAGGGTTTCCTTATGGTTTGCATGATCTTGGTTTGAATTGTTTGAATTTTGATCTTGTCTAATCAATATTTAAGATTAAAAGTAAAAAATTAGGGTTTTGTTGCTTATTGTGCAAGTTTCATTTTCAAAACCATTATGCCCTAGATTTTCAATGGAACTTAGGTCTTGATTATGGTTCATGAATGTATTGAGGAACTGAAAACCATTTTTCTTGAATTATTTGACTTGGTTTGATATTTTTCCATGAATAATTTTGAAAACTTGTCTAGTTTTGATAGTTTGGCCAACTAGTTTTGAACTTTGGGCCTCATTTGATCCCCTCCTCAACCATTCATGAACTTAAGACTTGCTTTCTGACTTCTACACACTTCAAAGATGCTAAGAATTCTTTGGTTTGAATTATTGATATCTTTTTCTATTTTTGATATATTTTTGAAGTGAAGGTACCCAATTAATGTTGCATATCTTATTGCATTTTGTTTGATGGCCAATGAACTTGAGTGAGGCCTATAATTGGGAACCTAATGATCATGTTGGATATGTTCATCCAAATAAACTCAAGTCATTTCACTAAATGCCCCATGTTTGAATGTTTGAACCTTTTTGATGCACTGTGTGGAATACCTCTTCTATTATGCTTGTGAGCTGTGATGAATTAATTGAGTATGATTGAAATGTGTTTGCTACTGACCTTCATGGTTTTTGATTGTATTCTTCTCAAGCTCCCATGATCCTTGATTGATATTCAATTTTCAACTCAACATGGGGATTGAAAGGAGCAACATTCCTCTGATTCTTTTGACCAAATTGTGCATATGCCTGTTTCCTTCTGTCTATCATGAATAATGTTTGATAGTTGCTATCATGTTTTCTCATTTCATTATGGTGTCATCATCCATCCCTTATGTGAATCATCATTCTATTCATGGGAATACTAACTTGGTTGTTGAGTGTGCGAGGTACTTTGAGAAAAGTTTTCCAGTCTTGACTTGAGGCTATTGTGTTTCACTTTATTTGTGGAACACAATTTATTATATTGGCACTGCTCTTGTGTTTGGCATATTTGATAGTCTATGCAGGATATATACATGTGATTGTGAATGCTATATATTGCCCATGGGATCTGTTCATATATGATAATCTCATTACTTACATCCTGATGGCGTGATTTCTGACTTGATTTATCTGCTGATGCCAACTTGCTTGAAGTTCTCTGGGTTTCTTTTATTCTTCTTCAGTTTCTACGGATAGTTATCCGTTTGGTATTGCACTATTTCCTTTCTTCCATTTTCATTTTTCATAGTCATATGTTGCATGATGGGACCTTTGTTGCTGATATATGTCAGGAGGCCCTCTGGTTTCTTGTCTAATACATGTGTTATGTTTGTTTCTTTAACTTTTGATCGATGAGTCACTCGATTTAGAAATTGAGATCACGACTTCGCTCTCAGTGCATGTTCCTTATAGGATGTTTATTGTTTTTCTTCTTTAATCGTTGATCGATGAGTCACTCAATTTATAAATTGAGATCACGGCTTCGCTCTCAGTGCATGTTCCCTATAGGATGTTCATTGTTTTTTCTTCTTTAATTGTTGATCGATGAGTCACTCAATTTAGAAATTGAGATCACGACTTCGCTCTCATTGCATGTTCCCTATAGGATAGTTTTGTTAAGCTTCCTTTAACATGTTGACTAAGATAGGAATCCATGTATGCTAACATAGGGTAGGATTTTCCTTTATCCTCAACCTTAGGGTCAATCAATGTATGATAACACTAGGGATAGTGCTAGGTTAGTTTTCCCTTAGTTTTTTTCTTTTCCTTTGCATTTTGCATCTTAAAACAAAAAATGTTTTCTTGGCAAATCAAAAAAAACCTCTAATAAACTCAAACCCTTCTTCGAGGTAAAAGATACAAACCAATCTTATTTGTTTGTGCGCCTCTTGGCATTATTTTTAAACCTGGTTTACCGATGTTTCGTCATCACACATTTGTTTGAAGCCGATGTTTCGCCATCGCACATGTTTGGTATCCTACTTTGATTCTCAATATCATTGTTATGTGTGATGTTTTGTCATCCGTTTTATTGATGTTTCGCCATCTTTGCCATGATATCTTGTTATCTTTTTACCGATGTTTCGCCATCGCAAATTTGTTTGAAGCCGATGTTTCGCCATCGCACATGTTTGGTATCCTACTTTGATTCTCAATATCATTGTTAGGTGTGATGTTTTGTCATCCTTTATATTGATGTTTCGCCATCTTTGCCATGATATCTTGTTATCTTTTTACCGATGTTTCGCCATCACACATTTGTTTGAAGCTGATGTTTCGCCATCACACATGTTTGGTATCCTACTTTGATTCTCAATATCATTGTTAGGTGTGATGTTTTGTCATCCGTTTTATTGATGTTTTGCCATCTCTGCCACGATACTTTACTACCTTTTAGCCGATGTTTTGCCATCGCACACTTGTTTGAAGTTGATGTTTCGCCATCACACATGTTTGGTATCCTACTTTGATTCTCAATATCATTGTTAGATGTGATGTTTTTTCATCTGTTTTATCGATGTTTCGCTATCTTTCCCATGGTACCTTGTTATCTTATAGACGATGTTTCGCCATCGCACACTTGTTTGAAGCCGATGTTTCTCCATCGCACCTGTTTGTTATCCTACTGTGATTTTCAATATCATTGTTAGGTGTGATGTTTTGTCATCCGTTTTATTGATGTTTCGCCATCTTTGACATGTTACTATGTTATTATTTAGTCGATGTTTTACCATCTCATTTGTTGTTGTTTTATTTGATGTTTCGCCATCTTGACTGTTTTTTTGTTGTCTTAACTAAAAAACACAAACCAACCAAAGTATATAAGCCGAACTACGACTGCTCTGATTCCTTAAAAGGGATACATAGGCAAAGGGGTAGGGCCCAAACGAGCACATCTTTTATTTTCCCTACATTGTTTTCTTTTTCTTTTGCATGCATTCCCTTTTCAGTTTTAAGCCATAGACATAGGTTTTGACCACACCCATTAGATTAGACAACAAGAGTGGATACCGTAGAGCACTACGGGCGTGTGGGGTGCTAATACCTTCCCGTCGCGTAATAAACTCCCTTAACCGATCTCTCGGTCGAAAGACCGTGATTTCTCCCTTTTCAGGTTTTCTCGATGTTTACCTTTCCCTTTCGGCGGGATAAAAGACGTTCGGTGGCGACTTCATTGATTTTTCATCACATCCAGATGACAGGTTCCGACTGGGTGGTTTCAACTGGCGACTTCACTGGGGACAGATTGACCTTTTGCTGGTCCATCCCGGAGTCGATCCTAGCTCTTTTTTGTTTTCTTTTTGGGTGTTTATTTTACCGCTTTGCATATTTATCTGTTTGCATTGCATACTATGTGCGCTTTACTTTCTGCATACTGGATTTGGCTGGACTGTTTGGATTCTAGATTTTCTTGGTGGGTGGGTTGTTCCATGAGGTAAAAGGCCTCATACCCAGGCTATGAGTGAATTCCATAGGAACTAGGAATAGAGTGGCTGTGGCAGCTATGAGGCGGATGCTTTGTAGACCTGACCATGAGACCCATGACTTCAGAGGTAGTTCGGATATGTGTTATCGTATGATGATACCGACAGTCGAGCTCTTGTACTCTGATTTGGCTTTTAACTTTACCTTGACCTAGACTACACCCGTGAGAGGGGCGGGAAAACTTTTCTTACAGGTACAAGTACTGTTGGTGACTTTGTGTTGCAAAGGTGACTTAGGTTCCCATGATAGTTTTGAAGCTTTGGGATTTTCTTTTGATCTTGAGTGGTGCTGTTCTATATTGGTCCAACCATGATCCAGTGTGAAACTTTGATCCTGTCATGTTGCATCATAGCATATTTATTTCTAAAAAAATGATGTATACAAAATAACTAGCATGTGCATGTCATCTTCCAGGGACATTTAAGAGTCTTCTTTTCATCAGGAATGGCTGGCCTCCCGTCAATTGAGTTTGATTCAGTTCATGTTAAAGAGCCCACCCGACATACATTCGTTTATCAGATTCCTACTATTGATGTGTCCGAATTAAAGAGGTTGAGTTCTTATCTGAAGGATGATGTTCTGAATAATTTCAACAAAAATTATGGCAATTTTTTACTAGTCCTTAATACTCCAGTTGACCCAATGGCTTTGATCACTCTCTTCCAGTTCTATGACAAGGAATTACGGTGTTTTACTTTTCAAGATTATCAACTGGTTCCTACACTAGAAGAGTACGCGTACCTGCTTAATATCAAGTTGTCCGATGAAGTTTCTTTTGTCTAAGTGCCGGAGAAGTCGAAGTTCGAAGTTATTGCTGATACTCTTCATTTAAGTTGGAAAGAAGTGAAAGATAATTGGAAATCAAGCGAGGATACTGCAGGGTTTTATTTGGATTTCTTAGTGAAGAAAGCTGAAGACTGGGCGAAGAAAGGGAATTGGAGTGACTTCAGCTCTCTGTTTGCTCTCATGATATACGGGATCATCCTCTTCCCTCGCAAGAGAAATTTTATGGATTTGACGGCTATTTGTGTTTTTAGAAATAAGAACCCGGTACCGACGCTCTTAGCAGATACTCTTTACACCATTCATTTCAGGCATGGAAAAGGAGGTAATGTGAGTTTTTGTCATTCAATGTTGTATCAATGGTTTAAGTTGCATCTACCGGTAAGTGGCCCTTTCGTGGATACCAGGCATTCTCTTCGATGGTCATCAAGACTTGTCAATCTTACTTCATTTGATATCCAGTGGAATTATGACATGGGGGAAGTACGAAGTATTATCACTAGCTGCGGAGATTTCCCTAATGTTCCCCTCATACGAACTAAGGGGTGTATCAACTATAATCCTGTGCTTGCTTATCATCAATTGGGATATGCAATGGATGGACCGCCGGAGGTTGAAGAGGTGTCTGAGTCAGTGTATTTTGTTAGAGGAAGTGATCCTATGATGTTGAAAAGATTGACAAGTGCTTGGAAGAGAATTCACAGGAAGGATAGAACTACTTTGGGCAAGAAGGTTCCTATTTCTAGGGTTCCTTACTTGGAATGGATTAGAGCCAGGGTTAAGATTTTACGGTTACCATTTGCAAGGTCGGCTCCTATATGTGAGCAACCTCCTACTATTCTGAGTAACATGGTGCCTACCAAGGTGTTCACCCAGGTTCATGTTGAGAACATTCAACTTCGTGCAAAATGCCGTGAGGCAGGGATGAAACTTTATTGGGTAGATCAAGAAAGAGCCGACTTAGCTCGCAAGCTCAAGGGAAAACTTCTGATGCAACCAGTTTTAGGAAGAGATCTCATGCTGAAATGGAAGAAGAGTTGAGTAAGACCCAGCATGATTGCCGGAAGCTTCAGGCATCTGAGAATAGCTACAGGAAGAAGATTCAGAACTTGGAGAAACAACTCAAAGACAAAGATGCTCAGCTTAAGAAGGAAGTAGCCCAGAGGCGTGTCGCAGAGGATCGGTTTCAAGAAAGTAAAGTAGTCGCATCACAACTTTTGAAGGATAAAGCCAGGCTTGAAGAGTATTGTCAACACCTTGAAGCGTGTCTTGTTTCAGAGATTTAGTTTTGTTACTTACCTTTGGTGTATTTAGTCACCCCCAGGATTGTTGGCAGGGACCATTGTTTGTTTTTATTATTCAGTTTTTTGTTAAGTTTACTTCGAAGCATGTATTTTGTTGTTTATCGTTACACTCTTAAATGTCCGAAGTCATTTGAACATCGTTTCTTTTGTTTGTAAAATATTGAAATGTTTGTCTTATTATCCTTTTTTCCTTTGATTGTATGTTTGATCTTTGGTTGCGCGCCGTAATTGATGAATAAAAGGACTCTTGAATACCAGGAAATGACAAACATATCATGCACATCATGCATTTCATAACATTACAGGTTATCTCAAGACGGTATTCTTTTTCTTCTGCTTTTCTTATTCAAAATTCAAGACGACTACTCATCGGTATTCCACCAGAAACAATTTTCCAAGACAGATGGAACAAGTTCAAGTTTAACTCACTGAAATGAGGGTCCAGATGGCTACTCAAATGACCCAGTTCATGGAGGTCATCACCAATGTGAATCGTCGACAGGAGGAACTGGCTGCTATTGTCAACAACCAGCGCCACAATCCAGGGGATGGTGGAAATCAAGGGCTCTCTATCAGCACATTTCTATAGGATTGGGGGATGTGCAAGATCAGCCTGCTGGAAATTTTCACGGGATGCCTAGAAACCCTTTTGTGCGCAACGTATGGCAGTTTCCCCCGTCTCCGGGACCTCGTCTTGTAGGGAACAGAAGAGATAGTCAGGGCGGTGTAAGAGGATATCAGGAGCAGGATTATGATTTTGACAAGGATGAAGATCAGTTTTCTGTTCGGCGTTCAGAGCCGGAAGTTCAGGGTTAGGATAGGAAGTATCAGTTGTTGGAAGAACGTTTAAAGGCTGTGGAAGGGCAAGGAGTCCTTGGTATGGATGCTAATGATCTCAGGTTGGTGTCTGGGGTGAAGGTTCCTCCAAAGTTCAAGCCTCCTGTATTTGAAAAGTACAACGAAATGTCAGGTCAAGTTACTCATGCAACTGCTTATTTCCGAAAGATGTCGGTGCATACTGAGGATCAGGGGCTTTTGATTCACTTTTTCCAGGATAGCCTATCTGGGGCATCCCTGGAGTGGTACATGAAGTTGGATAAAACCCATATTCGTTTCTGGAATGATCTTGCTCGGTCTTTCGTCAAACATTATCAGTACAATGTGGATATGGCGCCTAATCGCACTCAGTTACAGAATTTGTCACAGGGACCAAGAGAATCTTTCAAGGAATACGCTCAGAAGTGGCGTGAGTTGGCTGCGAGGGTTCAACCTCAACTCATGGAGAGAGAACTCAATGATATGTTTATGAGTACCCTGCAAGGGCCATTCTATGAGCACATGATAGGAAGTACTTCAGCAAGGTTTATGGACTTGGTAATGGCTGGTGAAAAAATTGAGGTAGGTTTGAAATTGGGGAAAATTCAGGTTGGAGGTTCTAGTGGCTCATCAGGGGGCAGTAAGAAACCATTCAACACTTACCCTAAGAAAAGGGAAGGTGACGCAAGCGCGGTTTACTCTCATAGAGGAAGAAGAGAGGATCGTCAGCACTAACAAATCAATGCTATTTCTATTCCTGTTAATGCTCTTCCGCAGCAGAGACCGAATACAATGCCTCAACAAAAATACAACAAGATGCTCCCCGTCAGTATAATAATCAATAGCAGAGACAGCCCATAAAATTAGATCCCTTGCCGATATCTCTTACTGAAGCACTCCACCATTTGCTTGATTTGAAGTTGATCGGTTTGAGAAATATGCCACCACCACCCGCAAGACTTCCCCCTAACTATGATGCTAACGCAAGATGCGAATTCCATTCAGGCGGAGTTGTTCATTCTACTGATAATTGCTTTGCGTTGAAGTGCAAGGTACAAGACTTGTTGGATGATAAGGAAATTGAGTTTACTCCAGTGACTGGTCCGAATGTTACTCAGAACCCAATGCCTAGGCATGGAGGGGGTGTTGTTAATATGATTGATGATAATGGTGAAGTGTTGAATTTGATCATGAATATGGAACAAGTAACTACTTCGTTGTGCTATGTTAAGAGGTATTTGCTTGACAATTCTATTTTCCCGGGTTGTACTTCAGAGTGTGCCAAGTGTAGAGAGCAACCGAAAGGCTGTGATGATTTAAAAGCCGGTATCCAATTGTTGATAGAGGAGGGTTTCTTGCAGTTCGATAGAAAACCGAGCTACCGTAAGGTTACCGAAGAAGATGTTGTTGTGGTATCTATTCCTTACACCCCTGTGCGCATTCCTACCCCATCTAGGGCACCTCCTTTGATGATTACGGTACCTGGTCCCATGCCGTATACCAGTGAGAAGGCCATCCCATGGCATTATGGTGCCGATGTTTATTACCATGGGGTGAAGCAGGAGGTAAGTACTCGATCGTCTGAGGAAGAACGTGTTGAAGATAATGAAGAGGAAGTTCATAATTTTTCTGGTGTGGGTCGAATGAATAGAAGCGGAAGAGTATTTGGTCCTTCCAATGTGCAAGATGCGGCAGATGCTTCTGCAAGAGAAAAAGGAAAACAACAGGCGATGATTGGTAACCCAAGGGTTACGCCAGCCAACGTGACTCAACCAATTCCAATACCAGAAGCTTCTTCAGTTCCCGATGAGGTTGAAGAGTTAATGCGAATTATCAGAAAGAGTGATTATAGCATAATTGATCATCTGAGCCATAATCCTTCTAAGATGTATATCTTGTCTCTGTTGATTTATCCAGAACCTCACAAAAATTCCTTGATAAAGTTGTTAAAGAATGCATTCGTGCCACATGAGATAACAGTCAATCAATTTGAGAATGTTTGTGCTAACATATCTGCCAGGAACGGTCTGGGCTTCACAAATTTTGATCTTCCTCCGGAGGGGCCAGACCATAACAAAGCATTGCATATTTCAATGGAGTGCAGGGGCACTACTTTATCCTGAGTTTTGGTGGACACAGGGTCATCTTTAAATGTACTACTGAAGTCAGCATTGATAAAGATTGATTATTCTGGACTGGAGTTGCGCCCTAGTGATTTGATGGTGAAGGCGTTTGATGGGTCTCGAAGGTTAGTGTTTGGGGAGGTGGAGTTGCCAATCAAGGTTGGTCCGCGCACCTTCACAGCTACATTTTTTGTGATTGATATACAGCCAGCGCATTGTTGTTTGTTGGGGCGGCCGTGGATTCATAGAGCAGGGGAAGTCACTTATACTCTTCATCAGAAACTCAAGTATCCTGCAGAGGGAAAGGTGATTACTGTGTGCGGTGAGGAAGAGTACATCGTAAGTCATTTGACATCATTCCACTATGTTGAAGTTGAAGGCGAGATACATGAGACTCCGTTTCAAGCGTTTAAGACAGTTCATGCTGTCAATTTTCCTCCTCCAGAGCAGAAAAGGAAACCGGAAACGGTTATGTCTTCTCTCAAGGATGAGAAAGCTGTGGTGGAAAATGGTAACCCTGAAGGTTGGGGTCAGGTGCTGGACGTTACCCCAAAATTTGATAAATTTGGTCTTGGTTTTAGCCTAGGTCAGCAGAGTACAACTCCCAGAGCATCTAGTTTATATATTCCTGTGAAGTTTTCCCGTCCTTGTGCTACTCAAGAAGGACACGTCAATGCAGTTGGCGATGATGGGGCTGATGCCCACAGTATCGAAGATTGGATTCGCCCGAGTATCCCAGGCCAAACACTCAGCAATTGGACTTCTGTGGATGTTATCCAAGTTTCAAGCGCTGTGGAGTAATTTTCTTGTTTTCTTTTATTATCATATCATAATTCCTACGATCTGACCAAGGCGTAGTGGATCATTTGTTTAGGGCCACCATGTTTATTTTCAAAAAGTTTATCATGAAATAAAGGATGTTTTTCCATTCAAAAATTTTCTCCATTTTTTTTTTAAATTTTGAATGACAATGTTTCTCTTTTCACACACTGTCACTAAAAAACGCCAAAATGTCATTCATGCAGATGCACTTCCACCACCGATTATATTGATAACGACTCTGCTATGGCTAATTATGAATTTGATACTCCTATTTATCAAGCTGAAGAAGAGGCATATGAGGATTGTGATCTTCCTGAGAAATTGGAACGATTGTTAACACAAGAAGAGAAGGTTATCCAGCCGAATCAGGATTCAATTGAGGTGGTGAATATTGGCACAGAAGAGGTAAGAAGAGAAGTCAAGATAGGGGCAGATCTCGAAGAAGGTATAAAGGTCAGATTGATTGAGCTACTATGTGAGTATTCTGATATCTTCGCTTGGTCTTATGAGGATATGCCTGGGTTGGATACAAACATAGTGGTGCATCGACTACCGCTCAAAGAAGGTTGTTCTCCTGTCAAGCAAAAGCTCCGAAGAACTCATCATGAGATGTCCAAAAAGATCAAGGAGGAGGTCCAGAAGCAGTTGAACGCGGATTTCTTAAAGGTCATCAATTATCCGCCATGGATTGCAAATATTGTGCCTGTGCCCAAGAAGGATGGTAAGGTCAGGATGTGCGTGAATTATAGGGATTTGAACAGGGCCAACCCTAAAGATGACTTCCCTCTTCCGCATATTGATGTGTTGGTCGATAACACTGCTCATTCCAAAGTGTTTTCGTTCATGGATGGTTTTTCGGGTTACAATCAAATTAAGATGGCTCCGGAGGATATGGAGAAGACAACATTTATCAAGCCTTGGGGAACCTTCTGCTATAAAGTGATGCCGTTTGGTTTGAAAAATGCCGGGGCAATATATCAGCGCGCCATGGTCACTCTCTTTCATGATTTGATTCATAAATAGATTGAGGTTTATGTGGATGATATGATTGCTAAGTCTAACACGGAAGAGGAACATCTTATTCATCTGGAAAAATTGTTCGAGAGGCTGAGGTAGTTCTTGCTGAGGTTGAATTCGAATAAGTGCACCTTCGGGGTGAGATCCGACAAGCTGTTGGGTTTTATTGTAAGTGAAAAAGGTATCGAGGTAGACCCAGCCAAGGTAAAAGCGATATAGGAAATGCCTGAACCAAGGAAAGAGAAGGAAGTACGTGGTTTCTTGGGAAGGTTAAACTACATTTCTAGATTTATTTCTCATCTCACAGCCACCTGTGAACCTTTGTTCAAGTTGTTGAAGAAAAGTCAGACAGTGAAATGGAATGAGGATTGTCAGAAGGCCTTCGACAAAATAAAGGAGTATTTGTAGGAACCTCCGATACTTATGCCTCCAGTGGAAGGAAGGCCACTAATCATGTATCTAACTGTGTTGGAGAGCTCAATGGGTTGTGTCCTCGATCAACACAACGACACAGGGAAGAAAGAGCAGGCTATTTACTACTTGAGTACGAAGTTTATGGAATGCGAGTCAAGGTACTCATTGCTGGAAAAGACTTGTTGTGCGCTTGCCTAGGCCACCAAACATTTGAGGCAGTACATGTTAACTCACACCACCTACTTGATATCCAAAATGGATCCAATTAAGTATGTTTTTGAGAAGCCAACTCTTACAGGCAGGGTAGCCCGTTGGCAGATGATACTCACCGAATATGATATCCAATACACTACTCAAAAAGCAATTAAGGGTAGTGTACTGGCCAACCATCTTGCTCATCAACCCATGAACGGTTATGAACCGATGAAGTTTGATTTTCCAGATGAGGAAATTGTGTATATTCGGGATTGTAATATGCCAGACCCAAACGAAGGACCCGAGCCGGGATCATGTTGGACGCTTGTTTTTGATGGTGCCTCCAATGCCATGGGCAACAGAGTCGGAGCTATTATCACTTCCTCTGAGGGCTACCACATTCCTTTCACGGCTCGTATTTGTTTCGATTGCACTAACAACGTGGCCGAATATGAGGCTTGCATTTATGGCATTGAAGCAGCGATCGACATGCGCATCAAATTTTTGAAAGTTTACGGGGATTCCAATCTTGTTATCAGCCATATTAATGGAGATTGGGAGACTCGCCATCAGAACCTAATTCCCTATCGTGAGCAAGTTATGAAGCTGATTCCGTACTTTGAAGAGATCACGTTTGAACACATTCCCAGAGAAGAAAACAATCTAGCTGATGCACTGGCAACTTTATCCTCCATGTTCAAGGTTAAGTGGGCTAATGAGGCACCTTCCATTACCATCAGAAGTTTGAGTGAGCCAACTTTCTGTTTTGAGGCAAGTTTGGAATCAGATGGTAATCCTTGGTTTTATGATGTTAAACGGTATCTTGAGACACAAGAGTACCCTGAAGAAGCATCTGTCATAGATAAGAAGTTTTTGAGAATATTTTCAGCCAAGTTCTTTCTCAGTGGTGGTGTATTGTATAGAAGGCATCATGATGGCTTACTACTCAGATGTGTTGACAAGAAAGAGGCAGCTAGAATCATTGAAGAGATACATGAAGGTGATTTCGGGACCCATTCCAACGGGCATACCATGGCTAAAAATATTTTGCGAGCAGGTTATTATTGGTCCACCATGGAGACTGACTGTTACAATCATGCACGGGTTTGCCACAAATGTCAAGTCTATGCTGATAAAGTGCATGTGCCGCCAGTACCTTTGAATGTCTTGACTTCCCCTTGGCCGTTTGTGATGTGGGGAATTGATATGATCGACAAAATTGAACCAACTGCATCCAACGAGCACCGTTTCATTCTGGTTGCCATCGATTATTTTACAAAATGGGTCAAAGTTGCATCCTATGCCAATCTCACCAAGCAGGTGGTAACTCGGTTCATTAAGCACAATATTATCTGTCGCTACGGAGTGCATGAGAAGATCATTACCGATAATGGGTCTAATTTGAACAACAAGATGATGAAAGAGATTTGCGAGTCTTTCAAAATCAAGCATCATAACTCTTCCCCATACCGAACAAAGATGAACGATGCTGTCGAAGCGGCCAATAAGAATATCAAAAAGATCGTACAGAGAATGGTGGTAACCTATAAAGATTGGCATGAGATGCTGCCTTTCGCTTTGCATGGTTATCGCACCACTGTGCGTACATCGACTAGGGAAACCCCATTTTCATTAGTTTACGGCATGGAAGCAGTATTGCTGGTAGAAGTCGAGATTCCTTCTCTCAGGATCATGAGGGATGTTGAGCTGGATGAAAGTGAATGGGTACAGAGTCGGCTGGATCAGTTGGAACTTATCGATGAGAAGAGGTTGACGGCTGTATGTCATGGTCAGGTATATCAACAAAGGATGAGGAAAGCTTTTGATAAGAGGGTACGACCTTAGTATTATAAGCTAGGTGACCTTGTGCTAAAAAGGATAATTCTCCCCTAGGGAGATCCCAGGGGCAAGTGGGTTCCGACTTATGAAGGTCCTTTCGTGGTCAGAAAAGTTTTCTCTGGAGGAGCGATGATGCTCACGACTATGGATGGAGAGTACTTCCCTCTCCCTGTGAATGCTGACGTAGTTAAAAAATACTTTGCATAAAAAAAACCCGCTAAACTGAAAACCCGAAAGGGTAGTTTAGGAAAAAAGAGGGTGTCTTGGTGAATCGAAAACCCGAAAGGGAGATTCAGGAAAAAGTTAGGGACTTAAAGAAAATGACTACGCTCAACATGAGATCCTTTGTTTCTTTCCTTCGTTCCGTCACCTGACATAAGCTCGAAGCTAATCCAAGAATGATCTGTCTGAAAGCAGGAAGATGAAAGCGTCAGAGTCATAAGAGTCATAGAAAAGTCGGGACTTGATGGATATTCATATTCACATTGCCATTTGTAAACACTTGTTTGCTTTGATTTTGTAATTACTTGCTCCCAATTGTAAATGCCTTTTTCACAGGCTGATTTCTCAAAATCAATAGAACATCTTCTTTCAAGTATACATATACATTTGTTTTCTCCCTTTTTTTACTATTTTGTTTGCAAAAAACGTCCAATATTTTGATAAGCATGTGCATATAAACTTTGTGGGCCTTACACGGAAATGATAATCTAAGTCATGGTTAGCTGATCATTTGAAATGCGGATAACAAACACAACTACTACTGTGCAAGGGGCATGTTTGTTTCTCTGATGGATATGATTCTCATTCACCTTACTGGTGTTTGCCTTTCCTTTTGTTTCATCGCTCCGTATTGTTGGTAAAGGTCATGGGTAAGGGTAATATCAAGATTATGGTAGGTCGGCGAGATCGGCGAACCTAGTTGGAGATATTTCTTCCCCATAATGGCTTTCATTATGTTTCTTTTCCGCACTTTCATGTGTTATCTTGATTGATTGTTTTAACATTGTCTGCATATAGGATTTTGTTTATAGTCGAATGTCAGTCTTGATGTGTTGAATATTTTTGCCTTGAAAATATTTTGTTTCATTTTACTTAATCCATCCAGTATCACTCTTTAATCAATTTTTTCGGGCATTTTGATACCAACTGTGCCAATTCTTTTGCTTAGCCAAGAGTTTGGAGGAAGGAGTTTATCTAAAAAACGATGACTGTAGTGGTATGCTTTTGAGTAGAACCCCGTTGACGATGTACAAGCATTGTTTCAATCCCCAAACACCGGAGATATAAGGGAGTTAGACCCTCGTTAACCCCTCTGAGCCTTCGAAGTAGGAGCTTCTTTTCTGTTAAAAAAAACCTTGTTTTTAACCAGGGGTAGGGTAGATGTTCAGTTAATTTGACCAAGCATTCAAATTTCAGAAGGAATGTCCCATATGAGGATCACGACATTTTATCTTTTTACATCATGAGATCAGAAAAAATGTCTAAACCACGATGTTCATTTCCTCACAAAGTTCTGAGGTCGAGATTGAATCGATACAATAATGGCTATCCCTCGCCGACCAAGGAATGAGGCATTTGTTTTAAAAAAAGAAGAGAGAAAGAAGGTCCAAAGACCTAAAGTCATATTGACTTGTTCGAAGTAGAAAGTATGAAAAAAAAGAAACAAAAAGCCCCGCTAAGTCGAAACTTGAAAACAAGTCGCTTAGGAAAAAGTTAGGGCATCCCGCTGGACTCCCAAATTTGAAATTCAGAAGATTTTGTCAAGGAAAAACTTAGGGAAAAGAAGAGCTTAAAAGGCCAGAAAAAGAGGTTATTAAATAAAATCTTCATCAAAATAAGAGGAACAATAATATCAAAAACAAAAGCAGCAAAAGTTAAGTGACAATCATGTTGAAGAATTTGTCGTGATCACTCAACCATTATAAATCCTTTTGAAAGAGGAATGCTTGTGATAAGTCAACTGAACTTAGGACAGGAGAATATCACGAAGGGGGTGGTCACCAAATAACTTGAGCCTTGAAAAACCTTTTTCTAAAAAAACCTCAAACCAGGCCACGTTACAACCTTTAAAAGTCCTAACTAAAACAAGGGTTTAACTCGAAAGCATACTACAACATGATAGCTTTTCCTAAACTCCCAAATATGTGTTGCATATCCATGTTGGTATCTCATCACCCGCATCTTGACTCGTTTTTGTTGAAAAAAAGAAAAAATTTGAAAATTTTTGCACTCTAGCCAGTGATTCATTCACAACAGAGATGCGACACTTTGTTAAGGTTTTTGACTTTAAGGCTTAAATAATCATCGCATCAGGTCTATCATTCCCAAAATAAACATCTTTCTGCATGTAAAACATTTGTTTGACATCAAAAAAAGAGTTTACACGTTGAACACTTGTAAAGAGCTTAATGATTGTCAGGAAGGGAATATTTGGACAAAGCCCATGTATGAATAGGACTTTACCTATCCCCGGTGAAGTTTCGTTTCCGCAACGAGCTTTGTTGCCCTAGAAATCTTTTTCAAGAGAAAGGCTTCGTTTTGAGACTTTAAGTTTGAATATGTCGCATATCCCCAGTGGAGTTGTTTAAATGAGAACTCACATTCTAAAGAAGTTTCAACTCTCTAGCAGAGTTTCCATTTAGAGATTTGTCGCCTTGACCTCTCATTTCCCAGTCGATCTGCTGACTGGGGAATCCTTATGTTAAGATCTTCCCTTATCCCCAGTGAGGCCGATACTATGACTATATGCATGATCCATTCAATGGTTGCAATCCAAAAAAATCAATCTCCAACAAAAATCTCCAACAGAGTTCTGTATCCCCGGTGAAGTCCCGTCTCCTCAGCAGAGCTTTATTCCCCCAGCAAAGGTTTTCACCCCTCACGTCGGTTTTGTTGTCTTGGTGTCATCCTCAACACGACCGTGTGCTGTCTTTTCCAAAGATTACAGTCTTGCCTTGATCTTCTCCCTGAATGTCTAATCTTGTCCAGAAGCTACAATGTCGATCTGATCTTCTCTAGGAGTTTGTAATTTATTTTTGCAGCTCCTCTCAATGTTTGCGGCCCGTTTCTACTGGCGGCTCGGTTGTTATTCCCCGCGAAGCTTCATCTCTTCGAGGTTCCCTCTCTAGTAGTTCCCCGTATCTTCTCCTCTCCTTTGGATTTTGCAATTTATTTTTGCAAGTCATGTCAGATGCTGACTCCTTGGTTTTTGGCTTCTCAATTGGCCATTCCCCAGTGAAACTTTTAAATATGCATCATTACATTGCATCTACCAAAACGCATAGCATTTCCATTATATGGAGCATTGCGTTATATAAAAAAAATCCAAACATGCATCGGAACAGAAGCCATTATTTGTTTCTGTTATCCCCAGTGAATTTGCTAATACTTCGGGTTAAATCCCCAGCAAGGTCTTCGTCCTCATTATCTCAGTTTCCCCCATACCAATATCCTTTTGACGTTAATCATTTGTTTATTTGAGTGTCTACTCTTGACTGTAGTTCACTTTCGTCCTGGCACAGTCTTCTCGGGTTTAATCTTCAGTACCCTCTCCGGTTCATTCCAATGTCTATTGATGCACCTTTCGAACACCATTTTCGTCCTGATATTCGCTTTCAGCAGGTTTTTAGGTGTACGCCCTAATCTCCTCGCTTTGGGTTGAGTTTAGAGTTTCGTCTCCTCACCTTGCGCATGGAATCCGGTGTCGTCCTGGTACTCATCTAGTTTAGTTTCGCCTAACTAGTTATTGAGTCGAGTTTCATCTCGTTTTTGCTTTCATACCTTGGACCCTTTGACGATGTTCATTTACCGAGTGCAGTGTTCGTACTGCGTCCCTGGTTTGAGATCAGTCTCTTTTGTTCCTTGGATTCTTTTATCAGTTTTTGTCACTGTTTGTCTTTGGATCTAAGACCAGCAGGTTCTCTGAGAAACATGCGCTCTCATCACTCTCGCTTTAGGTCGAGTTTCGCCTCGTCGCCTATGCATGAAATCCAGTTTCGTCCTGGTGCTCATCTAGTTTATTTTCGCCTAACTAGTTATTGAGTCGAGTTTCATCTCGTCTTTGCTTTCATACCTTGGACCCTTTGACGGTGTTCGTTTACCGAGTGCAGTGTTCGTACTGCGTCTCTGGTTTGAGATCAATCTCTTTTGTTTCTTGGATGCTTCTATCATTTTTTGTCACTGTCTATCCATTGACCTGAGACCAGCAGGTGCTCTGAGAAACATGCACTCTCATCACTTTTCTATGGGTCGAGTTTCGCCTCGTTACCCGTGTGTGAAATCCAGTTTCATCCTGGTACTCATCTGGTTTAGTTTCGTCTAACTAGTTTTTGAGTCGAGTTTCGTCTCGCTTTTGTTCCTCTTTTCTGGGATTCTTTCAGTTCCTTCATACCGTCCATCTTAGTTGAGATTAGCAAGTGCTCCTAGAATCACGCACTCTAGCCACTTTTGCTTTGGGTCGAGCTTATAGTTTCGTCTCCTCACCCGCGTACGTTTTCTTTTCCAGAGCTTAGTTTCGCCTATACTCTTTGATTTGAGTTTTGTCTCACCCTTTTTTTAAGCCCAGTTTTGCCCTGGCACATTTGTCCGAAAGTTTAGTTGCGTCTACTCTTCTTTGTTTTGTTCTTTTTCAACCTACGTTACAGTTTCATTCTGACGCATGTCTTGGGGGTTTTCAGCTTCTTTTTCTTTCTTCTTCAAGAGTGTAAATTTTCGGGTTCTTTTGTATTCAATCATCTTCAACTCTGAACGCTCGAAAGTTGTCACTTTTCTCACTTATCGTGTTGAAGATATTTGAATAGGGGCAGCTGTTGCACCCCAAAATTTACCCTCTTGATTTTGGCTTATGTTTCATCATGAATATCATATTGCATTACATTCATACATTGTGATGGGATCAAAGTACTTTGGTTATCAAGTCTTCCTCAAGCTTTGAAGGATGATCGTATTGACAAGTTGCTCAAGTAGAACCTTATCATCTAAACCTCTGGATCTTTCAAGCTCAAAAGTTATTGCATATCTCAATATGTTTTATCCATCTCTTTGGATCATCAGAGGATTGAAGTTTGTGTTTGATTATAATAGGAATCTCTCTTTTGATTCACCAGTCAAATTAGGGTTCTGCTTGATCAAGGTTATTGATCAATGTACAAGTCTTGATTTGGAAGCTACAACATCTCATTAGTATTTGAAAAGTCTTTGTACAAGAAATTGGTCAAGATGCCCAGAGGTTGAAGTTTTGAAGAAGATTCATCAGTCTCCTGAGGTATTAACCAAAACTAGGGTTTGGGATTTCATCAAGATTTCTTGAGAATTTTGAAGTGAAACTTTGTACATGGCCTCTATATGTTTGGAAGATCATATGTTTGAAGTTTTGATCATCAATTTTGAAGGGAAGTGGATCAATTGATTCAAAGGGGAAAAATGGTCATTTTGGTCAAAATCAGTCAAAGTCAAGGTTGACCAAGGGAATTGTTGGTCAACCATCAATTCAAGGGTGTACTTTTCATATTTCAAGTCCATTTTGATCATTGGATCCAAAAGATTGAGGTTTGGGTTGAAACTTGTTCATGAAGAAACCCTAAAAGTTTCTAATTTTGAAAAATGAGGACTTAATTTCAAAAATTCATATTTTATTCATATTTGATAAACAAATGCAAATGAAGTATGCTTGGAAATATTAGAGGATGATATTTCATCTCCTTTTGGTTTCATGTCCAAATTTGCAAAGATTCAAGAGTTATCAAGCTTGGAAGTCACAAAATTATAGGTCATTTTCCAAAATTAGTGAATTTCAAGCTCAATTTTGGGAAACTTAATGGATTCAATTGCAAAAACTCAAAACTAATGGATTTTAGATATTTTCAATAACTTTCCAAATTGTACTCATTTGTGTCCAAATTCAAATATATGAGCAAGTTATGGACTTTGGAATTTTGAGGCATTTTATTGAATTTTGACAAATATGCAAAATGGCCATTTCTTACAAACTCAAGTTTTAGCCATTCCTTTTGCTTCTAATCAAGCCCATGAGCAATTTGTGACATGCTGAGGCCCATCACACTCACCATTTCGTGCCTCATTTGGTTTTGCACTTGTTGGATTGAAAAAAATCACAAATTTGCCAAATTTGCAAAAACACTAGCATGAGCTCATCATAAGGAATCAAGGGCCAAGATTTGGTGGATCAAAATCTGAGTAAGAAAGGCCTCAAAGGCAATTGAAATAAGGAGAAACGCACGAGGCATTGGCATGTTCTGATTTTCACTTTTCAACATAGCAAAATTTCCAATTGGGCAATGCACTCATTTTGAAGCCCATTTCTCTTGAAAAACCTACTTTACATGTCATATATAATGAGAAGCAAGCACTGAAGGCGAGGGAGAGAGCTCATAACTTCCAAATTCCAGATCTGAATTCAGAATTTCCATAGTTGCATTTTTTTTCGAATCTCAAGTTTTAGTGGTGCATTTGGAGTTTTTCTTCTTGCTTCTTCATCCTCAAGTGCTAAGGAAGCTAAAGCAAGCTTTGAATCGCATCTGGAGCAAGAGAATTGAGCTTTCAGATTTTGAATTGAGGTAGGATCATTTAACTTCGATTTTTGAAATGTAGCAGTTTATTGTTGAAATTAAGCATGAATATCTTTTTGTGGATGTTATATGAATGATTCTGAAGCAATTTGAGGTTTCATTTGGTATTTAATGCGTGTTTGAAATCTATGCAACTCTGGATTTTCAGTGAGTTTTTGACAATTTCATGCTGAGATTTCTAGATCCATGACTGTCTATTTGATGTGATTTGAATTGTGTTTAATTCCTTGCCATGTTAACTTTAATTTGCACTTGATTTGATGAAAAATGGTTGAGAAACGAGTTTGTTTGGAGGGAATGAAGTTGGGGTGCAAGCTGATGGGTGCGCGCATTTTCTGGTTTGGCTGGAGGTTAGGGATGATGAGCTGTCATCATCTGAGCGGTCCATTTGAATTTTTGAATATTTAGTTAATATTTTGTTTTCAATTGATTTTCTGATTTTTGTTACTTGATCAAAACAATTTGAAAAATTCTAAAAAAATTATCACAAGTCCAAAATAATTTCCACTATCTTGTGTAATTTTATTGGAATTTTTTAAAAATATTTTGATTGGTTTAAAATTTCATAAGTTTAATTAATTGTTTGTTTAAATATTATTTTTATTTTAATAATTCTTTTGATCTAAAAATTCACAAAAAATATTTTGAACTCCTAAAATTATTTAGAATTTGATTTTTAAATTTGTTTAGAATTTTTTTTCTATTTTTGATTAGAAATTTAATTTGAGAAGTTTATTTGAAATATTTGTTTCATAATTTTTGTTTTAATACTTCCTTCAATTCGAAAATCCTCAAAAAAAATCAAGCAAGCTTGTTTTTAATCATAGAATCTGAATATAATTTCATTTTTGACCTTTTTGTGACTTTTGGCTAGGGTTTGCATTTTTGCCTTTAAATAATAGTTTAATTGTTAATTGTTTGTTTGATTTTTATTTTAATATTTCCTTTAATTCAAAAATTCCACAAAAAATCAGGGATGTGTGTTTTTAATTCTAATATTTGAATATAATTTTGGTTGGATATTTTTCTGATTTGTGATTAGGATTTTATTTTGAGTTGTGATTATTTGTTTAATTGTTTGAATTTGATTTTATTTTTGACTTTTCTTTAATTCAAAAAATGTGAAAAAAATAGGCATTTTGACATTTAGGGTTTCCTTGTGGTTTGCATGATCTTGGTTTGAATTGTTTGAATTTTGATCTTGTCTAATCAATATTTAAGATTAAAAGTCAAAAATTAGGGTTTTGTTGCTTATTGTGCAAGTTTCACTTTCAAAACCATTATGCCCTGGATTTTCAATGGAACTTAGGTCTTGATTATGGTTCATGAATGTATTGAGGAATTGAAAACCATTTTTCTTGAATTATTTGACTTGGTTTGATATTTTTCCATGAATAATTTTGAAAACTTGTCTATTTTTGATAATTTGGCCAACTAGTTTTGAACTTTGGGCCTCATTTGATCCCCTCCTCAACCATTCATGAACTTAAGACTTGCTTTTTGACTTCTACACACCTCAAAGTTGCTAAGAATTCTTTGGTTTGAATTATTGATATCTTTTTCTATTTTTGATATATTTTTGAAGTGAAGGTACCCAATTAATGTTGCATATCTTGTTGCATTTTGTTTGATGGCCAATGAACTTGAGTGAGGCCTATAATTGGGAACCTAATGATCATGTTGGATATGTTCATCCAAATAAAATCAATTCATTTCACTAAATGCCCCATGTTTGAATGTTTGAACCTTTTTGATGCACTGTGTGGAATTCCTCTTCTATTATGCTTGTGAGCTGTGATGAATTAGTTGAGTATGATTGAAATGTGTTTGCTACTGAACTTCATGGTTTTTGATTGTATTCTTCTCAAGCTCCCATGATCCTTGATTTATATTCAATTTTCAACTCAACATGGTGATTGAAAGGAGAAACATTCCTCTAATTCTTTTGACCAAATTATGCATATGCCTATTTCCTTCTGTCTATCATGACTAATGTTTGATAGTTGCTATCATGTTTTCTCATTTCATTATGGTGTCATCATCCATCCTTTATGTGAATCATCATTCTATTCATGGGAATACTAACTTGGTTGTTGAATGTGCGAGGTACTTTGAGAAAAGTTTTCCAGTCTTGACTTGAGGCTATTGTGTTTCACTTTATTTGTGGAATACAATTTATTATATTGGCACTGCTCTTGTGTTTGGAATATTTGATAGTCTATGCAAGATATATACATGTGATTGTGAATGCTATACATTGCCCATGGGATCTGTTCATATTTGATAATCTCATTACTTACATCCTGATGGCGTAATTTCTGACTTGATTTGTCTGCTGATGCCAGCTTGCTTGAAGTTCTCTGGGTTTCTTTTATTCTTCTTCAGTTGCTACGGATAACTATCCGTTTGGTATTGCACTATTTCCTTTCTTCAATTTTCATTTTTCATAGTCATATGTTGCAGGATGGGACCTCTGTTGCTGATATATGTCAGGAGGCCCTCTGGTTTTTTGTCTGATACATGTGTTCTGTTTGTTTCTTTAACTTTTGATCAATGAGTCACTCAATTTAGAAATTGAGATCACGACTTCGCTCTCAGTGCATGTTCCCTATAGGTTGTTTATTGTTTTTCTTCTTTAATTGTTTATCGATGAGTCACTCAATTTAGAAATTGAGATCACGACTTCGCTCTCAATGCATGTTCCCTATAGGATGTTAATTGTTTTTTCTTCTTTAATTGTTGATCGATGAGTCACTCAATTTATAAATTGAGATCAGGACTTCGCTCTCATTGCATGTTCCCTATAGGATAGTTTTGTTAAGCTTCCTTTAACATGTTGACTAAGATAGGAATCCATGTATGCTAACATAGGGTAGGATTTTCCTTTATCCTCAACCTTAGGGTCAATCATTGTATGATAACACTAGGGATAGTGCTAGGTTAGTTTTCCCTTAGTTGTTTTCTTTTCCTTTGCATTTTGCATCTTAAAACAAAAACTGTTTTCTTGGCAAATCAAAAAACACCTCTAATAAACTCAAACCCTTCTTCAAGGTAAAAGATACAAACCAATCTTATTTGTTTGTGCGCCTTTTGGCATTATTTTTAAACCTTGTTTACCGATGTTTCGTCATCGCATATTTTTTGGAAGCCGATGTTTCACCATCACACATGTTTGGTATCCTACTTTGATTCTCAATATCATTGTTAGGTGTGATGTTTTGTCATCCGTTTTATTGATGTTTCTCCATCTTTGCCATGATATCTTGTTATCTTTTTACCGATGTTTCGCCATCGCACATTTGTTTAAAGCCGATGTTTCGCCATCGCACATGTTTGGTATCCTACTTTGATTCTCAATATCATTGTTAGGTGTGATGTTTTGTCAGCCGTTTTATTGATGATTCGCCATCTTTGCCATGATATCTTGTTATCTTTTTACCGATGTTTTCCCATCACACATTTGTTTGAAGCTGATATTTCGTCATCGCACATGTTTGGTATCCTACTTTGATTCTCAATATCATTGTTAGGTGTGATGTTTTGTCATCTGTTTTATTGATGTTTTTCCATCTCTGCCACATTACTTTACTACCTTTTAGCCGATGTTTTGTCATCACACACTTGTTTGAAGCTGATGTTTCACCATCGCACATGTTTGGTATCCTACTTTGATTCTCAATATCATTGTTAGGTGTGATGTTTTGTCATCTGTTTTATCGATGTTTCGCTATCTTTCCCATGGTACCTTGTTATCTTATAGACGATGTTTCGCCATCGCACACTTGTTTGAAGCTGATGTTTCACCATCGCACCTGTTTGTTATCCTACTGTGATTCTCAATATCATTGTTAGGTGTGATGTTTTGTCATCCGTTTTATTGATGTTTCACCATCTTTGACATGTTACTATGTTATTATTTAGTCAATTTTTTACCATCTCATTTGTTGTTGTTTTATTTGATGTTTCACCATCTTGACTGTTTTTTTGTTGTCTTAACTAAAAAACACAAACCAACCAAAGTATATAAGCCGAACTACGACTGCTCTGATTCCTTAAAAGGGATACGTAGGCAAAAGGGTAGGGCCCAACTGAGCACATCTTTTATTTTCCCTACATTGTTTTATTTTTCTTTCGCATGCATTCCCTTTTCATTTTCAAGCCATAAACATAGGTTTTGACCACACCCATTAGATTAGACAACAAGAGTGGATATCGTAAAGTACTACAGGCGTATGGGGTGCTAATACCTTCCCGTCGCATAATAAACTCCCTTACCCGATCTCTCGGTCGAAAGACCGTGATTTCTCCCTTTTCAAGTTTTCTTGATGTTTACCTTTCCCTTTCGACGGGATAAAAGACGTTCGGTGGCGACTTCATTGATGTTTCATCACATTTAGATGACAGGTTTCGGCCGGGTGGTTTCAATAAGTAATAGAGCTTATGAGGTTGTGACTCAGACGCAATAGTTTGATATTTTCTAGAAGCTATTCTTTTTTATCAGCTTAGCTATTAAGCATACTTTTGTTAGGGCCTCTGTGACAGTTTATTTTTGTGTATTTAAATAAGTTTGTAGCTAGGGTTTTGTAATCCATTTTTGTCAATAGAATTTCTTTCTCAACAAGTTTGTTACAACCATCTTTATCTCTCTTCTTCCATCTTCATTTTTCATCTTTAATCTTGTGCACCAACAATTGGTATCTAGAGCTTCGATTTGATTCACAGGAAAACACGGTTGTACGTGAGGCATGTGTGATTGATTTATTTATTTGAATTCGCGTTGAATTCACTATCAGAATCATAATAGAATTGCATTTCTTGATTTTGTGGGATTGGTATACATGAGTGTTTGGTGAGATCTTAGTTTGATTTTTAGTTCACAAAACGAAGATGAGTGGCAGAAACAGTTTGATTACTAAGCTTACAGTGTTTGATGGAAAGAATTGAAATTGGTGGATGATTCAAATGTGTGTTTTATTTGGTGCTCAAGATCTTCTTGATCTTGTCACCGAAGGTTATGTTCCGGATGCAGCATATGCGACGGAGGAATAGAGAAACACGCAGAAAGATACGAGGAAGAAAGATCATAAAGCGTTGTTCTACATTTGTCAGTGTGTAGATGCGAACATGTTTGAGAAAATCTCTAATCCATTAACGATGAAGGCTGCGTAGAATATACTCACATTATGCTATGATGGTGATGTATCAGTGAAGAAGGTGAAGCTTCAATCCCTATGTAAGCAGTATGAGAATCTCAACATGAAGAATAATGAGAAGGTACCAAATTACACCTCTAGAGTGATTCTGATCATAAATAAGATGAAATCATGTGGAGAAACTCTTTCTGAACAAGTAATCATTGAGAAGATATTGAGATCTCTTACTCCTTAATTTGATTACATTGTTGTAGAAATTTAAAATTCTAAAGATCTAGACACCATGAGAATTGAAGAGCTGAAAAGTAGTCTAGAGGCACAAGAGTTACGCATGACTGAGAGAACCTCTGAGAGAGAGGTAGAGCATGCTCTAAAGGAGTCTTATGGTAAGAAATATCAGAAGCAGTCTTGGCAAGAGCCCAAGAAGAGACACGGTGGTTCCCAGAAGTCAAGCCTCCAATTTTGATGAGAAGAAACATCAGAAGGGAAGGTAGAAGTTTGACAAAAAGAAGGTTCAATGTTATTATTGTAAGAAGTTTGGACACTTTGCTAAGGATTTTTGGTCAAACAAGGAAAGAAAATCATAAGAAGAAAACATAGCCAAAGAAGATTGTGATGATGAACATGTGCAACTGGTGGCTTCTGAGTCTAATGGTAAGTATTTGATAGACTAAGGGTATATGAACACTGGCTGCTCAAATCACTTGACTGGAAACAAACAATGGTTAGTTGATTTTGACTCCAGAAAGAGGACAAAGATCAGATATGCTGATGTATGTACCTTAATGAAGAAGGTATAGGAAATGTCAGAGTCAAAGTGAAGAATGGAAGAACTGTTCTAATCAAAGATGTTTGATATGTTCCTGGTATGAAAAGTAATCTGATAAGTGTAGGCCAACTCATTGAGAAAAGTTTCTCAATTATCATGAAGAACAATCTTTTGAAGTTGTATGACTACAATCAAAATATGATTATGCAATATGAGCAGGGAAGTAACATAATATTCAAGGTGAATGTGGAGAAAGCTGAAACTAAATGCTTTATTGCAGAAAGCGCAAAAGGTGATAGTGAGTTGTGGCATAAGAGATTGGGGCATCTGAACTTCAGAAGCTTAAGGCATCTGAGTTCTAAGAAGATGGTACATGGCATTCTGAAGATTCTGAAGCCTGATAAGTCATGTGAGGTATGTATGAAAATCAAGCAACCCAGATTTCCATTTGCGTCAGAAGTAGCCCCAAGAGTAAAGCATGCTCTAGAAGTAGTGCATTCTGATGTATGCAGACTATTTCCAGGACCTTCACTTGGAGGAAACAAGTTTTTTTGTGTATTTTATGGATGAGTTCACAAGAATGACATGGGTAGCACTCATCAAGTTTAAGCATGAGGTGTTTATCGAGTTTCAGAAGTTCAGGGTGAAGGTTGAGAAATAGAGTGGTCAGAAGTTGAAAGTTCTTAGAACTGATGGTGGAGGTGAGTATAACTCTACAAAGTTCCAAAATTTTTACGAGGATAATGAAATTAAACACGAGGTTACTGCTCCATACACTCCTCAACATAATGGTCTTGCTGAAATAAAAATAGAATTTTACTTGATATGACAAGGAGCATACTGAAAGAGAAGAAATTGCCTCACACCTTATGGGGATAAGTTATTGCCACTTCAGCGTATGTGCTCAATAGGTATCCAACGAAGAAGTTGAAGGAAACTATTCCTTTTGAGAAGTGGATTGGAGATAAGCAAAGTGTGAGTCATTTCAGGGTATTTGGTTTAATTTGTTACAAACATGTTCCATATGCTAAGAGAAAGAAGCTGGATGATAGAAGCAAAGTAATGTTGCTGATTGGGTACCACAATACATGTGCATACAAGCTTTATTGTCCAATCACTAATAAAATTAAAGTCAACATAGATGTCATTATGAAGGAGTCAGAAGCATGGAATTTGAGCAAGCCTCAATCCAACTCTAGTGTAGTGTTAACACCTGAGGTATATTCTGAAGATAGTTCAAAATCTGAAGATTCTGAAGTTGATTCAGAGTCATAAGGAGACTCTGAAGACGGGTAAGAGTCTGAAGCTGATTCTTATTCTGAAGGTGAATCTGATTCTGATCCAGATTTTGATGATGATCTAGAATCTGGTGCTCATTCTTCTGAAGGTGGAGCTTATAGAGGTGGTCCAACTTCTAAAGGAAATCCAGAAGGTGATATGGTTCCAGAATCAGAAGGAGATTCTAAACAAGTCCATAGGCTGCAAAGAATCAGATAAATACCAAGGAGATTCACAGAGTTTGACATGTTGCAATATACTAAAGTAGACCTTGAGGGAGAAGTCATTCAGTGTGCCATGTTAGTAGAATCTGAACCAGTTAATGTTGAAGAAGCTCTTAAGAAGAAAGTGTGGTTGAAGGGCATGAAAGAAGAACTTGAGGATATAGAAAAAAAACAAGACTTAGGAGTTGACTAAGCTTCATAAGGAGAAGAAAGTCATCAGTTCCAGATGGGTTTTCAAGATAAAGTTGAAGCCAGATGAATCAATTGGTAAACACAAAGCAAGGTTAGTAGCTAGAGGTTTTTTTACAAAAATATAGACTAGATTACTTTGAAGTGTTTGCGCCTATAGCTAGAAATGAAACAATCAAGTTGATGATTGCTATAACCACAAATAGAAATTGGCCTATGATGCACCTGGATGTAAAATCTACATTTCTGAATGGTCCATTACAAGAAGAAGTATACGTGTCACAAAATTCTGGATTTGTGAATAAGAACCAAGAAGGGATGGTGTACTGATTACATAAAGCGTTGTATGGACTGAAACAAGCTCCTAGAGCTTGGAATTTGAAAATTGATTCATTTTTCAAGATGCAAGGATTCAGAAAGTGTGAGATGGAGTATGGCATTCATGTGCAACATACTTCTGAAGACAATATATTTTAGTGTGTCTTTATGTTAATGACATATTGCTAACAAGAAGTTATCCAAAAGAGATAGTCAAGTTCAAGAAGATGTTGATGAATGAGTTTGAGATGACTGATATGGGAAATATGGTTTATTTTCTACGAATGAAGATTCTATACTCTGAGAAGGATATAATTTTGCATCAGCTGAAGTATGAACTTAAGCTTCTGAAGAGATTTGAGTTAACAAATTGCAAGATTGCAATCACATCTGCCGAGATGAATCACATGCTGGATTCTGATGTTAATGGTGATGATATAGATACTACAACTTTCAAACAGTTGGTTGGCTCATTGACATATTTGTGTAACAAACCAAAGTGGTCACATTACCAAGCTACTGTCATGATTCAGAGGTACATTAAAGGGACTCTGAGGTATGGAGTGTTGTTCCCTTCTGGTGTTAAAATTGATGTAGAGCTAATATGTTATTCAGACTCTGATTAAGTGTGGAGACGGAGTTGACAGAAGAAGTACTTCTGAATATTTTTTAAAGTATTTGGGAAGTCTCATTTCTTGGTACTCTAAGAAGAAACATGTGGCTGCATTTTCAACTTGTGAAGCTAAATATATTGCAGGTGCTTTAACTACATGTCAAGTTGTTTGGCTAATGAATTTGTTACATGACCTGAAGATCAAAGTGAGCGAACATGTGAAGTTTATGATTGACAACAAATCAACTATAACTCTTGCCAAGAACCCGGTGCTACATGGGAGAAGCATGCACATTGGCACTAAGTTTAATTTTTTGAGAAGTGGAGTCCAGAATGGAGTGCTAGAAGTTGCACACTGTAGCACTCAGAAGCAACTTGCAGATGTTCTGACTAAAGCTGTCAACACTGAACACTTTATCTATTTGAGGGATGAAATTAGTGTTGTATACTTATGAATATGAATTAAGGGATGGTGTTAGAAGTAATTCATATCCAGAAGCATGTTGTTAGTCAGAAGCAATAGAGCTTCCGATTTTGTTACTTAAAAGAAGTAGTTTGATATTTTCTAAAAGTTATTCTTAGCTGTTAGCTTAACTATTAAGCATACTTTTGTTAGGGCCAACGTGGCAGTTTATTTTTGTGTATTTAAATAAGTTTGTAGCTAGGATTTTGTAATCCATTTTTGTGAATAGAGTTTCTTTCTCAAGAAGTTTGTTACAACAGTCTCTCTCTCTCTCTCTCTCTCTCTCTCTCTCTCTCTCTCTCTCTCTCTCTCTCTCTCTCTCTCTCTCTCTCTCTCTCTCTCTCTCTCTCTCTCTCTCTCTCTCTCTCTCTATATATATATATATATATATATATATATATATATATATATATATATATATATATATATATAAAATAAAATTTAATATCAAATATATGAATCATAAAATTAATTTTTTACATATTTTTATCAATAATTTAATTGTCACTTTTTTTAGGGCTACTTCTTGTCTTTCAAATCTTATCTAATGTAATATTAATAAAATAATGTTTTGAAAAATTATATTATTTGCATTTAAAAAAAAAATCATAAACATGTATTATCATGTACCAAAATTAATATTTTTAAAATATAATAATAATATTTTAAAATATTATAATAATATTTTTTAAACCATTTGTATATATATTATTTTTTTAAATATATTTTAAAAAATAAAATAAAATTTGTGGCGGATATTTTAACCTTATACAAAAAATTAAATTCATTTAATATATTAGATTTTTAAAATAAAGACAATAATAATATGATTGAAATTTATGGAAATATTTAATGTAACTTATCAATCATTCTAAATAAACTAAAATATATACAAATAGACGAAAGTGCGCCGCCATTTTTCATCTATTAATTTTTTTTGTCATAAAAGCTATATAAAAAGAGATTTTATGAGAATTATTAATGTGGTAGGTTTTAAATGTAAGGAAAATGTACAACGTTTGAAATATATTTTGTGCGATTTGGTTTTCTAAGATAAATCACAATACGAGAATGAAAATACATACACACAAAATTTGGCTATAAAATGACTCCTTCATACCCAATTTTCTATATGTCATTTTTTAATCTAAAGTTACAAATATGCCATCTCTTTTTTCTCTTCTTTCATTTGTGCTTTGATCATGTCAAGCGGAAGAAAAAGTCGAGGTCGTCAAAAGATCGAAATGAAAAAGATGAGCAATGAGAGTAACCTGCAAGTGATTTTCTCAAGACATTGTAGCAGACTCTTCAAGAAAGCCAGTAAACTTTGCACCTAATATGATGCAGAAATTGCTCTTGTTGTATTCTCACCTAGTGAAAAGGTATTTTATTTTGGTCACCCTAATATTGATACAATAATAGATCGTTATCTCTCTCAAGTTCCACCCCAAAACAATGACATCATGCAATTTATTGAGGCTCGTCGTAAAGCTAACGTGTGTGAGATTAATGATCAACTTACTCAAATCAATAACACACTAGATGTTGAAAAGAAGCTTGGTGATGAATTGAGTCATTTGAAAAAAGAATATAAGGCTTAGTTTTGGTGGACTTGTTTAATTGATAGGATTAATTGGGCTCAACTTGAAATATTCAAGAAGGCTTTGGAAGAGCTTAGGAATCTTGTTGCAAAACATACTGATAGGCTTGTAATTCAGGATACTCCTACTCAAACTCTTACATTTTGTGTTAACAATATTTCACCCTCTAACATCCCTTTTCAAAACCAACTAATACCTCAACAAGGTTAAAGGTTTCCACCATAATTTTTCAAAACCATGTGTTGCATCCTTAGTTTTTTTATGGATCATTGAAATTTCGTTGTGGCTTTAACAAAATGGCATAAAAACCATTTTACATTGTTGGTCCTTTTCTATGCTTGTTTTTGTCTAACTTTTTTTGTTCATTGAGTACTTTATATGCTTAATGATAATTTTATTATCTCCTTTAATTACGAATTGATTGTACCTAATCAGAAGAGATTGTCAAATCCCATAAGCTTCAAGTTGAGCAGCGGTTGAATGTGAAGTGGGGGTACCTGCAAGATACTCCGATGCCAAAGTAAGGTTCAGAGCAAGTGCAAGCAAGTATGAGAGTATGAGTGAATGGATGAATACCTGACTCTCTCAAGTGAGAGGGTATTTATAGCCCTCAGTGCTTGGCCAAGGTCCCCATTGCTGGGCTCAGCAAGCTGGCACAAAATGGAGACTACTAGGTCCTACGTGCGTAGTGAGGGATATCACGTGGTCCCCAACCTGAATGGACTCCTCCTAATCATCAAGAGGATATGGATGCAGTCTTTTTGAGGTCAAGAGGACTCCGTGACATTCAGTGGTGTTAGGTGTCAGCCCTACGAGAGGGATGCTCGCGAAGACCTTCTGACTGTCGTTTCTCCTCCTCACCAGTTGTGAGGTTGTCCTTGGAGGACATATCTTGGTCAATGAGAGGAGTGGAAGATGCACACGAGGAACTCCTAAGCGTCACTGGCCCTCCTTGACAGTCATGGGGTTATCCCCGAAGGACAAAGCCTGGTCGACCAGAAAAGTAGAATCAGTGCTCGACATGGTTAAGGGAAGACTCTTTTACTGGTCTTCTCATGCGGCATAGTTGTATTGGGCCTTGTATGATATTTGGGCCAAGTGCATGCCCAATCCAGAACAAGAGACCCCTAAGTCGTTGCTTCTGATGAAAGGAGTTATGACTTAAGACCAACTTCCCTGTATGGTGAGCATAGTTTCTCCGGGGTCTCCCACTGTATCAAGGGATAGGGTCATTTTTATGCATGGCTATTCGAGCGGAAATTGGATTTCATTCATGGAGAACATTTTAGTTGCTCCTCGACTCGCGGGGAGACGAAAGTTCAGAGGATGTCTACTTTGTAAGCTACATTGTATAGCTTTTGGTTGTGACTACTTGAGTAGAGATTGGAGTTTCCGCAAGGAGAAATTTAATCTTCTCCTCGACTTATGGGGAGACGAAAGTTCGCAGGATGTAGCCACATGGTGTAGCCTTTGGAATATAGTGATGGCCTAGGGAGTAGGGATCATTATGACCCTGAGCACGTAGGCGGCGAGCAGATGGGCGGTTGATGCGCTGTTCGACGCGATGCTTTGTCTTTCGTGCCATCCTTATAAATAGTGTCTAAGGATTCATTTGTAACATTTCCAAACTCTCGCTCTCTCCTTTCTCCCTAGCGTCCTTAGTTTTCTATCTTCCTCCATCTCTTTCTCTAACCGTAAGTACCACCGTAACTTCTGCCGCAGACTCCCCACGAACTTTAATCAAGTAAATGTTTTCCAGTGATTATTGTCGTTTATGGTTGGATTTTTTGATAAATCTTGATGAATTTCACTACCCGAGGGATTTTTGCTCGGGATATTCATACCTCTCTTCGTGGTACTCATGAAATGGCCTGTGAAATTCACTTTCTCCCTGCATAACTCATGAAATTGCTCAGGGAACTCATCCCATGCCCTCGGAACTTATGAAACCGCTCAGGAAATTCATCTTATCCTCGTCACCTTCACGAGGTTGCTCAAGGGATTTATATTCTCCTCGTGGCGTTCACGAGTTTGTTTGCTTTTATTGAACGAGGGTTCATTAACCTGGTTTGGTCGTAGCAACCATGTTGTACCCCAAAATTTTCCCTCTCATTTATCAAATATTTCTTCACAAAGACCTCTCTTGGTTTAAGACTGCACTAGGGTTGATCAGCTCAAGACATCTCCTCAAGCACTGATGACCAACATTAGGGTTTGAGATTGCACAAGGATATTTTAACTTTCAATGGTTCATATGACTTTCATGAATCATTATGGACCCCCAAGATTACTCATGTCAAGTTTCAAGCCTTGGATCACACTTTTGCTCAATCAATTGAGCAGTTGACCTAAAAATCAACTATATTGGGGAAAAAGTCAACTATGACCAATTTACAGTCAAACTTCATAATTTTTAATCCACATAAATATTATAAACCCATATATATATATATAATTTTAATCAAATTTGGACCATAATTCCCCAAGAAATTTGATCAAATCAACAAAAGGGCAAAATGGTCAAAATTAGGGTTTTGATTGAGAAAGGGCAATTTCTGATTTTTGACCTAGAAAATGGTAAATTGGTTTGAAGCATGATTTCAAGAGTTAAATTGCATCATTTTTACCTAATGGCATGACCTAAAACATTTCTCAAGATCATTTGTACTGACAGTGAATTTTCAGTCAACTGATCAAAAAGTCAATTGTACATTGAAAAGTCTAACTTTGACTTTTTGGTCAAAGTTCAATGTCAAAGTTCAGAATTCATCAAAACATGTCAAAATATGAAACTTATTCATCAAGAAATCAAAAAGTCAAGATTTCATTTTGAAAAGTCAAAGTTTTCTAAATTAGAAATTTTTCTAAGTGTTTAAACTTCATGTTTTTTCATAACTTTGGGCCAAATTTTCACCATGATGCAAGACAATTCAGAAGAAACTTTCAACATGAAAGTTTTAGATATCCATGATATCTACAACATTTATTTATACAACTTCTCCTAAAAATTCTTGGATCTAAAGTTATTAATTCCTAAAGTCATGGTGTTGAAATTGGACACTTAGTGAAATTTTGCCCTAGTTTTGGTCATGATTTTGACCTAACTTCATGGAACTTTTTCATATAGTTCCAAGGGGAATTTTCAAAGTGATTCAAAGAGGGGTTGTAGATAATATTACAAGCTTTCCAAAATGTCAAAGAACTCCTTGAGATCATTCTTGAGTAGGGAGAATCGAAGAGATGAAGTTAGGGTTTTCACACTTGAAATACAAGTCATTTTATGATGAACAAGATTCAAATTTCAAACCTATGCTGCATAATCTCTACTTTAAAGGCCTAAAACTTATTAGGCACTCCATAATTAATTGCTTGTGCAACTGTTAGAGGTCTCAATTCAAGCATTCAATGCAAGGCCATGCTTTATATCCATTTTGGGAAGAAAGTGCACAATGCCATTTTGATAAAGTAGTTTTTTGCACAAAACTTGTTCTTGAGCCTTGAAATTGTTTTCTTCTGATCATACATGTCCCATAACTCAAGAGAAGCTTGTCTAAACACTTATAATCACTCAGCCCATGCTTGTACTTCCTCTTGGAACCATACTTCCCACTTTTCTTCAAAATCAAGTAACATAACAATCAGTCTAGAACTTGTACTTCTGATCCTCTCAAGAACTCAAGTCTTTTGCTTATACATACACAAGTAATTTGTCACAAAACACACGCATGCTTGAGCCCTGAAAAGAGAAAGAACTCAGATTTGCATCTCACACCTCCATTGTTGCATATTCTGGCCAGGAATCCCAAAACCAAAAACTACTCGTGCATTTCTTGGCCTCTTGCTTCCAAAAGCTTCCAAGCATCATACACAAACAATCCCATACCCTGTTACATTTCTGTAACACCTCTATCACCATATTCCATTTTCAAAAACAGAGGTATGCATCTTGACTTCTCCAGGCAAGTTCAAGTACCTACAACTCAAAGTAACCATTGGAATAGCTTCTTAGGGACTCAAGGAAGCTAACCTGATCATTACATCAACTTGAATCAAGCTCATTTACAGAACACGATTTCCAGTTTTGAGGTAAGTTATCTCAACTTTGAACTCTTCATACAAGCATCATTAGTGTTTAATTTGTGAATGAAAAATGTAGACATCATTGTTCTGAAGCTAACCATGTCTTTAGATTTCATTTATATTGCTTAAGTAGTTAGAATTTTGAATCTGAACATCCTGGAAAAATTAGGTCAGAATTTGGTACCATTCAAAATTCATGTTCATTCTTGAGAATTAGTTTAAGTTGTTTACATTTCTGGAATCGTGGTAAAATTTTACACAAGTTTCATGTTTACATTTTTTCATATAGATGAGAAATGAACAAGTTACAGGTGGTCTGGCTGGAGATTGAAGATGAAGTGTAATCAGGGCGTGTTTTGTATCATATATTTATTGTTTTGTTTATATGAACAGATGTATAGCCACCCCAGCGGTAAAGCGTGCGCATGTTAACCTATGAGACCTGGGTTCGAGCCCTAATGGTACCCCTTTGCCTTCTTTTTTCTTCATATTTTCTCACTTCCATTTGATTTTTTTTGCACCGTTGGGCCTCCAACATGGGCCTGGCATTTTGTTTGCTTTTTCATACTCCCTGCTCACTATTCACACCCCTGGCCCATTTTATTTTCCTTTTCCCTTTTTATTTATTTATTTGTTTTCTTTAATATTTTATTTAATATTAGAAAAATAAGAAAAAATATAAAATACATTAGATTTATATTTTGACATAGTTTATTTATTTTTTATAATAAAAAATATTTTTATTTAATCATACTTTATCTATTTTACTAATTAATTTTTAAATTTAATTAGAAACTAGGGTTTTAATTATTTCTTTTACAATTAAAAAACATTCTTTTAAAACCAAAAAGACCAAAAATATTTTACAATACCATACGTTATTTTCAAGACAAAGAAAGACATTAAAAATATTTTCCTTACAAACTTAATTTCTTTTTCTTTCTTAATCAATTAATATTTAGATTAGGGTTTTATCTAATTTTCTTTTCCTAATTAATTTAGTGTTACTTTTATTAATTTAAATAATTATTTACTTTTAGTTAATTAGGTTAAAACCAAACCCTTTCCCAAAAAATCCAAACAAAAATCCATTTTTCTTTCCATTTACATTCTTGTATATTTATTCATTTTTTGCACATTATTTATCCAAATTTAATATGGCTGTAATAGATAATTAGGTTTATTTTCTTGCAATCCCCATTTGTAATTTGTACACCCTCCTCCCACAAGTATTGTAATAGCGTAGTAATTTTAAATTCCGCAATTTATCGCTTTATATACAAATGATAGTAATTAGGATTTTGAATGGAAAGACTAAAACCAATCAATTAGAAAACCCTAATCAAAGAGAAAACCAAGCATGAAAAATGATACACTTGCACACAAGCACCCCTAGGGTAAAATCCACTTGGTTTCCTTATAAAATGGCCATGTTATACATGTGAGGTATCTTAGCAAAAACAAACGAACACAAGATCATAGTCCCTCGATGACGCTATCCATGTTGCCTTCAAATGATCTTAGTCCCTAAAGAAAGATGCTAAGATACTTTGCAACATTTCTAATCATGGTTATGCGATGACCCACGCCCGTCCCGTTTACATCTAAAGATAGATTTACTTACCAAATAAATGGTAAGATAACAATGTCAAAGGAAAAAGGAAATGAACAAGAAAGACTTTTGAGTAGGTAGAATGTTCCTAGTTACTTGCTCCATTTCAAAACAAAAACATCCTTGCTATTTTAAAAAACAAACACCAACACTTTCAAAAACATCTTTCAAAACTTGAAAACATTTTCAAAATATCAAACACTTTGTGTACATTCTTACGAACGAGAATTATTACAAAGTTTGCCTAAACGATGACGCCTTTTCAAAATACTTTCAAAAACCACACAAAGCACATTTTCAAACGAAAGCAAGTGATCTAGCAAGTAACTAAGAGCCCATGGAAAACCATGGATGGAAAGGGTTCTAATACCTTCCCTTTTCATAATCTACCCCCCGAACTCAAGAAACAATCTTAAAGGTCTTTCTTGTGCTTTTTCACCTTTCCTTTTGGATAAAAGAAAAGTCGGTGGCGACTCTTGCTAAACCGCAACATTTACGATAAAATGCAAAACACCTAAGTTAGTTCTCCCACCGCATCACAAACCCCCTTTCACTTGTGTTGCAGTGGAAGGGTGGATTTGATTTAGCTGTTGAACTCATTGGTTTCCTCTGCTTTACAAGTGAAATGGTTGAACCAAACGAGTCATTCAAGCAGGTTGAGGTAGAAGAAATAAGTGGAGCCGATAAGGGTGTCTAATTGATCAACACGGTCACCGATTCGTCATTTTCCTAGGTCAGGCCAGAACTCCAAGGAATAGCCTTGGTCTTTAGCTATACGAGAAGGGAAGCGTACATTATCATCGAGTATGGCGGCGACCACGAGGGTTTCCAGTGGAATTTCACGATCCTGCGGACGACACCTACGACCAGAATATGCTCATCTTTTGAGGAAGACCGCTTCCCTGTGTACCCGATCATCTTTAAGAATTTGGAGCTTCGTCTGCCCTTCAGTGACTTTCATATGGGCGTCTTCAATCATTTGTCCTTGGGGCCCTCCCAATTGTACCCTAACGCAATTTCTTTTATACGAGCTTTCGAGATTACTTGTCAGTACTTGAGGATCGGGGCGACGATTCCTTTGTTATTCCAGGTTTTCCATCTGCAACGACAGTCTAAAGGAGGAAAACATAGCTGGGTTTCTTTCAAAAGTCCAAGAGGCTGTTCCAAATGTACATGGACTCTATCCGTGATTTTAAAGACAAGTAGTATGTCGTGCAGCTTTCGTCTCAAGAGGCAGTAGATGCAATGTTCAACCCAGTTTCTATCGTATATGAGGACGAGGAAGTGTGTTATGATGAGGATGGGAACAAAGAGATTGGGAGGCTCTCAAAGTTCTATATTCATTGGTGTCGAGGTCACTACAACCCCAGGTCTGGCCACAACCATACTCCTTCCTGCAGCATGAGTTTCGAAGATGAATAGGCCTTTGGTATCCTCAATAGATTCGTTGATGGTTTCTTCCCCTCGAGGTGGGTGACGAGGGAAGAAAATGATGTTCTCGGTGAAGACGGTGAACCTACATTCAAGGCCTTCCCGATTAACACTAAGGCGATTGTTGAGTGTCGTACCTACGGGGAAGCTGTGATTATTCTGGGTCTCTGTCTGCGTGACTTTATTGAATTTTGTTTTAAATTGTTTTGGGTATATCCCTCTAACGAGGCTGACTCAAGCGTGTTGTTTTAGTTTTTACAGGTAATATGGCCGAGCGTCGCGAACGTATCCTAAAGTTGACCCAAGAAAAAAAGAACATCAAAAGGTTAGTGAAGCCTAACCAGTCCACACGCCTTGGCCCTATTCCCAAGCAAGCCATGGACGGGTCAAGCGGCTCTTCGGGTCCTTTCAAAGTCGTGCAGCGTGCGGCCTTGTCGGGAAAAAAGAGGAGTCGCCCTGAAGGTGGGCCTGCTGATTTGATTGACAAGGGGTCAGCTGCTCGGGCCTTCACCCTTCCTCTTTTCTTTATTGAGAAGGATTTCTTCGAAGGATTTCCCTTGGCTGTGTTTAATGGTGAATTTGCTGTCATCAGGCGCCTTGATGAGGAAGGTAAGAGGCAACATCTGGCTTCGACCATGGTCAGTCTGATGAAGGTCACAAAGATGGCTGCCGTCCTCGCAGGTAAGGGTTCCAGCTCTTCTTCCATGGTGAGAAAAATGGAGTCGGAGAAGGCGGCTCTCTAAGAAAAGGCGCAAAAGTTTAAGGCTGCCCTTGAGCAGAGCAAGGAAACATTTTGGGGGCAGGCTGATGAGTTGTCAAGAGAGAAAGAGAAGGTTGTCAATGCCACTGAGGAAAGGGACTCATTGCTACTCGAGAGAGAACTCCTGGAGAAGGAGGTCGCTGACTTAAAGGCTGCCATACTGCCCGCGAAAGATGAGCCTGAGGAAGTCTTCAGCTTGAAGACTCGTGCAGAACTGGTTGCTCGAATCCAGGTCCTCGAGTCGGACTGTGTGGATGCTCTGACCAACGGTTTTGAGACTGTGATGGTTCAGCTGGTCGTGCTGAATCCGAGGCTTAACACTGAAGGTGCCGGAGTTTTGTCTCAGGTAGTTGATGGGAAGGTGGTCCCTCCTCCTGAGCTAGAGATTGAAGTGGGTACTCGCGAAGCAACTAGTATTTTCTTGATGACTTGATTGTTTATATTTAGGGCTTGCGTGTGCGTAATTTATTTGTATCGGGGCCTTTGTGCCCATATTCTTGTAATATTTAGACAACATCGGCCTTCATGGTCGGCATTTATAAATGCCTTTATTTTGACTCTCTATTATATTTTTAAGTATTTGCTTGTCGTTGCGCTTGACTTGTTTATTTTGTGAAATATGGAATTTCCACGATTGGAGATTTGTGCTCGACCTTAGTTTTGGTCGAAACATGTTGGGATGTGTCAAGGAGGAGGAGTAGGAGTCCGTGGAGACGAGTTCAAGATCATGATCAGGGTCTTGACTTTGTGGTGTGAACTGCCCATCACGAGCTGGGTGTTCTGCCTGTTGGGTACTTCAACAATGGAGCTCGATCGAGGTGTCTCTGTCGGGCTAAGGTTATACTCAACCAATGAGCAATAAACCCTCCTTTCGTTAATGGTTGGAGGCTATGTTCGTACCTCAACATGCCTCTATGGTCGAGCGTGCCTTGTCATTTGTCAGGGAGGACACGTTGACTACTAGGCCCCAACATTTATCAGGGACCTAACTGTAATATTGTTTCAGCTTTGTAGCGTTCCATGGTCGAGGTAGCGGTTCTGCACTTAGGTGTTTGAGGTAGTAGGCTCCAGTTCCCGTTGCTCCATGGACATGATACGGTCCTTCCTAGTTGGCGGCCAGCTTTCCTTCACAAGAATCTTTCTGATTTCTTTGCAAGACTAGGCCGTCGACCTGGAATTCGCGTCTTATGACTTTGTGTCATTACGTAGGGCTATCTGTTGTTTTAGTGTAGCTTCGTGAAGAGTTCATATTTCTTCGACCAGGTCGAGCTCTTCCCTTAGGGCCTCATCATTTAGTTCCTCGTCTAAAGGGACTTCAGTTTTCCTAGATGGCTCCATGATTTCAACGAGGATTACGACTTTGGTGCCATAGGTTATCCAAAATGGGGTTTCGCTGGTCGTCGAGTGTGGTGTTGTTTGGTAGGCCCACAGGATGTTGTGCAGCTCTTCGACCCAACCATTTTTGGCTTCTTCCAACCTGCGCTTGAGTCCCGCAAGATGACTGTATTTGCAGCTTCGGCTTGCCCGTTGGTTTGAGGATGCTCGACGGACGTGAAATGTTGTTTGGTGCCGAGCTTCGTGACAAACTCTTGGAAAATTGGATCAGTGAACTGCATACCGTTGTCGATGACGAGCGCTTGTGGTATGCTGAATTGGGCAAACACGTTTCGTTTGTAGAAACGGAGGATGTTGTGGGATGTGATTTTGGCTAGAGCTTCGGCCTCTATCCACTTCGTGAAATAGTCGACGACCACAATCATGAATTTATTTTGATATGATCCTTGCACGAATGGTCTGAGGATGTCCATCCCCCACCAAGCGAACAAACACATAGACGATAGTGTATTGAGTTTGTGTGGGGGCGCGAGGTGCATGTCCGTGTGTCTCTGACATTTTTCGCATTTTTTGACGTTTTCCTTCGCATCTTGCTTCATGGTGGGCCTGTAATAGCCTGCTTGCAACGCCTTTTATGCTAGAGATATTCCACCCAAGTGTTGGGCGTTAATTCCCTCGTGTATTTCCCGTAATATATAAGGGATTTTGGATTCCTCTATGCATTTCAGGAGTGAGATGGAGAATCCTCGCCGATAGAGTTTGTGCTCGACCACCACGTAAGAGAAGGCTCGTCATTTGGTCGCATTTGCCTTATTTTAGTCAGCGGACAATTCTCCCTTCGTGAGAAAGTTAAATACCAGAGTAATCCAATACGAATTGTCCCCGATGGCATTCACCTCGGGAGGTGCAGTGGGTTTTTCGATGCTTGAATGAGAAAGGGACTCTTGGATGACAGATTTGTTCCCACCTTTCTTCTTTGTGCTCGCGAGTTTTGAGAATATATTGGCCCGCGTGTTCTGTTCGTGGGGTACATGTTTGATTTTTGCCCGGTTGAACTTTTTCATTCGTTCTTTGACTAGGTTCAGGTATTCGATGAGGCTATCATTATTAGCCTAATATTCTCCTCGAATTTGAGATGCGATGAGTTAGGAGTCCGTGAATATTTGTACTTCTCGGGCACCTAGATCTTCGGCCAACCTTAATCTTGCGATCAGGGCCTCGTACTCATCCTGGTTGTTCGACATGGGAAACGAGAGGGCTGTAAAATTAAGCTTCTCAAATGAACTTTTGTTTTGATGAAGACAACCCATGATTGATAAGAAGGCAAAGATTATTGATCAAGCTAAAAGCATCTATGGATAAAGTCTTTGGTTCAAGCACTTATCAAAATTTCAAGGTATAATGATAATACTTAGTTTGAACTTAAGACATAGATGCTCAATGGTCAAATGAAATATTTTATATTGTCCAAATCCTTACTCAAGTTTTTCTAAGCAAAAAATCAATTTTCACTTGAGTGTAATCGATTTCCATATTGGTGCAATCGATTGCATGCTTCAATTTTTCAAAACATTTGCTACTGTTTCTAAGTGCAATCGATTTGCATGGTTGTGAAATCGATTGCTCTCAATCAATTTTTGCTACTGACTTTAAGTGCAATCCATTTACACACTTTTTCAATCGATTGCACACTCAAAATATTTGAATTTCTAGCTGTTGAAACCCCGTGCAATCGATTTACACAAAGGGTGCAATCGATTGCATGCTGAACGATTTTGAAAAACAGCAGCTTTACTCATGCCTATTCATAACACCAATTCATGAAATCCTTTCACTCAATCTTGGAAATTGTTCATGATTCATTTACAGAATTTTATGATGGTTCAAAAGGGTGCTATGAACATATAAATACTCATTTATAAATCATTTTAATCACCTCTTCCAATCATATTCTCTGAATTTTCAAAAATCAAACTCAAGCTGTTATACATCTTCATACACAAGTTTTCTGCACACTTTCACATATTGTTAACCAGAAAACTTTGAGCATTATATATCTTAAGTCATTGTATACTATTATCATTGGAAGAGAAGATCAATTCATTGATTAAATCACTCAAAGTAATCATTTCTACTCAAACTCACTCAAATAAAATATTTCTATATACTTGCTTATTTTTCAGGATTGTTGGAAATAAGTTCAAGTGGTTTTATAAATCTTGTTTTTCCAGGATTGTTGGATACAAGTAAAGTCACTTTGAGAGGATTGTTCTCATTGTTGACATAGTCAAAATCCAAGAGGATTTTTCTTGGTCCAAGAGGATTGTTCTTGGTTTTGGGTAGTTCTTGTTTAAGTTTGCCACAATAAGGAAATCTCTTTCATGTTGAAAGGGGACTGGAGTACTCTCGGACTGTGAGGGGAACCAGGATATATCGCTTGTGTCTCTTTATTTTTCTGCACTTTACTCTTTCATAAACTTACCATAAACCAGAAAAATAATATCCATCATCACTAAAACTAGAAAATTTATAAAGTACCTAATTCACCCCCTCTTAGGCGCACTTCGTACTTACAATTGGCATCAGAGCAGGTTATAGGTAACCTGTTCCTAAAAGATCCAGAATGGCTTCCGCAAATCAAAATACCGTTTTCAGAGATGGTGGTAGTAACAACAAGCCTCCTTTATTTTGTGGTGAATATTTTGACTTCTGTAAAATCCGCATGAAGGCACATATAGAAGCACAAGGAGAAGAAATATGGGATAACGTAGAGAATGGTCCATTTATACCTATAACGGTAATCAATGGTGTTGGCTCATCAAAGCCTAAAGCTGCATGGGACAAAGATGATAAGAAGAAGGTTCTCTATGATAAAAGGCAATAAATCTTCTTCAAGGTGCACTTAGCATGGATGAATTCTTCCGTGTCTCGGCATGCAAAACGGCGAAATAAATATGGGATACCTTGGTACAAACTCATGAAAGAACTGTTGAAGTTAAAAGATCAAGAATAAATACTTTGAGTCAAGAATATGAATATTTCGAATGCAGCCCGGAGAAACCATCCTTGACTTGCAAAAGAGATTCGTGTACTTGACAAATCATCTAAGTTCTCTTGGCAAGACTTTGACGAATGATGAACTAAATCTGAAAGTACTTAGGTCCTTAACTAGGGAATGGCAACCAAAGCTAACGACAATTTCAGAAAATAAAAGTCTCTCCTCCATGACTTCCGCAACGTTGTTTGGAAAACTTCAAGAATCTGAGACAAAACTTGGAAGACTTGAAAAGCATGAAAATCAAGAGAAGAAATCCAAGAATATTGCTTTAAAGGTAGATTCCAAGGAAGTGGAAAAGGAAGACAATCCGGAAGAAGATGAAAATTTCATGCTTCTTGTTAAAAGGCTTGGTATGTTCTTTGGTAGAAATGACAAATACTTTTCTCATTCAAAAGGAAATAAACAATTCAAGAAAAAGGAAGCTTCCACATCAACACAAGAAGCCATATGTTATGAATGCGGTAAGCAAGGTCATATCAAGCCGGATTGTCCGAAACTCTCTAAGAAAGGCGGCTACAAAAGCAAAAAGAGATTCAAGAACAAAAAGGCCTATGTTGCATGGGAGGATAATGAAATAAGTTCTTCGTCCAATTCCGATAGTGATGAAAGTGAAAATCTAGCATTGATGGCCTCACACCATTCCGATAATGAAGATGATGAGGTTAGTAATGAATTTTCTCTTCTTGACAGTGATGCACAAGGTGCTATAGATGAACTATTAAATGAATGCAAAATTCCGTATAAAACTATTTCATCTCAAAAGAAAAAAAAATTATCTTTAGAGGAAAAATGTGAAACTATGGAAAAAGATTTCAAAGAAGAAAAACAAAAATTAAGTGATGAACAACAACAGAATTTTGTATGCAAAAATTGTGAATCACTCTCTTTCCAAATTGTCCAATTAAAAAGAGTTATTGAAAGATATGAAAAAGGTCAAATTGGATTGGAAGGTGTTCTTAGCCAACAAAGATATTCCAATGATAAAAGTGGACTTGGATATTCAAATTTTTCAAAACCAAGTTCTAATAAAACTATCTTTGTTAAGGCTAGTGATCAATCATCCAAAGAGAAAGTGAACAAACCTAAAATGGCTCATCACTATCCTAAAAAGAAAACATTTCCTAATAAGAAATCTTATCCTTCTAGATATAGAAGTAACTTTGAACCTACTTGTTTTTATTGTGGTATTAAAGACCATACACCTAATGCTTGCTATGTTAGAAACTTTAGTATAGCAAGTGGGAATTATGTGTGGGTAAAGAAAGACACTAATTATAAAGGACCCAAAGCAACTTGGGTACCTAACAAAACCTAATTTGTTTTGCAGGTATGCTTGAAGACCATATGCAATCTTTGGTATCTTGATAGTGGTTGTTCAAAGCATATGATAAGAGACATAAACCAATTTTCAAATCTAATTCTAAAGGCCAAGGGTTTTGTCACTTATGGAGACAATAAGAAGGGAAGAATTATTGGCAAAGGAAAAGTTGGTGCTCCACCTTTCACATCCATTGAAGATGTTCTTTATGTTGAAGGACTAAAGCACAATCTTCTTAGTATTAGCCAACTTTGTGACAAAGGCTTCAAGATCAAGTCCACCAAGGATGAATGCTTGATAGAAGACGAAGTCACACATGAGGTTATACTTAAAGGTAAAATAATCAATAATATATTCATGATTTCCCTTGATGATCCATCTTTGAAGGTAAAATGTCTCATGGCGAACAACGATGATTCATGGATGTGGTATAAAAGAATTGCTCATATTCACATGGAACACTTGAATAAACTAATCAAGCATGATCTTGTCATTGGGTTACCTAAGAGAAATTTTGTCAAAGATAGACTTTGTGATGATTGTCAAAAAGGGAAACAAATAAAATCCACTTTCAAATCTAATAATGTGGTGTCTACTACAAGGCCACTACAATTGTTGCATATGGGCTTATTTGGTCCATCAAGAACAAGAAGTTTTGAAGGTAATGTATATGCTTTGGTTATTGTTGACGATTTCTCTAGATATAATTGGACATTATTTTTAGTGCATAAAAGTGATGCATTCAAGGCATTCAAGAATTATGCTAAACAAATTCAAAATGATAATTCTCTAACAATTGCCTCCATAAGAAGTGATCATGGCAGAGAATTTAAAAATGCTCTTTTTGAAGAATTTTGTGGAGAACATGGAATATCTAACAACTTATTGGCACCAAGGACTCCTCAACAAAATGGAGTGGTGGAAAGAAAGAATAGGTCTCTTGTAGAGCTTGCAAGAACGATGCTTAGAGATTCAAACCTTCCAAAATATTTTTGGGCGGATGCGGTAAGCACGGTATGTTTTGTTAGCAATAGAGTTAACATAAGACCGATCTTGAAGAAAAATCCACATGAACTCTTCAAAGGGAGGAAACCAAACATTGCTTTCTTTCACATTTTCGGTTGCAAATGTTTTGTCTTAAACAATGACAAAGATAACCTTGGTAAGTTTGATGAAAAATACGATGAAGGTATTTTTCTTGGATACTCTCTTTCTAGTAAGGCATATAGAATTTATAACAAAAGAACTTTAACAATTGAAGAATCAATGCATGTATCTTTTGATGAATCTAACCCCTCCAAGGAGGATAATATTGTTTGTAATGATGATGATGGTGAAATATTAGAAGGTCCTCAAGAAAATACTTCCAAAGATAAACCAATTCAACAAGAAGAATCACCCCAACAAGAATCAAATTTCAATAATATACCAAAAGAATGGAGAACTCATAGAGGTCATCCTATCGATAAAGTAATTGGTGATATAAGTCAAGGTTTGACAATAAGACTAAATCTCAAAGATGCGTGTATAAACATGGCGTTTGTCTCTCAAATTGAACCTTCCAAAGTTGATGAAGCCTTAGGTGATGGCCAATGAATTATTGCTATGCAAGAAGAGTTAAATCAATTTGAAAGGAATCAAGTTTGGGAACTTGTCCCTAGGCCAAGCAACAAACACATTATTGGAACAAGATGGGTGTTTAAAAACAAACTTGACGAAAATGGAATAATTATTCGAAACAAAGCAAGGTTGGTAGCACAAGGCTACAATCAAGAAGAAGGAATAGATTTTGAAGAAACTTTCGCTCCGGTTGCAAGGTTAGAAGTTATTCGTCTCTTACTTGCCTATGCTTGCTAATTAAATTTTTACCTTTCCTAAATGGATGTCAAAAGCGCATTCTTGAATGGATATATCAATGAAGAAGTCTACGTTAAGAAACCCCCGAGGTTCGAAGATTTCAAGAATCTATCTCATGTATTTAAATTGAGAAAATCTCTCTATGGTTTGAAACAAGCACCAAGGGCATGGTATGATCGACTAAGTAACTTCCTATGCGAAAAAGGTTTTGAAAAGGGTAAAGTTGACAACACATTGTTTATCAAGAAAATCAAAGGTGACACTTTTCTTGTTCAAGTCTATGTTGACGATATCATTTTCGGCTCTTCAAACAAAGAAATGTGTGAAGAATTTTCAGCAATGATGCAAGGAGAATTTGAGATGTCCATGATGGGTAAAATGAATTATTTTCTTGGACTTCAAATCAAGCAATTAAAGGATGGAATCTTCATCAACCAATCCAAGTATTGCAAGGAACTCTTGAAAAGATTTGACATGGATAACTATAAGGAAATGTCTACACCAATGGGTTCTGGTACATATGTTGATCAAGATGAATCAGGTGTTTCCATTGACATTACAAAATATCGAGGTATGATTGGCTCCTTATTATATCTGATGGCAAGCCGTCCTGACATAATGTTTAGTGTTTGTCTATGTGCTTTATTTTAAGAAAATCCAAAGGAATCTCATCTCATGGCGGTGAAACAGATCATGAAGTATCTCAAAGGAACAACAAATGTTGGATTATGGTATCCTAAAGGTAGTGTTTGTAATTTAGTTGGTTATTCTGATGCGGATTACGCAGGTTGTAAAACTGATAGAAAAAGCACAAGTGGTACTTGTCACATTCTTGGAAATGCATTAGTATCATGGGCCTGGAAGAAACAAGCATACGTTGCTCTTAGCACATCCGAAGCAGAATATATTGCAGCGGGTAGTAGTTGCGCCCAAATATTGTGGCTCAAACAACAACTTTGTGACTACGGACTCGATCTAGGATGCATTCCTCTACGATGCGACAATACAAGTGCAATAAAAATTACAATGAATCCCGTCATGCATTCAAGAACCAAACACATAGATATACGACATCATTTCCTTCGTGATCATGTACTTCAAGGAGATGTTGAGGTCACATTTGTAGATACTCATAATCAACTTGCCGATATCTTCACTAAACCTTTGGCAAGAGAACCATTTTACAAGATCGACGAGAGCTTGGCATTCTTGATGAACACGACATATAAGGTGCTTTCTATCCTTGTTATGTTTTTATATACTTGTTTTAATCTTGCTATATGTGAATATATATGTTAAGTGGTGTTTAGGTTTAAGAAAAATATGTTTTTGGTTGATGCAAATCGATTGCACAATAGTGTAAATTTATTTCTCACTGTATGTTTTTATTTTTGACCCTTTCTGTTTCAGTGCAAATCGATTGCACACTATGCGTTTCAGTTTTCTTTTGCTTCTGTTTTGTATGCAAATCGATTGCATCTGTATGCAAATTGATTGCACCCACTGTAACATGCTTTTATGATAGAAATATTTTTTGGTCAGAATTCCTCTCTCTCTCTCATATTCCCAAGCTCACCTCTATTATTGAAAAGTCAATTAAACTTCATTACATATAATACAACCCACTCATTTCTATTTACTCACAAATCATATCCAAACTTCAGCTCATCAAACATCTTCCTCTCAAAACCTAAAACCTTCCAAACCCTAAAAACACCTTACCCATGGCTTCAAGGCAAAAACGAAAGGTGTCAGCTTCAGAGAAAGGGAAGAAAAAGGTTGGTTCATACTCTGAGAATCCATTAATCTCAACCCTCACTGAAGAACAAGAAGCAAGATTTACAAAGGATTTTCAAAGAAAGATAGTGTCCAATCCTAAATATGGTATGCTATCATCTTTTCCCCAGGAATGTTTCTCTTTTCAAAATGATTTAACTGCATATGGACTAGAACCATTAATTTCATCATTTTGTCCATATCATCCGAATCTGGTAAGAGTATTTTTCAGCAATTTGACTCCTCACAAAGGCAAGATGGTGACATATGTGTTGGGTACAAGAATATCTCTAACCCCTGAGATTGTTGGTGAGATTCTACATATTCCCTATACTGGAAGCTCTTTGTACGACCCTGAAAATGAGGCTTGGGATGATTACAGGAAAAAGGAATTTTATTACAGCATTGGCAGATTAAGCAAAGCTGAATTCCGTGCCAAAATGATTCATGTTCTAGGAGGAGTGATTCCATCTAGAGACTCATAGAGTGCATGTAACTTTTATATAAACGATCGGCTATTTCATTATTTCATGGTCTATATTATGTTTCCATCGGCTGGAAACCACTGCACCGTGACTGATCTAGAGATGCAGCTGATCTATGCAAGGAAGAAAGGTATAAGTGTTAATTGGGCAAGGCTCATAATGGTTCATATGTTGAGGGTTGATGCAAAATCTAAATTTCTACCATATGCTTACTTTGTTACATTAATTATGGAAGAATTTGGAGTTGATTTTGCTGGTTTTGAGAAAGTTAATATGGATCCAAATTTGCATAAGATTTCAATCAAAAATGTTGACTCAAGAATGGTTGTTCATTATAATCCGGAAACAAAAACTATAACTTACATTGGTGAAGATGTGGTCGGTGATGAAGGAAACGATCAAGAAGTTGAAGGTGGTGAAGTTGTACCTCCTCTACCTACTGCTCCCTCTAGTCCAAGCAATCAAGATCTTATGGATTTTATGTCTCAACAATTTGCTTCCATGAATACCAACATCAACAACCAATTGAATGCTATCAACGATTCTACAACAACCCGAATTAATGACTTCCGCACATATGTGAATCAACAATTTTGTTACCTTTACTCTCACCTTCACGTTCCACCATATGACCCAAATAATCCACCTGCACCTCCACAACATTACACATAACCTCCTCTACAACAACAATTTCCCAATCAAGGATCTTGGTTCTATAACAACCGGGACATGAAACAACCATAAAGTTCTATCTAACTTTGTTATGTCTACTGTTTTCTGTTATGTCCTTGTTCAGTTATGCTACGTTTTGTTTATTATTGTTCAAATTTCTTTGTAATCGTTATGTTACTATGACTATGTTTCTTTGAAATCGCTATGGAAGATTTCTTTGTGATGCATGATTGATTAAGTTTTTTCAAAATAATTTTATTATTGTCCATTTTTATTGCATCTTTCCCTTCTTTTTGATAATGTCAAAGGGGGAGAAGGATGTGGCACTTATTTCTTGTATATTTCCTGTCTTAAATTTCTAAGGTACTCTTCAACCAAGATGAACAAATTCAAAGGATTCCAACCTTCTTATACAAATGGGGAGAAGGATGTGGCACTTTATGCTTGTATATTTCATGTCTTAAATTTCTAAGGTACACTTCAACTAATATGAACAAATTCAAAGGATTCCAACCTTCTCATACAAAGGGGGAGTTATGCATATTAGGGGGAGAAGCTTCTTTCCGGAAATTACAACGCATCAAGCAAGATCGTTTGTCATCATCAAAAAGGGGGAGAATGTAAAATCAAGCTTCTCAAATGCACTTTTATTTTGATGAAGACAAACCATGATTGACAAGAAGGCAAAGATTATTGATCAAGCTAAAAGCATCTATGGATAAAGTCTTTGGTTCAAGCACTTAGCAAAATTTCAAGGTATAATGATAATACTTACTTTGAACTTAAGACATAGATGCTCAATGGTTAAAAGAAATATTTTATATTGTCCAAATTCTTACTCAAGTTTTTCTAAGAAAAAAAAATCAATTTTCACTTGAGTGCAATCGATTTGCATATTGGTGCAATCGATTGCATGCTTCAATTTTTCAAAACATTTGCTACTATTTCTAAGTGCAATAGATTTTCATGGTTGTGCAATCGATTGCTCTCAATCAATTTTTGCTACTGACTTTAAGTGCAATCGATTTACACACTTGTGCAATTGATTGCACACTCAAAATATTTGAATTTCTAGTTGTTGAAACCCCGTGCAATCGATTTACACAAAGGGTGTAATCGATTGCATGCTGAACGATTTTGAAAAACAACAACTTTACTCATGCATGTTCATAACACCAATTCATGAAATCCTTTCACTCAATCTTGGAAATTGTTCATGATTCATTTACAAAATTTTATGCTGGTTGAAAAGGGTGCTATGAACATATAAATACTCATTTTAAAAATCATTTTAATCACCTCTTCCAATCATATTCTCTGAATTTTCAAAAATCAAACTCAAGCTGTTATACATCTTCATACACAAGTTTTCTACACACTTACACATATTGTTAACCAGAAAACTTTGAGCATTATATATCTTGAGTCATTGTATACTATTATCATTGGAAGAGAAGATCAATTTATTGATTAAATCATTCAAAGTGATCATTGCTACTCAAAATCACTCAAATCAAATATTTCTATATACTTGCTTATTTTCAGGATTGTTGGAAATAAGTTCAAGTGGTTTTATAAATCTTATTTTTCCAGGATTGTTAGATACAAGTAAAGTCACTTTGAGAGGATTGTTCTCATTGTTGACATAGTGAAAATCCAAGAGGATTGTTCTTGGTCCAAGAGAATTGTTCTTGGTTTTGGGTAGTTCTTGTTTAAGTTTGCCACAATAAGGAAATCTCTTTCATGTTGAAAGGGGACTGGAGTACTCTCGGACTGTGAGGGGAACCAGGATATATCGCTTGTGTCTCTTTATTTTTCTGCACTTTACTCTTTCATAAACTCACCATAAACCAGAAAAATAATATCCATCATCACTAAAGCCAAAAAATTTATAAAGTACCTAATTCACCCTCCCTCTTAGGCGCCCTTCGTACTTACAAGGGCGAGGGAATGTTCAATCGCGATGCCCTCTTTGTTTTCGAAGAGAATTCCTGCTTCGCTTCTCGTCGAGCTAGAAGCTCCGTCTACGAAGATGGTCCACTTGTGTTTCCCGCCTGCAGGGGGTTCGTGGGTGGTCATCTCCGCATCAAAGTCAGCCAATGCTTGGGCTTTAAGGGCTTTCCTACTCTCGCACGTCAAACTCCAAAAGCTCTAGGGACCATTTCAGCATTCGACCGACCATTTCTGGTCGACCTAAGAGTTATCTCAGGAGTTGATCTATTTGTATGATGACTGTATGGGCCATGAAGTAATATCTCAGTCTCCTCGCCGCGTTAATGAGGGCCAAGGCCACTTTTTCAATTTGTTGATATCTGACTTCGGCGCCTTGTAACACTTTACTAGTAAAATACACTGGTTTTTTCCCGTGTGGTGTTTCGCAGATGAGGGATGTGCCCATGGCCTCGTTGGAGATGGCCAGATAAAGGAACAAAGTTTCCCCGTTCTCTGGATGTGATAACACATGCGGTTGTGATAGGGCTCGCTTGAGGTGTAGGAGTGCCTACTCGCACTCCTCCATCCACTCGAAAGCCGATTCTTTATGCAAGAGTTTGAGAAATAAGAGTGCGTGTTATACGGATTTTGCTATGAAGCGGAAGATCAAGGTGAGCATTCCGTTTAGGACTTGTATGTATTTTTTAGAGCTTGGCGTGGGGAGATCGGAGAATGCTTGACATTTGTCGGGGTTAGCCTTGATTCCTCGTTCAGTAAGATAGAAACCAATGAATTTTCCTTCCTTGACCCCGAATATGCATATCTCCGGGTTGAATCTCATTTTACATTGCCTTGCTTGGGTAAAAACTCTCTTGAGGTGAGAAGCATGGTCGGTTTCTGTTCGAGATTTGACGATCATGCCATCCATGTATACCTTGAGCATGTCCCTGATCTCACCGCGGAAGACTTTGTTCATCATCCGCTGGTATGTTGCCCCTGCATATTTTAGGCCAAAGGGCATTACTTGTAGTAGTAATTGCCCAACCGGGTCATGAAGGTGGTGCAATTTTTGTCGCTCATCGCCATTGGAATTTGGTTATAGCTCGAGTAGGCGTCCATAAATGATAAAATTTGTAGCTGACCGAGTTGTTGACTAGCATGTCGATGTTAGGTAAAGGAAAGGCATATTTGGGACATGCCCGATTAAGATCGGTATAATCAACATGCATTCGCCATTTTCTATTATTTTTCTTAACAAGTACAACGTTTGAGAGCCAGGTTGAATACCGGGCCTCAAAAATAAAATTTGTCTCTAGGAGGTCTTTTATAGCTTTTTCAGCAGCCTCGCCTTTTTTGGGAGACTGCCTACGCCTACGTTGCACTACTGCCCTAGCGGATGGATCAACAATGATTTGGTGACAAGCGACCTCAGAGTTGAGTCTGGGCATCTTTACAACACTCCACACAAACAAGTTAGCATTCTCCCTCAAGCAAACTTTGAGTTGTTTCCTCACCAGGTCAGGGAGTCCAACACCGATCTTCATGCCTTTATGATGGTCTTCGCCGAGGGGGATTGTTGTACCCCAAAATTTTCCCTCCTCTTTCTCCACAAGAAATCGCAGTTTCGGGCTTTTCCTGATTTTTCAGACTGGCTCAAGAATCGGGCAAACAGACTTTTCTCATCAGTCGGACAAAATTTAGGGTTTTCATTGATTTTAAGACAGTTCAAACAAATTGCTTAGGATGGGTTGAATTGGCTCAAAGTTTGATCAGGCAGGCGTTTCTCCAGTGCTAAGTCAAAAATCAGGGTTTTGTGCGCATATTTCTCAAGAAGAGTTAGTTCTATCAATGCTTTTCAAATTACTCTGAAATAAGAACTGAGGCTGCTGGTTGTTAATTTGCAGTCGTTTGGATTTAATCAGTGAAAGGAGGCATGTGGATGTTTCATTTGATTAACTGTCGTCTGGTTTGATTAACTGTGCATTGCTTTTGATAATTGGAGCTCCGGGTTTGTTATTGATTGATGATAAGACCACAGTGTTTATCAATTGATTATTCATTTTAAGTTAGAATAATTGGAATTTATTTCCATTTTATTATAATTTAAGAATTATAAACAATTAGATAAATATCTGAAGAAGAATAAAAAATGAATGTCAATAAAAGGAATTTGTATTTATCTTTAAATTATTTGTATAATTGTTATTGTTTACAAAATATTTACAATAATAATGTTACAATAATTTAAATTGAAATAAAACTATGTTCTAAAATTTCTAAGTCTTCATCTTCTATCCAATGCCCCCTTGTTGCTCATTTATTTTTCATCTGCAAAACAAGAAACAAAAGAAAAGTCAAAGCAAAAAAATAATTAAAGATAGACAGTTAAAAAGATTCATCATTAAAAACAAATGGCCAGAATCAGTTTTGCCCTCTCTGCAAATCACGAGATTTCTCCCGGTTCACAAAGAGGGATGAAAGTTGCTTGCAAAAGAAAAAGACATGAATGCACAAAGTTATGATTTTTGCACAAATTCAAATTCTTAAGCATACTGCATAAATCAAAAGAATTGTCAACCAAGTTTCCAAACAGCATGTACAAATAAAGGCAAACTGAATTACATTTTCAAACTAAGCCAAAAGCTGTCCAAGGATATCAAAATATCAACAATTCCAAAAGCTGTCAAAAGAAAGTACATAAAGTGTGCAAGAAACATGGAAATATGAAGTGGAAAAGGGACAATTGCAAGCAATATTCAGAGTGCATCATATCCCTAGGCCATTTGTTTTTTCAGAAAAGACGAAATTAAAGCAATAAAAATGCTTCTTTAATCCGGAGAGAGAAAGAGAGAGGAAAGCAGATTATGGTACAGCAGGCTAAAGGCTAAAAATAGCATGTATCAGAGCTATTCAAAAGGAGACAGAACATATGCAGCAGAAGTGATCACAAAGAGTGAAAGCCTCAAGCCTTGCAAACCTGTCCACCAATTTGACCAAGAAAATATAGCGCCTCCAGCCCTTAAAAAACAAGAGGGCAAAGACCCAAAAGGAATATACAAAAAGGTCCATCAAACCTTAAACATTCAAGCATACACGCCAAAAGCCTCCACCCCGCTGAAGCAAAACAAAACACCAACACTGTCAAGCACCAAACCTTTCCAACCAAAGCTTCAAGCTCAAAAAACCTGTGTCAAATCTATCAAGCCAAGGATACAAACCTAAAACAAACAGGTCCATATAAACCTTACCTGATACAAGCCTTACAAGCCTTAACTATCAACAAACAACCAGTAAACTTGACCTGCATTCAAAGCCAAAGCCTAAAAAACCAGAAGCCTAAAAGCCTCGTGCCTGTCTAAGCCTAAAAGCCTTCACCTGTCAAAACAAGCCATACAAAACAACTTGTCAAAAGCCAAGCCCCTTCAATTACAAACATTCAGCAGCAAGCCAAAGCCCAGATCTGCTAAAGCCCTACAAGCTTCAAGCAGTAAACCTGTAAGCTCACCAAAAGCCATAGCCTCAATCGAAGCTTTAAGCCTGTATTAAGCCTAAAACCTGTATCAAGCCCTTTCAAAAACCTCAATGGCCTAAAAACATTCAAAGCCAACCAACATAAACCTTTGTCCAAATAGCAAAAAAAAACCACAAAGCCCTCAGAGCTGGGCTCATCATAGGGCCATCAAGCTAACAAACACAAAAAGCGCTCAAGGGTCAAGCATACAGTGGCAAACACACAGAAGCATACGTAAGCGTATCAAGCATCAACAGGCATACAGAAGAGGCAATCAAAGGCAACAGAGTTGAAGGCAAAACACTCGAGCAAACAACAGAAGAGGAAAAGACATTAAAGCTAAGGTTCTCAAGATCATCATCAAACCCTAATAAAAGACAACGATACAAACCAGGTTTTCCAGCATCACCAAGCCTCGCCTCCGGCCGCCTCCAAAAGGTAGTATTCTTATACCCTTTTCATGCATTTCAAATGGCAAACGAAAACACATAATATCAGAATACGAAATCAAAACGTGAAATCAAAGGAAATAACGAAAACCCTAATGCGATAGAAATCAGACCTTGTAAACTTTGTCTGGGTAGTCTACGGAGGGAGAAGGAGGGATGATGGAGTCTGGTGGCCTTGCATGAAGGATTTTGGCTCAGAATCCATGATATTGAGAACGAACGAAGAAGATGAAGAAAGAAATGATGAACGGCGCCTCACTGAAACCCTAATTCCCCTTTCTGAAACGAAATACTCAAACCCTTGCAAAAAACGTTATGAGACCCTTGGGCCTTTGCCCTTTCTAACGCGCCTAAGCCCATACAATAAAAATCAGCGCGCATACTCCTCCAATCTGGAATGCCCCCCCCCCCCCCCCCCCTTTTGGTTCCTTTACAAATCCATTTTGGGCCACAAAGCCCTCTAAGGCCCATTCTTTTTTAAAACTGAAATTACTCTTTTTACTACCCTTTACTTTTCACTTAATATGCTGATTTTAAATTAGCCTTAACAATACTTTTCTTTATTTTTTATAACACAATCAATTTTGTATAGAAACCAAAATTCAAATAATAATTTTTCTTTAAATTTAAGACAATTTTTCCTTTCTTTTAATTAAATTTATATATATAATACATTAACTAAAATAAATATGATAATTTTCCATAAAAGCTTAAAACATTTCTTTTTCTTTAGTTAAACTTTTGTACATAAAATTACTAATTAAAATATAAATACATAAGAAATACTTTTCTTTAATATAAGACATTAATATTTAGAATTTGAACATTTTCTTTTCTTAAAATATTTTCTTTGTACCTATTAACAAAAACACTAGAATACAAAATTAAAATAAACCATATTTAATTTTTCATTAAGTTAACAATACTTAATTTTCTTATTAAATTAACATTACTCACCTTATAAATAATCATACACTTACACAAATACATTCACAATACACATTTTATCTTTCTTATACATCAATACATTTGCTTGTCCCATTTTATATTGCTATTGCTTTACATTTGAGATGGCGATTGATTCGATTTGGTTGTAATTATTTGGATACTATCCTCCTATAAGTCTCATCCCCCATGTGTATACTTGTACCCCCACTCCAGGATACTATTTTGTAATAGCGTAGACTTTAAATTCCCGCAATTTACCGCTTTCAAATATACCATGTTTAGACTTAGGGTTTGTATGTACATAAAATTAAACGCTAGATAACCTAATACAAGACAAATACATGAAATCAATACACAATCACACTTGCACCCCTAGGGTAATCCCACATGTTGCCTTCCAAAATGGGCCATGCTTGTACGTCGAGTTTCCTTGGCAAAACAACTCAAATGATCATAAGTCCCTCGATGACGCTTTCGAAAGTTGCCTAAATGGAATGATCATAGTCCCTTCAAGCAAAATTGCCAAAGACACTTGGCACCATTGCATTCATGGTCCATACGATGACCCGCGCCTGTCCCGTTAAAACATCCTAAACGCAAGATTGTCCACCAAACACAATGGTGGAACAAAATTGTTAAAAAGGGTTAAAACATGAGAAAAACCTTTGAGTACATTAGGGGTAGACAAAACTCTTAGTTACTTGATCAACTTGCAAAAAAACACTTGCCTACTTTTCAAACCACACCCCACAAACACTTTCAAAACAAACTTCCAAAAATATTTGAAACATCTTTTCGAAAAGATACACACCTTCGTATATACTCAAACACGAGTCATTACAACGGTTGCCGAAATAAAGGCGTCTATTTCAAAACATTTTCAAAACACAAATACACACACCATTTCAAGCAATAAAAAATCAAGGCAAGTGATCTAAAACCAAGTAACTAAGAGCCCATGGATAACCATGGATGAAAAGGGTGCTAATACCTTCCCTTTTCATAATCTACCCCCCGAACCCACGAAACATCTCAAAAGGTTTTTCCTGTGCTTTTTTAACCTTTCCTTTAGGATAAAATAAAAAGTCGGTGGCGACTCTTGCTAAACCGAACAAGTGCGAATACAAAACGCAAAACTCAAGTCAGTTCTCCACCGTATCACAGAACTGGCGACTCTGCTAGGGAGAAACTTAAAAGTGGGGTTACCTTAGGGTTTTAGATCACCCTCTTGCATGATTAATTGTTTGTTTTGATTGCTTTACCTTTGTGGTTCTCTTGTTTGGGCTTGAAATCCTACACCTAGATTTGGGAAACATTCATAGATAGCAATACATTATGGAAACTGTGCGGGGTATACCGACACGGTTGAAGCAATAGCTATATTAGTGTGACATATTTGTGAGTACCGGTAACCCTTGAGTTCAATCAAGGAGAGTACGGGGCCGCTGAGTGATGTCACTAAGCACTAATGACCTAGAACCTTACTTGACCATCTTGGACTTTTATTAGGGGTAGTGAGATGACCGGCTTTGGTGCAGTCCGAAGTTGGTAGATACTCGATACTACACTCATTGAGGGTTGTTTTCTTGGAATATTTTGGTCGCTAGTTAAGTGGCTAAACCAAAACGATGAACATGGAAGACAATCCAATGATATTGAGCTCCTTAGAACCCGGTTACTATTTATAGGACAGGTTTTTAAGCCAACTACACTCAAGAGGGTACTTACCTATGAAGCCCCATGCAAGCCTGAAACTAGGGTTTTGTGTGATCTGCTTGTACATATGTTTGTGCATACATCATAAACATCATAAAGAATCATATGCATCCGCTAACCATTTCAAGGGTTTGGATCTTCACCTTTGTTCTTGTTTTGTAGGTCATGGAAATTCCTCGCAGGAAAACTATCCAAGTCAACCTTGTGAGAATCCCTCCTCAACTCAAGGAGCTCACGTCCAGAATTCCCGAAAGCTCTCCTTTTAGTGAAAGACATGGTAGACTGCTCAGCCTAGTCAACACCAGCATTGAAGAAGACATGATGAAGGTTTTATTCCAGTTCTTTGACCCCCTTCACCACAGTTTCACATTCCCCGATTACCAATTGGTGCCCACTTTGGAGGAATTTTCTCAACTTCTGAGAATTTCTATCCTTAATCAACTACCTTTCAACGGTACGGAAAAGGAGCCAAAGCCTGAAGATGTTGCTCAAGCACTACACTTGCAACCATCCGACATCAAGGGGCATTGGGAAACCAGAAGCGGTGTCAAAGGCTTCTTGGCAAAGTTCTTGTTTGAGAAGGCACAAGAGTGTTGGAACTCCTTGGATCTACAAGCCTTTGAAGAAATAGTGGCACTCCTCATTTATGGGTTGGTCTTGTTCCCAAATCCTGACCAGCTTATAGATGTCAACGCCGTCGAGATCTTCTTATCCAGGAATCCCATACCAACATTGCTTGGGGACATCCTTCACTCATTTTACACACGAACAATGAGAAAGAGAGGTGTTCTCATGTGATGTACTCCTCTCCTTGCAAAGTGGTTTATTTCGCACCTTCCACAGTCTGTTTTGAAGAATGACCAAGGCCTAAGGTGGTCACAACGGTTGATGACTCTCACTCACTCTGATGTACACTGGTGTTCTCGGTCCAGAGAAAGTGTCATCATCGTCGATCATTGTGGAGAGTTCCCTAATGTTCCATTGCTTGGAATTAGAGGAGGCATTACCTACAACCCTTGTCTGGCTTTGAGACAGTTTGGATATGCACGGAGGGATGGCCCTCACGACATGTTGATTCCTGGCATAGTTTTTGACTTCGACAATGATACGCAAGGACTCCGTCAAAGGTTCATCAGAGCTTGGAGGATGCCTAACAAGGTAGACAGCAAGACACTGGGGCACAAGAATTCCATCCCCCTTGAGCCTTATCTCAAGTGGGTCCGAACCCGAGCCCAGAGTCTAATGATGCCTTACCCTCATGTTCTCCCTGTGATTAAGGAGCCCATTAGGGAAGGAGAGGTTCCCTACACCGTCTTATATCCTGACATGCCAACGACATGGGAGAAGATGCAGAAGAGTTGGATCCAACTCAGGGAAGAAAGGGATACTTTCGAAGCGAGCTTCTACGCCAGCGAGAAGAAGGTTTTGGAGCTTACCCGCCGACTCCACGAGGAAGAGACCCTCAACACCTACATCGCGCCAAAGAGGATGCGCAACGTCTTTTTACCATGAGAAGTTTTTGTAATATTTGGCCCATGGGGCATTTATGTACTAACAAAAATTTCTTCTTATTAATATGACGTGTGTTCTTTTTGTCTGCAACAATTGTGAATTTCTAAATCCTTGAATGCATTGCATAAATAAACATATCATTCATCATGTGCATAAGCAAGTCTCCACACCAGGTTTCCTTATCTTTCTGCTGTTTATTTCAGTAAGATGGATCTCGAACAGACGGTCAAAGATCTATAGTCTCAGAACTCACAATTTCAACATCTTCTGATGACCTTGGCAAAGGGTCAGGAAGATCTAAAAGCCCTGCTCGGGAACAAAGAGCAAGTGAAAAAGAAGAAGAAGAGAGTCGGGGTGGCTACCCTGGGAAGAGGGGCCGCGGTACCGTCTGAATCCGAAGTTGAAGAGGAAGAGGCTGAAGAAGACGAAGACTACTCAGAACAACAATACCCGCCGGCTGATGACAAGTACAAGAGTTTGGAGGACAGGTTAGCAGCTATGGAGCTGCAGAGAGTCCCAGGCTTAGATTTCGAAGATTTGGGATTAATTGCTGGAATTGTGATCCCCCCGAAGTTTAAAGTGCCATTTTTTTGCAAGATATGATGGGCTGTCTTGCCCGAAGATGCATCTAAGGTCGTATGTCCTAAGAATCCAACCTCACACATTTAACAGAAACCTATGGGTACACTTCTTTCAAGATAGCCTGTCTGGCACACAGCTGGATTGGTTCTACAATCTTGAGAGATCAGAGGTACATAGTTGGGAGGATCTTGCAGCTGCTTTTTACCGCCAATATCAGTATAACTCTGACCTGGCACCAACCCGTACTCAGCTACAGAGTATGGGGATGGCCTCTGGTGAAGGATTCAAGGAATATGCCCAGAAGTGGCGCGATCTGGCCGGGAGAGTGCATCCACCTCTTTCTGATAGAGAGCTTGTTGATATGTTTCTGGGGACCCTGTCTGGTCCATTCTTTAATCATCTGATCGGTAGCTCTTCCGCAGGGTTTACCAAATTAATTCTGACTGGCAAGCGGGTAGAAGCCGGTATCAAGAATGGGAAAATTCAAAAGGATGCCTCTGCATCTACTACGGTTAAGAAATCATTTCCGGTGAAGAAGGAAATGACTGTTGTGTATTCTTAGAGAGGAGCAGGAAGAAATGAGCGCTGGTCGACTGTGGGGGCCGTGATGATCCAAAATCCATCAAACGATCAGCCTCGCAATAACCAGTCCAAACCTAAACAGCAATGGGGAGAACGGCCACCACGACAGTTTACCCGCATCAATATGACACCTGCGCAGGTTCTTCCACATCTATTGAATTTGAATCTCACCAAGATTAGGGAAGCACCGAAGACTGTGAATACTGATTCACCGCACTATCATCCTAATGCTAAATGCGCCTACCATTCCGATAGCGTCGGACATGACACAAACGATTGTTGGGTGCTAAAAAATAAAATCCAAGACTTGATAGATGCAAAAGAGGTGGAGTTCGATGCTCCAGAGAAGCCAAACGTGATATCTGCTCCGATGCCGAAGCACGGTCGAAATGTCCATGCTATCGAGGAAGATTTGTATGTTTCTGATGTTAGTGACCTGAGGACTCCGCTGTTAACCTTCAAGTTAAACCTGCTAAGAGCCTGGATTTTCCCGGGATGCAAAGAAAACTGCTACTGTTGTTACTCTCTACCATTTGACTGCCCATCACTGAAGAAAGGCATCCAAGGCCTGATGGACAGTCAACAAATTCTGTTTGAGAAGATTCCTGCTATTCCAACCCCTACTGAAGATGTTTCAATTATCACCATTCACGCCAATCTTTCCAAGGCCGTTAGAAAGCCTGTTAAGTTTACATCAGCTACAAAGATTGTTCCTTTGAAAATAACTATGCCTGGGCCGGTTCCCTACAGTTCTGACAAGTTAATACCATGGAATTACGGTGGAGAAATCTACTACCATGGTGTTAAACAAGCTGAAGTAACCGAAGAAAGCTCTGATGAAGAAGAGGCCAGCATTGGAAACATTGCTAGTACAAGCAAGATCACTCGAAGCGGGAGAATATTTTCTCCAGAGATTTCCCCCCCAAAGGCAACCTTTGGACCCTCAGCTACTGCCAGAGTTAATCCTGCACCAATAAGACTTTCCGCCGAAACTCCGTTGATTGAAGAAACTGTTATTGTCCCTCCTACTTCTGCTGATAAAGGTAAAGGGACCCAAGATGAGCTCGTCCGGACGAGGGCTCAACCTTTGGTCATCCCGGAGACCTCTAAGAAAGAGATGGAGGAGATCCTGAAGATAATTAAAAAGAGTGATTATGACGTGGTAGAGCAACTGGGACAAACCCCCTCGAAGATCTCCATGTTAGCATTACTTCTTTGTTCTGAGGCGCACGCCAAAGCATTGATCAAATTCCTGAAGACAGCCCATGTACCACAGGAAACCTCTGCCGACCAATTCCAAGACTGTGTAGCCAGCCTTATAGCAGACAACGGTTTAGGTTTCTCTGATGCGGACCTGACCTCAAAAGGAAGAAAACACAACGACACATTACATGTGTCAGTAGAATGCCAAGGAACTACTCTGGCCCATGTTCTGGTCGACACTGGTTCTTCTCTAAACGTGCTGCCCAAGAAGGCTCTCAACCGTTTAGATTGTGAAGGCTTGGAGTTGAGGCCAAGTAATATCATTGTGAGGGCATTTGATGGGTCGAAGAGAATGGTACACGGAGAGGTAGACATTCCCATTAAGGTTGGCACAGAAGTATTCCCCTCAACTTTCTATGTGATGGACATCCGTCCGTCATACTCTTGCTTACTGGGAAGGCCGTGGATACATAACGCTGGGGCAATTACCTCCTCCTTACATCAAATGTTGAAGTACCCTGTCAAAGGAAAGATCATAACCATGCACGGTGAAGAGGAATATATGATCAACCACTTGAACTCCTTTCGGTATGTAGAGGTGGAAGGAGAATTCATTGAAACACCATTCCAGCACTTCGAGGAAGTCTCTCCTGAAGTGGCAGTAGCAAAAGTGGTAGCTGAGGTACCAAAGCAGATGGCCAGGATGGCATCTCTAAAAGACGCGAAAGCTGCATTGAAGGAAGGAAAGAGCTTAACATGGGGGCAGTTGCCGGATATTCCTCATAAAACAGACAAATTTGGATTAGGTTTCACTACTGCGGGACAGAAATCTATGCGCCACTCAAAGGTTGAAAGAGCGCCCATCAAGATTTCTCCTTATGGAATCAATGCTCTGGAAGGTGAAGACGAAGAGGCCAACATTAAAGATTGGATCTACCCAACCATCGAAGGAGGACTACGCAACTGGGAGGCAAAGGACTTTGTCCCCATTACTTTTATTAATCAGTAATTATCTGTCAAACATTTCCTGTTGGTTTGTAATATTTACTCTTGAATAATCCGTACACTACTTTTTCACCTCATGCCTTGCCCGAGGCATGTAGGTCCATTTGTAAGGGTTTTGATTATATTCATATCCATATGCCATGTTTAATGATTCATTGGACGTTTTTCATTGATAAACTGCTGTGTTCATTTTCTTTACTTTTTGCATTTTGTTTGTTTAAGGATGGCTATCCCTTACACACACTCACACTCACAAATGCAGGTACCCGTCCACTCTGGATTCTATGGGTGACTATTCTGCTATGTCCTTCAATAACTCTGAAGATCTGGTCAATCAGGCTGAGTATGAAGATGACGAAGATTGTGAAGTACCGGGAGAGCTAGCCAGACTTCTACAACAAGAAGAAAGGGCCATCTTGCCTCACGAAGAGTTGTTGGAAACTGTCAACTTAGGAACAAAGGAAGACCGGAAGGAAGTACAAGTGGGTGCCAATCTGGAGCCAAGTGTCAAGGAACGCTTGATACAGCTGTTAAATGAGTACGTTGAAATCTTCGTCTGGTCTTACGAAGACATGCCAGGTTTAGACACAGACATCGTGGTTCACCGTCTCCCTACAAGAGAAGATTGTCCACCGATCAAACAAAAAGTCCGCCGCATGAGGCCCGACATGTCTGAGAAGATCAAAGCAGAAGTGATGAAGCAATTCAACGCTAGTTTTCTGGTTGTTACATCCTATCCACAATGGGTTTCTAACATCGTGCCAGTACCTAAAAAAGACGGCAAGGTCAGAATGTGTGTGGACTACCGGGATTTGAATAGGGCCAGCCCTAAAGATGATTTTCCGCTACCCCATATCGACATTTTGATTGACAACACAGCTCAGCACAAAGTGTTTTCCTTCATGGATGGCTTCTCGGGCTACAACCAAATTAAAATGGCCCCCGAGGACATGGAGAAAACAACCTTTGTTACACAATGGGGTACCTTCTGCTACAAGGTCATGTCGTTCGGATTGAAGAACGCAGGGGCAACTTATCAACGCGCCATGGTAGCTTTATTTCATGATATGATACATCATGAGATCGAAGTCTACGTAGACGACATGATAGCTCAATCACAAATAGAGGAGGAACACCTTGAGCATTTGCAGAAGCTGTTTGCCAGGTTGAAAGAATACAAACTCAGGTTGAATCCAAGTAAGTGTACTTTTGGAGTTAGGTTTGGTAAACTTCTAGGGTTTATTGTCAGCAACAAATGCATTGAGGTCGATCCAGCAAAAGTGAAAGCAATACAAGAGATGCCTGCTCCCCGTACTGAAAAGGAGGTTAGAGGATTCTTGGGGCGCTTGAACTATATTGCCAGATTCATCTCTCATCTGACTTCTACCTGTGAGCCAATCTTCAAACTATTAAAGAAAGATCAGGTAGTCGAATGGAACGACGATTGCCAAGGTGCTTTTGATAAGATCAAGGAGTATTTGCTAGAACCTCCTATTCTGATGCCACCCGTCGAAGGAAGACCATTGATCATGTATCTGACCGTCTTGGATAACTCGATGGGGTGTGTTTTGGGCCAGCATGACGAGTCTGGTCGAAAAGAGCATGCCATTTATTACCTTAGCAAAAAGTTTACCGACTGTGAGACTCGCTACTCACTGCTCAAGAAAACTTGCTGCGCTTTGGTATGGGCTGCTCGCCGACTAAGACAATATATGTTGACTCATACCACCCTGTTGATTTCCAAAATGGATCCTATCAAGTATATCTTCGAAAAACCTGCTTTATCTGGAAGAATAGCTAGATGGAAAATGATCCTAACTGAGTATGACATCCAGTACACCACCCAAAAAGCTATAAAAGGGAGTGTACTAGCTAACCATCTAGCTCATCAAGCTATCTAAGATTATCAATCCATGAGATTCGACTTCCCAGACGAGGACATCATGAATTTGGACAACATTGAAGGTAACGGACCGTATGACGGACCAGAAAAGGGATCCCGATGGACCCTGTACTTTGATGGTGCTTCAAATGCACTCAGAAACGGTATCGGTGCGGTACTCATTTCCCCGGAAGGTTGTCACACACCTTTCACGGCCCGACTCTACTTCAGCTGTACCAACAACATGGCTGAATATGAAGCTTGCATTTTTGGTCTCAAGGCTGCCATAGACTTGGGGATCAAATCTTTGATCGTATTTAGGGACTCGGCTTTGGTTATCAGTCAAATCAAAGGAGAGTGGGATACCAAACATCCCAATCTTATCCCATACAAAGAACATGTCTTGACATTGTTGCCTCATTTCGAGCAAATCACCTTCGAGCATTTCCCGCGAGAAGAGAATCATCTAGTAGATGCTCTGGCTACAATGTCTTCCATGTTTAAACTCAGTTGGGATAATGAGGCTCCCCAAATCACTATCGAGCGAATGGATGAACCTGCGCATTGTCACGAGATTAATACCGAAGAAGTGGTGGAATAACCCTGGTTTCATGAAATCAAAAGGTATCTCCAGACTAGAGAATATCCCGAAGGAGCTTCAGTAAATGACAAGAAGTTCCTAAGGAAGTTTGCTGCCAAGTTCTTCCTGAGCAATGGCATCCTCTACAAACGCAGCCATGATTGTGTTTTACTCCGATGTGTAGACAAGGCTGAGGCAGAGTTGATCATGACTGAGATACACAGCGGTACATTCGGCACCCACTTGAGCGGACACACGATGGCAAAGAAGATTCTAAGGGCAGGCTATTACTGGTCAACCATGGAAGCTGATTGCCATCAACACTCCCGTACCTGCCATAAATGCCAAATCTACACCGATAAGGTGCACATTCCTCCGGTTCCTCTCAACGTGCTGACGGCTCCGTGGCCATTCTCAATGTGGGGCATTGACATGATTGGAGAGATCAAGCCCACTGCATCCAATGGACATCGCTTCATCCTGGTCGCCATTGACTATTTCACCAAATGGGTTGAAGCAGCTTCCTTCGCCTCTGTTACAAAAAATGTGGTTGCCCGCTTCATCAAGCAAAACCTCATATGCCGGTACGGTGTTCCCGACAGGATCATCACGGACAACGGAACCAATCTAAATAATACTATGATCACCGCTCTATGCGAACAGTTCAAGATTTATCATCACAATTCATCTCCCTATCGGCCGAAGATGAACGGTGCTTTTGAAGCTGCGAACAAAAACATTAAGAAGATCATTCAGAAAATGACAGTCACTTACAAGGACTGGCATGAGATGCTACCGTTTGCTCTGCACGGATACCGTACCACAACACGTACTTCAACCGGGGCAACCCCATTTTCTTTGGTGTACGGCATGGAAGTTGTCCTGCCCATGGAAGTTCAGATTCCTTCCTTAAGGATTATGAAAGACGCAGGTTTGAATGAAGATGATTGGATTCAGACACGACTTGATCAACTCAATTTGATCGACGAGAAGCGACTCACCGCTGTTTGCCATGGTCATACGTACCAAAAACGGATGATCAAGGCTTTCAACAAAAAAGTTAGACGTCAAGTATATCAAGTCGGAGATCTCGTGATCAAGTGGATTATCTTACCACAAAGTGATCCCAGGGGCAAATGGACTCCTACTTACGAAGGACCATTTGTAATCAAGAGCATATTTTCTGGCGGTGCAATGATTCTGACCACCATGGACGATGATGATTTGCCGCACCCCGCGAACGCAGACATAGTCAAAAGATACTACGCATAAAATAACCCGACAAGTCGAAAACCCGAAAGGGCGGCTTGGGAAAAAATGGGCATCCTGGTGAACCGAAAACCCAAAAGAGCGGTTCAGGCAAAAATTAGGGATAAAACAAAAAAAATCTGTACACCCGGCAAGTCGAAAACCCGAAAGGGCGGCTTGGGCAAAAAAGGGTTTCCCGGTGGATCGAAAACCCGAAAGGGCGATTCAGGAAAAAGTTAGGAAATTAAAGCGTATGACTATGTCTCGTCGGATCACTTTAAGGACAATCTCTTCATCAACGAACTCCAAGCTTCTGATCAATCCAGTCATCGGCAGACGAAGCTTTGAACGGACAAATATTCAGAGTTGTGAAGGCCATAAACAGAATGGAATCCCATGGAGTTATTTCACATAGCCATCTTTCTTTTGTATAAAACTTTCAATTTTTACGGCGACATCCTCTTACTAGGATGCCTGTCTCCTTTGTACAAAGATGCTCATAGAAAGTTAATACAAATACTTTTCCAAATACACAAATTTGCTTTATCTTCCTTTCACACTTATGTTTATTTGAGAAACGTCCAATGTTTTGTTAAGTAGGCATATGCATGTGAACATAGTCATTTCCTCACAAATTAGGAAAAGAGGATTACTGATGAGTTGAAGGTACAGATAGATATCTCGATGCCCTTTCAGAAGGAGTCCCCAAACAAAGTTTGACTCCAGGATCCTCAGCAGAACAAGAGCTTTCTCAAAGCTGATCTCCCCAACCAGTGGAGCCTTTCAGAACTTAGTCCCCCCAGAGATAAGTTCCAGCACCCCCAGTGGAGCCATAAAATCTGAAAATCCTATCCCCAGTGGAACTAGACCAGTAAACATTCTCCCTACAGAGATATTTCCCACCAGACTGAAGATTCCCAGTCATATCTCTCCAGCATAAGTCTACCAGGTCCTGAACTCCCCAGCAGAGATCATCAGAATTCTCTCACCCTGCAAGTCACCAAGGAGATCCAATCCCCAGCAGTGGTCCTAAGATCCCTCAACAAGTGAAGATCTTGTTCCCCAAGCAGTTAGCAGACAACAAGGATTTCTCATCCTCAGTAACCCCAGAGTTCTTCTATCCCCAACTTTGGTTATGGGTTTATTTCCCCAACATTTGTCCAGGATTTATTCTCTAGAACAAATTACATTTCAGATTGATCGGTCGTCCAAAAACTCCTTCATCATCTGTTGGAAGCTACAATCGTCTAAGATCAAATCCTCACAAGATTCAAGTTACAAAGCCCGAATTTGACCGGATAGTATCTTAATCCCTACAACATATTGTGAAGCCCGGAGTACGCCCGATAACAATGCCATACAACCATCAAACCTGGATTACGACCAAATAAGAATGTCCCCTCAGGGCAAGCTATGAAGTCCAGATTCGACCGGATAATAGTTTAATCCCTAACAAAGCTATTGTGAAGCCTGGATTGCGACCAGTTAACAATACAAGTTTCTGTGAAGCCTGGATTACGACCAGACAACAGTCAAGAATACTACGAAGCCTGGAATCGACCAGATAGTGGTATACCTTTAACACAAGACGTGAAGCCAGAATTTGACCGGATAGCAGCTTAACAAGCTATTGTAAAGCCTGGATTACGACCAGATGACAATACAAGCCTCTGTGAAAGCCTGGAGATCGACCAGATAACAGTTCAGCATTAGCAGAATGGAGACCCATTCTCAGTTCCTCACAGAATATTCGAATATTCTCAAGTGAAGATCTCCTCAAGACAGGAATCCCCAGCAGATTGGCATACAATCCAAACTCCTGATTCCCCAACAGTGGTCCCAGGACTTCTCAGCTTCAACGATCAAAGAATTCTTGCCCTACCCAGCAGCAGTCAAGGAATTATTTTCCCCAGCAGCAGTCAAGATTCTTTTATCTTCAGCCGTCCAGGATTCATCTATCCTCAGCAGGACAGCTCATCAGCTTGCATACACATTCATCACATTCATATCATAAACATTGATATAACATACATTGCATCATACATTTCATGCAACATGACTTCGTGTTTCAGCTAATATCTTACCCTTTTTCAGGATAAGAATTAGTAAGCTTCAAATTCAAGACTTCTGAAAACAGTTTATGGGTTCTCCAGTAACGGATGTTAACTTATCGCTTGTTCAGATTCTTCTCAACTTTTGAAAACAGTTTACAGACGCTTCCCCATCGACGGATGCTGCTCTATTGCTTATTCAACTTCAAGACTTCTGAAAACAGTTTACGGATTCTCCAAACACGGATGTCAATCTATTGCTTGTTCAGACCCCCAGTTCAAAGATGTTCCAAAAAATGGTTACCTTTCTAATACTCGTCCACTCACCAATGACATACAATTCAACATCTCCAGATGGCATCGTTAAGCCCATCCCCCGACAAGATTCTGTCACGCTCCAGATGGCATCTTTAAGCCCATCACCAAATGGCATCTTCAAGCCCATTCCCTCTACCGTCACATCACCGAGTGCGAATTTTTTGGGCACTCTAGTGTCCAATCTCCTTTTACCTTCGAGTCACGAAAGGCAAACTTGCCAATCTACCTCTTCAGGTTCAAAAAGATTGAACAGGGGCAACTGCTGTACCCCAAAATATTCCCTCCTCTTTCTCTACAAGAAATCGCAGTTTCGGGCTTTTCCTGATTTTTCAGACTGGCTCAAGAATCAGGCAAACAGACTTTTCTCATCAGTCGGACAAAATTTAGGGTTTTCATTGATTTTAAGACAGTTCAAACAAATTGCTTAGGATGGGTTGAATTGGCTCAAAGTTTGACCAGGCAGGCGTTTCTCTAGTGCTAAGTCAAAAATCAGGGTTTTGTGCGCATATTTCTCAAGAAGAGTTAGTTCTATCAATGCTTTTCAAATTACTCTGAAATAAGAACTGAGGCTGCTGGTTGTTAATTTGCAGTCGTTTGGATTTAATCAGTGAAAGGAGGCATGTGGATGTTTCGTTTGATTAACTGTCGTCTGGTTTGATTAACTGTGCATTGCTTTTGATAATTGGAGCGCCGGGTTTGTTATTGATTGATGATAAGACCACAGTGTTTATCAATTGATTATTCATTTTAAGTTAGAATAATTGTAATTTATTTCCATTTTATTATAATTTAAGAATTATAAACAATTAGATAAATATCTGAAGAAGAATAAAAAATGAATGTCAATAAAAGGACTTTTTATTTATCTTTAAATTATTTGTATAATTGTTATTGTTTACAAAATATTTACAATAATTTAAATTGAAATAAAACTATGTTCTAAAATTTCTAAGTCTTCATCTTCTATCCAATGCCCCCTTGTTGCTCATTTATTTTTCATCTGCAAAACAAGAAACAAAAGAAAAGTCAAAGCAAAAAAATAATTAAAGATAGACAGTTAAAAAGATTCATCATTAAAAACAAATGGCCGGAATCAGTTTTGCCCTCTCTGCAAATCACGAGATTTCTCCCGGTTCACAAAGAGGGATGAAAGTTGCTTGCAAAAGAAAAAGACATGAATGCACAAAGTTATGATTTTTGCACAAATTCAAATTCTTAAGCATACTGCATAAATCAAAAGAATTGTCAACCAAGTTTCCATACAGCATGTACAAATAAAGGCAAACTGAATTATATTTTCAAACTAAGCCAAAAGCTATCCAAGGATATCAAAATATCAACAATTCCAAAAGCTGTCAAAAGAAAGTACATAAAGTGTGCAAGAAACATGGAAATATGCAGTGGAAAAGGGACAATTGCAAGCAATATTCAGAGTGCATCATATCCCTAGGCCATTTGTTTTTTCAGAAAAGACGAAATTAAAGCAATAAAAATGCTTCTTTAATTCGGAGAGAGAAAGAGAGAGGAAAGCAGATTATGGTACAACAGGATAAAGGCTAAAAAGAGCATGTATCAGAGCTATTCAAAAGGAGACAGAACATATGCAGCATAAGTGATCACAAAGAGTGAAAGCCTCAAGCCTTGCAAACCTGTCCACCAATTTGACCAAGAAAATATAGCGCCTCCCGCCCTTAAAAAACAAGTGGGCAAAGACCCAAAAGGAATATACAAAAAGGTCCATCAAACCTTAAACATTCAAGCATACACGCCAAAAGCCTCCACCCTGCTGAAGTAAAACAAAACACCAACACTGTCAAGCACCAAACCTTTCCAACCAAAGCTTCAAGCTCAAAAAACCTGTGTCAAATCTATCAAGCCAAGGATACAAACCTAAAACAAACAGGTCCATATAAACCTTACCTGATACAAGCCTTACAAGCCTTAACTATCAACAAACAACCAGTAAACCTGGCCTGCATTCAAAGCCAAAGCCTAAAAAACCAGAAGCCTAAAAGCCTCGTGCCTGTCTAAGCCTAAAAGCCTTCACCTGTCAAAACAAGCCATACAAAACAACTTGTCAAAAGCCAAGCCCCTTCAAGAACAAACATTCAGCAGTAAGCCAAAGCCCAGATCTGCTAAAGCCCTACAAGCTTCAAGCAGTAAACCTGTAAGCTCACCAAAAGCCATAGCCTCAATCGAAGCTTTAAGCCTATATTAAGCCTAAAACCTGTATCAAGCCCTTTCAAAAACCTCCATGGCCTAAAAACATTCAAAGCCAACCAACATAAACCTTTGTCCAAATAGCAAAAAAAAACCACAAAGCCCTCAGAGCTGGGCTCATCATAGGGCCATCAAGCTAGCAAACACAAAAAGCGCTCAAGGGTCAAGCATACAGTGGCAAACACATAGAAGCATACATAAGCGTATCAAGCATCAACAGGCATACATAAGAGGCAATCAAAGGCAACAGAGTCGAAGGAAAAGCACTCGAGCAAACAGCAGAAGAGGAAAAGACATTAAACCTAAGGTTCTCAAGATCATCATCAAACCCTAATAAAAGACAACGATACAAACCAGGTTTTCCAGCATCACCAAGCCTCGCCTCCAGCCTCCTGAGCGCCTCCAAATCCCCTCCTCCTCCGTATCCAAAAGGTAGTATTCTTATACCCTTTTCATGCATTTTAAATGGCAAACGAAAACACATAATATTAGAATACGAAATCAAAACGTGAAATCAAAGGAAATAACGAAAACCCTAATGCGATAGAAATCAGACCTTGTAAACTTTGTCTGGGTAGTCTACGGAGGGAGAAGGAGGGATGATGGCGTCTGGTGGCCTTGCATGAAGGATTTTGGCTCAGAATCCATGATATTGAGAATGAACGAAGAAAACGAAGAAAGAAACGATGAACGGCGCCTCACTGAAACCCTAATTCCCCTTTCTGAAACGAAATACTCAAACCCTTGCAAAAAACGTTATGAGACCCTTGGGCCTTTGCCCTTTCTAACACGCCTAAGCCCATACAATAAAAACCAGCGCGCACACTCCTCCAATCTGGAATGCCCCCCCCCCCCCCCCCCCCCCCCCCCCCCCCCCCCCCCCCCCCCCCCCTTTTTGGTTCCTTTACAAATCCATTTTGGGCCACAAAGCCCTCTAAGGCCCATTCTTTTTTAAAACTGAAATTACTCTTTTTACTACCCTTTACTTTTCACTTAATATGCTGATTTTAAATTAGCCTTAACAATACTTTTCTTTATTTTTTATAACACAATCAATTTTGTATAGAAACCAAAATTCAAATAATAATTTTTCTTTAAATTTAAGACATTTTTTCCTTTCTTTTAATTAAATTTTTATATATAATACATTAACTAAAATAAATATGATAATTTTCCATAAAAGCTTAAAACATTTCTTTTTCTTTAGTTAAACTTTTGTACATAAAATTACTAATTAAAATATAAATACATAAGAAATACTTTTCTTTAATATAAGACATTAATATTTAGAATTTGAACATTTTCTTTTCTTAAAATATTTTCTTTGTACCTATTAACAAAAACACTAGAATACAAAATTAAAATAAACCATATTTAATTTTTCATTAAGTTAACAATACTTAATTTTCTTATTAAATTAACATTTCTCACCTTATAAATAATCATACACTTACACAAATACATTCACAATACACATTTTATCTTTCTTATACATCAATACATTTGCTTGTCCCATTTTATATTGCTATTGCTTTACATTTGAGATGGCGATTGATTCGATTTGGTTGTAATTATTTGGATACTATCCTCCTATAAGTCTCATCCCCCATGTGTATACTTGTACCCCCACTCCCGGATACTATTTTGTAATAGCGTAGACTTTAAATTCCCGCAATTTACCGCTTTCAAATATACCATGTTTAGACTTAGGGTTTGTATGTACATAAAATCAAACGCTAGATAACCTAATACAAGACAAATACATGAAATCAATACACAATCACACTTACACCCCTAGGGTAATCCCACATGTTGCCTTCCAAAATGGGCCATGCTTGTACGTCGAGTTTCCTTGGCAAAACAATTCAAATGATCATAAGTCCCTCGATGACGCTTTCGAAAGTTGCCTAAACGGAATGATCATAGTCCCTTCAAGCAAAATTGCCAAAGACACTTGGCACCATTGCATTCATGGTCCATACGATGACCCGCGCCTGTCCCGTTAAAACATCCTAAACGCAAGATTGTCCACCAAACACAATGGTGGAACAAAATTGTTAAAAAGGGTTAAAACATGAGAAAAACCTTTGAGTACATTAGGGGTAGACAAAACTCTTAGTTACTTGATCAACTTGCAAAAAACACTTGCCTACTTTTCAAACACACCCCACAAACACTTTCAAAACAAACTTCCAAAAATATTTGAAACATCTTTTCGAAAAGATACACACCTTCGTATATACTCAAACACGAGTCATTACAACGGTTGCCGAAACAAAGGCGTCTATTTCAAAACATTTTCAAAACACAAATACACACACCATTTCAAGCAATCAAAAATCAAGGCAAGTGATCTAAAACCAAGTAACTAAGAGCCCATGGATAACCATGGATGAAAAGGGTGCTAATACCTTCCCTTTTCATAATCTACCCCCCGAACCCACGAAACATCTCAAAAGGTTTTTCTTGTGCTTTTTTAACCTTTCCTTTAGGATAAAATAAAAAGTCGGTGGCGACTCTTGCTAAACCGAACAAGTGCGAATAAAAAATGCAAAACTCAAGTCAGTTATCCCACTGTATCACAGGGATGAACTTGAAGTCTCCATCTGGGACGGGCCAGAGAGGATCATGTTCGCCCTTCTGGGCTTCGACTTCATCTTTGTCAAAGCCGGTGTTGAGCAAAATGGAGTCGACCTTTGGTGGAGCTTGTTGTTCTTTGATCCGAGCGGGCTTCGATTCAAGTCGAGCAGTGGTTGCTCTTTTAGAAGGTCGCACTCTAGTATCGACCATGCTTTTCCCTTTGGAATACGTGTGAAAACATCTCCTAGCAGCTGAGATGTCTATATGGATGGTGACGACGTGGGCCATCTTGGTGTAGAACTTCATTTTTAAATGGACCGTGGAAGGTACGACGGTCAGCTCGGCCAGTGTTGGTCTCCCCAGAATGCAGCCGTAGATAGATGAGAAATCGATCTCCAAAAACCTCACCTTGACTTGTCTAGATGCAGTTTCTTTCTCGAATGTGACAAAGAGCTCAACGCAGCCCCATGGATTGGAGGCCGAGCCGTTGAATCCTTGTAGGTTGGACCCCATGTATGGTGATAGGTGGGTATCATCGAGCTGTAGGGTGCGAAGAAGGTGGGTGTACATGACATCGATGGAACTTCCCTCGTCGATCAGAATACGATGTACATCGAAGTTATCCATCCTCGCCCTCACCAGCAGAGGAATGCTTGAGTTTGGGGCTCCTTCGGGTAGCTCCTCAAGTTAGAAAGTGATCGGCTCAAATTTTCCCGTGAACCTTTCAAAGGTTACTGCCTGGGCTGGGGCTGTGTCCACAAACTCTTCGAGTTTCCTCTTTGCTGAATTTACTGAGATATTGTTGAATCCCCCACCAGATATGACCATGGCGGAGGGGAACTTCTACCATCTGCTGTGTATGGACATGGGTTCTTCATCTTCGAAGCTGTCGGGGATATGGAAGTCCTCGGGCCTCGAGATGGAGAAAGCCACCTGGAAGGGACTCAATTCATTGTATGGTAGGGTATCCTCTTTGATCTCTTTTACCTCGCGGGTATCCCAACGAGGGGTGTCGTTTCGTCTGTACTTCCCGAGTCTCTCCGCCTTGATGAGAGTCTCAATGGCATCCTTGAGGTGGATATAGTCTCCCGTCAAGTAGCCGCGACTCGGATGGTATTGACAATATTTTGTTATGTCGGCCCCGAGCTTTACAAGGGAGGGTCGAGGACGTCTGACGTTGTCGTCCTTGAACTCGGTATTAGAGAACTCTACAAAAATACTGTAATACGGTGGGAGAACTGAATTTTAGTTTTGTGTTTTTTCGCAAAGGTTGCGGATAGCAAGATTCGCCATCGACTTTTATTTTATCCAATAAAGGAAAGGGTGAAAAGAACAAGAAATACCTTTTGAGAATTTTCTGAGTAAGGGGGTAGGTTATGAAAAGGGAAGGTGTTAGAACCCTTTTCATCCGTAGTTATCTACAGGCTCTTAACTGCTGGCTCACTTTTGAAATGTTTTTTATTTTATGTATGTTTTGAAAATATTTTGAAAATGCTTAAGTGCAGCAATTTTGTAATGATTCTTGTATCCTTGAGAATGTATACAAAATGTATGTTTTGAAAATATTTATGAAAGAAGGTGTGGTTTTGGGAAAATGTTTTGAAGATGCCAATGTAAGGCAATTTGCTTTATAATAACCCTTGTATCAGTCCTCAAGAGTGTTTATAAAGTGTTTTGAAAGTTGTTGTTTTGAAAGTGTGAGGTGTGAATATTGTTTTAGTTTGTGAGTAAGCGATTATGAGCTATCTACCTACTCAAAAAGTCTTTGTTCTTTTCCTCCTCCTTTAGATAGTGCTAGCCTACCATTAGTTAGTAGGAAGCCCCATCATTGGATGTGAGGGACAGAAGTGGGTCATCGTACAGTCATATAAGGCAACTTGTAGGATGCTTTATAAATTGTCATAAGGGACTAAGATTGTTTACCGAAGGCAACATCGAAGGGTCATCGAGGGACTACGATCTTCTAACCGAAGGGCTTTTCTAAAGCATCCCACGTTCGAGAGACATGGCTGATTTTATCCGAGGCAACAAGTGAGGTTTACCCTAGAGGTGCATGTGTGTAAAGTGTTTTGAATTCAATTAATTTGTCTTGGATTTATGGTTGTCTAATGTTTTATTTTAAATCTTTCCATACAATTCTATTAAACTAACAATAATAAGGAAAGCGGTAAATTGCAGAAGTTAAATGTTCTACGCTATTACAATGCTTTGGGAATGAGGGTAAAAATTTGTGAATGGGGAGGAAAGCAATAAATCCTAATTATCTATTACAGACCATTTACATAAATAATAATGCGAAATAATAAAATGCGCAAAAAATGTAAAGTAGAGGAAAGAAAAAGGAAGTTGTTTTTTGATAGAAAAAACAAAGTTTGACCATTAACCTAAGAAAACTAATTACTTTTAATTAAAAAAGAAGTTATCTAATTATTTTAAACAAAACCTAAAAATCTAAGTTAAATGAAATTAAGGAAATTAAAATAAAACCTAAGATTAATGATTTTAATTGTTTAGAAAATAATTTGGATGTTCATGTCAATTTGGAAAACAAATTTATAGTGTAAAATAATAAAACCTAATTCTAATTTTTTACAAATTAATTGACAAAATAAAAAAAAGTGAATAAGTTAATATATTTTTATTTATGAAAATTAAATTAATTAATCAAACTTAAATCTATATTTTTTTATTAAAATTATTTTTTGTATTTTTATTAAATAAAAATAAAAATAAAATGTAAAGAAATAAAAATAAAGAAAAGATTGGGCCTGGGTTAGAAGTGAAAAGGGTGTGTGAGAAACTGTTTTTTTATTGGGCCCAAAAAAAATATTTTTTTGTTTGAATTAGAAAAAAATTAAAAAAGGTATTTATAATGGGCATGGTGTTTGTAGAATAAAATAGAGGGGTATGTGAAAAGCAAAGGAAATTAGGCCCATGAACAACAACCCAATATTGCATTGGATCTCATGTGGCTGGATTATGATGATGCAACGTGGGCTTGCAATCCTGGGCGCTGGATAATGGCCTTGTGATGATCAGAGGGTAAAGGAGAGAGGTACACCATGCACTTGCTGAGCTTGCTTGTATTGAATATGAAACAAGAAAATATGAAACAAATAAAAGGGTACCGCTAGGGCTCGTACCCAGGTCCCTATAGTCACAGGCGCATGCTTTAACCACTGGGGTGGTGATACATCCGTTGGTTTATATACAAACCATTCAATATATTATAAACTTGTTTCTGAATGGAACTTCATCTTCTTCCTCGCGCCAGTAATCACAACAACATTTATGAATTTCTTAAAATGCTCATTTCTCAACCAAATTGAAAGATGTAAACATCAGACTTACTGGAAATTTAACCATGAATCCAAGCATATAAATTTCAAAAGATATAGATCAATGGTTAGGGCGAATTTGTTTGGTACCAAACTGAAACCTAATTTTTCAGAAACTTCAGTTCTAAAATTCTCATTACACAATCAATGAAAATGAAAACTAAGGACATGGTTAGCTTCATAGGCATGATATCTACATTTTATCTTTTAAAAGCATATGCAAATGATGCTTAAATAAGGATTTCTAATTTTAGAAAAGTTACCTCTGTAGTGAGAGTCGAGTTTGAAGTTAGAGCACTCCTGGAGGTGTTTTAATGATCTGGATAACTTCACTTGACTCCCAGGAAGCTGTTATAATGCTTACTTTGGATTGAGAGTGCCTCAATTCTTCTGGACAAGTCAATTTATAGGGCTCTGTTTTTGAAAATGGAGGATTGTGAAGATGATGTTACAATGATGAAACATGACTTTAGACAAGTTCTATATGAGTTATAGAAGCTTTGTGATTGATTTAGAATGAAAACTCACAAATTGATTGGGTGTTTGAAGTTAAAGGTCAGAAATTGCAACAAAATGGAGTTTTAAGGCACTTCTGACTTTGGGAGTGATTGGGGGGGTTTAAGGGCTTGTGAACTCGTGCCTTTTCTTGTAAATGACATCTCTATTTATAGAGAAAAGGTTTTATAGGATGAGAGGTCTTAGTTTACAAGATCACATGTTATGGCTAGGTTACTTAGTTATGAAGCAACTTTGAAGAACATAGTTCCAATGCTTTGTACTTTGCTTCATAGAGTTGTTGGATACTTTAAGCATGCTTATCTGATCTTGTATGTTGAGTGTGTGTAAAAGAAATAAGTTAGAGGCTCAAGCAGAGTTGACTTTATGATTAAAGCAACTTTGCAAGAATTGCAATGTTAACTTTGTGCCAAAAGTGGAAAAATCACTTGGACAATGGCTTGGATACTTGGATAATAGCTCAAAAGCTTGTGTAATCTTATGATTAGAGGAAAATTTACAATTTAAGAGGCATGTAAAGCAATATTATGCAGCATGACATGAGGATTTGGTTATGTATTCTTCACAAATGTGATCTATAATTCAAGGATGGACACCCAACTTCATCTCTTCAAATCTCCTAGCTCAAATATGATAAATGCATGCTCTTGGATGTTTTGGAAAGCTTGAAACATTATCTACAACTTTCATGTTTACCACTTTGGCTAAATCAATAAGTAATTTGGTGAAAATTGGCCAAGAAGTTGTGATGAAAAACTTACCAAAACTTGTTGAAAAATTCTCTAAGTGTTAGATAAAAATGTCACAACTTCATGGGCCTATATCTCTTAATCCAAGCATTTTTTAGATATCAACCCTTACAGACAAAGTTGTAGAGTTCATCATGCTCTACAACCTTCATGTTGAAAGTTTTTCTTGAATCATCTTGCATCTTAGTGAAAAATGGTCATGAAGTAGTGACTTTATTAGAGATAAAACACTTAGAATTTTTTCTAAGTGTTAGAAATATTGACTTTTTGTTAACTTTTCTTGTATTTGTTAATTCTTGTTGATCAAGCTTGATAATCTTGAATGGTTTGATGATTCTTGAATTTGGAAGTTCAATATTGACCAAAAAGTCAAAGTTTGACTTTTGTGTGACAGTTGACTTTTTCATCAATCAATTCAGTTTTCCAACTATTAATCATTTATATCCTTGGAAATGTTTTGAGACATATAAATAGGTCAAGATGTTGAATTTTAGCCCTTGAGATCATGCCTTCAGCCATTAGGTCATGCACTAGGTCAAAAGTCAATGATCAACCATCTTCAGCCAAAACCCTAATTTAGTCAATTTTTGCCCCTTTGATGATTTGAATTATTTCCTTGAGGAATCATGATCAATCCTTGATCAAATGATGAATAACACCTCAAAATGTTGATGTTGGCAAAAAATCTTGAAGTTTGACTGTATGTTGACAACAATTGACTTTTTATCCAATATAGTTGATTTTCAATCATCTGAGCAATTGACTGAGCAAATTTGTGATGCAAGGCTTGAAATTTGACATGAGCACTATTGAAGAACTATGAGAAACCATGAAATCAACTTGAGGCATTATAAGTTCAATTTTCTTTGAGAAAAGTGAAACCCTAATTTGTAGGCCATTTGCTTAGGAGGAGGTTTGACCAATCAACACTTGAGCAAACTTGAACCATTGAAAATCTTAGAAGCATGAGGAGATATCTTGAAATAAAAGGGGAGGGAAAATTTTGGGGTACAACAGATGCCCCTGTTCAATCTTCTTAGACCTGAAGAGTTAGATTGGCATGTCCGCCATTCGTAACTTGAAGGTAGAAGATGATTGAACGCTTAAGTGCTCAGAAATTTGTACTCGTCGGTGCATGAAGTAATGCTGTTGGTCGATTATATCAGGAATGGGCTTACATATGCTATTTGGAGAGGTGATGATGAGTTGTCATAGATGGGCTTATAGATGTCGTCCAAAGTAACTGTTGATAGAGATTAGACTAAGTTTATGCTATACTTCAACCGGAAGAAGTATCAGAATAAATCTACGCTTGATTTAATCTGAGCCAGAAGATGCCTATGCCTGTCTTTAACTAGGAGAAGTATCAGAATAAATATTTGGTCGATTTAATCTGAGCCAGAAAAAGTGTCTACTGGGAAAAGTATCAGAATAAATCTTTAGTCGATTTAAACTGAGCTAGAAGATGTTTGTGTCTATCTTTAACTGGGAGAAGTATCAGAATAAGTCTTTGGTCGATTTAAACTGAGCCAAAAGATATTATTAGCTGTCTTTAACTGGGAGAAGTATCCGAATAAATCCTTGGTCCATTTAATATGAGCCAGAAAAAGTGTCTACTGGAAGCAGTATCAGAAAAAATCTTTTGTTGATTTAAACTGAGCCAGGAAGATGTTCGTGTTTGTCTTTAACTAGGAGAAGTATCAGAATAAATCTTTGGTCGATTTAAACTGAGCCAGAAAAAGTGTCTACTGGAAGCAGTATCAGAATAAATCTTTGGTCAATTTAAATTGAGCTAGAAGATATTTTTATCAGTCTGTGATCGGTGGATCTGGAACTGACTGTTTAAAGCTGGTTCGCGAAATGTCGCGGAAGCAAGAGTCGCCACCGTCTTTTATTTTCTCCAAATGGAAAGGACAAAAGCACAGAAAAATTCCTTATAGAGATTGCTCTCGGTTCGGGAGGTAGATTATAGAAAGGGAAGGTATTAGCACCCTTTCTATCCATGGTTATCCATGGGCTCTTAGATACTTGCTCATTGTGTTTTCAAAATTGTTTGTTTGCTTTTCAACTGTGGGTTTAAAAGTTTCTTTGAAAATTTCAGTTCGACTCTTGTATCAGTCCTCAAGAGTGTTTGAAAAATTGCTTTTTGAAAGCTTTTTGAAAGGTGTTGGTGTGAAAAGTATTTTTGAATTTGTTTTGAAATTTAGAGCAAGTATCTACGAGAACCTACCTACCCTAAGGAATTCGTCTGTGTAAATGTCCTTTAAAGTAGTGCTATCCCACCATTGAGAGGTAGGTAGCACCACCGTTGGAGGTGTTCGGGTCAATTCGAAGGTTCGGGACATGGTGATCACCAGAGCAATGGGAAGACACCTTAGAAGCTACCCTCATGCCAGGTTCCTGGATCATGAGGACTTACTAAGACATCCTCTACTCGACGATCACCTTTCGAGGCAAGGCAACAGTGAAGCGTACCCTAGGGGTGGTGTGTGATTTGTGTGTCGTTTTCATTTATTTTTGTCTTTTGTCATGTTATTGGTGATCTAGCGTTTGTTTTTATTTTTATTCATACATTCTTTCATGCCATTATTTACAGTTAAAAATATTGCGGGAAAGTAAAAATTCTAAGCTATTACAAAAGGCGCGGGTCCACATCGCCAAAATTTCTCGAACCCGATTTGACAGAAAAATAAAGAAAGTAAAGAAAGTAAAGAATTAAAAGTGCGAGCAATTAGTTACACGGCTTTGGGAGAGATACATAAATATTTAAACGAAATAAAATAAATATGCGAATTAATAAGAATTAAAAACGAGGGCGTTGGACCCTTTTTGCAAAATTAAATTAACATGGAATTATTTAATTAAAAAAGAAAGGAAATTGTTTTTTGGTATTTTTGGTATTTTGATGAAAAAAGAATTAATTAAAATTAAACCTAATTCTAATTGCTTTTAATTTATTAAGAAAAGAAGATTAAAACCTAATATTAACCCTAATTAATTTACATGCAATTTTACTTACAAAAATATATCTAATATTTAATTATTATGGAATAAAAATAAAAAGAATAAAAAATTAATTAACCCTAATTCTATATTTTTTAGATTTTTTATTAAAAAGTTAAGATTAACCTAATTTGAAACTAAATTTAATTATAGGCAATTTAATTACAAAAAATATTAAATTTTTTTTTTTTGATATTTCTTCTTTTCTGAATTTTATTATGTGTTTTTTATAAAAAATAATTAATTAAAAAGAACAATAATTAAAAGAAAGAAAGAAAAGAAAACAAAAAAGAAAGAATGTGAAAATGCAAACCTAGGGGGTTCAGACCCCAAATGGGAGGTTTTTTGGTAATGATTCAGGCCCATTAACCTTGGCCTGTAAGACTTTTTCATGCAACGTGCATCAGCGTTGACCAGGTGCATCATGTTCTTCAGATTTGTGGCCATCTGATTAATCCCCTTGGGCACGTGGACGTTGGATTTTGAAGGTGCATCATGGAACAACAACATTGAACCTGCACACGAATACCAATTGAAAAAAAATATATGGAAAGGGTGGGGACCTGGGATCGAACCCAGGTCCTGAACATCACCAGTTTTATGCCTTGCCAATCGTGCTGAATGCGCGTGTTGTACATGTAATAACGAATAATTAATAAAAATAAGAATTGGTTAGTGGCCTAAAAAATATAAAAAGCGCGCGCTGATTTTAAAAGGACCAATCATTGCTGGCCACGCATCTTCTTCTTCCTCGTTCCTGAAACAGAAACATATTAAGCAACGGTTTTTAAGTGTTCTTTTAGGCCATCTATGGAAAAATAGCGAATAGCCCGGTGATGCTCATAAATTGAGCGCGAGCATGGCCTTATGATCGTCTAAACGCACTGATTTGAATGGTGGTGGTTTCACACTCCAATTTTTCCTCATTCAAAAACCCCCAATTCGGAGCTTCCTGAACCCTAATGAACAACAATGGCATAATCGCGTATAATGCATAAAAATACAATTAATCCATATGGTTAGCTTCAGAATACGTTACTCAGCATAAATACACAATCAAAATGCCATGAAAATGTCTAAAAGTTAAAACACGAGCATGCATTTTTATGAGAAAAAATTCGATTCTGTACAAGGATTTAGGGTGTTAGAGTTGGTGCTTTCGATTGGGAATTCTTCCTTGAAGCTTCAGGAAGGTGATTGAACAATTCTTATGCCTTGAATCCACCTCCAACCTTGTTTTCAGATTTGAAGTTTTTCACCAAAAAGTCAAGTTTGCCAATGGTGTTTTCTGCGCAGCTTAGGGGTTCTTGAGCACAAGGGTTTGATCAGGCTTATGTATTGAGTGAATTAGGTTAAGAAAAACAAACCAAATCATTTGCATTCATGGTTTTTGAAATTTGATTTTCAAAGATCTTTTTCAATCTTTTTTCATGTGCTTTTGCTCTCAATCATATCCAATCAATCCAATTCCTTCCATATCTGATCATGCACGAATTATTGAATATATTTCATGCACAAAAAGATTTTATTTCATTGGTTTTACATTTTTCATGTATTTTATTTGATTAAATGAATTATTGATAATAAAAAATTCAAATAAATAAATAAAAATGGAGAAAAACTTCCCTTTGGGCCTAATGGTCGTGTGCATGCTTGGGACAATGAATTGTGGAAGAAGAATGGGCCCATTAGCAATTTTAGGTCATTTGAACCAATGTTGACTTTTCAAAATACCCAAAAATTTCCCAACTTCCACAAGGCATAACTTGCTCAAATTTTAAGCTTTTCTCATGTTCTTGGACATTGTGGAAAGGTCTTTGCGTCCTCTAACCAATGTCTTTGGTCCCATGTCATTTTGATTTACCAATTTCAAGTTATGGCCTTTGACTTAAAGTCCCCTTTTGTTGACTTTTGAAAATGACCTATAATGTTGAAATTGATAACTTTTTGTGAGAGAATTTCTTGGACTTGAAGTATGAAGATGAGTTGTAGGAAATGTCTTTCTCTTCAAAATGAGCTTTGGATGGAATTTTTCTGATAATCCATGTGAAAGTTATGCCCTGGTCAATTTACAGTTGACTTTTTCAACTGTCCAAATAAGGAAACTTTTGCATCTTGATGATTTTTGAGCCAAGCTTTGAGAATCATGATCAAGCATTGATCAAATGATGTTTGTAGCTTCAAAATGATATGTTGACCAAAAATTTGAACTTTTGACTGCCAAATGACCATTTTGCCCCTGCAGTTGACTGTAGTGCAATTAGGATTTTTGACTGTGCAATTTTGTGCTGAATGTCTTGAAACTTGATATGAGGATGCTTGACCATATTTGTAGGCATGTGAGACTTGATTGGACCTTTGGAAACTTCATTTTCTTGATCAGAACCAAAACCCTAATCTTGACTGTTTAGGAGGCCCTTACACTGTGCAACCCTTGGGGAATTTTGAAGCTTGACTTGGCAATTTCTTGAAGAATATGGGAGGGCAAATTTTGGGGTACAACAGTCTTTAACTGGAGAAGTGTCAGAATACATCTTTGGTCGATTTAATCTGAGCCAAAAAAAGTGTTTACTGGAAGCAGTATCAGAATAAATCTTTGGTCGATTTAAATTGAGCTAGAAGATATTTGTGTCTGAATGACCCTATGAGGAAATTGCTTAAATAGCCCTCTTCCAGATGTAGCCTTTGAGAAGATTGTCTAGTCATATAAGTAGTTGATGACTTTTTTCTATTGATTGATCTTTTCCTGAAAGGGTAAAGAGTTAGCTATATGCAATACCATGATGTATGAAATACATTGCATAATGATGTTATCAAAATAAATGAGGTTATGCTATATGTGTTTCGTTTGCATATGTTATGACTTTCGTAAATGATGTGAAATGTTGTTGAAGTGTATTTGTAAATCCGTGCAGTATCTTTTTCTGGGAAAATAAATCCCTGACTGTTGCTGGGGATGAAGAGTACGTGTAATCTTTGATCTTGTCTAGATTGCTTCCGCTGAGGATTCCTGCCTGTTGTTTGAGGAAACTCTGCTTGGAATGTTAACTTCTGTTTGGGAAGAAGAGTTCAGGAACATTTATCGTTCCTTGCTCTATTGGGGAATTGAATTTCTTATACACCCTGACTGGGAATAAAAGAGATGGATAACCTTCCGACCCATCTGGGGAAGATAAAGTTGACTGATATCTGGCCTGGTTTCAGGTTCTGTAGCAATTCTCTGGGGATAGTGATGATTTCACCAGGGAGAGGAATTTTGCCGATGACTCGTAGCAATATGAGGAATAGACTTAAGCTGGGAAGACTGTAATCTGTTGGGGAAATAAACCTTGCTGGGGAAATAAACCCTGTTGACGGAGAAATACTCTGCTGAGGAAACAAGCTCTTATGGGAAAATTGACCTTTGCTAGAGAAAAAAAATGTAGGGATGTTTAATAGTTTTCAAACTCAATTGGGGGAGAGAATTTCCATGAACTATACTGATTGGTACTCCATAGGTGGGTGAGATCATCTTCTTTTATCTGTTAGAGTGATCTGCCAGGGAGATTGCGGGGAATGTATTTATATTGAAGATGAATTTGTGAAGATTGCTCCGTGGGGATAATCTCATGGAAGTGGCTCTGTGGGAATTTATGGATAGCTTTGGACGTTATCCCAAATCTTAGAGTCTTGAATAAATGCTTATTTTTGTTCTTAGGCATATATTTGTTAACAGTTAATCATGTTCATATGCATATGTTCATTCAATTTTAGTCATTGGACGTTTTTGCAAACAAAACAGAAAAAACAAAAAGTTTGAATATTGAAATTTTATATTGATAGTTTGCCTATAAACAGGAAATTTTGTACAAAGAGACAGAAATCCTAGTAAGAGGAAGTCGTCGTGAAATGAAAAGAGTACAAAGTGAAAACAAAACATATAGCTATATGGAAATGATCTCGTTGGGTTCCAACTCCGCTATTTCCCCTATGTCTTCGGACATCTCATCCCTTGTTGTCAGAAGAAGTTGATTGAATTGATTTGTACCATTTGAACTTTTGATTTTAGTAATAAGGCCGGTTGTAAGTGATCCAATTGGACATAGTCGTACGCTTTAATCCTTAACTTTTTCCTAGACCACCCTTTCAGGTTTTCAGTCCATCAAGATACCCTTTTTTGCCCAAGCCGCCTTTTCAGGTTTTCGACTTGTCAAGTGTACAATCATTTACGTATATATCCTTAATTTTTGCCCGAACGTTTTTGGTTCTCCGAGATGCCCTTATTTTTTCCTAGGCCAGTCAACCTAGCAGGTCATTTTCATGCGTAGTATCTTTTGACTATGTCCGCATTCACAGAGTGCGAGAAATGTTCACCGTCTATGGTGGTTAGTATCATGGCTCGTCCCGAAAATACTTTCTTGACAATAAATGGCCCTTCGTAGGTGGGAGTCAATTTTCCCATGGGATCACCTTGCGGTAGAATGATGCGCTTTATTACCAAGTCACCAGCCTGATATACTCGATGCTTAATTTTCTTGTTGAATACCTTGATCATACGCTTCTGATACCTATGACCATGACAGACATCCGCAAGTCTCTTTTTGTCAATCAGATTCAATTGGTCTAGCCTGGTCTGAATCCACTCGTCCTCATCTAAGTCTTCATCTTTCATAATCCTCGGAGAAGGAATCTGAACTTCGATAGGTAAGACAACTTCCATACCATAGACTAGAGAGAAAAGGGTCGCCCCTTGATGTTCACGCTGAAGTGCGATAGCCATGAATATAAAATGGTAACATCTCTGAAGGAGTGAAAAACACAAGAAGGGGGGGTTGAATTGTAAAACTGAAATTTTAAAGCAATTGACAAGATATTTTTATCCTGGTTCGTTTGATCTCAAACTACTCCAGTCCACCCGTCAAGGTGATTTCGCCTCTCTCCAACGAGGTCTTAATTCACTATATTCAACTGAATATTACAGACTGCTTTAACAACTGCTAAAGCCTTCTTGATTCAAACCACAATCCGGTTTGTCAAGGCAACACTTTCTTACAAAGGTATAAAACAAATGTGTGTGAATGTTTTCTACAAAACTTTATCACAACTGTGATGTATACACAAATGAAGCTTAGAAACTTAGATTGCTAAACACTAATGGAGTATCAGAGTTTGTGGTTTAGCAAAACTGGTAGATGAAGATTATTGTTCAGCTTTGTGCGTGTAAAGAATTGGAGAGCATTAGCCATTATAATCTTCGAAGCCTTGTTTATATAGCACTTGAGAAGATGAACGTTGAATGCAAATATTCTTGATTCAATGCTAATAACAATCTTTCCTTTTTGAGCAGATCTTGTCTAGAATGATGCCGTTGGAATTAATTAGCGTTCAATGCACAGTACCGTTGCTTCTTCAATGCACGTTCTGGCTTGGCTCATTCTGATTCTGCTTCGCTGCTGATGAACTATTGTTTTTGTATCAGAGTGTTTACGCGCAGTTCTGTTCATCAAGCTTCAGTATGTACGTGAGTTGATCATCTGATCTTGACGTTCTGATTCAGCAACTTCTGATGCTGGTGTATGAAATCAAATTCTGATGCTGAAGAAGTGATCTTGCTTATTTTAATCAGCGTATCTGCAAGTCAGAGCATAGTAATTTTAGGTAGCATATAGTTCAAACATGAAACATATAAATACTATATCTTTTCACTTTGTTATCATCAAAACTTAAATATAGGGTAGTAGATTCAAACATTGTTCTAACAATCTCCCCCTTTTTGATGATGACAAAAACTAGATATTTTAAATGAAAAATAACGTGAAAAGGTGTCTGGGAAATGTATCAGAATAAGAAGTACGGAAAAATCAGAGTTAAGAGATACTCCCCCTGAGTTTGTTACTTCCCTTTGATATACGTGTTCTTCAGGATCAGATCTTTTTCTATCTTTGAGCATCAGATTATAGGTCTTTGACTTATCAGAGAGCAGAGCTTCAGAGCTTTTCCTGTCAGAGCTTTGCTTCGGATCAGAGTGTTAGGTCGATCAGAACTTCATATTTGATCAGAGCAACATGAGCTTCTACATTTTGATCAGAGCTTCTAGCTTCTAGTCTTCATAGTGTTCAGGAGCTTCCTTGTGCCTGTAGACTTAAAAACAAAACAGAAAAACATTTCAAGTAATAGAGTTAGAATGTTTGAGAATTTCTGTCTAGTTAGCCGTTATTGATTTTAAATATCATTCTTGTTCTCCCCCTTTTTGTCAGCAATCAAAAAGTGTTGGTGATGTGCTAAAACAATTTATATCAGAAAAACAAATTATATTAAAATAGTTCATAATCAGAGCAAAATATCATTACAAAACATAGTCAAAACAGTACATCAGAAAATGAAGAAAACATAGAGAATGTCATGCATGAAAAAATTTTTTTAAGGTTGTGGGGGCATGCGTGAGAACAGGCTTTCCAGCATTGCTTGAATCTTTTCAGAAGTTTCATTCTGCTTCTGAACCATGTTGACAACAGTGTCAATCTTGATGTCCTGTACATCCATTCTTGCTTTCATCTTCTGATCATTCTCTTCCATCCGCTGCTGTAGACGCAAGTCATTCAGCCTTAATTCTTCCAGAGCCTGCCTGTCCAAGGCAGCTTGAGAAGGGTCAGAAGGAGGAAGCTTCTCAGAACTTTCAGCGACATCTTCTGCTGGATTTTCTTCAGCCTGAATGGTCTTGTCTTCTTCTGATGGTTGCACTTGTGCAGCTTGCTCTTTCTCAGACCAAGATTCACTGTCCAGAGGGAGCACAACTTCTTGAGGCAGCTGACTCTCAACTTCTTTCAGCAGCTTGCTGAAGTTCTGTTGAGCCTGCTCATAGTTGACGTCCTGCAGCTTGAGGGCTTCAGCACGTACCCATAGTCTGAACTGTGACCAGAGCTGATCAGAAGCAGCTGGGTCGATCATCCCCGGACAGACTTGCTTCAAAGAAGCAATCCATTGCAGCATACCTGTTTCAAAATTCAAAATACCAGAGCCAACATCTGGTTGCTTTGGTTTGGGTATGGCAATTTTGTGTCTTAGATCAGCAAGACGTTCAAGACTTGTTAAGTCAATGAAAGTTCTGCTGGGGTTTTCAGCGGTTTTCTGAGAGGATGTTTGTTTTGGAGGAGGGTTATCAGAATCAGAGTCAGATATTTCTATTGGAGTGGTTGGAGTTTTTGGAGGTGTTGATTCCTCTGAAGATGGCAACTGGGGCCTGACAATAGTGGTTCCACATGGCAACTGGATTGCCAGCGGTGAAGGTTGAGGAGAGTGAGGGTCAGAATGATGAGGAGAAGGGGTTTCATAGTGGTGAAACTCTGTTTGTGGTGAAGGTGGATTATTTTCTGGTTGAGGAGGTGGAATCTCTGATTGCTCAGGGATCAGAGGTTCTTCTGTGAGTGGTTGTTGTGATTGTGGTTCTGGTTCTGGTTGTTGTTGTTGTTCTGGTTGTGGAGGAGGAATATTTAGTGGTTCAGAATGTGGTTGAGCAGAAGCATGTTCACGCTCAATATCAGCTAGCACTCTATCAAGTGCTGGTGTTGTTGAAACAGTTGGTTGTTTGGGAATCTTAGTTCTGGGTCTTCTGAGTAGTAAGGCCTCAGAAGGGTCTTCTGGTATGGTTTCATCAATGGTAGGGATTGGAATGGATATTCTTTGAGAGGTTTGAGGAGGGGCAGCAGATGTTGGAATAGTAAAAGATTTTGAAATAGGGGCAGCAGATGAATTACCTCTTTTCTTTGGAGTCTGATGAGATGATCCTTCTGCTTTCCTCTTCTTTGTCTTCTTCTGAGTCACTTCAGGTTGGACTTGACTCAGATCTTTGATCTTCAGCTTTGAACCTGTATCTTCTTCCTTGTATGAATCTGGATACTTGAGAAACATATCAGGTTTGGATTCCATTTTAGAAAATTTTGGGAAATCACTCAGAGGCACTCTTCTGCTGGAGATGTCAGCAGTTGAAGTAGCTCTGGGTTCCTTCCTAATATTTTCTATCAGCTTCATCTTTTTCAGGTTCTTAGCGTTCAGCGGTTTTCCAACAGTTGGTTCCATAGTGCTCAGCACTTGAGCTTCGCTCAGATACTCTATCAGCTTATTCTCTGTCAGAATATCTGATATGAGCCTTCCAAACGGTATCCAGTCCCTTTTGGTCCTTTCTTCTTCTCTTGTTTCTTTGACACTGGTCTTGAGATGGTTGAACAGGAAGTGTGCCAGATTGATCTTTACCCTCTGATCAATAAAGTAGATCAGAAATTGCTGATCCACGTTTATATAATCAGGAGAACTTGTTGGTTTCCTGTGATTGAAGCATCCAAGAACAATCTTGGCCCATACTCTGCAGTGATCCTTCAGATCCTTAATTTTGCTGCTGGGAAATCCAAGAGTGAAAATGCTGTTGGCTACCACACCTATATCAGGGCATCTATCAGCCATGTCCACACAACAGACTCCACCACCACTTTGACCGATTAACCTAGCAATGAGGTCTTCAGAAATTACTATCTTCTTTCCCATGACAGAAGAGATGACTAGATGTTTATGAATCTTGGCGTGAATCCAAAATTCCTTGACAAGCTCTGGGAATGTTGGTCCAACCAACCTATCGAAATACCTCTCCCACTTTTGAGCCCTAATCTCTTCAGTTAGGTCAAATCCATTTTCCTTCAAACTTTCAAAGTCGATGATTAACTCAGAGAGAACTTCAAGATTCTTTACCGGTGTGAGAAGAGTTCTGATAGGCACCTGATATTGTTCAGAGGTTTCTTTCTTCTGATTTCCTGCAGAAATGCTGGAGGATGCCATTGTTCTCACTAAAAAAGCTTGAGAATGATTTGAGAGAAAAAGGTTTGAAGGAGATAAACTCAGAAATATGCAGAGAATACTTGAATGATTATGAGAAGCGTAAAAAATAAGAATGAGGAATTAGTGTGCTTAAATAGAGTTTTCAAAAGTTATTTTGAAAAATTAAACGTTTTTAAGAGAGAGAAAAAAAATAATGATTGCCATTAACAAGCGTGATTACTTTTCATTAAATGCTTGCTGATTTTGGGGGATTTGAGAAAGATACTTAAAAACGGTTACCAGACATGTGTCTCAATGCACCCAATCAGCGCTTTGCCTTCTCAGAAGCATGCACGCGTTCTGCTTCAGGGATTTGCTGATGATTGGATGACACTTGTTTGATGTAGTGATCAGCACGTCTGTATTTGAGATTAGACTCTCAGATCTTTAGACTTGCATCTGATACAATCTGCATGTTCTATCTTTCTGAAAGAAGATTGATCAGAAGTTCACAGTAATATAATTACATTCTGAAGATAAATATATGGAATTAAAACATTTTCATTCTGGGCATACTTTCATGCTGAGATGTTTCAGAATGAAATTAAACCTATCTTCTGAAAGGGGTTTAGTAAAGATATCAGCCCATTGATGGTCTGTATCTATAAATTTCAAGTTCAAAATACCTTTCTGAATATAGTCCCTAATGAAATGATGCTTTATTTCTATATGCTTAGCTCTAGAATGTAAAATAGGATTCTTACTTAAGCAAATAGCAGAAGTATTATCACAAAGAATAGGAATGTTACTCTCAAAAATCTGGAAGTCTTCAAGCTGACTTTTCATCCAGAGCATTTGTGTGCTACATCCTGCTGCTGCTATGTACTCAGCTTCTGCTGTTGACAGAGCAATTGTTGATTGCCTTTTGCTGGACCACGAGATCAGATTTTCTCCCAGAAACTGGCAGCTTCCAGAAGTACTTTTACGTTCCACTCTGTCTCCAGCAAAATCAGCATCGCAGTAGCCTACTAAGCTGTAATCACTAGATTTTCTATAAAACAAACCCAGATTAGTAGTACCTTTCAGATACTTGAAAATTCGCTTAACAGCTGTTAAGTGAGATTCTCTAGGATCTGATTGGAATCTAGCACAAATACATACGCTGAATAAGATATCAGGTCTTGAAGCTGTCAGATAAAGGAGAGAACCAATCATACCTCTGTAGACTTTCTGTTCTACGCTTTTGCTTACCTCTTCTCTTTCCAGAATGCACGTGGGATGCATTGGAATCTTTGATGGCTTACATTCTGAGAGGTCAAATTTCTTCAGAAGATCTCTGATGTATTTGCTCTGATGAATGTAAGTTCCCTCTGGAGTTTGATTGATCTGAATTCCTAGAAAGAATTTCAGTTCCCCCATGAGGCTCATCTCAAATTCTGCCTGCATACACTTAGCAAATTTTCTTCCAAGAGAAGGATTAGTAGAACCAAAAATAATATCATCAACATAAATTTGACAGACTAAAATGTCACTCTTAACTGTTTTACAGAATAGAGTAGTGTCCACTTTCCCTCTGGTGAATTCATTTTCAAGCAGAAAGTTACTTAGCCTTTCATACCAAGCTCTGGGAGCTTGTTTCAGACCATACAATGACTTTTTCAGTTTGAAAACATGTTCTGGATGTTTTGTATTTTCAAAACCTGGGGGTTGGTGAACATAAACTTCTTCTTCTATATAACCATTTAAGAATGCACTTTTGACATCCATCTGATACAGAGTGATGCCTCTATTAACAGCAAATGAAATTAAAAGTCTGATAGATTCTAACCTGGCGACTGGGGCAAAGGTTTCTGTATAGTCTATCCCCTCTTGCTGACTATAACCTTGTGCAACCAGTCGTGCCTTGTTTCTGATGACTTCACCTTGTTCATTTAGCTTGTTTCTGAACACCCATCTTGTTCCAATGACTTTGAATCCTTTTGGTCTGGGAACGAGATCCCATACGTCGTTTCTGGTGAATTGATTCAGCTCTTCTTGCATTGCCAGAATCCAGTCATTGTCCAGAAGTGCTTCATCAATAGAAGAAGGTTCAATCAGAGACACAAGTCCCATAAGAGTTTCTTCAGAGTTTTTGAAGCTTGCTCTTGTTCTGATTGGATCTTCCTTTCTTCCTAGGATAGTTTCTTCTGGGTGATCCAAACTGCTTCTGGGTAATCTCTTCTGAGGTTGATCAGCAGCAGTTGTAGGATTTCTAGCATTGCTCCTTTCAGACGTTGAAGGAATGTCTGTGTTGAGAGCTTCTGATGACTTGTCTTCAGAACCTGCAAATTCAATTTCTATACCTGCAAAATTTTCATTCTGCTTTGACTTTTCAGAGTCAAGCTTGTCATCAAAACGAACACTGATTGATTCTTCCACAATCTGTGTTTCTGTATTGTATACTCTGTACCCTCTTGAGCGTTCAGAGTATCCTAACATAATACACTTCTGTGCCTTAGAATCAAACTTGTTCAAATAATTCTTTGTATTTAATATAAAGCAAGTACATCCAAATGGATGAAAATACGAAATGTTGGGCTTTCTGTTCTTCCACAATTCATATGGAGTCTTTTCCAGAATAGGTCTTATTGAGATTCTATTCTGAATGTAGCACGCTGTGTTTATTGCCTCTGCCCAGAAAGTCTTAGCAACGTTTGTCTCATTGATCATGGTTCTGGCCATTTCTTGCAATGTTCTGTTCTTTCGTTCTACAACTCCATTTTGTTGGGGAGTTCTAGGACAAGAGAAATCATGCAGAATGCCTTTGTCATTAAAGAATGACTCAAAATCTTTATTTTCAAATTCTCCACCATGATCACTTCTGACTTTAACGATTCTAAGATCTTTTTCATTCTGAACTTGGTTACAGAAGGTAACAAACACAGAGTGTGACTCGTCCTTGTGTCTTAAGAACTTTACCCATGTCCATCTGCTATAGTCATCTACGATTACTAACCCATACTTCTTACCACTGACTGAAGCAGTTTTAACTGGTCCAAATAAGTCAATGTGCAGAAGTTCTAATGGCTTAGAGGTAGAAACAACATTTTTGGATTTAAAAGAAGGTTTTGCAAATTTGCCTTTCTGACATGCTTCACACAGAGCATCTGAATTGAACTTCAAATTTGGAAGTCCTCTGACCAGATTGAGTTTGTTAATCTGAGATATTCTTCTCATACTAACATGCCCCAATCTTCTGTGCCAGATCCACTGCTCGTTGTTAACAGACAGAAGACATTTTACGTTCTGACTCTTCAGTTCAGAAAGTTTGATTTTGTAAATGTTGTTTTTCCTCTTTCCATTAAACAGGATAGTCCCATCTTTCTGACTAACAGCTTTACATGATTTTTGATTAAAGATTATATCATAACCGTTATCACTTAATTGACTTATGGATAACAGATTATGCATCAATCCATCTACTAGCAGAACATTATTAATAGAGGGAAGATTTCCATTACCTACAGTTCCAGAGCCAATTATCTTTCCCCTCTGATTGCCTCCAAAGCCAACGTGGCCTCTAGGCTTAAGTTCCAGGCTTTGGAACATATGCCTTCTTCCCGTCATGTGTCGTGAGCAGCCAGAGTCCAGGTACCATGACTGGTGTTTCTGACTTGCTGCTAAAGATATCTGCAACATGTATTATTTTATCCTTAGGTACCCAGATCTTCTTGGGTCCTGATTTGTTAGTTTTACCAAAACTCTGGTTGAATTTTGGTTTCACAGAGTGCTTACTACTAGTATATTTGATGTCATGTGTGTGACCATACACAAAGTGTGAATTTAGAGGAGTGTGTTTAATGGTTAAATCCATGACATTTTTAGGTGTAGGAACCTTACCTAGGTATCCTATTCCTTTCCTGCCGTTTCTGCTAACCCCATAGATCATTGAAGCCATTCTGCTTCTATCTATGCTTTTAGCAAGGAACTTCTGGAAACTGTGATCATACTCCTTGATGATCTCATCAGCGTTGCTGGGAGTTTCTGAAATTGGTTCCTTCTGAGAGTTTTGTAAAGAGTTTTCTAATTTTAAAATTTTATCTCTCAGCTCAGAGTTTTCCAATTTGAGACTCTCAGACTTATTAGAGTCAGATTCAAGATTCCTTTTCAGGTCTCTGAATTTAGCTCTAATCTGCTGATAACGTTCCAGAATTTCATTGAGGCTTTCAGCAAGTTCAGCCTTTGTAAAATTAACAGCGAAGTTAGGGAATACCTCTTCTGTGTCTGATTCTGAGTCTGATTCAGAAGCTTCACTATCATCTGGAATGTTAGCCATGAGCGCTATGTTTGCCCTTTCATCATCTGATTCTGAGTCAGCTTCAGACGAGTCAGAGTCATCCCATGTGGCCATGAGACTTTTCTTCTTCTCTCTTCCAAACTTCTTTTTGGGCTTTTCCCTCTGAAGCTTTGGGCAGTCACTCTTGTAGTGTCCTTGCTCATTGCACTCGTAGCAGATGATGTCTTTTGTGTTTGGCTTCTTGCTACCGGAGGAGCCTTCAGATCTTCTGTATCCAGAGGAAGAATCTGTCCTTATGTATCTGGAAGAAGACTCGTTCTGATCAGATCTTCTGGGATTCCTGAACTTCCTTTGTCTTTGCTTCCACAGTTGATTTACTCTTCTGGAGAGAAGGGAAAGTTCGTCTTCTTCTGATGAGGATCCATCAAATGTTTCTTCAACTGCCTGCAAAACTTTAGATTCAGATTTTCTGTTAGATTTTAAAGCTAAAGGCTTACCTTGCTTCTGAGGCTCATCAGCTTCTAGCTCTATCTCATGACTTCTGAGGGAGCTTATAAGTTCCTCCAGAGTGATTTTGTTGAGATCTTTCGCTAGCTTCAGAGCAGTAACCATAGGCCTCCACTGCTTGGGTAAACTTCTGATTATCTTCTTGACATGATCAGCAGTAGAGTATCCTTTGTCCAGAACTTTGAGACCAGCTACCAGAATCTGGAATCTAGAGAACATAGTTTCAATGGATTCAGATTCTTCCATTTTGAACGCCTCATACTTCTGAATGAGCGCCATAGCTTTTGTTTCTTTGACTTGAACGTTGCCCTCATGCGTCATTCTGAGAGAATCAAAGATGTTCTTAGCTGTGTCTCTGTTGGAGATCTTTTCATACTCAGTATAGGAGATGGCACTGAGGAGGATGGTTCTGGCCTTATGGTGATTCTTGAAATCACGCTTTTGTTGATCAGTCATTGATTTTCTATCAATCTTCTGACCAGTTGCATTCACAGGGTGCGTGTATCCATCTGTCACCATATCCCACAGATCAGCATCATGTGCTAGAAAGAAGCTTTCAATTCTGTCTTTCCAGTAATCAAAGTTTTCTCCATCAAAGACTGGAGGTTTGCCGCTGAATCTGTCTCTGTCCTCATTGTTGTCATTGCTGAAATGAGAGTTGTTTCCTGCCATTGTGTTTTTCTGACGCTGGATCTTGTACTGACACGGTTAAGTGTTTTAGCTCAGAACCAGGCGCTCTGATACCAATTGAAGGAGTGAAAAACACAAGAAGGGGGGGTTGAATTGTAAAACTGAAATCTTAAAGCAATTGACAAGATATTTTTATCCTGGTTCGTTTGATCTCAAACTACTCCAGTCCACCCGTCAAGGTGATTTCGCCTCTCTCCAACGAGGTCTTAATTCACTATATTCAACTGAATATTACAGACTGCTTTAACAACTGCTAAAGCCTTCTTGATTCAAACCATAATCCGATTTGTCAAGGCAACACTTTCTTACAAAGGTATAAAACAAATGTGTGTGAATGTTTTCTACAAAACTTTATCACAACTGTGATGTATACACAAATGAAGCTTAGAAACTTAGATTGCTAAACACTAATGGAGTATCAGAGTTTGTGGTTTAGCAAAACTGGTAGATGAAGATTATTGTTCAGCTTTGTGCGTGTAAAGAATTGGAGAGCATTAGCCATTATAATCTTCGAAGCCTTGTTTATATAGCACTTGAGAAGATGAACGTTGAATGCAAATATTCTTGATTCAATGCTAATAACAAGCTTTCCTTTTTGAGCAGATCTTGTCTAGAATGATGCCGTTGGAATTAATTAGCGTTCAATGCACAGTACCGTTGCTTCTTCAATGCACGTTCTGGCTTGGCTCATTCTGATTCTGCTTCGCTGCTGATGAACTATTGTTTTTGTATCAGAGTGTTTACGCGCAGTTCTATTCATCAAGCTTCAGTATGTACGTGAGTTGATCATCTGATCTTGACGTTCTGATTCAGCAACTTCTGATGCTGGTGTATGAAATCAAATTCTGATGCTGAAGAAGTGATCTTGCTTATTTTAATCAGCGTATCTGCAAGTCAGAGCATAGTAATTTTAGGTAGCATATAGTTCAAACATGAAACATATAAATACTATATCTTTTCACTTTGTTATCATCAAAACTTAAATATAGGGTAGTAGATTCAAACATTGTTCTAACAATCTCGTGCCAGTCTTTATAAGTCACAACCATTTTCTACACAATCTTCTTTATATTCTTATTGGCGGATTCCACTGCGCCATTTATCTTTGGACGGTACGGAGAAGAGTTATGGTGTTTGATCTTGAACTGCATACAAAGTTCAGTAACCATAGTGTTATTGAGGTTGGTACCATTGTCTGTGATGATTCTCTCGGGGATGCCATACCGGCAGATAAGATTATGTTTGATGAATTGGGCGACCACATTTTTGGTAACAGAGGCGAACGAGGTTGCTTTAGCCTATTTTGTAAAGTAGTCAATGGCGACGAGAATGAAGCGATGTCTGTTAGAAGTAGTAGGATTGATTTCTCTGATCATATCAATGCCCCATAATGCGAATGTCCAAGGAGAAATCATAACATTCAAAGGTATTGGAGGCACATGTACTTTGTCCGCATAGATCCGACATTTATGATAAGTTCTCAAGTGGTAGTGACAGTCGGTTTCCATAGTCGACCAATAGTAACCTGCTCTTAGAATCTTTTTAGCCATAGTATACCCACTGGAGTGAGTATCAAAGATGCCTTCATGCATATCCTCCATAATTTTCTCTGCTTCCTTCTTGTCTACACAGTGAAGTAGAGTTGAATCACAATTACGCTTGTACAAAATTCCATTGCTCAAGAAGAACTTAGATGAGAACCTCCGTAGGAATTTCTTGTCATTAATTGATGCTCCTTCAGGGTATTATTGAGCTTCAAGGTACCTTTTCACTTCATGAAACCAGGGTTTTTCTTCTACTCTGTCTGTATCAATTTCATAACAATGTGCCAGTTCGTCGAATCTTTCAACGGTAATTCTGAGAGCCTCATTGTCCCATCTGACCTTAAACATGGATGACATAGTAGCTAATGCATCTGCCAACTGATTTTCTTCCCTTGGGATATGTTCAAAAGTAACCTCTTCGAAGTACGGAATCAAGGTTAGTACATGTTCTAAGTAAGGGATAAGATTCAGATGCTTCGTATCCCACTCTCCCTTGACCTGACTGATCACCAAGACTGAATCCCCATATACGCTTAGGCATTTGACCCTCAAGTCAATATCAACTTTAATACCCAGGATGCATGCTTCATATTCAGCCATATTATTGGTGCAGTCAAAGCAAAGTCTGGTAGTGAAGGGTGTATGACATCCTTGGGGAGAGATAATGACAACACCAATTCCGTTTCCAAGTGCGTTAGAAGCTCCATCGAAGACCATAGTCCATCGAGATCCTGACTCGGGTCTTTCATACGGTCTAGGTTCTTCATAATCTGTAACTAGCATAATGTTCTCCTCCGGGAATTCAAAGTTCATAGAATGATATTCGTCTACAGCTTGACGTTCCAAATGATCTGCCAGTACACTTTCTTTGATTTCCTTTTGAGTGGTGTACTGAATGTCATATTCTGTTAAGACCATTTGCCATCGGGCTATTCTTCGGGAGAGGGCAGGCTTCTCGAATATGTACTCGATGGGATCCATTTTAGAGATCAATAGAGTAGTATGGGTTAACATATACTGTCTTAGTCGGCGAGTAGCCCATGCCAAAGTGCATCAAGTTTTCTCGAGCAATGAATATCTCGATTCACAGTCGGTAAACTTTTTGCTAAGGTAGTATATTGCATGCTCTTTTTGACCAGACTCATCATGCTGCCCTAGTACACACCCCATTGAACTTTCTAGCACTGTCAAGTACATGATTAGAGGTCTTCCTTCAACTGGTGGCATCAAAATCGAAGGTTCTTGTAAGTACTCCTTGATTTTATCAAAGGCTATTTGAAAATCGTCATTCCATTTTACTACTTGATCTTTCTTCAGCAGCTTGAAGATTGGCACGCAAGTAGCAGTTAAATGGGAAATGAATCGGGCAATGTAATTCAGTCATCCTAAGAAACCTCTGACTTCTTTCTCAATACGGGGCACCAACATTTCTTGAATAGCTTTAAATTTTGTGGGATCAACTTCAATACCTTTACCACTGACGACGTAACCTAGGAGTTTTCTAGACGTTACCCAAAAGGTGCATTTGTTTGGATTCAACCTCAGCTTGTATTTCTTCAATCTTTCGAACAGCTTGTGCAAGTGATCGAGAGTTCTTCTTCAGTCTGGGATCTTGCTATCATGTTGTCTATGTAAACTTCTATTTCATGATGAATCATGTCGTGAAATAAAGCTACCATGGCACATTGATAAGTTGCCCCGACATTCTTCAACCCAAAAGGAATGACCTTGTAACAGAAGGTTCCCCAATGTGTCACGAAGGTAGTTTTCTCCATGTCTTCGGGTGCCATCTTGATCTGATTGTAACCAGAGAAACCATCCATAAAGGATAATACCTTATGCTGAGCGGTGTTGTCAACCAAAACGTTAATATGTAAAAGTGGGAAGTTGTCTTTGGGGCTTTCCCGGTTCAGATCCCTGTAATCTAAAAACATACGTACCTTGCTGTCTTTCTTTGGTACAGGGACAACATTAGGAACCCATTAAGGATATGACGTCACTACTAAGAACCCTGCATTGAACTGTTTCATGACCTCGACTTTGATCTTTTCTGATATTTCAGGATGCATGCAATGAACCTTCTGCTTAACCGGAGGACAACCCTCTTTCATTGGAAGACGGTGAACCACAATATCAGTATCGAGCCCTAACATATCTTCGTATGACCAAGAAAACACCTCAACATAGTTGTGCAACATCTAAATCAATATGCTCTTCACATTGTCTTCTAGGTTGGGGCCTATCTTGACTTCTTTTTTGTCTATCTCAGAACCCAAGTTGACCACTTCGACCGACTCTTTATGCGGTTGTATGGTTCTTTCTTCCTGCAGTAACAACCTAGCAAGTTCTCCAGGTACTTCACAATTTTGCTCACCTTCGTCCTCGGCTTGGTAGATCGGATTTTCGAAGTCATAAGCAGCAGTAGCATAGTTGTTATTAACGAGATCTAGAGTGGATGGGGATATGCAATGTAGTGCGTGGGTGTGTGTAAGAACACACAGCTATTTGAGAATGCAATAAAGTAAAAGAAAGACAGAGAGCACAAAATTTGAATGCAAAACGTACGATGTTTTCATTAAATGAAGATATGACAGATGAAATGACAACCCTTAACAAATGGACCATTGTGCCCCGGGAAAGACACAAGGTTTAAAGTCATTGTTTTAAAAGAAATTACATAACCAAACTTCTTAAATAAATAAAAAACAGAAATAACTATTACTCCTGACTAAAGGAGACGAAGATATTGTATTCTTCCTTCCAGTTGTTGAGTCCGTTGTTGGTGGTGGGAAAGATCTAGCTACTGAAATCGCAATCATTGTCAGCATCTTCTATTACGTTAACCCATTGTTTCTAACACAAAATGGAGGTCTTCCAGCTCGAGCGTGATGAATAACCCTTTGACCCTCTGTAGTAAAACTCAGACCAAACTTGTCAGACTTGTATGGAATGTCAGGAAGCTGACCTCAAATAGTGAAACCACCTTTTTCTATGATTGCTTTGGCATATTTTAAAGAAGCCATCTTTTGCGGAGCCCTGGTAGTCTTTGAAATGGAAGAAACATGTTGAATAGAAGCAGGGGAAATTACTTCAAAAGCTTGGAGGGAGTCTCAATGAATTCTCCGTCCATCTCCACATATCAGAATGAATTTAGATGGCTGACCATGTATTCCTCCTCTCCACAGACAGTGAAAATTTTCCCTTTCACAGGATACTTTAATTTCTGGTGTAGGGTGGGGGTAACAGCACCTGTCCCATGGATCCAGGGGCGTCCAAGTAAATAAGAATAGGCTGGGTGGATGTCCATTACATAAAAAGTATAGTCAAAGACTTAGGAACCTACTTTAATCGGGAGATTCACCTCTCCATGCACCATCCTTTTGAACCATCAAAATCTCTGACCATAATGTCACTGGGTTTCAGCACAACCCCTTCACAGTCAAGTCTGTCTAGAGCACCCTTTGGTAGAACATTCATAGAATAACCAGTGTCAATTAACACGTGAGCTAAGGTAGTCCCCCTGCATTTAATAGAGACATACAAGGCCTTGTTGTGATTTATTTCTTCAGGAGTCAAGTCAGCATCAGAAAAACCCAAACCATTATCAGTTTTCAGACTAGCCACGTAGCTTCCAAATTGATCAGCAGAGATTTCTTGTGGTACATGTGCAATTTTCAGGAACTTTACTAAAGCCTTCGCCTGGGCCTCAAAACACAACAATAAAGATAGAATAGAGATTTTAGACGGGGTCTGCCCCATCTGTTCCACAATTTTATAATCTCTTATGCGAATGATCTTCAAAACCTCTTCTAACTCTTGTTCAGAGGTGTCCTTGACTATATCTTCTTCTGGAACCTTTGTCTGGGCATGCTCTATCATTGACTCTTTCCCTCTAGTCTCGAAAGTTGTCTTAGTAACAGTGACTGGAACAGGTGGAGAGATTTCTGGAGAGAAAATTCTTCCACTTCTAGTAATCTTGCTAGTCCTTGTAATATTTCTAATGTCAACCTCTTCATCATCTTCGTCGTACAATTCTTGTTTAACAACATGGTAATAGACGTCGGATCCATAGTGCCATGGAATAACTTTCTTTGAGGAATATGGGATGGGCCCAGGGATTATAATGATTAATGGATAAACTTTTGGATTAGCAGTAATCCTTATAGGACCTTTGGAAGTGATTCTAAAAGGAGTAATAGATATGACAAATAAGTCTCAACATAAATTCTCAGCATGTAGAATTTTCTTAATCAAGATTACATGTTCATCCATCAGGCGCTGAACGCCTTCCTTCAGTAATCCATGGCCATTGGATTGAACTGTACATCAATAACATTCCTTAATGCAACTTGGAAAGAAACCGACTCGCAAAATATTATTCTTGATGGTTGAAAGGGGAGTAACCACATCATTTATGGAAGCAACATACAAAGCATCTTCAATAGCACTTATGTCTTTATCATGTTTAGGCATAGGCGCGGTAATTACATTAGGAGTCTTAGGAGGGTCAAATTCAATCTCTTTAGAGTCAATCATATCTTGAATCTTGTTTTTCAAGGCCCAACAATTGTTGGTATCGTGCCCAAGACTGTTTGTATGATAGGCACACCTTGCATTGGGATTGTATTTTGGAGAGGACATGTTGGGATTAGGAGGAGGATCCCACAATGAAATGAGTTTAGCCTTTAACAGATGTTGCAATGCTTGAGATAAAGGCATATTAATCCTTGTAAACTGTCTTAACCGAGCTCCTGGCCTTTGTCGGTTACCGTATTGTTGTTGTTGAACATGCATCAGATTAGAGATCAACACTGCCCCTACAGACTGATGACGGTCATTGTTACTATGGTTCTTATAAACAACACTGATTTCTTTCTTACCAATGAATGGCTTCTTCACAACATTAGAAGTTGTACCATTGGAATCTTCCCACTCTTGATGCCACTTTCAACTTGTTCGCCCGTCAGAATCAGCTCAGTAAACCCTGATAAAGAACTTCTTATCAGCAGATTGAAGAATAGACCCCTCAAAGTATCCATTAACATATCCACTAATTCTCGGTCATTCAAAGGAGGTTGCACCCTTCCAGCTAGATCCCTCCATTTCTGGGCGTACTCTTTGAAACCCTCGTTCGAACCCATGGTCATATTTTGTATCTGCACATGAGTCGATGCCAAGTCAGCGTTATATTGATACTATTTATAAAAAGAAGCAGCCAATTCTTCCCATGTATGGATGTTGGTTCCTTCAAGCAGATAGAACCATTCAAGTTGAGTGCCAGCCAAAATTTCTTGGAAGCAATGGACCCATAATTTCCCGTAAGTGGTATGAGGTTGGATATTTCGAACATACGACCTCAAATTGAGTTTTGGACAAGAGACCTCATCATATTTAGCAAAGATGGGGACCTTGAACTTATGAGGTATGACCACCCCCGGGATCAAACCCAGTTCTCTAAAATCCAATCCAGGTACTTTCTGGATTTCCACAACTATGAGACGATCTTCTAACTGTCTGTACTTGTTATATGCAGGAGGATATTGTTCGTCGGAGTAGTCTTCATCTTCGGAAATATGATTGTTTCTTCCTTCACCCCTGACGCTTTTGCCATCCTCCTCTTGGATGTCTTCTTCTTCAGAGGAAACATTATCCTCTTGAAATGGTTGAGCAGGACCTTTGATCCTTCTCCCCATATTGAGGATAGTAGCCTACTTCTTAGTCTTCTTTTCTTTGGTGAGGAGCACCATCATCTCTTGTTGTCCTCTGGCAAAATTCATGAGAGTCTCTTAAAATTGTGAATGTTGAGTCTGCAGATCTTTGACAATTTGTTCAAGATCCATCTTATACTGAAATAAACAGTAAGAAGATGAGGAAACCTGTATCGGAAAACCTGTTTATGAAATGATGCATGATATGTATATGCAATGTTTTCAAGGAACTTAGAAGATTTAAATTTGCTAAACAAAAGGAAAGAGAAACAAATATTTCATTAGTAAGTTCAAAATTACAATTGCCTCTTAGGCTTACAATGAAAACAAAATGGTCTCATAGAGACACCAATAATATAAACTGCTAGAGTTTAAGTCTCCCACAGACGCTTCCTTTTCGTGTCGATGTAGGCATTAAGACTCTGCTCCTCATGAAGTAGCTTTGTGAGCTCCAACACTTTCTTCTCGCTTGCATAGAATTGAGTCCCAAAGGTATCCTGTTCTTTCTTGAGTTGAATCCAGGACCTTTGCAACTCTTCAAAGTCATTAGGCATATCTGGATGAAGAATGGTATAAGGGATATACCTATCAGAAATAGGCTCCGTGATCATTGGTAAGATAGCGGGATATGGCATCATAATACTTTGAGTGCGAGATCGCACCCATTTGAGATAAGGCTCCAAAGGGATGGAGTTCTTTTGCCCTAAAGTCTTGCTATCAATCTTGTTTATCATGCCCCAAGCACGGATAAAACTTTGACGGTAACCATGGCAATAATTCTCATAATCAAACATAATACCTTGGATAAGCATGTCAGGAGGGCCATCTCTTTGAGCATAACCAAATTGGCGTAAAGCTAGAGAAGGGTTGTAAGTAATACCTCCCCTAATGCCAAGGAGTAGCACATTAGGGAATTCCCCACAACGGTCAATGATAGTAACATCTTTCAAATATCGGGAACACCAATGGATATCCGAATGAGAGAGTGACATTATCCTTTGAGACCACCTCAAACCTCGTTCATTCTTCATTACTGATCGGGGAAGGTGAGAAATAAACCACCTAGACAATAAAGGTATGCAATACATAAGAGTCCCTCGCTTCCTCAAAGTATGAGTGTGAAGAGAATGTAGAATGTCTCCAAGCAAAGTAGGCACATGATTACGAGAAAGAAATATTTTGATGGTGTTCACATCTATGAGTTGGTCTGGATTAGGGAACAACACCAAACCATAGATCAGCAAATCCAAGATTTCCTTGAAAGCTTGAAAACTCATAGCATCCAGAAACAAGAGAGCCTTCTCTAACATAAATTTAGTAAGAAAACCCTTGACTCTACTTCTTGTTTCCCAATTAGACACAATCTCGAACTGCTTCAGATGTAAGGCTGTGGAAATTTCTTCAGGTTATGGATATTTCTCTAAATCGATAAAAGGTGTTTGATCAAGAACAGGTATTCCTAGTAACCTAGAGAATTATTCCATTGTGGGTACCAACTGATAATCCGGAAAGGTGAAACAATGGTGTGCAAGATCAAAGAACTAGAATAAAACACTCATCATGTCTTCTTTAAAACCCGAATTAACCAAACTGAGTAGATAAACATGCTTCTTGGTGAAGTGAAAGCTTTTAGGAAACCTTGAGACTAACTCCTTAAGTTGGGAAGGCACCCTTACAAAGTTGATCCGAATAGTATTATGCAAGCATAATCCATATCCTACAAAATAGAACAAAGATAAATCTCTAGGTCCTTAAAATGGTTAGTGAAAATGATATGTGTCATGATGTCATGATGTTATGTTTGAACATCTTAATCAAACACAAACAAAGCACACAAGGCCTTAGGCTTAGGCTTGCATGGAGTTTATAGGTAAGTACTGTCTTGAAGTTTTTAGTTGGCTCAACCTGTCCTAAAAGAAGTAACCGAGTTCTAGGAATCTCATATTACTGATCTTTCTCTCAGGCATTATTTCAGCACAACTCAATGAGTGTAGCATCGAGTATCAACCAAATTCAATATGCATCAAAGCCAAATATATCACTACTTTCTAATGGCTAAGTTGTGTCAACTAAGTTTCTACGGTCAATTAGTGCTTATGACACCACCCGGAAGCCCAATATTCTCCTTGACTTACTCAATGGACACTGTAACCAACCAATGTGTCACACTAACATAGCCATTGTATCAACCATATCGGTCTATGCCGTACAGTTTTCACAATCTATTGCTACTTACTTAAAATGCTCCCAGATCCGAGTATAGGATCTATACAAGAAATATACCTAAGCAACCCTTTAAAAGTAAAGCAGGCAAGTCAAACAAATGAAAGCATTTAAATGTGAATTATCTCTAAGGTAAACCCAAATTTTAAGTTTGTTCTCCAGCAGAGTCTCCAGTTTTATAATACGGTGGGAGAACTGACTTTTGGTTTTGCATTTTGTCGCAAATGTTGCCGATAGCAAGAGTCGCCACTGACTTTTCTTTTATCCAATAAAGGAAAGGGTGAAAAGAACATGAAAGACCTTTTGAGAATTTTCTGAGTAAGGGGGATAGGTTATGAAAATGTAAGGTTTTAGCACCCTTTTCACCCGTAGTTATCTACGGGCTCTTAATTGCTAGCTCACTTTTGAAATGCTTTGTGTATGTTTTAAAAATATTTTGAAAATGCCTAAGTGCGGAAATTTTGTAATGATTCTCGCATCATTGAGAATGTTTGAAAATATTTATGAAAGAAGGTGTGGTTTTGTGAAAATGTTTTGAAGAAGCCAATGTAAAGCAATTTGCTTTATAATAACCCTTGTATCAGTCCTCAAGAGTGTTTATAAAGTGTTTTGAAAGTTGTTGTTTTTAAAGTGAGGTGTGAATATTGTTTTAGTTTGTGAGCAAGCGATTATGAGCTATCTACCTACTCAAAAAGTCTTTGTTATTTTCCTCCTCCTTTAGATAATTCTAACCTACCATTAGTTAGTAGGAAGCCCCATCATTGGATGTGAGGGACAGGCATGGGTCATCATATAATCATAGAAGGCAACTTCTAGAATTCTTTAGCAATTGTCCTAAGGGACTAAGATCATTTACCGAAGGCAACATCGAAGGGTCATCGAGGGACTTCGATCTTTTAACCGAAGGGCTTTGCTAAAGCATCCCACGTTCGAGGGACATGACTGTTTTTATCCGAGCAACAAGTGAGGTTTACCTTAGAGGTGCATGTGTGCAAAGTGTTTTGATTAATTTGTCTTGGATTTATGGTTGTCTAATGTTTTATTTTAAATCTTGTCATACAATCCTATTAAACTAACATTAATGAAAGCGGTAAATTTCGGAATTTAAATGTTCTACGTTATTACAATGCTTCGGAAATGGGGAGTACAAATTTGTGAACGGGGAGGAAAGCAATAAATCCTAATTATCTATTACATACCATTTACATAAATAATAATGCGAAATAATAAAATGCGCAAAAAATGTAAGGTAGAGGAAAGAAAAAGGAAGTTGTTTTTTTGTGATTTTTTGATATTAAAAACAAAGTTTGATCATTAACCTAAGAAAATTAATTAGTTTTAATTAAAAAAGAAGTTAACTAATTATTTTAAACGAAACCTAAAAATCTAAGTTAATTGAAATTAAGGAAATTAAAATAAAACCTAATTTTAATGATTTTAATTTTTAGAAAATAATTTGAATGTTAATGTCAATTTGGAAAAAAAAATTTATAGTTTAAAATAACAAAACCTAATTTTATTCTTTTACAAATTAATTGACAAAATAAAACAAATGATTAAGTTAATATATTTTTATTTATGAAAATTAAATGAATTGATCAAACCTAAATCTATATTTTTTTTTTATTAAAATGTTTTTTGTATTTTTATTAAATAAAAGTAAAAAGAAAATGTAAAGAAATAAAATTAAAGAAAAGATTGGGCCTGGGTTAGAAGTGAAAAGGGGTGTGAGAAACTGTTTTTTTATTGGGCCCAAAACAAATATTTTTTTGTTTGAATTTAAAAAAAATAAAAAAGGTATTTATAATGGGCCTGATGTTTGTAGAAGAAAATAAAGGGGTATGTGAAAAGCAAAGGTAACTAGGCCCATGAACAACAACCCAGTATTGCGCTGGATCTCATGTGGCTGGATTATGATGATGCAACGTGGGCTTGCAATCCTGGGCGCTGGATAATGGCCTTGTGATGATCAGAGGGTGAAGGAGAGAGGTATACCATGCACTTGCTGAACTTGCTTGTATTGAATATGAAACAAGAAAATATGAAAGAAATAAAAGGGTACCACTAGGGCTCGAACTCAGGTCCCTATAGTCACAGGCGCACCCTTTAACCACTGGGGTGATGATACATCTGTTGGTTTATACACAAACCATTTAATATATTATAAACTTGTTTCTAAATGGAACTTCATCTTCTTCCCCGCTCCAATAATCACAACAACATTTTTGAATTTCTGAAAATGCTCATTTCTCAACCAAATTGAAAGATGTAAACATCAAACTTGTTGGAAATTTAACCATGAATCCAACCATATAAATTTCAAAATCTATAGATAAAGGGTTAGGGCGAATTTTGTTTGGTACCAAACTGAAACCTAATTTTTCAAAAACTTCAGTTCTAAAATTCTCATTACACAGTCAATGAAAATGAAACTAAGGACATGGTTAGCTTCATAGGCATGATATCTACATTTTATCTTTTAAAAGTAGTTGCAAATGATGCTTAAATAAGGATTTCGAAGTTTAGAAAACTTACCTCCAAAGTGAGACCCGAGTTTGAAGTTAGAGAACTCTTGGAGGTGTTGTGAGACCTGGATAACTTCATTGAACTCCCAGGAAGCTGTTGCAATGCTTACTTTGGATTTAAAGTGCCTCAATTCTTATGGACAAGTCAAGTTGCAGGGCTCTGTTTGTGAAAATGGAGGATGGTGAAGATGATGTTACAGTGATGAAACATGACTTTGTACAAGTTCTATATGAGTTATAAAAGCTTTGTGATTGATTTAGAATGAAAACGCACGAGTGGATTGGGTGTTTGATGTTCAAGGTCATAAATTGTAACAAAATGGATTTTTAAGGCACTTCTGACTTTGGGAGTGATTGAGGGGGTTTAAGGGCTTGTGAACTCGTGCCTTGTCATGTAAATGAAATCTCTATTTATAGAGAAATGGTTATAGAGGATGAGAGGGCTTAGTTTACAAGATCACATGTTATGGCTAGGTTGCTTAGTTATGAAGCAACTTTGAAGAACATAGTTCCAATGCTTTGTACTTTGCTTCATAGAGTTGTTGGATACTTTAAGCATGCTTATCTGATCTTGTATGTAGAAGAAACAAGTTAGAGGCTCAAGAAGAGTTGACTTTGTGATTGAAGCAACTTTGCTGGAATGGCAATGTTAACTTTGTGCCAAAAATGGAAAAATCACTTGGACAATGGCTTGGATACTTGGATAATAGTTCAAAATCTTATGCAATCTTATGATTAGAGGGATATTTACAAGTTAAGAGGCCTGTAAAGCAAGATTATGCAGCATGGCATGAGGATTTGGTTATGTATTCTTCACAAATGTGACCTATAATTCAAGAAAGACCCAACTTCATCTCTTCGAATCTCCTAGATAAAGTACGATAAATTAATGCTCTTGGATGTTTTGGAAAGATTGAAACATTTTCTACAACTTTCATGTTGACCACTTTGGCTAAATCAACAAGGAAGCTGGTGAAAATTGGCCAAGAAGTTGTGATGAAAAACTGACCAAAACTTGTTGAAAAGTTCTCTAAGTGTTAGATAAAAATGTCACAACTTCATGGGCATATATATCTTAACCCAAGAATTTTTTGGATATCAACCCTCACAGAAAAAGTTAAAGAATTCATCATGCTCTACAACTTTCATGTTGAAAGTTTTCCATGAATCATCTTGCATCTTAGTAAAAAATGGTCATGAAGTAGTGACTTTATTAAGGACAAAACAATTAAAAAAATTTCTAAGTGTTGGAAATATTGACTTTTTGTTAAATTTTCTTGACTTTGTTGATTCTTGTTGATCAAGCTTGATAATCTTGAATGGTTTGATGATTCTTGATTTTTGAAGTTCAATGTTTACCAAAAAGTCAAAGTTTGACTTTTGTATGACAATTGACTTTTTCATCAATCAATTCAATTTTCCAACTATCAGTCATTTGTATCCTTGGAAATGTTTTGAGCCATATAACTAGGTCAAGATGTTGTATTTGAGCCCTTGAGATCATGCCTTGAGCCATTAGGTCATGCACTAGGTCAAAACTCAATGATCAGTCATCTTTAGTCAAAACCCTAATTTGGTCAATTTTTGCCCCTTTGATGATTTGAGTGTTTTCCTTGAGGAATCATGACCAATACTTGATCAAAAGATGAATACCACCTAAAAATGTTGATGTTGGCAAAAAATCTTGAAGTTTGACTGTATGTTGACCATAATTGACTTTTTGTCCAGTATAGTTGATTTTCAGTCATCTGAGCAATTGACTGAGCAAATTTGTGATGCAAGGCTTGAAATTTGACATGAACACTATTGAAGACCTATGAGAAACCATGAAGTCTACTTGAGGCATTATATGTCCAATTTTCTTTGAGAAAAATGAAACCCTAATTTGTAGGCCATTTGCTTAGGAGGAGGTTTGACCAATCAACACTTGAGCAAACTTGAACCATTGAAAATCTTAAAAGCATGAGGAGATATCTTAAAATAAAAGAGGAGGCAAAATTTTAGGGTACAAAAGATACGCTCGCGGGAAGCGGTCAGCAGGGTGTACTATGTGAACCGTCCTACTGGTTCTCTGTGCTCGTGGGGATTGCGAGGTTTCTCCTCCATTCTCTTCTCCCCAGTCCGTCAAGAATGGCCCGCATCGTGGTGCTGCGGGATGTTAGTTGGTATGTGGTTCCTCGAATCCCGAGCTCTAATGGATGCCTCTTTATCCTCTTAGGGTCTACGTATGCCCTGGATTTTTTGAGGAGAGCGTTGAAAGATTTAGGCGGCTCAATGCCGACGGTCTTTCTAAATTCAGTGCCTGGGAGAAGTCCCCTCTCGAACATGTATCTTTTCATGTGATCGGTGCATGGGACCTGAACTGACTCGCAGTTGAATCGGTCAATGTATTCTCTAAGGGCCTTATTTCTTCTCCGAACGATTGCCTTGAGGGCGGCCTCAGTCTTCGGATGATGATGAGACACAATGAAGCTGCTGATGAACTGGTTTTTGAGGATCCTCCAGGAGGTGATCGACCTGGGGGAGAGGTTCTTGTACCAATCCATGTTGGTTTTCTCAGTGTTGTGGGGAACAACCTACATTTAATTAGGCCCTCAATGTTGTGGTAGTGGAGCATCGCTTCAAACCCATCGATATGTTCGACAGGATCACCAATCTCGTCGTACTCCTTCAGCAGCAGAGGTTTCTCCATTACTTTAGAAATGAGAACCTCCATGATGGCTCGGGATATTGGACTGTGAGGGTCTTCTTCGTCACTCCTGTCTGGAGAGCGAGAGAGGGGCCGATTGTAACGACGCTTATTGTGACGGCCTTGGCCACGAGGAGGATCCCTTGGCCGAGACTATTTTTCTTCATTTCCCCTGTTAATTTTATGTTCAGGGGATCATCGTTCCCTGAACGGGGGGGGGGGGGGGGGGGGAGGGGTATGATCGCTCTTCCTCGCAGCTTCGAGCTGGATCCTCTCTATTGCAGGGCATCGCACAATTTGTCGGGGAAAAGGGCTTCGACAGTTTCCCCGTTTGTGTCTGTAGGGACGGGGATCTCCTGATATGTATTGGGTTCATAATTCTGTGGGTGATGATAGTCGTCATCACGCGATTGCGAGCAGGTGGATGAAGAGGTGGTCAGTCCGTCTTTGTAGTCTCGCTCGGAACCGACCATGTCATTGTTATTGCCCGCGTTGTTGTTGCCAATGTTGTTGTCACCAACATTGTTGTTGTTGGGGTCGGCGAGATGGGTGTTTTGGTTATCGTCAACAACTTGGTCGGCCATGAAAATCGTAAGGTTGATGAAGAGTTTATTTGGTCTTGAGAGGAAGATGGGGAAGTTGGATTCTCACAAACGGCGCCACTGATCATACCTGATCAGAAGGGATTGTCAAAGCCCACAAGTTTCAAGTCGAGTAGTACTTGAATGTGAAGTGAGGGGGTACCTGCAAGACACTCTGATGGCAAAGTAAGGTTCAGAGTAAGTATAAGCAAGTATGAAAGTATGAATGAATGAATGAATAAATACCTGACCCTCTCAAGGGAGAGGGTATTTATAGCCCCCAACGTTGGGCCAAGGTCCCCAATGCTGGGCTAAGCAAGCAGGCCCAAAATGGATACTACCAGGTCCTACGTGCGTAGTGGGGGCCAGCACGTGGTCCCTAACCTGAATGGAATCCTCCAAATTATTAGGAGGATTTGGATGCAATCTTTTTGGGGTCAAGAGGACTCCGTGACATTCATAGGTGTTGGGTGTCAGCCCTACGAGGAGGATGCTCGCAAAGACCTTCTGACCGTCGTTGGTCCTTCTTTCTAGTCGCGAGGTTGTCCCCAGATGACATATCCTTGTCGACTAGTTGAGTTGAAGATGCACGCGAGGAACTACTAAGCGTCACTGGCCCTTCTCGCGAAGAGTAGAATCATTGCCCAACATGGTCAACGGCAGAGTCTCCTGCTGGTCTTCTCATGTAGCATAGTTGAATTGGGTCTTGTATGATGTTTGGGCCAAGGGCAGACCCAGTTTTGAACAAGAATCATTAATTATTATAACATATTATTATGTTTTGTTTTTCTCTCGTCTATGTCAACATTTGTGTATCTCTTTTATAACAATTGATAATTTATTTTTCATTATAGTATTTAAAATATTTTAGTATTTAAAAAATATCATAAAAACAATTTTTTTAACTTATAAAAAAACTATATTTTTTAAAACTAAATCAAAGAGCCCATAGTCCCATAGAACAATCCTATCCAGTCTCAAATTAGTCTGACTCTATAGGATGGTTTTAAATTGGTAATTAAATTTGTAAATATTTTTAAAAAAATCCATAACTACTGGATTGATAGACTAGAAAGTTTCTTTCTAGGCTATGATATTGATCTTTGGGATATTGTCACAAATGGATATGAGGCTCCTGTTAGTGCGATTGGTATTCCCATTCCCAGAAATAGAATGAATGGTGCACAAAAGCGTGATCTCAAGAATAACCACAAAGCCAGAACTATTATTCTCAATTATATTTCTTACAATGAATATGTGGAGATCACCAATAGAGATATAGCTAAGGAAATTCTTGATTCTTTAAGAATGACACATGAAGGAAATGCTCAAGTAAAGGAAACTAAGGCTCTGACCTTAATCCAGAAATATGAGGCTTTCAAGATGGAAGAAAAAGAAATGGTTGAGACTATGTTCTCAAAGTTTCAAACCTTAGTAGCAGGACTTAAGGTTCTTAAAAAAGGTTACTCCACAACTCATCATGCCAAGAAGACCATCAGAAGTCTTCCCAAGACATGGAGACCAATGGTCACTACACTGAAGTTGGCTAAGGATTTGAATAACATAACTCTTGAAGAGTTAATTAGTTCTCTTAAGAGTCAGGAGATAAACTTGGAGGAAGATGAGCCCTAGAAAATAGGAAAATATGTTTCTCTAAGATCAAGATCAGAAAGAGCCAATTCAGAAAAGTACAAGGCCTTTTAAGATGAATGATACCTTTTGTTCAGAAGAGTCAAGAAAATCTGAAAGAAAAGATAAAACAACATCAGAGGATCCAGAAATAGAGGAGATCGACCAAAAACATCTGCGAGAGAAATAGCAAGCAAGGAAGTAACATGCTACGAGTGCAAGGAGCCTGGACACTACAGAAATGAATGTCCAGGGCTCAAGAAAGAAGACACTGGAAAATAAAGTTTCAAGAAAAGTAGTTTCAATGGCAAGAAGAAATGTCTTATGGAAACATGGGATGAATCATACTTTGAAGTATCAGAATGTGAAGAAGCGCATTCCAACATAGAATTCTTGGATACCACGTCAGAAGGAGACACCACAAAAATTGAATTTGACTCAGAAGAGGTATTTTATGAACTTTCTCGTGCTGAACTAGAATTATGTTTGCCTGAATCTCTGAGTAGGTATCAGAAACTTCAATGAAAATTCAAGAACCTTCAAAAAGTTCATGAATATGAAATTGAAGAATATGGTAAGCTAAAGAAAGAAGTTTCTGAACAAAAAGGAGACAATTTTATTTTAGAAAAAGAAAATGTCTTTTTGAATAAGATATGTTTAAAACTTGAAGAAACTCTTTCTAAAGCACCTCCATCTTCTGAAACCGTCTTATGCAAATATGATAAGGCATTTAAGACATTCTTGAACAACAACATAGGAAGGAGCAAAATGCCTTCCATGATCTATGGTGTTAGTCATAATGGTAAAATAGGAATTGGTTATGTTTCTGATAATGATAATCAGAAATCATCTGAAGAAAACCAAGTTATATCTCCTTTTTCTTATCTCTACCCTTCTGCATAGACACAAAAATTCAATGTTGCACAGAAACCCAAGTTTATTAGAAACTCTGAGAAAACTAATTCTAAAGGACCCAAAATATTCTGGGTATCAAAAGATAAAATAGTTTATGTTGCAGATATCCTATGCAACAAAGTTGAGACATCAATCATGATACTTGGACTCTGGATACTCACGTCACATGACAGGAAGAAAGCATATGTTCCAAAACTTGGAACTTAAAGATGCTGGGTTCATGGGTTTTGGAGGAGACAAAAAAAGAAGAATAAAAGGATATGGAATAGTTGGTAATTGATCTCTTTCTTCTATATCTAATGTACATTATGTTGAGAGTCTAATGCATAACTTGTTATCTATAAACCAATTAAGTGATAACAATTATGACATTATTTTTAATCAAAAAGCGTGTAAGGTTGTAAGTCAGAAAGATGGAATAGTTCTCTTCACTAGAAAGAGGAAGAACAACACTTATAAATAAATCTTTCTGATCTTAAAAACTAAGATGTAAAATGCTTAATGTCTATTATTGAATAACAATGGGTGTGGCATACACACTTGGGTCACATTAGTTTGAGAAGAATATCTCTGTTAAATAAACTTGAGTTAGTCAGAGGCCTACCTAAACTGAAGTTTACTTCAGATGCACTTTATGGAGCATGTTAGAAAGGAAAGTTCTCTAAAACTTCCTTTAAGGCTAAAAATGTTGTTTCTACCTCCAGACCTTTAGAGCTTCTACATATTGACTTCTTTGGACCTATTAAAACATCGTCAGTCAATGGTAAGAAGTATGGACTTGTTATTGTTAATGACTATAGTCGTTGGACATGGGTGATATTCCTAAAGCGTGAGGATGAGTCACATTCTTCATTCACTAGTTTCTATTCTAAAGTGCAAAATGAATTTGATCCTAAGATTATTGGAGTCCGAAGTGATCATGGTGGAGAGTTTTAAAATAAACAGTTGGACAAAAAACTTTAGAGAAACCATTCTTTGAAGAAAATATTTTGGTGGACTAAAAACGAAATTTGCAATATTTAGAAAGACCAAAAACATATTTAACCCTAATAATAATAATAATTGCGAAAATTAAACCCATGACCAAAACTAATTAAATTTACAAATTTAAAAAGAATTATTAAAATAAGTGTTATAAAGAATGTATTGTCATCATTCATACTATTAACCGTGTAGATTACATAATATATTTTGTTATCTATTGTATTAAAATTTAGACTTAAATAATTTTTTGGTGCATATAAGTTAGCGTATTTTTTATTTTCATCCATGTATTACATATTTTTGGAAAAAGTCTTTCAATGTTGAATTTCATTTGGTTTTAGTCCTTATTACTAAAATCCGCAAGAAATTTTGTAGGTTTACTGCAGATTTTCCTTCGAATTTTCCTGCAGAGTTTAACTTTAAAGACTAAAACTAAAATGATTTTAACATTCAGGGACCATTTCCAAGAAAAAAATATACAAAGACCAAAATAAAAAATGCGTCAACTTCTAGAGACCAAAAGACTATTTAAGCTTAAAATTTAATATCAAATATATAAATCATGGCATTTTAAAATTAATTCTTTACATATTTTTGTCAATAATTTAATTGTAACTTTTCTTAGGGCTACTTTTTGTCTTTCGAATCTCATCTCATGTAATATTAATTAAATAAAATTAATTTTCATTTCTAAATGCTACTTTAATTTGAAAAATTATATTATTTGCATTCTTTTTTGAAATTCATAAATATGTATGGTCATATACCATTATTTAACTCGGAATATTTTTATTTTATAATCTTAATTAATATTTTTAAAATATTATAATAATTTATATATATATATATATATATATATATATATATATATATATATATATATATATATATATATATATATATATATATATATATATATATATATATATATATATATATATATATATATATATATATATATATATATATATATATATATATATATATATATATATATATATATATATATATATATATATATATATATATATATATATATATATATATATATATATATATATATTATTTTTAAAAATATATTTAGAAAAATAAAACAAATTTTATGGCGGATATTTTAACCCTATACAAAAAAATAAATTCATTTAATATATTAGAATTTCTTTAGATTTTTAAAATAAAGACAATAATAATATGATTGAAGTTGAAAATTCATGGAAATATTTAAATATAACTTATTAATCATTCTAAATAAACTAAAATATATACAAAATGATGAAAGAGCGCCATTTTTCATCTAATAATTTTTTTGTCATAAAAGCTATATAGAAAGAGATATTATGAGAATTTTTAATGTGGTAGGTTTTTAATGTAACGAAAAGGTACGACGTTTGAAATATATTGCGCAATTTGGTTTTCTAAGCCAAATCAATACAAGAATGAAAATACCTACACATAAAATTTGGCTATAAAGTGACTCCTCCATACCCAATTTCCTATATGTCATTTCTTAATCTAAAGTTACAAACACGCCAGCTCTTTTTTTGCTTCTTTCGTTTGTGCTTTGATCATGTCAAGTAGAAGAAAAAGTCGAGGTCGTCAAAAGACCGAAATGAAAAAGATGAGCAACGAGAGTAAACTGCAAGCAAATTTCTCAATACATCGTAGTAGACTCTTCAAGAAAGCTAGTGAACTTTGCACCTAATGTGATGCAGAAATTGCTCTTGTTGTATTCTCACCTAGTTAAAAGGTATTTTCTTTTGGTCACCCCAATACTGATACAGTCATATATCGTTATCTTTCTCGAGTTCCACCCCAAAGCAATGACATCATGCAATTCATTGAGCCATTTGTCGTTGAAATTATGGTATCATATATCTGATGTCGAAGGAGATGTCATGACACAAATATCTGAGGACAAAGTAAAGTGAAACAATAATAAAAGCAGTAAAAACACAAGGGATTGTTAACCCAATTTAGTGTACAACAACACCTACTCTGGGGGCTACCAAGCTAGGGACAAGTCCATTAAATAGTATCAATTCATAGACCCTCGGTAATCAACCAGTTTACGATCTAATCACTTAATCACTACCCGTGCTATACTTCTACCTAAGACACTCTTAGGTATGAGTCCCTCCTCAAATATCTTCAATCACTTACAGTGAAGAAACAACATAATTAATAAGTTTTAAAGACTTCAATCATTCAATGCTTAAAAGCTTATGAATGATACACAACTATCAACCTAAATAACAACTCAAGTATTAAATCAATACTAGAGTGTTTGACAATTAAAAGACTTAAACTTCTAAAATAGAAAGAAAGTATTCTTCTTCAAAAGTTGTAGTTCAATGAATAAGGAAGCAGGTCCTTATATATGCCCAACAGTGGGCTTGGGCTGAAACTCAAATATTTCAGTCTTTTGAATATTTCCATGAAAACAAGCCAAGATATAATCCATAAAGATGATTCAAATAGAAAAACATTCCTCCATATTTTTCGCAGCCTTTGAGTCATAAATCCTGAATTATGGCGTGCATGAAAACAGGAAACAAAAAAATTAAGTTGATATTGGATTGAGTTCAGTTCAGAAGGAAGATGTCAAGACATCTGCTTTGACATCATTCAAAATAGTTTGCTTCAAATGTTAAGACATTTAGCAAAATATTATCAGGTCATTGTTTTACCAAAATTGTTGTCAACAAACACTTACAAACTCCCCCTTTGGAAAATTTTGGCTAAAACATTATTTTAGCATTATCAGAGCAGCAACATGAGCAAAGCAATCAAAACAAAGAGAGCTCAGTTAACAGTTAATTGTTAGCATAGAAAGATGTCAGAACATCTTCTGAGACATGAGGCTCCCCATCAAGTATTAATCTCCCCCTCAATTAGTGGTCAGTCAGTCAGTTTCTCTTCCCCTTTTTAGTCATAATATTCCAAATAACAGGATGCATTTAAGAGAGTATCAGTAATATAGTTACAGACCATAGAATTCAAAAGTCAAGCACATGCAAGTGCCAAAAAGAAACAAAAGGGTTAGATAAATAAACAACAAATAGTCTAACTATCTTCAGGACCAGCAGACTTGGCTGAGCTAGAACTTCCTTCCTCACTAGAATGTCCTCCTTCAGAGCTCACTCTATCATCAAAGTTATTGTCCTTTTGCAGCTCATTGATCATCTTTTCAAAAGTTAGGTTCCTTGCTGAACTAACTCTGACCACATCATCTAGTTCTTTGCATGCTTCCCTTAATTAAGTGATCATGTCATCCTTGATAGAGGTCTTGTTTTCAGCAGATGAAAATGTCAAAACAATGTCTGGGACATGTTTTCCTGAAAAAAGCTTGAAGTGAAGGGTCAAAGCAGACTCCCTCTTTCACACTACATCATTACCACTTAGAATTCCAGGATGCTGATTAAGAATAATTCCACAGATGAGGGAAGGGAAGGCAATGGGCATCTTAATGGCACAAGTTCCTCCATGCTTAATAGTCTGATCAAAGATGTAAGTACCATAATCAAACAGTTTCTTGTTTCCAACAACATAAATAAAATTTCCTAAGCCAATAGTGATGGTTGAAGCATGATTAGTAGGAACCCAATTAGAAGCTCCAATTCTATGCAAAATAGCATATTTCACACTTAGCTTGCTAACATGAAGTTTGTTCTTCATGGGCCACTCACTCACTTGATTAGCAGTGATGGCTCTGCACACTTGATTATAGTTACTTCCAGCTTACGAAAGTCATCTTTAGACCTATCCAGAAATATATTTATTATAGTAGGGGAAATTCTACACACCTACCCCTAACATACAACTTTCTATACTCCTTACTTTTATGATCAGCACTGTCAACATGAATATTAACAATAAATTCCTTAACAAGAGTCTCATAGAATTTGGAAAACCTGGTAACAGTTTTCATCAATCCATCATAAGATATCAGCTCCATGATTTCTTTGCATTCCAGAGCACAAGCTCCCAATTCTCTTTCCAGGGAAATTCTTCTTTGAAACACATACTTCCACTTTTCAGCATTCCCAATAGAATGGAAGGAAATGTTGTCAAAAGGGGCATCAGGTACCCTAATAGACAATTTCATGCTTGTAGACTTTTTGATAGGAGAGGTGTCCTTGACATCTTGCTCGACATCGTAATCAGAGCCAGGTTCATAAACCAATACAACTTTCTTCTTACTTTTTGATCTCTTTTCGGGAGAGATGTTCTGGATATCGTCCTCATCATCATTTGAGGAGTCATCGGGTCTAACCTTTCTCTTATTGGATGGAAGAACCACTTTACTTCTGGCCTTTGGGGGACCATACATGGCTTTCTTCTTGATTGTCTTAGAAAGGGGTGTGACACTTACATCATTAACTTTCCTGGATTTGAGCCTTTTTGCAATTCCAGGCACCACATTAATGATGAGCTTATTCTCAGACAGCTCATCTACATTAACCACATTCTCAAAATTTTGACCTTCTGCAACCTTGGAGGCAACAACATCTTCCTTAGTAAGAGAGTTCTCCTCAACATCTTGTTCAAAATTTTCTTCTTCCACTTCCTTTAGAGCATAGGTAGCAAGCTTCTCAAGTTTGCTTTCAGCAACATCTTTCTTGAAGGTGGATGATTCAGCAGTAGCACTTATAGGGTCATTTCCTTTATTAGCCAGAGGAGGCATATGAGCAAGAGGAGTAGAAATCCCAGGCACAACAAAACCTTCATTTAATACTCTATATACTAGCCTTCTAAGGCTTCTATCAACATTAACAATCTCTTATTTTATCCTATTAGTAGCAGTAGAAGAGTTACCTTTATCATCATTGGATTTCTTTGCAGGTGATGATCTGGGTTTCTTGACCTTCTTATCAAGAGGTGGTATATTTATTATAGGAGTAACATCAAGTACTCTGTCAAGGGAGAGATTTTCAGGGAGGTTGATAGATTTTGAGGAAGACAATGTATGATGTTGATACATCTTTGAAGATTTTTGAGCCAAGAGATGAAGAGTGACAAGGGTTCTTTTTCTATAGTGGAGAATGAAGAGTATGTGAAAGTAGAGAGATGTGATTTCTTAGCATATGGAAACCAAATTGAGACAGTCTAGTAATGATTGTTTTTGAAATTTGATTTGTTGAAAACATAAATAATATAATATCACTTTAATGATATTCCCACATGTAATACGGTGGTAGAACTTACTTCGGTGTTTTGCGTTTGATCGCAATTGTTGCGGATAGCAAGAGTCACCATCGACTTTTCTTTTATCCAATAAGGAAAGGGTGAAAAGAACAAGAAAGACCTTTGAGATTATTTTATTGAGTTCGGGGGGTAGGTTATGAAAAGGGAAGGTGTTAGCACCCTTTTCATCTGTATTTATCTACGGGATCTTAGTTGCTTGCTAGATCACTTGCTTTATTTGAAAATGTGCTTATGGTGTGGGTTTGAAAATATTTTGAAAAGGTCTTTGTAATGATTCTCGTCTCTATAAGAATATGTAAAAAGTGTTGGTTTTAAAAATAGTTCAAAGAGGTGTTTGTTGTGGAAGATGTTTTTCAAAGTGATTTTGAAAAGTGCCTTTGTAATGATTCTCGTCACTATAAGAATGTGTACAAAGAGTTTAGACTTTTGAAAATGTTTCAATTGAAAGTTTTAGTGTGAAAATGGTTTTTTGTTGTGAGCAAGCAAGCAACTTCGAGTGTCCTACCTACTCAAAAGGTCTAATGTTCTTTTCCTCCTCCTTTAGATGGTGCTATCTTACCATTGATTTGGTAAGAAGCCCCATCATTGGATGTGAAGGGACATGCGTGGTTGTTTGTATAGTCATAGAAGGCAACATATGGGACGTTTTAGCAACTTCGTTAGGGACTAGATCGTTTAACGAAGGCAAGTCATCGAGGGACTACGATCTTTTTATCAAGGGTATTTGCCAAAACGCCCATATTCAAGGGACATGACTATTTTCCGAGGCAACAAGTGAGATTACCCTAGAGGTGAATGTGTGAAAAGTGTGTTTGATTGCATGCATTTAGTCTTTGATTAGGGTGGTCTACTTGTTGGTTTTATCTTGCCATACACACCCTAATTACTAGCATTTTATATAAAGCGGTAAAAATGCGAAAAATAAGGTCCTACGCTATTACAACCATATTGAACAGTAAGAAAATGTAAAAACAAAAACAAAATAAAAGAAGGGAAACATGTTCTTTAATCCAGGCAGTATGCACCCTTCGATCTGCCCTTTCTTGCCTCTTTCAATTTGGGCCTGGAAGTTAGTGTGAGATGCACTCTTCGATTCTGCCTTTTTTGCTTCCTTCGATTGCAAGAATGTTAGTGTGAGCAAGTAACCTTTGATTCACCCTTTTTGCTGCTTCTTTCGATTGAGCTTGGAAGTTAATATGAGTGTGCACCCTTCGATTCACATTCCTTGTCCTTTCGTTTGGTTTACCAATGTGAAGCAGTAAGGGGTGAATCCTAAGGCTTCGATTCACATGAAAACTTTTCTTTCATTTGAGTCTGTATAGGTTAGTTCTACCATATACTTGGACAAGAAAAAAAACATGAAATCGAAAGTATAGAAATGAAAAGTGAACAAATGTTATTTACATGCTTGAAACGAAAGGGTTAAGGTCAGAGTGACTTACCCTGCTTAAAGTTGGAATGTGTGTGCTGGACCTTGAGTGGCTGCCCTGGGTGCTCCTGGATTCAAAGGAAAGAAACAAGTGTGGTGTTTCTTTGACTGGATTCAAAGGCCAAGAAGAGTGGAGTTGTATTTGTTGTTTCTGGATTCGAAGGAAAAGAACAAGTGTAGTGTTTCTTTTGCTGGATTCGAAATAAAGAACAAAGTGTGGGGGTTGCTCCTGGATTCAAAAGGGAAAAGAAACAAGTGTTGTGTTTCTAGTGTTGGATTCGAAAGGAACAGAAACAAGGGCGTGGTCTTTTGATTCTGGGTTTGAGAATGTGTTAAGTGTTTGATAATTTTCACACAATCAAAGTTTCTCCAGCTACCAAAAGCCCTCTAGACGTGTTGTCCAACCCCCTTAGATGTGTTATGGACCCTTTTATTTATAGATGAAGTTGGCTGAGGTTTAGGAGGGAAAACAAAAGATATTTGAACAAATTGGATATGCTGTTCTTGTAGTCTTCGAGGTGCAATATTTGCATGCCAAATTGGTGCAAATATAGGAGCAGCGTAGCAGGACTGCTGTGCAGCAGTTTTGGAGTGTTGTGGCCAGTGTAGCAAGCTTGGACTTGGCAGCGCATTGGACTTTGGTCAGCAAGCCTTCGACTAGACTCGTCACAAGACCAAAAATTAATTATGTTCTTTGAATGGACTTTTTGCATGTTCCTTCGAATGCAACAAATTCATGTTCTTTGGATGGGCCACCAAATATATTGTTCGAATGGGCCACCAAATATGTCCTTCAAATGGGACATCTAGGTATGTCATGTTAGAACATAGTTTGATTCTACAACCCTTGGTTAGAGTTTTGGTGATAACAAATACAAAGAATAAATAACACAAAGAACAAATATGCACCTTAAAAATTATGTTTTATGTATGCAGAAGTTCTGATCATATCAACATCAGAAGATAAGCCATAAGAGCTATACGCTGAAGCAATCAGAACATGCGCTGAAAATTGATGAGAAGAACCTGCGCTTAATCAAAGTAAAATCTGACTTTGAACAAGAACATACCAATCCAAGTCATCAATATTCTGAAGCATCATCAGCAAGTAAGGAGATAAGATTCTGAAGCGTTACTGATCATTCAAGACAACATCAATTCCAACGGCTTCTTTCAGACAGGATCTTCTCCAAATGGAAAGTGTGTTAATGACATTAAACATGCTTTATGATCAACGTCATTCCACTTCCTATATAAACAAAGCCAGCTTTCAAAATCAATAACGATTTTGCCATATTACCACTCACGCATATTCAAAGCTGCTAGCAATATTCTTTATATTTCCAAGCTATAATCCTGTGTAATTTATTACGGTTATGATAAACAGTTTTTGTTAGAAAAACAACAACACATATCTTGTATAATTATATTGAAACAATGTTCCTTGAGAATAACCGGACTGTGGTTGTACTCAAGAAGACTTTAACAGTTGTTAAAGTAGATTTTGTAATCTTTTGAGATTAGTGGATTAAGACCTCGTTGGAGAGAGGCGAAATCACCTTGACGGGTGGACTGGAGTAGTTTGAGATCAAACGAAACAGGATAAAAATACTGTGTCATTGAACTTTTAGATTTCAAGTTTTCAATTCAACCCCCCCTTCTTGTGTTTTTCACATCTTCAATTGGCATCAGAGCGTCTGGTTCTGAGCTTAAACACTTAACCGTGTCAGTATAAGATCCAAGCTTCAGAAAAACACTATGGTGAGACCAAGCCAAAACATCAACAATGACAACCATGAAGACAAGGAAAAATTCAGTGGCAAACCTCCAGTCTTTGATGGAGAAAACTTTGACTACTAGAAAGACAAAATTGAGAGTTTCTTTCTGGCTCATGATGCTGATCTGTGGGACATGGTGACTGATGGATACATGCACCCAGTGGATGGACGTGGTCAGAAGATAGACAGAAAAATGATGCCTGATCAGCAAAAGCGTGAATTCAGAAACCACCACAAGGCCAGAACAATTCTCCTCAGTGCCATCTCATATTCAAAATATGAGAAAATATCAAACAGAGAAACTGCCAAGAGCATGTTTGACTCTATGATATTGACGCATGAAGGCAACATTCAAGTCAAAGAAACCAAGGCCCTTGCGCTCATTCAGAAGTATGATGCATTCAAGATGGAAGATAGTGAATCTATAGAAACTATGTTTTCAAGATTCCAAATTCTTGTTGCTGGACTAAAGGTTCTTGACAAAGGGTATTCTACTGCTGATCACGTTAAGAAGATCATCAGAAGCTTGCCCAAGCAATGGAGGCCAGTGGTCACAACACTTAAGCTAGCCAAAGATCTCAACAAAATTTCTCTAGAGGAACTTGTTAGCTCCCTCATAAGTCAAGAGATAGAGCTAGAAGAAGATGAGCCACAAAATCAAGGTATGCCATTAGCTTTAAAATCTAACAGAAAATCTAACTCTAAGGTTTTGCCGGCTGTGGAAGAAACTTCTGATGGATCCTCATCAGAAGAAGATGAACTGTCTCTCCTCTCCAGAAGGATGAACCAACTATGGAATCAGAGACAAAGGAAGTTCAGAAATCCCAGAAGATCAGAGAATCAGAATGAATCCTCCTCCAGATACAGAAAGTCTGAGTCTTCCTCTGGACACAGAAGATCTGATGGTTCTTCAGGATATAGAAAGCCAAACAACAAGGACATCATCTGCTATGAATGTAACAAGCAAGGGAACTACAAAAGTGACTGCCCAAAGCTTCAGAAGGAAAAGCCCAAAAAGAAGTTCTTCAAGGAAAATAAGAAAAGCCTCATGGCTACATGGGATGATTCAGACACATCTGAAGCTAACTCATAATCAGATGATGAAAGAGAAAACATAGCTCTCATGGAAAACGTATCAGAAGACAGTGAAGCTTCTGGTTCAGACTCAGAATCAGACACTGAAGAGGTATTTCCTGACTTTACCATAAACTTTACTAAGGCTGAACTTGCAGAAAGTCTAAATGAAATTCTAGAAAGGTATCAGCAAATCAGAGTCAGATTCAGGAACCTGAAAAGGAATCTTGCCTCTGACTCTGAAAAGGCTAAGAGTCTTAGATTGGAGAATTCTGAGTTAAAAGAAAAAATTTCAAAATTAGAAAATGATTTGCAAAACTCTCAGAAAGAAACAATCTCTGAAACTCCCAACAATGCTGATGAGATCATCAAAGAGTATGATCACAGCTTTCAGAAGTTTCTAGCTAAAAACATAGACAGAAGCAAGATGGCTTCAATGATCTATGGAGTTACCAGAAATGGCAGAAAAGCGATAGGATATCAAGGTAAGGTATCTACACCAAAAAATTCCATGGACTTAGTTATAAAACACACACCACTCAATTCACATTTTATATATGGGCACACACATGACATAAAATACACAAGTAGTGATTATTCTATCAAACCAAAATTCAATCAGAGTTTTGGTAATACTAACAAATCAGGACCCAAGAAAATGTGGGTACCTAAGGATAAAATTATACATGTAGCAGATATCTTTAGCAGCAAGGCTAAGACACCAATCATGGTACCTGGACTCTGGCTGCTCGCGACACATGACGGGAAGAAGGCATATGTTCCAAAGCCTGGAACTTAAGCCTGGAGGCAGCATGGGCTTTGGAGGCAATCAGAGAGGAAAGATCATTGGCTCTGGAACAGTAGGTAATGGAAATCTTCCCTCTATAAGTAATGTATTCTTAGTTGATGGATTAATGCATAACCTGTTATCCATAAGTCAATTAAGTGATAATGGTTATGATATAATCTTCAATCAAAATTCATGCAAAGCTGTTAGTCAGAAAGATGGGACTATCCTATTTAATGGAAAGAGGAAAAACAACATTTATAAAATAAAACTTTCTGAACTAAAGAGTCAGAATGTAAAATACCTACTTTCTGTTAACAACGAGCAATGGGTCTGGCACAGAAGATTGGGGCATGTTAGTATGAGAAGAATATCTCAGATTAACAAACTCAATCTGGTCAGAGGACTTCCAAATTTGAAGTTCAACTCATATGCTCTGTGTGAAGCATGTCAGAAAGGAAAATTTGCAAAACCTACTTTCAAATCCAAAAATGTTATTTCCACCTCTAAGCCATTAGAACTTCTGCACATTGACTTATTTGGACCAGTAAAAACTGCTTCAGTCAGTGGCAAGAAGTATGGGTTAGTAATCGTAGATGACTATAGCAGATGGACATGGGTAAAGTTCTTAAGACACAAGGACGAGTGACACACTGTGTTTGTTACCTTCTGCAACCAAGTTCAGAATGAAAAGGATCTTAGATTTGTCAAAGTCAGAAGTGATCATGGTAGGGAATTTGAAAATAAAAACTTTGAATTATTTTTTAATGAAAAAGGCATCTTGCATGACTTCTCTTGTCCTAGAACTCCCCAGTAAAATGGAGTTGTAGAACGAAAGAACATAACATTGCAAGAAATGGCCAGAACCATGATCAACAAGACTAACGTTGCTAAGATCTTCTGGGCAGAGGCAATTAACACAGCGTGTTACATTCAGAATAGAATCTCCATAAGACCTATTCTGGAAAAGACTCCATATGAATTATGGAAGAACAGAAAGCCCAACATTTCTTATTTTCATCCATTTGGATGCACATGCTTTATTCTGAATACAAAAAATTATTTGAACAAGTTTGACTCTAAAGCACAAAAGTGTATTATGTTAGGATACTCTGAACGCTCAAGAGGGTACAGAGTATACAATACAGAAACACATATTGTTGAAGAGTCAATCAGTGTTAGGTTTGATGATAAGCTTGACTCTCAAAAGTCAAAGCAGAATGAATTCCTTGCAGGTTTGGAAGTTGAACTCACATGTAATGAAGACAACTCATCAGAAGTTCTAAACAGAGACACTCCCTCAACATCAGAAAGAGTTACTTCAAGCAATCCAACACTTTCTGTTGACCAACTCTAGAAAAGACTATCCAGAAGCAGCATTGATCACCCAGAAGATACAATACTGGGAAAGAAGGATGATCCAATCAGAACAAGATCAACATTCAGAAACTCTGAAGAATCTCTCATGGGACTGGTCTCTCTGATTTAACCAACAACTATTGATGAAGCACTTCTGGACAATGACTGGATTTTGGCAATGCAAGAGGAACTAAATCAATTCACCATAAATGACGTATGGGATCTGGTTCCCAAACCAAAAGGATTCAACGTCATTGGTACAAAGTGGGTGTTCAGAAACAAACTGAATGAGCAAGGTGAAGTCATCAGAAACAAAGCACGACTGGTAGCACATGGTTTTAGTCAGCAAGAGGGGATAGACTATACATAAACCTTTACTCCAGTCGCTAGGTTAGAATCTATCAGAATTTTAATATCATTTGTTGTTAATAAAGGCATCACCCTATATCAGATGGATGTCAAGAGTGCATTCTTAAATGGCTATATAGATGAAGAGGTATATGTGCACCAACCTCCTGGTTTTGAGAATTCCAAAAATCCAGAATATGTTTTCAAACTAAAGAAGTCACTCTATGGTCTGAAACAAGCTCCCAGAGCTTGGTATGAAAGACTAAGTAACTTCCTATTAGAAAAGGAATTCACCAGAGGGAAAGTGGACACAACCTTATTCTGTAAGACAATTAAGAATGGCATGTTAGTATGTCAGATTTATGTTGATGACATTATATTTGGATCTACTAAACCCTCTCTGGGAAGAGAGTTTGCTAAATGTATGCATGCAGAGTTTGAGATGAGATTAATAGGGGAACTCAAATTCTTTTTGGGCATTCAGATAAACCAAACTCCAGAAGGAACTTACATTCATCAGAGCAAATATGTCAGGGAACTTATGAAGAAATTTGATCTCTCATAATGTAAGCCCTCAAAGATTCCAATGCATCCCACGTGAATTATGGAAAAGGAAGAGGTAAGTAAAAAGGTAGAACAAAAGTTCTACAGAGGTATGATTGGTTCTCTCCTCTATCTGACGGCTTCAAGGCCTGACATTTTATTTAGTGTTTGCATATGTGCTAGATTCAAATTAGATCCTAGAGAATCTCACTTAACAACAGTTAAGAGAATTTTCAAGTATCTGAAGTGTTGCACCCCAAAATTTACCCTCTTGATTTAGGATTATGTTTCATCATGAATATCATATTGCGTTGCATTCATACATTATGATGGGATCAAAGCACTTTGGTTATCAAGTCTTCCTCAAGCCTTAAAGGTTATTTGCATTGACAAGTTGTTCAAGAAAAAACTCTTATTATCTAAACTTCTAGATCTTTCAAGTTCAAAAGTTATTACATATCTCAAGATGATTCATCCATCTCTTTGGATAATCAGAGGATTGAAGTCTGTGTTTGATTATAAGAAGAATCACTCTTTTGATTTACCAGTCAAATTAGGGTTTTATTTGATCAAGGTTATTGGCCAATGTACAAGTCTTAATTTTTGGAGCTATGACATTTTCTTTGATATTTGAAAGGTCTTTGTACAAGAAATTGGTCAAGATGCCCAGAGGATTTGAAGTTTTGAGGATGACTCATCAGTCTCCTAATGTGTTGAACAAAACTAGGGTTTGAGATTTCATCAAGATTTCTTGAGAAATTTGAAGTGAAACTTTGCACATGTCCTTTGTATGTTTGGAAGATCATAGGTTTGAAGTTTTAATCATCATTTTTGAAGGGAAGTGGATCAATTGATTCAGAGGGGCAAAATGGTCATTTTGGTCAGGATCAGTCAAAGTCAAGGTTGACCAAGGGAATTTTTGGCCAACCATTAATTCAAGGATGTACTTTTCATATTTCAAGTCCATTTTGGTCATTGGATCAAAGAGATTGGAGTTTTGGATGAAACTTGTTCTTGAAGAAACCCTAAAAGTTTCTAATTTTGGAAAATAATGGCTTAAGTTCAAAAATTCATATCTTATTCACCCTTAATCAAGAAAATGCAAATGAAATATGCTTGAAAAGCTAAGAGAATGATCTTTCATCTGCTTTTGGTCTCATATTCAAATTGGCAAGGAATCAAGAGTTATGGTCTTTTGAAGTTACAAGATTATAGGTCATTTTCCAAAATTATTGAATTTCAAGCCAAATTTTGAGAACCTTAATGGATTAATTTGCAAAAACTCTAAACTAAGGGATATTATATCTTTCCAATACCTTTCCAAATTGTACTCATTTGTGTCAAAACACAAAAGTATGAGTAAGTTATGAACTTTGGAATTTTGAAGTTTCTTATTGAAATTTGGCAAATGTGCAAAATGGCCATTTCTTGCAAACTCAAGTTTTAGCCATTCCTCTTGCTTCTAATCAAGCCCATTGGTAATTTGTGACATGCTGAGGCCCATTACACTCACCATTTCATGCCCATGTGCTTCATGAACTTGCTTGAATCAAAAAATACAAAACTTGCTCAAAATTACCAATTCACCAACACTCTCTTCAAGTAATCGTGGGCTGGCATTTTGAGCATGCATTTCTGACTTCATTTGGCTCACAAAATGAATAAAAGGCAGAAGAATGCACAAGCAAAACACATGATTCAATATGCACTTCATTTTTGGCACAAATTCCTAATCATGCCCTCCAACGGCTTTAAGGACAAACTTCCACTTCTATCCTTCTCTACAAACTCTATATAAGTGAAAGCAAGCAAAGAGAGAGAGGGAGAACGCGCCATTTGCAAGAATTCCAGATCTGAGATTTTCCTCCTTCCTCTGCAACTTGATTCGAATCTCTCAATTCCTTGGTGTTTTCTTCAAAATTCTTGTGGATTCTGCTTCAGCAAAGCAAGTAGGTCAAGCTAGCACCATTTGTTTGCATCTGGAGTGAAGGAGACAGTAGATCACTTTTCGTCTTGAGGTAATGATTCCAAACTTCGATTCCTGAGATGCACTTGTTTATTGAGATGTTTGAGCTTGGATTCATGTTCAGTGATGTTAATAGAATGTTTCTGAAGCTTTACAGCGTTTAATTTGATGAATTATGCATGATTGGATGCTCTGAAACTCGCAATTCAGAATGTTTTTATTCATATTCATGACTTGATTATGGACAATGTGATTGATGATTTGATTTGATTCGAATTGCTATGGATTCCTTGCCATGCTAGCTTTGATTTTCCTTTGATTTCATAAAAAATGATGCAAATTGAGCATGTTATGTTGATCTAAAAGTGAGCCCTAAGCCTGAGAAGATGCGCGCATTTTTGAACCATCCGGAGGTTGAAGATGATTTGGTGGCACATCATGATTGGTCTGTTTGAATTTTTTGGTTTATTTGAATTTTTGTTTTATTTGACATTTTGCTTAATTTTGTTTTCTGATCAAAACACATTCAACAATCAAAAAAATTTTACCATAGGTCAATCTTATGTTCTAGTATTTGTCATATTTTTTTGGATTTTTTTAAAAATAATTTGATTGGTTAAAAAAATTCATAGGTTTAATTAATTAATTGCTCAAGGTTTATTTTTATTTTATTAGTTCCTTTGACCTAAAAAATCCACAAAAAATATTCTAGACTCCTAAAATAATGTAAAAATTGATTCTGACTTTGGTTTATCATTTTCTTTATTTTTGATTTAAATTTTAATTTCAAAGGTCATTTATAATATTTGTTTGTTTGATTTTTATTTTAATATTTCCCTTAATCAAAAAAATCTCAAAAAAATCATGTAATCTTGTTTTTAATCATAGAATCTGAATATATTTTTACTTTGACCTTTTTCATGATTTTTGGTTATGATTTTCATTTTCTTGCCCTTAAATAATAATTCAATTATTAATTGTTTGATTTCTTATTTTTAATACTTTCCTTTTATCCAAAAAATTCACAAAAATTCAGGGATGTGTGTTTTTAGCCCTAATATCTGAATATAATTTTGGTTGGTCATTTTTCTGATTTTTGATTTAAATATTATTTTGATATGTGAATATTTGTTAATTACATAATTGTTTGAATATTAATTTCTTTCTTGACTTTTCCTAATTAAGAAAAAATGAAAAAAATATATTTCCTGACATTTAGGGTTTCTTGATGATTGGCATGATCTTGATTTAATTTGTTTGAATTTTGATCTCAATTTATTAATATTTCAGATTAAAAGTCAAAATCTAGGGTTTTGTTGATTATGGTGCAACTTTCATGTTCAAAATCTCTGTGCCTTGGACTTTATTGGGAATTCAGGTCTTGTTTATCGTTCATGAATGTGTTGGGAATTTAAAAACCATTTTTCTTGAATTATTTGACTTGGTTTGACATTTTTCCACAAATAATTTTGAAAACTTGCCTAGTTTGGTGGTTTTGCCAACTAGTCTTGAACTTTGAATTTCATTTGGTCTCCTCCTCAATCATTCATGAACTTAGAGCTTGCATTCTGACTTCTAAACACTTCCAAGATATTAAGGTTTTTTTGGTTTGAATTATGGATCTTTATTTCTATTTTTTTGATATAATTTTGAAGTGAAGGTACCCAATTATGATTGCATGACTTGTTGCAATTTGTTTGATGGCCAATGAGCTTGAGTGAGGCCTATAATTGGGAACCTAATGACCATGTTGGTTCTGATTGTCCATGTTAGCATCAAACCATTTGACTCAATGTCCCATACTTGAATGTTTTGAACCTCCTAGTGCATTATGTAAGTTTCATCTCCTTTTGTATTCATGAAGTTGTGTTTGAATTAGCTATGCATGATTGAAATGTGTTTGCTACTGACTTTCATGGTCTTTGTTCATATTATTCTCAAGCTCTTATGATCCTTGATTGACATTTAATTGTCAATTCAACATGGTGATAGAAAGGAGCAACATTCCCCTGCTTTTCTTGACCTAATCTGTGCATATGCTTATTTCTTCTTGTTTATCATGTCTAAAGCCATCATGTTTTTTCTCACTTTTTCATCTTATGGAATACTAACTTGGTTGTTGAATGTGCGAGGTACTCTGAGAAAGTTGCCACTTTTGGCTTGAGGCTTTTTTGTGTTTCACTTTATTTGTGAAACACAATCTATTATACTGACATTGTCATTTGTGCTTGCCATGTTTGATGGTTTATGCAGGATATATATACATATGATTGTGAATGTCATACACTGCCCCTGGGACTTGTTCATATCTGATAGATTCCTGACTCAATTTGTTTACTGATGCCAGCTTGCTTGATGTTTCTCTGGGTTTCTTTTATTCTTGCTTGATTGCTACAGATAGTTATCTGTTTGGTATTGTACTACTTCCTTTCTCCCATTTTCATTTTGCATAATTCTCTGATTTCATGATGGGACCTCTGTTGCTGATATATGTCAGGAGGCCCTCTGGTTTTTGTCTGATGCATATGTTGTGTTTAATTGTTGATCGATGAGTCACTCAATTTAGATATTGAGATCACGACTTCGCTCTCATTGCATGTTCCCTATAGGATGTTTATTGCTTTTCTTCTTTAATTGTTGACCGATGAGTCACTCAATTTAGAAATTGAGATCACGACTTCGCTCTCATTGCATGTTCCCTATAGGATGTTTATTGCTTTTCTTCTTTAATTGTTGATCGATGAGTCACTCAATTTAGAAATTGAGATCACGACTTCGCTCTCATTGCATGTTCCATATAGGATAGTTTTGTTGAGTTCCCTTTAACATGTAAATTAGGATAGGATTTTCCCTTTATCCTCAACCTTAGGGTCAACCATTGTATGATAACACTAGGGATAATGATAGGCTAGTTTCCCTTAGTTGTTTTTTTCTTTCTTTGCATTCTTGCATCTTAAAACAAAAATTTGTTTCTTGGCAAATCATAAGACATTTCTAATGAACCCAAACTCTTCTTCAACAAACCAATCTTACTTTGTCTGTGTTATCTTTAAGCCGATGTTTCGCCATCGCACATGTTTGTTATCCTACCTTGATCCTCAATATCATTGTTAGGTGTGATGTTTCACCATCCGTTTTATTGATGTTTCGCCATCTTTGCCATGATTTCTTTGTTATCCTTTAGCAGATGTTTCGCCATCGCACATTTGTTTGAAGCCGATGTTTCGCCATCACACATGTTTGTTATCCTACCTTGATCCTCAATATCATTGTTAGGTGTGATGTTTTGCCATCCGTTTTATCATTTGATGTTTCGCCATCTTTGCCATATTATCTTTTAGCCCATGTTTCGCCATCGCACATTTGTTTGAAGCCGATGTTTCACCATCGCACATGTTTGTTATCCTACCTTGATCCTCAATATCATTGTTAGGTGTGATTTTTTACCATCCGTTTTATCATTTGATGTTTCGCCATCTCTGCCATGTTATCTTTTAGCCGATGTTTCTCCATCGCACATTTGCTTGAAGCCGATGTTTCACCATCACACATGTTTGTTATCCTACCTTGATCCTCAATATCATTGTTAGGTGTGATGTTTCACCATTCGTTTTATTGATGTTTCACCATCTTTGACATGTTACTTTGTTATTATTTAGTCGATGTTCGATCACCTCATTTGTTTGTTGTTTCATTCGATGTTTTGCCATCTTGACTATCTTTGTTTGTCTGAATTAAAAAACACAAACCAACCAAAACATGTAAGCCGAACTACGGCTGCTCTGATTCCTGAAAAGGGATACGTAGGCATTGGGGTAGGGCCCAACCGAGCACAACTTTTATTTTCCCTACATTATTTTCTTTTTCTTTCGCATGCATTCCCTTTTCAGTTTTAAGCCATAGACATAGGATTTGACCACACCCATTTAGATTAGACAACAAGAGTGGATACCTTAGAGTACTACGGGCGTGTGGGGTGCTAATACCTTCCCCTCACGTAACAGACTCCCTTATCTGATCTCTCGGTCGAAAGATCGTGATTTCTCCCTTTTCAGGTTTTCTTGATGTCTACCTTTCCCTCTCGGCGGGATAAAAGACATTCGGTGGCGACTTCATTGATGTTTCATTAACATCCAGATGATGGGTTCCGGCCGCGTAGTTTCAGCTGGCGACTTCACTGGGGACAGATTGACCTTTTGCTGGTCCATCCCGGAGTCGATCCTAGCTCTTGTTTGTTTTCTTTTTTGGGTGTTTATTTTACTGTTTTGCATATTTATCTATTTGCATTGCATCCTATGTGTGCTTTACTTTCTGCATACTAGATTTGGATGGACTGTTTGGTTTCTGGATTTTCTTGATGGGTGGGTTGTTCCATGAGGTAAAAGGCCTCATACCCAGGCTATGAGTGAATTCCATAGGAACTAGGAATATAGTGGCCATGGCAGCTATGAGGCGGATGCTTTGTAGACCTGACCATGAGACCCATGACTTTGGAGGTAGTTCAGATAGGTGTTATTGTATGATGATACCAACATTCGAGCTCTCGTACTTTGATTTGGCTTTTGACTTTACCTTGACCTAGACTACACCCGTGAGAGGGGCGGGAAAACTTTTCTTACAGGTACAGGTACTGTTGGTGACTTTGTTTTGCGAAGGTGACTCAGGTTCCCATGATAGTTTTGAAGCTTCAAGATTCTCTTTCGATCTTGGGTGGTGTTGTTCTGTAATGGTCCAACCATAATCCAGTGTGAAACTTTGATCCTGTCATATTGCATCATAGCATATTTATTTCTAAAAAATGATGTAAAAAAAATAACTAGCATGCGCATGTCATTTTCCAGGGACATTCAAGAGTCTTCTTTCCATCAGAAATGGCTGATCTCCCTCCAGTTGAGTCCGATTCAGTTCATGTTAAAGAGCTCACCAGGCATACTTTCTCTTATCAGATTCCTACCATTGATGTGTCCGAATTGAAGAGGTTGAGTTCTTATCTGAAGAGTGATGTTCTGAATAATTTCAACAAAAATTATGGCAACTTGTTACTAGTCCTTAACACTCCACTTGACCCGATGGCTTTGATCACTCTCTTCCAGTTCTATGACAAAGAATTACGGTGCTTTACTTTTTAAGATTATCAACTGGTTCCTACCCTAGAAGAGTACGCGTACCTGCTTAATATCAGATTGACTGATGAAGTTCCTTTTGTCCAAGTGCCGGAAAAGCCGAAGTTCGAGGTTGTTGCTGAGATTCTTCGCTTGAGTTGGAAAGAGGTGAAAGACAATTGGAAGTCGAATGAGGGTACTACAGGGTTTTATTTGGATTTCTTGGTGAAGAAAGCTGAAGACTGGGCAAAGAAAGGGAATTGGAGTGACTTCAGTTCTCTGTTTGCTCTCATGATATACGGGATTGTCCTCTTCCCTCACAAGAGAAATTTTGTGGATTTGACGGCTATCTGTGTTTTTAGAAATAAGAACCCGATATCGACACTCTTGGCAGATACTCTTTACACCATTCATTCCAGGCATGGAAAAGGTGGTAATGTAAGTTTATGCCATTCGATGTTGTATCAATGGCTTAAGTTGCATCTACCAATATGTGGCCCTTTCATGGATACCAGGCTTTCTCTCCGATGGTCATCAAGGCTTGTTAACCTTACTTCATTTGATATCTGGTTGAATTATGACATGGGGGAAGTGCGAAGTATTGTCACTAGCTGCGGAGGTTTCCCTAATGTTCCCCTCATAGGAACTAAGGGGTGTATCAACTATAATCCTGTGCTTGCTTATCGATAATTGGGATATGCAATGGAGGGACCGCCGAAGGTTGAGGAGGTGTCTAAATCAGTGTATTTCGCTAGAGGAAGTGATCCTGAGATGTTGAAAAGAGTGACAAGTGCTTGGAAGGGAATTCATAAGGATAGAACTACTTTGGGCAAGAAGGTTCCTATTGCTAGGGTTCCTTACCTGGAGTGGGTTAAAGCCAGGGTTAAGATTTTACGGTTACCATTTGCAAGGTCGGCTCCTCTATACGAACAACCTCCTGCTGTTTTAAGTAACACAATGCCTACCGAGATGTTCACCCAGATTCATGTTAAGAACATTCAGCTTCGTGCAAAAGACCGTGAGGCGGGGATGAAATTTTATTGGGCATATCAAGAAAGGGCCGACTTAGCTCGTAAACTCAAGGAAGCTCAAGGGGAAACTTCTGATGCAACCAATTTCAGGAAGAGGTCTCATGCTGAAATGGAAGAAGAACTAAGTAAGACTCAGCAAGAGTGTTGGAAGCTTCAGGCCTCAGAAAATAGTTACAAGAAGAAGATTCAGAACTTAGAAAAACAACTCAAAGACAAAGACGCTCAGCTTGAGAAGGAAGTGGCCCAGAAGCGTGTCGCAGAAGATCGGTTCCAAGAGAGTAAAATGGTCGCATCTCAAATTTTGAAGGATAAAGCTAGACTTGAAGAGTACTGTCAACATCTTGAAGCGTGTTTAGTTCTGAAGATTTAGTTCTGTTATTTGCTTTTAGTATGTTTGGTCACCCCCAGAATTGTTGGAAGGGACCAATTGTTTGTTGTTACTATTCAATTCTTTTTGCTTTATTTGTTAAGACATGTATTTAGTTGTTTATCATTTTACTCTTAATTGACCGAAGTCACTTGGACATCGTTTCTTTTGCTTGTAAATAATTGAAGTGTTATTCTTATTATCCTTTCTCTTTTGATTGTTTGGCTGCACACTATGATTGATGAATAAAAAGACTCTCGGATACTTGGGAATGACAAACATTACATGCACATCATGTATTTCATAACATTACAGGTTATCTCAAGACGGTTTTCTTATTCTGCTGCTTTTCTTATTCAGAATTCAAGACGACTACTCATCGGTATTCCACCAGAAACAACTTGCCAAGAAAGATGGAACAGGTTCAAGCTGAGCTCGCTGAAATGAGGGCCCGGGTGGCTACTCAGATGACTCAGTTCATGGAGGTCATCACCAATGTGAATCGCCGACAGGAGGAACTAGCTGCCATTGTCAACAACCAGCGCCGCTATCCAAGGGATGGTGGAAATCAAGGGCTTTATCAGGGCGTTTCTGTAGGATTGGGGGATGCGCAAGATCAGCCTGCTGGAAATTTTCACGGGATGCCCGGAAACCCTTTTGTGCGCAACGTAGGGCAGTTTCCCCCGTCTTGTGGGGAACAGAAGAGCTAATCAGGGCGGTGTAAGGAATTACCAGGATCAGGATTTTGACTTTGATCAGGATGAAGATCAGTTTTTTGCTCGGTGTTCAGAGCTGGGGGTTCAGATTGAGGATATGAAATATCGTTTGTTGGAAGTGCGTTTGAAGGCTGTGGAAGGGCAAGGAGTCCTTGGTATGGATGCTAATGATCTTGGGTTGGTGTCTGGGGTGAAAGTTCCTCCAAAGTTCAAGCCTCCTACATTTGAAAAGTACAACGGAACGTCGTGTCCTATTACTCATGCAACTGCTTATTTCCGGAAGATGTCATTGCATACTGAGGATCAAGGGCTTTTGATTCACTTTTTCCAGGATAGCCTATCCGGGGCATCCCTGGAGTGGTACATGAAGTTGGAGAAAACTCATATTCGTTGCTGGAATGATCTTGCTCGGGCTTTTGTCAAACATTATCAGTACAATATGGATATGGCGCCTAATCGTACTCAGTTACAGAATATGTCACAGGGACCAAAAGAATCTTTCAAGGAATATGCTAAGAAGTGGCGTGAGTTGGCTGCGAGGGTTCAACCTCCACTCATGGAGAGAGAACTCATTGATATGTTTATGAGTACCCTACAAGGGCCATTCTATGAGCACATGATAGGAAGTACTTCGGTAGGATTTGCAGTCTTGGTTATGGTTGGTGAAAGAATTGAAGTGGATTTGAAATTGGGAAAAATTCAGATTGGAGGTTCTAGTGGCTCATCCGGGGGCAGTAAGAGGCCATTCAACGCTTACCCTAAGAAAAGGTAAGGTGACGCAAGTGCAGTTTACTCTCATAGAGGACGAAGAGAGGATCGTCAGCACCAACAAATCAATGCTGTTTTTATTCCTATTAATGCTCCGCAGCAAAGACCGAATACAGTGCCTCAACAACAAAGACAACAAGATTCTCCCCGTCAGTATAATAATCAACAGCAGAGACAGCTCAGAAAATTCGATCCCTTGCCAGTGACTCTTACTGAAGCGCTTCACCACCTGCTTGATTTGAAGTTGATCAGTTTGAGAAATATGCCACCGCCACCCGCAAGGCTCCCTCCTAACTACGATGCCAACACTAGATGTGAATTCCATTCAGGCGGAGTTGGTCATTCCACTGACAATTGTTTTGCGTTGAAGTGCAAGGTACAAGACTTGTTGGATGCTAAGGCAATTGAGTTTACTCCAGTGACTAGTCCGAATGTTTCTCATAACCCAATGTCGAGGCATGGAGGGGGTGTTGTTAACATGATTGATGATAATGGTGAAATGTTGAACTTAATCATGAATGTGGACAAGTAACTACTCCATTGAGTTGTGTTAAGAGGTATTTGCTTGACAATTCCATTTTCCCAGGTTGTACTTCAGAGTGTGCCAAGTGTAGAGAGCAACCGAAGGGCTATGATGATTTAAAGGCCGGTATCCAGTTGATTATAAATGAGGGTTCCCTGCAGTTTGATAGAAAACCGAGCTACCGCGAGGCCACCGGAGAAGATGTTGCTGTGATATCTATTCCTTACACCCCTGGACGCATTCCTGCCCCTTCAAGGGCACCCCCTCTGATGATTACGGTACCTGGTCCTATGCCGTATACCAGTGAGAAGGCCATCCCATGGTATTACGGTGCCGACGTTTATTACCATGGGGTGAAGCAGGAAGTAAATGACTGATTGTCTGAGAAAGAATATGCTGAAGGTGATGAAGAGGAAGTCCATAACTTTTCTGGTGTGGGTCGAATGACTAGAAGCGGGAGAGTATTTGGTCCTTCCAATGTGCAAGATACGGCAGATGCTTCTGCAAGAGAAAAAGGAAAACAATAGGTAATGATCGGTAATCCAAGGGTCATGCCAGCCAAAGTGACTCAACCAATTCTGATACCAGGAGCTTCTTCAGTTCCCGATGAGGTTGAATAGTTGATGCGAATTATCAGAAAGAGTGATTATAGCATAATTGATCATCTAAGCCATACACCTTCTAAGATGTCTATCCTGTCTCTGTTGATTTATTCAGAACCTCACAGAAATGCTTTGATGAATTTGTTAAAGAATGCATTCGTGCCACATGAAATAACAGTCAATCAATTTGAGAATGTTTGCGCTAATATATCTGCCGGGAATGGTTTGGGCTTCATCGATTTTGATCTTCCTCCAGAGGGACCAGACCATAACAAAGCATTGCATATTTCAATGGAGTGCAGGGGCACTACTTTATCTCGGGTTCTTGTGGACACAGGATCGTCTTTAAATGTATTGCCCAAGTCAGCATTGATGAAGATTGATTATTCTGGACTAGAGTTGCGCCCTAGTGATTTGATGGTGAAGGCGTTTGATGGGTCTCGAAGGTCAGTATTTGGGGAGGTGGAGTTACCAATTAAGGTTGGTCCTCGCACCTTCACGGCCACGTTCTTTGTGATGGATATACAGCCAGCATACTGTTTCTTGTTGGGGAGGCCGTGGATTCATAGAGCAAGAGCAGTTACTTCTACACTTCATCAGAAACTCAAGTACCCCGCAGAGGGAAAGGTGATAACTGTATGCGGCGAAGAAGAGTACATCGTAAGTCATTTGACATCATTCTGCTATGTTGAAGTTGAAGGCGAGATTCATGAGACTCCATTTCAAGCGTTCGAGACAATTCATGCTGTCAATTTTCCTCCTCCAGAGCAGAAAAAGAAATCGGAAACTGTTATGTCTTCTCTCAAAGATGCAAAAGTTGTAGTGGAAGGTGGTAACCCTGAAGGTTGGGGTCGGGTGTTGGACGTTACTCCAAAATTTGGTCTTGGTTTTATCCCTGGTCAGCAGAGTGCAGCTCCCAGAGCATCCAATTTATCTACTCCTGTGAAGTTTTCTCGTCCTTGTGCTCAAGAAGGGCACGCCATTGCAATTAGCGACGATAGGGTTGATGGCTACAATATTGAAGATTGGATTCGTCCGAGTATTCCAGGCCAGACACTCAACAATTGGACTTCTGTGGATGTTATCCAAGTTTCAAGCGTTGAGGAGTAATTTTCTTATTTCTTTTATTATCATATCATAATTCCTACGCTCTGCCCAAGGCGTAGTGGATCATTTGTGTAGGGCCACCATGTTTATTTTTCAAGTTTATCATGAAATAAAGGACGTTTTTGCATTCAAAATTTTGTTATTTTTCTTTTTAAATGGCAATGTTTCTCTTTTCACACACTGTCACTAAAAAACGCAAAAATGTCATTCATGCAGATGCACTTCCACCACCGATTCTATCGATAACGACTCTGTTGTGGCTCATTATGACTTTGATACTCCTATTTATCAAGCTGAAGAAGAAGCATATGAGGATTGTGATCTTCTTGAGGAATTAGCAAGACTGTTGAAACAAGAGGAGAAGGTCATCCAACTGAATAAGGATTCGATTGAGGTGGTGAATATTGGCACATAAGAGGTAAGAAGAGAAGTTAAGATAGGGGCAGATCTCGAAGAAGGTATAAAGGTCAGATTGATCAAGCTACTCCGTGAGTATTCTGATATCTTCACTTGGTCTTATGAGGATATGCCTGGGTTGGATAGAGACATAGTGGTGCATCGACTACCACTCAAAGAAGGTTGTTCTCCTGTCAAGAAAAAGCTTCAAAAAACTCATCCTGAGATGTCCAAGAAGATCAAGGAGGAGGTCCAGAAGCAGTTGGACGCAAATTTCTTAAAAGTTATCAATTATTCGCCATGGATTGCAAATATTGTTCCTGTGCCCAAGAAAGATGGTAAAGTCAGGATGTGTGTGGATTATAGGGGTTTCAATAGGGCCAGCCCTAAAGACGATTTCCCTCTCCCACATATTGATGTGCTGGTCGATAATACTGCTCATTCCAAGGTGTTCTCGTTCATGGATGGATTTTCGGGTTACAATCAAATTAAGATGGCCCCGAAGGATATGGAGAAGACGACATTCATCACGCCTTGGGGAACCTTCTGCTATAAAGTGATGTCGTTTGGTTTGAAAAATGTCGGGGCAACATATCAGCGCGCCATGGTCACTCTCTTTCATTACTTGATTCACAAAGAGATTGAGCTATATGTAGACGATATGATTTCTAAGTCTGACACGGAAGAGGAACACCTTATTCATCTGGAAGAAAATTTCGGGAGACTGAGGCAGTTCTTGCTAAGGTTGAATCCGAATAAGTGCACCTTCGGGGTGAGATCCGGCAAGCTGTTGGGTTTTATTGTAAGTGAAAAAGGTATCGAGGTAGACCCGACCAAAGTCAAAGCGATACAGGAAATTCTTGAGCCAAGGACAAATAAGGAAGTACGTGGTTTCTTGGGATGGTTAAACTACATTTCCAGATTTATTTCTCATCTCACAGCCACCTGTGAACCTTTGTTCAAGTTGTTGAAGAAAAGTCAGACAATGAAATGGAATGAGGATTGTCAGAAGGCCTTTGACAAAATAAAAGAATATTTGCAAGAACCTCCGATACTCATGCCGCCAGTGGAAGGAAGGCCACTAATCATGTACTTAACTGGGTTGGAGACCTCAATGGGTTGTGTCCTCAGTTAACACGACGAGACAGGGAAGAAGGAACAGGCTATTTACTACTTGAGTAAGAAGTTTACAGAGTGCGAGTCGAGGTACTCATTGCTGGAAAAGACTTGTTATGCGCTTGCCTGGGCCGCCAAATGTTTGAGGCAATACATGTTAACTCACACCACCTACTTGATATCCAAAATGGATTCAATCAAGTACATTTTTTAGAAGCCAGCTCTTACAGGCAGGGTAGCCCGTTGGCAGATGATACTCACCGAATATGATATCTAATACACTACTCAAAAAGCAATTAAGGGTAGTGTACTGGCCGACCATCTTGCTCATCAGCCCGTGAATGATTACGAACCGATGAGGTTTGAATTTCCAGATGAGGAAATTGCGTATATTCGGGATTGTAACATACCGGACCCAGACGAAGGACCCGATCCGGGATCACGTTGGACGCTTGTTTTCGATTGTGCCTCTAATGCAATGGGCAACGACATAGGAGCTATTATCACTTCTCTTGAGGGATACCACATTCCTTTCACGACTCGTATCTGTTTTGGTTACACTAACAACATGGCCGAATATGAGGCTTGCATTTATGGCATTGAAGCGGCGATCGACCTGCGCATCAAATTTTTGAAAGTTTATGGGGATTCCAATCTTGTTATCAGCTAGATTAATGGAGATTGGGAGACTCGCCATCAGAACCTAATTCCGTATCGTGAGCATGTTATGAAGTTGATTCCGTACTTCGAAGAGATCACGTTTGAACACATTCCCAGAGAATAAAATAATCTAGCTGATGCACTGGTAACTTTGTCCTCCACGTTCAAGGTTAAGTGGGCTAATGAGGCACCTTCCATTACCATCAGAAGTTTGAGTGAGCCAGCTTTCTGTTTTGAGGATAGTTTGGAATCAGATGGTAATCCTTGGTTTTATGATGTTAAACGATATCTCGAAACACAAGAGTACCCTGAGGAGGAATCCATCACAAATAAGAAGTTCTTGAGAAGATTTTCAGCCAAGTTCTTTCTCAGTGGTGGTGTGTTGTACAGAAGGCATCATGACGGTTTACTGCTCAGATGTGTTGACAAGAAAGAAGCAGCTAGAATCATCGAGGAGATACATGAAGGTGATTTCGGGACCCATTCCAACGGGCACACCATGGCTAAAAAGATTTTGCGAGCAGGTTATTATTGGTCCACCATGGAGACTGACTGTTACAATCATGCACGGGTTTGCCACAAATGTCAAGTCTATGCTGATAAGGTGCATGTGCCGCCAGTACCTATGAATGTCTTGACTTACCCTTGGCCGTTTGTGATGTGGGGAATTGATATGATCGGCAAAATTGAACCGACTGCGTCCAACGGGCACCGTTTCATTCTGGTTGCTATCGATTATTTTACAAAATGGGTCGAAGCTGCATCCTATGCCAATGTCACCAAGCAAGTGGTAACTCGATTCATTAAGCACAACATTATCTATCGCTACGGAGTGCCTAAGAAGATTATTACTGATAATGGGTCTAATCTGAATAATAAGATGATGAAGGAGCTTTGTGAGTCCTTCAAAATCAAGCATCATAACTCTTCCCCATATAGACCAAAGATGAATGGCGCTGTCGAAGCAGCCAATAAGAATATCAAGAAAATTGTGCAGAAGATGGTGGTAACCTATAAAGATTGGCATGAGATGCTGCCTTTCGCTTTGCATGGTTATCGCACCACGGTGCGTACTTCGACTGGGGCAACCCCATCTTCATTGGTTTATGGCATGGAAGCAGTATTACCTGTAGAAGTCGAGATTCCTTCTCTTAGGGTCATGAGAGATGTTGAGCTGGATGAAAGTGAATGGGTACAGAATCCGCTGGATCAATTGGAACTTATTGATGAAAAGAGATTGACAGCCGTATGTCATGGCCAGGTATATCAGCAAAGGATGAGAAAAGCTTTTGATAAGAGGGTACAACCTCAGTGTTACAAACCGGGCGACCTTGTGCTCAAGAGGATAATTCTTCCCTAGGGAGATCTCAGGGGCAAGTGGGTTCCGACTTATGAAGGTCCTTTCATGGTCAGAAAAGTTTTCTCTGGAGGAGCGATGATGCTCACGACTATGGATGGAGAGTACTTCCCTCTCCCTGTGAATGCTGACGTAGTTAAAAAATACTTTTCATAAAAATAATAATAACCCGCTAAACTGAAAACCCGAAAGGGTGATTCAGGCAAAAGTTAAGGACTTAAAGCAAATGACTACGCTCAGCATGGGATCCTTTGTTTCTTTCCTTCGTTTTGTCACCTGGCATAAGCTCGAAGCTAACCCAATGATGATCTGTCTGAAAGCAGGAAGATGAGAGTCATCAGAGTCATACCAGAGTTGGGACTTGATGGATATTCACATTCACATTGCCATTTGTAAACACTTGTTTGCTTTGATTTTGCAATTACTTGCTTCCAATTGTAAATGCCTATTTCACAGGCTAATTTCTCAAAATCAATAGAATATCTTCTTTCAAGTATACGCATACCTTTCTTTTCTCTCTTTTTACTATTCTGTTTGCAAAAACGTCCAATATTTTTGATAAGCATGAGCATATAAACTTCGTGGCCCTTACATAGATATGATAATCTAAGTCATGGTTAGTTGATCATTTGAAATATGGATAACAAACATCACCACCGCTGTGCAGGGGCATGTTTGTTTCTCTGTTTGGTGGACTTCTCTTTCACTCTTTTAGGCATTCTGCCTTGCGGTTTTGTTTCACAGCTCTGGGCCGTTGGTAATGATCATAGGTCAGGGTAATATCAAGGTTACGGCAGGTCGACAGGACCGGTGAACCTGGTTGGGAACACTTCTTCCCCATAATGGCTTTTATTATGTTTCTTTGTCGTGCTCTCATGTGTCATCTTGATTGATTGTTTTAAGCATTGTCTGCATATAAGATTTTGTTTATAGCTGAATGTCAGTCTTGATGCGCTGAATGTTTTTGCCTAAATTTTTTTTTTTCATACGAAATCACTCTTTAATTATTTTCCGGGAATTTTGATACCAACTGTGTCAATTCTTTTGCATGACCAAGAACTTGGGGGAAGGAGTTTGGCTAAAAAACTGATCTACAGGCATTGTTTCAATCCCCAAACACTGGATATATAAGGGAGTTAGACCCTCGTTTACCCCTCTGAGCCTTCAAAGTAGGAGTTTTCTTTCTGTTTGAAAAAGAAAAAGAAACCTTTTTTTTAACCAGGGGCAGGGTAGATGTTCAGTTGATTTGCCCAAGCAGTCAAATTTCAGAAGGAATGTCCCATCTGAGAATCACTACACTTTATCTTTCACATCATAAGATCAAAGAATGTCAAAACCATGATTTTCATTTCCTCACAAAATTCTGAGGTCGAGATCGAATCGATACAATAATGGCTATCCCTCGCTGACCAAGGAATGAGGCTTTTGTTTTAAAAAAAAAGGAAAGAAAGAATGGAAAAGTTCAAAGACCTAAAGTCATATTGACTTGTTCAAAATGGAAAGCATGAATAAGAAAGAAACAAAAAGCCCCGCTAAGTCGAAACTCGAAAACAAGTCGCTTAGGCAAAAGTTAGGGCATCCCGCTGGACTCCCAAAATGGAAACTCAAAAGACTTTGTCCAGGCAAAAATTAGGGAAAAGAGAGCCTAAAATGCCAAAAACAAATATTCAATAAAACTTTCATAAAAAAGAAGAGGAACAATAATATCAACAACAAAAGCAGGTGAAGTTAAGCGACGATCATGTTGGAGGATTTTTCGTGATCACTCAGTCGTTATAAATATTTTTGAAAAATGAATGCTTGTGATAGGTCAACTGAACTTAGGACAGGAGAATATCACGAAGGGGATGGGCACCAAATAATTTGAGCCTTGAAAACTTTTTTTTTCAAAGGAACCTTGAACCAGGCCACGTTACAACCTCTAAAAAGTCCTAACTGAAACAGGGGTTTAACTCGAAAGCATACTACAACGGGATAATGTTTCCTAAACTCCCCAAATATGTGTTGCATAGTCGTGTTGGTATCTTATCACCCGCGTTTTGACTCGTTTTTCAAAAAGGGAAGGAAAAGTTTTAAAACCTTTTTGCACTCTAGCCAGTGATCCATTCACAACAGAGATGCGACACTTTGTTAAGTTCTTCAAGGTTTAAATAATCATCGCATCAGGTCTATCATTCTCAATAAACATTTTTCTGTTTGCAAAATAATTGTTTGACATCAAAAGAGTTTACACGTTGAACGCTTGTAAAGAGCTTAATGATGGTCAAGAAAGGAATGTTCGGCTTTCTTCTGTTTTGACAGAGCCCGTGTTTGATTAGGACTCTGCTGATCCCCTGTGATGTTTAGTTTCCCCAATAAAGTTTCCTTTCCCTGGTGAAGTTTCATTTCCGCAGCAAAGTTTTGTTACTCCAGGGATTTTCTTTCAAGAGCCTCGTTCCAAGACTTCAAGTTTGGATATGTCGCCTATCCCCAATGGAGTTGTTAAGCAAGAACCTACTTTATGAATAAGTTTCAACTCCCCTTTGAGATTGCCAATAGAGATCCCTCGTTTTGACCTCTCATTTCCCAGCCGACCTGTTGACCGGGGAATATTTATGTTAAGGATCTTCTCTTATTCCCCAGTAAAGTTTTGATACCGTGTGACTATCCGCAGGATTCATCCTTTGGTTGCGTTCCAAAAGAATATCTCTCCAGCAAGATAATCCTCAACAAAGTTCTATCTCCCTGGTGAGGTCCCATCTCTTCGGAAGGGCTTTGTTCCCCCAGCAAAGGTTTTCGTCCCTTTTCGGAAGCTGCAGTGTCAACCTGATCTTCTATAGGAATTTGCAATGTTTTTTTTGCAGTTCCTCTCAAGTGTTCGTGGCCCATTTTTACTGGTTGCCCTTCTTTTGTTCTCCGCAAAACTTCAACTCTTCAAAGGTTCCCTCTCTAGTGAATTCCCGTACTTTCTCCTCTCCTTTGGATTTTGAAATTTATTTTTGCAAGTCATGTCAGATCCTGACTCTTTGGTTATTGGCTTCTCAATTGGCCATTCCCTAGTGGAAGTCTTAAACATGCATCATTACATTGCATCTGCCAAAACGCGCAGCATTTCCATTATATGGAGCATTGCGCTATATAAAAAAGAATTCAAACATGCATCGGAACATAAGCCATTATTATTTCCGTCATCCCCAGTGTTTTGCTAATTTAATCCCCAGCGAGGTCTTCATCCTCGTTATCCACCCCATACCAATATCCTTCTGACATCAATCATCTTTTGTTTGAGCGTCTATTGTTGATTATAGTTCAGTTTCTCCTTGGCGCGGTCTTCTCGGGTTTAGTCTTCACTACCCTCTCCGGTTCATTCCAATGTCTATTGATGCACCTTTCGAATACCAGTTTCGTCCTGATTTTCGCTTTCAGCAGGTTTTTAGGTGTACACCCTAATCTCCTCGCTTTGGGTTGAGCTCAGAGTTTCGTCTCCTCACCTTGTGCATGAAATCCAGTTTCGTCCTGGTACTCATCTAGTTTAGTTTCGCCTAACTAGTTTTTGAGTCGAGTTTCGTCTCGTCTTTGTTTTCATACCTTGAACCTTTTGACGGTGATCGTTTACCGAGTGCAGTGTTCGTACTGCATCCCTGGCTTGAGATCAGTCTCCTTTGTTCCTTGGATGCTTCTATCCGTTTTCGTCACTGTTTATCCATTGATCTGAGACCAACAGGTGCTCTGAGAAACATGCACTCTCATCACTTCGCTGTGGGTCGAGTTTCGCCTCGTTACCCATGCGTGAAATCCAGTTTCATCCTGGTACTCATCTAGTCTAGTTTTGCCCAACTAGTTATTGAGTCGAGTTTCATCTCACTTTTTTTCCTTATTTCTGAGATTCTTTCAGCTCCTTCATACTGTCTATCTTAGTTGAGATCAGCAAGTTCTCCTAGAATCACGCACTCTAGCCATTTTGCTTTTGGGTCGAGCTCAAAGTCTCGTCTCCTCACCCGCGTACGTTTTCTGTTGCAGAGTTTAGTTGCGCCTATACTCTGTTGGTTGAGTTTTGTCTCACCCCTTTCTTTTGAAGCCCGGTTTTACCCTGGCACGTTTGTCCGAAAGTTTAGTTGCGCATATCCTTCTCTTGTTTTCATTCTGTCTTAACCTGCGTTACAGTTTCATTCTGACGCATGTCTTGGGAGGTTTTGTTTCCGTTTCTTTCAAGAATGTAAATTTTCGGGTTCTTTCGTATTCAAAGATCTTCAACTCTGAACGCTCGAAAGTTGTCACTCTTCTCACTTATCATGTTGAAGATATTTGAATAGGGGCAGCTATTGCACCCTAAAATTTACCCTCTTGATTTAGGATTATGTTTCATCATGAATATCATATTGCATTGCATTCATATATTATGATGGGATCAAAGCACTTTGGTTATCAAGTCTTCCTCAAGCTTTGAAGGTTATTTGCATTGACAAGTTGCTCAAGAAAAAATCTTATTATCTAAACCTCTGTATCTTTCAAGCTCAAAAGTTATTGCATATCTCAAGATGATTCATCCATCTCTTTGGATCATCAGAGGATTGAAGTTTGTGTGTTATTATAAGAAGAATCACTCTTTTGATTCACCAGTCAAATTAGGGTTTTGTTTGATCAAGGCTATTGGCCAATTTATAAGTCTTGATTTTGGGAGCTATGACATTTTCTTTGATATTTGAAAGGTCTTTGTACAAGAAATTGGTCAAGATGCCCAGAGGATTTGAAGTTTTGAGGATGACTCATCAGTCTCCTAATGTGTTGAACAAAACTAGGGTTTGAGATTTCATCAAGATTTCTTGATAACTTTGAAGTGAAACTTTGCACATGTCCTTTATATGTTTGGAAGATCATAGGTTTAAAGTTTTAATCATCATTTTTGAAGGGAAGTGGATCCATTGATTCAGAGGGGCAAAATGGTCATTTTGGTCAAGATCAGTCAAAGTCAAGGTTGACCAAGGGAATTTTTGGCCAACCATCAATTCAAGGATGTACTTTTCATATTTCAAGTCTATTTTGGTCATTGGATCAAAGAGATTGGAGTTTGGAATGAAACTTGTTCTTGAAGAAACCCTAAAAGTTTCTAATTTTGGAAAATAAGGGCTTAAGTTCAAAAATTCATATCTTATTCACCCTTAATCAAGAAAATGCAAATGAAATATGCTTGAAAAGCTAAGAGAATGATCTTTCATCTCCTTTTGGTCTCATATTCAAATTGGCAAGGAATCAAGAGTTATGGTCTTTTGAAGTTACAAGATTATAAGTCATTTTCCAAAAGTATTGAATTTAAAGCCAAATTTTGAGAACCTTAATGGATTAATTTGCAAAAACTCTAAACTAAGGTATTGTAGATCTTTCCAATACCTTTCCAAATTGTGCTCATTTGTGTCAAAGATCAAAAGTATGAGTAAGTTATGAACTTTGGAATTTTGAAGTTTCTTATTGAAATTTGGCAAATGTGCAAAATGGCCATTTCTTGCAAACTCAAGTTTTAGCCATTCCTCTTGCTTCTAATCAAGCCCATTGGTAATTTGTGACATGCTGAGGCCCATTACACTCACCATTTCGTGCCCATGTGCTTCATGAACTTGCTTGAATCAAAAAATACAAAACTTGCTCAAAATTGCCAATTCACCAACACTCTCTCATTTCAAGTAATCGTGGGCTGGCATTTTGAGCATGCATTTCTGACTTCATTTGGCTCACAAAATGCATAAAAGGCAGAAGAATGCACAAGCAAAACACATGATTCAATAAGCACTTCATTTTTGGCCAAAATTCCCAATCCTTCCCTCCAACGACTTTAAGGACAAACTTCCACTTCTATCCTTCTCTACAAACTCTATATAAGTGAAAGCAAGCAAAGAGAGAGAGGGAGAACGTGCCATTTGCAAGAATTCCAAATCTGATATTTTCCTCCTTCCTCTGCAACTTGATTCGAATCTCTCAATTCCTTGGTGTTTTCTTCAAAATTCTTGTGGATTCTGCTTCAGCAAAGCAAGTAGATCAAGCTAGCACCATTTGTTTGCATCTGGAGTGAAGGAGACATTAGATCACTTTTCGCCTTGAGGTAATGATTTCAAACTTCGATTCCTGAGATGCACTTGTTTATTGAGATGTTTGAGCTTGGATTCGTGTTCAGTGATGTTAATAGAATGTTTCTGAAGCTTTACAGCATTTAATTTGATGAATTATGCATGATTGGATGCTCTGAAACTCGCAATTCAGAATGTTTTTATTCATATTCATGACTTGATTGTGGACAATGTGATTGATGATTTGATTTGATTCGAATTGCTATGGATTCCTTGCCATGCTAGCTTTGATTTGCCTTTGATTTCATAAAAAAATGATGCAAAATTGAGCATGTTATGTTGATCTGAAAGTGAGACCTAAGCCTGAGAAGATGCGCGCGTTTTTGAACCATCCGGAGGTCGAAGATGATGTGGTGGCACATCATGATTGGTCTGTTTGAATTTTTTGGTTTATTTGAATTTTTGTTTTATTTGACATTTTGCTTAATTTTGTTTTCTGATCAAAACACATTCAAAAATCACAAAAAATTTACCATAGGTCAATTTTATGTTCTAGTATTTGTCATATTTTTTTAGATTTTTTTAAAAATAATTTGATTGGTTTAAAAAATTCATAGGTTTAATTAATTAACTGTTCAAGGTTTATTTTTATTTTAATAGTTCCTTTGATCTAAAAAATCCACAAAAAATATTCTAGACTCCTAAGATAATGTAAAAATTGATTCTGACTTTGGTTTATCATTTTCTTTATTTTTGATTTAAATTTTAATTTCAAAGGTCATTTATAATATTTGTTTGTTTGATTTTTATTTTAATAATTCCCTTAATCTAAAAAATCTCAAAAAAAATCATGTAATCTTGTTTTTAATCATAAAATCTGAATATATTTTTACTTTGACCTTTTTCATGATTTTTGGTTATGATTTGCATTTTCTTGCCCTTAAATAATAATTCAATTATTAATTATTTGATTTCTTATTTTTAATACTTTCCTTTTATCCAAAAAATTCACAAAAATTCAGGGATGTGTGTTTTTAGCCCTAATATTTGAATATAATTTTGGTTGGCCATTTTTCTGACTTTCTGATTTAAATATTATTTTGATATGTGAATATTTGTTAATTACATAATTGTTTGAATATAAATTTCTTTCTTGACTTTTCCTAATTCAAAAAATATGAAAAAATATATTTCCTGACATTTAGGGTTTCTTGATGATTGGCATGATCTTGATTTAATTTGTTTGAATTTTGATCTCACTTAATCAATATTTGAGATTAAAAGTCAAAATCTAGGGTTTTGTTGATTATGGTGCAAGTTTCATGTTCAAAATCTTTGTGCCTTGGACTTTATTGGGAATTCAGGTCTTGTTTATGGTTCATGAATGTGTTGGGAATTTAAAAACCATTTTTCTTAAATTATTTGACTTGGTTTGACATTTTTCCACATAATTTTGAAAACTTGTCTAGTTTGGTGGTTTTGCCAACTAGTCTTGAACTTTGAATTTCATTTGGTCTCCTCCTCAATCATTCATGAACTTAGAGCTTGCATTCTGACTTCTAAACACTTCCAAGATGTTAAGGTTTTTTTGGTTTGAATTATGGATCTTTATTTCTATTTTTTGATATGATTTTAAAGTGAAGGTACCCAATTATGATTGCATGACTTGTTGCAATTTGTTTGATGGCTAATGAGCTTGAGTGAGGCCTATAATTGGGAACCTAATGATCATGTTGGTTCTGATTGTCCATGTTAGCATCAAACCATTTTGACTCAATGTCCCATACTTGAATGTTTTGAACCTCGTAGTGCATTATCTAGGTTTCATCTCCTTTTGTATTCATAAAGTTTTGTTTGAATTAGCTATGCATGATTGAAATGTGTTTTCTACTGACTTTCATGGTCTTTGTTCATGTTATTCTCAAGCTCTTATGATCCTTGATTGACATTCAATTGTCAATTCAACATGGTGATAAAAAGGAGCAACATTCCCCTGCTTTTCTTGACCTAATCTGTGCATATGCTTGTTTCTTCTTGTTTATCATGTCTAAAGCCATCATGTTTGTTATCATTTTTCATCTTATGGAATACTAACTTGGTTGTTGAATGTGCGAGGTACTCTGAGAAAGTTGCCACTTTTGGCTTGAAGCTTTTTTCTGTTTCACTTTATTTGTGAAACACAATCTATTATACTGGCATTGTCTTTTGTGCTTGCCATGTTTGATGGTTTATGCAGGATATATATACATATGATTGTGAATGCCATACATTGCCCCTTGAACTTGTTCATATCTGATAGATTCCTGACTCAATTTGTTTACTGATGCCAGCTTGCTTGAATTTTCTCTTGGTTTCTTTTATTCTTGCTTGATTGCTACAGATAGTTATCTGTTTGGTATTGTACTACTTCCTTTCTCCCATTTTCATTTTGCATAATTCTCTGATTGCATGATGGGACCTCTGTTGCTGATATATGTCAGGAGGCCTTCTGGTTTTTGTCTGATGCATGTGTTGTGTTTAATTTTTGATCGATGAGTCACTCAATTTAGATATTGAGATCACGACTTTGCTCTCATTGCATTTCCCTATAGGATGTTTATTGCTTTTCTTCTTTAATTGTTGACCGATGAGTCACTCAATTTAGAAATTGAGATCACGACTTCGCTCTCATTGCATGTTCCCTATAGGATGTTTATTGCTTTTCTTCTTTAATTGTTGATCGATGAGTCACTCAATTTAGAAATTGAGATCACGACTTCGCTCTCATTGCATGTTCCCTATAGGATAGTTTTGTTGAGTTCCCTTTAACATGTAAATTAGGATAAGATTTTCCCTTTATCTTTAACCTTAGGGTCAACCATTGTATGATAACACTAGGGATAGTGATAGGCTAGTTTCCCTTAGTTGTTTTTTTCTTTCTTTGCATTCTTGCATCTTAAAACAAAAATTTGTTTCTTGGCAAATCATAAGACATTTCTAATGAACCCAAACTCTTCTTCAAAGTAAAAGATACAAACCAATCTTACTTTGTCTATGTTATCTTTAAGCCGATGTTTCGCCATCACACATGTTTGTTATCCTACCTTGATCCTCAATATCATTTTTAGGTGTGATGTTTCACCATACGTTTTATTGATGTTTCACCATCTTTGCCATGATTTCTTTGTTATCCTTTAGCCGATGTTTCGCCATTGCACATTTGTTTGAAGTCGATGTTTCGCCATCGCTCATGTTTGTTATCCTACCTTGATCCTTAATATCATTTTTAGGTGTGATGTTTTGTAATCCGTTTTATTATTTGATGTTTCGCCATCTTTGCCATATTATCTTTTAGCCGATGTGTCGCCATCGCACATTTGTTTGAAGCCAATGATTCTCCATTGCACATGTTTGTTATCTTACCTTGATCCTCAATATCATTGTTAGGTGTGATGTTTTGCCATCCGTTTTATCATTTGATGTTTCGCCATCTCTGCCATGTTATCTTTTAGCCGATGTTTCGCCATCGCACATTTGCTTGAAGCCGATGTTTCACCATCGCACATGTTTGTTATCCTACCTTGATCCTCAATATCATTGTTAGGTGTGATGTTTCACCATCCGTTTTATTGATGTTTCGCCATCTTTGACATGTTACTTTGTTATTATTTAGTCGATGTTCAATCACCTCATTTGTTTGTTGTTTCATTCGATGTTTTACGATCTTGACTATCTTTGTTTGTCTTAATTAAAAAACACAAACCAACCAAAACATGTAAGCCGAACTACGGCTGCTCTGATTCCTTAAAAGGGATACGTAGGCATTAGGGTAGGGCCCAACCGAGCATAACTTTTATTTTCCCTACATTATTTTATTTTTCTTTTGCATGCATTCCCTTTTCAGTTTTAAGCCATAGACATAGGATTTGACCACACCCATTTAGATTAGACAACAAGAGTGGATACCGTAGAGTACTACGGGCGTGTGGGGTGCTAATACCTTCCCCTCGCGTAACAGACTCCCTTACCCGATCTCTCGGTCGAAAGACCGTGATTTCTCCCTTTTCAGGTTTTCTCGATGTCCACCTTTCCCTCTAGGAGGGATAAAAGACGTTTGGTGGCGACTTCATTGATGTTTCATTAACATCCAGATGACGGGTTCCGGCTGTGTAGTTTTAGAAATGTACTGCTAATCTGGGTTTGTTTTATAGAAAATCAAATGATTACAGCTTAGTAGGATATTGTGACGCTGACTTTGCTGGAGACAGAGTAGAACATAAAAGAACTTCTGGAAGCTGCCAGTTTTTGGGAGAAAATATGATCTCATGGTACAGCAAAAGACAGTCCACAATAGCACTATCAACAGCCGAAGCTGAATACATAGCAGCTGCTGGATGTAGCACGCAAATGCTCTAGATGAAAAGTCAACTTGAAGAGTTCAACATATTTGAGAGTAACATTCCTATCCTCTGTGACAATACTTCTGCTATTTGTCTCAGTAAAAATCCAATTTTGCATTCTAGGGCTAAGCATATAGAAATAAAACATCATTTTATTAGGGACTATATTCAGAAAGGGATTATGAACTTAAAATTCATTGACACAGACCATCAATCGGCTGATGTCTTTACAAAACCCCTTTCTGAAGATAGGTTTAACTTCATTCTAAAACATCTCAGCATGAAGCTATGCCCAGAATAAATTGTTTTATTTATATATCTTAACCTAGAGAACTTTGTTATTTTCTATGAACTACTGATCAACCTGCCTTCAGAGTTTTAGAAGTACAAATTGCATCAGAATCTATCCATAAAGATCTGAGCGTTTCATTTCAAGGATAGAAACTTGCTGTTCATATAATCAAACAATTGTCATCCATTCATCAGCTACTTTCTGAGGCTGAACACGCGTTCACTTTTCCAAAAGGTCAAAAGCGCTGATTGGGTGCATTGAGACACACGTCATGGGTAACCGTTCCAGTATCTTTCTGAATCCCCTAATTTCAGCTATCATTAATGCTTATAATCATGACTAATTATTTCTCTCTCTCTTACTGTTTATGCTTTCAAGAAAAACTATTTAAACTCAAATCTCACTTTTTACAATCACTTCTTTTTACTCTCTAAATACTTTCAATCGTTTCAAGTTCGCTTTTTCAAAAAACCCCTTTCACCTTCCTCAAATCTTGTGTGAATAATGGCTTCTTCAAGCGTCCAAAACATCAGTACTCAGGAATCTGCTTCAATGGAACAGTACGAAGAACCTTACAGAACGCTACTCACTCCCATTGATAATATGGAAGTTCTTTCAGAACTGATTATTGACTCTGAAAGCATGCAAGAAAACGGCTTCAATCTGTATGAAGAATTTAATGCTCAAGGTTGGAACAAATACTTTAATCGTCTTCTGGGGCCAAAATTTCCAATTCTTGTCAAAGAATATGCTTCTTCTTCAAATCATCAAGTTACCTCGTATTTCATGGGGAAGAAAATAGTCATTACAGAAGACCTAATTTCAAAGCTTATTGGTTACAATGGTGGAGGTGTCAGATGTATTGACATGGCTGAGAGATGCTCTGACGTAGGCTCTATTGCAAGGGAAATATTTACTCTTTGACTTCCCTCCATCAAAATCAGAGATCTGAAGGATCACCACATAATTTGGGCAAAAATTATTCTGGGGTGTATCAACCACAGGAAGCCAACTAGGTCTCCTGATTATATAAACATTGATCAGCAGTTTCTGATCTATTTCATTGCCAAAAGGACTAAGGTAAACCTCCCACACTTGTTGTTTAATCATCTTAGAACTAGTGTGAAGGAAATAAGAGAAGATGAATAAACCAAAAGGGACTGGATACCCTTAGGAAGACTCATATCAGATATTCTAACAGAGAATAGGCTGATAGAGCATTTGACTGAAGCCCAAGAAATCAGCACTCTAGAAGCAACCGTTGGGAAGCCCCTGAACGCAAAAAATCTGAAGAAGATGAAAATCATTGAGCATATCAAGAAGGAACCTTCTATTACTTCTCATGCAACCATCACTTCAAGGAGGATACCTCTGGATGATTTTCCTCTATTTTCTGATATTGACTCAAAGCCAGAAATAATAGTCAGATATATGGATGCTTGCAAGGAAGATGGTACTGCACCAGAAATCAATATCCAGGACTTGCATCAGGATGCTCCAGAAGTTGTTTTGAAGATGACCAAGAAGAGGAAAGCTGCAGCAGAAGGACCATCTCAGAGGTCTCCAAAAGCTGCCAAAAAGAAAGGTAATCCTTCCTCTATTTCTGTTTTAGAATCAATAAATATATCAACATCTGAAACCATAACTACTCAACCAGAAAATACAACCCCACAAACATTTGAAGACTTTGACATAGGGTTTGATCCATCAGAAACTCTAAGTCTGAATAAAACTCACTCCTTTCCTCATAATCCAAATCCTGAACAAACCCAACCAGAACTTGCCAAAGTTCTGTCTGAAATTGATTCTTTTGACCAAGAAGCTCCCGTAACATAAAATCCAATTTCTCAACTCCCTGAAAATCCAAACTCTGATACCACACCAGAAATTCCGCAACCTCACTCTCCACAACAAGATATTCCTCATCCACAATCACCTTAACCTGATTTACAACAACCAGAAGCTCAACCTTCTGAGAATCAATCTTCTTCTATCCATGAACCAAAACCTCACCATGTTTTAACAAACCAATCTGAAGAACCTCATTAAGATTATGATACAATCCCAATACCTGGAATCACGAAACCACTTGCTATTCACATGCCTCTCACCATCCACGACATTCCAGAAATTCCTTCTTCTCTGGAATCCACACCACGAAACTCCCCTACCAGTCCAATCATCATACCTGACTCTCCCACTCCTTCACCTAATAGCAGTCCAACTGACAACGTAAGACTTGTCATTGGTCCAATAACGCTGGAAAGACTAGCTGCTATCTCTCACAAAACTGCCATTCCCAAACCTAAACCAAATGAAACCACATCAGATGTTGGTACAAGTGTGTTGATTTTTGAAACAGGAATAAAGGAATGGATAAATTCTTTGAAGTATGCTAGTCAAGAGATGACTAATCCTGCTGCCTCTGATCATGTAAGGACAAAATTCAGAAACTGGCTGAGTTCTGAAACACTGAAGCTGAAGGAACAAAGTTATGAACAGGTTCAACAGAACTTTAGTGCTAAGCTAAAGCCTTTTGAAGACCAAGTTCTGAGCCATATTCTCAAGAAAGATATTCTCCCTCTAGATAATGCTCCCTGGACAGAGCATCATCCCTCAGATGAAGTTCAACCAGAATCAGAAAGTCTCTCCCTGACTGCTGCTCCAGAAGAGATGATCACAGCAGAGGAAATGGTTCACTGTGAACAAGCTGCAGGATGCTCTGAGCAAAGTCCAACTCCTGAAGAAACTCCAGCACCTTCCTTAGTCATGCAAACTCTGGAAGATTTGAAGAAAGAAAATGCTCTTATCCATGCAAGGTTGGATAAGAAGGAGGACACAAACAAAGAAATTAAAAGCATTTTGGGCAAGCAAGAGGAGTCTAATACTCAAATCAAGAGCTTGCTGGAAGCTTTGTTCACACGTCTTCCTCCTCCTTCTTATCTCTTTTTGTTTTAAATCTGTAACGCTTAATTTTTTATGTTTTCTATTTTGGAACTTATCATTGCCTCTTGTTTTTAATATAATTCAACTATTTTGGCTCTGATTATATTTCCTTTTTGATAACTGACAAAAAGGGGGAGAAAGTAAGATATTTTCAATAACGGTTTACCAAGACAAAAGTCTCAAACATTCCGAATTACTTAACCTCTATCTTCTGAAAAGCTTGAACATGTACAAACTCTGATGAAAGATGCAGCTAAACTTTGATGCTCAAGGAACTTAAAGGAAGTAATCAACTCAGGGGGAGTTTCTCTTAAACCTTTTATTCTTTATTTTTAATTGAAAAATCTAGTTTTTGTCATCATCAAAAAGGGAGAGATTGTTAGAACATAGTTTGATTCTACAACCCTTGGTTAGAGTTTTGATGATAACAAATACAAAGAATAAATAATACAAAGAACAAATATGCACCTTAAAAATTAAGTTTTATGTATGCAGAAGTTCTGATCATATCAACATCAAAAGATAAGCCATAAGAGCTATACGCTGAAGCAATCAAAACATGTGCTGAAGATTGATGACCAGAACCTGTGCTTAATCAAAGTAAACTCTACCTCTGAACAAGAACATACAAATCCAAGTCATCAGTATTCTGAAGCGTCATCAGCAGGTAAGGAGATAAGATTCTGAAGCGTTACTGATCATTCAAGACAGCATCAATTCCAACGGCTTCTTTCAAATAGGATCTTCTCCAAATGGAAAGTGTGTTAATGACATTAAACATGCTTTATGATCAACGTCATTCCACTGCCTATATAAACAAAGTCAGCTTTCAAAATCAATAACGATTTTTCCATCTTACCACTCACGCATATTCAAAGTTGCAAGCAATATTCTTTATATTTCCAAGCTATAATCCTGTGTAATTTATTACAGTTGTGATAAACAGTTTTTGTTAGAAAAACAACAACACATATCTTGTATAATTATATTGAAACAATGTTCCTTGATAATAACCAGACTGTGGTTGTACTCAAGAAGACTTTAACAATTGTTAAAGTAGCTTTTGTAATCTTTTAAGATTAGTGGATTAAGACCTCGTTGGAGAGAGGCGAAATCACCTTGACGAGTGGACTGGAGTAGTTTGAGATCAAATGAACCAGGATAAAAATACTGAGTCATTGAGCTTTTAGATTTCAAGTTTTCAATTCAACCCCCCCTTCTTGTGTTTTTCACATCTTCATGTCTTGCATGTCCTACAAATGGGCCGCCATAGTGTAGAAACTATATGTGTCGAAACAAACTTTCCAAGGGAAATACTATCCATTCAAAGTAGGAATCAAGCTTTCTCAAAAGAAATTAAATGCCTAATCGAAACAGGAATCAAGCTTACATGCAGGTAGTCATCAAGACAAACCTGCAGAGGCCCTTGCTCAATCAAAGCAGGCATGCAGTTAAACATTGCATTATGAATCAAGCAAACATGTAAGGCCAATGGTGCAATCGAATCTTGCATGCAGGAGGTCCCTTCCTTGCCCAAACGAGGCTTGTATAAAGATATGCGCTGCCTTTGTGAATTGAAAGCAAGTTGTTTCAAAGGGAGACTTTTCCTAGTCAGAGCTAGCTTGAAGATAGCCAATGCCCTGTGGGTGCTAATATAAATTCTATCCATAGGGAATCTTTTGCTTTGTGTATTATAGCATGGTGGGAGCCCCTTGCTTTATGGATCGAAGCATGCAGGAAAGAGGTAATTGCTCAATCAAAGGCTGCATGCAGATAGCCACTTCTTTGTGAATCAAAGCAAGCATGTCAGGGGCCAATGCTCAATCAAAGGATGTAAGACAAGCTTGCATCGAAAGAGGCCAAAAACGCAATCGAAGGATGTGAAATCGAAGCAGACATGCTCTTCTTTAATTTGATGCTTGAAAGCCCACTTGTACTTGTGCAAATTTGACCTTTTGAAAATCCTTGTAAGGAAATGCCTTGAGAAATGAGAGGGAAAATTTTAGGGTACAACACCACATACCTTTAATTGCTAGAAACCCTCATATAAGCAAATCCCTAATTTTCCTCTTAAGTTCTCGAACTGATTATCATCCAAATCCTCAGTGAAAATGTTAGCCAATTGCAATTTAGTGGCTACATGTTCTAAGGCAACAATCTTTTCTTCAACAAGTTCTCTTATGAAATGGTGGCGGATATCAATGTGTTTAATCTTGCTATGTTGAATAGGATTTTTTGATATGTTTATAGAACTTAGATTGTCACATAATAATGTCATGACATCTTGTTTGATATTATATTCTGTTAGCATTTGTTTCATCCAAACCAATTGAGAACAACTGCTTCCCGGAACAATATACTCAGCTTATGCAGTGGACAGAGACACACAATTTTACTTCTTATTGAACTAAGATATGAGATTATTTCCCAGAGAGAAGCATCCTCCTGATGTACTTTTCTATCATCAGCACTTCCTGCCCAATCAACATCACAATAACCAATTAAGGCAGAATTAGATCCATGAGAGTATAGCATACCATAGTCACTTGTCCCATTCACATATTTAAGAATTCTCTTCACATGGTTGGAATGTATAACTTTAGGATCAACTTGATATCTTGCACACATCCTTACAACAAAGGCAATGTCAGGTCTTCTAGTTGTGAGATATAGAAGACTGCCTATCATACTTCAGTAAAGACTTTAATCCATACTTACTCCTTTTTCATCTTTAGACAAATTCAGATGTGTGGGAGCAGGAGTTCTTTTATGACTGGAATTTTCCATCCCAAACTTCTTTACTATATTCTTAGCATACTTGCTCTGAGATAAAAATATGGAATCTTCCATTTGTTTAACTTGCAGACCAAGAAAACAGGTTAAAATTCACCAACAAGGCTCATCTCAAATTATGACTGCATTTGCTTGACAAAATGTTGAACCATCTCATTTGACATCGCACCAAACACAATGTCATAAAGATAAATCTATGCAATCATGATCTTCCCTTCTTCTTCCTTGACAAAAAGAGTTTTGGCTATGCCTCATTTTCTGTATCCTTTCTCACCAAGAAATTTTGTCAATCTCTCATACCATGCTCTTGGAGCTTGCTTTAATCCATACAGAGCTTTCTTCAGTTTGTAAACATGTTTAGGAAAACTTGGATCAACAAATCCCTTTGGTTGTTCCACATAAACTTCTTCATTCAGATATCCATTTAAGAAGACACTTTTTACATCCATTTGAAACAATTTAAATTTCAGTATGCATGCAACTCCCAAGAGTAGTCTGATTGATTCAAGTCTGGCCACAGGAGCAAAGGTTTCATCAAAGTCAACTCCTTCAATTTGAGTGTATCCTTGTGCAACTAGCCTTGCCTTATTTCTAATGACCACCCCTTTTTCATCAGATTTATTCTTGTACACCCATTTAGTGCCAATCACATTTGTCCCTTCAGGTCTTGGAACTAGATCCCAAACTTCATTTCTACTGAGTTGTTCTAGCTCTTCCTGCATAGAATTAATCCATAACTCATCAGCTAGGGCCTCTTTGAAATTCTTAGGTTCAATTTTTGACACAAAGCAAGAGTTTGATATCCCATATCTTTATCTGGTAGTAACTCCTTTATTTAGATCTCCTACGATAAGCTCCTTAGGATGATCTCTTGGGTTTTAATTGAAGGTCCTTTATTGAGATGACTAGGCTCAGGATCTTCTTGAGGTGGATTAGAATAAATACTTCTGTCATTTGATTCTATTGGAATATCAGACAAAGATATTATAACATCTTCTAAGACATCTTCTAAGACATCTTCTTCAACATTCCATCCTCTATCATTAATAATAACATTTATTCACTCCATCATAGCTTTGGTTCTGGAGTTAAAAAATCTGTAGGCTCTTCTATTTGTAGAGTAACCCAGGAATATTCCTTCATCACTCTTCAGATCCATCTTCCTCCTTTGTTCACGATCAACTAAGATGTAGCATTTACTTCCAAAAACATGAAAGTATTTGACAGTAGGTTTTCTTCCCCTCCATATTTCATACAAGGTGGATGAGGTGCCTTTCCTTAGAGTGACTCTATTATGGATATAACATGCAATATTCATAGCTTCAACCTAAAAGTGGTAGGTTAACTTCTTAGCATGAATCATGGCTCTGGAAGATTCTTGAAGGGTTCTGTTTTTGTGTTCCATAATCCAATTTTGTTTAGGAGTAACGGGAGAAAAGAATTCATGGCTGATTCCTTCAGAAGAGAAAAAGTCAGCAAATTTATTTTTCTCAAATTCCTTTCCATGTTCACTTCTGATTCTGATGACATGACTATCTTTTTCCCTTTGAAGTTTTTGACAGAGATCTCTAAACACTTCAAAAGTTTCTGATTTTTCTCTAATAAAACTTATCCATGTGTATTTAGAGAAGTCATTTACAACAACATAGGCATACTTTTTTCCACTAAGACTTTCAACCTACATAGGTCCCATCAAGTCCATGTGAAGAAGTTCCAAAACTTTTGATGTAGTAAGATGTTGGATCTTCTGATGTGACATCTTAGTTTGCTTTCTAATCTGGCAGTCACCAGATACTCTTCCTTCTTCTATCTTGAGCTTAGGAATACCTCTCACTACTTCTACAGATATAATTCTTGTCATACCTTTCAGATGCAAGTGCCCCAATTTTTGATGCCATAGTTTAACTTCATTCTCTTTGGCTAAAACACATGTTGAGGAGAAGTTCAACTCTTGAGGAACCCATAAATAACAGTTGTCTTTAGATCTGATTCCTTTCATAATAACTTCATTCTTTTCATTACAAACAAGACATTCTTCCTTGGTGAAGTTAACTTTGAATCCTTGATCACAAATTGGCGTATACATCATCAAGCTTAGGGACTCATGAACATTCCATCTTGCCAACACCTTTAATTTCTCCTTTTGCTCCATCACCAAAAGTCATATAACTGGTGGAATGAAATTTGACATCTACCAACAGATTCTTGAAACTTGTCATGTGTCTAGAATAACCACTATCAAAGTACCAATCATCTTTGGTTGATACTCTGAGAGAGGTATGAGCTATGAAACTAGCAACATTAGACTTGGGAACCCACCGTTTCTTATTTTTTCTATTTTGGGGAATCTTATCAGTCTTGGGAGGAGGAGTAGTCTTAGGGTACCCATACAACTTGAAACAGAAGGGCCTTATATGACCAATCCTTCCACAATGATGACATCTCCAGGGCTGGGAATTCTCTCTAGTGTGATTAAACTTTTTCATGCCATGATGTTTTCCATGATGTCCTTTCTTTCCATGATGTTTAGATATTTGATTCGACATCCTTGGTTTAGACTTCGCATGAGTGGAATCTAATGAAGGTTCTTTAAAATTTGGTTACTTTTTCTCATTAAACCCTAGACCACTCTTGTCTCCTGTCACTCTTCCTGCTTGAACAATTTCATCTAATATGTCAGATCCCTTATTCAAAATCTTGAGAGATTTGACCATTCTATCAAGGTTTGAGTTCAAGTAAGTCACTTCATTTTCCAGATTAGAAATAGTTTTTAAATGCTCTAATGTGACCAAAGCCTTCACATTCATGACATTGTATTCCCTTCCCTTGAGTAGATTTTTTTCAGCCCTTTTTCTTCCAAACTCATTTGACTTATGGATGTAAGATGAGATGTTCTTGACATTTGATCTTTGGTTCCTATCCATTCTTTTTATCACTTTGTTAAACTATATTCCAAGCATAGCTAAAGCATTTGATATTCCTCCATCTGTATCCAGATCACAGTCCTCCTCTTCATCTTCAGTATTTGATACAAAGGCTATGCTTTTGTTCTTCTTTTCAGATCTTTCATTGATGGTTAATTCAAATGTCAGAAGGGATCCAACAAGTTCATCCACTTTCATTTTGTCAATGTCTTGATCTTCTTATATAGCAGTCACTTTCATATCAAATCTCTTGGGAAGAGACCTGAGCATCTTTCTCACCAATTTATCTTCAAGTATTTTCTCTCCTAAAGCACTGGATACATTAGCAATTTCAAGAATTTTCATATGGAAGTCATTAATACTTTCATCATCCTTCATTCTTAAACTCTCAAATATTATGGTGATCAACTGAAGTCTTGACATCTTAACTTTGGATGTGCCTTCATGAGTAGATTGAAGAATTCCCCATGCATCCTTAGCTACTTCATAAATGTTCACTAATCTGAAAATATTCTTGTCAATTCCATTGAATATAGCATTCAAGGCTTCAGAATTTCCAAGATAAATTTCATCTTCTTCTTTAGACCAATCTTCTTCTGGTTTTAACTCAGAAGTAGGTTCTCCATTTTCTCCCAATTTGACAGGGTGTTTCCATCCTTTTAAAACAGCTTTCCAAGCTCTACTGTCCAAAGACTTTAAGAAGGCAACCATACGTGGTTTTCAATAGTCATAATTACTTCCATCCATAATGGGTGGTTTGTTCACAAATACTCCTTCCTTGTCCATAGTACCAGAAAGTATCTTCCCTGGATCTCACCCAGATATAAAGCAAGATGCCTACTCTAATACCAATTTAAATTTTGGTATCAGATATGTGATGTCAAAGGAGATGCCATGACACAAATATTTGAGGACAAAGTAAAGTGTAACAATAATAAAAGCAGTAAAAACACAAGGGATTATTAACCCAGTTCAGTGTATAACAACACCTACTCTGGGGGCTACCAAGCTAGGGACAAGTCCAATAAATAATACCAACTCATAGACCCTCAGTAAATAACCAGTTTATGATCTAATCACTTAATAATTACCCGTATTATACTTCTACCTAAGACACTCCTAGGTATGAGGCCCTCCTCAAATCCCTTCAATCATATATAGTGAAGAAACAACAAAATTAATAAGTTTTAAAGACTTCAATCATTCAATGCTTAAAAGCTTATGAATGATACATAATTAACAACCCAAATAACAACTCAAGTATTAAATCAATACTAGAGTGTTTTACAATTAAAAGACTTAGACTTCTAAAACAGAAAGAAAGTATTCTTCTTCAAAAGTTGCAGTTCAATGAATAAGGAAGCAGGTCCTTATATATGTGCAGCAGTGAGCTTGGGCTGAAACTCAAATATTTCAATCTTTTGAATATTTCCATGAAAACAGGCCAAGATATTATCCATAAAGATAATTCAAATAAAAAATATTCCTCCATATCTTTCGCAGCCTATGAGTCACAAATCCTGAATTATGGCGTGCATGAAAACAAAAAACAAAAAACTTAAACTGATACTGGGCTGAGTTCAATTCAGGAGGTAGATGTCAATACATCTTCTTTGACATCATTCAAAACAGTTTGCTTCAAATGTTAATACATTTAGCAAAACATTATCAGATCATTATTTTACCAAAATTGCTGCCAACAAACACTTACAGTCGTAACCGGCAAAAAAAATACGAGAGTCGCCACCACTACTTATTTGTCCTAAGGACGAGAAAGGAACTGAAAAACCCTAAGTGTGTAGAGATTACTTGATTCGCTAGTTGATTAGATAAAGGGAAGGTGTTAGACACCCTTTATCTCCCTTATACTCAAGAGAACCCTCTTTAACTTTAGGAATCTAACGGGAATATTTTCTATTTAACTATATTATCAAATGATAAAGCAAGGGAAAAATTAGTTTTTTAATTAGTTAACTCGCCTTAGTTTTTGAACTGTGTGCCAACGTATCCTCTTGAAAAGAAATCAGAATTCTTCGTAGTTCGAAGTGTTTGGTTGGTGTTTTAAAAAAAATATTATGTTAAGTTGCTCCCGAATGGTGTTTCAACTTGCCTGGATTTGAAAATTATGTGATGGTAGTCAATGTTTTTATCCAAGTAGAAAGAAACCTGACGATTCTTTATTGAAAATAGTCTTGAGTTTTGATTAGGTTAGTAAAAAATGGTTTTTGAATTGATTAGCTGTTTTGAACTTGATTTGGTTTTTAGAGAAAAAAAGTTTGATAATTAGAAGTAAAATATACATAAGTAAATGTCATATCCCATATTTCATAAACATGAGCATAGTTGAAATATTATAAGGATTTGGTTAGAATGAAATTAGATAGAGAGATTAGTAGAGGAGCCATAAGAATGGAACTTTAATAGATTGGAATAAGCCTTCAAGGCATTATAGTCATTTAATATCTTAATGAAATACATAAGGGTTGTTTGGTTGAAGTTCTAAATCTCATTCTTTGTCAAATTCATAATTTGGGAGAGAAGTATAGAGTGAAACATGAATTGGAGAGGAAGAGGAAGAAAGTTGGTTCAAGATCATCACCATCATGCATGTGTAAAGCTTTGGAATTTAGGATGAAAAAACTATGATCAAGGTGAAGAAAAAGGCTTTAATCACCTCTATTTCTCATCATCAATTCAGAATCTTCAACATCATCTTCATCAAGTTCACATTTTGAGGCGAGTTCCAATAGATAGAAACTTGGGGTAGGATTTAGGAATAATGCATGATATGGGTTTTATAGTGTGATTAAATCATTGCATGCTTGATTAATTGCTGTAAAATGTGTTCTTTTGATGTCTTGTATGTCTTGGAATAATGATACTTGATGGGGTTCAGATTGGGATGGATTGGATGAGTTAGAACACTTTTGGGACTGGTTTTATGCAGGAAATATGTCATTTTTGACTCTGCTTCAGTGGTAAATTGATTTACCTAGTTGGTAAATTGATTTCCCTTTTTTAAAATTTCGTTTGATACTCTGATTTAGTGTTAAATCGATTTACCTAAGATGTAAATCATTTCCCCCTGACCTAAAAGTGACTTTTGTTGTTTCGACCATAACTTGAGTTCTACAACTCAAAACAGAGCACGGTCGGAAGCGTCAGAAATATCTTTTGATGCTCCTTATGAATATGCTTATATATCATGCTTTTAGTTTAGATATAAAATATGGTAAGTGAATTTCTAATTGTATGATATGATCACTTTTATGTTATACTTCTATGTATGCTTGAATAAATGCATTGTGTTGACAAACATTGTGATGTGATCATTTGCTTTCTTATTACTTTCCGTTTGTTCCGGTTAAACATTCGGTGATGTTGCCTGTGTGGCTTGATGCATGTTATGGTTAGATGTATGCTTGAATTGAAGTAGGTCTAGGCTACTAGGTATTAAATCACTTATGACAGGTACTACCATTGTGATGTGCAAGTGAGGATCTGCAGGGCATTTACCACTTGGTAACTCATTAGCGTTCTTGGTATGTCATACGCACCTGAGACACCATTACGATGTGAAAGTGAGGATCTATAAGGCATTCCCATTTGGTAACTCATTGGCGTGCTTGGTATGGCGAGTTAGTGATACCATGTAGGCAATATCACTTCGGGTACTTGCCTATAATGGTGCCAAGTAGGATATAACACTAGGATTTCGCCCTATGGGCTTGTGCTGTCGATAAGGTGTGGTTTACACTTGGTAACTCACATGTGTTTGGATGGTTGGCAGGGTCGTGGCACCTCTTAGGAAATGTCATTATGGTAACTTGTCATAGATGAAATTCCACTTAGGGCTTATCCAACTCATATAGTGGTGTGCATGTGCAAGTCTCTTGACGCAATGCACTTGGGTCACTCACTGAGGGTGTGGTTGCATGGGCCTCCATAGCAGGCATGTAAAGTACTTCTAGATTCCCCGTACATGGGTACGGGTTTGCATACTTGTTTGTGTTTGGTTATGTGCTTGATGTTATCACATTGTTTAGTTAAGAGACTTCCAATGGTGATGTTACCTCTTTTATGTGTATGTTTGTACCAGACTATGAGGAAACCCTAGATACTCGAAGGATTTGTTTGGATTTTATGTAACCTGTAGAACCAAGTGAACCCATAAGATAGGGGGACTCACTGAGTTTTAGTAATCTCACCCCAATCCTCTTATCATTTTTCAGGCACAAGTTTTAGGTAGAAGAATTTCTAGATGAACGATATTAAAGTCTGCTGGTGAGCAGATGGCAGGAAGATCTGATCAAATCTTATCTTTCCATTGTGTATTGGTGTAGACAAGCTAATTGTATACTTTAGTTTAAGACTTGAATTGTATATGATTTTAATTTCTTGTCTTTTTCAACTTTTGTATGTTTCTATGTACCATTTATAGCATCACTACATATTATTCTAGACATATATGTAAGGGATGTTACAATTGGTATTAGAGCAAGTCGATTCTTGTACCTACCATGAAACATCACTAGAAATTATCTTCTCCCTCACATGTGTGTGATGCTAGCCTGATTTCTACTATCATAGTATTCAGTCGTTGAGCCTGATCACCTCACTGACTGCATATGTGATGGATATGATCACGGTGAAGCCACCACGAGGATGTGTAAGATTCAAAGTGACTCGAGCTAAAGTGGTAGAAATCAGTTAAGTGGAGGGAATGTTGGGATTGTCAGGCATAAGTGGAGCAGTTGAGACTGAATAGTTGACAACCCAACTTTCGTGGTGAGATTTAAGACAACTGGAGTTCCCAAGGTTTCGATTAGACGAAGTGAACTTTCTCTGGGTCCCTGTAGCAGTGAAGGAAACTCACGAAGCACCTGAGAAGGAATGTAGTAAGGGAATTCAGTAATGGAGCTAGACTTAAAGTCAGTAGAATTCATTACTCAGTCCCGGTACCAGTAGCATTTATGAGTAGAGGACAAGTTGGATGGAAAACTTTTGGGAGTTTAGACAGAGAGATCAAAATTTTATGATTATCCTGGCATGGGCAGTACTTGGATGAATAAGAGGCTAGGCTCTTCCCAATATGGTATACCTTAAACTGTGAGTAGTTGCCTAGTAAAGTATTGATAGAATGTGCAAATGTGGTGATCGATAAGTGCCAAATTGTGTTGTTTTTTATAGTGAATAATTGACAATTATTGACTTTATTCTTTTGGTTTTTACATTAAAACTCTAACTTTAGTGTAAATAATAGTTCAATAATTTATTTTTGTAAATATTTTATTGTTTTATAGTTTTTTTAAATCTATTTTGTAGGTATTTATGCATGGTTGAAGCATTGAGCAATAAGAGCCAAAGGCATAGCTTCAGAGAGGAGATTTTGAATAATCCATCAAAGAATAAGGCTCAAATCAAAGAAGAGGAAATCATTAATTTCATTGATGTTTAGTCATTGTTATATAAACCATTGAATAAGCTTTCCAATTCTTTAAACCGTGCGTAAATCGGAGTTACAGTTCTCAAGTTATGACGAAAGCAAGTGATGAATTTTTTCGACACATCAGGTTTGGCGCTGAGCACCCTCTGTTCGCGCTAAGCGCACCTTGAGACTTCAAAACTAATTAAATAGGGCAAAAAACCCATTTTTAGGTTATGGTTTGGATATTTTTGAGTCCCAACACCATCAAATTCATTTTTTTTTTATCTTTAGAGCTTAGAAAACAACATATGTGGCTTGTAATTGGATGATCCAGAGTCGGGAGCTTGGTTGATCGTGATTGACACCGCGAGAGATTTGGTTTCTACTTATTTTCTTTTCTTTGCAACCATATTTTTTTAGGATTTTTTTTGTAATTATGCTATGTTTATATGTATATTTATTACTCATGGTGTTATAAGATGCTTTCTTTACAAATCAATATTGGTGATTGCTTCTTTATTTGGGTTTGGGTTGCTGCATACATGTACGGTTCGAATCCGAATTTAGGATAAACATCTATTTGGTTTTGATTATATAAATATATTAGGACCTAGTATTCACTTTAGTATCTACTCTTAATGCCTTCGTAATGTTTGAGTCGCGCGCAAAATTGCCTCTGCGAGCGATACAGTTGATTTCTCGCTTTGCATTGAGATAACCTTTGTGTGAGTGGTACGTGATGATGTTGACGAGTATTTTAGGTTGATTGCAACTGAGTAGTAAGTGAAATTCAATCTTAATGAATTAATTCCCAAACTATAAATACTCGCATGCATCATTCACAATAAATTCTAATTCATGCATCATTCACAACTTAATGATACCATAAAATTAGCCTTCTTTTTATCGTCATCTTCAACCTTCCAATCTATGCACACACACCAACATTACATTGTGATGATGTTCCATTGGGGTGCCATCTAGACGAAGAATTGTAGATTTCTAATTGGTTTAGGTTGAGTGCTTATAGGTGTCTTCTTCTGAAAAAATCATCGGGTTTGTCCTCCAACATCATTTGTTGGAATAGGGGTTTTCGTGCAAGATCGTGCGAAGGATCGTCCATGTGAAAAATCCATTGGAGTGTTCAAAATATTTTTAAGGAACCTTAGAGTGCTTGAAATCTTTTTAAGGAAGTAGCAAGAATTGGATGATAGAATCGATGATCTTGTGTTGATAGTTTGCAACCGTATTTACTCGAGTGAAAAATCCCTTGGAGTGTTTGAAATGTTTGCAAGGAACCTTGGGGTGTTTGAAATCCTTTTAAGGAAGTAGCTTAAGGCGCGAATAGGTTTCATCTATCAGTTTATTTGATCTTGCTTAAGATCAAAGGTTGAAAGAAGGAGCACCAACACCAAATTGGAGAATTTTGTATTATTGTTTCTATTTCTTCCCTTGTATTAAATATTTTGCATATACAAATTATCCTAGTTCCATTAGAATTAGGCGCAGACGTACCTACACGTGAGGATGATAGTGGGGAACTGTGTAGACAAATTCCTTTTGTGTTTTTACTCTTCCTCTTTTACTTGCTTTCAATTTCATCCATCTTTTTATCAAATAGCATTGTGATAGTTATTAAATTGTAAGAATTTTTCTCTCAAAATTTGTTTTTGAAATAGGTGTGGATATAGATTATAATCAATTTTGATTATAAGTGGTTTGTATATCAAGACTACTCAAAGAGAAATTCTGAAAATTCACTTGCACGCCAAGTGTTTGATAAAATGATCAAGTTAGTTCTTTTATTATTTAGCCTTAGAAATAGAATTGCAAAGTGATTGTGTTCAAACAGTAAATAAAGTGGATTATTAATTTGAGTTTGTATTAATCTATTACTCATTTTGTTTCATAGATTTATCTTGTATAATTTGTATATCAGAGTTTCCAATAAGTTGTTTTTAGACGACTTATCCCATTCATTGCTTCCACATCAAAAAGTTTTAAAAAACCATTAATTTCTATATTTGTGCCTAGAAATATTTTTTGCGCCTTTATTCACCCCGTATAGATATGTGCCATCGTCTAACAATTAATACTTACTTTTTGCAACCGCTTTACCGCTTCAACGGTGATCTACATTTGGGAAGCTATTGGATACCCGATTAGTGAAGAGACTACTGTAACACCCCATTTCTACCCGGCGAATAATATTAAAAATCAGACGTTAACATAGATAGGATGCTACATTTACAACTTAAAATCAAACTTCATTTAATCGCATACCAACAGATACATAACACTTAACTCAGATGAACAGATAACAACCTGATTTATTCTTCAAAATCAAACAACTTTTTATTGATAAGCAGCGGAATCTACATACTCAACTTCAATTCACTTAACATCTTTTATTCAACTAAAACAACCTCAAGACAACAATTATATCATATAATCAACTTAAAAATTCAGCAACGAAAATAATAATCAACAACTAAACATCAAGAGTTCATCCCTCGAGTGCTACGTATCAGAGCGACAACACCGACTCGAACTAACAAAGGTAACAACTATTCTTCTTGATTATCTGCACGTTACCAACAGATGGCAACATTCAAACAGAAGGGATGAGATATCGAACTATATAATTGAATGTATGATAATTAATATATCAGAATCAATTCATATAAAATCACCACTTCACAACTTATACACAACAACTATTACAACAAAGCATCAACACGACATAATGACTAATTCACAGCTTTTAGATAATACCCGTCACAACAAGTCAACAACATAAAGAAACAACAAATATATCATCACCAAAACTCAAGATGTAACTTCAGATGCGACTCAATTACAATGCACATGCATGTGGTACCATTGGAGCAGAACTCCCAACTTAAAAAATGGAGCAGAACTCCCATCTTAAAAAATCTACCAATAAATAGAGGCATCAACAACGCATAAGCCTTCTTCGCAATTTGCCAATCCAGGCCATCACAGAGTATGCAAATGTACGTGACTCAATGAATGCAATATCATATACAACAATCAACATTCATCGTAAGGCATAAGCCCACATAACCATTATTACCAGTAAATAGAGGTAATTCATTATCAACTCAACATAATTCAACTTTGGCTATAGGCCTACAACTTGATATTTCAACAACAACAACTAACACAACGTTGGCATAAGCCTACAACTTAGTACGTCACAACAACAATATCATATCAACAATAGTAATTTAACATCAACATCAATAAGAAAACAACATTGACCATAAGCTTAACAATTCAATACCACTTGCAATTCATATTTTTCAGCAAAGTATACAATACACCGCATCAACCAAAATATACTACAAACGCTCCACAAATTTGTTCAGACAATTCGACTATTTCCGGTTAACTAATTTTTCGCTAAATTACCGACATTTTATACTCTGCACTACTCTTATTAAGTCTACACAGTTACTGCTAGTATAGGTACTACCTGTTACTAATATCTCACTGCCAAACTAGTACCATTACTCTCTATTATTAAAAATACTAGTTACCAACATACACTACCGGTTATCCACTTAATAAATTACTATTAGGTACTACATTGATCTTCTGCCAATTTATTCTACTAATTACTTATACCGGTAATTCTCTGCTAAATTATTGCTTCTGTTATTAATATACTACTCTGCTAAATTAATTGAGCCATCCTCTGCTACTTAGCATCTTTTTGCAAATTTAATTTCTGGAACACCATTGTTATTAACTCTGCTGCTACTGCTATTCCAGATACCAACTAAGTGTTAATCTAACAATTACCTCTGATAGGTACCAACAAATCTTCTACTTGGTTTAAATTAATTTAATGGGATACTACTATAATTAATTAAGCTAATTCTGTAACTTATTAAATCCATCTCTTCTAAATATTGATTTCCACAAGTTAATCTTACTGATAACTCTGCTATATACTTCTACCAAAAACGTCTCTGCTAATTCATACTAATACTGCTACATGAAGGCTTCACTACAACAGAAAGAAACAAAATAAACAAAATAAAATTGGAACAACACTATTGTCATGCTGATCGGCATGCTCCCCCTTTCAACATTTCTGATCAGCACCCATGTCATGCCCCTCGACACAAAGGTGTGCCACACGGCATACCCTCTCTCTCTCCTACATAGTGTCAATCGACACTTCCTTCTCAAACAACCATGTCGTTCGGCATGTATCCTTGGCAGACACACACTTGTGCCACTTGGCACAATGTGTTTATTTCTTTTATTTTCTCCCGTCAACTACGAAACAAATACGGTATCAAATTCAACAATACAACACAGTGACACAACAACATAAAAATTATACCCAATCAACATAGAGTATTTTTCCACAACCAATTCGTTGACAGCAACCACACCTCAGTATCAATTATAATAATTAAACACAAACAAAAGCAATTTTACAAATCCAATCCCATATACTATTCATCATATACCCTATTATAGAGTCAGAACCCCACCCTTACCTTGGATTGGAGATCGCTCTATAATTTTGATTGCACCCCGTTGTTGCCATAGCTCCAAACCTTTCTTCTTCTTCTTTCTCTAAAACCCTTATTTTCTTCACTGCCACTTCTAATTCTCTCCTTATTTCCACCGACCAATATAATAACACTATTACTTTATTATTCTTATCAACACTATTGGGCCAAATATTCACACCACACCTTTTACTACCAACAACACTTTAAATTAAGCCCATAAGAAATAATAATAGTATTATTATAATACTATTTTCCACCACTTAATCAACTCAATAATTCAACTAACAATGCGACAACGTAAATCGATATTTAAACAATAATTCACAACTTCGACAATTAATTTGAAAATAATTCGAAAATATTTAATTAAATAATTAATTAAATATCGGGCGTTATAACTCTCCCCCACTTAGAATATTTTCGTCCTCGAAAATCTACTCGATACTACCACTCTTAACGCGAATTTCGCATCTAACTCTCTGATCCCCAAGCCGCGTTTGGAAACACTTTAGCCACTACTTTCCCGACATAACAATTCTCAATATGATATAATTCAAGTACACACGTGCTAATAATTCAACATCTCCACGACATAACCGCTAATAACTTATCAATCACTTTAACAAAATATCATCAACCTTATTCATATCGTCGTATCACTCTTATAGTGACATCAACATAGCCAACATAATCGACTTCGTCATATTACGGCGTATCATTCCTTACTTATGGAAATCAACAATAATATCTCAATAACGATAACAAAATCATTACAACATCAATTTAACTGTATAACTCAGCGAGCATTCCCATAGCTCACCATCAACCAACATTCAACAACAATCTTCTTATAAAATCCACAAATATTTAATAGCAAACATAGTGCCCTGGAACAACATCTCTATGTCAACAATCCACTAAATCAAGCATGTAGCTTGACACACACCATTCCCATAGGCTTCTGGTATTTTAATCCTTCACTTTTAACGAGTCGTACATGCATGGCAATTGCGCCACATCACGCTTCAGCTGCACAACTCTGATAATCCACCTTAAGTCACCATCCTCGTTAAAATTTTCGTCAACTATCTAGCTCACAAGTTTCAATCTAGTTTCATACTTTCCTCAATACCCACCATAAAACCATTGTTCACTTGATATTCTCTATCTTTCACGTTGCGACGTTAATTCGTATATAACTCGCCACTCCGACTTGTTCAATACATCTCAATTATTTCTTAGCCACTCTTCACACAAATTGGCGAGCGACACCTCATGATATAACATAAATCACTTTACACACCATTAAGATATCAAGCTAAGTCTATATCATCCAACACGATCTCGTCTACTATCAATAAGAGATTAAGGGTGATCAGTTCCTCAATTTGTCAATAGATAGCCTTCAATAATAATGGAGTATAAACCATCATTGCCAAACTATAATAGTGTTCCTTTAGAACTTGTACCCAAGTCACCTAAAGAACCATAATCCAATAATTTCCAATGAGGTTTGCCAATACTTCCATAATTTCCCTCTCATTCGATCTTGTCGATGAGACACCAACGCTCAACATATTACACGATCCACATTGCACTTACTTAGGCTCACACAAAGGTTAAGTATCCTCCAACTTAAGAATTACTTTCTTCATCTCTGCATCATCAAGAATAGAATTTCGATTATGAAATCTCAACACACCCTACGCATCTCACTTGAAATCGTCATTCTCAAACTGATTGAATCCAACCACTGAATCTATCAATTTCACATCTAACTTCTGAGCTTCTTTAATACTCTCCAGAAATTCATTCTTAATCTTCAACATTACTAACATAACACTCTTCGGTGTCACTTCGCAAACTAAACTCATATCTCTGAACTGTTCAATTAATTCCAATTCTTTAACCATCATTGCCGGTATATGTAAAGTCTTTCGACCTAAAACATCAGCCACGACATTAGCTTTGCCTGGATGATAATTCAAACCGACATCATAGTCCTTCAATAAATCCAACCATCTTCTCTGTCTCATATTTAATTCCTTCTGATCAAATAAATACTTTAAACTCTTATGGTTGCTAAATACTTCAAATCTAGAACCAAAAAGGTAATTTCTCCAAATCTTCAACATAAACACCACTGCTGCTGACTCTAAGTCCCACGTAGGATAATTCCTCTCATGAACTATGAGTTGTCTAGAAGTACAAGCAATAACTTTTCTATTAGGAATTAGCACACCACTAAGTCCCATCTTATACGCATTCATAATACACTACAAATGACTCACTCGGACTAGGCAAAACCAATACCGGAGCAATCGTTAATATTTTCTTTAGTTCTACAAAATTTTATTCACATGCAACATCCCATACTTGAAATGATGAAAGACTATCCTTTTTAATGTTAAACATCTCATTTCTCAACTTATTCACCAACAACATATTATGCTTGACCTCCTCTCGAACAACTATGATAATAATCACTTATGCCCAAAAAGCCTCTAGTTTCGTACCCGACTTCAGAGTCCCTCCATATCGGAATGAATTTACCCTCCATAATCACTTTCACATTATAGAATATATTTCTATCTCCTCATAGGTTCAAACAGAACACAAATATGATACTCGGAACACAAGATATGAATTTTCAAAGTTATCCAGAAATGCGAACACCGACATTACGCAACAACATACTATTACACATCTTACGATAACATCAAAAAAATATTTCTTGGTATCAGTACCAACACTTACCATTCTTGAAATCGTACTCATCTCCTCGCATTTCTGACTCTGACTCACGATTCAAAACATTCCAACAACTTCAACAACTTTTACAATCACTCACAAGGATTCCACGACATGGCCTACAACAATCGGTCACTCTATCACTGTTTAAACGTCAACATCTTATGCAAGGGATACCCAAACCGACAACTTCACAGTCTACCAGAAGCATTGAAACATCACAACATTCTAAATTCCATCTTCTAAAATTATCCTTGTTACTTAACAATCACCTTCAGAAACATCAGGGATTCACACTCTACTCATACGTCAACAACCGTTACATTGCTCCTCATCCTTCGAGAAGTAAACATCAACAAGGTCTGATCATTCTCCCTTAAGACGCTCCAACTTGATTAACAAGAAAAATATTGAGTCCATGTCATCTTCGGATTCGGGAACAACAAAACTTCAACAATACTTGCACTGTCTCCATCAACAACATACTGAACTAACATCTTATAATCGAAACATATCCGAGAAGCAAAGCTTCTCCCCCACTTATCTTTAAACCAACTCCTGCATACAAGCGATTAGGAAAAGAAGCAAGCACCGACAGTGTTTCACACACTTGTTGCGTATTAAGGAACAAACAACATTAGACAACTTGGCCGAACGAACCAACCTGCTCTGACACGACTAATGTAAAACCCCATTTCTACCTGGCAAATAATATTAAAAATCATAGTTTAACATATACAGGATGCTACATTTACAACTTAAAATCAAACTTCATTTAATCGCATACCAAAAGATACATAACACTTAACTCGGATGAACCAATAACAACTTGATTTATTCTTCAAAATCAAACAACTTTTTATTGATAAGCAGCGGAATCTACATACTCAACTTCAATTCACTTAACATCTTTTATTCAACTAAAACAGCCTCAAGATAACTATTATTTCATGTAATCAACTTAAAAAAGTCAGTAACTAAAATAATAATCCACAACTAAACATCAAGCGTTCATCCCCCGAGTGCTACGTATCAGAACGACAACATCGACTCAAACTAACGAAGGTAACAACTATTCTTCTTGATTACCTGCACCTTACCAACAGAGGACAATATTCAAATAGAAGGGGTGAGATATCGAACAATATAATTAAATGTACGATAATTAATATATCAGAATCAGTTCATATAAAATCACCACTTCACAACTTATACACAACAACTATTACAACAAAGCATCAAGACGACATAATGACTAACTCACAAATTTTAGATAATACCTGTCACAACAAGTCAACAACATAAAGCAACAAAAAATATATCATCACCACAACTCAAGATGCAACTTCAGATGCGACTCAATTACAATGCACATGCATGTGGTACCATTGGAGCAGAACTCCCAACTTAAAAAATGGAGTAGAACTCTTATCTTAAAAAATCTGCCAATAAATAGAGGCATCAACAAGACATAAGCCTTCTTCGCAGTTTGCCAATCCAGGCCATCACAGAGTATGCAAATATATGTGACTCAATGAATTCACTATCACATACAACAATCAACATTCATCGCAAGGTATAAGCCCACATCACCATTATTACCAGTAAATAGAGGTAATTCATCATCAACTCAACATAATTCAACTTTGGTCATAGGCCTACAACTTGATATTTCAACAAAAATAATTAACACAACGTTGGCATAAGCCTACAACTTAGTATGTCACAACAACAATATCATATCAACAATACTAATTTAACATCAACATCAACAAGAAAACAACATTGGCCATAAGCCTAACAATTCAATACCACCTGTAATTCATATTTTTCAACAAAGTATACAATACACCCCCATCAACTAAAATATACTACAAACGCTCCACGAATTTTTTCAGACAATTTGACTATTTCTGGTTAATTAATCTTTCGCTAAATTACCAACATTTTCTACTCTGCATTACTCTTATTAAGTCTATACAGTTACTGCTAGTATAGGTACTACCTGTTACTAATATCTCACTGCCAAACTAGTATCATTACTCTCTATTATTAAAAATACTACTTGTTACCAACATACACTACCTGTTATCCACTTAATAAATTACTATTAGGTACTACATTGATCTTCTGCCAATTTATTCTACTAATTACTTCTACTGGTAATTCTCTGCTAAATTATTACATCTGTTATTATTATACTACTCTGCTAAATTAATTGAGCCATCCTCTGCTACTTAGCATCTTTGTAAAAATTTAATTTCTGGAACACCATTGTTATTAACTCTGCTTCTAATTCTATTCCAGATACCAACTAAGTGTTAATCTAACAATTACCTCTGATAGGTACCAACAAATCTGCTACTTGGTTTAAACTAATTTAATGGGATACTACTATAATTAATTAAGCTAATTCTGCAACTTATTAAATCCATCTCTTCTAAATATTGATTTTCACAAGTTAATTCTACTGATAACTCTTCTATATAATGCTACCAAAAACGTCTATGCTAATTCATACTAATACTGCTACATGAAGGCTCCACTACAACAGAGAGAAACAAACCAAACAAAATAAATTTGAGATAACACCATTGTCCTACCGATCAGCATGCTCCCCCTTTCAACATTGTCGGTCGGCACCCATGTCATGCCCCTCGGGACAAAGGTGTGCCATACGACATACCCCCTCTCTCTCCTACATAGTGTCAATCAGAACTCCCTTCTCAAACAACCATGCTGTTAGACATGTATCCTTGGCACCCACACACTTGTGCCACTTGACACAATGTGTTTGTTTCTTTTATTATCTTCCTATTTTCTTCCGTCCACTACGAAACCAATACGATATCAAATTCAACAATACAACACAGTGTCACAGAAACATAAAAATTATACCCAATCAACATAGAGTAATTTTCCACAACCAATTCGTTGATAGAAACCACATCTCAGTATCAATTACAACAATTAAACACAAACAGAAGCAATTTTACAAATCAAATCCCATATACTATTCATCATATACCCTATTATAGAGTCAGAAACCCATCCTTACTTTGGATTGGAGATCGCTCTATAATTTCCGATTGCACCCCGCTGTTGCCATAGCTCCAAACCTTTCTTCTTCTTCTTCTTTCTCTAAAACCCTTATTTTCTTTACTGCCACTTCTTATTCTCTCCTTATTTCCACCGACCAATATAATAACACTATTACTTTATTATTCTTATCAACACTATTGGGCCTAATATTCACACCATCCTTTTACTACCAACAACACTTTAAATTAAGCCCATAAGAAATAATAATAATATTATTATAATACTATTTTCCACCACTTAATCAACTCAATAATTCAACTAACAACGCGACAACTTAAATCGATATTTCAATAATAATTCACAACTTCGACAATTAATTCGAAAATAATTCGAAAATATTTAATTAAATAATTAATTAAATATCTGGCGTTACAACTACTCTATCTCTGCTCTTGCCAATATGTGATTAAGTCCTAGAACTACGCTAGGTGGTAGCAGAAGCGAGTGAAAGCGTGAAATGTAGTAGCCTAAGTTTCTTGCTATTATGATTTTTCTAACCCTGAGTGAGGCCATAGAACTATGCTTAGCATTGGGTGATTAGGTGAATGAAAGCTAGTGCCTATCTGGAGCATCAACGGGACGAATGCAGTTGTATCAGTTGTTGGAACCATGGTATTCCTATATGGCAGAATTATCCTTAGAATCTCTTATGCATTCACTGTGCAAGTGAGTACATGCATGGTGTCATACAGTGGGAGAACTGACTTGGTTGTTTTGAGTTTTATCGCAAATGTTGCGGATAGCAAGAGTCGCCACTGATTTTTCTTTTATCCAATAAAGGAAAGGGTGAAAAGAACATGAAAGACCTTTTGAGATATTTTCTTGAGTTCGGGGGGTAGGTTATGAAAAGGGAAGGTGTTAGAACCCTTTTCACCCATAGTTATCTACGGGATCTTAATTGCTTGATCACTTTGAAATGCTTTGTGTTTGTGTATGTTTGAAAATGTTTGAAGGTATTTTGAAAATGGTAATTTTGTAATGATTCTCATATCGTTGAGAATATATACAAAATGTTGTGGAAATATTTTGAAAAAATGCCTTAGTGAGGCAATTTTGCAATGATTCTCGTATCGTTGAAAATGCATACAAAATGTTTTATTTTTAAAATATTTGTTAAAAGGGGGTGTTTAGAAAGATGTTTTGAAAGTGTGAGGTGTAAAGATTGTTTTAGTTTGTGAGAAAGCAATTACGAGAAATCTACCTACTCAATAAGTCTTTGTTTTTTTCCTCCTCCTTTAGATAATGCTTGTCTACTATTAGTTGGTAGAGAGCCATATCATTGGATGTGAGGGGCAGGCAGGGGTCATCGTACAGTCATAGAAGGAAACTTGTAAGATGTTTTAGCAATTGTCGTAAGGGTCTAAGATCATTTACCAAAGGCAACATTGAAGGGTCATCGAGGGACTACGATCTTTTAATCGAGGGTATTTTTCCAACAACATCCCACGTTCAAGAGACATGATTGTTTTTATCCGAGACAACAAGTTTGGGTTACCCTAAAGGTGCATGTGTGCAATATGTTTTGTTTTAAAGTATATTTTCTTTGAATTATGGTTTTGCTATGGTTGATTTTAGTCTTTTCATGCAAACCCTAATTACTAACAATAATTAGGAAAGCGATAAATTGTAGAATTGAAAGGTCCTACGCTATTACAATGCTTTAGGAATGAGGGTTACAAGTTTATGAGTAGGGGGAGGAAAGAAATAAAACCCTAATTACTATTACAAAGCATTGAATATGAATAGTAATAGAATGTACAAAAATGTAAAGATGAAGAAGAATTTGTTTTTTTAGGGTTTTTGATAGAAAGAAAGATTTAATAGTTAACCTAATTAGACTAATTAAATTTAATTATAGAGAAGTTAATTAATATTTAACAAAAAATAAAATCTAATTTAGTTGAAATAAAGTCTAAGTCTAATTTTAATTTGTTTAGAAAATAATTTGAAGGTTAATATTAATTTAGAAAAAATGTTTTAAAGTATAGAAAACAAGCAAAATCTAATTCTAAATATTAACAAAAATAAAAAAAATGTTTAAACTAAAATGTTTTTAATTTAATTATTTAAAAAAATATAATTTTATATTTTTGGGTTAAATAAAAATAAATAAATAAATGAAATATGGAAAATATAAAAGAAAATAAAAATGATTGGACTGAGAATTTGAAAAGTAAATTGGAGGTTTAAAAAGAGTATGAGGCGCCAGGCCCAAAATATATTTTTGTTCAAGTCAGGAAATAAAACAAAATAGGCCTAGTTGTTGAAAAGTAGTTTGGGGGTGTGAAGAAGTAAAAATAAAAAAATAAAAAAAAAGATTCAGGTCAAGAGGCCCAAGCGCCTTGTTTGTGATTCAATGTTACTGATTTCTTGAGGTGTATCATGGGTTGCACATGTGGTGCGTTGGATCTACTTGCTTACACATCTGAAGGTGATGGCATGAAGTCCATGGTAGGTGCGCATGGCTTGTATATATGAAATCTCAAAGAAGAAAATGTAAAAAAAACAAAAGGACCGTTGGGGCTCGAACCCAGGTCACAAAAGTCATATGTGCACACTTTAACCACTAGGGTGGTGATACATTCGGTAGTTAAGAGAAAAATTATTAAATATGTAATGAACTCATTTCTGACTGTGCTTCATCTTCTTCCTTGCGCCAGAAGTCTCAACACCATTTTTGACTTTTGTAACTTCCTCATTTCTCAACCATTTGCAAAAGTATAAACATGAAACTTGCTCCATTTTTCAATACGAACTCAACCATGTAAACAAATTAAACTATAAATCAAAGATGAACATTAATTTCTGTTGGTACCAAATAAAACCTAATTTTTTTCAGAAAGTTCAAACTCAAAATTCGCATCACTCAGGAAACATAAATGAAAACTAAAGGCATGGTTAGCTTCAGGGCTATGATGTCTACATTTTTTATTCACAAAGTAACCATTAATGATGCTTGTAGAGAGAGTTCAAAGTTGAGAATACTTACCTCAAAACTGGAAATCGTGTATGGAGTTTGAGTAACCCTGGAAGTGTGGTGTTGATCTAATATCTTCACTGGACTCCTATGAAGCTAATGCAACTCTTACTTTATGCTGAAAGTGCCTGAATCGTCCCGGAGAAGTCAATGTGCAGAGTTCTATTTTTGAGTTTGGAAGATGAGGAAGATGATGTTACAGTTGTGAAACAAGGGTGGGGATGATTGTTTATGATGTGTAGATGCTCTGTAAATGATTAGAAGTGAAAACGCACAAGGGATTTGAGTGTTTGAAGTTTTTGGTCAGAAATGCCAACAATGAAGATTTGTGTGTAATTCTGAGTTTTAGGGAATTTGAGTGAGTTTGAGGGATATTGAATTCATGCCCTGGCTTGCAAATAGTGTCTCTATTTATAGAGAAGAGGTTTGTAATGCTCAAGTTGATCAAAATTCAAAATCACATGTTAAGCTCAACATGTGGTTTTCTTGAAAAATTAAGTCTCAATGTCTTGTACCTTTTATCATAGAGTGGTTAAACACTTTAATCACAATGCTTATGACCTTGTAGATGGAGTGTGACCAGAGGGAACAAGTGAGAGGCTCAATAATTGACTTTGTGGATAAAGCTTTCTTTTCAAGAATGGCAATGTTAACTTTCTCTCTAAAATAGCAAATTGACTTGGACAATGCTTAAACCACTTGGATCATAGCTCAAAAGTTTTTATAATCCATTAATTATGGGTATATATGCAAGTTAGTAGGCCCGAAAGAAAGATTATGCAGCATAACATTGAGATTGGATTATGTGTTCATCAAGAAAATGATTTGTAATTCAAAAATGGATGCCCAACTTCATCTCTTCGAATATCGTATCTCAAAAATGATCTCTTCAATTTCTTGGAAATTTTGGAAAGCTTGAAACATTTTTCTACAACCTTCATGTTGACCACTTTGGATAAATCATCTTGGAACTAGGTGAAAATTGGTCAAGAAGTTAGGTCAAAAATCTGCCTAAACTTGCTAAAATTTTCACTAAGTGTTTTATGAAAAATGTCATGACTTTATGAGCTTATATCTTTAAACCTAAGTATTTTTTGGACATCAACCCTCTAATACAAAGTTGTATAATTCATAAAGATATACAACTTTCATGTTGAAATTTTTATTTGAATCATCTTGCATCTTGGTGAAAAAATGTCATGAAGTAATGAAATTATCAAGGGTAAAAACACTTAGAATTTTTGTAAGTCTTGAAAACTTTGACTTTTTGTGGACTTTCTTGACTTTATTGATTCTTGTTGACCAAGTTTGATATTTTTTAATGTCTTGATGAATCTTGATCTTTGAAATTCAATGTTGATCAAAAAGTCAAAGTTTGACTTTTTGTGTATCAGTTGACTTTTCATTAGTTTATCCAATTCTCAACTATCAACCCTTTGATCTTGGGAAATGATTTGAGATATGCAATTAGGTCAAAATGTTGTGTTTGAGTCCTTGAGATTATGCTTCAAACCATTAGTTGATGTACTAGGTCAAAAGTCAATGATCTGTCATTCTCAATCAAAACCCAAATTTTGAAAATTTTGCCCCATTGATGATTTGAGTGATTTTCTTGAGGAATTGTGATCAAAACTTGATCAATTGATGAACATGACTTTAAAATGTTGATTTTGGCCAAAAATCATGAAGTTTGACTGTATATGGACCACAATTGACTTTTTACTGAATATAACTGATATTCAGTCATCTGAGCAATTGACTAAGCAAATTTGTAGTGCAAGACTTGAAACTTGGTATGAGAAATATTGGAGACCTATAATGAACCATGAAAGTCATTTGAGGCATCCGAAGTTCAATTTTCCTTGAGAAAACCAAAACCCTAATTTGGAGGCTCAGTGCTTAAGAGGTGAGCTTGTCTGATCAAACTCTTGGAACTTCTTAAGTATTTGAGATCTTTTGTGAGTAATGTCTTGAGAATAGAGAGGGAAAATTTTGGGGTACAACATCTGCCCCTGTTCAATCTTCTTAAACCTGAAGAGTTAGATTGACTTGTTCGCCATTCGTGACTTGAGGGTAGAAGATGATTGAACACTTAAGTGCCCAAAAATTTGCACTCGTCTATGCACGAAGAAAAATTGTTTGTTGATTATGTCAGGAATGGGCTTAAAGATTCCATTCAGAGGTAATTATTGATAGAAGTATTAGAATAAGCCTACACTCAACTGTATCTGAAGAAGTATCAGAGTAAATCTTTGGTTGATTTAATATGAGCTAGAAAAGGTCTACTGAGAGAAGTATCAGAATAATTCTTTACTCGATTTAATCTGAGCCAACATAGGTCATTAAATCTTTAATTGAGAGAAGTATCAGAATAAATCTTCGGTCAATTTAATCTGAGCCAGAAAAATGTCTACTGAGAGAAGTAACAGAATAAATCTTTGGTCGATTTAATTTGAGCCAACAAAGGTCTTTAAATCTTTAACTGAGAGAAGTATTAGAATAAATCTTTGGTCGATTTAATCTGAGCCAGAAAAAGGTCTACTGAGAGAAGTATCAGAATAAATCTTTGGTCAATTTAATTTGAGACAGAAATATGTCTACTGAGAGAAGTAACAGAATAAATCTTTGGTCGATTTAATCTGAGCCAGCAGAGGTCTTTAAATCTTTAACTGAGAGAAGTATTAGAATAGATATTTGGTCAATTTAATCTGATCCAGAAAAAGGTCTACTGAGAGAAGTATCAGAATTAATCTTTGACAAATTTAATTTGAGCCAACAGATGTTTGAAAGGAGTGTCCATCATGTAAATATTTGCCCTTGTTTTGTTTCAGGGAGTGACCTACAATTTGTATTGAGGATTTGTTGATGATATCAGTCTGTCGATTTATTCTTCCTGAAAAGGTAAAGAGTTAGTTGTATGCAATGTCATGATGTATGAAATGCATTGCATAATGATGTTCTCAAAATAAATGAGATTGTGCTATATGTGTTTCGTATGCATATGTTATGACGCATGAATGTGAAATGTTGTTTGAAGTGTATTTGTAAGCCCGTGAAGTATCTTTGTCTAGGAAAGTAAATCCCTAACTATTGATGGGGAATGAAGAGTATGTGTATCTTCAATCTCATCCAAAATGCTTCCGCTGGGGATTCCTGTATGCTTGTTTGAGAAAAACACTGTAGGGGATGTCTTGATTTATGTTTAGGAAGTAGAGCTTAGGCACCTTGGTCGTCCGTTGCTCTACTGGGGAGTTTATTTATTATTTACCCTAACTGGGGATAAAAGATATGGTTAAGCTTTTGACTCGTTTGGGGAAGATAATTCTTATGTACCCTGACTGGGGATGAAAGAGATGGACAATCTTCCGACTCGTCTGGGGAGGATAAAGTTAATTGGTATCTGGTCAGATTCCAAGCTTCGGAGCAACTTTCTGGGGATAATGATGACTTTACTGGGGAGAAGAATTTTCTCAGCGATTTGTAGTAGTCTGAGGAATATACTCGAGTTGGGGAATTTGTAGTCTGTTGGGGAAATAAACCCTTGTTGATGGAAAAGTGCTCTACTGAGGAAACTAACTCTCTTGGGGAAAATAAATTTGCTAAAGATAAGGACTCTGCAAGGTTTCTTTTTCAGTTTTGGAGGAATAAACTCAGCTAGGGAAGAGAAATTCCATGCATTATACTAATTGGAACTCCATAGGTTGGTGATATTGTGGGGAAAGAGATTATAATCTCTTATCTGTTGGAGTGATCTGTCGGGGAGATTGTGGGGATTGTACCCTTATTTATGAAGACTACTCTATGGGGTATAATTTCATAGAAGTGGCTCTGGCGACTTCACTGGGGATAACCTTATGAAAGGGGATTTTGTGGGGATTTATGGACAACTTAAGTGTCATCCCAGTGCCTAGAGTTTTCAGTAATTGCTTATTCTTGTCCTTATATGTATATTTGTTAACAGTTAATCACGTTCATATTCATATGTTCATTTAGTCGTTGGAAGTTTTCGAAAACAAAATAGAAAAACCAAAAGTTTGAACTTTAAGACGTATTTGTATTGATATTTTGCCTACAAACAGGTGAGTTTGTACAAAGAGACGGAAATCCTAGTAATAGGAAGTCGTCATGAAATGAAAAGAATACAAAGTGAAAACAAATATATATAGTCATGCGGAAGTGATCTCATTGTTGAGGTTGGTACCATTGTCAGTGATGATCCTCTCAGGGAGGCCATACCGATAGATGAGGTTATGCTTGATGAACTGGGCTACAACATTCTTGGTAATTGAGGAAAAATGAAGTTACTTCCACCTATTTGGTAAATTAGTCAATGGCTACAAGAATAAAATGATGTCCATTAGAGGAAGTAGGCTTGATTTCTCCAATCATATCACTGACACACATTGCCAGTGGCCAAGGAACAGTCACAACATTCATAGGAACTGGAGGCATATGGACCTTATCAGCATAAATCTGGAATTTATGGCAAGTTATTGAGTGATGATGACAATCGGTTTCCATGGTCGACCAATAGTAACTAGCTCTCAGAATCTTCTTAGCCATAGTGTGTCCACTGGAATGAGTGCCAAAGATGCCTTCATGCATACCCCCCCATAATCTTCTTTGCTTCCTTTTTGTCCACACAACAGAGTAGGGTTGAATCATGGTTACGCTTGTACAAAATCCTATTGCTCAGAAAGAACTTGGCTGAGAACCTCCGTAGGAATTTCTTGTCATTGATTGACGCCCCTTCATGATAGTCTCGAGCTTCGAGATATCTTTTCACCTTATGAAACCAAGGCTTCTCCTCTACACCATCAGTGTGAATCTTAAAGCAGAGCGCAGGCTCATCAAATCTTTCGACAGTAATTTGGGGAGCTTCATTGTCCCATCTGACCTTAAACATAGAAGACATGGTAGCTAAAGCATAGGCCAATTGATTTTCTTCCCTCGGAATTTGCTCAAAGGTAATCTCTTCGAAGTATGGAATCAAGGTTAGCACAAGTTCTTTATAAGGGATAAGATTCAGATGTTTTGTATCCCATTATCCTTTAACTTGACTGACCACTAAAGCAGAGTCTCCATATACATTTAAGAATTTTATTCTTAGGTCAATAGCAGCTTTAAGACTCAAGATGCACGCTTCATACTCGGCCATATTGTTGGTACAATCAAAGCAAAGTATGGAAGTGAAAAGAGTATGGAAGCCTTCGGGGAAATGATCACAACACCAATTCTGTTACCAAGTGCATTGGAAGCTCCATCAAAAACCATAGTCCATCGGGATCCTTGCCCAGGTCCTTCAAACGGTCCAAGTTCTTCACAATCTGTAATCAACATGATATTCTCATATGGGAATTTAAAGTTCATAGATTGGTAGTCATCCACAGCTTGATGTGCCAAATGATCTGCCAGCACACTTCCTTTAATTGCCTTTTGAGTAGTGTACTGGATGTCATATTCAGTTAAGATCATTTGCCATCGAGCTATCCTTCGGGAGAGAGTTGGCTTCTAAAATATGTACTTGACAGGATCTATCTTAGAGATCAATAGAGTAGAAGGCCATGCCTCTCTAAGGTCAGTTAGTGCTTCATGACACCATACAACGGCCCCATATTCTACTTGACTGGACTTAAGGGATACCGGTACTAACAAATGTGTCACACTAGACTGACCAGTGCTGGGCCTTGAAGAACAAAATCCAGGATTTGATTGATGACAAAACTATTGAATTTGATCCTCCTCCAACATCGAATGTAATCACTTCTCCAATGTCGAAGCATGACAAATGTGTTAATGCTATTGAAGATACAATTTTTGTTGCCTCTATTGAAGAATTGACTACTCCATTGAATGTAATCAAGAACAATTTGTTGAAAGCTGGGATCTTCCCTGGCTGTGTAAAAGATTGTGTATGTTGTACAAGATAACTCAATGGATGTGAAGGGCTGAAGAAAGGCATACAACGCCTGATGGATAGCCACGAAATTCTATTCGAGAAGACCCCACTTGCCAAAAGTTTCATTAACAAATGTGAAGACCTCTCCATTATTACCATCTCAAACAAGCCTCTTAGGATCACCTCCAAAGGTCCTATTAGGATTTCAAATTAACCCACTATTGCTCCCTTAATAACTATCAATCCCAAAATGATTCCCTACTCTTTAAACAAAGCGGTACCATGGAATTACGGTGTTGAAGTGTTATATCATGGGATTAAACAAGACGCGTGGATCGAAGAAGAAAAAGATGATAATGTTGGCAACATAACTGGCTCAAGCAAAGTAACTAGAACTGGGAGAATATTTTCACCCAATATCTTGCCACCAGTTGTTACAAAGACGCCTATCCGCATTACTGCTGCCAATCCAAGTACCGATACAAGAGAGAAGGAGAAGGTTGTTGAGCCTGATGTGATTGAAGTACCTTCCAAGGACGTAGCTGATAAAGAACCCTCCGCTCGCGAGATGAACGAGATTTTGAAGATCATAAAAAGAAGTGACTTCAAGATTGTAGAACAGTTGGGGCAAACCCCCTCTAAGGTTTCAATGTTGTCATTGCTGCTTTGCTCCGATGCCCATGCTCGAACATTAATCAAGTTCCTGAAAAAGGCTCATGTCCCCCATGAGACAACATCAGACCAATTTTAGAATTATGTGGCTAGCCTGACAGCTGATAATAGCTTGGGATATTTAGATGTTGACTTAACACCTCTCGGGAAGAATCACAATAAAGCCTTACGTGTTTCTGTCTAGTGAAAAGGGACTACCTTAGCACATGCGCTAGTCGACACTGGTTCTTCTCTGAATGTATTATCCAAGGGGCGTTATACCATCTTGACTGTGAGGGTTTAGTCTTGAAGCCAAGCGATATCATTGTAAGGGAATTTGATGGGTCAAAGAGGACTGTCCATGGGGAGGTAGATCTTCCAATCAAAGTGGGTTCCCAAATCTACAACTCCACCTTCTATATTATGGATATTCATCTTGCCTATTCTTGTCTGTTAGGTCGCCCGTGGATCCATAACGTTGGGGAAGTAACCTCAACCCTCCACAAGAAACTCAAATATCCAGTCAAGGGCAGAATAGTCACCGTCTGTGGGGAAGAAGAGTTTATGGTAAGCCAACTTAACTCTTTCAAGTACATAGAGATGGATGGAGAATCCATTGAGACCCCGTGTCAAGCCTTTGAGGTTGTACCACCGATGATTGCTGCTACCAAATGTTCTTCTGATGAGTCTAAAGCTGTTAAGGCCACACCAAAGATGGTTTCAGTCAAAGACGCCCATGCAGCAATTGAAGAAGGAAACTGCGATACTTAGGGACAACTCCTCGATATCCCATTTAAAGAGGACAAGTTTGGTTTGGGCTTCACCATCAAATCCCAGAAGGAAGTGAGGCGTGCTCGTGCTGGAAAGCCACCTCTCCACATTGGAAGCCATGAAGTCAACACCATGGGTGATTCTGATGAAGAAGCTTCATTTGAAGAGTGGGTGTATCCAACTATAACAAAGCTGAAGAATTGACATACAAAGGAATTTGTGTCCGTCTCCTTCATTAAGGAGTAATCTACTTGTTATTACTTTTCTTTCAATTCAAGAACATGTTGTCTGTAATATTTTAACAATTACTTTTCAGCCATTTTCCTGGCCCGAGGCACTTTGGTCCATTTGTCAAGGGTTTTATTTATGTTCATCTAATCATATGATCATTCAGTACATTGGACTCTTTTGCATTCAAATATTTTTGTTCATTGTCTTTCCTTTCTTGCAAATACATTTTTTAAAAAAAATAACCATGTATCTTACATGCACGCACGCACACTCTTGCAGGTCCACATCCACTCTGGATCCTATTGCCAATAACTCTACTATTTCCGACTATGACTTTGAATGTCTTATCAACCAAGCCGAAGACGAAGGCGAGGAAGATTGTGACATACTGGGAGAACTAGCTAGACTTCTATTACAAGAGGAAAAGGCTATTCAACCGCACAAAGAGTCAGTTGAAGTTATCAACCTGGGTACTGAGTCAGATAAGAAGGAAATCAAGATCGGCGCTAATTTGGAAAGAAATGTCAAGAGCAGGTTGGTTCAGATGTTACATGATTATGTGGAAGTATTTTCTTGGTCTTATGAAGATATGCCTGGGTTGGATACCGACATCGTAGTTCATCGTCTACCGACAAGAGAAGATTGCCCTCCTGTCAAACAAAAGGTTCGTCGCATGAGGCTTGATATGTCTGAAAAGATCAAAGCTGAAGTGATAAAACAGTTTGATGCAGGGTTCCTAGCTATGACATCCTATCCCCAATGGGTTGCTAATGTGGTTCCGGTTCCCAAAAAGGATGGAAAAGTTTGCATGTGCGTAGACTATAGGGATCTGAATAGGGTGAGTCCCAAGGATGACTTCCCTCTACCATACATTGACGTCTTAGTTGATAATATTGCTCATCATAATGTTTTCTCTTTCATGGATGGCTTCTTAGGCTATAATCAAATAAGGATGGATCCCTAAGACATGGAGAAGACTACTTTCGTCACGCAATGGGGCACCTTCTGCTACAAGGTCATGCTGTTCGGACTAAAGAAAGAAGGGGCAACATATCAAAGGGCTATGGTAGATTTATTTCATGATATGATTCATCATGAGATAGAGGTATATGTGGATGATATAATTGCCAGATCACAAACCGAAGAAGAACATCTCGATCACCTGTACAAATTATTCAAGAGGCTGAAGAAGTATAAGCTGAGGTTAAACCCTAACAAGTGCACATTTGGAGTACGATCTGGAAAACTTCTAGGTTTTGTTGTTAGCAATAAAGGCATTGAAGTTGATCCTTCCAAGGTAAAGGACATCCAAGAAATTCCAGTCCCTTATTCTGAAAAAGAAGTCAGAGGATTCCTGGGTCGTCTCAATTACATTGCTCGTTTCATATGTCATTTGACTTCTACTTGTGAGCCAATCTTTAAACTCTTGAAGAAAGATCAGGTAGTCAAATGGAACGATGAGTGCCAAGCTGCCTTCGACAAAATCAAAGAATAACTACAAGAGCCTCCTATTCTCATGCCTCTAGTTAAAGGAAGACCCTTGATCATGTACTTGACAGTATTAGAGAACTCTATGGGGTGTGTTTTGGGCCAACATGACGAGTCTGGCCGAAAAGAGCATGCTATTCATTACCTGAGAAAAAAGTTTACCGACTGTGAAACCAGATATTCACTACTCGAGAAAACTTGTTGTGCTCTGGCATGGGCTACTCGCCGGCTAAGACAGTATATGTTGACTCATACCACTCTGTTGATTTCTAAGATGGACCCAATCAATTACATCTTTGAGAAACCTGCCCTTTCCGGACGGATAGCCAGATGGAAAATGATCTTGACCGAGTACGACATTCAATACACGACTCAAAAGGCCATCAAAGGAAGTGTACTAGTAGATCATTTGGCCCATCAAGCTGTGGATGATTATCAGTCAATGAACTTCGACTTCCCTGATGAGAACATCATGCTGGTAACCAACTGTGCGAAGCCTGGACAATATGACAGACCTGGACAAGGATACCGATGGACTATGGTATTCGATGGGGCTTCCAACGCCTTAGGTAATGGAATTGGTGATATGATCATCTCTCCTGAAGGTTGCCACACTCCTTTCACTGCCACACTATGCTTCGATTGCACAAACAATATGGCTGAGTATGAAGCATGCATCTTAGGTTTGAAAGCTGCTATTGACTTAAGGATCAAGTATTTGGATGTGTTCGGGGATTCCGCCCTAGTGATCAGCCAAGTAAAAGGAGATTGGGACACTAAACACCCTAATCTTATACCTTACAAGGAACTTGTGCTATCCCTAATTCTTTACTTCGAAGAGATCACTTTGATCACTTCTCTAGGGAAGAAAACCAGTTGGATGACGCTTTGGCAACTATGTCTTCAATGTTCAAGGTCAGAAGGGACAACAAAGCCCCTATGATAACAATTGAAAGATTTGATGAACTTGCACATTGCTATGAGCTTGACACCGATGCGGAAAATCCATGGTACCATGAGGTGATGAGATACCTTGAAGCACAAGAGTATCCAGAGGGGGTATCTATCAATGACAGAAAGTTATTGTGAAGATTTGCAGCCAAATTCTTCCTAAGTAACGAGATATTGTACAAGCGAAACCATGATTCAACTCTACTCCGATGTGTGGACAAGAAGGAGGCAAAGTAAATCATGGAAGACATGCATGATGGTCTCTTTGGTACTCACTCAAGTGGACATACGATGGCTAAGAAAACCTTAAGAGCCGATTATTATTGGTCAACAATGGAGACTGATTGCCATCAACATTCAAGTACTTGTCACAAATGCCAAATCTACACTGACAACGTCCATGTGCCTCCTATCCCTCTGAATGTCATGTCCGCTCCATGGCCATTTGCAATGTGAGGCATTGACATGATTGGAGAGATCAAGCCCACCGCTTCCAACGGACATCGCTTCATTCTTGTTGCTATAGACTATTTTACCAAATGGGTCGAAGCCGCCTCATTTGCCTCAGTCACCAAGAATGTGGTAGCCAGATTCGTCAGACACAACCTCATCTACCATTATGGTATCCCCTAAATGATCATCACCGACAATGGGACTAACCTCAACAATGCTATGATCACTGAGCTTTGCACTCATTTTAAGATCAAGCATCACAATTATTCTTCGTATAGATCGAAAATGAATGGCGCAGTCGAAGCGGCCAACAAAAATATCAAGAAGATTGTGCAGAAAATGGTAGTAACCTATAAGGATTGACATGAGATGTTGCCGTTTACTCTACATGGCTACCGTAATTCAGCTAGAACATCAATTGGGACAACTCCCTTTTCTCTAGTCTATGGCATGGAAGTTGTTTTTCCAGTGGAAGTTCAGATTCCCTCGCTAAGAATTATAAATGAGGCAGGCCTAGGCGAAGACGAGTGGATTCAAACGAGATTGGATCAGCTGAACTTGATTGATGAAAAACGGTTAGCTGCTATTTACCATGGTCAGACGTGCCAAAAACAGATGATCAAGGCTTTTAACAAAAAGATCAAGCCTAGAGTATATCAAGTTGGTGACTTGGTGATAAAACACATTGTTCTACCACAAGGCGACCCCAGAGGCAAATGGACTCCCACCTATGAAGGGCCATTTGTTGTCAAGAGAGTTTTCTCTGGCAGTGCCATGATGCTGACTACCATGGATGGTGAAGATTTCCCACATCCTATAAATGAGGAAATAGTTAAAAAATAATACGTATAAGAGACCCGCTAGGTTGACACACCTAGGCAAAATAAGGGAATCCCAGCAAACCAAAAGGTTTGGGCAAAAATTGGGATATATGCAAAAGATTGTACACCCGATAAGTCGAAAACTCAAAAGGGCGACTTGGGCAAAAAAGGGTATCCTGGTGGGCTGAAAACCCGAAAGGGCGGTCCATGCAAAAGTTAAGGATTAAAAGCGTATGACTATGTCCTGTGGAATCAACATAGTCAATTTTATCACCAAGGTCCAAGTTCAAACGGTCCAAGATCAATCTAATCAACTTCTACCAATGGCAAGGGACATTTGAAGACATTGAGGCAATAGTAGAGTTGGAAGGCAATGTGATCATTTCACATGCTATTTGTTTTCATTCTCAATTTTGTTTTCCTTTCGACGATTTCCTCTTACTAGGATCTCCATCTCTCTGTACAAAAACGCCTATTCATGGGCAAAATATCAATACAAATATACTTTGAAGTGAAAAATTTATGTCTTTGTTTTGAATGCAAATTTGTCCAATGACTCAAATTGAATGAACATATGCATATGAACATAATTAAAACTATTTGGCACATGGGTCCTACTAAGCAGCAACAAGCATCTCTTTAATCTATATGAAATATCCCCACAGAGTTATCTCATTATCATTATCCCCACAAGGACGACTACAATAAACCTTTCCTCAACAGGGTTTACTTCCCCAACAGGGTTCATTTCCCCAACAGGTTTTATTTTCTCAACAACAATTGAGGAACCACAAAATTCCCCAGCCGAGTACATCCTCCCAAACTGAGTCTGTATTCCCACAGCATAGTCCATCCTCCCCAGTTGAGCCTGTTATTCCCCAACTATGTATATCTTCACTAGTTGAGTGTATCCTCCCCAAGCTGAGTCTGTCCTACCCAGCTAAGTCTACACTCTCCAGTTTGAATTTTCCTTTCAGATTATTGCAAGTCATATGGCCACAGCCCCTGATCCCCAGTAAAGCCGTCATCAAAGCCTTTACTATTTCCAAAAAGATACTACGAAGCCTGGACCCGGCCAGATATTAGCACAATTTTCAAGTTATTACTAAAGCCTGGACCCGACCAGATAATAGTTTGACTTCTTCAATTGCCGAAGCTTGGACCCGACCAGATAGCAGTTTAATTCCTACAAAGTCATTACCAAAACTCCTCTTCTCCAATAGAGTTTGCCACTATCCCTAGTGAATCACTGAAACCTGGACCAGACCAGATAACAGTTTGAGTATCTGAAACCTGGACCCGACTCGATAACAGTTAATCTCAATTTCAGCATACTATGAAACCTGGACCCGACCAGATAATAGTCCAACTCTTCAAAGATATAGAAGAACCTAGACTCAACCCGACCAAGGTTTAACTTCTTTTCCCCAGTAGAGTTTGCCTCTGCCCTAACAAATTACTGTGAAACCTGGATCCGACCAGATATCAGTTTTCAATATCATCTTTTCAAGCATTTGTTGTGAAGCCTGGATCCGACCAGATATCAATCATCCTCAGAGATTCATTGGGAAACATGGAAACTGACCAGATAACAACTAAATCCCTAAACACCTTATTGTGAAACCTAGACCCGACCAGATAGCAATTGACTTCTTCAACTTCAGAAATCTGCAAAGCCTGGACCCGACCAGATAACAATTTTTCAAACAGTTTATTGTGAAACCTGGAGCCCGACCAGATAGCAATTAACTATGATCCCTAGAGAGACACTTTGAAGCCTGGACTCGACCAGATAATAGTACAACTTTCCAAAAACCATGAAACCTGGACCCGACCAGATAGTAGTTACCACTTCAAGTTACTGCGAAGCCTAGATCCGACCAGATAACAGTTAACTTCCGTATCCCCAACAAGTTGTTGTGAATCCTGGATCCGACCAGATAACTATTCAATTTCAAGAAAATTTTCTACAAAGCTTGGAATCCGACCAGATAACCGTTAATTTGTCTCTTCCCCCAGTAAGTTGCCGTGAAGCCTGGATCCGACCAGATAGCAGTTGACTACTTCATCCTCGGCAAATTGTGGAGCCTGGATCCAACCAGATAACAACTTGACATTCAAGAGATATTCCCCAGCGAAAGCATCCTTTCAACAAGGTTTGAAGATATGCATATTCTTCATCCCTAACGGAAATCATGGATTTAACCCCCCAAAATTTCCTCAGCAGCAGTCATGGATTTTTTTCCCAGACAAAAACATACATCTCACATTCATACATCATAGCATGAACATACCATATGCATTTAACATAATACCACATCCGGTTAACATCATGCAGGCATCTGCATTTTACTAACTCTTTTTCTCACAGGCAAAACATCAAGTTTTAGTATAAATCAACAAGAGATTTATGCTGATACTTCTTCCAGTGTTTACCAACATTCCTCCAAATGGCATCTATAAGCCCATTCACCATCAATCTTCGAGTGCAAATTTCTGGGCAATGTTCAATCATCTTTCACCTTCAAGTCACGAATGGCGGATCCGCAAATCTAACTCTTCATGCTTAAGAAGATTGAACATGGGCAGCTGTTGTACCCTAAAATTTTCCCTCTCATTTATCAAGTAATCTCTCACAAGATCTCTCTTGGTTCAAGACTGCACTAGGGTTGATCAGCTCAAGACACCTCCTTAAGCATTGATGACCAAAATTAGGGTTTGAGATTGCACAAGGATAATCGAACTTTCAATGCTTCATATGACTTTCATGGGTCATTATGGACCCCCAAGATTACTCATGTCAAGTTTCAAGCCTTGGATCACACTTTTGCTCAGTCAATTGAGCAGTTGACCTAAAAATCAATTGTATTGAGGAAAAAGTCAACTATGGCCAATTTACAGTCAAACTTCATAATTTTTTATCCACATCAACATTATAAACTCATATGTATCATTTGATCAAGTTTGGACCATAATTCCTTAAGGAATTTGATCAAATCATCAAAAGGGCAAAATGGTCAAAATTAGGGTTTTGACTGAGAAAGGGCAATTTCTGATTTTTAACCTAGCAAATGGTCAATTGGTTTGAAGAATGATTTCAAGAGTTCAATTGCATAATGTTTACCTATTGGAATGACCTAAAACTTTGTTCAAGATCAATTGGATTGATAGTGAATTTTCAGTCAACTGATCAAAAGTCAACTATACACTGAAAAGTCAAACTTTGACTTTTTGGTCAAAATCCAATGTCAAAGATCACAATTCATCAAAACATGTCAAAATATGAAACTTATTCATCAATAAATCAAAAAGTAAAGATTTCATTTTGAAAAGTCAAAGTTTTCTAACTTAGAAATTTTTCTAAGTGTTTAAAACTTCATGTTTTTTCACAACTTTGAGTGAATTTTTCACCATGACGCAAGATGATTCAGAAGAAACTTTCAACATGAAAGTTGTAGATCTCCATGATATCTACAACTTTTCTTTCCACAACTTCTTCTAAAAATGCTTGGATCTCATGTTATTAATTCCTAAAGTCATGGTCTTGAAATTGAACACTTAGTGAAATTTTGCCCTAGTTTTGGTCAGGATTTTGACCTAACTTCATGGCACTTTTTCATATAGTTCCAAAGGGAATTTTCAAAAGTGATTCAAAGAGAGGTTGTATATCACATTACAAGCTTTCCAAAATGTCCAATAACTCCTTGAGATCATTCTTGAGCAGGGAGAATCGAAGAGAGGAAGTTAGGGTTTTCAAACTTGAATTACAAGCCATTTCATGATGAACAAGAATTTAAATCCAAGCCTATGCTGCATGAATCTTACTTTGAAGGCTTCTAACCTCTAAATCTATCCATAATCATAATATTACACAACTATTTGAGCTATGATCCAAGTGTTTGAGTCCTTGTCTAAGTGATTATTCCATTAATGGAACAAAGTTCACACTTCCATTTTGGAAAAGTGACTTTAATCACAAAGTTAATGCATAGAGCTCCTAACTTGTTTCATCTGAACACAAGAAATGACAAAGGAAAAAGTAACATGTCTAGAGCCTCCTATAAACTCAGGCCATGCTTGTACTACACATTGAAACTTGTTTTCCCACTTTTCTTCAAAATCAAGTAACATAGCCATAACTTTATATCTCACAGTTCGGTCAACTTCAAGCCCTCTAACCTTTTTCATATAACTATACAAGTTATTTGTAAGCTAACACACGAATATACAAGCTCCAAAACTCCCTGAAAACTAAGATTGCACAAAACCTCCATTTTTGTGTCATTTCTGACTTTAAACTTCAATCTTCAAAACCACTCGAGCATTTCTTGGCTTTTTAGTTTCAAAAGCTTCCTCATATCAAATACAAACCATCTTTGTCCCTGTTTGCAGACTGTAACATCATCTTCATCAACTTCCATAACCAAAAACAGAGCATTGTAGTTGGACTTCTCCAGACCATTCCAGCCACCCTCAACTCAAGCCAGCCATTGCATTAGCTTCCTAGAGGTCCAAGGAAGCTAACCTGATCATCACCACTGTCTGAAACAAGCTCAAATCCATTTCACGATTTCAAGTTTTGAGGTATTTTTCTTAAACTTCTATCTTTATATATAGGCATTGTTAGGCTTGCATTTGTGAAGATAAAATGTAGATATCATTGCCACGAAGCTGTACATATCCATAGTTTGCATTTATATGGCCTGAGTTTAGAGAATTTTAGAGTTGAAGTTTTCTAAAATTTTTAGGTTTTAAATTAGGGCCAGAAAAATTCTCATTCATCTTTGACTATTAGCTTAAGTTATTTACATGGTTGGATTCGTGGGAAGAAATGCCACAACTTTCATGTTTGAACTTTTTATTTTTTGTTGAGAGATGAAGAAGATACAAGTCCTTTGGCTGGAGGTTAAAGATGAAGTGTAATCAGGGCGCGTTTTGTATTATATATTTATTGTTTTGTTTATATCAATGGATGTATAGCCACCCCAGTGGTAAGGCATCACGCGTTTCATGCTAAGGGCGTAGGTTCAAGCCCCAACGCTGCCACTTTTCCATATTTTCTCTTGTTTTTGTCACATAACAGATGCGCTGGGCCTCCAAACAGTCGAGCCTTGTCTTTTTGCTGCCTCTAACCCCCCTGCCTTACTATTGCACACCTGGCCCAACCTTTTTTATATTTTCATTTATTTTCTTTTCTTATTTTATTTTCATTTTCAGTTTTCCTTTTTTATTTTTATTATTATTATTATTATTATTATTATTATTATTATTATTATTATTATTATTATTATTTTTATTAATAAAAAATCCAAAATTATTATTATTATTATTATTTTCACACTTATATATTTTATTTTCTCTATAAAACAAAAAAAAAGACAAAAAAACATTTTCTTAAAATAAATAAATTTCTTTTCTTTTTTCTTAAATAATTATTATTTTTTAGACTTAGGTTAAATTAGTATATTATTTTATTTTCTTAGTTAAAGTTAATTTAAAACTTAAGTTTATTTTATTTAATTAATCTTCATTTTTCATTAATTTAAAACCTTTTTTTCATAAAAAACCCTAAAAAATCCTTTTCAAATTAATTTCTTTTCTTAATTAGTTTAAGTTAATTTTATTTAATTTTAATTAATCATTTTCTTTAATAAGGTCAAGAAAAAACCCCTTTCATAAAAAACAACAAAAATCATTTCTTTTTCCATTTATATTCTTGCATTTTTATTTTCAATTTTGTACAATATTCAATATCGTTGTGATAGATAATTAGGTTTAATTTTTCTTGCAATCCCCATTTGTAAATTTGTACACCCCTCCCTTTAATGATGTAATAGCGTAGTAATTTTACTTTTCGTAAATTATCGCTTTATATAAATGCTAGTAATTAGGGTTTGTATGAGAAGATAAAATCAACAAGTAGAAAACCCTAATCAAAGACTAAACAAAGCATGAAAATCAATACACTTGCACACAAGCACCCCCTAGGGTAAATCCACTTGGTTGCCTTACAAAAATGGCCATATTATGCATGTGGGGTATCTTAAGCAAAAATAAGCAAAAATACAAGATCATAGTCCCTCGATGACACTATCTATGTTGCCTTTTCAAAATGATCTTAGTCCCTAAAGAAACATGCTAAGATACCTTGCAATATTGCTAATCATGGTTATACGATGACCCACTCCCGTCCCGTTTATATCCAAAGATAGGGTTACTTACCAAATCAATGGTAAGATAACAATGTCAAAGGAGAAAGGAAATGAACATGAAAGACTTTTGAGTAGGTAGATTGTTCCTAGTAACTTGCTCAGTTTCAAAATAAAAACATCCTTGCTATTTTCAAAACAAACACCAACACTTTCAAAAACATCTTTCAAACTTGAAAACATTTTCAAAATATCAACACTTTGTATACATTCTTACGAACGAGAATCATTACAAAGTTTGCCTAAACGATGGCGCCTTTTCAAAATACTTTCTAAAACCACACAAAGCACATTTTGAAACAAAAAGCAAGTGATCTAGCAAGTAACTAAGAGCCCATGGAAAACCATGGATGAAAAGGGTGCTAATACCTTCCCTTTTCATAATCTACCCCCCGAACTCAAGAAACAATCTCAAAGGTCTTTCCTGTGCTTTTTCACCTTTCCTTTTGGATAAAAGAAAATTCGGTGGCGACTCTTGCTAACTGCAACATTTGCGATAAAACGTAAAACAACCAAGTCAATTCTCCCACCGTATCACACTCGCCCTGTTTAGATCCTTGTAGTCTACACACATACATACTTTGCCATCTTTCTTTGGTACCGGAATAACATTAGCCACCCATTAAGAATATGACGTCACTGCCAAGAACCCTGCATTGAACTGTTTCATAACCTAAGCCTTAATCTTTTCTGACATTTCAGGATGCATGCGACGAACCTTCTGTTTTATCGAAGCATAACCCTCTTTCATTGGCAGATGATGAATCACAATATCGGTGTCGAGCCCTGGAATGTCTTCCTACGACCAGCCGAAGATTTCAACATATTCATGTAGCATCTGGATTAACCCGCTCTTGACATTGTTGTCTAAGTCAGCGCCTATTTTGACATCTTTCTTATCTGTCTCAGTACCCAGGTTCACCACCTCGACTAGCTCTTCATGTGGTTGGATAGTCTTTTCTTCTTGTATCAAAAGTATGGCAAGTTCTCTAGGTATTTCACAATCTTCCTCACCTTCGTCTTCGACTTGGTAGATCAAATTTTCGAAGTCATATGAGGAAATAGCAGAATTGTTATCGACGAGATCTATAGTGGATGAGGATCTACAATGTAGTGTGTGGGTGTGTGTGAGAACATATAGCTATTTTAAAAAATGCAATAAGATAAAAAGAAAGACATGAATCACAAAATTTGCATGCAAAACGTCCAATGTTTTTTATTGAATGAGCAAACGTTTATGAATTAATCAACCCTTGGCAAATGAACCTTGTGCCTCGGGTAAGACACAAGGTTTTAAAGTCATTGTTTATTACATAGACAAAAACTTTTTGAAAAAAAAAGACAGGAATATAGCTTATTACTCCTGACTAAAGGAGATGGGAAATATGTCTTCTGCCTTCCAGTTATCCGGTCCATCACCAATAGTATGGAAGATCCAGTTGAAGTCGCAATCTCTATATGCATCCTCTATAGCATTGACCCTGTATTTGTTGATGCGGAACAGAGGTCTCTCGGCACGAGCGCGTCGAACATCCCTCTGACCTTCTGTAGTAAAGCCCAGGCCAAACTTGTTAGATTTATATGGGATATCAGGAAGCTGACACCAAATGGTATCACCACCTTCTTCAATAGTGGCCTTAGCATCTTTTAAGGAGGCTATCTTATACGGAGCTTTGGTGATTTTCGGAATGGCTGAGTCATCTTCAACAACAGCGGGAGAGATTACTTTAAAGGTTTGATAGGGAGTTTCAATGAATTCTCCATCCATCTCGACATATCAGAATGAGTTGAGATGGCTGACCATATATTCCTCCTCTCCACAAACAGTAACAACTTTCCCTTTTACTGGATATTTTATCTTCTGGTGAAGGGTGGAAGTGACAACACCTGCCCCATGGATCCAAGGGCATCCCAATAAGCAAGAGTAAGTCAGCCGGATGTCCATGACATAGAAAGTTGACTCAAAAAATTTGTGAGCCCACCTTGATAGGGAGTTCCACCTCTCCATGCACCATTTGTTTCGATCTGTCGAAGGCTCAAACTATGACATTGTTGGGCTTCAGCACCAACCCTTCATAATCTAACTGATCGAGAGCGCCTTTCGACACAACATTCAGATATGATCCTGTGTCTATCAATACATGGGTCAATGTAGTGCCCTCGCACTCTATGGAGACGTACAAGGCCCTATTGTGATTCCTCCCCTATGAAGTCAAGTCGGCATCGGAGAAACCCAAACCATTGTCAGTTGTCAGACTAGCCACATAACTTCCAAATTGATCTGCTGAAATTTCCTATGGCACATGAGCAGTCTTTAGGAATTTCACTAAAGCCTTCGCATGGGCCTCGGAGCATAGCAGTAGTGACAACATAGATATTTTGGATGGGGTTTTCACCAGTTGTTCGATAATTTTATAATCACTTTGGCGAATGATCTTCATAACCTCTTCTAAATCTTCCCCAGAAGTATCTTTGGCAAGAGCTTCTTTTGGCGCCTCTATCTGGGCAGGCTCTATCACTGGCTCTTTACCCCGAGCCCCAACAATCATCTTGGAAACTGTAATCTGAGCAGGTGGAGAGATCTCCATAGAGAAAATACTTCCACTTCTTATAATCTTACCGGTCCCCGAAATATTGACAATACTGGGATCAACTTCTTATTTTTCTTCATCAGACAACTCTTGTTTGACGCCATGGTAATGGGCGTCAGACCCATAATGCCATGGAATTGCTTTATCTGAGGAATACAGGATAGGCCCGGGCGTTGTAATGACCAGTGGAGTAGCCTTCAGATTGGCGGTAATCCTTATAGGAAATTTGAAAGGGATCATAAAAGGAGTACCAGAGATAACAGACATATCTTGGCAGAAATTGTTGGTAGGCGAAACTTTTTCAATCAGAATAATATGTTCATTCATCAAGCTTCGAACACTCTTTTTTTGTGACTCGCAGCCATTGGGTTCGACTGTGCAACAATAAAAACCTTCAACATAACCTGGAAATAAATCATCTTGTAACAAGTTCCTCTTGATCGTAGAGAGTGGAGTGGTCACATCATTCACAGAAGTAACATATAGAATATCTTCGATAATACTTATGACTCTATCATGCTTGGGCATAGGTGCTGTAATCATATTTGGGGTCTCTGGAGGATCAAACTCAATCTACTTGTTGTCAATCATATCTTGGATCTTTCTCTTCAAGGACCAACAATGGTCGCTGTCATGACCAGGACTGTTTGAATGATAAGCACACCTTGAATTTGAATTATACTTTGGATAGGAGGTGTTGGGATTCTGAGGAGGATCCCGCAGAAAAATGAGCTCAGCTTTTAGCAAGTGTTGCAGTGCTTGAGATAAAGGCATATTAATCTTAGTGAACTTCCTTCTTGGAGCGTCTGGCCTTTGACGATTACCTTGTTATTGTTGTCGAGCACGTGCCAGGTTGGAAATCAAAACTGCTCCCACAGACTCATGGCGATTAGCTTTGCTACGGTTTTTCTAGCCATAGACAACACCAACTCCCTTCTTACCTACAAACGGCTTCTTCACAGCACTAGAAGATGCATCCGTCAGGATCTTCCCACTTTTTATACCGCTTTTGATCCTTTCTCCGGTTAGAATCATCTCTGTAAAATATGATGAGGAGCTCCCAATCAGCAAATTGAAGAACGAGCCTGTCAGAGTGCCCATGAACATGTCTACCATTTCCCGATCATTCAAAGGAGGTTGCACTCTGCAAGCTAGGTACCTCCATTTCTGCGTATATTAATTGAACCATTCTCTTGAGCCCATTGACATCTTCTGTAACTACACTCAAGTTGGTACCAGGTCAGCATTGTATTGATACTGCTTATAGAAAGCAGTAGCCAAATCTTCCCAGGTGTGGATATTGGTTCCCTCCAGCTGATAGAACCATTCCAGTTGTGTGCCAGCCAAACTTTCTTGGAAGAAATGGTCTCATACTTCCTATCAGCAGTGTGAAGCTGAATCTTTCTGACATATGACCTTAGGTGTAGTTTAGGATAAGAGCCCCATTATTTGATGAAGACATGGACTTTAAACTTAGGTGGTGTGATACGGTGGTAGAACCGACTGTTATATACTGGTTTTGTGTTTTGTGTTTGCGAATGTTGCGGTAAGCAAGAGTCGCCACCGACTTTTCTTTTATCCAAATTAAGGAAAGGGTGAAAAGAACAGAAAAAGACCTTTTCGAGATTTTGAGTAAGGGGGTAGATTATGGAAAGGAAAGGTGTTAGCACCCTTTCTATCTATAGTTATCTACGGACTCTTAGAGATTTTCTCATTTTGAAATACCTTTGTGCTTTGTGTATTTTGAAAATATTTGAAATTCCTTAGTATGGAGATTTGCTTTGCGTTAACTCTTGTATCAGTCCTCAAGAGTGTTAACAAAGCAAATGTTTTTGAAAATTGTTTTTGTAAAGTAGTATTTGTGTAAGTGCAAAATGTTTTGAGCAAACTTCTAACAGCTATCTACTTTATACTTGAAAAGGTATTTCTTTTCCTCCTATCCTTTGGACAATGATATCCTACTATTAGAGGATAGGTAGCCCTATAGTTGGATGTATGAGGGACATCTAATGGACGACACAATCACAAAAGCAACTTGTGGAGACGCTTTAGTAATTTTATTTAGGGACTAGATCTTTACCGAGAAGGCAACTGTAGGGTCATCGAGGGACTATGATCTTTTTAATTTACGGGTCTTTGCTAAAGTGTCCCTGTTTCGAGGGACATGACTGCTTTATTTCCGAAGGCAAGTGAGGTACCCTAGTGGTGTATATGTGCAAGTGGGTTACGTTCAGTTATTTTGTCTTTTTGTTAAGTTTTCTAGCATTTGATTATCAATCTTGTCATGCAATCCTAGTTACTAATAGTTAATATGTACAACAAAATGTAAAGTGAGGGAATTGTAAATCCCACGCTATTACAATGCTTCGGGGAGGGGGTATTTACAATATATAAAACTGGGGGAAAGGTAAGATAAAGAAAGCGATAAACAATCCTACTTAATCTATTACATACCAGTATACAGTTACATTATTGTAAAAAATGCAAGAACAAAATAATGTGCGCGAAACGAATATTACGTCTAAAAGAAACCTAAGGAATGGCTAAGTAAAAATCTTTTTGGTTGTTTCTATCTATCCTAAGAATGAAAATTGCCCTAAAATCTATTTAGAAAATAAAGTTAATTTTAAAACATAGTCTAAGTTTTTTTTATTGTTTTTGTTATAAAAAAGAAAATAATTTATACATATAAATTAAACCTAATTCTATTTTATTTTAAATTAAGAAAAGGTTAAAGTTTAATTAATTAATAATTAAAGAAAATTAATTATTTAATTAAGGAAAAATTAGTCCTAAGTTTTTTTCTTGTGATTTTTTTAGTATTTGGTTAATGATAAACAAAGTAAAAGAGATAAATAATAAAACAAAATAAAGAAAAACTAAATGGGCCAGGATAGAAAAATTAAATGGAGGGTGCTGATTTGAAAAACGCTAGGCCCAAGGGTGAGGGAACCCAGAGGCTGTATTAGGATCCAGTGATGTGAGGTCTTGAGGGCGCATGGTGAATCTCACGATGAAGCTCTTGGATCTGACTGCATTGACATTGAAAGGTGTAGATATGATGCTACATGGTGTGCGTGCAGAGCCTGGCTGTACTAAATCTGCAAAGAAATAATGGAAAAATAACATGTAAGAGGAAAGGTTCGAACCCCTTCCCTTACACATAAAAAAGGTTTAAACGCGCTGCCTCTACTGTTGGAACAGTGATACTTCCATTAGTATACATCAAATGATTATGATATATTATAAAATGAGTCATATCGCTGAGCTCTCACATGCGTGCAAGTCCAGTAGGATTTAACCATTTGAATGGACTAATCAAATCGTTCCCTTCTGCCACGCCTTAGTCAGTGTCGGTCAAATCACCGGAGGTCGTGGCTCCGGTCATCTCTTCCGATCACTCCAAATTTCCAACCTGGGAAATTTAAGCATAACAAGAACAAAAATGATCCTACCCCCCTAATTTGGGGTCTACAAATTCAGTGGTGATGTTTATTTAATCTTAAAGCTCCTGGATTATAAGATTCGAAACTTTTCAATTTGTGATGCCTTAACAATGGCATCACACCATTCAGGCCTTAAAGTATTCATGCTATACGTCCCACATGTTCTAATGGACCTCCTGATCACAAATCACACCATCAAAAACATCAACAACACATGAATCTAAAAATTCAAATATGATAAACCTTGTTTGATCGGTGACACACGATCTTGCAATTTGAAAGTACTATGGACTTTGAAAATGGCTGGAAATGACTGCTGGGACCTTCAGGAATGTGATGGAGTCTTTCGTTTGTACTAAAGGAGGTTGGATTAGAGTTTTCGATTTGGAAAACTTTAAGAAATTTTTTGCAATTTGGTAGTGTTCTCCCTAGGCTGTGTAGGCGTGTCAGTCTCTATTTGGATTACAAGCATACTGCTTATATAGAGTAGAAGGGATGGGACAAGATATCATAAGATTAAACAACCTTGATTAGGTATTTGAAAGCCATGAATGAGAATTTGTAGTTGTGGCCAAAAACATGGAATCTTATCCTTTTTGAAATTTGAATGTATGTGGACATTTTGACTCCTTCGAATGCCCTCTAGTTCCTACCCTTTGATTGGACTTCTTGTATAGCCTTCGAATGGGTCCTTTGAATGGATCATTTGTGTATCTTTCGACTGGCTCATGTTCGCATCACAGGGGCTTCTTCGTTTGAACCCCTTTAGCTAGCCCAAACGGAAACCCTTTCCTGGCCAATCAAAGCTTATTTTGGCATGAATGTGTTTGTGCACGCTGGCTTGAAAATTGGAAGTATGTTAGTTTTTGGGCCAGCAGGTATCTTTGAATATTTTTCTTTCATTTTGGCTAGAAACATCCTTCGTTTTGAACCAATGTGTGTGCTATTTTGAAGGGAAACCCTTGCATCATTTGTATACATCACTTGCCATTCCTTCGAATGGGCCAACAAAGTAAGTCCTTCGAAGGGAATACCTGCGTATGCCCCTTTAAATCCATCAATACATGTCTTTAGAATGGGGAAAATATATGTCCTTAGAATGGACCATGTGTATGTCCTTCGAATGCGCCAGTACTAGGCGTCAAAATATGGAAAACTGTGTGTTGAATATTTTAGAGGTGGAGTCAAGGCTAGCATGAAGGAAGCCAACTGCTTAATGAATCGAAGCACACATGAAATAAAACCACTACTTTATGGGCGCTGGCATGAAGGGAAACCATTTCCTTGCACATTGGAGCCAAGCCCAAAGGAGGTCATTTTCTTATGGGTCGAAAGCAAACACATAGGCAAGTTGAAGGGGTATTGGCCTTGTGAATTAAAGGAAAGTTTGAGGCCTTTTGACTTATGAGTTGAAGGCATGCTGATGGGTCTTTGCCTAGTGGGAACTTTGTGAATCGAAGGGAAGTTTGAATAAGTTCTTGCTTTGTGCGCTGAAGGCACGCACAGAGGGATAATTTGCCTAGTCGAAGCAGGAATCAAGCTTGCTCCAAAGACATCAAATGCCCAATCGAAGCAAGAATTAAGCTTGCTCCAAAGAGACCAAATACTCAATCGAAGAAGGAATCTGGCTTGCATGCAGGTAGCCATTGCATTTGTGAATCAAGCCAACATGCATAGCCAATGGTACAATCGAAGGAGCCCTAACAAGAGGCCCTTCCCCTTTGGATCAAAGTAGGTTGTTTCAAAGGGAAAACATGCCCAGTCAAAGCTGGTGTGCAACAAACAAGAAAAAGACCAAGGCTTCAATCGAAGCTTGGAAATTTGAGGCAAGCTTGGAGGAGGTTAGGCGCTCAATCGAAGCCTGTCAAAATGCCAATTGAAAGACACCTTGTTCATGCCAATCGAAAGACCTTGTTTATCTTCAAAAAATTTATTTTTCTTTAATCAAGTGTTTGTAATCACCTATGTAAGAGAAAAATCTTGGGAAAATATGAGAGGGCAAATTTTGGGGTACAACAGCTGCCCCTGTTCAATTTTATTAATCCTGAGGATTTGGATTAGCTTGTCTGCCGTTCGTGATCTGAAGGTGGAAGATGATTGGACACTAGAGTGCCCCAGAAATTTGCACTCACATGAAATAACACTTATGATTGATGATGTAGGGAATAGGCTTACAGATGCCATTTAGAGGAGATGACAGAGAGTCGTCAGAGATGGGATTAAAGAAGCCATCCAAAGTAGATGTTGATTTCACACATGGTCCCCTTTGGGGGTTCGTGTTCCTGCTGTCTGAGGAGGAGTATGTTGGGGAATATGGGTTTCTGTTGTTCTTCTATTTGAGGAAAACTCTATGGGGAACAGAGTCTAGGAACTTCAGTTATCCAAGGCTCTGCTAAAGAGTTATCTCTGGGGAGATGACAGTTTGCTGTATTCTGGTTGAAGTCCAGGTTTCCAGTGATTTATTAGGGATAATGGAATTAACCATCATCTGGAAATGTACTAGAAAGAGCCTGTGTAAGGTCATTTTAGGGTTAGTCTGTGTTAGTCTGCACCCAGAGATATATGAGAAGGAACCCATATAAGATTGCTTTGTCTGGTCGTGTAGATATTTTTCCTGTCTGGTTCCAGGCATTAATCTATAAATTAGCTATTCACAGATAGTTGTCCTGTATGGTTTCAGGTATTAATCTGGAATTTGAAAATTGTCGGTCGTCCACAGATAGTTGTCCTGGCTTGTTATAGGTATTAATCTGGAACTATGTTTTTGTTTGGTCGTTGAGATAGTTTTCCTGTCTGGTTTCAGGTATTAATCTCTGACCTAAAAAAGAAAAATAGATTTCCTGGATTGTTACAAGTATTAATCTTCAATATCTTCATGTAGATAGTTATCCTGGCTTGTTACAAGTATTAATCAACAACCGATTGTCCACAGATAGTTGTCCTGGCTTATTACAAGTATTAATCTGGAACTTGTTTTGTTGGTTACTGTAAGTGTTTGTTTGTTGGCATTATTTTTTGGTAAAACCAGATTTGCGAATGTCATGACTGATGTCATAACATTCTAGGATAAAAGTACATTCTGCAGAAGGAATGTTCTACAGGAACCACTCAGTATGAGTGATTACCATGATCATTAAGCTATGATCATATGTACTGAATTCTACCAAAATCAGTGAGCAAGATACATGATGTCATAACCAATGTTAAGACATCCTGTACTGATCAAGTTGTTGTGCAAATTTTTTTATTCCTGAGAATTTTCAGGAAACTGGTGTGCTACTCTGAGTTGAAGAATTATTGTCCAGATCAACTGCTCACGTGGACATTAGGTTAACCTTGCTTAACTCTAATCTGTTATGAAAAAGCCCTAGACCAAGTCTTTAGGTTAACTTTAGTTAACCCTATCTATTTTTATGGAAGCCCTAAAAGAAGAACACGCTGCTTATATATTTCTCATGAAGCCGAATGGTATGCAGCACCTTTGACAGAAGATCAATAAGGCATTGTATAGTTGTAACTACTGTGATCCAAGCAATTATCATTTTGATAAGTGACTTGGAGTAGGATTTGGTTGTAAGGGTTATTTATCACTCAAAGCTTTGAAGCACGAGTGTTGTGTCTCTTGATTAAAGCTTTGAAGCAAAATCAAGTGTGTGTATTGAAGAATGTCTTCATAATCTCATTAATCAATAGATTAGTATCATTGCTGTGATTGAGGGGGAGTGAGTAGGAACTCAGGTTTAAGTAGGACTTAGATTGAAGTTGCATTGGGTAGGTCTTAAGTGAAGGAGATAAACTGGTTGGTTTATTCCTAAATTAATACCTCTTATAGTGAATTTCCTCCCTGGCTTGGTAGCCCCCAAAGTAGGTGTTGTTACACACTGAACTGGGTTAACAATTGATTGTATTCTTTACTGTATTTTAATTTACTGTTTGGAGTGTGTACACGTTTTTCAGATACGGTGTCATAACATTCACTATGACATTAAGTATCTATTGCCAAAATTTCAATTGGCATCAGAGCAGGCACCCTGCCTGTCTTTCTGGGTGAGATCTAGGGATATTATTTTCTGGCGCTATGGACAAGGAAGGAGGATTTGTGAACAGACCACCTATTCTGGATGGATCAAATTATGACTACTGGAAACCTCGTATGATTTCCTTCTTGAAGTCACTGGACAAAAAGACTTGGAGAGCTGCTGAAAAAGGATGGAACCATCCCACCATAACTGGGAAAGATGGGACGACTAGTCTGAAACATGAGGAAGAATGGAGCAAAGAAGAAGATGAGTTAGCCCTGGGTAACTCTAAAGCATTAAATTCCTTGTTCAATGGAATTGATAGAAACATATTCAGACTAGTACATCAATGTGAACTGGCCAAGGATGTTTGGGACACTCTCAAAACCACCCATGAGGGTACATCCAAAGTAAAAATGTCAAGACTTCAAATGCTCACTACCAAATTTGAGAACCTAAGGATGATGCAAGATGAGACCATTCATGAGTTTCACATGAACATCTTGGAAATTGCCAACACCTCAGGAGCATTGGGAGAAAAGATGTCAGAAGAAAAGCTGGTGAGAAAGATTCTCAGATCCCTGCCTAAAAGGTTTGCAATGAAAGTGACTGCTATAGAAGAAGCTCAGGATATCTGCAACTTGAAGGTTGATGAACTCATTGGGTCACTTCATACTTTCGAGACGGGGATCAGTGACAATGTTGACAAGAAAAACAAGAGCATAGCCCTTGTATCCAACACTGAAGATGAAAGCAAGGAGAGTGATAAAGAGAATATTTCAGAAGCTATAGCTATGCTTGGAAGGCAGTTCAACAAACTCATCAAGAAAATGGACCCAAAGTCAAGGTCAAATGTCAAGAACATTCCCTCTGACATCAGCAGATCATATGTCTCCAGCAGAAGAACTAAGTCTGAAGAAAAGGGAAATCAAATCAGAGGAATCCAATGCCATGGATGTGAAGGATATGGGCACATTCGAGCTGAATGTCCTACCTTTCTGAAGAAACAAAAGAAAGGAATGTCTGTTACTTGGTCTGATTGTGACTCAGAGAGTAACTCTGAAGAAGAATCTGCTAAACTAGTTACTGCACTATCTGGTATTTGTAACTCTGATAGTGACTCTAGTGATGAGGAAGTGACATTTGAAGAACTTGCTGACTCCTACAAGAAGCTATGTATCAGAAGTGCTGAAGTCTGTCAGCAAAATGAGAAACAGAAAAAACTCATAGTGACGTTGGAGGCTGAGAAGAAGGCAGACACTGCTACTATAAGCCATCTCGAAGGTGAAGTTCAAATGCTGAACTCCAAACTTAATCAGATGACTAAGTCTGTCAAGATGTTGACAAATGGAACTGACAAGTTGGAAGAAATCCTTCAGGCTGGACAAAATGCAGGAAACATGTCTGGTCTAGGATTTGTGGCTGCAAAGAAATTTGATGTTGACAAGAAGAAGACCAGGCCTGATAAACAAAAGTCAAAGCATATGTCACAACATAGGACTCAACATCAAGAACAGAGAAATATGAAGAAAAAGTATCAAAGATGGAGATGTCATCATTGTGGAAGGTTTGGTCACACAAAGCCATTTTGCTTCAGATTATATGGATATCCTAATCATACCCTATATGTCAAACCTAAGACTAACAAGGCACCATATACTCAATAGTGGAAGAAAAAGACTGCAGCCTTGATAGCTCACACCTCCCTTAGAGTTTCTGCCAAGGAAGACTGGTACTTTGACAGTGGATGCTCTAAACACATGACTGGAATCAAGAATCTGTTGAATGATGTCAAACCCCATACTACTAGTTATGTCATCTTTGGAGATGGTGCTAGAGGAGAAATTAAAGGAGTTGGAAACTTGGACTTCCCTGGAGTTCCAAACCTAAATGAAGTGTTACTGGTAAATGGTTTGACTGCTAATCTCATAAGTATCAGTCAATTATGTGATCTAGGATTCAAGGTAAACTTCTCCAAGTCTGAATGTCTTGTAACTAATGAAAAACAAGAAGTTGTAATGAGAGGAGTCAGATCAAAAGACAATTGTTACTTATGGGAGTCTGAGAACACTAACTACTCTTCTGTATGCTCTATAGCCAAAGAAGAAAAGGAAGTGAAATTGTGGCACCAAAAACTTGGTCATTTACATCTAAGAGGGATGAAAAAGATCATATCCATGGAGGCAGTCAGAGGGATTCCAAGGCTTCAGATTGATGAAGGGAGAGTCTGTGGTGAATGTCAGGTTGGAAAGCAAACTAGAATATCACATCCAAAGACAAGACATTTGACCACCTCTAAGGTGCTAGAACTTCTACATATGGATCTGTTGGGTCCAATGCAGGTGGAAAGTCTTGGTGGAAAGAGATATGCCTATGTTATTGTGGATGATTTTTCCAGATTCACCTGGATAAACTTCATTTGGGAAAAGTCTAATGTATTTGATGTATTTAAGGAATTGTGCAAAAGAATTCAAAGAGAAAAAGAAGGATGCATTGTCAGAATCAGAAGTGATCATGGCAAGGAATTTGAAAATAGTAAGTTTGATGAGTTCTGTTCCTCAGAAGGAATCAATCATGAGTTCTCTTCACCTATAACTCCTCAATAAAATGGAGTTATGGAAAGGAAAAACAGGACTATACAGGAATCTGCCAGAGCAATGATACATGCCAAAAGGCTTCCTATTCATTTTTGGGCTGAAGCTATGAATACAGCCTGTTATGTCCATAACAGGGTCACCTTGAGAAAGGGAACATCATCCACCATTTATGAACTATGGAAAGGAAGAAAGCCTACAGTGAAGCACTTCCATGTCTTTGGGAGCAAATGCTATATTCTGACAGATCGTGAACAAAGGAGAAAGATGGACCCTAAAAGTGATGAAGGAATATTCCTAGGATACTCTACCAACAGCATAGCATATAGGGTATTCAATTCAAGGACCAAACTTATGATGGAGTCTATAAATGTCATAGTTGATGATCACCATGAGGAAACAAATGTCCCATATGATGTTGATACATTATTTGAGACTTCAACACAAGTTTCTAAAAAGGATGATGTGCCTAATCCTACTCCATCAGAGTCTGAATCAAAGGAAGGTAACAAAGATCCTTTCATCAGAATTCAGAAAGATCATCCTAAGGAACTCATCATAGGAGATCCTAACAGTGGAGTCATTACAAGATCTAGAGAAATCATCACAAACTCTTGCTTTGTGTCTAAGATTGAACCAAAGAATGTTAAAGAGGCTTTGACTGATGAGTACTGGATTGGAGCAATGCAAGATGAATTGAACCAATTCAAGCAACATGAAGTATGGGAGTTAGTTCCTAGACCAGAAGGAACAAACATCATTGGCACAAAGTGGATCTACAAGAACAAATCAGATGCTGAAGGAGTTGTCACCAGGAATAAGGCAAGGCTTGTTGCTCAAGGATACACTCAAGTTGAAGGGGTTGATTTTGATGAGACTTTTGCTCCTGTAGCCAGACTGGAATCAATCAGACTTCTATTGGGAGTTGCTTGTCTCCTTAAGTTCAAGCTATTTCAGATGGATGTAAAGAGTGCCTTCCTAAATGGGTACTTAAATGAGGAAGTATATGTGGAACAGCCTAAAGGATTTGTGGATCCAAACTGTCCTGATCATGTCTATAAATTGAGGAAAGCTTTATATGGTCTGAAACAAGCTCCTAGAGCTTGGTATGACAGGCTGACAAAGTTCCTCACTGACAAAGGATACAGGAAAAGAGGCTTGGATAAAACTCTTTTTGTCAAGAATGAAGGAGGAAAGATAATGGTAGCTCAAATTTATGTTGATGACATAGTGTTTGGAGGAATGTCAGATAAAATGGTTAAACATTTTTCTAACCAGATACAAGCTGAATTTGAAATGAGCCTCATGGGAGAATTGACCTACTTTCTTGGACTGCAAGTCACACAGATGGAAGACTCAATTTTTCTGTCCCAAAGCAAGTATGCAAAGAATATTGTCAAGAAGTTTGGAATGGAGAATGCCAGTCATAAAAGGACTCCTGCACCTACTCATTTAAAGTTGTCCAAAGACATAAGTAGGGCAAATATGGATCAAAGCTTGTATATAAGCATGATAGGAAGTCTGCTATACTTAACAACCAGCAGACCTGACATTGCCTTTGCAGTTGGAGTATGTGCAAGATACCAGGCTGAACCCAAAGTAAGTCACCTCAACCAGGTGAAAAGAATTCTGAAGTATGTGAGTGGAACTTACAATTATGGCATGCTGTACTCTCATGGATGTGAACCAATTATGTCTGGTTACTGTGATGCTGATTGGGCTGGTAGTGCTGATGATAGAAAAAGCACCTCTAGAGGATGCTTATTTTTGGGAAATAATCTTGTCTCTTGGTTCAGCAAGAAACAAAATTGTGTGTCTCTATCTACTGCTGAAGCTGAATATATAGCTGTTGGTAGCAACTGTTCTAAAATGATCTGGATGAAACAGATGTTGACTGAGTATAATGTCACACAAGATGTCATGACATTATACTGTGACAATTTGAGTACTATTAACATATCCAAGAATCCTATACAGCACAGCAGGACTAAGCATATTGACATTAGACATCACTTCATCAGAGATCTTGTGGAGGAAAAGGTGATTAAGCTGGAACATGTTGCCACTGAACTACAACTGGCTGACATTTTTACCAAGGCACTTGATGCTAGTCAGTTTGAAAATTTAAGGGGCAAGCTGGGTATTTTCCAATATGAAGAGATGTAGCAATTAATTTTTCTTAAAACAAGGGATGAAAGAGATATTTTAGTCAAGTCTATTCTGATTGGGCTAATCATTCGTTTCCCTCCTTCTTTCCAAAATTTTAAGAAGTGGAATAGACATACTTATATCTCCCTCTTCTCTTTTTTCTGCAACATTCTCCATTCCCTCAAAAGAAGATTTCACACACGCTGACACTTATTTTCTCAATCTCTCAAGATGTCTCAACAATCTGTGTCATCATCTTCATCAAAGGCAACTGCATCTTCCTCACCCTCTGACAGCGAACTTAGGGCAATCGTAAACTGCATGGATGCTGATGTTCTTGAGATAACTCCACTTCGTGAAATGGCAGTTGATCCTACTAAGGTCAAGAAGCTGCGAACTAGACATGCAAGAAGATCACAAGCTTCTCCATCTGGTAAATCTTCTCAACCATCATCTTTTGTTCCTCCAGAGATAGCTAATAGGGAAGGTTCTGCTTATGTGCATCAAGCTATTGCCAGACTAGTCACTAGGATTCTTAATGAGAATCACTCTGTTCCTGGCATATCTGTACCATTGAACCAAGAAACTCCTAGCCCTAATGTAGAAAGGGATCCAGATGTCACTCAGAATGTTGAGACACCTAATGACAACATTGGGAAATCTCTAGAAAAAACTGATGGTCACCAGACCCCTACTGACAAGGCTGTTGAACCTCCTGTCATTGATGTTAATGAAGAATTCTCTGATAATGATTTAATTGCCAATATCAACCCTAGCATAGCTAGAAGGATGATGAGTAGAAAAGAGAAGCAGAATGCTGCTCAAAGCCCCTCCAAAGAGAAGGCTACTGAAGTTGTTCATGAGAAGGCGAGGCCTGAGAACAAGGCTGAGAAGGTTGGAACTTCGAAAGGGAAGGGTAAGGTAAAAGCTAGGGTATCTGTTGGTGGTCTCTCAAAACCCTTGAGACAACCTATAGCCAAGAAAAGAAAGGCTCATGAACCCTCTGAATCTGATGAGGAATCAGACTGTGATTTTGATGTTGAGAGTAATGTTCCAGACATTCCTCTCAGGAAGAAAACCTCTTCTAGCAAACTGCCTAAGGTTCCTGAAGTTTCCATTGACAACATCTCCTTTCACCATCCAGAAAATGCAAGCAGGTGGAAGTATGTGTTTCTGAAAAGGATTGCCTTGGAGAGGGAGCTGAACAGAAGTGCTATTGAGTGTAAGGAAGTCATGGATCTAATCAAAGCTGCTGGCCTGATGAAAACAGTGGTCAAGTTTTCCAACTGTTATGAGATTCTTGTCAAAGAATTCATAGTAAATTTGTCTGGTGGTTGTGTTGATGGAAAGTCAGCTGATTTTAAGAGTGTTTATGTGAGAGGAAGGAAGGTAAATTTCTCTCCTACTGTGATAAACAAATACCTAGGAAGGCCTGATGATGCTCAACCTGAGCTTGAAGTTACTGACAACCAGGTTTGTCAAACCATCACTGCCAAGCAAGTCAATCACTGGCCCTTGAAAGGGAAGCTAACTGCAAGCAAGATGAGTATGAAGTTTTCCATACTGCACAAAATTGGTGCAGCTAACTGGGTTCCCACCAACCACAAATCCACCATTTCCACAGGTTTGGGAAGATTTATCTATGTTGTTGGGACCAGAACAAACTTTGATTATGGCAACTACATCTTTGATCAAACTTTGAAACATGCTGATAGTTGTGCTATTAAAGGCCCTATTGCTTTTCCCTCTCTCCTGTGTGGTATAATCATTGATCAGTATCCTGATATCCTGGTTGAAAAAGACTCTGTGTGCAAAAGAGCCCCTTCTCTTGGTTTTCACTATAAGCTGTTTCAGGGAACACATGTCCCTGACATTGTCATGACATCTGCTGAGATATCAAATGTCAAAGCTCATTCCAAGAAAACTGATGTTATAGTTGTTCTAAAAGAAACCTGTAGAGAGCTTGATGCAAGAAAAAGGACTCTTGAAGAGCTGCTTGCTAGTCTGGAACAGGAGGAGAATGACGAACAAATGAGGGAAGAAGATGCTGATGAAGAACAACATGATGCTGCTGAAAATAGTGCTTCCTCAGGGGATGACAGTACCTGAAAGTCTGTGTTTGATGAAAAGATTGGTGCTGGAACTTGTTGCTGCTAAATGATACCTTCTCTCAGTTTATCTGTTCTTTTTTAATTTCCTTTTGGATGACTGTATAACTTAAAGTACTAGTACCTTTGGCCTCTTTATGGCTAAAAAGGGGGAGAATAAATTGTGGTAATTTTGGTAGAATTAGATATTGGTAGCTGTTATTAAAAAATTCTGCTGCATTCTAATCTCTGATTGTTTAGGGGTTTTAGCCAAAAATTTGCCAAAGGGGGAGTTTGTAAGTGTTTGTTTGTTGGCATTATTTTTTGGTAAAACCCGATTTGCGAATGTCATGACTGATGTCATAACATTCTGGGATAAAGGTACATTCTGCAGAAGGAATGTTCTACAGGAACTACTCAGTATGAGTGATTACCATGATCATTAAGCTATGATCATATGTACTGAATTCTACCAAAATCAATGAGCAAGATACATGATGTCATAACCAATGTTAAGACATCCTGTACTGATCAAGTTGCTGTGCATATTTTTTTATTCCTGAGAATTTTCAGGAAACTGGTGTGCTACTCTGAGTTGAAGAATTATTGTCCAGATCAGCTGCTCACGTGGACATTAGGTTAACCTTGCTTAACTCTAATTTGTTATGAAAAAGCCCTAGACCAAGTCTTTAGGTTAACTTTAGTTAACCCTAGCTATTTTTATGGAAGCCCTAAAAGAAGAACACGCTGCTTATATATTTCTCATGAAGCCGAATGGTATGCAACACCTTTGACAGAAGATCAATAAGGCATTGTATAGTTGTAACTACTGTGATCCAAGCAATTATCGTTTTGATAAGTGACTTGGAGTAGGATTTGGTTGTAAGGGTTGTTTATCACTCAAATCTTTGAAGCACGAGTGTTGTGTCTCTTGATTAAAGATTTGAAGCAAATTCAAGTGTGTGTATTTAAGAATGTCTTCATAATCTCATTAATCAATAGATTAGTATCACTACTATGATTGAGGGGGAGTGAGTAGGAACTCAGGTTTAAGTAGGACTTAGATTGAAGTTGCATTGGGTAGGTCTTAAGTGAAGGAGATAAACTGGTTGGTTTATTCCTAAATTAATACCTCTTATAGTGAATTTCCTCCCTGGCTTGGTAGCCCCCAGAGTACGTGTTGTTACACACTGAACTGGGTTAACAATTGATTGTGTTCTTTACTGTATTTTAATTTATTGTTTAGAGTGTGTACAAGTTTGTTAGATACGGTGTCATAACATTCACTGTAACATTAAGTATCTGTTGCCAGAATTTCAGTTACATAGATAGTTTCCCCGTATGGTTTCAGGAATTAATCTATAGCCTGCCTTGTTTCGGGAGTTCATACCACTTGGTTATGCATATAGTTTCCCTGTCTGGTTTCGGGCATTAATCTTTGACCTGCTGTAAAAGTTAATAGTATTTGTCTGTTTGTTAATTTAACCTGAAAACGTAAAATCAGTTTCATGCGATGTCATGAGGTATGAATTGCATGATGTTCCCAAAATAAATGAGATTATGATATATGTATTTGTATGCACATGCCATGATGTATGAAAATGTAATGCTGTTGTGCAGTATCAGTCTGGGAAAATAAATCCCTGACTGTTATTGGTGAGTGAAGAAAGTGATTCTTAAATTTCTGCTGGGGATAATGAATGGAGATAGTTTTGTTGGTGATTCCCTTTCTCTGCCGAGTATCTTCGACTTCTTTTTGAGAATGATTTTTCCGAGAGGAAGAGTTATGTTGGAAGATTTCACCAATTTGGAGAAATAAACTTCGTTGGGATGAACTTTCGTAGCTAGAGAAATAAACTCTAATGGTGATGAGGCTTTACAAACTACTTGAGATTTATAAAACTCTATTGCGGATGGTGAATTCCATAAACTGCTTGGGGATTTTGTGGAAATCCTGTAGGGGAATCTTGAGAAGCTTGGCGACTTTACTGAGGATTTTTTATCAGTAGTTGGAGATTTTTGCTCTACCGGGGATATGAGAACCCGACACCATTAGGCTACATGCTGAGAATATGGAAGTGACCTTGTAGTAGAATGCCTCTGCCTCTACCTGTTGGAGAAGGTATCTGTTGGGGAAGACATCTGCAGGGATCTTGTGGATGGACCTTAGATATTGTCCTGTTTCTTAAAGTCATTAGCAATTTCCTTTATGTTTTTTATGCGTGTATTTATAAGCAGTAATCATACAAATGCATATGTTCAAAAATAATCACTGGACGTTTTCGCACACAAAATAGGAAAATAAAAACATGAGTTTTTCCCTTTCAAAGGAATAGTTTTGTATTAACTTGAAATAAGAGTTTTTGTAGAAGGAGACAGACATCCTAGTAAGAGAATACCATCGTAAGAATGGAAATTATACAAAAAAAAATATACAAAGAAAGACAGCTATGTGAAATAATCCCATTGGGTTCCCATTCTGCTATTGCCTTTATGTCCTTGAGCATCTCATCACTTTTGTTGCTTGTCCAAAGCTGATTGGATTGATTAGTATCGCCTGAGCTTGATAGTTGATACTAAAGATTGGATGTAAGGTGATCCAGCGGGACATAGTTATACGCTTTAAATCCCTAAATTTTTCTTGGACCGCCCTTTCGGGTTTTCAGTCCACCGGGATACCCTTTTTTGCCTAAGCCACCTTTTCAGGTTTTCGAATTGTCGGGTGTACAAATTTTTTTATGTATATCCCTAATTTTTCCCGAACCCTTTTGGTTCTCCAAGATGCCCTTATTTTTTCCTAGGCCAGTCAACCTAGCGGGTCTTGTTTATGTGTAGTATTTTTTAACTATGTCCGTGTTTACCGAGTGTAGAAGGTCGTCACCGTCCATAGTGGTCAGGATCATGGCTCCACTAGAGAATATGCTCTTGATTAAAAATGGCTCTTCGTATGTGGGAGTCCATTTTCCACTGGGATCACCTTGCGGAAGTATGATGCACTTGATTACCAGATCACCAGCCTGGTATACCTGACGTATGACCTTCTTGTTAAAAGCTTTGGTCATACATTTTGGTACATCTGACCATGGCAGACATCCATGAGCCTTTTCTCATCAATCAAGTTTAATTGATCAAGTCGAGTCTGGACCCATTCATCTTCACTCAGCCCTACATCCTTCATGATCCTCAAGGAAGGGATCTAGACTTGAATGGGCAGGACATCTTCCATACTGTATACCAGAGAGAAAGGAGTTTCCCCTGTTGATATGCACATTATGGTGAGGTAACCATGAAGAGAAAACGGTAACATCTCATGCCAATCTTTATATGTCACTTCTGTATGATTCTTTTGATATTTTTGTTAGCAGCTTCTACAGCGCCATTCATCTTCGGCCGATAGGAGAAGAGTTATGATGCTAGATCTTGAACTGCGCAAAGAGCTCGGTGATCATAGTATTATTGATATTGGTACCATTATCCATAATGATTATTTATGGAATACCGTACCGACAGATAATGTTATGTCTGATAAATTGAGCCACAATATTCTTGGTAACTGAAGCGAATGAAGCTGCCTCGACCCACTTCGTGAAGTAATCAATGGAAACCTGGATGAAGCGGTCTCCATTAGAAGCCTTCAGTCTAATCTCTCTAATCATGTTGATGCCCCACATTGCAAACGACCAAGGAGCAGTCAGGCCATTTAAAGGAATTAGAGGCACATATACCTTGTCAGCATAGATCTGATATTTGTGACAAGTCCGCGAATGCTGATAACAGTCTGCCTCCATGGTGGACCAGTAGTATCCCGCCCGTAGGATCTTTTTATCCATTGATTGTCCACTAGAATGAGTGCTAAAGGTACCTTCGTGTAAGTCAGCCATAATCCTTTCCGCCTCACTCTTGTCTACACACTGAAGCAAGGTAATGTCGTGGTTCCGCTTGTAAAGGATTCTGTTACTGAGAAAGAAATTAGCAGAGAACCTTCTTAGGAACTTCTTATCTTTGACTGAAGCTCCCTCAGGATACTCTTGGAGTTTGAGATATCTTTTGATTTCATGGAACCAAGGCTTGTCCACTACTTCTTCAGTACCAATCTCGTGACAATATACTAGCTCGTCCATCCTCTCAATGGTGATCTGAGGAGCCTCATTATCCCACCCGACCTTGAACATGGATGACATCGTAGCTAGCGCGTCCGCTAGTTGATTTTCCTCTCGTGGAAAATGCTCAAAGGTAATTTCTTCAAAGTATGGGATTAGTGTCAACACATGTTCTTTGTACGGGATGAGATTAGGATGCTTTGTGTCCCATTCTCCTTTAATCTGGCTGATTACCAAAGCCGAGACCCATGATACATGCTTCATACTCAGCCATATTATTGGCACAGTTGAAACATAGCCTAGTCGTGAAAGGAGTATGATAGCCTTCAGGAGATATGATCACAGTGTCGATGCCATTGCCAAGAGCGTTAAAAGCTCCGTCAAAAACCATAGTCCATCAGAATCCTTTTTCAGGTCCTTCATCCGGTCAAGGTTCTTCATAATCAGTTACTAACATGATGTTCTCATCGGGGAATTCAAAATTCACGGATTGGTAGTCATCCACAGCCTAATGAGCCAAATGATCAGCTAGTACACTTCCCTTGATTTCTTTCTGGGTTGTGTATTGGATGTCGTATTCGGTCAGGATCATTTTCCATCTTGTTATTCTTCCGAAGAGAGCGGGCTTCTCAAAGATGTATTTGAAAGGATTCATTTTAGATATCAACAAGGTAGTATGACTCAGCATATACTGTCTTAGTCAGCGAGTAGCCCATGCCAAAGCACAACAAGTTTTCTCGAGCATTGAGTATTTTGTTTCACAGTCGGTAAACTTTTTGCTAAGGTAGTATATTGCATGCTCTTTTCGACCAGACTCGTCATGCTGCCCCATCACACACCCCATTGAATTATCTAATATTGTTAAGTACATTATCAAAGGTCTTCCTTCAACCAGAGGCATCAGAATTGTAGGTTCTTGGATATATTTCTTGATTTTGTCAAAGGCATACTAGCAATCGCCATTCCACTTCATTGCTTGATCTTTCTTCAGTAATTTGAAGATTGGCTCACAAGTAGCGGTCAGATGGGAAATGAATCTGGAAATGTAGTTTAGGCGTCCCAAGAATCCTCTAACTTCCTTCTCAGTGCGAGAAGTCGACATTTCTTGTATAGCTTTTACTTTTGCAGGATCCACTTCAATGCCTTTGTTGTTGACAACGAAACCCAAGAGCTTACCAGATCTTACTCCAAAGGAGCACTTATTCAGATTCAACCTCAATTTATATTTCTACAGACTGTCAAAAAGTTTTTGTAGGTGATCAAGGTGTTCCTCTTCAGTTTGAGACCTAGATATCATGTCATCAACATAGACCTCTATCTCGTGATGGATCATATCACGAAACAAAACTACCATGGCCCGTTGATAGTTTGCCCTAGCGTTCTTCAACCCAAATGGCATAACCTTGTACAAAAAGTGCCCCACTGTGTGATGAAGGTTGTCTTCTCCATGTCCTCAGGATCTTGATCTAATTATACCCGGAGAAACCATCCATGAAGGAGAATACCTTATGTTGTGCGGTGTTGTCAACCAGAACATCAATGTGGGGAAGCGAAAAGTCATCCTTGGGGATTTCCCTGTTCAGGTCTCTGTAATCCACACATATACGTACCTTACCGTCCTTCTTAGGCACTGTAATAACATTGGCGACCCATTGTGGATAAGATGTGAGAACTAAGAAACCAGCATCGAACTATTTCATGACTTCAGCCTTGATCTTTTCTGACATATCCAGACACATACGACGAACCTTCTATTTCACTAGAGGGAAATCCTCTTTTGTCGGTAGGAGATGAACCACAATATCAGTGTTAAGCCCTAGAATGTCTTTGTATGACCAGGAAAAAACCTCAACATAGTCATGTAGCATATGTATTAACCATTTTTTGACAATGGGCTCCAAGTTAGCACCTACCTTGACTTCTTTTGTCCTCTTCAGTACCTAAGTTCATTGTCTCAACTGGCTCCTCATGAGGCTGTATTGCCCTTGCTTCCTATTGTAATAGTCTGGAAAGCTCTCCTGGTACCTCACAATCTTTCTCACCTTCGTCCTCGGCTTGGTTGATCGGATTTTCAAAGTCATTATGAGCAATATAAGAACCATTATCAATGGGATCCATAGTGGATGTGGATCTGTAGTTTGATATGTGAGTGTGTGTAAGAGCATAGTTGTTATGATAAAGTAAAAAGCAGAAAAGAAAGGCAGAGAGCGCAAAATTTGTATGTAAAAACGTCCAATGCTTTATTAATGACATATGAAAATGAAACATGATAACCCTCACAAATAAACCATTGCACCTCAGGTAAGACACAAGGAATCTTTCAGAGAAGCCATCTTCAGTGGAGGCCTAGTAGTATTTGGAACACTGATAGAGGTTTTGGTTGCAGCAACGGTCTACGGAACCTCCTCAAAGTTCTGACAGGGGGTCTCAATGAACTCGTCGTCCATTTCAACGTACCTGAAAGAGTTCAGGTGGCTCACCATGTACTCCTCCTCCCCATGAACTGTGATAATCTTCCCATTGTTTGGATACTTCATCATCTGATGTAGGGTGGAAGTCACAGCGCCAGCCCCAAGGATCTAGGGCTGGCCCAATAAACAGGAGTAAGATGGGCGGATGTCCATCACATAGAAAGTGGAATTAAAAGTATGAGTACCAACTTTGATAAGGATGTCCACCTCCCCATGCACCATTCTTTTAGAACTGTCGAAGGCTCTCACCACAATGTTACTAGGCTTCAGAGTCAATCCTTCACAATCTAACCTGTCAAGGGCTTTCTAGGGCAGGACATTCATTGATGAACTTGTATCCACTAGAACATGGGCCAAAGTAGTGCCCCTGCACTCGATAGAGGCGTGCAGTGCATCATTATGTTTGCTTCCTCTGGGAGTCAGATCAGCATCAGAGAAACCTAGCCCATTTTCAGAGGTCAAACTGGCCACACAGTCTTCAAATTGATCAGCGGAGGTTTCTTGAGGCACATGAGTAGTCTTGAGGAATTTCACTAAAGCCTTGGCATGGGCTTCATAGCACAGTAAAAGGGCCAACATTGAGATTTTGGAAGGGGTCTGCCCTAGTTGTTCAACCATATTGTAGTCACTCTTCTTTAGAATTTTCAATATCTCTTCCATCTCCTTTTTAGAAGCCTCAGGGATGGCTTCTGGATGTTCCTTCATTCGGACATGCTCAACCAATACCTCTTTGCCCTGAGTCTTGGCCGACTTGGTAGTAGGGATAACAATAGGACGATCAGCAGGAGTAACTATGGGAATACTGACAGTAATAGTAGCAGGAACAATCATAGGAGTAGCAATAGTTTTAGGATGAGAGATATCGGGAGAGAAAACTCATCCGCTTCTTGTTATCTTACTGGTCCCAGCGATATTACTAATGTCAAGATCAAAGTCTTCTTCATCTTTATCTTTAACAACCAGCAAATCTTGCTTGACGCCATGGTAATAGACGCCAGCCCCATAGTTCCAGGGAACAGCTTTATCCGAGGAATATGGTATAGGTCCAGGGAAAGTAATTATCAATGGAGAAACTTTCGTAACAGATGTAATCCTGACAGGTCTTTTGGAGGAGAGCTTGAGAGGATTGGAGGAAATGGTAATGATAGAAACACCTTCATGCGAAGCACTTGTAACTGGAGTTTTCTCAAATATGATTTCTTTATCATCCATCAGGCACTGAACGCCTTCTTTCAACAAATGGCAACCATTAGGTAAGGACAAACATAAGTGGCAACCTTTGCCATAACCCGGAAATAAACCGGCCTTCAAGAGATTTTTTTTAATAGTCAGGAGTGGAGTAGCTATTTCATCCACAAAAGCAACAAACATGTCATCATCAATAACATTAATACCACGACCATGGTTGGGCATAAGGGCAGTTATAACATTAGGGGTCTCAGGAGCGTCAAATTCAATCTCCTTTGCTTCAATCAAATCTTGCACTTTTTTCTTCAAAGCCCAAAAGTCGTTTGTATCATGGCCTGGACTTTCAGAATGGTAAGCACACCGAGCATTTGCATTGTAGTGAGGAGATGTAGTGTTGGGATTCTTGGGAGCCTCTTTCAGGGTAACCAAATAGGACTTCAGCATGTGTGGTAAAACCTGAGATAAGGTCATGTTGATTCGGGTAAACTGTCTCCTTGGCTTATCCGTTCTGGATTGATTGTTCTATTGTCGGTTTGATGCAGGATTGGAATTCATAACAGCACCTACCGTTGGACGACGCTCAATTTTGTTAATATTTCTCTGGCCATAAGCATCATTGACCTCCTTCTTCCCTGTGAACGGTTTCTTTGAAGTACTAGAGGATGCATCTCTTTGTATCTTACCACTTTTAATGCCAGCCTCTACTCGTTCATCTGTCAAGATCAATTTTGGGAACCCAACAAAACTTCCAATCAGGTGGTTAAATAATGGCTTGGATAATGTGCCCAAGAACATGTCCACCAGCTCCCTATCAGACAACGGAGGCTGGACTCTTCCCGCAAGGTCTCTCCATTTTTGGGCATAGTCCTTAAAACCCTCGCCGGAACCCATAGACATGTTTTGCAACTGTGTACGAGTTAGAGCGAGGTCAGCATTATATTGGTACTGCGTATAGAAAGCAGCAACTAGATCTTCCCAATTATGCACATTGGTTCTTTCTAATTGATAGAAACATTCAGCTGAATCCCTGCCAAAATTTCCTGGAAGAAGTGTACCCACAGATCCCTACGAGTAGTGTGGAGTTGAATTTTCCTAACATACGACTTTAAATGCAGCTTAGGGAAGGAGATGTCGTCGTACTTAGCAAATGTAGGGACCTTGAACTTCTGCAGAATGATCACCCCTGAGACGAATCCTAGATCCTAAAAATCCAACCTGGGCACCCTTTGGATCTCCATGGAATTGAGCCAATCCTCTAGCTATTTGTATTTATCATCAGCAGGAGGACACTGCTCCTCAGAATAGTCATGTTCATCTTCTTCAGACTCCCTTGTACTATGGTCTTCTTCTTTTGGCCCTCCTTCCTGATTATCTCTCTCTCTTGACGGAGTTGCAAGATCTCAAGCTTTCCTCACTGGTCCTTTGAACCTTCTTCCCAAATTTAGAACACCCACTGGCATCTTTTTCTTCTTCTTGTCCTTGAGAATTAGAGCTTTCAAGTCTTCTTGTCCCTTAGCCAGATTCAGAAACATTCCTTAGAATTGGGCATTCTGAGCCTGAAGTTCCTTAACTATTTGTTCCAGAGCCATTGCTAAAATAAACAGCGAAGAAGATAAGAAGCCTGTCTTGAAACCTGTTTAAGCAATGATATGTATGATGCAATGTTTTCAAGGATTTCTAAGACTTAAGTTTTCTTATCCAAAGTGAAAACAAACGTTAATTTCATTAAGAAATTTAAGCATTTACAATGATGCCTCTTGGGCTTACAGTAACAAAGCAAAAATTAATCCTCAAAGCAAAAAGGGACTCAAGTTTCCCACGGGCGTATCCTCTTTGGTGCAATGTAGGCATTTATATTCTTCGCTTCGTGAATTAGCCTGGTAAGCTCTAAAACCTTTTTCTCGCTGGCGTAGAATTGGGTTTCAAAGGCATCCCATTCCTCTTTGAGTTGAATCCAGGATTTTTGTAACTCCTCGAAATTAGTCGGCATGTCAGGATGAAGAACAATGTAAGGAGTGTCTCCCTCAGCAACAGGCTCCATGATGATGGGTAGAGTGGCATCATAAGGCATCCTGAGACTTTAAGCACGAGATCATACCCAATTAAGATAAGGCTCCAAAGGAATTGAGTTCTTATGCCCCAGTGTTTTGCTATCAACTTTGTTCACCATGCCCCAGGCTCTTATGAATCTCTGGCGATGACCCTGAACATCATTCTCATAGTTTAATACGATTCCTTGGACAAATGTATCATGAGGACCATCCCTCCTAGCATAGCCAAACTGTTGCAATGCCAAACAAGGATTATAAGTGATTCCTCCCCTAATGCCTAGGAGAGGGACATTAGGGAATTCTCCATAGCTGTTAATGATGGTAACATTCTCTAAGGATGGAGGACACCAATAAATGTCAGAATATGTGAGGGATATCAACCTATTAGACCATCTCAAGCCCTGCTCATTCTTCAATACATATCTAGGTAGGTGTGAAATAAACCACCTAGCCAACATAGGAGTGCAACACAGTAGGGTCCCTCTTCTCTTTACAGTGCGGGTATGCAGAGAGTGTAGGATGTCTCCAAGTAAAGTAGGCACTGAATTATGAGACAGAAAAACCTTGACCACATTCACATCTATGAGTTGGTCCGGATTAGGAAATAGTACCATCCCATGGATGAAAAGGGCCAACACTTCTTCAAAAGATTTTAAATCTAGGGTATCCCAAAAATGACGAGCCTTCTCAAAAAGAAACTTATCTAGAAACCCTTTGACGCCTCTTCTTGTTTCCCAGTTTTCCACTACATCGGACCATTGTAAAGGCAGAGCATGAGCAATCTCTTCAGGTTTTGGGTCTCTTTCCATACCATTGAAAGGTGACTGATCAAGAAAGATCACCCCTAATAACTGAGAAAACTCCTCCATAGTAGGCACCAATTAGTAATCAGGAAAGGTGAAGCAGTGATGTAAAGGGATGAAGAACTGAAAGATCACCTTCAATATTTATTCATTAGGGCTTGAGTGACCAGATTGAGAAGTCGACCATGTCTTTCAGTGAATGGACAGCTCTCAGGAACCATGGATTCTAATTCCTTGAGTTAAGGAGGTACCCTTATGAGGTTGACTTGGATAGTATTCCTTCGGGCGGTTGCCATGTCCTACAAAACAACACAAAGATAAGCCCTATAAATCCTTGAAATAGTTAGTATGATATGCCATGTTATGATGTTATGATATCATGATCATGCTAAGATAACACAAGTATAGCAAGCACAAGCAAATCACACAAGGACCTTAGGTTTGAGGCTTACATGGGTTTTCAGGTAAGTACCCTCTTGAAGTTTAGTTGGCTCAACCTGTCCTATCAATAGTAACCAAGTTCTAAGGGATCTCAATATCGCTGATCTTTCCTATAAATTTTATTTCGATAGACAACTAACTTGCCACCAAACAAAACTCGGGAGTCAAATCTCAATGAGTGTAGTATCGAGTATCAATCGACTTCAGGCTATACCAAAGACGGCTATCTCACTACTTCCTAATGGACAAGTTGTTCAATTAAAGGTTCTAAGGTTAGTTGATGCTTCATGACACCACATAATGGCCCCGTATTCTCCTTGACTACTCAAGGGCTACCGGTACCAACCAAAGTGTCACATCAACATAGATATCGCTTTGACCGTGTCAGTATACTCTGCACAGTTTTCACAATCTATTTCTACTTACCTAAAAGGTGCCCCAGATCCGGGTAGAGGATCTATAGAAACAACCCAAATAATCCCAAAAGGTAAAGCAAACAAAGCATACAAAAGCAGTTAAATACTAAACTAACTCTAAGGTAACCCCACTTTTTATAATTCCCCAGCATAGTCTCCAGTTCTACGATACGGAGGTAGAACCGACTGTTACATACTGGTTTTACGTTTTTTGTTTGCAAATGTTGCGGTAAGCAAGTGTAGCCACCGACTTTTCTTTTATCCAAATTAAGGAAAGGGTGAAAAGAACAGAAAAATACCTTTTCGAGATTTTTTGAGTAATGGGGGTAGATTATGGAAAGGGAAGGTGTTAGCACCCTTTCCATCCGTAGTTATCTACGGGCTCTTATAGATTTGCTCATTTTGAAATACCTTTGTACTTTGTGTATTTTGAAAATATTTGAAACGCCTTAGTACGATGATTTTCTTTGTGTTAACTCTTGTATCAGTCCTCAAGAGTGTTAACAAAGCAAATGTTTTTGAAAATTGTTTTTGAAAATTAGTATTTGTCTAAGTGAAAAATGTTTTGAGCAAACTTCTAACAACTATCTACTTTGTACTCGAAAAGGTAGTTTTTTTCCTCCTATCCTTTAGACAGTGTTATCCTACTACTATAGAGTAGGTAGGCCTATCGTTGGATGTATGAGGGACATTGAAGGGACGATATAGTCACGAAAGCAACTTGTGGAGACGCTTTAGCAATTTTGTTTAGGGACTAGATCATTTACCGAGAAGGCAACTGTAGGGTCATCGAGGGACTATGTTGTACCCCAAAATTTGCCCTCCCATATTCATCAAGAAATTGCCAAGTCAAGGTCACAAAATTCCCCAAGGGTTGTGCAGCTCAACTGTCTTCTATACAGTCAAAACCCTAAATTGCACTACAGTCAACTGTAGGGGCAAAATGGTCATTTGGCAGTCAAAAGTTCAAATTTTTGGTCAATATATCATTTTGAAGCCCCAAACATCATTTGATCAATGCTTGATCATGATTCTCAAAATTTGGCTCAGAAATCATCAAAGATGCAAAAGTTGCTATATCTGGACAGCTGAAAAAGTCAACTGAAATTGACCAGGGCATAACTTTCACATGGATTATCAGAAAAATTCCATCCAAAGCTCATTTTGAAGAGAAAGACATTTCCTACAATTCATCTTCATGTTCCAAGTCCAAGAAATGCTCTCACAAAAAGTTATCAATTTCAACATTATAGGTCATTTTCAAAAGTCAACAAAAAGTGACTTTAAGTCAAAGGCCATAACTTGAGATTGGTAAATCAAAATGACATGGGACCAAAGGCATTGGTTAAAGGACTCAAAGACCTTTCCAAAATGTCCAAGAACATGTGAAAAGCTTAAAAATTGACCAAGTTATGCCTTGTGGAAGTTGGGAAATTTTTGGAAATTTTTGAAAGTCAACATTGATGCAAAAGGCCTAAAAATGCAAATGGGCCTATTTTTCTTCCAAGATTCTTCATGCCAAGCCTATGCACGACCACTAGGCCCAAAGGGAAGTATTTTCATATTTTTTAATTATTTATTTGAATTAATATTAATTTATATTCATTTAAATCATTTTAATACATGAAAAATATCAAACTTAACCTAAAAAAATCTTTTCATGCATGTTTAACCTCAATATTTCGTGCTTGATTGATTATGGCAAGTTTTGATAAGATTTGAGCATGATTGAACCAAAAGCCATGAGAAAAAGATTTGAAAAAGATCTTGCAAAATCAAATATTGAAATTCATCAATGCATAAGATTTTGTCCAATTTTTCTTAACCTAATCACTCCCTATATGATCAGAATCAAGACCTAATGCCAAAAGGACTGCAAGCTGCGCAAAAACCCAATATACAAACTTGAGAAAATTGCCTTAAAACTAAAAACTGAAATCAAGGTTTTAGGTCGATTCAAGCATCAACTCTCATTCCATTAGCATCCTCAGGCATTCCTGATCAAATTCCAACCAAGAACATCCATTGAAACACCTTGAAACGGTATCACAAACTCAAACTGTACCAAGAACATCTTGAATTCGCATAGCATGATTTAGACATCTTTTTGCATTTTTGTTTGTATATTCATGCTTCTTATGAAGTTTGTGAACTAACCATCATAATTAATTGGGTTTTTGTGGCATAAACATGAATCTACCATGAGCGTCCTCTAGGGTTTGCAGGTTTCAAATTTGGGGGTTTTTGCCCAAGGAAAAATTATGCTTCCAGACCAATTCCAATAGCTTAAGCAGGATGAGACGAAGAAGTTGGCACCCTCGCGCTCAATTTATGAGCGACGAGGGGCTAGTCGCTATTTTCTTCTAAGTCCCCTAAAGCCACGATCAAAAACCGTTGCCCATGTGTTTCATGTTTCAGGAAAACAAAGAAGAAGGAGTCGTGTCTGAACGTGATTGGATCTTTTAAATTTCGCGCTAAAAGTCTCCACTAACTTTATTTTTCCTTTATATTATTTATGTTATATTATATATTAAATGAAATTGCATAGTTCAGCTGGCAAGGAGACGCGCTTATAACCTTCAAGACCTGGGTTCAAGTCCCAGGTCTGGCAAATTCCAATGCTATTTTTCAATGTGGAATTCCATGTTACGCTTACATCCAGGTACACCATACATCCTCCTCATCCATTGTCCACGCGTCCTCAATGATCAAACCAAAGGCGTGGATTCAAAAGGATACGCTACGCCTGGTCAAGCATGTCACATAGGATTCAGAAAAGTCAACAAATTCTGAATGCTTATTGGGCCAGATTACCAGGCCTTACCTCCTTATTTGGGGCAACACCCCACCCTGGTTTGCATTTTATATTTTTTTTCTCACTTTTATTTTTATTGTTTTATTTATTTTATTGTCTTAATTCAATTAATTAATTTTTTCTATAAAATATAAAAACATTATAAAAATCAGAAAATACAAAAAAAATATAATATTATTTTATGTATTAATTATTTTTATAAATAAATTAGAATGTAAATTATGTAGTGTAATTAGGTTTTAATTTTAATTCCTTTTTAATAAAAAATCAAAAAATGTAGAATTTAGGTTTTAATTGTTAATTCTTTTTTATTCCCCTTTTTTCCACAATAATAATTATTATTTATTTATTTATTTATTTTCCTATTTAAATTGTACATAAATGAATTAGGTTTAATTTAGGTCATATTTTAATTCTTTCACAATAAATAAAAAAATATTAGAATTAGGGTTTGCTTCTTAATTTAATTTTAATTAACTTTTTTTTTCTTATTAAATCTAAAAAAACATAAAAATACCTAAAAACATTTTTCTTCTTAATTTTAATTTTAATTCCTCTTTATTTAATTAATTCATTAACTTTAACTATTGTTTGTAAAAGGGTCCAACGCCCTAGTTTTGTTTTAATTATTTTCTTTTGCACATTTACTTTGTCGTTTAATTATAATTCTGTATCTCTCCCAAGGCCATGTACATTTATTTTTCGCACTTTATTTTATCGCTTTATTTATTTTCCGCTAAATCGGGTCCGGTTTAATTTTGGCGATGTGGACCCGCGCCATTTGTAATAGTTTAGATTTATTTCCTCGCAACTTATAACTGTTAAATATGCATGCAAGAACGAATGGCCTTAATTAAAATCAAGCGTAGAACACGACAAACATGACAAGACAAATAAACTGAAACATGACACACAATTCGCACACACCACCCCTAGGGTACGCCTCACTGTTGCCTTTCGAAAGGTGATCGTCGAGTAGAGGATGTCTTAGTAAGTCCTCATGATCCGGGAACCTGGCATGAGGGTAGCTTCTAAGGTGTCTTCCCATTGCTCTGGTGATCACCATGTCCCGAACCTCGAATTGACCCGAACACCTCCAATGATGGTGCTACCTACCTCTCGATGGTGGGATGGCACTACTTTAAAGGACATTTACCCAGACGAATTCCTTAGGGTAGGTAGGTTCTCAAGGATACTTGCTCTAATTTCAAACAAAACAAAATCTTTTCACACCAACACTTTTCAAAAGCTTTCAAAGCAAATTTTTCAAACACTCTGACGTACGAGTCGAACTGAAATTTTCAAAAGAAACTTTTTTAAAACCCACATTGAAAAGCAAGCAAACATTTTTGAAAACACATTGAGCAAGTATCTAAGAGCCCATGGATAACCATGGATAGAAAGGGTGCTAACACCTTCCCTTTCTATAACCTACCTCCCGAACCGAGAGCAATCTCTTTAAGGAATTTTTCTGTGCTTTTGTCCTTTCCCTTTGGAGAAAATAAAAGACGGTGGCGACTCTTGCTTCCGCGACATTTCGCGAACCAGCGTTAAACAGTCAGTTCCAGATCCACCGATCACAGAACTGGCGACTCTGCTGGGGAACTACTTAAAGTGAGGTGTACCTTAGGACTAAGATCACTGTGTTTTCAATTGTATTGCTTTGCTTGCTTTAAATTGTGGGACTATCATGGGAGTTCTATAGATCCTAAACCCGGATCTGGGGATACCTTCTTAGAAAGTAGCAACAAGGCTGTGAGGGAACTGTGCGGGGTATACCGACACGGTTGAAACAGTCTGCTACGTTGATGTGGCACTTTGGTGTGTACCGGTAACCCTTGAGTTCAGTCAAGGAGAGTACGGGGCCTCCGCGTGGTGTCGTGAAGCATCAACAGACCTTAGGAACCTTAATTGAACTATCTTGGCCTCTTTAGGGTAGTGAGATAACTGACTTTGGTGCAGTCCGAGGTTGGTTGATACTCGATACTACGCTCAATTGAGGGTTGCTTTCCTGGAATATTTCGGTCGCCAGTTCAGTGGCTAAATCGAAACGATGAACAATGAAAGCAATCCCGTGATATTGGGAACCTTAGAACCCGGTTACTTTGATTAGGACAGGTTGAACCCACCAACTTCAAGAGGGTACTACCCAGACCCCATGCTGGCCTTAAACCTTAAGGGCTTGTCTTGTGTGCCTTGTGTGCCCTACATGTTTGTCTTTGTAAATATCTGTGGTGTGTTTAATCATAGCATCATGACATCATCCAGCATCATATGCATTGACTAACCATTTCAGGGGTTCGAATTTTCATCTTTGTTCTTGTTTTGTAGGACATGGAAACTGCTCGTAGAAAGACAATTCAGGTCAATCTTGTCAGGATCCCTCCTCAGCTTAAGGAGCTTATATCCCGGATTCCCGAGAACTCTTCATTCAGTGACAGGCATGGAAGCCTCATCAGCTTGGTCAACACCAACATTGAGGAAGATATGATAAAGGTCTTGTTCCAGTTCTTTGATCCTCTGCATCACTGCTTTACCTTCTTGGACTATCAGTTGGTACCTACATTGGAGGAGTTCTCCCGGCTCCTAAAGATCCCTATCCTTGATCAGCTACCCTTCAACGGTACAGAAAAGGAACCTAAGCTTGAAGAGATTGCTAAAGCCTTGCATCTACAGTCATCTGACCTCAAGGGACATTGGGAAGTTAGAAGTGGCATCAAAGGGTTCCTAGCCAGGTTTCTGTTTGAGAAGGCTCTTGAATGTTGGAACTCCCTTGACTTGCAAGCTTTTGAAGAAGTGGTAGCCCTCCTTGTTTATGGTTTGGTATTGTTCCCTAATCCAGATCAGCTCATTGATATCAGTGCCGTTCAGATCTTTATGTCCAGGAATCCTATACCTACGTTGCTGGGGGACATCCTTCACTCATGTTACACTCGAACCATGAGAAAAAGAGGTGTCCTTATGTGTTGCACTCCTCTCCTGGGAAGGTGGTTTATTTCGCACCTTCCACAATCAGTCCTGAAGAATGAGCGGGGTTTGAGATGGTCACAACGGTTGATGACTCTTACGCATGCGGATATACATTGGTGTCCTAGATCCAGAGGAGATGTCACTATCATTGATCGTTGTGGAGAGTACCCTAATGTTCCTTTACTTGGAATCAGAGGAGGTATTACCTATAGCCCATGCCTGGCTTGGAGACAGTTTGGTTATGCTCGGAGGGATGGTCCTCATGACATGTTAATTCCCGACATAGTTTTTGACTTCGACAGTGATACTCAAGGACTTCGTCAGAGATTTATCAGAGCTTGGAGGATGCCTAGTAGGATAGACAGCAAGACACTGGGGCACAGGAACTCCATCCCTTTGGAGCCTTATCTCAGGTGGGTACGCGCCCGCTCTCAGAAGTTAGTGATGCCTTATCCTCACATGCTTCCAGTAATCAAAGAACCTGTCTTGGAAGGAGAAGTGTCTCATGTTATTCAGCACCCTGATATGCCCACGTCCTGGGAAGAGATGCAGAAGAGCTGGATCCAGCTTAAGGAGGAAAGGAATTCTCTCGAGACTAGTCTGCATGCCAGTGAAAAGAAGGTCTTGGAGCTCACCCGCCTGTTGCATGAGGAGAAGAATCTCAACACCTACATAACTCCGAAGAGGATGCGCAGTGTATTTTGGGATTGACTTGACTTTTGTATTTCTTTTGCCCATGAGGCCTTGATGTATTAAACAATGATTTCTTTAATGATAACGTGTGTTCTTTTCTTGTCTACAACGAATTTGAACTTTCGAACCCTTGAATGCATTGCATACGCATTTCATACATCATGTGCATAGCAAGTTTTTCCCCTTTTTCAGGTTGCTTACAGTTCTTCGCTGTTTATTTCAGCATCATGAATCCCGGATCTGAATCTACCGAGACTTCAATCAAGGCTCTCCAGGCGCAGAATGCGCAGTTCCAAGAGCTAATCATGGGTCTAGCTAAAGGCCAAGAAGAACTGAAGACTATGCTCCTAAAAAAGAAGAAGAAAAGAAGAACTGTTCTATTCAACTCGGGCCGAAGGTTGGGTAATACTCTGCAACATGAAGAGGCTGGTTCTTCTGTGGGCAGAAGTCCTTCTCAAGCAGAAGTCAAGGTTCCTACTCCAGTGGTCTCCGACAACGAGACGGATTTCGATGAAGAGCAGTACCCTCCTGAAGACAACAGATACAAACAGCTGGAGGACAGGTTGAAGGCTATGGAGGTGCAACAGGCACCTGGGCTGGATTTCGGAGATCTGGGTTTGTCGACTGGTGTGATTATTCCACAGAAATTCAAAGCACCCACCTTCTCCAAATATGACGGGGCATCCTGTCCCAAGCTGCATTTGAGGTCCTATGTTCGGAAGATTCAGCCGTACTCTGCGGACAAGAATCTATGGATCCACTTCTTCCAGGAGAGTCTTTCAGGGACTCATCTCGAATGGTTCTATCAGCTGGATGGGACCAAAGTTCGTAACTGGGAGGAGCTGGCTACTGCTTTCTATAAGCAGTATCAGTATAATGCCGACCTTGCCCCCACACGTACCCAACTCCAGGGTATGGCGTTAGGCGCAAGCGAAGGTTTTAAAGAGTACGCTCAGAAGTGGAGAGACCTGGCTGGCAGGGTGCAGCCACCATTGACTGATCGGGAGTTGGTTGACATGTTCTTGGGGACCCTATCTGGGCCATTCTTTAACCATCTCATTGGGAATTCATCTGCAGGGTTTACCGACCTCATTCTGACTGGAGAAAGAATTGAAGCTGGGCTGAAATCTGGGAAGATTGCAAAGGGGGCATCATCCTCTAATTCAGAAAAGAAGCCGTTCAAAAAGGAGTCTAGTGCCGTGTATGGCTCCAGGAAATCAGAAAGACACGAGCACCGCCAATCTGTCAGTGCGGTCATGATTGCTAAGCCTGCTGCCGCTCCCCGGCCAAACAATCCTCAAAGGGCTGATAGACCCCGGAGAGAGTTTACCCGGTTAAGCATGACCCTATCGCAAATCCTGCCACAGTTGCTATCCACTAATTTGGTGACTGTCAAGGAGGCACCAAAGTTCTCAAACACTACCTCTCCTAAGTACAACCCGAATGCCCGTTGTGCTTACCATTCAGACAGCCCGGGGCATGCCACTGATGACTGTTGGGCACTAAAGAACAAGCTACAGGACCTCATTGACGCTAAGGAGGTACAGTTTGAGGCATCTGACAAGCCTAATGTGGTGACAGCTCCCCTGCCTGCTCATGGGGTAAATGCTATTGGAGATGAAGAGGAAGTTGATGAAGCTGAATTCGATAGCTGGATCTACCCGGCTGCTGATGGTGGACTTAACAATTGGAGCGCCAAGGACAATCTCTCTGTTTCTTTTGACACTAAGTAATAAATTTCTTTGTTTTGATATTTTTGTAATAAACATTGATAAACTCTATGGCCCGGTGTCTTACCCGAGGCACCGTGGTTCTATTTGTGAGGGCATATGAACTGTCATTTTATACATCATGAATGAAAATCTTGGACTATTTTCGCATTGCAAATATTGTGTTCCTTTTCTATCTTTCCTTTCCTTTACATCATTTTTAAAACAGCTGTATTTACACACACACTCACTCATACAGGTTCCAATCCACTCTGGATCTTACTGATAACAGCTCTGCTAATGACAATTATGACTTCGAAAATCCGATCAACTTAGCCGAAGACGAAGGTGAAGATGATTGCGAAGTGCCTGGCGAGCTTGCAAGACTGTTACTTCAGGAAGAGAGGGCAATTCAACCCCATGAAGAGCCAGTGGAAACCATAAACCTGGGTACTGAAGCAGACAAAAAAGAGGTAAAGATTGGTGCCAACCTAAAGCTCAGCATGAAGCAACGGTTAACCAAGATGTTACATGACTATATGGAGATCTTTGCCTGGTCCTACGAAGACATGCCAGGGTTGGATACCGATATTGTTGTCCATCATTTGCCGACTAGGGAAGACTGCCCTCTAGTTAAACAAAAGGTTCGTCGGATGCGTCCAGAGATGTCCGAGAAGATTAAAGCCGAAGTCATGAAACAGTTTGATGCAGGGTTCCTTGCAGTGACTTCTTACCCGCAGTGGGTTGCGAATGTGGTGCCGGTACCTAAAAAGGACGGCAAGGTCAGAATGTGTGTTGATTACAGGGATCTGAACAGGGCCAGCCCCAAGGATGACTTCCCCTTGCCTCACATTGATGTCCTTGTGGATAATACAGCTCAGCACAAGGTATTCTCTTTCATGGATGGCTTTTCAGGCTACAATCAGATCAAGATGGCACCTGAAGACATGGAAAAGACTACATTTGTTACTCAGTGGGGCACCTTCTGTTACAAGGTCATGCCGTTCGGGTTAAAGAATGCTGGGGCAACCTACCAGCGTGCCATGGTTGCCTTATTTCATGATATGATCCATCATGAGATCGAAGTGTATGTGGACGATATGATCGCTAGGTCCCAGACTGAGGAAGAGCACCTAGATCATCTGCAGAAGTTATTTGACCGGTTGAAACTATACAAGCTGAGATTGAACCCGAACAAGTGCACCTTCGGGGTAAGATCTGGGAAGTTGCTGGGCTTCGTGGTCAGTGATAAAGGTATTCAAGTGGACCCTGCTAAGGTCAAAGCTATTCAAGAGATGCCAGTTCCTAAGACAGAGAAGGAAGTCAGAGGCTTTTTAGGGCGCCTGAATTACATTGCTCGATTCATCTCTCATCTGACTGCTACCTGTGAGCCAATCTTCAAGCTGCTGAAGAAAGATCAGGTAGTGCGTTGGAACGATGAGTGTCAGGCTGCTTTCGACAAAATCAAAGAGTATCTCCAAGAACCACCTATCCTTATGCCACCGGTTGAAGGGAGACCTCTGATCCTATATCTAACAGTGCTTGACAACTCGATGGGGTGTGTGCTGGGGCAGCATGACGAGTCTGGCCGAAAAGAGCACGCCATTTATTACCTTAGCAAAAAGTTTACCGACTGTGAGACCCGATACTCACTGCTTGAGAAAACTTGCTGCGCTTTGGTATGGGCTGCTCGCCGGCTGAGACAGTATATGCTGACTCACACCACTTTGTTGATCTCAAAGATGGATCCGATAAAGTACATATTCGAAAAGCCTGCTCTGTCTGGGAGAATTGCAAGATGGCAAATGATCTTGACGGAATACGACATTCAGTACACAACCCAGAAAGCCATCAAGGGGAGTGTATTGGCAGACCACTTAGCTCATCAAGCTGTAGATGACTACCAATCAATGAACTTCGAGTTTCCGGATGAAAGCATTATGATAGTAACAGATTGCGAAGTACCTGGACCGGATGAAGGACCTGAGCCAGGATCCCGATGGTCTATGCACTTTGACGGAGCTTCCAATGCTTTGGGAAATGGTATCGGCGCCATAATCATATCCCCTCAAGGTACTCACACTCCACTCACTGCCCGGCTGTGTTTCAACTGTACCAACAACATGGCGGAGTATGAGGCGTGTATCATGGGTCTTCAAGCTGCGATTGACCTAAGGATCAAATTTCTAAGTGTTTTCGGAGATTCCGCCCTTGTGATCAATCAGATCAACGGAGAGTGGGATACGAAACATCCGAACCTGATTCCTTACAGAGAATGTGTGTTGACCCTGATTCCCCACTTCACAGAGATAACCTTTGAGCATTTTCCAAGAGAAGAGAATCAGTTAGCGGACGCGTTAGCTACAATGTCTTCAATGTTCAAGGTCAAATGGGATAATGAAGCTCCCCGGACCATCATCTGGAAACTGGACGAACCGGCATACTGTTGTGATCTCGAAACTGAACTGGTAACTGAGAAGCCTTGGTACCACGAAGTGAAGAGATATCTGGAAGCTCAGGAATACCCTGAAGGTGCCTCTATCAATGATAAGAAATTCCTGAGGCGGTTCGCAGCCAAGTTCTTCCTAAGCAACGACATCTTGTACAAGAGAAACCATGATTCAACCTTACTGCGTTGTGTGGATAAGATCGAAGCGGAAAGAATCATGGAAGAGCTACATGAAGGGACCTTTGGTACGCATTCCAGTGGACACACTATGGCTAAGAAAATCCTACGGGCAGGATATTACTGGTCCACAATGGAAGCTGATTGCTACCAACACTCCAGGACATGCCACAAGTGCCAGATCTATGCGGATAAGGTGCATGTTCCTCCGGTTCCCCTGAATGTTCTAACTGCGCCTTGGCCGTTTGCAATGTGGGGCATAGACATGATCGGCGAGATAAGACCTACGGCATCTAATGGACATCGCTTCATCCTAGTGGCGATTGACTATTTTACGAAGTGGGTTGAAGCAGCATCCTATGCTACAGTAACCAAGACCGTGGTGGCACGGTTTATTCGGCACAACCTGATCTGCCGATACGGCGTCCCTGAGCGGATTATTACAGACAACGGTACCAATCTGAACAATAAGATGATCGCTGAGCTCTGCGAACAGTTCAAAATACAGCACCACAATTCTTCTCCTTACAGACCGAAGATGAATGGGGCTGTAGAAGCAGCGAATAAAAACATCAAGAAGATCGTGCAAAAAATGACAGTAACCTACAAAGATTGGCACGAGATGTTACCGTTCGCTCTGCATGGGTACCGTACCTCAGCTAGGACGTCAACCGGGGCAACTCCGTTCTCTCTGGTTTATGGCATGGAGGCAGTCTTGCCGATCGAAGTGCAAATTCCCTCTCTCCGGATAATGAAGGATGCAAACCTGAACGAAGATGATTGGATCCAGACACGACTTGACCAACTCAATCTCATTGACGAAAAGAGACTTGCTGCTATCTGCCATGGTCAGACGTATCAGAAACGGATGATCAGGGCATTTAACAAAAAGGTCAGGCCATAGGAATATCAAGTCGGGGATCTGGTTATCAAGAGAATCATCCTTCCTCAGAGTGATCCAAGGGGCAAATGGACCCCTACGTACGAAGGGCCATTTGTGGTTAAGCATGTGTTCTCAGGAGGGGCAATGATCTTAACTAACATGGATGGTGACGACCTTCCCCACCCCGCCAATGCAGACATAGTTAAAAAATACTACGCATGAAAAAAGACCCGTTAGGCTGACATGCCTAGGCAAAAATTAGGGCTTCCCGTCGAACCAAAAGGGTTCGGGCAAAATGTAGGGATGAAAATGAAAAAAATCTGTACACCCGGCAAGTCGAAAACCTGAAAAGGCGGCTTGGGCAAAAATGGGTATCCCGGTGGACTGAAAACCCGAAAGGGCGGTCCAGGCAAAAATTAGGGATAAAGCGTAAAACTATGTCTCATTGATCACTTTGCATCCAGAATCCGGTATCTGCATCAAGTTCAAAACGGCATCAATCAGTCAGCTTCACCTTCAACCAAGGTCATCAAGTGATGAGACGCTCGGAGTTATAAAGACAATAGCAGAGTTGAAACCCAGTGGATCATTCATCTTTCACACAGCTGTTTTTATTTTCTTTTTGTACAAAACTTGTATAAACTCTTTTGATCGGCAGCGTACCTCTTACTAGGACGTCAGCCTCTTGTATACAAAACGCCTATTCAGGCCATTCAAAAATCAATAAAAATATATTTCCAGTTAAAACATGCCCGAGTGTTTTTCTTTTTTCTGTTTTGTTTTGCGAAGAACGTCCAAGGTTCAATTTGTGATGTATGCATTGACAATAATTTGCTAACTCATAAATATTTGCATACGAAACAAAGGAATTAATTGCAGGTGACACTGGAAACAGGGGCAATAAAAGAGTTGTCTGAGCAGTCTAATTGTTCTATCCTCCAAGGCACCAAGGTAGGTTCAGCCAAAGAACATGACCGAGTATCTTAATTCCCCAGGGAGTAGTTCAGTAAAACAATACATTCTTCTCCAAGCGAATCATCAAATATCAAGGAAATTGAGTATCCTCCTGTAGATCTCAATACCTCCCCAGCAGCACGCATTCTTAACAAGCATCCCCGGCAGTCTTGGTCTAAAGATTGTTCCCCGGTGGTATCTCAATATTCAAAGGAACCACTTCCCCAGCATATCAAACTCCCCAGAAGAGTCCAATCCAGCTTCACCAACAAAGTTGGAAGTCATATCCCTCAAGCAATAAGCTTATCCCCAGTAGATTCTGGAAGCTTATCCCCTCGCAGAGCACGAACGCGTCGTCCCGGCTTAATTTAAAGAGTTATTTCCGTAACAGGATATAACTGGGTTATCCTCAGCCAAAAGCCACGGAAAGAGCGTCCTCGGCAAAGTATCTTCCTACCCCCAGCGAAGTCTATCAACACTCCCGACAACAAGGATATCCCCAGCGGAGTTATCTTCATCAACTCAGCAAAGCATCGCTATCCCCACAGAGAAGCACTCCCCAGCATGATCGCTAGAGTATCTTTTCTCCCGCAGAATTATTTCATTTGCCAAGTTCCTTCCTCAACGGAGTTATCTTCTCCTACTGGTATTCTTGCAACAATCATCCACAGCGGAAGCAAAATCTCTTCCTCAACATCAGCACAGGATATGACTTCCCGGCACCCGTCAAGGATTTATTTTCCTAGACAAAAACATACATGAATCATCACATGCATCATTGTAGCATGCATGTACACATCATATCATATAAATCGTATCCATGTTTGCTTGATCCATATCATGCATTGCATATGACTGACTTTTACCTTTCAGGAAAGATGCAGTTGAAATTCTCAAACATATTTCAAAGACTTCTCTAGTCCAGTTAAATCGACTCCAAACAGATTTTTCTGATAAAGACTCAGTAGAAGTTCTCTTATGGTCCCCTCTCCAACGGCGTGTGAGGTGGTAATTCCTTCTTCAGATGTTCCCCTCTCCGGCATGAGCGTGAGGTGATATTCTCTTATGGTCCCCTCTCCAACGGCGTGTGAGGTGGTAATTCCTTCTTCAGATGTTCCCCTCTCCGGCATGAGCGTGAGGTGATATTCTCTTATGGTCCCCTCTCCAACGGCGTGTGAGGTGGTAATTCCTTCTTCAGATGTTCCCCTCTCCGGCATGAGCGTGAGGTGATATTCTCTTATGGTCCCCTCTCCAACGGCGTGTGAGGTGGTAATTCCTTCTTCAGATGTTCCCCTCTCCGGCATGAGCGTGAGGTGATATTCTCTTATGGTCCCCTCTCCAGCGGCGTGTGAGGCGGTAATTCCTTTTCAGATGTTCCCCTCTCCGGCATGAGCGTGAGATGATATTCTCTTATGGTCCCCTCTCCAACGGCGTGTGAGGTGGTAATTCCTTCTTCAGATGTTTCCCTCTCCGGCATGAGCGTGAGGTGATATTCTCTTATGGTCCCCTCTCCAACAGCGTGTGAGGTGGTAATTCCTTCTTCAGATGTTTCCCTCTCCGGCATGAGCGTGAGGTGATATTCTCTTGTGGTCCCCTCTCCAACGGCGTGTGAGGCGGTAATTCCTTTTCAGATGTTCCCCTCTCCGGCATGAGCGTGAGGTGATATTCTCTTATGGTCCCCTCTCCAACGGCGTGTGAGGTGGTAATTCCTTCTTCAAATGTTTCCCTCTCCGGCATGAGCGTGAGGTGATATTTCCTTCCAGATTATAATTTCCTATAGTTCCCTCTCCAACGGTGAATGAGGTGACTCCATTTGAGATTATAATGTCCTTTAGTTCTCTTCCTGACACTGCGAAGATAATAATTCCCATCAAGATTTTTCTCAACGAGCGTTGTTGAGATTAAAGTCACCCAAGGTTCTCCTATCATTCATGCTAAGGCAGTAACCATCCCTGGTTCATTCATCAGCGTTTGAAGCTCCAGACTCAGCTCCTGTAACCAGTCAGGACACATCTATACCAAGCATCTAAAATCAGCTCCTGCGACGTGTCAGGTACTCATTTTTCTGTTTTGCAGGTATGCAGGTTCTCGCTAAGGAATCTCTTACGCGATCAATGTCCAGATGGCATCTATAAGCCCATCATCCTATCCAAGCAACATCCAAATGGCATCTATAAGCCCATTCCCTCATCATCATTGCTACTATGTGAGCGCAAATTCCTGGGCACTCTAGTGTCCAATCATCTTCTATCCTCGGATTACGAAGGGCACGTCAGCCAATCTGCATCCTCAGGTCTAAGAAGATTGAACAGGGGCAACTGTTGTACCCCAAAATTTGCCCTCCCATATTCATCAAGAAATTGCCAAGTCAAGGTCACAAAATTCCCCAAGGGTTGTGCAGCTCAACTGTCTTCTATACAGTCAAAACCCTAAATTGCACTACAGTCAACTGTAGGGGCAAAATGGTCATTTGGCAGTCAAAAGTTCAAATTTTTGGTCAATATATCATTTTGAAGCCCCAAACATCATTTGATCAATGCTTGATCATGATTCTCAAAATTTGGCTCAGAAATCATCAAAGATGCAAAAGTTGCTATATCTGGACAGCTGAAAAAGTCAACTGAAATTGACCAGGGCATAACTTTCACATGGATTATCAGAAAAATTCCATCCAAAGCTCATTTTGAAGAGAAAGACATTTCCTACAATTCATCTTCATGTTCCAAGTCCAAGAAATGCTCTCACAAAAAGTTATCAATTTCAACATTATAGGTCATTTTCAAAAGTCAACAAAAAGTGACTTTAAGTCAAAGGCCATAACTTGAGATTGGTAAATCAAAATGACATGGGACCAAAGGCATTGGTTAAAGGACTCAAAGACCTTTCCAAAATGTCCAAGAACATGTGAAAAGCTTAAAAATTGACCAAGTTATGCCTTGTGGAAGTTGGGAAATTTTTGGAAATTTTTGAAAGTCAACATTGATGCAAAAGGCCTAAAAATGCAAATGGGCCTATTTTTCTTCCAAGATTCTTCATGCCAAGCCTATGCACGACCACTAGGCCCAAAGGGAAGTATTTTCATATTTTTTAATTATTTATTTGAATTAATATTAATTTATATTCATTTAAATCATTTTAATACATGAAAAATATCAAACTTAACCTAAAAAAATCTTTTCATGCATGTTTAACCTCAATATTTCGTGCTTGATTGATTATGGCAAGTTTTGATAAGATTTGAGCATGATTGAACCAAAAGCCATGAGAAAAAGATTTGAAAAAGATCTTGCAAAATCAAATATTGAAATTCATCAATGCATAAGATTTTGTCCAATTTTTCTTAACCTAATCACTCCCTATATGATCAGAATCAAGACCTAATGCCAAAAGGACTGCAAGCTGCGCAAAAACCCAATATACAAACTTGAGAAAATTGCCTTAAAACTAAAAACTGAAATCAAGGTTTTAGGTCGATTCAAGCATCAACTCTCATTCCATTAGCATCCTCAGGCATTCCTGATCAAATTCCAACCAAGAACATCCATTGAAACACCTTGAAACGGTATCACAAACTCAAACTGTACCAAGAACATCTTGAATTCGCATAGCATGATTTAGACATCTTTTTGCATTTTTGTTTGTATATTCATGCTTCTTATGAAGTTTGTGAACTAACCATCATAATTAATTGGGTTTTTGTGGCATAAACATGAATCTACCATGAGCGTCCTCTAGGGTTTGCAGGTTTCAAATTTGGGGGTTTTTGCCCAAGGAAAAATTATGCTTCCAGACCAATTCCAATAGCTTAAGCAGGATGAGACGAAGAAGTTGGCACCCTCGCGCTCAATTTATGAGCGACGAGGGGCTAGTCGCTATTTTCTTCTAAGTCCCCTAAAGCCACGATCAAAAACCGTTGCCCATGTGTTTCATGTTTCAGGAAAACAAAGAAGAAGGAGTCGTGTCTGAACGTGATTGGATCTTTTAAATTTCGCGCTAAAAGTCTCCACTAACTTTATTTTTCCTTTATATTATTTATGTTATATTATATATTAAATGAAATTGCATAGTTCAGCTGGCAAGGAGACGCGCTTATAACCTTCAAGACCTGGGTTCAAGTCCCAGGTCTGGCAAATTCCAATGCTATTTTTCAATGTGGAATTCCATGTTACGCTTACATCCAGGTACACCATACATCCTCCTCATCCATTGTCCACGCGTCCTCAATGATCAAACCAAAGGCGTGGATTCAAAAGGATACGCTACGCCTGGTCAAGCATGTCACATAGGATTCAGAAAAGTCAACAAATTCTGAATGCTTATTGGGCCAGATTACCAGGCCTTACCTCCTTATTTGGGGCAACACCCCACCCTGGTTTGCATTTTATATTTTTTTTCTCACTTTTATTTTTATTGTTTTATTTATTTTATTGTCTTAATTCAATTAATTAATTTTTTCTATAAAATATAAAAACATTATAAAAATCAGAAAATACAAAAAAAATATAATATTATTTTATGTATTAATTATTTTTATAAATAAATTAGAATGTAAATTATGTAGTGTAATTAGGTTTTAATTTTAATTCCTTTTTAATAAAAAATCAAAAAATGTAGAATTTAGGTTTTAATTGTTAATTCTTTTTTATTCCCCTTTTTTCCACAATAATAATTATTATTTATTTATTTATTTATTTTCCTATTTAAATTGTACATAAATGAATTAGGTTTAATTTAGGTCATATTTTAATTCTTTCACAATAAATAAAAAATATTAGAATTAGGGTTTGCTTCTTAATTTAATTTTAATTAACTTTTTTTTTCTTATTAAATCTAAAAAAACATAAAAATACCTAAAAACATTTTTCTTCTTAATTTTAATTTTAATTCCTCTTTATTTAATTAATTCATTAACTTTAACTATTGTTTGTAAAAGGGTCCAACGCCCTAGTTTTGTTTTAATTATTTTCTTTTGCACATTTACTTTGTCGTTTAATTATAATTCTGTATCTCTCCCAAGGCCATGTACATTTATTTTTCGCACTTTATTTTATCGCTTTATTTATTTTCCGCTAAATCGGGTCCGGTTTAATTTTGGCGATGTGGACCCGCGCCATTTGTAATAGTTTAGATTTATTTCCTCGCAACTTATAACTGTTAAATATGCATGCAAGAACGAATGGCCTTAATTAAAATCAAGCGTAGAACACGACAAACATGACAAGACAAATAAACTGAAACATGACACACAATTCGCACACACCACCCCTAGGGTACGCCTCACTGTTGCCTTTCGAAAGGTGATCGTCGAGTAGAGGATGTCTTAGTAAGTCCTCATGATCCGGGAACCTGGCATGAGGGTAGCTTCTAAGGTGTCTTCCCATTGCTCTGGTGATCACCATGTCCCGAACCTCGAATTGACCCGAACACCTCCAATGATGGTGCTACCTACCTCTCGATGGTGGGATGGCACTACTTTAAAGGACATTTACCCAGACGAATTCCTTAGGGTAGGTAGGTTCTCAAGGATACTTGCTCTAATTTCAAACAAAACAAAATCTTTTCACACCAACACTTTTCAAAAGCTTTCAAAGCAAATTTTTCAAACACTCTGACGTACGAGTCGAACTGAAATTTTCAAAAGAAACTTTTTTAAAACCCACATTGAAAAGCAAGCAAACATTTTTGAAAACACATTGAGCAAGTATCTAAGAGCCCATGGATAACCATGGATAGAAAGGGTGCTAACACCTTCCCTTTCTATAACCTACCTCCCGAACCGAGAGCAATCTCTTTAAGGAATTTTTCTGTGCTTTTGTCCTTTCCCTTTGGAGAAAATAAAAGACGGTGGCGACTCTTGCTTCCGCGACATTTCGCGAACCAGCGTTAAACAGTCAGTTCCAGATCCACCGATCACAGACTATAATCTTTTTTATTTACGGGTCTTTGCTAAAGCGTTCCCATTTAGAGGGACATGACTGCTTTATTTCCAAAGGCAACCAAAGTGAGGTACCTTAGTGGTGTATATGTGCAAGTAGGTTACGTTCAGTTATTTTGTCTTTTTGTTAAGTTTGCCAGCGTTTGATTATCAGTCTTATTATGCAATCCTAGTTCCTAACAGTTAATATGTACAACAAGATGTAAAGTGCGGGAATTATAAATCCTACACTTACAATGCTTCGAGGAGGGGGTATTTACAATATATAAAACTGGGGGAAAGGTAAGATAAAGAAAGCGATAAAAAGTCCTACTTAATCTATTACATGCCAGTATACAGTTACATTATTGTAAAAAATGCAAGAACAAAATAATGCGCGCGAAACGAATATTACTTCTAAAAGAAACCTAAGGAATGACTAAGTAAAAATCTTTTTGGTTGTTTTTATTTATTATAAAAATAAAAATTTCCCTAAAATCTATTTAGAAAATAAAGTTAATTTTAAAACATAGTCTAAGTTTTTTTTATTGTTTTTGTTATAAAAAAGAAAATAATTTATACATATAAATTAAACCTAATTATATTTTACTTTAAATTAAGAAAAGGTTAAAGTTTAATTAATTAATCAATTAAATAAAATTAATTATTTAATTAAGGTAAAATTAGTCCTAAGTTTTTTTTGTGATTTTTTTAGTATTTGGTTAATGATAAACAAAGTAAAAGAGATAAGTAATAAAACAAAATAAAGAAAAACTAAATGGGCCAGGATAGCAAAATTAAATAGGGGGTGCTGATTTGAAAAACGCTAGGCCCAAGGGTGAGGGAACCCGGAGGCTGCATTAGGATCCAGTGAAGAGAGGTCTTGAGGGCGCATGGTGAAACTCACGGTGAAGCTCTTGGATCTGACTGCATTGACATTGAAAGGTGTAGATCTGATGCTACATGGTGCACGTGCAAAGCCTGGCTGTACTAAATCTGCCAAGAAAGAATGGAAAAATAATATGTAAGAGACAAGGTTCGAACCCCTTCCCTTACACATAAAAAAGCTTTAAATGCGCTGCCTCTACAGTTGGGACGATGATACTTCCATTAGTATACATCAAACGATTATGATATATTGTAACATGAGTCATAGCGCTGAGCTGTCTCATGCGTGCAAGTCTAGTAGGGTTCAACCATTTGAATGGACCAATCAAATTGTTCCCTTCTGCCATGCCTTAGTCAATTCCGGTCAAACCACCGGAGGTGGTGGCTCCGGTCATCTCTTCTGATCACTCCAAATTTCCAACCCGCAAAATTTAAGCATAACAAAAACAAAAATGATCCTATCCCCTAATTTGGGGTCTACAAATTTAATGGTGATGTTTATTTAATCTTAAAGCTCCTGGATTATGAGATTCGAAACTTTTCAGTTTGTGATGCCTTAACAATGGCATCACACCATTCATGCCTTAAATTATTCATGATATACGTCCCACATGTTCTAATGGACCTCCTGTTCACAAATCACACCATCAAAAACATCAGTAACACATGAATCTAAAAATTCAAATATGACAAACCTTATTCGACCGGTGACACATGATCTTTCAATTTGAAAGTGCTATGGACTTTGAAAATGGCTGGAAATGACTGCAGGCACCTTCAGGAATGTGATGGAGTCTTTCGTTTGGACTGAAGGAGGATGGATTAGTGTTTTCTATTTGGACAACTTTAAGAATTTTTTTGAAATTTGGTAGTGTTCTCCCTAGGCTGTGTAGGCATGTCAGTCTCTATTTGGATTGCAAACATGTTGCTTATATAGAGTAGAAGGGAGGGGACAAGATATCATAAGATTAAACAACCTTGATTAGGTGTTTGAAAACCATAAATGAGAATTTGTAATTATGGCCAAAAACATGGAATCTTGTCCTTTTTGAAATTTGAATGTATGTGGACATTTTGGCTCCTTCGAATACCCTCTAGTTCCTGCCATTCGATTGGACTTGTTGTATAGCCTTCAAATGGGTCCTTTGAATGGACCATTTGTGTATCTTTCGACTGGATCATGTTCTCATCACTGGGGCTTCTTCATTTGAACCCCTTTAGCTAGCCCAAACGAAAACCCTTTCCTGGCTAATCGAAGCTTCTTTTGGCATGAATGTGTTTGTGCACGCTGACTTGAAAACTGGAAGTATGTTGGTTTTTAGGCCAGCAGGTCTCTTTGAATATATTTCTTTCATTTTGGCTAGCAATATCCTTCGTTTGAACCAATGTGTGTGCTCTTTTGAAGGGAAACCCATCCATCATTTGTATACATCACTTTCCATTCCTTTGAATGGGCCAACAAAGTAAGTACTTTGAATGGAACACCCACATATGCCCCTCTAAATCCATCAATACATGTCTTTTGAATGGGGAAAATATATGTCCTTCGAATGGACCATGTGACTGTCCTTCGAATGTGCCAGTACTAGGTATCAAAATATGGAAAACTGTGTGTTGAATATTTTGGAGGTGGAGTCAAGGCTAGCATGAGGGAAGCCAATCGCTTAATGAATCGAAGGACACATGAAAGAAAACCACTACTTTATGGGTGCTGGCATGAAGGGAAACCATTGCCTTGCACATTGGAGGCAAGCCCGGAGGAGGTCATTTTCTTATGGGTCGAAAGAAAACATAGAGGAAAGTTGAATGGGTCTTGGCCTTGTGAATCGGAGGAAAGTCTGAGGCCTTTTGCCTTTTGAGTTGAAGGCATGCTGATGGGTCTTTGCCTAGTGGGAACTTTGTGAGTCAAAGGCCAGTTTAAAGAGGTTCTTGCTTTGTGCATTGAAGTCATGCACAGAGGGATAATTTGCCTAGTCAAAGGAGGAATCAAGCTTGCTCCAAAGACATCAAATGCCCAATCCTAGCAAGAATTAAGCTTGCTCCAAAGAGACCAAATACTCAATCGAAGCAAGAAACCAACTTACATGCAGGTAGCCATTGCATTTATGAATCAAGCCAGCATGCATAGCCAATGGTGAAATTGAAGGAGCCCTAACAAGAGGCCCTTCCCCTTTGGAACAAAGGAGGCTGTTTCAAAGGGAAAACTTGCCTAGTCGAAGCTGGTGTGCAACAAACCAGCAAAAGACCAAGGCTTCAATCGAAGCTTGGAAATTTTAGGCAAGCTTGGAGGAGGTTAGGCGCTCAATCGAAGCCTGTTAAAATGCCAATCTAAAGACACCTTGTTCATGCCAGTCAAAAGACCTTGTTTATCTTCAAAAAAATTATTTTTCTTTAATCAAGTGTTTGTAATCACCTACGTAAGAGAAAAATATTTGGAAAATATGAGAGGGAAAATTTTGGGGTACAACAGGTGGGATGACCACCCCTGGAACCAAACCTAGTTCAACGAAATCCAATCCCGATATCTTTTGAACCTCCATAGCCTTGAGCCTATCCTCCAATTGTCTGTAGTTGTCATCAACAGGAGGGTATTGTTCGTCTGAGTAGTCCTTATCTTCAGACCCATGGTTGTTTCTATCTTCCTGCTTGATTGTCCTATCCTCTTCATCTTGGTCATCATCTTCATTAGAGAAGACTTCAACAACTTGAATCGGTTGGGCAGGACCTTTGAATCTCCTCCCCAGGTTGAGGACATCATGCTTCTTGGCCTTCTTTTTTTGCTTTGCAAGGAGCGTCATTATTTCTTGCTTCCCCTTGGACAGGTTGAGAAGAGTCTCCTGAAACTGTGCGTGTTGAGCCTGGAGATCTTTGACATTCTGTTCAAGAGCAATTTTTCTGTTGAAATAAACAGCGAAAAAATGAGAAACCTATATGAAAAAACTATTATGAAATGATGCATGATATGTAAATGCAATGATTTCAAGGACCTTAGGAAATTTAAATTTTCTAGACAGGAGGAAACAAGAAACGAAAATTTTATTAGCAAAGTTCAAATTACAACTTCCTTTTAGGCTTACAAAAGCTTTTAAAGATAAAATGAACTCCTAAAATCTAAGAATCAAATTTCCCAAGAACACTTCCTATTTGTATTGATGTAAGCATTAAGACCCTGCTCCTCTTGAATTTTCCTTGTGAGTTCCAACACTTTCTTATCACTTGCATAGCACTGGGTCTCAAAGATGTCTCGTTCTTCTTTCGTTTGAATCCAAGACTTTTGCAACTATTCAAGGTCATTAGGCATACCAGGGTGGAGAATAGTATAAGGAACATCCCCCTTAATAACATGCTCCACAACTATTGGGAGGATGGCTGGATATGGCGTCATGAGACTCTGAGCACGAGCTCGTACCCATTTGAGATAAGGCTCAAGAGGGATGGAATTCGTATGCCCCAAATTCTTGCTATCAACCTTGCTTACCATGCCCCAATCATGTACGAACCTTCAATGATAACCTTGGACATCGCTCCCGTAGTCGAATATAATACCTTGAATGAGTGTGTCATGGGGACCATCTCTTCGAGCATAGACAAATTGTCATAGAGCCAGAGAAGGGTTATAAGTGATCCCCCCTAATTCCTAAGAGTGGAACATTAGGGAACTCCCCACAATGGTAAATGATGGTAATGTCCTCTTGGGATCGAGAGCACAAATGGATATCCGTATGAGAAAGAGACATTAACCTTTGCGACCACCTCAAACCCTGCTCATTCTTCAATACTGGTCGGGGAAGGTGCGAAATAAACCACCTAGACAGCAAAGGCAGGCAACACATAAGAGTTCCTCGCTTCCTCATAGTGTGAGTATGAAGAGAGTGCAAAACGTCTCCAAGCAATGTAGGCACGGGGTTACGAGTAAGGAAAATTTTGACAGAATTCACATCTATGAGTTGATCAGGGTTAGGAAAAAGCACCAAACCATAGATTAGAAGATCCAATATCTCCTTAAAAGCTTGTAAATCCAAAGCATCCCAAAATAGTCGAGCCTTCTCCATCAGGAATTTAGCCAAAAATCCTTTGACCCCATTTCTTGTCTCCCAATTATATATAATGTCAGAACTCTTCAGGTGTAAAGCCTTGGAAATAACTTTAGGTCTTGGAGTTTCCTATAAATCGTTGAAGGGTATTTGATCAAGAACAGACACTCCCAGTAGTTGAGAGAATTCTTCCATTGTAGGCACCAATTGATAATCAGGGAAAGTGAAACAATGATGTACAGGGTCAAAGAACTGAAAGAGCACCCTTATCATGTCTTCTTCGAGGCTTGAGGTAACCAGATTAAGAAGTCGACCATATCTTTTGGTGAACAAAGAATTTTCAGGGACCCTTGAAGATAACTATTTGAGTTGAGGAGGCACTCTTATGAGGTTGATTTAGATGGTATTTCTATAAGCGGAAGCCATAGTCTATAAAACAGAACAAAGATAAATTCCCTGGTCCTTGAAATGGTCAGGAAATGTAATGGTATGAATGTTATGATGCATGATGTAATGTTTGAACAATTTAATCACACACAAACAAAGCACACAAGGCTTTAGGTTAAAGATTGCTTGGAGTTTATAGGTAAGTACCTTCTTGAAGTTTAGTTGGTTCAACCGATTCTAAAGAAAGTAACCAGGTTCTAAAGGATCTCAATATCACTGATCTTTCTCTCAGACATTGTTTCAACACAAGCTTCTTTATTAGCGACCGAAATATCCTGAGATTCTGATCTCAATGAGTGTAGCATCGAGTATCAACGAACTTTAGTCTTGCACTAAAGTCGGCTATCTCACTACTTTCTAATGGCCAAGTTGTTCAACTAAGGTTCTAAGGTCAGTTAGTGCTTCATGACACCACACAGCGGCCCCGTATTCTCCTTGACTGGACTCAAGGGATACTGGTACCAACAAATGTGTCACACTAACGTAGCCATCGTTTCACCATGTCGGTATTACGTTGCATAGTCCCCACGATCTATTGCTACTTACCTAATGTGCCCCAGATCCGGGTATAGGATCTTTATTAGAATAACCCAAACATAATCCGAAATATAAAGCAAGCAAATCAAACAAGTAAAGCATTTAAATGTGAACTATCTCTAAGTTAACCCCACTGTTAGATTTTCCCCAGCAGAGTCGCCAGTTTTATAATACATTAGGAGAACTGACTTTTCTGGTTTTGCATTTTATCACAAATGTTGCCGTTAGCAAGAGTCACCACCGACTTTTCTTTTATCCAATAAAGAAAGGGTGAAAAGAACAGGAAATACCTTTTTAAGATTTTGAGTTCGGGGGTAGGTTATGGAAAGGGAAGGTGTTAGCACCCTTTCCATCTGTAGTTATCTACGGGCTCTTAGTTGGTAGCTCACTTTGAAAATGCTTTGTGTTGTGTGTTTGAAAATATTTATGAAAAGATGCCTTAGTGCAGAAAACTTTGTAATGTTTCTTGTATCATTGAGAATGTATACAAAGTGTTTTGTCTTTGAAAATATTTTAGAGAAAAGTTAGTGTATGTGTGAAAAAAGAAATTTGTTTATTTTTGTGAGCAAGCAACTATGAACGGTCTACCTACTCGAATGGTCTTTGTTCTTTTCCTCATTTCCTTTAGATAGTGTTATCCTACTATTAGTCAGTAGGTAGCCCTATCGTTGGATGTTTGAGTGACAGACGAGGGTCATCGTACAATCACGAAAGCAACTTGTAAGATACTTTAGCAATTACCCTAAGGTTTTAAGATCATTTATTGAGGCAACGCCAAAAGGGTCATCGAGGGACTTATGAACTTTAAAACAAAGGGTCTCTGCTAAAATCTCCTACGCTCGAGAGACGTGACTGTTTCATTTCGAAGGCAACAAGTGGAGGTACCTTAGAGGTACACATGTGTGATGTGTGTTGTGTTTCAGTTATGTTTATCTTGAGTGTTAGGTTTGCTAACGTTTGCTTTTAATCTTTCTATACAATCCTATTAGCATATATCTAGCAGTTAATATAGGTACAAAAAAGAAAAATGTGGAAATTTGAATCTACGCTATTACAATGCATCAGGATAGGGGGAATTACAAACCAAGAAAATGGGGGGAAAGAAAAAGTAAAAAGGTCCTAGTTAAAGTCTATTACATCCCATGTACAATTACATAACTGTGAAAATAATGCGAATAAAAATAAATAAACACGCGGGGAAGAAAAGAGAAAGATGTAAAGAAAACCTAAAAAATCTTAAGTGGTAAAAAGAGAATGTTTTTTTTGGGGGAAAATATTTAAATTAAATTAAGAAAAACCATAATCCTAATTAGTTTAATTAACTAAAACAGGAAGTGATTAAAATAATTAATTAAAAATTAATCTAATTAATAAAAACGTAATACTAATATATTTTTGTAATTTTTAATTTTATGATTTTTTTATGATTTTTTAATAAAAAGGAAATTAATTAAAATAAAATAAAATGTAAATTAAACAAAAAAATACAAAATAAAAATAAAGAAAAGAAATAATGGGCTTTCTGTAAAGAAAATGGGGGTGAGAAACTAAAGATGTTAGGCCCAATAAGGGCTGAACCCAATATCTGCGCGTGATTTGGTGTGAATAACTCTTAAAGGTCAATGATGGGGACACATACTTGAGGTGCTGGATCTACATCCATTAACATTTGATGGTCCATATGTAGAGGTGTATGATGCACACGTGGTTCTGCTTATACCTGATTAGTAATGAGAAAGATGAAAAATAAACATAAAACCTAGGGATCGAACCCAGGACCTGTAAGGTGAAAGCCTTAAGAGTGCGCGCATTACCACTGGGTCAGATTTCTTAATTCTTTAGTATAATAACATGATAGCTTTATATTACAAAACCAATTTCAAAATTATTTAAATAAACAAACGCACGCCCAGGTGGGCCCTATTATTTGAATTGAACCAACCAGGAACAAACGTTTGGCTATGCAAGCTCCTACCAGAGTCAATGAAAGTCAAAGACGTCAGAGTCAAACTCCGGTTGCCTTCTCCGACCAAGCCAAAAATGAAACCTGCAATTTCGTGAGATTCAAAGCTAACTAAGACATCTATTCCATGTAAAATCATCCCCTGAGTTCAGATTTGGGTTTAATTCAACATACAGTCGTTGTATCATGCATCTCGAACGCGTTTCTGAATCGTGCCCTAACAATGGCATCCTGTGATTTAAGCATTTAATCTTTCATGTAATACGTTAAAACAGTTCTAAATAATAGTATGAATATGGATATATGCTTCGAACTCATTTAAATTACATGGATTAAGAGATTCAGATGTGAGAAGTTTACCCAACCGGAGTGATTTGGCTTGCTGGTTCTAGGGTGCTTCAAGTGTTGAGAAGGACAGGTATGAGTCCTGGAAGTCTCAGGAACACAAATGCGTGACTGGTTTTGATGGAGGAAGGCTGGAAGTCTGAATTTCGAATTTGGCAACTTTGATATTTTTTGTGAAATTTTGTAGAGTTTTATTAGGAAGCTTCCTCCTGTCCTTTTCGCCTGAGTGTGTTTGCTTTATATAGAGGAGTAAGAGGTTGGACGAGTATGGAAAAAATCAAGACATTAACCATAATTTTAAAACCAAAATCAAGATTTGAAATGTTTCTAAATTCATGATATCTTTGCCATTTTAGTATGTTGCATGAACCTAGACATTTTGTATTGGTTTTGCACGAATTAATGGGCTTCAAAGTTGATCAAACCAAGCCCATATGCATAGCCCATGGTTTTTTTGTGAGTTTATTTAATTTATTTTGATTTTAAATTAAATAAAATAAAAATAAATATAAATAAAAGTCAAGGTCATGTAAAAATGGACTTAGAGGTCCTATAATATTTGGAAAACATGTTTGAACACCAAAAATTAGGCTCACCAGTTCAAGGTTTCAAAATTCCCCAATTTGAACTTCATGAATTTCTTCAGAATCTCCCAACTTTTGCACCTCACAACTTGCTCAATTTTTATCTTTTGAAGATGGTCTGATACTTTTTGGAAATCCCAAGATGTCCTCTATAATCTCTATGTTGATCATTTTTTCTTTTGAAGGCATTATCTTGACGTAAGTTGTCTTGACAAAAAGTGTCTTTTGTTGACTTTTGAAAATGAGCTATAATGTATGAGATCATATCTTCCAAATGAAGAATTCTTTGGACTTGAGAATAAAAGTAAAATTGTAGAGAATTGAATTTTCTTCAAAAGGGGCTTTGGTTGGGGAAAAGTTGATGAAGCATGTGAAAGTTATGCCTGGTCAAATTTCAATTGACTTCTCCTAAGGAAACCCTAATTTGACAAATCTTGACTTTTGATGATTTGAGAGCTTTCCTTGGGGAATCATGATCAACCTTTGATCAAATGATGAATATCAATTCAAATTTTGATTTTGAACAAAAATCTTGAAGTTTGACTGTATGTTGACCACAATTGACTTTTTGATCAATACATTTGACTTTCAATCATCTGAGCCATTGACTGAGCAAACTTGTGATGTAGGGATTGAAACTTGACATGAACCTTGTTGAGGACCTATGAAGAACCATGGAAGCCACTTGAGACCTTTTCAAACCAAATTTCCTTGAGAAACTCCAAACCCTAGTTGTGGGCCTTTGACTCAAGAGGTGAGTTAACTGGTCAACCCATGAGTGCCTTGGGTATTTGAGAAGCCTTGAAAGAGTGTCTTGAGAGAAAAATGTGAGGGGAAATTTTTGGGTATAACAAATTGTTTTATAAAGAAATTATACATAAAAACTTCTTAAATCAATAAAAAATAGGAAATAGCAATTACTCTTGGCTGAAGCAGATTGGGATGAAGTGTTTGGCCTTCCACTTGTTAAGTCCACCGTCAGTAGTTAGGAATATTCAGTCGTCCAAGTCACTGCCACTATCAGTGTCTTCCAGGGCATTGACTTCTTTGTTTCTAGTGCTGATAGGTGGTCCTCTAGCACGAACACGTCGAACCCCTTTCTGAGCATTTGAAGTGAAACCCAACCCAAATTTGTCGGATTTGAAAGGGATATGAGGAAGTTATCCCTAAATAGTGCAACCTCCATCTTCTACAACAGCCCGAGCATCCTTTAGAGAGGCCATTCATGGTGTGCCCTTAGAGGCTTCAGGAGTAGCAGGAGTAGCAATATCAATCATTAGAAGGATTACCTCAAATGTCTGGCAGGAGGTTTCAATGAATTCGCCATCCATTTCAACATATTTGAAAGAATTCAAATGATTGGCCATATATTCTTCCTCTCCAAGACTGTGACGATCATCCCCTTCACTGGGTACTTCATCTTTTGATGCGATGTATAGGTAATCGTACTTGTCCCATGAATCCATGGGCGTCCCAGCAAGCAAGAATAGGCCGGGCGGATATCCATTACATAAAATGTTGAATTGAAAACCTGAGATCCCACATTTATCAGAAGATCAACCTCTCCATGGACCATTATTTTCGAACCATCAAAGGCTCTTACCACAATATCGTTGGGTTTCAGCATCAGCCCTTCATAATCCAATCCATCCAAAGAACCTTTAGGTAAAACATTGAGGGAGGACCCAATATCTACCAACACATGCGCCATAGTGGTGCCTTTGTATTCAATAGAGATGTGCAGAGCTTTGTTATGATTCTTCCCCAACGGAGTTAAATCTGCATCAGAAAATCCCATGCCATTATCATCAGTTAGGCTTGCAGCACAATTCTCAAATTGATCAGCATTGGTTTCTTGTAGTACATGGGAATTCTTCAAAAATTTCAACAAAGCTTAGGCATGCGCTTCAGAGCATAATAACAAGGATAACATGTATATCATTGAGGGTGTCTACCCCAATTGTTCAACTATTTTTTAATCACTTTTTCAGATGATCTTTAGAATTTCTTCCATCTTTTGTCTAGATGGGTCTTCAATTATCACTTCTTTTGAGGGTGCCTCCGTCAGGGCAGACTCAATAACTTTCTCTTTACCTCGGGCATTGGTAGTTGGCCCAACAGTAGGAATGCGAACAAGTGTTATTGTAGTTGTTAGAGGAGAGATCTCCGGAGAGAAGACCCTTCATGTCCTAGTGACCTTACTAGTTCCAACAATGTTGGTAATTTCAAGATCTTCATTTTCATTAATCCATGGTTCTTGCTTGACACCATGATAATAAACTTATGCCCCATAGTTCCAGGGTATAACTTTGTCAGAAGAGTAGAGGACTGGCCCCGGTGTAGTGATGATCAAGGGAGCCACTCTTGGCTCAGCAGGAATCCTTATAAGGCCTTTAGAGGTGATCCTAATAGGAGCATTTGAAATGGTGATTATGGAAACATCTTGAGGTATACTTTCAGGTAAACTCTTCACGAATGGATTTTTCTCGAACAAAATTTCATGGCTATCAATCAGGCGTTGGATGCCTTTCTTCAGCCACATACAACCATTAATTTGGGAAGCACAATGGTAACAATTTTCAAGGCAGCCAGGAAATAAACTGGCTCTTAGCATATTCTTCTTAACGGTCAATAATGGAGTAGTCAAATCATCGATGGTGGTGACAAAGGAGATATTTTCAACAACATTAACACCTTTACCACGACTAGGCATAGGACCAGTAATGACATTAGGGGTTTGTGGAGGGTCAAACTCAATCACCTTGTTATCGATCAAATCTTGGATCTTGCTCTTTAAGGCCCAACAATCATCGGTATCATGCCCAAAGCTATTGGAATGACAGGCATATTTTGTATTTGGGTCGTATTTTGGAGATGAAGTATTGGGGTTTTGAGGAGGATTCCTTAGTGTTACCAAATCTGCCTTCAACATACATTATAAAGCTTGAGACAGTGGCATGTTGATTCTAGTGAATTTCCTCCTCGGGGCATCAGGACTTTGTTGATTGTTTGATTATTGTGGTCGTTGAACTGGGGTTGGGTTTGAAATCAATACAACTCCTACTGACTGATGATGATCACTCTTGATACGGCTCCTTTTTCCCCAAACATCATTAGTTTCCTTCTTACTAACAAATGGTTTCTTTACAGCACTAGAGGTGGGGGCCATGGGGATCTTCCCACTTCTGATGCCGCTTTCAACTTGTTCGCCAATCAAAATCAATTCAGTAAAACCCGACGAAGAATTCCCAATCAACAAGTTAAAGAATGGACCATTCAAGGTTTCCAAGAACATGTCCACTAATTCTTTGTCGGTCAAAGGGGGTTGCACCCTTCCAGCCAGGTCCCTCCACTTTTGAGCATACTCCTTAAAGCCTTCGTTTGAACCCATGGTCATACTTTGTAATTGCACGCGGGTTGGTGCAACATCAGCATTGTATTGGTATTGTTTGTAGAAGGTAGCAACCAGATCCTCCCGTGTGTAGATATTAGCCCCTTCTAGTTGATAGAATCACTCGAACTGTGTCCCAAATAATCTTTCTTGGAAAAGTGCACCCATAACTTCCTATTGGCGGTGTGTGGTCGAATTTTGCAGACGTAAGACCTCAGGTGTATTTTGGGACATGAGACCCCATCATACTTGGAACAAACAGGGACTTTGAATTTGTGTGGAATGACCACCCAAGGGACCAGACCTAAGTCTCCAAAGTCCAAACCAGGCACTGTTTAGATCTCTACAGCCTTAAGTCGGTCTTCAAGCTGTTTGTATTTCTCATCCACCAACAGATACTGTTCTTCGGAATAGTCTTCATCCTCATAAGTACGGTTATTTCCACCCCTAACTCTGGTGCTTCTAACTTCCTCGTCTTGATTGTCTTCTTCCTCAAAAGAATCCTCTTCTATTTGAGCCAGTCGGGTAGGTCCCTTGAACCTTCTTCCCATGTTGAGAATAACAACCCATTTCTTGGTTTTCTTCTTGGTGGCAAGGAGTGCCATCATTTCTTATTGTCCTTTAGCTAAGTTGAGGAGAGTCTCTTGGAATTGTATGTGTTAAGTTTGCAGATCTTTGACGGTTTGCTCTAGAACCATCTTATACTGAAATAAACAGTAAAAAGATGAGAAAACCTATACCGGAAAACCTTCTTATGATATGATGAATGCTATGTGGATGCAATGTTTTTAAGGACCTTAAGGAATTTAAATTTTCTAGCCAAAAAGGAAACAAAACACAATAATTGTATTAATAAATTCAAGATTACAACTGCCCCTTGGGCTTACAATGAAAAAGTAAAAAGGGTGTCAAAAGACAACAAAATAGACTTGTAAAACAAAAGACTCAAGTCTCCCACAGGCGTTTCCTCTTTGGTGCAATGTATGCATTCAGGCTTCGCTCTTCGTGAAGTTGCCTTGTGAGCTCTAACATTTTCTTCTCGCTTGCATAGAATCGAGCTTCAAAGGTATCTCAATCCCCCTTGAGGTGAATCCATGATCCCTGCAATTCCTAGAGGTCGGTAGGAATGTCAGGATGGAGAATGGTAAAAGGAATATCTCCCTCGGCAACAGGCTCCACACCTATTGGTAGGATAGCAGGATATGGCATCATGAGGTTTTGAGCGCGAGCTCGCACCCATTTAAGATAAGGCTCCAAAGGAATAGAGCTCTTAGGCACTAAAGTCTTTCTATCAACCTTTTTTACCATGCCCCAAGCATGTATAAACCTTCGATGATAACCTTGAACATCATTCTCATAGTCGAGTATAATACCTTGAATGAGTGCGTCGTCGGGACCATCTCTTCGAGCATAGCCAAATTGTCGTAGAGATAGAGAAGGGTTATAAGTAATAAATCCCTTAATGCCTAAGAGTTGAACATTAGGGAACTCCCTACAACGGCCAATGATAGTAATGTCCTCTTGAGATTGAGAGCACAAATAGATATCCGTATGTGAAAGCGACATTAACCTTTCTGACCATCTCAAACCTTGCTCATTCTTCAATACCGATTGGGGAAGATTCGAAATAAACCACCTAGACAGAAAAGGTAAGCAACACATAAAAGTCCCTCTCTTTCTCATTGTGCGAGTATGAAGAGAGTGCAAAACGTCTCCAAGCAATGTAGGCACATGGTTACGAGTAAGGAAAATTTTGACAGCATTCACATCTATGAGTTGGTCAGGGTTAGGAAAAATCACAAACACATAGATTAGAAGAGCCAAAATCTCCTCAAAAGCTTGGAAATCCATAGCATCCCAAAATAGTTAAGCCTTCTCCATCAGGAAATTAGCCAAAAAGCCTTTGACCCAACTTCTTGTCTCCCAATTGGCTACAATGTCAAAACTCTTCAAATGTAAAGCCTTGGCAATAACTCCAGGTCTTGGAGCTTCCTCTAAACCGGTGAAGGGTGATTAATCAAGAACAGGTACTCCTAGTAGTTAAGATAATTCTTCCATTATGGGCACCAATTGATAATCGGAAAAGGTGAAACAATGATGTATAGGGTCAAAGAACTGAAAGAGCACCCTCATCATGTCTTCTTCAAAGCTTAAGTTAACCATATTGAGAAGTCGACCATATCTTTTGGTGAATGGAGAATTTTGGGGAACCCTTGATGCTAACTCTTTGAGTTGATGAGGCACCCTTACGAAACTGATTCAGATGGTATTTCTGCGAGTGAAAGCCATATCCTACAAAATAGAACAAAGATAAATCCCTAGGTCCTTGAAATGGTTAGTGAAAATGCTATGGCATGATGCTTATGATGTCATGAACAAATAATCACACACAAACAAAGCACACAACGCCTTAGGTTTAGGCTTGCATGGGGTTTTTAGGTAAGTACCCTCTTGAAGTTTAGTTGGTTCAACCTGTCCTAAAAGAAGTAACTGGGTTCTAAGGAATCTCAATATCACTAATCTTTCTTCATTGAGCATTGTTTTAGCTCAAGTATCCAAACTGCAGCCAAAATATCCCAAAAGTCTGATCTCAATGAGTGAAGTATTGAGTATCAACCAACTTTAGTCTTGGACCAAATCCAACTATCTCACTACTTTCTAGTGGCCAAGTTGTTCAACTAAGGTCCTACGGTCAGTTAGTGCTTCATGACACCACACAAGGACTCATATTCTCCTTGATGGACTCAAGGGACACCGGTACCAACAAATGTGTCACACTAACGTAGCCATCACTTCAACCATGTCAGTATTACGCTGTATAGTCCCCACGATCTATTGCTACTTACCTAATATACTCCAAATCTAGGTATAAGATCTTTACAAGTAATAAACCCAAGCATAACCCACAAATGTAAATCAAATAAGGCAAACAAGTAAAATATAATAAATGTGATCTAGCTCTTAAGGTAACCCCACTTTTAGTTTAATAATCCCCAGCAGAGTCGCCAGTTCTATCATACGGTGGGAGAACTGACTTGGTTATTTTGCGTTTTATTGCAAATGTTGTGGATAGAAAGAGTCACCACCTGCTTTTCTATTATCCAATAAAGGAAAGGGTGAAAAGAACATTAAAGACCTTTTGAGATATTTTCTTAAGTTCGGGGGGTAGGTTATGAAAAGGGAAGGTGTTAGCACCATTTCTATTCGTAGTTATCTATGGGCTCTTAATTGCTTGATCACTTTGAAATTCTTTGTGTTTGTGTATGTTTGAAAATGGTAATTTTGTAATGATTCTCATATCATTGAGAATGTATACAAAATGTTTGTTTTGGAAATATTTTGAAAAAACGCTTTAGTGCGGCAATTTTATAATGATTCTTGTATCGTTGAGAATGTATTCAAAATGTTTTGTTTTGAAAATATTTGTCAAAAGGGAGTGTTTGAAAATATGTTTTAAAAGTGTGAGGTGTAAATATTATTTTAGTTTGTGAGCAAGCAATTACGAGAAATGTACCTACTCAAAAAGTCTTTGTTCATTTCCTCATCCTTTATATGATGATTATCTACTATTAGTTGGTAGAGAGCTATATCATTAGATGTGAGGGGCAGATGGGGGTCATCGTACAATCATAGAAGGCAACTTGTAATTTGTTTTAGCAATTTTCGTAAGGGTCTAAGATTGTTTACCGAAGGCAACATTGAAGGGTCATCGAGGAACTACGATCTTTTTATTAAGGGTCTTTTGCTAAAAACATCCCACTTTCGAGGGACATGACTGTTTTTATCAGAGGAAACAGGTGTGGGTTACCCTAGAGGTGAATGTGTGAAATGTGTTTTGTTTTCAAGTATATTGTCTTTGAATTAGGGTTTTTCTATGGTTGATTTTAGTCTTGTCATGCAAACCCTAATTACTAATAATAATAAGGAAAGCGATTGCGGAATTTAAAGGTCCTACGCTATTACAACACTTTGGGAATGGGGGATACAAGTTTGTGAGTAGGGGGAGGAAATAAATAAAACCCCAATTACTATTACAAATCATTGAATATAAATAATAATAGAATGTAAAAAAATGTAAAGATGAAGAAGAATTTGTTTTTTAGGGTTTTTGATAGGAAGAATGATTTAATAGCTAACCTAATTAGACTAATTAAATTTAATTATAGAGAAGTTAATTAATATTTAACAAAACCTAAAATATAAGTTAGTTGAAATAAAGCCTAAGTCTAATTTTAATTTGTTTAGAAAATAATTTGAAGGTTAATATTAATTTAGAAAAAATATTTTGAAGTATAGAAAACAAGCAAAATCTAATTCTAAATATTAACAAAAATAAAAAAAGTTTAAACTAAAATGTTTTTAATTTAATTATTTAAAAAAATATATTTTATATTTTTGGGTTAAATAAAAATAAATAAATTAATGAAATATAGAAAATATAAAAGAAAATAAAATAAATGGAACGGGTGTTAGAAAAGTAAACTGGAGGATTAAAAAGAATATGGGACGCCAGGCCCAAAAGATATTTTTGTTCAAGTCGGAAAATAAAACAAAATGGGTCTGGTTTTTGAAATTAGTTTGGGGGTGTGAAGAAGTAAAAATAAAAAAAGAAAAAAAAAAGGCCCAGGTCAAGAGGCCTAGGCGCCTTGTTTGTGATTCAATGTTGCTGATTTCTTGAGGTGTATCATGGGTTGCACATGTGGTGCATTGGATCTGCTTTCTTACACATCTAAAGGTGATGGCATGAAGTCCATGGTAGGCACACATGGCTTGTATGTATGAAAATGTAAAAAAAAAAAAAACACCGTTGGGGCTCGAACCCAGGTCACAAAGGTCATAGGCGCGCGCTTTAACCACTGGGGTGGTAATACATCTGGTAGTTAAGACAACAATTATTAAATATGTAATGAACTCATTTCTGACTGTGCTTCATCTTCTTCCCCGTGCCAGAAGTTTCAACACCATTTTTGAATTTTGTAACTTCCTCATTTCTCAACCATTTGCAAAAGTGTAAACATGAAACTTGCTCTATTTTTCAATACGAACTCAACCATGTAAACAAATTAAACTATAAATCAAAGATGAACATTAATTTCTGTTGGCAGCAAATAAAACATGATTTTTTCAGAAAAGTTCAAACTCAAAATTCGCATCACTCGGGCAACATAAATGAAAACTAAAGGCATGGTTAGCTTCAGAGTTATGACGTCTACATTTTTTATTCACAAAGTAACCATTAATGATGCTTGTAGAGAGAGAGTTCAAAGTTGAGAAAACTTACCTCAAAACTGGAAATCGTGTATGGAGTTTGAGCAACCCTGGAAGTGTGGTGATGATCTGGATAGCTTCACTGAACTCCTAGGAAGCTAATGCAACTCTTACTTTGTGCTGAAAGTGCCTGAATCGTGCTGGAGAAGTCAATGTGTAGAGTTCTGTTTTTGAATTTAGAAGATGAGGAAGATGATGTTACAGTTGTGAAACGGGGGTGGGGATGATTTGTTTATAATTTGTAGATGCTTTGTAAATGTTTAGAAGTGAAAATGCACAAGGGATTTGAGTGTTTGAGGTTTTTGGTCAGAAATGCCAACAATGGAGGTTTGTGTGCATTTATGAGTTTTAGGGAGTTTGAGTGAGTTTGAGGGCTATTGAATTTTTTCCTTGGCTTGAAAATAATGTCTCTATTTATAGAGAAGAGGTTTGGAATGCTCAAGTTGATTAGAATTAAAAATCACATGTTAAGCTCAACATGTGATTTTCTTGAAAAATCAAGTTTCAATGTCTTGTACCTTTGATCATAAAGTGGTTAAACACTTTAATCACAATGCTTATGACCTTGTAGATGGAGTGTTATCATAGGGAACAAATGATAGGCTCAAGAATTGACTTTGTGCATAAAGCTTGCTTTTCAAGAATGGCAATGTTAACTTTCTCCCCAAAATAGCAAATTGACTTGGACAATGCTTAAACCACTTGGATCATAGCTCAAAAGTTTGTGTAATCCATTAATTATGGGTAGATATGCAAGTTAGAAGGCCTGCAAAGCAACATTATGTAGCATAACATTGAGATTGGATTACGTGTTCATCAAGAAAATGACTTGTAATTCAAGAATGGATGCCCAACTTAATCTCTTCGAATATCCTAACTAAAAAATGATCTCTTCAAGTTCTTGGAAATTTTGGAAAGCTTGAAACATTGTCTACAACCTTCATGTTGACCACTTTGGCTAAATCATCTTGGAACTTGGTGAAAATTGGTCAAGAAGTTAAGTAAATAATTTGCCTAAACTTGCTAAAATTTCACTAAGTGTTTTATGAAAAATGTCATGACTTTATGAGCTTATATCTTCAAATATAAGCATTTTTTGGAAATCAACCCTCTAATACAAAGTTGTAGAATTCATCAAGATCTACAACTTTCATGTTGAAATTTTTCTTTGAATCATCTTGCATCTTGGTGAAAAATGTCATGAAGTAATGAAATTATCAAGGGTAAAAATACTTAGAATTTTTCTAAGTCTCGGAAACTTTGACTTTTTGTGGACTTTATTGACTTTCTCGATTCTTGTTGACCAAGTTTGATATTTTTGAATGTCTTGCTGAATCTTGATCTTTCAAATTCAATGTTGATCAAAAAGTTAAAGTTTGGCTTTTTGTGTATCACTTGACTTTTTATCAGTTGATCCAATTCTCAACTATCAACCCTTTGATCTTGGGAAATGATTTGAGCTATGAAATTAGGTCAAAATGTTGTGTTTTAGTCCTTGAGATTATGCTTCAATCCATTAGGTCATGTACTAGGTCAAAAGTCAATGATCAGTCATTCCCACTCAAAACCCTAATTTTGACAATTTTGCCTCTTTGATGATTTGAGTGCTTTTCTTGAGGAATTGTGATCAACACTTGATAAATTGATGAATATTACTTAAAAATGTTGATGTTGGCCAAAAAAACATGAAGTTTGACTGTATATGGACCACATTTGACTTTTTACCCAATACAACTAATTTTCAGTCATCTGAGCAATTGATTGAGCAAATTTGTAGTGCAAGACTTGAAACTTGGTACGAGAAATCTTGGAGACCTATAGTGAACCATGAAATTCATTTGAGGCATCATAAGTTCAATTGTCCTTGAGAAAACCAAAACCCTAATTTGGAGGCTCGGTGCTTAGGAGGTGAGCTTGTCTAATCAAACTCTTGGAACTTCTTGAGCATTTGAGATCCTTTGTGAGAAATGTATTGAGAATATAGAGAGAGAGAGAGAGAGAGAGAGAGAGAGAGAGAGAGAGAGAGAGAGAGAGAAAATTTTGGGGTACACCACATGGTATAACAGTTCGAGCTGGCTTCTTACTCATTTGTATCTGGCTTGTTGCCTTCCAATTGAGTAAATCATGAACGTGCGACACTCTTAGGTTTTGGCATCCTAAGGAGTGTGATTGGAAGGATTTAAGGAGTGAAGACCTCAATGGAGATTTGTCCATCTATTTTTCGGTCTGACTATAGGATACGAGTGGGGATCATTATACGCTACTGGGGTAGGTTACTTGAGATCATGGCCTCAGATTTAGACCACCATGTTAGTACTACCAAATAGATATAACGCTGCAGTATCACTATCGTGCATGAGATGTGCGAGTCGTCCTTCCTTGACATATGTGGGACAATGTTAATCTGGAACTCAAGGTAGAATTAGGATTTGGTACTCGTGAGACGCGGATCCAAATTATTATAAGGTAGGTGTGATAAGGACCCATATGTTGTGCTTGATAGTGGAGAACTGTCTAAGTAGGTGATAGTGGGATGGATCAAGTTCCAATACTATGCTTGTGAGGACCCTGAGTGGTTGTTGTCTCGTGAGTAAATATCAAATTATAACTTGTAGATTTTTCTTGTTTTGTGGAGTGTTAAGTGGGTATTTTTGCGTGAATTCCTAGGTTGGAATTTATGTGTGGTCATCATATCATGGCCAACACATTGAATGGCTATTCTCTAACATCGGTGAATAGTGTTAGAATAGACGGAGTATATCTTGGGATAGCATGATTTGAGATGTATCTATAGGAGTATCTGTAGATCCTCAAAGAGGAAGAAATGTCAGTCTCGGTAAAGTAGAGACACATTGGTTTTGGGAGTGATGAGAAGTTTCAAAAGGGAATGTATAATGCACGAAGTATGATTCCTTGCTTTGTGACTACACTCTAGCCGTTAGAAACGTTGCATTAAGGAATGCAACAGAGGAAGTCATTTCACTGACAGTTTTAGAAACAACAAAGCATTAGACAACTGTGTGGATGATGTGTGACTCAGAAAGGATTGTTGTATCGGTTAAGTCACATGAGTTAATAGAGGTGTCGTCACACCAGAGGCATGGAGTTGTATGGTTTGGAAGAAAGGGTAGGAAGGTTAGCTTGGTTATTGTAGCAACTATACAATGTGGGAATTGGTGGGGTAAGTTGAATCCATATTCATGGAGTAATCAGCGTTAGACATTCTGAACCCGAAGTGTGTGACCAAGGTTGTGTTTGGATGGACCTAACCCAGGATGACGGAATCCTTAGTGACTCGATCTTGGAAATTAATCAACCTCGGGGAGTAGTTGTTGATGAGTGTGATTAATATTCTAGCACATATTGTGATTGGACGAATGCTGAGAAGGAACTGCTGTTATTGAGAGATTAAGTGTGGCAATATTATTGTAGCTAGTTGGGTTGTGGACTTAGCGTAACTCAAAGGAATTCAAGAAGTAGGTGACCGGTTGATATCGGAGTAGTGCAACTGGATAAGCCTATAGCAGGTGTGGGAGGAATACTTGTATGATTGTGTTTGAGTGGAGATAACTTCCTAAGATAAACTCATCGAAGTAATGTTATTCATATCAGTCTCTCAAGGATCCATTATAATCTAGAGAGGTATTGTTGATGAACCAGTATAGAAGAGACATCGTGATTGATGTGTAATTGGATGGTCATAGACTAGTTGATGAGCTTGTGAATACCAAGGATTGGATGGAGTATCATGACCATTGGAAAGGCTAAGGACAAGTGAAGGATTTTACTTGACGTAGTCTTATTGTGATTGTGTCTCGTACACTTATGAGCGTACATGAAGACTTGGACGATGGTTGCAGGTTAACTGTTAGAGTTTACCCTTCATTGGTAAGACTTCACGTGGAGTTGTTAGATATCAAGGCTATTAGTTTTAGACCTTGTACACCCTTTTGGTTTATGGTGGCCATTGTTTGGTCTAAGACTGAAGTAAGAAGCTTTTATGGTACATATAAGTTAGACTTGGAGAAAATCAGTTTGAGCATCTGGGAATTGGCAGTCAGGACCAACAAAGTTTAGAAAATACACGTATGATAGTGTGTGGACTCGTGTGGAAGTGAATCTGAAGTGTCGTTGTTAGAGAGGTAAGTCACGACAGAAATTTCTTGGATTGGAAGTAATTCAAGGGACCAAGGGGAAAGAACTAGAAGTAGTGGCATATGTTTGAGCAAGGATGAGCTCAGTGTAGATTGAAGATGACGAATGTCCAACCTGAGTAAATTGCAAGGGTTTCTGAAGCTACAAAGGCTTAGTATTAAGGAGTAAAGGTCGAGAATCTTAGAGAGATCCATTTCCAAGGATAAAAAGTGGTGCATCAGAAAATATGTTGCATGTAAGAAATAAGATTCTCAGTGAAGAGCACTAGGATGCAAGCATGTCGAAGGGTTGTGTTTTCTGGGATAAAGCAGAATTCTAGTTAAGTCACGTGGTTATCCAAAGGAGGAATGTAAGGAGCATTCACCCTCTTGTTAGAAGGAGATATGAGAAGATAGTTCGTCCTAGTAATTGAAAAGAATTTGAGGTTGAATTCTATTTAAGGGGTGAGAATGTAATATCCCATATTTCATAAACATGAGCGTAGATGGAATATTATAAGGAATTGGTTAGAATGGAATTAGATAGAGAGATTAGTAGAGAAACCATAAGAATGGAACTTTAATAGATTGGGATAAGCCTTGAGGGCATTATAGTATTCTCATCCCTTAAATGAAATACATAAGGGCTATTTGGTTGAAGTTTTAATTCTCATTCTTTGTCAAAATCAAAATTTTGGAGAGAGGTACAGAGTGAAGCGTGAATTAGAGAGGAAGAGAACGAAAGTTGGTTCAAGATCATCACATCATGCATGTGCAAAGCTTTATAATTTAGGATGAAAGACTATGATCAAGGTGATGAACCAGGTTGTAATCACCTCTATTTATCATCAACAATTTAGAATTTTCATCATCATCTTTATCAAGTTCACATTTTGAGGTGAGTTCCAATAGATAGAAACTTGGGGTAGGATTTGGGAATAATGCATGATATGGGTTTTAGAGCGTGATTAAATCATTGCATGCTTGATTAATTATTGTAAAATGTGTTATTTTGATGTCCTTGTATGTCTAGGAATATTGATACATGATGGGGTTCAAATTAGGATGGATTGGGATGAGTTAGAACACTTTTGGGACTGATTTTATGTAGGAAATATGTTATTTTTTACTCTGCTTCAGTGGTAAATCGATTTACCTAGTTGGTAAATTGATTTCCCTTTTTGAAAATGTCATTTTTGACTCTGCTTTAGTAGCAAATCAATTTACCTGAGATGTTAATCGATTTTCCCCTGGCTGAAAAGTGACTTTTGTTGTTTTGATCATAACTTGAGTTCTACAACATGAAACGGAGCACGGTCAGAAGCGTCAGAAATATATTTTACTGCTCCTTAAGAATATGCTTATATATAATGCTTTTAGTTCAGTTATAAGATATTCTAAGTGAATGTCTAATTGTATATATGATCACTTTTATGTTATACTTGTATGTATGCTTGAATAAATGCACTGTGTTCACAAACTCTATGATGTGATCATTTGCTTGCTTGTTGATTTTTGTTTGTTCCGGTTGAACATTCGGTGATGCTTTCTGTGTGGCTTCATGTGTGTTATGATTGGATGTATGCTTGAATCGAAGTAGGCCTAGGCTACTATGTATTAAATTTCTTATGACAGGTACTACCATTGCAATGTGCAAGTGAGGGTCTGTAGGGCATTTCCCACTTGGTAACTCATTGATGTTCTCGGTATGTCATACGCAATTGAGCTACCATTGTGATGTGCAAGTGAGGGTCTATAAGGCATTCCTACTTGGTAACTCATAGGCGTGCTTGGTATGGTGAGTTAGTGATTCCATGTAGGTAATATCACTTTGGATACTTGTCTCTAGTGGTGCCAAGTAGGCTACATCACTAGGATTTCACAAGGTGGACTTGTGTTGTCTAGAAGGAGGGGTTTGAACTTGGTAACTCACCTGTGTTTTGATGCTTGGAGGGATCATGATGCCACTTAGGAAATGTCACTATGGTAACTCGTCACAGATGAAATTCCACTTATTATTTTTCCAATTCATCTAGCAGTGTGCATGTACAAATCTCTTGACGTGATGCACTTGGGTCACTCATCGAGGGTGTGGTTGTGTGGGCTTCCATAGCGGGCATGTAACGTACTTCTGAATTCCTTGTACACGAGTACGGGTTTGCATACTTGTTTGTGTTTGGTTATATACTTGATGTTATCTCATTGGTTAGTTAATGTACTTTTAATGGTTATGTTACCTCTTTTGTGTGTATATTTGTAATGGACTGTGAAGAAACCCAGAATCCTCTATGGATTCACTTTGATTGTATGTTCCCTGTAGAACCAAGTGAACCCATAAGAAAGGGGAACTCATTGAGATTCAGTAACCTCACCCCAATCCTCTTATCATTTTTATTGCACATGTTTTAGGTAGAAGAAATTCTAGATGGACGATATTGAAAACTACTGGTAGAAGATGGCAGGAAGACCTGGTCAAATCTTATCTTTCCGTTGTGCATCAGGTGTAGACAAGCTAATTGTATACTTTAGTTGAAGACTTGAATTGTATATGATTTTAATTTCTTGTCTTTTCCAGCTTTTGTATGTTTCTATGTACCATTTATAACATCACTACATATTATTCTAGACGTATATCTATGGGGTGTTACAGTAAATGTTAGATATTTTTTTGAAAAAAATTGTATTTAATAAAAATATTAGAGAATAAGACTAAATTTTAAAATAAGGGTTATTAAATGTAATACTCGATATTGTAATTATTCCTAAAGACATTTCTAATTTATTTTAATAATGATTATTAGAAATAAGTATAGAATACCTACACCATTTTGATATATATATATATATATATATATATATATATATATATATATATATATATATATATATATATATATATATATATATATATATATATATATATATATATATATATATATATATATATATATATTTATATATATAGGATTAAGACTTAACTAAATGAGTGTGAGGGGGTATTATGGTTCTTTCTCGCTTAAGTGGACATTAGGGGTTGTTTGTTTATCAATCCATTCTCATTTAGAACAAACCAGTAACAAATTTATAGAGGGAAAGAGAGAAGAAAGCATGGAAGTGAAGGAGAAGAGGAAAAGAAGAAACTTCTCTTGCATGCGTCAAGAACCAACATCATCCTCTTGTTTTCTTATCATCAAACCTGTTTTATTCTTCTTCTACTTCTTATCTAAGGTGAGTCTCTTAGATAGAAGCCATGGGGGTTTTTTTGGGAAATTGTATGAATTGGGATTAAGGGTTTTGAAGTGAAATTGTGTTGCATGTTAGTTCTAAGTGATGATTAGCATGGACATAAACTGTAATCAGTACTTGTCTATTGTTGGTGATTGTATTGGAGCACAAAAATAGGGTTTTGGGAACCCAAGACAGAGTTGTTACAACTCTATTTTTTCTACAATTCGCAGACTGCGCTTAGCGCGCCCTCCTGAAGGCCTATGACTAGAAATGTGGAGCTTGAGACTGAAGTTGGAGATGCAAATGTACCTTGGCTGTAGATGATGCAACAAATGCAGCAGCAGAATCAAAAGATGATTTAGATGATGTAGGGTATGTGTTGTACCCCAAAATTTTCTCTCTCATTTCTCAAGTAATCTCTCACAAGATCTCCATTGATTCAAGACTGCACAAGGATTGATCAGCTCAAGGCACCTCCTCAAGCACTGATGACTGAAAATTAGGGTTTGAGTTTTCACAAGGACAAATGGACTTTTAATGCCCCATATGACTTTCATGGATCATTTTGAACCCTCAAGATTTCTCATGTCAAGTTTCAAGTCTTGGATCACATTTTTTCTCAGTCAATTGATCAGTTGACCTAAAATCAGTTGTATTGGGGAAAAAGTCAATTATGGTCAATTTACAGTCAAACTTCATAATTTTTGGTCCATATCTACATTATGAACGCATATATGTAATTTGATCAAGTTTGGATCATAATTCCTCAAGAAATTTGATCAGATCATCAAAAGGGCAAAATGATCAAAATTAGGGTTTTGATTGAGAAGGTGCAATTTCTGATTTTTGACCTAGCAAATAACTTATTGGTTCAAGGCATTATCTCAAGGAATCAAATGTTTCATTTTTACCTAATGACATGGCTCAAAAAAAATTTCAAGTTCAATTGATTGACAGTTGAATTTCAGTCAACTGATGAAAAGTCAATTATACACTGAAAAGTCAAACTTTGACTTTTTGATCAAAATCAAGTTTCAAAGATTACAAGTCATCAAGACATGTCAAAATATGAAACTTTTTCCATCAAGAAATCAAAAATTCAAGATTTCATTTTGAAAAGTCAAAATTTCTAAACTTATATTTTTTTCTAAGTGTTGGAAATTCACATTTTTTGACAACTTTGAGCCAAATTTTCACCATGATGCAAGATGATTCAAAGGAAACTTCCAACATGAAAGTTGTAGATCTCAATGATATCTAAAACATTGTAGAACATAAATTTTTCTATAAATTCTTGGATTTCAAGTTATGATTTTGTGAAGACATGTTCATGAAACTTGAAAAACTTAGTGAAATTTTGCCCTAGTTTAGGCAGTATTTTGACCTAACTTCATGGAAAATTTTCACCTAGTTCCAAGATGAATCTTCGAAAATGTCCAACATAGAGGTTGTAGAGGATGTTACAAGATTTCCAAAATGTTCAAGAACTCATTGAGATCATACTTGAGCAAGGAGAATCGAATACAATAAGTTAGGGTTTCATTCTTGAATTACAAGCCATTTCTTGATTAAGACATAATCCAATATCAATGTTAGGCTGCATAATCTTGCTTTTAAGGCCTTCTAACTTGTGTATCTATCCATCATTAATGGATTACATAAACTTTTGAGCTATAATCCAAGTGTTTTAAGCATTGTCCAATTTAAATTGCCATTTTGGAAAGAAAGTTAACAATGCCATTCTTGGAAAGCAACTTTATGCCCAAAGTCAATTCTTGAGCCTCTCACTTGTTCCCTCTGATCACACTCCATCTACAAAGTCATAAGCAAGTTTGTTTAAAGCATAACCAATCTACAATAGCAAGTACAAAAGGCATTGAAACTTGATTTCTCAAGAAAATCACATGTTGAGCTTAAACATGTGATTTTGAATTCTGATCAAATACAAGCCTCCAAACTTGTTTCTTATAAATAGAGGCCCTATTTGCAAGTTAACACACGAGCTTAAGCACCCTGAAACTCTCTCAAACACTTACAAACCAGAAATTGTCCAAAAACTCCATTGATGCACAGATTCTGACTTTGAACTTGCAACTCACAATTCCCTCATGCGTTTTCCTTCCCAATCAATCACAAAGATCCTACACATCAAATATAATCCATCCCCATCCCTGTTTCACAACTGTAACTCCATCTTCATCATCCTCCAAGTTCAAAAACAGAGCACTGCAAGTTGACTTCTCCAGGCCATTTCAACCATCCATTGCTCAAGCTAATAATTGCATTAGCTTCCTGGGAACTTGAGGAAGCTAACCTGATCATTGCAGCACCTTGAATCAAGCTCATTTGCATTTCACGATTTCCAGTTTTGAGGTATCATTTCTGAACTTTTATCTTTTCATTTAGGCATTGTTAGGCTTGCATTTGTGAAGATAAAATGTAGACATCATTGCCCTGAAATTGTACATGTCCATAGATTTCATTTATATTGATTGAGCTTAGAGAATTTTAGGTTCTAATCTTTGAAAAAAGTTAGGTCAAAATTTGGTACTTTTATAAATTCTCATTCATCTTTGATTTATATCTTATGATATTTATATGGTTGGATTCATATGGAAAAATTGAGCAACTTTCATGTTTGCATCTTTTATTTTTGTTGAGAAATGAGCAAGTTATAGGAACTATGGCTGGAGGTTGAAGATGAAGTTCATTTTCAGGACTTGGCTTGTGTTATGTATTTATTGTTTTGTTTATGTTACCGAATATACAGCCACCCCAGTGGCAAAGGTAGCGCATGTGTATAGTGAGGGTCGTGGGTTCAAGACCCAGTGCTACCTTTTATTTAATTTCTCAACATTTTACTTCCTTTTTGCTTCAAACAGCCAGCGCCTGGGCCTAAGTCAGTGGGCCTTGCCATTTTTATTTTCTTGACCCCCCCTGCCTGCTTTCACACACCTGGCTCATCTTTTTTATTATTTCATTTTTATTTATTTTCTTTTTCTTATTTTATTTTATTTCAGTTTTCTTTTATTATTTTCTATTACTATTATTATTATTATTATTTTTATTTTTATTAATGAAAAATCCAAAAATATTTTTATTTAGTATTTTCACACTTATTTATTTTATTTTTCTTTATAAAGACAAAAGATAAAAAAAACATTTTTCTTAACAAATTAATTTCTTTTTTTCTTAATAAAATTATAATTAGATTTAGATTTATTTATATTCTTTTTCTTAATTAAAATTAATTTAGAACTTAGGTCTCTTTTAATTAATTAATTTCCATTTTATTTTCATTAAACTTAAAACCTTTTCTAGAAAAAAAAAACCCTAAAAAATGTTTCATACTTAATTTCTTTCTTAATTAGTTTAAGTTTAATTTTGTTTAATTTTAATTAATCATTTTTCTTTAATTAGGTCAAAACTAAACCCTTTCATTAAAACCAAACAAAAATCATTTCTTTTCCATTTATTTTCTTGGATAATTATTCAATTCTTGTATATTATTCAATATGGTTGTAATAGATAATTAGGTTTAATTTTCTTGCAATCCTCATTTGTAAATTTGTATACCCCATCCCCTAATGATGTAATAGCGTAGTAATTTTAGTTTCCGCAATTTATCGCTTTCATATAAATGTTAGTAATTAGGGTTTGTATGGCAAGACTAAAATCAACAAGTAGCAAACCCTAATTCAAGATAAACAATGCATGAAAATCAAACACACTTGCACCCCTAGGGTTAATTCCACTTGTTGCCTTATAAAAATGGCCATGTTATGCATGTGGGATATCTTAGCAAAAATAATAAAAAATACAAGATCACAGTCCTTCGATGACGCTACAAATGTTGCCTTTCAAAATGATCTTAGTCCCTCAAAGAGAAATGCTAAGACATCTCACAACATTGCTATCATGAATATACGATGACCCACGCTCGTCCCTTTACATCCAAAGATAAGGCTTCTTACCAAATCAATGGTAAGATAGAAATATCAAAGGAAGGAAGAAATGAACAAAGACTTTTGAGTAAGTAGATTGTTCCTAGTTGCTTGCTTACTTTCAAAACAAACATCCTTTCTTATTTTCAAAACAAACACCAAACACTTTCAGAAACACTTTCAAAATATTTTTAAAACATGAAATATTTTCAAAAGCCCAACACTTTGTATACGTTCTTACGAACGAGAACTATTACAAAGTTTGCCTAAATGAAGGCGCTTTTCAAAATACTTTCAAAAACCACCACAAAGCACATTTTTCAAACAAAAGAAAGTGATCTAGCAAGAAACTAAGAGCCCATAGACAACTATAGATGAAAAGGGTGCTAATACCTTCCCTTTTCATAATCTACCCCCCGAACTCAAGAATGGTCTTTCCTGTTCTTTTCAGCCTTTCCTTTTGAATAAAAGAAAAGTCAGTGGAGACTCTTGCTAACTGTAACATTTGCAATAAAACACAAAACATTCCAAGTCAGTTCTCCCACCGTATCACAGTATGCAAGGGAAACAACCAGCCACTCATACTCCTCCTCCAAAAGCTGAAGTAAGGCCTAATTTTCGTGCTTTCTTCATGATGAAACCATCAGACTTCTTGGGTGGCTTAGATCCAGTAGAAGCTCATGATTGGCTTTATGGGATGTAGAGGGTATTCCAGAAGATCCGTTGTTCTGAGTAAGAGAAAGTATTGTTTGCTTCTCAGATGCTGAAAGGACCAGCTGGTAGGTGGTGGGATATTATGTCTACCTATTTCACCTCTCAGATGATTCTAAAAGATTGACAACACTTCAAGACAACTTTCTTGGAGAAGTGTTATCCTAACAGCTTGCATGCTCAAAAGGAGCATGAGTTTCAGTTATTCAAGCAAGGAAACATGTTGGTATCCGAGTTTGCTGAAAAGTTTGAAGACATGGTTGCCTACTCTTGACAAATTATTTATGCACCTGATGAGTTATGGAATATTGATCAGTTTTTGTTTGGACTGAATGCTGATGTTGCTCACAGTGGGTCTCAAAGGGAGTTCACTACTTATGTAAGTGTTTGAGGCAATTCTATGTTGCTGAAAATAGTTTGAAAAGATTTAGAGAAGAAAGAGAGCAGAACACGCTGATGCATAAGGATCAAGGAAAGGCGGGTCAGTATCTGAAACCTCACAATTCTCCTTCGGTGAGGAAACCAACTTATGGTGATCAGTTAGCTCTACCTCCTTAATGTGACAAGTGCAAGAAGAGGAATAGCGGGGAATACATGGTTGGTCAAAGGAAGTGCTTCAGGTGTTGCTCGATAGGTCACTTTATGATAGATTTCCCTAATCGGGATGATCTTGAGAAGACAAAAGGTCGGGTTTACACCTTTGATGATAGAAAGGCCCAGGGAAACACCAACCTTATTGATGGTATGTGTCATGTTAATAATTAACCCTTGTTCGTGTTAGTGGATTGTGGAGCGACACATTATTTCATTTCTAATTTGTGTGTGCGACGAATTGGATTTGAAGCCATTTCTATTTCTAATCCTATTTTTATTTCCTGTGCTGCTGATGAGATAGTGGAAGCTCAGAAAGTCTGGAGAGATGTTTTGTCACTTTCAATGGCCATAATTTCTTGATTGATCTTATATGTTTGCCTCTCAAGAAGATCGATGTGATATTGGGTATGGACTAGTTATCAGCTAACTCAATATACATTGGTTGTAAAGAGAAGGCTATATTCATTCATGTTGAAGCGATGACTCTCATTGATGCTATTGGAAATATGATTGAAGGTACAATTAGCATGGTTAATTATCTTTTTGCACAAGAGAAGTATTTTCTTTTGGTTCTCACCACAGATTCAAAAGATAGGAAGAGTGTGTCGGAAGTTCCTGGTGTGTGTGAATTTTCAAATGTTTTTCCTGAGGATGTCACTTCTCTCCCACCAGAAAGGGAAGTTGAATTCTCTATTGACCTTGTTCTAGGAACCACTCTGGTTTCTATTCCTCCTTATCGGATGTCTCCTACAGATTTGAGAGAATTCAAGAGCCAATTAGAGATGTTGTTGGAAAAACACTTTGTCCGGCGTAGTATTTCTCCACGGGGAGCTCCTATTTTGTTAGTAAAGAAGAAGGACAGTAGTATGAGCTTATGCATTGACTATCTCCATTTGAATAAGGTGACCATAAAGAACAAGTATCCTCTACAACAAATTTATGACATTCTGGATCAGTTGAAAGGATCCTGCATGTTCTCAAAGATTGATCTCAAGCCAGGATATCATCAGATTTGGGTTAAGATCTCGGATGTGTCAAAGACCGCGTTCAGGATGCGATATGGTCAATACTAATTCTTAGTCATGCCGTTCAAAGTCACCAATGCTCCTTCCGTCTTTATGGATTACATGAATCGGGTGTTCCAACCATATTTGGACCAGTTTGTGGTGATCTTTAAAGACGACATCTTAATCTGTTCTCGAACTACGGAGGAACATGTGGAACACTTGAGAATCGTTTGTATATTCTTTGAGAGAAGCAGTTGTTTGCAAATTTTATCAAGTGTGAATTTTGGATGTTGGAATTCAAATTCCTTGGGCATGTTATATCTGGTGGCGACGTATCCATAGATCCATCTAAAGTGGAAGTAGCGATAAATATGGAATATCCTAAGAATGCATTTGAAGTCCGTAATTTCCTAGGTTTTGCAGGTTACTACCGAAGTTTTATTATGATATTCTCTAAGCTAGAATTACCATTGACAAGGCTTATGAGAAAAGAAGTTCCCTTCGGTTGGAATTCTGAATGTGAACAAAGTTTTCCGAAGTTGAAGAAGAAATTGACTACCGCTCCGGTGTTAGTGATCCCAGACCCAGAACGATCGTATAAATTTTTCTGCGATGCTTCTAAGAAAGTCTTATGTGGGGTGTTGATGTAAGATGGACATGTGGTAGCTTATGCATCTCGACAGTTGATACCACATGAAGAGAATTATCCTACTCATGACCTTGAACTCACTACAATTATTTTCGCGCTTAAAGTGTGGCGACATTACCTGCATGGAGTTCACTTTGAGATGTTTAGTGATCAGAAGAGTTTGAAGTATCTCTTTGATCAAAAGAAAATCAATATGAGTCAGAGGAGATGGGCAAAATATCTCAAGGATTGTGACTTTGATTTGAAATATCATCTTGAAAAAGCTAACAAGGTGGGAGATGCCTTTAGTAGAAAAGAGATTCGTATTGCAGAACTTATAATGTTGGAATTTGATTTGTTGGAGAAGTTTAGAAATCTTGATCTACAGTTTGAGTGGGCTCCTATAGGTGTATTGATTAGTAACTTGAATGTTGAGAGTGAGTTGTAGGAAAGAGTTCTTCAGGCGTAATGGAATGATGCAGAGTTGTAAGCTAAGGAAAGTCTCCCGAATTTCTTTTAAACAACCGATGGGGTTATTCTATTTAGGAAAAGGGTGTGTGTATCCATTGATTCATAGTTAACAAGATTGATTTTGGACGAAGCTCACAAGAGTAAGTTCACCATTTACCCCGGATCGACCAAGATGTACCAAGACTTACAGAAGAATTTCAGGTGACCCGGTATGAAAAGGGACGTTGCGAACTATGTGGAGCAGTGTGTGGTTTGTCAACAAGTGAAGATAGAGCATTAGAGGCCTGATGGCATGTTGAAACCATTAGATATTACTATATGGAAGTGGTATAGCATATATATGGATTTTATTGTTGGATTACCCCGTGCCTTGGGTGGACATGATTCTTTTTGGGTGATTGTGGATCGATTGACAAAATATGTGGATTTCTTGCCAGTTAAGACAACTCGTAAAGTTACTCACCTTGCAAGGATTTTTGTATCAGAAATCATGAGATTGCATGGTGTGCCTTCTAGCATTGTATCAGATAGAGACCCAAAGTTCACTTCACGGTTTTGGAAGGCGTTTCACCATGAGATGGATACGGATTTGAATTTGAGTACTTCTAATCATCCTCAAATTGATGGAAAAACTGAGAGAACTATCCAAATGATTGAGGACATGTTGAGAGCTTATATCCTAGAAAGTGGTGGAAATTGGAAGGATCATTTACCTTTGGTAGAATTTGCATACAACAATAGTTACCACTCAAGTATAAGAATGACACCATATGAAGCTTTGTATGGAAGGAAGTGTTGATCACCTTTGTATTAGTTGGAAGTTGGTTAAAGAGGAATTCTTGGACCAGAGATAATTCAAGAAACGACAGAAAAGATTAAGATAATTAAATAAAAGATGAAGAAAGCTCAAGACCGCCAAAAGAATTAAGTGGATAAAAAGAGAAGACCTTTAAAATTCGATAAGGGTGATCACGTGTTTTTAAAAGTTACTCAAAGGCTAAGATTTAAAGGACCGGTTAAGACGCGCAAACTTAGTTTGAGGTATGTGGGGCCTTATCATATCATGAACATGTAGGTGAGGTTTCAAACCAGTTAGCGTTACCTCCTTCACTATCCGGGTTGCATGGCATATTCCATGTGTCTTAACTTCAGAAGTTCGTGCCAGACTCATTTCATACTATCCTTCTGGACACCATCAAGATAGAACCGAATCTTTCTTTTCAGTCGTAACTCGTGTGCATTATGGAGTATTCTAGTAAGACTTTGAGGAGCAATGAGATACCTATTATGAAGGTGTTATGGTAAGAGTCTCGTCCCTATGAAGCTACTTGGGAGCTCGAGTCAGAGATGCGAGAACTTTATCCCCATCTATTCTGGTAAGTTTTCGAATTCGAGGACGAATTCTAATTTAAGGGGGAGAATATAGTACCCGGTATTGTAATTATTCCTAATGACATTGCTAATTTATTTTAATAATTTAGTATCCGGTATGGTCCTTTCCCACTTAAGTGGACTTTAGGGGTTGTTTTTTTATCATTCCATTCTCATTTAGAAAAAACCAATAACAAAATTGTAGAGGGAAAGAGAGAAGGAAACGTGGAAGTGAGGGAGAAGAGGAAAAGAAGAAACTTCTCTTGCATGCTTCAAGTACTACATCATCCTCTTTTTTTCTCATCATCAAACTTGTTTTGGATAGCTTCTTCTACTTCTTATCTAAGGTGAGTCTCTTAGATAGAAACCACAAGGGTTTTGTTGGGAAATTATATGAATTGGGATTAAGGGTTTTGAAGTGAAATTGTGTTGCATGTTAGTTCTAAGTGATGATTAGCATGTACATAAGCTTAAATTCATACTTGTCTGTTGTGGGTGCTTGTATTGGAGCATAAAAATGGGGTTTTGGGAACCCAAGACAGAGTTGTTACAACTCTGGTTTTCTTGCAATTCTCAGACCTCACTTAGCGCGGGGGCCTACACTTAGCGCACCCTCCTAGAACTGAAATTATGTGTTTCATAGAGCGCGCTTAGCGTGCGGGGCTTTTCTCAGTGTGCCCTCCTGGGCAGAATTTTATTGATTAATTCCCTTGAGCGTAGCTCCGTACCATAGTGAATATCGGACGCCTCTTGGATCTTCATGACTTATTGTAAACGTATTGAATGATGCGTAAGAACCTTTTATTATCATTAATTGCTCAATTATGGATATGTAAGAATAATACATGTTATTGTTGGAAATGTATTATGCTAAATAATTGAATGTGATCCTTGGTTGTTTTCTGTTTGTTCCAGTTGAATATTCGATGATGTGTACCCGTGTGGCTTGATGTGTGCCTGTGTGGTTTGATGTGGATTATGACTCTGATACATGCTTGAATCGAAGTAGACCTTAGATACTAGGTGATAAATCAAATATGACAACTGTCATACCCCAAATTTGTCCTACCCTTATATCTTTTCTTCTGGCTTACTGTATTTCATTTGCATATTCAGTAGGTCATTAGCATAACATGACATTTCATTCAATAAAGTTCAGTTGATTGTGAAATATTAATGTTTCAGTTTTTTGAGGTCCATATTTAAAAAAGGTTTGTTTCTTATGATTCTCCTGGTTATTCTTCTGTAAGCAGTGAAGTGTGGAACTAGGGTTGTGAGACATGGTTATTGTGGATTCCTTTTTCATCAAGCCAACAAAGCTATCCTTAGTTACCATGGCCGTGAATCAGAGTTTACTTCTCTGTAATTCTCAAGTGAATTAGGGTTTTTCTATTACTTTGAGGCTTTTACATCATTCAATCTTAATCAACTGGTTCCCTCATCTACCATAGTTTGAGGAATTAAGATTTGAAATCATTAAGGACTTTCTCTTATGTTGAGCTATGAGGGTTTTTCACCCTCAAACTTCTTGCTAAAGTTTCAAGATCTCAAGGAGATTTAGTTTGTATCTCACCATATTTGATTTTGAGGTCCATCGGGGGTGCGACATTATGATCCAAATATTATTTCCACATTCAAAGTCAAGGCATTATTGTTGTGGTGATTGGATGCAAATCATGATGCAATACATGAGGCAAATGATTCATTATGATCGAAACTTGATTGTTCTCATTTGTTTGCAAAAGCAAGTTGGTTTGGAATTTGAGTTCAGGTTTAATTGAGAATTGAAGTAAGGTTCATTCATTTAAAAGACCATTTGATTAAGGTTTAAAGCATGCTAAGCTTAGAAGGAAGCTTCATTTGGATTTCTCGAAATGCGAGTTTCTTAGAGTTTAAGGCACCATCATCTTTTCAAAGTTTCATTGCGTATAACGCAAGTTTGATTAGAATGTTGAATTAAAATTCAAGAGGCAAAGAATTACAAGGATCCTTCGATCATTTGAAGTATTTAAAGCATGTTGATACATGGATAAGTTTTGACCTAAACATGATTCAAAATTTACCATTCAAAGTTGTCAATTACATCATCATTATTCAAGTTTATTCACATAGTATGCAAAGTTTGATTCAAACTCGTCATTGTTCAAAGATTTATTCAAGTTTCAACTTTCGCAAAAAGAATATTGAAGTAAAAATTCCAATTTTTGAACTCTTTATTCCACAAGTTTGCAATGGAATTTATATGGAGTACTTGAAGATTCAAAATACACATTTGAGAAGAAGAAAAGAAGTGTTATGCGGATTTGGAATGTAATTCCAATTCAAAAGAATTCAAGATTTCATGTCATTCCTCATTCAAGTTCAAAATTCAATATAAAGAAAATTCAAAGATTTCTTTTGGTCTTCAATTGGTTTTCATCAATAATTGCGAATAAGCTATAATGCTTGAACTTAAAAGAGCAAGAGTATAATTGATTCTAAGATATCTCAAGTTTAATTACAATCACATTTCAAAATACTCAAAGTTTCGTATTACTACATCAATTTCAAAGTTACAAGTTTGATTTATCATGGAGAATTTGTCCTAAAGTTTTGCAAGTTCTACAAAGTTTCCTAAATCCTAATTTGTAAAGCTTTTATTTTCTCTTCAAGCTACCAACTTCTTCATGCCAAGCTTCACCATTTCCCTTCAAGACTATCCACGATTTCCTCTTGTAATTGCCTTGCTGATTTCCATTTTTTTCTCACACCTTCATATGAAAGAAGAAGAAGAAGGCATAATTAGTACAAGACAATCAAGAAACAAAACTTGAACTAGAAAATTTCAAAGAGTTTTTCACAATTTCGTCATTAGGGATTTTTGACAGGGATCAAAGATAAGGGAATCACATTCAAATCATGTTCACAACCCCAACAAAAACCTCATATTGTTTTGTTTAACAATAACAAAATCAGAGTTACAATGTTAATCATGGGCCTATTATCTTTACTACAAATCTCAAACAAATGCACAAAGAGGATTTTGTTTGGTTCACAATGTTGTACCCCAATTGTTTCCCCTAAGATCCCTTCACCATACCATATTGATTCAATCACAACAAGATCACATTAGGGCTTTTGGTTCTCCTTCCTCTCTTTAACTTTGCTCTTTGAGGAATCACCAAGCACCTTGACTTGTTTTTCTTGTGTAATCATTCATGTTTTTGTTTTGACTTTCCTTTTAATTAATAAAATGCAATGTTGGTTTGTCTTACTTGTCAACAATGCAGGTAAAGGCAATGGGGCTTAGCAAGTTGGTCCATGGGTTCATGAGTTTATTTCCATGACCTAGTCAATGAAGCTTGAGAAGTTCAAACCTCACCATTGAAGTTTTTTTGGAAGGGACGGAATGGTAAGGTTATTTTGGTTCACTACATTTCCAAGTTATCAAGATTTGATCCAAAAAGTATAAGGGGTTGATTGAAAAATAGTCATGGTTGGACAAGGTCTTGTTCCCATTGGTCACAAGTGCATATTTCTCTCAATTATCAAGATATGGAAGTGGTTGTGGTTTCTATGAGTTCTCATTATCATACTCAACAACTTATATTTACAAAGCATTTGTTTTGGTACAAGAATTTTGTTCAAAATTGTCAAAGTTCCTCAAAGCATTTTCTTGATCTAGAAGTTAGGGTTTTGAACTTCAAAGAAGCATATCTTTCTCATCTTTCAGTATTTTTGAGTGATTCCAAAGACATCCTTCTCTTAAAAGTGTTATCAAAAAATCACTTCAAAAGTTCCAAGGAGTTTTCATGTGGAGGAAACTTGATGAAGAAGAAAGATTACAAGTCCTCCAAATGAATCCCCAATTTTCCATGTGTGACTTCAAATGATCATAACTTGGTCAATTTTTATCAACTTGAGCCCATTATTTTTCCATAATGATCTTGAAGATGTGAACTTTATGCCTTCTTTTATGTGCAAAGTGAGAAAATGGGTGGAAATTTCCTTAAGGATACAAAGGATTATAGGTCATTTCATGATTTTTTGCTCACTTCAACAATTCATAACTCTCTCAATTTTTGGATATTTTGAATGGTTCAAGTTCCAAAATGTCATTCAAGAGATCTACTTCATGCCATCTTTTTTGGTCAAGAGAAAATTCCAAGTAGAAGGCTATGTTTGGATGCAAGACATTATAGGTCACTTTTGAAGAAGAATTTGAAATATTTCTAAGTATGGAAAGTAAATCCTTTTTCTCTAACTTTGACTCAACACAACTTTCAGCTCAAGCATCCATTTGATTACATTCTTTTTCCATTGCAAAGCTTGTAACCTCATCTTTCTAAAGCATCAAGAATCATGCCTTAAGACCCCTTGAGATGAGAATGCCATTGGATTGAACTTGGCTTCTAATCACAAGTTTTCCATGTGTTTATGCCTGTAAACATGTTTAATGAAGTTCCAGAATTGATTAGCACAATAAAACGCATGTTTTGGATGCGTTTTGATCAAATCGAAAGTCACACTTTTCTTGTTTGCAACTTCACACGATTTCCCTCCAAACTTCATCATTTCACACGCTTGGACATTCCATTCGATTCCCTATAAATAGAGGGTCATCCCCCATTCATTTCCTCAAGCTTAGACAACCAGAATCACCCTGCCAAACTTGTTCCCTAACTCAGAATTCAGCAACTTTGAAATCCATTCTCAAGCCTTTTTCAATCCAATTTTTTCATCAATTCACCTTCCTTGATCTTCCCTGAAGTTAACCATATAATTACATTCAAGAATAGTGCCCTATATTGCTCCATAGAAGTCTAGTTTCAGAGCTCTGCAACTTAACTTCAATAGGTAGATTCCTTCATCAATTCTTAAAAACTTTGATATCATTGTCCTTGAAGAGACTAAGCGAATGAGGTTGAAGGTTGGCCAACGTGTCATCTTCCAACCAATGATGGCACGCCACTTGTTATTTTTGAATTCTGATTTAATAATTGATTTAGTGCTTTATTCACTAATGACCATGATATGCACAATGCGCCAGATCCCTTGGATTTGATTATTAATGTGTTTTGACTCTCATCCAATGGTCCACATATTTTTGACTTTTATTTTCTTTTCTGATTTTTTATATTTAATTGTTTTAAACTTCAAAAAATCATAGAAAATTCATTTTTAGTCCAAAAAATCTGAAAAAATTATGAAAAATATTTTTGATTATTCTCTTTCTGATTTTTATTTTTCACAATTAAATTTTGTGTTTTGGTATTTTTTATAAATTTACACTTTATTGGAATTGTTTTAAATGTTTAAAAATACTTTTATGCATTTTTAAATTCTGAAAAAATTATGGAATGATCCAATGATATTATGAAAAATATTGGTGACCTTATTTTATTTTTGTTTTTAACTTTGCTATTTTTTTATCATTTTGGTTTATTTTACCCCCTTTCTTTTAATTTTAAAAATAGTTTCTGACTTTAAAAAACTTCCAAAAAATTTATAAAATTATTTTAGTTCATTTCTGATTTTTCTATGGTCTTACTTTTATTTCTTGATTAATTTGGACATAGTTGATATTTTTCTCTTTTATTTCTATTTTTTAACATTATTTTTAAACATTTTTGTATATATTAAAATGTAATATTATTTTGTGATTATTCTCTGGCTGATCTTGGATTAAATTTTTAATCATGAACTTTATTAACATCATTGGATCCATGGTATTGAGTCTAACTCCACAAAAATGGATGAATGATTTTAATAATAGTTTGATTAAATTTAATCCTAAAGTGGTTTGTATATTCTCTCCCATCCCTCTTCATCTCATCCCCTTCTTATTGCACTAAATGTTGTTGGAGCATGATATCTATATCATGTCTCAAAACAAATGGTGCATAGATTGCTATTGACCGGCCTCAAAATAGGTGTGACTTCTATATAAGTCCACTTATGATTGCTTAACATAGCGTTAAATTTTGTCCCGATTCGAATAAATGATCATTCGTGGCCCAAACTTATGTTTGCAAGCCCAAGTATGTTAATTTGATCTCTTTGATCCAATAACCTTGAGATTCATTGTGTGGAGGCTTTGGTTTTACCAATCCTCTAATAGATCTACAATACCTTTGGTCAACGCGGATCACTTAAATATCGTTGATCATTAAATGATACTCATAAGGATTCCAAATGGATGATATACTTGACAAAAAGCAAATGCAACTTGTTGTGTGGAGGCTTAGGTTCTACCAATCCTCTAATGAGTTCCAAATGCAAGTTTCAAGATGATCATCCAACTAACCACTAATCATTAATAATTGATTTTATTTTGTGTTTTTATTTTATGTTCTTTACTTTATGCACCATTTACTTTTAGCATTTATATTTCATGCTATTTTTCATCTTTGCTCACTTAAGCCCCTTTATATTCTTGTCATTTTTTATTTTGCTCACTTGAGCTTTTCTTTTCTTTTAAAGACACCTAATAATCAACATAAACCCTAAAAAATCTTTAATGATACTTGGACTATTTGGTTACTAACCTTGGCATTATGGAGCATTGGACTTTTTGGACTTAGGATTAGAAACCTTGCCCTATGATTGGAGACCTTGTGATCTTATCTAATTATTTTTTCTGGAGCTCTTGAAGTTTACCTCAAGACATTGGGTTGTTTGTTTGTTTTTTGTGCAGGTTATTATGATTACACCCTTTGTTTATAATCTGGAATTCACCCGTATATAGCCGTTACTCTGCCCAATTTTTGTGAAGACTTAATACACTTGAAGTTTGGTTCTCTCAAGAGGTCTAGTACATTTGCTTGTTTGGTTTCAATCCAAAGAATGGGTATTATATTTTGGCTCATAATGTCAAGTATTGGCTTCTTGTTGGTTAGATAGTTCTTATCCCTAGCTTTTACCTTATGCTTTAGGATAACCTCTTCTTCTCCTCCCATCTTCTTTAATTTCAAAAATCTTCTCCCCCCTTTTGAAAATTCTTCTTGTTTTAAACTTGAATTACTTTTATAATAAACTTGGACTTAGGTCCATGCATTTTCAAACATTTTCATAAATAAACTCCAATAAACTTAAAAATACTTTGACATTTTTGTGAGAAGACTAAAAGTCAATCAATCTCATTTCAAACCATTTTGCCACTTTGGATTTTATCTTTAAACTTTTCTCAAGAGATTGAACTATTGTCAATCCTTGTAGTGATGCAAACGACTATACTTCTATAATATGTAGTAAAGAGAGATATTTTCCACTTGGGTGTTGAGTGAGGCATTGTTGATTTTAAAATCCAAGCCATATCCTCCACTTTGAGATGATGCAAATTCTCCTTTCTCATTATTGGTGGCAGTAGGTATGTTTTCCACACGGACAATGACGATTATGTTTTATCTCATAAAATTGACCAACACATTTGTGTTTTAAAATTTTAAAAGAGGAACTACGTGTACCCTGATCCATTATTGCACGAAAAGGTGGTACGTAGGCACTAAATGTTCGCAACCGTATCGGATGCAAAAATAATAAATATATTTCTTTTCTTACCTCCACCATGTATTTTATACAACATATTTTATAGCCAAAATATACAAATTTTTCAAAGAGGTTCCTGCGGAGTTCCGTAGATGTTTAGGGTGCTAATACCTTCCCTTTGCATAAACAACCCCCTTACCTTGAATATTTCTCCCTCTTTTTGGGTTATTCTCTCTTTTCCCATTCCTTTGGAAACAATAAAGCGTGGTGGCGATTTTTATTTTGATTTGTATAAGTCTAGTCAATCCAATGGCTCAGTCTTGAACATTTCTACCGCTACAGAAAAAATGGCGACTTCACTGGGGACAGATTGACCTTTTGCTGGTCCATCCCTAAGTGGGTTGAGCATATCTTTGTTTGTATCTGTATATGTGTTATAATTGTTTTTTGTGTTATATGTTGTATATATGTTTGTCTGGATTTTCCTGGTTTTCAGGGTGCTTGGTGATTACTTATAAGTCCTATACCTGGACTTAGGCAAAATTTAAGATAGGACGGGCGATATAGTCATGTTAACTTTGAGGGAGTAATCCCCAAAAAGGAGGAATGAGATCCCCCACTCAGTGGAGGCCCCATTTGCCTGTAGTGTTGTTTACCAAGTAATCGGGAAGATGTACTGCTTTCAACCTGGGAGCCTGCTGAAACTGAGGACCGTAGAATACCTAACCCATCTTGGCCTTTTAGGTGTAGTGCGGAAGCTATAACTGAGTAATCCGGAAATAGTTGTCATGCGATACTACGCTCGAACGAGTTTTTCTTAAGAATATTACTAATTACCGAGTTAATCAGGAAGTTGGTAATATCCGAAGGAAGGATGTAGACTCTGGGAACCTCTAGAACCTTATTCGGCAGGTGATAACTTTTAGACCAATACCTTATGGGTAGTACCTTCGACCTCATGCTCGTGACGTTGAACCTATGAACCCTATATGTGTGATCTTGTATGTGATTACTGCATCATGCATCCATGCACTCATAAACATCTTTTGGAGAAATCTTATTTCAAGGGATTTAAAAGTTGACCATTTATGAACATCTCAGGTACTTTTTAACCATGGATTATGGAATGAGAAAGACTGGGGCGTAAAGTTTCAAGGATCCTAAGATAGATAAGTTGATCAGTCTAATTCCCGAGATCGAGTGTTCTGCAGACTTTCGGAAGAAGTATGGATCCATTATTCCTCTCATGGAGCTGAATATGAAAGAGGGTATTCTCTTGACCTTGGTCCAGTTCTATGATCCGATGTATCATTGCTTTACTTTTCCCGACTATAAATTGATGCCTACACTGGAGAAGTATTCTTATTTATTGGATTTACCTGTTATCGATCGTGTTCCTTTTACTGGTTTGGAGGGTGAGCCAAAACCACATGAGATTGCTGCTTTGATTCATCTAGGGAAGTCTGAGGTGGAAGCCCATATGACTACTAAAGGAGGGATTAGAGGATTACCAGCTCAGTTCTTATTGGAGAAAGGTCGTTACTTTTCAAGGATGAAGAGTACAGTCGCTTTTGAGGCCATCTTTGCTCTACTTGCTTATGGGTTGTTCTTATTTCCTAATGTGGACAAGTTTGTTGACATTAATGCTATCAGGATCTTCATTATTGGAAACCCAGATCCTACCTTTTTGGGTGATGCTTATTACTTTATTCATCTTCAGAATTCTTATCATGGGGGGATGATTATCTGTTGCACACCTCTGTTGTACCGGTGGTTCATCTCTCATATGCCTCAGTCTGATGCTTTTTGGGATATCAAGAAAGAACCCCGTTGGGCTCCTAAGATCATGGCACTTACTCACTTGGATATTGATTGGTATCATCGAGATTACCAGGATATAGAGATTATTGACAGTTGCGGTAGTTTCCCTAATGTACCTCTTCTTGGTACAAAGGGAGGAATTAACTATAACCCTGTTCTTGCACGACGACAAATTGGCTATTCTATGAGGGATAAACCAAATAGTATTCATTTGAGTAGTTTCTTTTTGAAGGATGGAGAATACCATAGGGAAGCTAGGGAGCAGATTGCGAAGGCCTGGCGTCATATTCATAAGAAGAGTAGGAAGGATTTGGGACCTATGGGTGATGTTTCTTTGGAGCCATATCTTCAGTGGGTCCAAACGAGAGCCATTCAGTTAAAGATGTCATATTCCCGAGAAACAACTATGCCTGATTTGTTTGTGAAGACCACTCGTCCCTTATTAGATGATTTAGAAGACCTGCAGCTTGCTTTGGTCAGGATGCAACAGGAAAAGGACGCTTGGAAGAATAAGTGCCAAACTTTAGAGATTTCCTATAGAGAAGACTTGAAGGAGAAAGATGACTTGATTGAGATCCTTGATAGTCGAGCGGTAGATACTATGGAGAGGCAAGGGGATTTATTTTCTCCTAAGCCTCAATCAGATGCTAATCACTCACTTCCTGATTCAGGTGATTGGAAGGAGGTTGCCATCAGACATGTGGAAGAAAACCAGAGGTTGAAGGCTCATATTGCCAGGCTCACAGGGAAGCGCCAACGTATAGAGTGATCTCCATCAGTTTTACTTCTCAGGGTTTTATATTTTTATTTCATCTTGTACTTGGGATCATTGAAACTTGTAATCCATTTTGGAATTGTTATAATAAAGCTTTTTAGTATTACAAATGCATTATTACTTTGATATTTGCAATATGTCCACAAATTTTAAATCCCTTGAAATATTAAATAAAATCATGTGCATTGCATATCATGCATCATATTGTACATATTTCTTGAATTTGTTATGCATATCCAGGTGTCTTACCAAGCTTCTTTACTTCAATAGCAAGCTGACTCACCACTACAACACTCGGGCTAATCTCATAAAGAAGATGGACAACCTAGAATAAGAGAATCGCGAGCTGCGCGAGGAGGTTTCTGCTTTGAAGGCCGGCATGGCCAATCTGACTACTCTTATGGAAGCTCTGGTGGCTACTCAGAATCAGCCACCAAGTGTCCAACCTCAACCAACAAGGGCAACTACTGAAGCTCCGACTGTTCCCGTATCTGCTGCTCTAGCTGCTGTTCAGAATCACATGCCTCATGGTTATCCATGGGAAATGTCAGAGAATTTTTCACCTGAAGGTTTCAATCTTGGTCCTCAAGATACTCCAGTTGTTCAGACTATTGTACTCTGGCACCTTCTGTGGTGCATGCTGCTCCTGTTGTGCCTCGTTCGGTGAATATGGTTCCGTTTGTTAATGATTATGTGTGTCATCCTTTCCCTCCACCGAGTGAAGACTTGGGTCTTTATAACAGAATGGATGATTTTTGAGAGCAGTTTGACAAGATGCAAAGAGAGATGAAGGCCCTCAGGGGAAAAGAGCTATTTGGGTAGAATGTGAATGAGATATGATTGGTCCTGAATGTTAAGATACCTGCTAAGTTTAAGGTCCCGGAGTTTGAGAAGTACAAGGGCAACACTTGCCCTCGTGCTCATCTGGTGATGTACGTGAGGAGAATGTCTACCCATACTGATGATCAGCGTCTGTTGATTCACTTTTTTTAGGATAATTTGACCGGTGCTGCGCTAAAGTGGTATATGAGTTTGGACAACTCTAATATCCATACTTTTAATGATTTGGGAGAAGCATTCATCAAACAATACAAGTACAACATGGACATGGCACCTGACTGTGATCAACTCAGGGCCATGGTTCAGAAAGACAAGGAATCATTCAAAGAGTATGCACAGAGATGGTGTGAGGTAGCCGCCAAAGTGATTCCTCCCATGGAAGAGAAGGAGATGACTAAGATTTTCTTGAAAATGCTGGGTGCTTTCTACTACGAAAGGATGGTGGAAAGTGTGCCGAATGGTTTTACTGAAATGGTAGGAATGGGTATCCGCTTAGAAGAGGCTGTAAGAGAGGGCCACTTAACAAAGAGTGAAAGTTGTGGAGGTGTGAAGAAACTATCTTATAGGTTTACCAATAAGAAGGAAGGGGATGTAAATGCTGTTATGCAAGAAAGGAGGGTTAATACTCCTATGGGGAATTATCAGCGTCATCAGTAAGTCGCCTCAGTTACTCCAGTTGTGGGTGCAGCTCCAACTACTGTTGCTTATCAGAGACCGTCCCAGCAGGGGAATCAAGGGTATAATAAGAGAAGGGAGAGTTATGACCATATTCCTATGAGCTATATAGAGTTACTACCGACATTAATTCAGAAGAAGCTGGTTCAGACCCGACCACCTCCCGCTGTACCATCACCATTGCCTTAGTATTACAGGGAAGACCAAACATGTGCTTTTCATCAGGGAGCACCAGGAATAATATTGAGAATTGTTATCCTTTGAAGACTGGGGTGCAGAAGTTGGTGAAGTCTGGTGTTCTATCTTTCAAGGAAGTGGGACCTAATGTGAAAGAAAATCCTCTACCCAAGAATGGGGAAGTAAATGATGTGAATATGGTGGCCGGTTGTCCAAGCGACTTCCAAATTTTTGATATTAATCTGGTTAGAGGAGATTTGGTGAAAATTCATGCAGAACTTTATGAATTTGGCTAATATACGCATGACCATGCCGATTGTGCTATTTGCAGTACAGATATACAACATTGCGATAAGATAAAGGCTGATTTACAAGAGATGATAAATGAGGGCCTAATCCATATAATCAGGCCTAGGGCAGAGTATGAAGAGGGTATGAATATGGTTTCTGGATGTCCTGGAGAATTCAGAATTTTTGATGTAGACCTTGTGGAATTGCATGCTACCTTCTGCCATATGGCTGGCCAGGTGGAACACCAATATGGATCTTGCCGAGTTTGTTGTCGAGATTCCCGAGGATGTTCAATCGTGAAGAAGGGTGTTCAGTTATTTTTAAACAATGGAATCATCAAGGTTACAATTCAAAGGGATGATTACCATGAAGTTGATATGGTTGAGGTTTGTTTGATGGAAGAAGATTCAGATGAAGAGTATGTCTCCGCAGATGAGTATTTCTCCTCAGATGAGGATTTGTTTTCCAGAAATGACTCAATAATGACTGATTGTGTTGAAGAAGGGGTAAACGTCATTGTACCTTGTTTTGGGGCACCCTCCCATCTTGAAGTTGAGTATTATAGCAAGCCAGTTGTTACCCTATTGGTGATTAGTTTACTGGGTCCTATCCCCTACAAGTCAGATAAGGTTGTGCCTTACAAATACAACGCTACAATCTTAGAGGATAGAGTGGAAGTTCCCATCCAGCTAATGCCTGATGTTGGGAATATTGCTGAAAATAGCAGGGTGACCTGCACTGGTCGTGTGTTTGCACCAGTTGTTCGAAGAGATTTAGTGATGGAAAGAAAATTGCTGAGAATGTTGAACCCAAGAAGGCTACGGGTGAGACTAGTGGGGTTGCGTTAGAGAAAGAAGTGGATGATATTTTGAAGATAATCAAGATGAGAAACTATAAAATTGTAGATAAGCTACTGCAGATTCCTTCAAAAATATATATCTTAGCTTTATTGATGAACTCTTCTGCTCACAGAGAATCCTTGATGAGGGTATAGGACAGAGCTTTTGTGGAAAGTGATATGCCAATAGACCAATTCAGCAGTGTAATAGAGAACATTACGTCATGTAATAACTTGAGTTTCTGCGATGATGAATTACCAGATAAAGGAATGAATCACAACTTGACCCTCCACATCTCTATGAATTGCAAGAATGATTCACTACCCAATGTGTTGATTGATAATAGATCCGCGTTGAATGTTATACTGAGGAGTATGCTTATGAAGTTAAAATATCAAGGAACACCTATGCACCCGAGTGGCATCATTGTGAAAGTGTTCGATGGATCAAGGAAATATGTTATTGGTGAAGTGGACTTGCCTATTCATATAGGACCACATGTGTTTCAGATTACTTTCCAGGTCATGGACATTGTTCCCGCTTATAGTTGTTTGTTGGGACGGCCGTGGATTCATGAGGCAGGGGCTGTCACTTCAACTTTACACCAAAAACTGAAGTTTGTACGTGAAGGGAAAGTAGTGATCAAAAATGGGGAACAAGCATTATTGATATCTCATTTGTCCTCTTTCAGCATTGTGGAGGTGGATGAAGCTGCTGTTGGAACCCAGTTCCAAGCCTTATCCATTGACAATATAAGAGGAAATGAGAATTCCATGGTTTCACTTAAGGATGCGCAACAAGTTGTACAAAAGGGTCATAGTGAAGTGTGGGGACGAATTGTGGATCCACCTGTGAACAAGAATAAAGTTGGCTTGGGGTTCTCTTTAAAGAATGACAAAGGTAAGGGCATGAAGCCGAAGTATGCTTCAAGCAAGTATCAAGACATCTTCTGTAGCGGGGGTTATCTTCATCCAACTGTTTCCAGGATCAATTCCATTGTGGTAGATGAAGCAGAGCAGGAAAGGCCGAATTATGTGACGCACGAAGTTAGGGTCCAGAATTGGATCACCATTGATGTTCCTTCTTGCATACATGTTTCAAATTAATTTGTTTTGTTAATATTTTTGAAAAGCTTTCACTCTGGCCAAGGTGAAAGTATTAATATCGTATGGGCTTATCTGTTGGCTTTGATTTTTAAAATCAATAATAAAAGTTGTCTTTGTTTCCCAAATTGTGTCTTTATTTTCTGCTTTTTCTCGGAAAATGGTAATAAAAAAAACTTTCAAAATAAATAATAACTGAAATTCAATCTGCATGATCACTTGTTATATGTATCAGTTTCTAAAAGCAATCATAAATCATATGTACAGATTAATTAAAAAACCCGTTGAATACAATCACCCTGCATCCTCTCCCAACTTTGAATGTCCTGTGTATGGGGCTGAAGAAGAAGATTATGATGAGATTCCATAAGAGGTCTCACGGTTGCTTGAGCACGAGGAAAATACCATTCATCCATATAAAGAGCCATTGGAAGTGATTAATTTGGGTTCAGAAGAAGATCCGAAGGAAGTCAAGATTGGAGCATTGTTGCATCCTGATGTGAAGAGCAGGTTGATTGAGTTGTTGAAAGAGTATATGGATATTTTTGCTTGGTCTTACCAAGATATGCCTGGTCTAGATACGGATATTGTAGAGCACCGTTTTCCGTTGAAGCCAGAGTATCCACCAATTAAAAAAAAGTTGAGAAGAACTCACCCAAATATGGCAGCGAAAATCAAAGAGGAGGTTCTAAATAAGATTAATACTGGTTTTCTTGTGACGTCAGTGTATCCTCAATGGATTTCCAATATTGTCCCAGTACCGAAAAAAGACGGAAAATTCCGCATGTGCGTAGATTACAGAGATCTAAATAAAGCTAGTCCAAAAGATGATTTTCCATTGCCACACATTGATATGTTAGTGGATAGCACAGAAAAATTCAAAGTATTCTCGTTCATGGGCAGATTTTCCAGGTATAATCAAATAAGAATGGGTCCAGAGGACATGGAAAAAACAACGTTTATCACACCCTGGGGAACATTCTGTTACAAAGTGATGCCCTTCGGGTTGAAGAACGCTGGTGCAACGTACCAAAGGGCTTTGACAACCCTATTCCATGATCTGATGCACAAGGAAATCGAAGTATATGTTGATGATATGATTTCCAAATCCCAAAATAAAGGAGGGCATGTAGAAGATTTGTTGAAGTTGTTTCAGCATTTAAGGAAGTATCATCTCCGCTTGAATCCAAATAAATGCACCTTTGGTGTTCGATCATGGAAATTGTTGGGTTTCATTGTTAGCCAGAAAGGAATTGAAGTTGACCCTGATAAAGTCAAAGAAATTCAAGAGATGCCAGCACCAAAAACTGAAAAGCAAGTCAGAGGTTTCCTCGGGCGTTTTAATTATATTTCCAAATTCATTTCCCACATGACTGCAACATGTGAACCGATCTTTAAGTTGTTAAAGAAAGATCAAGGTTGCGTGTGGACGGATGACTGCCAAAAGGAATTTGAAAGTCTTAAAGAATATATGCTTGAACCTCCTATATTGATCCCTCTTGTCGAAGGAAGACCGTTGATTATGTATCTGACAGTGTTAGATAATTCCATGGGTTGTATTCTGCGACAACAAGATGAAACAGGGAAGAAGGAGTTTGCCATTTATTACCTCAGTAAAAAGTTCACTGATTGTGAGTCACGGTATTCCATGGTGGAAAAGACATGTTGTGCTTTGTCCTGGGCGGAAAAGCGTTTGCGGCAATATATGTTGAATCACACTACTTGGTTGATCTCCAAAATGGATCCAATCAAGTACATTTTTGAAAAGCCTGCTCTTACTGGGAGAATTTCCCGCTGGCAGATGTTGCTATCTGAATATGATATTGAATACCGCACTCAAAAAGCTATTAAAAGCAGTGTGTTGGCAGATTATCTTGCTCACCAACCAGTGGAGGATCATCAGTCTATAGAGTATGAATTCCCCGATGAGGATGTGATGTTCCTGAAAGTGAAAGATTATGATGAACCATTGCCTGAGGAAGGTCCTGACCCTGAATCTAGTTGGAGTATGATATTTGATGGAGCTGTGAATGCTTATGGTAAAGGAATTGGTGTTGTGATTGTCACTCCACATGGATCGCACATTCCTTTTACCGCAAGGTTAACGTTTGATTGTACTAATAATATGACAGAATATGAGGCTTGCATCATAGGTCTCAAAGAAGCTATTGATCTCAGAATTAAAAATCTAGATGTGTATGGTGATTCAGCTTTGGTAATAAATCAGATTAAAGGAGAATGGGATACACGTCACCCCGGCTTGATCCCTTACAAAGATTATGCTAGAAGATTGTTACCCTTCTTTAATAAAGTTGAATTCCATCACATTCCTAGAGATGAAAATCAGAAGGCGGATGCTCTGGAAACTCTGGCTTCTATGTACCAAGTGAATACTTGGAATGATATACCTCGAATTATGGTTTGGCGACTGGATAGGCCCGCTTCTGTGTTTACAATAGAGGAGGTAGCAGATGAAAAACCCGTGTATCATGATATCAAGAATTTTCTTCAGACTCAGGAATACCCGATTGGTGCTTCGAAGAAAGATAGAAAGACACTGAGAAGATTGGCTGGCAGTTTCTTCCTCAGTGAAAATGTGTTGTATAAAAGAAATTATGACATGGTCTTGCTCAGATGCGTGGATAGACACAAATCAGACATCTTGATGCATGAGGTTCATGAAGGTTCATTTGGCACTCATGCCAATGGACATTCGATGGCTAAAAAGATGCTAAGCGTAGGTTACTATTGGCTGACAATGGAATCTGATTGTTATAAATTTGCAAAGAAGTGTCATAAATGTCAGGTTTATGCAGATAAGGTCCATGTGTCTCCGAAACTTCTCAATGTGATATCTTCCCCACGTCCTTTCTCTATGTGGGGTATTGACATGATTGGGATGATAGAACCCAAAGCTTCGAATGGACGTCATTTTATCTTGGTAGCAATTGATTACTTCACCAAGTGGGTGGAAGCTGCTTCATTTGCCAATGTTACTAAGCAGGTGGTTGTGCGTTTCATCAAGAATAATCTTATATGTCAGTATGGTGTGCCGAGAAGAATTATCACCGACAATGGCTCGAATCCGAACAATAAAATGATGACAGAACTGTGTGAAGAATTCAAGATTGTCCATCATAATTCATCTCCATACAGGCCAAAGATGAATGGGGCTGTTGAAGCCGCTAATAAGAATATCAAGAAGATTATCCAGAAAATGGTCGTTACTTATAAGGATTGGCATGAAATGCTCCCTTTTGCTTTGCATGGATATCGAACATCTGTCCGCACTTCAACAGGAGCAACCCTGTTCTCCCTGGTGTATGGAATGGAAGTTGTACTCCCAGTCGAGGTTGGGATTCCCTCTTTGCGTGTGATAATGGAAACCAAGTTGTCAGAGGCTGAATGGGTCTAGAACCGGTTTGACCAATTGAATCTGATCAAAGAGAAGAGGATGACAACTTTATGTCATGGACAGTTATATCAGAAAAGGATGAAGAAAGATTTTGATAAGAAGGTCAAACCTCGTAAATTCAGAGAAGGCGACCTCGTGCTCAGGAAGATCATGTCTTTCAACACTGATTCTAGGGGCAAGTGGACTCCCAACTTTGAAGGCCCATATGTTGTCAAGAAAGCCTTCTCTGGCGGTGCATTAATTCTTGAAACTATGGAATGGCGAGGAGTTCCCACCTCCCATGAAGGATGATGCAGTCAAGAAATACTTCGCCTAAAGAAATAAAAGAACAACTCGCTAAGTTGAAAACCCGAAAGGGAGACTTAGAAAAAAAAAGAGCGTCTTGGTAGGCCGAAAACCCGAAAGGGAAGTCTAGGCAAAAATTAGAGACATAAACAGAATAAATTTCCCGCTAAGCTGAAAATCCGCAAGGGCAGTTTAGGCAAAAGTTAGGGACTTCCTTGGCAAGTAACTACATCAGACAAGACTTGATTGTTGGAGCAACAATCTTTTCGGATTCTCATCACAACTTCAACAGAAGTTGCTGTTCAGGATTTCAAAAGTTATTAGAGAGGATAGTGGTCATTGTATCTCAATGTATCTTTTCCATTATATATTACCATTTTCCGAACTTTGTAATTATCCATGGAGTCTCGCCATTTGCAGACTACCATTCTATTAATGAAATTTGAGCTTTTAACCAATTCTTTGTATTTCTTATTTTATATTTAGCTTGCAAAGACTCCATTTATTATTGATAATAACTTTCAAAGCAAAAACATTAAATAACAAAATCGATTTTTCAAAAAGAATTTACAATTCGCTTTTAACTTGGAATGTGTGATGAAATAATGGCAACAAAATGGTGATCCCAGGAATGGACAAACTCCAGTTTGTTTTAAGAAGTTTTTGTTCCCTTCGGGAAGGTTTATTGAGGATGATTCGCTATATTAGGTTCGTGACTCCAGTATCCTCGGTAAAGTTTGGATTCCTTTCTCCTCTTTTCTGAATTTTCATGATGTGAAGTCTCAATCTGAGATTTCTCCAATGAAGTTTTCGTTCGGTCTAATGGAAGTTCTTTTTCCCGAGAAGTTGGTACCATAATCACTCTTGAAGAGTGTAGGTCCCTAGTTTCGCTAGTGAAGAACGTATTATGGTTTTCCCTTTTAAGATGTGGTGTTAATCTCCCCAATGAAGTAGGCATGAATTCCCCAGTGAATGTTTTCATGATTTGGTGTCCATCTGCTTTACTTGAGACTGGTTTTGCAATCCCCAGTAGAAGTTTTACTTTTGAAACGTTTGTTTCCCCGGTGAAGCCTGGAGAAAGATGTTATATCCCTGTATCTGTAATATTTTATCACTTTTTTTTTTACTTCTAGATTATGTTTCTCCCCAGTAAAGCTAAAGCAGGTAGTAGGTTTTGTTTCCTCAGTTGGCATTTACTTTTTCTTGGAATGATCATCCTGGATGTGGTTTAGCCGAGTGTTGTTTGTGCCAGAGTTGGTTTTGCTTGGTTACTCCCAGGGTTGTCTATATGTTTTGTCAGCATACGCACGATAACACTCATACATTCATACATACATCATGCATAACTAAAATTGGCAAATCATTGTTCATTGACATTTTTATGTTTTGTTGACATATCACCCTGTTTTGTAGAGTTACATTGTCCTCTCTTCCATAGAGTGGTGGCCCTAAGCATAAAGCATATATTCTTTCAATTTCCCCACTGAGTTATCCCTCGTGGAAGATTTTTGCTTTAGCCTTCCTATACAGCTCCTTGTTTGGATGGATTTGGTTTTCCCTCTTGAGTTTATTTCTCAAAGGATGTATTTTGGTTGACTGTTCCATCCAGTTTATTTTTTGTTTGAATATGTGGTTCCACAACAATATTATTTACTTTGGATTTCTGAAAGCTTCGAGTTTTGGTCTGTGCATTTATTTTGCACAAGAAGACTTTGTCTCCTCAGCAGGAATATCATGGCATTTCCCCAGGAAGTCATATTTCTTTCCCCAGGAAGCCATATTTCTATCCCCGGAAAGTCATTTCTTTTTACAATCCCCCATGACAACAAGTAGCAGGTCTCTTTATTTGAGCAACTTGTGCTTCCCTGTAAAAGTCGATGTAACCTTTTTTCTATCTCCTCTATGAGTGGACAGTTTGCAGTCCGTCATTAGTTTATGCCAGTGGAGGGCAAGACTTTTAAATACGCAGAAACAACTCTTTGTGAAATCTTTGCAAGTGGAAGTCTTCTTATTTGATACAACCTACATCTTACCCTTTCTAGGCAAATTCCCTCGGTTAAAAAAGAAGTTGAGACTCGTTCTAGGAGAAATTCCAGAATTCTAGGGAAACTTGTTATCTTTTTGCTACCCTCAGTGAACGTTGGTAGTTCATCGTCAATGAACGGCGATGCTATGATATATTTTCTCTCTACCTTCAGTGAAAGTTGGTAGATCACCATCAGTGAAAGTTGGTGTTTGTTATCCTTTTGCTACCCTCAGTGAATGTTGGTAGTTCATCGTCAGTGAACGGCGGTGCTATGATATATTTTCTCTCTACCTTCAGTGAAAGTTGGTAGATCACTAGCAGTGAAAGTTGGTGTTTGTTATCTTTTTTCTACCCTCAGTGAACGTTGGTAGTTCATCGTCAGTGAACATTGATGCTATGGTATATTTTTTCTCTACCTTCAGTGAAAGTTGGAAGATCACCATCAGTGAAAGTTAGTGTTTGTTATCTTTTTGCTACCCTCAGTGAATGTTGGTAGTTCATCGTCAGTGAACGGTGATGCTATGATATATTTTCTCTCTACCTTCAGTGAAAGTTGGTAGATCACCATCAGTGAAAGTTGGTGTTTGTTATCTTTTTACTACCCTTAGTGAATGTTGGTAGTTCATCATCAGTGAACAGTGATGCTATGATATAATTTCCCTCTACCTTCAGTGAAAGTTGGTAGATCACCATCAGTGAAAGTTGGTGTTTGTTATCTTTTTTCTACCCTCAGTGAATGTTAGTAGTTCATCGTCAATGAACGGCGATGCTATGATATATTTTCTCTCTACCTTCAGTGAAAGTTGGTAGGTCATTGGCAGTGAACGTCGATGATTGTTATCATTTTTCTACCCTCAGTGAACATTGGTAGTTCATTGTGATACGGTGGGAAAGAACTGACTGTTATTTGGAATGCTGGTTTGCGTTTTGCGTTTGTTTTTGCAAAATGTCGCGGTAAGCAAGAGTCGCCACCGACTTTTATTTTATCTAACAAGGAAAGGAAAAAAGCACAGAAAAATTCCTTTTTCGAGATATTTCTCGGGTTCGGGGGGTAGATTATAGAAAGGGAAGGTGTTAGAACCCTTTCTATCCGTGGTTATCCACAGGCTCTTAGGTACTCGCTCATATTGTTCTCAAAAATTGCTTTCTTTGTGCTTGTGGGTTTGAAAAAGTTTTTGTTTGAAAACTTCGATTTAACTCTTGTTTCTGTCCTTAAGAGCGTAATGAAGTGTTTTGAAAACTTTGTTCGAAAAGTGTAAGTGTGAAGAGTTTTTGTTTTTAAAAGAGAAAGTATCTAAGGACCATCTACCTACTCGAAAAAGGAATCTTTCTATGCAATTTTCCTTTAGACAATGATGTCCTACTATTGATGAGTAGGTAGCACCGTCGTTGGAGTTTAAGGGTCAATTCAACTTTAGGGACGTGCGGTCACTAAAGCAATGTTAGGACGCCTTAGCGGTAACCTTAATGTCTTAGATCATTTTTTCTGAGGCAACCGTTTCGAGGCAACTTATGATCTTTGGACAAGAGGGCGACCTCTAAAACTTCCTATACTCAATGACCGCGTTACGAAGGCAACCAAGTGAAGTGTACCCTAAGAGTGCGCATGTGCGAGTGTGTTATTTCGGTTAGTTTATCTTTGTACATGTCATGGGTGAGCTATGTTGATTTTAAGTTCATACATTTGATCTTATCATGCATTCCCTATTATCAAACATCTAACAGTGTATAGTTGCGGAATTTAAATTGCGGAAATTAAATTTAAACTATTACAAGGCGTCGGGTATTTATATTGCCAAAAACAACCCTTTAAATTAAAATGCGGAAAATAAATAAAGCGATAAATAATTAAAGTCCTAATTAAAAGCTATTACATACCGGAAGCAATTACAATATTGGTAAAATAGATCGCGTGCGAGAAATTAAAACGACGCATTTTTTAGGGTTTTGACCCTTTTTGAAAAGAAAACATTTTTTTTGGTTTATTTTTGAATTAAATGGAATTAAATCTAAGTTAACCATTAAATAAATAAATAAATAAATTAATGAAAATATTTTTGGGTTTTTGGGTATTTAAAGAAATAAAATAAATTGATTAAAAGTTAGTAAAAACCTAATATTTCTACATAAATTCTATTTATTGCAAAAAAAGTTAAAAATTATACCTAATTAAAACTAAGTTAATTGAATTAATTTATTTACAAAAATAAAGTCATGAATTTAATTTTAATAAATAAAAATATATTTTTTGTGTTTTTGATTTTATTAGGAAAAATATTAATTGGTTAGTTTAAATAATAATAATAATAATTAAACAAAACAAATAAATAAAAAATGAAATATAAAAAGAAATAGAACGAAATAACCCAATGGGGGGTTTGGGCCCAGATTGATGGTGAGAATAGCAATTTCCAAGCCCAATTATGTTGGCCTGCTTTGAATTTCCTGCTTCTCCACGCGTGTGTTGACTTGGGTGTAAGGCGGACATCACCCTTTGGCCATCAGATTTGGCCAGGAGGCCATCTGGCAAGTGATTTAGTGATGATGTATCATGTACCATGATTGCTGAGGCGCGCTGGATCTCCTGAAGAAAAACAATAATAGGCAATATGGGGGACCTGGGATTCGAACCCAAGTCCCATTGGATTTTCCACTAGCGCCTTTACCAACTGAGCTAACGTGCTTATACTGTTAGTGGATTAGGTGATGATTATTATAAGGGAAACAATTAAAATGCCATAATTGAAAAAATAAAAAAGCGCGAAATTATGAAACAGCCAATGGGAAGAGGATGCATCATCGTCTTCTTCGTTGTAAACTGGTTATTTACCTGCGGATTTTATCCGCAGCTAAATTCATGGCTCGTTTCTAAAATCAACTGTAGGCCATATAAATTGATCCTAAGACCATGGTTTGCTTCGTCTTTCCTTCTTGTATTCATCCATGTCCATGATTTGCCTCAATTTTGCCTCAAACTCAAACGCCTAAAAACAAGAAGCACGAACCCTAGTTTCGGGTAGGGCATTACAGGCTACAAAAACAAAATCAAATATTGCAGAAAGTCTCTAAATGGACCGATTAGCATGATTGTGCAAAGATTTTGGAAAAAAGATGCAAGAATAAGAGGATGCGTTTCCATGTACAGGGCGGTGTTCAAGGATACTTACAGCGCGATTCTGGAGAGGAGAGGGCTTGGTTTTGATTGCAATAGATTCAGTGGATGTCTAGCAAGAGAACCACATTGAGTTTTGGCCTTGAATTGGACTCCAAGACTGATTTCAGTTTCCAACTTTTCAAGCTTTTTCCAAGTTTTTGTTCTTGTGAATTAGCAGCCTTTAGGTCTCAAATCGTGTGCCTTTGGTTTGTATATGTATCCAGCAATGCATTAGGTCAAAGTGTGGGCTTTGAATCTTTGTGAATTGATGATTGAAGATATGATATGATCCTCCATTACAAAGCTTCCAAAAATGTCCCAAATCATATATTTTGTGCATGTTATGGCTTGATACGAGTTTTATCTTGTCCATGATGATAATTGAAACTTGTATCAATCAATATTTGGATTTTATTTGGATTTAAATTGATTTAAAATGAATTAATTCAATAAAAATCAAATAAAATAGAAAAATCAATGAATGGACATAAAACTGAAGATATGACACGTGTGTGGTGTGACAAGATCAAATCAAGTGGAAAAAAGTGGGCCCTTTTGACAAAATTTGATGTTTTGGGGATAATTGACTTTTGGCAATTTTGGAAAAATGCCCAACTTCAACAATGCATAACTTCTTCAATTTTGAACCTTTGGAGGCGTTCTTGGACTTTTTAGAAACCTTGAGATGTCCTATAACAAACCCTTTTGGTCTCATCTCATTTTGATATTCCATTATAAAGTTATAAGCTTTGTAAAATAATGTGTTTTTGTTGACTTTCAAAAATGACCTATAATGTCCAAATTTGTAACTTCTTGTGAGTGAATTTCTTGATCTTTGGGTGTGAAGATGGATTATAGGAAATTTCATCCTCCTCAAAATGAGCTTTGGATGGGTCATTTATCATAAAGTATGAGAAAGTTATGCTTGGTCAAAGTTGAGTTGACTTTTCCTACAAAACCCTAACTTAGCAACTTTTGAATCTTGATGAATTTTGATCAATCCTTGATGAATCATTATCAACCCTTGATCACATGATGAATTATCCTTCAAAATGAGAATGTTGACAAAAAATCTTGAGGTTTGACTATTTGTAGGTCACAGTTGACTTTTGCCCTAGCACAGTCGATTTTTGGACCTCTTGAGCAATTAACTGACCAAACTTTCTCTGCAAGGCTTGAAATTTGACATGGATGAACTTGAGAACATATTAAGGCATTGGGTAGCACTTGAGGTCATTTGGATGCAAGGACCTTGATGCAACACAAAACCCTAATTTTGAGGTTAACTTCCTTAAGAGATGATTTGACTGTCCAACTTTTGAGCCATCTTGAGCAACTTGGAGATTCTTCTTGAAATGTCTTGAGAAATATGGGAGGGCAAATTTTGGGGTACAACATTCATCGTCAGTGGACGGCGGTGCTATGATATATTCTCTTTCTACCTTCAGTGAAAGTTGATAGATCACCATCAACGAAAGTTGGTGTTTGTTATCTTTTTGCTACCCTTAGTGAACGTTGGTAGTTCATCGTCAGTGAATGGCGATGCTATGATATTTCTTTTCCTTCTACCTTTAGTGAAAGTTGGTAGATCATCGTCAGTGAACGGAGGTGTTATGATATATTCTCTTTCTACCTTTAGTGAAAGTTGGTAGGTCATTGGTAGTGAACATCGATGATTGTTATCTTTTTGCTACCCTTAGTGAATGTTGGTAGTTCATCGTCAGTGAATAGCGATGCTAAGATATCTCTTTTCCTTATACCTTCAGTGAACGTTGGTAGCTCACCGTCAGTGAACGTCGGTGTTGATATTTCTTTTCCTTCTACCCTCAGTGAACGTTGGTAGCTTTACCTCAAGTAGGAGTTGGTGTATCCTTTGATCATTTTACCATCCTCTTTGGCTCAGGTCTTTTGATCCACCAGTGATTTATTTTTCTGGCCGGGTTGCTCCCTTGTTTCTTTATTATTGTTACGTCCCCAGTGGTGTTTTGCATCCCTTTGGATTTGTCCACGTGCACTCATATTCATAAGCATTGCATGGCATCTTAGGGATAAAAATAGGGTTTGTTTTATGTTTAAGTATCTTCGATCGCATCGACACAAAGATTTTTAACCTTCGTATCTTTGGATAGAAGAAACTTAAATAAGGGCAGCTGTTGTACCCCAAATTTTGCCCCTAAGATCCCTTCACCATACCATATTGATTCAATCACAACAAGATCACATTAGGGATTTTGGTTCTCCTTCCTATCTTTAGATTTGCTCTTTGAGGAATCACCAAGCACCTTGACTTGTTTTTCTTGTGTAATCATTCATGTTTTTGTTTTGACTTTCCTTTTAATTAAATAAAATGCAATGTTGGTTTGTCTTACTTGTCAACAATGCAGGTAAAGGCAATGGGGCTTAGCAAGTTGATCCACGGGTTCATGAGTTTATTTCCATGACCTAGTCAATGAAGCTTGAGAAGTTCAAACCTTACCATTGAAGTTGTTTTGGAATGGATGGCATGTCAAGGTTATTTTGGTTCACTACATTTCCAAGTTATCAAGATTTGATCCAAAAAGTACAAGGGGTTGATTGAAAAATAGTCATGGTTGGACAAGGTCTTCTTCCCATTGGTCACAAGTACATATTTCTCTCAATTATCAAGATATGGAAGTTGTTGTGGTTTCTATAAGTTCTCATTATCATCCTCAACAACTTATATTTACAAAGCATTTGTTTTGGTACAAGAAGTTTGTTTAAAATTGTCAAAGTTCGTCAAAGCATTTTCTTGATCTAGGAGTTAGGGTTTTGAACTTCAAAGAAGCATATCTTTCTCATCTTTTAGTATTTTTGAGTGATTCCAAAGACATCCTTCTCTTTAAGGAGTTATCAACAAATCACTTCAAAAGTTCCAAGGAGTTTTCATGTGGAAGAAACTTGATGAAGAAGAAAGATTACAAGTCCTTCAGATGAATCCCCAATTTTCCATGTGTGACTTCAAATGATCATAACTTGGTCAATTTTTATCACCTTGAGCCCATTCGTTTTCTACAATGATATTGAAGGTGTGAACTGTATGCCTTCTTTTATGTGCAAAGTGAGAAAATGGATGTAAATTGCCTTAAGGATACAAATGATTATAGGTCATTTCATGATTTTTTTTCCCACTTCAACAATTCATAACTCTCTCAATTTTTGGACATTTTGAATGGTTCAAGTTCCAAAGTTTCATTCAAGAGAACTACTTCATGCCATATTTTTTGGTCAAGAGCAAATTCCAAGTAGAAAGCTATGTTTGGATGCAAGACATTATAGGTCACTTTTGAAGAAGATTTTGAAAGTCAACCCTTTTTCTCCAACTTTGACTCAACACAACTTTCAGCTCAAGCATCCATTTGATTCCATTCTTTTTCCATTGAAAGCTTGTAACCTCATCTTTCTAAAGCATCAAGAATCATGCCTTAAGACCCCTTGAGCTGAGAATTCCATTGGATTGAACTTGGTAACTTGGAACTGAAGTTTTCCCATAAGTCTGAATTTGAAGTCTTTGTTTTGGATTCTAATCACAAGTTTCCACGTGTTTATTCCTCTAAACATGTTTAATTAAGTACCAGAATTGATTAGCATAACAAAACACATGTTTTGGATGAGTTTTGATCAAATTGGAAGTCACACTTTTCTTGTTTGCAACTTCACACGATTTCCCTCCAAACTTCATCATTTCACACGCTTGGACATTCCATTCAATTCCCTATAAATAGAGGGTCATCCCCCATTCATTTCCTCAAGCTTAGACAGCCAGAATCACCCTGCCAAACTTGTTCTCTAACTCATAATTCAGCAACTTCGAAATCCATTCTCAAGCCTTTTTCAATCCAATTTTTTCATCAATTCACCTTCCTTGATCTTCCCTGAAGCTAACCATATAATTACATTCAAGAATTGTGCCCTATATTGCTCCATAGAAGTCCAGTTTCAGAGCTCTGCAACTCAACTTCAATAGGTAGATTCCTTTATCAATTCTTTAAAACTTTGATATCATGTGATGCTCTCATTGCCCTGGTTCTAGTCGCAGCACTTACTTCTTACTGGAAACATGTTTTGACCATGAAACTTCAAATCCCTTTTCAAAACTTTCTTTCCAAATTGCTTGAGCTACAGTTTATATAAATTTGGCGCGAGGGTGTAGTTGTCTTTGTCTTGAAGAGACGAAGCGAATGGCATAGGTCTGAGCTTCTGATTTTACAGTTTGAGAGACCTACAATTCACGTTGGCTAGAGGTAGAAGATGACCAACGTGTCATCTTCCAACCAATGATAGCACGCCACTTGTTATTTTTGAATTCTGATTTAATAATTGATTCAGTGCTTTATTCAATAATGACCATGATATGCACAGCGTGCCAGATCCCTTGGATTTGATTACTAACGCATTTTGACTCTCATCCAATGGTCCACATATTTTTTACTTTTATTTTCTTTTCTGATTTTTTATATTTAATTGTTTTAAACTTCAAAAAATCATAGAAAATTCATTTTTAGTCCAAAAAATCTGAAATATATTATGAAAAATATTTTTGATTATTCACTTTCTGATTTTTATTTTTTCACAATTTAATTTTGTGTTTTGGTTTTTTTTATAAATTTACACTTTATTGGAATTGTTTTAAATTTTTAAAAATACTTTTATGTATTTTTAAATTCTGAAAAAATTATGGAATGATCCAATGATATTGTGACAAATATTTGTGACTTTATTTTATTTTTTGACTTTTCTATTTTTTATCATTTTTGGTTTATTTTACCACTTTCTTTTAATTTTAAAAATAGTTTCTGACTTTAAAAAATTTCCAAAAAATTTATAAAATTATTTTAGTTCATTTCTGATTTTTGTATGGTCTTACTTTTATTTCTTGATTAATTTGGACATAGTTGATATTTTTATCTTTTATTTCTATTTTCAAACATTATTTTTAAACCTTTTTGTATATATTAAAATGTAATATTATTTTGTGATTATTTTTTGGCTGATCTTGGATTAAATTTTTTATTATCAACTTTATTAACATCATTGGATCCATGGTGTTGAGTCTAACTCCACAAAAATGGATGAATGATTTTAATAATAGTTTGATTAAATTTAATCCAAAAGTGGTTTGTATATTATCTCCCATCCCTCTTCATCTCATCTCATTCTTATTGCACTAAATGTTATTGGAGCATGATCTCTATATCATGTCTCAAAACAAATGGTGCATAGATTGCTATTGACCAGCCTCAAAATAGGTGCGACTTCTATATAAGTCAACTTACAATTGCTTAACATAACGCTAAATTTTATCATGATTCGAATAAATGATCATTTATGGCCCAAACTTATGTTTGAAAGCCCAAGTATGTTAATTTGATCTCTTTGATCCAATAACCTTGAGATTCATTGTGTGGAGGCTTTGGTTCTACCAATCCTCTAATGGATCTACAATATCTTTGGTCAACGTGGATCACTTAAACATCGTTGATCATTAAATGATGCTCATAAGGATTCCAAATGGATGATATATTTGACAAAAAGCAAATGCAATTTGTTGTGTGGAGGCTTTGGTTCTACCAATCCTCTAATGAGTTCCAAATGCAAGTTTCAAGATGATCATCCAACTAACCACTAATCACTAATAATTGATTTTATTTTGTGTTTTTATTTTATGTTCTTTACTTTATGCACCATTTACTTTTAGCATTTACATTTCATGCTATTTTTCATCTTTGCTCACTTGAGCCATTTTATATTCTTAACATTTTTTATTTTTCTCACTTGAGTTTTTCTTTTCTTTTAAAGACACCTAATAATCAACATAAACCCTAAAAAATCTTTAATGATACTTGGCATTATGGAGCATTGGACTTTTTGGACTTAGGATTAGAAACCTTGCCCTATGATTGGAGACCTTGTGATCTTATCATATTATTTTGTCTGGAGCTCTTGAGGTTTACCTAAAGACATTAGATTGTTTGTTTGTTTTGTGTGCAGGTTATTGTGATTACACCATTTGTTTGTAATCTGGAATTCACCCGTATACAGCCGTTACTCTGTCCAATTTTTGTGAAGACTTAATACACTTGAAATTTGGTTCTCCAAAGAGGTCTAGTACATTTTCTTGTTTGGTTTCAATCCAAAGAATGGGAATTCTATTTTGGCTCATAATTTCAGGTATTGGCTTCTTGTTGGTTAGATTATTCTTATCCCTAGCTTTTACCTTATGCTTTAGGATAGCCTCTTCTTCTCCTCCCATCTTCTTTAATTTCAAAAATATTCTCCCCCCTTTTGAAAATTCTTCTTGTTTTACACTTAAATTACTTTTATAATAAACTTGGACTTAGGTCCATGCATTTTCAAACATTTTCATAAATAAACTCCAATAAACTTAACAATACTTTGACATTTTTATGAGAAGACTAAAAGTCAATCAATCTCATTTCAAACCATTTTTCCACTTTGGCTTTTATCTTTAAACTTTTCTCAAGAGATTGAACTCTTGTTAATCCTTGTAGTGATGCAAACAACTACACTTCTACAATATGTAGTAAAGAGAGATATTTTCCACTTGGGTGTTGAGTGAGGTATTGTTGATTTTAAAATACAAGCCATATCCTCCACTTTGAGATGATGCAAATTCTCGTTTCTCATGATTGTGGGTAGTAGGTATGTTTTTCACACGGACAATGACGATGATGTTTTATCTTATAAAATTGACCAACACATTTGTGTTTTAAAATTTTATAAGAAGAACTACATGTACCCTAATCCTCTATTGCACGAAAAGATGGTACATAGGTGTGATACGGTGGGAGAACTGACTTGAGGTGTTTGCGTTTCGTCGCAAATGTCGCGTTTAGCAAGAGTCGCCACCGACTTTTCTTTTATCTAAAAGGAAAGGTAAAAAAAGCACAGGAAAGACCTTTGAGATGTTTTCTTGAGTTCGGGGGGTAGATTATGAAAAGGGAAGGTGCTAACACCCTTTTCATCCATGGTTTTCCATGGGCTCTTAGTTACTTTCTTAGATCACTTGCTTTGCTTTGTTTGAAATGGTGTTTGGTGTGATTTTGAAAGTATTTTGAAAAGAGGCCATTCATTTAGGAAATCTTTGTAATGATTCTCGTTCGTAAGAATGTATACAAAGATGTTTGTCTTTTGAAAATTGTTTCAATGTTTTGTAAGATGTTTTGAAATGTGTGTGTTTGTTTTTGAAATGTTTTGAAATGTGTGTGTTTGTTTTTTTTTTAAATAGCAAGGTTTGTTTTGAAAATGAGCAAGTAACTTAGAAGCTATCTACCTACTCAAATATATTTCTTGTGCATTTTTATTCCTTTGACATTGTTGACTTACCACTGATTTGGTAGACAACACTATCTTTGGATGTAAACAGGACGGGCGTGGGTCATCGTATAACCATGATAGCAATGTTGCCAAGTATCTTAGCATTTTTGAGGGACCAAGATCATTTTGTTTAGGCAACCGTTGTATAGCGTCATCGAGGGACTATGATCTTATTTTTGTTTTGTTTTGCCAAGATACTTCGCGTGCGTAACATGGCCATTTTATTTTAGACAACCAAGTGGGAGAAACCCTATGGGTGCTTGTGTGAAAAGTGTGTCATTTTTCATGCTTTTGTCTTGCATTAGGTTTTTTCTATTTGTTTGTTTTTGTTCTTGTCATGCGAACCCTAATTAATAAACATAGTATATAAAGCAATAAATTGCATAAAATAAACTAAGCTATTACAACAATTATTATGGGAGGGGGGATACAAGTTTTGAATGGGGATTTTGCACAAATATAAACCTAAATATATTATTACAACCAAATCGAATATTGTGCGAATTAAATAAATATACAAATATTTAAACTACAATGCAATGTTTATGTAAAAAAATGTTTTGGTATTTGTTTTTTGTATGAGAAAATAATATAATTTAAACCCTAAAAAATAAGGAAAAAATAATATTATTTTTGGAGGGGTGAAACCGTAATTTTTTTAATTAAAAGAAAATAATGCTTTATGTTATTATTTTGTCCATTTTTTGTATAAGAAAATAATAAATTATATTATGTGCAAATATTAAAAATTAAATATGTATAAAAATAAGTATTTATGAGTATAAATAGTATAATAAAAATATTAATTATTTTTTATTGTATTTACAAATTATTTAAGAAAATAAGTTCTATTTATTAAAATAAACTATTTTTCATATGAAAAAAAAAATTTGTAAAAAATTATTTAATTATTTTTAGGATTTTTTATTGTTCAGAAAAAATAATCAAAAACAAGAAATATAAAAATATGAAGAAATATGAAAAATATACAAAATTAGCCAGGGGGTGCAAATAACAAGTCAGGGGGTGTGAAAAGAAAAACCAAAAAGGTCAGGCGCCAAAAAAGCCCAGAACACCAATTCATCCCTGTCCTTGGTCATCCCTGCGCGCGCGTCTAGTTCAAACCTGCAACTCTCATATGCTTGTACAAAAACAAAAACTCATAACATGAAACTTGTGGCATTTGAGCTCACGATTCCAACAATATAAATTTTGTAATCTAACACTCAAAGATCAGAGAGAATTTTGGAACCCCTAATTTGTGACCTAAAAATTTCAGCATATTCAACCTTCAAATTCTCTCAGCATAGTTAATATAAATGAAAAGTATGGATATGTACAGTTTTATTATGACATGAACTACATTTTTTCTTCACAAATCGTGGCTTGAGGATGCTTATTCAGAGAGATAGAGTTCAAGAAAATACCTCATTCAGTTGGATTTATGTAGGACAATGTAGGGAGTTTAATGGAGGCCTGGTGATTGTTTAAGCTTCCTTGAACTTCCCTGAACCTATTCCAATGCTTAGCTTGCTCTGAGGATGGCTGAAACTCTATGGACAAGTCAAACTACAAGCTTCCAAAGTGAAAATGGTGGATGCTGAAACAGGGGTTACAAAACCAGGGTAAGGGCTTGGCTTGCTTTGGTATGATGATTATGAGATGCTTGAAGTGTTTAAACACAAAACGCATGAGCCAAATGAGTGTTGGCTATGGTTTTGAAGAAATTGAGTGTTTGGGCAAAAATTTGGAGTTTTTCAGTTTGAGAGTGTTTTAGCTTCAATCCAATCGTCCTAAGCCTTTCCACAACTTTGTATATTTGTAAAGAAATGATACAAAGTCCACTTCTTACTAGCTGTACCAGTTTTTGACCTTTTGGCAACCTTTCTTGTATTTTAAGTAAAGTGAAGTAACCAATGCTACATGCTTGTACTGGCTAGCTTGAGGGATGCAAAGAGCTTATAAAATTTTCTTGAGAGTTGTGTAGTTGGTATGTACCAAAGGGACAGGTTCAAGGCTCAAGATTGACAAAGTTGCAAAAGTTGCCCTTTACGAAAATGGCATTGTGAACTTTTGGCCAAAAATGGAATTATCTCTTGTACAAAGCTTCAAAAGCAAAGATAATGTCTTTAGCTTCTGAGTTTGCATTTAATTATGGAGTGTAAAGTGAGTTTAGGACCTGTAAAGCAATATACAACTAGCATATATGTGATTTGCAACTTGATGCTATGTGAAAAATGGCATGAACAAAAGTGAGAAAATGCCAACTTCCCTTCTTCGATTCTCCCTAACCAAAAATGATCTTGGAGAGTTATTGGATATTTTGGAAATCTTACAATGTGCTATATAATACATATTTGAAATTCATTTTGAGATACCTCTTGGAACTAGGTGAAAAGTTGCCATGAAGTTGGGTCAAAAAACTACCTAAATTAGGGAAAAATTTCACTAAGTTATTTAGTTCATGAGCATGTATTCACAAATTTATATCTTGAGATCCAAGCATCTTTAGGGAAAACTTTGTGAAGAAAACTTGTAGATTTAATGTAGGACTACAACTTTAATGTTGGAAGTTTTCTTTGAATCAAAATTGATCTTGGTGAAAAAGTGGTGAAAATTTGGGGAAAAATAAGAAAATTTTTATACTTAGAAAAATTCTAAGTTATGAAAAATTTCAAATTAAAACCCTAATTTTCAAATTTGAGTTTCTTGGTGAACAAGTTTCATATTTTGACATATCTTGATGAATTATGACCCTTGGCACTTGATTTTGACCAAAAAGTCAAAGTTTGACTTTTCAGTGTACAGTTGACTTTTGATCAGTTGACTGCAAAATTCATCTGTCAATCCAATGAACTTGAGATTTTTTGAACCATGTAATTAGGTAAATATGATGCCATTGAACCCTTGAAATCATGCTTGAACTCAATTGGTCATTGGCTAGGTTAAAAATTAGAAATTCCCCTTTCTCAATCAAAACCCTAATTTTGACCATTTTGCCCTTTTGATGATTTGATCAAATTTCTTGAGGAGTTGTGATCCAAACTTGATCAAATGGTACATATGAGTCTAAAATGTTGTTGTGGATCAAAAATCATGAAGTTTGACTGTAAATTGGCCATGGTTGACTTTTTCCCCAATATAGTTGATTTTTAGGTCAATTGTCCAATTGACTGATCAAAAATATGGTTTAAGGCTTGAAACTTAACATGAGCAATCTTAAGGGTCCAAAATGGTGTATGAAAGTCACATGAAGCATTTATGGTCCAAAAATCCTTGTGCAAACTCAAACCCTAATTTTGGGTTATAAGTGCAAGATGAGATGTCTTGAGCTGACCAAACCCTAATCCTGTCTTGAGTTCAAGAAGTCTTGTGAGAAAAGCTTTGATAAATGAGAGGGAAAATTTTAGGGTACAACAGCTGCCCCTGTTCAATCTTCTTGTACCTGAAGAGTTAAATTAGCGAGTTTTTCCGTTCGTGACTCGAAGGTAAAAGATGATTGGAAACTAGAGTGCCCATAAATTTGTACTCGACAAAGTGTAGTTGAGGGAATGGGCTTAAAGATGCCATTTGGAGAGGTGATAGAATCTTGTTCGAGATGGGATTGTTGATGCCATCCAAGAATGTTTGCTGAATTGTAAGTTGTAAGTCAAAAGAATAAGTATCAGAATGGTGTCCGTATCTGGAACGTATCTGAACTGTATCTAGAGACTGAATCTGAATGAGCAACAGAATAGCATCCGTGTCTGGAGCGTATCCGAGTTGTGTCTGTACTTGAATCTGAATGAGTAACAGAATGACTTTCGTGTCTGGAGTGTATCTGTATTGTATCCGAAGTTGAGATCTAAATGAGTATCAGAATAACATCCTTATCTGGAGCGTATCTGGATTTGGATCTGAAAGCTGAGTCTGAATGAGTAACAGAATGGCTACCGTATCTGGAGTGTATCCGTACAGTATCTGAAAGCTGAATCTGAATAAGCAATAGAATGGCTACCATGTCTGGAGCGTATCTGGGCTGTATCTGAATAAGTGACAGAATGGCAACCGTGTCTGGAGCGTATATGGATTGTATCTTGAAATTGAAATCTGAATGAGTATCAGAATGGCATTTGTATCTGAAGCGTATCTAGAATGTATCTTGATGTTGAAATCTGAATGAGTATCATAATGGCATCCGTATCTGGAGCGTATCTGCACTGTATCTGAAATCTTTGAACATTGTTAATGATAACTGTTAATCTTATCCTGAAAAGGGTAAAATGTTAGCTGAAGCACAAAGTTATGTTGCGTGAAATGTATGATGCAATAAATGTGCTTTATCAATGTTTATGATATATGGATGTAATGTATGCGCATGTAAGCTGATTTGTTGTATTATTGAGGAAAATAAATCCTTGATTGCTGAGGATATGTGGATTCTTCATGTCTTGAAGTTTGAGTATTGACAAAAATTCCGTTGTGAGAGTAATGCCAAATACTGCTTGGTGGAATCTAGAGAATTTTGATGACTTCTGCTGGGAATTAAGAATGAGAATCTTCATTCTGTTTGGGAGCAATGAAAACTCTATGGGGAAAAGCTTATTCCTGTTTGGAAAAAGTTTAGGAGTTTGGGTTGTCTGCCACTCCACTGGGGAGTTATCGGAAGTTGTTGTCTGGTTGGTTTTCAGGCTTCAAGATAACTTGCTTGGGAATTTGAAGAAATTGGATGGTTTCCACAGTGGATTAAAAGTTTGAAGTTTTGGTTCCGCTGGGGATCTTACTGATGTACTGTAGGGATTTCTCATGGAATAGCCTGAAGACGTTTTCCTATCCTTTCAATATGTCAGTAATTGTTCTTTTCCATCCTTTTTATTTGTAAACAGTAATTTTGTTCAAATGCATATGTTCATTAATAAATCATTGGACGTTTTTGCAAATAAAACACAAGTGTAAAAAGAAAAGGACAACTGGTTTTCTGCACTTTAAAGAAATATCTTTGCATTTACTTTGAATAAGTGTTTGTGTACAAAGGAGACAAACATCCTAGTAAGAGGATGGTGTCATAAAAATAAGAAAAATTTATACAAAGAAAGATAGATATGTGTAAAAAATCCCATGGGATTCCCATTCTACTATAGCCTTCGTATCTCCGAATATCTTGTCCATTTGTTACTTTGTCCGAAGATGATTGAATTGATCAGAAGCTCCGAGTTTGTCCGTGAAGAGATTGTCCTTAAAGTGATCCGACGAGACATAGTCATACGCTTTAATTCCCTAACTTTTGCCTAAACCGCCCTTTCGGGTTTTCGATTCATCGGGAAACCCTTTTTTACCCAAGTTGCCCTTTCGGGTTTTCAACTTGCCGGGTGTACAGATTTTTTTTATTTTATCCCTAATTTTTGCCCGGACCTTTTGGTTCGCCGGGATGCCCTTGTTTTGCCTAGGTGTGTCAACCTAGCGGGTCTCTTATGCGTAGTATCTTTTGACTATGTCTGCATTCACAGGGTGTGGCAGGTCATCACCGTCCATGGTGGTTAGGATCATTGCCCCACCAGAAAAGATGTTCTTGATTACAAATGGTCCTTCATAGGTAGGAGTCCATTTGCCCTTGGGATCACTTTGTGGCAAGATGATGCGCTTGATCACTAGGTCTCCAACTTGATACACTTGGCGTCTGACTTTCTTGTTGAAAGCTTTGATCATTCGCTTTTGATACGTATGACCATGGAAAACAGTAGTAAGTCTCTTTTCATCAATTAAGTTCAACTGATCAAGTCGGTTTGGATCCAACCGTCTTCACTCAAACCTGCATCCTTCATGATTCTTAAAGAGGGGATCTGAACCTCAATAGGTAAAACAGCCTCCATGCCATAAACCAAAGAATATGGTGTTTCCCCAGTTGATGTACGAGCCGTGGTACGGTACCCGTGGAGAGCAAACGGTAGCATCTCATGCCAGTCCTTGTAGGTGACTGTCATTTTCTGTATGATCTTTTTGATGTTTTTGTTCGCAGATTCGACAACACCATTCATCTTTGGCCGATAGGGGGATGAATTATGATGTTGAATTTTGAACTGCCCGCATAGGGCGGTGATCAAAGTATTGTTAAGGTTCGTACAGTTATCAGTGATGATCCTTTCTGGGATACCGTACCGGCAAATGAGATTCTGCTTGATGAAGCGGGCAACAACATTCTTAGTAACAGATGCGAAGGAAGCTGCTTCGAACCACTTTGTGAAATAATCAATGGCCACTAGAATGAAGCGGTGTCCATTGGAGGTTGTAGGCTTGATCTCCCCAATCATATCGATTCCCCACATAGCGAAGGGCCAAGGAGCTGTTAAGATATTTAGAGGAACCGGAGGCACGTGCACCTTGTCTGCATAGATTTGACATTTATGGCAGGTCCGGGAGTGTTGATAGCAGTTTGCTTCCATGGTAGACCAATAATAGCTTGCCCGTAAGATTTTCTTCTCCATCGTATGCCCACTAGAGTGAGTGCCAAAGGTACCTTCATACAATTCAGCCATAATCCTTTCAGCCTCAGCCTTATCCACACAGTGGAGCAGAATAGAATCATGATTGCGTTTATACAGGATGCCATTACTTAGGAAGAACTTAGCGAAGAATCTCCTCAAGAACTTTTTGTCATTGACTGAAGCTCCTTCGGGATATTCCTGAGCCTCGAGATACCTTTTGACTTCGTGAAACCAATGCTGGTCCACTACTTCTTCGGTATTAATCTCGTGACAGTGTGTTGGTTCGTTCATTCGCTCAATGGTGATCTGGGGAGATTCGTTATCCCAATTAAGTTTAAACATGGAGGACATTGTAGCTAGAGCATCTGCTAGCTGATTTTCTTCTCGCGGGAAATGCTCGAAGGTAATCTGCTCGAAATGTGGTAACAATGTCAAAACATGTTCTTTGTAAGGGATGAGGTTTGGATGCTTAGTGTCCCATTCTCCTTTGATCTGACTGATGACCAAAGCTGAATCCCCAAACACAACTAAAGATTTGATTCCCAAGTCTATGGCAGCCTTGAGTTCAGAGATGCATGCTTCATATTCTGCCATGTTGTTCGTACAGTTGAAGCAAAGTCTGGCCGTAAAAGGAGTATGGAATCCTTCCAGAGATATAGGTACAACACCGATACCGTTACCAAGTTCATTGGATGCCACATCAAAGTACAGGGTCCATCGGGATCCTTGTTCAGGTCCGTCATATGGCCTGAATTCTTCAACATTGTCCAATGTCATGATGTCTTCGTTAGGGAAGTCAAACTTCATGGATTGATAATCCTCTACAGCTTGATGAGCAAGATGATCAGCTAGCACGCTGCCCTTTATAGCTTTTTGGGTCGTGTATTGTATGTCATATTCTGTTAGGATCATCTGCCATCTAGCTATCCTTCCAGACAAAGCAGGCTTCTCGAAGATGTACTTTATCGGATCCATCTTAGATATCAGCAGAGTGGTATGAGTCAACATATAATGTCCAACGAGCAGCCCATACCAGAGTGCAGCAAGTTTTCTCGAGCAGTGAATATTTGGTTTCACAGTCAGTAAACATTTTGCTCAAGTAATAAATAGCGTGCTCTTTTCGGCCAGACTCGTCATGCTGCCCCAATACGCACCCCATTGAGTTCTCTAAAACGGTCAGATACATGATTAGCGGTCTCCCCTCGACTGGTGGCATCAAGACAGGAGGCTCTTGTAAATACTCATTGATTTTTTCGAAAGCAATCTGACAGTCATCATTCCATCTAACTACCTGGTCTTTCTTCAGCAGTTTGAAGATTGGTTCACAAGTAGATGTTAGGTGAGAAATGAACCTAGCAATGTAGTTTAGGCGTCCCAAGAATCCTCTGACTTCCTTCTCAGTGCGAGGAGCAGGCATTTCTTGTATCGTTTTGACTTTGGCAGGATCAACCTCGATGCCTTTGTTGCTGACAATGAAACCTAAGAGTTTACCGGACCGGACTCCGAATGTGCACTTGTTTGGATTCAATCATAGCTTGTACTCCTTCAACCTGACAAACAACTTTTTGCAAGTGATCAAGGTGTTCTTCTTCAGTGTGTGATCGGGCTATCATGTCATCTACGTAGACCTCTATCTCATGATGTATCATATCATGAAACAAAGCTACCATGGCGCATTGATAGGTTGTCGCGACATTCTTCAGTCCGAATGGCATCACTTTGTAGCAGAACGTACCCCATTGTGTGACAAATGTAGTTTTCTCCATGTCCTCAGGTGCCATTTTGATCTGGTTATAGCCTGAGAATCCGCCCATGAAAGAAAATACTTTGTGATGGGCTGTATTGTCAACCAGGATGTCGATGTGTGGAAGTGGAAAATCATCTTTAGGGCCGGCCCTGTTTAAATCTCTATAATCCACGCACATTCTCACTTTGCCGTCCTTTTTAGGCACAGGAACAATGTTAGCAACCCATTGAGGATAGGAACTAACAGCCAGAAATTCAACATTGAACTGCTTCATAACTTCTGCTTTGATCTTCTCTGACATGTCAGGTCTCATGCGGCAGACTTTTTGCTTCACTGGTGGACAATCTTCTCTTGTGGGTAGACGGTGTACCACGATGTCTGTATCGAGTCCCGGCATGTCTTCGTATGACCAGGCAAAGATCTCAATATAATCATTCAACAGCTGAATTAGGCGCTCCTTGACACTCGGCTCTAGGTTGGCACCCACTCTGATTTCCTTTTTATCTTCCTCGGTACCCAAATTGATTGTATCCAACAGCTCCTCATGAGCCTGAATAGCTATTTCCTCTTGTTGTAATAGTCTGGCCAATTCCCCTGGCACCTCACAATCTTCCTCACCTTCGTATTCGGCTTGGTAGATCAGATCTTCAGAGTCACTGAAGGCTATAGAAGTATCGTTACCCATGGGATCCGGAGTGGAAGGGTACCTGCATTTGTGAGTGTGGGTGTGTGTAAGGATATAGCCATCTTAAAACAATAAAATGTAAAAGAAAGACAATGAGCACAAAAGGTTTATATATGAAAAAGCGTCCATGATTCATTGAATGACATATGAAAATGAAATAAAAACCCTTACAAATGGATCGTCGTGCCTCGGGTAAGACACAAGGTCTTTAAATTGCGAATTGTTCGTGAATTATTACAAGTCCAACATAAATGTAAAAGATAAATTACTGAGATATGAAAGTTATTGGGATGAAGTCTTTGGCTTCCCAGTTATGAAGTCCTCCGCTGACAGTAGGAAATATCCAATCTTGTAAGCTGCCATCTTCTTCACTGTCCTCTACTGCATTGACCCATTGGTTGGTAATCTTCACAGGTGGCCCTTCGGCACGGGTGCGGCGCACAGCCTTCTGAGCAGTCGAAGTAAACCCCAAACCAAACTTGTCTGATTTGTACGGGATGTCCGGAAGCTGCCCCCAGATGGTGCATCCCCATTCTTCCACTACTGCCTTTGCATCCTTTAGAGATGACATCCGAGGTGGAGGTCTTGTGATCAAAGGAATCGAGGATACCGCCTTGGTTACCGCCACCTCTTGGGAGACTTCTTCAAAATGTTAGAAAGGGGTTTCAATGAACTCGCCATCTAACTCCACATATCGGAAAGAATTCAGATGACTAATCATGTATTCCTCTTCCCCGTGGACAGTTATGATCTTCCCTTGGACTGGGTATTTTAGTATCTGATGCAATGTGGAGGTGACAGCACCGATGTTGTGAATCCAGGGGCGTCCCAACAGACAAGAGTAAGAAGGACGAATGTCCATCACATAGAAGGTTGAATTGAAGGTCTGAGTTCCCACCTTTATCGGGATGTCCACCTCTCCATGGACCATCCTCTTAGATCCGTCAAATGCTCTCACAATTATATTACTGGGTTTTAATGTCAGGCCCTCGCAATCCAACCTATCAAGGGCTTTTTTCTATAAGATGTTTAAATATGATCCAGTATCAACCAAGACATGGGCTAAGGTTGTTCCTCTACACTCCACTGAGACATGTAACGCCTTGTTGTGTTTTCTCCCTTTGGGTGTCAAGTCAGCATCAGAGAAACCTAGGCCATTGTCAGCTGTCAAACTGGCCACACACTCTTTGAATTGGTCCGCAGATGTCTCTTGCGGCACATGAGCTGTCTTCAGAAATTTTACCAAAGCTTTGGCATGTGCTTCAGAGCACAACAACAGGGCTAGCATAGAGATTTTGGAGGAGGTCTGCCCCAACTGTTCAACCACATCATAATCACTCTTTTTTATTATCCTCAGGATTTCTTCCATCTCCTTCTTGGATGTTTCAGGAATAGACTGAGCCTTCATCCGGATAGGCTCTTCTTGAATGTTTTTTCCTTTATTCTCAGCAGTGGAAGTAGGGATATGGATTGTATTATCTTCTTTGTCGGTAGGTACGCTTGCAGGTACAATTACTGGTACAGATGTAATCTTCGGAACAGCCACGGGTCCAAAGACTGCCTTTGGAGGGGCAATCTCTGGTGAGAAGATTCTCCCACTACGGGTAATCTTGCTTGTTCCGGCAATGTTACTTATGTCAGAATTGTCCTCTTCGGAGCTCTCTCCTTCGGCAGTCAGTTCATCCTGTTTAATATCATGGTAGTAAATTTCTCCACCATAATTCCATGATACTGTTTTATCTGATTGGTATGCAGTCGGCCCGGGCATTGTTATCTTAAGTGGAGTAGTCATTAGAGAAGATGTAATCCTAACGGGTCTTTTAGGGACCCTGGAAGGATTGGCGTAGATGGTTATTATTGAAACTTCTTTAACTGGAACGGGTGAAATAAGAGCTTTCTCAAACAAAATTTCTTGGTTATCAATCAGTTGTTGGATACCTTTTTTCAATAGAGGGCAGTCAAATGATGAGGATAGGCAAACATGGAAATCTTTGTCACAACCTGGGAATATTCCAGCTTTTAACAAATTTAACTTGATGATCGAGAGAGGAGTTAATAGTTCATCCACGGTGGCAACAAATAGATCTTCCTCAACAACATTGGCATTGTGACCATGCCTAGGTATTGGAGAGGAGATGACATTCGGTTTCTCAGGCGCTTCAAACTCAACTTCCTTCGCATCTATCAGGTCTTGAATTTTGTTCTTCAGAGCCCAACAGTTGTTGGTGTCGTGCCCTGGACTTTCAGAATGGTATGCGCATCTGGCATTCGGATGGTAATGTGGAGACGCGGTATTGGGATTTTTAGGGGCCTCTTTTAGCATCGCTAAATTCAACTTCAGAAGATGTGGTAGGACCTGGGCTGGAGTCATGTTAATCTTGGTGAATTGCCGAACTGGCCTTTCCACCCTTGGCTGATTATTTCTCGGCTGATTGTTTCTTGGCTGGTCTGATGCAGGCTTTTGAATCATAACGGCCCCTACCGTTGGTCGGCGCTCAGTTCTTCCCTGATTCCTCTGTGAATAGACAGCATACACTTCCTTCTTTCCAGTGAAGGGCTTTTTTACAGCTGTAGAGGCAGACGCGTCTTTCTAAATTTTCCCACTTCTTATACCGGCTTCCACCCTCTCGCCGGTTTAAATCAATTCAGTGAATCCTGCAGAGGAGCTCCCAATCAGATGATTAAAGAAAGGGCCTGATAGAGTTTCCAAGAACATGTCTACTAACTCCCTTTTAGATAGAGGGGGTTGCACCCTTCCGGCTAGATCCCTCCACTTTTTGGCGTAGTCTTTGAAGCCCTCATTTGATACCATAGCCATACTCTGAAGTTGAGTACGGGTTGGTGCCAAATCGGTGTTGTACTGATACTGTTTATAGAAAGCTGCTGCCAGGTCTTCCCAATTATGGACATCAGCCCTCTCCAACTGGTAGAACCAATCAAGTTGCGTTCCTGATAAACTGTCCTGGAAAAAGTGGACCCACAAATCTTTGTCAGCAGAATGCAGCTGAATTTTCCTGACATAAGATCGAAGGTGCATTTTGGGACAAGACACCCCATCATACTAGGCAAATAAAGGAACTTTAAACTTTGGCCGGATTACAATTCCTGACACCAACCCCAATTCCTCGAAATCTAGCCCCGGTACTCTCTGTATCTCCATAGCAGTTAGACATTCTTCCATGTGTTTGTACTTGTCATCAGCTAGAGGGTATTGTTGTTCAGAGTAGTCCTCTTCTTCCTCTTCTTCTGCTTCAGAATCTGATGGTACTGTCGTTTCTTTTCCTTTTCTTTCCCCTTCATCAGATGTTGTAGGAAAATCTAAGGTCCTTCTGGTTTGTCCCTGAAACCTTCTTCCCATGATAACCACACCAACTGGCTTCTTCTTCTTTTTCTCTTTCTCTTTTTCTAGCAGAGTCTTTATCTCCTCCTGCCCCTTGGCTAAGGTCAAGAGTAACTATTGAAATTGTGTATTCTGAGCTTGCAGATCTTTAACCGTTTGTTCGAGATCCATCTTGCTTAAATAAATAGTAGAAGGATGAGGAAACTTGTTGCAAAGACCTGTTTATGCTTTATGATGAATGATATGTACTCATGCAATGTTTTCAAGGATTTGAAAATTCAAATTGTTTCAAACAAAAAGAAACACATGTTATATTAATAAAATAGAATTTGAGTACATCAATGCCCCTAGGGAAAAATAATACAAAATTCTAAGATAGAAAGACGTTGCACATCCTCTTTGGTGCAATGTAGGTGTTGAGAGTCTGCTCTTCATGAAGTAACCGAGTGAGTTCCAAAACCTTCTTTTCGCTTGCGTAGAATTGGACTTCGAAAGTATCACGTTCTTCTTTGAGCTGTATCCAACCCCTTTGTAGATCTTCGAGTGATGTCGGCATGTCAGGATGTAGGATGGTGTATGGAACCTCTCCTTCTTTAACAGGCTCTATAATCACTGGGAGAATGGAGGGGTAAGGCATCATAAGACTTTGAGCGCGGGTTCGTACCCACTTGAGGTAAGGATCAAGAGGGATGGAATTCTTGTGTCCCAAAGTCTTGCTATCTACCTTGTTTAGCATCCTCCAAGCTCAGATGAACCTTTGGCGAAGACCTTGATCGTCGTTGTCGTTGTCGAAAACCAAGACTTGAATCAGCATATCATGTGGGCCATCCCTTCGGGCATAACCAAACTGTCTTAGAGCCAACCACGGGTTGTAGGTGATTCCTCCCCTAATGCCAAGTAGAGGGACATTATGGAATTCCCCACAATGGTCGACAATGATAACATTCTCTTTGGATCGAGAACACCAATGAATATCTGAATGTTTAAGTGTCATCAACCTTTGTGACCACCTCAAACCTTGCTCATTCTTCAAGACTGATTGGGGAAGATGAGAAATAAACCATCTTGCCAGGAGAGGAGTACAACATATAAGAACACCTCTTTTCCTCATTGTACGAGTGTGAAAAGAGTGTAGGATATCCCCAAGTAATGTAGGCACTAGGTTGCGAGACATGAAGATTTTGACAACACTCACATCTATGAGTTGGTCAGGATTAGGGAACAAGACCATCCCATAGATGAGAAGAGCTACAATCTCCTCAAAATCTTGTAAGTCCAAGGAGTTCCAACAACTTTGGGCCTTCTCAAACAAGAACCTTGCCAAGAAGCTTTTGACACCACTTCTAGTTTCCCAATGGGTTGTGACATCAGATAAGTGCAAGTGCAGGGCTTAAGATATCTCTTCTGGCATTGGATCTCTTTCTGTACCGTTGAAAGGTAGTTGATTGAGAATAGGAATCCTCAAGAGTTGAGAGAATTCTTCCAAAGTGGGCACAAGCTGGTAGTCAGGAAATGTGAAGTAGTGATGCAAAGGGTCAACGAACTGGAAGAGAACCTTTATCATGTCTTCCTCTATGTTGGAGGTGACCAAGTTAAGTAGACGACCATGCCTCTCGGTGAATGGAGAGTTCTTAGGAATCCTTGAAGCTAGATCCTTGAGTTGTGGAGGAATTCTTACAAGGTTGACTTGGATATTTTTCCTGCGAAGTGAATCCATATCCTACAAAACAAGAACAAAGATGAATCTCCAAAATCCTTGAAATGGTTAGTGAATGCATATGATGCTCATGATGTCCATGATGTTATGCACAAGTATATATGTACAAGAAAATCAAACAAGTTCCTAGTTTAGGCTTGCATGGGGTTTCATAGGTAAGTACCCTCTTGAAGTTTAGTTGGCTCAACCTGTCCTAGTAATAGTAACCGGGTTCTAAGGAGATCAATATCACTAGATTGTTTCCTTGTTCATTGTTTCAGTTCAAGCCTCTTTATTGGCGACCAAAATATTCCAAGAAACCAACCCTTAATGAGTGTAGTATCGAGTATCTACCAACTTCGGACAGCACCAAAGCCGGTCATCTCACTACATCCTAAAAGGCAAAGTTGGTCAAGTAAAGGTTCTAGAAGTTCATTAGTGATTCATGACATCACTCAGCGGGCCCGTATTCTATTTGATTGACTCAAAGGATACCGGTACCCACAAATATGTCACACTAACATAGCTATTGCTTAGACCGTGTCGGTATACCCCACACAGTTTCCACAATGTATTACTATTTACCTATAATGTTTCCCAAATCCGGGTGGAGGATTCAAACCCAAACAATAAAACCAAAATGTAAAGCAAACAAGTCAAACAAGGTAAGCAAATAAATGTGATCTAAACCCTAAGGTAACCCCACTTTTATAATGTCTCCAGCAGAGTCGCCAGTTCTGTGATACGGTGGGAGAACTGACTTGAGGTTTTTGCGTTTCGTCGCAAATGTCGCGGTTAACAAGAGTCACCACCGACTTTTCTTTTATCCGAAAGGAAAGGTAAAAAAAGAACAGGAAAGACCTTTGAGATGTTTTCTTGAGTTCGGGGGGTAGATTATGAAAAGGGAAGGTGCTAGCACCCTTTTCATCCATGGTTTTCCATGGGCTCTTAGTTACTTGCTTAGATCACTTGCTTTGCTTTGTTTGAAATGGTGTTTGGTGTGATTTTGAAAGTATTTTGAAAAGAGGCCATTCGTTTAGGAAATCTTTGTAATGATTCTCGTTCGTAAGAATGTATACAAAGATGTTTGTCCTTTGAAAAATGTTTTAATGTTTTGTAAGATGTTTTGAAATGTGTGTGTTTGTTTTTGAAATGTTTTGAAATGTGTTGGTTTTTATTTTTTTGAAAATAGCAAGGATTGTTTTGAAAAGGAGAAAGTAACTTAGAAGCTATCTACCTACTCAAATGTCTTTCTTGTGCATTTTTATTCCTTTGACATTATTTACTTACCATTGATTTGGTAGATAACCCTATCTTTGAATGTAAACGGGACGGGAGTGGGTCATCGTATAACCATGATAGCAATGTTGCCAAGTATCTTAGCATTTTTGAGGGACCAAGATTATTTTGTTTAGGCAACCTTTGTATAGCGTCGTCGAGGGACTATGATCTTATTTTTGTTTTGTTTTGCCAAGATACTTCGCGTGCGTAACATGGCCATTTTATTTTAGGCAACCAAGTGGGAGAAACCCTAGGGGTGCTTGTGTGCAAAGTGTGTCATTTTTCATGCTTTTGTCTTGCATTAGGTTTTTTCTATTTGTTTTGTTTTTGTTCTTGTCATGCAAACCCTAATTACTAAACATAGTATATAAAGCGATAAATTGCATAAAATAAACTAAGCTATTACAACAATTATTATGGGAGGGGGGATACAAGTTTTGAATGGGGATTTTGCACAAATATAAACCTAAATATATTATTACAATCAAATCGAATATTGTGCGAATTAAATAAATATACAAATATTTAAAATACAATGCAATATTTATGTAAAAAAATGTTTTGGTATTTGTTTTTTGTATGAGAAAATAATTTAATTTAAACCCTAAAAAATAAGGAAAAAATAATATTATTTTTGGAGGGGTGAAACCCTAATTTTTTTAATTAAAAGAAAATAATGCTTTATGTTATTATTTTGTCCATTTTTTGTATAAGAAAATAATAAATAATATTATGTTCAAATATTAAAAATTAAATATGTATAAAAATAAGTATTTATGAGTATGAATAGTATAATAAAAATATTAATTATTTTTTATTGTATTTACAAATTATTTAAGAAAATAAGTTCTATTTATTAAAATAAACTATTTTTCATATGAAAAAAAATAATAAAAAAATAAAATAAAATTGTAAAAAATTATTTAATTATTTTTAGGATTTTTTATTGTTCAGAAAAAATAATCAAAAGCAATAAATATAAAAATATGAAGAAATATGAAAAATATACAAAATTAGCCAGGGGTGCAAATAACCAGTCAGGGGGTGTGAAAAGAAAAACCAAAAAGGCCAGGCGCCAAAAAAGCCCAGAACACCACTTCATCCCTGTCCTTGGTCATCCCTGCACGCGCGTCTAGTTCAAACCTGCAACTCTCATATGCTTGCACAAAAACAAAAACTCATAACATGAAACATGTGGCATTTGAGCTCACGATTCCAACAATATAAATTTTGTAATCTAACTCTCAAAGATCAGAGAGAGTTTTGGAACCCCTAATTCGTGACCTAAAAATTTCAGTATATTCAACCTTCAAATTCTCTCAGCATAGTTAATATAAATGAAAAGTATTGATATGTACAGTTTTATTATGACATGGACTACATTTTTTCTACCCAAATCGTGGCTTGAGGATGCTTATTCAGAGAGATAGAGTTCAAGAAAATAACTCCTTTAGTTGGATTTGTGTAGGACAATGTAGGGACTTTAATGGAGGCCTGATGATTGTTTAAGCTTCCTTGAACTTCCCTGAACCTATTCCAATGCTTAGCTTGCTCTGAGGATGGCTGAAACTCTCTGGACAAGTCAAAAAGCAAGCTTCCAAAGTGAAAATGGTGGATGCTGAAACAGGGGTTACAGAACCAGGGTAAGGGCTTGGCTTGCTTTGGTATGATGTTTATGAGATGCTTGAAGTGTTTAAACACAAAAAATGCACGAGCCAAATGAGTGTTGGCTATGGTTTTGCAGAAATTGAAGTGTTTGGGAAGAAATTTGGAGTTTTTCAGTTTGAGAGTGTTTTAGCTTCAATCCAATCATCCTAAGCCTTGCCACAACTTTGTATATTTGTAAAGAAATGATACAAAGTCCACTTCTTACTAGTTGTACCAGTTTTTGACCTTTTGGTAACCTTTCTTGTATTTTAAGTAAAGTTAAGTGACCAATGATACATGCTTGTACTGGCTAGCTTGAGGGCTGCAAAGATCTTGTACAATTTTCTTGAGAGCTGTGTAGTTAGTATGTACCAAAGGGACAGGTTCAAGGCTCAATATTGATAAAGTTGTAAAAGTTGCCCTTTATGAAAATGGCATTGTGAACTTTTGGCCAAAAATGGAATTATCTCTTGTACAAAGCTTCAAAAGAAAAGATAATGCCTTTATCTTCTGAGTTTGCATTTAATTATGGAGTGTAAAGTGAGTTTAGGACCTGTAAAGTAAGATAAAACTAGCATAGATGTGATTTGCAACTTGATGCTATGTGAAAAATGGCATGAACAAAAAGTGAGAAAATGCCAAATTCCCTTCTTCGATTCTCCCTAACCAAAAATGATCTTGGAGAGTTCTTGGACATTTTGGAAAGCTTGAAATGTACTCTATAATCCATCTTTGAAATGAATTTTGAGATACCTCTTGGAACTGGGTGAAAAGTTGCCATGACGTTGGGTCAAAAAACTGCCTAAATTAGGGCAAAATTTCACTAAGTTATTTAGTTCATGAGCATGTATTCACAAATTTATATCTTGAGATCCAAGCATCTTTAGGGAAAACTTTGTGAGGAAAAGTTGTAGATTTCGTGGAGGACTACAACTTTCATGTTGGAAGTTTTCTTTGAATCAAAATGCATCATGATGAAAAAGTTGTGAAAAGTTGGGAAAAAATAAGAAAATTTGTATACTTAGAAAAATTCTAAGTTATGAAAATTTTCAAATTAAAACCCTAATTTTCAAATTTGAGTTTCTTGGTGAACAAGTTTCATATTTTGACATATCTTGATGAATTATGACCCTTGGCACTTGATTTTGACCAAAAAGTCAAAGTTTGACTTTTCAGTGTACAGTTGACTTTTGATCAGTTGACTGCAAAATTCATCTGTCAATCCAATGAACTTGAGATATTTTGAACCATGTAATTAGGTCAAGATGATGCCATTAAACCCTTTAAATCATGCTTTAACTCAATTAGTCATTGGCTAGGTTAAAAATCAGAAATTGCCCTTTCTCAGTCAAAACCCTAATTTTGACCATTTTGCCCTTTTGATGATTTGATCAAATTTCTTGAGGAGTTGTGATCCAAACTTAATCAAATGGTACATATGAGTCTAAAATGTTGTTGTGGATCAAAAATCATGAAGTTTGACTGTAAATTGGCCATGGTTAACTTTTTCCCCAATACAGCTGATTTTTAGGTCAACTGTCTAATTGACTGATCAAAAATATGGTTCAAGGCTTGAAACTTAACATGAGCAATCTTAAGGGTCCAAAATGGTGTATGAAAGTCACATGAAGCATTGATGGTCCAAAAATCTTTGTGCAAACTCAAACCCTAATTTTGGGTTATCAGTGCAAGATGAGATGTCTTGAGCTGACCAAACCCTAATCTTGTCTTGAGTTCAAGAAGTCTTGTGAGAAAAGTCTTGATAAATGAGAGGGCAAATTTTGGGGTACAACAGTAGGCACTAAAGGTTCGCAACCGCGGCGGGTGCAAAAATAATAAATATATTTCTTTTCTCACCTCCACCATCTATTTTATACAACATATTTCATAGCCAAAATATACATATTTTTCAAAGAGGTTCCTGCAGAGTACCGTAGATGTTTAGGGTGCTAATACCTTCCCTTTGCATAACCAACCCCCTTACCTTGAATCTTTACCCCTCTTTTGGGTTATTCGCTCTTTTCCCATTTATTTGGAAACAATAAAGCGCGGTGGCAATTTTTATTTTGATTTGTATAAGTCTAGTCAATCCAATGGCTTAGTCTTGAACATTTCTACCCCTACACACAGTAAAGACAAAAAGAGAATTTACAGCATACAACTCAGGAAAAAAAGGGGGCATCACAGTCATAACATTGCAGTAAAAATAGGCCAGTACAAAATCGCAACTTCAGCCCAAAACAATTCAGTCACTCAAAATTTCATAACAGTAATTCAGTAAAATCACAGTTTCACAAAAGAGTCAACAATAACAATAATCAGAATTTGTAAAATCCCAATAGAAAAATCGAAGGCCTGTTATCAAATCAAGGGATCCAAACAACATATAAGAGAACCCTGATCTCATGGTTATAAAAGCATTCATTACACAAATTTCAAGAGGAATCATACACAGAAATCAAAAGTTGAACATCAATCACAACAACCTCTAAAAACCCCAATTGTTCATCCTTTTCCAGATCTACAAACCCTTCAGATATTACAAACGAAAAGAAAAAATCCACTGTTCACACAAAAAACCCTAAACGCACGCAATAAGCTCTCAAGCATCAAACCCTATCATCATTTTCCATCACAAAAACCTCTTCAGAAAATATAGAAACCGCGAGATCTGAATCACACAGAAGAAGAAGAGGAAAAGTATTTCTTAAGTACAAACGCAAAGATCTCACCAGAAATCTCAAGGGAAATCTTATCTGAGTCCTAGGGCTTAAACTCGCCTTGTTTTCACCCCTCCCCCCCTGAGTTACTGCATTTCAGGCCCATTCTCTATATTCTTTTACATTTGTTTGTATTGTATTATTTTGTTTAACTATTTTGATTTCAATAAATTAAAAATAAATAATATATATATATATATATATATATATATATATATATATATATATATATATATATATATATATATATATATATATATATATATATATATATATATAAACACTTTTTAACTAAATAATTTAACTTAAAAATATTATTTTTATATTATTAATTATTTTGCTAATTAATTATATTAAATAGATTGTATTAGTTTAATTAATTGTTTATTTTTAATTCGATTGGGTTGTATTAATTGTTTATTTAGACTTTTAATCATATTGTCGATTCGACTCACCCCCATTCGTAAATTTGTACCCCCATTCCTGAAGCGTTGTAATAGCGTAGGACATTTAATTTCCGCAATTTACTGCTTTCCTTATTACTGTTAGTTTAATAGGATTGTATGGCAAGATCTAAAACAAAATGCTAGATAACCATAATTCCAAGATAAATTAACTGAAATCAAAACACTATTCACACCCACACCTTTAGGGTAACCTCACTTGTTTCCTTCGGATAAAACAGTCATGTCCCTCGAATGTGGGACGCTTTAGCAAAGACCCTCAGTTAAAAGATCGCAGTCCCTCGATGACCCTTTGATGTTGCCTTTGGTAAATGATCTTAGTCCCTTACAAAAATTGCTAAAGCATCCTACAAGTTGCCTTTATGATTGTATGATGACCCGCGCTTGTCCCTCACATCCAACGATAGGGCTTTCTACTAACTAATGGTAGGGTAACACTATCTAAAGGAGGCGGAAAAGAACGAAAGACCATTGAGTAGGTAGATCGCTCGTAATCGCTTTCTCACAAACTAAAACAATTTTCACACCTCACACTTCAAAAAAACTACTTTCAAAGCGCTTTATAAACACTCTTGAGGACTGATACAAGGGTTATTATAAAGTAGACTGCCTTACATTGGCACCTTCAAAACATTTCTACACACGACACTTTTTTTAACAAATATTTTCAAAATAACCATTTTGTATGCATTCTCAACAATACAAGAATCATTACAAAATTTCCGCACTTAGGAATTTTCAAAATATTTTCAAACATACACAAATACAAAGTATTTTAAAAGTGAGCTAGCGATTAAGAGCCTGTAGATAACTACGGATGAAAAGGGTGCTAACACCTTACCTTTTCATAACCTACCCCCTGAACTCAAAATTCTCGAAGGTATTTCCTGTTCTTTTCACCCTTTCCTTTATTGGATAAAAGAAAATTTTGTGGTGACTCTTGCTATCCGCAACATTTTCGATAAAATATAAAACCAAAAAGTTAGTTCTCTCAACGTATTACAGAATTGGTGACTCTGCCGGGGATACTAAAAATGGGGTTACCTTAGAGATAGATCACATTTAAATGCTTTCATTGTTTGACTTGCCTGCTTTACTTTTAAGGGGTTGTTTGGGTTGCTTAATGTAAAGTTCCTATACCCAGATCTGGGGCATTTTAGGTAAGTAGAAATAGATCGTGGAAACTGTACGACATAGACCGATATGGTTGAAGCGATGGCTACATTAGTGCGACACATTGGTTTGTGCTGGTGTCCCTTGAGTCAGTCAAGGAGAATGTTGGGCTGTCGCATGGTGTCATAAGCACTAACTGACCTTAGAATCTTATTTGACACAACTTAGCCATTATAAAGTATTGAGATGGCCGACTTTGGTGCAGATTGAAGTAGGTTGATACTCGATGCTACACTTATTGAGATCGGACTCTCGGGATATTTCGGTCGCAAATCAGATGTTGTGCTGAAACAATGTCTGGGAGAAAGATCAGTGATATGATACTCCTAGAACCCGATTACTTATTTTAAGACAGGTTGAGTCAACTAAAACTCAAGAGGGTACTTACCTGCAAACACCATGCAAGCCTTTAAACCTTAGGCTACTTGTGTGACTTGTCTGCATTCATTATCTAAAAACTTGAACTCCTTGCAGGGCTCGTTGGTATTCATTATCTAAACGACATGAATTCCTTGCAGGACTTGTTTGTATTCATTATCCAATAACTTGGACTTCTTGTAAGACTTACTTGTTTTCACCACCTTACACCTTTTGCTTGGTGCATAGCATACACATCATAACATCATACCATATCATTTTCACTGACCATTTCAAGGATCTCAAGGGAAATTTCAGAACTTGTGGGCCAGATTTCATGCAAGCACAATCAGAATTTGCAAAGACAGTTCAGAACATGACTCTTCAATCAAAACATATGGGAACTGTGTTCTTCGATCAGAACATGACTCTTCAGCATAAGGAGGCTATGTTCTACGCTTCGATCAAAGCCTCACCCTTCGAATCTCACTCTGGTCTTCTACGATCAAAACATCCCCAAATCCCAAAACATCGTTTGAGCAGTCTGCTGCACTGCTATAGCACAGTCCTGCAACCAGCTTCTATAACACTCCAAATTGATGCTGATCTAGTCCACGCATGCATTTTTATCAAACCCCATATTTGCACCAAATTAGCATACAAAAGCTGTGTTTAAAAAGTAATGGAGCAGTATGTCAAAAAGGTTTAAATCCCATTTGTTTTTCCCCCCAAAACCACAACATGCTCATCTATAAATAAGTTGCTCCATCACACGTTCAAGGGGTTGGCTTTTGGAAAGAGAGAGTGATCAAATACAAAAAAAGAGAGAGAAAAGAAGATATTCAAACATTCTCAAAACCCAGAATTCTCAAAACAATATTTTTTTTCTTCCCTTTGAATCAAAGAACATAACACGTTTTGTTCCGTTCCTTGCTAACCCCATAACATCTGAAGGTAGCAACTCAAGTCCCAAACACACGCTTCAAATTCAAGGTAATTCTTTCTGATTTTTAACTTTTCATTCAGAACATCATTAAATATGTAAATATCATAGTGTTGATGTTGTCCATATCATTGCATAAGTAGAAAAAACTGTGGATAAGAACTTCTTCAATAAAGCTAGGCTCAGAATTAGGATTAGAACTTCTATAAACTTTCGTGCTTTTATCTTTCTATTTTACTTCTGATAAGAACTGAATAGGTTGCAGATGCTCTGGCTAGTGTAAGGAAGGAGGTGAAGTGTAACACAGAACTTCTAGGATTTTTCTTTCCCACTGTTTCAGCATAGCATCAGAACTTATAGATTTTTTTTCACTGTTTTAGCATAGCATCAGAACTTCTAGATTTTTTTCACTATTTTAGCATAGCATCAGAACTTCTACATTTTTCTCACTGTTTTAGCATAGCATCAGAACTTCTAGATTTTTCTCACTGTTTTAGCATAACATCAGAACTTCTAGATTTTTTCTCACTATTTTAGCATAGCATCAGAACTTCTAGATTTTTCTCACTGTTTTAGCATAGCATCAGAACTTCTAGATTTTTCTCACTGTTTTAGCATAGCATCAGAACTTCTAGATTTTTCTCACTGTTTCAGCACACACAGAACTTCTAGGCTTTCTTACTGATTATCACACACAAAACTTATAGGCTTTCTTACTATTTTAACACAACACACATAACTCCTAGATTTTTCTCATTGTTATAACACAACACAGAACTTCTGGTTTCCTCTAATGTTTCTTTCAGAACTTCAGCGTGCAGCAACCCAAAACTTCTGATCTCCTTCGGCATTTCCTTCTGAACTACAGCGTGCCTAACATCAGAACTTCTGACCCCCCTCACTTTTTGTTTTCAGCAACATGATGATCCTGATTTTTCTTATCTTACTTCTTTCTTTCTTATATTTATCATTTTCAGTATTAATATTATTTTTATTAATATAAAAAAGGTTTAAAATAACATTTTTTTAACTAATTATTCTTTTTCTTTTATTTTATTAAGACAAAAAACCATTCTCAAAACAAATCCTTTCCTTTTCTTATATTGTATAATTCAATATGGTTGTAATAGATAATTAGGATTTAAATTCTTGCAAATCCCCATTTGTAAATATGTACCCCCATCCCTGAAGTGATGTAATAACTTAGGATTTATTTTGGCATTTTTATATATTTTTAGTAATTAGGATGTATGGCAAGACGAAATTAACAAATAGATAACCTTTAAATGCAAGACAAAATGCATGAAATCAAACACACTTGCACACTAGCACCTCTAGGGTAATCTCACTTTGTTGCCTTTTGGAAAATAGTCATGTCCCTCGAATATGGGCGTTTTAGAAAAGACCCTCGATAAAAGATTGTAGTCCCTTCACATCCAACGATGGGGCTTCTTACCAAATCAATGGTAAGGTAGCAACATCTAAATGAGGAGGAAAAGAACGTTTAATGCCTTTTGAGTAGGTAGGTTTCTCCTAGTTTCTCGCTTGCTCACAAAAAAAACATTTTATACACCAACACTTTCATTTTGAAACATTTTCAAAATACAAACACTTTGTACGCATTCTTATAGAAACGAGAACCATTACAAAGACACCTTTTCAAAACCGCTTTCAAAAACACATCCCATAGACACCTCTTTGAACTATTTTCTAAACAACACTTTGTACGCATTCTTATAGAAACGAGAACCATTACAAAGACGTTTTCAAAATACTTTCAAAACCCACACCACAAGCACATTTTCAAACGAAAGCAAGTGATCTAGCAAACAGCTAAGAGCCTGTAGATAACTACGAATGAAAAGGGTGCTAATACCTTCCCTTTTCATAACCTACCCCCCGAACTCAAGAAATAAATCTCGAAAGGTCTTTCCTGTTCTTTTCAACCTTTCCTTATTGGATAAAAGAAAAGTCAGTGGTGACTCTTGCTATCTGCAACAATTGCGATCAAACGCAAAACACCGAAGTCAGTTCTCCCATCTTGTTACAGAACTGGCGACTCTGCTGGGGATGTTACTTAAAAGCGGGGTTACCTTAGGGCTAGATTACCTTTAATTTCTTTTCATTGTTTGATTTGTTTGATTTTTATTATGGTTCCTTGTTTGGGCTTGTTTTGATCCTCTACCCGTATCTGGGGCACCGCTTTTAGGTAAGTAGCAATAAGTTGTGGAAACTGTGCGGGGTATACCGACATGGTCTAAGAAATAGCTACGTTAGTGTGACACATTTGTTGGTACCGGCAGCCCTTGAGTAGTCAAGGAGAATACAGAGTCACTGTGTGGTGTCATAAAGCACTAACTGACTTTAGAACCTTTACTTGAACAACTTGGCCATTAGGAAGTAGTGAGGTAGCCGGCTTTGGTGTAGTCCAAAGTTGGTTGATACTCAATACTACGCTCATTGAGACCGTACTTTCGGGATATTTCGGTCGCCATTAAAGAGGCCTGTGCTGAAACAATGCCCGATAAAGAAAGATCAGTGATATTGAGATCCCCTAGAACCCGGTTACTATTACTAGGACAGGTTAAGCCAACCAAATTTCAAGAGGGTACTTACCAATAAACTCCATGCAAGCCTAAACCTAAGGATTTGTTTTATTTAAATTGTACATATGCTTGTACATAACATCATGACATCATACCATAGCATTTTAGACTAACCATTTCAAGGATTTTGAGATTCATCTTTGTTCTGTTTTATATGATATAACTCCCACTCGCAGGAACACAATCCAAGTCAACCTTGTACGAGTACCTTTTCAGCTCAAAGAGTTAGCATCAAGGGTCCCTGAGAATTCTCCGTTCACCAAAAGACATGGACGAATTCTCAACTTGGTTACCTTAAGCTTTGATGAAGATATGATGAAGGTGCTTTTCCAGTTCTTCGACCCTTTTCACCATTGCTTTACCTTCCCTGATTACCAGCTTGTACCAACTATGGAAGATTTCTCTCAACTCTTGGGAATTCCTATTCTTGATCAACTACCTTTCAACGATACTGAAAGAGACCCAAGTCCTGAAGAGGTTGCCCGAGCTCTATACTTGCAACAATCCAACGTCACAACTAATTGGGAAACAAGAAGTGGTGTCAAAGGTTTCTTAGCCAAGTTCTTATTATAAAAAGCTCAAGACTGTTGGGGCAATCTAGATCTACGAGCTATCAAATTTTTTTTGGCTCTTCCCATCTATGGGTTGGTACTATTTCCAAATCCCGACCAACTTATAGATGTGAATGTTGTCAAAATCTTTTTATCTCGCAATCAAGTGCCTACTTTGTTGGGAGATGTCTTGAATTCTCTCCACTCTCGCACCATGAAGAGAAGAGGAACTCTCATGTGTTATACTCCTCTATTGGCTAGATGGTTTGTTTCGCATCTCCCCAGATCCGTTTTGAAGAACGAGCAAGGTTTGAGGTGGTCTAATAGGTTGATGTCACCCAGGTATTCGGATATCCACTGGTGTTCTCGATCCGTGGAGGACATTACTATCATCGACCATTGTGGGGAATTACCTAATGTGCCTCTGCTTGGTGTTAGAGGAGGTATCACTTATAACCCTTTCTTAGCTTTGCGACAATTTGGTTACGCACAAAGAGATGGTCCACATGATGCACTCATCCAAAGTGTGGTGTTCGACTACGAAAGCGACGATCAAGGCTACCTTCAGAGGTTTATACGAGATTTGAGGATGGTAAACAAGGTGGATAGTAGGACATTGGGACACAAAAATTCCATCCCCCTTGATCCTTACGTTAGGTGGATACGAGCTCGTGCTCAGAGTCTCGCGATGCCTTAACCCTCTATCCTCCCTGTCATCGTAGAGCCTATGGTTGAAGGAGATGTCTCGTATACTGTCCTTCATACCAACATGCCTACCTCTCTTGAAGACTTGCAAAAGGATTGGATTCAGCTAAAGGAAGAACGAGACCCTTTCGAAGCCCAATTCTACGCCAATGAGAAGAAAGTTCTGGAACTCACCAAGCAGCTTCATGAAGAGTGGAGTCTGAACGCCTACAATACGCCAAAGAGGATGCGTTCAACCTTTATGTCTTAAGAGTTTTTGTATTTTATTTCTTTCATTGTAAACCCAAAAAGGCATGATGTACTCAAACTTGTATTTATTAATGCAATGTGTGTTCCTTTTTTGTCTAAAGCAAATTTAAATCTTTAACTTCCTTGAAATCATTTGCATATGCATCTTCATTCATCATAATACAAACAAGTTTCTTACAACAGGTCTCCTTATCTTTCTACTGTTTATTTCAGTGAGATGGATATTGAACAGATAGTAAAGCATCTCCAAGCGCAGAACACTCAATTCCAACAAATGTTCTTGACTCTGGAAAAAGGACAAGAGGATTTGAAAACTTTGCTGATCAAAGCGAAGAAGAAGAAAGCGAAGAAACCAGCCGGTGTTTTGAATCTGGGAAGAAGGTTCAAAGGACCAGCCAGGAGAACTCTAGATTTCGCAACATCATTAGGTGAAGGGGATAATAAAGAAGGGAAAACAAGGAAGTAAATGACCATCCAGAGTCTGAAGAAGAGGAAAAAGTTGATTACTCTGAAGAGTAGTATCCTCCGGCTGATGACAAATACAAGCAGTTGGAGGATCGCCTCAATGCTATGGAAATTCAGAGGGTACCCGAATTGGATTTTGAAGAGCTAGGACTTGTCTCAGGGGTTGTCATCCCACAGAAATTCAAGGTCCCCACTTTCGCTAAATATGACAGTGTCTCTTGTCCAAAGCTACATTTAAGGTCATACGTCAGGAAAATTCAACCCCATACTGCTGATAGGAACCTATGGGTGCATTTTTTCCAAGAAAGCTTGTCAGGAATGCAGTTGGATTGGTTATATCAGTTGGAGGGGACCAATATTCGCAATTGGGAAGATTTGGCTGCCGCTTTTTACAAGCAATATCAGTATAACACTGACTTAGCTCCAACTCGAACACAATTGCAAGGCATGTCTATGGGTGTTGGTGAAGGTTTCAAAACCTATGCTCAAAAATGGTGGGATCTCGCGGGAAGAGTTCTACCCCCTCTATCTGACTGAGAATTGGTGGATATGTTCTTAGGCACGCTATCTGGTCCCTTCTTCAACCACATGATCAGAAGCTCCTCAGCTGGATTTACTGAACTAATCATGACTGGTGAACGGGTAGAAGCCAGTATAAAAAGGGGAAAAATTCAAAGAGATGTATCCTCGAGCACGATGAAGAAACCCTTTACCGGAAAGAAGGAGGTCAGTGTTACATACGACCACAGAAATCAAAACAAAATTGAACGTCGTTCGACAGTAGGGGCTGTTATTATTTCTAATCCTGCACCAAATCAGCAGCGAAATTATCAATGCAAGCCAGAGGCGCCCATGAGACGGTTCACCCAAATCAACATGACCTTGTCCCAAGTTCTATCACATCTTTTAAAGTCCAATCTGGTGACCCTAAAGGAAGCTCCCAAGAACCCCAATACAACTTCTCCTCGCTACAACCAGAATGTTCGATGTGCCTATCATTTTGAAAGCCCGGGGCATGATACAAACGATTGTAGGGCCTTGAAGAATAAGATACAAGACCTTATCAAGGCGAAAGAGATTAAGTTTGATCCCCCAGAAACACCTAATGTGATAATGGAGCCAATTCCCAAACAGGGTCAAGGTGTCAATGTTGTTGATGATGAGTGTTTTGTTTCCTCCGTGAATGATTTAACTACTCCTCTTTTGACCATTAAACAGAATCTATTGCGAGCCAGTCTATTTCCGGGTTGTGATGAAAGTTGTCAATTATGTGTGTCTCTACCCAATGGCTATTTGTTACTGAAGATGGGCATCCAGCGTTTGATGGCTAACAAATAAATCTTGTTTGAAAAAGTTCCTCTTATCAGAAATTCCTGTGAAGATGTCTTAATAATCACCATCTCCGATAATCCTCCCAGGGTCTTCACCAAAAGACCCGTTAGGATTACATTTGTTCCAAAGTCAGCTCCCCTAATTATCACCATGCCAAGGCCAATACCATATTCTTCGGATACAGTTGTTCCCTTGAACTACGGGGCTGACGTCTATTACTATGGCGTCAAGCAAAATCTGTTGGCTATCCAAGAAAAAGTTGAGAAAGACACTGATCCTCAGTCGTCAATATCGTTGGGACCAATAAGATAACAAGAAATGGAAGGATCTTCTCACCTGAGATCTCTCCAAAGACCATTGCTACTCCTGTAATTATTCCCACTATCGCTCCTATCGGCATTCCCAGTGAAACTCCCGTTGGCAATCCTACTGTTATCCTTACTGCCAAGACAAGGGGCAAGGAGGTATTATTTGAGCCTGTCCAGACGAAGGCGCATCCAGAGGATATTCCTAAAGCTTCTAGAAAGGAGATAGAAGAGATACTAAAATTAATCAAGAAAGGTGACTACAACATCGTGGAACAGTTGGGGCAAACCCCCTCTAAAATATCAATGTTGGCCTTACTTTTGTGTTCTGAGGCCCATGCCAAAGCCTTGGTAAAATTTCTAAAGACCGCCCACGTGCCCCAAGAGACTTCCATCGACCAATTTGAGAATTGTGTGGCCAGTCTAACTACTGGTAACTGATTGGGCTTTTTTGACGCCGACTTGACTCCCAAAGGAAGGAAACACAATGATGCCTTGCACGTCTCCATTGAGTGCAGGGGAACTACGCTAGCCCATGTTCTGGTGGATACAGGCTCATCGTTGAATGTTTTTCCCAAAAATGCTCTTAACCGGCTAGATTGCGAGGGACTCACTTTATAGCCTAGCAACATTATGGTGAGGGCCTTTGATGGGTCTAAGAGGACATTGCACGGAGAAGTTGACATCCCTATAAAAGATGGAACTCAGACTTTTGATTCGACTTTTTATGTGATGGATATTCGCCCTTCCTATTCCTGTCTTTTGGGCCAACCCTAGATTCATGGCGTTGGTGTCGTTACCTCTACATTACATCAGATGTTGAAGTACCCAATCAAGGGAAAAATCATCACTGTCCATGGAGAGGAGGAGTACATGGTTAGTCACCTGAACTCTTTCAGCTATGTAGAAATGGATGGTGAGTTCATTGAAACTCCATGTCAGCATTTTGAGGAGGTCCCACAAACAGTTGCGGAAACAAAGACTACTGCCAAGACTCCAAAAGTGACCAGACCACCATTGAAAATGGCCTCTCTAAAATATGATAGAGCAGTGATTAAAGAAGGTGGATGCACTATTTGGGGTCAACTTCCGGATATTCCTTACAAATCTAACAAATTTGGTTTGGGTTTTACTTCGGAAGCACAAAGAGTTATTCGACAAACTCGCGCCGAGGGACCGCCTTTACGTATCAGCAAACAGGGAGTCAATGCAGTGGAAGACAGTGATGGAAGCTATGATATAGACGACTGGTTTTTTTCCAACCGTCAGAGGAGGACTCAACAATTGGGAGGCCAAAAAATTTGTCCCTATTACTTTTATCCAAGAGTAATTACCTTTTAATTTTTTGTCGGACTTGTAATAATTAAACAATTTAGACTTTAAAACCTTGTGTCTTACCCGAGGCACAACGATCCATTTGTGAGGGTTGTTACTTTATCTTCATATGTCATCAATAATTCATGGACGTTTTGCATGCAAATTTTACGCTCTTTGTTCTTCTTTTTCTACCTTTTATTTTTTCAAAGATATCCATGCTCTTACACACACTCACATATCGAAATGCAGATCCATATCCACTCAGGATCCCATGGGTAACGATTCTGCTATAGACTATCATGACTTTGAAAATCCGATCTATTAATCCAAAGAAGAAGGTGAGGAAGATTGTGAGGTACTAGGGGAACTAGCCAGGTTATTACAACAGGAAGAAAGGACCATACAGCCCCACGAAGAGCTAGTGGAAACAATTAACTTAGGTACTGAAGAGGACAAGAAAGAAGTCAAGGTAGGTGCCAACCTGGATCCTAGTGTCAATAAGCGCTTAACTCAGTTACTACACAACTATGTTGAGGTCTTTGCCTGGTCATACGAAGACATTCCAGGACTCGACACTGATATCGTGGTCCATCGTCTGCCGACAAAAGAAGACTGCCCTCCGGTAAAACTGAAAGTTCGTCGCATGTGGCCAGAAATGTCAGAGAAAATCAAGACTAAAGTCATGAAGCAGTTCAACACCGGATTCTTAGTTTTCACCTCTTATCCAAAATGGGTCGCCAACGTTGTTCCCGTGCCTAAAAAAGACGATAAGGTACGTATGTGTGTGAATTATAGAGACTTGAATAGGGCAAGCCCCACGGATGACTTCCCGCTACCCCACATCGATATTCTGGTTGAAAAAACCGCACAACATAAAGTATTTTCCTTCATGGACAGTTTCTCCGGATACAACCAAATCAAAATGGCACCCGTGGACATGGAAAAAACGACCTTCGTCACACAGTGGGACATCTTCTGCTACAAAGTTATGCCATTCGGGTTGAAGAACGCTAGGGCAACCTATCAGTGTGCCATGGTAGCTCTGTTTCACGATATGATCCATCATGAGATAGAGGTCTATGTGGAGGACATGATAGCCAGGTCTCAGACTGAAGAGGAACACCTGGACCATCTGCAGAAACTGTTTGAAAGGCTGAAGAGATACAAACTAAGGTTGAATCCGAATAAATGCACTTTTGGAGTGAGGTCCGGTAAACTCTTAGGCTTCGTTGTCAGCGGCAAAGGTATCGAAGTGGACCCTGCAAAGGTAAAAGCAATATAATAAATGCCTGCTCCTCGCACTGAGAAGGAAGTTAGGGGATTTTTAGGACGGATAAACTACATCGCCCGGTTCATTTCCCACCTAACCGCTACTTGTGAACCAATCTTCAAATTATTGAAGAAAGATCAAGTGGTGGATTGGAACGACGACTTCTAGGCTGCCTTCGATAGGACCAAGTAGTACCTTCAAGAGCCTCCCATTTTGATGCCTCTAGTTGAGGGAAGACCTCTGATCATGTATCTAACAGTTTCGGAAAGTTCAATGGGGTGTGTGTTGGGGCAACATGACGAGCCTGGCCGAAAAGAGCATGCAATATACTACCTGATGAAAAAGTTTACCGACTGTGAAGCCAAATATTCACTACTCGAGAAAACTTGTTGCACTCTCACATGGGCTGCTCGCCGGCTAAGACAATATATGTTGACTCACACTACCTTATTGATATCTAAGATGGATCCAATTAAATACAATATTTGATAAACCCGCCCTCTCGGGAAGAATAGCAAGATGGAAGATAATCCTGAATGAATACGACATTTAATACACTACCCAAAAAGCAATAAAGGGTAGTGTGCTAGCCGATCACCTCGCTCAGCAGGCTGTTGATGACTATCAGTCCATGAAATTTGAATTCCCAGACGAAGATATCATGTTGGTAAACAATTGTGAATAACTCAGACCATATGATGGACCTGAACAAGGATATCGATGGAACATGGTTTTTTATGGAGCTTCCAACGCGCTCGGCTACGACATAGGCGCTGTGATCATATCCCCTGAAGGCTGCCATACTCCCTTCACTGCTAGATTGTGTTTCAACTGTACCAATAATATGGCGGAATATGAAGCGTGTATTATGGGTCTCAAAGCTGCCATAGATTTGGGAATCAAGTCCTTAAATGTATTTGGAGATTCAGCCTCAGTCATCAGTCAGATCAAAGGAGAATGGGACACGAAGCGTCCTAATCTCATCCCTTACAAAGAACATGTGTTTACATTAATCCCACATTTTGAGGAAATTACCTTTGAGCATTTTCCACGAGAGGAAAATCAACTAGCGGACGCGCTTGCCACTATGTCATCCATGTTCAAAGTTAGGTGGGATAACGAGGCTCCTCAGATCACCATGGAAAGGATGGACGAACCAGCTTACTGTCACGAGATTGATATTGAAGAAGTAGTAGACAAACCTTGGTTCCATGAAATTAAGAGATATCTCGAGGCCCAAGAATATCCGGAGGGAGCTTCATTCAATGACAAGATATTCCTGAGAAGATTCTCTACTAAGTTCTTCCTCAGTAATGAGATTCTCTACAAGCACAACCGTGGCGCTACTTTGCTTCGGTTCGTAGACAAGAGTGTGGCAGACAAGTTCATAACTGATTTACACGAAGGCACCTTTGGCACCCATTCTAGTGGGCACACGATGGCTAAAAAGATCCTACGGGCAGGATACTATTGGTCCACCATGGAAGCAGATTCTCATCAGTATTCACGAACCTGTCACAAGTGTCAGATCTATGTTGATAAGATACATGTGCCTCCATTTCCTCTAAACATCTTGACTGCTCCTTGGCCATTCACAATGTGGGGTATTGACATGATCAGAGAGATTAAACCGACAGCTTCTAACAGACACCGCTTCATCTTGGTTGCAATTGATTACTTCACGAAGTGGGTTAAGGAAGCTTCCTTCGCTTTTGTCACCAAGAATGTTATGGCCCGATTCATCAAACAAAATCTTATCTATCGGTATGGTATCCCGGAGAGAATCACCACAGATAATGGTACCAATCTCAACAATACTATGATTACCACACTATGCGTGCAATTCAAGATACAGCATCATAATTCTTCTCCTTACCGGCCGAAGATGAATGGCGTTGTAGAAGCCGCTAATAAAAACATCAAGAAGATCATACAAAAAATGACAGTGACGTACAAGGACTGGCATGAGATGTTACCATTTACTCTCCACGGTTACCATACCACGGTGTGCACATCAACAGGGGCAGCCCCTTTCTCCTTAGTATATGGCATGGAAGCTGTCCTACCAGTTGAAGTACAAATACCCTCTCTGAGAATCATAAAGGATATGTGGTTGAGTGAATATGAATGGATTTAAACTCGACTTGACCAGCTAAACTTGATTGATGAGAAGAGGCTTACGGTTGTTTGCCATGGCCATATGTACCAAAAGCGTATGATTAAAGCTTTTAACAAGAAAGTCAGACGTTAGATATATCGGGTTGGTGACTTGGTAATCAAACGTATCATATTGCCACAAGGTGACCCCAGGGGAAAATGGACTCCTACATACGAAGGACTGTTTGTGATAAAAAAAACCTATTTTATGGTGGGGCATTGATCTTAACCACCATGGACGGTGACGACCTTACGCACCCTGTAAACACGGACATAGTTAAAAGATACTACGCATGAACAAAACCCTGATAGGTCGACTAGCCTAGGAAAAAATTAGGGCATCCCGACAAACCAAAAGGGTTCGGGATAAAATACGAAAAATCCGTACACCCGACAAGCTGAAAACCTGAAAATGCAGCTTGGGCAAAAAAGGGTATCCCGGTGGACTGAAAACCCGAAAGGGCAGTCCAGGAAAAAAGTTAGGGATTTAAAGCGTATGACTATGTCTCGTTGGATCACGTTACAGCCAACCTTCAGTATCAATCGTCAAATTCGAATGGTTCTAATCAATCCAATCATCTTCAGACAAAGCAGCAAGTGGATGAGACGCTCAGAGACATGAAGGCTATAGCAGAATGGGAACCCCATGGGATTATTTTACATAGCTGTTTTTTCTTTGTATCAATTTTTATTTTTTATGATGACATTCTCTTACTAGGATGTTTGTCCCTTTGTATAAAAATACTTATTCAAGTTAATACAAAGATATTCCTTTGAAAGTGCAAAACTATTTGTTTCTCTTTTACTGTTTTTGTTTTGTTTGCAAAAAATGTTCAGTGTTTATTTTTGAACTGTGCATTTGAATGTAATTATTGTTTATAAATGAACGCATAAAAAAAGGAAAACTAAACAGAAAGACAATTACTAATGGCTCTAAGAAACAGGACAACATATATGGGCCATTCTACAAAATCCCCGCAGATACTTTCTACAAATAAAGAAAAAGCAAGACGTCTTGCTACAGGATCATTTTCATACCCCCAGCATGTAGCCAAATGGTGCCTTTTTCCTTCATATCCCCGACGGAGCAAAACTTCCAATTACTATTCCAAAGGCTCCCCAGTGAAAGTCACCCAGCTGCTCAGGTATTCCCCAGCAGGATTTCACCAAATCCACAAGCAATGCATGGTGTTTCACTTCCCCAACAGAGTTTACTTCTCTAATGACAGAAACCCATCTATCAATACATAAAACTTACACTCCTCATTTCCAGAAGCAGTCAGGGATTTATTTTCCCTAATCCAACAACGCTGCAGCAAAACAGCTTACATGCGCGTAGATCACATCCATACATCATAAACATTAATGACACAAATACATATATCGCAATCTTATTGCACTATGCATTTCATACATCTGGGCATTGCATACAACTAACTCTTCACATTTTCAGGAAAGATCAATCAACAGAAAATTATCATCGACAAATTCCCAACAAAACAAGACAGCTATTCATGGACAAATCAGTTACAGATCAATTCCCGAAATAGGATGGGGTGACTATCTACATGACAAATAATTCCTTCAAGCCTCTGCTGGTTCAGTTTAAATCTCTCAACGGTTTATCCCGATTATTTCCCACATACATCTTCTCTGGTTCAGATAAATCGCTCCAAGATCTACTCTGATTCTTTTCTAGACCCCTACTGGTTCAGTTTAAATCTCTCAACAATTTATCCTGATTCTTTCCCGCAGAAATCTTCTCTGGTTCAGATAAATCGCTCCAAGATTTACTCTGATTCTTTTCTAGACCCCTGCTAGTTCAGCTTAAATCTCTCAATGATTTATCCTGATTCTTTCCCGCAGACATCTTCTCTGGTTTAGATAAATCGCTCCAAGACTTACTTTGATTCTTTTTCAGACCCCTGCTAGTTCAGTTTAATTCTCTCAACGGTTCATCCCAATTCTTTCCCGCAGACATCTTCTTTGGTTCAGATAAATTGCTCCAAGATTTATTCTGATTCTTTTCCAGACCCCTGCTGGTTCAGTTTAAATCTCTCAACGGTTTATCCTGATTCTTTCCCACAGACATCTTCTCTGGTTCATATAAATCGCTCCAAGATTTATTCTAATTCTTTTCCAGACCCTTTCTGGTCCAGTTTAAATCTCTCAGCAGTTTATCCTGATTCTTTCCCGCAGACATCTTCTCTGGTTTAGATAAATTGCTCCAAGATTTATTCTGATTCTTTTCTAGACCCTTACTGGTTTAGTTTGAAGCCTCTTAATGATTTATCGTGATTCTTTCTAGTAAAAGATTATTCAATACTTCTGCTAGGTTCATCTTTAAGTCGACCAAAGGTTTATTCTGATTCTTTTCCCAATTAAAGTCAAGCTTAGACTTAGTCTAATTTTCAATCAACAGTCACCTTCGGACGTCATCTGTAAGCCCATCCCCGCCAACTCTCCATCATTCCTCCAAATGGTATCTTTAAGCCCATTTCTTACACCTCGACCTCAAAATCATCAGAGTACAAATTTCTGGGCACTCTAATGTTCGATCATCTTCCACCTTCAAGTCACGAATGGCAGATTCGCCAATCTAACTCTTCAGGTTTAAGAAGATTGAGCAGCGACAGCTGTTGTATACCAAAATTTGCCCTCTCATTTCTCAAAGGATCATCATGGGCCCTCGGGTTTTCTTCTGTCAATTTTCAAGTCTTGGATTATGATTTTCCAAGAAAGTCATTCACAAGGGAAAAATGGTCAAAAGCACACTGAAAAGTCAAATTTTGACTTTTTGATCAAAGTCAAATTTCAACAATCATATTTCATCAAGACAAGAAGTTGGTTCATCAAGAAATAAAAAGTCATAAATTGCTTTGGAAAAATCAATTTTGCTAAGCACTTAGAAAATTTTCTAAGTGTTTCTTTCTAGTAAAAGATTATTCAATACTTCTGCTAGGTTCATCTTTAAGTCGACCAAAGGTTTATTCTGATTCTTTTCCCAATTAAAGTCAAGCTTAGACTTAGTCTAATTTTCAATCAAAAGTCACCTTCGGACGTCATCTGTAAGCCCATCCCCGCCAACTCTCCATCATTCCTCCAAATGGTATCTTTAAGCCCATTTCTTACACCTCGACCTCAAAATCATCAGAGTACAAATTTCTGGGCACTCTAATGTTCGATCATCTTCCACCTTCAAGTCACGAATGGCAGATTCGCCAATCTAACTCTTCAGGTTTAAGAAGATTGAGCAGCGACAGCTGTTGTATACCAAAATTTTCCCTCTCATTTCTCAAAGGATCATCATGGGCCCTCGGGTTTTCTTCTGTCAATTTTCAAGTCTTGGATTACGATTTTCCAAGAAAGTCATTCACAAGGGAAAAATGGTCAAAAGCACACTGAAAAGTCAAATTTTGACTTTTTGATCAAAGTCAAATTTCAACAATCATATTTCATCAAGACAAGAAGTTGGTTCATCAAGAAATAAAAAGTCATAAATTGCTTTGGAAAAATCAATTTTGCTAAGCACTTAGAAAATTTTCTAAGTGTTACAAAAATATGACAATTTAAGAACTTCTGGGCCAGATTTCACGCAAGCACAATCAGAATTTGCCAAGATAGTTCAGAACATGACTCTTCAATCAAAACATATGGAAATTGTGTTCTTTGATCATAACATGACTCTTCAGCATATGGAGGATACGTTTTACGTTTCGATCAGAGCCTCACCCTTTGAATCTCACTCTGGTCTTCTGCGATCAGAACATCACCAAATCCCAAAACCTCCTTTGAGAAGTCTATTGCACTGCTATAGCATAGTCCTGCTGAAACGACCTGGCGGAACCTGTCATCTGGTGTAATGAAACATCAATGAAGTCGCCATCGAACGTCTTTTATCCCGCCGAAATGGAAAGGTAAACATCGAGAAAACCTGAAAAGGGAGACATCACGGTCTTTCGACTGAGAGATCGGGTAAGGGAGTCTGTTACGCGAGGGGAAGGTATTAGCACCCCACACGCCCGTAGTACTCTACGGTATCCACTCTTGCTGTCTAATCTAATGGGTGTGGTCAAAACCTATGTCTATGGATTAAAGATAAAAAGGGAATGCATGCGAAAGAAAAAGAAAACAATGTAGGGAAAATAAAAATTTATGCTCGGTTGGGCCCTACCCCTTTGCCTACGTATCCCTTTTAAGGAATCAGAGCAGCCGTAGTTTGGCTCATATATTTTAGTTGGTTTGTTTTTTTTAGTTAAGACAACAAAAATAATCAAGATGGAAAAACATCGAATGAAACAACAAACAAATGAGATGGTCAAACATCGACTAAATAATAACATAGTAACATGTCACAGATGGCGAAACATCAGATGATAAAATGGATGACAAAACATCACACCTAACAATGTTATCGGGAATCAAAGTAGGATAACAAACATGTGCAACGGCGAAACATCGGCTTCAAAAAAATGTGCGATGGTGAAACATCGGCTAAAAGGTAATAAGATATCATGGCAAAGATGACGAAACATCAATAAAACGGATGGCAAAACATCACACCTAACAATGATATTGGGAATCAAAGTAGGATAACAAACATGTGCGATGGAGAAACATCGGCTTCGAACAAATGTGCGATGGCGAAACATCGGCTAAAAGGTAATAAGATATCATGGCAAAGATGACAAAATATCAATAAAACGGATGGCAAAACATCACACCTAACAATGATATTGGGAATCAAAGTAGGATAACAAACATGCGCGATGGCGAAACATCGGCTTCGAACAAATGTGCGATGGCGAAACATCGGCTAAAAGGTAATAAGATATCATGGCAAAGATGACGAAACATCAATAAAATGGATGGCAAAACATCACACCTAACAATGATATTGGGAATCAAAGTAGGATAACAAACATGTGCGATGGAGAAACATCGGCTTCGAACAAATGTGCGATGGTTAAACATCGGCTAAAAGGTAATAAGATATCATGGCAAAGATGACGAAACATTAATAAAACAGATGGCAAAACATCACACCTAACAATGATATTGGGAATCAAAGTAGGATAACAAACATGTGAGATGGAAAAACATCGGCTTTGAACAAATATGCGATGGCGAAACATCGGCCAAAAAGGTTTAAAAACAAAACCAAGAGGCGTACAAACAAGTAAGATTGATTTTTATCTTTTACCTTGAAGAAGGGTTTGAGTTTATTAGAAGTGTTTTATGATTTTCCAAGAAAAAACATTTTTGTTTTAAGATGCATAATGCAATGGAAGAAAAACAACTAAGGGAAACTAGCCTAGCACTATCCCTAGTGTTATCATACAATGATTGGTCCTAAAGTTGAGGATAAAGGAGAATCCTACCCTATGCAAGCATACATGGATTCCTATCTTAATTAACATGCCAAAGGAAGCTTAACAAAACTTACCTATAGGGAACATACAATGAGAGCGAAGTCGTGATCTCAATTTCTAAATTGAGTGACTCATCGATCATCAATTAAAGAAGAAAAGCAATAAACCTCCTATAGGGAACATACACTGAGAGCGAAGTCGTGATCTCAATTTCTAAATTGAGTGACTCATCGATCAGCAAATAAAGAAGAAAAGTAATAAACATCCTATAGGGAACATGAAATGAGAGCGAAGTCGTGATCTCAATTTCTAAATTGAGTGACTCATCGATCAACAATTAAAGAAGCAAACACAACACATGTATCAGACAAAAAACAGAGGGCCTCCTGACATATATCAGCAACAGAGGTCTCATCATGCAACATAGAACTATGAAAATGGAAGAAAGGAAATAGTGCAATACCAAACGGATAACTATCTGTAGCAACTGAACAAGAATAAAAGAAACCCAGAGAACTTCAAGCAAGCTGGCATCAGCAGATAAATCAAGTCAGAAATTACGCCATCAGGATGTAAGTAATGAGATAATCAGATATGAACAGATCCCATGGGAAATGTATAGCATTCATGATCACATGTATATATATCCTGCATAAACCATCAAACATGCCAAACATAAGAGCAGTGCCAATATAATAAATTGTGTCCCACAAATAAAGTGAAACACAATAGCCTCAAGTCAAGAATGGAAAACCTTTCTCAAAGTACCTCGCACATTCAACAACCAAGTTAGTATTCCCATAAATGAAATGATGATTCTCATAAGGGATGGATGGTGACACCGTGATGAAGTGAGGAAAACATGATAACAATTATCAAAGCATTAGGTATGGTAGACAGAAAAGAAACAGGCATATGCACAATTAGGTCAAAAGAATCAGAGGAATGTTGCTCCTTTCTATCACCATGTTGAGTTGATAATTGAATACCAATCAAGGATCATGGGAGCTTGAGAAAAATACAATCAAATACCATGAAGGTCATTAGCAACCATAATTCAATCATGCACAATTAATTCAACCACAGCTCATAAGCACAATAGAAGATGAAGCCCACATAATGCATCAAAAAGGTTTAATCATTCAAACATGGGGCAATAAGTGAAATGACTTGAGTTTATTTGAATAAACATATCCAACATGATCATCAGGTGCCCAATAATAGGCCTCACTCAAGTTCATTGACCATCAAGAAAATTGCAACAAGATATGCAACATTAATTGGGTACCTTCACTTAAAAAATACATCAAAAATAGAAAAGGATTTCAATAATTCAAACCAAAAATTTCTTAGCATCTTTGAAGTCTGTAGAAGTCAGAAAGCAAGTCTTGGATTCATGAATGGTTGAGGAGGGGATCAAATAAGGCCCAAAGTTCAAGACTAGTTGGCAAAACTACCAAACTAGACAGGTTTTTCAAAATAATTTGTGGAAAAAAGTCAAACCAAGTCAAATAATTCAAGAAAAATGGTTTTCAGATCCTCAATGCATTCATTAACCATGATCAAGACTTAAATTCCATTGAAAGTCCAGGGCATAAAGGTTTTGAAAAAGAAACTTGCACAATAAGAAATAAAACCCAAATTTTTGAGTTTTTGATCTTAAATATTGATTAAGTAAGATCAAAATTCAAACAATTCAAACCAAGATCATACGAATCACAAAGAAACCCTAAATGTCATACTATATCATGCAATTCAAATCAAACTCAGAGATCAAGCATAGATCAAGAAATTAAAACTCAAAATCTGGAAAAACACACTGCGAACATCCAAAACCAGAAACACGATTTCACCAAATATGCTTGAATCAGAGCTCAAACATACATCAATCCTAATGATTGGCCAGCTATAAACATAATGCACACCACAAAACACTTCAATTCATGCTTAAATTAAGGTTTAGATTCAGTGAGCATACCTACAAAAGTGAAAAATAAATTCACTTGGTGCCTCTGAAATCTAGCAAGAAACCCTTCTAAATAGCTTCCTTGTGCTCCAATGAAGGTGTTTGAGTAGAGAAATGAGGACTGGATCAAGAGAATTGAACTACTCGATTCAAGTTGTAGAGCAAGAAAAATGAGAAAATTCTGGGGTGCTTCTTCCAATTCCGTGCTTCTGTGCGTGAAAGGAGAGTTTGAGCAGCTTATATAGAGTGTTTGGAGTGAGGTTAGGGTGGTAATTCAAGCTGAGAGTCGTTAGAGGGCAAAAGTGAATTTTTTGTCAAACCAAAAAAAGTGTGATGGCCATCTGCGTTTTGCTGGGTATTTAGGCAATGCTTGCATTCGTTTTGAGCAACAAAAGGAGAGTGTGAGTGAGTGAAAAAAATGTGATGAGGTGAGCTGTCCTCTTTTGCACATGGGACTGACTTGCTTGGGTGAGAAGTTTCTCAATTTGGCAAAAAATGTGAGAATAAGAGAGGCACGAGGTATGCACCTGGTTTGGCATTTTTGGCAAGCACATGAGGTGTCCAATTTGTGCCAAGCATGTGCAAGTGGACTCTGAAATGATTGAATTAAAAATACACCCAAAACCTGAAAATTGCCATGGCCAAGCAAACACCAACAATCAACTGACTTCCAACTGAGGCCATTTCAAATTGGCTCGTGCATTTTCCAAATTTTTTTGAGCCAATTAAAATTCATATGATAAGCTTCCAAATGGTATTTGATTCATCAAAAATGGTGGAGAAATGAGAGAGATGTGGACATTAGGATTCCTGGGCAAGTCAAGCCAACTTGCCCAAAACCGCGCGCGCTGGCCTGCCCATGTGCCTTCAAAAATCCAGTTTTGCCACCCGTCTTCCTCAAATCATAACTTCCTCAATTTCAAACCAATTTGAGTGATTCCAAGTTTAATGAGAAGCTTTCATAGCCCTTGTTGTACCCCAAAATTTACCCTCTCATATTTCTCAAAGCATTTCAAGAAAGATTCTCAAATTGCTCAAGGAAGTCCAAGGGTTGACTAGACAAGCTCTCTCCTAAGGCAGTCTACCTCAAATTAGGGTTTCATATTGCATCAATATAATTGATTCCAATGGATCCCAAATGCTCATCATTGTCCTAATATGTTCTCAATATCATCCATGTCAAGTTTCAAGCCTTGCAGTGGAAGTTTGCTCAGTCAATTGCTCAAAAGCTTGAAAATCGACTATGCTAGGGCAAAAGTCAAATGTGACCCACATACAGTCAAAATTCAAGATTTTTGTTCAACATCCTCATTTTTAAGTATTATTCATCATTTTATCAAGGGTTGATCATGATTCATCAAGGATTTCTCACAATTCATCAAGAACCAAAAGTTGCTAAATTAGGGTTTTGTAGGAAAAGTCAACTCAACTTTGACCAAGCATAACTTTCTCATACTTTATGAGAAATGACCCATACAAAGATCATTTTTAATAGGATTCAATTCTCTAGAGTTCATATTCGGCTCCCAAGTTCAAAAAATGCACTCACAAGAAGTTATGAATTTGGACATTATAGGTCACTTTGAAAAGTCAACAAAAACACCTTTTTTTTGTCAAATATTCATACATGAACATGGATTACCAAATTGAGATAATACCAAGAGGGTTGCTTATAGGATATCTCAAGCTTTCTAAAAAGTCCAAGAACATCTTCAAAGAGTCAAAATTGAGGAATTTATGCATTGTTGAAGTTGGCCTTTTTTGCAAAATTGTCAAAAGTTAACTATGCCTCAAATTGCAATTTTTGCTAAATGGGCCTAATCTTTTGCACTTATTTTGAATTGGTAGCATGGTTCACGAGTCCTAGTTCCTCCCACTTGTCTTTATCTTATTTTTATTATTTATTTTTATTTTTATTTGAATTAAATCAATTTAAATTAAAATAAATCATAGAAAATCCAAATCATTGAAACCTCAAGATATTGTGCATGTTTCAGGTTCTATATCCAGCTAGCAAAAGATTCATATCGTGAAAAGCCTTTGTGTGCACAAAAATATTGGTTTTGACCTATTTTTAGAAATATCTTCAAGTGAATCAAATCCAAATCAAAATCTATAATGGAGGAAGATTGAGAGCATAATTTGAAACCTAATTCATTCCTCAATATATAGTATACAATTGCAGACCTAAAACACAAGGTTAGAGAGGCGCACAAAGGCAGAAAAAACTTGAGAAAATCAAAGAAAAGTGGTGAATCAATTTCGTACTTCCAGGCACTTTCAAGGCTCCCTAACCATCTCATTCGTTTCCTGGGATTGCCAGCAAGCTATACCAACCAAGAATAGGGATTTTCCAGTGCAAAAACTCAATGTAAGTGATACACGGTTTGCCATATTTTTCAGAATCGAATCTTGCTATTCCTGCATATTCATCATGTTTTAATAGTATATTCTTGTTCCTTAACACATTTGCAAGCTCTCTATAATATTTAATTTCATTTTTATGAATTGTATCAAGATTTGCCATTGTTAGGGTTCTTGGTCTCGATTTGGGATCTTTTCACATAGGTAAAATTGGGCCACGAGAAAGACACCATCGTGCTCAGCAGGCCAAGACGAATCAATCCATAACGTTAGATTTTATTTATCATACTTGTGTTGGATTTTGAGAATTGCAGGATCAGTAGCTATGGACATATGTCCGTGGGTAAAAGTCTGTGACTTTTACCAACGGAGAGAGGAAGAAGATGACATACGTGGCTCCATCTCATTTGCTCATTTGAAATCTGGCGCGTGTTTTACAACTAGTGTCATTTTATTCATTTTATTATTTTTGTTTCATTTAATAATCAATTAAACCAAATGGCCCAGTGGTGGCCAGGGAAGGGCTAAGGCATTGGAGGGCTTGAGGTCAGGGGTTCGACCCCTGCCTCCAACATTTGCATTTTTCTTGAATTTTCTCTACAGATTCCATGTTCCACAAAGCATGAGGACTACCATGTAACCTCAAGGTACAACCAACCAGATGTCCAGGAAGCCAGATCTGATGGCCATGATGTGGTGTCCATGGTACACCCCAGTCAATGCATAACATGGAGTCATGAGAAGTCAAAGTGGACCAACTGTTTTGGGCCCGGAAAAGTGTTATCCACACCCCCCAAGATTACTGATTTCAGGCCCAATTCTTCTACCTTTCTCTTATATTTTTCTTTATTAAATTATTTAATTATCTCTAATAACACAAATTATTTCTTTTTTTCACAAAAATAATATTTTTCACCCAATTAGATTTAGGATACTTATTTTTTTTATAAATTAATTAATTTAATTAGGATATTTAATTTTAGGTAACTTTAATTATTTTGTAAATAAATTAAAATTAATTAGAACACTTAGGGTTTTTGTTTCTAACTTAAATTCTATTTTCTTTTTCTTAAAAATAACCAAAAATATAAAAATAGGCTATGAAAATCATTTTTATTAATGTAATTACTAATTAATTTTGTATTTAAATTTAAAAACCTAATTCTTTTTTCTTAAAACTAATTAAAAACGACAAAAATAATTTTCTCTTTCATTTAGGTTAGACGGGGTCAAAACCCTGGTTCTCTCCCGTTCTTAACTCATCGCGCGCGCTTTATTATTTGATTTTTCCATATTAATGTAATTGCTCACAAGTTGTAATATATTAATTAGGACTTTTCTCTATTTCATTTATCGTTTGACGAGTTTGTTTTTGGCTATGTAAATACCCGAAGCCTTGTAATAGCGTACCTTTACTTTCCGCACTTTAAATTCTGCAAATATTAACTGTTAGATGTATGAATAATATGGATGCATAACAAGAATGTATGATTAACTTTAAAACGGTTAGCAAACCCTAAATGTGCAAAGATAATAAACTTGAAATTTAATCACTCACACATGCGCATTCCTAGGGTATACTCTCACTTCGGTTGCCTTCGGTAAACGATCATTAAGTATAGGGTATTTTAGTGGTCGCTCTCTTGTCTAAACAAAGATCAAAGTCCTGTTCGGAAAAGTTGCCTCGGAAAGGTTTCCTCAGATATGCTGCCTCGAATATTGATCTTAAGACATTAGGGTTATTACTAAGACATCCTAGCATTGCTTTAGTGATCGTACGTCCCTTTCGAATTGACCCTTAAAACTCCAACGATGGTGCTACCTACTCACTAATAGTAGGATAGTTCTATCTAAAGGAAACGAACATAGAACAATTCTTTTTTTCGAGTAGGTAGATTAGCACTTAAGTACTTGCTCAAAACAAATAAACTCTTTCACACTTACACTCCTTTTCAAACAAAGTTTTCAAAAACACTTCGTAACACTCTTGAAGACAGAAGCAAGGGTTAAATCGAAGTCAAGACAAAAACTTTTCAAATCACACAAACACACAGAAGAAAATTTGAAAATGATGAGAAAGTACCTAAGAGCCCGTGGAAAACCATGGATAAAAAGGGTACTAATACCTTCCTTTTCTATAATCTACCCCCCTTACTCAAAATCTCGAAAAAGGAATTTTTTTGTGCTTTTTTCCTTTCCAGTTGGATAAAATAAAAGTCGGTGGCGACTCTTGCTTACCGCGACATTTTACGAAAACAAACGCAAAACGCAAACCAGCATTCCTAAAACAGTTCTGGTTCTGCTACCGTATCACAGAACTGGAAACTCTTGCTTACCGCGACATTTTACGAAAACAAACACAAAACACAAACCAGCATTCCTAAAACAGTTCTGGTTCTGCCACCGTATCACAGAACTAGCGACTCTGTTGGGGATAATAATAAGTGGGGTATACCTTAGGATTAGTTCATCATATTGTTTCTATTGTTTGATTTAATTGCTTTATCTTTGTGGGCTTTGTATCGGAGTTACTATAGATCCTAACCTGGATCTGAGGAACACCTGTTAGGTAAGTAGCAATAAATTGTGAGGGAACTGTACAACATAGACCGATACGGTTGAAACAATAGCTACGTTGATGTGGCACATTGGTTGGTACTGGTATCCCTTGTGGAGGAACAAGGAGAATACGAGGCTGCTATATGGGTCGTTAAGCATCAACTGACCTTAGAACCTATAATTGACCAACTTGGCCATAGGAAGTAGTGAGATAGCCGGCCTCAGTATAGAGCTGAGAACTGGTTGATACTCGATACTACACTAATTGAGACCATACTCTCGAGATAGTTCCGGCCACAAGAAAAGATTGCGTGAGCTAAAACCATGACCGGTGGAGGATGGTCAATGATATTGAGAACTTCTAGAACCCGATTACTATTATTAGGACAGGTTGAAACCAACTGAACTTCAAGAGGGTAGTACCTAGACCCCATGCAAGCCTGAAACTTAAGGGCTATTGTGTGACTTGTTTTCCTTTACCATGTTTGTTACCTACTATACCTGTTGTGTGTTTTATCATGACATCATGCATCATGACATAGAATGAATACTTTATTGTACTAACCATTTCAAAGACCGAGGGGATTTATCTTTGTGTTGTTTTACAGATTATGGCTTCAGTACACAGAAATACCATTCGAGTTAACTTCGTGCAGATACCTGTTCAGCTCAGAGAGTTAGTTACAAAATTTCTTGATACTTCTTCATTTGTTAGAAGACATGGTTATCTCCTTAGCCTGGTCACTTCAAAGTTGGATGAGCAAATGATGAGCGTGTTGTTCCAGTTCTTTGATCTGTTGCATCACAGTTTCACCTTCCCGGATTATCAGCTAGTCCCTACTTTGGAGGAGTTTTCTGATTTACTAGGCATATCTGTCCTCAAGAAGACACCCTTCACAGGTTTGGAGGAGGTTCCCAGACCTGAGGACATTGCTTCAGCCTTACATCTAAAAAGGGTTGATGTAGTATCCAACTGGGAGACACAGAGCGGGGTTAAAGGTTTCTTGGCCAAGTTTCTAATTGATCAAGCTCAACAGTTCTGGGATAACTTGGATTTTCAAGCATTTGAAGACATCTTGGCTCTCCTCATCTACGGCTTGGTTCTTTTCCCGAATCCAGATTCCTTCATAGATGTGAATGCGGTCAAGATCTTCTTGTCTCGTAATCCAGTGCCTACTCTCTTGGGTGATATTTTGCATGCCCTTTATACTCGTACTGTGAGAAGAAGGGGGACCCTCATGTGTTGCACGTCGCTGCTAGCGAGGTGTTTATTTCACACCTCCCCAAGTCTGTATTGAAGAATGAGGAAGGTGTAGGTTGGGCTTACAGAATCATGTCCCTTGCTCATACAGACATTCTTTGGAGTTCTAAGGATATGGAAAGAGTAGCTGTCATTGATTGATATGGTGAATACCCTAATGTCCCGTTGCTGGGAATTAGAGGGGGAATAACCTACAGTGCTTGTTTGGCTTTACGACAGTTTGGACGTGCTCGGAGAGACGGTCCCTATGAGCTGCTTCTTACAGATATTGTCTTTGACTACAAGGGGGACGTGGATGAGCATCGCCGAAGGTTTATACGGGCCTGGGGCATGGTGAACAGGTCTGAACCTCAAGAGCTAGGACTAAAAACTTCTCTCCCTATGCAACCTTATCTCCAGTGGGTTCGAGCCCGTGATCAAAAGTTGGGGATGCCTTATGAAGGTGTTTTGCCGGTGATTGTAGAGCATACTAATGAAGAAGGGGTTCCTTATACAGTCCTTCATCCCTACATGCCTACTGATCTTGGGGCATTGAAGAGATCTTGGATCCAGTTAAAGGAAGAAAGGGATACCTACCGAGAGAAGTATCATGAGTAGGAGAGGAAGATCTTGAGGGTTACGAGGAAACTTGAGAATGAAAGAACAATCAATGATTATGTCAGCACGAAGGGGAAACGACCATGGGATTTCTGATGTCTTTTATTATTTCTAGTTAGATTTGCTTTTCAGTTTATTTCTTTTGTAACGCCTTGAAGGCATTGTTAAACATTTTTACAAGTTTAATCTAATAAAGTTTGCTTTATCTTTGTTTTACAAATTTAAATATCCCAAAGTCTTTAAAATCATTCCATACGCATTCCATTATCATGTACCTCATTACAGGTACCATTACAGGTTTATCATCTTCTTCGCTGTTTATTTCAGCACAAAATGTCTTCTAAAACACCTACTGATCAAGCCATCAAAGCTCTTCAAGCTCAGAATGCTCAATTCCAGGAGATGCTCTTGAACTTGGCCAAAGGACAACAGGATTTGAAAACTCCCATCCTGAAGGAGAAGAAGAAGAAGAAGAAGAAGAAGAAGAAGGTGGTTCTGCTGAATATGGGTCACAGATTTGGGAATAGGTTGCGACAGGAAGCTGATCTGTCTCATTCATCTGGAGGAGGAGAGAATCAAGAGGAAAGAAAGGGTCCTAGTCCTGTGGTCTCTGATAATGATACTGATTTTGATGATGAACAATACCCTTATGCTGAGGATAGGTACAAACAACTTGAAGACCGACTAAGTGCTATGGAGATTCAGAAGGTTCCTGGTTTGGACTTCATGGATTTTGGACTAGCATCTGGGGTGGTGATTCCTCACAAGTTTAAAGATCTGATTTTTGCTAAGTACGATGGAGCATCCTGCCCAAAGCTCCATCTCCACTCATACGTCAGAAAAATCCAACCCTATACTGCCGATAGTAATCTGTGGGTCCATTTCTTTCAAGATAGTCTGTCAGGGACTCAACTTGAATGGTTTTATCAATTGGAGGGAGCTAATGTCTGCAACTGGGAGGACCTTGCTGCTGCTTTTTACAAGCAATACCAGTATAACGCCGACCTTGCTCCTACATGTACCCAACTCTAGGTTATGTCTATGGGTACAGGCGAAGGCTTTAAGGACTATGCTCAGAAGTGGAGAGATCTGGATGGAAGAGTCCAACCCCCTCTGTCTGATAGGGAGTTGGTGGGTATGTTTCTTGGGACTTTGTCGGGTCCATATTTCAATCATTTGATCGGTAGTTCATCGTCCGGGTTCACTGAATTGATTATGACTGGGGAGAGGGTAGAAGCTAGTATCAAAAGTGGAAAGATACCGAAAGGTGCTTCATCAAGTACAGAAAAGAAGCCTTTCAAGAAGGAATCTAGTGTCGTTTACAGCTCAAGGAGCCAAAACCGACCTGAACGCCGCCAAGCAGTTAATGCGGTAGTAATATCAAGACCCATTGTTGCCCCACAATGCAACAATCAGCAAAGAGTAGAGAGACCGCAAAGACAACATACTCGGCTCAGTATGACCTTATCTCAAATTTTACTGCAATTTTTGAAGACTAACCTGGTAACTCTGAGGGAAGCTCCGAAGAATCCCAGACCACCTCTCCGCTGTATAATCCGAACGCCCGCTGCGCCTATCACTCTGATAGCCCAGGGCATGATACAAACAACTGCTGGGCCTTGAGGAATAAGGTGAAAGATTTGATTGAAGCTAAATAAATTGAGTTCGAAGCCCCGGAAAAGCCTAACGTCATGACTGCTCCTATGCCCAAGCATGGAGTAAATGCTGTGGACGATGATTCATTTGTGACCTTTATGGAAGACATTTATACTCCGTTGATGACAGTAAAGAAGAACCTATTATTGGCCGGTTTATTTCCTGGCTGTGGAGAAGGTTTCCACCTATGTTAGTCCTTCCTGCTGGTTGCCATTTATTGAAATCAGGTATTCAACGCTTGATGGACAACAAAGAGATCTTGTTCGAGAAAACTTTGATTCCGTTGATTCCCATTGAGGACGTTTCCATAATAACCATTTCCGCCAATCCTTCCAAGGCTTCCCCGAGAAAGCCTGTTAGGATTACATCCGTTCCGAGAGTTGCTCCATTGGTCATTACTATTCCTGGTCCTATCCCATACACTTCGAATAAAGCTGTCACGTGGCACTATGGGGCCGATGTGTATTATCATGGGATCAAACAAGACTTGAAGGTTGAAAAGGCTGATACTGATGTCAGCAATATTGTCGGGGCTAGCAAGGTCACCCGAAGCGGAAGAATCTTCTCTCTTGAGATTTCCCCTCCGACTATTCAAAAGCTTGTTGCCATTCCATCTTCCAGTACATCAACTACTGTCCCAGTTCATATTCCAATTATCACCCCTGTCGCTGAATCATATGACGCTCGGGGCAAAGAGATCACATGTGAGCCTGCCCAGACGGAGGCGCCTAAGAAGATTGTTGTAGAAACCTCTAGACAGGAGATAGAGGAAATTCTGAAGATTATCAAGAAGAGAGACTACAACATAGTCGAGAAGCTAGGGCAAACCCTGTCAAAGATCTCCATGTTGTCTTTATTATTGTGCTCAGAAGCCCATGCAAAGGCTTTAATTGCTTTCCTTAAAACTGTGCATGTGCCGCAGGAAAGATCTGCTGATCAATTCAAAGACTGTGTGGCTAGTTTGACCACTGACAACTGGTTGGGTTTCTCCGACGCAGATCTGACTGCTAAAGGAAGGAATCACAATGATGCTATGCATGTTTCGATCGAGTGCAGGGGCACTACTCTGGCCCACGTACTGGTGGATACTGGGTTCTCATTAAATGTTTTACCCAAGAAAGCATTAGACCGGCTAGACTGTGAAGGGTTGGTTCTGAAGCCAAGTAATATTGTGGTTAGGGCCTTTGACGGGTCCAAAAGGACGGTGCACGGGGAGGTAGACGTCCCTGTTAAGGTTGGTTCCCATACCTTTGCGTCTACGTTCTATGTGATGGACATTCGACCATCTTATTCTTGCTTGCTAGGTCGCGCACGGATTCATAAGGCTGGGGCAGTGACTTCTACGCTCCATCAGATGTTGAAATATCCAGTGAAGGGGGAGATTGTTACAGTACGAGGGGAAGAGTAGTACATGGTGAGTCATCTTAACTCCTTCCGGTATGTGGAGATGGATGGGGATTTCATTGAAACCCCGTGCCAAAACTTTGAAGAGGTCCCCCTGTAGTTGTTTATGTATTGGCATGCATTTTTGGTAAAACCAGGTGTATGAATGTCATGACTGATGTCATAACATTCTAGTTTATTAGGTACAGATTTATTAGGTACCTTTGCAGAAAAATATTGTCATACAGGTACTAATGTTTATGAGTGTGTATCTGAGCATTTTGCAAAATGATCACATTTACCAAAATCAGTAAACAGGAATTCATATGTCATAACAGATGTTAAGACATCCTGTTCTGAACTAACAGGTATGCAGTTTGGTTAATTCTGAGTTTTTTCAGGAAAATGACTCAGTCTTTCCAGAACAGAATCTTGCGTTTTCTTTGGGTTAACCTAGCTCAACCCCAACCTGGTTGATAAAGTCCTGTGACCTAGTCTTAAGGTCAAACGGAATTAACCCTAGCTTTTTGTGGAAACCCTAACTGAAGATGCAGCTGCTATATATTCAACAGGACTGCTGTTTTGAATGCAATCCCTTTTGACAGAAGATCATTTAGAAGCTGTATAGTTTTAACTATTGTAATCCAAGCAATTATCATTGTGATAAGTGACTTGGAATAGGTTTTAATTGTAAGGGTTGTGTAACACTCAAAGCTTTGAAGCAAGAGTGTTTGTATGTCTCTTGACTAAAGCTGTGAAGCAAAGTCAAGTTAGGTTTGTGTATCACTCAAAGCTGTGAAGCAAGAGTGTTTGTATTGCTTGATTAAAAAGCTGTAAAGCATAATCAAGTGTATGTTTTGAAGAGTGTCTTCAACAATTCATTAGTCAAATTGTTTTATGTATCACTGCTGTGATTGAGGGGGAGTGAGTAGGAACTCAGGTTTAAGTTGTACTTAGATTGAAGTTGCATTGGGTAGGTCTTAAGTGAAGGAGATAAACTGGTTGGTTTATTCCTGAATTAATATCTCTTATAGTGTATTTCCTCCCTGGCTTGGTAGCCCGCAGAGTAGGTGTTGTTGCACACTGAACTGGGTAAACAATTGACTGTGTTCTTTACTGTTTTTGTATTTACTGTCTTATAGAAAGTCAGATACGGTGTCATAACATTGAACGTGACATTGAGTATCTGCAGCCAGAATTTCAATTGGCATCAGAGCAGGCACCCTGCCTGTATTACTGGGTGAGATCTAGGGATATCACTTTCTGGCACTATGGACAAAGAAGGAGTTTTTGGAAATAGACCACCCATTCTGGATGGAACTAATTATGACTACTGGAAACCTCGGATGATTTCCTTCTTAAAATCTCTGGACAAAAAGGCTTGGAGAGCTGCTGACAAAGGATGGATCCATCCCACCATAACTGAGAAAGATGGGACAATCAGTTTGAAGCCTGAGGAAGATTGGAGTAAAGAAGAAGATGAGTTAGCCCTGGGAAATTCCAAAGCTTTAAATGCCTTGTTCAATGGAATTAATAGAAACATTTTCAGACTAGTAAATCAATATGAACTGGCCAAGGAAGTTTGGGACACTCTCAAAACTACTCATGAGGGCACTTCCAAAGTAAAAATGTCAAGGCTTCAGATGTTGACTACCAAGTTTGAGAATCTAAAAATGATGGAAGATGAAACCATTCATGAGTTTCACATGAACATCTTGGAGATTGCCAACACCTCAGGAGCACTGGGAGAAAAGATGTCAGAAGAAAAACTGGTGAGAAAGATTCTCAGATCCCTGCCTAAAAGATTTGCAATGAAGGTAACTGCCATAGAGGAAGCCCAAGACATCAGCAAGTTGAAAGTGGATGAACTAATTGGGTCTCTTCAGACTTTTGAGATGGGGATCACTGAAAATGGTGACAAGAAGAACAAGAGCATAGCACTTGTATCCAACACTGATGTTGAAAACAAGGAGGATGAAAATATTTCAGAAGCTATAGCCATGCTTGGAAGACAATTCAACAAACTCATTAAAAGAATAGATCCAAAGTCAAGGTCTAATGTTCATAACATTCCCTCTGACATTGATAGTTCCAGCAGAAGACCAAGGTCAGAAGAGAAGGGAAACCAAGGCAGAGGAATTCAATGCCATGGTTGTGAAGGATATGGGCATATTCGAGCTGAATGTCCAACCTTTCTTAAGAAACAAAAGAAAGGAATGACTGTTACTTGGTCTGACTATGATTCAGAAAGTAATTCTGAAGAAGAATCTGCCAAACTAGTTACTGCTCTAACTGGTGTCTGTACCTCTGAAAGTGACACTAGTGATGAAGAAGTGACATTTGAAGAACTGGCTGATACTTACAAGAAATTGTGTATCAGAAGTACTGAAGTCTGTGTGCAGAATGAGAAACAATCAAAACTCATCATAAAGCTGGAGGCTGAAAAAAGGGTAAACCTTGAAACTATAAGTCATCTAGAAGGGGAAGTTCAGTTACTGAACTCACAACTGATCCATATGACCAAATCTGTCAAGATGCTGGCTAATGGAACAGACAAATTGGAAGAGATTCTTCAAGTTGGACAAAATGTGGGAAACAAATCTGGACTAGGATTTGTGGAAGCCAAGAAATCTAGTACAGACAAGAAGATCAGGTCTGTTAAACAAATGTCAAAGCAGATGTCTCAACACAACGCTCAACATCAGAAACAGAAATATATGAAGAAAAAGTACCAAAGATGGAAATGTCATCATTGTGGAAGGTATGGACACATAAAGCCCTTCTGCTTCAAATTGCATGGATACCCTAATCAAAACTCAGGTGCTAAACCTAAGTCAAAAAGGGTACCACATACTCCTCAATGGAAGAAAAAGGCTACTTCCCTGATAGCCCACACTTCCCTGAGAGTGTCTGTAAAGGAAGGCTGGTACTTTGACAGTGGGTGTTCTAAACACATGACTGGAATAAAGAACATTCTCAATCATGTTAAACCTCACAACACTAGTTATGTGACCTTTGGAGATGGTGCTAAAGGTGAAATTAAAGGAGTTGGTAATTTGGACTGCCCTGAAGTTCCAAGTCTGAGTGAAGTACTGCTGGTAAAAGGGCTGACTGCTAATCTCATTAGTATCAGTCAATTGTGTGATCTAGGATTCAAGGCCAACTTCTCAAAATCTGAATGTCTAGTAATTAATGAAAAACTAGAAGTTGTAATGAAAGGAATCAGATCCAAAGATAACTGTTACTTGTGGCAGCCTGAGAACACTAATAACTCCACTATGTGCCCAATTACCAAAGAAGAAAAAGAGATGAAACTGTGGCACCATAAGCTTGGTCATCTTAATCTAAGAAGAATGAAAAGAGCTATCTCTATGGAAGCAGTCAGAAGGACTCCAAGACTACAGATTGATAAAAGAAGGGTTTGTGGTGAACTTAAAATTGAAAGGCTTGGTAAAAAGAAACATGTCTATGATGTGGTGAATAAACTTGAAGAAGGATGTGTTGTCAGAACCAGAAGTAATCATGACAAGGATTTTGGAAACAACAAGTCTAATAAATTCTGTTTCCTAGAAGAAATGAGTCGTGATGTCTCTTCTCCTATGACTCACCATCAAAATGGAGTTGACAAAAAGAAAAATAAGATCATTCAAGAATCAACCAGAACTATGATTCATGTCAAAAGAATGCCTTCCCAACTCTGTGCTGAAATGGTTGCAGCTAGTAGTAACTGTTCTCAAAATAACTGGACAAAACAGATGCTCACTGAGTATAATGTCTCACAAGATGTTGTGACATTGTATTGTGACAATTTGAATACAATCAATATTTCCATGAACCCTATTCAGCATAGCAGGACCAAGCACATTGACTTTGTAGAGAAGAAGTCAATTAAACTAGAACATGGTATCTTTAAGCTTCAGCTGGCTGATTCTTCTACCAAGGCTCTTGTTGGAAATAAACTTGAAAACTTGAGGGGCAGGTTGGGTATTTACTAACATGAGAAATTATAGCAATTAATTTTGCTTAAAACAAGGGTTGAAGGAGTTAATTTTGTTAAGTCTATTTTTAGTGGGTTAATCATATGTTTTCCCAATTCTTTCAAAATCTTTAAGAAGTTGAAAAGACTCTCTTTTGCCTCCTACCTCTCTCGACTTTGCAACCTGTTCCCTTCTCTCAATCAAAGTTTTCTCTCAAATTGCTACTGGAGCTCTAAGTCAATCAAAATGTCTCAAACATCATCTTTAACCAAGGCGACCTCTTCATCTTCATCATCTAACCAAGACTCTCGAGCAATCACCACATGCATAGAATTTGAAGTCCTTGAGATCACTCCTCTCAGAGAGATGGCAACTGACCCCGCCAAAGTCAAAAAGCTGAGAACTAGGCATGCAGGAAGAGCTCAAGCTGCTGCCTATGGTAATCCTTCTCATCCTTCTTCTTCTGTACCAAATAGAGAAGGATCAGTTCAAGTTCATCAAGCAATTGCTAGGCTTGTGACAAGTATACTAAGTGGAAACCAATCTGTACTGGGGATTTCTGTCCCTTTAAATCAATCAGGAAGCCCAAATGTGCATGTCTCTGAGAATGTAGATGTCTCTGAGAATGTTATGACACAAAATGACAACATTCAGAACCCTTCAGAAAAGACTGCTGATCCACCTATCATTGATGTGGATGAGGAATACTCAGACAATGATCTGATTGCCAATGTAAACCCTAACATAGCTAGGAGAATGATGAAAGGGAAGGATAATCAGAATGCTGGAAAATGTTTGACAAAAGATAAACCTGCTAATAAGAAATCTAAGGCTGAAGGCATGGCTGGGGTAGAATCTGTGAAAACTGTTCAGTCCAAAGGGAAGGTGAAAGCCCAGGTGCATACTGGTAGACAACCAATTACAAAGAAGAGAAAAGAACCTGAATCTTCTGATTCTGATGAGGAATCAGAGTTTGAGACTGATGCTGAAGAAATTCCTATCAGAAGGAAGCTCCCCTCCAGCAAAATTGCTAGAGTTCCTGAAGTCCCAACAGACAACATCTCTTTTCATCATCCTGACAATGCAAACAGATGGAAGTATGTTTGCTTGAAGAGAATAGCTTTAGAAAGAGAGCTAAACAATGATGCCATGGAGTGCAAGGACATCATGGACCTGATTAAGAATGCTGGACTGATGAAGACAGTGGTAAAATTTACCAAGTGTTATGAAAATCTGGTCAAGGAGTTCATTGTTAACTTGTCTAATGAGTGTGCTGATGGAAGGTCAGCTGACTTTGAAAGTGTTTATGTTAGAGGAAGAAGGGTTAGTTTCTCTCCATCAGAAATTAACAAATTTCTTGGAAGATCAAATGAGGATTGTCCTGAACTGGAAGTCACTGACAATGAAGTTTGTCAAACCATCACAGCAAGACAAGTGAAGTGCTGGCCCTTGAAAGGCAAGCTGAATGCCAGCAAACTTAGCATGAAATTTGCCATCCTGCACAAGATTGGTGCAGCCAACTGGGTCCCTACAAACCATAAATCAACTATCTCCACAGGATTGGGGAGATTCATTTATGCTGTGGGAACCAAGACTGTTTTTGACTATGGCAGGTATATTTTTGAACAAACATTAAAACATGCTGGTAGTTATGCTGTCAAAGGACCAATTGCCTTTCCCTCCCTCCTTTGTGGAATTATCCTTGCACAATACCCTGATATCCTAGTGGCAAGAGATACTGCTTGCAAAAGAGCTCCTGCCCTTGGGTTGCACTACAAACTCTTTCAGGGATCTCATGCTCCTGATATTGTCATAACATCAGTTGAGACATCATCTGTGAAGACCCAGTCCAAAACATCTGATGTCATAGCTGTATTAAAAGAGACCTGCAAAGAACTGGAAGCTAGGAAAAAGACCCTAGAAAACCTAATTGTTAGGTTAGAAAAGGAGGAAGCTGAAGGAAACAGAAGGGAAGAGGGTGTAGAAGCTGGAGGTCATCTCAATACTGAAGAAACTAGCTCCTCTGAGTCTGATGACAGTGCTTAAAGGTTGGTGGAGTTGCTGTTTGGTGGAGTTGATGCTGGTCCCTGGTAGAGTTTGGAAGTGTGTTCAGTTTTAGTTACTGCTCTTATTACTTTTTCTGGATGACTGTATAAATTTTAAGAACATGTATCTTTGGCCCATTTGTGGCTAAAGAGGGGGAGATATATTTTGGTAGACTTTAATTGGCATTCCATTTTTCTACAGTCATAGTTATTCTGCTGCTATCTATCTCTGATTGCTTAGGGGCTTTAGCCAAAAATCTGCCAAAGGGGGAGTTTGTAGTTGTTTATGTATTGGCATGCATTTTTGGTAAAACCAGGTGTATGAATGTCATGACTGATGTCATAACATTATAGTTTATTAGGTACAGATTTATTAGGTACCTTTGCAGAAAAATATTGTCATACAGGTACTGATGTTTATGAGTGTGTATCTGAGCATTTTGCAAAATGATCACATTTACCAAAATCAGTAAACAGGAATTCAGATGTCATAACAGATGTTAAGACATCCTGTTCTGAACTAACAGGTATGCAGTTTGGTTAATTCTGAGTTAATATCTCTTATAGTGGATTTCCTCCCTGGCTTGGTAGCCCCCAGAGTAGGTGTTGTTGCACACTGAACTGGGTAAACAATTGACTGTGTTCTTTACTGTTTTTGTATTTACTGTCTTATAGAAAGTCAGATACGGTGTCATAACATTGAACGTGACATTGAGTATCTGCAGCCAGAATTTCACCCCCAAACTCTGGCGTCGACTGAAACTGTTGCTGAAGAATCTCCGATGAAGATGGCTGCCCTCAAGGATGCCAGGGCTGTCATCAAAAAAGGTGGGTGTGCAAATTGGGGTCAACTCCCTGACTTTGCACACAAGACTGACAAGTTTGGTTTGGGTTTTACTGCAGAAGCTCAAAGGGTTGTTCAGCATGCGCGGATTGGAAGACCTCCTCTGCGTATCAGTAATCCGGAAGTAAATGCAATTGAAGACGACAAAGAAGAGTCAGAGTTCGACAGCTGGATTTACCCGACTACCGACAGTGGCTTGAACAATTGGATGGCGAAGGACTTTGTGCCTGTTTATTTTATTACACATTAATAGACTTTTGTTTTGAAATTTGTAATAGACGGTTTAAAACTTTATGGCCCGGTGCCTTGCCCGAGACACCGTGGCTTTGTTTGTGAGGGCTTATTATATGTCATTTCCATATATCACCAATAAAGCATTGGACGTTTTCTTGCATCACAAATTTTGCGCTCCTTGTTTTTCTTTTCTATCTTGCACTTTATTAAAACAGCTATTGTCTTACACACACTCACATATCATAATGCAGATCCACATCCACTATGGATCCCACTGATAACGACTCTGCTACTGCCGGTTATGACTTCGAAAGTCCAATCAACCAAGCCGAGGACGAAGGTGAGGATGATTGTGAAGTGCCTGGGGAACTTGCTAGACCGTTGTTATAGGAAGAGAGGACCATACAGCCGCATGAAGAGCCAGTGGAAACAGTAAATCTGGGTACAGAAGAAGACAAGAAATAGGTCAAGATCGGTGCAAATTTGGAGTCTAGTGTCAAGCAACGATTGATACAGATGCTGCGTGACTATGTTGAGATCTTCGCTTGGTCTTATGAAGATATGCCTGGGTTGGATACTGATATTGTGGTACACCGCTTGCCAACCAAAGAAGACTGTCCTCCAGTGAAGCAGAAAGTTCGCCGAATTCACCCAGAAATGTCAGAGAAAATCAAAGCTGAGGTCATGAAACAGTTTGATGCCGATTTTCTAGCAGTTACTTCTTACCCGCAGTGGGTTGCCAACGTGGTTCCGGTGCCCAAGAAGGATGGTAAGGTTTGAATTTGTGTGGACTATAGGGATCTGAACAGGGTGAGCCCCAAGGATGATTTCCCATTGCCTCACATCGATGTTCTGGTCAACAACACCGCGCAACATAAGATCTTCTCCTTTATGGATGGTTTTTCTGGTTACAATCAGATTAAGATGGCTCCCGAGGACATGGAAAAGACGACTTTAGTTACACAGTGGGGTACCTTTTGCTACAAGGTTATGCCGTTCGGATTGAAGAACGCTGGGGCAACATATCAACGCGCCATGGTTGCTTTGTTCCACGACATGATTAACCATGAGATTGAGGTGTACGTTGACGACATGATTGCGAGATCCCACACTGAAGGAGAACACCTTGACCATCTCTAGAAGCTATTTGACAGGTTGAAGATGTACAAGCTGAGATTAAACCCGAACAAGTGCACCTTCGGGGTAAGGTCTGGTAAGCTGCTAGGTTTCGTCGTTAGTGATAAAGGTATTCAAGTGGGTCCTGCAAAGGTGAAGGCTATACAGGAAATGGCATCTCCCCGAGTGGAAAAGGAAGTCAGAGGCTTTTTGGGATGTCTGAACTACATTGCCCGATTCATTTCGCACCTGACTGTTACTTGTGAACCAATCTTCAAGCTGTTGAAGAAAGATCAAGTAAATATGGAATGATGAATGTTAGGCCGCTTTCGAAAGGATCAAGGAATATCTCCAAGAGCCACCTATCCTGATGCCTCCAGTTGAAGGAAGACCTTTGATCTTATACTTGACAGTACTCGATAATTCAATGGGGTGCGTGCTGGGGCAGCATGATGAGTCTGGCCGAAAAGAGCATGCTATTTACTACCTTAACAAAAAGTTTACCGACTATGATACTCGATACTCACTGCTTGTGAAAACTTGCTGCGCTTTAGCATGGGCTGCTCGCCGGCTGAGACAGTATATGATGACTCACACCACCTTATTGATATCAAAAATGGATCCAATCAAGTATATCTTTGAAAAGCCTGCCTTTTCCGGAAGAATAGAAAGATGGAAGATGATCTTAACTGAGTATGACATCCAATACACAACCCAAAAGGCAATCAAGGGGAGTGTGTTGGTAGACCATTTGGCACATCAGGCCGTGGATGATTACCAGTCTATGAATTTCGAGTTTCTGGACGAGAGCATCATGTTGGTGACCGATTGTGAAAAACCTGGACCGGATGAAGGATCCGAGGAAGGATCCCGATGGTCTATGTATTTTGACGGAGCTTCAAATGCGTTGGGTAATGGAATTGGCGTCGTGATCATATCTCCTGAAGGCTGTCATACTCTGTTCACCGCTCGATTATGTTTTAACAGCACCAACAATATGGCAGAGTATGAAGCGTGCATCATGGGCCTTCGAGCAACTATTGACCTGAGGATTAAGTTCTTAAGTGTATTTGGGGATTCCGCTCTCGTAATCAGTCAGATCAAAGGCGAGTGGGATACGAAACACCCAAATCTTATTCCCTATAAGGAGTGTGTATTGACGTTGCTTCCGCACTTCGAGGAGATAAGCTTTGAACACTTCCTAAGAGAGGAGAATCAGCTGGCGGACGCGCTAGCTACCATGTCTTCTATGTTCAAGGTCAGGTGGGACAATGAAGCTCCCCAAATTACCATCGAGAGGTTGGAAGAACCCGCACATTGCTATGACATTGAGACTGAAGAGGTAGAAGATAAACCCTAGTTTCACGAAGTAAAGAGGTATCTTGAGGCTCAGGAATACCCCGAGGGTGCATCTGTTAATGATAAGAAGTTCTTGAGGAGGTTCGCGGCGAAGTACTTCATCAATAATGGTATCCTTTACAAACGTAACCATGATTGAACCTTACTGTGATGTGTGGATAAGAACGAGGCAGAAAGGATTATGGCAGAGTTACATGAAGGTACTTTCGGGACTCGTTCCAGTGGACACACCATGGCAAAGAAAATCCTTCGGGAAGGATATTATTGGTCTACTATGGAAGCCGACTGTTATCAACATTCTCAAACTTGTCATAAGTGCCAAGTCTATGCTGATAAGGTGCATATACCTCCGGTTCCTCTGAATGTCTTGTCGGAACCTTGGCCTTTTGCAATGTGGGGCATCAATATGATTGGTGAGATCAGACCTACTGCGTCTAACGGGCATCGTTTCATCCTGGTAGCTATTGATTATTTCACGAAATAGGTTGAGGAAGCTTCCTTTGCTACAGTAACCAAGAACGTCATGGCACGGTTTATTCGGCACAATTTGATCTGTCGATATGGTGTACCATAGAGGATAATTACGGACAATGGTACAAATCTCAACAATACAATGATCACCGAGCTCTGCAAGCATTTTAAGATACAGCATCACAACTCTTCTCCCTACCGGCCGAAGATGAATGGGGTTGTTGAAGCGGCTAACAAGAACATCAAGAAGATTGTGCAGAAGATGACGGTGACATACAAAGACTAGCACGAGATGTTACCATTCGCTCTTCATGGGTACCGAACCTCAGCGCGGACTTCAACAGGGGAAACACCCTACTCTTTGGTGTATGGCATGGAAGAAGTCTTACCTATCGAGGTCCAGATACCCTCTCTTCGGATTATGAAGGATGCAGGTTTGAGAAAGGACGATTGGATCCAGACCCGGCTTGATCAACTGAACTTAATCGATGAAAAGAGACTTACTGCTATTTGTCATGGTCAGACATATCAAAAGCGAATGATCAAGGCGTTTAAAAGGAAAGTCAGACGACAAGAGTATTAAGTTGGGGATCTGGTGATCAAACGCATCATACTACCTCAAGGTGATCCCAGGGGCAAATGGACTCGTGCGTACAAAGGGCCATTTGTGGTTAAGAACATTTTCTCATGGGGAGCTATGATTCTAACCACCATGGATGGTGACGACCTTCCTCACCCCGTTAATGCAGACATAGTGAAAAAAATACTACGCATAATCAAAGACCCGCTAGGTTGACCGACCTAGGCAAAAATAAGGGCTTCCCGGCGAACCAAAAGGGTTCGGGCAAAAATAATGGATGAAAATGAAAAAAATTGTACACTCGACAAGTCGAAAACCTGAAAAGGCGACTTGGGAAAAAAAGGGTATCCCAGTGGACTGAAAACCCGAAAGGGAGGTCCAGGAAAAAATTAGGGATCAAAGCGTAACACTATGTCTCATTGGATCATCTTGCAACCAGACTTCGGTATCGACTATCAAGCTCGGACGACACCGATCAATCTGATCTACCTTCAACCAAGTAGCAAAATGATGAGATGCTCGAGGATATAAAGGCAAGAGCAGAGTTGGAACCCAGTGGGATTGTTCACATGGCTGTTTTCTTTATTTTACACAAATTATATAAATTATGTTTTGTTCGGCGGCGTTCTCTTACTAGGACGTCAGCCTCTTGTACGAAAACGCCTATTTACAGGCCAACTTCAAAATCAATACAATTCATTTTCACAAAGAAATTTCAAATTGTTTTTCTCTTTTGTTTTGCAAGAACGTCCAATGGTTCATTTTGATATATGCATTTGATAATAATTACTGCTCATAAATATTTACATGCGAAACAAAAGACGATTACTCGTAATATCTTAAACAAGGGAAAACAAGAAATGTCCAGAGCTTACGGTTACTCTATTCACCAGGTACAGGGATAGACCCAGCTGAAGAAAATGACTAAAAATATGTACGCTCCCCGCAGAGTAAGAAAAAGATAGTGGTGTTAGCTCTCCCCAGCTGAGGTTCGCAATCACAAATGAGTCAGAAAGATTATCTCCAAGAAGAGTTCACCTTTCACCAACAATGGAAGACCATCCCCAGTGGATTTTATTTCTTCCACAAATAGAAACTTTATCCCCGATAGAGTTTATCATCACCAGCATCGGTAATTCATCCACAGCCGAGGTTATTTCTCCAAAGTCAGCGAATCTTCTAACAGAGTATCTCTTCCCTACAGAGTCAGTCTCTCACCAATGTATTCTCCAGTAGGATTATTCTCCCAATCATCTTCGGTCGTTATCCCCAGCGAGCAAAATTCTTTATACTCTCCAGCACCAATCCGATATTTATTTTCCCCAGCTAGAGAATATCATAAAAAACATTGCATGTCCATACATCATGACATGCGCATACGCATTATACAGCACAATCTCATTTATTTTGAGAACATCACTGCCTGATACATATCATGCATTACATACAGCTAACCTTTACCTTTCAAGAAAGATACAATCAAATTCTCACCAAGTTCAAGCTATGAAGCCCGGATCCGACTGGAGAGTATCTTGATTTCTACATCATATTGTGAAGCCCGGAGAATGACCGGATAACAGTATCAAACACCGCGAAGCCTGGATTCGACCAGATAGTGGTATCTCTTAAAAGCAAGCTAAGAAGCCCGAATTCGACCGGATAATAGTTTAATCCCCAGCAATCCGTGAAGCCCGGATAACAGCTCAGCAAGTACCATGAAGCCTGGATTACGACCAGATAGTGGTATATCATAAACACAAGCTATGAAGCCCGGATTACGACCGGATAACAGCTCAACAAGTTATTGTGAAGCCTGGATTATGACCAGATAGCAATACAAGACCATGAAGCCTGGATTACGACCAGATAATAGTAGAAGACGTTGTGAAGCCTGGATTACGACCAGATAGCAACCAAGAATACTATGAAGCCTAGATTACAACCAGATAGTGGTATATCTTTAATACAAGTCATGAAGCCTGGGTTCAACCGGATAGTATCTTGATTTCTCCGAACACCATGAAGCCTGGATTCGACCAGATAATGGTATGAGACATCGCGAAGCCTGGATTACGACCAGATTGCGATAAAAAGACACTGAAGCTTGGATAACAACCAGATAACAGTGAGGGACACTATGAAGCTTGGATTACGACCAAATAGCAGTTTACCCAGCTGATTACTATAAAGCTCAGATTAGACCGGATATTAGTAGGCCCAACAGTCAAAGGGAAGCCCGGAGGCGACCGGATAACCACTTGATTTCTTTTGAAGCCTGGATTACGACCAGATAAGAAGTAAGGTATTATGAAGCCTAGGCTACGACCAGATAACAGTACAAGACTATGTGAAGCTTGGATTGCGACCAAATAGTAGTTTACCTGGAAAAATACTAAGAAGCCCGGAGTCAACCGAATATTAGTGCGCCCTAAATTCAAGTTGAAGCCCGGAGGCGACCAGATAACAACTGAATTCCTTCTGAAGCCTGGATTACGACTAGATAAGAATTTGGAAATTGCGAAGCCTGGATTACGACCGGATAGAAAGATTGAGCTCATCTCCTCAGTAAGTCACTGTAAAGCCTGTATTACGACCAGATAGCAGTCGATCTTATCACTGTGAAGCCTGGATCACGACCAGATAGTAGTTCATTTTCACCTCCTCGACTAAGAGACGATTCCCCAGTAGAATAACAGACGACCGAAGCTCCTAAAATTCTATTTCTCCCAAGACAGAGATTAGCATTCCCCAGCGTAGTCTTCCTCAACAACAGGTATCCTGACTCTCGCTAAGGAATATCTTATGCGATCGACACTCTTTTAGATGGCATCTTTAAGCCCATATCCCGTCGTAAGCTTCCAAATGGCATCTGTAAGCCCATTCCCGACACCACAAGACAAATACCATTTCATGCGAGTGCAAATTTCTGGGCACTCTAGTGTTCAGTAATCTTCAACCCTCGGATCACGAAAGGCAGATAGCCAATCTACATCCTCAGGTTTAAGAAGATTGAACAAGGACAGCTGTTGTGCCCCAAAATTTTCCCTCCCATATTTCTCAAAACATTTCAAGAAAGATTCTCAAATTGCTCAAGGAAGTCCAAGGGTTGACCAGACAAGCTCTCTCCTAAGGCAGACTACCTCAAATTAGGGTTTCATATTGCATCAAGATACTTGATTCCAAGGGATCCCAAATTCTCATCATTGTCCTAATATGTTCTCAAGATCATCCATGTCAAGTTTCAAAAGCCTTGTAGAGGAAGTTTGCTCAGTCAATTGCTCAAAAGCCTGAAAATCGACTATGCTAGGGCAAAAGTCAACTGTGGCCCACATATAGTCAAACTTCAAGATTTTTGGTCAACATCCTCATTTTGAAGTATTATTCATCGTTTGATCAAGGGTTGATCATGATTCATCAAGGATTGCTCATAATTCATTAAGAACCAAAAGTTGCTAAATTAGGGTTTTGTAGGAAAAGTCAACTTAACTTTGAGCAAGCATAACGTTCTCATACTTTATGAGAAATGACCCATCCAAAGCTCATTTTGAAGAGGATTCAATTCTCTACAATTCATATTCAGCTCCCAAGTTCAAAATATACACTCACGAGAAGTTATGAATTTGGACATTATAGGTCATTTTGAAAAGTCAACAAAAACACCTTTTTTGTCAAAGCTTCATACATGAACATGGAATACCAAATTGAGATGATACCAAAATGGTTGCTTATAGGACATCTCAAGATTTCTAAAAAGTCCAAGAACACCTTCCAAGAGTCAAAATTGAGGAAGTTATGCATTGTTGAAGTTGGCCTTTTTTGCAAAATTGTCAAAAGTCAACTATGCCTCAAATTGCAATTTTTGCTAAATGGGCCTAATCTTTTGCACTTATTTTGAATTGGTAGCATGGTCCTCGAGTCCTAGTTCCTCCCATATGTCTTTATCTTATTTTTATTATTTATTTTGATTTTTATTTTAATTAAATCAATTTAAATCAAAATAAATCATAGAAAATCCAAATCATTGAAACCTCAAGATATTGTGCATGTTTCAGGTTCTATATCCAGCTAGCAAAAGATTCAAATCGTGCAAAGCCTTTGTGTGCACAAAAAGATTGGTTTTGACCTATTTTTAGAAATATCTTAAAGTGAATCAAATCCAAATCAAAAGCTATAATGGAGGAAGATTGAGAGTATAATTTGAAACCTAATTCATTCCTTTGTATATAGTATACAATTGCAGACCTAAAACACAAGGTTAGAGAGGCGCACAAAGGCAGAAAAAACTTGAGAAAATCAAAGAAAAGTGGTGATTCGATTTCGTACATCCAGGCACTTTCAAGGCTCCCTAACCATCTCAGTCGTTTCCTGGGATTGCCAGCAAGCTATACCAACCAAGAACAGGGATTTTCCAGTGCAAAAACTCAATGTAAGTGATACACGGTTTGCCATATTTTTCAGAATTGAATCTTACTATTCCTGCATATTCATCATGTTTTAATAGTATATTTTTGGTCCTTAACACATTTGCAAGCTCTCTATAATATTTAATTGCGTTTTTATGGACTGTATTAAGATTTTCCATTGTTAGGGTTCTTGATCTCGATTTGGGATCTTTTCACATATGTAAAATTAGGCCACAAGAAAGGCGCCATCGTGCTCAGCAGGCCAAGACGAATCAATCCATGGCCTTAGATTTAATTTATCATACTTGTGTTGGATTTTGAGAATTGCAGGATCTGTAGCTATGGACATATGTCTGTGGGTAAAAGTCTGTGACTTTTACCAAATGGAGAGAGGAAGAAGATGACATACGTGGCTTCATCTCATTCGCTCATTTGAAATCTGGCGCGTGTTTTATAGCTAGTGTCATTTTATTCATTTTATTATTTTTGTTTCATTTAACAATCAATTGAACCAAATGGCCCAGTGGTGGCCAGGGAAGCGCTAAGGCATTGGAGGGCATGAGGTCAGGGGTTCGACCCCTGCCTCCAACATTTGCATTTTTCTTGAATTTTCTCTACAGATTCCATGTTCCACAAAGCATGAGGACTACCATGTGACCTCAAGGCACAACCAACCAGATGTCCAGGAAGCCAGGTCTGATGGCCATGATGTGGTGTCCATGGTACACCCCAGTCAACGCACAGCATGGAGTCATGAGAAGTCAAAGTGGACCAGCTGTTTTGGGCCCAAAAAAGTGTTATCCACACCCCCCAAGATTACTGATTTCAGGCCCAATTCTTCTACCTTTCTCTTATATTTTTCTTTATTAATTTATTTAATTATCTCTAATAACACAAATTATTTCTTTTTTTCACAAAAATAATATTTTTCACCCAAATAGATTTAGGATATTTTTTTTATAAATTAATTAATTTAATTAGGATATTTAATTTTAGGTAACTTTAATTATTTTGTAAATAAATTAAAATTAATTAGAACACTTAGGGTTTTTGTTTCTAACTTAAATTCTATTTTATTTTTCTTAAAAATAACAAAAAATATAAAAATAGGCTATGAAAATCATTTTTTATTAATGTAATTACTAATTAATTTTGTATTTAAATTTAAAAACCTAATTCTTTTTTCTTAAAAATAATTAAAAACGACAAAAATAATTTTCTCTTTCATTTAGGTTAGACGGGGTCAAAACCCTGGTTCTCTCCCGTTCTTAACTCATCGCATGCGCTTTATCATTTGATTTTTCCATATTAATGTAATTGCTCACAAGTTGTAATATATTAATTAGGACTTTTCTCCATTTCATTTATCGTTTGACGGGTTTGTTTTTGGCTATGTAAATACCCGAAGCCTTGTAATAGCGTAGCTTTACTTTCCGCACTTTAAATTCGGCAAATATTAACTGTTAGATGTATGAATAATAGGGATGCATGACAAGAATGTATGATTAACTTTAAAATGGTTAACAAACCCTAAATGTGCAAAGATAATAAACTTGAAATTAAATCACTCGCACATGCGCACTCCTAGGGTATACTCTCACTTCGGTTGCCTTCGGTAAATGATCATTAAGTATAGGGTATTTTAGTTGTCACTCTCTTGTCTAAACAAAGATCAAAGTCCCATTCGAAAAAGTTGCCTCGGAAAGGTTGCATCGGATATGCTGCCTCGAATATTGATCTTAAGACATTAGGGTTATTACTAAGACATCCTAGCATTGCTTTAGTGATCGTACGTCCCTTTCGAATTGACCCTTAAAACTCCAACGATGGTGCTACCTACTCACTAATAGTAGGATAGCGCTGTCTAAAGGAAATGAACATAGAACAATTCTTTTTTTCGAGTAGGTAGATTAGGTCTTAAGTACTTGCTCAAAACAAATAAACTCTTTCACAATTACACTCCTTTTCAAACAACGTTTTCAAAAACACTTCGTAACACTCTTGAAGACAGAATCAAGGGTTAAATAGAAGTCAAAACAAAAACTTTTCAAATCACACAAACACACAGAAGCAATTTTGAAAATGATGAGCAAGTACCTAAGAGCCCGTGGAAAACCACGGATAGAAAGGGTGCTAATACCTTCCTTTTCTATAAACTACCCCCCGTACTCAAAATCTTGAAAAAGGAATTTTTTTGTGCTTTTTTCCTTTCCAGTTGGATAAAATAAAAGTCGGTGGCGACTCTTGCTTACCGCGACATTTTGCAAAAACAAACGCAAAACACAAACCAGCATTCCTAAAACAGTTCCGGTTCTTCCACCGTACCACAACCCTCTTCAAAATGCACCTTTTAATTTTTTAAATTGAGGCTTGAGTCATAAGAAATTGATTCCTCAAAATGGCATTCCAAGTGTTTGATGAAATTACGCGCGTCACTTGCCCAAGAGAAGTCATCTTGACACTTAGGATTTTTTTGTAATTTTTAAATTACTTCTTGAACAAGTTACACTCAAATTCACCATTTCTCATGATTCAAAGATGAATTTGGGTATGTAATATTAAAATAGGATGCTTGAATTGATGGTTGATCAAAAGTCTACTTGGTCAACTCCTTATTTTACTGACTTTGGTCAAAATGACCAATTTTCCCCGTTTGATTAATTGAATCATTTCCAGTCTAAATTGAACCTCAATTTTTCAATCCTAAATGCTTAATAACATGTGGTGAATCATGGAAAAAAGTTTGGGTGAAAAAGTCAAAGAAATTCTGATTAAATCCAAAACCCTAATTTTGTACCATGTACTAGGAGATAACTGATCAAGCTTCAAAACCCTAATTCCACTGGGCATCATGAGAGACTCTTTGATTAAGTTTTATTCTAATGATGATAAGATAATGATGCTTCATGAATTGGATCATCTAGACCCCAATTACTTCAACTTGGACCAAACCCTAATTTTGGTTAATATCTTAGGAGACTGATGAACCATCTTCAAAACTTCAAATCTTCTGGGCATCCTGGCCAATTTCTTGTACTGAGACTTTCTAAATACCAATGAGATGTTGTAGCTTCCAAATCAAGACTTGTACCTTGATCAGTAGGCTTGATCAAACAAAACCCTAATTTGACTGGTGAATTAAAGGGGTGATTCCTTCTTATAACCAAACACAAACTTCAATCCTCTGATGATCCAAGGAGATGGACAAGATATCTTTAGATATGCAATAACCTTTGAGCTTGAAAGATCCAAAGGTTTAGATGATAAAGTTCTACTTGAGCAACTTGTCAATGCAATCAACCTTCAAGGCTTGAGGAAGACTTGGTGACAAAATTACTTTGATCCCATCACCATGTATGAATGCAATACAATATGATATTCATGATGAAACATAAGCCTAAATCAAGAGGGTAAATTTTGGGGTGCAACAGCTGCCCCTATTCAAATATCTTCAACATGATAAGTGAGAAAAGTGACAACTTTCGAGCGTTTAGAGTTGAAGATGATTGAATACAAAAGAACCCGAAAATTTAAACTCTTGAAGAAGAGAGAACAAGAAACAGAAAACCCCCGAGACATGCGTCAGAATGAAGCTATAACGCAAGTTGAAACAGAACAAAAACAAAGAAGAGTAAACGTAACTAAACTTCCGGACAGATGTGACAGTGCAAAACTGGACTTCAAAAAAGGTGAGATAAAACTCAAACCACAGAGTATAGGCGAAACTAATCTCTGGAAAAGAAAACGTACGCGGGTGAGGAGGCAAAACTATGAGCTCGACCCAAAGCAAAGTGGCTAGAGTGCGTGATTTTAGGAGCACTTGCTATTCTCAACTAATATAGACAGTATGAAGGAACTGAAAGAATCCCAGAAATGAGGAACAAAAGCGAGATGAAACTCGACTCAATAACCAGTTAGATGAAACTAAACTAGATGAGTACCAGGACAAACTAGATTTCACGCACGGGTAACAAGGCGAAACTCGACCCAAAGCAAAATGATGAGAGTGCATGTTTCTCAGAGCACCTGCTGGCCTTAGGTCAATGGATAAATAGTGACGAAAACTAATAAAAGAATCCAAGGAACAAAATAGACTGATTTCAAACCAAGGACGCAGTACGAACACTGCACTCGGTAAACAAACACCATCAAAGGGTCCTAGGTATGAAAGCAAAACTGAGACAAAACTCGACTCAATAACTAGTTAGGCGAAACTAAACTAGATGAGTACCAGGACGAAACTGGATTTCATGCACAGGCGACGAGGTGAAACTTGACCCAAAGCGAGGAGATTAGGGCGCACACCTAAAAACCTGCTGAAAGCGAATACTAGGATGAGACTAGTATTCGAAAGGTGCATCAATAAACATTGGAATGAACCGGAGAGGATAGTGAAGACTAAACCCGAGAAGACCGAGCCATGGAGAAACTGAACTACAGTCAAGAGTAGACACTCAAATAAACAAGGTTTGATACGGTGGGAGAACTGACTTGAGGTTTTGCATTTGTATTTGCACTTGTTCGGTTTAGCAAGAGTCTCCACCGACTTTCTATTTTATCCAAAGGAAAGGTCAAAAAGCACAGGAAAGACCTTTGAGATGTTTTCTTAGGTTCGGGGGGTACATTATGAAAAGGAAAGGTGCTAGCACCCTTTTCATCCATGGTTATCCATGGGCTCTTAGTTACTTGTTTTAGATCACTTGCCTTTGCTTTTCAATTGTTTGAAATGGTGCTTTGTGTGTGTGGTTTTGAAAATGTTTTAAAAAAGATGCCTTGTCTAGGCAACCTTTGTAATGATTCTTGTTTGAATATATACAAAGGTGTGTGTCTTTTTGAAAAGATATTTCAATGTTTTGAAAGTTGTTTTGAAATTGTGTTGTGAAGTGTGTTTGAAAATGGCAAGAATGTTTTGCAAGATTTTTGATCAAGTAACTAAGAGTTGTCTACCCTATTTTACTCAAAGATCTTTCTCATGTTTTTAACCCTTTTTAACAGTGTTGTTTCATCATTGTGTTTGATAAACAACCTTGTGTTAGGATGTTAAACGGGACAGGCGCGGGTCATCGTATACAATCATTGAAGGCAACTTGTGAGACGCTCTAGCAATTTTGTCAGGGACGAGATCGTTTTATCGAAAGCAACATCGAGGGTCATCGAGGGACTACGATATTTGTTTATCGAAGGGGCATTTGCTAGAGTGTCTCATACTTGAGGGACATGATTGCATTTTCCGAGGAAACAAGCGAGGTTACCCTAGAGGTGCAAGTGTGAATTGTGTATTGATTTTCATGCATTTATCTTGTATTAGGTCATCTAGCGATTAATTTTGAATCTTCGCATACAAACCCTAATTACTATACAATATATCAAAAGCGATAAATTGCGGGAATTTAAAGTCTAAGTTATTACAAATAAGTATCCGGGGATGGGGGTACAAATGTTTACAAATGGGGATGAGTCTTATCCGAATAATAATGTCCAAGTATTTTGTTACAACCAAATTGAATTGTCGCATTTTCAATGTAAAATTATAACAAATTAAGGAAAATCGATAAATTATGAGATGCATGTATTTATTCACAAATAAACAAACAAAGATTTAACCTAATAAAGACTTAAATATTATTATTATTTTTATTGTGTTTTATGTTTTTTAGGAACTTATATAAAAAGATTAGTTAAACATAGTATTTTTTTGTATTTAATTAAATATACAAATATTAAAGAAATTATATCAAAACAAACTTTAATCTATTATTTCTCTTCATTATTAACAAAACAAAAATTTTCAGAATAGAAATAAAAAAGAAAAGTATTGTTTTTTAAAGAAAATAAATTAATTAGTAAAGAAAAGAAAGAATATTAGTTTAAAAAATGAAAAGGGAAAGATGATGGGCTTATGAGTTATGGCCCAAAAAGAATGAAGAAGAACAAATTAATAGGAGGAAGAAAGGGAAAAGGAGGGGGGTGCGTGTATTAGTAAGGATGAAGTGGGCCTTAGGCGCTTATTTAGGGCAAAGGCCCAAGTGGATGTTTGAACAAGTTTGTTAGGGTTGAGGATGAGTGTACTCAGAATTAGGGTTTTCAGTTTAGCACACAACGGCGCCTCCTCTCATCTTCTTCGTCTCTCTTCCTCGTTTCTCAAGCGAAGCTTCGATTATTCCTCCAACCTTCCGGCCGCCAGAGTTCCACCTTCATCCATCTCCTCTCCACGACGGTACGAGGCGGTGGTTTGAAAGGTATGTTTTGTTCTAAACGCGTTTTAGGGTTTCTTCACAGTTTTACATGTTTGATTCTCTTGGACGTTTATGTTATTGCTTTATCTTTTAATCCATGGTGATTGCGTCTAAGATGCAGTTATGTTTTGGAAGAAAGATCATACCTTTGGCGATGGGATTCTGGAAAAGGGATGGAAGGAGAGGGCTTGGAACGACGACGCTCTTGGTGGCCGGAGGTGGAGAAGATGACGACAACAGTCTCTAGCTCGCCTTTCCAGTATCTCTGTACTTCCTTTTGAATGTTTGATGATGAGTTTGTTTCTGAAAACCTATATTGTTTGAACTTTCATTGATGTTTGATGATGATTTCTTTTCTGAAAACCCTATGTTGTTTGAACTTTCATTGATGTTTGATGATGATTTCGTTTCTGAAAACCCTATATTGTTTTTGCTTCCAAGATTCTTCCTCTTTCTCTTTGCTGAATATCGTTGATGATGATGAAATCTTGTTTCTGAGTCGTGTTACTTCTTTGGGTGTTTGAATATTGATGATGAAATGGTTCTGAGATTTGCTTGCTTCTAAACTATTCCTCTCTTTTGGATATGAGGTTAATGATGAAGCAATTTTGAAACCATTTTCAATTGCTTCTAAACTCTTCCTCTTTGTGGACCCTGATTATTTGATGTTGATGTTATTCTGAAATTATTTGTTGTTGATTTAGTTTTGCAATATAGTCTTGTTGATTGGTGAACCAATTTGTTTGGTTTGCTTTGATAACAAGTTGGTGGTGTTGAGGGGAAATTTTTGCAGGTTAGTAAGCTGAGCAAGCAGGTTTTGTAACTTTTTTTTTATGTTTTGCAAAGGAAGGCTTCAGGTTTGCTTGTGCGTCTTTGCAAGTTGCAAGCTTGCAGGCTGTTTGTTTCTGGTTGGGAGCAGGTTTGTGGTAAGTTTTAGGCAGGCTTCAGGTTTCAAAGTTTTAACTTGCAGTTTGGTTGTGTTGAGAAGGCAGGCTTATAGGCTTGTGAGTTTGGAGGCAGGCTTGCTGTTTGAGCAGGTTTGCTTGTGTTTGTTGAGCAGGCTGATGCAGTTTTAGCAGGTTTTGGGCTTTAACTGTATGTTTGTGAAAATTGCAGTTTGTATTTACTGCAGGTTTGCCATTTGTTTGTGTTTGCAAGCAGGTTTTAACTTGTTTGGATTTTAGCTTGCAGTTTATGTTACAGGCAGGTTTGCTCGCTTGTTTTGTCTTTTCAGAACAGGTTTTGCAATTTTTGCTCTCTCCCCTCTTGTGCTAGACTGTTAGACTGTTATATCTTTTCTTTTGTTCCTCTTACTGCCTTTTACAGCCTGTCAAAACTGCAAACCCCCACTTCACTCTCTTTCTCTCTCCCTCAAAAGCACTTTTAATTGCTTATTATATTTTTTCTGAAAAGCTGCTGGCCAGAATATGATGAGGGCTAGGACAAGCTCTTGCTTGTAACTTGGTTCATCTCTGCATTGTTGTACTTGTTTCCATATTTCCTGCATTGTGCTTTCTTGGACATCTTTGTGTACTTTTTCCTTTTGCACCTAGTTGACTTGCAACTCAATTTGATATACTTGGTTACTGCATTGTAGTTTAACTAATGCAACTTGGAATTTAGTTTGCTTTGCCTTGTGTGCAGCCTTGTGCCTTTGCATTTTGAATAACTTGTATGCTTGCAATTTTATATACTTTATTTTTCTCTCGGTGAACCGAGAAGAGAAATCTTCTTGTGATTTGCAGAGAGGAAAATGAAACATGATGAACATAGCATTTCTGATTCCGGCCAGTAGACTTTAATGATTATTTTTTTATTTATCTGCTTGAAAATTCTTTTTAGTTAATTACACTGATTTCTTTTTCTCTGTTTTTTGCAGGTAAGTACCATTTGGATAACGGAGGACGCAGTAAAAGTCAAAGACCTTAGGAGATTAGGCTTAGATTCATCTTTTCATTTATTGTAAACAAATTTTATTGTAAATAATGTAAATTGTAAATTCACAATATTCGAATAAAATTTGTAACAATACTTGAAATAAATAAGAGTCTTTATCCAAAAAGAATTTTCTACTGTCAAATATTCCAATCTTTCCTTGTACTGTCTATTTAATTATTTAATACTCTTAAATTAAAATAACTGGAAATGTATCCCAATAACTTTAATCTAGATGAAATAAATAATCAAAAAACTTTGCCGTCTCGCAACCTTGCATTAATCACAATACACCTGGTATTCCAATTAACATATGCGTTGTACAGTTAAACAAATAAGCATTCCATACACCTTTCACTCCACTGATCAAACCAATGCCTCAAAGTTTCAAACAAAAGCCTCAGCTCCAATCCAAGATATTTAGGTTTTGAGAAACAACCAGTAATCTTGAACAAGCGTAAAAATAATGTAACAGTCAACTGAATTACTGTGGATTCAATTTCTTCTGAGAAATAAGAGCGAAAACCCTAATTCCAGATTTGTTGTCAAAGAAAAGTCTGCTTGATCAATTCTTGAGCCAATCTCAACAAAACCAGTGGAAACCCTAATTCTGGATTTACTGTCAAAGAAAAGTCAGTTTGACCGATTCTTGGGCCAATCTCAACAAAATCAGTGGAAACCCTAATTCCGGATTGACTGACAAAGAAATGTCTTTTTTAATCGATTCTTGAGCCAATCTGAAAAATCAGAGAAACCCCCTGAGGTTGTGATTTCTTTTTGAAAAAGGGAGGACAAATTTTGGGGTACAACAGTTGCCCCTGTTCAATCTTCTTGAACCTGAAGAGTTAGATTGGCAGTTTTGTCGTTCGCGACTCGAAGGTAAAAGATGATTGGACACTAGAGTGCCCACAAATTTGCACTCGTCAAAGCATAGTTGAGGGAATGGGCTTAAAGATGCCATTTGGAGATGTGACAGAGTCTTGTCGAAGATGGGCTTAAAGATGCCATTTGGAGATGGTAGAATCTTATCGGAGATGGGCTTAGAGATGCCATCCGAGAATGTATGTTGCAGGTGAGTGGGTGAGTATCAGAAAGGTATCCATGTTTGGAACGTCTCTGAGCTGGGGGTCTGAATAAGCAACAGATTAGCATCTGTGTCGGGAGGCATCCGTAAACTATTTTTTCAAAAATCCTTGAAGTTTTAAATTTACTAAACTTATCCTGCGAAGGGTAAAGTATTAGCTGAAACACAAAGTCATGATGTATGATGCAATGTATGTGTTATATGAATGTAATGAATGCGCATGTAAGCTGATCAGCCGTCTTGCTGAGGAGGATAAATCCTGGATGGCTGGAGATAATAAAATCTTTGACCGCCGTCGGGGAAAATAAATCCCTGACTGCTGCTGGGGATTGAAAATCCTTTGATCATTGAAAATGAGAAGTCCTGGGATCACTGTTGGGGAAATCAGGAGTTTGGGTTGTATGCCAATCTACTGGGGATTCCTGTTTTGAGGAGATCTTCACCGGGGAATATCTGAAAACTCTATGAGGAAATGAGACTGAGAGTCTTCATTCTGCTTGGGGAATTAGAACTCTGTGGGGAATAGCCATACTGTTGTGGAGTGGCTATCCTGTTGGAGAGTAAAAACTCAGGACTTTGGGAAAAGCTTATTCCTGTCTGGAAGGAGTTCAGGTTTAGGTTGTATGCCACTTTAAGAATGAGAATCTTCATTCTGTCGGGAATATCATAAATTCAGATGTTCTACCACTTTGAGAATGAGAATCTTCATTCTGTCAGGAATATCAGGAGGTTGGGTGTATGCCAATCTATTGGGGAAGCGAGAAATGAGAACCTTCATTCAGGCGTTTTGGGTCAGAAGGTTGGGAGTATACCAATCTATTGGGGTTTCAAGGATGAGAATCTTCATTTTGTTAAGGGTCAGGAGGTTGGGAGTATACCAATCTATTAAGGTTTTAAGGATGAGAATCTTCATTCTGTTAAGGGTCATGAGGTTGGGAGTATACCAATCTCTTGAGGTTTTAAGGATGAGAATCTTCATTCTGTTAAGGGTCAGGAGGTTGGGAGTATACCAATCTCTTGAGGTTTTAAGGATGAGAATCTTCATTCTGTTAAGGGTTAGGAGGTTGGGAGTATACCAATCTCTTGAGGTTTTAAGGATGAGAATCTTCATTCTTGAGAGAAACAGATTTTTAGGAGCTTCAGTTGTCCGTTATTCTGTTGGTGGCTGTAACTTCCAACAGGGGATGAAGGAATCTTCGATGACTGTAACTTCCAACAGGTGATGAAGGAGTTTTTGATAACGACCATAAATTCATACAGGTGATGAAGGAGATTTTGATGACGACCGTAACTTCCAGTAGGTGATGAAGGAAATTTTTAACGACCGTGAATTCCAACAGGTGATGAAGGAATTTTTGATGACGACCGTAACTTCCAGCAGGTGATGAAGGAAATCTTTAACGACCGTGAATTCCAACAGGTGATGAAGGAATTTTTGATGACGACCGTAACTTCCAGCAGGCGATGAAGGAAATTTTTAACGACCGTGAATTCCAACAGGTGATGAAGGAATTTTTGATGACGACCGTAACTTCCAGCAGGTGATGAAGGAAATTTTTAACGACCGTGAATTCCAACAGGTCATGAAGGAATTTTTGATGACGACCGTAACTTCCAGCAGGTGATGAAGGAAATTTTTAACGATCGTGAATTCCAACAAGTGATGAAGGAATTTTTGATGACGACCGTAACTTCCAGCAGGTGATGAAGGAAATTTTTAACGACCGTGAATTCCAACAGGTCATGAAGGAAATTTTTAACGACCGTGAATTCCAACAGGTCATGAAGGAATTTTTGATGACGACCGTAACTTCCAGCAGGTGATGAAGGAAATTTTTAACGACCGTGAATTCCAACAGGTGATGAAGGAATTTTTGAACGACCGTGAATTCCAACAGGTGATGAAGGAATTTTGGACGACCGTGAATTCCAACAGGTGATGAAGGGATTTTGATGACGACCGTGACTTCCAACAGGTGATGAAGGAAATTTTTAACAACCGATCAATTTGAAATGTAATTTTGTTTTGGAGAATAAATCTTTGACAAATGTTGGGGAAATAAACCCATGATTGCTGGTCTGCTAGAGAGGTGATGAACTTCTCGAGGACGCTTGAATTACTTTTCAGAAAGATTTCGGAGAGATTCGTCACTGCCCCTAGTATCAGATGTTTGTGGCACTGCCAGGAAACTTGGATTGTTCGTAACCCTTTGATGAGCTTGACGTTTAAATGCCCCAAGTGATGGTGAGGGAGACTTGCCCCAGGTTATCCTGCAATTGAGAGATTTCTTGAAATCTTGACTGGACTGCCCCAGGTTTAATAGACTTTGAAAGATTTGTTGAGATCTTGACTGGACTGCCCCAAATTTAGTGGACTTTGAAAGATTTGTTGAAATCTTGACTGGACTGCCCCAGATTTGCTGGACAATACCAAACCAAGTCCCCTTCTTGTTGATAGGAGAATTTTGTAACGGAAGTGTCGTCCCACTTGAAGTGATTTTATTCATTGAGAGAGCCTTCGTTCCTCCGAACATTCACTATTGTGAATTTCTTCGCTGTCGAACAAATAAACATGTGTAAACAACGATATTCAAATAATGCAAAGTTTATGCTTGTCTCGAAGTTTTGAAAAATGAGTTTTTTAGCAGAAAACTTTTTATAAGACAAATTCAACACATGATTTAGGGCAAAGCATTACAGGAGTCAGGATACCTTTTGTAACAGTATGCTTTCGAAATAACCCATGCTTCAATTAGGACTTTTGAAGGGTTGTAACGTGGCTTGGTTCACGGTTTAAGAAACAAAGGATAAAGGCTCAAAGTAAATTTGTACCCACCCGCTCTTCATGATGTTTTCGATCCTAAACTCAGTTAATTGTGCGTCGAACTCTATTCGAGTTTGGAACGACGTTTTGGTGATGGTTCACACCAGTTGAATTTATTGGAAGGAAGTCATCATTTTTTTGCAACATTTTTCATGTTGTTGAGGATTTGTAATGACCTCTTTCTTTTTTATTTGTTATCCCTAGTTTTTTCCTGACTGTTCCTGTTTTCGAGATTACAGTCAGCGGGATGCCCCAGCTTTCTTAAGCCTCCTTCATAGGTTTTGGCTCAGTGGACTTTTTCTCTTTTGAGAGATAATGACTGCCTATGAGATAAGGAACCATCATTGTCTTTTTGTTCCAAAGGAATGTTTTTGATGTCATTCGTTGTATTACGAACTGAGAGTTTGCGACTTCAATGCACATCTTTTGAATTAACTGAGAGACTACCCTGCCCCGGGTTTAATCAAAGGTTTCAATTTGTGTTTAAAACAAAAACTTCTACTTCTTTGGCTTGAAGGGGTTGACTAGGGATTATCTTCCTTATAACTCCAGTGTTTAGGATTTGAAAGAAACACATGTACATCGTCAGCAAGGTCTGTCCAAAAGCATACTATATGAGATTATGGTATTGTTTCGTCATCCTCCCTCTAAAGGCTTGTAGCTTTTTTGCAAGAGTTAAATGTCATAAAGAAAGTAGAAAGCATAATTCAAGAATAGTGAAAACAAATGGATGAATTCAAGACAAACATATGCAATGCATTAATGAAACAGAGTTTGACATCAACAGATAATTGTTTGAATAACAAAAGAAATTACAACTTGAAAATTCAAATGAAACAAAAGTCTCTTAGTTCGAACTTGTCATTTCAGGTGGAGAACCCTCAGCGGAAGATTTTCATCTCGCCATCCGGCATGAATTTTAGCACTCCATTGTCAATCAAGTCTTGAATTTTGTTTTCCAAAGCCCAACAGTCCTCGGTATAATGTCCAGGACTATAGGAGTGGTATACACAAAATGCGTCGGGGTGATAGTTAGGAGCAGAGGTATTGGGCTTCCGAATAGGATCCTTCAAAGCAGTCAGATTGACCTCCAACAAGCGTTCCAGTATTAGAGATGATGGTATGTCAGTCTCAGTGAAATGTCTTCCAGATGTATTTTGCTTTTGTCGATTACCCCGTTGACGCTGGCAAGGTTGTTGTTGGGTTTGTGACCCTGAAGCAAGTTGAGGAGCTTTTCCATTGTCTTCTTGTCTCAAAGGAGGTTGAATGATGACTTGATCTTTAACCCTAGTTGTTTTCCCCACTTGTTTATCTTGAAGCAGTTTGTTGACGAGGACCCTGAGCTCCTCTTGCCTTTGAGCCAGGTCTTGAATGAGAGCCATCTGGCCCACCAGTTGTCCCATCATCTGGATCTTCATTGTTGCCAGCTCAATCTGTAGTTCTTCCAACTGATCATTCCTGACGCCGCCTGAATTCCCCAGGACCATGCCCCTTGTGAGGAGAGCTTTCACTTCTTCTTGCCCCTGGGACAGGTTCAAGAACAAATCTTGAAGTTGAGCGTTTTGAGCTTGGATATCTTCGACGGTCCTTTCTAGAGCCATCTCTACTGAAATAAACAGTAGGAGAATAAGGAAACCTGAAAGGGAAAACTTGTTATGATATAATGCATGATATGTGGATGTATGTTTTCAAGAATCTCTCGGGGTAAACACAAGAAAATGTTAGAGGTTGAACTTCGATCAACATCTTTGATTGGAGAACTTTGTATCGGTGGATGTCTTTCCACGAGAATCAAGCTCACCATGTCGAGTGGGTCATAGCCCCCGATTCAAGTTGTTGCACTTGATCTTTGACGGCGTTTGTTTAGAGGAAAATCCTCTTGCCCTTTGGTAGATGTCTGGTTCAATATGACCCTGCATCAAAGACCCTCGAGATCCTCGAAATGGTTATTGGAAATGCTATGGTATGATGTTATGATGTTATGTATGAAAAAGTAAGCAAGTGTATATATAGATAGTCACATTCACACAAAGCAGACAAGTCCTTAGGTTTAGGCTTGCATGGGGTTTATAGGTAAGTACCCTCTTGAAGTTAATTGGCTCAACCTGCCCTAAAATAGAAACCGGGTTCTAAGGAGCTCAATATCACTGGATTATTTTCTATGTTCATTGTTTTGGTTTAGCCACTTAACTGGCGACCAAAATATTCCAAGAAAATAATCCTCAATTAGTGTAGTATCGAGTATCTACGAACTTCAGACTGCACCAAAGTCGGTCATCTCACTACCCCTAAAAAGGCCAAGATGGTCAAGTAAGGTTCTAAGAGTTCGTTAGTGCTTCATGACATCACTCAGCGGCCCCGTATTCTCTTTGATTAACTCAAAGGCTACCGGTACCCACAAATATGTCACACTAACGTAGCTACTGCTTCAACCATGTCGGTATACCCCACACAGTTCCCTCACAATTTATTTCTACTTACCTATAAGGTGCCCCCAAATCTGGGTGTAGGATTCAAAACAAACCCAAACAAGGAACCCAAAAAGTAAAGCAGTCAAGGCAATCAAGGTAAGCATGTAATTGTGATCTAAAACCCTAAGGTAACCCCACTTTTAGAAACTTCTCCAGCAGAGTCGCCAGTTCTGTGATACAGTGGGAGAACTAACTTGAGGTTTTGCGTTTGTATTCGCACTTGTTCGGTTTAGCAAGAGTCGCCACCGACTTTTTATTTTATCCAAAGGAAAGGTCAAAAAGCACAGGAAAGACCTTTGAGATGTTTTCTTGGGTTCGGGGGGTAGATTATGAAAAGGGAAGGTGCTAGCACCCTTTTCATCCATGGTTATCCATGGGCTCTTAGTTACTTGTTTTAGATCACCTGCCTTTGCTTTTTAATTGTTTGAAATGGTGCTTTGTGTGTGTGGTTTTGAAAATGTTTTGAAAATGATGCCTTGTCTAGGAAACCTTTGTAATGATTCTTGTTTGAATATATACAAAGGTGTGCGTCTTTTTGAAAAGATATTTCAATGTTTTGAAATTGTATTGTGAAGTGTGTTTGAAAATGGCAAGGATGTTTTGTAAGATTTTTGATCAAGTAACTAAGAGTTGTCTACCATATTTTACTCAAAGATCTTTCTCATGTTTTTAACCCTTTTTAACAGTGTTGTTTCATCATTGTGTTTGATGAACAACCTTGTGTTAGGATGTTAAATGGGAGAGGCGCGGGTCATCGTATACAATCATTGAAGGCAACTTGTGAGATGCTCTAGCAATTTTGTCAGGGACGAGATCATTTTATCGAAAGCAACATCGAGGGTCATCGAGGGACTACGATCTTTGTTTATCGAAGGGGCATTTGCTAGAGTGTCTCATACTCGAGGGACATGATTACATTTTCCGAGGCTACAAGCGAGGTTACCCTAGAGGTGCAAGTGTGAATTGTGTATTAATTTTCATGCATTTATCTTGTATTAGGTCATCTAGCGATTGATTTTGAATCTTCGCATACAAACCCTAATTACTATACAGTATATCGAAAGCGATAAATTGCAGGAATTTAAAGTCTAAGTTATTACAAATAAGTATCTGGGGATGGGGGTACAAATGTTTATAAATGGGGATGAGTCTTATCAGAATAATAATGTCCAAGTATTTTGTTACAACCAAATTGAACTGTCGCATTTTCAATGTAAAATTATAACAAATTAAGGAAAATCGGTAAATTATGAGATGCATGTATTTATTCACAAATAAACAAACAAAGATTTAACCTAATAAAGACTTAAATATTATTATTATTTTTATTGTGTTTTATGTTTTTTAGGAACTTATATAAAAAGATTAGTTAAACATAGTATTATTTGTATTTAATTAAATATACAAATATTAAAGAAATTATATCAAAACAAACTTTAATCTATTATTTCTCTTCATTATTAACAAAACAAAATTTTTTAGAATAGAAATAAAAAATAAAAGTATTGTTTTTTAAAGAAAATAAATTAATTAGTAAAGAAAAGAAAGAATATTAGTTTAAAAAATGAAAAGGGAAAGATGATGGGCCTATGAGTTATGGCCCAAAAAGAATGAAGAAGAACAAATTAATAGGAGGAAGAAAGGGAAAAGGAGGGGGGTGGGTGTATTAGTAAGGATGAAGTGGGCCTTAGGCGCTTGTTTAGGGCTAAGGCCGAAGTGGATGTTTGAACAAGTTTGTTAGGGTTGAGGATGAGTGTACTCAGAATTAGGGTTTTCAGTTTAGCACACAGCGGTGCCTCCTCTCATCTTCTTCGTCTCTCTTCCTCGTTTCTCAGGTGAAGCTTCGATTATTCCTCCAACCTTCCAGCCGCCAGAGCGCCACCTTCATCCATCTCCTCTCCACGACGGTACGAGGCGGTCGTTTGAAAGGTATGTTTTGTTCTAAACGCGTTTTAGGGTTTCTTCACAGTTTTACATGTTTGATTCTCTTGGACGTTTATGTTATTGCTTTATCTTTTAATCCATGGTGATTGCGTCTAAGATGCAGATATGTTTTGGAAGAAAGATAATACCTTTGGTGATGGGCTTCTGGAAAAGGGATGGAAGGAGAGGGCTTGGAACGGCGGTGCTCTTGGTGGCCGGAGGTGGAGAAGATGACGACAACAGTCGCTAACTCGATTTTCCGGTATCTCTGTACTTCCTTTTGAATGTTTGATGATGTGTTTGTTTCTGAAAACCTATATTGTTTGAACTTTCATTGATGTTTGATGATGATTTCTTTTCCGAAAACCCTATGTTGTTTGAACTTTCATTGATGTTTGATGATGATTTCGTTTCTGAAAGCCCTATGTTATTTTTGCTTCCAAGATTCTTCCTCTTTCTCTTTGCTGAATATCGTTGATGATGATGAAATCTTATTTCTGAGTCGTGTTACTTCTTTGGGTGTTTGAATATTGATGATGAAATGGTTCTGAGATTTGCTTGCTTCTAAACTCTTCCTCTGTTTTGGCTACTGAGGTTAATGATGAAGCAGTTCTGAAACCATTTTCAATTGCTTCTAAACTCTTCCTCTTTGTGCACCCTGATTATTTGATGTTGATGTTATTCTGAGATTATTTGTTGTTGATTTGGTTTTGCAATATAGTCTTATTGATTGGTGAACCAATTTGTTTGGTTTGCTTTGATAACAAGTTGGTGGTGTTGAGGGGAAATTTTTGCAGGTTGGTAAGCTGAGCAAGCAGGTTTTGTAACTTTTTTTAAGTTTTGGAAAGGCATGCTTCAGGTTTGCTTGTGAGTCTTTGCAAGTTGCAAGCTTGCAGGCTGTTTATTTTTGGTTGGGAGCAGGTTTATGGTAAGTTTTAGGCAGGCTTCGGGTTTCAAAGTTTTAGCTTGTAGTTTTGTTGTGTTGAGAAGGCAGGCTTATAGGCTTGTGAGTTTGGAGACAGGCTTGCTGTTTGAGCAGGTTTGCTTGTGTTTGTTGAGCAGGCTGATGCAGTTTTAGCAGGTTTTGGGCTTTAACTGTATGTTTGTGAAAATTGCAGTTTGTAATTACTACAGGTTTGCCATTTGTTTGTGTTTGCAAGCAAGTTTTAACTTGTTTGGATTTTATTTTTCAGTTTATGTTACAGGCAGGTTTTCTCGCTTGTTTTGTGTTTTCAGAACAGGTTTTTCAATTTTTGCTCTCTCCCCTCTTGTGCTGGACTGTTAGACTGTTATATCTTTTCTTTTTTTCCTCTTACTACCTTTTACAGCCTGTCAAAACTGAAAACCCCCACTTCACTCTCTTTCTCTCTCCCTCAAAAGCACTTTTAATTGCTTATTATATTTTTTCTGAAAAGCTGCTGGCCAGAATATGATGAGGGCTAGGACAAGCTCTTGCTTGTAACTTGGTTCATCTCTGCATTGTTGTACTTGTTTCCATATTTCCTGCATTGTACTTTCTTGGACATCTTTGTGTACTTTTGCCTTTTGCACCTAGTTGACTTGCAACTAAGTTTGACATACTTGGTTACTACATTGTAGTTTAACTAATGCAACTTGGAATTTAGTTTTCTCTGCCTTGTGTGCAGCCTCGTGCCTTTGCATTTTGAATAACTTGTATGCTTGCAATTTTATATATTTTATTTTTCTCTCTGTGAACCGAGAAGAGAAATCTTCTTGTGATTTGCAGAGAGGAAAATGAAACATGATGAACATAGCATTTCTGATTCCGGCCAGTAGACTTTAATGATGATTTTTTTATTTATCTGCTTGAAAATTCTTTTCAGTTAATTACACTGATTTCTTTTTCTCTGTCTTTTGCAGGTAAGTACCAGTTGGAAAACGTAGGACGCAGTAAAAGTCAAAGACCTTAGGAGATTAGACTTAGATTCATCTTTTCATTTATTGTAAACAAATTTTATTGTAAATAATGTAAATTGTAAATTCACAAAATTCGAATAAAATTTGTAACAATACTTGAAATAAATAAGAGTCTTTATCCAAAAAGAATTTTCTATTGTCAAATGTTCCAATCTTTCCTTGTACTGTCTATTTAATTATTTAAGACTCTTAAATTAAAATAACTGGAAATGTATCCCAATAACTTTAATCTAGATGAAATAAATAATCAACAAACTTTGTCGTCTCGCAACCTTGCATTAATCACAATACGCCTGGTATTCAAATTAACATATGCGTTGTACAATTAAACAAACAAGCATTCCATACACCTTTCACTCCACTGATCAAACCAATGCCTCAAAGTTTTAAACAAATGCCTCAGCTCCTATCCCAGATATTTAGGTTTTGAGAAACAACCAGTAATCTTGAACAAGCGTAAAAATAATGTAACAGTCAACTGAATTACTGTGGATTCAATTTCTTCTGAGAAATACGAGCGAAAACCCTAATTCCAGATTTCTTGTCAAAGAAAAGTCTGCTTGATCAATTCCTGAGCCAATCTCAACAAAACCAGTGGAAACCCTAATTCTGGATTTACTGTCAAAGAAAAGTCAGTTTGACCGATTCTTGGGCCAATCTCAACAAAATCAGTGGAAACCCTAATTCCGGATTGACTGACAAAGAAAAGTCTTTTTTAATCGATTCTTGGGCCAATCTAAAAAATCAGAGAAACCCGCTGAGGTTGTGATTTCTTTGTGAAAAAGGGAGGGAAAATTTTGGGGTACAACACAAGGGATTGACGTCAAAAGGATATGGGCATGGGGAGGAGACCGAGATAATGAGGATGAAGACCTCGCTGGGGATTTATCCCAAAGTATTAGAAAATTCACTAGGGGCAACAGAAACAGAAATGGCTTATGTTCCGATGCATGTTTGAATTCTTTCTATATAGCGCAATGCTCCATATGATGGAAATGCTACGCGTTTGGGTAGATGCAATGTAATGATGCATGTTTAAAAGTTCCACTGGGGAGTAGCCAATTGAGAAGCCAATAACCAAGAAATCAGAATCTGACATGACTTGCAAAAATAAAATGCAAAATCCAAAGGTGAGGAGAAAATACGGGAAACCGCTAGAGAGGGAACCCCGGAGAGCCGAAGCTTCGCGGGGAATAATAGCCGAGCAAACAGTAGAAAACTGTCCACAAACATTGAGAGGAGTTGTAAAGATAAATTTCAAACTCCTAGAGAAGATCAGATCGACACTGTAACTTTTGGAGAAGATTAGACATTGAGGGAGAAGATCAGGGCAAAACTGTAATCTATGGAAAAGACAGCGCGTGGCCGTGTTGAGAATGACACCAAGATAACAAACCCGACGTGAAGGGTGAAAACCCTTGTTGGGGGAAACAAAGCTCTGCTGAGGAGAAAAGACTTCACCGGGAAGACAGAACTGTGCTGAAGATTTTTGTTGGAGAGAGATTTCTTTTGGAATGCAACTAATGGATGGATCGTGCAGATAGTTACACAGTATCGACCCCACTGGGGATAAGGAAAGATCTTATCATAAGGATTCCCCAGTCAACAGACCGGCTGGGAAATGATATGTCATGGCGAGGGATCTCCGTTGGCAACTCCGTTAGAGGGTTGAAACTTCTCCAGAATGTGAGCTCCTATTTAAACAAAACTCCACTGGGGATGCAACATATTCGAAATTGAAGTCTCAGAATGAAGCCTTTGAAAGAAGATTCCTGGGGCAATAAAACTTTGCTGCGGAAACGAAACTTCACTGGGGATAGGTAAAGTCTTATTAATACATGGGCTCTGTCTAGCAGAAGAAATCCAAACATTATATCCCTGACAATCATTAAGCTCTTTACAGGTATTCAATGTGTAAACTCTTTTTGATGTCAAGCAACTGTTCTGCATGCATAAAGATGTTTATTTTGGGAATGACATACCTGATGCGATGATTATTTAAGCCTTGAAGTTGAAAACCTTAACAAAGTGTCGCATCTCTGTTGTGGATGAATCACTGGCTAGAGTGCAAAAAATTTCTTCCCCTTCTCTTTTTTTCAAAAAAACGAGTCAAGATGCGAGTGGTAAGATACCAACATGGATATGCAACACATATTTTGGAGTTTAGGAAAAGTTATCCTGTTGCAGTATGCTTTCGAGTTAAACCCTTGTTTTAGTTAGGACTTTTAAAGGTTGTAAGGTGGCCTGGTTCAAGGTTTTTTTTAGAAAAAGTTTTTCAAGGCTCAAGGTATTTGGTGCCCACCCCCTTCGTGATGTTCTCCTGTCTTAAGTTCAGCTGACTTATCACAAGCATTCATCTTTCAAAAGGATTTATAAAGGTTGAGTGATCACGACAAATTCTCCAAGATGAGTGTCGCTTAACTTTTGCTGCTTTTGTTTTTTTGATATTATTGTTCCTCTTATTTTGATGAAAATTTCATTGAATAATCTTTTTTTCTCGGCCTTTTAGGCTCTTCTTTTCCATAACTTTTTCCTGGACAAAATCTTTTGAATTTCAATTTTGGGGGTCCAGTGGGATGCCCTAACTTTTGCCTAAGCGACTTGTTTTCAAGTTTCAACTTAGCGGGGCTTTTTGTTTATTTCTTATTCATACTTTCCACTTTCGAACAAGTCAATGTGACTTTAGGTTTTTGGACCTTTTCTTTCTTTTTCTCTTTTTTTTAAAACAAATGCCTCATTCCTTGGTCGGTGAGGGATAACCATTATTGTATTGATTCGATCTCGACCTCAGGACTTTGTGAGCAAATGAAGATCGTCGTTTTGACATTTTTCCTGATGTCATGATGTGAAACATAAAATGTGGTGATCCTCAGATGGGACATTCTTTCTGAAATTTGAATGCTTGGTCAAATCAACTGAACACCTACCCTGCCCCTGGTAAAAAAAGTGTTTTTTTCTGAACAAAAAAGAAACTCCTACTTCGAAGGCTTAGAGGGGTTAGCGAGGGTCTAACTCCCTTATATCTCTGGTGTTTGGGGATTGAAACAATGCATGTACATCGTCAACGAGGTTCTACTTAAAAGCATACCACTACAGTCATCGTTTTTAGCTAAACTCCTTCCTCCAAACTCTTGGCTAGGAAAAAGAATTGGCACAGTTGGTATCAAAATGCTCGAAAAAACGATTAAAGAGTGATACTGGATAGATTAAGTAAAATGAAACAATTTTTCTCAAGGCAAAAAATATTCAATGCATCAAGACTGACATTCGGCTATAAACAAAATCCTATATGCAGACAATGCTAAAACAATCAATCAAGATGACACATGCATGTGCGGCAAAGAAACGTAATGAAAGCCATTATGGGGAAGAAATGTCTCCAACTAGGTTTTCCGATCTTGCCGACCTGTCGTAATCTTGACATTACCCTGACCCATGACCTTCACCAACAACACGGAGCTGTGAAACAAAATGGCAAGGCATCCGCCAATAGAGTGAAAGAGAAATCCATCAAACACAGAACCAAAGATTCCCCTAGCACAGTAGTAGTTGTGTTTGTTATCCGTATTTCAAGCGATCAGCTAACCATGACTTAGATTACCATTTCTGTGTAAGGCTCACGAAGTTTATATGCACATGCTTATAAAAAATATTGGACGTTTTTGCAAACAAAATAGTAAAAAGGGAAGAAAATAAACGTATACATATACTTGAAAGAAGATATTCTATTGATTTTGAGAAAACAGCCTATGAAAAAGGCATTTACATTTGGAATCAAGTAATTACAAAATCAAAAACAAACAAGTGTTTACAAATGGCAATGTAAATGTGAATATCCATCAAGTCCCGACTCTGCTATGATTCTTATGACTCTGACGCTTTCATCTTCCTGCTTTCAGACAGATCATTCTTGGATTTGCTTCGAGCTTATGCCAAGTGACGGAATGAAGGAAAGAAACAAAGGAACCCATGTTGAGCGTAGTCATTTGCTTCAAGTCCCTAAATTTTGCCTGAATCGCCCTTTCGGGTTTTCGATTCACCAGGACGCCCTCTTTTTGCCTAAACCGCCCTTTCGGGTTTTCAGTTTAGAGGGTTCTTTTTATTTTTTATGCAAAGTATTTTTTAACTATGTCAGCATTCATAGGGAGAGGGAAGTACTTTCCATTCATAGTCGTGAGCATCATCGCTCCTCCAGAGAAAACTTTTCCGACCACGAAAGGTCCTTCATAAGTCGGGACCCACTTGCCCCTGGGATCTCCCTGGGGGAGAATTATCCTTTTTAGCACAAGGTCACCTGGCTTGTAACACCGAGGACGTACTCTCCTATCAAAAGCTTTCCTCATCCTTTGCTGATATACCTGACCATGGCATACAGCCGTCAAACTTTTCTCGTCAATAAGTTCCAACTGATCCAGCCGATTCTGTACCCATTCACTTTCATCTAGCTCAACATCTCTCATGATCCTAAGAGAAGGATTCTCGACTTCTACCGGCAATACTGCTTCCATGCCGTAAACCAATGAAAATGGGGTTGCCCCAGTCAAAGTACGCACAGTGGTGCGATAACCATGCAACGCAAAAGGCATCATCTCATGCCAATCTTTATAGGTTACCACCATCTTCGGCATGATTTTCTTGATATTCTTATTGGCCGCTTCGACAGCACCGTTTATCTTTGGTCGGTATGGGGAAGAGTTATGATGCTTGATTTTGAAGGACTCACAAAGCTCCTTCATCATTTTGTTGTTCAAATTAGACCCATTATCGGTAATGATCTTTTCAGGCACTCCGTAGCGACATATAATATTGTACTTAATGAACCGAGTTACCACCTGCTTGGTGACATTGGCATAGGATGCAGCTTCGACCCATTTTGTAAAATAATCGATGGCAACCAGAATGAAACGGTGCCCGTTAGATGTAGTTGGTTCAATTTTTCCGATCATATCAATTCCCCACATCGCAAACGGCCAAGGGGAAGTCAAGACATTTAGAGGTACTAGAGGCACATGTATTTTATCAGCATAGACTTGACATTTGTGGCAAACCCGTGCATGATTGTAACAGTCAGTCTCCATGGTGGACCAATAATAACCTGCTCGCAAAATATTTTTGGCCATGGTATGCCCATTGGAATGGGTCCCAAAATCACCTTCATGTATCTCCTCAATGATTCTAGCTGCTTCTCTCTTGTCAACACATCTGAGCAGTAAACTGTCATGAAGCCTTCTATACAACACACTGCCACTGAGAAAGAACTTAGCTGAAAATCTTCTCAAGAACTTCTTATCTGTGATGGATGCCTCTTCAGGGTACTCTTGTGTTTCAAGATATCGTTTAACATCATAAAACCAAGGATTACCATCTGATTCCAAACTAGCCTAAAAATAGAAAGCTGGCTCACTCAAACTTATGATGGTAATGGAATGCGCCTCATTATCCCACTTAACCTTGAACATGGAGGACAAAGTTGCCAGTGCATCAGCTAGATTGTTTTCTTCTCCGGGAATGTGTTCAAACGTGATCTCTTCGAAGTACGGAATTAACTTCATAACATGCTCACGATAGGGAATTAGGTTCTGATGGCGAGTCTCCCAATCTCCATTAATCTGGATGATAACAAGATTGGAATCCCCGTAAACTTTCAAAAATTTGATGCGCAGGTCGATCGCCGCTTCAATGCCATAAATGCAAGCCTCATATTCAGCCATGTTGTTAGTGCAATCGAAACAAATACGAGCCGTGAAAGGAATGTGGTATCACTCAGGAGAAGCGATAATAGCTCTGACGCCGTTGCCCATGGAATTGGAGGCACCATCAAAAACAAGCGTCCAACGTGATCCCGGCTCGGGTCCTTCGTCTGGGTCTGGCATATTACAATCCCGAATATACACAATTTCCTCATCTGGAAAATCAAACTTCATCGGTTCATAATCATTCATGGGCTGATGAGCGAGATGATCGGCCAGTACACTACCCTTAATTGCTTTTTGAGTAGTATATTGGATATCATATTCGGTGAGTATCATCTGCCAACGGGCTACCCTGCCTGTAAGAGCTGGCTTCTCAAAAATATACTTGATTGGATCCATTTTGGATATCAAGTAGGTGGTGTGAGTTAACATGTATTGCCTTAAACGTTTGGCGGCCCAGGCAAGCACACAACAAGTCTTTTCCAACAATGAGTACCTCAACTCGCATTCCGTAAACTTCTTACTCAAGTAGTAAATAGCCTGCTCCTTCTTCCATGTCTCGTCGTGCTGACCGAGGACACAACCCATTGAGCTCTCTAACACAGTTAGATACATGATTAGTGGCCTTCCTTCCACTGGCCGCATGTGTATCGGAGGTTCCTGCAAATACTCCTTTATTTTTTCAAAGGCCTTCTGATAATCCTCATTCCATTTCTATGTCTGGCTTTTCTTCAACAACTTGAACAAAGGTTCACAGGTGGTTGTGAGATGAGAAATGTAGTTTAACCTTCCCAAGAAACCACGTACTTCCTTCTCTGTCCTTGGTTCAGCCATTTCCTGTATCGCTTTTACCTTCGCCGGGTCCACCTCGATACCTTTTTCACTTACAATAAAACCCAACAGCTTGCCGGACCTCACCCCGAAGGTGCACTTATTCGGATTCAACCTTAGCAAGAACTGCCTCAGTCTCTCGAACAATTTCTTCAGATGAACAAGATGTTCCTCTTCCGTGTCAGACTTAGCAATCATATTGTCCATATATACCTCAATCTCTTTGTGAATCAAATAATGAAATAGAGTGACCATGGCGCGCTGATATGTTGCCCCGACATTTTTCAAACCAAATGGCATCACTTTATAACAGAAAGTTCCCCAAGGCGTGATAAATGTTGTCTTCTCCATATCCTTCGGAGCCAACTTAATTTGATTGTAACCCGAAAAACCATCCATGAATGGAAACACTTTGGAATAAGCAGTATTATCGACCAACATGTCAATATGTGGAAGAGGGAAATCATCTTTAGGGCTGGCCCTGTTCAAACCCCTATAATCCACGCACATCCTGACCTTACCATCCTTCTTGGGCACAGGCATAATATTTGCAATCCATGGCGGATAATTGATAAATTTTAAGAAATTTGCGTCCAACTGCTTCTAGACCTTCTCTTTGATCTTCTTGGACATCTCAGGATGAGTTCTTCGGAGCTTTTGCTTGACAGGGGAACAACCTTCTTTGAGCGGTAATCGATGCACCACTATGTCTGTATCCAACCCAGGTATATCTTCATAATACCAAGCGAAGATATCAGAATACTCACGGAGTAGCTCAATCAATCTGACCTTTATACTTTCTTCGAGATCTGCCCCTATCTTGACTTCTCTTCTTACCTCTTTTGTGCCAATATTCACCACTTCAATCGGATCCTGATTCGGTTGGATAACCTTCTCCTCTTGTTTTAACAATCTTGCTAATTCCTCAGGAAGATCACAATCCTCATATGCTTCTTCTTCAACTTGATAAATAGGAGTATCAAAGTCATAATGAGCCATATCAGAGTCGTTATCAATATGATTGGTAGTGGAAGTGCATCTGCATGAATGACATTTTTGGCGTTTTTTAGTGATTGTGTGTGAAAAGAGAAACATTGCCATTTAAATAAAAAAGAAATGAAGCAAAATTTTGAATGAAAAAACGTCCTTTATTTCATGATAAACTTTTGAAAAATAAACATGGTGGCCTTACACAAATGATCCACTACGCCTTGGGCAGAGCGTAGGAATTATGATATGATAATAAAAGAAAACAAGAAAATTACTCCTCAGCGCTTGAAACTTGGATAACATCCAAAGAAGTCCAATTGTTGAGTGTATGGCCTGGAATACTCGGACGAATCCAATCTTCGATATTGTAGCCATCAGCCCTGTCGTTGCCAACTGCATTGACGTGTCCTTCTTGAGTAGCACAAGGACGGGAAAACTTCACAGGAGTAGATAAACTAGATGCTCTGGGAGTTAAACTCTGTTGACCTGCATTAAAACCAAGACTAAATTTGTCAAATTTTGGGGTAACGTCCAGCACCTGACCCCAACCTTCAGGGTTACCGTTTTCCACCATAGCTCTCGTATCCTTGAGAGAAGACATAACAATTTCTGGTTTCCTTTTCTGCTCTGGAGGAGGAAAATTGACAGCATGGACTGTCTCAAACGCCTGAAACGGAGTTTCATGTATCTCGCCTTCAACTTCAACATAGCGGAATGATGTCAAATGACTCACGATATACTCTTCCCCTCCGCACACAGTTATCACCTTTCCCTCAGCAGGATACTTGAGTTTCTGATGAAGAGTAGAAGTGACTGCCCCTGCTTTATGAATCCACAGTCTCTCCAACAAACAACAATACGCTGGCTGTATATCCATCATGAAGAATGTAGCCGTGAAGGTGCACGGACCAACCTTGATTGGTAACTCCACCTCCCCAAACACTGACCTTCGAGACCCATCAAACGCCTTCACCATCAAATCACTAGGGCGGAGCTCCAGTCCAGAATAATCAATCTTCATCAATGCTGACTTAGGCAATACATTCAAAGACGACCCTGTATCCACCAAAACCCGGGATAAAGTTATGCCTCTGCACTCCATTGAAATATGCAACGCTTTGTTATGGTCTCGCCCTTCCGGAGGAAGATCAAAATCGGTGAAGCCCAAACCGTTCCTGGCAGAAATGTTAGCATAAACATTCTCAAACTGATTGACTGTTATCTCATGCGACACGAACGCATTCTTTAACAACTTCATTAAAGCATTTATGCGAGGTTATGAATAAATCAACAGAGACAAGATAGACATCTTAGGAGGAGTATGGCTTAGATGATCAATTGTGCTATAATCACTCTTTCTGATAATTCTCATTAACTCTTCAATCTCATCGGGAACCGAAGAAGCTTCTGACATTGGAATTGTTTGAGTCACTTTGGCTGGCGTAACCCTTGGATTACCAATTATCACCTACTGTTTTCCTTTCTCTTTTGCAGAAGCATCTGCCGCATCTTGCACATTGGAAGGACCAAATACTCTCCCGCTTCTAGTCATTCGACCCGCACCAGAAAAATTATGAACTTCCTCTTCATTATCTTCAACACGTTCTTCCTCAGACAAACGAGTACTTACCTCCTGCTTTACCTCATGGTAATAAACATCAGCACCGTAATGCCATGGGATGGACTTCTCACTGGTATACGGCATGGGACCAGGTACTGTAATCATCAAAGGAGGTGCCCTAGATGGGGTAGTAATGCGCATAGGGGTGTAAGGAATAGATACCACGGCAACATCTTCTTTGGTAACCTTACGGTAGTTCGGTTTTCTATCAAATTGTAGGGAACCCTCCTTTATCAACAACTGGATACCTTCTTTTAAATCATCACAGCCCTTTGGTTGCTCTCTACACTTGGCACACTCTGAAGTACAACCCGAGAAAATAGAATTGTCAAGCAAATACCTCTTAACATACCGCAACAGAGTAGTTACTTGTTCCACATTCACGATTAAATTCAACACTTCACCATTATCATTAATCATATTAACAACACCCCCTCCATGCCTAGGCATTGGGTTCTGAGTAACATTCGGACCAGTCACTGGAGTAAACTCAATTGCCTTAGCATCCAACAAGTCTTGTATTTTGCACTTCAACGCAAAGCAATTGTCAGTAGAATGACCAACTCCGCCTGAATGGAATTCACATCTTACGTTAGCATCATAGTTAGGAGGAAGTCTTGGGGGGTGGTGGTGGCATATTTCTCAAATCGATCAACTTCAAATCAAGCAAATGGTGGAGCGCTTCAGTAAGAGATACTGGCAAGGGATCAAATTTTCTCGGTTGTCTCTGCTATTGATTGTTATACTGATGGGGAGCATCATGTTGTATTTGTTGTTGAGGCACTGTATTCAGTCTCTGCTGCGGAGGAGAATTGACAGGAATAGAAACAACATTGATTTGTTGGTGCTGACGATCCTCTCTTCTTCCTCTATGAGAGTAAACCGCACTTGCGTCGCCTTCCCTTTTCTTAGGGTAAGTGTTGAATGGTTTCTTACTGCCCCCTGATGAGCCACTAGAACCTCCAATCTAAATTTTCCCCAATTTCAAACCTACTTCAATTCTTTCACCACCCATTACCAAGTCTGCAAATCCTGCCGAAGTACTTCCTATCATGTGTTCATAGAATGACCCTTGCAGGGTACTCATAAACATATCAATGAGTTCTCTCTCCATGAGTGGAGGTTGACCCTCACATCCCACTCACGCCACTTCTGAGCGTATTCCTTGAAAGATTCTTTTGGTCCCTGTGACATATTCTGTAACTGAGTGTGATTAGGCGCCATATCCACATTGTACTGATAATGTTTGACAAAATCCTGAGTAAGATCATTCCAGCAACGAATATGGTTTTTCTCCAACTTCATGTACCACTCCAGGGATTCCCCAGATAGGCTATCCTAGAAAAAGTGAATCAAAAGCCCCTGATCCTCAGTATGTACCGACATATTTCTGAAATAAGCAGTTGCATAAGTAACAGGACATGACGTTCTGTTGTACTTTTCAAATACAGGAGGCTTGAACTTTGGAGGAACCTTCACCCCAGACACCAACCCGAGATCATTAGCATCCATACCAAGGACTCCTTGCCCCTCCACAGCCTTCAAACGTTCTTCCAACAACCGATACTTCCTATCCTTAACCTGAACTTCCGGCTCTGAACGCCGAACAGAAAACTGATCTTCATCCTGGTCAAAATCATAATCTGGCTCCTCATAGTTCCTTACACCGCCCTGATTATCTCTTTTGTTCCCCAAAAGACGAGGTCCCAGAGACGGGGGAAACTTCCCTACGTTGCGCACATAAAGGGTTTCCGGGCATCCCTTGAAAATTTCCAGCAGGCTGATCTTGCACATCTCTTAATCCTACATAAATGTCCTGATAGAGCCCTTGATTTCAACCATCCCCTGGATAGCGGCGCTGGTTGTTGACAATGGTAGCCAGTTCCTCCTGTCGGTGATTCACATTGGTGATGACCTCCATGAACTGAGTCATTTGAGTAGCCATATGGGCCCTCATTTCAGCGAGTTCAGCTTGAACTTGTTCCATCTGTCTTGGCAAATTGTTTCTGGTGGAGTACCGATGAGTATTCGTCTTGAATTCTGAATAAGAAAAGCAGAAGAATAAGAACACCGTCTTGAGATAACCTGTTGTTGTACCCCAAAATTTGCCCTCCCATTTTCTCAACATTTTCTCATCACAAAGGCCCTTGGAGCTCAAAGATCCAGTTAGGTTTTCCTCTGGAAGACTTCTCTTAGCACTGTTGACCCAAATTAGGGTTTGTGTTTGCACAAAGATATTTTGACCTAAAATGCCTAAGATGACTTTCATGCTTCATGTTGGATTCCCAAGTTTATCCATACCAAGTTTCAAGCCTTGATTCCAAACTTTGCCCAGTCAATTGGACAGTTGACCTAGAAATCAGCTGTATTGGGGAAAAAGTCAACTGTGGCCAATTGACAGTCAAACCTCATGAAAATTGACCCACATCAACATTATGAACTCATATAGACCATTTGATTAAGTTTGGATCACAATTCCACAAGAAATTTGATCAGATCACCAAAAGGGCAAAATGGTCATTTTTAGGGTTTTGACTGCACAGAGGCAATTTTTGATTGTTTGACCTAGCCAATGGCAAACCAAGCTCACATATGGACTCAAGGACCCCATGGAATTGTCTTGACATACTCAACAAGTTCAAAAGATCCCAAATACACAAGATTGACAGTTGAATTTTCCAATCAATTGATCAATTTTTGACTGTATACTGAAAAGTCAAACTTTGACTTTTTGGTCAAAATCAAGTGTCAAGATTCATTTTTCATCAAAACATGCCTAATCATGAAACTTGTTCATCAAGAAATCAAAAATCACAAATTAGGGTTTGAAATGAAGATTTTTCATAACCCTAAGTTATGAAAAACCCTAATTTTTTCCTAACTTTGTCCCACTTTCTCATCAAGATACATTTGGATTCAAGGAAAAGTCAAAACATGAAAGTTGTAGTCCATTGCAAAATCTACAACTTTGATTCACAAAGTTTCCTCAAAAGAAGCTTTTAGCTCAAGTTACAATTTTTGGAACAAGGGTACCAAACCATTCTTAACTTAGAGAAATTTTGAACCATTTTAGGCAGGATTTTTGCCTAACTTCAAAACAACTTTTCACATGCTTCCACTTGGAATTTCAATTTTCATTTTAAAGATGGATTGTAGTACACATTCCAAGCTTTCCAAAATGTCTAAGAACTCATCAAACAACCTCATGGTTAGAGAGAATCGAATTTGGCAAGTTGGGAAAAAGTCATTTTGATTCATGGCCATGTACATGTTCATAAATTGTGCAAACTTTCAAATCAGCTTGCACAACTTGATTACAGGTCCTATATCCCATTTGCACTCATAAATTAAATGCAAACCCTTTGTGTTCAAGCCTTGCATTATGTGTTTAAGCATTACATGAAGGTTTAGTCCTAAAATAGAAAAAGCATAATGTCCATTTTTGCAAAAGTAGAACTTTATGTCAATTAGCAAATCAAGAGGTACACAGCAAAATCTCCTTGGCACAAGTTTTTGAGCTAATCCTACTGCTCAAGGGCAAGCTTAGCAGCACATTAGAGGGGCCTCCATCAGTCTAAAACTCAACTTGGCATTTTGTTGCTTAAGTAAGAAGAAAACTTGCATAACACCTACCAACTATCATCTCAGCCAAGAGAACCTTAAGCAAAGTTATTGAACACTTTCTAATCATCAAACCTAAGCTGAAACACAAGCCAACCAAGTTCCAAACATCCTCAAACACAGAATCACCATTAAACTGCACAAAAACAGGGCATCCTGCACTTGGAATCCCACAGCTCATTTCCATCGTGCATCTTGGCCAAAACCACTTCAAACATTTTCCCTACCATCCATACAAACTGTCCAAAGCATTAGAAGCAGACTGTAACACTCCTAATCAACATCACCATTTTCATTTTTCTGTTTTGCAGTTGAAGTGCCATAACACGATTCACTTGGTTTCAAAGCAAACTAAAGCTTGGAATAACATCCCTGGACATCAAGGAAGCTATACCAATCATCACCTTGCATTGAAAACACCTCCATCACCGGATACGATTCCAACTGAACAGGTAAGTTCATGAACTCTTATCTCTCTTTCCAAGCATTGTTAGGTTTAGATTTATGAAGAAATTATGTCACATTCATGGCCCTGAACATGCCCATATAATTAGTTTTCATTTATGTTATGTGTGCTATGAGAATTTGAAGTCTGAACATGGAACAAAAACTAGGTCAGGAATTGGGGGAGAAGAAATTCTCTCTCATTTCTGAGAGTTAGATTGATTTCTTTATATGTATAGAATCGTGGCTTCAAGCTCTACAGGTTTCATGTTGCAAGATTTGGCAAATGATCAAGGAATCTGGAGATAGAAAACGCGTGTTGTTGTTGTTCATACAGGTTCTGAGGTTGAAGACAAAGTCTTCTTGGGCTGGGCCTGAGTTGACTTCTTATTTGCACCCTATGTTTACTTTTGAACCCCCTTGGCCCATTGTGCTTATTTGAAACATTTTCTTGACTTTTCTTTTTATTTCTGACTTATTTATTTTTTCTCATAATATTAAAAATATTAAAAATATTTTTCACACCATTTTTGTATTTATTAGGCATTTATTTGTTTAAATTGATGTTTGTACATAAATAATACATAATATCTTTTATTTAAAAATACTAAAATTAATACCAATACATTTTATTTTTTGATTTTATTTTATTTTATCTTTTGAAAATATTTTATGAAAATATATTTTTTTTGTAAATATTAAATATTTTATTTTTGTACATATTTAATATATTTATCATATAATATAAATATTTACATATTTATTAGAATATTAAGAATAATACCAAATACATTTATTTTCTAATTTGTATGTTATTTTGTCTTCTGAAAATATTTTATAGAAAATATACTTTTTTTTGTAAATATTAAATATTATTATTTTTGTATATATTTAATATATTTAGTAAATAATACAAATACATATATATTTATTAGTATATTTAGGTTAAAAAATACAAAATATATACATTTTTATTTTTATTAATATTTAACATTAAAAATATCTTTTTGACAAATATACTTCTCTTTTATTTATTTTTTGTATATAATTAGTAAATATTGTATATAATACATAATAAATAATTAATACCTTTTATTTAGTAAAATTAGGGTTTTTTCCCTAAACATGAAAATATTCAAAAATTAACTTTCTTTTAATTATTTTTTATTTTATTTGTGAATAAAATATACACTTACACAAAAAATACTTTCACATACATATTGCTTTATTCTTACATATCTTCACATTTATATTTGCGCAATTCAATTTGGTTGTAAATATTGGGTATTACCCTCCTATAAAGTCCCATCCCCATTTGAACATTTGTACCCCCATTCCCATGATCATTGTGTAATAACTTAGGACTTTAAAAATTTCGCACTTTAAATACTTTCTAAATATGCCATGTTAGAATTAGGGTTTTGTATGCGAATCAAACACAACAAAAATAGTTTGACCTAAATTCAAGATAAACAAGCATGAAAATGGACAACACTAATCACACTTGCACCCCTAGGGTTTTCCACTTGTTGCCTTCAATAATGGGCCATATTGCATGTTAGGTCTCTTTGGGCAAAACAAACACAATTCAAATGATCATAGTCCCTCGATGACGCTTTCGAAAGTTGCCTAAAAAATGATCAAGTCCCTCAAAGGAAACATTGCCCAAAGATACTTGGCACCATTGCAATTATGGTCTAAACGATGACCCGCGCCCGTCCCTTTCACATCCTAACACAAGATTGTCCACCAAATACAATGGTGGAACAAAATTGTTAAAAGGGTTAAAACATAGCAAAGATCTTTGAGAAATATAGGGTAGATAGCTCTTGGTTACTTGCCAACTTGCAAAACAAAACACTTGCCTATTTTTCAAACCACACATCACTACACTTTCAAAAACAACTTTCAAAAACATTGAAAACCTTTTCAAAAGACATACACCTTTGTATACATCCCAACATGGATCATTACAAAGGTTTCCACCACATTGGCTTCTTTTCAAAACATTTTTCAAACCCACACACACAAAGCACCATTTCAAACAATTGAAAATTAAGGCAAGTTGATTTAAGCAAGTAACTAAGAGCCCATGGATAACCAGGATAGAAAGGGTGCTAATACCTTCCCTTTCTATAATCTACTCCGCGAACCCAAGAAAACATCTCAAAGGTTTTTGCTGTGCTTTTTAACCTTTCCTTAGGATAAAATAAAAAGTCAGTGGCGACTCTTGCTCAACCGAAACATTTGCGAAAACAAATGCAAAACCCTAGTCAGTTCTCCCACCGTATCACACCTGTAATATTATGAAATGCATGATATGTTTGTCATTTCCCGGTATTCAAGAGTCCTTTTATTCATCAATCATGGCGTGCAACCAAAGATCAACATACAATCAAAGGGGAAAAGGACAAGAAGACAAACACTTCAATTATTTACAAACAAAAGAAATGATGTTCGAGTGACTTCGGCCATTTAAGAGTGTAATGATAAATAACAAAATACGTGTTTCAAAGTAAACTTAACAAAAACTGAATAATAAAAACAAATAATGGTCCCTTCCAACAATCCTGGGGGTGACCAAATACACCAAAGGTGAGTAACAAAAACTAAATCTCCGGAACAAGACACGCTTCAAGGTGTTGACAATACTCTTCAAGCCTGGCTTTCTCCTTCAAAAGTTGTGATGAAACTACTTTACTTTCTTGAAACCGATCTTCTGCGACACGCCTCTGGGCTACTTCCTTTTTAAGCTGAGCATCTTTGTCTTTGAGTTGTTTCTCCAAGTTTTGAATCTTCTTCCTGTAACTAATCTTAGATGCCTGAAGCTTCTGGCACTCTTGCTGGATCTTACTCAACTCTTCTTCTATTTCAGCATGAGATCTCTTCCTGAAACTGGTTACATCAGAAGTTTCCCCTTGAGCTTCTTTGAGTTTGCAAGCTAAGTCGGCCCTTTCTTGATCTACCCAATAAAGTTTCATCCCTGCCTCACGGCCTTTTGCACGAAGTTGAATGTTCTCAACATGAACCTGGGTGAACACCTTAGTAGGCACCGTGTTACTCGGAACAGTAGGAGGTTGCTCACATATAGGATTCGACCTTGCAAATGGTAACCGTAAAATCTTAACCTTGGCTCTAATCCATTCCAAGTAAGGAACTCTAGCAATAGGAACCTTCTTGCCCAAAGTAGTTATATCCTTCTTGTGAATTCTCTTCCAAGCACTTGTCACTCTTTTCAACATCACCGGATCACTTCCTCTAACAAAATACACTGATTTAGACACCTCCTCAACCTTTGGCGGTCCATCCATTGCATATCCCAATTGACGATAAGCAAGCACAGGATTATAATTGATACATCCCTTAGTTCCTATGAGGGGAACATTAGGGAAATCTTCGTAGCTAGTGATAATACTTCGTACTCCCCCCATGTCATAATTCAACCGGATATCAAATGAAGTTAGATTGACAAGTCTTGATGACCATCGAAGAGAAAGCCTGGTATCCACGAAAGGGCCACTTACCGGTAGGTGCAACTTAAACCATTGATACAACATTGAATGACATAAACTTACATTACCTCCTTTTCCATGCCTGAAATGAATGGTGTAAAGAGTATCTTCCAAGAGTGTCGGTACCGAGTTCTTGTTTCTAAAAACACAAATAGCCATCAAATCCACAAAAAAATTCTTGCGAGGGAAGAGGATGATCCCGTATATCATGAGAGCAAACAGAGAGCTGAAGTCACTCCAATTCCCTTTCTTTGCCCAGTCTTCAGCTTTTTTCACTAAGAAATCCAAATAAAACCATGTAGTATCCTCACTTGATTTCCAATTGTCTTTCACTTTTTTCCAACTCAAATGAAGAGTTTCAGCAATAACTTCGAACTTCGGCTTCTCCGGCACTTGGACAAAAGGAACTTCATCGGATAACTTGACATTTAGTAGGTACGCGTACTCTTCTAGTGTGGGAACCAATTGATAATCTTGAAAAGTAAAACACCGTAATTCCTTGTCATAGAACTGGAAGAGGGTGATCAAAGCCATTGGGTTAACTGGAGTGTTAAGGATTAGTAACAAATTGTCATAATTTTTGTTGAAATTATTCAGAACATCACCCTTCAGATAAGAACTCAACCTCTTAAATTCGGACACATCAAAAGTAGGAATATGATAAGAGAATGTATGCCTGGTGGGATCTTTAACACAAACTGAATCAAACTCATCTGACGGGAGGCCAACCATTTCTTGATGGAAAGAAGACTCTTGAATGTCCCTGGAAGATGACATGCGCATGCTAGTTATTTTTTATGCATCATTTTTTAGAAATAAATATGATATGATGCAATATGACAGGATCAAAGTTTCACACTGGATCATGGCTGGACCATTACAGAACAACACCACTCAAGATCAAAAGAAAATCCCAAAGCTTCAAAACTATCATGGGAACCTGAGTCACCTTCGCAAAACAAAGTAACCAACAGTTCCTGTAACTGTAAGAAAAGTTTTCCCGCCCCTCTTACGGGTATATTCTAGGTCAAGGTAAGGTTAAAAGCCAAATCAGAGTACAAGAGCTCGACGGTCGGTATCATCATACGATAACACCTATCCGAACTACCTCTGAAGTCATGGGTCTCATGGTCAGGTATACAAAGCATCTGCCTCATAGCTGCCATGGCCACTCTATTCCTAGTTCCTATGGAATTCACTCATAGCCTGGGTACGAGGCCTTTTACCTCATGGAACAACCCACCCACCAAGAAATCCAGAATCCAAACAGTCTAGCCAAATCTAGTATGCAGAAAGTAAAGCGCACATAGGATGCAATGCAAACAGATAAATATGCAAAGCGGTAAAATAAACACCCAAAAAGAAAACAAACAAAAGCTAGGATCGACTCCGGGATGGACAAGCAAAAGGTCAATCAGTCCCCAGTGAAGCCGTCAGCTCAAACGACCTGGCTGAACCTGTCATCTAGTGTAATGAAACATCAATGAAGTCGCCATCGAACGTCTTTTATCCCTCCGAAAGGGAAAGGTAAACATCGAGAAAACCTGAAAAGGGAGATATCACGGTCTTTCAATCGAGAGATCGGGTAAGGGAGTCTGTTACGCGAGGGGAAGGTATTAGCACCCCACACGGCCGTAGTACTCTACGATATCCACTCTTGTTGTCTATTCTAATGGGTGTGGTCAAAACCTATGTCTATGGCTTAAAGATAAAAAGGGAAAGCATGCGAAAGAAAAAGAAATTAATGTAGGGAAAATAAAAAGTTATCCTCGGTTGGGCCCTACCCGTTTGCCTACGTATCCCTTTTAAGGAATCAGAGCGGCCGTAGTTCAGCTCATATATTTTGGTTGGTTTGTGTTTTTTAATTAAGACAACAAAAATAATCAAGATGGAAAAACATCGAATGAAACAACAAACAAATGAGATGGTCAAACATCGACTAAATAATAACATAGTAACATGTCACAGATGACGAAACATCAGATGATAAAATGGATGACAAAACATCACACCTAACAATGATATTGGGAATCAAAGTAGGATAACAAACATGTGTGACGGAGAAACATTGGCTTCAAACAAATGTGTGATGGCGAAACATCGGCTAAAAGGTAATAAGATATCATGGCAAAGATGATGAAACATCAATAAAAGGGATGGCAAAACATCACACCTAACAATGATATTGGGAATCAAAGTAGGATAACAAACATGTGCGATGGCGAAACATCGGCTTCGAACAAATGTGCGATGGCGAAACATCGGCCAAAAAGATTTTAAAACAAAACCAAGAGGCGTACAAACAAGTAAGATTGATTTGTATATTTTACCTTGAAGAAGGGTTTGATTTTATTAGAAGTGTTTTATGATTTGCCAAGAAAAAACATTTTTCTTTTAAGATGCAAAATGCAAAGGAAGAAAAACAACTAAGGGAAACTAGCCTAGAACTATCCCTAGTGTTATCATACAATGATTGGTCCTAAAGTTGAGGATAAAGGAGAATCCTACCCTATGCAAGCATACATGGATTCCTATCTTAATTAACATGCCAAAGGAAGCTTAACAAAACTATCCTATAGGGAACATACAATGAGAGCGAAGTCGTGATCTCAATTTCTAAATTGAGTGACTCATCGATCATCAATTAAAGAAGAAAAGCAATAAACCTCCTATAGGGAACATGCACTGAGAGCGAAGTCGTGATCTCAATTTATAAATTGAGTGACTCATCGATCAACAAATAAAGAAGAAAACCAATAAACATCCTATAGCGAACATGCAATGAGAGCGAAGTCGTGATCTCAATTTCTAAATTGAGTGACTCATCGATCAACAATTAAAGAAGCAAACACAACACGTGTATCAGACAAAAAACAGAGGGCCTCCTGACATATATCAGCAACATAGGTCTCATCATGCAACATATAACTATGCAAATGGAAGAAAGGAAATAGTGCAATACCAAACGGATAACTATCCGTAGAAACTGAACAAGAATAAAAGAAACCCGGGGAACTTCAAGCATGCTGGCATCAACAGATAAATCAAGTCAGAAATTACGCCATCAGGATGTAAGTAATGAGATCATCAGATATGAACAGATCCCATGGGCAATGTATAGCATTCATGATCACATGTATATATATCCTTCATAAACCATCAAACATGCCAAACACAAGAGCAGTGCCAATATAATAAATTGTGTCCCACAAATAAAGTGAAACACAATAGCCTCAAGTCAAGAATGGAAAACCTTTCTCAAAGTACCTCGCACATTCAACAACCAAGTTAGTATTCCCATAAATGAATTGATGATTCTCATAAGGGATGGATGGTGACACCATGATGAAGTGAGGAAAACATGATAACAATTATCAAAGCATTATGTATGGTAGACAGAAAAGAAACAGGCATATGCACAATTAGGTCAAAAGAATCAGAGGAATGTTGCTCCTTTCTATCACCATGTTGAGTTGATAATTGAATACCAATCAAGGATCATGGTAGCTTGAGAAAAATACAATCAAAGACCATGAAGTTCAGTAGCAACCATAATTCAATCATGCACAATTAATTCAACCACAACTCACAAGCACAATAGAAGATGAAGCCCACATAATGCATTAAAAAGGTTCAATCATTCAAACACGGGGCAATAAGTGAAATGACTTGAGTTTATTTGAATAAACGTATCCAACATGATCATTAGGTTCCCAATCATAGGCCTCACTCAGTTCATTGGCCATCAAGAAAATTACAACAAGATATGCAACATTAATTGGGTACCTTCACTTCAAAAATACATCAAAAATAGAAAAGGATTTCAATAATTCAAACCAAAACTTTCTTAGAATCTTTGAAGTGTGTAGAAGTCAGAAAGCAAGTCTTAGATTCATGAATGGTTGAGGAGGGGATCAAATGAGGCCCAAAGTTCAAGACTAGTTGGCAAAACTACCAAACTAGACAGGTTTTTCAAAATAATTTGTGGAAAAATGTCAAACCAAGTCAAATAATTCAAGAAAAATGGTTTTCAGATCCTCAATGCATTCATGAACCATGATCAAGACTTAAATTCCATTGAAAGTCCAGGGCATAAGGGTTTTGAAAAAGAAACTTGCACAATAAGCAATAAAACACTAATTTTTGAGTTTTTGATCTTAAATATTGATTAAGTAAGATCAAAATTCAAACAATTCAAACCAAGATCATACAAATCACAAAGAAACCCTAAAGGTCATAATACCTATTTTTTCACATTTTTTGAATTAAAGGAAAGTCAAAAATAAAATAAAATTCAAACAATTAATCATTTAAACAAATAATCACATCCCAAAATAAAATTTAAATCAAAATTTCAGAAAAATGTCCAACCAAAATTATATTCAAATATTAGGATTAAAAACACACTGAAATTATGGCAACATATACTTAATGTCACAGTGAATGTTATGACACCGTATCTGACAAACTTGTACACACTCCAAACAGTAAATTAAAATACAGTAAAGAACACAATCAATTGTTAACCCAGTTCAGTGTGTAACAACACCTACTTTGGGGGCTACCAAGCCAGGGAGGAAATTCACTATAAGAGGTATTAATTTAGGAATAAACCAACCAGTGTATCTCCTTCACTTAAGACCTACCCAATTCAACTTCAATCTAAGTCCTACTTAAACCTGAGTTCCTACTCACTCCCCCTCAATCACAGCAGTGATACTAATCTATTGATTAATGAGATTATGAAGACATTCTTCAATACACACACTTGATTTTGCTTCAAAGCTTTAATCAAGAGACACAACACTCGTGCTTCAAAGCTGTGAGTGATAAACAACCCTTACAACCAAATCCTACTCCAAGTCACTTATCAAAACGATAATTGCTTGGATCACAGTAGTTACAACTATACAATGCCTTATTGATCTTCTGTCAAAGGTGTTGCGTACCATTCGGCTTCATGAGAAATATATAAGCAGCCTGTTCTTCTTTTAGGGCTTCCATAAAAATAGCTAGGGTTAACTAAAGTTAACCTAAAGACTTGGTCTAAGGCTTTTTCATAACAGATTAGAGTTAAGCAAGGTTAACCTAATGTCCACGTGAGAAACTGATCTGGACAATAATTCTTCAACTCAGAGTAGCACACCAGTTTCCTGAAAATTCTCATGAATAAAAAAATATGCACAACAACTTGATCAGTACAGGATGTCTTAACATTGGTTATGACATCATGTATCTTGCTCACTGATTTTGGTAGAATTCAGTACATATGATCATAGCTTAATGATCATGGTAATCACTCATACTGAGTAGTTCCTGTAGAACATTCCTTCTTCAGAATGTACCTTTATCCCAGAATGTTATGAAATCAGTCATGACATTCGCAAATCTGGTTTTATCAAAAAATAATGCCAACAAACAAACACTTACAAACTCCCCCTTTGGCAAATTTTTAGCTAAAACCCCTAAACAATCAGAGATTAGAATGCAACAGAATTTTTTAATAACAGCTACCAATATCTAATTATACCAAAATTACCATAATTTCTTCTCCCCCTTTTTAGCCATAAAGAGGCCAAAGGTACTAGTACTTTAAGTTATACAGTCATCCAAAAGGAAATTAAAAAGAACAGATAAACAGAGAGAAGGTATCATTTAGCAGCAACAAGTTCCAGCACCAATCTTTTCATCAAACGCAGACCTTCAGGTACTGTCATCCCCTGAGGAAGCACTATTTTCAGCAACATCATGTTGTTCTTCATCAACATCTTCTTCCCTCATTTGTTCGTCATTCTCCTCCTGTTCCAGACTAGCAATCAGCTCTTCAAGAGTCCTTTTTCTTGCATCAAGCTCTCTGCAGGTTTCTTTTAGAACAGCTATAACATCGGTTTTCTTGGAATGAGCTTTGACATTTGATGTCTCAGCAGATGTCATGACAATGTCAGGGACATGTGTTCCCTGAAACAGCTTATAGTGAAAACCAAGAGCAGGGGCTCTTTTGCACATAGTCTTTTTCAACCAGGATATCAGGATACTGATCAATGATTATACCACACAGGAGAGAGAGAAAAGCAATAGGGACTTTAATAGCATAACTATCAGCATGTTTCAAAGTTTGATCAAAGATGTAGTTGCCATAATCAAAGTTTTTTCTGGTTCCAACAGCATAGATAAATCTTCCCAAACCTGTGGAAATGGTGGATTTGTGGTTGGTGGGAACCCAGTTAGCTGCACCAATTTTGTGCAGTATGGCAAACTTCATACTCAGCTTGCTTGCAGTTAGCTTCCCTTTCAAGGGCCAGTGCTTGACTTGCTTGGCAGTGATGGTTTGACAAACCTGGTTGTCAGTAACTTCAAGCTCAGGTTGAGCATCATCAGGCCTTCCTATGTATTTGTTTATCACAGTAGGAGAGAAATTTACCTTCCTTCCTCTCATATAAACACTCTTAAAATCAGCTGACTTTCCATCAGCACAACCACCAGACAAATTTACTATGAATTCTTTGACAAGAATCTCATAACAGTTGGAAAACTTGACCACTGTTTTCATCAGGCTAGCAGCTTTGATTAGATCCATGACTTCCTTACACTCAATAGCACTTCTGTTCAGCTCCCTTTCCAAGGCAATCCTTTTCAGAAACACATACTTCCACCTGCTTGCATTTTCTGGATGGTGAAAGGAGATGTTGTTAATGGCAACTTCAGGAACCTTAGGCAGTTTGCTAGAAGAGGGTTTCTTCCTGAGAGGAATGTCTGGAACATTACTCTCAACATCAAAATCAAAGTCTGATTCCTCATCAGATTCATAGGGTTCAGGAGCCTTTCTTTTCTTGGCTATAGGTTGTCTCAAGGGTTTTGAGAGACCACCAACAGATACCCTAGATTTTACCTTACCCTTCCCTTTCGAAGTTCCAGCCTTCTCATCCTTGTTCTCAGGCCTCGCCTTCTCATGAACAACTTCAGTAGCCTTCTCTTTGGAGGGGCTTTGAGCAGCATTCTGCTTCTCTTTTCTACTCATCATCCTTCTATCTATGCTAGGGTTTATATTGGCAATTAAATCATTATCAGAGAATTCTTCATCAACATCAATGACAGGAGGTTCAACAGCCTTGTCAGTAGGGGTCTGGTGACCATCAGGTTTTTCTGGAGATTTCCCAATGTTGTCATCAGGTGTCTCAACATTCTGAGTGACATATGGATCCCTTTCTACATTAGGGCTAACAGTTTCTTGGTTCAATGGTACAGATATGCCAGGAACAGAGTGATTCTCATTAAGAATCCTAGTGACTAGTCTGGCAATAGCTTGATGCACATAAGCAGAACCTTCCCTATTAGCTATCTCTGGAGGAACAAAAGATGATGGTTGAGAAGATTTACCAGATGGAGAAGCTTGTGATCTTCTTGCATGTCTGGTTCACAGCTTCTTGACCTTAGTAGGATCAGCTGCCATTTCACGAAGTGGAGTTATCTCAAGAACATCAGCATCCATGCAGTTTACGATTGCCCTAGGTTCGGTGTCAGAGGGTGAGGAAGATGTAGTTGCCTTTGATGAAGATGATGACACAGATTGTTGAGACATCTTGAGAGATTGAGAAAATAAGTGACAGCGTGTGTGAAATCTTCTTTTGAGGGAATGGAGAATGTTGCAGAAAAAAGAAAAGAGGGAGATATAAGTATGTCTATTCCACTTCTTAAAATTTTGGAAAGAAGGAGGGAAACGAATGATTAGCCCAATCAGAATAGACTTTACTAAAATATCTCTTTCATCCCTTGTTTTAAGCAAAATTAATTGCTACATCTCTTTATATTGGAAAATACCCAGCTTGCCCCTTAAATTTTCAAACTGACTAGCATCAAGTGCCTTGGTAAAAATGTCAGCCAGTTGTAGTTCAGTGGCAACATGTTCCAGCTTAATCACCTTTTCCTCCACAAGATCTATGATGAAGTGATGTCTAATGTCAATATGCTTAGTCCTGCTGTGCTGTATAGGATTCTTGGATATGTTAATAGTACTCAAATTGTCATAGTATAATGTCATGACATCCTGTGTGCAATTATACTCAATCAGCATCTGTTTCATCCAGATCATTTGAGAACAACTGCTACCAGCAGCTATATATTCAGCTTCAGCAGTAGATAGAGACACACAATTTTGTTTCTTGCTGAACCAAGAGACAAGATTATTTCCCAAAAAGAAGCATCCTCCAGAGGTTCTTTTTCTATCATCAGCACTACCAGCCCAATCAGCATCACAGTAACCAGACAGAATTGGTTCAAATCCATGAGAGTACAGCATGCCATAATTGTAAGTTCCACTCACATACTTCAGAATTCTTTTCACCTGGTTAAGGTGACTTACTTTGGGTTCATCCTGGTATCTTGCACATACTCCAACTGCAAAGGCAATGTCAGGTCTGCTGGCTGTTAAGTATAGCAGACTTCCTATCATGCTTTTGTACAAGCTTTGATCCACATTTGCCCCACTTGTGTCATTGGACAACTTTAAATGAGTAGGTGCAGGAGTCCTTTTATGACTGGCATTCTCCATTCCAAACTTCTTGACAATATTCTTTGCATACTTGCTTTGAGACAGAAAAATTAAGTCTTCCATCTGTGTGACTTGCAGTCCAAGAAAGTAGGTTAATTCTCCCATGAGGCTCATTTCAAATTCAGCTTGCATCTGGTTAGCAAAATGTTTAACCATTTTATCTGACATTCCTCCAAACACTATGTCATCAACATAAATTTGAGCTACCATTATCTTTCCTCCCTCATTCTTGACAAAAAGAGTTTTATCCAAGCCTCATTTCCTGTATCCTTTGTTAGTGAGGAACTTTGTCAGCCTGTCATACCAAGCTCTAGGAGCTTGTTTCAGACCATATAAAGCTTTCCTCAATTTGTAGACATGATCAGGACAATTTGGATCCACAAATCCTTTAGGATGTTCCACATATACTTCCTCATTTAAGTACCCATTTAGGAAGGCACTCTTTACATCCATCTGAAATAGCTTGAAGTTAAGGAGATAAGCAACTCCCAATAGAAGTCTGATTGATTCCAGTCTGGCTACAGGAGCAAAAGTCTCATCAAAATCAACCCCTTCAACTTGAGTGTATCCTTGAGCAACAAGCCTTGCCTTATTCCTGGTGACAACTCCTTCAGCATCTGATTTGTTCTTGTAGATCCACTTTGTGCCAATGATGTTTGTTCCTTCTGGTCTAGGAACTAACTCCCATACTTCATGTTGTTTGAATTGGTTCAATTCATCTTGCATTGCTCCAATCCAGTACTCATCAGTCAAAGCCTCTTTAACATTCTTTGGTTCAATCTTAGACACAAAGCAAGAGTTTGTGATGATTTCTCTAGATCTTGTAATGACTCCACTGTTAGGATCTCCTATGATGAGTTCCTTAGGATGATCTTTCTGAATTCTGATGGAAGGATCTTTGTTACCTTCCTTTGATTCAGACTCTGATGGAGTAGGATTAGGCACATCGTCCTTTTTAGAAACTTGTGTTGAAGTCTCAAAGAATGTCTCAACATCATATGGGACATTTATTTCCTCATGGTGATCATCAACTATGACATTTATAGACTCTGTCATAACTTTGGTCCTAGAATTGAATACCTTATATGCTCTGCTGTTGGTAGAGTATCCTAGGAATATTCCTTCATCACTTTTAAGGTCCATCTTTCTCCTTTGTTCACGATCTGTCAGAATATAGCATTTGCTCCCAAAGACATGGAAGTAATTCACTGTAGGCTTTCTTCCTTTCCATAGTTCATAAATGGTGGATGATGTTCCCTTTCTCAAGGTGACCCTGTTATGGACATAACAGGTTGTATTCATAGCTTCAGCCCAAAAATGAATAGGAAGCCTTTTGGCATGTATCATTGCTTTGGCAGATTCCTATATAGTCCTGTTTTTCCTTTCCACAACTCCATTTTGTTGAGGAGTTATAGGTGAAGAGAACTCATGATTGATTCCTTCTGAGGAACAGAACTCATCAAACTTACTATTTTCAAATTCCTTGCCATGATCACTTCTGATTCTGACAATGCATCCTTCTTTTTCTCTTTGAATTCTTTTGCACAATTCCTCAAATACATCAAATACATCAGACTTTTCCCTAATGAAGTTTATCCAGGTGAATCTGGAAAAATCATCCATAACAACATAGGCATATCTCTTTCCACCAAGACTTTACACCTGCATTGGACCCATCAAATCCATATGTAGAAGTTCTAGCACCTTAGAGGTGGTCAGATGTCTTGTCTTTGGATGTGACATTCTAGTTCACTTTCCAACCTGACATTCACCACAGACTCTCCCTTCATCAATCTGAAGCCTTGGAATCCCTCTGACTCCCTCCATAGATATGATCTTTTTCATCCCTCTTAGATGTAAATGACCAAGTTTTTGGTGCCACAGTTTCACTTCCTTTTCTTCTTTGGATATAGAGCATACAAAAGAGTAGTTAGTGTTCTCAGACTCCCATAAGTAACAATTGTCTTTTGATTTGACTCCTCTCATTACAACTTCTTGTTTTTCATTAATTACAAGACATTCAGACTTGGAGAAGTTCACCTTGAATCCTAGATCACATAATTGACTGATACTTATGAGATTAGAAGTCAAACCATTTACCAGCAACACTTCATTTAGGTTTGGAACTCCAGGGCAGTCCAAGTTTCCAACTCCTTTGATTTCTCCTCTAGCACCATCTCCAAAAGTGACATAACTAGTAGTATGGGGTTTGACATCATTCAGCAGATTCTTGATTCCAGTCATGTGTTTAGAGCATCCACTGTCAAAGTACCAGTCTTCCTTGGCAGAAACTCTAAGGGAGGTGTGAGCTATCAAGGCTGCAGTCTTTTTCTTCCACTGTTGAGTATATGGTGCCTTGTTAGTCTTAGGTTTGACATATGGGGTCTGATTAGGATATCCATATAATCTGAAGCAGAATGGCTTTATGTGACCAAACCTTCCACAATGATGACATCTCCATCTTTGATACTTTTTCTTCATATTTATTTGTTCTTGACGTTGAGTCCTATGTTATGACATCTGCTTTGACATTTGTTTATCAGGCCTGGTCTTCTTCTTGTCAACATCAGATTTATTTGCAGCCACAAATCCTAGACCAGACATGTTTCCTGCATTTTGTCCAGCCTGAAGGATTTCTTCCAACTTGTCAGTTCCATTTGTCAACATCTTGACAGACTTAGTCATCTGATTAAGTTTGGAGTTCAGCATTTGAACTTCACCTTCGAGATGGCTTATAGTAGCAGTGTCTGCCTTCTTCTCATCCTCCAACTTCACTATGAGTTTTTTCTGTTTCTCATTTTGCTGACAGACTTCCGCACTTCTGATACATAGCTTCTTGTAGGAGTCAGCAAGTTCTTCAAATGTCACTTCCTCATCACTAGAGTCACTATCAGAGTTACAAATACCAGATAGTGCAGTAACTAGTTTAGTAGATTCTTCTTCAGAGTTACTCTCTGAGTCATAATAAGACCAAGTAACAGACATTCCTTTCTTTTGTTTCTTCAGAAAGGTAGGACATTCAGCTCGAATGTGCCCATATCCTTCACATCCATGGCATTGGATTCCTCTGCTTTGATTTCCCTTTTCTTCAGACTTAGTTCTTCTGCTGGAGTCATAGGATCTGCTGATCTCAGAGGGAATGTTCTTGACATTTGACCTTGACTTTGGGTCCATTCTCTTGATGAGTTTGTTGAACTGCCTTCCAAGCATAGCTATAGCTTCTGAAATATTCTCTTCATCACTCTCCTTGCTTTCATCTTCAGTATTGGATACAAGGGCTATGCTCTTGTTTTTCTTGTCAACATTGTCATTGATCCCCATCTCGAAAGTCTGAAGTGACCCAATGAGTTCATCAACCTTCAAGTTGCAGATATCCTGAGCTTCCTCGATAGCAGTCACTTTCATTGCAAACCTTTTAGGCAGGGATCTGAGAATCTTTCTCACCAGCTTTTCTTCTGACATATTTTCTCCCAATGCTCCTGAGGTGTTGGCAATTTCCAAGATGTTCATGTGAAACTCATGAATGGTCTCATCTTCCATCATCCTTAGGTTCTCAAATTTGGTAGTGAGCATTTGAAGTCTTGACATTTTTACTTTGGATGTACCCTCATGGGTGGTTTTGAGAGTGTCCCAAACATCCTTGGCCAGTTCACATTGATGTACTAGTCTGAATATGTTTCTATCAATTCCATTGAACAAGGCATTTAATGCTTTAGAGTTACCCATGGCTAACTCATCTTCTTCTTTGCTCCATTCTTCCTCAGGTTTCAGACTAGTCGTCCCATCTTTCCCAGTTATGGTGGGATGGTTCCATCCTTTGTCAGCAGCTCTCCAAGCCTTTTTGTCCAGTGACTTCAAGAAGGAAATCATACGAGGTTTCCAGTAGTCATAATTTGATCCATCCAGAATAGGTGGTCTGTTCCCCAATCCTCCTTCCTTGTCCATAGCGCCAAAAAATAATATCCCTAGATCTCACCCAGAAAGACAGGCAGGGTGCCTGCTCTGATGCCAATTGAAATTCTGGCAACAGATACTTAATGTCACAGTGAATGTTATGACACCGTATCTGACAAACTTGTACACACTCCAAACAGTAAATTAAAATACAGTAAAGAACACAATCAATTGTTAACCCAGTTCAGTGTGTAACAACACCTACTCTGGGGGCTACCAAGCCAGGGAGGAAATTCACTATAAGAGGTATTACTTTAGGAATAAACCAACCAGTTTATCTCCTTCACTTAAGACCTACCCAATGCAACTTCAATCTAAGTCCTACTTAAACCTGAGTTCCTACTCACTCCCCCTCAATCACAGCAGTGATACTAATCTATTGATTAATGAGATTATGAAGACATTCTTCAATACACACACTTGATTTTGCTTCAAAGCTTTAATCAAGAGACACAACACTCGTGCTTCAAAGCTTTGAGTGATAAACAACCCTTACAACCAAATCCTACTCCAAGTCACTTATCAAAACGATAATTGCTTGGATCACAGTAGTTACAACTATACAATGCCTTATTGATCTTCTGTCAAAGGTGCTGCATACCATTCGGCTTCATGAGAAATATATAAGCAGCATGTTCTTCTTTTAGGGCTTCCATAAAAATAGCTAGGGTTAACTAAAGTTAACCTAAAGACTTGGTCTAGGGCTTTTTCATAACAGATTAGAGTTAAGCAAGGTTAACCTAATGTCCACGTGAGCAGCTGATCTGGACAATAATTCTTCAACTCAGAGTAGCACACCAGTTTCTTGAAAATTCTCAAGAATAAAAAAATCTGCACAGCAACTTGATCAGTACAGGATGTCTTAACATTGGTTATGACATCATGTATCTTGCTCACTGATTTTAGTAGAATTTAGTACATATGATCATAGCTTAATGATCATGGTAATCACTCATACTGAGTAGTTCTTGTAGAACATTCCTTCTGCAGAATGTACCTTTATCCCAGAATGTTATGACATCAGTCATGACATTCGCAAATCTGGTTTTACCAAAAAATAATGCCAACAAACAAACACTTACACACACATCCCTGATTTTGTGTGAAATTTTTTAATTAAGGGAAATATTAAAATAAAAATCAAACAAACAATTAGAAATTAAACTATTATTTAAGGGCAAAAATGCAAACCCTAGCCAAAAGTCATGAAAAGGTGAAAATAAATATATATTCAGATTCTATGATTAAAAACAAGCTTGCATGATTTTATTGAGGATTTTTGAATTAGTGGAAGTATTAAACTAAAAATTATAAGGAAAAAAATCAAAATAAACTTCTCAAATTAAAATCATGAATAAAAATAGCAAAAATGCTAAACAATTTTCAGAATCAGAATTTACATTATTTTATGAGTCCAAAATATTTTTTGTGGAATTTTTCAAATCAAAGAAACATTAAAATAAAAATAAACACTAAACAAATAATTAAATAATAACAGAAATTTTTAAACCAATCAAAACATTTTCAAAAATAATCAAAAAAATTCACAAGGTCAGGAATATTATTTTCAAGTTTCATGAATTTTTTCATAATTTTTCATCAAGTTTTGATCAAGAAAATAAAATCATAGAATCAATGAAAATTTAAATAACAAAAACAAGAACAAGGCCAATGAGATGATGCCACGCATCATCTTCAATCTCCAGCCTAGGCAAAATACTTGTTTCCATCAGTTCCAACATGCTCACTTCAAATCCATCAAACATGATTCTCAACCAAAATTCATGAAATTAAGCTCAAATTAAAGCTGATATATCATACTACATCATGCAATTCAAATCAAACTCATAGATCAAGCATAGATCAAGATATCAAATCTCAAAATCTGGAAAAACACATTGCGAACATCCAAAACCAGAAACACGATTTCACCAAATCTGCTTAAATCAGAGCTCAAACATATATCAATCCTAATGATTGGCCAGCTATAAACACAATGCACACCACAAAACACTTCAATTCATGCTTAAATCAAGGTTTAGATTCAATGAGCATACGTGCAAAAGTGAAAAATAAATTCACTTGGTGCCTCTGAAATCTAGCTAGAAACCCTTCAAAATAGCTTCCTTGTGCTCCAATGAAGGTGTTTGAGTAGAGAAATGAGGACTGGATCAAGAGAATTGAGTTACTCGATTCAAGTTACAGAGTAAGAAAAATGAGAAAAATTTTGGGGAGCTTCTTCCAATGCCGTGCTTCTGTGCACGAAAGGAGAGTTTGAGAAGCTTATATAGAGTGTTTGGAGTAAGGTTAGGGTGGTAATTCAAGCTGAGATTCGTTGGAGGGCAAAAGTGAATTTCCAGTCAAACCAAAACAAGTGTGATGGCCATTTGCATTTTGCTGGGTATTTAGGCAATGCTTACAGTCGTTTTGAGCAACAAAAGGAGAGTGTGAGTGAGTGAAAAAAAACGTGATGAGGTGAGTTGTCCTCTTTTGCACATGGGACTGACTTGCTTGGGTGAGAAGTTTCTCAATTTGGCAAAAAAATGTGAGAATGAGAGAGGCACGAGGTATACACCTGGTTTGGCCTTTTTGGCAAGCACATGAGGTGTCTAATTTGTGCCAAGCATGTGCAAGTGGACTCTGAAATGATTGAATCAAAAATACACCCAAAACCTGAAAATTGCCATGGACAAGCAAACACCAACAATCAACTGACTTCCAACTGAGGCCATTTCAAATTGGCTCGTGCATTTTCCAAATTTCTTTGATCCAATTAAAATTCATATGATAAGCTTCACAATGGTCTTTGATTCATCAAAAATGGTGGAGAAATGAGAGAGATGTGGACATTAGGATTCCTGGGCAAGTCAAGCCAACTTTCCCAAAACCGTGCGCGCGCTGGCCTGCCCATGTGCCTTCAAAAATCTGGTTTTGCCACCCATCTTCCTCAAATCATAACTTCCTCAATTTCAAACCAATTTGAGTGATTCCAAGTTTAATGAGAAGCTTTCATATCCCTTTTCAAAATGCACCATTTGATTTTTCAAATTGAGGCTTGAGTCACAAGAAATTGATTCCTCAAAATGGCGTGCCAAGTGTTTGATGAAATTACGCGCGTGACTTGCCCAAGAGAAGTCATCTTGACACTTAGGATTTTTTTCTAATTTTTAAGTTACTTCTTGAACAAGTTACACTCAAATTCACCATTTCTCATGATTCAAATATGAATTTGGGTATGGAATATGAAAAGAGGATGCTTGAATTGATGGTTGATCAAAAGTCTACTTGGTTAACTCCTGATTTTACTGGCTTTGGTCAAAATGACCAATTTGCCCCTTTTGATTAATTGAATCATTTCCAGTCCAAATTGAACCTCAATTTTTCAATCCTAAATGCTTAATAACATGTGGTGAATCATGGAAACAAGTTTGGGTGAAAAAGTCAAAGAAATCCTAATTAAATCCAAAACCCTAATTTTGTACCATGTACTAGGAGATAGTTGATCAAGTTTCAAAACCCTAATTCCATTGGGCATCATGAGAGACTCTTTGATTAAGTTTGATTCTAATGATGATAAGATAGTGATGCTTCATGAATTGGATCATCTAGACCCCAATAACTTCAACTTGGACCAAACCCTAATTTTGGTTAATATCTTAGGAGACTGATGAACCATCTTCAAAACTTCAAATATTCTGGGCATCCTGGCCAATTTCTTGTATTGAGACTTTCCAAATACCAATGAGATGTTGTAGCTTCCAAATCAAGACTTGTACCTTGATCAATAGGCTTGATCAAACAAAACCCTAATTTGACTGGTGAATTAAAGGGGTGATTCCTTCTTATAACCAAACACAAACTTCAATCCTCTGATGATCCAAGGAGATGGACAAGATATCTTGAGATATGCAATAACCTTTGAGCTTGAAAGATCCAAAGGTTTAGATGATAAAGTTCTACTTGAGCAACTTGTCAATGCAATCAACCTTCAAGGCTTGAGGAAGACTTGATGACCAAAGTACTTTGATCCCATCACCATGTATGAATGCAATACAATATGATATTCATGATGAAACATAAGCCTAAATCCAGAGGATAAATTTTGAGGTGCCACGCCTGCAACCAGCTGCCACAATGCTCCAAATTACGGCTGATCTAGTCCACGCCTGCATTTTTCTCAAACCCCATATTTGCACCAAATTAGCATACAAAAGTTGTGTTTAAAAAGTAATGGAATAGTATGCCAAAAAGGTTTAAATCCCATTTTCCCCCCAAAACCACAGCATGCTCATCTATAAATAAGTTGTTCCATCACACGTTCAAGGGGCTGGCTTTTGGAAAGAGAGAGTGATCAAATACAAAAAAAGAGAGAGAAAAGAAAATATTCAAACATTCTCAAAACCCATAATTCTGAAAAACAATATTTTTGTTCTTCCCTTTGAATCAAAGAACATAACGCGTCCTGTTCCGTTCCTTGATAACCCCAGAACATCTGAAGGCAAAAGCTCAAGTCCCAAACACACGCTTCAGATTCAAGGTAAGTCTTTCTGACTTTTAACTTTTCATTCAGAACATCATTAAATATGTAAATATCATAGTGTTGATGTTGTCCATATCATTGCATAAGTAGAAACAACTGTGGATCAGAACTTCTTGAATAAAGCTAGGCTCATAATTAGGATTAGAACTTCTATAAATTGTCGTGCTTTTATCTTTCTGTTTTGCTGTTGTTAAGAACTGAATAGGTTGCAGATGCTCTGGCTAGTGTAAGGAAGGAGGTTAAGTGTAACACAGAACTTCTAGGAATTTTCTTTCCCACTGTTTTAGCACAGCATCAGAACTTATAGATTTTTTCCCTGTGTTAGCATAGCATCAGAACTTCTAGATTTTTTCTCACTATTTTAGCATACCATCAGAACTTCTAAATTTTTCTCACTGTTTTAGCATAGCATTAGAACTTCTAGATTTTTCTCACTGTTTTAGCATAGCATTAGAACTTCTAGATTTTTCTCACTGTTTTAGCATAGCATCAGAACTTCTAGATTTTTCTCACTATTTTAGCATAGCATCAGAACTTCTAGATTTTTCTCACTGTTTTAGCATAGCATCAGAACTTTTAGATTTTTCTCACTGTTTTAGCATAGCATTTGAACTTCTAGATTTTTCTCACTGTTTCAGCACACACAGAACTTTTAGGCTTTCTTACTAATTAGCACACACAAAACTTCTAGGCTTTCTTACTATTTTAACACAACACACAAAACTTCTAGATTTTTATCACTGTTATAACACAACACAGAACTTCTGGTTTCCTCTAATATTTATTTCAGAACTTCAGCGCGCATCAACCCAAAACTTCTGATCTCCTTCGGAATTTCCCTCTGAACTACAGCGTGCCTAACATCAGAACTTCTGATCCCCTCACTTTTTGTTTTCAGCAACATGTTGATCCTGATTTTTCTTATCTTACTTCTTTCTTGCTTATATTTATCATTTTCAGTATTAATATTATTTTTATTAATATAAAAAAGGTTTAAAAAAACATTTTTTTAACTAATTATTCTTTTTCTTTTATTTTATTAAGACAAAAAACCATTCTCAAAACAAATCCTTTCCTTTTCTTATATTGTATAATTCAATATGGTTGTAATAGATAATTAGGATTTAAATTCTTGCAAATCCCCATTTGTAAATATGTACCCCCATCCCCGAAGTGATGTAATAACTTAGGAATTATTTCCGCATTTTTATACATTGTTAGTAATTAAGATGTATGGGGAGACAAAATCAATAAATAGATAACCTTTAATTGCAAGACAAAATGCATGCCATCAAACACACTTGCACACTAGCACCTCTAGGGTAATCTCACTTTGTTGCCTTTCAAAATATAGTCATGTCCCTCGAATATAGGAGTTTTAGCAAAGACCCTCAATAAAAGATCGTAGTCCCTCGATGACCCTCAATGTTGCTTTCGGTAAACGATCTAGTCCCTAAACGATATTGCTAAAACGTCCCATAGGTTTCCTTCTATGACTATACAAAACGTCCCACGCCCGTCCCTTCACATCCAACGATGGGGCTTCTTACCAAATCAATGGTAAGATAGCAACATCTAAAGGAGGAGGAAAAGAACGTTTAAGGCCTTTTGAGTAGGTAGGTTTCTCCTAGTTGCTCGCTTGCTCACAACAAAAACATTTTATACACCAACACTTTCATTTTGAAACATTTTCTAAAGACAAACACTTTCTACGCGTTCTTATAGAAACGAGAACCATTACAAAGATACCTTTTCAAAATCGCTTTCAAAAACACATCCCACAAACACCTCTTTGAACTATTTTCCAAACAACACTTTGTACGCGTTCTTATAGAAACAAGAACCATTACAAAGACGTTTTCAAAATACTTTCAAAACCCACACCATAAGCACATTTTCAAATGAAAGCAAGTGATCTAGCAAACAACTAAGAGCTCGTAGATAACTATAGATGAAAAGGGTGCTAATACCTTCCCTTTTCATAACCTACCCCACGAACTCAAGAAATAAATCTCGAAAGGTCTTTCCTATTCTTTTCAACCTTTCCTTATTGGATAAAATAAAAGTCGGTGGAGACTCTTGCTATCCGCAACAATTGCGATCAAACGCAAAACACCCAAGTCAGTTCTCCCACCGTGTTACACATGTAATTATATAGCAGTTAGTTATGAAGACAGGTTTCTCATTTTCTCGCTATTTATATCAGCAGAAAAATGGCTCTCAAACAGACCGTCAGAGATCTCCAAGCTCAAAATGCACAATTCCAAGAGATGTTCCTAAGCTTAGCCAAGGGGCAGAAGGAAATGAAAGCACTCTTCACCAAGAATCCTAAAGACAACAAGGAGGGTCAATTGGAACAATTTCTAGCTGAGATGGAAAATATGAGAATCCAGATGATGGGTCATATGGCTCTTATCCAAAACTTAGCTCGGGGACAAGAAGAGTTGATAATTCTCATCAGTAAACTTCATCAGGAAGAATACAACCATGTGGGACAAACGGTTAGAATGGGGGATCAAATCATCAATCAACCTCAGATAAGATAGGAAGTTGGCTTGGTTGAAATTAGGCCTTTCCGGATTGATACTACATCGCAAGCCCAGCAACGACCTCACCAACAACAACAGGGTAGTCAGCGTAAGTAGGATACATCCAAAAGACAATATACCAAACTCAACATGCCGATGTCTCAAGTTTTACAACACATGTTAAAGATGAATTTGGTCATGTTGAAGGATCCTCCTCGGAATGCTAACACTTTCGCTCCTAGCTACAACTCTGATGCAAGGTGTGCATATCCATCCAACAGTCTGGGGCATGATACTGATAGCTATTGGATTTTGAAATATAAGATTCAATACTTGATCGACGAAAGAGTGTTGGAATTCACACAAAATGTTCAGATTGAGTTTTTATGTCATCCCTCAAAGGCACACCATCTGAAGTGACAAATTCAGGCGGTGAAGCTTTTTGTTCATTCGAATTTTCATTTGTAATTTCCTTAGTTGATTCAAACACTTATCTTTATGTTAGACTTTGATTGTCCCCATTAATGCATTGCATATGTTTGTCTTGAATTAAATTTGTGTTCACTATGCTTTTACTTTCTTTTTTGTGATATTCAACTCTCGATTAAAAGCTATAAGCCTTTAGAGGGAGGATGACGAAAATGATACAATAATCTCTACAGTGTGTTTTTGAACAGACCTTGCTGACGATGTACAGGCGCTCTTTCAAATCCTAAATAGTGGAGTTATAAGGAAGATATTCCCAAGTCAAACCCTTTGAGCCTAAGAAGTAGGAGTTTTCTTTTTCACACAAATTTAAGCCTTTAACCATAACCTGGGGAAGGGTAGTTTCTCAGTTAATTCATATGCACATTCAGTTGCAAGCTTTCACTTTGTACACGGTAGGTGATATCAAAGACATCCTTCTGAATCAAAAGTCGGTGATAGTTCCGCGTAATCATTAAAACAGGCAGTTATTATCTCTCAAAAGAAAAGTCCGCTAAGTCAAAACCTATGAAGGAGACTTAAGAAAAAAACTGGGGCGTCCCGCTGACTGTAATCACAGAAGAAACAGTTCAGGCAAAAGGTAGGGATAATAAAATCAAAAAAGAGGTCGCTACAAATTGTCAACAACAGAAAAATGTTAAAAAATGATTGCTTTCTCAAATAAACTTCAAGTATCTGAACCATCACCAAAATATTATTCTAGACTCAATTGGAATCTAAACGCATAATTAACTAAGTATAGGGTTGAAGAACATCACATAGTACAGGTTGGATACAAATAAAGTTTGAGCCATTATCCTTTTTTTCTTAAACCATGAACCAAGCCACATTACAACCCTTAAAAGTCCTAACTGAAGCATAGGTTAGTTCGAAAGCATACTGTTACAAAAGGTATCCTGACTTCTGTAAGGCTTACTATAAATCCTGAGTTGAATTCATATTCTTACAAAATTCTGTTGTTTATTAAAAATGAATTTTCAAAAACTCAAGACATACATAAGATTTCCATTTTTAAATACAACTGTTTGCATATAACTAATTGTTCGACAGTAGAAAAATTTGCACGACAAATACTCAATGAACAGAATTCCTCCCAATGGACAGAATTACTTCAGAGGATGGGTCAAAAGGAAAGACACTTCCAGTAACAAACCTTTTGTGGGCACAGTTGTTTAAATCAAGGGGCATGACATGTTATTGTCCAACTCATATATGGAAGTCAAGTCAAGATTCAAAGAATATCTCATAAAGTCCTGAATAGCCAAGGGCAGATCTCCATCTGAATCACTCAGGGAATTCAACATGAATTCCATCAAAGGGTCACATACAATCAATCAAAAATTTCCTGGCAGTGCTACAAAACTTACTACTATGGACAGTGACAATTCCCCGTTCTCTATGAACGCGAACATAGTCAAAAGACACTACACATAAAAGAGACCCGTTATGTTGACATGCCTAGGCAAAAGAAAGGGCATCCCGGCGAATCAAAAGGGTTCGGGAAAAATTAGGGATATATATACATAAATATTATACACCCGACAAGTAGAAAACATGAAAAGGAAGCTTGGGCAAAAAAGGGTATCCCGGTGGACTGGAAATCTGAAAAGACGGTCCAGGCAAAAGTTAGAGATTAAAGTGTATGACTATATCCCGTTATCTCAACACGTGTCTATCAGTAGAAGACTTATCACTCTGATCAACATTTATCGAGGGCTCTAGAAGCTAAGATAATGTTCAAGTCATCCACCTCCACCATAGGATTATCCCCACAGAGTTATCTTCAACAAAGATATATTCCCTGATCTAACCTAATCTTACTCGCTAGCAGATCCCCCTAGCGGATAAAGCAGTGTGATCTTTCCCCCAACGATATCGCTAACCTACGGAGTCCCAATCCTCATCAGAGATCATATTAGCAACACATCACATAGGAATTCTCTTCCCCAGCTGAGTTTATTTCTCTAAAACTGTGAAATCCCCTGCATAATTCTCTTCTCCAACAAGGCTCATCTATTCAACAGAGTATTCCTCAGCAGAGTGTTTCTCCAACAGGGTTTATTTCCCCAACAAAATCCAGTCTCCCCAACTTGAGTCTCTTTCCCTGACTACTACAAATCACCAGCAAAATCCCTTTCTCTAGCAAAGGGTAGTCCAAACCACTATCCCTAGAGAGTTTCCATGGAATCTAAAACCAGACCAGATATCATTCAACCTTATCCTCCCCATACGAGTCGACATCTGTATCAAAACCTTGGTCAAACAACACCTCGAAAGGTTATCCATATCTTTTATCCCCAGTCAGGGTATATAAGAACTAAGTTCCCCAGTAGAGCAATGAACAACCAATGTTCCTGAACTCTTCCCCCCAAGAAGAAATCAACATTCCCCGTCAGAGTTTCCTCAAACAGAAAGCAGGAATCCCAGCGGAAAAATTCTAGACAAGATTGAAGATTACACATATTCTTCATCCCCAACAACAGGAAGGGATTTATTTTCTCCAATCAGATATGTTATAAAAAGCTACTAAATACGCTTCAACGGTATTTCACATTCATACATCACTTACAAATATCATGGCATATGCATACGAAATGCATATAGCACAATCTCATTTATTTTGAGAACATAATTACGCAATGCATTTCATACATCATGATATTGCATACAACTAACTCTTTATCTTTTTAGGTAAAGTCTACAAATAGACGAATATCATTAACAACTTTCAAATAGGTCACAGATTAATTCCTGAAACAAGACAGGGCAACTATTTCTATGACCAGACACAGATTAATTTCTGAAATGAGATAAGGCAACTATCTGTGGAAACAAATTGTAGATCGATTCCCGAAATAGGACGAGGCAACTATCTACATGAACGGGTTGAAGATTAACTCCCGAAATAGGATGGTTAAACTATCTTTCTATCTTTATGGTCAGATGAAGATCAATTCCCGAAATAGGACGAGGCGACTATCTTTATCACCAAGTGGTATGAACTCCCTAAATAGGACAAGTTTACCAACAAAAACAGATTGAAGATCAACTCCCGAAACAGGATGGGGCGACTATCTTTATCACCAAAGGGTATTAACTCTCGAAACAGGACAGGTTTACCGACAAAAATAGATTGTAGATCAATTCCCGAAACAGGACGGGGCGACTATCTACATGACAAACACTTCCTTCAGAGACTGAATTCTGAAAAGCATCCCCTTCAAAGACTGAATTCGTAAAAGCATCCCCTTCTGAGACTGATTTTTGACAAGCATTTCCGTCAGAGACTAAATCTGATAAGTAAGCTACTTAAGCACTTTCCCTAGAAAGTCATTCTAAAAATAATTTTTTATAGTTGAAGTCGGGCGTAAATATCTTCTAGTTCATCATTGAGACGAAATCAAGCGTAGATTCCTTTTGAAAACTCCTGTGGAAAATTCGAGCGTAGACTCTTTCCAATACCTTTTCTAGTTGATGTCGGACGTAGACATCTTCTAATGCATCATTCAGATTAAATCAAGCGTAGATTCCTTCTAAAACTCTTTTGGAAAAAAGTCAGGCGTAGACTCATTCCAATACCTCTTCCAGTTAAAGACAGGCATAAACCTCTCCTGGCTCAGATTAAATCAAGTGTAGATTTATTTTGATAATTCTTCCAGTTGAAGACGGTTGTAGATAGCTTCTGGCTCAGATCAAATCGAGCGTAGATTTATTCTGATACTTCTTCCAGTTGTAGACAAGCATAGACATCTTCTGGCTCATATTAAATCAAGCGTAGATTTATTCTGATACTTCTTCCAATAGACATCTTCTGGCTCAGATTAAATCAAGCATAGATTTATTTTAATACTTCTTCTAGTAGACATTTTCTGGCTCAGATTAAATCAAGCGTAGAATTATTTTGATGCTTCTTTTAGTTGTAGACAAGCATAGACATCTTCTGGATCAGATTAAACTAAGCATAGATTTATTTTGATACTTCTTCCAGTAGACATTTTCTGGCTCAGATTAAATCAAGCGTAGATTTATTCTGATACCTCTCCCACTTAAAGACATGCGTAGACATCTTCTGGTTCATATTAAATCAAGCGTAGATTTATTCTGATACTTCTTCCAGTTACAGTCAAGTGTAGACTCCTTTTAATACTTCTATCAATGGTTACTTTGGATGGCATCTATAAGCCCATTTCCGATGACATCCCGTCACCACATTACAAGCTATCATCACTTAGCCACACTTGCTTGTTAAAACTTTCCACCAGAAAAACAAATTTTCTTTTCCTTGCAAATATTACAAAATAACACCACTTTCTCTTTTGGACAAATTTCTGGCATTTTGTATTAAATCTTCTTCTACTTCGAATGTTCGAAAGGCTGGCGCCATTCTCACTTTCAGGTTTAAGATGATTAAATAGGGGAAGTTTTCATACCCCAAATTTGTCCTACCCTTATATCTTTTCTTCTGGCTTACTGTATTTCATTTTCATACTTTCAGTAGGTCATTAGAATAACATAACATTTCATTCAATAAAGTTCAGTTGATTGTGCAATATTAGTGTTTCAGTGTTTTGAGGTACATATTTAATAAAGGTTGGTTTCTTCTTATTCTTATGGTTATTCTTCTGTAAGCAGTGAAGTGTAGGATTAGGGTTGTGATACATGGTTATTATGGATTCCTTTTTCATCAAGCCAACAAAGCTATCCTTCTTTACCATGGTCGTGAATCAGAGATTACTTCTCTGTATTTCTCAAGTGAATTAGGGTTTATCTATTACTTTGAGACTTTTACATCATTCAAGCTTAATCATTTGGTTCCTTCATCTATCAGAGTTTGATGAATTAAGATTTTAAATCATTAAGGACTTTCTCTTTTGTTGAGCTATGATGGTTTTTCACCCTCAAGCTTCTTGCTAAAGTTTCAAGATCTCAAGGCGATTCGGTTTGTATCTCACCATATTTGAGTTTAAGGTCCATCGGGGGTGCGACGTTATGATCCAAATATTATTTCCACCTTCAAATTCAAGGCATTATTGTTGTGGTGATTGGACGCAAAGCATGACGCAAGACATGAGGCAAAGGATTCATTATGATCGAAACTTTGTTGTTCTCATTTGTTTGCAAAAGAAAGTTGGTTTGGAATTTGAGTTTAGGTTTAATTGAGAATTAAAGTAAGGTTCATTCATTTAAAGATCATTTTATTAAGGTTAAAAGCATGCTAAGCTTAGAAGGAAGCTTCATTTGGATTTCTTGAAATGCGAGTTTCTTAGAGTTTAAGGCACCATCATCTTTTCAAAGTTTCATCGTGTATCATGAAAGTTTAATTAGAATGATGAATTAAAATTCGAGAGGCAAAGAATTGCAAGGATCCTTAGATCATTTGAAGTATTTAAATCATGGTGATACATGGATAAGTTTTGACCTAAACATGATTCATAATTTACCATTTAAAGTTGTCAAGTCCATCATCATTATTCAAGTTTATTCACATAGTATGCAAAGTTTGATTCAAACTCATCATTGTTCAAAGATTTATTCAACTTTCGCAAAAACAATATTGAAGTAAAAAATCCAATTTTTGAACTCTTTATTCCACAAGTTTGCAATGGAATTTATAAGGAGTACTTTAAGATTCAAAATAGGCATTTGAGAAGAAGAAAAGAAGTGTAATACGGATTTGTAATTCTATTCCAATTCAAGATAATTCAAGATCTCATATCATTCCCCATTCAAGTTTAAAATTCCATATAAAGAAAATTCAAATATTTCTTTTGGTCATCAATTGGTTTTCATCAATAATTAAGGAGAATCCATAATGCTTGAACTTAAAAGAGCAAGAGTACAATTGATACTAAAATATCTCAAGTTTAATTACGAGCACATTTCAAAATACTCAAAGTTTCATATTACTACATCAATTTCAAATTTACAAGTTTAATTTATCATGGAGAATTTGTTCTAAAGTTTTGCAAGTTCTACAAAGTTTCCTAAATCCTAATTTGTAAAGCTTTGATGTCCTCTTCATGCTACCAAGTTCTTCATGCCAAGCTTCATAATTTCCCTTCAATCCTATCCATGATTTCCTCTTTTAATTTCCTTGCCGATTTCCATTTTTTACTCACACGATCACATGAAACAAGAAGAAGAAGAAGGCATAATTAGTACAAGACAATCAAGAAACAAAACTTGAACAAGAAACTTTCAAAGAGTTTTTTCATAATTTCATCATTATGGATTTTTTACAGGAATCGGAGATAAGGGAATCACATTCAAATCATGTTCACAGGCCCAACAAAAGCCTCATATTGTTTTGTTTCACAACAAAAAAATCAGAGTTACAATGTTAATTATGGGCCAATTTCTTTACTACAAATCTCAAACAAATGCACAAAGAGGATTTTGTTTGGTTCATAGTAAAGACAAAAGGAGAAGTTACAGCACACAAATCAGGAAAGAAAGGGGGCATCACAGTTGTAATACGGTGGGAGAACTGACTTTGGGTTTTGCGTTTTATCGAAAATGTTGCGGATAGCAAGAGTTGCCACCGACTTTTCTTTTATCCAATAAAGAAAAGGGTGAAAAGAACAGGAAAGACCTTTTAAGAATTTTTTGAGTAAGGGGGGTAGGTTATGAAAAGGGAAGGTGTTAGAACCCTTTTCATCCATAGTTATCTACGGGCTCTTATTTGCTAGCTCACTTTTGAAATGCTTTACGTGTGTTTGAAAATATTTTTAAAAATGCCTAAGTGCGGCAATTTTGTAATGATTCTCGTATCGTTGAGAATGTATACAAAATGTTTGTTTTGAAAATATTTTTGAAAATATTTTTGAAAGAATGTGTGCTTTTGTGAAAATGTTTTGAAGATGCCAATGCAAGGCAATTTTCTTTATAATGACCCTTGTAGCAGTCCTCAAGAGTGCTTATAAAGCGCTTTTGAAAGTTTTTGTTTCGAAAGTGTGAGGTGTGAAAATTGTTTTAGTTTGTGAGCAAGCGATTACGACCGATCTACCTACTCAAAAGTATTTGTTCTTTTTCTCCTCCTTTAGATAGTGCTATCCTACCATTAGTTACTAGGAAGCCTTATCATTGGATGTGAGGGACGAGCGTGGGTCATTGTACAGTCATAGAAGGCAACTTGTAGGATACTTTAGTAATATCCGTAAGGGACTAAGATCATTTACCGAAGGTAACATCAAAGGGTCATCGAGGGACTGCGATCTTTTAATCGAGGGTCTTTGCTAAAGCATCCCACATTCGAGGGACATAACTGTTTTATCCGAGGCAACAAGTGAGGTTACCCTAGAGGTGTGTGTGTGAAAAGTGTGTTCAATTTAGTTATTTTTTATCTTTGAATTAGGGTTTTTCTAAGATTGATTTTAGTCTTGCCATACAAACCCTAGTTACTAACATAAATAAGGAAAGCAATAAATTGCGGAAATTAGATATCCTATGCTATTACAAGACTTTGGGAATGGGGGCATACAAATTTGTGAAAGGGGAGGAAAGAAATAAATCATAATTATCTATAACAGACCATTTACATAAATATTAATGCAAAATAATAAAATACGCAAAAATATAAATTGGAGGAAAGAAAAAGGAAATTGTTCTTTTAAGATTTTTTGATAGGAAAAAGCTTGATGGTTAACCTAAAAAATTAATTAGTTTTAATTTAAAAAAAGTTAATTAGTTAATTAAACAAACTAAAAATCTATGTTGATTTAATTTAAAAAAGAAATTAAATAAAACTAAGTCTAATTATCTTTTAATTTTTAAAAAAGGAAACTAATTGCTTTAGAAAATATTTTGATGTTAAATAACAAAACCTAATTCTAAATTTTTATGTTTTTATGATTTAAATAAAATTTAACTAAAAAGGAAAATAAAATAAAATAAAGAAAATTAAAAGGGTCAGTGGTGTAAAATAAATCAGGGAGGTGAAGAGAAAAAAAAGTTAGGCCCAAAACAAATTTTTGTTTGAATCAGAAAAATAAAAATAAAATGAAAATGGGCCTAATTTAGCAAACAGGTGGGGGGGTATGAAAAGAAATTCAATCAGGCCCAACACAAGAGCCAAACCCCTCCGCTGGATCTCATGTGGTTGGCTCCTGGAAGTGCATCATGTACTTGCTTATATGGGTGTTAGATTTAATCTTGTGATGATCAGATGGTGATGGAGAGAGGCGCATGGTGCATGCACTGAGTTGGCCTGCACATGATCTGAAAGAAACAAATATGTGAAAATTAAAAGGGTATCCTTGGGGCTCAAACCCAGATCCCTATAGTCACAGGCGCACACTTTAACCACTAGGGTGGTAATACATCTGTTAGTTTATACACAAACCACTCAATATATTATAAACTTGTTTCTGAATGGAACTTCATCTTCTTCCTCGCGCCAGTAATCACAACAACATTTTTGAATTTCTGAAAATGCTCATTTCTCAACCAAATTGAAAGATGTAAATATCAAACTTGCTTGTAATTTAAACACGAATCCAACCATATAAATTTCAAAAGCTATGAATTAATGATAAGGACGAATTTTGTTTGGTACCAAACTGAAACCTAATTTTTCAGAAATTTTAGTTCTAAAATTCTCATCACATAGACAATATAAATGAAAAGTAAGGACATGGTTAGCTTCATAGACATGATATCTACATTTTATCTTTTGAAAGCAGATGCAAATGATGCTTAAATAAGGATTTCCAAGTTTAGAAAACTTACCTCTGAGGTGAGAATCGAGTTTGAAGTTAGAGCACCCCTAGAGATGCTGTGATGATCTGAATAGCTTCACTAACCTCCTAGGAAGCTTTTGCAATTCTTACTTTGGATTGAGAGTGCCTCAATTTTTCTGGACAAGTCAAGTTGCAGGGCTCTGTTTTTGAAAATGGAGGATGATAAAGATGATGTTACAATGATGAAACAGAACTTTGTACAATTTCTATATGAGTTATAGAAGCTTTATGAATGATTTGGAATGAAAACACACGAGTGGATTGGGTGTTTGGAGTACAAGGTCAGAAACTGCAACAAATGGAGTTTTGAATACAAATTCTTATTTGAGAGAGTATGAGGGTGTTTTAGGGCTTATTAACTCATATCCTAGCTTGAAAATGGACCTCTCTATTTATAGAAAAAAGTTGGAGGGAATGAGCTGATCAGATTTTCATGATCCTAAGTTATGGTTTGGTTGGATTTTGAATGAAGCAAACTTTGAAACACATGGTTTCAATGTAAAGTACAGGGAAATCTAAAGTGGTTAGGGACTTTAAACATGTTGCTTCTGGCTTTTGTCTTGAGTGTATGCAGAGGGAGCAAGTGAGAGGCTCAAGGAGAGTTGACAAAGTGATTAAAGCAAAGTTTTTCAAAATGGAAGTGTGAACTTTGTGTCATTAATGGAAAATTGTCTTGGACAAATCTTGAATCAAGTGGATAATGGCTCAAAAGTTTGTGTAATCTTCTGATTAGAGGTAGATTCACAAGTTAAGACGCCTGCAAAGCAAGATTATTCAGCATGGCATGAGGATTTGGTTATGTATTCTTCACAAATGTGACCTATAATTCAAGAATGGCTGTCCAACTTCATCTCTTCGAATCTCCTAGATCAAGTATGATAAATTCATGCTCTTGGATGTTTTGGAAAGCTTGAAAATTATATAAAACTTTCATGTTGACAACTTTGGATAAATCAACAAGGAAATTGGTGAAAATTGGCTAAGAAGTTGTCATGAAAAACTGACCAAAAGTTGAAAATTTCTCTAAGTGAGATAAAAACATCATGACTTCATGAGCCTATATCTCCTAATCCAAGATTTTTTTGGACATCAACCCTCAAGGACAAAGTTTTAGAATTTCTCATTCCCTACAACTTTCATGTTGAAAGTTTTCCTTGAATCATCTTGCATCTTAGTGAAAAATAACCATGAAGTAATGACTTTGTTAAGAATAAAACACTAACACTTAGAAAATTTTCTAAGTGTTGGAAAATTTTCTATCTTTGACTTTTGTTGACTTTCTTGATTCTTGATGATCAAGCTTGATAATTTTGAATGTTTTATGCTTCTTGATTTTAGAAGTTCAATGTTGACCAAAAGGTCAAAGTTTAACTTTTGTGTGACAGTTGATTTTTTCATCAATCAATTCAATTTTCCAACTATCAGTCATTTGTATCTTTGGGAATGTCTTGAGACATGTAATTAGGTCAATATGTTGTATTTTAATCCTTGAGATCATGCTTTAAAGTGTTAAGTCATACACTAGGTCAAAAGTCAATGATCAGTCATCCTTAGTCAAAACCCTAATTTTGGCAATTTTGACCTTTGATGATTTGAGTACTTTCCTTGAGGAATTATGATCAACCCTTAATACAATGATGAATATAACCTCAAAATGTTGATGTTGGAAAAAATCTTGAAGTTTGACTGTATGTTGACCAGAGTTGACTTTTTGTCCAATATAGTTGATTTTCAGTCATCTGAGCAATTGACTAGCAAATTTGTGATGTAAGGCTTGAAATTTGACATGAGCACTATTGAAGACCTATGAGAAACCATGAAGTACACTTGAGGCATTATAAGTTCAATTTCCTTTGAGAAAAGTGAAACCCTAATTGTGGATTCATTGCTTAGGAGGAGAATTTTGACCAGTCAACTCTTAAGCAAACTTGAGCCATTGAAAATCTTAGAAGCATGTGGAGATATCTTGAATAAAAAGGGGAGGGAAAATTTTGGAGTACAACAGCTGCCCCTGTTCAATCTTCTTAAACCTGAAGAGTTAGATTGGCATGTCCGCCATTCGTAACTTAAAGGTAGAAGATGATTGAACACTTAAGTTCTTAGAAATTTGCACTCACTGGTGCACGGAGTTGCACTGTTGGTTGATTATATCAGGAATGGCTTAAAGATTCCATTTGGGGAGGTGATGATGAGTTATCGGAGATGGGATTATAGATGTCATCCAAAGTAACTGTTAATAGGCATTTAGACTAAGTCTATGCTCTACGCTTGATTCAATCTGAGTCAAAGGATGTCTATGCATGTCTTTAACTGGGAGGATTATCAGAATAAATCTTTGGTCGATTTAATATGAGCCAGAAGATATTTTTGTCAGTCTTTAAATGGGAGAAGTATCAGAATAAATCTTTGGTCGATTTAATCTGAGCCAGAAAAAGTCTACTGGAAGAAGTATCAGAATAAATATTTGGTCGATTTAAACTGAGCTAGAAGATGTCTGCGTTTGTATTTAACTGGAGAAGTATCAGAAAATCTTTGGTTGATTTAAACTGAGCCAGAAAAAGTGTCTACTGGAATAAGTATCAGAATAAATCTTTGGTCGATTTAGAATGAGCTAGCAGATATCTGTGTCTGTCTTTAACTGGAGAAGTATTAGAATAAATCTTTGGTCGATTTAATCTGAGCCAGAAAAAGTGTCTACTGGAAGCAGTATCATAATAAATCTTTGGTCGATTTAATTTGAGCCAGCAGATGTCTGTGTTTGTCTTTAACTGGAGAAGTATCATAATAAATCTTTGGTCGATTTAATCTGAGTCAGAAAAATTTCACTGGAAGAAGTATCAGAATAAATCTTTGGTTGATTTAAACTGAGCCAACAGATGTCTGTGTTTGTCTTTAACTAGGAGAATTATCAAAATAAATCTTTGGTCGATTTAATATGAGCCAGAAAAAATTATCTACTGGAAGAAGTATCAGAATAAATCTTTGGTTGATTTAATCTGATCAATCAAATATCTATATGGGAATGACCCTCTGAGGAAATTTCTTAAATAGCCCTTCGTCAGATGTAGCCTTTGAGAAGACTGTCGGGTCACATAAGCAGTCGATGATATTTTTTTGTTGATTGATCTTTTCCTGAAAAGGTAAAGGGTTATACATATGCAATGTCATGATGTATGAAATGCATTGCGTAATGATGTTCTCAAAATAAATGAGATTGTGCTACATGCGTTGCTTATGCTATGACGTTTTTAGATGATATGAAATGTTGTTTGAAGTGTATTTGTAAGCCCGTGCAGTGTCTTTGTCTGGGAAAACAAATCTCTGACTGTTGTTGAGGATGAAGAGTATGTGTATCTTCGATCTTGTCTAGAATGCTTCCACTGGGGATTCCTGCTTGCTGTTTGAGGAAACTACACTGGGAAATGTTGACTTCTGTTTCGGGAGAAGGGTTCAGGAACATTGGTTGTTTACTGTTCTACTGGGGATTTTAATCTCTTATATACCCCTACTTGGTATAAAAGATATGGATAACCTTCTGATTCATCTAGGGAAGATACAGTTGACGGATATCTATTCTGATTCCAGGTTCCATAGCAATTCTATGGGGGATAATGGTGATTTCACCGGGGAGAGGAATTTTGCTGATGATTCATAGAAATCTGAGGAATAGACTTAAGATGGGGAGACTTTTAATCTGTTGAGGAAATAAACCCTGTTGGAAAAATAAACCCTGTTGACAGAGATATATTCTGCTTAGGAAACAAGCTCTCTTGGGGAAATTGAACTTTTCTAGAGAGAGAAAATTTGCAAGGATGTTTTACAGTTTTCAAACCTAGGTATTGAAGAGAATTTTCATGAACTGTATTGATTGGTACTTCGTAGGTGGGTGAGATCACTTTCTTTTATCTGCTAGAGCATTTTTCCAGGGAAAATGCGAGAGATGAATTTGTGAAGATTACTCTGTGGGGATAATCTCTTGGAAACTGCTTTGTGGGAATTTGTGGGTGGCTTGGACGTAATCCCAACTCCTAGAGTCTTTGAGTAAATTTGAATTCTAGTTATTATGCATATATTCGTTAATAGTTAATCATGTTCATATGAATATGTTCATTCAATTTTAGTCATTGGACGTGTTTGCAAACAAAATAGAAAAAACAAAAAGTTTGAATTTGGAAATGGTATTTATATTGATATTTTGCCTATAAACAGGAGATTTTTTGTACAAAGAGACAAAAATCCAGGTAAGAGGAAATCGTCATGAAATGAAAAGAGTACAAAGTGAAAACAAACACATAGCTATGTGGAAATTATCTCGTCGAATTCCAACTCCGCTATTGCCCCTATGTCTTATAACATCTCATCCCTTTTTATCGGAAGAAGTTGATTGCGCTGATCTATACCATTTTAACTTTATACTTTGGTAATAAATCTTGTTGTAAGTGACCCAATGGAACATAGTCGTACGCTTTAATCCTTAATTTTTTCCTAAACCGCCCTTTCGGGTTTTCAGTCCACCAGGATACCCTTTTTTGCCCAAGCCACCTTTTCAGGTTTTCGACTCGCCGAGTGTACAATCTTTTATATATCCCTAAGTTTTTCTTGAATCCTTTTGATCGGGATGCCATTATTTTTGCCTAGGCCAGTCAACCTAGAGGGTCGTTTTCATGCGTAGTATCTTTTGACTATGTCTGCATTCACAGGGTGTGGGAAATCTTCACCGTCAATGGTGGTCAGTATCATAGCACCGCCCAAAAATACTTTCTTGATAACAAATGGTCCTTCGTATGTGGGAGTCCATTTTCCCCTAGGATCACCTTGCGGTAAAATGATGCGCTGTATTACCAAGTCACCAGCCTGATATACCCGGTGCTTGATTTTCTTATTAAATGCCTTGACCATATGTTTCTGATACATCTGACCGTGACAAACAACCGCAAACCTCTTTTCGTCAATTAGATTTAACTAGTCTAGTCTGGTCTGAATCCACTCGTCTTCGTCTAAGTCTGCATCTTTCATAATTCTTAGAGAAGGAATCTAAACTTCGACAGACAGGACAACTTCCATGCCATAGACCAAAGAGAATGGGGTTGCCCCAGTTGATGTTCGAGCTGAAGTGCGGTAGCCATGGAGAGAAAATGGTAACATTTCATGCCAGTCTTTCTAAGTTACAACCAATTTCTGCACAATCTTCTTAATGTTCTTATTGGCGGCTTCCACCGTGCCATTCATCTTTGGACGATACGGAGAAGAGTTGTGGTGCTTGATCTTGAACTGTGTGTAGAGTTCAGTGACCATGGTATTATTGAGTTTGGTACCATTGTCCGTGATGATTCTCTCAGGGATACCATACCGGAAGATGAGGTTATGTTTTATGAACCGGGAAACCACATGCTTGGTAACACAGGCGAATATGGTTGCTTCAGCCCATTTTGTAAAGTAGTCAATGGCGACGAGAATGAAGTGATGTCCGTTAGAAGTAATAGGCTTGATTTCTCCTAACATATCAATGCCCCACATTACAAATGGCCAATGAGCAGTCATGACGTTCAAAGGTACTGGAGGCACATGTACTTTGTCAACATAGATCTGGAATTTGTGACAAGTTAAGGAGTGGTGGTGACAATCAGTCTCCATAGTTGACCAATAGTAACCCGCTCTCAGAATCTTTTTAGATATAGTATGCCCACTGGAGTGAGTACTAAAGATGCCTTCATGCATATCTTCCATAATTTTTTCTGCTTCCTTCTTGTCTACACAGCGAAGCAGATTTGAATCATGATTATGCTTGTACAAAATTCCATTGCTCAAGAAGAACTTAGCCGAGAACCTCTGTAGGAATTTCTTGTCATTGATTGATTCCCCTTCAGGGTATTCTTGAGCTTCGAGGTACCTTTTCACTTCATGAAACCAAGGTTTTTCTTTTACTCCGTCAGTGTCAACCTCGTAGAAATGGACCAGTTCATCGAATATTTCAACGGTAATTCTGGGAGCCTCATTGTCCCATCTGACCTTGAACATGGATGACATGGTATCCAATGCATCCACCAACTGATTCTCTTCTCTTGGGATATGCTCAAAAGTAATCTCTTCGAAGTACAGAATCAAGGTTAGCACATGTTCTTGGTAAGGGATTAGATTCAGATGCTTCGTATCTCATTCTCCCTTGACCTGACTGATTACCAAAGCTGAATCCCCATATATGCCCAAGAATTTGATCCTCAGGTTAATAACAACTTTAATGCCCATGATGCACGCTTCATATTCATCCATATTACTGGTGCAGTCAAAGTAAAGTATGGCAGTGAAGTGTGTATGAAAACCTTGGGAAGAAATAATTATAGCACGGATCTCATTACCAAGTGCATTAGAAGCCCCATCGAAAACCATAGTCTATCGGGATCCTGGCTCAGGTCCTTCATACGGTCTAGGTTCTTCATAATCTGCTACTAGCATAATGTTCTCATCCGGGAATTCAAAGTTCATAGATTGATAATCGTCTACGGCTTAATGTTCTAAATGATCTGCTAGTACACTCCCTTTTATTGCTTTTTGAGTGGTGTACTGAATGTCGTATTCTGTTAGGACCATTTTCCATCGGGCTATTCTTCGGGAGAGGGCTGGCTTCTCGAATATGTACTTGATGGGATCCATTTTAGAGATCAAAGGAGTAGTATGAGTCAACATATACTGCCTTAGTCAGTGAGCATCCCATGCCAAAGCACAACAAGTTTTCTAGAGCAGTGAATATCTTGTTTCACAGTCAGTAAACTTTTTGCTAAGGTAGTATATTGCATGCTCTTTTCGACCAGACTCGTTATGTTTCCCTAGTACACACCTTATTGAACTCTCTAGCACTGTTAAGTACATGATTAGAGGTCTTCCATCAACTGGTCGTATCAGAATCGGAGGTTCTTGTAAGTACTTCTTGATTTTATCAAAGGCTATTTGATAGTCATCATTCCATTTTACTACTTGATCTTTCTTTTGCAGCTTGAAGATTAACACACAAGTAGCAGTCAAATGAGAAATGAACCGAGCAATGTAATTCAGTCGTCCTAAGAAACCATGGACCTCTTTCTCAGTACGGGGAGTCAGAATTTCTTGAATAACTTTAACTTTTTCAGGATCAACTTCAATACCTTTACCACTAACGATGAAACCTAGGAGTTTTCCAGATCTCACCCCAAAGGTGCACTTATGTGGATTCAATCTTAGCTTGTATTTCTTCAGCCTTTCAAATAACTTATGCAGATGATCAAGATGCTCTTCTTCAGTCTTGGATCTTGCTATCATGTCGTCGACGTAGACTTCTATTTCATGGTGAATCATGTCGTGAAACAAATCTACCATGACACATTGATAGTTTTCCCCAGCGTTCTTCAACCCGAAAGGCATGGCCTTGTAACAGAAAGTTCCCCATTGTGTGATGAAAGTAGTTTTCTCCATGTCTTCAGGCGCCATCTTGATTTGATTATAACCCGAGAAACTATCCATGAAGGAGAATACCTTGTGCTGAGTGGTGTTGTCAACCAAAGATCAATATGTGGAAGCGGGAAGTCATCCTTGAGGCTTGCCCTGTTCAGATCCCTGTAATCTACACACATATGTGCCTTTCCATCTTTCTTTGGTACATGGAAAACATTAGCAACCCATTAAGGATATGACGTTACTATTAAGAACCCTTCATTGAACTGTTTCATGACCTTAGCTTTGATCTTTTCCAACATTTCAGGATGCATGCGCCGAACCTTTTGCTTGATCGGAGAGCAACCATCTTTCATTGGCAGAAGGTGAACCATTATATCAGTATCAAGTCCTGACATGTCTTCGTATGACCAAGAAAATACTTAAGCATAGTCGTGCAACATTTGAATCAATTTGTTCTTGACACTGTCTTCTAGGTTGGCGCCTATCTTGATCTCTTTTCTGTCTGTCTCAGTACCCAGATTTATAACGTCAACTGGCTCTTCATGCAATTGGATAGCCTTTTCTTCTTGTATTAAGAGTCTGGAAAGTTCTCTAGGTATTTCACAATCTTCCTCACCTTCATCCTTGGCTTGGTAGATCATATTTTCAAAATCATAAGCGGCAATAGCAGAGTCGTTATCAACGAGATTCGGAGTGGATGGGATGTGCAATGTAGTGTGTGTGTGTGTGTAAGAACACATATATATTTTGAAAATGCAATAAAGTAAAAGAAAGACAGAGAGTGCAAAGTTTAAATGCAAAACATCTGATGTTTTCATTAAATGAAGATATGACATATGAAATGACAACCCTTAACAAATGGACCATTGTGCCCCGGGTAAGACACAAGGTTTAAAGTCATTGTTTTAAAAGAAATTACATAACCAAAATTCTTAAAGAAATAAATAACAGAAATAACTATTACTCATGACTAAAGGAGACGAAGATAACGTCTTATGCCTTCCATTTGTTGAGTTTGTTTCCCATGTTTGGGAAGATCCAGCTATTGAAGTCACAGTCACTATCAGCATCTTCTATCGGGTTGACTCCTTTGTCGCTTACACGGAATGGAGGTCTTCTAGCTCGAGCATGACGAATAGCCCTTTGACCCTCTATAGTGAAGCCCAGACCAAACTTATCAGATTTAAAGGGGATGTCGGGAATCTGACCCCAAGTAGTGCAACCACCTTCTTCAACCACAACTATAGCGTCCTTTAGAGAAGCCATTCTGGGAAGAATCCTGGTAACCTTAGGAATAGCATAAACATCTTTAGTAACGGTAATCGTCCGAGGAATAACTTCAAAATCCTAGAAGGGAGTCTCGATGAACTCACCCTCCATCTCAAAATACTTGAAGGAGTTCAAGTGGCTCACCATGTATTCTTCTTCACCATAAACTGTAACAATTTTCCCTTTCACAGGATACTTTAATTTTTTATGTAGGGTGGACGTAACAATGTCTGCCCCATGGATCCAAGGGGGTCCAAGTAAACAAGAATAGGCCAGACATATATCCAATACATAAAAAGTAGAGTTGAAGACCTGGGAACCTACTTAAATCGGGAGATTCACCTCTCCATGCACCATCCTTCTTTAACCATCAAAGGCTCTAACCACAATGTCATTGGGTTTCAACACAACCCCTTCACAGTCAAGTCGGTCTAGAGCACCCTTCGGTAGAATATTCAGAGAAGAGCCATTATCAATTAATATGTGAGCTAAGGTAGTGTCCATGCATTCAATAGAGACATACAGGGCCCTATTATGGTTTCTTCCTTCAGGAGTCAAGTCAGCATCGGAGAAACCCAAACCATTATCAGTTGTCAGACTAGCCACGTAGCTTCCAAATTGATCAGCCGAAATTTCTTATGGCATATCAGCGGTCTTTAAGAACTTTACTAAAGCCTTTGCATGGGCTTCAGAAAATATCAGTAAAGATATCATGGATATTTTAGACGGGGTTTTCCCCAGATGTTCCACAATTTTATAATCGCTTCTATGAGTTATATTTAAAACCTCTTTTAACTCTTGTTCAGAGGTGTCCTTGACTGTATCTTCTTTCGGGGCCTTCGTCTGGGTAGGCTCTATCATTGGTTATTTACCTCTAGTCTCGGCAGTTGTCTTAGTAACTGTGATTGGAACAGGTGGAGATATTTCTAGAGAGAAAATTCTTCCATTTTTAGTAATCTTGCTAGTTCCCGCAATGTTGACAATACTGGGATCAGCCTCTTCATCACCTTCATCAGACAATTCTTGTTTAACATCGTGGTAATAGATGTCATACCCATAATTCCATGGAATAGCCTTCTCTGAAGAATATGGGATGGGTGCAAGGGTTATAATGATTAATGGAGCAGCTTTTGGGTTAGCAGTAATCCTTATAGGACCCTTGGAAGTGATTCTAAAAGGAGTACAAGTTATGACAGACAAGTCTCGGCATAAATTATCAGTATGCGGAATTTTCTCAATCAAGATTACATGTTCATCCATCAGGCATTGGATGCCTTCTTTCAGTAATCTGCAGCCATTGGGTTGAATTGAACAGTAATAACATTCCTTAACGTAACTCAGAAATAAACCGGCTCGTATAAAATTCTTCTTGATGGTTGAAAGGGGAGTAATCACATCATTTATGGAAGTAACATACAAAGCATCTTCAATAGCACTTACGCCTTTATAATGCTTAGGCATAGGTGCAGTAATTACATTAGGAGTCTCAGGAGCATCAAATTCAATCTCTTTAGAGTCAATCATATCTTGAATCTTGTTTTTCAGGGGCCAACAGTTATTGGTATCGTGCCCAGGATTGTTTTAATGGTAAGCATATTTTGCACTGGGATTATACTTTAGAGAGGATGTGTTAGGATTAGGAGGAGGATCTCGTAGTGAAATCAGTCCAGCCTTCAATAGATGTTGCAATGCTTGAGCCAATGGCATATTAATTCTGGTGAACTGCCTCCTCGGAGCGACTGACCTACGATGATTGCCTTGTTCTTATTGTTGAACAGGAATTGGGTTAGAGATCAATAATTCCCCCATAGACTGATGGCGTTCATTATTACTACGATTCTTATAAATATAATTTATTTCTTTCATACCAATGAATGGCTTCTTCACATCATTAGAAGATGTATCCATTGGAATCTTCCCACTCTTGATGCCACTTTCAACTCTCTCCTGTCAAAATCAGCTCGGTAAACCCTGATGAAGAACTCCCAACCATGAGATTAAAGAATGGACCCATCAGAGTGCCCATAAACATATCCACCAATTCCTGGTCAGTCAAAGGAGGTTCCACCCTTCCAGCTAGATCCCTCCATTTCTGGGCGTACTCTTTGAAACCCTCGTTCGAACCCATAGTAATATTTTGTAACTGCACACGAGTCGGTGCCAAGTCAGAATTATATTGATACTGTTTATAGAAAGCAGCAGCCAAGTCTTCCCATGTATGGATGTTGGTTCCTTCAAGCTGATAGAACCATTTAAGTTGAGTTCCAGCCAAACTTTCTTGGAAGAAATGGACCCATAATTTTTTGTCAATAGTGTGGGGTTGGACCATTCGAACATAAAACCTCAAATGGATTTTGGGACAAGAGACCCCATCATATTTAGCAAAGACGGGGACCTTGTATTTATTAGGGATGACCACCCTCGGGATCAGACCTAGTTCTCCAAAATCCAATCCAGGCACTTTTTGGATTTCTACAACTTTGAGATGGTCTTCCAACTGTTTGTACTTATTATTTGTAGGAGGATACTGTTCGTCTGAGTAGTCCTCATCTTCAGAACCCTGATTGTTTCTTCCTTCACCCTTGACACTTTTTCCATCCTCCTCTTGGTTGTTGTCTTCCTCAGTGGAAACATCATCCGCTTGAACCGGTTGAGCAGGACCTTTGAACCTTCTCCCCATATTGAGGATAGTGGTCGGTTTCTTAGTCTTACTTTCTTTGGTAAGGATAACCATAATCTATTGTTTCCCTTTGGCCAAATTCAGAAGAGTCTCTTGAAATTGTGCATGTTGAGTCTGCAGATCCTTGATAGTTTGTTCAAGATCCATCTTATACTCTGAAATAAGCAGTAAGTAGATCAGAAAACCTGTATCGAAAAACCTGCTTATGAAATGATGCATGATATGTAGATGCAATATTTTCAAGGACCTTAGAAGATTTAAATTTTCTAAACAAAAGGAAACAAAAATAGAGATTTCATTAGTAAGTTCAAAATTACAATTTCCTCTTAGGCTTACAATGAAAACAAAAGGGTCTCAAAGAGACAACAATAATATAAACTCCTAAGATTCAAGTCTCCTAAGGACACTTCCTTTTCGTGTCGATGTAGGCATTAAGACTCTGCTTTTCATGAAGTAGCTTTATGAGCTCCAACACTTTCTTCTCACTTGCATAGAATCGAGTCTCCAAGGTGTCCCGTTCTTCCTTGAGTTGGATCCAGGACTTCTGCAATTCTTCAAGGTCAGTAGGCATATCTAGATGAATAACGGTATAAGGTACATCCCCCTTGGCAAAAGGCTTCACAATTAATGGTAAGACAGCAGGATATGGCATCATAAGATTTTGAGCACGAGATCGTACCCATTTGAGATAGGGCTCCAAAGGGATGGAATTATTTTGCCCTAAAGTCTTGCTATCAATCTTTCTTGCCATGCCCCAAGCACTTATAAACTTTTGACAATAACCTCGACAATCATTCTCGTAATCAAACATAATACCTTGGATAAGCATGTCATTAGGACTGTCTCTTCGAGCATAACCAAATTGGCGTAGAGCTAGAGAAGAGTTGTAAGTAATACCTCCCCTAATGCCAAGGAGTGGAACATTAAGGATTTCCCTGCATCGGTCAATGATAGTAACATCTTTTAAATATCGGGAACACCAATAGATATCTATATGAGGGAGTGACATCATCATTTGAGACCACCTCAAACCTCGTTCATTCTTCATCACTGATCGGGGAAGGTGAGAAATAAATCACCTAGATAGAAAAGGTATGCAACACATAAGAGTTCCCCTCTTCCTCATAGTACGAGTGTAAAGAGAATGTAGAATATCTCCAAGCAAAGTAGGCACAAAATTACGAGAAAGAAATATTTTGATGGTGTTCACATCTATGAGTTAGTCTGGATTAGGGAACAACACCAAACCATAGATCAACAAAGCCAAGATTTCCTCGAAAGCTTAAAAACTCATAGCATCCAGAAACAAACGAGCCTTCTCTAACAGAAATTTAGCAAGAAAACTCTTGACTCCACTTCTTGTTTCCCAATTATATACAATGTCGAATAGCTTAAAATGTAATGTTGTCGCAATTTCTTCAGGTTGTGGGTCTTTCTCTAAACCGGTGAAAGGTGTTTGATCAAGAACAGGTATTCCCAATAGCCTATAGAATTCTTCCATTGTGGGTATCAACTGATAATCCAGAAAGGTGAAATAATGATGTACGGGGTCAACGAATTGGAATAAAACACTCATCATGTCATCTTCAAAACCCGAGGTAACTAAACTAAGTAGATGACCATGCCTTTTGGTGAACGGAGAGCTTTCAAGAATTTTTTAGACTAACTCCTTAAGTTGAGAAGGTATCCTCACAAAACTGATTCGGATAGTATTTCTGCAAGCGAAGCCATATCCTACAAAACAAAACAAAGATAAATCTCTAGGTCCTTGAAATGGTTAGTGAAAATGATATGTGTCATGATGTCATGGTGTCATGTTCGAACAATTTTAATCAAACACAAACAAAGCACACAAGGCCTTAAGGTCAGGCTTGCATGGAGTTTAGGTAAGTACCCTCTTGAAGTTTTTAGTTGGCTCAACCTTTCCTAAAATAAGTAACCGGGTTCTAGGATCCTTTATATCACCGATCTTCCTCTCAAGCATTGTTTCAACACAAGCATCTACATTGTGACTGAAATATCTCGAAAGTCCAATCTCAATGAGTGTAGTATCAAGTATCAACCAATTTCAGTCTTCACCAAAACCGACTATCTCACTACTTTTTAATGTCTAAGTTATGTCAACTAAGGTTCTACGGTTAGTTAGTGCTTATGACACCATGCGAAAGCCCAATATTCTCCTTGACTTACATAAGGGACACCGGAACCAACCAATGTGTCGCACTAACGTAGCCATTGTTTCAACCACATAGGTCTATGCCATACAGTTTTCACGATCTATTGCTACTTACCTAAAATGCTTCTAGATTTGGGTATAGGATCTATACAAGAAATAAACCCAAGCATATCGTGAAATATAAAGCATACAAAGCAAACAAGTAAAGCAATAAAGGTGATTTAGCTCATAAGGTAACCCCGCTTTTAGTATATCCCCAGCAGAGTCGCCAGTTCTTTAATACGGTGGGAGAACTGACTTTGGATTTTGCATTTTATCGCAAATGTTGTGGATAGCAAGATTCTCCACCGACTTTTCTTTTATCCAATAAAGGAAAGGGTGAAAAAAACAGGAAAGACCTTTTGAGGATTTTCTGAATAAGGGGGGTAGGTTATGAAAAGGGAATGTGTTAGCACCCTTTTCATCCGTAGTTATCTATGGGCTCTTATTTGCTAGCTCACTTTTGAAATACTTTATGTGTGTTTGAAAATATTTAAAAAAATGCCTAAGTGCGAAAATTTTGTAATGATTCTCGTATCATTGAGAATGTATACAAAATGTTTGTTTTGAAAATATTTTTGAAAGAATATGTGGTTTTGTGAAAATGTTTTAAAGATTCAATGCAAGGCAATTTTCTTTATAATGACCCTTATATCAGTCCTAAAGAGTGTTTATAAAGCATTTTTGAAAATTGTTGTTTTGAAAGTGTGAGGTGTGAAAATTGTTTTAGTTTGTGAGCAAGTGATTACGAGCGATCTACCAACTCAAAAGTCTTTGTTCTTTTCCTCCTCCTTTAGATAGTGCTATCCTATCATTAGTTAGTAGGAAGCCTTATCATTGTATGTGAGGGACAGACATGGATCATTGTACAGTCATACAAGGCAACTTGTAGGACACTTTAGCAATTTCCATAAGGGACTAAGATCGTTTACTGAAGGAAACATCGAAGGGTCATCGAGGGACTACAATCTTTTAATCGGGGGTCTTTTCTAAAGCATTCCACATTCAAGGGACGTGATTGTTTTATCAGAGGCAAGAATTGAGGTTACCCTAGATGTACATGTGTGAAAAGTGTGTTCAATTCAGTTATTTTTTTATCTTTGAATTAGGGTTTTGCTAGGATTGATTTTAGTCTTGCCATACAAACCCTAAATACTAACATAAATAAGGAAAGTAATAAATTATGGAAATTAGATATCCTACGCTATTACAACGCTTTGAGAATGGGGGTACAAATTTGTGAATGGGGAGGAAAGCAATAAATCCTAATTATCTATTACAGACCATTTACATAAATAATAATGCGAAATAATAAAATACGCAAAAATGTAAAGTGGAGGAAAGAAAAAGGAAGTTGTTTTTTTTATGTTTTTTGATAGGAAAAAGCTTGATGGTTAACCTAAAAAATTAATTAGTTTTAATTGAAAAGAAGTTAATTAGTTAATTAAACAAACTAAAAATCTATGTTGATTTAATTTTAAAAAGAAGTTAAATAAAACTAAGTCTAATTATCTTTTAATTTTTAAAAAAGGAAACTAATTGCTTTAGAAAATATTTTGATGTTAAATAACAAAACCTAATTCTAAATTTTTATGTTTTTATGATTTAAATAAAATTAAACTGAAAAAGAAAAACAAATAAAATTAAATAAAATTAAAAGGGTCAGTGGTGTAAAATAAATCAGGGAGGTGAAGACAAAAAAAAAGTTAGGCCCAAAACAAATTTTTGTTTGAATCAGAAAAATAAAAATTAAATGAAAATGGGCTTGATATAGAAAACAATGGGGTATGAAAAGAAATTCAATTAGGCCCAACACAAGAGCCCAAACCCCTACGTTGGATCCAATGTGGCTGGCTCCTGGAAGTGCATCATGCACTTGCTTATTTGGGTGTTGGATTTAATCTTGTGATGATCAGATGGTGATGGAGAGAGGCGCATGGTGCACACACTGAGTTGGTCTGCACATGATCTAAAAGAAACAAATATGTGAAAATTAAAAGGGTACCGCTGGGGCTTGAACCCAGGTCCCAATAGTCACATGCACGCGCTTTAACCACTGGGGTTGTAATACATCCGTTAGTTTATACACAAACCATTCAATATATTATAAACTTGTTTCTGAATGGAACTTCATCTTCTTCCTCGTGCCAGTAATCACAACAACATTTTTGAAATTCTAAAAATGCTCATTTCTCAATGAAATTGAAAGATGTAAACATCAAACTTTCTTTAAATTTAAACACGAATCCAACCATATAAATTTCAAAAGTTATGGATCAATGATTAGGACGAATTTTGTTTGGTACCAAACTGATACCTAATTTTTCAGAAATTTCAGTTCCAAAATTCTCATCACACAGACAATATAAATGAAAAGTAAGGACATGGTTAGCTTCATAGACATGATATCTACATTTTATCTTTTGAAAGTAGATGCAAATGATGCTTAAATAAGGATTTGCAAGTTTAGAAAACTTACCTCTTAGGTGAGAATCGAGTTTGAAGTTAGAGCACCCCTGGAGATACTGTGATGATCTGAATAGCTTCACTAAACTCCTAGGAAGCTTTTGCAATGCTTACTTTGGATTGAGAGTGCCTCAATTTTTCTGGACAAGCCAAGTTGCAGGGCTCTGTTTTTGAAAATGGAGGATGAGGAAGATGATGTTACATTGATGAAACATGACTTTGGACAAGTTCTATATGAGTTATAGAAGCTTTGTGAATGATTTAGAATGAAAACGCATAAGTGGATTGGGTGTTTTGAGTTCAAGGTCAGAAATTGCAACAAATAGAGTTTCGAATGTAAATTCTGATTTGAGAGAGTATGAGGGTGTTTTAGGGCTTATCAACTCGTGTCCTAGCTTGCAAATGGGCCTCTCTATTTATAGAAAAAGGTTGGAGGGAAGGAGCTGATCAGATTGTCAAGATCACAAGTTATGGTTTGGTTGGATAGTAAATGAAGCAAACTTTGAAACACATGGTTTCAATGTGAAGTACAAGGCAATCTAAAGTGGTTAGGCACTTTAAACATGTTTCTTCTGGCTTTTGTGTTGTGTGTATGCAAAGGGAGCAAGTAAGAGGCTCAAGGAGAGTTGACAAAGTGATTAAAGTAAACTTTTTCAAAATGGAAGTGTGAACTTTGTGCCATTAATGGAAAATTGTCTTGGACAAAGGTTGAATCAAGTGGATAATGGCCCAAAAGTTTGGGTAATTTTCTAATTAGAGGTAGATTCACAAGTTAAGAGGCCTGCAAAGCAAGATTATGCAGTATGGCATAAGTATTTGGTTATGTATTCTTCACAAATGTGACCTATAATTCAAGAATGGATGCCCAACTTCATCTATTTGAATCTCCTAGCTCAAGTATGATAAATTCATACTCTTGGATGTTTTGGAAAGCTTGAAACATTGTCTAGAACTTTCATGTTGACCAATTTGGCTAAATTAACAAGGAAATTGGTGAAAATTGGCCAAGAAGTTGAGATGAAAAACTGACCAAAACTTGTTGAAAATTTCTCTAAGTGTTAGATAAAAACATCATGACTTCATGAGCCTATATCTCCTAATCCAAGCATTTTTAGGACATCAACCCTCAAGTAAAAAGTTGTAGAGTTCCTCATTCCTTACAACTTTCATGTTGAAAGTTTTCCTTGAATCATCTTGCATCTTAGTGAAAAATGGCCATGAAGTAGTGATTTTGTTAAGAATAAAACACTAACACTTAGAAAATTTTCTAAGTGTTGGAAAATTTTCTATCTTTGACTTTTGTTGACTTTATTGATTCTTGATTATCAAGCTTTATAATTTTGAATGTTTTGATGCTTCTTGATTTTTGAAGTTCAATGTTGACCAAAAAGTCAAAGTTTGACTTTTGTGTGACAGTTGACTTTTTCATCAATCAATTCAATTTTCCAACTATCAGTTATTTGTATCTTTGGGAATTTCTTGAGCTATGTAATTAGGTCAAGATGTTGTATTTGAATCCTTGAGATCATGCTTTAAAGAATTAATTCATACACTAGGTTAAAAGTCAATGATCAGTCATCCTTAGTCAAAACCCTAATTTTGGCAATTTTGACTTTTGATGATTTGAGTGCTTTCCTTGAGGAATTATGATCAACCCTTAATAAAATGATGAATATCACCTTAAAATGTTGATGTTGGCAAAAAATCTTGAAGTTTGACTGTATGTTGACCACAATTGACTTTTTGTCCAATACAATTGATTTCTAGTCATCTGAACAATTGACTGGGCAAATTTGTGATGCAAGGCTTGATATTTGACATGAGCACTATTGAAGACCTATGAGAAACCATAAAGTCCACTTGAGCAGAATTTTGACCGGTCAACTCTTAAGCAAACTTGAGCCATTGAAAATCTTAGAAGCATGAGGAGATATCTTGAATAAAAAGGGGAGGGAAAATTTTGGGGTACAATAACAGTCATAACATTGCAGTAAAAATAGGCCAGTACAAAATCGCAACTTCAGCCCAAAACAATTCAGTCACTTAGAATTTCATCACAGTAATTTAGTAAAATCATAGTTTCACAAAAGAGTCAACAATAACAATAATCAGAATTTGTAAAATCCCAATAGAAAAATCGAAGGCTTTTTATCAAATCAAGGGATCCAAACAGCAGATAAGAGAATCCTAATCTCATGGTTATAAAAGCATTCATTACACAAATTTCGAGGGGTATCATACACAGAAATCAAAAGCTGCACAGCAATCACAACAACCCCTAAAACCCTAATTGTTCATCCTTTTCCAGATCTACAAACCCTTCAGATATCACAAAAGAAAAGAAAAAAGTCATTGTTCATACAAAAAACCCTAAACGGCCGCAACAAGCTCTTAAGCATCAAACCCTATCATCATTTTCCATCACAAAAACCCCTTCAGAAAATATAGAAATCGCAAGATCTGAATCACAAAGAAGAAGAGGAAAAGTATTTCGTAACTACAAACGCAAGGATCTCAGAAATATCTCACCATAAATCTCAAGGGAAATCGCATCTGAGTCCTAGGGTTTCCAAAACTCCCTTCCAGGTCCACCCTAAATCGTTGATCATCTGCAAAATCAAGCGTCAGATTAGAGAAGAGGATATAAAGATGAAGTGAAAGATGGAAGAAAAAGTGAGATCGGAGCAAGTCACGACATAGCCTCCATCCGCCACCGCAAATGTTCATCATCGCCACTGCGAACATTCATCAACACCACCGTGATAGATATCAAGCCGCCATCCTCTAACTTTCGTTTGTTGTTTATGCTAGGATAACATAGAGAGAACCTAGAGAGCGTAAAAGATTAAGAGAGAGATACATTTTTCTCTTTTGTTAAATTCTAGTTTTTGTTTTGTTAATTAATGTGGATTAAAACACTAATTTGGCGGTGACACTTGTCACCGCCATTGTGGTTCTTTGTTGATTCCGTGCAGGTGTCCCGTTGCATTGACTATGCACTCTCGCTCATCACCATCAGATCATTGTAGATCAAGATGCAGAACCTAAAAGTGAGTTCCCACGGTACACCCTCCAGGAATCACTCCACTAGATCGCGCATCACAATATCAGATCTAATGTTTCTTCATCAAAAGCCACCATGCGTGCTCTCTAAATCATCACTGTCAGATCCCCATAAACCCAGATCAGATGCTCCAGAAAGCAAGCTCATGGTGGACTCTCGGGATCGATGCCCACAAGATCAAGCAGGCCTCATACTGGGCTTGAACTCGCCTTGCTTGCAGCACCCCCGTGAATTACTGCATTTCAGGCCCATTCTCCATATTCTTTTACAATTGTTTGTATTGTATTATTTTGTTTAATTATTTTGATTTCTATCAATTAAAAATACAAAAAAAAAATATAAACAGTTTTTAACTAAATAGTTAAATTAAAAAATATTATTTTTATATTATTAATTATTTTGCTAATTAATTTTATTAAATAGATCGTTTTAGTTTAATTAATTGTTTATTTTTAATTCGATTGGGTTGTATTGATTGTTTATTTAGACTTTTAATCGTATAATCGATTCAACTCACCCCCATTCGTAAACTTGTACCCCCATTCTTGAAGTGTTGTAATAGTGTAGGAAATTTAATTTCCGTAATTTACTGCTTTCCTTATTACTGTTAGTTTAATAGGATTGTATGGTAAGATCTTAAACAAAACGCTAGATAACCATAAATCCAAGATAAATTAACTGAAATCAAAACACAATTAATACTCGCACCTCTAGGGTAACCTCACTTGTTGCCTTTGGATAAAACACTCATGTCCCTTGAATGTGGGATGCTTTAGCAAATACCCACGGTTAAAAGATCTTAGTCCCTCGATGACCCTTCGATGCTTCCTTTGGTAAATGATCTTAGTCCCTTATGAAAATTTCTAAAGCATCCTACAAGTTACCTTTATAACTGTACGATGACCCGCGCCTGTCCCTCACATCCGACGATAGGGCTTCCTACTAACTAATGGTAGGATATCACTATCTAAAGGAGGAGGAAAAGAACGAAATACCATTGAGTAGGTAGATCGCTCGTAATCGCTTACTCACAAACTAAAATAATTTTCACACCTCACACTTTCAAAACAACTGCTTTCAAAGCGCTTTATAAACACTCTTGAGGACTAATATAAGGGTTATTATAAAGTAGACGGCCTTACATTTCACCTTCAAAACATATCTACACACGACACTTTTTTCAACAAATATTTTCAAAATAAACATTTTGTATGCATTCACAACGATACAAGTCGAAAAAGAAAAGTCATGTTTCTGAGAACTATATAGGAAAAAACCCTATGACAATGACCCAGTGGAGGCGCTTTCAGTGTCGCAAGCAGGCTGAGAGGCAGGTTACTGATAGAAGTGATAAGAAAACTGCTATAAGTAAATAAGGTTTTGGAAAGAAATATGTGGTGAAAGTCGACACAGCTCCAAAAGAGCGTATAAAAGAATTTTTTAATCAACCAATCATCAAAAGTTCTGAAGAAGCTACTAATAATTTTAAGTCAGATTCAGGGGAGAGTTTAAATATTTTGGTGAACATGGTGTCGATTCTACCAGCTGAGTATGATTTCTCCATTAAAGTTGATGAGTCAACAGATGTGAATGCTGAAGACATGGCTTTATATAAGCCAACATGCTATTTTGTTATGAATAATGGTTCTGTAGAAAACCAGGATGCTTTTTTCGAAAATCCAAGTGTGGCCATGAAGATCCATTTGATGCCTCTCTTGATTAGAACAAAAGTAGAGGGGATAGCTATCAATAAAGTTTTTATAGATTATGGTGCTACTGTAAACATAATGCCACACCACATATTGAAGAAAATCGGAAAATATGATACCGACATACTGTCTCATAATGTAGTCTTGTCGGATTATGGGGGCAAGACAGGAAGCACCATATGAGTGATCTAAGTGGATATTATTGTCAGCATAATAACAAGGCCGACCATATTCACGCTTATTAATGCCAAGCCAAGTTGTAATTTTTTTAGTAGGAAGAGAATGGCTACATCGTGTGGGAGCTATGCCATATTCTATGCATTATCGTTTGGTGATTTGGAGAGAAGATGGTATAGTAGAAAATATCGAGGTTGATCAGGGATATTTCATGGCCGACGTTGATAGTGTTGGTAAGAAACAGTTTGAGAGAAAGTTATCCCATGTTTCTCCTGGATATCCTGCTGAAGATGTCTACCAAAACTTCGATGAGGCATTTATTTCTTTAAAGCTACATGAGACCTATGGGTTTACTTGGGGGTGTTGAGCCTTTAGAAGAAACATTTTATAAAGGAGTTCGGCCGACAGGCTGTGGTGATATTTCTGATGATGATTCCTGAGCTAGAAGCTCTAAAAAGGATTCCGGCATACATAGCCGAAAATAAGTTAAATTCGGCTTTAGAGGATGAAGTAGAAAACATGGTTGTCGAAGCCAAAAATTCTCAAGTCCCAGGAGAAGGGACCATTTTGGTTATAGAACCAAAACCACGAGATAAGCTAGAAATGCATAAAGATAACATCGACAAGCAGCGTCTAGAATGCATCTACAACGACGAACCCCTAGGCCACAAGACCCTTTAGAAGAATTAAATCTTAGTGAAGACAGAGATAAACGGAAGGCATATATTAGCACCAATATCGATAAGGAACTAAAAGCTGAGGTAGTATCTTTACTAAAAGAATTTAAAGATTGTTTTTCTTGGGACTATAATGAAATGCCAGGTTTAAGCAGGGATTTGGTAGAGTTGAAATTGCCAATAAAAGCTGGGAAAAAGCCAGTGAAGCAAGCTCCTAGACGTTTTGCTCCAGCTGTAGTGTCGAAGATCAAAGAGGAGATAGAAAGACTCTTCCGAAGCAAGTTCAAACGAATTACAAGGTATGTTGACTGGCTAGAAAATATAGTTCCAGTAATTAAGAAGAATGGAACTTTAAGAGTTTGCATTGATTTCAGAGATTTAAATGTTGCTACCCCTAAAGATGAATATGCCATGCCTGCTACAGAAATGTTAGTCGACTCTGCTGCTGGTTTTGAATATTTAAGTATGCTTGATGGTTGAAGCAATCGGCCGAACCGTCATTCGATAATGAAATATCAATGAAGTCGCCACCGAACGTCTTTTATCCCGCCGAGAAGGAAAGGTAAACATCGATAAAACCTAAAGAGGGTGAAATCACGGTCTTGCAACCTAGAGATCCAGTAAGGGAGTCTGTTATACGAGGGGGAACGTATTAGCACCCCACACACCCGTAGTACTCTATGGTATCCACTCTTGTTGTCTAATCTAATGGGTGTGTAAAATCTATATCTAGGCTGTACAGGGAATGCATGCAAAAGAAAGGAGCAAAGAATGTAGGTAAAATAAAAGTTGTGCTCGCTTGGGCCCTACCCCAATGCCTACATATCCCTTTTAAGGAATCAAAACAGCCATAGTTCGACTCATATATTTTGGTTGGTTTTGTTTTTTAGTTAAGGAAATAAAAACAACAGATAAGATGGAAAAACATTAGATAGAATAACAAACGTCAACAATGATGATAGAACACCAAAAAGAGATGACAAGACATCGCATGGCAACACAAACTCAGATAAGGCGGAAAAATGCCAGCATGGTAGCAAAATATCAGACCAGGTGATGAAACATTACACCAAACAATGATATTGAAAATTAAAGCAAGACAACAAACATGTGCGATGGCTAAACATCGACTATAAACATGTGAGATAGCGAAACATCGACTAAGAGATAGGAAGATAACATGGAAAAGATGACGAAACATCAATAAACCAGAAAATAAAACATCGAACCTAATAATGATATTGAGAATGGTAGGATAACAAACACGTGCGATGGAGAAACATCAGCAAAAAGAATGTGCAATGGCAAAACATCGGCTAAGAGATATGAAGATAACATGGCAAAGATGGGGAAACATCAATAAACCAGAGGACAAAACATCACACCTAACAATGATATTAAGAATAAAAGTAGGATAACAAACATGTGTGATGGTGAAACATTGTCTAAAAGAATGTGCGATGGCGAAACACCGGCAAAAGAATATGCAATGGTGAAACATCAGCTAAAAGATAACAGAATGTCACGGAAAGGGTGGCAAGACAACACTTTGACAAGATTTAAAACAAAGCCAAGAGGAACACAAACAAATAAGATTGGTTTGTAATTTTTACCTTGAAGAAGGATTTAAGTTTATTAGAGATATTTTATGATTTGCCAAGAAGAGGTTTTAGTTTTAAAATGTAATATGCAAGGAAAATAGAAATAACTAAGGGAGACTAACCTAACACTACCCCTAATGTTATCATACAAAGATTGATCCTAAGGTTGAGGATGGAAGAGGGAAGTTTCTACCCTATGTTAGCATTCATGGATTCCTATCCTAAGGTCTAGCTCGAGGGCTAAACCTACACGAGCAACCCTAAGGGAGCATGGTAAATACCAAACAAGTAAACAAACAAGTGTTTAAACATGAGCAGCAAGCAAGGTACATATGCAGAATTGCCTTAAACAGGTCTTTAAATAAACTAGAGGGACTCCTGACATATATCAACAACAGAGATCCCATCATACAATAGAAAGCAATAAGGAGTGGAAACAGTAAAAGATAAATAATGCAATACCAAACGGATAACTATCCATAGCAAATGAACAAGCAGAAAGAAACCCAAAGAACTTTAAACATGCTAGCATCAACAAACAAATCAAATCAGAAATCATGCCATCAAATATTTGCACTGAGGCTTCAGGAGCAGGACTATAGCAGTCACAATTACATGTGTGTATATATATATATATATATATATATATATATATATATATATATATATATATATATATATATATATATATATATATATATATATATATATATATATATATATATATATATATATATATATATATATATATATATATATATATATATATATATATATATATATATATATCCTGCAATAGAATGACAAATATATCAAGCACATGAATAGTACAAACACAACCAATTGTGATCCAAAAATAAAGTGGAACACTACAATACCAAGTCTAAATTAAAGAACTTTTCCTCAGAGTACCTCGTGCATTCAACAGACAAATTAGTGATTTCAAAGGGAAATGATGGCACAATAAAGGATGGATGAAGATATGATCATGAGAATGTAAAATAAACACAATGGCAAACATCAAAGGCATTATATGTAAGAAGTATCAAGCAAACTCAAACAACAACTAGGTCAAGACTAAAGAACTGTTGCTCCTTTCCTGTCACCATGTTAAATTGACAAGTAAATATAAATCAAGGATAAAAGGAGTAAGAGAAGAATACAATCAAAGACTTTAGAATTCAGTAGCAAACACTTCACATCCATACTCACTCATTTGATTTTGGTTTTCAAGCATAACAAAAGAGGGGTACCACAAAACGTATCACAAAAGTTGGATCACAAGTTAGCAAGGCAAAGAACTCAAGAAAATACAAAGTTAGAAGACTTAAACCATTTGAAATCAAGATTCTAACATGCTATGAGGATATGATCAAGAGTTTAAAAGTTTTAATTCTAAAGCATGTTGCACAAGTGCATTTAATATACCTCAAGGATTCAAAAGGAAAGAAGAAAGGAACATCAAATTCATATATCAATGGAATTGGTTCAAGCATAAAAGGTCAAGTGATCTCAAGTCTTTATGAGAATATCCTTGATGTATCATTTCTCAACATGTTATCATTGGTCATTTGATGGCCTCAAACTCAAGCCAAAACTTTAAAGTTCAAAGCAAAAAACAAGAAAAGAACATTAGTTAGGAGGCATGAATCAAAAGGGCTCATCAACCAATTATGGGAAATCAAGTGGATTGATTTGAATTGGTGTGAGGAAAAAAGTAGAAACAAGATCATTAAGTTCCAAATTATAGGCCTCACACAAGTTCATTGTCCATCAAATATATGCAACAAGATATGCAACATCAGTTGGGCACTTTCACTTTGAAAATTCATCAAAAATAGAAATGGACTTCCATAATTCAAACATAAATTTTCTCAACATCTTCAAGATGTATAGAAGTCATAAAGCAAGTCTTAAGTTCATTGATGGTTGAGGAAAGGATCAAATAAGCTTCAAACATCAAAACTAGTTGGTGAAACCACCAATCTAGACAAGTTTTCAAAATAAATCAATGGAAAATACCAAACCTCATCAATTAATTCAAGAAAAATATTTTTGAGATCCTCAATCCATCCATGAACTTCAAATAGGAGCTGAACGCAATTGAAAAGAAAATTGGTTTTTGGAATCAAAACAACAAGGGAATTATCAAAACCCTAATTATTTAAAAAATAAACTTAATTATTTATTAATTAAGTTTCAATTCTAAACAATTCAAACTAAAGTTATACAAAAATAAAGAAAACTCCAAAGATTAGAAAACTCATTTTTATATATTTTTATAATTAAAGAAAAGTCAGAAATAAAATCAAATTCAAGCAATTAATTAAATAAACACATATTCACATCTTTAAAATAAAATTCTAATCAAAATTCAGAAAAATATTCACCTAAAATTATATTCAAATATTATAATTAAAAAAATCTTCAATGATTTTTGGTGGAATTTTTGGAGTAAAGGAAATGTCAAAATAAAATTGAAAATTAAACAAACAATTAATTAAACACGCGAATTTTTAAACCAATCAGAACATTTTCAAAAATTCCAAAAAAAAATACACAATGTCAGAAATATTATTTTGGAGTTTCATGAAATGTTTCAAAAATTTTCAACCATTTTTGAGCAAGAAACAAAATTAGGAAAATGAAGTTATAAAAATAAATTCAAATAAATTCAAAATTCAAATTGACCAATCAGAAGGTTACACGCTTCATCTTCAACCTCTAGCCCTAACCAGAAACACGCGAAAAATAGATGTTAGGGCTCAATGTTCAGATCCACACCATGTACTCATTTCCACACCATCTTTCATGAAATTTCGTGCAAATTAAAGCCAAAAATAAAATCTACATCATGTTATTCGAATCACATAGAATGATTAACCATGGATCAAGAACGGATCTCATGAAGATTGAAAAAACACACTGAGCAAGATATTTCATAATCATCATACATGCATATTTCATCAAATCAAAAGCTCTAAAGCTGCATAAACACTCAATGAACATTTAACAACATGATTCCAAACTCAAATCATACAATTCATGGCCAGAAATCAAGATCCAAAGTTGAGGACTCTAACCTTTGAGGTAAAAGTGTATCTATTGTCTTCTTCACTCCAACTACAAACCAAGCCGAGATCTACAATCCTTATCACTTGTAGACGAGAATCTAAGAAGAATCACTCAAAACGCACGAGCAAACTGGGAGAATCGAAGAAATGGATTTTTAAGAGAAAAAGTGGTTTTAGATCTGAACTTCCTCCAATGCAGCCTTTCGTTCTTCTCCTTTTGTCTTCTTTTTTTAATGGGAAATGCAGTGTTTATATAGAGTGTTTAGAGTGAGGGCGATAGAGTCATAACTCATAAAAATTCGTTGGAGGGCAATTTGGCCAAAATAGGCAAATGGAAATGTGAGATCATGTGCTTGCGTTTTGTTTATTTATTTGGCCTTTTATGCTTCATTTTGATGAGCTCAGAGGTTAATGAAATAAGGTGAGTGAAGCATGAGGGGGTGAGGTGGCAAGGATTGCACATGGCGTGATTTTGCTTGAGGCAAAAGTTACTAATTTTGGCAAAAAAATGTAGAAAGCGTGGGGAGGCAAGGAAAGTGTGATTGTTTGGCCAAAAGAAGTAAGAAATGAGGTGAGTAATTCGTGCCAAGCATGTGCAATATCAATATTGAAAACACACAGAATCGAAGGGTGCACCAAATTGCAACCCACGCGTGCACCAAAGGTCAGTTGATTTCTAATTGAGGCCATAGAAAATTGGTTCGTGCATTCTCAAATTTTCCTCTAGCCAATTAAAGAACACACTCTAAGCTTCGAAACAAGCTAAGGTTCGAAAGAAATGATGGAGGGATGAGCGATATATGAGGCTTAGGATTCCTGGGCAACTCAAGCCAACTTGCCCTAAACTGCATGTGCTTGTCTGCCCAAGATAACACTTCGAGTGGTCCAAGTTGAGAGAAAAATAAGGCTTCGACCAGCCCTCAAGATAACGCTTCGAATGTGCAAACTAAAGAAGAACGAAGTAAGAAGAAAGAGGCTTCGACCAGCCCTCAAGATGGTACCTTGAATGTCCAAACTGGAGAAAAACAAAGTAAGAAGCAAGAGACTTCGACCAGCCCTCAAGGTAACACTTTGAATATTCAAACGAAGAGAGGAGAATGAGGCTTCGACCAGCCCTCAAGATGGCGCCTTGAATGTCCAAACTAGAGAAGAACAAAGTAAGAACCAAGAGGCTTCGACCAGCCCTCAATATGGTACCTTGAATGTCCAAACTAGAGAAGAACAAAGTAAGAAGTAAGAGGCTTCGACCAGCCCTCAAGGTAACACTTTGAATGTTCAAACGAAGAGAGGAGAATGAGGCTTCGACCAGACCTCAAGATGACACTTTGAATGTCCAAACGAAGAGAGAAGAAAGAGGCTTCGACCAGCCCTTAAGATGACACTTTGAATGTCCAAACGAAGAGAGAAGAAAGAGGCTTCGACTAGCCCTCAAGATGACACTTTGAATGTCCAAACGAAGAAAGAATAAAGAGGCTTCGACCATCCTTCAAGATTATGTTTCGAATGACAAAACTGAAAAAACATCAAAGAGAGCAAGAGAAGGCTTCGACCAGTCCACAAAGCCACTTCGATCGGTCCAAACTGAAGGAAATCAAAGAGAGAAAAGGAAGGCTTCGAGCAGCCCACAAAACCAATTTGAATGGTCCAAATTGAAGGAAATCAAAGAGAACCATTCGAATCCCTGGTTTCAATATCCAACTTCCTCAAATCACAGCCTCTTCGATTTTAAACCAAATTGATAGATTCCAAGTTTAATGAGAAGCTTTCGTAGCCCTCTTTAAAGTGCACGAGACACATTTTCAAATTATGCCTTGAATCAAAACTTATAGGCATGTCACCAACTGTTTGATAAATTGCCTAGGCCAAATGCCTTGCCTTGCCTGGCCAGTTGCCCAAGATTGCCCCAAAAAATGCTCAACTTGCCTTGAACTTCAAAGACTCATAACTTTTGATTTTGAGTAAGAAGTGTGTTTTTTGTCCTTTGTGGAGCCTTGTATATCTTCTTCCCCTCTTAAATTGGCAAAAAGAACCACAAAAATCTCCTGAAAAATGAGAAGGTTACGCCTAAATCAAGAACACTTAATGAAATTTTCAATCACCAAGATAACTTCAAATTCAAGTAACCTCTTAAACTTGCAATTATCGTCAAAATAAATCATCAATGATCATCCCACGTGAAAATACATGTCAAATGCTTCATGTTGACCAAAAGTCCACTTGGTTAACTTTGACTTTGTTGACTTTGAGTAAAATGATTATTTTGCCCCTTTGATTCAATTGAACCACTTCTCTTCAAAATTGATGATCAAAACTTCAAACATATGATATTATAAACACATAGAGACTATGGAAAGAGTTTCCACTCAAAATTCCAAAGAATCCCTGATTAAGACTCAAACCCTAGTTTTGCACTCTGCACTAGGAGGTAACTGATCAAGCTTCAAACCCCTAATTCCTCTGGGCATCAAGAGAGGTTTTTTTGAACAAAATAGATTCCAATGATGATAAAATAATGATGCTTCAATACTTGGCTCATCTAGACCCCAATAACTCCAACTTGGGCGAAACCCTAATTTTTACTGATGAATCCAATGGATGTGATTCTCCTTATAAACAGCACAATACTCAATCTTCTGATGATCCAATGAGGTGTGTAAGATATCTTGAGATATGTGGTACCTTTGGGCTTGAAAGACCCAGCAATTTAGATAATAGGTCCCTCCTTGAGCAACTTGTCAATAAAATCAATCTTCCAAAGCTTGAGGGAGACTTGACAACCAAAATACTTTGATCCCTACATAATGCATGAATGCAATGCAATATGATGTTTATGATGAAACATAAGCCTAAATCAAGAGGGTAAATTTTGGGGTGCAACAGCTGCCCCTATTCAATTATCCTTAACTAGATAAGCGAGAAAAGTGATAACTTTCGAGTGTTCAGAGTTGAAGATGATTGAATATAAATAAATCTGAAAATTTACACTATTGAAGAAAAAGTAGAACCCCCTCAAAGACAAAGAAAACCAGCAGACGCGGGATTAAGAGGATACCAAACAAGATTGAATTTAACAAACAAGGGGTTTAATGAACATTGGACCTCCCAATACATGCATCAAAATAAAATTGTAACGCGGATATAAATAAAGTTGAAACAGAACTAAAACTTAGAAGAGTAGACGAAACTAAACTTCATAATGAATGCGCCAGGAAAAAACTGGACCACAAAAATGGGTGAGATAAGACTCAAACCACAAATAATAGGCGAAACTACCTCTGGAAAAGAAAAGTACGCGGGGCAAAGTGGCTAGAGTGCGTGATTCTAGGAACACTTGCTAATCTCAACCTAAGATAGACAGTGTGAAGGAACTGAAAGAATCCCAGGAGTGAGGAACAAAATGAGATGAAACTCGACCCAAAAACTAATTAGGAGAAACTAAACTAGATGAGTACCAGGACGAAACTGGATTTCACGCATGGGTAATGAGGTGAAACTAGACCCATAGCAAAAGTGATGAGAATGCATGTTTCTCAGAGCGCCTGCTGGTCTCTGATCAATGGATGTCAGTGACGAAGACTAATAGAAGAATCCAAGGAACAAAAGAAATTGATTTCAACCAGGGATGCAGCACGAACACTACAAAGAGATTCGGTAAACAAAAACCGTCAAAGGGGTCCAAGGTATGAAAACAAATAACGAGGAGAAACTCGACTCAATAACTAGTTAGGCGAAACTAAACTAGATGAGTACCAGGACGAAACTGGATTTCATGCACATGCGACGAGATCAAAACTTGACCCAAAGCAAAGTGATGAAAGCACATGTTTCTCAGAGCACCTGTTATTCTCAGATCAATGGATAATAGTGACGAAAACTGATAGAAGAATCCAAGGAACAAAAGAGATTGATTTCAACCAGGGACGCAGCATGAACACTGCAAAGAGACTCGGTAAATGAAAACCGTCAAAGGGGTCTAAGGTATGAAAACAAAAACAAGGCGAAACTAGACTCAATAATTAGTTAGGCGAAACTAAATTAGATGAGTACCAGGACGAAACTGGATTTCATGCGCGGGTGAGGAGATGAAACTAAGAGCTCGACCCAAAGCGAGGTGATTAGGGTGTAAAACTAAAAACCTGCAAAAAGTGAATACCAGGGAGAAACCGATATTCAAAAGGTACATTAATAGACATTGAAATGAACCGACGAGGGTAGTAAAGACCCGAGAAGACCGTGCCAGGAAAAAATTGAACTACAGTCAAGAGTGGACACTCAACCAGTCAAATGATTAATCATCAAAACGATATTTGTATGGTGATACTGAGATAATGAGGGTGAAGACCACACTGGGGATATAACCTAAAGAGGCAGAAAATCACTGGGAAAAACAGAAACAGTAAGGGCTTATGTTGTGATGCATGTTTGAAACTTTTTTTAATGTAGTGTAATGCTCCATATAATGGAAATGCTACGCGTTTTAGTATATACAATGTAATGATGCATGTTTGAATGCTTCACTCGGGGATGGCCAAACGAGGAGCCAACAACCAAGAAGTCAGAATCTGACAAGACTTGCAAAAATAAATTGCAAAATATGTTATAGAAAAGAAGATATAAGGAACCGCTGAGGAGGAACCCTTGAAGAGATGGAACTCCGTGGGGAGTAATAATTGAGCAACCAGTAGGAACATGTCACCATCACCGAGAGGAGTTGCAAAAATAAATTGCGAACTCTGCTAGAGAAGATCATGGCAGAACTATAATCTCTGGAAAAGAATGCCAAATTGGAAATCGGCTGTTGTTGGAGAAATATCGGGGAAACACTATAAATCTCTGGGGAATGAAACCTTTGTTGAGGAAACAAAACTTCATTGAGGAATTGGGACTTCATTGAGGAAATAAAACTCCTCTGAAGGGTGTTTCGCTGGGGATTTATGAGTCTCTGGTACACAACCATAAAACAGACCACGAAGACAGTCGAACATCATAAACTTTACTGGGGAAGTGGAAATTTCTTCCAACCATTAACACTACTAATAATGGTAAGGGATTATGTTGACACTAACTACCTTCAAGACACGAAAGGCCTTTGTCCAACAGAATAGTCGAGTCTTCCCCTCCTGACAATATTAAGCTCTTCACTGATGTCCATTGTGTACGCTCTTTTTGGTGTCAAACAATTGTTTTGTATGCAGGAGAATGTTTATCATGGGAATGACAACCCTGATACGACAATTATGTAAATCTTGAAATTGAAAGCCTTGAATAAAAAGATATCACATCTCTGTTGTGAATGAATCACTAGCTAGAGTGAAAAATTTCAAAACTTCTCTTCTCTTTTTTTTTTTTAAAATGGACATGATGCAAGCGATAAGATACCAACATGGGTATGCAACACATATTTGGGAATTTGGGAAATTCTATCCTGTTGTAGTATGCTTTCGAGTTAAACCTATGTTTCAGTTCAAACTTTTAAAGGTTGTAACGTGACCTAGTTCATGGTTTTTTAGAAAAAAGTTTTTAAGGCTCAAGTTATTTGGTTCCCACCCCCTTCGTGATGTCCTCCAATCCTAAATTCAGTTAACTTGACACGAGCATTCATCTCTTGAAAGAGTTTATGATGGATGAGGAACCAAAATAATTTTTTGGACACAACAGTCACCTAACCTTTGGTTTTTAGGTGTTCAATCGTGTGGCTTTTCTTTTGATGAGGATTTTTATTGGATAATCCTTTTCTGCCTTTCAGGATTTTCAAATTTTCCGCTTTCCCTAATTTTTGCTTGGACAAACTCTTTTGAATTTCAATTTGGAAGTCTAGCGGGATGCCTTAACTTTTGCCTAAGCGATTTTTATTTTCAAGTTCTGAATTAGCGGGGATTTTTTGTCTCTTTCTTATTCATGCTTTCCATTTTGAACAAGTCGTGTGACCCTAAGTCTTTGAAATTTTTGGAATAAAGTGACTGCCTCATTCCTCGGTCGGTGAGGGATAGCCTTTGTTGTATCGATTTGATCTCGACCTTAGGATCTTTTGTTTTGTTGTTTGTTGTTGTTTGTTTTTTTTTCACTGGGGAAATACCAATTGTTGTTTTGATCTTTTTCTAACCTCATAATGCGAGGGATAAAATTTGGTGATCCTCAGAGGGGACACTCCTTTTGAAATTTGAATGTTTGATCAAATTAACTGAACATTTACCCTGCCCAGGGTCAAAATAAGGGTTTTCTTTCATGCAGAATAGAAACTCCTACTTCGAAGGGTCAGAGGGGTTAACGAGGGTCTATATCCCTTATATCTCCGGTGTTTGGGGATTGAAACAAGGCATGTACATCGTCAACAGGGTTCTACCCAAAAGCATACAATCAGAGATATCGACCTTCCTCCAATATTTTGACTAAGTAAAAGTGTTGGTACAGTTGGTATCAAAATTCCAGAAAATTGTTTAAAGAGCGATAATTAATGGTTTAAAACAAAAGAATTTCTTCAAGGCAAACATATTCAGCGCGTCAAGGTTGACACTCAAAAATGGACAAGTTACTGCATGCAGACAATGTTAAAACAGTCAATCAAGATACACATGAAAATGGAGTAGAGAAAATGCCACCATGGAAGAGGATCGTCTCCATTCGGACTTGTCAATATGGACTATGCACTGCAATCTTGATCGTATCCTGATCCATGACCTCTTCATTATGAAGAGAAATTGCGAATGGTTTTTCTTTTGTTTGTTTTTTCGAAGAAATGAGAATTCAAAGGGAAGAGATAAACTTTTCCCCCAGTATGGGGCCATGGAACAACTTAACAAAGTACCCACAAGAAAGTAGTTGAGTATCAACAAGAAGAAAATTAACATGCCCCTTGCATAGCATGATAGTTACATTTATTATCCGTATTTCAAGCTATTATAACTTAGATCATCATGTTCATGTAGGGCCAAAAAAGTTTATATGCATATGTTTATCAAAATATTGGACGTTTTTGCAAATAAAACAGTAAAAAAGGAAGTTATGTAAACATATAAAAGAAGATCTTTTATTGATTTAAGAAATCAGCCTGTGAAAAAGGTGTCTAGATTTGGAAGCATCTAATTGCAAAATCAAAACAAACAAGTGTTTACAAATGGAAATGCGAATACGAATATCCATCAACTTCCGACTCTGCTATAACTCTTATGACTTTAATGCCTTCGTCTTCCTGCTTTTGACACAACCGTCATGAATTGGCTCTGAACCTCTGCTAGGTGACCGAAAGAAATAAACAAAGGAAATCTTGCTGAGCATATTCTTTTGATTTAAGTCCCTAACTTTTTCCTGAATCGCCCTTTCGGGTTTTCGATTCACCGGGATACCCTTTTTTTGCCAAAGCTTCCCTTTCGGGTTTTCAACTTAGCGGGTTCTCTTCTTCTTCTTTTTTTTATGCAAAGTATTTTTTAACTACACCAGCATTCACAGGAAGAGGAAAGTATTCTCCATCCATGGTTGCAAGCATCATCGTTCTACCATAGAAAACATTTCTGGCCATGAATGGTCCTTCATAAGTCGGAGCCCACTTGCCTCTGGGATCCCCCTAGGGAAGAATTATCCTCTTGAGCACAAGGTCACCTGGCTTGTAACACTGGGGCCACACCTTCTTGTCAAAAGCTTTCCTCATCCTTTGCTGATATACCTGACCATGACATACAGTTGTCAACCTCTTCTCATCGATAAGTTCTAACTAATCTAGCCGATTATGCACCCATTCACCTCCATCAAGCTCAACGTCCCTCATGATCCTAAGAGAAGTAATTTTGACTTCTACAGGTAACACTGCTTCCATGTCGTAGACCAAGGAAAATGGGGTTTCCCCAGTTGAAGTACATACAGTGGTACGATAACCAAGTAAAGCAAAGGGAAGCATCTCGTTCCAATCTTTATAGGTTACTACCATCTTCTGTACAATTTTCTTGATATTCTTATTGGCTGCTTCGACGGTGTCGTTCATCTTCGGCCTATACGGGGAAGAGTTATGATGCTTGATTTTGAATGAATTGCAAAGCTTCTTCATCATTTTGTTGTTTAAATTTGACCCATTGTCGGCAATGATCTTTTCAGGCACTCTATAACGACAGATAATATTGTGTTTGATGAACCGGGTTACCACTTGTCTGGTGACATTGGCATAAGACGTAGCTTCGACCCACTTAGTGAAATAATCAATGGCAAACAGAATGAAACGATGTCCGTTGGATGCTGTTGGTTCAATCTTGCCAATCATAACAATTCCCCACATTGCAAATGGCCAAGGGGAAATCAAGACATTCAGTTGTATGGGCGGCACATGTACCTTATCAACATAGACTTGACATTTGTGACAAATTCGTGCATAATTATAACAGTCACTCTCCATGTTGACCAATAATAACCAGCTCGCAAAATCTTTTTGGCCATGGTATGCCCACTGGAGTGAGTCCCGAAGTCACCCTCATGTATCTCTTCAATGATTCTATCCGCTTCTCTTTTGTTAACGCATCTTAGCAGTAAACCATCATGATGCCTCTTATACAACACACCACCACTGAGAAAGAACTTGGCCAAAAATCTTCTCAAGAACTTCTTATCTATGACAGACGCCTCTTCAGGGTATTCTTGCGTTTCAAGATATATTTTTATATCATAAAACCAACGTTTATCGTATGATTCCAAATTGTCTTGAAAGCAAAAAAGTTGGCTCGTCCAACCTTCTGATGGTAATGGAGGATGCTTCGTTAGCCCACTTATTTTGAACATGGAGGACAAAGTTTCCAGCACATCAGCTAGATTGTTTTCTTCTCTAGAAATGTGTTCAAATGTGATCTCTTCGAAGTACGGAATCAACCTCATAACATGCTCACGATAGGGAATCAAGTTCTAATGATGAGTCTCCCAATTTCTATTAATCTGACTGATAACAAGATTGGAATCCCCGTAAACTTTCAAATATTTGATTCACAGGTCGATTGCTGCTTCAATGCCATAAATATAAACTTCATATTCGTCCATATTGTCAGTACAATCGAAGAAAATGCGAGTTGTGAAAGGAATATGGAATCCCTCAGGGGAAGTGATAACAGCTCTGACGTTGTTGCCCATGGCATTGGAGGCACCATCAAACACAAGCGTCCAATGTGATCCTGGATCGGGTCCTTCATCTGGGCTTGGTATATTACAATCCCGAATGTACACTATTTCTTCATCTGGAAAGTCAAACTTCATCGGTTCATAATCGTCCATGGGCTGATGAGCAAGATGATCGGCCAATATACTACCTTTGATCACCATTTTCATAGTGTACTGGATATCATATTCAGTGAGTATCATCTGCCAACAGGCTACCCTGCCTGTAAGTGCCGGCTTCTCAAAAATGTACTTGATTGGATCTATTTTATATATCAAGTAGGTGGTATGAGTTAACATGTATTGTCTTAAACGTCTAGCAGCCCAAGCAAGTGCACAATAAGTATATTCCAGCAATGGGTACCTTGACTCGCACTCCGTAGACTTCTTACTCAAGTAATAAATGGATTGTTCTTTCTTCCTTGTCTCGTCTTGTTGATAGAGGACACAACCCATACAGTTTTCCAACACAGTTAAATACATGATTAACGCCTTTCCTTCCACCTGAGGCATGAGTATCGGGGGTTCCTGCAAATACTCATTTATTTTGTCAAATGCCTTATGACAATCTTCATTCCACCTTATCGTCTGATTTTTCTTTAACAATCTGAATAAAGGTTCACACGTGGCCGTGAGATGAGAAATAAATCGGGAAATGTAGTTTAGCCTCCCCAAGAAACCACAGACTTCCTTTTCTGTTTTTGGTTCGGGCATTTCTTTTATCGCCTTCACTTTAGCTGGGTCAACCTCGATGCCCTTTTCACTTACAATAAATCCTCTTCCGTGACAGACTTAGCAATCATATCGTCCACATATACCTCAATCTCCTTGTGAATCATATCATGAAAGAGAGTGACCATGGCACGCTGATACGTTGCCCCGATATTTTTCAAGGTAAACGGCATCACCTTATAGCAAAAGGTTCCCCAAGGTGTGATAAACGTTGTCTTCTCCATATCTTTCGGAGCCATCTTTATTTGATTGTAACCCGAAAAACCATCCATGAAGGAAAACACTTTAGAGTGAGAAGTATTATCGACCAACACATCAATATGAGGAAGAAGAAAATCATCCTTAGGGCTGGCTCTGTTCAAATCCCTATAATCCACGCACATCCTGGCCTTACCATCTTTCTTGGGCACAGGCACAATATTTGCAATCCATGAAGGATAGTTGATGACTTTTAAGAAATTTGCATCCAATTGTTTCTGAACCTCTTCTTTAATCTTTTTGGACATCTCAGGATGAGTTCTTTGGAGCTTTAGCTTGACAAGGGAGCAACCTTCTTTGAGCGGTAGTCGATGCACCACAATATATGTATCCAAACCTGGAATATCTTCATAAGACCAAGCGAAGATATACGAATATTCACTGAGTAGCTCAATCAATCTGACTTTCATACTTTCCTCGAGATATGCCCCTATCTTGACCTCTGTTTTTACCTCTTCTGTGCCAATGTTCACCACCTCAATTGACTCTTGATTCGGCTGGATAACCTTCTCTTCTTGTTTTAACAACCTTGCTAATTCCTCGGGAAGATCACAATCCTCATATGCCTCCTCTTCAACTTGATAGATCGGATTGTCAAAGTCATAATGAGCGATAGCAGAGTCATTATCAATATAACCCGTGGTGGAAGTGCATCTGCATAAATGATATTTTGATGTTTTAGTGACAGTGTGTTAAAAGTTAAACATTGTCATTTAAAGAGAAATAAAAAGAAAAGAATGGGACAAAAAAATTTGAATGCAAAAATGTCCTTTATTCATGACAAACTTTTTGAAAATAAACATGGTGGCCCTACACAAATGATTCACTACGCCTTGGGAAGAGCGCAGGAATTATGTCATGATAACAAAAGAAAACAAGAAAATTACTCCTTAGCGCTTGAAACTTGGATAACTCTATAGAAATCCAATTGTTGAGTGCTTGGCCTATAATGCTTGGACGAATCCAATCTTCAATATTGTACCCCTCAACTCTATCGTCACCAATTGCATTGGTGCATCCTTCTTGAGTGGCACTAGGAAGGGAGAATTTCATAGGAGTGAATAAACTAGAAGCTCTGGAAATTGCACTTTGGTTACCTGAGATGAAACCAAGACCAAATTTGTTGAATTTTGGGGTAACATCCAGCACCCAACCCCAACCTTCAGGGTTTCCATTTCCCACCACCACTTTAGCATCTTTGAGAGAATACATAACAATTTCTGGCTTCTTTTTCTGTTCTGCAGGAGGAAAATTAACCGCATAGACTGTCTCAAACACCAGAAAAGGAGTCTCATGTATTTCACCTTCAACCTCAACATAGCGGAATGATGTCAAATGACTCATAATATAATCTTCCTCGCCGCATACAGTTATCACTTTTCCCTCTGTAGGATATTTTAGCTTCTGGTGAAGAGTAGAGGTGACTACCCTTGCTTTGTGAATCCACGGCCACCCCCAACAAACAACAATACGCTGGCTGTATGTTCATCACAAAGAAAGTAGCTGTGAAAGTGCAGGGAGAAACCTTGATAGGTGATTCCACCTCCCCAAATACTGCTCTTCGGGACCCATCAAAGGCTTTTACCATCAAATCTATAGGACGTAGCTCCAGGCCGGAATAGTCAATTTTCATCAATGTTGACTTGGGTAGTATGTTCAAAGACGACCCTGTATCCACCAAAACTCGGGATAGAGTAGTGCCCCTACACTCCATAGAAATATGTCACACTTTTTTATGGTCTTGCCCTTCTGGAGGAAGATCAAAATCTGTGAAGCCCAAACTGTTCCCAGCAGATATGTTAGCACAAACATTCTCAAACTGATTGACTATTATCTCATGCCGCACGAATGCATTATTCAACAACTTCATCAAAGAATTTTTGTGAGGTTCTGAATAGATCAACAAGGATAAGATAGACATCTTAGAAGGGGTATGGCTTAACTGATCGATTATGCTATAATTGCTTTTCCTGATAATTTGCATTAACTCTTCAACTTCATCGGGAAATGAAGAAGTTTCTGGTACCGGAATTGGTTGATTCACATTGGCTAGAGTGACCCTTGGATTACCAATCATCACCTGTTGTTTTTCTTTTTCTCTTTCCAAAGCATATGCCGCATCTTGTACATTTGAGGGACCAAACACTCTCCCGCTTCTAGTTATTCAACTTTCACCAGAGAAATTATGAATATCCCCTTTGTTGTCTTCAGTAATTTCTTCCTCAGAAGGACGAGGATTTACCTCTTGCCTCACCCCATGGTAATAAACATCAGCACCATAATGCCATGGGATGTCCTTCTCCCTGGTATACGGCATGGGTCCAGGTACCGTAATCATCAAAGGAGACGCCCTAGATGGAGTAGGAATACGCGCAGGGGTGTAAGGAATAGATGCCACAGCAACATCATCTTCGGTAACCTTTCGATATCTTGGTCTTCTATCGAACTGTAGGGAACATTCATTTATCATGAATTGGATTCCAACTTTCAAATCATTACAGCCCTCCGGTTGCTCTCTACACTTGGGACAGTCTGAAGCACAGCCCGGGAAAATAGAATTGTCAAGAAAATACCTCTTAACATACCACAACAAAGTAGTTACTTGTTCCACATTCATAACTAAATTCATCATTTCTCCATTATCATCAATCATATTAACAACATCCACTCCATGTCTAGGCATTGGGTTTTGGGTAACATTCAGACCGGTCACTGGAGTAAACTCAATTGCCTTGGCATCCAACAAGTCTTGTATTTTTCACTTCAACACAAAACAATTGTTAGTTGAATGACCAACTCCGCCAGAATGGAATTCACATCTTGCATTAGGATCATAGTTAGGAGGAAGTCTTCCAGGGGGTGGTGGCATATTTCTCAAGCTGGTCAACTTCAAATCAAGCAAATGATGGAGAGCTTCGATAGGAGATACTGGTAAGGGATAGAATTTTATCAACTGTCTCTGCTAATGATTATTATATTGATGGGGAGCATCTTGTTGTCTTTGTTGTTGGGGCCCAGGATTCCGTCTTTGTTGTGGAGGAGCATTAAAAGGAATAGAAACAACATTGATTTGTTGGTGTTGACGATCCTCTCCTCTTCCTCTTTGAGAGTAAACCGCACTTGTGTCGCCTTCCTTTTTCATGGGATAAGTATTGAATGACTTCTTACCACCCCCTGATGAACCACTAGAACCACTGATTTGAATCTTCCCTAATTTCAAACCCACTTCAATTCTTTCACCAGCCATAACCAAATCCACAAATCCTGTCGAAGCACTTCTTATCATGTGATCATAAAATGGACCTTGCAGGGTACTCATAAACATATCAACGAGTTATCACTCCATGAGTGGAGGTTGAACTCTCGCAGCTAACTCACGCACTTCTGAGCGTATTCATTAAAAGATTCTTTTGGCCTCTGGGACAAATTCTATAATTGAGTGCGATTAGGCGCCATATCTACATGGTACTGATAGTGTTTTACAAAAGCACGAGCAAGATCATTCCAGCATCGAATATGAGTTTTCTCTAACTTCATGTGCCACTCCAGGGATGCCCCAGATAAGATATCCTGGAAGAATTAAACCAAGAGCCCCTGATCCTCGGTATGTACTAACATCTTTCGAAAATAAGCAATTGTATGAGTAACGGGACATGATGAACTGTTGTATCTTTCAAAGACCGGTGGTTTTAACTTTGGAGTAACCTTCACGCTAGATACTAGCCCAAAATCATTAGCGTCCATACCAAGGACTCCTTGCCCTTCCACAACCTTCAAATTCTCTTCCAACAACCGATACCTTCTATCCTCAACCTGAACTTCCAGATCATAATGTCGTACAGAGAACTGATCTTCATCCTGATCAAACTCATAGACTTTCTCTTGATAATTTCTTGCACCACCCAGATTATCTCTTCGGTTCCCCATAAGACGAGGTCCCAGAGACGGGGAAAATTGCCCCATGTTGGGAAGGAAAGGATTGCCAGGTGACCTGTGAAAATTCCCGACGGTCTGGTATTGTACATCTCCCAGTCCAACAGAAATGTCTTGATAGAGCCCTTGATTCCCATCATCCATTGGATAACGGTGTTGAATGTTGACAATGGCAGCCAATTCTTCCTGTCGACGATTCACATTAGTGATGACTTCCATGAACTGGGTCATCTGACTAGCCATCTAGGCTCTCATTTCAGCGAGTTCAGCTTGAACTTGTTCCATCTGTCTTGGAAAATTGTTTCTGGTGGAATACTGATGAGTAGTTGTCTTGAATTCTGAATAAGAAAAGCATAATTAAGATGAGAAAATTATCCCGAGATGACCTGCAATGTATGAGATGTATGATATGCATGATATGTTTTTGTTATTTCCAGGCATTTACAAATTTTTCCAACCATCAGGAATAACAACTGAGCATGATAAAATACAAATGACAAAATAAATATACAAGTGCAAAAACAAACTTCTTTATTTACAAAAAAACATCAAAACACCAACTCTTAAAATCCACGGAATTTGTACAAGATAAAAAGATCCCATCCAACAAGACTGGTGGTGATCACTTAACAAAAACAAAATAAAAATCAAAGGGGCTAGGTCCCACATCCTGACATGAAATAAAGGTCCCTCCTCCTGGAAATGCTCCTCGCTCCACTCCTTGGTCTCTTGAAATAATTGTCTTAACCTTGGGCAGTCTTGCTCTTCAACAAGGCTCTTAATCACCACATCCTTTCGGAATAATTGTTCTTCTAAGTACTGACATTGATCCAGAAAGTGATCATATTTTTTTCATTATGGTAAAGAAATAGGTATAGGTGCACTCTCCAATTCTTCTATCTGATTTCTGAGCTTAGCCTTTTCCTCCATCACACGAGCCATCTACTCTTCGTGCTTCTGTTCTTGCATTCTGACTTTAGTAAGTTTCCTTTCTAATTCTTTAACCTTTTCGCCATGACATGCTCTAACTTTTCTTCTACTATTTGGAGACTCTTTTTCAAAAATGCATTATCCCGGAGAATGGTTAATCTGGAATTCTCAATCCTTGACCTCTTTGACTGTTCACATGATCCGCAACCCTCTAGTAGATGATCTTTCTCCTGATTCTCCCTCCAGAGTCTTTTCTTTTCTTGTAAAGCAAAGGAAAGCCCAATATTTTTATCTTCCAGATCAGCTTGTAGTTTAATATTCTCAGCTTTGGCATTTTTGAGGCACGTCGTTGGTACAACTTCGGATTCTCCCGGCGCGGGCTGCTTAGAAGACATCTTGCCATGAGAAAGATGACCATCCTCCAGATCATATGCAGGCTGTGGGTACAATGGTTTTTCCCTCTTATAAGGCAACAAAAACACCTTTACCCGACTGTGAATCCATTTTGAGTAAGCGTCAAGAGCCACGCCTCCACTTCTATCAAAAGAAATCTTTCCCTTTCGAAAAATGTGTTTCCGGGCAACCTTCACTCTTTCAAACATAGCATCATCTCCTCCTTTGCCAAAATAAACAGTTTCCTTCACTTCCCGCTCAGTAGGTCCATTTGTCATTACGAATCCAAATTGATTCCATACCAAGATGGGATTATATTTGATGCAACCTTTGGTTCCGATGAGTGGAACGTTAGGAAACTCACCACAAATCGTAATGAACTCCTTCAGAATTCACATGTTTTGCCAGACAATGTCATAATAAGTGAGTCCCGTGATCCGTGGGCCCAAAGAGATGTCTCAGCAGTGTCGACAAACAGTCCCTTGGTAGGTAAGTGCATCATGAACCACTTGTAAAGTAAAGTCGTACACATGCCACATCTCCTCTCTTACCATGCCGAGAATGAATAGTATAATAAGTATCAACTAACAACGTCGGTATCAGGTTGTCATTCATAAAGACACAAATTGCTGCCAAATTCACCAACCTTTCTGCCACAGGTAAGAGAACTAAACCATAAATTAACACGGCCAGTAATGCATTGAAATCCATCCAATTTCCTTCTTCTGCAAATCCATTAGCTTTGTTTATCAGGTAACCCCGAGAAATACCCTGCATGTCACATTTCTTGATCCAATTTCCTTCCACTTCGCTAGAGGTCAAATAAAGAGCTTTAGCGATAGCCATGTAATTGGGAGTTTCAGGTACTTGAGTAAAAGGAATACTGTCTGTGACCTTTATATCAAGAATATATGCATACTCTTCAAGAGTTACCGCTAGTTGGTAATCTTGGAAAGTAAAATAACATAGCTGTGGATCGTAGAACTGAAGAAGCACTCTTAATTCCCACTCCTCATAAAAATAATTCACTAGTGGCAATAAGTTCCCATACCATTTCCTGAAGATTCTTTCATTCGGACCATTCACAAGGGCTCCCAACTCTCTCAATTGACCCCTATAAAACACAAACTCGTAGACAGCCTTCTTCCTAAGAGTTTCTGCACATGTGCTCATGTTGTTATTCATCCTGATGACAACTTCTAAGTACCCTGGAAATAACATGCATAGGTGATCCCAGGGGAAAATGGACTCCTACATACGAGGGACCATTTGTGATCAAAAGCATATTCTTTGGCGGAGCAATGATCTTAACTACAATGGATGGCGACGACCTTCCACACCCAGTGAAAGCGGACATAGTCAATAGATACTACGCATAAGAGACCCGCTAGGTTGACACACCTAGGAAAAACAAGGGCATCCCGGCGAACCACAAAGGTTCGGGAAAAAATAAGGGATAAAACAAAAAAAAAGGTACACCCGGCAAGCTGAAAACCCAAAAGGGAGGTTTAGGCAAAAAAGAGTATCCCGGTGGACTGAAAACCCAAAAGGGTGGTCCAGGAAAAAGTTAGGGAATTAAAGTATATGACTATGTCCCGTCGGATCACCTTACAGACAACTGTTAGCATCGACTGACAAGCTCAATCCAATCAACTTCGGACAAGGCAGCAAGTGAACAAGACGCTCAGAGACACGAAGGCTATAGCAGAATGGGAACCCCATGGGATTATTTCACATAGCTATCTTTTCTTTGTATCAAACTTTCATTTTTTTACGACGACATTCTCTTACTAGAATGTTTGTCTCATTGTACAAAAAATACTTATTCAAGTTAATACAAAGATATCCCTTTGAAAGTGCAAAACTATCTGTATTTTTCTTTTTCCGTGTTTTGTTTGCGAAAACATCCAATGATTTATTTTTGAACGTAACTAACTGTTTACAAATGAACAAAAAAAATAGAAAGACAGTCACTAATGGCTTTAAGAAATAGGATGATATCTTTAGACTATTCCATAAAATCCCCCACAGACACTTTTCCAGCAAGAAAAGAAAACAGGACATCCCACTACAGGATCGCTAACGTATCTCCAGTATGCAGCTTAATGATATCAAGCTCTCTCACATCCCAGACAGAACGAAACTTCTGGTTATCGCTCCTAAGATTCCTTAGTGAAAGTCGCCCGATTTCTTAGGATTCCCCAACAGGATTTCACGAGCTCTACAAGCAATACACGATGTTTCCCTTATACAACAGAGTTTATTTCTCTAACAAATGGAAGCTCATCAACACTTCAACTTCAAGACTTTAAGAACTTGCACTCCTCATACCTAACAACACTCCGGGATTTATTTTCCCCGACTCCAGCAACACTGTGGCACAACAATTAATGTGTCCATACATTACATCCATACGTGATAACATTAATAACACATATACATACGACACAATCTCATTTATTTCGAGAACATCATTGTACCATGCATTACATACATCATGACATTGCATACAACTAACCTTTCATCTTTTCAGGAAAGATCAATCAACAGAAAATTATCGCCAAAGTTTTCAACAAGTCAATTACAGATCAATTCCCAAGAAAGGACTGGTCAACCATCTACATAACAGATATTTCTTTCAGATCCCTGTCGGTTCAGTTTAAATCTCTCAATTATTTATTCTGATTCTTTTCCCACATATGTCTTTTCTGGTTCAGATAAAATCTCTCAACGATTTATTCTGATTCTTCTCCAGATCCCTGCTGGTTCAGTTTAAATATCTCAACGGTTTATTCTAATTCTTTTCTGCAGACGCTTTCTTTGGTTCAGATAAATTGCTCAAAGATTTACTCTGATTCTTTCCAGTTAAAGAATATTCGAGATCTCTTTTGGTTCAGTTTAAACCCCTCAATGGTTTATCCTAATACTTTCCAAAGGAACACTTCGGATTCAATAAATCTATCAACGGTTTATTTTGATTCTCTCTTGCAGACACTTTCTCTGGTTCAGATAAATCGCACAAAGATTTACTCTGATTCTTTCCAGTTAAAGAATATTCAAGATCTCTTTTGGTTCAGTTTTAAACCCCTCAATGGTTTATCCTGATACTTTCCAAAGGAACACTTCGGGTTCAGTTAAATCTCTCAACAATTTATTCTAATTCTTTCCCGCAGACACATTGTCTGGTTCATATAAATCTCTCAAAGACTTACTCTGATTCTTTCCAGTTAAAGAATATTCAAGATCTCTTTTGGTTCAGTTTAAACCCCTCAACGGTTTATCCTGGTACTTTCCAAAGGAACACTTCGGGTTTAGATAAATCTCTCAACGATTCATTCTGATTCTTTCTGGAAGACGCTTTCTCTGGTTCAGATAAATCACTCAAAAGATTTATTCTGATTCTTTCCAGTCAAACAACATACAAGACTTCTCCTGGTTCAGATAAATCGCTCCCAAATATTTATTCTGAGTCTTTTCCAGTTGAATTCAAGTTCAGGCTTAGTCCATTCTCTGTCAACAGTCACCCTTGGGTGGAAACTACAAGCCCATCTCCGGAAAATCTCCATCATTCCTCCAAATTTCATCTATAATCCCATTCACAATCCATCTTCGAGTGCAAATTTCTGGGCACTCTAATGTCCAATCATCTTCCACCTTCAAGTCACGAATGGCCAATCCGCCAATCTAACTCTTCAGGTTTAAGAAGATTGAACAGGGGCAGCTGTTGTACCCCAAAATTTTCCCTCTCATTTATCAAATATTTTCTCACAAGATCTCCTTTGGTACAAGACTGCACAAGGGTTGATCAGCTCAAGACACCTCCTTAAGCACTGATGACTGAAATTAGGGTTTGAGATTGCACAAGGATAATTGAACTTTTAATGCCTCATATGACTTTCACGGATTATTATGGGCCCACAAGATTGCTCATGTCAAGTTTCAAGTCTTGGATCACATTTTTGCCCAGTCAATTGAGCAGTTGACCTAAAAATCAGCTGTATTGGGGAAAAAGTCAATTGTGGCCAATTTACAGTCAAACTTCATAATGTTTTATCCATATCAACATTATAAACTCATATGTATCATTTAATCAAGTTTGGACCATAATTCCTCAAGAAATTTAATCAGATCATCAAAAGGGAAAAATGGTCAAAATTAGGGTTTTTACTGAGAAAGGGCAATTTCTGATTTTTGACCTAGCAAATGGTTAATTGGTTTGAGGCATGATATCAAGAGTTCAATTGCATCATTTTTACCTAATGGCATGACCCAAAACATCCCTCAAGATCAATTTATTGATAGTTGATTTTCAATCAACTAATCAAAAGTCAATTGTACACTGAAAAGTTAAACTTTGACTTTTTGGTCAAAATCAAGTGTCAAAGATCAAAATTCATCAAAACATGTCAAAATATGAAACTTGTTCATCAATAAATCAAAAAGTCAAGATTTAATTTTGAAAAGTCAAAGTTTCCAAACTTAGAAATTTTTCTAAGTATTGGAAACTTCATATTTTTTCAAAACTTTGAGCCAATTTTTCACCATGATGCAAGATGATGCAAAAGAAACTTTCAACATGAAAGTTGTAGAACTCCATGAAATCTAAAAATTTTCTTTACAAAACTTCTCCTAGAAATGCTTGGATCTCAAGTTCTTAATCCATGAAGTCATGGTCTTGAAACTAAACACTTAGTGAAAATGTTGCCCTAGTTTAGGCAGGATTTTGACCTAACTTCATGGAAATTTTTCACATAGTTCCAGGGGGAGTTTTCAAAAGTGATTCAAAGAGGGGTTGTAGATCATATTAAAAGATTTCCAAAATATCCAAGAACTCCTTGAGATCATTCCTGAGCAAGGAGAATCGAAGAGAGGAAGTTAGGGTTTCAAACTGAAATTATAGGTCATTTTGTGATGAACAAGAATTCAAATCTCAAGCCTGCTGCACAATCTTGCTTTGTAGGCCTCTAAACCTCAATATCTCGCCCGAATCAGAATATTACACTTGCTTTTGATCTATTATCCATTTAATTCAAGCTTTATCCAAGATAATTTTCCATTTATGGAACAAAGTTACCATTGCTATTTTGATAAAGCATTGCTTTTACATATGTCAACTCTCTTTGAGCTCCTAACTTGTTGTCTTTGTCCACGTTCAAGATAAGTGATCAGAAGAAAATATGTTTAAAGTGCCTAACCACTCTACATGCTTGTACTTTCTACCTTGAAACTATATTTCTCACTTTTCTTCAAAATCAAGCAACTTAGTCATAACCCTATAACTCAGAAACCCCTTGTGCAAAACATCTCCAAGCTTTTGCTAATAGATACACAAGTCCTTTGAAAGAAAACACACGCATACACAAGCTCTAAAACACACAAGAACTCAGAAGTGGATCAAAAATCACCATTGTTGAACATTCTGACCAAAAAACTTGAAACTCACATCTCCCTCGTGCGTTTTCAAGCCTTTTAGTTACTAAAGCTTCCTTACATCAAATACAACTCATCCATATCCCTGTTACACAACTGTAACTCCATTTCCACCATCCTCCATAGCCAAAAACAGAGCACTGCACATTGACTTCTCCAAGCCATTTCAGCCACTCTCAACTTAAGTTAACCATTGCATTAGCTTCCTGGGAACTTGAGGAAGCTAACCTGATTATTGCAGCACCTTGAATCAAGCTCATTTGAATTTCACGATTTCCAGTTTTGAGGTCTTTTTCTTGAACTTCGATCTCATTACTTAGGCATTGTTAGGCATGCATTTGTGAAGATAAAATGTAGACCTCATTGCCCTGAAGTTGTACATGTCCATAGATTTTATTTATATTGATTGAGCTAGGAGAATTTTAGGATTGAAACTCCGAAAATAATTAGGTCAAAATTTGGTACTTTAAAAATTTCTCATTTATCTTTGATTTATAGCTTATGATATTTATATGGTTGGATTCGTATGGAAAAATGGAGCAACTTTCATGTTTTCACTTTCCATTTTTGTTGAGAAATGAATGAGATACAAGTGGTCTGGCTGGAGGTTGAAGATGAAGTGTATTCATGACTCATTTTGTATTATATATTTATCATTTCAATTAAGTTAACAGATGTATAGCCACCTCAGTGGTAAGGCAGCGCGCTGGTAACCAAGAGGTCGTGGATTAAACACCCAGCGCGCTGCCTTTTGCATTTTTTCACATTTTTTGACATTTTTTTGTTTCAGGAAGCGCTTGGGCCTCCATCCCTTGGGCTTGACTTTTTTTCTTCTTAAGAATACTCCTTGTTTCACTTATCAACCTCCCTGACTTTATTTTTTTATTTTATTTTATTTTCATTTATTATTATTATTATTATTATTATTATTATTATTTATTAATAAAAAAAATCCAAAAATATTTATATTTTATTATTGATATTTATTTAGTTTATTTTTCTTCATAAAAACTAAAAGAACAAAAAGCATTTTTTTTCATTTAATAAATTAATTTCTTTTTTTATTCAATAAATATTTAGACTACGGTTTAACTATTGTATTATTTTCTTGTGAATAAAATCAATTTAGAACTTATGACTTTTATTTGATTAATTTTATTTACTAATTAAATTCACAAAAACCCTAAAAAACTTGTTTTCTTTAAATTAATTTATTTTACTAACTTAATCTTGATTTTCTTATTTTTAGTTAATTATTTTATTTTTAATTAATTAGTCAAAAAACCCTTTTCATGAAAACCAAACAAAAATCATTTTCTTTTTACATTTTATATTCTTGCATTTTTATCTTCATTTTTGTACATTTATTCAAATTCAATATTATTGTAATAATTATTTAGATTTAATTTCTTGCAATTCCCCATTTGTAATTTATATACCCCCTCCTCTAAGTGATGTAATAGCTTAGTATTTTTTATTTTCCGCAATTTAAATGCTTTATATACAAATGCTAGTAATTAGGGTTTTGTATGGAAAGATTAAAACCAACAAGTAGCAAACCCTAATCAAGACAAATCAAGCATGTAAATCAATACACTTGCACACATACACCCCTAGGGTAAATCCACTTTGTTGCCTTACAAAAATGGCCATATTATGCATGTGAGGTATCTTAGCAAAAACAAACAAAATACAATATCATAGTCCCTCGATGACGCTATCCATGTTGCCTTTCAAAATGATCTTAGTCCCTAAAGAAAATGCTAAGATATCTTACAACATTGCTAATAATGGCTATACGGTGACCCTTGCCCGTCCCTTTTACATCCAAAGATAGGGTTACTTACCAAATCAATGGTAAGATAACAATGTCAGAGGAAAGAGGAAATAAACATGAAAGACTTTTGAGTAGGTAGATTACTCCTAGTTGCTTGCTCAATTTTAAAACCAAAACATCCTTGCTATTTTATAAACAAACACCAAAACTTTCAACAAACTTCTTTCAAACTTGAAAATATTTTCAAAAGATCAACACTTTGTATACATTCTTACGAACGAGAATCATTACAAAGTTTGCCTAAACGATGGCGCCCTTTTCAAAAATACTTTCAAAAACCACACAAAGCACATTTTCAAACAAAAGCAAGTGATCTAGCAAGTAACTAAGAGCCCATGGAAAACCATGGATGAAAAGGGTGCTAATACCTTCCCTTTTCATAATCTACCCCTCGAACTCAAGAAAATATCTCAAAGGTCTTTCCTGTTCTTTGAAGCCTTTCCTTTTGGATAAAAGAAAAGTCGGTGGCGACTCTTGCTAACCGCAACATTTTCGATCAAACATAAAACAACCAAGTCAGTTCTCCCACTGTATTATAGAACTGACGACTCTGCTAGGGAAATTTATTAAAGTAGGGATACCTTACGATTAGATCACATTTACTTGCTTTCATTGTTTGACTTGTATGCTTTATATTTTGGTTCTTTATTTGGGTTTGAATCCTCTACCCGGATTTGGGATACCTTATAGGTAAGTAGCAATACATTATAGAAACTGTGCAGGGTATACTGACATGGTCTAAGCAATAGCTACGTTAGTGTGACATATTTGTGGGTACCAGTAGCCCTTGAGTCGTCAAGGAGAATACGGGGCCGCCGAGTGATGTCATGAAGCACTAACTAACTTCTAGAACCTTTACTTGACCAACTTGGCCATTAGGACGTAGTGAGATGACCGGCTTTGGTGCAGTCCGAAGTTGGTAGATACTCGATACTACACTCATTGAGGTTTGGTTTTTTGGGATATTTCGGTCGCCATTGAAGAGGCTTGCGCTGAAACAATGCCCGAGAAAACAAACCAGTGATATTGAGCTCCCTTAGAACCCAGTTACTATTGCTAGGACAGGTTTGAGCCAACTAAACTTCAAGAGGGTACTTACCTATGAGACTGCATGCAACCCTAAACCTAAGGACTTGTTTGTTTTGTTTATATATATCTACTTGTACATAACATCATAAACATCATAACATCATACTTATACTCACTAACCATTTCAAAGATTTTTGGGATTTATCTTTGTTCTGTTTTATAGGACATGGATTCTATTCGCAGGAAAACCATTCAAGTCAATCTTGTAAGGATCCCTCCTCAACTAAAAGATTTAGCATCAAGGGTTCCCAAAAATTCTCCATTTACCGAAAGACATGGTCGCCTCCTAAACTTGGTTACCTCCAACACTAATGAGGACATGATGAAGGTGCTCTTCCATTTCTTTGATCCTCTACATCATTGCTTCACATTTCCTGATTATCAACTTGTGCCAACTTTGGAAGAATTATCCCAACTCTTGAGGATTCCCATTCTCCATCAACTACCCTTCAACGATACGGAAAGAGATCCAAAACCAGAAGAGATTGCTTAAGCTTTACACTTGCAACCATCTGATGTCACAACTAATTGGGAAACAAGGAGTGGTGTCAAAGGTTTCTTAGCCAAGTTCTTGTTTGAGAAAGCTCAAGACTGTTGGAACTCCTTGGACTTGCAAGCTTTTGAGGAAATTATGGCTCTCCTCATCTATGGGATGGTTTTGTTTCCAAATCTTGACCAACTCATAGATGTAAACACCATCAAAATCTTCATGTCTCTTAACCCGGTGCCTACTTTGTTAGGAGACATCCTACATTCTTTTCACACTCGCGTTATGAGGAAAAGAGGTATCCTTATGTGTTGTACTCCTCTCTTAGCAAGATGGTTTATTTTGCATCTTCCCTAATCTTTATTGAAGAACGAGCAAGGATCAAGGTGGTCACATAGGTTGATGACGCTCAAACATTCAGACATTCATTGGTGTTCCCGATCTGTGGAGAATGTTACTATCACCGACCATTGTGGAGAATTCCCTAATGTCCCCTTACTTGGCATTAGAGGAGGTATCACATATAACCCCTTCTTAGCCTTAAGACAATTTAGTTACGCCCGAAGGGATGGCCCACATGAGATGCTTATTCAAGGGTTGGTATTTGACTACGAGAATGACGATCAAGGTCATCGCCAGAGGTTTATCCAAGCTTAGAGGATGTTGAACAAGGTAGATAGAAAGACATTGGGGCACAAAAATTCCATCCCTCTTGACCCTTACCTCAAATGGGTACGAACTCGTGCTCAAAATCTTATGATGCCTTACCCCTCCATTCTCCCGGTTATCAAAGAGCTTGTTGTGGAAGGAGATGTCTCATTCACTATCCTGCATCCTAACATGCCCACCTCTCTCGAAGACTTGCAAAAGGATTGGATATAGATTAAGGGGGAGCGAGACACTTTCGAGGACCAATTCTACACCAGCGAGAAGAAGGTTCTGGAACTCACCATGCAACTTCATGAGGAGCGGAGTCTGAACGCCTACATTGCACCAAAGAGGATGCGTTAAACTTTTTTATCTAAGTTTTTATATTTCTTTGTAAGCCCAAAAGAGGCATGATGTACTCAAACTTTGATTTATTAATATGACGTGTGTTCTTTTTTTTGTCTAAAGCAAATTTAAATCTCTAATTTCCTTGAAATCATTGCATATGCATCTCCATTCATCATAACATAAGCAGGTTTCTTACCACAAGTCTCCTTATCTTTCTATTATTTATTTCAGTAACATGGATCTTGAGCAGACAGTAAAAGATCTTCAGGCGCAGAATGCTCTGTTTCAACAAATTTTCTTGACTCTAGCCAAAGGACAAGAGGATTTGAAAACTTTGCTGATCGAAGAAAAGAAGAAGAAAACAAAGAAAGCAACCGATGTTCTAAATCTAGGAAGAAGGTTCCCAGGGCCACCCAGACGGACCCTAGACTCGCAACATCATCTAGTGAAAAGGATAATCAAGAAGGGAAAGGAAAGGAAGTGACTTCCCAGCCATAATCTGAAGAGGAAGAAGAAGAGGATTACTCTGAAGAGCAGTATCCCCCGACTGACGACAAATACAAACATTTGGAAGATCGTCTAAGTGCAATGGAGATTTAGAAAGTGTCTGGGCTGGACTTTGAAGAGCTGGGTTTGGTGTATGGGATTGTTATTCCACCAAAATTCAAGGCACCAGTATTTGCTAAGTACGACGGGGTTTCGTGTCCCAAGATGCATCTTCGATCTTATGTGAGGAAGATACAGCCTCACACTACTGACAGAGATTTGTGGGTCCACTTCTTTCAGGATAGTCTATCCGGAACTCAGCTAGATTGGTTCTATCAACTGGAAAGAGCCAATATCCATAATTGGGAAGACCTTGCAGCTGATTTTTATAAATAGTATCAATACAATGCAGATCTTTCTCCCACCCGTACTCAACTCCAGAGTATGGCTATGATTTCAAGCGAAGGTTTCAAAGACTACGCTCAGAAATGGAGGAACTTAGCAGGAAGAGTCCAGCCTCCCCTATCTGATAGAGAGTTAGCAGACATGTTTCTGGGTACCCTGTTCAGTCCTTTCTTCAATCATCTAATTGGAAGCTCCTCAGCAGGCTTCGTTGAATTAATCTTGATCGGGGAAAGAGTGGAAGTTGGGATTAAGAGTGAGAAGATCCAAAAAGACGCATCCTCTAGTGCCGTGAGAAAACCATTCATTGGGAAGAAAGAAGTTGGTGTTGTGTATCCTCAAAGGAATCAGGATAGAACTGAACACCGTCCAATGGTATGGGCTTTCATGATCCCAAAGCTTGCACATACTCAACAAAGGAGCAACCAGCCTAGAATGGAAAGACCAGTAAGATAATTTACTCGGATAAATATGACGATGTCTCAAGTCTTGCCACATTTTTTGAGATCTAACCTGGTAACTTTGAAGGAAGCGCCAAAGAATCCCAACACCTCCTCTCCTCATTACCACCCTAATGCTCGTTGTGCTTACCATTCTGAAAGTCCAGGCCACGATACCAACAATTGTTGGGCTTTGAAAAACAAGGTGAAAGACCTTCTCGAAGCAAAAGAAATTGAATTTGATGCTCCTGAAATCCCAAATGTTATCACCGCTCCTATGCCCAAGCATGGACGTGATGATAACATTGTTGAAGATGATATGTTTGTTACTGTTGTTGATGAACTTGTTACTCCTCTCCTGACTGTTAAGAGGAACCTGTTGAAAGACGGTTTATTCCCGAGATATGGCGAAGGTTGTCACCTATGTTTATCCCTACCAACTGGTTGTCATTTATTAAAAGCAGGTGTCCAACGCCTAATGGATGACAAAGAGGTTTTGTTTGAAAAGACTCATGTTCAAACCATTTCTTACAAAGATGTTTCAATAGTAACCATTTCCGCCAATCCTTACAGGGTCTCCACCAAAAGACCCGTTAGGATTACATATGTTCCTAAAGTGACTCCACTGATAATTACTATGCCAGGGCCGATCCCGTACTCATCAGGTAAAATTGTCCCATGGAACTATGGGGGAGACGTCTACTATCACGGCACCAAGCAGGATTGGCTGGCTGATGAAGACTCAATTTTTGAGAAGGCTGACCCCGACATCAGCAACATTGCGGGAGCCAGCAATATAACCCGAAGTGGAAGAGTATTCTCTCCCGAGATTGCTCCTCCAAAAACTTTTACCGGTCCTGTGATCATCCCTGCGTTTGTTCCTGTTGACACTACTACAACAATTCTTGTGGTTACCCCTACTAACACCCGTACCACTGAGTCGACCGAGACTTGGGGAAAAGGCATTCTAGTTGAGCCTGTCCAAATAAAGGCGCAATCAGTATCTATCCCGGAAGCCTTTAAAAAGGAGATGGAATAAATTCTGAAAATTATAAAGAGAAGTGACTACAACATAGTCGAACAGCTAGGGCAAACTCAGTCAAAGATTTCTATGATAGCTTTACTGTTGTGCTCCGAGGCTCATACGAAGGTCTTGGTGAAATTTCTTAAAACTGCCCATGTGCCACAAGAAACCTCTGCTGATGAGTTCCAAGACTGTGTGGCCAGTTTGACCACTGACAATGGTTTAGGCTTTTCTGATGCTGACTTGACACCTAGAGGGAGGAAACACAACGAGGCATTGCATGTCTCTGTCGAATGCAGGGGCACAACTTTGGCCCATGTCCTGGTTGATACTGGTTCATCCTTGAATGTGCTGCCTAATAAGGCTTTGGATAGACTCGATTGTGAAGGTTTGACCTTAAAACCCATCAACCTAGTGGTAAGGGCCTTTGACGGTTCCTAGAGAATGGTGCATGGGGAGGTGGACATCCCCATTAAGGTTGGAACTCAAACCTTTGATTCAAATTTTCACGTGATGGACATTCTCCCTTCCTATTCCTGTTTATTGGGCCGACCTTGGATTCACAGCGCTGGTGCCGTCACCTCTACATTACATCAGATGCTGAAATACCCAACCAAAGGGAAAATCATTATTGTCCATGGAGAAGAGGAATATATGGCCAGTCACCTGAACTCCTTCAGATACGTAGAATTGGATGGTGAATTCATTGAAACTCCATTTCAGCATTTCAAGGAAGTCCCACAAACCGTGGCAGTAACCAAGATTGTTTCCCAAGTCCTGAAGATTACAAGACCTCCGCTAAAGATGTCTTCTCTAAAAGATGCCAGGGCAATGGTCGAAGAAGGTGGGTGTACTATTTAGGGCCAACTCCCGGATATCCCTTATAAATCTGACAAATTTGGTTTGGGTTTCACTTCAGGAGCCTAGAAAATTGTTCGTCGTGCTCATGCCGGGGCACCACCTTTGAAGATCAGCAACCACGGAGTCAGCACAGTGGAGGACAGTGATGATAGCTGCGACCTAGAGGAATGGATTTTCCCAACTATCAACGGAGGACTCACCAACTGGGAAGCCAAAGATTTTGTCCCAATTACTTTTATCCAACAGTAATTATCTTTAAATTTTTGTCAGACTTTTAATAACTAAACAATTCAGACTTTTAAAACCTTGTGTCTTACCCGAGGCACAACGGTCCATTTGTAAGGGTTGTTACTTCATTTTCATATGTCATCAATGAATCATGGACGTTTTTGCATGCAAACTTTGTGCTCTTTGTCTTTCTTTTTTTACATTTTTATTTCTTCCAAAAATAGCTATGCTCTTACACACACTCACATATCAAATGCATATCCACATCCACTCAGGATCCCATGGGTAACAATTCTGTTATGGCCTTTTGTGACTTTAAAAATCTAATCTACCAAGCAAAAGGCGAAGGTGAGGAATATTGTGAAGTGTCGGGGGAACTAGCCAGGTTACTACAACAGGAAGAAAGGACCATACAGCCCCACGAAGAACCAGTGGACACAGTTAACTTAGGTACCGAAGAGGACAAGAAAGACGTCAAGGTAGGATCCAATCTGGAGTCTAGTGTCAAGAAGTGCTTAATTAAGTTACTACATGACTATGTCGAGGTCTTTGCCTGGTCGTACAAAGACATGCCAGGACTTGATGCTGATATCGTGGTCCATCTTCTATCGACAAAAGAAGTCTGCCCTCCGATAAAACAGAAAGTTTTTCGCATGCGGCCAGACATGTCAGAGAAGATCAAGACTGAAGTCATGAAACAATTCAACGTCAGATTCTTATCCATCACCTCATATCCACAATGGGTCCCCAATGTTGTTTCAGTGCCTAAAAAAGATGGAAAAGTACGCATGTTTGTGGATTACCGAGATTTGAATAGGGCACACCCTAAGGATGATTTTCCACTTCCCCATATCGATATTTTAGTTGACAATACCGCACAACATAAAGTGTTCTCATTTATGCATGGTTTCTCAAGATACAATCAAATCAAAATGGCACCTGAGGACATGGAGAAAATGACCTTTGTCACACCGTGGGGCACTTTCTGTTACAAGGTTATGCCATTCGGGTTGAAGAACGCCGGGGCAACTTATCAGCGTGACATGGTAGCTCTATTTCACGACATGATCCATCACGAAATAGAGGTATATGTGGACGACATGATAGCCAGATCTCAAACTGAAGAGGAACATCTTGGCCATTTGCAGAAACTATTTGAGAGACTAAAGAAATACAAGCTGAGGTTGAACCCGAATAAATGCACATTTGGGGTGAGGTCCGGTAAACTCCTAGGCTTCGTCGTCAGCGGTAAAGGTATCGAAGTGGACCCTACCAAGGTGAAAGCAATACAAGAAATTCCTGCTCCTCGCACCGAGAAGGAAGTCAGAGGATTCTTAGGACAGCTTAACTACATTGCCAAATTCATTTCTCACTTAATAGCTACTTGTGAACCAATCTTCAAATTATTGAAGAAAGATCAAATAGTCCGATGGAATGATGAGTGCCAAGCTGCCTTCGACAAAATCAAAGAGTACCTACAAGAGCCTTCTGTTTTGATGTCGCCAGTCGAGGGAAGACCTTTAATCATGTATTTAACTGTTTTAGAAAATTCAATGGGGTGTGTGCTGGGGCAGCATGATGAGTCTGGCCGAAAAGAGCATGTTATTTACTACCTGAGCAAAAACTTTATTGACTGTGAAATAAGATATTCATTGTTCGAGAAAACTTGTTGCGCTCTAGCATGGGCTGCTCGCCAGTTGAGACAATATATGTTGACCCATAATACCTTATTGATATCCAAGATGGATCCAATTAAATACATATTCGAGAAGCCTTCCCTCTCTGGTAGAATAGCAAGATGGCAGATGATCCTGACAGAATACGATATTCAGTACACTACCCAAAAAGCAATAAAGGGCAGTGTACTAGTCGATCACCTTGCTCATCAGGCCGTGGATGACTATCAGCCCATGAAATTTAAATTCCCAGATGAAGACATCATGATGGTAAACAACTGTGAAGAACTCAGACCATATGACGGACCTGAACAAGGATCCCGATGGACCTTGGTTTTTGACGGAGCCTCCAACGCACTCAGCAATGGCATATGTGTTGTAATCATATCTCCTGGAGGATGTCATACTCCCTTCACTGCAAGACATTGCTTAAACTGTACAAATAACATGGCAGAATATGAAGTGTGTATTTTTGGTCTCAAAGCTGCCATAGATTTGGTGATCAAGTCCTTAAGTGTATTTGGAGATTTAGTCGTAGTCATCAGTCAGATCAAAGGATAATGGGATACGAAACACCCTAACCTCATCCCCTACAAAGAACATGTGTTGACATTAATCCCAAATTTTGAGGAAATTACCTTTGAGCATTTTCCACGAGAGGAAAATCAACAATCGAACGTGCTAGCCACCATGTCATCCATGTTTAAACTCAAGTGGGGTAACGAGGCTCCCCAGATCACCATTGAGCGGATGGAGGAACCAACTTACTGTCACGAGATCGATACTGAAGAAGTAGTGGACCAGCCTTGGTTCCATGAAGTTAAGAGGTATCCCGAGGCTCAAGAGTATCCAGAAGGAGCTTCAACCAATGATAAGAAGTTCTTGAGAAGATTCTCTGCTAATTTCTTCCTCAGTAATGGCATTCTCTACAAGCGCAACCACAGCTCTGTTTTGCTTCATTGTGTAGACAAGGTTAAGGCAGAAAAGATCATGGTTGATCTACATGAAGTCACTTTTGGCACCCATTCCATTGGGCATAATATGGCTAAAAATATCCTACGAGCAAGGTATTAATGGTCTACCATGGAAGCAGATTGCTATCAGCATTCACGAACCTACCACAAGTGTTAGATCTACGCTGACAAAGTGCACGTTCCTCCAGTTCCTCTAAACGTCTTGACTGCTTCATGGCCATTCGCAATGTGGGGCATCGATATGATTGGAGAAATCAAACCTACAGCTTCTAATGGGCACCGCTTCATCTTAGTGGCCATTAACTATTTCACGAAGTGGGTTGAGGTAGCTTCTTTCGCTTCTGTTACCAAGAATGTTTGGCCCAGTTCATCAAACAGGATATCATCTGTCGGCACGGTATCCCAGAGAGAATCATCATAGACAATGGTACGAATCTCAACAATACTATGATCACTGCATTGTGCGTGCAATTCAATATCCAGCACCATAATTCTTCCCTTACCGGCCAAAGATGAATGGCGCTGTCGAACCCGCAAATAAAAACATCAAGAAGATCATACAAAAAATGACGGTAACCTACAAGGACTGGCATGAGATGCTACCATTCTCTCTCCACAGTTACCGTACCACGGCACTCACATCAACAGGGGAAACTCCCTTCTCCTTGGTATACGGCATGGAAGTTGTTCTACCAATTGAAGTCTAAATACCTTCTCTGAGAATCATAAAGGGTGCAGGGCTGAATGAAGATGATTGGATCCAAACTCGGCTTGACCAATTGAACTTGATTGATGAGAAGAGGCTTACGGATGTCTGTCATGGCCAGATGTACCAAAAATGTATGATCAAAGCTTTTAACAAAAAGGTTAGGCGTCAGGTATATCAGGTACTTGACTTTGTAGTCAAGTGTATCATATTACCACAAGGTTATCCCAGGGGCAAATGGACTCCTACATACGAGGGACCATTTGTGATCAAAAGCATATTCTCTGGCGGAGCAATGATCTTAACTACTATAGATGGCGACGACCTTCCGCACCCTGTGAACGCGGACATAGTCAAAAGATACTACGCATAAGAGACCTGCTAGGTTGACACACCTAGGCAAAACAAGGGCATCCCGGCGAACCACAAAGGTTCGGGCAAAAATTAGGGATAAAACAAAAAAAATCTGTACACCCGGCAAGCTGAAAACCCGAAAGGGCGGTTTGGGCAAAAATGGTATCCCGGTGGACTGAAAACCCGAAAGGGCGGTCCAGGAAAAAGTTAGGGAATTAAAGCATATGACTATGTCCCATCGGATCACCTTACAGACAACCGTTAGCATTGACTGACAAACTCAATCCAATCAACTTCAGACAAGGCAGCAAGTGGACAAGACGCTCAGAGACACGAAGGTTGTAGCAGAATGGGAACCCCATGGGATTATTTCACATAGCTATCTTTTCTTTGTATCAAACTTTCATTTTTTTACGATGACATTCTCTTATTAGAATATTCGTCTCATTGTACAAAAATACTTATTCAAGTTAATACAAAGATATCCCTTTGAAAGTGCAAAACTATCAGTTTTTTTCTTTATCCGTGTTTTGTTTGCGAAAACGTCCAATGATTTATTTCTGAACATATGCATTTGAACGTAACTAAATGTTTACAAATGAACAAAAAAATAGAAAGACAATCACCAATGGCTTTAAGAAATAGGATGATATCTTTAGACTATTCCATAAATCCCTCGCAGACACTTTTCCAGCAAGAAAGGAAAACAGGACATCCCACTACAGGATCGCTAACATACCTCCAGTATGCAGCTTAATGATATTAAGCTCTCTCACATCCCAGACAGAATGAAACTTCTGGTTACCGCTCCTAAGATTCCTCAATGAAAGTCACCCGATTTATCAAGATTCCCCAACAGGATTTCACGAGCTCTACAAGAAATACACGACGTTTCCCTTACACAACATAGTTTATTTCTCTAACAAATGGAAGCTCATCAATACTTCAACTTCAAGAATTGAAGAACTTGCACTCCTCATACCTAGCAACACTCTGGGATTTATTTTTCCCGAATCCAGCAACACTGCGGCACAACAATTAATATGTCCATACATTACATCCATATGTGATAACATTGACAACACATATACAAGCGACACAATCTCATTTATTTCGAGAACATCATTGTACCATGCATTACATACATCATGACATTGCATGCAACTAACCTTTCATCTTTTCAGGAAAGATCAATCAATAGAAAATTATCGTCAATGTTTTCAACAAGTTAATTACAGATCAATTCCCAAGAAAGGACTGGTTAACCATCTACATAAAAGATATTTCTTTCAGATCCCTGTCGGTTCAGTTTAAATATCTCAACGGTTTATTTTGATTCTTTTCTCGCAGATGTTTTTCTGATTCAGATGAAATCTCTCAACGATTTATTCTGATTCTTCTCCAGATCCTTTCCAGTTCAGTTTAAATCTCTCAATGATTTATTCTGATTCTTTCCTGCATACGCTTTCTCTGGTTCAGATAAATCGCTCAAAGATTTACTATGATTCTTTCCAGTTAAAGAATATTCAATATCTCTTTTGGTTCAGTTTAAACCCCTCAACGGTTTATCCTGATACTTTCCAAAGGAACACTTCGGGTTCAGATAAATCTCTCAACTGTTTATTTTGATTCTTTCTCGCAGACACTTTCTCTGGTTCAATTAAAACGCACAAAGATTTACTCTGATTCTTTCCAGTTAAAGAATATTCAAGATCTATTTTGATTCAGTTTTAAACCCCTCAACGGTTTATCCTGATACTTTCCAAAGGAACACTTCGGGTTCAGTTAAATCTCTCAACGATTTATTCTGATTCTTTCCCGTAGACACTTTCTCTGGTTCATATAAATCACTCAAAGACTTACATTGATTCTTTCCAGTTAAAGAATATTCAAGATCTCTTTTGGTTCAGTTTAAACCCATCAACAGTTTATCCTGATACTTTCCAAAGGAACACTTCGGGTTCAGATAAATATCTCAACGATTCATTCTGATTCTTCCCCGCATACACTTTCTCTGGTTAAGATAAATCACTCAAAAGATTTATTCTGATTCTTTCCAATCAAACAACATACAAGACTTCTCCTGGTTCAAATAAATCGCTCCCAAAGATTTATTCTGATTCTTTTCCAGTTGAATTCAAGTTCAGGCTTAGTCCATTCTCTGTCGATAGTCACCCTTGGATGGCATCTACAAGCCCATCTCCGGAAAACTCCATCATTCCTCCAAATGGCATCTATAAGCCCATTTACAATCCATCTTCGAGTGCAAATTTCTGGGCACTCTAGTGTCCAATCATCTTCCACCTTCAAGTCACGAATGGTCGATCCGCCAATCTAACTCTTCAGGTTTAAGAAGATTGAACAGGGGAAGCTGTCGTACCACAAAATTTTCCCTCTCATTTATCAAATATTTTCTCACAAGATCTCCTTTGGTTCAAGACTGCACAAGGGTTGATCAGCTCATGACACCTCCTTAATAACTGATGACTGAAATTAGGGTTTGAGATTGCACAAGGATAGTTAAACTTTTAATGCCTCATATGACTTTATTTTATTATTATGGACCCCCAAGATTTCTCATGTCAAGTTTCATGTCCTGGATCACATTTTTTGCCCAGTCAATTGAGCAGTTGACCTAAAAATCAGTTGTATTGGGGAAAAAGTCAATTGTGGCCAATTTACAGTCAAAATTCATAATTTTTTATCCATATAAATATTATAAACTCATATGTATCATTTAATCAATTTTGGACCACAATTCCTCAAGAAATTTGATCAGATCATCAAAAGGGCAAAATGGTCAAAATTAGGGTTTTGACTGAGAAAAGGCAATTTCTGATTTTTGACCTAGAAAATGGTTAATTGGTTTGAGCCATGATCTGAAGAGTTAAATTGAATCATTTTGACCTAATGGCATGACCCAAAACATCCCTCAAGATCAATTGATTGATAGTTGATTTTCAGTCAACTGATCAAAAGTCAAATGTATATTAAAAAGTCAAACTTTGACTTTTTAGTCAAAATCAAGTGTCAAAGATCACAATTCATCAAAACATGTCAAAATATGAAACTTGTTCATCAAGAAATCAAAAGTCAATATTTCATTTTGAAAAGTCAAAGTTTCCAAACTTAGAAATTTTTCTAAGTATTGGAAACTTCATATTTTTTCACAACTTTTAGCCAATTTTTCACTATGATGCAAGATGATTCAAAAGAAACTTTCAACATGAAATTTGTAGACCTCCATGAGATCTAAAACTTTTCTTTACAAAACTTCTCCTAGAAATTCTTGGATCTCAAGTTATTAATCCATGAAGTCATGGTCTTGAAACTAAACACTTAGTGAAAATTTTGCCCTAGTTTAGGCAGGATTTTTAACTTCATGGAAATTTTTCACATAGTTCCAAGGGGAATTTTCAAAGTTTATTCAAAGAGAGGTTGTATAGCACATTACAAGGTTTCCAAAATGTCCAAGAACTACTTGATATCATTCCTGAGAAAGGAGAATCGAAGAGAGGAAGTTAGGGTTTCAAACTGAAATTATAGGTCATTGTGTGATGAAAAAGAATTCAAATCTGAAGCTTATGCTGCACAATCTTACTTTGCAGGCCTCTAAACCTCAATATCTCTCCATAATCAGAAGATTACACTTGCTTTTGAGCTATTATCCATTTAATTCAAGCTTTATCCAAGATAATTTTCCATTTATGGAACAAAGTTACCATTGCTATTTTGATAAAGCATTACTTTTGAAAATGTCAACTCTCCTTGAGCTCATAACTTGTTGTCTCTGTCCACACTCAAGATAAGTGATCAGAAGCAAACATGTTTAAAGTGCCTAACCACTCTAAATGCTTGTACTTTCTACCTTGAAACTATATTTCTCACTTTTCTTCAAAATCAAGCAACTTAGCCATAACCCTATAACTCAGAAACCCCTTGTGCAAAACATCTCCAACCTTTTTCTTATAGATACACAAGTCATTTGCAAGAAAAAACACGCATACGCAAGCTCTAAAACACACAAGAACTCAGAACTGAATCAAAAATCACCATTGTTGCACATTCTGGCCAAAAACTTGAAACTCACATCTCCCTCGTGCGTTTTCAAGCCTTTTAGTTCCTAAAGCTTCCTTACATCAAATACAACTCATTCGTGTCCCTGTTACACAACTGTAACTCCATTTCCACCATCCTCCATAGCCAAAAATAGAGCACTGCACATTGACTTCTCCAAGCCATTTCAGCCACTCTCAACTTAAGCTAACAATTGCATTAGCTTCTTGGGAACTTGAGGAAGCTAACCTGATCATTGTAGCACCTTGAATCAAGCTCATTTGCATTTCACGATTTCCAGTTTTAAGGTATTTTTCTTGAACTTCTATCTCATTACTTAGGCATTGTTAGGCTTGCATTTGTGAAAATAAAATGTAGACATCATTTCCCTGAAGTTGTACATGTCCATAGATTTTATTTATATTAATTGAGCTAGGAGAATTTTAGGATTGTACCTCTGAAAATAGTTAGGTCAGAATTTGGTACTTTCAAAAATTATCATTTATCTTTGATTTATAGCTTATGATATTTATTTGGTTGGATTCGTATGGAAAATTGGAGCAACTTTCATGTTTGCACTTTTTATTTTTGTTGAGAAATGAATGAGATACAGATGGTCTGGCTGGAGGTTGAAGATGAAGTGTATTCATGACTCATTTTGTAATATATATTTATCATTTCAGTTAAGTTAACGGATGTATAGCCACCTCAGTGGTAAGGCAGCGTGCTGGTAACCAAGAGGTCGTGGGTTCAACACCCAGCGCGCTGCCTTTTACATTTTTTCACTTTTTTTGACATTTTTTTGTCTCAGGAAGTGCTTGGGCCTCCATCCCTTGGGCTTGACTTTTTTTTTCTCTTAACAATACTCCCTGTTTCACTTATCAACCTCCCTGACTTTATTTTTTTATTTTATTTTATTTTCATCTTTTATTATTATTATTAATATTATTATTATTTTTTCATTTTTTTTATTAATAAAAAAATCCAAAAATATTTATATTTTATTATTTATATTTATTTAGTTTATTTTTCTTCATAAAAACTAAAAGAACAAAAAACATTTTTTTCATTTAATAAATTAATTTCTTTTCTTTATTCAATAAATATTTATACTAAGGTTTAACTATTATATTATTTTCTTGTGAATAAAATCAATTTATAACTTAGGACTTTTATTTGATTAATTTTATTTACTAATTAAATTCACAAAAACCCTAAAAAATTTGTTTTCTTTAAATTAATTTATTTTACTAACTTAATCTTAATTTTCTTATTTTTAGGTCAAAAAAACCTTTTCATGAAAACCAAACAAAAATCATTTTCTTTTTACATTTTATATTCTTGCATTTTTATCTTTATTTTTGTACATTTATTCAAATTCAATATGGTTGTAATAATTATTTAGATTTAATTTCTTGCAATTCCCCATTTGTAATTTATATACCCCCTCCCCTAAATGATGTAATAGCTTAGTATTTTTTATTTTCCGCAATTTAAATGCTTTATATAGAAATGCTAGTAATTAGGGTTTTGTATGGAAAGATTAAAACCAACAAGTAGCAAACCCTAATCAAGACAAATCAAGCGTGTAAATTAATACACTTGCACACATACATTCCTAAGGTAAATCCACTTTGTTGCCTTACAAAAATGGTCATAATGCATGTGAGGTATCTTAGCAAAAACAAACAAAATACAAGATCATAGTCCCTCGATGAAGCTACCCATGTTGCCTTTCGAAATGATATTAGTCCCTAAAGAAAATGCTAAGATATCTTACAACATTTTTAATCATGGCTATATGATGACCCTTGCCCGTCCCTTTTACATCCAAAGATAGGGTTACTTACCAAATCAATGGTAAGATAACAATGTCAAAGGAAAGAGGAAATAAATATGAAAGACTTTTGAGTAGGTAGATTACTCCTAGTTGCTTGCTCAATTTCAAAACCAAAACATCCTTGCTATTTTTAAAACAAACACCAACACTTTCAACAAACATCTTTCAAACTTGAAACCATTTTCAAAAGATCAAAACTTTGTATACATTCTTACGAATAAGAATCATTACAAAGTTTGCCTAAACGATGGCGCTCTTTTCAAAAATACTTTCAAAAACCACACAAAGTACATTTTCAAACAAAAGCAAGTGATCTAGCAAGTAACTAAGAGCCCATGGAAAACCATGGATAAAAAGGGTGCTAATACCTTTCCTTTTCATAATCTACTCCCCGAACTCAAGAAAACATCTCAAAGGTCTTTCCTGTTCTTTTCAGCCTTTCCTTTTGGATAAAAGAAAAGTCGGTGGCGAATCTTGCTAACCGCAACATTTGCGATCAAACGCAAAACAACAAAGTCAGTTCTCCCACCATATCACAGGGTGAAATCATAGTCTTGCGACTGAGAGATCGGGTAAGGGAGTCTGTTACGCGAGGGGAAGGTATTAGCACCTCACACGCCCGTAGTACTCTACGATATCCACTCTTACGGTCTAATCTAATGGATGTGTAAAATCTATATCTAGGTTGTACAGGGAATGCATGCAAAAGAAATGAGCAAATAATGTAGGGAAAATAAAAGTTGTGCTCGCCTGGGTCCTACCCCAATGCCTACGTATCCCTTTTAAGGAATCAGAGCAGCCGTAGTTCGGCTCATATATTTTGGTTGGTTTGTGTTTTTTAGTTAAGGAAATAAAAACAACAGACAAGATGGCAAAACATCAGATAGAATAACAAACTTCAACAATGATGATAGAATAGCAAAAAGAGATGACAAGACATCACATGGCAACATAAACTAAGATATGGCGGGAAAATGCCAGCATGGTAGCAAAATATCAGACCAGATGATGAAACATTACACCTAATAATGATATTGAAAATCACAACAGGATAACAAACATGTGCGATGGCAAAACATCTGCTAAGAGATAGGAAGATAACATGGCAAAGATGGAAAAACATCAATAAACCATAAAACAAAACATCACACCTAACAATGATATTGAGAATCACGGTAGGATAACAAACACGTGCAATGGCGAAACATCAGCAAAAAGAATGTGTGATGGCGAAACATCGGCTAAGAGATAGGAAGATAACATGGCAAAGATGGCGAAACATCAATAAACCAGAGAATAAAACATCACACCTAACAGTGATATTGAGAATCAAAGTAGGATAACAAACATGTGTGATGGCGAAACATCAGCTAAAAGAATGTGCGATGGTGAAACATCGGCAAAAGAATATGCGTTGGCGAAACATCGGCTAAAAGATAACAGAATTTCACGGCAAGGGTGGCAAGACAACACTTTAACAAGATTTAAAACAAAGCCAACAGGCGCACAAAAAAATAAGATTGGTTTGTATTTTTTACCTTAAAGAAGGATTTAAGTTTATTAGAGATATTTTATGATTTGCCAAGAAAAGGTTTTAGTTTTAAAATGCAATATGCAAGGAAAAGAGAAACAACTAAGGGAGACTAACCTAACACTACCCCTAATGTTATCATACAAATATTGATCATAAGGTTGAGGATGAAAGATGGAAGTTTCTACCCTATGTTAGCATTCATGGATCCCTATCCTAAGGTCTAGCTCGAGGGCTAAACCTACACGAGCAATCCTAAGGGAGCATGGTAAATACCAAACAAGTAAACAAACAAGTGTTTAAACATGAGCAGCAAGCAAGGTACATATGTAGAATTGCCTTAAATAGGTCTTTAAATAAACCAGAGGGACTCCTGACATATATCAACAACGGAGATCCCATCATGCAATAGAAAGCAATAAGGAGTAGAAACGGTAAAAGGAAAATAGTGCAATACCAAACGGATAACTATCCGTAGAAAATGAACAAGCAGAAAGAAACCTAGAGAACTTCAAACAAGCTAGCATCAGTAAACAAATCAAGTCAGAAATCATGCCATCAAATATATGCACTGAGGCCTCAGGAGCAGGACTATAGCAGTCACAATCACATGTATGTATATATATATATATCCTGCAACAGAATGACAAATATACCAAGCATAGGAATAGTACAAACACAACCAATTGTGTTCCACAAATAAAGTGGAACACTACAAAACCAAGTCTAAATGAAAGAACTTTTCCTCAGAGTACCTCGCTCATTCAACAGACAAATTAGTGATTTCAAAGGGAAATGATGGCACAATAAAGGATGGATGAATATATGATCATGAGAATGTAAAATAAACATGATGGCAAACATCAAAGGCAGTAGATGTAAGAAGTATCAAGCAAACTCAAACAACAACTAGGTCAAGACTAAAGAATTGTTGCTCCTTTCCTGTCACCATGTTAAATTGACAAGTAAATATCAATCAAGGATCAAAGGAGCAAGAGAAGAATACAATCAAAGACTTTAGAAGTCAGTAGAAAAAACTTCACATCCATACTCACTCATTTCATTTTGGTTTTCAAGCATAACAAAAGAGGGGTACCACAAAATGTATCACAAAGCTTGGATCACAAGTTAGCAAGGCAAATAATTCAAGCAAAGACAAAGTTAGAAGACTTAAACCATTTGAAATCAAGATTCTAACATGATATGAGGATATGATCAAGAGTTTAAAAATTTTAATTCTAAAGCATGTTGCACAAGTGAATTTAATATACCTCAAGGATTCAAAAGGAAAGAAGAAAGGAACATCAAATTCATATATGTATGAAATTGGTTTAAGCATAAAAGGTCAAGTGATCTCAAGTCTTTATGAGACTATCCTTGATGTATCATTCCTCAACATGTTATCATTGGTCATTTGATAACCTCAAACTCAATCCAAAACTTTAAAGTTCAAAGCAAAAAACAAGAAAAGAACATTAGTTAGAAGGCATGAATCAAAAGGGCTCATCAACCAATTATGGGAAATCAAGTGGATTGATTTGAATTGGTGTGAGGAAAACAGTAGTAACATGATCATTAAGTGCCAAATTATAGGCCTCACATAAGTTCATTGGTCATCAAATATAGGCAACAAGATATGCAACATCAATTGGGAACTTTCACTTTGAGAATTCATCAAAAATAGAAATGGACTTCCATAATTCAAACAAAAAATTTCTCAGAATCTTCAAGATGTATAGAAGTCAGAAAGCAAGTCTCAAGTTCATTGATGGTTGAGGAAAGGATCAAATAAGCTTCAAACATCAAAACTAGTTGGTGAAACCACCAATCTAGACAAGTTTTCAAAATAAATCAATGGAAAATACCAAACATCGTCAATTAATTAAAGAAAAATATTTTTGAGATCCTCAATCCATCCATGAACTCCAAATAGGAGTTGAATTCAATTGAAACTTAAATAAAATTGGTTTTTAAAATCAAAACAACAAGGGAATTATCAAAACCCTAATTATTTAGAAAATAAACTTAATTATTGATTAATTAAGTTCCAATTATAAAGAATTCAAACTAAAGTCATATAAAAATAGAGAAAACTTCAAAGATCAGAAAACTCATTTTTATATATTTTTAGAATTAAAGAAAAGTCAGAAATAAAATCAAATTCAAGCAATTAATTAATTAAACACATATTCACATCTTTAAATAAAAATTCTAATCAAAATCAGAAAAATATTCATTCAAATATTAGAATTAAAAATAAGCTTCAATGATTTTTTGTGGAATTTTTGGAGTAAAGGAAATGTAAAAATAAAATTGAAAATTAAACAAACAATTAATTAAACACATGAATTTTTAAACCAATCAGGACATTTTCAAAAATTCCAAAAAGAAATACACAAGGTCAAAAATATTATTTTGGAGTTTCATGAAATTTTTCAGAGGTTTTCAACCATTTTTAAGCAAGAAACAAAATCAGGAAAATCAAGTTATAAAACAAAATTCAATTAAATGCAAAATTCGAATGGACCAATCAGAAGGTTACACGCTTCATCTTCAATCTCTAGACCTAACCAAAAACGCACGAAAAATAGATGCTAGGGATCAATGTTCAGATCCACACCATCTTTAATGAAATTTTGTGCAAATTAAAGCCAGAAATAAAATCTACATCATGTTATTTGAATCACATAGAATGATTAATGATCGGATTACACTGAGGTATCTAATGATTCGGACTGCAAGTGCACAGTCTTATCGTGTAGTTTTAAAAGATATCGAACCACAGAGATTGATGAATCGAACTACCGTCTTCTATTGTTACTTTGCAAATCTAAAGCTAATGAATGTTTGATTGGGTTGTAGGGAAACTAAATACTAAATTGAGTTTAATTTTAATTATCAGTAAGCAGAACTACCAGTATGTAATAGTCGAACCTCGAGAATTAGCAACCAGTTGGGTGTCTTTGTATTTTCAAAACAACTTTCAGTAAAATCTATTTAGTTTAAAAGCCCTCATCTCACATTGTCGTTTTATCGATCTAGGCTATGCAGTTAAGTCCTAACGTACGCTTCCGCCATCCCGCAGGATTTAAAAACACTTATTGAAAACGGAATAAAATCTTAATTAACTTTAAAGTGCTCCCGTTGTATTTTAAGCCAATGCCTAATTACTACTGCCCAGTTGAAAGATCTCAAACTTCCGTTTTGTTGACCCTAACCTCTATATGTTCTTTACTTTCGTAACAAAACAATTTATCAATTAAAAATAGTAACTTAGACCAGAAAAAAGTTTTGTAGTAAAAATTACCCCCAACTGAGTCACTCGATCCCTTGGTTATGTGACCTCACATACCGGTATACGAATTCTAGCCTAGCATAATATCAGACCAAATCACAAAACAATTCCAGAGACAAAACAAAATAAACATGATTATATTAATTAAAAGTAATAACAAAAAATAAACCTAATAATAATTCTGGATACGGGTACAATTACTTCTAACTCTTGACTAGAAGCACTCCTCCACAAGCTATAGGCTTTGCTTCGATCGGGAATAGAGACAATCGTACAGAAAAATAAATGCTAGAGGAAATATAAAATTGCAGGAAAAAGAATAATTCTTAAAGAAAATTGCTTTAGGAAAATGATTTCTCAAAATATATCAAAATTCCGACCCCTGTTCGTTGTGTCCAGGGTCCTATTTATAGCCCTCTGTGCGATACGTTAGTTTTCGAAAATGTAGGAACACTTTGTGTTCCTTTGAGAAATAATAGGACTATTGAGTCGGTTACGTTTCCATGCATTGACTGAGTGGTCGGAGAAATAGGATGGCTGTTGGATTTGCGTTTGAATTGGTTTCCTTTCGTTGGATTTGGCAGTACGTGGTCAAAGAAGGACAAGATGGGCTTGTGACATTCGTCAAGTCCAAGTGACGATGGTCACTTGGTCCATTACGCTCGTGACGACCGGCAACGTGCCTTGACGATCGTCAAGGTCCTTGCTAATGGGCCACGTGCTCACACGCCTTGTGATGGGCTTAAACTTTCTTCTTCTATTCTTCTTTGGCCCTTTTTCTATCTTTGCACCCTTTTTTCTTCATTTCTTCCAAAGTCTTTAACTTAAACATTTATCTACAAAATAAATGAATACCCGCGTAATACCTATATAAAATAATACAATCAAAATAAAATAAGGGAAATAATTTATGTAAATCAAGCTAAAAATATCATATATTTGTGTGTTATCAAACTCCCCCATACTTAAACTTTGCTTGTCCTCAAGCAAATGCTCAGTACAATGTTTTTCTAAACATGTTCAGATGCACATACATGACTCGAATCAACTCATATATGGTTGCATTGTGTTTTTGTCAGAAAATTGAAAGCTTGATTCATGTTCCATTACTACGGTAATGATACTAGATAATCCCATTTTACGTAAACTAGTTACAAATGCTATCATATCCTACCTCGAGTATTTGTCTCGTTTTGTCCCTTTCATTCTAGCGCAATCAAATTAAGCCCTTTATCTTTGCACGCACATAGCAGAACAGCGAGTTAGTGGTTATGATCCCTTTTTAGCACTTAGAGGTTTCTGGCACAGTAATGTGGCAACTTTTTTCTATCCATGGCAAGATGCGGGGGATCAGACCGTAATCTGCCCTACCAAGTTCAGTACCAGACGCTCCTGAACCATCTAACAAAGGATTATAAATGTTACTCTGTAAGGCTTACATCCTTTGGATTAAACGATCGGGTAAGGATCACCCAATTTAATTGGTGTATTACCTATCTTCTTAAAGCTTGTAACATTTTTCTGAAATAATAAATTAGATCATCGACTTATATTCATCGACTTCCTGCGTAGTTTATGTTTAAGACGCTGTTGACTGCTAATATAAACTACTCAGGGTTACTACAAAAACTAAAACTCAGAGTTTTGGAATAACAGGTACTTGAACTAGTCTATCATACTCTGGGGTTGTAGAATGTCTAGATGGTAGTAATTTCGCTTAATCTTGCCACAATTCTTAACTATTAAAGATCTTGCGACCTATGTACTTGTCAAGTGAGTCAAGTTATGCAAAAAAAAAAAAATTTTGATAGGGCTCAAAAAGATAGGGGAATTGGAAAAACAGCACAAAATGCTCCAATAGATAACTTGATAACAAAAATATTTTATTGAATTAGAAATGACAGAAGGGAAATTACAAAGAAAAAGGGAAATTACGAAGAAAATAAAAATTACTAGGAAAGGGAAATACTTCCTCCCCAATATGTGAATCATACATTGTCCTCAATGTATTGACAGAAGATGGAAAAGGGAAGTGGAAACTAGACAATTATTCTTCCTCCTCTTGTCTTCGAAATCTGCCACGTGTCCTTGCTCTTCTACGTGCTTGCTCACTTCTTCTGGAAGATTCGGCTCCATTACCACGAGAAATAACGTTATGCAAGTCTTCGACACGAAGTGTTAAAGCTCGCATATCTTCCGTCATTCCTGCGGTGAATTCCAGCATACTTTGATTGTGCCTGTGAGCATATTCGCTTTGGTTTCTCTGCATTTGTTGCATGAGATTCAACATCTCAATTTGGCGTGTCTCGAGGCTTTGGTAGCGTTGAGTGGACAACTGGTTCTGCTACATTATTGCGGCATAGATTGCATCAATGGTGACAGGATTGTTGGCGTGTTGTGGTTGGGGCTCTTGCTACTCTAATTCTTCTTCAATTTCATCAACAACAGCATTGTTGGCCTCACCTTGATTCCTTGCTCATTTACTCAAGGTTCTGGTGCATTCAGGTTGTAAAGCCAATTATCAGGATTTCCCAAATTTGTACGACTGTGATTTGGCAAGATGACGCTACGAACTTTTGCATTCTTCACCATTAGATAGTAACCTTCAGCTTCTCTTACCTTGATCAGGCGGCCAGCTCTACAGTTATCAATGTCCATATAAATTGTTGGCAGTGGAGGTAGGAGTTGAATCCTTTCCCCCCCAGTTCAGGTGAACTGCGATGGTGGTGACAATGCCTCCGATACAAAAAGGCATAGTCCCATCTCTCGTGACAAGGTTTTAAATATGGGCCATCATTAATGTAACAGTATTAAGACGGAGATCTTGTGAAAATTCATAGTGAAGAGCATATAACTCCTTAGTGTTGACTTTGTTGTTGTTTTCCCTTCCAAACACTGTGTTGGACATAATGCGGTGTAAGAAGCGAATATTTGGGTTGTGAATGTGAGAGGCGTAACGTGCTTCCGGAATAACATTGGGTTCACTGGTTATTCTTTCCCATAGTGTGTATGTGTTGTACCCCAAAATTTTCCCTCTCATATTTCTCAAAACATTGCAAGAAAAATCTCCAAGTGGCTCAAGATTGCTCAAGAGTTAGACAGTCAAGCTATCTCCTAAGGCAGTCAACCCCAAATTAGGGTTTTATGTTGCATCAAGATCTTTGAGTCCAAATGACCTCAAGTGCTCCCTAATGTCCTAATGTGTTCTCAAGATCATCCATGCCAAATTTCAAGCCTTGCAGAGGATGTTTGCTCAGTCAATTGCTAAAAGGGTCCGAAAATCGACTGTGCTAGGGCAAAAGTCAACTGTGACCTATAAACAGTCAAACTTCAAGATTTTTTGTCAAAATTCTCATTTTGAAGGATATTTCATCATTTGATCAAGGGTTGATCATGATTCATCGAGGATTGCTCAAAATTCATCAAGACTCAAAAGTTGCTAAATTAGGGTTTTGTAGGAAAAGTCAACTCAAATTTGACCAAGCATAACTTTCTCATACGTTATGCGAAATGACCCATCCAAAGCTCATTTTGAAGAGGATGCAATTTCCTACAATCCATCTTCATACCCCAAGATCAAAAAATGCACTCACAAGAAGTTATAAATTTGGACATTATAGGTCATTTTTGAAAGTCAACAAAAACACCTTTTTTTCCAAAGCATATAACTTGAGCATGAAATATCAAAAGAGATGAGACCAAAATTTTTGGTTAGAGGACATCACAAGCTTTCTAAAAAGTCCAAGAACACCTCCAAAAGTTCAAAATTGAAGAAGTTATGCATTGTTGAAGTTGGACATTTTTGCAAAATTGTCAAAAGTCAACTATCCCCAAAACTTCAAATTTTGTCAAATGGGCCCATTCTTTTCCACTTGATTTGAGCTTGCATCATTTCCCACGTGTCCTAGCTTCAGCCATGAGCTCATATTTCTTTTTTATTATTTAATTTGATTTTTTATTGAATTTATTCATTTTAAATCAAATAAAATCATAGAAAATCCAAATAATTAAAAACTCTTGATGTATTGATTGTTTTAGGCTTTGTTTATAGCTAGAAACATCATGGAACTCATATCAGGCCATATCATGTACAAAAAGATTGAATCAAATCAAATTTGGAAAGGCTAATAATGGAGATCAAATCAAATATGTATGCATTGATTTAGAGAGATTCAGTCCATGATTGCTACCCTAATGCAAAGCATGATACATAAGGAAGCCAAAGGAATCGAAACAAGGGTGGGAGGCTGCAGAAAGAGGCAAAAACAAAGTTGGAAAAAAGTGACAAAAAGCTTGAAATCGAAATAGTGCTTAGAGGCGTTTTCAAGGGCTGAGACTTGTCTCAATCTCTTACTGGGTGTACACTCAATCTACCTGGACCAAAAGCAAGCTTCTTCACATCCCATAACGCGTTGTAAGTACCACGAGATATACCTCTGTTCTTGATTTCACAACTCGGAATTTAAGCATCCTTTTCATGAATCAATACAATATTTTGAATCTACATGACATTTGCAAGCGTTTGGTATTATCCAATTGCTTTTATCTGGCCTGAACGAAGAACCACCATAGCTAGGGTTCTTAGTTTATGTGATACGGTGGGAGAACTGACTTGGGTTTTGCGTTTGTTTTCGCAAATGTTTCGGTTGAGCAAGAGTCGCCACCGACTTTTTATTTTATCCTAAGGAAAGGTTAAAAAGCACAGCAAAAACCTTTGAGATGTTTTCTTGGGTTCGGGGAGTAGATTATAGAAAGGGAAGGTATTATCACCCTTTCTATCCATGGTTATCCATGGGCTCTTAGTTACTTGCTTAGATCAACTTGCCTTGATTTTCAATTGTTTGAAATGGTGCTTTGTGTGTGGGTTTGAAAATGTTTTGAAAAGAGGCCAATGTGGTGGCAACCTTTGTAATGATCCATGTTGGGATGTATACAAAGATGTATGTCTTTTGAAAAGTTTTCAATGTTTTTGAAAGTTATTTTGAAAGTGTGTTGTGATGTGTGGTTTTGAAAAATAGGCAAGTGTTTTTGTTTTGCAAGTTGGCAAGTAACCAAGAGTTGTCTACTCCTAAATTTACTCAAAGATCTTTGCTATGTTTTAACCCTCTTAACAATTTTGTTCCACCATTGTATTTGGTGGACAATCTTGTGTTAGGATGTGAACGGGACGGGCGCGGGTCATCGTTTAGACCATGATTGCAATGGTGCCAAGTGTCTTTGGGCAATTTTTCCTTTAAGGGACCTGATCATTTTTTAGGCAACTTTCGAAAGCGTCATCGAGGGACTATGATCATTTGAATTGTTTTGCCAAAGACACTCAACATGCAACATGGCCCATTATTGAAGGCATCAAGTGGAGTTACCCTAGGGGTACAAGTGTGATTGGTGTTGTCCATTTTCATGTTTTTTTGTCTTTTGTTTAGTCAAGTTATTTGTTATTTTGTTTTTGCATACAAAACCCTAAGTCTATCATGGCATATTTAGAAAGCTTTAAAATGCAAAAATTAAAGTCCTAAATTATTACAACACAATTATGGGATGGGGGTACAAATGTTCAAATGGGGATATTTAGCAAGAAATTAAAATCTAAGCTATTACAATCCAAATGGAATTTACAAGGTATTTAATTGCACAATAATTAAATAAAATACAATAAATATGCAAGATGCAAAAAATGATTTTTTATATGTATGAAAAAGGTATTTTTTATGTGACAAATAAACAAAAATAAAAAGGATTAATTTTTGGATTTTTCATGACTTAGGGCAAAACCCTAATTTGCTAAATAAAATGTATTAATTATTTATTATATACAATATTTATTAATTATATACAAAAAATAAATAAAAAGGAAGTATATTGTAAAAAAAGTGATTTTTGAGGTTAAATATTAATAAAAATAAAAATGTATTATTTTGTATTTTTGTCCTAAATATTCTAATAAATATATATGTATTTATATTATTTACTAAATATATTAAATATGTACAAAAATAACAATATTTATTATTTACAAAAAAAAAGTATATTTTTTAGAAAATGTTTTCAAAAGATAAAATAAAATAAAATTAGAAAATAAATGTATTTTGTATTGTTTTTAGTATTTTTAAATAAAAGGATATATATATGTTATTTATATGTATAAACTCAAATAAAACAAATAAAATTCAAATAAAATGCAAAAATGGTTGAAAAAATGTTTTTAATATTTTTTATGTTTTGTCAAAAAATAACAAGTCAGAATAAAAAAGAAAAAGTCAAAAATGATTAAAAAATAACACAATGGGCCAAGGGGGTGTAATTGTAAAAGGATGGTGCAAACAGAAAAACAAAGCCAGGCCCAGCTCAAGAGGAGTTGTCTTCAACCTCCAGCATCCTTGAACAACAAAACGCGCATTTCTTGGCTTGATTCAAACATCCTGATTCTTTGATTTTCAAGCAAAACTCATAACACCAAAAATGTAGAGCATTAAATCACGAATTCATACATATAAAGAACATGATCTAACTCTCAGAAATGAGAGAGAATTTCTTCTCCCCCAATTCCTGACCTAAATTTTGTTCAACATTCAGGTCCCAAATTCTCTCAATACACACAACATAAATGAAAAGTAATGATATGGGTGGATTCAGGGCCATGAGTAGGACATAACTTCTTCACAAACCTAAGCCTAGATATGCTTGGATACAGAGATAGAAGTTCAAGAACTTACCTGTTCAGCTTGAATCGTGTACAACAATGGAGGCACTTTCAAGGCAATGTGAGGACTTGTACAGCTTGCTTGAAGTCCAGGGGTGCTATTCCAATGCCTGGTATGCTTTGAATCTTGCTATATCAAGCTACAAAAGTCAACCTGCAAGAGAGAAAAGTGAAAATGGCAAATGATGTTAGGGATGTTACAGTTCGTGTCCAATGCTTAGGATAGTTTGTATAGGTGGTAGGGAGTGTGTTTGAACTGGTTTTGGCCAAGGCGCACGAAAGGATTGAGTTGTGGAACTCAATCTGCAGGGATGCCCTGTTTTGTGCAGTTCAATGGTGTTTCTGTGAATGGGGAAGTATTGAAGGTGGTAGGCTCGTGTTTCAGGTCATTTGGATCAAGTGAAAAGTGTTTACAAACTTTGTTATGGCTTGTTCTTGCAGGGATGAGAGATGTTGTACAAAATGCAAACTTTCTTCCATCTTAAGCAAAAGTTGTCAAGTTGAGTTATAGGGCAAGGCAGGTCCCTCAAGCATGCTGCATAATCTTTCCTTGATCAGTGGGATTAGTCCATAATCTTGTGCCTAGAAGATATGCTTTGTACTTCTTAGATTTGTGTTTGACATAAAGTTCACCTTTTCAAAAATGGCTAAGTTACTTTTTCCAAATATGGCTTGATTTTGTGATTATTGTCCAAATGCACAAAATAATGCTAGAACACAATGGATTGGCATTTAATTATTGAGTGTAAATGAGATTAGAGGCCTGTAACTAGCTTGTGCAAACTGATTTCAAAAATGCATAGTGTATGAACATGAAAATGGCTCATGAACAAAGTGACTTTTGCCCATATTGACAAATTCGATTCTCCCTGACCAAAAGGGTGTTTGAGAAGTTCTTGGACATTTTGGAAAGCTTGGAATGTGTACTACAATCCATATTTGTAATGAAATTTTAAATTCCAAGTGGAAGCATGTGAAAAGTGGTCATGAAGTTAGGCAAAAATCCTGCCTAAAATAGGTCAAAAAATTTCTAAGTTAAGAATGTTTTGCACCCCTATTCCAAAAATCATAACTTGAGCTACAAGCTTCTTTTGAGGAAACTTTGTGAATCAAAGTTGTATATTTTGCAATGGAATATAACTTTCATGTTTTGAGTTTTGCCTGAATCCAAATGTATCTTGATGAAAAGATGGGACAAAGTTAGGAAAAAATTAGGAATTTTCATAACTTAGAAAAATTCTAAGTTATGAAAATTCTTCATTTCACACACTAATTTGTGATTTTTTGATTTCTTGATGAACAAGTTTCATAATTTGACATGTCTTGATGAAAAATGAATCTTGGCACTTGATTTTGACCCAAAAGTCAAAGTTTGACTTTTCAGTATACAGTCAAATTTTACTCAGTTGACTGGAAAATTTATCTGTCAATCTTGTGCATTTGGGATCTTTTGAACTTGTTGAATGTGTCAAGACCATGCCATTGGGTCCTTGAGTCCATATGTGAGTTTGGTTTGCCATTGTCTAGGTCAAACAGTCAAAAATTGCCTTTGTGCAGTCAAAACCCTAAAAATCACCATTTTGCCCTTTTGGTGATCTGATCAAATTTCTTGTGGAATTGTGATCCAAACTTGACCAAATGGTTCATATGAGTTCATAATGTTGATGTGGGTCAAAAATCATGAGGTTTGACTGTCAATTGACCACAATTGACTTTTTCCCCAATACAGCTGATTTCTAGGTCAACTGTCCAATTGACTGGGCAAAGATTGGAATCAAGGCTTGAAACTTGGTATGGATAAACTTGTGAGTCCAACATGAAGCATGAAAGTCATCTTTGGGCATTTTAGGTCAAAACATCTTTGTGCAAACACAAACCCTAATTTGGGTCAACAGTGCAAGGAGAAGTCTTGAGTAGAGCAAACCCTAACTTGATCTTGAGCTCCAAAGGTCTTGTGGTGAGAAAATATTGAGGAAATGGGAGGGCAAATTTTGGGGTACAACAGTTGCCCCTGTTCAATCTTCTTGAACCTGAAGAGTTAGATTGGCAAGTTTGCCTTTCGCGACTCGAGGGTAAAAGGAGATTGGACACTAGAGTTCCCGGAAATTTGCACTCGCATGGTGGAGTATCAACAATGTGATGTCGGGAATGGGCTTACAGATGCCATTTGGAGAGATGGTGGATAGGAGGATGGGCTTATAGATGCCATCTGGGGTGTGACAGAATATTGTCGGGAATGGACTTATAGATGCCATTTGGAGGTGTCGATTGCGTAAGAGATTCCTTAGCGAGAACTTGCGTACTTTGAGAAAGAAAGATGGTTTCCTGGCTTGCTACCAGTTGATCTTCAAACTCTTCATGCAGATATGCCCTGGCTGGATACAGGTATCGAATCTACAATCAAACGCTCACAGATATGCCCTGGCTGGATACAGGAATCAAATCTGGAAGTTGAAAAGGTTGCTTACAGACGTGCCCTGGTTGGATACAGGTATCGAGTCTCTAAACTATTCGTGCAGGTATGCCCTGGCTGGATACAGGTATCGAATCTACAATCAAACGCTCACAGATATGCCCTGGATGGATACAGGAATCGAATCTGGAAGTTGAAAAGGTTGCTTATAGACGTGCCCTGGCTGGATACAGGTATCGAGTCTCTAAACTATTCGTGCAGTTATGCCCTGGCTAGATACAGGTGTCGAATCCACAATCAGTTACTCACAGATATGCCCTGTCTAGATACAGGAATCGAATCTGGAATTGATTGTCTATAGATATGCCCTGGCTAGATACAGGAATCGAATCTGGAATTGTGACAGTTGATAGTAATCATCTTTGGATTGATCTTTTCCTGAAAAGGCAAAACATCAGTTGTATGCAATGTCATGATGTATGAAATGCATGATGTCATGATGCTCAAAATGAGATAGTGTTGTATGCACTTTATCATGTATGTAAGCTGGATGTATGAAATGTGAAATGCCTATGAATGTATTTTCGTCTAGGAAAATAAATCCTTGACGAGTGCCGGGAGTTTGTGGAATCCTGGGCTGATGTTGAAGAGTGGAGTTCTTCGTTTCCGCTGGGGATGATGGTTGCATGAATAAACCGGTAGGAGAAGATGACTCCGTCGGGGGATAAACTTGTTGGAGAGATTACTCTGAGGGGAATAAAATAGGTGAAGAGATTACTCTACGGGGTATTATTCTATGGGAAGAGATACTTCGCTGAGGTTTTGATGAGAGCTCCGCTGGGGATTCCACTGATAAGTTATGTTGGGGAATTTGATGAACTCCACTGGGAAATATGAAGAACTTCGCCGAGGACGAACTTTCCGTGGTAATTAAGCTGAGGATAACCCAGTTATACCCTGGTGGGGAAATAACCTTTGAATGAAGCTGGGGAGATGCGTTCGTACTCTGCAGAGGATAAGCTTCCAGAATCTACTGGGGATAAGCTTCCAGAATCTGCTGGGGATATGGATTCCATTTTCCTAGTGAAACTTTGGAGTGTACAGGGGAATGGTTCCACTGGGGTGTCTGTATTCCGCAGGGGAACAATCTTATATTAAGACTGCCGGGGATGCTTGCTGAGGAATGTCTATACTCCGCTGAGGAATGTTGAGATCTCCTGGGGATACCCAACTTTCTTAAGGCTGACAGTAGACTAACTCTGCTTGGGGAGAGTATCGCTGAATTGCTAGGGGAACCATGTGCCTTTTCGGGGCTGACGGGAAACCAGCTCTTCCTGGGGAGAGTATTGCTGAATCTTGTCTTACTCTATGGGGAGTGGAGGTAACTTGGTTACGTTCTTCAGCCGAACCTACCTTGGTACCTTGGTGGACAGAGCAACTAGATTGCTTAGACAATTCTTTATTGTCCCTGTTTCTGATGTCATCTGTAATTAGTCCTTTGTTTCATATGCAGTTATTTATGATTAGCAATTAATGTCAAATGCATATATCAAAAATTAACATTGGACGTTCTTCGCAAAACAAAACAGAGAAAGGAAAAAACGATGGGTAATTTGTCTGAAAAATTGAACTTGTATTGATTTGAAATTTGCCTGTAAATAGGCGTTTTGTACAAGAGGCTGACGTCCTAGTAAGAGGATGCCGCCGAGCAAAATAGAGTTTATACAAATGCGAAAAGGAAACAAAACAGCTATGTGAAAAATAATCCCACTGGGTTCCAACTCTGCTATCGCCTTTATGTCTTCAAGTGTCTCATCACTCTGTTGCTTAGTTGAAGATGAAGCTGATTGATTGGCGACGTCTGAACCCGATAGTTGATGCCGAATTCCGGATGCAAGGTGATCCAATGAGACATAGTATTACGCTTTATCCCTAACTTTTTCCTGGACTGCCCTTTCGGGTTTTCAGTCCACCGGGATACCCATTTTTGCCCAAGCCACCTTTTAAGGTTTTCGACTTGCCGGGTGTACAGATTTTTTTCATTTCATCCCTTATTTTTGCCCGAACCCTTTTGGTTCGCCGGGAAGCCCTTATTTTTGCCTAGGTGTGTCAACCTAGCGGGTCTTTGATCATGCGTAGTATCTTTTTACTATGTCTGCATTGGCAGGGTGAGGAAGATCGTCACCATCCATGGTGGTTAGAATCATAGCTCCTCCTGAGAAGATATGTTTAACCATAAATGGCCCTTCGTACGTAGGGGTCCATTTGCCCCTGGGGTCACCTTGAGGTAGAATGATGCGCTTGATTACCAGGTCCCCAACTTGATACTCTTGTCGTCTGACCTTCTTGTTAAATGCCTTGATCATCCGTTTTTGGTACGTTTGACCATGACAAATAGTGGTAAGTCTTTTCTCGTCGATTAGGTTTAATTGATCAAGCCGAGTTTGGATCCAGTCATCTTCGCTCAAACCTGCATCCTTCATTATCCGGAGAGAGGGTATCTGGACTTCAATAGGCAAGACTGCCTCCATGCCATAGACCAAGGAAAAGGGAGTTGCCCCTGTTGACGTCCGTGCTGAGGTACGGTACCCATGAAGAGCAAACGGTAACATTTCGTGCCAATCTTTATAGGTCACTGTCATCTTCTGCACAATCTTCTTGATGTTCTTATTTGCTGCTTCTACAGCCCCATTCATCTTCGGTCGATAGGGAGAAGAGTTGTGGTGCTGTATCTTGAATTGCTCGCAGAGCTCAGTGATCACCTTGTTGTTAAGATTGGTACCATTATCCGTAATGATCCTCTCAGGTACACCGTATCAACAGATCAGGTTGTGCCGAATGAACCGTGCCACGATGTTCTTGGTTACGATAGCGTAGGAAGCTGCTTCAACCCATTTTGTGAAGTAATCAATCGCTACCAGGATGAAGCGGTGCCCGTTGGATGCCGTAGGTCGGATTTCGCCGATCATATCAATGCCCCACATTGCAAAAGGCCAAGGTGCTGTCAAGACGTTCAGAGGAACCGGAGGAATGTGCACCTTATCAGCATAGATCTGGCATTTGTGACATGTTCGAGAATGTTGATAACAATCGGCTTCCATTGTGGACTAGAAATATCCTGCCCGAAGGATTTTCTTTGCCATGGTATGTCCACTGGAATGTGTTCCGAAGGTACCTTCATGTAGCTCTGCCATGATCTTTTCTGCTTCAGTCTTATCCACACAACGCAGTAAGGTTGAATCATGGTTTCGCTTGTAGAGAATGTCGTTGCTGAGGAAGAATTTTTCCGCAAACCTTCTCATGAACTTCTTGTCATTAACAGATGCGCCTTCGGGGTATTCTTGAGCTTCCAAGTACCTCTTCACTTCATGATACCAGTGTTTTTCTGTTACCTCTTCGGTCTCGAGATCGCAGCAATGTGCAGGTTCATCCAACTTCCAGATAATGATCCGGGGCGCCTCGTTGTCCTATTTGACTTTGAACATAGAAGACATCGTAGCCAACGCGTCTGCTAACTGATTCTCCTCTCTTGGGAAGTGTTCGAAAGTTATCTCCTCAAAGTGGGGAATCAACGTCAACACATACTCCTTGTAAGGAATAAGATTCGGGTGTTTCGTATCCCACTCGCCTTTGACCTGATTGATCACAAGAGCGGAATCTCCGAAGACACTCAGAAACTTGATCCTTAAGTCGATTGCAGCTTGAAGACCCATGATGCATGCCTCATACTCCGCCATGTTGTCGGTGCAGTTGAAACATAGCCGGGCGGTGAGTGGAGTATGAGTGCCTTTAGGGGATATGATCACAGCGCCGATGACATTACCCAAAGCGTTCGAGGCTCCGTCAAAGTGCATAGACCATCGGGATCCTTCCTCGGGTCCTTCATCTGGTCCAGGTACTTCACAATCAGTCACTACCATGATATCCTCGTCTGGAAATTCAAAGTTCATCGACTGGTAATCGTCCACTGCCTGGTGTGCCAAATGATCTGCCAATACACTTCCCTTGATTGCTTTCTGAGTCGTGTACTAGATGTCATATTCTGTCAAGATCATCTGCCATCTTGCTATTCTTCCGGACAAGGCGGGCTTTTCGAATATGTACTTGATTGGATCCATTTTTGAAATTAACGGAGTAGTGTGAGTCAACATATACTGTCTCAGTCGGCGAGCAGCCCATACCAAAGCGCAGCAAGTTTTCTCGAGCAGTGAGAACCGGGTCTCACAGTCAGTAAACTTTTTGCTAAGGTAATAAATGGAGTGTTCTTTTCGGCCAGACTCGTCATGCTGCCCCAGCACACACCCCATTGAGTTGTCCAGTACTGTCAAGTATAAGATTAGAGGTCTCCCTTCAACCGGTGGCATAAGAATGGGTGGTTCTTGGAGATACTCTTTGATCTTTTCGAAAGCGGCCTGACATTCATCGTTCCAACGTACTACTTGATCTTTCTTCAGCAGTTTGAAGATTGGTTCACAGGTAGCAGTTAGATGTGAGATGAATCAGGCAATGTAGTTCAATCGTCCTAGAAAGCCTCTGACTTCTTTCTCTGTCTTAGGAGTTGGCATCTCTTGTATGGCTTTCACTTTGGCAGGGTCCACTTGAATACCTTTGTCGCTTACGATGAAGCCTAGCAATTTTCCAGATCTCACCCCAAAGGTGCACTTGTTTGGGTTCAACCTCAGCTTGTACAACTTCAGACGGTCAAACAGCTTCCGTAGATGGTCAAGGTGTTCCTCCTCAGTTTGGGACCTTGCAATCATATCGTCGACGTATACTTTTATCTCATGATGGATCATATCATTAAAGAAAGCAACCATGACACGTTGGTAGGTTGCCCCAGCATTTTTCAACCCAAAAGGCATGACCTTGTAGCAAAAAGTGCCCCACTGAGTAACAAAAGTGGTCTTCTCCATGTCTTCAGGAGCCATCTTGATTTGATTATAACCGGAGAAACCGTCCATGAAGGAGAAAACTTTATGTTGAGTAGTGTTGTCAACCAGAACGTCAATATGAGGCAGAGGGAAATCATCCTTAAGGCTCGCCCTATTCAAATCCCTGTAATCAACACACATTCGGACCTTACCATCCTTCTTCGGCACTGGAACCACGTTGGCAACCCACTGAGGGTAATAATTTACTGCTAGAAATCCGGCATCAAATTGTTTCATAACCTCAGATTTGATTTTCTCGAACATTTCTGGACGCATACGGTGGACCTTCTGTTTTACCGGAGGGCATCTTTCCTTGGTAGGCAGGTGATGAACCACAATGTCGGTATCCAACCCAGGCATGTCTTCGTAAGACCAGGCAAAGATTTCCACATAGTCATGCAGCATCTGAATCAACTGTTGTTTCACACTGAGCTCTAGATTGGCACCAATCTTGACTTCCTTTATGTCTGTCTCAGTACCCAGATTTACCGTTTCCACTGGATCTTCATGTGGCTGAATGGCCCTCTCTTCCTGGAGTAGCAGTCTTGCAAGTTCACCAGGCACTTCGCAATCATCTTCACCTTCGTCTTCGGCTAAGTTGATCGGATTTTCGAAGTCATAACTGGCAGTAGCAGAGTCGTTACCAGTGAGATCCAGAGTGGATTGGAACCTGTATAGGTGAGTGTGTGTAAACATAGATGTTTTGCAATATAAAATAAAGAAAGAAAAGGAGCGCAAGATTTTGAAATGCAACAAACGTCCAATGTTTTTATTGATGATATATGAAAATGACACACAAAAAGCCCTCACAAATGGAGCCACGGTGCCCCGGGTAAGACACCGAGCCATAAAAAGTTTCAACATATTGTTTGTTAGAAATTCAAAACAAAAGAGTTCATTACTGAGTGACAAAAGTAATAGGTGTGAAGTCTTTGGCAGTCCAGTTGCTTGGTCCACCGTCGGTTGTTGGGTAAATCCAGCTGTCGAATTCAGATTCCTCCATGTCGTCTTCAATAGCATTCACTCTCGGGTTGGTGATGAACACATGAGGTCTTCCAATCCTTTCCTTACGAACATCCATCTGAGCCTCTGCAATGAAGCCCAAACCAAACTTCTCAGTCTTCGGAGTAAAGTCAGGAAGTCGGCCCCAGTTTGCGCACTCACCCTTCTCAATAACAGCCCGGGCATCCTTTAAGGAAGCCATCTTCAAAGGAGGGTCTTCAATCATAGTTTCAGCTGATGCCAGCGTCTGAGGCACCTCTTCAAAGTGTTGAAATGGGGTCTCAATGAATTCCCCATCCATCTCTATGTACCGGAACGAGTTGAGGTGGCTGACCATATACTCTTCTTCCCCCTGAACTGTAACAATCTTCCCCCTGACCGGGTACTTCAGCTTCTGATGTAGTGTGGAGGTCACAGCTCCAGCCTTGTGGATCCATGGACGACCCAACAAACAAGAGTAGGATGGTCGGATGTCCATCACGTAGAAAGTGGAATCAAAAACTTGAGAACCAACCCTGATTGGAATGTCAACTTCACCATGTATCATCCTTTTCGAACCGTCAAAGGCCCGGACAACAATGTTACTTGGCTTGAGCTCTAAACCCTCACAATCCAGCCTGTCTAGAGCCTTCTTGGGTAATACTTTCAATGAAGAACCGGTGTCTACTAACACATGGGCAAGAGTAGTGCCCCTACATTCAATGGAGACATGCAGGGCGTCGTTATGGTTCTTTCCTTTGGCGGTCAGATCGGCGTCAGAGAAACCCAACCCATTATCAGCAGTCAAGTTGGCCACACAATCGGTAAATTGATCAGCAGACATTTCTTGTGGCACATGGGCCGTCTTCAAGAAGGAAATCAGGGCATTGGCATGGGCCTCTGAACACAACAAAAGTGATAGCATAGAAATCTTTGACGGGGTGTGCCCCAACTGCTCAACTACATTGAAATCAATCTTCTTGATAATCTTGAGAATCTCTTCCATCTCTTGCTGGGAAGCTTCAACAGTGGTTGTCTTTGGTGCCTCCGTCAGGGCAGGAAAATCAGTAGCAATCCCTTTTCCCCGAGCGTCAGATGACTCGGCAGCAGGGGTAGAAACAGGAATTTGATTAGGAAGGGAAGCAGGAACACTTGCAGGTGTGATGATAAGAGGTTTCTGAATAGTGGGTGGCGCAATATCTGGTGAGAACAGCCTACCACTGCGAGTAACCTTGCCAGGCCCGGTGATGTTGCTGACACCGGTACTAGTATCAAACTTTTGTTTAACTCCAAGCACATAAACATCTGCCCCATAGTGCCATGGGACAGCTTTGTCGGATATATAGGGGAGAGGCCCCAGAACAATGATGATGATAGGAGCAATCTTCTGAGTGGACATGATTTTGACAGGCTTCTTCGAATGAGCCTTATGAGGGTTATTGAAAATAGTGACAATAGAAACTTCTTCAACAGGGACAGCAGGAACAACAATCTTTTCGAACAAGATTTCTTTGCTATCCATCAGGCTTTGGATACCTGATTTCAGCAAAGGACAACCAACAGGTGAAACAGCACATAGAAGGCAACCTTCACCACATCCCGGAAATAAACCGGCTAGTAACAGGTTCCTCTTGACAGTCAACAACGGAGTAACAATCTCTTCCACGGAGGCTACATACTGGTCTTCTTCCACAGCATTCACTCCATGCTGGAGCATGGGGGCAGTCACAACATTGGGTCTTTCGGGCGCTTCAAACTGTATTTCTTTAGCATCAATAAGGTCCTGAACCTTATTCCTCAGAGTCCAACAATCGTCCGTAGTATGCCCCGGGCTATCAGAGTGATAAGCGTAACGGGCGTTGGGGTTGTACTTTGGAGAAGCTGTGTTCACTACCTTCGGAGCTTCTTTGACAGTTACCAGATTGGTTGACAGTAGTTGTGGCAATATCTGAGACAGGGTCATACTGAGCCGAGTGTACTGCCTTTTGGGCCTCCCACCCCTTGGTTGGTTGTACTGCTGAGGAGCAGCAGCAGGCTTTGAAATTACCAATGCATTGACAGCTTGGCGGCACTCCGGCTTAACTTGTCTTCTGGGACCATAAACAACACTAGCTTCCTTCTTGAAAGGTTTCTTTTCAGTACTCGACCTTTCTGTATCTTCCCCGACTTGATACCAGCTTCTATTCTTTCACCAGTTAAGATCAAATCTGTAAACCCAGTAGAGGAATTACCAATCAGATGATTGAAGAACGGACCAAACAGGGTCCCTAGGAACATGTCAACAAGTTCACGATCAGTCAAAGGCGGCTGCACCCTTCCAGCCAGGTCTCTCCACTTTTGCGCATACTCCTTGAATCCTTCGTTCGTCCCCAGTGACATACCCTGGAGTTGGGTACGCGTGGGAGCAAGGTCAGAATTGTACTGATATTGCTTATAAAAGGCAGTAGCCAAGTCCTCACAGTTTCGGATACTGGCTCCATCCAGCTGATAGAACCATTCGAGTTGAGCCCCTGAAAGGCTATCCTGAAAGAAATGGATCCAAAGGTTCTTGTCTGCAGTGTAAGGTTGGATCTTCCTTATATATGATCTGAGATGCATTTTTGGGCAAGACAGCCCGTCGTATCTTGCAAAGATTGGCACTTTGAACTTCAGGGGGATCACAATTCCAGCAACTAATCCCAAATCTTCGAAATCTAAGCCGGGAACCCTCTGCAGCTCCATAGCTGCCAACCTGTCTTCCAACCCCTTGTACTTGTCATCGGCGGGCGGGTATTGTTTCTCAGAGTAGTCTTCATCTTCTTCAGCCTCTCCTTCTTCAGCTTCGGATTCGGAAGGCACCGCAGCCGCATTCCCTTTACGGGTTCCCTCTTCAGAAGTAGGGGAAATTCAAGCACTCTTCTGGCTTCACCCTCAAACCTTCTTCCTAGGGTAGCCACCCCGACTCTCTTCTTCTTCTTTTTCACTTGCTCTTTGTTCCCAAGCAGGGCCTTTAGATCCTCCTGACCCTTTGCCAAGGTCATCAGGAGATGTTGAAACTGTGAGTTTTGAGACTGCAAGTCCTTGACCGTCTGTTCGAGATCCATCTTACTGAAATAAACAGCAGAAAGATAAGGAAACCTGGTGTGGAGACCTGCTTATGCGCATGATGAATGATATGTTATGCAATGCATTCAAGGGTTTAGAAAATTCAAAATTGTTGCAAACAAAAAGAACACACGTCATATTAGTAAGAAGAAATTTGTCAGTATATAAATGCCCCATGGGCCAAATATTACAAAAAACTTCTCAAGGTAAAAAGACATTGCGCATCCTCTTTGGTGCGATGTAGGTGTTAAGGGTCTCTTCCTCATGGAGTCGGCGGGTAAGCTCCAAAACCTTCTTCTCACTGGCGTAGAAGCTGGCTTCAAAAGTGTTCCGTTCCTCCTTGAGTTGGATCCAACTCTTCTGCATCTCCTCCCACGATGTAGGCATGTCAGGATATAGGACGGTGTAGGGAACCTCTCCTTCCTTAACGGGCTCTTTAATCACAGGGAGAACATGAGGGTAAGGCATCATTAGACTCTGGGCTCGGGTTCATACCCACTTGAGGTAAGGCTCAAGAGGGATGGAGTTCTTGTGCCCTAGTGTCTTGTTGTCTACCTTGTTAGGCATCCTCCAAGCTCTGATGAATCTTTGGCGAAGTCCTTGCGCATCGTTGTCGAAGTCAAAAACTAGGTCAGGAATCAACATGTCGTGAGGGCCATCCCTTCGTGCATATCCAAATTGCCTCAAAGCTAGACAAGGGTTGTAGGTAATGCCTCCTCTAATTCCAAGCAATGGAACATTAGGGAACTCTCCACAACGATCGATGATGATGACATTTTCTCTGGACCGAGAATACCAATGTACATCAGAGTGAGTGAGGGTCATCAACCGTTGTGACCACCTTTGGTCATTCTTCAAGACAGATTGTGGAAGGTGTGAAATAAACCACCTTGCAAGGAGAGGAGTACAGCACATGAGAGCGCCCCTCTTTCTCATTTTTCGTGTGTAAAATGAGTGAAGAATGTCCCCAAGCAATGTTGGTATTGGATTCCTGGATAAGAAGATTTTGACGGCGTTGACATCTACAAGCTGGTCAGGATTTGGGAACAAGACCAACCCATAAATGAGGAGGGCCACAATTTCTTCAAAGGCTTGTAGGTCCAATGAATTCCAACACTCTTGTGCCTTCTCAAACAAGAATTTTGCTAAGAAGCCTTTGACACCGCTTCTAGTTTCCCAATGCCCCTTGATGTCAGATGGTTGCAAGTGTAGTGCTTGAGCAACATCTTCAGGCTTTGGTTCTTTTTTCGTACCGTTGTAGGGTAGTTGATTAAGAATAGGAATTCTCAGGAGTTGAGAAAATTCCTCCAAAGTGGGCACCAATTGGTAGTCGGGGAAAGTGAAACAGTGGTGAAGGGGGTCAAAGAACTGAAACAACACCTTTACCATGTCCTCTTCAATGTTGGTGTTGACTAAGCTGGGCAGTCTACCATGTCTTTCACTGAAGGGAGAGCTTTCCGGAATTCTGGATGTGAGCTCCTTGAGTTGAGGAGGGATTCTCACAAGGTTGACTTGGATGGTTTTCCTGCGAAGAATTTCCATGACCTACAAAACAAGAACAAAGATGAAGATCTAAACCCTTGAAATGGTTAGTGGATGCATATGATGCTTCATGATGCTCATGATGTATGCACAAACATATGTACAAGCAAACCACACAAAACCCTAGTTTCAGGCTTGCATGGGGTTTCATAGGTAAGTACCCTCTTGAGTGTAGTTGGCTTAAAAACCTGTCCTATAAATAGTAACCGGGTTCTAAGGAGCTCAATATCATTGGATTGTTTTCCATGTTCATTGTTTTGGTTTAGCCACTTAACTAGTGACCAAAATATTCCAAGAAAACAACCCTCAATGAGTGTAGTATCGAGTATCTACCAACTTCGGACTGCACCAAAGCCGGTCATCTCACTACCCCTAATGAAAGGCCAAGATGGTCAAGTAAGGTTCTAGGTCATTAGTGCTTAGTGACATCACTCAGCGGCCCCGTACTCTCCTTGATTGAACTCAAGGGTTACCGGTACTCACAAATATGTCGCACTAATATAGTTATTGCTTCAACCGTGTCGGTATACCCCGCACAGTTTCCATAACGTATTGCTATCTATGAATGTTTCCCAAAATCCGGGTGTAGGATTGCAAACCCAAACAAGAGAGCCAAGATATAAAGAAATCAAAGCAAACAATTAGTCATGCAAGAGGGTGATCTAAGCCCTAAGGTTACTCCACTTTTAAAATTCTCCCCAGCAGAGTCGCCAGTTCTGTGATACGGTGGGAGAACTGACTTGGGTTTTGCGTTTGTTTTCGCAAATGTTTCGGTTGAGCAAGAGTCGCCACCGAATTTTTATTTTATCCTAAGGAAAGGTTAAAAAGCACAGCAAAAACCTTTGAGATGTTTTCTTGGGTTCGGGGAGTAGATTATAGAAAGGGAAGGTATTAGCACCCTTTCTATCCATGGTTATCCATGGGCTCTTAGTTACTTGCTTAGATCAACTTGCCTTGATTTTCAATTGTTTGAAATGGTGCTTTGTGTGTGGGTTTGAAAATGTTTTGAAAAGAGACCAATGTGGTGGCAACCTTTGTAATGATCCATGTTGGGATGTATACAAAGATGTATGTCTTTTGAAAAGTTTTCAATGTTTTTAAAAGTTGTTTTGAAAGTGTGTTGTGATGTGTGGTTTTGAAAAATAGGCAAGTGTTTTTGTTTTGCAAGTTGGCAAATAACCAAGAGTTGTCTACTCCTAAATTTACTCAAAGATCTTTGCTATGTTTTAACCCTTTTAACAATTTTGTTCCACCATTGTATTTGGTGGACAATCTTGTGTTAGGATGTGAACGGGACGGGCGCGGGTCATCGTTTAGACCATGATTGCAATGGTGCCAAGTGTCTTTGGGCAATTTTTCCTTTAAGGGAATTGATCATTTTTTAGGCAACTTTCGAAAGCGTCATCGAGGGACTATGATCATTTGAATTGTTTTGCCAAAGACACTCAACATGAAACATGGCCCATTATTGAAGGCATCAAGTGGAGTTACCCTAGGGGTGCAAGTGTGATTGGTGTTGTCCATTTTCATGTTTTTCTGTCTTTTGTTTAGTCAAGCTATTTGTTATTTTGTTTTTGCATACAAAACCCTAAGTCTATCATGGCATATTTAGAAAGCTTTAAAATGCGAAAATTAAAGTCCTAAATTATTACAACACAATTATGGGATGGGGGGTACAAATGTTCAAATGGGGACTTTTAGCAAGAAATTAAAATCTAAGCTATTACAATCCAAATGGAATTTACAAGGTATTTAATTGCACAATAATTAAATAAAATACAATAAATATGCAAGATGCAAAAAATGATTTTTTATATGTATGAAAAAGGTATTTTTTATGTGACAAATAAACAAAAATAAAAAGGATTAATTTTTGGATTTTTCATGACTTAGGGCAAAACCCTAATTTGCTAAATAAAATGTATTAATTATTTATTATATACAATATTTATTAATTATATACAAAAAATAAATAAAAAGGAAGTATATTGTAAAAAAAGTGATTTTTGAGGTTAAATATTAATAAAAATAAAAATGTATTATTTTGTATTTTTGTCCTAAATATTCTAATAAATATATATGTATTTATATTATTTACTAAATATATTAAATATGTACAAAAATAACAATATTTATTATTTACAAAAAAAAGTATATTTTTTAGAAAATGTTTTCAAAAGATAAAATAAAATAAAATTAGAAAATAAATGTATTTTGTATTGTTTTTAGTATTTTTAAATAAAAGGATATATATATGTTATTTATATGTATAAACTCAAATAAAACAAATAAAATTCAAATAAAATGCAAAAATGGTTAAAAAAATGTTTTTAATATTTTTTATGTTTTGTCAAAAAATAACAAGTCAGAATAAAAAAGAAAAAGTCAAAAATGATTAAAAAATAACACAATGGGCCAAGGGGGTGTAATTGTAAAAGGATGGTGCAAACAGAAAAACAAAGCCAGGCCCAGCCCAAGAGGAGTTGTCTTCAACCTCCAGCATCCTTGAACAACAAAACGCGCGTTTCTTGGCTTGATTCAAACATTCTGATTCTTTGATTTTCAAGCAAAACTCATAACACCAAAAATGTAGAGCATTAAATCACGAATTCATACATATAAAGAACATGATCTAACTCTCAGAAATGAGAGAGAATTTCTTCTCCCCCAATTCCTGACCTAAATTTTGTTCAACAGTCAGGTCCCAAATTCTCTCAGTACACACAACATAAATGAAAAGTAATGATATGGGTGGATTCAGGGCCATGAGTAGGACATAACTTCTTCACAAACCTAAGCCTAGATATGCTTGGATAGAGAGATATAAGTTCAAGAACTTACCTGTTCAGCTTGAATCGTGTACAACAATGGAGGCACTTTCAAGGCAATGTGAGGACTTGTACAGCTTGCTTGAAGTCCAGGGGTGCTATTCCAATGCCTGGTATGCTTTGAATCTTGCTATATCAAGCTACAGAAGTCAACCTGCAAAAGAGAAAAGTGAAAATGGCAAATGATGTTAGGGATGTTACAGTTCGTGTCCAATGCTTGGGATAGTTTGTATAGGTGGTAGGGAGTGTGTTTGAACTGGTTTTGGCCAAGGCGCACGAAAGGATTGAATTGTGGAACTCAATCTGCAGGGATGCCCTGTTTTGTGAAGTTCAATGGTGTTTCTGTGAATGGGGAAGTATTGAAGGTGGTAGGCTCGTGTTTCAGGTCAGTTGGATTAAGTGAAAAGTGTTTACAAACTTTGCTTTGGCTGGTTCTTGCAGGGATGAGAGATGTTGTACAAAATGCAAGCTTTCTTCCATCTTAAGCAAAAGTTGTCAAGTTGAGTTATAGGGCAAGGCAGGTCCCTCAAGCATGCTGCATAATATTTCCTTGATCAGTGGGATTAGTCCATAATCTTGTGCCTAGAAGATATGCTTTGTACTTCTTAGATTTGTGTTTGACATAAAGTTCACCTTTTCAAAAATGGCTAAGTTACTTTTTCCAAATATGGCTTGATTTTGTGAGTATTGTCTAAATGCACAAAATAATGCTAGAACACAATGGATTGGAATTTAATTATTGATTGTAAATGAGATTAGAGGCCTGTAACTAGCTTGTGCAAACTGATTTCAAAAATGCATAGTGTATGAACATGAAAATGGCTCATGAACAAAGTGACTTTTGCCCATATTGACAAATTCGATTCTCCCTAACCACAAGGGTGTTTGAGAAGTTCTTGGACATTTTGGAAAGCTTGGAATGTGTAATACAATCCATCTTGGTAATGCAATTAGAAATTCCAAGTGGAAGCATGTGAAAAGTGGTCATGAAGTTAGGCAAAAATCCTGCCTAAAATAGGTCAAAAAATTTCTAAGTTAAGAATGTTTTGCACCCCTATTCCAAAAATCATAACTTGAGCTACAAGCTTCTTTTGAGGAAACTTTGTGAATAAAAGTTGTAGATTTTGCAATGGACTATAAATTTCATGTTTTGAGTTTTGCTTGAATCCAAATGTATCTTGATTAAAAGATGGGACAAAGTTAGGAAAAAATTAGGAATTTTCATAACTTAGAAAAATTCTAAGTTATGAAAATTCTTCATTTCAAACCCTAATTTGTGATTTTTTGATTTCTTGATGAACAAGTTTCATAATTTGACATGTCTTGATGAAAAATGAATCTTGGCACTTGATTTTGACCCAAAAGTCAAAGTTTGACTTTTCAGTATACAGTCAAATTTTGCTCAGTTGACTGGAAAATTCATCTGTCAATCTTGTGCATTTGGGATCTTTTGAACTTGTTGAATGTGTCAAGACCATGCCATTGGGTCCTTGAGTCCATATGTGAGTTTGGTTTGCCATTGGCTAGGTCAAACAGTCAAAAATTGCCTTTGTGCAGTCAAAACCCTAAAAATGACCATTTTGCCCTTTTGGTGATCTGATCAAATTTCTTGTGGAATTGTGATCCAAACTTGACCAAATGGTTCATATGAGTTCATAATGTTGATGTGGGTCAAAAATCATGAGGTTTGACTGTCAATTGACCACAGTTGAGTTTTTCCCCAATACAGCTGATTTCTAGGTCAACTGTCCAATTGACTGGGCAAAGATTGGAATCAAGGCTTGAAACTTGGTATGGATAAACTTGTGAGTCCAACATGAAGCATGAAAGTCATCTTTGGGCATTTTAGGTCAAAACATCTTTGTGCAAACACAAACCCTAATTTGGGTCAACAGTGCAAGGAGAAGTCTTGAGCAGAGCAAACCCTAACTTGATCTTGAGCTCCAAAGGTCTTGTGGTGAGAAAATATTGAGGAAATGGGAGGGCAAATTTTGGGGTACAACAGTTTGTTTTTGGGGTTTTGTATTTCAGGTAAAATCAGGACTCAAGAAGGGCATGGTGTTGATCACGAAGCCAAGACGAACCTAACCATGTCCTTGGAATTGATTTATGTGACCTAGGGAAGATTTTGGAACAAGCCTGTGCATTTAGCTGCGAATTCAAATCCGCAGGTAATGTTATTACAGGCCTGAGGACAGGGATGAGTGCGTGTTATCCTCCGGTTGGCCCATTCAAATTTTTTTTCGCGCATTTTTTTGTTCTGACCAATAATTGTTGTTTTGTTTTATTATTATTATTTTGTATATTACTAACAAACAAAACAAAGCAGCGTAGTGGCAGGGCAAGCGTGTAAATATCCACCAGGACCTGGGTTCGAATCCCAGGTCCCCCACTTTCTCAATGTTTTATTTCTTCAGGTGATCCAGTGCATATGCCTAGCTACAACACACCATGCGCCCTCGTTTATTCAGTAGCCAGATGGCCATTGGCCAAATCTGGTGGCCAGGAGATGATGGTCCACCATAGGCAAGGTCCACGCACATCCACCAGATCCCAAAAAGTCAAAGAAGGCCAGCGTTTTGGGCTTAAGGATTTGCTTCTCAAACTCCCAATTTCAGGCCCATACCCCCTTTCTCTCAATTATTTTGCTTATTTATTTTATTTTATTAATTGCTTTATTAATTTATTTTATTATTTACTAACCAATCAAAAATTCTTTTCTTTATCAAACAAAAACCACAAAAATATTTTTTTATATTTAACCAAATCTTAATTTTTATTTTTATTAATAAACACTAATTAAATTAATTTAGGTTTTAATTAAAATAACTTTAATCTATTTTTTTGTAAATAATTAAAATTAAATTAGATTTAATTAGGTTAACTACTAACATTAATTATTTTATTTTTCTTTCTTAAAATAACAAAAACCAAAAATAATTTATTTTTATTAATTAATTTAGTAATTAATTTAGGTTAATTTCTTTCTTAAAATTTAAAAACAACAAAAAGATATTTTCTTTACTCAAAAGGGTCAAAACCCTAACCCGCATTCGATTTAATTTCCCGCACGCGATTTACTTTCTTTTATCCAATAATGTACTTGCTCCTGGATTGTAATAGTAAATAGGACGTTTATTTATTTTTATCGCTTTATTTATTTTTAAAGGGTTTGTCTTTGGCGATGTAAATACCCGACGCCTTGTAATTTAAATTCCACATCTTATTTTCCGCAAATTATAACTGTTAGATGTTTGACAATAGGATGGCATGACAAGACTGGATGTTTAAACCTAAAATCAACTTAGATCACCTTTAACATGTACAAAGATAAAAATAAACTGAAAATGACGCACTCGCACATGCGCACTCTTAGGGTACACCCCACTTGGTTGCCTTCGTACGCAGTCATTGAGTATAGGTCACTTTAGAGGTTGCCCTCTTGTCTAAAAGATCATAGTCGCCTCGAAACGGTTGCCTCGGATATTGTTGCCTCAAAAAAATGATCTAAGACATTAGGGTTACCGCTAAGGCGTCCTAACATTGCTTTAGTGACCGCGCGTCCCTCATTCGAATTGACCCTCAAACTCCAACGACGATGCTACCTACTCATCAATAGTGGGATGGCATTGTCTGAAGGAAGATAGCATAGAACGATTCCTTTTTCGAGTAGGTAGAAGGTTCTTAGATACTTTCTCTTCCAAAAAACAAAAACTTTTCACACTTACACTTTTCAAACAAAGTTTTCAAAAACACTTCATTACACTCTTGAGGACAGAAGCAAGAGTTAAATCGAAGTTTCAAATAAAAAAAATTTTCAAACCCACAAGCACAAAGAAAGCAATTTTTTGAAAACAGTTGAGCAAGTACCTAAGAGCCTGTGGATAACCACGGATAAAAAGGGTGCTAATACCTTCCCTTTCTATAATCTACCCCCGTACTCAAAAATATCTCGAAAAAGGAATTTTTCTGTGCTTTTTTCCTTTCCTTGTTGGATAAAATAAAAGTCGGTGGCGACTCTTGCTTACCGCGACATTTTGCAAAAACAAAAATCAAAACGCAAACCAACATTCCAAAAAACAGTCAGTTCTTCCCACCGTATCACAAAACTGGCGACTCTGATGGGGACACTTATAAGTGGGGTGTACCTTAGGAATAGTTCATATTGTTTTCAGTTGCTTGACTTGTATGCTTTATCTTTGTGGGTTGAATCGGAGTTACTATAGATCCTAACTCGGATCTGGGGAATACCCTTTAGGTAAGTAGCAATAAATTGTGAGGGAACTGTATGGCGTAGACCGATACGGTTGAAGCAGTAGCTACGTTGGTATGGCACTTTAGTATGTACCGATATCCCTTGTGGCGCAACGAGGAGAATATGGGTCTGCTAAGGGGTCATTAAGAACCAACTGACCTTAGCACCTATAATTGACCAACTTGGCCATAGAACAGTAGCAGTATGCTACACTCATTGAGACCAAACTCTCGCGATGATTCTGGCTGCAAGAAAAGGTTGCTAAACTGGAATTATAATCGATCGAGGGTGATCAGTGATATTGAGATCCTCTATAACTCGGTTACTATTTCTAGGACAAGTTTGAACCAACTGAACTGAAAGAGGGTGGTACCTAAGCTCCTTGCCAGCCTGAAATCTAAGGGCTATCTGTGTGACTTGCTTGCCCTTACCATGTTTGCTATTTGTTGATACTTGTGGTGTGTTTTCTATCATGACATCATGACATCATGACATTGCATGCATCTTGCATTGGACTAACCCATTTCAAACACAGGAGGGATTCATCTTTGTTCTGTTTTATAGGTTATGGCACCCATGCGTAGAAACACTATTCGGATCAACTTTGTCCAGATTCCCACTCAACTTAAGGAATTGGTTGAAAAGATTTCAGATACTACCTCCTTTATCAAAAGACATGGTCACCTTCTTGGTTTGGTCACTTCCAAATTGGACGAACAGATGATGAGTGTCTTAGTCCAGTTATCTGATCCACTGTACCATTGCTTTACTTTTCCGGACTACCAGTTGGTCTCTACCTTGGAAGAGTTCTCTGATCTGCTTGGTATCTCTATTTTGGAGCAGACCCCGTTCATAGGTTGGGAGAAAGTCCTTAGGCCGAAAGAGATTGCTTCAGCCCTCCATCTGACAAAGGCTGAGGTAATGTCTAATTGGGAGACTAGAAGTGGGACAAAGGGATTTTTGACTAAGTTTTTGGTTGGTAAAGCAAATCATTTCTGGGACAGTCTAGACTCCCAGGCATTTGAAGACATTCTGGCTCTGTTCATATATGGTTTGGTGTTGTTCCCTAACTTAGATGCTTTCGTCGACGTGAATGCCATGAAGATTTTCATATCTGGTAATCCTGTACCCACTCTCTTGGGTGACATTCTTCATTCTCTGTATGCCCGTACTACTCGAAAGCGGGGAACCCTTATGAGCTGTGCTCCATTGTTGGCGAGGTGGTTTATTTCTCACCTCCCCAAATCAGTTTTGAAGAACAAGGAAGGCGTGGGCTGGGCCTATAGGATTATGTCTCTCTCTCATAATGACATCATTTGGACTATTAAGGGTATGGACGAGGTGGCTATTATTGATCGCTGTGGGGAATACCCCAATGTTCCACTGATAGGAACCAATGGAGGAATCACCTATAATCTGTGCTTGGCCTTACGTCAGTTTGGGCGAGCCAGGAGGGAAGGACCTCATGAGTTGCTGATGCCTAGTATTGTCTTTGATTTCCAAGGGGATAGTGACGAAAAACGCCGCAGATTCATAAGAGCTTGGGATAGAGTACACAGGTCTGATCCGCACGAGCTGGGTGCGAAGACTTTTATTCCAATGGAGCCATATCTCCGATGGGTTCGAATCCGTGCCCAAAAGCTAGGAATGTCGTACGAAGCCGTCTTGCCTATCATTGTTGAAGTTGCTGATGAAGAAGGGGTTCCTCCTACCATTCTCCACCCGTACTTGCCTACTGATATTGGGGAATTGAAGAGATCGTGGATGCAGCCGAGAGAAGAGCGGGATACTTACAGAGAAAAGTATCACGAGCAAGAGCAGAAGATTCAGAAGCTGACAAGGCAGCTGGAGAACGAGCGGATCCTCAATGACTATGTTCACACCGACAAGAACCGACCATGGGAGCACTGATTGTCTTTTGATTATTTCTAGTTTTGATTTACTTTTCAGTCTTTTCTTTCTTGTAATGCCTTAAGGGCATTTGTTGAACAATTGAATTCAAAGTTTATCTAATAAAAGTGTGCTTTATTTTGTTTACAAATTTGAATCTCTCGACGTCTTTGAAATCATATCATATGCATTTCATCCCATGCATCTCATAACAGGTACCCATTACAGGTCTCTTATCTTCTTCGTTGTTTATTTCAGCATCATATCTTCTGAACCATCAACTGAACAAGCAATCAAGGCTCTACAGGCTCAAAACGCCCAGTTCCAAGAATTGTTCATGAACCTGGCTAAGGGTCAGCAAGATCTGAAGGCCCTTATCTTGAAAGAGAAGAAGAAGAAGAAAAAGAAGAAGAAGAAGAAGAAGAAGAAGAAGAAGACGAAGAAGAAGAAGAAGACAGTCATATTTAATATGGGTCGCAGATTCAGAAACGATTTGCGAGAAGAGGTTGATTTGACCCACTATTCTGGAGGGGGAGATAATCAGGAAGAAAGGAGGGCTCATAGCCCTGTGGTTTCTGACAACGAGACTGACTTCAACGAAGACCAGTATCCTCCGACCGAGGATAGATACAAGCAACTGGAAGATCGGTTGAGTGCGATGGAAGTTCAGAAGGTGCCTGGTCTGGACTTTGGTGATTTGGGTCTGTCGTCTGGGGTGGTAATTCCCCACAAGTTTAAAGCACCAGCCTTTTCTAAATACGACGGGGTTTCTTGCCTAAAACTTCACCTCCTTTTGTATGTTAGGAAGATTCAGCCGTACACCGCTGACAAGAACCTATGGATCCACTTCTTTCAAGACAATCTCTCAGGGACTCAGCTTGAATGGTTTTACCAGCTGGAAGGAGCTAGTATCCGTAATTGGGAAGATTTGGCTGCTGCTTTCTACAAGCAGTACCAATACAATGCCGACCTTGCTCCCACGCGTACCCAACTCCAGGGTATGTTTATGGGTGCGGGCGAAGGTTTCAAATATTATGCTCAGAAGTGGAGGGACCTCGCTGGTAGAGTGCAACCACCCTTGGCTGATCGGGAGCTTGTGGATATGTTTTTGGGGACCTTGTCTGGTCTGTATTTCAACCATCTGATTGGAAGCTCGTCATCCGAGTTTACAGAGCTGATTATGACCGGGGAAAGGATTGAGGCTGGTATCAAATCCAGTAAAATATAGAAGGGTGCTTCATCAAGCACCGAGAAGAAGCCTTTTAAGAAGGAGTCCACTGTTGTTTACAGTTCAAAAAGCCAGAGTAGACCTGAGCGCCGCCAAGCTGTTAATGCGGTGGTTATATCAAGACCTGTTGTTGCTCCTCAGCGCAACAATCAACCAAGGGCCGAGACACCGCGAAGACAGTTCACTCAGCTCAACATGACTTTATCCCAAATTATGCCGCAGTTATTGAAAACCAACTTGGTGATTCTGAAGGAGGCCCCAAAGACTCCCAACACTGCATCACCCATGTATGATCCGAATTCCCGTTGTGCTTTTCACTCTGGTAGCCCGAGGCATGACACGGATAACTGTTGGGTCTTAAAAAACAAAGTACCAGACTTGATTGATGCTAAGGAGATCGAGTTCGAAGCACCTGAAAGACCTAATGTTGTGACAGCTCATATGCCCAAGCATGGAGTGAATGTTGTAGATGAAGATTCGTTTGTGGTTTATGTGAACGACATTGTTACTCCCTTGATGACTGTGAAGAAGAACCTTTTGTTAACCGATTTATTTCCGGGTTGTGGCGACGGTTGCCGTATGTGTTCTGTCCTACCTACTGGTTGCCATCTTTTGAAGTCAGATGTCCAACGCCTGATGGATAATAAAGAAATTCTGTTTGAGAAGACTTTTGTTCCTTTGGTTCCTACTGAAGAAGTTTCTATAATCACCATTTTCGACAATTCTTCCAAGGCTTCCTCGAGAAATCCTGTTAGAATTACATATGTTCCAAGAATCGCACCATTGATCATCACTGTCCTTGGGCCTATCCCCTATACATCCAATAAAGTTGTCCCATGGCATTATGGGGCTGACGTATATTATCACGGAGTTAAGCAAGACTTGAATACTGAAGAGTCTTATACTGACGTCAGCAGTATTGTTGGACCTGCCAAGGTCACCCGCAGCGGAAGACTTTTCTCCCCTGAGATCTCTCCACCAACTGTCCGGAAGCCTGTTGTCATTACACCTGCCAATGTACCTGTTACTGTTCCTGTTCAAGTTCCAATTCTTACCCCTGTTGCTGAGTCATCTAACACTCGGGGTAAAGGGACCACCGGTGAGCCTGCCCAGACGGAGGCACCAAAGAAGATTACTGTTGAAGCCTCTAGACAAGAGATAGAAGAAATTTTAAAGATCATCAAAAAGAGCGACTACAATGTAGTCGAGCAGCTGGGGCAAACCCCATCCAAAATCTATATGTTATCACTGTTGCTATGCTCAGAAGCCCATGCCAAGGCTCTGATTGCTTTCCTGAAGACTGCGCACGTACCACAAGAAACATCAGCTGATCAGTTTAAAGATTGTATGGCTAGTCTGACTGCTGATAATGGGTTGGGTTTCTCTGACACCGACTTGGCTGTTAAGGGGAGGAATCACAATGATGCCCTGCATGTCTCCATTGAATGCAGGGGCACTACTCTTGCTCACGTATTGGTGGATACTGGTTCTTCGTTGAATGTGTTACCCAAGAAAGCTTTAGACCGGTTAGACTGTGAAGGGTTGGAGTTGAACCAAGTAACATCATAGTCATGGCTTTTGATGGGTCCAAGAGGATGGTACACGGAGAAGTGGATATTCTGATTAAGGTTGGTTCTCAGGTTTTCACATCTACATTCTATGTGATGGACATTCAGCCATCTTATTCATGCTTGTTGGGTCGTCCATAGATCCACAAAGCTGGGGCAGTGACGTCTACGCTCCACCAGAAGCTAAAGTACCCACTGAAAGGGAAAATTGTGACAGTACAAGGAGAGGAGGAGTACATGGTGAGCCACCTCAACTCTTTCCGATGTGTAGAGATGGATGGGGAGTTCATTGAGACCTCGTTTCAACATTTTGAAGAGGTTCCCCAGACGCTGGCATCAACTGAGACTGTTGTTGAAGATCCTCCAATGAAGATGGCTTCCTTCAAGGATGCCCGGGCTGTTGTTGAGAAAGGTGGGTGTGCAAATTGGGGCCAGCTCCCTGATTTTGTACATAAGACTAACAAGTTTGGTTTGGGTTTCACTGCAGAAGCTCAAAGGGCTGTTCGGAATGCACGGATCGGAAGACCTCCCCTGTTCATCAGCAATTCAGGAGTGAATGCCATTGAAGACGACATTGAAGAGTCTGAGTTTGACAGTTGGATCTATCCTACTACTGATGGTGGACTAAGCAACTGGACCGCAAAGGACTTCATCCCAATTTCTTTTGTTACCCAGTAATGAGACTTTTGTTTTGAATTTGTAACAGACAATGTTTTAAACTTTACGGCCCGGTGTCTTACCCGAGGCACCGTGGCTTCATTTGTGAGGGATTTATATGTGTCATTTACATATATCATTAATAAAAGCATTGGACATTTCTTGCATTTCAAATTTTGCGCTCCTTGTTTTTCTTTTATTATATATTGCAAAACAGCTATTTTACACACACTCACATATACAGGTCTACATCCACTCTGGATCTCACTGGTAACGACTCTACTACTTCCAGTTATGACTTCAAAAGTCCGATCAACTTAGCCGAAGATGAAGGTGAAGATGATTGTGAAGTGTCTGGTGAACTTGCAAGACTGTTACTTCAGGAAGAGAGGGTTATTCAGCCGCATGAGGAGCCCGTGGAATCAGTGAATCTGGGCACAGAAGAAGACAAGAAAGAGGTAAAGATTGGGGCAAATCTGGAGCTTAGTGTGAAGCAACGGTTGATTCAGATGTTGCGAGACTATGTTTAGATCTTCGCCTGGTCTTATGAAGATATGCCTGGGTTGGATACCGATATCGTAGTTCACCGCTTGCCTACCAAGGAAGACTGTCCTCCAGTGAAACAGAAAGTCCGCCGAATGCGCCCGGATATGTGTGAGAAAATCAAGGCTGAAGTTATGAAACAGTTTGACGCCGGTTTTCTAGCAGTTAATTCTTACCCACGGTGGGTGGCCAACGTGGTTCCAGTGCTGAAGAAGGATGGTAAGGTTCGAATGTGTGTTGACTATAGGGATTTGAACAGGGCGAGCCCCAAGGATGATTTCCCTCTACCTCATATCGACGTTCTGGTTGACAACACCGCTCAACATAAAGTCTTTTCCTTTATGGATGGTTTCTCCGGTTATAATCAGATTAAAATGGCTCCCGAAGACATGGAGAAGACAACCTTTGTTACTCAATGGGGTACCTTTTGCTACAAGGTCATGCCTTTTGGACTGAAAAATGTCGGGGCAACGTATCAGCGCGCCATGGTCGCCTTGTTCCACGACATGATCCATCATGAGATTGAGGTATACATCGATGACATGATTGCAAGATCTTAGACTGAAGAAGAACATCTTGACCACCTTCAGAAGCTATTTGACAGATTGAAGTTGTACAAGTTGAGGTTAAACCCGAAGAAGTTCACCTTCGGGGTGAGGTCTGGTAAGCTGCTGGGTTTCGTCGTAAGTGATAAAGGTATTCAGGTGGATCCTGCAAAGGTGAAGGCTATACAGGAAATTCCAACTCCACAAACCAAAAAAGAAGTCAGAGGCTTTCTGGGACGTTTGAACTATATTGCCCGATTCATCTTGCACCTAACTACTACTTGTGAGCCAATCTTCCAGCTACTGAAGAAAGATCAAGTAGTACGTTGGAACGATGAATGCCAGGCCGCTTTCGAAAGGATCAAAGAATATCTCCAAAAGCCTCATATTCGGATGCCTCCAGTTGAAGGGAGACCTTTGATCTTATACTTGACAGTACTCGACAATTCGATGGGATGTGTGTTGGGTCAACATGACGAGTCTGGCCGAAATGAGCATGCTATTTATTACCTTAGCAAAAAGTTTACCGACTGCGAGACCCGATACTCGTTGCTTGAGAAAACTTGCTGCGCTTTGGCATGGGCTGCTCGCCGGCTGAGACAGTATATGCTGACTCACACTACTCTATTGATATCAAAGATGGATCCAATCAAGTATATCTTCGAGAAGCCTGCCTTGTCCGGAAGAATAGCAAGATGGCAGATGATCTTGACTGAGTATGACATCTAGTACACAACCCAAAAGGTGATTAAGGGAAGTGTGTTGGCAGACCATTTGGCACATCAGGCAGTGGATGATTAACAGTCTATGAACTTTGAATTTCTGGATGAGAATATCATGATAGTGACCGACTACGGAGAACCTGGACTGGATGAAGGACCTGAGGAAGGATCCCGATGGTCTATGTACTTTGATGGAGCTTCAAATGCTTTGGGTAATGGCATTGGCTTGGTGATCATATCTCCTAAAGGCTCTCATACTCCGTTCACTGCCCGACTATGTTTCAACTGCACCAACAATATGGCGGAGTATGAAGCGTGCATCATGGGTCTTCGAGCAGCAATTGACCTAAGGATTAAGTTTGAGTGTCTTCGGAGATTCCACTCTCGTGATCAGTCAGATCAAAGGCGAGTGGGATACGAAACACCCAAATCTTATTCCTTACAAGGAGTATGTACTGACGTTGCTTCCCCACTTCGAGGAGATAATCTTTGAACACTTCCCTAGAGAGGAGAATCAGTTGGCGGACGCGCTAGCTACGATGTCTTCTATGTTCAAAGTCAATTGGGACAACGAAGCTCCCCGGATTACCATTGAAAGGTTGGACGAACCTGCACATTGCTGTGACATTGAGACTGAAGAGGTAACAGAAAAACCCTGGTTCCACGAGGTAAAGAGGTACCTGGAAGCTCAGGAGTACCCCGAGGGTGCATCTGTTAATGACAAGAATTTTCTGAGGAGGTTCGCGGTGAAGTTCTTCATCAGCAATGGCATTCTTTATAAGCGTAACCATGATTCAACCTTATTGCGCTGTGTAGATAAGAATGAAGCAGAAAGAATCATGGCAGAGTTACATGAAGGTACTTTCGGGACTCATTCCAGTGGACACACCATGGCAAAGAAAATCCTTCGGGCAGGATATTTTTGGTCCACAATGGAAGCCGAGTGTTATCAGCATGCTCGGACCTGTCATAAGTGCCAAGTCTATGCTGATAAGGTGCACATACCTCCAGTTCCTCTGAACATCTTGACGGCACCTTGGCCTTTTGCAATGTGGGACATTGATATGATCGGCGAGATCAGACCTACAGCATCCAACGGCCATCATTTTATCCTGGTAGCAATTGATTACTTTACGAAGTGGGTTGAAGCAGCTTCCTTTGCTACTGTAACCAAGAACGTCGTGGCACGGTTCATTCGGCACAATCTGATTTGTCGATGTGGTGTACCAGAGAGGATCATTATAGACAATGGTACAAATCTCAACAATAAGATGATCACCGAACTCTGCAAGCGGTTCAAGATACAGCATCACAACTCTTCTCCCTACCGACCGAAGATGAATGGGGCTGTAGAAGCGGCTAATAAGAACATTAAGAAGATTGTGTAGAAGATGATAGTGACATACAAAGATTGGCACGATATGTTACCGTTTGCTCTTCATGGGTACCGTACCTCAGCGCGGACGTCAACAGGGGCAACACCCTATTCCTTGGTATATGGCATGGAGGCGGTCTTGCCCATTGAAGTTCAGATACCCTCTCTTCGGATCATGAAGGATGCCAGTATGAGCGAGGATGACTGGATTCATACCCGGCTTGATCAGCTGAACTTAATCGACGAAAAAAGACTTACTGCTATCTGTCATGGTCAAACGTATCAAAAACGGATGATCAAGGCATTTAACAAGAAAGTTAGAAGACAAGAGTATCAAGTTGGGTATCTGTTAATCAAGCGCATTATCCTACCTCAAGGTGATCCCAGGGGCAAATGGACCCCTACTTACGAAGGGACATTTGTGGTTAAGAACATCATCTCAGGAGGAGCTATGATTCTAACCACCATGGATGGTGACGACCTTCCTCACCCCGTCAATGCAGACATAGTGAAAAGATACTACGCATGATCAAAGACCCGCTAGGTCGACTGGCCTAGGCAAAAATAAGGGCTTCTCGGCGAACCAAAAGGGTTCGGGCAAAAATAAGGGATGAAAATGAAAAAAACTGTACACCCGGCAAGTCGAAAACCTGAAAAGGCGGCTTAGGCAAAAAAGGGTATCCCGGTGGATTGAAAACCCGAAAGGGCGGTCTAGGCAAAAATAATTAGGGATTAAAGTGTAACACTATGTCTCATTGGATCACCTTGCAACCAGACTTCGGTATCAACTATCAAGCTCGGACGGCACTAATCAATATGGTCTACCTTCAACCAAGTAGCAAAGTGATGAGAAGCTCGAGGACATAAGGAAAATAGCATAGTTGGAACCCAGTGGAATTATTCACATAGCTGTTTTGTTTAGTTTTTCACAAATTGTGTAAATTCTATTATTCGGCGGCGTTCTCTTACTAGGACGTCAGCCTCTTGTACAAAAATGACTATTTTACAGGCCAAACTTCAAAATCAATATAATTCATTTTCAGAGAAATTTCAAACTATTTTTCCTTTATCTGTTTTGTTTTGCAAAGAACGTCCAATGTTCATTTTTGATATATGCATTTGACATTAATTGCTGCTCATAAATATTTACATGCAAAACAAAAGACAATTATTGGTAATGTCAGAAACAGGGGAAATAAGAATTGTCCAAGCTTTACAGTTTCTTTATCCACCAGGTACAAAGGTAGATTCAGCTGAAGAATATGACCAAGGTACATTCCCTCCCCGCAGAGTAAGAAAAGACAGTAATGATAGCTTTCCCCAGCCGAGACTTGCAACTGTGAATGAATTGGTAATATCCCCCCCGAGCAGAGTTTATCTACCATCAACACTGAAAAGGCTTAATATCCCTGGAAGTCTTAATATTCCCCAATGGAGTATAAGAATGTTCCCCGGCAGAATACAAAATATCCCCAGTGGAGTATGAAAATTTTCCCAGCGCAGTCTGAAAAAGCTTCCCCAGCGGAGTTTGGAGAATCATCCCCAGTAGAGCTTGGAAGATTATCCCCAGCAAGCTCAAAGGATTATCCCCACAAGAGTCTAAAAGTTTATCCCCAGATCATCCCCAACGGAGTTCTTTCCTTTCACAAACATGAATTCCATCCTCAACAGGATTCAGTATCACCAGCAACGGTAATTCATCCCCAACTGAATTTATCAGTGGAATCCTCAGCAGAGCATCTCTTCCCCACAGAGTAATCTCCTCATCAATTTATTCCCCAACGGAGTTATCCTCTCCTGCAGGTTTATTCTCACAATCATCTTTATTCGCCATCCCTAGCGGAAACGAAGAATTCAACTCTTTTCTCCAACAGCTATCCGAGATTTATTTTCCCCAGCTAAAACATTACATCTCCATACATCATGACACATGCATATACGCATCATACAACACAATCTCATTTATTTTGAGAACATAATTTCTTGATATATATATATATATATATATATATATATATATATATATATATATATATATATATATATATATATATATATATATATATATATATATATATATATATATATATATATATATATATATATCATGCATTGGATACGACTGACCTTTACCTTTCAGGAAGAATGCAGTTAAGTTCTCAGCTATGTCGAAGTATTGATTGGTTCTTAAATCTCAACTGAATTAGTCTCGGTTGAATTACATATAAGGTTCTAAATCTCGACAATTTCCTCCGTCGAAGTGTGGACGAGTTCTTAAATCTCAACAGAATTATCCTCCGTTGAAGTACAGACAGTTCCTAGATATCGATGAAGATGTTTCCCTCAGTCGAAGTACTGACCGGTTCTTAAATCTAAATTGAATTAGTCTCGTTTGAATTACAGATAAGGTTCTAAATCTCGACAATTTCCTCCGTCGAAGTGTGGACGAGTTCTTAAATCTCAACAGAATTATCCTCCGTTGAAGTACAGACACTTCCTAGATCTCGATGAAGATGTTTCCCTCAGTCGAAGTACTGACCGGTTCTTAAATCTCAATTGAATTAGTCTCGGTTGAATTACAGATAAGGTTCTAAATCTCGACAATTTCCTCCGTCGAAGTGTGGACGAGTTCTTAAATCTCAACAGAATTATCCTCTGTTGAAGTACAGACAGTTCCTAGATCTCGATGAGGATGTTTCCCTCAATCAAAGTACTGACCGGTTCTTAAATCTCAACTGAATTAGTCTCGGTTGAATTATAGATAAGGTTCTAAATCTCGACAATTTCCTCCGTCGAAGTGTGGACGAGTTCTTAAATCTCAACAGAATTATTCTCCGTTGAAGTACAGACAGTTCCTAGATCTCGATGAAGAGGTTTCCCTCAATCGAAGTACTGACCGGTTCTTAAATCTCAACTGAATTAGTCTCGGTTGAATTACAGATAAGGTTCTAAAATATCGACAATTTTCCTCCGTCGAAGTGTGGATGAGTTCATAAATCTCAACAGAATTATCCTCCGTTGAAGTACAGACAGTTCCTAGATCTCGATGAAGATATTCTCCTCAATCGAAGTACTGACCGGTTCTTAAATCTCAACTGAATTAGTCTCGGTTGAATTACAGATAAGGTTCTGAATCTCGGCAAGGTTCCTCAGTCGAAGTACTGACCGGTTCTTAAATCTCAACTGAATTATCCTCGGTTGAATTACAGATAAGGTTCTAAATCTCGACAGATTTCCCCCAATTGAATTACGGACAAGTTCTTAAAACTCAGCAGAGATGTTCTCTCAGTTGAAGTACAGGCAAGTTCCCAAATCTCAACAAAGATCAGGCTTCCCCAGCGGAATCTTCTACAACAACAGGTATGCAAGTTCTCGCTAAGGAATCTCTTATGCAATCGACACTCCTGCAAATGGCATCTTCAAGGCCATCCTCCCGTCAGCAATCTCCAAATGGAATCTGTAAGCCCATTCCCGACATCACAAGGCTGATACCACTTCATGCGAGTGCAAATTTCTGGGCACTCTAGTGTTCAATCATATTCCACCTTCGGATCACGAAAGGAATGAAAGCCAATCTACATCCTCAGGTTTAAGAATATTGAACAGGGGCAGTTGTTGTACCCCAAAATTTTCCCTCTCATATTTCTCAAAACATTGCAAGAAAAATCTCCAAGTGGCTCAAGATTGCTCAAGAGTTGGACAATCAAGCTATCTCCTAAGGCAGTCAACCCCAAATTAGGGTTTTGTGTTGCATCAAGATCTTTGAGTCCAAATGACCTCAAGTGCTCCCTAATGTCCTAATGTGTTCTCAAGATCATCCATGCCAAATTTCAAGCCTTACAGAGGATGTTTGCTCAGTCAATTGCTCAAAGGGTCCAAAAATCGATTGTGCTAGGGCAAAAGTCAACTGTGACCTATAAACAGTCAAACTTCAAGATTTTTTGTCAACATTCTCATTTTTAAGGATATTTTATCATTTTATCAAGGGTTGATCATGATTCATCGAGGATTTCTCAAAATTCATCAAGACTCAAAAGTTGCTAAATTAGGGTTTTGCAGGAAAAGTCAACTCAACTTTGACCAAGCATATCTTTCTCATAATTTATGATAAATGACCCATCCAAAGCTCATTTTAAATAGGATTCAATTTCCTACAATCCATATTCATACCCCAAGATCAAAAATTGAACTCACAAGAAGTTATAAATTTGTACATTATAGGTCTTTTTTGAAAGTCAACAAAAACACCTTTTTTGCCAAATCTTATAACTTGAGCATGGAATATCAAAATGAGATGAGACCAAAATGGTTGGTTAGAGAACATCTCAATATTTCTAAAAAGTCCAAGAACACCTCCAAAAGTTCAAAATTAAAGAAGTTATGCATTGTTGAAGTTGGACATTTTTGCAAAATTGCCAAAAGACAACTATCCCCAAAACATCAAATTTTGTCAAATGGGCCCATTCTTTTCCACTTGATTTGAGCTTGCATCATTGCCCACGTGTCCTAGCTTCAGCCATGAGCTCATATTTCTTTTTTATTATTTAATTTGATTTATTATTGAATTTATTCATTTTAAATCAAATAAAATCATAGAAAATCAAAATAATTAAAAACTCTTGATTTATTGATTGTTTTAGGCTTTGTTTACAACTAACAACATCATGGAACTCGTATCAGGCCATATCTGTACAAAAAGATTGCATCAAATCAAATTTGGAAAGGCTAATAATGGAGATCAAATCAAATATGTATGCATTGATTTAGAGAGATTCAGTCCATGATTGCTACCCTAATGCAAAGCATGATACATAAGGAAGCCAAAGGAATCGAAACAAGGGTGGGAGGCTGCATAAAGAGGCAAAAACAAAGTTGAAAAAAGTGACAAAAAGCTTGAAATCGAAATAGTGCTTAGAGGAGTTTTCAAGGGTTGAGACTTGTCCCAATCTCTTCCTGGGTGTTCACTCAATCTACCTGGACCAAAAGCAAGCTTCTTCACATCCCATAACGCGTTGTAAGTACCACGAGATATACCTATGTTCTTGATTTCACAACTCAGAATTTAAGCATCCTTTTCATGAATCAATACCATATTTTGAATCTACATGACATTTGCAAGCATTTGGTATTATCCAATTGCTTTTATCTGGCCTGAACAAAGAACCACCATAGCTAGGGTTCTTCGTTTGTTTTTGGGGTTTTCTATTTCACGTAAAATCAGGACTCAAGAAGGGCATGGTGGTTATCAGGAAGCCAAGACGAACCCAGCCATGTCCTTGGAATTGATTTATGTGACCTAGGGAAGATTTTGGAACAAGCCTGCACATTTAGCTGTGGATTCAAATCCGCAGGTAATGTTATTACAGGCCTGAGGACAGGGATGAGTGCGTGTCATCCTCCGGTTGGCCCATTCAAATGTTTTTTCGCGCATTTTTTTGTTCTGACCAATAATTGTTGTTTTGTTTTATTATTATTATTTTGTATATTACTAACAAACAAAAAAAGCAGCGTAGTGGCAGGGCAAGCGTGTAAATATCCACCAGGACTTGGGTTCGAATCCCAGGTCCCCCACTTTCTCAATGTTTTATTTCTTCAGGTGATCCAGTGCATATGCCTAGCTACAACACACCATGCGCCCTCGTTTATTCAGTAGTCAGATGGCCATTGTCCAGATCTGGTGGCCAAGAGATGATGGTCCACCATAGGCAAGGTCCACGCACATCCACCAGATCCTAAAAAGTCAAAGAAGGCCAGCGTTTTGGGCTTAAGGATTTGCTTCTCAAACTCCAATTTCAGGCCCATACCCCCTTTCTCTCAATTATTTTGCTTATTTATTTTATTTTATTAATTGCTTTATTAATTTATTTTATTATTTACTAACCAATCAAAAATTCTTTTATTTATCAAACAAAAACCACAAAAATATTTTTTTATATTTAACCAAATCTTAATTTTTATTTTTATTAATAAACACTAATTAAATTAATTTAGGTTTTAATTAGAATAACTTTAATCTATTTTTTTATAAATAATTAAAATTAAATTAGATTTAATTAGGTTAACTACTAACATTAATTATTTTATTTTTCTTTCTTAAAATAACAAAAACCAAAAACAATTTATTTTTATTAATTAATTTATTAATTCAATTTAGTAATTAATTTAGGTTAATTTCTTTCTTAGAATTTAAAAACAACAAAAAGATATTTTCTTTAATCAAAAGGGTCAAAACCCTAACCCGCATTCGATTTAATTTCCCGCACGCGATTTACTTTATTTTATCCAATAATGTACTTGCTCCTGGATTGTAATAGTAAATAGGACTTTTATTTATTTTTATCGCTTTATTTATTTTTAAAGGGTTTTTCTTTGGCGATGTAAATACCCGACGCGTTGTAATTTAAATTCCGCATCTTATTTTCCGCAAATTATAACTATTAGATGTTTGACAATAGGATGGCATGACAAGACTGAATGTTTAAACCTAAAATTAACTTAGATCACCTTTAACATGTTCAAAGATAAAAGTAACTGAAAATGACGCACTCGCACATGCGCACTCTTAGGGTACACCCCACTTGGTTGCCTTTGTACGCGGTCATTGAGTATAGGTCACTTTAGAGGTCGCACTCTTGTCTAAAAGATCATAGTCGCCTCGAAACGGTTGCCTCGGATATTGTTGCCTCAAACAAATGATCTAAGACATTAGGGTTACCGCTAAGGCGTCCTAACATTGCTTTAGTGACCGCACGTCCCTCATTCGAATTGACCCTCAAACTCCAACGACGATGCTACCTACTCATCAATAGTGGGATGGCATTGTCTGAAGGAAGATAGCATAGAACGATTCCTTTTTCGAGTAGGTAGATGGTTCTTAGATACTTGCTCTTCCAAAAAACAAAAACTTTTCACACTTACACTTTTCAAACAAAGTTTTCAAAAACACTTCATTACACTCTTGAGGACAGAAGCAAGAGTTAAATCGAAGTTTCAAATAAAAAACTTTTTCAAACCCACAAGCACAAAGAAAGCAATTTTTTGAAAACAATTGAGCAAGTACCTAAGAGCCCGTGGATAACCACGGATAGAAAGGGTGATAATACATTCCCTTTCTATAATCTACCCCCCGTACTCAAAAATATCTCGAAAAAAGGAATTTTTCTGTGCTTTTTTCCTTTCCTTGTTGGATAAAATAAAAGTCGGTGGCGACTCTTGCTTACCACGACATTTTGCGAAAACAAAACGCAAAATGCAAACCAGCATTCCAAAAAACAGCCAGTTCTTCCCACCGTATCACAGTATGCACTTCCAGTCCAATCTATCTCCAGGGGAATACGATATTGCACATCATTTCCACATGGAAAACGAAACATTTTGCTTAAATTTTCATGGCTAAGCGTGTATTCTTGGTTGAACATCCGAAATTGAGCGGCTCCAATTAGGTGTTCATCAGCATCGTCGCGAGTGTGGTAGGTGTAGGAACTCAAGAATTCCAACGTTAGAGCCTCGTAGGTTGGTGTGTTCAACGTGCTTATAAAGCTCAGGCCGGCTTTGTCGGGCAAGCCTTGCATATTGTTTCGTAACCCCAATTCTTGCAAGCAGTTGTTGTCGACAAATCTTGTGGATGTCAAACCTCGACGATAGAATTTTATGTATCGTTCTTTTTGAAGTTCGCCTATTTCTCCTTGCCGGAACACGAGATGGCGCATGTTGGGTTCTTCTTAGTTTGGTGGGTTCCTTCCGTGGGGTGGATTCCTTTGGGCAGCCATGATTTTGATTTTGACAAAGAAGAAAATGTAATGGTGATGAAGACACGGAAGGAAGGTGGGTGGTAGTGGTGAAAACTAAGGAATGGAAAAAGGGTTTAAATAGATGGATTTTATGAGTGGGAAATGAATGAGGTTTGTGACAAATTTTGAATATGGGAGGTTATAGAAGTTATGGATGAATGGAGTAATGGGGGGTTTTTAAGACATATTTTCATTCAATGGTTCAACGGTCACGGGAAGGAATCGTGGGAGACAGGCACTGACGGTCGTCACGCGTTTCCTGACATTTGTCAGGGTCAAAGGGACAAGCTTCTGACGCTCGTGTTCTCTGGGCTAGGCAAGAGGAAGTAGTAGATAGGATCATTTCGCACTAGAAGCTGAAAGTGAGGTGGGTTGAGGTTACCTATGAGAGTAATGTTAAAACAGAATGGTATATCCATGGTATAGTATCTTCCATATGGCGTAAGGCGTGATAATGATGATCTCAGGGATAATGCCTCGGCTATCATGGTGACTAGCCCGTCGACACAGATAGGTCCATGGGTACACTGGGCTATGGCAAACATATTGGCGATCATAAATGATGCACCAACTATGGGTCTCGATTGGAAAGCACAGTATATAATAAATAGTTCATCCCTAGAAACTGAGTGTCGGTTTATAGGTTTTCCGAACAGGGTAAAAGCTAAGATGTGGTGGAAATACCTAATTGCTGGGTTATGGATATCACTCACATCCAGGCGGTCAGGGTGCTCAGGGTATTGGCCAGCTATATCCCTCCAAAAATGGTTTAGCTCGAAATCAAGGTAGTCGTCTTCCTGGGTCTCCATGTAAGCATTTATGGAACTAGGAAATCCTAGCAGCTCAGCAAGACGACGAACAGTGAAATGATGGGTAAAGCCGAATAGTCTGAAGGACATTTGTCCACTACTACACCCTAATCCTTAGGTAGGTTTATAATGGAGTGAGCTCAGGAACTCTAGGGTGAGGTTTCGGTAGGTGGGATACTTATGGGCAAGGAATCCTTCTCAACCTATCTAGTTAAACAAAAAATAAACACTTTCCCTAATACCTAGAACTGTTAACGTGGGATCATGCACATAAGTCGTCAAATTCATCTAGCACTAAGCTTGTATTCATAATGCCTCTGCTGGGCCCCAGTAGCGAAGGTGATAGTATCCATAAGTTAGTCTAGCTAGTTAGTTCTTGTGAGTCGGTACTAAAATTAGTAAATAAAGAAAAGAAAAACAAATAAAATATGCAATGATAATAATCTAGGAATCGTAATAATAATCAGAATAAAAAAGAAATTAAATAATAAACGAAAAACTTGTGGGTTGCCTCCCACACAGCGCTTGTTTAATGTCGTTAGCTAGACATCATTTCAAACGTGAATTAGTCTCCTATTTCGGGCGGTAGCTCTATAAGCGTTAAACTCACAACGTAGTCTTTGTTTTCAATGTTGTGATACTATTTTAAACGTTGGCCATTTACTATGAATGGGTTTGTGGATTTTCCTTTGATCTCGATGGCGCCACTTGGAAAGACTTTGGTCACTTCGAAGGGTCCAGACCATCTTGAACGGAGTTTCCCGGGAAAGAGTTTTAAACGGTAGTTGAATAAGAGAACTACATCTCCTTCATTGAACTCCTTCCTTGAGATTCGTTTGTCATGCCACTTTTTCGTCCTTTCTTTGTAGATCCTCGCATTTTCATATGCGTCTAACATTAGCTCTTCCAGTTCATTTATGTCGAGGATCCTTTTCTCACATGCCGCAGTGTAGATTAGGTTTAGAGTTTTAAATGCCCAATAAGCTTTGTCTTCTATTTCCACTTGAAGGTGACATGACTTACCATAGACGAGTTTAAAGGGTGTTGTTCTGATTGGCGTCTTGAATGTTGTCCTATAATCCCATAGTGCTTCAGGTAACTTGGTCGACCAGTCCTTCCTTGACGTGGCAACAGTTTTTTCTAATATTTTTTTTATTTCCCGATTTGAGACTTCCACCTGCCCGCTTTTTTGGGGGTGGTATGGTGTTTCTACGCGGTGTTTCACCCCATATTTGGTTAGGAGTTTATCGAAGATTTTGGATATGAAGTGTGAGCCATCATCGCTTATGACTTGTTTGGGTACACTAAATCTTGGGAAGATAATATTCTTGAAGAGTTTAATCACGACTCGGGTGTCGTTTGTTGGAGAAGCTATTGCTTCGATCCATTTTGAAACGTAATCTACAGCCACGAGTATGTATTTGTTTCTGAACGATGACGGAAATGGTCCCATAAAGTTTATTCCCCACACATCAAAGACTTTGACTTGTAGAATTCCAGTCTGAGGCATATCATCGCGTCTGGATATGTTTCCAGTGTGTTGGCATCGATCGCAGTTAAGAATGGCTATGTGCACATCTTTCCATAGATTTGGCCAATAGAAACCAGACTGCAGAATTTTAGCGCATGTCTTAGATGTGCTCGCATGGCCTCCATAAGGGGTGTCATGGCAATGAGAAATAATATTTTCAGTTTCGCTCTCTGGGACGTATCTTCGGAAAATACCGTCGGCACTTCTCTTGAATAGTAAAGGTTCATCCCAAAAGTAATGTTTCAGATCGTGAAAGAATTTTTTTCTTTTGTTGATAGATCAGATCAGGGGGTAGGATTTTAGCTGCTAAGTAATTTTTTATATCTGTATACCATGGTAAGGTCTGATTAGTTCGGACAGTGTTTACAATTTTGTTCATATCATTATCTATTGCGTCTTGGATTTCTTGTAAATCACGGCTAACGGCATGTGTGTCAAGTTCTAAAAGTAATTGGTTTGGATTTAATTCAGGGTTTTCTATGTTGGCACCTCCTAAGTCCATCTGAGCTAACAGACGTTCATACGGGAAGTCATCGTTAATGGGCACCTCTTCTGGTTTCATCCTCTCCATTTGAGATAAATGGTCGGCTACTACGTTCTCGGTACATTTCTTGTCTTTAATCTCTAAATTGAACTCTTGTAGAAGTAGAATCCATCTCAATAGTCTTGGTTTTGAATCTTGCTTGGTTAGCAGGTATCTAATAGCTGCATGGTTTGTATAAATGATTGTTTTCACGCCCACGAGGTAGGAGCGAAATTTGTCCAGTGCAAAGACTAAAGCTAAAAGTTCCTTTTCTGTGGTCGCGTAATTCATCTGTGCAGGGTCCAGGGTTCTACTTGCATAGTATATCGCATGAAGCTTCTTATCTCTTCTTTGTCCCAGGACTGCACCTACGGCGTAATCACTCGCGTCGCACATGATTTCAAATGGTAGTCTCCAATTGGGTGGTTGCATGATTGGTGCAGATATAAGAGCTGTTTTTAATTGGTTAAATGCCCTTAGGCATTTGTTATCGAAATCGAATTCAACGTCTTTCATAAGGAGGGTAGTTAGAGGTTTGGAAATTTGTGAGAAATCTTTTATGAATCGTCAGTAGAAACCGGCGTGTCCTAAGAAACTGCGTATTTTTCTTACTTTTTTAGGGGGTTGTAAGTTTTCTATGACTTTGATATTTTCTTTATCGACTTTAATACCCCTCTCAGACACGACGTGTCCTAGCATAATTCCTTGTTTGACCATAAAGTGGCATTTTTCCCAATTCAGAACGAGGTTCACTTTTACGCATCTCTCCAAAACTTTCTCTAAATTTATTAGACAATCTTCAAAACTCTATCCACATACAAAAAAGTCGTCCATAAAAAGACCTCCATGATATTGTCTATGAAATCAGCAAAAATTGCCATCATGTATCTCTGAAATGTGGCGGGAGCGTTACATAATCTAAACGGCATTCGTCTGTAGGCGAAAGTTCCATAAGGACATGTGAATGTTGTTTTTTCTTGGTCATCGGGGTGAATAGGAATTTGGAAAAATCTTGAGTAACCGTCTAAGTAACAGTAATGAGAGTGCTTAGCCAATCGCTTAAGCATTTGATCGATGAACAGTAGAGGAAAATGGTCTTTACGAGTGGATTTGTTTAGCTTCCTATAGTCAATGCACATTCTAGCTACGCTTACTGTTCGTTCTGCTACAGCTTCACCTGCTTTGTTTGTCGTGACTGTTATACCTCCTTTCTTTAGTGCACAGTGCACTGGGCTTACCCATTGACTATCAGAGATTGGGTATATGATTTCTGCGTTTAGAAGTTTTTTTACTTCGTCTTTAACTACAGTACTCAATATTGGGTTAATTCTTTGTTGATGTTCTCTAGAAGATTTGCAGTCGTTTTCTAACATAATACGATGCATACAAATGGAATGACTTATTCCATTGAGATCCGTAATGTTATATCCCAAGGCAGATGGGTATTTTCTTAAGACTTGTAATAATTTGTCTGTTTCTTGTTGTCCTAAGTCTGCATTGAAAATTACAGGTCGTTTAAGCTCGGTGTCGAGGAATTCATATCTAAGGGTATTAGGTAATGGCTTAAGATCCAAGGCTGGTTTTCTCGAACAAGTCATGTGGTCAGGTGTAAAAGCTAAGCATTCGCTTAGATTGTCGTCACGGTATTCGGGACACCATTCGTTATCTTCGAATATAAGAGGTGTGGGAATCTTCATGGTTTCAGAACAAGGTACCGGTTCCCATTCAATTTCCCTCACACATTCGTCCACGATGTCTACCAGATAACATGTGTCCTCTATGGCAGGCACTTGTAGGAATTGTGTCAGAATAAATTCGACTTTCTCTTCACCTACTTCAAAAGTTAGTTTTCCCTTTTTTACATCTATGATGGCTCCAGCGGTAGCTACGAATGGTCTTCCTAAAATGATAGGTGTACTTTCGTCTTCTCTAATGTCCATGATTATGAAATCTGTAGGGATGTAGAACTGACCTATTCATACGGGAACGTTTTCTAAGATTCTTACTGGGTATTTAACAGAGTGGTCTGCCAATTAAACAGACATCTTTGTTGGTCTTAGTTCTCCCATTTCAAGTCTGTTGCTTATGGATAAAGGCATAATGCTAATACTAGCTCCTAAATCACACATGGATTTGTCTATGACAAACTTTCCTATATGACAGGGTATAGAGAAGCTTCCAGGATCTTTCAGCTTAGGAGGCATCTTGTTTTGGATAATCGCGCTACACTCGGCAGTAAGTGTGACTATTTCGTTATCTTCTAGCTTTTTCTTGTTAGATAAGATTTCCTTGAGGAATTTGGCATAGAAGGGCATTTGAGTTATGGCTTCTGTGAAAGGAATTGTTATATTAAGTTGTTTCAGAAGTTCAACAAATTTTTTAAATTGCCCTACGTTCTTAGGTTTAGCTAGTCTTCTAGGAAATGGGATTTGGGGTTTATAAAGCGGTGGCGGCATGTAAGGTTTTTCTTTTTCTTCAGCCTCTGCTCCTTTATCTTCTTTATCCTCCTCCTCCTTCTCAGGTTGATTCTACTTCTCAGCTAGTTTTTCGGATCTTTGGTACATACCTGGATTTAAAAGTCTTGGGTCGGTCGGTCCGTTTAACTCAGTTCAACTTCTTAATATGATGGCATGAGCATGCCCTTTTGGGTTAGGTTGTGGTGAACTAGGAAATTTATCAGTCGGTGCAGCTGTAGGTGCTTGTTGTTGAGCCACTTGAGAGATCTGGGTTTCTAACATTTTGTTGTGGGTGGCCAAAGCATCTATTTTGTTCGCTAATTGTTTTATCTTCTCGTTAGTATGTATGTTTTGATTTTGGACGTCTTTGTTTGTTTGCGCTTGGGTAGCTATGAAGTTTTCCATCATCAATTCTAAGTTTGATTTTCTAGGCACATTAGGAGCGTTTGCAGGAGGTTTCTGATATCCAGGTGGCACATCAGGTGTTTGGTTTGGAGCATACAACGCATTGGGGTTTTTATACGAGAAATTTGGATGATTCTTCCATCCAGGGTTGTATGTGTTCGAGTAAGGGTTTCCTTGAGCATAACTTACTTGGTCGGTTGGAGTTCCTGCCAAGATCTTACATTCGGTAACTGCATGTCCAGGCACTCCGCATATCTCGCAATTTGGAGTTATAGCAGCCACGGTGGCTGGAGGTATTGCGGTCAAGTTATTTATCTTAAAGGTGAGGGTGTCTACCTTAGCATGGACGTTGTCTAGATCGCTTATCTCGTACATGCCTCCTTTTGTCAGTGTTTTCTTTGCGGTACCTTTGTCTACTTGTCCTCTTTCATTTTCCCATTGATAGTGGTTTTGGGCCATACTTTCTATGAGAGCATAAGAAGTGGTGTAGGATTTATCCATAAGCGTGCCTCCTGCGGCAGCGTCTATCGTTAATCTTGTATTGTAAAGGAGACCATTATAGAAGGTATGGATAATTAACCATTCTTCCAAACCATGATATGGGCATAGTCTCATCAGATCCTTGTATCGTTCCCAAGCATCGAAAAGGGACTCGTTGTCCTTTTGTCTAAAATCACTTATTTGAGATCTTAACATAGCTGTTTTGCTTGGAGGGAAATACCTTGCAAGAAAAACTTTCTTCAGCTCATCCCATGTGGTAACAGAGTTTGTGGGTAGAGATTGGAGCCAAGCTCGGGCTCTGTCGCTTAGAGAAAAAGGGAAAAGATGAAGTCTTATTACCTCTTGACTGACCCCACTGTTCTTAATCGTATTTGTGTACTGTAGAAATATTGATAAATGAAGATTGGGGTCTTCCATTGACCCACCAGAAAATTGGTTTTGTTGTACAGTAGACAACAAAGAAGGTTTCAATTCAAAGTTGTTAGGCTCAATTGGAGGAGCAGCAATGTTATTATGTGGTTCATCTTGCGAGGCAATAGCATAGGATTTGAGCGGGCGTGGAGCAGGTTTTTCGGCCATTTCTTCGATTGGTTGAGGAATAGAAGATTCGATTGATTCACGAGGTGGAGTATTATGCAAGAGATGATACTCTTGAATGCGGCGTCTAAGTCTGAGATACCGCTCGATATCATTGATTTGTATGTATAACGGCTCGCCTTGCGAACGAGTGTTTGGCATACAAATAAGAAAAGAAAAAGAAAATAAATAGAGAGGTTTTGCTCTAGTCTCTACTGCGTAACAAAAGAGTAGCGATATCGAATTAAATCAGTCCCCAGCAACGGTGCCAAAAACTTGATCGGATTACACTGAGGTATCTAATGATTTGGACTGCAAGTGAACAGTCTTATCGTGTAGTTTTAAAAGATATCGAACCACAGAGACTGATGAATCGAACTACCGTCTTCTATTGTTACTTTGCAAATCTAAAGCTAATGAATGTTTGATTGGGTTTATGATACGGTGGCAGAACCGGACTGTTTTGGAAAATGCTGATTTGCAATTTGCGTTTGTATTCTCAAAATGTCGTGGTAAGCAAGAGTCGCCATCGACTTTTATTTTATCCAACCGGAAAGGAAAAAAGCACAGAAAAATTCCTTTTTCGAGATATTCTGAGTACGGGGGGTAGATTATATAAAGGGAATGTATTAGCACCCTTTCTATCCGTAGTTTTCTACGAGCTCTTAGGTACTTGCTCATCATTTTAAAAATTGCTTTTGTGTTTGTGTTTGTTGAAAAGTTTTTGTTTTACTTCATTTTAACCCTTGCTTCTGTCTTCAAGAGTGTTACGAAGTGTTTTTTGAAACTTTGTTTGAAAAGAGTGTAAGTGTGAAAAAGTTTATTTTGAGCAAGTACCTACTAGCATCTACCTACTCGAAAAAAGAATGTTTATGTTCTTGTTTCCTTTAGACAACGCTATCCTACTATTGAGAAGTAGGTAGCACTGTCGTTGGAGTTGTAAGGGTCAATTCGAAAGGGACGTACGATCACTAGAGAAATGTTAGGACGTTTTAGTAATAACCCTAGAGTCTTGAGATCATATTCGAGGCAACATTTCCAAGGCAACCTTTCTGAGGCGACATTTCCGAATAGGACTTTTTACCTTTGTTAGACAGGAGGGAGACCACTAAAATACCCTATACTTAATGATCGTTTACCGAAGGCAACCAAAGTGAGAGTATACCCTAGGAGTGCACATGTGCGAGTGATTTGATTTCAGTTATTATCTTTTCACATTTAGGGTTTTCTAGCCATTTTAAATTAACATACAGTCTTGTCATACAATCCTATTATCATACATCTAACAGTTAATATTTGCAAGAAATGAAATGCGGAAAAGTAAAACCTACGCTATTACAAGGCTTCGGGGTAAGGGATTAATTACATAGCCAAAAACCCGTAAAACGATAAATAAAAGAAAAATCCTAATTAAACTATTACATACCAAGAGCAGTTACATTAATATTGCAAAAATAATAAACGCGCGCGATAAATCGAAAACGAGAGATTTAGGGTTTTGACCCTAACTACCTAATTGTAATTTAAAAGAAAAATCATTTTTTGTGTTGTTTTTGATTATTTGAGAAAATAAAGTTCAATTGAATAAAAATAACCTAATTACTAATTAATTTAAGTTAAGAAAAATAATTAAGTTAACCTATTTTTGTATTTTTGATTTATTGAGAAAGGAAATAAAAAATTAAATCACATGCTAACTCTAATTTTTTAATTGATTTTAATTGTTTACAAAAGTTAGAATTACCCTAAAATTAAATTTGATAAAATAGAATAAAACCTAAGTTCTAAATTGGTGAAATTGATTTTATGATTTTTTGTGGGTAAAAAAAAAAGAAATTTTGGTGTTGGTAAAAAAAGCAGAATAACTAAAGAAAGGTAAATTAGAGAAAAATAAGAAATAACCCAAAGGCCTGTTGTCAGCGGCTCTAATTAGAGGATGATGGTCCATAGGATGGTGGTCTAGAGGATGATGGTCCAGAGGATGATGGTCCAGAGGATGATGGTCTAGAGGATGGTGGTACTGGGCCTGCTCCTGGCTGGTGGACCCAGTAGGTCATGACCAGAGGGTGCTTGATCTGGTCCTGGTTGATGGATCCAGAAGATGATCCTTAGAAAGTGCAGGCGCTGGATCTGGTGAATACAAAGGGGAAAAATTCCAAAAGGTCACGCCTGGGATCGAATCCAGAATCATGAACTTTTGACTTCCTTCTTCTGACCAACTGCGTTGGGTGTTAGTTTATCAATACAATAGAAACTAAGAAATAGATCAAAACTATAGGTTTTTGGCCAGAATAAACGCGCTAGCATTTAAACCGGCTAGTAAAATTGTGACACGCCATCATCTTCTTCCCTGGACCTGTCGTTTAAAACTCTAAACCTTTACCTACAAACATGGCACTATGGCTATAACCTTGTGCATTTCAGAAACTGCATACAAGCAATATAAATAAGATTCAAGACCATGGATCAACTGGGTTTGAACCGCTGATCACAATGGTCTCCTCCATTAGGGCCAATTGTTCCTGTATGAAAAATCCCTAAAACAAACCATGAACCCTAGCCATGGCAACTTGGTGTATAGTTAATGAAAACGCAATTAAATATGACCATTAGCTTGCAAACATCATAAGGTTCAAGAATATATCACTGAATCATGCTAAATATGCCCGAATTATGATATGCGAATTCAAAAAAAGAGAGGAACCGCGTGACTCTTACAGTGCATTTCAAGGCTTGAGGAAGCTTGCTAATGATTGAATCTTGATCCTTGGATGTCCAGCAAGTGATTGGGATGACTAGAATGCTTTGAATTGGTCTGAAACCTGGAAATTGATTCACAATTTTTGTTGAATTTTTGCAAGTTTTGTTTCTGTCCTTTACACCTCTTCTCCCCTTATTTTTGATCTGCAATTGTTCTATATGTACCCTAGAATGAATTAGGGTTGCAAACTTGTATCAAATCTTCTCCAATTATGATGATTGAATCATGATTTGATCCTTATGCAAATCTTTCCAAATCAAGAAAAATGCAATCTTTTTGTGTCCAAATGAACTTTGCACGATTTTATCTCACTTCCAGCTGTGTAATAGACCAAAACATGCACAAAATCTCAAGATTTGATTAGTTTTTCATATTTTCATGATTTTATTTTGATTTTATTTGATTTAATTGAAATAAAATCAAAATAAATGACAAAAATAAAATAATGACAAGTGGGAAGGATCATGGTTCGTGGCTCATGTTGCAAACTCATTGCAAGCATAAAAAGTTGGGTCCATTTGATAAAAAATTGCAATTTGAGACACATTTGACTTTTGGCAATTTTGCAAAAAAGGTCAACTTTGCCAATGCATAACTCCTTCAATTTTGACCCTAGAGTGGTGTTATGGGACTTTTTAGAAAGCTTAAGGTGTCCTCTAAGCAACCCTTTTGGTATCATCTCATTTGAGTCTTCCATGTTCATGTATAAAGCTTTGACAAAAAAGGTGTTTTTGTTGACTTTCCAAAATGACCTATAATGTCCAAATTTATATCTTCTTGTGAGTGCATATTTTGAACTTAGGAGATGAAGATGAATTTTATGGAATTACATCCTCTTCAAAATGAGCTTTGGATGGGTCATTTTTGATTAAGTATGAGAAAGTTATGCTTGGTCAAAGTTGAGTTGACTTTTCTTGCAAAACCCCATTTTAGCAACTTTTGGGTTTTGATGTATTGTGAGAAATCCTTGTGGAATCATGATCAACCCTTTATCAAATGATGAATAATACTTTAAAATGAGAATGTTGACCAAAAATCTTGAAGTTTGACTGTATGTGGGCCGCAGTCGACTTTTGCTCTAACACAGTCGATTTTTAGGTTTTTGAGCAATTGACTGAGCAAACTTCCTCTGCAAGGCTTGAAACTTGACATGGATGATCTTGAGAACATATTATGACAATGGTGAGAATTTTTTATCCTTTGGGCTCAAACATCTTGATGCAAACTGAAACCCTAATTTGGGGTAGATTGTCTTAGGAGAGAGTTTGTCTGGTCAACCCTTGGACTTCCTTGAGCAATTTGAGGACCTCACTTGAAATGTATTGAGAAATATGAGAGGGAAAATTTTGGGGTACAACAGCTGCCCCTGTTCAATATTCTTAAACCTGAGGATGTAGATTGGCTTGTCTTCCTTTCGTGATCTGAAGGTTGAAGATGATTGAACACTAAAGTGCCCAGAAATTTGCACTCGCATGAAGTGGTGTTTGTCTTGTGATGTCGGGAATGGGCTTATAGATTAAATTTGGAGGTTGATGTCGATCGCATAAGAGATTCCTTTGCGAGAGCCCGTATACCTGTTGTTGAGGAGGACTACGCTGGGGAATGCTGGTCTCTTGTCTTGAGAGAGATAGAGTTTTAGGAACTTTCAGTTGTCCGTTACTCTATTGGGGAATCATCTCTTAGTAGAGGAGGTGAAAGTGAACTGCTATCTGGTCATGCTCCAGGCTTCATAGTGATTTGCTGAGGAAAATAAGTCCGACTGCTATCTATTCGAGCTCCAGGCTTCACAGCGACTTATTAGGGAGATGAGATTAAACTTGCTATCTGGTCGTTATCCAGGCTTCGCAATTTCTCACTTCTTATCTGGTCGTACTCTAGTTTTCAAAAGGAATTAAGTTGTTATCCGGTCTCATTCGGGCTTCAACTTGAATTTAAGGCACACTAATATCTGGTCCATTCGGGCTTCATAGTAATTGGCCGAGTAAACTGCTATTTGGTCGAATTCCAAGCTTCGCAGTACCTTATACTGTTATCTGGTCATAGTCCCAGGCTTCAGTGTCTTTTGTCGCTATCTGGTCGTGATCCAGGCTTCACGGTGTCTTATACCATTATCTGGTTAATAAAAGGCTTCATGGTATCTTGTATTGCTATCTGGTCAATTTCCAGGCTTCACAATAACTTGTTGGGAGTTAAGCTATTTTCCGGTCGATTTCCGGGATTTAAGCTTGTATTTATGACATACCAATATCTGGTCGATTCCAGGCTTCATAGTATTCTGGAGATATCAAGATATTATCCGGTCGAATCTGGGCTTCATAGCTTGAATTTAAGATATACCACTATCTGGTCGATTCCAAGCTTCGTAGTATTTTGGAGAAATCAAGATATTATCCGGTCGAATTCGGGCTTCATAGCTTGAATTTAAGATATACCACTATCTGGTCGATTCCAGGCTTCATAGTATTTTGATACTGTTATCCGGTTGTTCTTCGGGCTTCACAGTATGATGGAGAAATCAAGATATTATCCGGTCGGATCCGAGCTTCGTAGCTTGAACTGGAATAGAAATCTTAGCATGGATTTGACTGAACCAGAGAAAACTTGTGAGAATTTGATTGTATCTTTCCCTGAAAGGTAAAGAGTTAGTCGTATGTAATGTCATGATGTATGACATGTATCAAGTAATGATGTTCTCAAAATAAATGAGATTGTGCTGTATGATGCATATGCATATGCCATGATGTATGGATATGCAATGTTCTGTTGACATTCTCTAGCTAAGGAAAATGAATCCCGGACTGCTGCTGGAGAATACAAGAAGTTGAGTTCTTTGTTTTCGCTGGGGGTAACGACCGAAGATGATTTGAGAATAAATTGGCGAGAGAATGACTCTATGGGGAAGAGAGATACTCTGCTAGAAGATCTGTTGATTTGGAGAAATATCCTCAGCTAGGGATGAATTACTGTTGTTGGTGATGATGAACCCTGCCGGGGATTGAGTTTCTGCCTGTGGAAGAAATAAACTCAACTGATGGTGAACTTCTATTGTTGGTGATAGATAAACTCTGCTTGGGGAGAATTAACACCACTGTCTTTGGGTACTCCCTACTCTGCGGAGAGTGTATGCACCTTTAGTCATATTCTCAAGCTAGCTCTATCCCTATACCTGGTGGGTAGAGCAACTGTAAGGTTTGGACATTTCTTGTTTGCCCCTATTCCTGGAATTATAAGTAATTGTCTTTTGTTTCGCATGTAAATATTTATGAGCAGCAATTATTGTCAAATGCATATATCAAAAATGAACCATTGGACGTTCTTGCAAAACAAAATAGAAAAAGAAAAACAATTTTGAAATTTATTGTAGAAATGGATTGTATTGATTTTGTAGTTAGCCTGTAATAGGCGTTTTGTACAAGAGGTTGACGTCCTAGTAAGAGAACGTCATTGGGGAATTATACATTTTGTGAAAAAGAAATAAAAACAGTTATGTGAATAATCCCATTGGGTTCCAACTCTGCTATTGCCCTTATATCTTCGAGCGTCTCATCACTTTCATACTTGGTTGAAAGGTAAATCACATTGATTGGCGCCGTCCGAGCTTGATAGTCGATACCGAAGTCTGGTTGCAAGATGATCCAATGAGACATAGTGTTACGCTTCAATCCCTAATATTTTCCTGGACCACCCTTTCGGGTTTTCAGTCCACCAGGATACCCTTTTTTGCCCAAGCCACCTTTTCAGGTTTTCGACTTGCCAGGTGTACAGTTTTTTCATTTTCATCCCTTACTTTTGCCAGAACCCTTTTGGTTCACCGGGAAGCCCTTATTTTTGCCTAGGCCAGTCAACCTAGCGGGTCTTTGATCAGGCGTAGTATTTTTTCACTATGTCTGCATTGATAGGGTGAGGAAGGTCGTCACCATCCATGGTGGTTAGAATCATAGCTCCTCCCGAGAAAATGTTCTTAACCACAAATGGCCCTTCGTACGTAGGGGTCCATTTGCCCCTAGGATCACCTTGTGGCAGTATGATGCGTTTGATCACCAGATCCCCGACTTGATATTCTTTACGTCTGACTTTCTTGTTAAAAGCCCTGATCATTCGCTTTTGATACGTCTGACCATAACAAATAGCAGTAAGTCTCTTCTCGTCGATTAGGTTCAGCTGATCAAGTCAGGTCTGAATCCAGTCATCTTCGCTCAAACCTGCATCCGTCATAATCTGGAGAGAGGGTATCTGGACTTTGATGGTTAGGACCGCCTCCATGCCATACACCAGAGAGTAGGGCGCCCCCTGTCAACGTCCGCGCTGAGATACGGTACCCATGAAGAGCGAATGGTAACATCTCATGCCAGTCTTTGTATGTCACTATCATCTTCTGCACAATCTTCTTGATGTTCTTATTAGCCGCTTCAACAGCCCCATTCATCTTCGGCCGGTAGGGAGAAGAGTTGTGATGTTGTATCTTGAACTGTTTGCAGAGCTCGGTGATCATCGTATTGTTAAGATTTGTACCATTGTCAGTAATGATTCTCTCCGGTACACCATATCGACAGATCAAATTGTGTCGGATAAACCGCGCCACGACGTTCTTGGTTACTGTAGCAAAGGAAGCTGCCTCAACCCACTTCGTGAAATAATCCATGGCTACCAGGATGAAACGATGCCCGTTGGACGTAGTAGGTCTGGTCTCACCGATCATATCGATTCCCCACATTGCGAAAGGCCAGGGAGCTGTCAAGACATTCAGAGGGACTGGAGGTACATGCACCTTATCAGCATAGACTTGGCACTTATGACAGGTTCGAGAGTGCTGATAACAATCGGCTTCCATAGTGGACCAATAATATCCTGCTCGTAGGATCTTCTTTGCCATGGTATGTCCACTAGAATGAGTTCCGGAGGTACCTTCATGTAATTCTGCCATGATCCTTTCTGCCTCGCTTTTGTCCACACATCGCAGTAAGGTCGAATCCTGGTTACGCTTATAAAGAATCCCATTACTAATGAAGAACTTCACAGCGAACCTTCTCAGAAACTTCTTATCATTAACAGATGCACCCTCGGGGTATTCTTGAGCCTCGAGATACCTCTTTACCTCGTGAAACCAGGGTTTATCTACTACCTCTTCAGTCTCGATGTCACAGCAATGTGCGGGTTCGTCCAACCTCTCGATGGTAATCTGGGGAGCTTCATTGTCCCACCTGACCTTGAACATAGAATACATGGTAGCTAGCGTATCCGCCATTTGGTTCTCCTCTCTTGGGAGGTGTTCAAAGGTTATCTCCTCGAAGTGCGGAAGCAACATCAATACATACTCTTTGTAAGGAATAAGATTTGGGTGCTTCGTATCCCACTCGCCTTTATCTGACTGAGCACTAGAGCAGAATCTCTGAATACACTCAAGAACTTAATCCTTAGGTCAATAGCTGCTTGAAGCCCCAGGATACAGGCTTCATACTCCTCCATATTATTGGTGCAGTTAAAACATAATCGGGCAGTGAACGGAGTATGACAACCCTCAAGAGATATGATCACAGCGCCAATGCCATTACCCAACGCGTTTGAGGCTCCTTCAAAATACATAGACCATCGGGATCCTTCCTCAGGTCCTTCATCCGGTCCAGGTTCTTCACAGTCGGTCACCAACATGATGTTTTCATCTGGGAACTCGAAATTCATGGATTGGTAGTCATCCACAGCCTGATGCGCCAAATGATCCTCCAATACACTCCCCTTGATTGCTTTTTGGGTTGTGTATTGGATGTCATACTCAGTTAAGATCATCTTCCATCTTGCTATTCTTTCGGACAAGGCAGGATTTTTGAAGATATACTTGATTGGATCCATTTTTGATATCAATAAGGTGGTGTGAGTCAGCATATACTATCTCAGCCGGCGAGCAGCCCATGCCAAAGCACAGAAAGTTTTCTTGAGCAGTGAGTATCGAGTCTCACAGTCGGTAAACGTTTTGCTATGGAAGTAAATAGCGTGCTCTTTTCGGCCAGACTCGTCATGCTGGCCCAACATACACCCCATTGAATTATCCAGTACTGTCAAGTATAAGATCAAAGGTCTTCCTTCAACTGGAGGAATCAGTATAGGTGGTTCTTGAAGATATTCTTTGATCCTTTCGAAAGCGGTCTGACATTCATCATTCCATTTTACCACTTGATCTTTCTTCAGCAGCTTGAAGATTGGCTCACAAGTAGCAGTCAGATGTGATATGAATCGGGAGATGTAGTTCAGATGTCCCAGAAAGCCTCTAACTTCCTTTTCTGTGCGGGGAGCCAGAATTTCCTGTATGGATTTTACCTTGTCCGGGTCCACCTGAATACCTTTATCACTAACGACGAAACCCAACAGCTTACCAGACCTTACCCCGAAGGTGCACTTGTTCGGGTTCAACCTCAGCTTATACATCTTCAAGCTGTCGAAAAATTTCTGGAGATGATCAAGATGTTCTTCCTCAGTCTGGGACTCTGCGATCATGTCATCAACATAAACCTCGATCTTATGATGAATCATGTCGTGGAACAAAGAAACCATGGCGCGCTGATAAGTTGCCCCGACATTCTTCAACCTGAAAGGCATTACCTTGTAACATAAGGTATCCCACTGTATAACGAAGGTCGTCTTCTCCATGTCCTCGGGAGCCATCTTGATCTGATTGTAACCAGAAAAACCATCCATAAAGGAGAAGATCTTATGCTGCTCGGTGTTGTCGACTAGAACATCGATGTGAGGCAGCGGGAAATCATCCTTGGGGCTTGCCCTGTTCAGATCTCTATAGTCCACACACATCCGTACCTTACCATCCTTCTTAGGCACCAGAACAACGTTGGCGACCCACTGTGGGTAAGAAGTAACAGCTAGAAATCCTGTGTCAAACTGTTTCATGACCTCAACTTTGATTTTCTCAGACATCTCAGGGCGCATACGGCGAACCTTCTGCTTTACTGGAGGACAGTCTTCTTTAGTTGGCAAGCGGTGAACCACAATATCGGTGTCCAAACCAGGCATATCTTCGTAGGACCAGGCGAAGATCTCAATATAGTCGCGTAGCATCTGTATCAACCGTTTCTTGACACTAGTCTCCAGATTTACACCTATCTTAACCTCTTTCTTGTCTTCCTCTGTACCCAAATTTACTGATTCGAATGGCTCCTCATGAGGTTGTATGGCCCTCTCTTCCTGCAGTAATAGTCTAGCAAGCTCTCCGGGCACCTCACAATCATCCTCACCTTCATCCTCGGCTTGGTTGATTGGATTTTCGAAGTCATAACTGGCAATAGCAGAGTCGTTATCAATGGGATCCAGAGTGGATATGGATCTGCATTATGATATGTGAGTGTGTGTAAGACAATAGCTGTTTTTGATAAAGCGAGATACAGAAAAAGAAAAACAAGGAGCGCAAAATTTGTAATGCAAGAAACGTCCAATGCTTTGTTGATGATATATGAAAATGACAAATAATAAGCCCTCACAAGCAAAGCCGAGGTGCCTCGGGCAAGGCACCGGGCCATAAAGTTTCAAACTGTTTATTAAAAATCTCAAAACAAAAGTCAATTACTGTGGAATTAAAGAAACAGGTATGAAGTCCTTCTCCGTCCAGTTGTTCAATCCACCATTGGTTGTCAGGTAGATCCAGCCGTCGATATCTGAGTTCTCATCATCAGTATCTTCTATGGCGGAGACAACCTCAATAGCATTGATTCCTGAGTCATGCTTGGGCATGGGTGCAATTATGATGTTGGGCTTCTCCGGGGCGTCAAACTCAATCTCTTTGGCTTCGAGAAAGTCTTGCACCTTATTCTTCAAGGCCCAACATTTTTTTGTATCATGACCTGGGCCATCGGAGTGATAGGCGCAACAGGCATTCGGGTTATATAACAGAGATGTGATGTTGGGATTCTTCGGGGCCTCCCTCAAATTTACTAGATTGGTCTTCAATAGTTATGGTAGAATTTGAGACAAGGTCATATTGAGCCGAGTGTACTTCCACTGTGGTCTTTCCACCCTTTGTTGATTGTTGCATTATGGAGCAACTGTGGGTCTTGATATCACTACCGCGTTTACTACTTGACGATGTTCAGGTCTGCTTTGGCCCCTCGGGCCGTAGACTGCACTAGCTTCTTTCTTACCATTGAAAGGCTTCTTTATTGCATTTGATGAAGTATCCTTCTGTATCTTTCCACTTCGGATACCATCTTCTACTCTCTCTCCAGTCAAGATCAACTCAGTAAACCCAGACGACGAACTGTCAATCAGATGATTGAAAAATAGACCAGATAGCGTCCCTAAAAACATGTCAACCAACTCCCTATCAGACAAAGGGGGTTGGACTCTTCCAGCCAAGTCTCTCCACTTTTGAGCATAGTCCTTAAAACCTTCACTTGCACCCATTGACATGCCTTGAAGCTGAGTACGAGTAGGAGCAAGGTCGGTGTTATACTGATACTGCCTGTAAAAAGCAGCAGCAAGGTCCTCCCAGTTTCGGATGTTGGCTCCTTCCAACTGATAAAACCATTCAAGCTGAGTCCCTGACAGACTATCTTGAAAGAAATGCACCCACAAATTTCTATCAGTAGTGTGGGGTTGGATTTTTCTGACGTACGAGCGAAGATTAAGTTTTGGACAGGATACTCCATCGTACTTGGAAAAGACCGGAGCTTTGAACTTATGAGGGATCACCACTCCAGATACCAGTCCCAGCTCTCCAAAATCCAAACCAGGGATCTTTTGAATCTCCATTGCACTCATACGGTCTTCTAGTTGTTTGTACCTATCCTCAGCAGGAGGATATTGCTCCTCATCATAATCTGTATCATTATCAGAAACTGCAGGACTGGGGCCCTTTTCTTCTTCTTGGTTCTCCCCTTCCTTGGATAAAAAGGACATATTAGCTTTCTGTTTCAACCTATTTCCAAACCTCTTATCCATACTCAGCAGAACGACCTTCTTCTTCTTCTTCTCTTTCTCTTTCAGAATGAGAGCTTTCAGATCCTCTTGCCCTTTAGCCAAGCTCAAGAAAATCTCTTGGAATTGGGCATTTTGTGCTTGAAGATCTTTGATAGCTTGATCGGAAGACATAACTGCTAAAATAAACAGCAAAGAAGATGAGAAACCTGTACGGGTACTTGTAATGGTGTGCATGATAATGGGATGCGTATGTAATGATTTCAAAGACTTTGGGAGATTTAAATTTGCAAACCAAAAAATAAACAAACTTTATTAGATCAACTGGTAAAAAGGTTCAACAATGCCTTTGAGGCGTTTACAAAGAAGTAAATGAAAAACAAATCTAAACTAGAAAAAGCAAAATCAGAAATCCCATGGACGCTTCCCCTTGGTGCTGACGTAGACATTGATCGTCCTTTCATTCTTGAGTTGCCTGGTGAGCTTCAATATCTTCCTCTATTGCTCATGGTACTTTTCCCGGTAGGTATCCCTCTCCTCTTTCAACTGAATCCAAGATCTCTTCAATGCCCCAAGATCAGTGGGCATGTAGGGATAAAGAACTAAGGAATGCCCTCTTCATTGGTGGGCTCCACAATCACTGGCAACACTGCTTCATAAGGCATCCCAATTTTATGGGCACGAGCTCGGACCCACTGGAGATAATGCTGCATAGGGAGAGAAGTCATTGGTCCTAACTCTTGAGGTTCAGATCTGTTCACCATACCCCAAGCTCGTATAAACCTCAGGCGGTACTCGTCAACGTCTTCCTTGTAATCATATGCAATATCCGTAAGAAGTATCTCATGAGGACCATCTCTCCGAGCACAACCAAATTGTCACAAAGCTAGACAAGGACTATAGGTTATTCCCCGTCTGATTCCAAGCAACGGGACATTAGTGTATCCCCCATATCGATCAATGACAGTAGTGCTTTCCATAGCCTTGGAACTCCAAAGAATGTTTGTATGGGAAAGGGAAATTATCCTGTAAGACCATCCTAAACCTTCTTCATTTTTCAACACAGATTTGGGGAGGTGCGAAATAAACCACCTCGGTAGCAGCGGCATACAACACATAAGAGTCCCTCTTCTTCGCACAGTACGAGTGTAGAGGGCATGCAAGATATCACCCAATAGAGTAGGCACAGGATTGCGAGACAGGAAGATCTTAACCGCATTCACATCTATAAAGGAATCTGGATTCGGGAAGAGAACCAAATCGTAGATAAGGAGAGCCAAGATATCTTCAAAAGCCTGAAAGTCCAAATTATCCCAGAATAGTTGAGCTTTATCCATCAGAAACTTGGCTAAGAAACCTTCAACCATGCTTCGTGTTTCCAAATTGGATACTACATCAGCCCGTTTCAAATGTAGAGCTGAAGCAATGTCTTCTGGTCTAGGAGTCTCTTCCAAACCTGTGAAGGGCATCTGCTCGAGGATGGATATGCCCAGTAAATGAGAAAACTCTTCCAAAGTGGAAATTAGCTGATAATCTGGGAACGTGAAGGAATGATGCACAGGATTGAAGAACTGGAAAGGCACACTCATCATCTGCTCATCAAACTTTGAGTTAACCAAGCTAAGAAGCTGACCATGTCTCTTAGTGAAGGAAGAAGTCTCGGAAACTTTCGAGGCTAACTCTTTGAGTTAAGCAGGTATTTGCATAAAGTTAACTCGGATGGTGTTTCTACGCACGGAAGCCATTATCTACAAAATAGAACAAAGATAAATCCCCTCGGTCTTTGAAATGGTTAGTATAATGAAGTATGCATGCTATGTTATGATGCATGACTTCATGATAAAACAAGCAACAGGTATGGCAGATAATAGACATGGTAAAGGCAAACAAGTCATGCAAAAGCCCTTAAGTTAAGGCTTGCATGGGGTCAAAGGTATTACCCTCTTGAAGTTCAGCTGGTTTCAACCTGTCCTAGAAAAAGTAACCGGGTTCTAGAGGTTCTCAATATCACTGACCATCCTCCATCGGTCATGGTTTTAGCTCATGCAATCTTTTCTTGCAGCCGGAACTATCTCGAGAGTATGGTCTCAATGAGTGTAGCATCGAGTATCAACCAGTTCTCAGCTTTACACCGAGGCCGGCTATATCACTACTTTCTAATGGCCAAGTTGGTCTATTAAGGGTTCTAAGGTCGGTTGATGCTTAACGACACACATAGCGGCCTCGTATTCTCCTCGTTTCTCCACAAGGGATACCGGTACCAACCAATGTGCTAGATCAACGTAGCTACTGCTTCAACCGTATCGGTCTACACCGTAAAGTTCCCTCACAATTTATTCCTACTTACCTAAAAGGTGTCCCCAGATCCGGGTTAGGATCTATAGTAACTCCCAATACAAAACCCTTAAATAGTAAAGCAACCAAAACAAACAAGAGAAGCAATTTATGATGAACTAATCCTAAGGTATACCCCACTTATTTGTCCCCAGCAGAGTCGCCAGTTCTATGATACGGTGGCAGAACCAGACTGTTTTGGAAAATGCTGGTTTGCATTTTGTGTTTGTATTTGCAAAATGTCGCGGTAAGCAAGAGTCGCCACTGACTTTTATTTTATCCAACCGGAAAGGAAAAAAGCACTGAAAAATTCCTTTTTCGAGATATTCTGAGTACGGGGGGTAGATTATAGAAAGGGAAGGTATTAGCACCCTTTCTATCTGTAGTTTTCTACGGGCTCTTAGGTACTTGCTCATCATTTTAAAAATTGCTTCCGTGTTTGTGTTTGTTGAAAAGTTTTTGTTTTACTTCGTTTTAACCCTTGCTTCTGTCTTCAAGAGTGTTACGAAGTGTTTTTTGAAACTTTGTTTGAAAAGAGTGTAAGTGTGAAAAAGTTTGTTTTGAGCAAGTACCTACTAGTATCTACCTACTCGAAAAAAGAATGTTTTTGTTCTTGTTTCCTTTAGACAATGCTATCCTACTTGTTGTACCCCAAAATTTTCCCTCTCATATTTCTCAAAACATTTCAACAAAGATCCTCAAGCTGCTCAAGGTAGTCCACGGGTTGACCAGACAAGCTCCCTCATAAGGCAGTCTACCTCAAATTAGGGTTTCATGTTACATCAAGATACTTGAGTCCAAGGGATCCCAAATTCTAACCATTGTCCTAATATGTTCTCAAGATCATCCATGTCAAGTTTCAAGCCTTGCAGAGAAAGTTTGCTCAATCAATTGCTCAAAGGCCTGAAAATCGACTGTGCTAGGGCAAAAGTCAATTCTGGCCCACATACAATCAAACTTCAATATTTTTAGTCAACATCCTCATTTTGAAGTATATTTCATAATTTGATCAAGGGTTGATCATGATTCATCAAGGATTGCTCATAATTCATCAAGAATCAAAAGTTGCTAAATTAGGGTTTTGCAGGAAAAGTCAACTCAACTTTGACCAAGCATAACTTTCTCATACTTTATGAGAAATGACCTATCTAAAGCTCATTTTGAAGAGGATGTAATTCCATACAATCCATCTTCAGCTCCCAAGTTCAAAATATGCACTCACAAGAAGTTATGAATTTGGACATTATAGGTCATTTTGAAAAGTCAACAAAAACACTTTTTTGTCAAAGCTTCATAAATGAGAATGGAATATCAAATTGAGATTAGACCAAAAGGGTTGCTTAGAGGACATCTCAAGATTTCTAAAATGTCAGAGAACACCTTCAAAGAGTCAAAATTGAGGAAGTTATGCATTGGTGAAGTTGACCCTTTTTGCAAAATTTCCAAAAGTCAACTATGCCTAAAACTTCAAATTTTTCCAAATGGGCCCAATATTTTTCACTTGTTTTGAGTTGGCAACATGGTCCACGAGCCCTAGCCTTTTCCACTTGTCATTATCTTATTTTTATTATTTATTTTGATTTTGATTTGAATTAAATCATTTTAAATCAAAACAAATCATAGAAAATCCAAAATATTGAAAACACAAGATTTTGTGCTTATTTCAGGTCTTAAATTACAGCTAGCATGAGATCAAATTCGTGTAAAGGCATGTGTGCACAAAAAGATTGGATTTGGATCACTTTTGGAAAGATTTTAAGGTGAATCAAATCAAGATCAAGGACATTGATGGAGGAAGATTGAAGCCAGGCTTTCAACCCTAATGCATTCCTCAATACATATAGAACCATTGCAGACCAAAAGAGGCTAGAAAAAGAGGCGTATGATCAAGAACAAAACTTGAAAAAACATCAAAAAAGTGTCAACACGATTTCATTATTCCAGGCCAATTCAAGACTCTTTGACCATTCCAATTTCTTCATAGGATTGTAGGCAAGCAAAACCAATCAAGACCAAGCATTTCCAGGCCCTATAACACGTTGTACGTCAGTCGCGGTATTGCTATTTTCTTGAATTCGAATTGCATCATTCTTGTACTTGTAGCATGAAATAGTTATAGATTCTTACTCCTTGGAACATTTGCAAGCTTTCTATATTGTTTAATTGCATTTATATGGACTATATTGGATTCCGCCATTATTAGGGTTTGTAGCTTCAAATTAGGATCTTGATGCACATGTGAAATTGGGCCATGAAAGGGCCACCACTGTACTCAGCAGGTTCAGACAAAGCCATCCATGGTTTTGGTTTTTATTTATCACGCTTGAAATTGATTTTGAGAATGTGCAGGCCTATAGCTACGGACATACGTCCGTAGGTAAAAGTGTTCAACTTTTACCAACAGATGCAAGGAGGGAGACGAAGACGTGGCAAGCCATCACTCGTCCATTTGAATTTTCGCGCAAATATTTTATTGTTTCACTTGTTTTATATATAATAATTGATATTTATATTATATACAACAAAAACAAATGGCGCAGTTGGTTACAGGGCATGTGCAAAACGCTTCAGGACCTAGGTTCGAATCCCAGGTCCCCCACTTTTCTCATATTATTTTCTTTCAAGAAATCTCATGCGTACACAACACTAGGGACCACCATATATCCTCATCATCCAGCCATTGGACCTCCTGGAAGCTAGATCTGAAGGCTAGCATATGAGAGACCATCATGAGACCTAGTCAACGCAACACACTAAATCCAGGAAGTCAACATGGATTTCAGATTGTTGGGCCCAAGCTTACTATCCACACACCTCCCAAATTGCTTTGTTCAGGCCCATTCTCTTTCTTTATTCTTTTTATTTATTTAATTTATTTATTTTATTTACTAACAAATTAATTATTTTCTTTTTATTAAAAAATCATAAAAATAATACTTTTCACAAATTAGGTTTAGATTTTATTTTTTTATCAAAAAATTAAATTAATTTAATTAGGTTGTTAATATTAGATAACTTTAATTCCTTTTGTAAATAATTAAAAATAATTAGAAAATTAGGGTTTTGTCCAAACTTAATTATATATTCTTTCTCTTAAAATAACCAAAAAACATAAAACAATAGGCCATGTAATTATTTTCATTAATTAATTAATTAACTAATTAATTGTAAATTTAATTCAAAAAACCTATTTCTTTTCTTAAAAAATGATTAAAAACAACAAAAAACAATTTTTCTTTTGATTAGGTTAGAAGGGTAAAAACCCTAATTTCTTCCCGATCTTAATTTCATCACGCACGCTTTATTTTATTATTTTTACCCTATTGTTGTAACTGCTCACAAGTTGTAATAGTTAATTAGGACTTTTTATTTTCATTTATCGCTTTATTATTTAAGGGTTTGTTTTTGGCCATGTAAATACCCAAAGCCTTGTAATAGCTTAGTTTAATTTCCGCACTTTAAATTCCGTAAATTTTTAATTGTTAGATGTATGGTATAGGGATGCATGACAAGAATGTATGTAAAAATTTAAAACGGTTAGATAACCCTAAAATGTGCAAAGATAAATAATCTAAAATTGAATCACTCGCACATGCACACTCCTAAGGTACACTCCGACTTGGTTGCCTTCGGTAAACGGTCATTGAGTGTAGGATGCTTTAGTGGTCGTCCTTTTGTCCAAAGATCAAAGTTGCCTCGGAAAGGTTGCCTCGGATATTGTTGTCTCGGATAATTGATCTAAGACACTAGGGTTACTACTAAGACGTCCTAACATTGCTTTAGTGACCGTACGTCCCTTTCGAATTGACCCTCAAAACTCCAACGACGGTGCTACCTACTCACTAATAGCGGGATAGCGTTGTCTAAAGGAAACAAATACAGAACGATTCTTTTTTTCGAGTAGGTAGATTAGCTCTTAAGTACTTGCTCAAACAAAACAAATTTTTTCACACTTACATTCCTTTTCAAACAAAGTTTTCAAAAAACACTTCATTACACTCTTGAAGACAGAAGCAAGAGTTAAATCGAAGTCAAAACAAAAACTTTTCAAAACACACAAGCACACAAAGAAGCAATTTTTAAAATGATGAGCAAGTACCTAATAGCCCGTGGAAAACCACGGATAGAAAGGGTGCTAATACCTTCCCTTTCTATAATCTACCCTCGTACTTAGAAATATCTCGAAAAAGGAATTTTTCTGTGCTTTTTTCCTTTCCTTGTTGGATAAAATAAAAGTCGGTGGAGACTCTTGCTTACCGCGACATTTTGCAAACACAAACGCGAAACGCAAACCAGTATACCAAAAAAACAAGTCCCGATTCTGGCCACCATATCACAGAACTGGCGACTCTGCTGGGGATTTTAATAAGTGGGGTGTACCTTAGGATTAGTTTATCATATTGTTTTCAATTGTTTGATTTGTTTGCTTTATTTTTGTGGGCTTTGTGTCGGAGTTAATATAGATCCTAACCCGGATCTGGGGATACCTTTTAGGTAAGTAGCAATAGATTGTGAGGAAACTGTACAGCATAGACCGATACGGTTGAAGCAGTAGCTATGTTGATGTGGCATATTAGTTGGTACTGGTATCCCTTGTGGAGCAACAAGGAGAGTATGGGGTTGCTATATGGGTCATTAAGCATCAACTGACCTTAGAACCTATAATTGACCAACTTGGCCATAGAAAGTAGCAAGATGCTACACTCATTGAGACCATACTCTCGCGATGGTTCCGGTTGCAAGAAAAGATTGCGTGAGCTGAAACTATGACCGATTGAGGATGGTCAGTGATATTGAGAACCTCTAGAACCCGGTTCCTATTATTAGGACAGGTTGAACCGACTAAACTGCAAGAGGGTAGTACCTAAAACTCCATGCTTGCCTAAAATTTAAGGGTTATTGTGTGACTTGTTTGCCCTTACCATGTTTGCTATCTGTGATACCTGTGGTGTGTTTTTATCATGAAATCATGCATCATGACATCGCATGAATATTTCATTAGACTAGCCATTTTAAAGACCAAGGGGATTCATCTTTGTTCTGTTTTGCAGATCATGGCCTCTATGTGCAGAAATACCATTCGAGTCAACTTCGTACAGATCCCTGCTCAGCTCAGAGAGTTGGTTTCGAAAGTTCCTGATAATTCTTCCTTTCTTAGAAGACATGGTCATCTCCTTAGCCTGGTCACTTTCAAGTTGGATGAGAAAATGATGAGCATGTTGTTCCAGTTCTTTGACCTGTTGCATCACTGTTTCACCTTCCCGGACTATCAGTTGGTCCCTACTTTTGAGGAGTTTTCTGATTTACTTGGTATATTTATTCTAGAGCAGACACCCTTTACAGGTTTGGAGATAGCTCCTAGGCCAAAGGATATTGCTTCAGCCCTACATCTAAAAATGGTTGATGTAGTATCTAACTGGGAGATTCGGAGTGGGGTTAAAGGTTTCTTGGCTAAGTTTTTGATCGATCAAGCTCAACAGTTCTGGGATAGTTTGGACTTTCAAGCATTTGAAGACATCCTGGCTCTCCTCATCTACGACTTAGTTATTTTCCCAAATCCGGATGCCTTCATAGATGTGAACGCAGTCAAGATCTTCATGTCTTTTAACCCAGTTCCTACTCTCTTGGGTGACATTCTACATGCTCTTTATACCCGTACTGTACGGAGAAGGGGAACTCTCAAGTGTTGTACACCGCTACTAGCGAGGTGGTTTATTTCTCACCTCCCCAAATTTGTACTGAAGAATGAGGAAGGTGTAGGTTGGGCTTACAGAATCATGTCCCTTGCTCATACGGACATCCTTTGGAGTACTAAAGATATGGAAAAAGTAGCTGTCATTGATCAATGTGGGGAATACCCTAATGTTCCATTGCTTGGAATTCGAGGGGGAATAACCTACAACCCTTGTTTGGCTTTACGACAGTTTGGACGAGCTCGGAGAGATGGTCCCTATGAGCTGCTGCTTACAGGCATTGTCTTTGACTTCAAGGGAGATGTTGAGGGACATCGCCGCAGGTTTATACGAGCCTGGGACAGGGTGAATAGGTCTGATCCACATGAGCTAGGAATGAAGACTTCTCTCCCGATGCAACCGTATCTCTAGTGGGTCTGAACCCGTGCTCAAAAGCTGGGGATGCCCTATGAAGCTGTTTTGCCGGTGATTGTGGAGCATACTGATGAAGAAGGGGTTCCTTTTACATTCCTCCATTCGTATATGCCTACTGATTTGGGGGCATTGAAGAGATCTTGGATCCAGTTGAAGGAAGAAAGGGATACCTACAGAGAAAAGTATCATGAACAGGAGAGGAAGATCCTGAAGCTTACAAGGCAGCTTGAGAATGAGAGGATAATCAACGATTATGTCAGCACGAAGGGAAAACGACCATGGGATTTCTGATGACTTTTATTGTTTCTAGCCTAGATTTGATTTTCAGTTTATTTCTTTTGTAACGCCTTAAAGGCATTTGTTAAACATTGTTTCAAGTTTTAATCTAATAAAGTGTGTTTTATTTTGGTTTACAAATTTGAATCTCCCTAAGTCTTTGAAATCATTTCATACGCATTCCATTACCATGCACCTCATTATAGGTACCCTTACAGGTTTCTTATCTTCTCCGCTGTTTATTTCAGCGCAACATGTCTTCTGAAACACCTACTGATCAAGCTATTAAGGCTCTTCAAGCTCAGAATGCTCAGTTCCAGGAGATGTTCTTGAACTTGGCCAAAGGTTAGCAAGATTTGAAGACTCTCATCTTGAAGGACAAGAAGAAGAAGAAGAAGAAGAAGAAGAGGGTGGTTCTGCTGAATATGGGTCACATATTCAGGAACAATTTGCGACCGGAAACTAATTTGTCTCATTCATCTGGAGGAGGAGAGAATCAAGAGGAAATGAAGGGTCTTAGCCCCATGGTTTCTGACAATGACACTGACTTTGATGAAGACCAGTACCCTCCTGCTGAGGATAGGTAAAAGCAACTTGAAGACCGTTTGAGTGCCATGGAGATTCAGAAGGTTCCCGGTTTGGATTTTGGAGATTTGGGGCTGGCATCGGGAGTGGTGATTCCTCACAAGTTTAAAGCCCTTGTCTTTGCTAAGTATGATGGGGCATCCTGCCCGAAGCTACACCTCCATTCATACGTCTGAAAGATTCAACCATATACTGCTGATAGGAACCTCTGGGTTCATTTCTTTCAAGATAGTCTGTCAGGGACTCAACTTGAATGGTTCTATCAACTGGAGGGAGCTAATGTCCGCAACTGGGAGGACCTTGCTGTTGCTTTTTACAAGCAATACCAATATAATTCCGACCTTGCTCCCACGCGTACCCAACTTCAGGGTATGTCTATGGATGTGAGGGAAGGTTTTAAAGATTACGCTCAGAAGTGGAGAGATATGGCCGGAAGAGTACAACCTGCTCTATCTGATAGGGAGTTGGTGGATATGTTTGTTGGGACTTTATATGGTCCATATTTTAACCATTTGATCGGTAGTTCATCGTCTGGATTCACTAAATTGATTATGACTGGGGAGAGAGTAGAGGCAGGTATCAGAAGTGGCAAGATACAAAAAGGTGCTTCATCGAGTATAGAGAAGAAGCCTTTCAAGAAAGAATCTAGTGCAGTTTACAGCTCGAGGAGCCAAAACCGACTTGAGCGCCGCCAAGCAGTGAATGCGATGGTAATATCAAGACCTACTGTTGCCCCACAACGCAAGAATCAACAAAGAGTAGAGATACCGCAAAGACAGTATACTCGGCTCAATATGACTTTATCTCAAATTTTGCCGCAATTGTTGAAGACTAACCTGGTGACTCTGAGGGAAGCCCCAAAGAATCCCAGTACCACCTCTCCGCTGTATAATCCAAACGCTCGCTGCGCTTATCACTCTGATAGCCCAGGGCATGATACCAACAACTGCTTGGCTTTAAAGAATAAAGTGCAAGATTTGATTGAAGCTAAGGAGATTGAGTTTGAAGCTCCGAAGAAGCCTAATGTCATGACTGCTCCTATGCCCAAGCATGGAGTAAATGCTTTGGATGATGATTCATTTGTGACCTCTGTGGAAGACATTTCTACTCCGTTGTTGACCGTTAAGAAGAACCTATTGTTGGCCGGTTTATTTCCGGGTTGCGGTGAAGGTTGCCACCTGTGTTCCATCCTACCTACTGGTTTCCATCTATTGAAGTCACGTGTTCAATGCCTGATGGATAACAAAGAGATCTTGTTCGAGAAAACTTTGGTTCCATTGATTCCTGTTGAAGATGTTTCCATAATCACCATTTCCGCCAATCCTTCCAAGGCTTCCTCGAGAAAGCCTGTTAGGATTACATCTGTTCTGAGAGTTGCTCCACTGATCATTACTATTCCTGGTCCTATCCCTTACACTTCGGATAAGGCTGTACCATGGTGTTGTACCCCAAAATTTGCCCTCCCATTTTCTTCAAGGTTTGCTAAGATCATGCTTCAAAATCTCTCAAGGGTTGCACAGTCCAATTGCCTCTTAACAGTCAAAAATTAGGGTTTTGATTCTGGCAAAGAAGTTGATGTTTTCAAGGGTCCAATCAAGTCCCACATGCCTATAAACATTGTCAAGCATCCATATGCCAAGTTTCAAGACTCACAACATCAAATTGCACAATCAAAAACCCTAATTGCCCCACAGTCAACTGCAGGGGCAAAATGGTCATTTGACAGTCAAAAGTCAAAATTTTTGGTCAAACATCTTATTTTGAAGCCACAAACATCATTTGATCAATTCTTGATCATGATTCTCAAAGCATGGCTCAAAAAGTCTCAAGATGCAAAAGTTTCTATTTCTGGACAGTTGAAAAAGTCAACTGCAAATTGACCAAGGCATAACTTCCACATGGTTTATCAGAAAAATTCCATCCAAAGCTCATTTTGAAGATAATGACATTTCCTACAACTCATATTCACACTTCAAGTCCAATAAATGCTCTCACAAAAAGTTATCAATCTCAACATTATAGGTCATTTTCAAAAGTCAACAAAAAGGCACTTTAAGTCAAAGACCATAACTTGAGCTTGGTAATTCAAAATGACATGGGACCAAATACATTGGTTAGAGGACTTCAAGACCTTTCCAAAATGTCCAAGAACATGATCAAAGCTTAATAATTGAGCAAGATATGCCTTGTGGAAGTTGAGAAATTTTTGGGAATTTTGAAAAGTCAACTTTGCTTCAAATGCCTCAAAATTGCTAATGGGCCTCAATTTCTTCCATGAATCATCACCCAAAGGCCATGCACGACCCATTAAGCTAAAAGGGAGTTATTTTCTTATTTTTAATTAATTAATTGAATTTTTAATCCTATTAATTCATTTAATTAAAATTAATTATGAGAAAAATACTAAATCATGTGTTTTGAATCTTTTTGTGCAGCATTTTCATCCATTATGAATCAAATATTTCGTGCATCACTCAAAAGGAAAGATTCTATACAATTGGCAATAGTTTCATGGCAAAAAGATTGAAATTGATCTCATGGAAAATCAAATCTCCAAATCATCAATGCATGGATTATAGGCTGGTTTTCTTAACCTAATTCACTCACATACATAAGCACAATCGAAACCTAATGCCCTGGACACAAGAGGCTGCACAGAGAATCAATAACAAACTTGCATTTTTTCACAAAAAACCTTGAAACTGTTTTCATAGCTACTGCACGTTTCAAAGCCAAAAAGCCATTCCAATACACTCCTGACACTACCAGGAAGCTTTTGCAATCGAAACCAACCCTCCGTACTCAAGGAATTGGTATAACTGGATTGCACTTTTCATGAAATTTTTCATATTCGTGTTTGCACTTTCATGCATTTTTCATGCGTTTTAAATGTTGATTTACACTAACATGAATGTTCTGAAGCTATTGGTGCCCTCTAATTGAACTGATAATGTCTGTATCAAAAATTGCCATGGACGTTCGCTAGGGTTTCAGAGCTCCAGATTTGGGGCTTTACACATCTGGAAACATTGGCCATTCAAACTAGTACCATTGAGATCAGGACATCCAGACGATATCATTCCACACCTCGCGCTCAATTTATGATAAACTATGTGCTAATCGCTATTTTCTAGCATTTGTTTTTGTGGGGGTTTAAAACCCCCGCTATTTACTTGTATTTGCAGGAAAAAAGATGAAGACGATGCATATGTGTCCAAGCATGACTGGATAATTCAAATGTTCGCGCGTGATTTTCTGTTTTACACCACTAGCGCTTGTCTTCCATTATAATGATCACGTTCCATAATACTAACAAATACGCGCGTTGGTTCAGTTGGCTGTTGTGTTGGCATGCAGGTACTGGGACCTGGGTTCGATTCCCAGGTCCCCCACTTCTTCCATAATATTTTTCTCAATATGTTTCTATGCAGTACGCTCTCAAAAGACCATCATGCATCCTCGCCTGCTTGCCTGCCAAGTGTCCAGGGGTCTCAATCCAAAGGCCAGAACATGCAGCTTACCATATGCGCTAGTCAACCCTTCCACACACAATTCCTGAAAGTCAACAAAGGCCTTATTCTTTGGCCAAAAATGCTTCAAACACACCTCTCAATTGGGTCAGCCACCCCCATGGTTTGCATATTTTTGTTCTTTATTTTAATTTTCCTTTTATTCTTTTATTTGTTTTATTGTTTTATTTAATTCACAAAAATAATTTTCATAATCCAAAAATCAGAAATCAAAAAAAATAAAATATGTTTATTTAATATTTAATCCATTAATATTTTTGTAAATAAATTTTAATAATCAACTTAGTAAAATTAGGTTAAAATTTTAATGTTTTCCTTAATAACTAAAATATGTAGAAATTAGTTTTTTTAGCATTTTTATTCTTTTTTCTCAATGAATAATTTCCTCTTATTATTATTATTAATTATTAATTATTTTGTAAATAAACATGTAATTAATTAATTAGGGTAAATTAGGTTAAACTTAAACATTTTTTTAATAATCAAAAACAACTTAGAATTAGGGTTTTATTTAACTTTTAATTTTAATTAATTTTCTTTATTTTCATTAAATACAAAAAAACATAAAAAAATAATTTCTTTTCTTTATTTAATAATTAATTATTTTTTTAATTTCATTTAATTTCTTTAAAGGGTCCAACGCCCTCGAACATTCGATTCTAATTTCTTTTCGCACGTGTATGCTTATGTTTATTTTAAATTTATGTAATTTCCCAAAGCCTTGTAATAGTAATTAGGAAATTTATTTACTTTCTGCATTTTATTAAAAAAACGGGTCTTTGTTAATTTGGCGATGTATAGACCCGCGCCTTGTAATAGCGTAGGACTTTATTTTCCGTACTTTAATTTCCGCACCCCTTAACTGCTAAATTTTGCATGAAAGAATGAATGGCCCAAATAAAATCAAAGCGTAGCTCACCCAATGCATGATCAAGATAAAACATAACTGAAAACAATACACAAATTCACACACCACTCTTAGGGTACGCCTCACTGTTGCCTTGCCCCTCGAAACGTGGTCGTCGAGTATAGGACGTTTTAGTAAGTCCTTATGTCCATGAACATGGCATAAGGGTAGCTTCTAAGGTGTCTTACTATTGCTCCGGTGACCACACTGTCCCTAACCCTCGAATTGACCCGAACACCTCCAACGGTGGTGCTACCTACCTCTCAATGGTGGGATGGCACTACCTTAAGGACATTTACACAGCCTAATTCCTTAGGGTAGGTAGATGACTCATAGATACTTGCTCTATTCAAAAACAAATCAAAAACTCTTTTCACACCGACACTTTCAAAAAAGCTTTCAAAACAATTTTTCAAACACTCTTGAGGACTGATACAAGAGTCGATCTGAAATCTTTAAACGAAACTTTTTCAAACCCACTCACAATTGAAAAGCAAACAAACATTTTGAAAACACAATGAGCAAGTACCTAAGAGCCCATGGATAACCATGGATAGAAAGGGTGCTAACACCTTCCCTTTCTATAAATCTACCTCCCGAACCGAGAGATAATCTCATAAGGAATTTTGCTGTGCTTTTGTCCTGTCCATGTTGGAGAAAATAAAATACGGTAACAACTCTTGCTTCCGCGACATTTCGCGAACCAGCGTTAAACAGTCAATTCCAGATCCACCGATCACAGAACTGGCGACTCTGCTGGGGAAAAATTTTAAAGTGAGGTGTACCTTAGGACTAAGATCACTTGTGTTTTCAATTGCCTGAATTGTTTGCTTTAAATTGTGGGTTGCATCGGAGTTACATAGATCCTAACCCGGATCTGGGGATACCCTGTTAGGTAGCATAAGCTGTGAGGGACCTGTCCGGCGTAGACCGACATGGGTGAAGCAGTGGCTACGTTGGTGTGGCACCTTGGTCTGTACCGATATCCCTTGTGTCGCAACGAGGAGAATATGGGTCTTATGAGGAGTCATTAAGCACCAACCGACCTTAGAACCTTAAATCACCCAACTTGGCCAATAGAATAGTAGCAGTATGCTACGCCCATTGAGGCTAAACTCTCGTGATGGTTCTGGCCGCAAGAAAATATTGCGATGCTGGAGTTATGACCGATTGAGGATAGTCAGTGATATTGGGATCCTCTAGAACCCGGTTACTTCTGATAGGACAGGTCTTAACCAACAAACTGAAAGAGGGTAATACCTAGACCCCATGTTGGCCTAAACTCTAAGGGCTTGTCTTGTGTGACTTGTGTGCCTTATCATGTTTGCCTTTGTGAATACTTGTGGTGTGCTTTATCATAACATCATGCCATCATAAACATTGCATGCATCCTGCATAAGGACTGACCATTTCAAAGACAAGAGGGTTTCACCTTTGCTCTGTTTTGTAGGACATCATGATGCCTATGCGAAGGAACACTATTTGGTTCAACTTTGTTCACCCACCTGAGTTGCTTGAAGAGTTGGTTAGCAGAATTCCAAACACCACTTCCTTCATCTAGAGGCATGGTTCTCTTCTCAGTTTAGTCACGACAAAGTGGGACCAACAGTTGATGAGTGTCCTGACCCAGTTCTATGACCCTCTGTACCAGTGCTTCACCTTTCAAGACTTCCAGCTGGTCCCTACCCTGGAAGAGTTCTCTGATTTGCTTGGTATCCCTATCTTGGATCAGACTCCCTACACTGGTTGGGAAAAGACTCTTAGGCTTGAGGAGGTTGCTGCAGCTCTTCCCTTGACCCACCAAGAAGTAATGGACAACTGGGTGACTAGAAGCGGAGTTAAGGGTTTCTTGGCCAAGTTTCTTATTGGTAAAGCTAACAGTTTCTGGAATGACTTGGACTTTAGGGCATATGAAGACATCCTGGCTCTCTTAATCTATGGTCTAGTCTTGTTTCCTAATCCTGATAACTTCATTAACGTCACTGCCATAAGGATCTTCATGTCTCGGAACCCTGTGCCCACTCTCTTGGGTGACATCCTGCAACAACTCTATGCTCGTACTGCCCGAAGACGAGGAACCCTGTGGTGTTGCATCCCTTTGTTGGTGAGGTGGTTTATTTTGCACCTCCCTAAGTTCGTACTAAAGAACAAAGAAGGAAGAGGCTGGGCTCATAGGTTAATGTCTCTCACTGATAAGGACATCATTTGGACTCTCAGAGGTTTGGATGAGGTAGCTGTTATTGATCGTTGCGGAGAATATCCTAATGTTCCTTTGATTGGTACCCAAGGAGGGATCTCTTATAATCCATGTCTAGCTCTCCGTCAGTTTGGAAGAGCCAGAAGAGCAGGGCCTCATGAGATGTTGGTGCCTCACATCAGTTTTGAGTTTCAGGTGGATAGTGACGAGCTGCGTCGTAGGTTCATCAAGGCTTGGGACAGAATTCACAAAGATGACCCACAAGAGTTGGGACCAAAGACTTCTCTACCTATGGAAGCCTACTCCAAATGGGTCCGCATCCGTGCTCAGAAGTTGGGTATGCCATATGAAGCTGTCAGACCCGTCATTCTTGAGTATCCTGATAAAGATGGGGCTCCTCCAACTGTCCTCCCTCCTCAGATACCTACTGATTATGATACACTAAAGAGGTCTTGGGCGCAACTGCGAGAAGAACGGGATTCTTATTGGGAAAAGTTCAACGAGCAGGAACTGAAGATCCAGAGGCTGACAAAACAGTTGGAGAATGAGCGAGCTCTGAATGACTACATCCGTACTGAGAAGAGGAGACCCTGGGTTCAATGATGAGCTTTGGATTTTCTTTTACAGTTTTATTTCCCTTTTCAGTATTTTCATTTTTTATGTAACGCCTAAGGGCAACCTGTTGAACAATTTAAATTTCAAAGTTGAATCTAATGAAGTGTGTTCCTTTTTGTTTACAAAGTTGATTCCCGATTGTCTTTGAAAACATAAATCATACGCATTCCATTCATCATGTGCATCACAGGTACTCTTCTTTTCAGGTTGCTTACTGTTCTTCGCTGTTTATTTCAGCATCATGAACCCTGAATCATCTACCGAGCAGTCTATCAAGGCCCTTCAGGCCCAGAACGCACAATTTCAGGAGCTGATCATGGGTTTGGCTCAAGGTCAAGAGGAGCTGAAGGCTCTGCTGGTCAAAAAGAAGAAGAAGAGAACTGTTCTATTCAACACGGGCCGGAGATTTGGTAACACACTGCAGAATGAGGAAGCTGGTTCTTCTGTAGGCAAAGACAGTCCCCAGGGGGGAAGGGCTCTAAGTCCAGTGGTCTTTGACAATGAGACTGATTTTAATGAGGAACAGTATCCTCCAGTTGAAGACAGATACAAGCAGTTGGAAGACCGTCTGAATGCCATGGAAATTCAACAAGTGCCTGGGTTGGATTTCGGAGACTTGGGTTTATCTTCTGGTGTGGTCATCCCGCACAAGTTTAAAGCACCATCTTTCGTAAAGTATGACGGGGCGTCCTGCCCTAAGTTGCATCTCAGATCTTATGTGCGGAAGATTCAACCGTATACAGTGGACAAAAACTTATGGATCCACTTCTTCCAGGAGAGTCTTTCAGGGACTCATCTCGAATGGTTCTATCAGCTGGATGGAACCAAGGTTCGTAACTGGGAGGAGTTGGCTACTGCTTTTTACAAGCAGTATCAATATAATGCTGACCTCGCTCCTACATGTACCCAACTCTAGGGTATGTCGCTAGGATCGGGAGAAGGTTTTAAAGAGTATGCGCAGAAGTGGAGGGACCTGGCTGGCAGGGTGCAGCCTCCGTTAACAGACCGTGAGCTAGTGGATATGTTCTTGGGGACCCTATCTGGGCCATTCTTCAATCATCTTATCGGTAATTCGTCAGCAGGGTTTACTGACCTCATTCTGACTGGGGAAAGGATAGAGGCTGGTATGAAGTCAGGAAAGATTCAGAAAGGTGCGTCTTCAAGTGCTGAGAAGAAACCTTTTAAAAAGGAGGCCAGTGCTGTGTATGGGCCTAGGAGGCAAGATAAACCAGAACGCCGTCAAGCTGTCGACACGGTGGTGATTGCTAAGCCTGCTGCCGCTCCTCGGCAACCTAACCAACCCAGGGCTGAGAGACCCAGAAGAGAATTCACTCGGCTGAGTATGACCTTGTCACAAATCTTTCCGCAATTGCTATCAACCAACTTGGTGACCGTCAGAGAGGCTCCGAAGGTTGTGAATAATGCATCTCCCAAGTATAATCCAAATGCTCGATGTGCTTATCACTCTGATAGTCCGGGGCATTCTACTGATGATTGTTGGGCCCTGAGAAATAAGGTGCAGGACCTTATTGATGCTAAGGAGGTACAATTTGAGACACCTGAGAAACCCAACATAGTGACAGCTCCCCTTCCTGATCATGGAGTGAATGCTATCAGGGATGATGACGAAGTGGAAGAATCTGAGTTCAACAGTTGGATTTATCCGACGGCCGACAGTGGACCTAGCAATTGGATTGCAAAAGACAACCTACCTGTTACTTTTGTTACGCAGTAATGAATTCCTTTGTTTTTGTTATTTGTAATAAACAATAAACTGAAACTTTATGGCCCGGTGTCTTACCCAGGGCACCGTTGGCTTCATTTGTGAGGGCTTATAATTGTCATTTACATATATCATGAATAAAGACACTGGACGTTTTTCGCATTTCAAATCTTGTGATCTCTTTCTTCCTTTCTTTCTTTATATATTGCAAAACAGCTATATTTACACACACTCACTTATACAGGTTCCAATCCACTCTGGATCTCACTAGTAACGACTCTGCTACTGCCAGTTATGACTTCGAAAATCCGATCAACTTAGCCGAAGACGAAGGTGAAGATGATTGCGAAGTGCCTGGCGAGCTTGCAAGACTGTTACTCCAGGAAGAGAGGGCAATTCAACCACATGAAGAGCCAGTGGAAACAATAAATCTGGGTACTAAGACAGACCGAAAGGAGGTAAAGATTGGTGCCAATCTGGAGCTCAGCCTAAAGCAACGGTTGACTCAGATGCTACATGATTATGTGGAGATCTTTGCCTGGTCCTACGAAGACATGCCTGGGTTGGATACCGACATTGTGGTCCATCATTTGCCTACCAAGGAAGACTGACCTTCGGTTAAGCAAAAGGTCCGCCGTATGCGTCCAGAGATGTCTGAGAAGATCAAAGCTGAGGTTATGAAGCAATTTGACGCTGGTTTTCTTGCAGTGACTTCTTACCCTCAGTGGGTTGCCAACGTGGTGCCGGTGCCGAAGAAAGATGGTAAGGTCAGAATGTGTGTTGATTACAGGGATCTGAACAGGGCCAGCCCTAAGGATGACTTCCCCCTACCTCACATCAACGTTCTAGTTGACAACACTGCTCAGCACAAGGTGTTCTCCTTCATGGATGGTTTTTCAGGGTACAATCAAATCAAGATGGCTCCTGAAGATATGGAAAAGACTACCTTTGTTACTCAGTGGGGCACCTTCTGCTACAAGGTCATGCCATTCGGGTTGAAAAATGCTGGGGCAACCTACCAACGTTCCATGGTTGCTTTATTTCATGATATGATCCATCATGAGATTGAAGTATATGTCGATGACATGATAGCAAGGTCCCAAACGGAGAAGGAACACCTTGACCATCTACATAAGCTGTTTGACCGTCTGAAACTGTACAAGCTGAGGTTGAACCCGAACAAGTGCACCTTTGGGGTAAGATCTGGAAAGTTGCTAGGCTTCGTCGTAAGCGACAAGGTTATTCAAGTGGACCTTGCCAAGGTTAAAGCTATTCAAGAGATGCCAGTTCCTAAGACAGAGAAAGAAGTCAGAGGCTTTTTAGGACGCCTGAATTACATTGCCCGATTCATCTCACACCTAACTGCTACCTGTGAACCAATCTTCAAGCTGCTGAAGAAAGATCAGGTAGTACGTTGGAACGATGAATGTCAGGCCGCTTTTGACAGAATCAAAGAGTATCTCCAAGAAACACCCATCCTTATGCCACCGGTTGAAGGGAGACCTCTGATACTATACCTGACAGTACTTGACAACTCAATGGGGTGTGTGCTGGGGCAGCATGACGAGTCTGGCCGAAAAGAGCACGCCATTTATTACCTTAGCAAAAAGTTTACCGACTGTGAGACCCGATACTCACTGCTCGAGAAAACTTGTTGCGCTTTGGTATGGGTTGCTCGCCGGCTGAGACAGTATATGCTGACTCACACTACCTTGTTGATCTCAAAGATGGATCCAATAAAGTACATATTTGAAAAGCCTGCTCTGTCTGGGAGAATAGCAAGATGGCAAATGATCTTGACAGAATACGACATCCAGTACACGACTCAAAAAGCTATCAAAGGAAGTGTATTGGCAGACCACTTGGCACATCAAGCAATAGATGACTACCAGTCAATGAACTTTGAGTTTCCGGACGAGAGCATCATGATTGTGACTGATTGTGAAGTGCCTGGACCGGATGAAGGACCCGAGGAAGGATCCCGATGGTCTATGCACTTTGACGGAGCCTCCAACGCTTTGGGTAACGGTATCGGCGCTGTGATCATATCCCCTCAAGGCACTCATACTCCACTCACTGCCCGGCTATGTTTCAACTGCACCAACAACATGGCGGAGTATGAGGCATGCATCATGGGTCTGCAAGCTGCAATTGACTTAAGGATCAAGTTTCTGAGTGTCTTCGGAGATTCCTCCCTCGTGATCAATCAGATCAAAGGCGAATGGGATACGAAACATCTGAATCTTATTCCTTACAGAGAATATGTGTTGACATTGATCCCCCATTTCACAGAGATAACTTTTGAACATTTTCCGAGAGAGGAGAATCAGTTGGCGGACGCGTTAGCTACGATGTCTTCCATGTTCAAAGTCAAATGGGACAATGAGGCTCCCCGGGTCATTATCTGGAAACTGGATGAACCGGCATACTGTTGTGATCTTGAGGCTGAGGTAGTAATTGAGAAACCTTGGTACTATGAGGTGAAGAGATACCTGGAAGCTCAAGAATACCCTGAAGGTGCATCTGTCAATGACAAGAAGTTTCTGAGAAGGTTTGCAGCGAAGTTCTTCCTCAACAATGGCATTCTGTACAAGCGAAACCATGATTCGACTTTACTGCGATGTGTGGATAAGACTGAAGCAGAAAGGATCATGGCGGAGCTGCATGAAGGTACCTTCGGAACACATTCCAGTGGACACACCATGGCAAAGAAGATCCTTCGGGCAGGGTATTTCTGGTCCACTATGGAAGCTGATTGTTACCAACATTCTCGGACATGTCACAAGTGCCAGATATATGCTGACAAGGTGCACGTTCCTTCAGTTCCTCTGAATGTCTTGACGGCGCCTGGCCTTTTGCAATGTGGGGCATTGATATGATCGGCGAGATTAAACCTACGGCATCCAATGGGCATCGCTTCATCCTGGTGGCGATTGATTACTTTACGAAGTGGGTTGAAGCAGCTTCCTATGCTACGGTAACCAAGAACGTCGTGGCACGGTTCATTCGGCACAATCTGATTTGTCGGTACGGTGTCCCTGAAAGAATCATTACAGACAATGGTACCAATCTCAACAACAAAATGATCACTAAGCTCTGCGAGCAATTCAAGATACAGCACCACAACTCTTCTCCCTACCGGCCGAAGATGAATGGGGCTGTAGAAGCAGCGAATAAGAATATCAAGAAGATTGTGCAGAAGATGACAGTGACCTATAAAGATTGGCACGAGATGTTACCGTTCGCTCTTCACGGGTACCGTACCTCAGCAAGGACGTCAACCGGGGCAACTCCTTTTTCCTTGGTCTACGGTATGGAGGCAGTCTTACCAATTGAAGTGCAAATACCCTCTCTCCGGATAATGAAGGATGCATATCTGAGCGAAGATGATTGGATCCATACACGACTTGATCAGTTAAATCTAATCGACGAAAAGAGACTTACTGCTATATGTCATGGTCAAACGTATCAAAAACGGATGATCGGGGCATTTAACAAAAAGGTCAGGCCACAAGAGTATCAAGTTGGGGATCTGGTAATCAAACGCATCATCCTTCCTCAGAGTGATCCCAGGGGCAAATGGACCCCTACGTACGAAGGGCCATTTGTGGTTAAACATGTGTTTTCAGGAGGAGCCATGATTCTAACTACCATGGATGGTGACGACCTTCCTCATCCCGCCAATGCAGACATAGTAAAAAGATACTACGAATGATAAAAGACCCGCTAGGTTGACATACCTAGGCAAAAATTAGGGCTTCCCGGCGAACCAAAAGGGTTCGGGCAAAATGAGGGATGAAATGAAAAAATCTGTACACCCGGCAAGTCGAAAACCTGAAAAGGCGGTTTGGGCAAAAATGGGTATCCCGGTGGACCGAAAACCCGAAAGGGCGGTCCAGGCAAAAGCTAGGGATAAAGCGTAATACTATGTCTCATTGGATCACTTTGCATCCAGAATCCGGTATTAACATCAAGTTCAAACGGCATCGATCAATCAGCTTCATCGTCAACTGAGCAGCAAAGTGATGAGACGCTCGAAGATATAAAGGCGATAGTAGAGTTGGAACCCAATGGGATTATTCTTTTCACATAGCTGTTTTGTTTTCCCTTGTACAAATTGTATAAACTCTTTTGTTCGGCGGCGTTCTCTTACTAGGACGTCAGCCTCTTGTACATAAACGCCTATTTACAGGCAAATTCAAAAATCAATATAAATTCATTTTTCAGCTAAAATTGCCAATTGTTTTTCCTTTTTCTGTTTTGTTTTGCGAAGAAAGTCCAAGGTTCAATTTGTGATATATGCATTTGACAATAATTGCTAACTCATAAATATTTCCATACAAAACAAAGGATTAATTACAGGTAACATTAGAAACAGGGGCAATAATGAGTTGTCTAAGCGATCTAATTGCTCTGTCCACCAAGGTACCAAGGTAAGTTCAGCTGAAGAATATAACTAAGATATATTAAGTCCCCAGAGAGTGAGCCAGCAAATCAATACACCCTCCCCAAGTAGAGTTATACTGTCAGCCTTAAGGAAATTGGGTGTCTCCAGCAGATCTCAACATTCCCTCAGCGCAGTATGCAAAACATTCCTAACAAGCATCCCCGACAGTCTTGATCTAAGATTGGTCCCTGGCGGTATACCAGACATTCAGTGGAGCCACTTCCCCAATATATCCCAAAAATTTCCCCAGGAGAGCCCAGTCTGAAGATTTCCCCAGGAAAGCTGAATCATCTCCCCAGCAGGAAGCTTATCCCCAGTAGATTCTGGAAGCTTATCCCCTGCAGAGCACGAATGCGTCCCCCAGCTTTATTCAAAGGTTATTTCCCTACCAGGATATAACTGGGTTATCCTCAGCTAATAACCACGGAAAGATCATCCCCGGCGAAGTCTTCTCATCCCCAGCGGAGTCTATTAAAACTTCCAACATAACACATCAATGGTATCCCCAGCGAAGTTATCATCAACATCTCAGCAAAATACCTCTCTTCCCACAGAGTATTGTTCCCCAGCAAGGTCTCTAGAGTAATTTTCCCCCGCAGAGTAATCTCCAAGTTATTCCCCAACGGAGTCATCTTCTCCTACCGATATTCATGCAACCATCACTCCCCAACGGAAACAAAGAATGCTATTCACATCATCCCAGGATTTAACTTCCCGGCATCCGTCAAGGATTTATTTTCCTAAGACGAAAACATACATCACATTTCCATACATTATAGCATGCATATACGCATCATGAACATATAATCTCATCACGCATGTCATACATCATGACATCGCATACAACTAACGTTTTGTCTTTTCAGGACAAAAGTTAATACAAAGATAATTGCTATCAACGGTCGCAACTAAAGATCTGATTCCTGTATCTCGCCAGGGTGTATCTGTTGACGATCGATTCCAGACCCGATTCCTGTATCTTGCCAGGGTGCGTCTGAAGAGTTTGAGGATCTGATTCCTGTATCTTGCCAGGGTGTATCCGTTGACGACTAGCATTACCAGACCTGATTCCTGTATCTTGCCAGGGTGCGTCTGAAGAGTTTGAGGATACGATTCCTGTATCTTGCCAGGGTGTATCCGTTGACGACTAGCATTACCAGACCCGATTCCTGTATCTTACCAGGGTGCGTCTGAAGAGTTTGAGGATCTGATTCATGTATCTTGCCAGGGTGTATCTGTTGACGACTAGCATTACCAGACCTGATTCCTGTATCTTACCAGGGTGCGTCTGAAGAGTTTGAGGATCCGATTCCTGTATCTTGTCAGGGTGTATCTGTTGACGACTAGCATTACCAGACCCGATTCCTGTATCTTGCCAGGGTGCGTCTGAAGAGTTTGAGGATCTGATTCCTGTATCTTGCCAGGGTGTATCTGTTGACGACTAGCATTTCCAGACCCGATTCCTGTATCTTGCCAGGGTGCGTTTGAAGAGTTTGAGGATCCGATTCATGTATCTTGCCAAGGTGTATCTGTTGACGACTAACATTACCAGACCCGATTCCTGTATCTTGCCAGGGTGTGTCTGAAGAGTTCAAAGATCCGATTCCTGTATCTTGCCAGGGTGTATCTGTTGACGACTATATTCTCCGGACTCGATTCCTGCATCTCGCCAGGGCACGTCTGAAGAGTTTAAAGATTCGATTCCTGTAACCAGCCAGGGCACATCTACGTAAAGAATTTTAAGACCAACTCCTGTAACAGGCCAGGTAATTATCTTTCTTTTTTCAGGTACGCAAGTTCTCGCTAAGGAATCTCTTACGCGATCGCCAACCTCCCGATGGCATCTATTAGCCCATTCTCCTATCCACCAGTCTCCAAATGGCATCTGTAAGCCCATCCCCCGCATCATACTGCTGACACTCTACTATGTGAGTGCAAATTTCTGGGCACTCTAGTGTTCAATCATCTTCCACCTTCGGATTACGAAAGGCACGTCAGCCAATCTACATCCTCAAGTCTAAGAAGATTGAACAGGGGCAACTGTTGTACCCCAAAATTTGCCCTCCCATATTCTTCAAGGTTTGCTAAGATCATGCTTCAAAATCTCTCAAGGGTTGCACAGTCCAATTGCCTCTTAATAGTCAAAAATTAGGGTTTTGATTATGGCAAAGAAGTTGAAGTTTTCAAGGGTCCAATCAAGTCCCACATGCCTATAAACATTTTCAAGCATCCATATGCCAAGTTTCAAGACTCACAGCATCAAATTGCACAATCAAAAACCCTAATTGCCTCACAGTCAACTGTAGGGGCAAAATGGTCATTTGACAGTCAAAAGTCAAAATTTTTGGTCAAACATCTTATTTTGAAGCCACAAACATAATTTTATCAATTCTTGATCACGATTCTCAAAGCATGGCTCGAAAAGTCTCAAGATGCAAAAGTTTCTATTTCTGGACAGTTGAAAAAGTCAACTGCAAATTGACCAAGGCATAACTTCCACATGGTTTATCAGAAAAATTCCATCCAAAGCTCATTTTGAAGATAATGACATTTCCTACAACTCATATTCACACTTCAAGTCCAAGAAATGCTCTCACAAAAAGTTATCAATCTCAACATTATAGGTCATTTTCAAAAGTCAACAAAAAGGCACTTTAAGTCAAAGACCATAACTTGAGATTGGTAAATCAAAATGACATGGGAAAAAAGACATTGGTTAGAGGACTTCAAGAGCTTTCCAAAACGTCCAAGAACATGATCAAATCTTAAAAATTAAGCAAGATATGCCTTGTGGAAGTTGGGAAATTTTTGGGAATTTTGAAAAGTCAACTTTGCTTCAAATGCCTCAAAATTGCTAAAGGGCCTCAATTTCTTCCATGAATCATCACCCAAAGGCCATGCACGACCCATTAAGCTAAAAGGGAGTTATTTTCTTATTTTTAATTAATTAATTGAATTTTTAATCCTATTAATTCATTTAATTAAAATTAATTATGAGAAAAATACTAAATCATGTGTTTTGAATCTTTTTGTGCAGCATTTTCATCCATTATGAATCAAATATTTCGTGCATCACTCAAAAGGAAAGATTCTATACAATTGGCAATAGTTTCATGGCAAAAAGATTGAAATTGATCTCATGGAAAATCAAATCTCCAAATCATCAATGCATGGATTATAGGCTGGTTTTCTTAACCTAATTCACTCACATACATAAGCACAATCGAAACCTAATGCCCTGGACACAAGAGGCTGCGCAGAGAATCAATAACAAACTTGCATTTTTTCACAAAAAACCTTGAAACTGTTTTCATAGCTACTGCACGTTTCAAAGCCAAAAAGTCATTCCAATACACTCCTGACACTACCAGGAAGCTTTTGCAATCGAAAACAACCCTCCATACTCAAGGAATTGGTATAACTGGATTGCACTTTTCATGAAATTTTTCATATTCGTGTTTGCACTTTCATGCATTTTTCATGCGTTTTAAATGTTGATTTACACTAACATGAATGTTCTGAAGCTATTGGTGCCCTCTAATTGAACTGATAATGTCTGTATCAAAAATTGCCATGGACGTTCGCTAGGGTTTCAGAGCTCCAGATTTGGGGCTTTACACATCTGGAAAAATTGGCCATTCAAACTAGTACCATTGAGATCAGGACATCCAGACGATATCATTCCACACCTCGCGCTCAATTTATGATAAACTATGTGCTAATCGCTATTTTCTAGCATTTGTTTTTGTGGGGGTTTAAAACCCCCGCTATTTACTTGTATTTGCAGGAAAAAAGATGAAGACGATGCATATGTGTCCAAGCATGACTGGATAATTCAAATGTTCGCGCGTGATTTTCTGTTTTACACCACTAGCGCTTGTCTTCCATTATAATGATCACGTTCCATAATACTAACAAATACGCGCGTTGGTTCAGTTGGCTGTTGTGTTGGCATGCAGGTACTGGGACCTGGGTTCGATTCCCAGGTCCCCCACTTCTTCCATAATATTTTTCTCAATATGTTTCTATGCAGTACGCTCTCAAAAGACCATCATGCATCCTCGCCTGCTTGCCTGCCAAGTGTCCAGGGGTCTCAATCCAAAGGCCAGAACATGCAGCTTACCATATGCGCTAGTCAACCCTTCCACACACAATTCCTGAAAGTCAACAAAGGCCTTATTCTTTGGCCAAAAATGCTTCAAACACACCTCTCAATTGGGTCAGCCACCCCCATGGTTTGCATATTTTTGTTCTTTATTTTAATTTTCCTTTTATTCTTTTATTTGTTTTATTGTTTTATTTAATTCACAAAAATAATTTTCATAATCCAAAAATCAGAAATCAAAAAAAATAAAATATGTTTATTTAATATTTAATCCATTAATATTTTTGTAAATAAATTTTAATAATCAACTTAGTAAAATTAGGTTAAAATTTTAATGTTTTCCTTAATAACTAAAATATGTAGAAATTAGTTTTTTTAGCATTTTTATTCTTTTTTCTCAATGAATAATTTCCTCTTATTATTATTATTAATTATTAATTATTTTGTAAATAAACATGTAATTAATTAATTAGGGTAAATTAGGTTAAACTTAAACATTTTTTTAATAATCAAAAACAACTTAGAATTAGGGTTTTATTTAACTTTTAATTTTAATTAATTTTCTTTATTTTCATTAAATACAAAAAAACATAAAAAAATAATTTCTTTTCTTTATTTAATAATTAATTATTTTTTTAATTTCATTTAATTTCTTTAAAGGGTCCAACGCCCTCGAACATTCGATTCTAATTTCTTTTCGCACGTGTATGCTTATGTTTATTTTAAATTTATGTAATTTCCCAAAGCCTTGTAATAGTAATTAGGAAATTTATTTACTTTCTGCATTTTATTAAAAAAACGGGTCTTTGTTAATTTGGCGATGTATAGACCCGCGCCTTGTAATAGCGTAGGACTTTATTTTCCGTACTTTAATTTCCGCACCCCTTAACTGCTAAATTTTGCATGAAAGAATGAATGGCCCAAATAAAATCAAAGCGTAGCTCACCCAATGCATGATCAAGATAAAACATAACTGAAAACAATACACAAATTCACACACCACTCTTAGGGTACGCCTCACTGTTGCCTTGCCCCTCGAAACGTGGTCGTCGAGTATAGGACGTTTTAGTAAGTCCTTATGTCCATGAACATGGCATAAGGGTAGCTTCTAAGGTGTCTTACTATTGCTCCGGTGACCACACTGTCCCTAACCCTCGAATTGACCCGAACACCTCCAACGGTGGTGCTACCTACCTCTCAATGGTGGGATGGCACTACCTTAAGGACATTTACACAGCCTAATTCCTTAGGGTAGGTAGATGACTCATAGATACTTGCTCTATTCAAAAACAAATCAAAAACTCTTTTCACACCGACACTTTCAAAAAAGCTTTCAAAACAATTTTTCAAACACTCTTGAGGACTGATACAAGAGTCGATCTGAAATCTTTAAACGAAACTTTTTCAAACCCACTCACAATTGAAAAGCAAACAAACATTTTGAAAACACAATGAGCAAGTACCTAAGAGCCCATGGATAACCATGGATAGAAAGGGTGCTAACACCTTCCCTTTCTATAAATCTACCTCCCGAACCGAGAGATAATCTCATAAGGAATTTTGCTGTGCTTTTGTCCTGTCCATGTTGGAGAAAATAAAATACGGTAACAACTCTTGCTTCCGCGACATTTCGCGAACCAGCGTTAAACAGTCAATTCCAGATCCACTGATCACACATGGCACTATGGGGCCGATGTGTATTATCATGGGATCAAACAAGACTTGAAGGTTGAAGAGGTTGATACTGATGTCAGAAATATTGTCGAGTGTAGCAAGGTCACCCGAAGCGGAAGACTCTTCTCTCCTTAGATCTCCCCACCAACTGTTCGGAAACCTGTTGATATCCCACCTGCCAGTACATCTGCTACTGTCCTTGTTCATGTTCCAATCATTACCCCTATCGCCGAGTCATCTGACGCTCGGGGCAAAGAGATCACCGGTGAGCTTACCCGGATGAAGGCACCGAAGAAGATTATTGTTGAAACCTCTAGGGAGGAGATAGAGGAAAATTTGAAGATCATCAAGAAAAGCGACTACAACATAGTCGAACAGTTGGGGCAAACCCCATCGAAGATATCCATGTTATCTTTATTGTTGTGCTCAGAAGCCCATGCTAAGGCTTTAATTGCTTTCCTGAAAACTGCGCATGTGCCGCAGGAGACATCTGCTGATTAATTAAAAGAATGTGTGGCCAGTTTGACCGCTGACAACGGGTTGGGTTTCTCTGACACATATCTGACTACCAAAGGAAGGAATCACAATGATGCTCTGCACATCTCGATCGAGTGCAGGGGCACTACTTTGGCCCATGTGCTGGTGGATACGGGGTCCTCGTTAAATGTTTCACCCAAGAAAGCATTAGATCGGTTGGATTGTGAAGGGTTGGTTCTGAAGCCAAGTAATATTGTGGTTAGGACCTTTGATGGGTCCAAAAGGATGGTACATGGAGAGGTGGATGTCCCTGTTAAGGTTGGTTCCCAGACTTTTGCGTCTACGTTCTATGTAATGGACATTCGACCATCTTATTCTTGTTTGCTGGGTCGCCCGTGGATTCATAAGGCTGGGGCAGTAACTTCTACGATCCATCAGATGTTGAAATATCCTGTAAAGGGGAAGATTATTACAGTACAAGGAGAAGATGAGTACATGGTGAGCCGCCTTAACTCTTTTAGGTATGTGGAGATGGATGAGGAGTTCATTGAAACCCCGTGTCAGAACTTTGAAGAAGTACGCCAGACTTTGGCGTCGACTGAAACTGTTGCTGAAGATCCTCCAATGAAGATGACCTCCCTCAAGGATGCCCGGGCTGTTATTAAAAAAGGTGGGTGTGCGAATTGGGGCCAACTCCCTGACTTTGCACACAAGACTGACAAGCTTGGTTTGGGTTTTACTGCAGAAGCTCAAAGGGTTGTTCAGCGTGCGCGATTTAGAAGACCTCTCATGCGTATCAGTAATCCGGGAGTGAATGTGATTGAAGATAATGATGAAGAGTCATATTTCGACAGCTCGATTTACCCGACTACCGACGGTGGCTTGACCAATTGGACGGCCAAGGATTTTGTGCCTGTTTCTTTTATTACACAGTAATAGACTTTCGTTTTGAGACTTGTAACAGACAATTTGAAACTTTTACGGCTCGGTGCCTTTCCCGAGACACCGTGGCTTTGTTTGTGAGGGCTTATTATGTGACATTTCCATATATCATCTGTGATCGGTGGATCTGGAACTGACTGTTTAATGCTGGTTCGCGAAATGTCGCGGAAGCAAGAGTCGCCACCGTCTTTTATTTTCTCCAAATGGAAAGGACAAAAGCACAGAAAAATTCCTTAAAGAGATTGCTCTCGGTTCGGGAGGTAGGTTATAGAAAGGGAAGGTGTTAGCACCCTTTCTATCCATGGTTATCCATGGGCTCTTAGATACTTGCTCATTTGTGTTTTCAAAAATGGTTTGTTTGCTTTTCAATGTGGGTTTTAAAAAGTTTCTTTGAAAATTCCAGTTCGACTCTTGTATCAGTCCTCAAGAGTGTTTGAAAAAATGCTTTCGAAAGCTTTTTGAAAATGTGTCGGTGTGAAAAGTATTTTTGAATTTGTTTTGAAATTAGAGCAAGTATCTAGAGTTGTCTACCTACCCTAAGGAATTCGTCTGTGTAGATGTCCTTTAAAGTAGTGCCATCCCACCATTGAGAGGTAGGTAGCACCACCGTTGGAGGTGTTCGGGTCAATTCGAGGTTCGGGACATGGTGATCACCAGAGCAATGGGAAGATACCTTAGAAGCTACCCTCATGCCAGGTCCCCGGATCATGAGGACTTACTAAGACATCCTCTACTCGACGATCACCTTTCGAGGCAAGGCAACAGTGAGGCGTACCCTAGGGGTGGTGTGTGCGATTCGTGTGTCGTTTTCATTTGCATTTATCTTGTCATGTTATTGGTGTTCTACGCTTGTTTTTATTTTTGTCCATACATTCTTTCATGCTTTGATTTAACAGTTAAAATATTTGCGGGAAAATAAATTCTAAGCTATTACAAACGACGCGGGTCCACATCGCCAAAATTAACCAGGACCCGATTTGACAGAAAAAATAAAGAAATTAAAAGAATTAGAAGTGCGAGAAGTAATTTACATGGCTTCGGGAGAGATACATGAATATTTAAACGGAATAAAATAATATGCGAATTAATAATTAAATCGAAACGAGGGCGTTGGACCCTTTTGCAAAATTAAATTACATGAGGAATTAATTAAAATTAAAAGAAAGAAAGGACTTGTTTTTGGTGTTTTTAGTATTTTGGGATTTAATAGAAAAAGAATTAATTAAAATTAAAATAAGACGCAAACCCTAATTCTAATTATTTTTAAATTTATTAAAAAAATATTGAAGCTTTTAACCTAAATTAACCCTAAATTTTATATACAATTTATGAAAATAAATATTTAACTATTTAATTATTTATGAAAGAAACAATAAAAAGATGAAAAATTATCAATTAAACCTAATTCTATGTTTTTTAGATTTTATTATGAAAAGAATTAAAATTACAACCTAATTTAAAACTAAGTTTAATTACATGCAAATTTATTTAAGAAAATACTAAAATAAAAATTATTTATTGTTTTAACTCTTTTCTGATTTTTTTATGATATTTTATATTTTGTGAAAATAATAATTAAATTAACCAAAACAATAATTAAAAGGAAAAAAGAAAAAATAAAAATAAAAAAGTAGAAGGAATTGCAAACCTAGGGGGTCTGCCCCTGATTTTGGAGGTGAAAGTTTAAGAATTCTGGCCCATTTAGCATGGCCCTTTTGACTTTTTGCATGACACGTACATACGCGTTGACTAGGGCGCACTGTGTTCCTCAATCCATGGCCTTTGATTTGAGGAAGTTGGACGCGTGGACATTGATCTTTGAGGATGTATGATGGTCTTCGTTATTGAAAATGCATAGGAATTGTTATTGAAAAATAATATGGAAACATGGAAGACCTGGGGCTCGAACCCAGGTCACGTACCTTACCAATAACCATGCTTGCCACTGAGCCACTACACACGCGTTTGATATATAATAGTTAACAAACATTATAAAAGAAAAGGAAGTCAGTGGCCACCAACGCGCGCAAAATTTGAATTGGCCTATCACGTCTTGCCACGAGGTTGTCTTCTTCATTGTCCCTGAAATACAAAACATTAGGCAACGTTTTTCTACGCGTTCTTTTAGGCATCTTTGGGGAAAATAGCGATTAGACACTCATAAATTGAGCGCGAGAGTCCCATTGTCTTCGTCCAAATGTGATGATCACAACCATGGTCCTGTGGTGTTCTAATTTTGCCTCATCTTGAAACCCCTAATTTGAAGCTCTGTAAACCCTAAAAATCATCAATGGCGAAATCGCGTATAGCACATAAAAATGCAATTAAATATATGGGTTAGCTTCAGAATAACATAAGGAATGTAAATCAACAATTAGAATGCCATGAGAATGCCTAGATGTTAAAATACAATCATGGATTTTTTTCTGTACAGGGGCGGTTCATGTTACCAATTCTTTAAGCTTTGGTGAATGTTTGTGATTGGAATATGTCCTATGAACCTTCAGCAAGCTAATGACAAAAAAATTAGGCCTTGAATCGCCCTGGAAGTGAGTTTTCAGAATTGAGTTTCTTAACAAAATTTCAAGCTTTTGTTTTCAAGTTTCTGAGCAGCTGCGTGTGTTCTTTGATTAGGGTTGTGATCCTTGCATATGTAGTAGTGAATTAGGTTAGGAATATTGATCCAAATCTCTTGCAATGATGGTTTTGAAAATTTGATTTTCAAGATCTTTAACCAAATATTTTCCATGCATTTTTGTATTAATTATGATCAATTCAAACCAAATCTTTCTATATTGAGTCATGCACGAAATCTTGAGGATAAAACGTGCACAAAAAGATTGAAAAAACTTAGGTTAGCATTTTTCATGTATTTATTTTAATTTAAATGAATTATTATTAATAAAAATCCAAATAAATAAATAAAAAATGAATAAAAACTTCCCTTTGGGCCAAGTGGTCGTGCACATGCCATGGATGATGAATTATGGAAGAAAAATGGGCCCATTAGCAATTTTAGGTCATTTGAATCAATGTTGACTTTTCAAAATATCCAAATATTTCCCAACTTCCACAAGGCATAACTTGCTCAATTTTTAAGCTTTTCTCATGTTCTTGGACATTTTGGAAAGGTCTTTGAGTCCTCTAACCAATGCTATTGGTGCCATGTCATTTTGATTTACCAATCTCAAGTTATGGCCTTTGACTTAAAGTCCCTTTTTGTTGACTTTTGAAAATGACCTATAATGTTGAAATTGATAACTTTTTGTGAGAGCATTTCTTGGACTTGAAGTATGAAGATGAGTTGTAGGAAATGTCTTTCTCTTCAAAATGAGCTTTGGATGGAATTTTTATGATAATCCATGTGAAAGTTATGCCCTGGTCAATTTACAGTTGACTTTTTCAGCTGTCCAAATAAGGAAACTTTTGCATCTTGATGATTTTTGAGCCAAGCTTTGAGAATCATGATCAAGCATTGATCAAATGATGTTTGTGGCTTCAAAATGATATGTTGACCAAAAAATTTGAACTTTTGATTATCAAATGACCATTTTGCCCCTACAGTTGACTGTAGTGCAATTTAGGGTTTTGACTGTGCAATTTTGTGCTGAAAGCCTTGAAACTTGATATAAGGATGCTTGGCCATGTTTGTAGGCATATGAGACTTGATTGGACCTTTGGAAACTTCATTTTCTTGATCAGAACAAAAACCCTAATCTTGACTGTATAGGAGACCTTTGCACTGTGCAACCCTCGGGGAATTTTGAAGCTTGACTTTGCAAATCTTTGCAGAATATGGGAGGGAAAATTTTGGGGTACAACAGTTGCCCCTGTTCAATCTTCTTAGACCTGAGGATGCAGATTGGCTGACGTGCCTTTCGTAATCCGAGGGTAGAAGATGATTGAACACTAGAGTGCCCAGAAATTTACGCTCACATAGTAGCAGTGATGGAAATGGGCTTACAGATGCCATTTAGAGGTTGATGAATAGGATGATGGGCTTATAGATGCCATCTGAATGTTGATCGCGTAAGAGATTCCTTAGCGAGAACCTGCATATCTGCAAAAGAAACATGAGTACCTGACACGTTGCAGGAGTTGATTTCAGATACTTGGCATAGATATGTCCTGACTGGTTACGGGAGCTGGATCTGGAGCTTCACAAGATGATGAATGAACCAGGGATGGTTACTACCTTAGCATGAACGGTAAGAGAACCTTGGGTGACTTTAACTTCAACAACGCTCGCTGAGAAAATCTTGGTGGGAATAACATCTTCGCAGGATCGGGAAGAGAACCATAGGCAATTATAATCTGAAAGGGAATTATCACCTCACTCACCGTCAGAGAGGGAACCATAGGAAATTATAATCTGAAAGGAATTATCACCTCACTCACCGTCGGAGAGGGAACCATAGGAAATTATGATCTCAAAGGAATTATCACCTCACTCACCGTCGGAGAGGGAACCATAGGAAATTATAATCTGAAAGGAATTATCACCTCACTCACCGTCGGAGAGGGAACCATAGGAAATTATAATCTGAAAGGAATTATCACCTCACTCACCGTCGGAGAGGGAACCATAGGAAATTGTAATCTCAAAGGAATTATCACCTCACTCACCGTCGGAGAGGGAACCATAGGAAATTATAATCTGAAAGGAATTATCACCTCACTCACCGTCGGAGAGGGAACCATAGGAAATTATAATCTGAAAGGAATTATCACCTCACTCACCGTCGGAGAGGGAACCATAGGAAATTATAATCTCAAAGGAATTATCACCTCACTCACCGTCGGAGAGGGAACCATAGGAAATTGTAATCTCAAAGGAATTATCACCTCACTCACCGTCGGAGAGGGAACCATAGGACCTGGATAACTTCTACTGAGTCTTCATCAAAAAAATCTGTTGGGAGTCGATTTAGCTGGACTAGAGAAGGCCTTGGACTGGATAAGAAATCTTTGGAGTCGATTAACTGAACCGGTCTAAGTCTTGAAATATGACTGGGAATTTAGCTGAATCTTTCCTGAAAGGTAAAGGTCAGCCATATGCAATGCATGATATGGGTCAAGCAATGATGTTCTCAACGTAAGTGAGATTTGTATGATATGATGCGTCTATGCATGCTATAATGATGTATGTGATGTTTAGGAATGTATGTTTTCGTCTAGGAAAGTAAATCCTTGACGGGTGCCGGGAAGTCACTCCTGGGCTGATGTTGAAGAATAGATTTTGCTTCCGCTGGGGATAATAACTGCAAGAATACCGGTAGGAGAAGATGACTCCATTTGAGGAATAAACTTGGCAAATGGCAGATTCTGCGGGGAAAAAAGTACTCTAGCGACCATGCTGGAAAGCGATACTCTGTGGGGAGAGAGATACTTTTGCTGAATTGTTGATAGTAACTTGCTGGGGATACCCTTGCTGCGTTGAAAGTGTTGATAGACTTCGCTGGGGATAAGAAGGCTTCGTCGGGGACGCTCTTTCCGTGGCTTTTGGCTGAGGATAACCCAGTTATATCCTGTTAAGGGAAATAACTCTTTAAATGAAGCCGGACGACGCGTTCGCGCTTTGTGAGGGATAAGCTTCCAGAATCTATTGGGGATAAGCTTACTGCTTGGGGGAGATGAATTCCAATTTTCCTGGGGAAACTGGATTGGACTCTTCTGGGGGAGTTTTGATACGCGGGGGAAGTGATTCCGTTGAATGTCTGATATGCCGCCGGGGACCAATCTTTAGACCAAGACTGCCGGAGATGCTTGTTAAGAATATATGCTGCTGGGGAGATGTTGAGATTTGCTGGAGAATACTCAACTTACTTAAGATTTGATAACCCTGCTTGGAGAAGAATGCACTGACTTGCTGACTTACTCTCTGGGGAATTAAGATGTACTGGTCATGTTCTTTAGCTGAACCTACCTTGGTACCCTGATGGACAGCACAATTAGATCGCTTAGACCACTTATTATTGCCCCTGTTTCTATGGGAGAAGGCATCTGTGGGGCGCTGATAGTTGTTGATGGACAAAACCTTCTTCTGGTAGGCAAGTGACAAGATGCCAGGACATAGTCGTACGCTTTAATCCCTAATTTTTGCCTGGACCGCCCTTTCGGGTTTTCAGTCCACCGGGATACCCATTTTTGCCCAAGCCGCCTTTTCAGGTTTTCGACTTGCCGAGTGTACATATTTTTTCATTGTCATCCCTTCATTTTGCCCGAACCCTTTTGGTTCGCCGGGAAGCCCTTATTTTTGCCTAGGTGTGTCAACCTAGCGGGTTTTTGATTATGTGTAGTATTTTTCGACTATGTCCGTTCTCAGAAAGTAGGGAGTTGCCCCTGTTAGAAGTGTTTTGTCATGCCACCATAAGGTATTTGATCAGGTCAGATTTGTCGTTGGAATGCCCCAAGTGGCTCAGGCGGAGATTTGCCCCAGGCTATTTGGCCTTTGAGAGATTCTCCGAATCTTGATTGGATTGCCCCAGATAAAAAACCCTGATCATGTCTGCCCCTTGATTGGAGATACTCTTGTTCATTAGACTTTCATTGTGCGAATTTCCCTGCTGTTCAAACAAAAAGTCATATGCAAACAAAGTTATGTTAAAAATGCAAAGCTTATGTCTGTCTTGAAGATTTTGAAAATGCATTCTTTTTCATAAAACAAGTGAATGTTTGTAAAACGTGATGTCAACTCCGTATTTATCGTGAGCCTTAAGGAGTCAGGATACCTTTCGTAACAGTATGCTTTCGAACTAACCCATGCTTCAGCTAGGACTTTTAAGGGTTATAACGTGGCCTGGTTCACGGTTTAAGAAACGAAGGATAAAGGCTCAAATTTTATTTGTACCCACCCGCTCTTCGTGATGTTCTCCAAACCTAAACTCAGTTGATCATACGTTAGACCTTGTTTGAGTCTTTGCTCTAATTTTCCGGTGATGATTTGGATGTTGACAATTTATTTCGAATAGGCGGTCATTCCCTTTTTTGTTGAGGGTTTGTAAGACCTCTTTCTTTTTTGATTTTGTTTATCCCTATTTTTTGCCTGAGCTGTTTCCCCTTTTTTGGAATTACAGTCAGCGGGATGCCCCAGTTTTGTAAGTCTCCTTCATGGGTTTTGACTTAAAGGGTTTCTTTCTTTTTTATAATGACTGCCTATCCTTGTGATTATTCGGAATCATCATTGTCTTTCTTTTTGTAAGGACCTCTTTGGTGCCGTTCGTTATGTACTTGGATCAACTGAGAGATTACCCTGCCCCAGGTTATGATTAAGGGTTTTAAATTTCGAAAAGAAAAACTCCTACTTCTTTGGCTCAGAGGGGTTGACGAGGGATTATCTTCCTTATAACTCCAGTGTTTAGGAATTGAAACAATGCCTGTACCTCATCAGCAGGGTCTGTTCAAAAGCATACTGTAAAGATCGTGGTATCGTTTTTGTCATCCTCCCTCAAGAGGCTTAGAATTATTAATTAAGAGTTGATCATCAGAAAAAATATGAAAATAATTTGCATTTAGTGAATACGAATATATTGTTTCAGAACAGACATATACGATGCATTAATGAAATAACAATGTTTAACATGAGTAAATGTTTGAACAAAAGAAAATTGCAACTTAAACATTCGAATGAACAAAAATTTCTCAATCCTAGCCATGTTTTGGCAAGGGAGCAGTGATCACGTTGGGAGTCTCGGCGGGCTCGAACTCGATCTCTTTAGCATCGATCATGTTCTGAATCTTGTACTTCAGTGCCTAACAATCCTCAGTATCGTGCCCCGGGCTACCAGAATGGTAAGCACACCTAGCTTCTGGGTTGTAATTTGGAGAGGAAGTCTTTGGATTTGCAGGAGGGTTGATCACCGCAATCAGGTTCATCCTTAACATGTGCTGCAAAGCTCGTGACCATGGCATGTTGATGTTGGTGAATTGTCTCTTAGGCTCGTCCGACCTGTTCTGGTCAACCCGCAGTTCTTGGCGAGGCCGTTGTTGGACCTGAGAAGTAGTAGCAACTCGGAGAGGTCTATTCATGGGACCCGACCTTTGCCCTCTTGGAAGTTGTTCCATGACCTGGTCCCTGATTTGGGCTGGTTGCTTCATGCCTTGAGGAAGCTGGCTGATCATGGCTCTCAGCTCTCCTTGCTCTTGAGCTAAACCTTGAATGAGGGCCCTTTGCCCCAGCATCTGGGTTTTCAATGTGTCTACCTCAGCTTGTAGACGTTTCAACTGTTCGTCCTTGTCATCTTCAGGGCTCTTTCTGATCAGATTCCCCATGAGAAGTGTCCTCAACTCTTCCTGCCCCTTGGATAGGCTTAGGAAGATTTCCCTGAACTGAGTCTCTTGAGTGTGAAGGTCCTGGTTATCTTGTTGTGAAGCCATTGCTGAAATAAACAGCGAGAAAGGTAAGTGACCTGCAACAAGGATACCTGTTATGCAATGATGAGTATGACATGCATGTAATGTTTTCAAGGACCTCGCGGGATAAACAAGAAAATTTGTTAGAATTTGGGTCCAGTAGCTTGATTGAGGGAACTTCATGTTTGCTGAGAGTCCTTCTTCAAGGGTCAAAGGCTCACCATATCAAGTGGGTCATAGCCCCTGACTTTAGTCATCATGTTGGTTTTGATTTCCAAACAACCTTGGTTAGGGGAACCTTCTTCAGGAGTCAGAGCTCACCATGTCAAGTGGGTCATAGCCCCTGACTTTAGTCATCATGTCTAGTTCTGATTTCCAAACAACCTTGGTTAGGGGAACCTTATTCAGGAGTCAGAGCTCACCATATCAAGTGGGTCATAGCCCCTGACCACTTTGGTTAGAGGAAAATAAATCCTCTTTGCCCCTTGCTAGATGTTTGATTCGTCATGACCTGCATCACAAGCCCTTGAGATCCTTGAAATGGGTTAGGATGTATGCAATGGTATGATGTCATGATGCATGGGGTAATGTAGGTAACCCTGTTATGAGTCCCAATTAAGGACTGCACACCAAAACCTGCAAGAGATTCAGTATACTAGTCATGAGTCCCAATTAAGGACTAGAACAAACCCTGCAAGAAACTCGGTAAACCCTGTTAGGAGTCCTAATTAAGGACTGCAAACCAAAACCTGTAAGAAACTTAGATACCCTGTTATGAGTCCCTATTAAGGACTATAAACAAAACCTGCAAGTAGTTCATGTGTCAGATAACAAGCATGCAAGTAGTCAAGTACGAAGGCACGCAAGTCACACAAGAGAAACCCTTAGAGTTTAGGCCAGCATGGGGTCTGGGTATTACCCTCTTGAAGTTGGTGGGCTCAACCTGTCCTATTAGAAGTAACCGGGTTCTAAGGGTCCCAATATCACTGGATTGCTTTCATTGTTCATCGTTTTGATTTAGCCACTGAACTGGCGACCGAAATATTCCAGGAAAGCAACCCTCAATTGAGTGTAGTATCGAGTATCAACTAACCTCGGACTGCACCAAAGTCAGTTATCTCACTACCCTAAAGAGGCCAAGATAGTTCAATTAAGGTTCCTAAGGTCTGTTGATGCTTCATGACACCACGCGGAGGCCCCGTACTCTCCTTGACTGAACTCAAGGGTTACCGGTACACACCAAAGTGCCACATCAACGTAGCAGACTGTTTCAACCATGTCGGTATACCCCGCACAGTTCCCTCGCAGTCTTGTTGCTACTTTCTAAGAAGGTATCCCCCAGATCCGGGTTAGGATCTATAGAACTCCCAAGCAACGCACAATAATAAAGCAAGCAAGGAAAACAATTGAAAACACAGTTATGACCTAGCCCTAAGGTACACCTCACTTTATAAGTGTCCCCAGCAGAGTCGCCAGTTCTGTGATCGGTGGATCTGGAACTGACTGTTTAACGCTGGTTCGCGAAATGTCGCGGAAGCAAGAGTCGCCACCGTCTTTTATTTTCTCCAAATGGAAAGGACAAAAGCACAGAAAAATTCCTTAAAGAGATTGCTCTCGGTTCGGGAGGTAGGTTATAGAAAGGGAAGGTGTTAGCACCCTTTCTATCCATGGTTATCCATGGGCTCTTAGATACTTGCTCATTTGTGTTTTCAAAAATGGTTTGTTTGCTTTTCAATGTGGGTTTTAAAAAGTTTCTTTGAAATTTCCAGTTCGACTCTTGTATCAGTCCTCAAGAGTGTTTGAAAAAATGCTTTCGAAAGCTTTTTGAAAATGTGTCGGTGTGAAAAGTATTTTTGAATTTGTTTTGAAATTAGAGCAAGTATCTAGAGTTGTCTACCTACCCTAAGGAATTCGTCTATGTAGATGTCCTTTAAAGTAGTGCCATCCCACCATTGAGAGGTAGGTAGCACCACCGTTGGAGGTGTTCGGGTCAATTCGAGGTTCGGGACATGGTGATCACCAGAGCAATGGGAAGATACCTTAGAAGCTACCCTCATGCCAGGTCCCCGGATCATGAGGACTTACTAAGACATCCTCTACTCGACGATCACCTTTCGAGGCAAGGCAACAGTGAGGCGTACCCTAGGGGTGGTGTGTGCGATTCGTGTGTCGTTTTCATTTGCATTTATCTTGTCATGTTATTGGTGTTCTACGCTTGTTTTTATTTTTGTCCATACATTCTTTCATGCTTTGATTTAACAGTTAAAATATTTGCGGGAAAATAAATTCTAAGCTATTACAAACGGCGCGGGTCCACATCGCCAAAATTAACCAGGACCCGATTTGACAGAAAAAATAAAGAAATTAAAAGAATTAGAAGTGCGAGAAGTAATTTACATGGCTTCGGGAGAGATACATGAATATTTAAACGGAATAAAATAATATGCGAATTAATAATTAAATCGAAACGAGGGCGTTGGACCCTTTTGCAAAATTAAATTACATGAGGAATTAATTAAAATTAAAAGAAAGAAAGGACTTGTTTTTGGTGTTTTTAGTATTTTGGGATTTAATAGAAAAAGAATTAATTAAAATTAAAATAAGACGCAAACCCTAATTCTAATTATTTTTAAATTTATTAAAAAAATATTGAAGCTTTTAACCTAAATTAACCCTAAATTTTATATACAATTTATGAAAATAAATATTTAACTATTTAATTATTTATGAAAGAAACAATAAAAAGATGAAAAATTATCAATTAAACCTAATTCTATGTTTTTTAGATTTTATTATGAAAAGAATTAAAATTACAACCTAATTTAAAACTAAGTTTAATTACATGCAAATTTATTTAAGAAAATACTAAAATAAAAATTATTTATTGTTTTAACTCTTTTCTGATTTTTTTATGATATTTTATATTTTGTGAAAATAATAATTAAATTAACCAAAACAATAATTAAAAGGAAAAAAGAAAAAATAAAAATAAAAAAGTAGAAGGAATTGCAAACCTAGGGGGTCTGCCCCTGATTTTGGAGGTGAAAGTTTAAGAATTCTGGCCCATTTAGCATGGCCCTTTTGACTTTTTGCATGACACGTACATACGCGTTGACTAGGGCGCACTGTGTTCCTCAATCCATGGCCTTTGATTTGAGGAAGCTGGACGCGTGGACATTGATCTTTGAGGATGCATGATGGTCTTCGTTATTGAAACTGCATAGGAATTGTTATTGAAAAATAATATGGAAACATGGAAGACCTGGGGCTCGAACCCAGGTCACGTACCTTACCAATAACCATGCTTGCCACTGAGCCACTACACACGCATTTGATATATAATAGTTAACAAACATTATAAAAGAAAAGGAAGTCAGTGGCCACCAACGCACGCAAAATTTGAACTGGCCTATCACGTCTTGCCACGAGGTTGCCTTCTTCATTGTCCCTGAAATACAAAACATTAGGCAACGTTTTTCTACGCGTTCTTTTAGGCATCTTTGGGGAAAATAGCGATTAGACACTCATAAATTGAGCGCGAGAGTCCCATTGTCTTCGTCCAAATGTGCTGATCACAACCATGGTCCTGTGGTGTTCTAATTTTGCCTCATCTTGAAACCCCTAATTTGAAGCTCTGTAAACCCTAAAAATCATCAATGGCAAAATCGCGTATAGCACATAAAAATGCAATTAAATATATGGGTTAGCTTCAGAATAACATAAGGAATGTAAATCAACAATTAGAATGCCATGAGAATGCCTAGATGTTAAAATACGATCATGGATTTTTTTCTGTACAGGGGCGGTTCATGTTACCAATTCTTTAAGCTTTGGTGAATGTTTGTGATTGGAATATGTCCTATGAACCTTCAGCAAGCTAATGACAAAAAAATTAGGCCTTGAATCGCCCTGGAAGTGAGTTTTCAGAATTGAGTTTCTTAACAAAATTTCAAGCTTTTGTTTTCAAGTTTCTGAGCAGCTGCGTGTGTTCTTTGATTAGGGTTGTGATCCTTGCATATGTAGTAGTGAATTAGGTTAGGAATATTGATCCAAATCTCTTGCAATGATGGTTTTGAAAATTTGATTTTCAAGATCTTTAACCAAATATTTTCCATGCATTTTTGTATCAATTATGATCAATTCAAACCAAATCTTTCTATATTGAGTCATGCACGAAATCTTGAGGATAAAACATGCACAAAAAGATTGAAAAAACTTAGGTTAGCATTTTTCATGTATTTATTTTAATTTAAATGAATTATTATTAATAAAAATCCAAATAAATAAATAAAAAATGAATAAAAACTTCCCTTTGGGCCAAGTGGTCGTGCACATGCCATGGATGATGAATTATGGAAGAAAAATGGGCCCATTAGCAATTTTAGGTCATTTGAATCAATGTTGACTTTTCAAAATATCCAAAAATTTCCCAACTTCCACAAGGCATAACTTGCTCAATTTTTAAGCTTTTCTCATGTTCTTGGACATTTTGGAAAGGTCTTTGAGTCCTCTAACCAATGCCTTTGGTCCCATGTCATTTTGATTTACCAATCTCAAGTTATGTCCTTTGACTTAAAGTCCCTTTTTGTTGACTTTTGAAAATGACCTATAATGTTGAAATTGATAACTTTTTGTGAGAGCATTTATTGGACTTGAAGTATGAAGATGAGTTGTAGGAAATGTCTTTCTCTTAAAAATGAGCTTTGGATGGAATTTTTCTGATAATCCATGTGAAAGTTATGCCCTGGTCAATTTACAGTTGACTTTTTCAGCTGTCCAAATAAGGAAACTTTTGCATCTTGATGATTTTTGAGCCAAGCTTTGAGAATCATGATCAAGCATTGATCAAATGATGTTTGTGGCTTCAAAATGATATGTTGACCAAAAAATTTGAACTTTTGATTGTCAAATGACCATTTTGCCCCTACAGTTGACTGTAGTGCAATTTAGGGTTTTGACTGTGCAATTTTGTGCTGAAAGCCTTGAAACTTGATATGAGGATGCTTGGCCATGTTTGTAGGCATATGAGACTTGATTGGACCTTTGGAAACTTCATTTTCTTGATCAGAACAAAAACCCTAATCTTGACTGTATAGGAGACCTTTGCACTATGCAACCCTCGGGGAATTTTGAAGCTTGACTTTGCAAATCTTTGCAGAATATGGGAGGGCAAATTTTGGGGTACAACATCATCAATAAAGCATTGGACGTTTTCTTGCATTACAAATTTTGTGCTCTTTGTTTTTCTTTTCTATCTTGCAAAACAGCTATCTGTCTTACACACACTCACATATCATAATACAGGTACACATCCACTCTGGATCCCACTGATAATGACTCTGCTACTGTCGGTTATGACTTCGAAAGTCCGATCAACCAAGCCGAGGACGAAGGTGAGGATGATTGTGAAGTTCCTGGTGAACTTGCTAGACTGTTACTTCAGGAAGAGAGGGCCATACAGCCGCATGAAGAGCTAGTGGAATTAGTGAATCTGGGTACAGAAGAAGACAAGAAAGAGGTCAAGATCGATGCAAATCTGGAGCCTAGTGTCAAGCAACGATTAATACAAATGTTGCGTGACTATGTTGAGATCTTTGCCTGGTCTTATGAAGATATGCTTGGGTTAGATACTGACATTGTGGTTCACCGCTTGCCTACCAAAGAAGACTGTCCTCCAGTGAAGTAGAAAGTTCGTCGAATGTGCCCCGAGATGTCTGAGAAGATCAAAGCTGAGGTTATGAAACAGTTTGATGCCGGTTTTCTAGTTGTTACTTCTTACCCACAGTGGGTTTCCAACGTGGTTCTGGTGCCGAAGAAAGATGGTAAAGTCTGTATGTGTGTAGACTATAGAGATCTGAGCAGGGCGAGCCCCAAGGATGATTTCCCTCTGCCTCATATCGATGTTCTGGTTGACAACACCGCACAGCATAAGGTCTTCTCCTTTATGGATGGTTTTTCTGGTTACAATCAGATTAAGATGGCTCCCGGAGACATGGAGAAGACAACGTTCGTTACACAGTGGGGTACCTTTTGCTACAAAGTCATGTCGTTCGGATTGAAGAATGCTGGGGCAACGTATCAGCGCGCCATGGTCGCTTTGTTCCACAACATGATTAATCATGAGATTGAGGTATACGTTGACGACATTATTGCAAGGTCCCAGACTAAGGAAGAAAATCTTGACCATCTTCAGAAGTTATTTGACAGGTTGAAGTTGTATAAGCTAAGGTTAAACCCGAACAAATGCACCTTCGGGGTAAGATCTGGTAAGCTACTAGGTTTCGTCGTTAGTGATAAAGGTATTCAAGTGGATCCTGCAAAGGTGAAGGCTATACAGGAGATGTCGGCTCCTCGAACTGAAAAAGAAGTCAGAGGCTTTTTAGGACAGTTGAACTATATTGCCCGATTCATTTCACATCTGACTGCTACTTGTGAGCTGATCTTCAAGCTGCTAAAGAAAGATCAAGTGGTAAAGTGGAATGATGAGTGTCAGGCCGCTTTCGAAAGGATTAAAGAATATCTTCAAGAACCTCCTATTCTGATGCCTCCAGTTGAAGGGAGACCTTTGATCTTATATTTGACAGTACTCGACAATTCAATTGGGTACATGCTGGGGCAGCATGACGAGTCTGGCCGAAAAGAGCATGTTATTTACTACCTTAACAAAAATTTTACCGACTGTGAGACCTGATACTCACTGCTTGAGAAAACTTGTTGCGCTTTGGCATGGGCTGCTCGCCGGCTGAGACAGTATATGCTAACTCACACTACTCTATTGATATCAAAGATGGACCCAATCATGTATATCTTCGAAAATCCTGCCTTGTCCGGAAGAATAGCAAGATGGCAGATGATCTTGACTGAGTATGACATCCAGTATACGACCCAAAAGGAAATCAAGTGGAGTGTGTTGGCATATCATTTGGCACATCAGGCAGTGGATGATAACCAGTCTATGAACTTCAAATTCCCGGATGAGAACGTCATGTTGGTCACTGACTGCGAGAAACCTGGACCGGATGAAGGACTTGAGGAAGGATCCTGATGGTCTATGTACTTTGATGGAGATTCAAACGCTTTGGGGAATGGCATTGGCGTCGTGATCATATCTCCTGAAGGTTGTCATACTCCGTTTACCGCCCGACTATGTTTCAACTGCACCAACAACATGGAGGAGTATGAAGCGTGTATCCTGGGCCTTCGAGCAGATATTGACCTAAGGATTAAGTTCTTAAGTGTATTCGGAGATTCCGCTCTCGTGATCAGCCAGATCAAAGGCGAGTGGGATACGAAACACCCAAATCTTATTCCTTACAAGGAGTATGTACTGACGTTGCTTCAACACTTTGAGGAGATTACCTTTGAAAACTTCCAAAGAGAGGAGAATCAGTTAGCGGACGCGCTAGCTACCATGTCTTATATGTTCAAGGTCAGGTGGGACAATGAAGCTCCCCAGATTACCATTGAGAGGTTGGACGAACCCGCACATTGCTGCGACATTGAGACTGAAGAGGTAACAGATAAACCCTGGTTCCACAAGGTGAAGAAGTATCTTGAGGCTCAAGAATACCCCAAGGGTGCATCTGTTAATGATAAGAAGTTTCTGAGGAGGTTTGCGGCAAAGTTCTTCATCAGTAATGACATCCTTTACAAGCGTAACCATGATTCAACCTTACTGCGATGTGTGGATAAGAGCGAGGCAGAAAGGATTATGGCTACATGAAGGTACTTTCGGAACTCATTCCAGTGGACATACCATGGCAAAGAAAATCCTACGGGCAGGATATTATTGGTCTACTATGGAAGCTGACTGTTATCAGCATTCTCGGACCTGTCATAAGTGCCAAGTCTATGCTGATAGAGTGCACATACCTCCAGTTCCTCTGAATGTTTTGACGGAACCTTAGCCTTTTGCAATGTGGGGAATCGATATGATTGGTGAGCTCAGACCTGCTGCATCATATGGGCATCGTTTCATCCTGGTAGCGATCGACTATTTTATGAAGTGGGTTGAGGCAGCTTCATTTGCTACTGTAACCAAGAACGACGTGGCACGGTTTATTCGGCACAATCTGATCTGTCGATACGGTGTACCAGAGAGGATCATTACGGACAATGGCACAAATCTCAACAATACAATAATCACCAAGCTCTGCAAGCAGTTCAAGATACAGCATCACAACTCTTCTCCTTACCGGCCGAAGATGAATGGGGCTGTTGAAGCGGCTAATAAGAATATCAAGAAGATTGTGCAGAAGATGACGGTGACATACAAAGATTGGCATGAGATGTTACCATTCGCTCTTCATGGGTACCGTACCTCAGCACGGACTTCAACAGGGGAAACACCCTATTCCTTGGTATATGGTATGGAAGCAGTTTTACCCATTGAAGTTCAGATACCGTCTCTTCGGATTATGAAGGATGCAGGTTTGAGCGAAGATGACTAGATCCAGACCCGGCTTGATCAGCTGAATTTAATCGACAAAAAGAGACTTACTGCTATTTGTCATGGTCAGACGTACCAAAAACGGATGATTAAGGCATTTAACAAGAAAGTTAGACGACAAGAGTATCAAATCGGGGATCTGGTGATCAAGCGCATCATACTACCTCAAGGTGATCCCAGGGGCAAATGGATCCCTACGTACGAAGGGCCATTTTTGGTTAAGAACATCTTCTTAGGAGGAGCTATGATTCTAACCACCATGGATGGTGACGACCTTCCTCACCCCGTCAATGCAGACATAGTGAAAAAATACTATGCATAATCAAAGACCCGCTAGGTCGATTGGCCTAGGAAAAAATAAGGGCTTCCCGGCGAACCAAAAGGGTTCGGGATAAAATAAGGGATGAAAATGAAAAAATTTGTACACCCGGAAAGTCGAAAACCTGAAAAGGCGGCTTGGGCAAAAAAGGGTATCCCGGTGGACTGAAAACCCGAAAGGGCGGTCCAGGCAAAAATTAGGGATCAAAGCGTAACACTATGTCTCATTGGATCATCTTGCAACCAGACTTCGGTATCGACTATCAAGCTCGGGCGGCACCAATCAATCTGATCTACCTTCAACCCAGTAGCAAAGTGATGAGATGCTCGAGGATATAAAGGAAATAGCAAAGTTGGAACTCAGTGGGATTGTTCACATAGCTGTTTTTCTTTGTTTTCACAAACTGTGTAATTTCTATCTTTCGGCGGCGTTCTCTTACTAGGACGTCAGCCTCTTGTACAAAAAAACGCCTATTTACAGGCCAAACTTCAAAATCAATACAATTCATTTTCACAAAGAAATTTCAAATTGTTTTCCTTTTTCTGTTTTGATTTTCAAGAACGTCCAATGTTCATTTTTGATATATGAATTTGACAATGATTGTTGTTCATAAATATTTACATGCGAAACCAGAGGCAAACAAGAAATGTCCAAACCCTACAGTTGCTATATTCACCAGGTACAGGGATAGATCTAGCTGAAGAATATGACTAAGATACATTCACTCCTCGCAAAGTAAAGAAAAATACAGTATGATCAACTCTCCTAGCTGAGGCTCACAACCGTGAATGAATCAGCAATGTTCTCCCCAAGCAGAGTTTATCTATCATCAGCACTATAAGATTATCCCCAGTGAAGTTTGGAGAATTATCCCCAGTAGAGTCTGGAAAACTATCCCAATAGAGTCTAAAAGATTATCCCCGGTGAAGTCGCAACTGGAAAATCATCCCCAGCGGAGTTCATTCCTTTCACAAACAGAAACTCAATTCCCAACAGAGTTTATCATCGCCAACAACGGTAATTCATCCTCGGTTGAGGTTATTCTTCCAAATCAACAGGTCCTCTAGCAGAATATGTCCTCCCCACAGAGTCATTTCCTCGTCAGTTTATTCCCCAGCGGAGTTATCCTCTCCTGCAGGTTTATTCTCACAATCATCTTCATTCACTATCCCCAGCGGAAATGAAGAATTCAACTCTTTTCTCCAGCAGCAATCCGGGATTTATTTTCCCCAGCTAGAGAGAATCATAAAAACATTACATATCCATACATCAGGACATACGCATAAAATATCATACAACACAATCTCATTTATTTTGAGAACATCATTGCTTGATGCATGTCATGCATTACATACAACTAACCTTTACCTTTCAGGAAAGATACAATCAAATTCTCACAAAATTCAAGCTATGAAGCCCGGATTTGATCAGATAGTATCTTGATCTCTACAGCATATTGTGAAGCCCGAATTACGACCAGATAACAGTATCAAACACCGCGAAGCCTGGATTCGACCAGATGGTGGCTTATCTTTAAACCGTGAAGCCTGGAGTACGACCAGATAATAGTTTAATCCACAGTAAGTCATTGTAAAGCCTGGATTACGACCAGATAGCAGTCGGTCTTATCACTATGAAGCCTGGACCACGACCAGATAGTAGTTAAAATTCAACTTTCCTCTTCAACATAGATGATTCCTCGGTAGAATAACGGACGACCGAAGCTCCTAAAATTCAACTTTCCTCTTCAATAGAGATGATTCCTCTGTAGAATAAGGGACGACCGAAGTTCCTAAAATTCAACAGAGATGATTCCTCAGTAGAATAACGGACGACCGAAGTTCCTAAAATTCAACAGAGATGATTCTTCAGTAGAATAACGGATGACCGAAGTTCCTAAAATTCAACAGAGATGATTCCTCAGTAGAATAACGGACGACCGAAGTTCCTAAAATTCAACAGAGATGATTCCTCAGTAGAATAACGGACGACCGAAGTTCCTAAAATTCAACAGAGATGATTCCTCAGTAGAATAACGGACGACCGAAGTTCCTAAAATTCAACAGAGATGATTCCTCAATAGAATAACGGACGACCGAAGCTCCTAAAATTCAACTTTCCTCTTCAATAGAGATGATTCCTCAGTAGAATAACGGACGATCGAAGCTCCTAAAATTCAACTTTCCTCTTCAACAGAGATGATTCCTCAGTAGAATAACGGACGACCGAAGTTCCTAAAATTTAACAGAGATGATTCCTCATGAGAATAACGGACGACCGAAGTTCCTAAAATTCAACAGAGATGATTCCTCAGTAGAATAACGGACGACCGAAGTTCCTAAAATTCAACAGAGATGATTCCTCAGTATAATAACGGACGACCGAAGTTCCTAAAATTCAACAGAGATGATTCCTCAGTAGAATAATGGACGACCGGAGTTCCTAAAATTCAACAGAGATGATTCCTCAGTAGAATAACAGACGACCGAAGTTCCTAAAATTCAACAGAGATGATTCCTCAGTAGAATAACGAACGACCGAAGCTCCTAAAATTCAACTTTCCTCTTCAATAGAGATGATTCCTCGGTAGAATAACCGACGACCGAAGCTCCTAAAATTCAACTTTCCTCTTTAATAGAGATGATTGCTCAGTAGAATAACGGACGATCGAAGTTCCTAAAATTCAACAGAGATGATTCCTCAGTAGAATAACGGATGACCGAAGTTCCTAAAATTCAACAGAGATGATTCCCCAGTAGAATAACGGACGACCGAAGCTCCTAAAGTTCTATTTCTCTCAAGACAGAGAACAGCATTCCCCAGCAGAATCTTCCTCAACAACAGGTATATAAGCTCTCACTAAGGAATATCTTATGCGATCTACACTCCTTCGGATGGCATCTTTAAGCCCATCTCCCGTCATCAATTTCAAATGGCATCTGTAAGCCCATTTCCGACATCACAAGACAAGTACCACTTCATGCGAGTGCAAATTTCTGGGCATTCTAGTGTTCAATCATCTTCCACCTTCAGATCACGAAAGGCCGACAATGCCAATCTAAATCCTCAGGTTTAAGAAGATTGAACAGGGGCATCTGTTGTACCCCAAAATTTTCCCTCTCATATTTCTCAAAACATTTCAAGAAAGATCCTTAAGTTGCTCAAGGTAGTCCAAGGGTTGACCAGACAAGCTCCCTCCTAAGGTAGTCTACCTCAAATTAGGGTTTCATGTTGCATCAAGATACTTGAGTCCACAGGATCCCAAATGCTCACCATTGTCCTAATATGTTCTCAAGATCATCCATGTCAAGTTTCAAGCCTTGCAGAGAAAGTTTGCTCAGTCAATTGCTCAAAGGCCTGAAAATCGACTGTGCTAGGGCAAAAGTCAATTCTGGCCCACATACAGTCAAGCTTCAAGATTTTTGGTCAACATCCTCATTTTGAAGTATATTTCATCATTTGATCAAGCGTTGATCATGATTCATCAAGGATTTCTCATAATTCATCAAGAATCAAAAGTTGCTAAATTAGGGTTTTGTAGGAAAAGTCAACTCAACTTTGACCAAGCATAACTTTCTCATACTTTATGAGAAATGACCCATCCAAAGCTAATTTTTAATAGGATGCAATTACCTACAATCCATATTCATCTCCCAAGTTCAAAATATGCACTCACAAGAAGTTATGAATTTGGACATTATAGGTCATTTTGAAAAGTCAACAAAAACACATTTTTTGTCAAAGTTTCATACATGAGAATGGAATATCAAATTGAGATGAGACCAAAATGGTTGCTTATAGGACATCTCTAGATTTCTAAAAAGTCCAAGAAAACCTTCAAAGAGTCAAAATTGAGGAAGTTATGCATTGGTGAAGATGACCCTTTTTGCAAAATTGCCAAAAGTCAACTATGCCTAAAACTTCAAATTTTGCCAAATGGGCCCAATCTTTTTCACTTGTTTTGAGTTGGAAACATGGTCCAAGAGCCCTAGCCTTTTCCACTTGTCATTATCTTATTTTTATTATTTATTTTGATTTTTATTTGAATTAAATCATTTTAAATCAAAACAAATCATAGAAAATCCAAAATATTGAAAACACAAGATTTTGTGCTTGTTTCGGGTCTTAAATTACAGCTAGCATGAGATCAAATTAGTGTAAAGGCATGTGTGCACAAAAAGATTGGATTTGGATCATTTTTTGAATGATTTTAAGGTGAATCAAATCAAGATCAAGGACATTGATGGAGAAAGATTGAGGCCAGGCTTTCAACCCTAATGCATTCCTTAATACATATAGAACCATTGCAGACTAAAAGAGGCTAAAAAAAGAGGTGTGTGATCAAGAACAAAACTTGAAAAAACATCAAAAAGTGTCAACACGATTTCATTGTTCCGGGCCAATTCAAGACTCTTTGACCATTCCAATTGCTTCCTGGGATTGTAGGCAAGCAAAACCAATCAAGACCAAGCATTTCCAGGCCCTATAACGCGTTGTAAGTCAGTCACGGTATTGTTATTTTCTTGAATTCGAATTGCATCATTCTTGTACTTGTAGCATGAAATAGTTATAGATTCTTACTCCTTGGAACATTTGCAAGCTTTCTATATTGTTTAATTGCATTTATATGGACTATATTGGATTTCTCCATTATTAGGGTTTGCAGCTTCAAATTGGGATCTTGATGCATAGGTGAAATTGGGCCATGAAAGGGCCACCACTGTACTCAGCAGGTTCAGACGAAGCCATCCATGGCTTTGGTTTTTATTTATCACGCTTGAAATTTATTTTGAGAATGTGCAGACATATAGCTACGGACATACGTCCATAGGTAAAAGTGTTCAACTTTTACCAACAGATGCAAGGAGGGAGACGAAGACGTGGCAAGCCATCACTCGTCCATTTGAATTTTCACGCAAATATTTTATTGTTTCGCTTGTTTTATATATAATAATTGATATTTATATTATATACAACAAAAACAAATGGCGCAGTTGGTTACAGGGCATGTGCAAAATGCTTCAGGACCTGGGTTTGAATCCTCCTGGAAGCTAGATCTGAAGGCTAGCATATGAGAGACCATCATGAGGCCTAGTCAACGCAACACACTGAATCCAGGAAGTCAACATGGACTTCAGATTGTTGGGCCCAAGCTTACTATCCACACACCTCCCAAATTGCTTTGTTCAGGCCCATTCTATTTCTTTATTCTTTTTATTTATTTAATTTATTTATTTTATTTACTAACAAATTAATTATTTTCTTTTTATTAAAAAATCATAAAAATAATACTTTTCATAAATTAGGTTTAGATTTTATTGTTTTTAGCAAAAAATTAAATTAATTTAATTAGGTTGTTAATATTAGATAACTTTAATTCCTTTTGTAAATAATTAAAAATAATTAGAAAATTAGGGTTTTGTCCAAACTTATTTATATTTTCTTTCTCTTAAAATAACCAAAAAAACATTAAAAAAAATAGGCCATGTAATTATTTTCATTAATTAATTAATTAACTAATTAATTGTACATTTAATTCAAAAAACCTATTTCCTTTCTTAAAAAATAATTAAAAACAAAAAAAAAACAATTTTTATTTTGATTAGGTTAGAAGGGTCAAAACCCTAATTTCTTCCCGATCTTAATTTCATCACGCGCGCTTTATTTTATTATTTTTACCCTATTATTGTAACTGCTCACAAGTTGTAATAGTTAATTAGGACTTTTTATTTTCATTTATCGCTTTATTATTTAAGGGTTTGTTTTTGGCTATGTAAATACCCAAAGCCTTGTAATAGCTTAGTTTAATTTCCGCACTTTAAATTCCGCAAATATTTAATTGTTAGATGTATGGTGTAGGGATGCATGACAAGAATGTATGTAAAAATTTAAAACGGTTAGATAACCCTAAAATGTGCAAAGATAAATAATCTGAAATTGAATCACTCGCACATGCGTACTCCTAGGGTACACTCCCACTTGGTTGCCTTCGGTAAACGGCCATTGAGTATAGGATGCTTTAGTGGTCGTCCTTTTGTCCAAAGATCAAAGTTGCCTCGGAAAGGTTGCCTCGGATATTGTTGCCTCGAATAATTGATCTAAGACACTAGGGCTACTACTAAGACGTCCTGACGTTGCTTTAGTGACCGTACGTCCCTTTCGAATTGACCCTCAAAACTCTAACAACGGTGCTACCTACTCATTAATAGTGGGATAGCGCTGTCTAAAGGAAACGAATACAGAACGATTCTTTTTTTCAAGTAGGTAGATTAGCTCTTAAGTACTTACTCAAACAAAACAATTTTTTTCACACTTACATTCCTTTTCAAACAAAGTTTTCAAAAGACACTTCATTACACTCATGAAGACAGAAGCAAGAGTTAAATCGAAGTCAAAACAAAAACTTTTCAAAACACACAAGCACACAAAGAAGCAATTTTGAAAATGATGAGCAAGTACCTAAGAGCTCGTGGAAAACCACAGATAGAAAGGGTGCTAATACCTTCCCTTTCTATAATCTACCCCCCGTACTCAGAAATATCTCGAAAAAGTAATTTTTATGTGCTTTTTTCCTTTCCTTGTTGGATAAAATAAAAATTCGGTGGTGACTCTTGCTTACCACGACATTTTGCAAACACAAACGTGAAACGCAAACCAGCATACCAAAAAAACAAGTCTCGGTTCTAGCCACCGTATCACACTACTATTGAGAAGTAGGTAGCACCGTCGTTGGAGTTGTAAGGGTCAATTCGAAAGGGGCGTATGATCACTAGAGCAATGTTAGGACGTTTTAGTAATAACCCTAGAGTCTTGAGATCATATTCGAAGTAACATTTTTGAGGCAACCTTTCCGAGGCGACATTTCTGAATGGGACTTTTGATCTTTGTTAGACAGGAGGGCGACCACTAAAACACCCTATACTTAATGATCGTTTACCGAAGGCAACCGAAGTGAGAGTATACCCTAGGAGTGCGCATGTGCGAGTGATTTGATTTCAGTTATTATCTTTGCACATTTAGGGTTTTCTAGCCATTTTAAATTAACATACAGTCTTGTCATGCAATCCTATTATCATACATCTAACAGTTAATATTTGCAAGAAATGAAATGCGGAAAAGTAAAACCTACGCTATTACAAGGCTTCGGGATAGGGGATTAATTACATAGCCAAAAACCCGTAAAATGATAAATAAAAGGAAAATCATAATTAAACTATTACATATCGTGAACAGTTACATTAATATTGCAAAAAAAATAAACGCGCGCGATAAATAGAAAGCAAGAGATTTAGGGTTTTGACCCCAACTACCTAATTGTAATGTAAAAGAAAAATCATTTTTTGTGTTGTTTTTGATTATTTGAGAAAATAAAGTTCAATTGAATAAAAATAACCTAATTACTAATTAATTTAAGTTAAGAAAAATAATTAAGTTAACCTATTTTTGTATTTTTGATTTATTGAGAAAGGAAATAAAAAATTAAATCACATGCTAACCCTAATTTTTTAATTGATTTTAATTATTTACAAAAGTTAGAATTACCCTAAAATTAAATTTAACTAATATTAAATTAAATTTGATAAAATAGAATAAAACCTAAGTTCTAAATTGGTGAAATTGATTTTATGATTTTTTGTGGGTAAAAAAAAGAAATTTTGGTGTTGGTAAAAAAAGCAGAATAACTAAAGAAAGGTAAATTAGAGAAAAATAAGAAATAACCCAAAGGCCTGTTGTCAGCGACTCTGATCAGAGGATGATGGTCCAGAGGATGATGGTTCAAAGGATGATGGTCCAGAGGATGGTGGTACTGGGCCTGCTCCTGGCTGGTGGACCCAGCAGGTCATGACCAGAGGGTGCTTGATCTGGTCCTGGTTGATGGGTCCAGAAGATGATCCTTAGAAAGTGCAGGCGCTGGATCTGGTGAATACAAAGGGGAAAATCCCAAAAGGTCACGCCTGGGATCGAATTCAGAATCATGAACTTATGACTTCCTTCTTCTGACCAACTGTGTTGGGTGTTAGTTTATCAATACAACAGAAACAAACAAATAGATCAGAACTATAGGTTTCTGGCCAGAATAAACGCGCCAGCATTTAAACCGGCAAGTAAAATTGTGACACGCCATCGTCTTCTTCCCTGGATCTGTCGTTTAAAGCTCTAAACCTTTACCTACAGACATGGCGTTGTGGCTATAACCCTGTACATTTCAGAAACTACATACAAGCAATATAAGTAAGATTCAAGACCATGGCGTTGTGGCTATAACCCTGTACATTTTCTTAAAACAAATTAATTTCTTTTTTTCTTAAATAATTAATTTTTTAGACTTAGGTTAAATTATTATATTATTTTATTTTCTTAGTTAAGATTAATTTAGAACTTAGGATTATTTTAATCAATTAATTTTCATATTACTTTCATTTAACTTAAAACCTTTTTCATAAAAACCCTAAAAAATCCTTTTTAAGTTAATTTCTTTTTTTAATTAGTTTAAGTTATTTTATTTAATTTTCATTAATTATTTTCTTAATTAGGTTTAGGTTATAAACCCTTTCATAAAAAATCAAACAAAATCATTTCTTTTCCATTTATCTCCTTGTATATTTATTCAATTATTGTACATTTATTCAATATGGTTGTAATAGTTAATTAGGTTTAATTTTCTTACAATCCCCATTTGTAAATTTGTACACCTCCCTCCCACTAGTATTGTAATAGCGTAGTAATTTTAAATTCTGCAATTTATTGCTTCATATACAAATGCTAGTAATTAGGGTTTTGTATGGAAAGACTAAAACCAATCAATTAGAAAACCCTAATCAAAGACAAAACCAAGCATGAAAACAATACACTTGCACACAAGAACCCCTAGGGTAAATCCACTTGGCTGCCTTACAAAAATGACCATATTACGCATGTAAGGTATCTTAGCAAAGACAAGCAAAATACAAGATCATAGTCCCTTGATGACGCTATCAAAAGTTGCCTTTCAAAATGATCTTAGTCCCTAAAGAAAAATGCTAAGATACCTTACAACATTGCTAATCATGGTTATACGATGACCTAAACCCATCCCATTTATATCCAAAGATAGGGTTACTTACCAAATCAATGGTAAGATAGTAATGTCAAAGGAGAAAGGAAATGAACATGAAATACTTTTGAGTAGGTAGAATATTCCTAATTACTTGCTCCATTTCAAAACAAAACATCCTTGCTATTTTCAAAAACAAACACCTACACTTTCAAAACATCTTACAAAACTTGAAAACATTTTTCAAAAGATCAAACATTTTGTATACATTCTTACGAACGAGAATCATTACAAAGTTTGCCTAAACAATGGCATCTTTGCAAAATACTTTCAAAAAACACACCAAGCATAATTTCAAACAAAAGCAAGTGATCTAGCAAGTAACTAAGAGCCCATGGAAAACCATGGATGAAAAGGGTGCTAATACCTTCCATTTTCATAATCTACCCCCCGAACTCAAGAAACAATCTCAAAGGTCTTTCCTGTGCTTTTTCACCTTTCCTTTTGGATAAAAGAAAAGTCGGTGGCGACTCTTGCTAACCGCAACATTTGCGATAAAACTTGAAAACCCAAGTCAGTTCTCCCACCGTATCATAAAACTGGCGACTCTGCTGGGGAAAATTATAAAAGTGGGGTTACCTTAGGGTTAGATCACATTTACTTGCTTTCATTGTTTGACTTATTTGCTTTACATTATGGTTCTTTGTTTGGGTTTGAATCCTCTACCCATATTTGGGTTACCTTATAGTTAAGTAGCAATACGTTGGGGAAATTGTGCGGGGTATACAGACATGGTCTAAGCAATACCTACATTAGTGCGACATATTTGTGGGTACCGGTAGCACTTGAGTTAATAAAGGAGAATACGGGGTTGCTGAGTGATGTCATGAAGCACTAATGAACTTTTAGAACCTTTACTTGACCAACTCGGCCTTTAGGACGTAGTGAGATGATCGGCTTTGGTGCAGTCCAAAGTTGGTAGATACTCGATACTACACTCATTGAGGTTTGGTTTTTTTGGATATTTCGGTCGCCATTAAATAGGCTTGCACTGAAACAATGCTCAAGGAAACAAACCAGTGATATTGAGCTCCTTAGAACCCAGTTACTATTACTAGGACAGGTTTGAGCCAACTAAACTTCAAGAGGGTACTTACCTATGAGACTCCATGCAAGCCTAAACCTAAGGATTTGTTTACTTTGTTTGTGTATATTTACTTGTACATAACATCATGAACATCATAACATAATACTCATATTCACTAACCATTTTAAGGATCTTGGGATTTATCTTTGTTCTGTTTTCTAGGACATGGATTTTATTCGTAGGAAAACCATTCAAGTCAATCTTGTAAAGATCCCTCCTCAACTTAAGGAGCTAGCATCAAGGATTCCTGAAAACTCTCCATTTACCTAAAGAAATGGTCGCCTACTAAACTTGGTCACCTCCAACACTAATGAAGACATGATGAAGGTGCTCTTTTAGTTCTTTGATCCTTTACACCATTGCTTAACATTTCCCGATTATCAACTTGTGCCAACTTTGGAAGAATTCTCCCAACTCTTGAGGATTCCCATTCTCAATCAACTACCTTTCAACGGTACGGAAAGAGATCCAAAGGCAGAAGAGATTTCTTAAGCTCTACATTTTCAATCATCGGATGTCACAACCAATTGGGAAACACGGAGTGGTGTCAAGGATTTCATAGCAAAGTTCTTGTTTGAGAAAGCCCAAAACTGTTGGAACTCTTTGGATCTACAAGCTTTTGAGGAAATAGTGGCTCTCCTCATCTATGGGATGGTTTTGTTTCCAAATCCTGACCAACTCATAGATGTGAACACCGTCAAGATCTTCATATCCCGTAACACGGTGCCTACTTTGCTAGGGGACATCCTACATTCTTTTCACACTCGCACTATGAGGAAAAGAGGTATCCTTATGTGTTGTACTCCTCCCTTGGCAAGATGGTTTATTTTGCATCTTCCCCAATCTGTATTGAAGAATGAGCAAGGTTCAAGGTGGTCACAAAGGTTGATGACGCTCAAACATTCAGACATCCATTGGTGTTCCCAATCCATAGAGAATGTTACTATTGTCGACCGTTATGGAGAATTCCCTAAAGTCCCTTTACTTGGAATTAGGGGAGGTATCACCTACAACCCCTGCTTAACCTTAAGATAGTTTGGTTACGCCCGAAGGGATAGCCCACATGAGATGCTCATTCAAGGTTTGGTATTTGACTACGAGAACGACGATCAAGGTCTTCGCCAAAGATTCATCCGAGCTTGGAGGATGTTGAACAAGGTAGATATAAAGACATTGGGGCACAAGAATTCCATCCCTCTTGAGCCTTACCTCAAATGGGTAGGAACTCGCACTCAAAGTCTTATGATGCCTTATCCCTCCATTCTCCCGGTAATCATTGAGCCTGTTATGGAAGGAGATGTTCCATACACTGTCCTGCATCCTGACATGCCCACCTCTCTTGAAGACTTACAAAGAGATTGGATACAACTTAAGGGGGAGTGAGACACCTTCGAAGCCCAATTCTACGCTAGCGAGAAGAAGGTTTTAGAGCTCACTAAGCAACTTCATGAGGAGCGGACTCTGAATGCCTACATCACACCAAAGAGGATGCGTACTACCTTTTTATCTTAGAGTTTTTTATTGTTTTTCCCGAGGAGGCATTGATGTACTCAAGATTTAATTTATTAATATAACGTGTGTTTCCTTTTTGTCTAAAACAAATTTGAATCTTTAAAATCCTTGAAATCATTGCATATGCATTTGCCATTCATCATAACATAAGCAATTTTCTTGCAACAAGCCTCCTCATTTTTCTATTGTTTATTTCAGTAAGATGGATCTCGAGCAAACGGTGAAGGACCTCCAAGCACAAAATGATCAATTTCAACAGATGTTCTTAATATGGGAAGAAGATTCCAAGGACAAGCAAGAAGGACCCTGGATTTTGCAACGTCATCTGGTGAGAAAGACAATCAAGATGGGAAAGAAAGGAAGCAGTTGTCCAGCCAGATTCAGAAGAGGAAGAGGAAGAAGAAGATTATTCTGAAGAGCAATATCCTCTAGCTGACGATAAGTATAAGCATCTGGAAGAACGTTTAAGCGCAAATATGACGTAGTTTCATGTCCCAAAATGCATCTCCGTTCCTATGTGAGGAAAATACAGCCTCACACGGCCGACAAGGATTTATGGGTACATTTCTTTCAAGACAGCTTGTCTGGGACTCAACTTGATTGTTTTTATCAGTTAGAAAGAGTCCATGTTCATAACTCGGAAGATCTAGCCGCCGCCTTTTACAAACAATACCAATACAACGTTGATCTTTCTCCCACCCGTACTCAACTTCAGAGTATGGCCATGGTTTCAAGTGAGGGCTTTAAAGACTATGCGCAAAAATGGAGGGACTTAGCAGGAAGAGTCCAGCCTCCCATATCTAAAAGAGAGTTGGGAGACATGTTTTTGGGCACCTTGTCTGGTCCTTTCTTCAATCACTTAATTGGGAGTTCATTGGCAGGCTTTATTGAGTTGATACTGACCGGAGAAAGAGTAGAGGTCGGGATAAAGAATAGGAAGATTCAAAAAGATGCATCCTCTGCTGCTGTAAGGAAACCATTCATTGGGAAAAAATAAGTTATTGTTGTATATCCTCAGAGAAATCAAGATAGGGATGAACGCCGTCCAATGGTGGGGGCTGTCATAATTCCTAAACCCGCGCCTGCTCATCAAAGAAGCAACCAGCCAAGAACGGAAAGACCAGTCAGACAGTTCACCCGAATTAACATGACACTATCTCAAGTATTTCCATATTTGTTGAGATCCAATCTAGTGACTTTGAAAGAAGCTCCAAAGAATCCTAACACAACCTCTCCTCATTATCATCCTAATGCTCGTTGTGCATACCATTCTGAGAGTCCTGGCTATGACACTAACAACTGTTGGGCTCTGAAAAACAAAGTACAAGACCTTCTTGAAGCTAAAGAGATTGAATTTGACACGCCAGAAATTCCCAATGTAATCACTGCTCCTATGCCCAAGCACGGCCGTAATGTCAACGCTGTTGAGGAAGATATGTTTGTTACTCTGGTTAATGAACTTGTGACCCCACTCCTGACTATTAAAAAGAACTTGTTGTATGTCGGTGTATTCCCATGTTGTGATGAAAGTTGTCATTTCTGTTTATCCTCACCAACCAGCTGTCATTTGTTAAAAGCAGGTGTTCAATGCCTAATAGATAACAAGGAGATTTTGTTTGAAAAGACTTCTATTCTAACTGTTTCTTATAATGATGTTTCCATCATGACCATTTCCGCCAATTCTTCCAAGGTCTCCACCAAAAGACCCGTTAGAATTACATCAGTTCCTAAAGTAGCTCCGTTGATAATTACAATGCCTGGACCAATCCCGTATTCGTCAGACAAAACCATCTCATGGAATTATGGAGGTGATGTCTACTATCGAGGTATCAAGCAAGATTAGCCAGCTACTGAAGATTCAAGTTCTGAGAAAGTTTACTCTGATATCAGTAATATCGCAGGGACTAGCAAGATAACCCGTAGTGGAAGGGTATTCTCTCCAGAAATTGCTCCTCCAAAAGCTATTTCTGGACCCGTAATCATTCTTGTTGTTGTTTCTCATCCAAAGGCTATTCCCAGTCCTACAATCATCTCTGCTAGTACTCCTGTTGACAAAACTGTTACAATCCCTATTATCACCCCTACTAACATTCCCGCTACCGAGTCAAACGAGACTGGAGGTAAAGGTATTCTGGTTAAGCTTGTCCGGACAAAGGCACAATCAGTAGCTATCCCTGAGACCTTCCGAAAAGATATGGAGGAAATGCTAAAGATTATAAAAAGGAGCGACTACAACATAGTCGAGCAACTGGGGCAAACTCCATCAAAAATTTCCATGCTGGATTTACTGTTATGTTCCGAGGCTCATGCAAAGGCCTTGGTAAATTTCCTTAAAACTGCCCATGTACCCCAAGAAACATTTGTCGATCAGTTCAAAGGCTGCATAGCCAGCTTGACCGCAGATAATGGTTTAGGTTTTTCAGATGTTGATTTAACGCCAATGGGGAGGAAGCATAATGAGGCATTACATGTCTCATTCGAATGCAGGGGCACGACTTTGGCTCATGTCTTGGTTGACATCGGTTCGTCTCTGAATGTGTTGCCTAAAAAGGCTCTTGATAGGCTTGATTGTGAAGGATTGACATTGAAACCTTAGTAACATAGTAGTGAGGGCCTTCGACGGCTCAAAAAGGATGGTGCATGGGGAAGTGGACATCCCCATAAAAGTTGGAACCCAAACTTTTGATTCAACTTTTTATGTAATGGATATTCGCCCTTCATATTCCTACTTATTAGGCCGTCCGTGGATTCACAATGCTGGTGTTGTCACCTCTACGTTGCATCAAATGCTGAAATATCCGATTCAAGGAAAAATCATCGTTGTTCATGAAGAAGAAGAGTATATGGTTAGTCATCTAAATTCCTTCAGGTATGTGGAATTAGATGGTGAATTTATTGAAACTCCAATCCAGCACTTTGAAGAAGTCCCACAGACTATGGCAGTAACCAAGGTTATGTCTCAAGTCCCTAAGATTACAAGGCCTCCGTTCAAGATGTCATCTTTGAAAGATGCCAAGGCAGTGATAGAAGAAGGTGGGTGCACTATTTGGGGCCAACTCCCAGATATCCCATACAAATCTAACAAATTTGGTTTGGGTTTCACTTCAGGAGCCCAGAAGGCTGTACGCCGCGCTCGTGCCGGAGGACCACCCTTGAAGATCAGCAACCACCAAGTCAGCATCGTGGAGGATGATGAAGACAGCTATAACCTGGAGGATTGGAATTTCCCAACTGTCAGTGGAGGGCTCAACAACTGGGAGGCTAGAGATTTTATCCCGATCACATTTATCCAACAGTAATTTGTCTTTAAATTTTGTCGGATCTGTAATATTAAAACAATTCAGACTCTTAAAACCTTGTGTCTTACCCGAGGCACAATGGTCCATTTGTAAGGGTTATTATCTCATTTCCATATGAAATCAATTAATCATGGACGTTTTTTGCATACAAACTTTGTGCTCATTGTTTTTTCTTTTTTACATTTTTATTTCTTTCAAAGATAGCTATACTCTTACACACACTCACACTCACAATGCAGGTCTACATCCACTCAGGATCCCGTGGGTAACGGTTCTGCTATGGCCTTTTGTGACTCTAAAAATCTAATCTACCAAGCTGAAGACGAAGGTGGGGAAGATTGTGGAGTGCCAGGGGAACTCGCCAGGTTACTACAACAAGAAGAGAGGACCATTAAGCCCCACGAAGAACCAGTGGACACAATTAACCTAGGTACTGAAGAAGACAAAAGAGAAGTCAAGGTGGGTGCCAATCTGGAACCCGATGTCAAAGAGCGTCTGATTCAATTGTTACACGATTATGTTGAGGTCTTTGCCTAGTCGTATAAAGACATGCTAGGACTTGATGCAGATATCGTGGTACATCGTCTACCTACAAAAGAAGATTGTCCATCGATAAAGCAAAACGTCTGTCGCATGCGACCAGACATGTCAGAGAAGATCAAAGTGGAAGTCACGAAACAATTTAACGTCGGATTCTTGGCCGTCACCTCCTATCCACAATGGGTTTCTAATGTTGTTCCCGTGCCTAAAAAGGACGACAAGGTACGAATGTGCATGGACTATAGAGATTTGAATCGGGCGAGCCCTAAGGATGATTTCCCACTTCCCCACATTGATATTCTAGTTGACAATATGGCACATCATAAAGTGTTTTCCTTCATGGACGGTTTCTCAGGCTACAACCAAATCAAAATGGCGCCTTAGGACATGAAGAAAACAACCTTTATCACACAGTGGGGCATATTCTGCTACAAGGTTATGCCATTTGGGTTGAAGAATGCTAGGGAAACCTATCAACATGCCATGGTAGCTCTATTTCACGACATGATACATCACGAAATAGAGGTCTATGTGGACGACATGATAGCTAGATCTCAAACAGAAGAAGAGAATCTTGATCATTTACAGAAACTGTTTGAGAGGCTAAAGAAGTACAAGCTAAGGTTGAACCCAAATAAATGCACATTTGGGGTGAGGTCCGGTAAACTTCTAGGTTTTGTTGTCAACAATAAAGGTATTGAAGTGGATCCTGCCAAGGTGAAAGCAATACAAGAGATGTATGCTCCTCGTACTGAGAAGGAAGTCAGAGGATTCTTGGGATGGTTAAACTACATTGCCAGATTCATTTCTCACCTAACAGCTACTTGTGAACCAATCTTCAAGTTACTGAAGAAAGATCAAGTAGTCAAGTGGAATGACGAGTGCCAAACTGCTTTCGACAAGATCAAAGAGTACCTGCAAGATCCACCTGTTTTGATGCCACCAGTCGAGGGAAGACCATTGATCATGTATCTAACTATTTTGGAAAATTCAATGGGGTGTGTGATGGGGCAGCATGACGAGTCTGGCCAAAAAGAGCATGTTATTTATTGCTTGAGCAAAAAGTTTACCGACTGTGAAACAAGATATTCACTGCTTGAGAAAACTTGTTGCGCTCTGGCATGGGATGCTCGCCAGCTAAGACAGTATATGCTGACCAATACTACCTTATTGATATCTAAAATGGATCCAATAAAATACATCTTCGAGAAACCTTCCCTCTCTGGGAGAATAGCGAGATGGCAGATGATCCTGACAGAATTTGACATACAGTATACTACCCAGAAAGCAATAAAGGGCAGTGTACTAGCTGATCACCTTGCTCATCAAGCTGTAGATGACTATCAGTCCATGAAGTTCGAATTCCCGGATGAAGACATCATGATGGTAAACAACTGTGAAGATTTCAGACCATATGACGAACCTGAACAAGGATCCCGATGGACCCTGGTTTTTGATGGGGCGTCCAATGCACTCGGCAATGGTATTGGTGTTGTACTCATATCTCCTAAAGGATTTCATACTCCCTTTACGGCAAGACTCTGCTTCAATTGTACAAACAACATGGCATAATACGAAGCGTGCATCTTTGGTCTCAAAGCTGCCATAGATTTGGGGATTAAATCCTTAAATGTATTCAGAGATTCAGCTTTGGTCATCATCCAGATCAAAGGGGAATGGGACACCAAACACCCTAACCTTATCCCCTACAAAGAACATGTGTTGACATTGATCCCACATTTTGAGAAGATTACCTTCGAGCATTTTCCGTGAGAAGAAAATCAGCTAGCAGACGCACTAGCCACAATGTCATCCATGTTTAAACATAAATGGGATAGCGAGGCTCCCCAGATCACCATTGAACAAATGGATGAACCAGCTCACTGTCACGAGATTAATACTGAAGAAGTAGTGGACCGTCCTTGGTTTCACGAAGTCAAGGGGTATCTTGAGGCTCAAGAATATCCGAAAGGAGCTTCAGTCAATGATAAGAAGTTCTTAAGGAGATTCACTGCTAATTTCTTCCTTAGTAATGGCATTCTCTACAAACACAACCATGACTCTATGTTACTTCGGTGCATAGACAAGGTTGAAGTGGAAAAGATCATGGCTGATCTACATGAGAGAACTTTTGGCACCCATTCCAGTGGGCATACGATGGCAAAGAAAATCCTACGGTTCGGTTATTACTGGTCTACCATGGAAGCAGATTGCTATCAACACTCTCGAACTTGCCACAAGTGTCAGATTTATGCTGACAAGGTGCATGTACCTCCGGTTCCTCTAAATGTCTTGACGGCTCCTTGGCCCTTTGCTATGTGGGGTGTCGATATGATTGGGGAAATCAAGCCAACAGCCTCTAATGGACACCGCTTCATCTTGCTAGCCATTGACTATTTTACAAAGTGGGTTAAGGTGGCCTCTTTCACTTCCGTTACCAAGAATGTTGTCTCCCGGTTCATCAAGCAAAATATCATATGTCGGTACGGTATCCCGGAGAGGATCATCACAGACAATGGTACTAATCTAAACAATATTATGATCACTGCCCTATGCGAGCAATTCAAGATCCAGCATCACAATTCTTCCCCTTACCGGCCCAAGATGAATGGTGTTGTCGAAGCTGCAAATAAGAACATTAAAAAGACCGTACAGAAAATGACAGTCACATATAGAGACTGGCATAAGATGCTACCATTCACTCTCCATGGTTATCGTACCACGGAACGCACATCAACCGGGGCAACACCCTACTCTCTGGTATATGGCATGGAAGCTGTCTTTCCTATTGAGGTTCAGATCCCCTCTCTAAGAATTATGCAGGATGCAAGACTGAACGAAGACGATTGGATCCAGACTCGACTTTATCAACTAAACTTGATTGATGAAGAAAGGCTTACTGCTGTCTGTCATGGTCAAATGTATAAAAAACAGATGATCAAGGCTTTCAAAAAAAAGGTCAGACGCCAAGTGTATCAAGTCGGGGATTTGGTGATCAAACGTATCATACTGCCGCAAGGTGATCCCAGGGGCAAATGGACTCCTACATTTGAAGGACCGTTTGTAATCAAAAGCATATTCTCTGGTGGAGCAATGATCTTGACAACTATGGATGGCGACGACCTGCCGCACCCCGTGAATGCGGACATAGTCAAAAGATACTACGCATAAGAAACCCGCTAGGTTGACTCCCCTAGGTAAAACAAGGGCATCCCGGCGAACAAAAAAAGGTTCGAGAAAAAATTATGGATAAAACAAAACAAAAATATGTACACCCGGCAAGTTGAAAACCCGAAAGGGCGGCTGGGGCAAAAAAGGGTATCCCGGTGGACTGAAAACCCGAAAGGGCGGTCCAGGAAAAAGTTAGGGAATTAAAGCATACGACTAGGTCCTGCTGGATCACCTTACGGAAAACCTGCAAACTCGACGGTTCTGATCAATTCAATCAGCTTCGGACAAGGCAACAAATAGATAAGATGCTCAGAGACACGAAGGCTATAGTAGAATAGGAACCCCATGGGATTATTTCACATAGCTATCTTTTCTTTGTATCAAATTTTCTTTTTTTTTTTACGACGGAACTCTCTTACTAGAATGGTTGTCTCATTGTACAAAAATACATACTCAAATTCAATACAAAGATATCCCTTTGGAAGTGCAAAACCATCTGTTTTTCTTTACTCTTTTGTTTACGAAAATGTCCAATGATTTATTTTTGAACATATGCATTTAAACGTAACTACCATTTACAAATGAACAAAATAAAGAGATAATCACTGATGGCTTTAAGGAATAGGGAAATATCTTTAAGCTATTCTGTAAAATCCCCCGCAGTGTGTAGTTAAATCCCCAGCGGAACAAAACTTCCAGCTATCACTCCCCGGTAGAAGTCGCCAAATTTCTCAGGATTCCCCAACGGGATTTCACAAGCAGTACACGGCGTTTCCCTTACAACAGAGTTTATTTCTCTAAGCATAAGTTCATCAACACTTCAACTTCACAACATGAAGACTTACACTCCATATCCTCAGCAACAGTCGAGGATTTATTTTCCCCAATCCAACAAGCAGTGCGGCAGATTAGCTCACATATGCATACATCGCAGCCATATATCATAAACATCAATAACACAAATGCATATATCACAATCTCATTGTACCATGCATTTCATACATCATGATATTGAATACAGCTAACATTTTACCCTTTTCAGGATAAGGTTAATCGATAGCTACTATTAACAATGTTCAAAGGCCTTTCAAATACAGTTCAGATATGCTCCAGACACGGATGCCATCCTGATACTCATTCAGATTCAATCTTCAGATACAGTTCAGATACGCTCCAGACACGGATGCCATCCTGATACACATTCATATTTAATCTTCAAATACAGTTCATATACGCTCCATACACGGATGCCATCCTGATACTCATTTAGGTTCAATCTTCAGATACAGTTCAGATACGCTCCAGACACGGATGTCATCCTAATACTCATTCAGATTAAATCTTCATATACAGTTCAGATACGCTCCATACACGGATGCCATTCTGATACTTATTCAGATTCAATCTTCAGATACAGTTCAGATACGCTCCAAACACGGATGTCATCCTGATACTCATTCAGATTCAATCTTCAGATACAGTTCAGATATGCTCCAGACACGGATGCCATACTGATACTCATTCAGATTCAACTTTCAGATACAGTTCAGATACGCTCCATACACGAATGCCATCCTGATACTCATTCAGATTCAATCTTCAGATACAGTTCAGATACACTCCAGACACGGATTCCATCCTGATACTCATTCAGATTCAATCTTCAGATATAGTTCAGATACGCTCTAGACACGGATGCCATCCTGATACTCATTCAGATTCAAATTTCAGATACAGTTTAGATATGCTCCATACATAGATGCCATCCTGATACTCATTCAGATTCAATCTTCAGTTACAGTTCAGATACGCTCCAGACACGGATGCCATCCTGATGCTCATTCTGATTCAAATTTCAGATACAGTTCAGATACGCTCCATACACGGATACCATCCTGATACTCATTCATATTTAATCTTCAAATACAATTCAGATACGCTCCATACACGGATTCCATCCTGATACTCATTCAGATTCAATCTTCAGATACAGTTCTGATATGCTCCAGACACGGATGCCATTCTGATACTCATTCAGTTTCAGCTTACAGATACGGTTCAACAATTATTTATGGATGGCATCTACAAGCCCATCTCCACAATTTTCCATCATCCCTCCAAATGGCATATTTAAGCCCATTCCCTATACCATCAACCATCACATCACCGAGTGCAAATTTCTAGGCACTCTAATGTCCAATCATCTTCCACCTTCGAGTCACGAATGGCAAAAACTCGCCAATATAACTCTTCAGGCTTAAGAAGATTGAACAGGGGAAGCTGTAGTACCCCAAATTTTTCCCTCTCATTTATCAAGAACTTGCTCAAGACTGCATTAGGGTTGATCAGCTCAAGACACCTCCTTAAGCACTGATGACCAAAATTAGGGTTTGAGTTTGCACAAATATATTTGAACTTCCCATGCCCCATATGACTTTCATGGATCATTATGGACCCTCAATATTACTCATGTCAAGTTTCAAGCTTTGGATCACATTTTTGCTCAGTCAATTGAGCAACTGACCTAAAAATCAACTGTATTGGGGAAAAAGTCAACTATGACCAATTTACAGTCAAACTTCATAATTTTTTATCCACATCAACATTATAAACTCATATTTATCATTTGATCAAGTTTGGACCATAATTCCTCAAGAAATTTGATCAAATCATCAAAAGGGCAAAATGGTCAAAATTAGGGTTTTGACTAAGAGGGGGTGATTTCTGATTTTTGACCTAGAAAATGGTCATTTGGTTTGAAGCATGATTTCAAGAGTTCAATTGCATCATTTTGACTTAATGGCATGACCTAAAACATTGCTCAAGATCAATTGGATTGATAGTGAATTTTTAGTCAATTGATCAAAAAGTCAACTGTACATTGAAAAGTCAAACTTTGACTTTTTGGTCAAAATTCAATGTCAAAGATCACAATTCATCAAAACATGTCAAAATATGAACCTTATTCATTAATAAATCAAAAATTCAAGATTTCATTTTGAAAAGTCAAAGTTTTCTAACTTAGAAATTTTTCTAAGTGTTTAAACTTCATGTTTTTTCATAACTTTAAGCCAATTTTTCACCATGATGCAAGATGATTCAAAAGAAACTTCCAATATGAAAGTTGTAGATCTCCATGAAATCTACAAATTTTCATCACACAACTTCTTCTAAAAATTCTTGATCTTAAGTTATTAATTCATAAAGTCATGGTCATGAAATTGAACACTTAGTGAAATTTTGCCCTAGTTTTGGTCAGGATTTTGACCTAACTTCATGGAACTTTTTCATATAGTTCCAAGGAGAATGTTCAAAAGTGATTCAAAGATGGGTTGTAGAGCACATTGCAAGCTTTCCAAAATGTCCAAGAACTCCTTGAGATCATTTTTGAGTAGGGAGAATCAAAAAGATGAAGTTAGGGTTTTATCACTTGAATTACAAGTCATTTTTTGATGAACACATGAACCAAATCCATGATAGGATGCATAATATTTTCTTTGCAGGCCTCAAAATTGTTTTTCACTCCATAATTAAATGTTTACACAGCTCTTAGGGCTTTGATCCAAGCACTTGAGCTATTATCCAAGTTGCATTTCCATTAATGGCACAAAGTTAACATTTCCATTCTTGTAAAGCAAGCTTTTTGCATAAAGTCCATTCTTGAGCCTCTAACTTGTTCCCTCTGATCACACTCCATCCACAAAGTCAGAAGCAAGCTTGTTTAAATTATAACCACTCTATGAACCAAGTACAAGGCATGGAAACTTATTTTATCAAAAAATCACATGTTGAACTTAAACATGTAAATTTGAATTCTGATCAACTAGAGCACTCCAAACTTGTTGCTTATAAATAGAGTCACTATTTGTGAGCTAAGACACGATTTTTAGCACCATGAAACACTCCCAAATTCCCTCTATCCCGAAATTGCACAAAAAACTCCATTGATACACAGTTCTGACCTTAAACTTGTATCTCTCATTTCCCTCGTGCGTTTTCTCTCAAATTCATTCCTAAAGATTCCTTACATCAAATACAACTCATCCTCATCATTATTCCAGAACTGTAACACCATTTACCATAACCTCCATAACCAAAAAACAGAGTCTGCAACTTGACTTCTCCAGGCTATTTCAGCCACTCTCAACTCAAGCAAACCATTGCATTAGCTTCCTAGGGACTTGAGGAAGCTAGCCTGATCATCACCACTGCCTAAAACAAGCTCAAATCCATTTCACGATTTCCAGTTTTGAGGTATTTTTCTTGAACTTCTATCTTCATATTTAGGCATTGTTAGGCTTGCATTTGTGAGGTTAAAATATAGACATCATTTCCCTGAAACTATACATGTCCATGGATTTCATTTATTTTGATTGAGCTAGGAGAATTTTGAGTTTGAACTTTCTGAAATATTTAGGTCAGAATTTGGTACTTTAGAAATTATAATTCATCTTTGATTTATAGCTTATTATTTTTATATGGTTGGATTCGTATGAAAAAATGGAGCAACTTTCATGTTTGCATATTTCATTTTTATTGAGAAATGAGCAAGTTACAGGAACCATGGCTGGAGGTTGAAGATGAAGTTACATTCAGGACTTGATTTGTGTTATATGTTTATTATTTCACCAATGTTAACGGATGTACAGCCACCCCAGTGGCAAAGGTAGCGCGTATGTGTGAGAGGTCATGGGTTCAACACCCAGCGCTACCTTTTTTCATTTTTTTAACACTTTTCTCTCTTTTTTGTTTCAGCAACAGACGTTGGGCCTCCAAATAGATGGGCCTTCCATTTTTGCTTTTTTCTAGCCCGTGAATACTTTTGAACCCCTGGCCCATTTTATTTTATTATTTTCTTTTTTTTTCTATTCTATTTTATTTCTTTATTATATTTTTATTATTTATAATTATATATTTTTATTTTTTCTTATAAAAAACAAAAAGACTAAAACATTTTCTTAAAACAAATTAATTTCTTTTTTTCTTAAATAATTAATTTTTTAGACTTAGGTTAAATTATTATATTATTTTATTTTCTTAGTTAAGATTAATTTAGAACTTAGGATTATTTTAATCAATTAATTTTCATATTACTTTTATTTAACTTAAAACTTTTTTCATAAAAAATCCTTTTTAAGTTAATTTCTTTTTTTAATTTGTTTAAGTTATTGTATTTAATTTTCATTAATTATTTTCTTAATTAGGTTTAGGTTATAAACCCTTTCATAAAAAATCAAACAAAATCATTTCTTTTCCATTTATCTCCTTGTATATTTATTCAATTATTGTACATTTATTCAATATGGTTGTAATAGTTAATTAGGTTTAATTTTCTTGCAATCCCCATTTGTAAATTTGTACACCCCCCTCCCACAAGTATTGTAATAGCATAGTAATTTTAAATTCCGCAATTTATCGCTTCATATACAAATGCTAGTAATTAGGGTTTTGTATGGAAAGACTAAAACCAATCAATTAGAAAACCCTAATCAAAGACAAAATCAAGCATGAAAATAATACACTTGCACACAAGCACCCCTAGGGTAAATCCACTTGGTTGCCTTACAAAAATGACCATATTACACATGTAAGGTATCTTAGCAAAGACAAGCAAAATACAAGATCATAGTCCCTTGATGACGCTATCAAAAGTTGCCTTTCAAAATGATCTTAGTCCCTAAAGAAAAATGCTAAGATACCTTGCAACATTGCTAATCATGGTTATACGATGACCTAAGCCCGTCCCGTTTACATCCAAAGATAGGGTTACTTACCAAATCAATGGTAATATAGCAATGTCAAAGGAGAAAGGAAATGAACATGAAAGACTTTTGAGTAGGTAGAATGTTCCTAATTACTTGCTCCATTTCAAAACAAAACACCCTTTCTATTTTCAAAAACAAACACCTACACTTTCAAAACATTTTACAAAACTTGAAAACATTTTTCAAAAGATCAAACACTTTGTATACATTCTTACGAACGAGAATCATTACAAAGTTTGCCTAAACAATGGCCTCTTTACAAAATACTTTCAAAAAACACACAAGGCACAATTTCAAACAAAAGCAAGTGATTTAGCAAGTAACTAAGAGCCCATGGAAAACCATGGATGAAAAGGGTGCTAATACCTTCCCTTTTCATAATCTACCCCCCGAACTCAAGAAACAATCTCAAAGGTCTTTCCTGTGCTTTTTCACCTTTCCTTTTGGATAAAAGAAAAGTCGGTGGCGACTCTTGCTAACCGCAACATTTGCGATAAAATGCGAAAACCCAAGTTAGTTCTCCCATCGTATCACAAACTTGCATCAGCTTTTAAAACAAAACCACTTCTTGTATTAATAAGGCAGAAGAATCATAATTATAACTTCAAGTAGAATCATATGTATCATTCAACTAAAAACACTTGAGAGGCAACACATTATTTCATATAATTAAACTTAGGATTCAACAACTAAAACAATTTCAACAAGTAAACAACTATTTGTTCATTTCCCCCCGAGTGCTACGCATCAGAGCGACCAACCGACTTTGAACTAATAAGGCTAAGAAAATCTTCATTCTTTAATACATGTATGTTACCAACATAGGGCAACATTCAAACAGTAAGGGGTGAGATATCGGACAATATAATAAGTTGTATGATAAATAATATATTAGATCTGATCATATAAAATCACCATTTCTCAACTTATACACAACAACTATTACAACCAAGCCTCAACACGACATAACGACTAATTCACAGCCTTTAGATAATACATGTCACAACAAGTCAACAATATAAAGCAACAACAAATCTACCTTCACCATAACTCTAGATGCAGCATCAAATGCGACTCAATTACAATGCACATGCATATGGTACCATTGGAGCAGAACTCCCAACTTAAAAATTGCCAATTAATAGAGGCATCAACAAGGCATAAGCCTTCAACTTAATATTTTGCCAATCCAGGCCAACATGGTGCCAATCCAGGCCAACTTAATAATGTAAATGTATGCGACTCAATGAATGCAACAATCACATGTAACAACAATAATCACCGTCATAAAGGCATAAGCCTACATCGTCACTTTACCACTAATTAGAGGTACTCATCGTTGCTTCAACACTGGCCATAGGCCTACAACTTAATCAACTTATCAATCACAACATATTCAACAATAATAATGTATTCGGCAACATTGGCATAAGCCTATAACTTAGTACGTCACCATAATATTAGTAATTGGACAACAACATCAACAAGAAAACAACATTGGCTATAAGCCTAACATTTTAATACCACCTGGAATTCATATTTTTAGCAAAGTATTCAACACATTGTGTCGACTAAAATATACAACAATCGTTCTGTATAGTTATTCGGGCAAATCGACTAAATTCTACTAATTAATCCTCTACTAAAATTGCTAGTATTTCTACTCTGCACTTCACAGTTTTAACAACAACCATAACGCAATGACTTATTTATACCCATATTATTATTACAAGTCCTATTAATACTACTTGCTGTCTGTCATCGATTTAATAAATTACTACTAGTCACTACATTAATCTTCTGCCAACTTACTCTACTAAATGATATCCGCTAATCATGTACATATATTACTATGATTTACTGCCAACTATATTATTAACACGATCCTACTATAATACTTCAACTAAATTATTCTACTAATAAGCCATATTAATAGCTTTCGGCTAAATTAAGGAAACTATTATTTCTCTGCCACTTAAGTCGTCTCTACTGCTAATATATTTTGATTACCAATTGCAACTAAAACCATAAAAGTTACAAATTCTGAAACATACTAATTATCTCTGCTATTTTATGTTAATCCACGAATTAATCTCTTATGTTACTAATAAATAACTTCTGGTACCATTCACCCTTTTCTAACTATGCTACATCAATTCTGTAATACAGTATAGTATTAAAGTAATAGGCCAAAATTACAACGGCATGGTGCCACTCGGCACAACAACCAGACTATCTCCATGCACCTAGTGTCGATCGGCACCCCCTCCTCACAACCATGCCGTTCGGCATTCTCCACTTCTTCATAACATGTCGTTCGGCATGTAAGGCACTCACAACACACACTTTACAACACACACTTGTGACGCTCGGCGCAAAGTCTGTTTCGTTTGTTTTTCTTCCTAATTTCCTCCGTCTACTATGAAACCCAATATGGTATCAAATTCAACAACACAACACAGTATCACAACAACATAAAATTATATTCAATCAATATAGAGTAATTTCCCATAACCAATTCATTGACAGAAATCCACATCACAGTATCAATTACATTAATTAAACACCAACAAAAGAAATCTTACAAACCCAATCTCACATAAAATTTGTCATGCAACCCATTAGATAGTCAGAACCCCACCCTTACTTTGGATTGACGGTTCTTTATAATTTCCGATTGCACCTTGTTGCTGTCATAGCTCCAAACCTTTCTTCTTCTTCTTCTCCACTCAAAACCCTATTCCTCTTTCTCTTCCTGATAACTCTAACTCTCTTCCTTTTTCTTATTTTCTAATAAAAATATATATTATTCTATTAATCCAAATAAATCCAATTGGGCCTAAATGCTACACCCCGCTTTTACTTCTTGACGCCATAACATAAGCCCAATATCATTTTTAAGCTTAATAATAACAATAATACCTCAATTTAATTCCACCAAATTAAATCCGATTATTTAATATTTCAACTTAATAAAATAATTCCGACTTGACGATAAAATTCAATTAATATTAAAAATTTAAAACAATATTCAATTAAATAAATAATTAAATATCGGGGTGTTACAAGAAGCCTCTGACACAAGGCTATATTCAGGCACACTTTGTTCATGTCGATGGGAAGTTTCAACCTGATAAAAAATAAATAAATAAGTAAAGTCAGTTCGATAAGATTGGTGAAAGAATCGAAGTGGTAAAATAGATATTTACATGTGCCAACAGATCAGGATTGATATCGAGGTATTCTCCAATATGGTCTATGTAATACGGTGGGAGAACTGACTTGTTTAGCGTTTTATCGCAAATGTTGTAGATAGCAAGAGTCGTCACCGACTTTTCTTTTATCCAATGAGGAAAGATGAAAAGAACAGGAAAGACCTTTGATAGATTTTGAGTTTGGGGGGGTAAGTTATGAAAAGGGAAAGTGTTAGCACCCTTTTCATTTGTAGTTATCTACAGGTTCGTAATTGTTTAACTCACTTTAAACTTTCTTTATATGTGTGTGATTTGAAAATATTTCGAATGCCAATTGTGAGGCAGACTTTGTAATAATTCTTGTATCAATCCTCAAGAATGTATACAAAGTGTTTTTCGAAAATATTTAATTTGAAACGTGAGGTGTAAAAATGAATTTATGTGTATGGAACTGTTATGAGCAAGCAATTTGTTGAGTCTTACCCACTAAAAGTTATTCTTGTTATTTTCCTTCTCCATTAGAGATAGTAGTATCCATACCATTAGTTGGTAGGTAGCCTTATCTATTGGATCTGAAGGGACATGCATAGGGTCGTCGTATGGTCATAGAAGGCAACATGTAAGGATACTTTAGCAATTCGAAGGGACTATCATCATTTTTCTCGTAGGGTCATCAAAGGGACTAGATCATTTTGTAGGAAACTCGAAGGATCATCGAGGTATTATGATCTTTATTCGAAATGGTACATGATGATATTGTTTAACCGGGGGTCTTTGCTAAAGTATTCCCGTTTTCAAGGGACATGACCAATTGTTTCTGAAGGCAACAAGAGAGGTTACCCTAGAGGTGAAAAGTGTGCAAAGTTGATTCAGATCAGTTACATTATCTTGAGTTAAGGTTTTCTAACGTTTGTTTTTGTCTTTTATTACAAACCCTATTAGCATACATCTAACAGTTATATATACAAGTATATAAAATATAAGTGCAAAAGTAAAGCCCTAGGACTATTTCATGGCTTCGGGGCAGTTACAATATTTAATAAAACCTTGCGAGGAATTAAACACTAAGCTATTACAATTTTTATACAACCTATACACTTGTCTAAAAATAAATAGCAAATAAATAAAAATAGATGTTAAAAAATATTTTTTTTAAATATCTAATTCTAATTGCAAAGTTTAAATTATAAAAAAAAAACTAAGTCTAATAAAATTGAATTAAAAGTATGTCCAAAATTAGATTAATTAATGAAAACCCTAAGACTATTTTTTTTTATGGATTAAAATGATTAGTAGAAAATTAAATAAGAAAATTAAATAAGAAAATAAGTAAAAATAATGGAAAGTGGAAAAGATTAGAAAACAGATAAAAGATGGTTGCAAGCGCCCAGGCTCGAACCCCCGCCCTCTCCTTTGCCAAGCAATAACACTACCATTGCACCATGAAACAAACAGAATGTTATGCTCTAACGATGGCATCTCGTATACCTCATGTTAAAACTTGCATGTAAGGCTTCAAACCTGTTCTAAAAATCATGCTAAGCGATCTGAATTGTTAGAATTAGTTAACAATGCATATAATTTGTAATGTGAATAATAAAAAATAATGCAAAACAGACATGGCATGTATGCAAGTTTTAGGTACAAATAGGCATGGAAAGTTACCTATTCTCACCTTGGAGATGTTCTGGAAGTGATTTGAGGTGGTGGTTTGGACTGAATCAAGCTGGGATTTAAGATTCAATGGTGCACTTTCTTTGAAAATTTATGATTTTTGAGACTTTTCTTAAGGCAAATTTTTGTGTCCCTTGTAGTGTGAGGGTTTGATTATTTATAGAAGAGTAGATTTAAGTCACCAAAGAAGGAAAGAATCAAATGATCACGGTGTTACCAAAAATCAATGAAACATGTTTTCTAACTTGCCATTTTGAAGGTCATTGTCTCAAACATGTCTCTCACAGTTTTGGCAAGATTTTATGAGGTCTTGGGCCTTTTAGAAGATGTTTAAGTGATCATAGTCCAACATTAATCCAACTATTTATTATTTTTAATTTAATTCTTTTACAAACATTAAATAAAAATTTAAATAAATAGGATAAAAAATATGACCATGTTCCAATGGACTTAGAGGTATTCTATCATGTCATAAACATGTTTAATCCTCAAAAGTAAGGCCCATTAGTCCAAAAATTCAAAATTGCTCAATTGAGGTTTCATGCATTCTTCAAAAATTGTCCAACTTGTGCCAAACATAACTCTCACAATTTTCATCATATGAAAGTGATCTTGGACTTTTTGGAAATCTCAAAATATTCCCTATAACCTTCATGTTGACCATTTTTTCATTGTAAGCCTATATCTTCATTTAAATTGCTTTGACAAAAAATATCTTTTTGTTGACTTTTAAAATGACATGTAATGTTTTGATCCATATCTCTCAAATGAAGCAGTTTTTGGCTTTGAGCTTAGAGAGTCAAAGTTGTAGGGAATTAAATTCCATTCAAATTAGGCTTTGGTTTAGAAATTTTTGATGAAGCATGTGAAAGTTATGCTTGGTCAAAGTTTAGTTGACTTCTCTTTAAGAAAACCCTAATTAGTAATTTTTTACTTTTGATGAATCTTGAGTTTTCTTGATGAATCATGGTAAAAACTTGATCAAATGATGAATGTAACTTTAAAATATTGATGTTGACCAAAAATCTTGAAGTTTGACTGTAAGTTGACCAATGTTGACTTTTTATCCAATACACTTGGTTTTCAATCATCTGAGCAATTGTCTGAACAAATTTGTGATGTAAGGCTTGAAACTTGACATGAGGATTCTTTGAAGCATATAAGGAACCATTAAATCCACTTGAGGCCTTATAAGCTCAATTTTCCTTGATAAAAACAAAACCCTAGTTGTAGGTCAATTGATTAGGAGAAGAGTTCATTTGATCAATCCTTGATAAGTCTTGAGTGTTTGAGACCTTCATGAGTATGAGGAGACCTATTGAAATAACTTGTCTTGAAAATGGGAGGGAAAATTTTGGAGTACAACAGCTTCCATGTTCAATCTTCTTAAACCTTAAGAGTTAGATTGGCATGCTCGCCATTCGTGGTCTGAAGGTGGAAGAGGATTGAACACTTAAGTCCCCAGAAATTTGCACTAGTCGGTGCATGAAGTAACACTGTTGGTTGATTATATTGCTTGGATGGGCTTAAAGATGCCATTCGGAAAATTGACAGAGTATCATTGGAGATGGGCTTATAGATGCCATCCAAAGTAATTGTTGATAGGTGTGATATGGTGGGAGAACTGACTTAGGTGTTTTGTGTTTTAACGTAATTGTTGCGGATAGCAAGAGTCTCCACCGACTTTTATTTTATCCAATAAAGAAAGGGTGAAAGGAAAAGAAAAGATCTTTGAGATATTTTCTTGAGTTCGGGGGGTAGATTATGAAAAGGGAAGGTGTTAGCACCCTTTTCATCCATAGTTATCTATGGGCTCTTAGTTGCTTACTAGATCACTTTTGAAATTTCTTTGTTTGAAATGTGTTTGTGGTGGTTTTTTAAAGTAATTTTGAAAAGTGCCTTCGTTTAGGAAAAATTTGTAATGATTCTCGTCTCTATAAGAATGCATACAAATTGTTGGACTTTTTTTGAAAATATTTTCATGTTTTGAAAGTGTTCGGTGTGTTTGAAAAGATGTTTATTTTTGAAGATGGATTGTGAGCAAGCAACTAAGAACATTCTACCTACTCAAAAGTATTTTGTTCATTTCTCTCTTCCTTTGACATTGTTATCTTATCATTGAATCGTAAGAAGCCCTATCTTTGGATGTGAAGGGACGAGTGGGGGTCGTCGTATAGTCATAGAAGGCAACTAATGAGACGCTTTAGCAATTTTTGTAGGGACTAAGATCGTTTTACCGAAGGTAACATCGAAGGGTCATTGAGGGACTACGATATTTTTATCGAGGGTCTTTACTAAAACGTCCCATATTCGAGGGGCATGACTATTTACGAGGCAACAAGCGAGGTTACCCTAGAGGTGCTTGTGTGAACTGTGTTTTGATTGCATTCATTTTTGTCTTTGAGATTAGGGTTTTCTAATAGTCAATTTTATCTTGCCATACACATCCTAATTACTAACAATTATATGAAAAACGATAAATTTGTGGAAATTAAAATCCTACGCTATTACATCTTTAGGGGGATGGGGTACAGTTTATGAATGGGGGTGAAATAAAATCTTAAATATTACAACTGTATTGAATAGCCATGAAGAAAGCATATAGAAAGTATAAAAACAATGTAAAAAAGAAGAAAATTGTATTTTTAAACATTATGTGTCGACACATGCTCTTTTGCATCGACACTTAAACTTTCTTTGCTCCTGTAAGTTCAAATCAACTCAGTATGAGTCGATCCATAAGGTTATGTGTCGACTCATTCCCTGCATATGTCAAATCATGCATTTTTTGTGTTGACTAATGAGCCTTTTTCTTTTCTGTTTTGTGCCTGTTATAGCAGTATGTATCAACTTATGAGGTTTTGTGTCGACTCATAACCTGTCCTGCCACTAAAATGAGTCAACTCATATGAGTATGTGTCTACTCATACTGCAACTTTTTCACTCCATCATTGTTTCGCTGCACGCAGGGGTTAGTTCTCAACACATAAATGATAAGAATGAAAGATAAACAAAGGTTAGCTTCAAGGGGAATGGTTATTATATTTTATCTTCAAAGATGAATCAACTAATGATGCTTGAAATGAAGGGTTTAAAGTCAAGGAGACTTACCTTGAAGCTGGAATTTGTGTTTTGAGCTTGAGTTGATGCCTTGAGTATTCTTGAGCTTGGCGAAATAGAGATGTTACAGAAGTTGTGCTTAAGTTTGAGTTGTTGTCTATATGATGTATGTGTAGTGTTTGGATAACTTGTTTGGACAGAGCTTGAAAGGTGTGAGAGTTCCAAAGATTTGGACCTTAAAACTCAAGAGTAGAAGCTTTTTGGACAGTTATGGCTTTTTTGAGAGTATGGGATTTTGATGGCTTATCAACACAATAAAACGTATGGCCTTTTTCTATCTTTTTTATGACCTCTGTATCTTGCAATTAGCCTCTCTATTTATAAAGAAGGTTTGAGACTTGAAACAACTCAGATTTTTGAAAAATCACATGTTATGCATTTTTCAAATTCATAAATACAAGTTGCTTCATGATGAAGAAATGAGTAAATTAAGGAACTTAGCCATGCTTTGCATGTCTTGTGGATTGCTTCTGATGTTGAGATATTTTATGTGATCTTTAGAACAAATTTCAAGCTTTGAAATAAGAGAGTGGTTAGAAAAGTGAAGCTTTATGCAAATGGAAATGTTGCTTTTGCATTTCTAACCATAAATGGTATCAAGACTTGGACAAAGCTTTAAATGCTTGTGTAATACACTTAGGGTTTATGTAATTGCTTGATTATGCATAAATTTGGAGATAACATAGCCTGAAAAGAAAGATATTGTAGCTTTGGTTGGAATTTTAGTCAAGTGTTCATCACAAATTCTGCCTTGTAATTCAAGAATGAAACCCTAACTTCATCTCTTCGATTCTCTCAGCTCAAGAATGATCTCAATGGGTTCTTGGAATTTTTGTAAATATTGGAACCTCCTCTACAATTTTCATGTTTTCCAATTTTGTTAAATTAAGCTGGAACTTGATGAAAATTGGCCAAGAAGTTGGGACAAAAACCTGACTAAAACTGCTAAAAATTTCTCTAAGTGTTTATACAAAAATGCCATGACTTCATGAATTTATAACTAAAAATCCAAGCATTCCTAGAAAAAGTCTTTCCCTACAATGTTTTAGATATCATTGAGATCTATAACTTTCATGTTGGAAGTTTTTCTTGAATCATCTTGCATCATGGTGAAAATTTGGCACAAAGTCATGAGAAAAAAAAAGTTAACTTTCTAACACTTAGAAAAATTTCTATGTCTTAGAATTTTGACTTTTCAAAGATAATTTTGACTTTTTGATTTATTGATGAAAAATCTTCATATTTGGACATGTATTGATGAAATATGATTTTTGAAACTTGATTTTGATCAAAAAGTCAAAGTTTGATTTTTCAGTGTACAATTGACTTTTTCATTAGTTGACCAAATTTCAACTATCAATCAATTGATCTTGAGAAGTGATTTGAACCATGAAATTAGGTCAAGATGATGCATTTGAATCCTTGATATCATGTTTCAAACCAATAAGTCATGTATTAGGTCAAAAGTCAAAAATCAAGCCTTCTCAATCAAAACCCTAAATTTGACCATTTTGCCCTTTTGGTAATTTGAACGATTTTCTCAGGGAATTGCGATCCAAACTCGATCCATTGATACATATGAGTTCAAAATGTTTATATGGATAAAAAATTATGAAGTTTGACTTTAAATTAACCACAGTTGACTTTTTGCCTAATATATTTGATTTTAGGTCAACTGATCAATTGACTAAGCAAAAAATGTGATCCAAAGCTTGAAATTTGACATGAGCAATATTGAGAGTCCAAAATGATCCATGAAAGTCATATGGGGCCTTAAAAGTCCAATTTTACTTGTGCAAACTCAAACCTTAATTTTTAGTCATTAGTGCTTGAGGAGGTGTCTTGAGCTGATCTATCCTTGTGCCTTTTTGAACCAATGGACATCTTATGAGAGAAATCTTGAGAAAATGAGAGGGGAAATTTTGGGGTACAACAATAGGAGTATCAGAAAGAGTCTAAAATCGACGGTATCTGAGAAGTATACTAGAATGAGTTTGTGTTCGAATGTATCTAGCAGATGTACTAGGGAGTGTCAGAATGAATCTTATGTCTTGATTGTATCATAATGGTGTTCTAGAATGATTCTCTGTCTTGACTGTATCTGAATAATATATCGGAATGAGTATTAGAATGACATCCATATCTGGATCGTATCTCACTCGTATCTAGAAGATATACTGGAATAAGTATCAGAATGAATCTGTATCTTGATCGTATATGAACTGTATCTAAAACAGAATATGGAGTGAGTGTCAAAATGAAATCCATAGCTAGAACGTATTTGACCCGTATCTAGAAGATGTAGTGGAATGAGTATCATAATGACATCCATATTTAGGTTGTATCTGACTCGTATCTAAAAAAATGTATTGGAATGAGTATCAGAATGAATTTGTATCTTGAACATATCTGAACTATATCTAGAAGATGATCTAGAATGAGGGTCAGAATGAATCTGTATCTTGATCGTATATGAATTGTATCTGGAAGAGAATCTGGAATGAGTGTCAGAATGAATCTATATCTATATCATATCTGAAATGTATCTAGAAGATGATCTGGAATGAGTGTCAGAATGGTCTATATATCTAGATCGTATTTGAACTGTATCTAGAAGATGATCTGGAATGAGTGTCAGAATGAATCTATATCTAGATCGTATCTGAACTATATCTAGAATATGATCTGGAATGAGTGTCAGAATGAATCTATATCTAGATTGTATCTGAACTATATCTGGAAAAGAATCTTCGACTGATTGTATTTGAAAAATGTGTTTATCAGAATGAATCACTGTCTGATTGTATCTGAAAGATGATAAACTGTTGACAATCTCTATTTGTTCAGGAACTAACCTGAAAAGACAAAGTTAGTTTTATTCAATGGCATGATGTATGTAATGCATTGCATAATGATGCTCTCAAAATAAATGAGAATGTTATATGCGTTTCGTATGCATATGTTATGATATTTTGTATGGATGCAATATGTTGTTCAAGCGTATGATAGCTTCTTGTAACAACGTCTAGCTAGGAAAAGTAAATCTATGATTGTTGCTGGGGATGAAGTAAGTAATTTTTCAATTTTGTTTAGAACGACCTTATTGGGGATTTCTGCTTTCTGTTTGAGGATACTTCGGTGGGGATGTTCGACTTTTGCTTGGGGATAGAAGCATTCTAGGATTCTTATGTACTCTGGTTGGGGATAAAAGAGATGGATATTCCTCTGACGTGATATCTGACCAGGTTTCAGATACCGTATCAACTCTTTTGGCGATAGCAACCTTGATTAAACTCTGCTGGAGAAGAGAATTTTGTTAGGGATTTTACAGTGTTGGAGAAATAAACTCCGCTGGGGAATTAAATTCCTGTAAACTGCATTAAGGAGATGATATCTAATGGGGATTGGAATTTCAAATGGTGTGTTGAGGAAGTTTCCACCGTATGTTGGGGAAATGATCAAACTTCCTTATATGCTAGGGGACCTATCGGGGAAGATGATCATGTCAAGCTATCCATCAGTGATATGGATGTGAATTGCTGGAAGATGCCCCAATTTCTTTCTGAAGGCATATTAGGCTTGCTAAGGAATATATCTATGTCGGTGATGATCTTGTGAAGGTAGCTCTGTAGAGATAGTTCCATGGAGATTGCTCTGTGGGGATTTGTGGATAACTTTGAACATTATCCCAACTCCTAGAGTGATAAGTCTTCTACTGATAAACAAGTGATGAGATAAAGGTACATAGTCGTACGCTTTACTCCCTAACTTTTTCCTGGACTGTCTTTTCATATTTTCAGTCCACCAGGATACCCCTTTTTGCCCAAGCCGCCTTCTCAGGTTTTCGACTTGCTGGGTGTACAATTTTATTTATATGTCCCTAATTTTTGCCCGAACCCTTTTGGTTCGTCGGGATGTCCTTATTTTTTCCTAGGCTAATCAACCTAGCGGGTCTCTTTTTCATGCATAGTATCTTTTACTATGTCCACGTTCACAGGGCGCGGAGAATTTTCATTCATGGTAGTAAGTGTTGTAGCACTGCCAGAAAATATCTTCTTAATCATATGTAGCCCTTCGTATGCAGGAGTCCATTTTCCCCTGGGATTAGTCTGGTGCACCCTATGTTTGAAGTTATTGATCAACCATTGATTTCCAACTTCCTGATAGTCTTAACCTTCCTCAGTAGAACTGTCACGGTAGAATGACACCATCTGATACTACTGACATAGACGAGCAATTAGGTGATACCGAAGATTTAATTTTTATAGTGGCTTTTGTTGAATCTTATGATCAATGAAACATGCCCCAAGTGATTCAGATGGATATCTATCCCTGGCTATTCAGCACTTTTGAGAGATTCTTTGAATCTTGACTTGACTTCCACAGATGAGTTGGACAATAACATGTCATGCCCCTTGATTTATAACCAATTGTGTCCATGAAAGGCCAGTTACTGGAAGTTTCTTTCTCTTTGACCCATCCTCTGAAGTAATTTTGTCCATTGGGAGGATTTCCATTCATTGAATATTTATCATGCAAATTTCTCTATTGTCAAACACTTAGTCATATGCAAACACTGGTATTAAAATGCAAAGCATATGTCTGTCTTGAAGTTTAAAAAATGCATTTTTTAGTAAAACGAAATTACTAAGAATGTGATATCAACTAAGGATTTATAGTAAGCCTTACAGGAGTCAGGATACCTTTTTGTCACAGTATTTTTTCGAACTAACTCATGCTTCAGTTAGAACTTTGAAGGGTTGTAACGTGGCCTAGTTCACGGTTTAAGAAACAAAGGATAAAGGCTCAAAGTTATTTGTACCCAACCCGTTCTCCATGATGTCCTTCAGTCCTATACTCAGTTAATTATGCATTTAGGTTCCAAAAGAGTTTGGAATTATAGCACTGATACTTGGTGATGGTTCAGAAACCGAAAGTTTATTTGAGAAGGCACTCATTTTTTATTGTAACATATTTATTTTGTTGAGGATTTGTAGCGACCTCTTTTTGACTTTATTATCCCTAACTTTTGCCTAAACTATTTTGTTTGAGATTACAGTCAGCGGGATGCCCCAGTTTTTTCCCTAAGTCTCCTTCATAGGTTTTGACTTAGCGAGCTTTTCTTTTGAAAGATAATGACTGCCTGACTTAATGATTACGGGGAACCATCATCAACTTTTGATTTGGAAGGATGTCTTCGATACTATATGTTGTGTACGAAGGAAAAGCTTGTGATTGAATGCACAATTGAATTAACTGAGAAACTACCTTGTCTCAAGTTATGATTAAGGGTTTTAATTTACATGAAAAAGAAAACTCCTACTTCTTAGGCTCCAAGGGGTTGACTAGGGATTAACTTCCTTATATATCCATTATTTAGGAATTGAAGCAGCACATATACATCGTCAGCAAGGTCTGTTTAAAGGCATATTGTATGAGATTAGGGTATCATTTTCGTCATCCTCCCTCTAAAGGCTTATAGCTTTTAATGAGAGTTAAATATCACAAAAAGGAAGTAAAAATCACAGTTTAAATATAGTGAAAACGAATGGATTAATTCAAGACAAACATATGCAATGCATGTTAGACGATGTGATCGATCTAGAAGGGGGGTTGAATAGATCGTTTAAAATAGTTTGCACTTTTTAAAATTGTTTTCTGAAAAATATGTGAAAGCTTCCTGGAATCTCCAATCGTCTAAACGATCCTCTATTGAAAAGATCAGATATGCGTAACCGTATGGGATGTAATGACAAAATAAGAATCAATGCATTTTACTCAATTGATCAATCACTTATTGTGATACGGTGGCAGAACTGGCTATTAATAGTGGTTTTGCGTTTGTGTTTGCAAATGTTGCGGTAAGCAAGAGTCGCCACTGACTTTTCTTTTATCCAAATTAAGGAAAGGGTGAAAAGAACAGAAAAAGACCTTTTCAAGAATTTTCTGAGTAAGGGGGGTAGATTATTGAAAGGGAAGATGTTAGCACCCTTTCCATCCGTAGTTATCTACAGGATCTTAGATTCTAGCTCATGTTTTTGAAAATTGCTTGTGCTTTGTGTTTTGAAAAAATAGTTTGAAAATGCCTTCGTGTGGCGATTCGCTTTGTGTTAACTCTTATATCAGTCCTCAAGAGTGTTGACAAAGCAAATGTTTTTTAAGGTTGTTTTTGAAATGTGTAAGTGTAAAAAAGTTTGTTTTATTTTGAGCAAGCATTTAATAGCTATCTACTTGTACTCGAAAAGGTCGTTCTTTTCCTCCTATCCTTTAGACAGTGCTATCCTACTATTGGTGAGTAGGTAGCTGTATCATTGGATGTATGAGGGACATTAAAGGGATGATACAGTCACGAAGGCAACTTGGCAAGGAATTTTAGTAACTATCCTAAAGTTATAAGATCACTTTTAACTGAAGCAATGTCGAAAGGGTCATCGAGGGACTTGTGATCTTTCAAACTAGAGGACAGTCACTAAAACTTCTCACGTTTCGAGAATTATGTCTGTTTTCCGAAGGCAACCGAAGTGGGGTACCCTAGAGGTGTGCATGTGCAATTGCGTTCAATTCAATTATTTATCTTGCGCATTTAGGTTTGCTAACATTTTTGTTTTCAGTCTTGCCATGCAATCCTAGTTACTAGCAGTTAATATGTACAGAAGAATTTAAAGTGCGAAAATAAACCCTACGCTATTACATGGCTTTGGGGAGGGGATATTTACATGTCCAAATGGGGAAAGACAATAAAGAAAAGAAGTAAAGCCCTAGTTTAATCTATTACATACTGTCAGCAGGTATATTATTATTAAAAAAATGCGAGAACAAGATAATGCGCACGAATTTAAAATAACGTCTAAAACACTAAAAAATTGCTAAGTAAAATAATAAAATATTTTTGGTTTTTGTTTATTTTAAGAAAATAATTAAACTACCTTAAATGTAATTTTAATTTAAAAAAGATAATTGCTAAATGAATTTAAAGCCTAATTTTAATATTTTGTATTTTTATTTGAGAAAATAATTTAAACATAAATTAAACCCTAAGTTCTAACTTATTTTAATTAAAAAATGTTAAAGTAAATTAATTAATTAATTTCAGAAATTAATTATTTAATTAAAAAAACTAATCCTAAGTTTTTTTGATTTTTTATTTGATTAAAAAAACTTGTTGATTAAATAAAACAAACAAATTAAAAGAATAAAAATAAAACAAAATTCAAATGGGCCAGGGTGTTATGAAGCAAAAATGGGGTATTGTTTGAAAATTTCGCTGGGCCCAAATGTTGAAACCCAGATTTGTCTTTTGGATTCAGTGGGGATTTACTTTGATGGCATATGTTGGATCTGTATGCTCAAGCCCTTGGATCTAGATCAATCATGATCTAGTGGTTGTAATTTGAAGGTGTACAGAATGCTCTTGTCCATTGAAGTATAGAATCTGCATGAAATTGTTAGGAAAACTCGAAAAAATATTGGACCTGGAACTCGAACTCAGGTCCTCTCCCTTCACACACGTGCTGCCTTGCCATCTGAGCTGCTTGGTTATTCGTTACATAAATTAAACCAAAATATAATATGCAAACAAAGTCAGATATATTCAAAATAAAATAAAAAAGGTGCACTGGGTTTGAATGGTCCAATGAAATACTGCCACGCCTCATCTTCTTCCTCGCTACGTTGTATTAGGTGCAGAGACCTATAGTGATGGTCTTGGTTTGTCACTATAACACCTGTAACTCAATAAAGTCCAGAATACGCAATATAAATCCATTGTGAAGCCATAGATCGATTGGCATCGACCCCCTGAACAAGATGGTATCCTTGGTTTGGGCTAATTTTAGCTATTTCAAAAAAACCCAATTCGGAGGTACAAACCCTAACCATGGCCAAACATCATATCGGCATCAAAACTCAAATCCAACTACACATAAATCTTGTAAACATTCATATGAACAATAATGTATGGTCAAAACGAGCTTATATTACATGAATCAAATAAAACGAATTTGAAAAAAAATGCAAATTGTGAGCTACTGATTGAGGTGTTTTGTGATGCTTCAATGCATGGTGATGATTGGAAAAGCTTCAGGGGACCTTCAGGAACGTGTTTGAGTCTTTTGTTTGGACTGAGGATAGATGGAAACGAAGATGCGAATTTGAAAAATTTGATAATTTTGCAAAAAAATTGCAGAGCTTTTTCTGGCTATTTTTCGTGTCCATTTGGCTTGCTCATGACTTGTATTTATAGAGGATAAGGAGGGGACAAGATGGCAAAGGATTAAACAACCTTAATCGTGTTCTTCAAGGCCATGAATGAAAATTTGAAATTTGGCTAAATATGTGGTTTCTTGTCCCTTTTGCATGTGGATGAACCTAGACATTGCTTGCACAAAATTCATGGGCCTCTAAGTTGTCCAAAACATCAGCCCACATGCCAAAGCCTACTTCTAATTATTTTATACATTTTATTTTATATTTATTTGAAATCAATTAAAATAAATATGAATAAAATAGTTAGAAAATGCAAGGCATGGAAAGAATGATTTTATAGGTCCACTATAAGCTTAGGAAGATGCTTGAAGTCCAAGAAGTTAAGCCATTGACTTAAAACTTCAAGTTTGCTCAATGCATAATTCTTGAAATTTCCCAAATTTTCTCAACTTGGGAAAGGCATAACTTGCATAATTTTTATCTCATGATGATTATCTATGACTTTTTGGAAAGCCTGAGATGTATACTTCAATCCCTCTTTTGATAAATTATTCATTTGAAGATTTTATCTTTATGTAAAAGCTCTTGGAAAAAAGTGACTCTTGTTAACTTTCTGAACATGACATGTAATGTATGAGCTTGTATCTTTAAAATGGTGAATTTCTTGTACTTTAGGGTTGAAGAGAAGTTGTAGGGAATTGGATTCTATTCAAAATGAGCTTTGGTTGGGGAAAAATGGATGAAGTATGTGAAAGTTATTCCTGGTCAAAGTTTGGTTGACTTTTCCTATAGAAACCCTAACTTAGCAATTTTTTACTTTTGATAGATTAGGAGCATTTCTTGAGGAATCATGATCAACCCTTGATCAAATGATGGACATCACTTAAAAATATTTATGTTGACCAACAATCTTGAAGTTTGATTGTACATGGGCCACAGTTGACTTTTGACCTAGTACAATTGATTTTCAAGTATTTGGGCAATTGAATGAGCAAACTTGTAGTGGGGGGCATGAAATTTGTCATGGACAATCTTGAATGCATAATAGGACCATGGAAAAAATTTGGGACCCTTGTAGCTCACACATATTGATGAAAATTGAAACCCTAGCTAGATGTTCATTGCTTAGGAGGAGAATTTATCTGGTCAATTCTTGGTCAACCTTGAGCAATTGAGGATCTCTGGGAGCATGCTTTGAGTAAAAATAGGAGGTCAAATTTTGGGGTCCAAAACTTATACACCCTCAATGATTATTAATTACTACCAATGAGTTGAATGAGATAATGATAAGCACAATGAATAATTTGTGGATTAGTCAATTTGTCAAACACCTTGTGAGCAAAGCACCTTAATTTTGATTTTACTAAACTGTAGTGGTGAGTTTTCTTAGGTATCAATCTAAAGGATTATTACCAATGTTTTGAAATGAACTCAACACACTACAATTTCAATAAATGCAGATTTAACAAATTAATTTTCACACAGTATAGTTATCAAGTATAGAGATAAAGAAAAAGCAGAAGAACACACGATTTGTTAAGGAAGTTCCCCTTGTCGTCCTAGTGTAGGGTACGTCTGCCCCTAATTCTAGAATCTTGAATTGAGGTATTTGATATTAAGTTGAAAATGATACAAGAGAAGAGATAGTTCACAATACAAACAAACCAATGTTGCTGAAGTAACAATCTTCTTCCCTTTCCTTCGTTTGAGCAAAACCAAGTGCCAAGTTCTTCGATCAAACCTCCGGTTATCGCTACTTGATTAAGCAAACCCACCATTTCTTAATCTTTTCACTCAACTGGTTTCGATCACAAGAAATTTGACCCCAAATCAATCTTCACAATCCTCCGGTTACCGCTACTTGATTAAGCAAACCCACGTTTCCTAATCCTTTCACTCGGCTGAACTCAATGAAGCAAAGACTTGTGCGAAAACCCCCGCACCAATACAAATCTTGGAGGAGAAAATCCCAATGATTTTATTCAAGAACAACCCACAATTGCTCAACCCAAATCTAAATTGAATTCTTGATTTGAACGTTATCACCACAACAATTTTCTTGAATCAACAACCATGATTATGTGTAGATGTTGATTTTTGAGAAGAGAGGATGAAGATGATGAGCACTATGTGTATCTTTCACTAGTTCTTGTTAACTTCCCATAATGATGCATAATGAATATATATATATATATATATATATATATATTACCTAATAGCCAAGACCCACAAACATAGCAGAAAATCAGATGAGGCAAGTGAGCGGTCGACTCAACCAGAAGAAGGAGTTGGCACGACACAACCTGCACCAGGAGAGAAAAATGTTTTGAAGTGAAATGCGTCGAACGCTTCAGGACTTGCACCGACACAAACACTGAATATTCTGATTCCCAAGTTGAGTCGACCGGAAAGGTCGACGCATTACATCCAACAGTCAAAGAGAATTCCATTTTGAAGTGAGGTGCGTCAGCCGCTTCAGGGCTTGTGTCGACGCAAACTTTGAATGCTTTGATTTCAGTTTGAGTCGACCGGAAGGGTTGACCTGATACATCCAAGACTTGATTGAAGATGATGAGTCAACCGCACATATCTTTGAGTTGACGCACAGATTGGATTTTTCTCAAAAATACTTGTTTCTGGAGATCTTCATTCCAATCATTTCATTGCAAGATTGTTCATAGGACTAATCCAAATAGAGAGAGTTTAATATCCGTTTTTACATCATTAAAATACTTATAGAGGAACTTTTCCCTCACATACTCCCCCTTTTTGACGATTTCAAAACAATGCTAAAATATGCTCCCCCTGAGTTTGTGTGTTCTGTTTGCAAGTTATGTATAGTCTTCTATGTTGACTTCTCCCCCTTTGACAACATCAAAAAGAGAAAAAGCACAAGGTCAAGATTAACAAAATATATCAAGTGAAACATAATTTTCCATTTTCAACTAAGAGCACCAACAATCATTCACATAAAATGAAATTAGTGTGGATCATTAAAATGCAATAATTAGACCAATGTATGTAGAATATTACAAACCAGTCAGTAAGGATAAGTGCATGGGAAAAAAAGGCATAAGAACTTAAACAGAATTACACACACACACACACACACACACACACACACACACACACACACACACACACACACACACATATATATATATATATATATATATATATATATATATATATATATATATATATATATATATATATATATATATATATATATATATATATATATATATACATGAATAAAGTTAATAGTTTGTCGGTATCATTGTTTTCAGGATCATCAGGTGGAAGGTTTGGAAAATGCTGAAGGAAGGTGGAATGAAGGGAGGCAAGGTTCTCAGCTTGTGATTGAATCATGCCTTTCAACATGGAGTACCGTTGGTCCTGAATATTTTAATAGTTTTAGAACATTTCATTTTGGACTTTGACAAGGTTGTAGATGTTCTAAATCCTCTCATTTTGAAGGGATACATCTTCCTTTTGTTAGATTTGCATTTTCTCCAAAACAGCTATCACATTGGCATTGTTTTCTTGAGGAACAGGGACATCCTTGTCCATATTTGCTTCATTTTCTTCCTCCTCTGACTCATCTTATTCTTTATTATCATCCTCTTCACCCTCACTATTTTGGAATGAAACAGATGTACTTCTCACAATATAACGGTATTTTTGTTCCTTGTGATTCCATTGGAAGCCCATCAATGTAAGTGGTTTCTTCGTGAATTTAAGATCAGAAGTCATACCAACATAAGGAATTCCTGCAATTTTAATCTTTTCGCGATTGAGAACTCTTTGAATGAAAGAGGGATAGCATAGTGCGATGCCTCTTCCAGAGTTATACAGATCAAACATTCAGCTAGCAAAATAGTGTGGCCAATGAACCTTTATTTTATGTTTTAAAACATAAAGCAGTTGAACTTCAAGTTTATCCATACGAGAAAGACCTCCCTTCTTGGGTCGAATGATGTGGCAAATGATCCAAAAGAGAATTTGGTCAAATGGGGCTAGGGCACCAGTTGTTACAGATCTCAGAAATAAATCATTGTTTACTATTCTGTCATTGTAGGGTTTCTTTAGCATGGAGTTTAAGGCCGACTTAAATTCATAGTTAGGAGCAAGAACAATATCAGAGATTTTAATAGCATCAGAATCAACTAGCCACATACCAAATAGGTCTTTCCATACATGCGAGCTAACCATATAATATTTGTTGTTAATTCTATATTTAAATTCAAAACCCTCAAACTTCCCTTGCATGCCAACATAGAAAATTTTAACTAAATCCTCATTATACGGTGTATCACATTCAAGAAATAAGTGGAAGTTTTGAAATCTTAACAGTTCAATAATTTCAGGAAGATGCATATGACCCAAGATTTTCAGGTATAAAGTCGATTGTCTAACTATTTTTATCTTACCAAAAGTGTCTGCAAAAGTACCAATAATGTCATCAGAGAGAAGTGAAAGAGCAGTTACCGGATTGTCCGTCGGAACATTGGAGGAGCTGCCTCTGAAGGTTCTCTTCTTAGCTACCCTTGAATCCAATAGGGAAAGTTTTGATGAAAGTGGGTATGTGAGGGAGATTTTGAGAGAGATGGGTTTTGAGAGTTTTTAGGGTTTTGAGAGAAGAGAGTGAATATATAAAATAAAAGAATTAAATGATAAATAAATATAAATCAGACATATTCCGTGATGCGTCGACCACTTATAGCGTTGTGTCGATGCAAAAATTATTTTGATTGATGCTGAGTGAAATATACAGTACGCGTCGACGCATGTAAGCTATGAGTCGACTCAAAAGTAAAGAATTTTGATTTTATGCAGCTTTTTCAATTGATATCATGCAATTTATATAATTCTTAGAATTCCTATGTACTTTAAAAATAACGATAAATAAGAACAAGTTTACCATTTACACATGATTAAGAATAGAGAATAGATGAGAACGATATTACCTTCATGAGAGTTGATAAGTGCTTTAACCAAGGCTGTCCATAAGTGCATTAAGCATTAAGAGAATATGTTCAATAAAATAAAAGGTTGCAACTTACTTAAGTTACAACCTATCCGAGATATCAAGAACACCAAGTTCCATATGGATGAGATGGAAGGGATCTGTAGCGAGTGGTTTAGTAAAAATGTCAGCAAGTTGATTTTTGCTATCAACATGCTCGAAAATAACATCACCCTTTTCCACATGATTAGAAAATGATGCCTTATCTCAATATGTTTTGTGCGAGAGTGCAAAATCGTATTTTTGGTTAGGTTAATGGCACTTGTATTGTCACAAAAAATAGGAAAGTGATCAAGTTAGACATTGAATTCGAGTAATTGTTGTTTGAGCCACAAGATTTTGGCACAATAATTACCGGCTGCAACGTATTCCGCTTTGGCGGTTGATAATACAACTGAAACTTGCTTTTTGCTATGCCAACTTACCAAAGAATTTAAAAAGAAATGACAAGTACCACTAGTGCTTTTCCTATATGATTTGCAACCGGAAAAGTCAGAATCGGAATAGCCAACCAAAGAATAATCATTACCCTTGGAGTACAAAAGTCCGTACTTAGTTGTACCACTAAGGTATCTAAGTATGTGCTTTACAGCTTTTAAATATGACTCCTTAGGACATGATTGAAACCTAGCACACATGCAAACACTAAACATAATATCTGGACGAGAGGTCATGAGATAAAGAAGGGAACCAATCATACCTCTATACCTTTTTATATCGACGGGCTTACCATTATCATCACGGTCCAAGTTCACGGCCGTAGGCATAGGAGTATCGATTGCTTAAGAGTTTTCCATGTCAAATCGCTTTAGTAGGTCAAGACAATATTTGGTTTGACCTCATAAATGTTCCTTCATTTAATTGCTTGATTTGAAGTCCAAGGAAGTAGTTTAACTATCCCATCATGCTCATCTCAAATTCCCCCTGCATCATCTTCGAGAAATTCTTGACCAAAGATGCGTTAGAAGAACCAAAAATAATGCCATCTACATAAACTTGAACTAAAATAAAATGCTTTCCTTCATGCTTAATAAAAAGGGTTGTGTCAACCTTTTCTTCTTGAGAATCCTTGATCTAATAAGAATTTGCTAAGATGTTCGTACCAAGCCCTAGGGGCTTATTTAAGACCGTATAGTGCATGTTTAAGTTTGTAAACATAGTTAGGATTCTCAAAATTCTCAAAACCGGGAGGTTGAGACAAATAAACCTCTTCATTAATGTATCCATTTAAGAAAGCACTTTTTACATCCATTTGGAATAATTTGAAGTTTTGCGAGCATGCATATGAAAGAAAAAGGCGTATAGCCTCGAGTCGGGCCACTAGAGCATAAGTTTCATCATAATCTATGCCTTACTCTTGGTTATATCCTTGGGCAACAAGTCGATCTTTGTTGCGATTTATCATTCTATTTTCGTCTAGTTTGTTCCTAAAAACCCATTTAGTTCCAATAACTCGATGATCTCGTGGAGAGGGGACACGGTCTCAAACCACATTTCTTTTAAACTTATTTAGTTCCTCTTGCATGGCCAAAAAACAATGTTCATCGAGTACGGCATCTTTATTGTTTTTGGGTTCAATTTGAGAGACGAAAGCAAAATGATAACAAAAGTTACTTAACTTAGAGCGAGTTGTTACTCCCTTTGATATATCTCCTAGGATGTTGTCGTTGGGATGATCCTTAGATGTTTTCCATTCCAATGGTAGATCATTTTTATTTCTTGGATGATCTTCCTCTCTTTCTTCGGATACTTGATCCAACTCTTCTTCAATTTTAGTAGATTTCGAGTCCTTTTCTTTGGGATCTTGTAGTATGCTTTCCGAAGATACACCTGCACCATCATAAACACTACCCTTTCCGACTAATTTCAGATTGGATTCATCAAAGGAAACATGTACAAACTCTTCAACTATATGTAATCTTTTATTAAATACTCTATAGGATTTGCTTGATTGAGAGTATCCGAGAAAGATACCTTCGTCAGCTTTTGAATCAAATTTACCTAAATTTTCTTTACCATTATTTAACACAAAGCATTTACATCCGAAGACATGAAGATGAGAGATATTTGGTTTTCTTCCTTTCAAAAGTTCATAGGGAGTTTTGTTTAGAATAAGGCGTATTAGAACCCTATTCAAAACATAACATGATGTGTTAATGGCATCCGCCCAAAAGTATTTTGGAAGACGGTGTTCGTTGATCATAGTTCTTCCTAGTTCTTCTAAAGTACGGTTTTTACGTTCCACCACTCCATTTTGTTGAGGAGTACGTGGAGAAGAAAAATTATGATCAATACCGTATTTTTCACAAAATTTATCTAAGAGATCATTCTCAAATTCACCACTGTGATCGCTTCGAATAATAACTATGCTAGTGTTCAATTTGTTTTGAGAAAACGTAGCAAATTTTTCAAAAGCTGGAAGGTGTCACTTTTATTTTCCAATAAAATTGTCCAACAAAATCTTGAGTAGTCATCTACAATAACGAATCCATAGTAGTTACCACCTAGACTTTTAATTCTAGATGGTCCAAAAAGATCCATATGAAGAAGTTCGAGAGGTCTCGTTGTAGAAACAATGTTTTTAGATTTAAACGAGATTTTGGTTTGCTTCCCCATTTGGCAAGAATCACATAAGTGATCCTTGGAAAATTTTAATTTTGGTAAACCGACTAATAAATCTTTTGAGACAACTTTATTTAACAAATCAAAATTCAAGTGAGCTAGACGTATATGCCACAACCATGAATCCTCATTTAAAGTAACAAGACATTTAGTTTCGGTTAGAGATACATTATTCAAGTCAAGCATATACACATTGTTTACCCTAAAGCCTTTGAACACATCATTTTTCTTATCATTGTGTTCAATTATGGAGCAGTCTTTTGAAAATGATACATTTTATCCTTTGTCGGATAATTTCTAATGCTAATAAGATTGTGTTTAAGACCATCAAATAATAGGACATCAGAGATAGTAGTAGAAGATGTATTACCTACACTACCTTTACCGAGTATTGCTCCTTTGTTATTTTCGCCATAGGTAACAAATCCTTTCTTTTTCGCCACAAAGTCAAAAAATAGGGAGATATCACTCATCATATGTCTTAAGCACCCACTATCGAGAAACCATCTTTTCTCTGTAGTCTCAAGATATTCCACCTACAAGTTTAAACAAGGGAAGTAGGTACCCAATTTTTATTGGATCCTTGTGTGTGAATTATACTTGAGTTGCATTTTGGCAACCATTTGAAAATTCCTTGAGGAACCAGAAATCTCCTAAATCGACATTTGCTAATGGTGTGTCCCCTTTTGCAATAGTATAAAGATGTTAGAGTTTTGGGAAAGTTACTTTTTCTTGGAGGATCTTTTATTTCATAAGTGTATTTTTGATATGGATTTATCATACTACTTCTGAAATTTGATCTATCAGTGCTAAAAGTAATTTTGGGTTGTAAAGCCTTGTCAAGTTTGGCTTTAAGAGTTTTTACTTCTTTTTTCCAAATGTAGCAAGTTTCACATTCACCCCAATTATGCCAAGAAAGCTTATTATCTTTGCTATTAGTTTTTATTTTCTCTACCATGGATGCCTTGAGAGCTTCCAATTCTTTTTGGGATTTGGAGACTTTATGCTCAAGGTATGAAAAAAATTCTTATTTGAGGCCAATCATTTAAAAGCTTCCTTAGCCTCATTTTGTAGAGAATCAAAAGTTTTTTGCAATTCTATGTGACACATTTTATCAATGTGATTATATTTAGAGTGACTTACATTGATTTTCTTCTTTTGATGAGCCATGAGGCAAAGGTTGACGGTTTCCTCTTTGTCACTAGAGTCACTTTTGCTGGAGGCTTCACTATCATTATCCCAAGCAATGTATGCTCTTCTAGCTTTGTTATGTCTCTTTTGAAATTTGTCTTTTCCTTTATCTTTCTTGAGCAACGGGCATTCCGGTTTGTAGTGGTCGGGTTTTCCGTAGTTGAAACATGATCCTCTTGATTTAGATTTCTTGCCTTCATCTTGTCTTGAAGGTTTTGATTGGTTTCTATAGTTGATGAGATTTTTGTCCGAGTGTTGGACTTCATTCTTTCGAAGATATCTGTGATATTTTCTCACAAACAGCCCCATGTCTTCACTTAAGCTTTCATCTTCATCACTAGAATCGATGACACAAGAGTTATTGGTGGAGGACTTTGAGCTTGAAGCCTTTAATGCGACGGACTTATTTTCAATGTCTTTTGGTTTTTCCTTCTTTTCCTTTTTCTCATGCTTATTGAGATTGATGAGCTCTTGCTCATGCTCTTGAAGCTTTTCAAACAGTGTTGTTATGTCGAGTGTAGCTATATTGTTTGCTTCCTTGATAGCTATAACTTTAGGTTGCCATTCCCTATTAAGACATATTAAAATTTTGTTAGTAGTAACAGCATTGGGAGTAACATGACCAAGAGTGTGTAAGCGATTGATTATATGAGAAAATCTCTTTTGCATATCAGCAATGGTTTCACCATGCTTCATGTGAAAGTGATCAAAATCTTGAGTTAATGTATTGATTCTAGCAAGTTTAACATCATTTGTTACTTCATGGGCAATTTGTAGAGCATCCCACATTGCCTTAGCAGTGGCACAATGTGATACTCTAAAGTATTTATTAACACCTAAAGAAGCAATAAGCATGTTTCTACCTTTCCAATCATAGCTATACTTTTTCTCATCTTCCTCATCCCATAGTGCTTTTGGTTTTGGTATGGTAATGTTATCCTCATTGGTCATGGTTATTTGCATAGGACCATCCTCGATAACTTTCTATATCTTTCTATTAACAGAGTTAATATGCACATGCATACAATCTTTCCAATAGCTATAGTTTTCACCGGTGAAAATAGGAGCTCTCATATAAGCCCCTTTTGGAGCGTTCTCCATTTTCTACAAAGTAATATGTGAAGCACTAGATGAACTGGTTCTCTAATACCACTTGTTAGAAGATGTGATCGATCTAGAAGGGGGTTGAATATATCATTTAAAATAGTTTGCGCTTTTTAAAATTGTTTTCAGAAAAATATGCAAAATCTTCCTGGAATCTCCAATCGTCTAAAGGATCCTCTATTGAAAAGATCGGATATACGTAACCGTATGGGATGTAATGACAAAATAAGAATTAGTGCATTTTACTCAATTGATCAATCACTTATACACCCTCAATGATTATTAATTACTACCAATGAGTTGAATGAGATAATGATAAGCATAATGAATAATTTGTGGATTAGTCAATTTGTCAAACACCTTGTGAGCAAAGCACCTTAGGTTTGATTTTACTAAATTGTAGTGGTGAGTTTTCTTAGGTATCAATCAAAATGATTCTTACCAATGTTTTGAAATGAACTCGACATACTACAATTTCAATAAATGCCGATTTGACAAATTAATTTTCACACGGTATAGTTATAAAGTATAGAGATAAAGAAAAAGCAGAAGAACACATGATTTGTTAAGGCAGTTCCCCTTGTCGTCCTCGCGTAGGGTATGTCTACCCCTAGTTCTAGAATCTAGAATTGTGATATTTGATATTAAGTTGCAAATGATACAAGAGAAGAGATAGTTCACAATACAAACAAACCCATTTTGCTGAAGTAACAATCTTCTTCCCTTTCCTTGGTTTGAGCAAAACCAAGTGCCAAATTCTTCGAACAAGCCTCCGGTTACCGCTAGTTGATTAAGCAAACCCACTGTTTCTTAATCATTTCACTCGACTCATTTCGATCACAAGCAATTTGACCCCAAATCAATCTTCACAATCCTCCGGTTACTGCTACTTGATTAATCAAACCCACGTTTCTTAATCCTTTCACTCGGCTGAATTCAATGAAGCAAAGACTTGTGCAAAAATCCCTGCACCAATAGGAATCTTGGAGGAGAAAGTCCCAATGATTTTATTCAAGAACATCCCACAATTTATCAACCCAAATCTCAATTGAATTCTTGATTTGAATGTTATCACCACAACAATTTTCTTGAATCAACAACCATGATTATGTGTAGATGTTGATTTTTGAGAAGAGAGGATGAAGATGATGAGCACTATGTGTATCTTTCACTAGTTCTTGTTAACTTCCCATAATGATGCATAATATATATATATATATATATATATATATATATATATATATATATATATATATATATATATATATATATATATATATATATATGTTACCTAATAACCAAGACCCACAAACATAGCAGAAAATAAAATGAGGCAAGAGAGCGGTCGACTTAACCAGAAGCAGGGGTCGGCGCGGCACAACCTGCACCAGGAGAGAAAAATGTTTTGAAGTGCAATGTGTCAGCCATTTCAGGACTTGTGTCGAAGAAAACATTGAATATTCTGATTCCCAGGTTGAGTCGGCTAGAAGGGTCGACGCGTTACATCTAGCAGTCAGAGAGAATTCCATTTTGAAGTGAGGTGCGTCGACCGCTTCAGGGCTTGAGTTGATGCAAACTTTGAATGCTTTGATTTTCAGTTTGAGTCGACCGGAAGGGTCGACCTGATACATCCAGGACTTGATTGAAGATGATGAGTCAACTGCACATATCTTTGAGTCGATGCACATATTGGATTTTCTTAAAAATACTTGTTTCTGGAGATCTTCATTCCAATAATTTCATTGCAATATTGTTCATAGGACTAACCCAAATAGAGAGAGAGAGAGAGAGAGAGAGAGAGAGAGAGAATAATAGTCGTTTTGACATCATTAAATACTTATAGAGGAACTTTTCCCTCACAATGCATTAATGAAAAAAATAAAGTTTGACATAAAGATAAGTATTCGAACAAACAAAAGAAATTACAACTGAAAATGCATATGAACTGGACCTCTCAATCTTAGTCATGATTTGGCATGGGAGCAATGATTACATTAGGAGTCTTAGGAGGGTCAAACTCAATCTCCTTAGCATCAATCATATCTTGAATCTTGTTCTTCAACGTCCAACAACCATTTGTATCATGTCCAGGGCTATTAGAATGGTATGCACATCTTGCATTGGGATGATAGCTAAGAGCTAAAGTATTGGGATTCCGAGGAGGATCCTTCAACGTAATTAACTCTGCCTTCAACATGTATTGCAATGCTTGAGCCAATGGCATGTTGCTTTTGGTAAATTGTCTTTTAGGTGCATCCTGCTTATGTTGATTACCCTTTTGTCGTTGTTGCACTAGTGCAGGATTAGAGATCAGTACTGCCTCCACATATTGGTTGTGTTCTCTCTTATTACGACTCTTCTGGACGTACACATCATTGGACTCTTTCTTCCCATTGTATGACTTCTTCTGAGTATCGAAAGAGGTACGCACTTGGATTTTACCACTTCTGATTCCATTCTCAACATGTTCCCCTATTAATATCATTTCAGTGAAACCGGCTGAAGAATTTCCAAGTAGGTGATTATAGAAAGGACCTGTCAGCGTGCTCATGAACATGTCAACAAATTCCCTGTCGGCTAAAGGAGGTTGAACCCTGTCTGCGAGATCTCTCCATTTTTGGGCGTACTCTTTGAAGCTTTCATTAGAGCCCATGGATATACTCTACAATTGCATACGAGTTGGTGCCAGATCAGCATTATACTAGTATTTCTTGTAGAAAGCGGCAGCCAAATCTTCCCAGGTATGAATATTGGTCCCTTCTAGTTGATAGAACCATTTCAACTGTGTTCTAGATAGACTCTCTTGGAAGAAATGAACCCACAATTTCTTGTCAGTAATGTATGGTTGGATTTTCCGAACATATAACCTCAAATGCAACTTCGGGCAGGAAAAATCGTCATACTTAGAAAAGGTAGGAGTTTTATACTTGGGAGGAATGATGACTCCTGAGACCAAACCCAATTCTTCGAAGTCTAAGCCATGCACCTTCTGGATCTCCATAGCTTTCAGACGCTCTTCTAACAACTTATACTTCTCATCAACAGGGGGATATTGTTCATCCAAATAAAGTTATTCCTCTTCAACAGAGTATTTGACAAAACCATGATTTTTATTTTCCTCATGCTTATCACTTTCATCGTTGTCATCCTGTTCATTATCATTGCCTTTTGGGATCTCGATCTCCTTGACCTATTTAGTCGGACCTCTGAATCTTCTCCATATGTTGATAATGTCAATTGGTTTCTTTGCCTTCTTCTTCTTCTCTTTGACGATGAGTGCCTTCAGTTCTTCTTGCCCCTTGGCTAAGCTTAGGAACATCTCTTGGAACTGAGCATTATGAGCCTGGAGATCTTTCACTATTTGTTCGAGAGCCATTTCTTCTGAAATAAACAACAAGGAGATGAGAAACCTGTCTTGGAAACCTCTTATGAAATTACATGGTATGTAGATGCGTATGCAATGTTTTCAAGGATCTTTAGGGAATCTAGTTTGAAACATTAGAAATTGAATTTAGTTTTTTGCTTTGTCTAAAGAACTTTGAACATCCTTCTATAAGAATCAAGATCACCATATCAAGTGGGTCATAGCCTCTGACTCAAGAAAATACACTTTGATCTTGACGACATCTGGCTAGAGGAAAATAAATCCTCTTACCCCTTGATAGAAATTTGGCTTATAACGATCTTGAAAATATTGCACCATAAATCCCTAAGATCCTTGAAATGGTTAGTAACAGTGTTATGTTATGAAATGGCATGATGTGTATGCCATGTACTAAGTAAAAGCGTAAGGTGATTAGAAAAAATGAGTTTATACAAACAAATCCTGCAAGGAATTTAAGTTGTTAGATACTGAATACAAACAAGTCACACAAGAGCCTTAGGTTTAATGGCTTGCATGGAGTCCATAGGTAAATATATTCCCAATTAAAGTTAAGTTGGCTCGAGCTGTCCTAAAATAGTAACTGGGTTCTAGGAATCTCATATCACCGATCTTTCTCACATGCTTTATTTTAGCACGGCAACTGGCTCGCCACCAAAACATCCTGAAAGTCAAACCTCAATGAGCGTAATTTCGAGTATCAACCAACCTTGGATTGCACCAAAGTTGGCTATCTCACTACCTTCTAATGGCCAAGATGGGTTAATTAAGGTTCTAAAATTCAGTTAGTGTTAATGACACCACGCGGAAGCCTAATGTTATCATTGACTGACTCAAGGAACATCAGTACAAACCAAAGTGAGACACTAACTTAGACATCATATTATCCATATCAGTCTATGTCGTGCAGCCTTTATGATTTATTTCTTCTTACCTAAGGCATCTCTAGATCTGGGTGTGGGACCTTTCAAATAATAAACCCAAGCAAGCCCTTAAAGTAAAAGCAGACAAACCGCACAATTTAAGCAAGTAAAGTGATCTAAACTCTTAAGGTAACCCTTCTTTTAAAATTGTCCCCAGTAGAGTCGCCAGTTCTATAATACGGTGGGAGAACTGACTTGTTTAGCGTTTTATCATAAATGTTGCGGATAGCAAGAGTCGCGACCGAATTTTCTTTTATCCAATGAGGAAAGGTGAAAAGAACAGGAAAGACCTTTGATAGATTTTGAGTTCGGGGGGTAAGTTATGAAAAGGGAAGGTGTTAGCACCCTTTTCATTCGTAGTTATCTATGGCCTCTTAATTGCTTAGCTTGCTTTAAACTTGCTTTGTGTGTGTGTGTGAATTGAAAATATTTTGAATGCCAATTGTAAGGAAGACTTTGTAATAATTCTTGTATCAGTCCTCAAGAATGTATACAAAGTATTTTTTTGAAAATATTTGTTTTGAAACGTGAGGTGTAAATATGAATTTGTTTGTTTGAAACTGTTATAAACAAGCAATTTGTTGAGTCTTACCCACTAAAAGTCATTCTTGTTATTTTCCTTCTTCGTTAGAGATAGTACTATCCACACCATTAGTGTTAGAACAAAGTTTGAATCTACTACCCTATGTTTAAGTTTTGATGATAACAAAATGAAAAGATATATTATTTATATGATTCATGTATGAACTATTTGCTACCTAAATTATTACGTTCTGATTTGCAGAAACTCTGATAGGTATAAGCAAGAGCACACCTAATCAGCATCAGAAATTTGGTTCTTGACATCAGCATCAGAAGTTGCTATATCAGAATACCAGAATCAGAAGATTAACTCACGTGTATGCTGAAGCTTGATGAACAGAACTGCGCTCAACACTCTGATAAAGAAAACAACAGTTCATCAGCAGTTAAGCAGAGTCAGAATGAGCCAAGCCAGAACATGCATTAAGTAAGCAACGGTACTGTGCATTGAAAGCAAATTATTACCAACGGCCTCATTCCAGACAAGATCTTCTCAATAAGGAAAGTTTGTTATTAGCATTGAATCAAGAATATTGCTCCAACGTTCAACAATCTCAGTGCTATATAAACAAGACCATGAAGATTGAATTGGCAAATGCTCTCCAACTTTTTACACGCCTAAAAGCTAATCATAATCTTCCCTCTCTCAGTTTGCTAAAACACTACATATCTCCTTATTCAATCATTGTTTAGCAATCTAGTTTTGTAAGCTTAATTTGTGTATACATCACAGTTGTGATACAGTTTTGTAGAAAACATTCACACCTAGACTTATCTTCTTTGTAAGAAAGTATTTCCTTGACAAACCGGGTTGTGGTTTGCATCAAGAAGGCTTTAGCAGTTGTTAAAGCAGTTTGTAATATTCAGTTGAATATAGTGGATTAAGACCTTGTTGGAGAGAGGCTAAATCACCTTGACGGGTGGACTGGAGTAGTTTGAGATCAAACGAACCAGGATAAAAATATCTTGTTCATTGCATTGATTTTCAGTTTTACAATCCAACCCCTCCTTCTTGTGTTTTTCACTTCTTCAATTAGTTGGTAGGAAGTCTTATCTATTGGATGTGAAGGGACGGGTGTAGGATCGTCGTATGGTCATAGAAGGCAACATGTAAGGATACTTTAGCAATTCGAAGGGACTATCATCATTTTTCTCGTAGGGTCATCGAAGGGACTAGATGATTTTGTAGGCAACTCGAAGGGTCATTGAGGTATTATAATCTTTATTCAAAAGGGACCATGATGATATTGTTTAACCGAGGGTCTTTGCTAAATTATTCTCGTTTTCAAGGGACATGACCGATCGTTTCTGAAGGAAACAAGAGAGGTTACCCTAGAGGTACAAAGTGTGCAAAGGAGATTCAGTTCAGTTATATTATCTTGAGTTAAGGTTTTCTAACATTTGTGTTTATCTTTCCATACAAACCCTATTAGCATACATCTAACAGTTATATATACAGGTATATAAAATATAAGTGCGAAAATTAAATCCCTAGGACTATTACATAGCTTTGGGGCAGTTACAATATTTAATAAAACCTTGCAAGAAATTAAACACTAAGTTATTACAATTTTTATACAACTTATACACTTGTCTAAAAATAAATAGCAAATAAATAAAAATACATCTTTAAAAAAATTAAAAAACCTAAATGTCTAAAAGGTCACATTTTTTTTTGTATTTTAGGTTAATTTTAAGAATTTATAAAATAATTAGTTATCTAATTTTAAATTAATTACAAAGGTTAATTAATTTTAAAAAAACAAAGTCTAATAAAATTGAATTAAAAATATGTCCAAATTAGATTAATTAATAAAAACCCTAAGACTATTTTATTTTTATTTTTTATGGATTAAAACGATTAGTAGAAAATTAAATAAGAAAATAAGTAAAAATAATGGAAAGTGGAAAAGATTAGAAAACAGATAAAAGATTATTGCAAGCGCCCAGGCTCGAATCCACGCCCTCTCCTTTGCCAAGCAATAACACTACCAATGTGCCATGAAACAAATAGAATTTTATGCCCTAACCATGGCATCTCATATTCGTCATGTTAAAACTTGCATGTAAGGCTTGAAACATGTTCTAAACAATCATGATAAGCAATCTAAATTGTTAGAATCAGTTAACAATGCATATAATTTGTAATATGAATATAAAAAATAATGCAAACCGGACATGGAATGTATGCAAGTTTTAGATACAAATAGGCATGGAAAGTTACATATTCTTACCTCGGGGATGTTTTGGAAGTGATTTGAGGTGGTGGTTTGGACTGAATCAAGCTAGAACTTAAGATTCAATGGTGCACTTTCTTTGAAAAATTGTGATTTTTGAGACTTTTCTTGAGGCAAATTTTTGTGTCCCTTGTAGTGTGAGGGCTTGAGTATTTATAGAGGAGGAGATTTAAGTCACCAATGAAGGAAAGAATCAAGTGATCATGGTGTTACCAAAAATCAATGAAACATGTTTTCTAACTTGCCATTTTGGAAGATCCTTGTCTCAAACATGTCTCTCACGGTTTTGGTAAGCTTTTATCAGGTCTTGGGCCTTCTAGAAGATGTCCAAATGATCATAGTCCAACATTAATCCAACTATTTATTATTTTTAATTTAATTCTTTTACAAAATTTAAATAAACAGGATAAAAAATATGACCATGTACCAATGAACTTAGAGGTATTCTATCATGTCATAAACATGTTTTATCCTCAAAAGTTAGGCCCATTAGTCCAAAAATTCAAAATTGCTCAATTGAGATTTCATGCATTTCTCAAAAATTGTCTAACTTGTGCCAACCATAACTCTCACAATTTTTGTCTAATCAAAGTGATCTTAGACTTTTTGGAAATATCAAGTATCCCCTACAACCTTCATGTTGACCATTTTTTCATTTGAAGCATTTATCTTCATGTAAATTGCTTTGATAAAAAATGTCTTTTTGTTGACTTTTAAAATGACCTGTAATGTTTTGATCCATATCTCTCAAATGAAGCATTTTTTGGCCTTGATCTTAGAGAGATAAAGTTGTATAGAATTGAATTTCTTTCAAAATGGGCTTTGGTTGAGAAATTTTTTATGAAGCATGTGAAAGTTATGGTTGGTCAAAGTTTAGTTGACTTCTCCTTAAGAAAACCCTAATTAGTAATTTTTTACTTTTGATGAATGTTGAGTTTTCTTGATGAATCATGGTCAACCTTTGATCAAATGATGAATGTGACTTCAAAATATTGATGTTGACCAAAACTTTTGAAGTTTGACTGTAAGTTGACCAATGTTGCCTTTTTATCCAATACAGTTAATTTTCAATCATCTGAGAAATTATCGTAACAAATTTGTGATGTAAGGCTTGAAACTTGATATGAGGATTGTTTGAAACATATGAGGAACCATGAAATCCACTTGAGGCCTTAGAAGTTCAAATTTCCTTGAGATAAACAAAACCCTAGTTGTAGGTCAATTGCTTAGGAGGAGAGTTCATCTGATCAATCCTTGATAAGTATTGAGTGTTTGAGACCTTCATGAGTATTAGGAACCTATTAAAATAATTTCTTGAAAATGGGAGGGAAACTTTTGGGGTACAACAGTCTGCCCATGTTCAATCTTCTTAAACCTGAAGAGTTAGATTGGCATGCTCTCCATTCTTGGTCTGAAGGTGGAAGAGGATTGAACACTTAAGTGCCAAGAAATTTGCGCTCGCCAGTGCACGAAGTAACGTTGTTGGTTGATTATATTGCTTAAATAGGCTTAAAGATGTGATTCAGAAAATTGACAGAGTTTCATTGGAGATGGGCTTATAGATGCCATCCAATGTAATTGTTGATAGGAGTATCAGAATGAGTCTATGTTCGACGGTATTTGAGAAGTATACTAGAATGAGTCTGTGTTCGACAGTATCTAGAAGATGTGCTGGGGAGTTTCAGAATGAATCTTATGTCTTGATTGTATTTGAATGGTGTTCTAGAATGAGTCTATGTCTTGTCTATATCTAAAGAATATATCGGAATGAGTATTAGACTAACATCTATATCAGGATCGTATATCACCTGTATCTAGTAGATATACTAGAATGAGTATCAAAATGAATTTGTATCTTGATCGTATCTGAACTGTATCTGAAAGAGAATCTGGAATGAGTGTTAGAATGAAATCCATATCTAGATCATGTCTGACTTGTATCTAGAAGATGTAGTAGAATGAGTATCAGAATGACATCCATATTTGGATCGTATCTGACTCGTATCTAGAAGATGTACTGGAATGAGTATCATAATGAATCTGTATCTTGATTGTATCTGAACTGTATCTAGAAGATGATCTGGAATGAGTGTTAGAATGAATATGTATCTTGATCATATTTGAACTGTATCTGGAAGAGAATCTAGAATGAGTGTCAAAATGAATATATATATATATATATATATATATATATATATATATATATAGACCGTATCTGAACTGTATCTAGAAGAGGATCTGGAATGAGTGTCAGAATGAATCTATATATCTAGATCGTATCTGAACTGTATCTAGAAGATGATCTGGAATGAGTGTCAGAGTGAATCTATATCTAGATCATATCTGAATTGTATCTATAAGATGATCTAAAATGAATGTCAGAATGAATCTATATCTAGATCATATTTGAATTATATCTGGAAGAGAATCTTCGATTGATTGTATTTGAAAATTGTGTTTATCAGAATGAATCACTGTCTAATTGTATCTGAAAGATGATAAATTGTTGACAATCTCTATATGTTTGGGAACTAACCTGAAAAGACAAAGTTAGTTTTATGCAATGGCATGATGTATGTAATGCATTGCGTAATGAGGCATTCAAAATAAATGAGAATTTTATATGTGTTTCGCATGCATATGTTATGATATTTTGTATGGGTGCAATATGTTGTTGAAGCGTATGGTAGAATCTTGTAACAACGTCTAGATGGGGAAAATAAATCCTTAATTGTTATTGGGGATGAAGAAAGTAATTCTTCAATTTTGTTAAGAATGACCTTACTGGGGATTTCCGCTTTCCGTTTGAGGATACTCCACTGGGGATGTTCGAGTTCTGCTTGGGGATAGAAGCACTCTATGATTCTTATGTACTCTGACTGGGGATAAAAGAGATGGATATTCCTCTGACGCAATATCTGACCAGGTTTCAAATACCGTAGCAACTCTTCTAAGGATAGAAACCTTGATTAAACTCTACTGGAGAAGAGAATTTTGTTATGGATTTTATGGTGTTTGAGAAATAAACTCCATTGGGGAATTAAATTCCTGTAAACTACGTTGAGGAGATGATATCGCATGGGGATTGGAATTTCATAGGCAGTGGTGAGAAAGTTTCCACCGTATGTTGGGAAATGATCAAACTTCCTTATATGCTAGGGGACCTATTGGGGAAGATGATCATGTCAAGCTATCCATCAGGGATATGGAGGTGAACTGTTGGAAGAGTCCCCAATTTTTGTCTGAAGGTATATTAGACTTTCTGGGGAATATATCTCTATCGGGGATGACCTTATGAAGGTAGCTTTGTGGAGATAGTTCCATGGAGATTGCTCTGTGGGGATTTATGGATAACTTTGAACATTATCCCAACTACTAGAGTAATAAATCTTCTACTGATAAACAAGTGATGAGATAATGGGACATAGTCGTACGCTTTAATCCCTAACTTTTGCTTGGGCTGTCTTTTGATATTTTCAGTCCACTGGGATACACCTTTTTGCCCAAGCTACCTTCTCAGGTTTTAGACTTGCCGTGCGTACAATTTTATTTATATGTCCCTAATTTTTTCCCAAACCCTTTTGGTTCATCGGGATGCCCTTATTTTTTCTTAGGCCAATCAACCTAGCGGGTCTCTTTTTCATGTGTAGTATTTTTTACTATGTTCGCGTTCACTGGGCACGGAGAATTTTCATTGTCCATGTAGTAAGTGTTGTAGCACTTCCAGAAAATATTTTCTTGATCATATGTGGCCCTTCGTATGCGGGAGTCCATTTTCCCCTGGGATTAGTCTGGTGCACCCGATGTTTGAAGTTATTGATCAACCATTAATTGCCAACTTCCTGATAGTCTAGACCTTTCTCAGTAGAACTGTCACGGCAGAATGACACCATCTGATACTGCTGACGTAGACGAGCAATTCGGTGATACCGAAGATTCAATTTTTATAGTGGCTTTTGTTGAATCTTTGATCAATGTAACATTCCCCAAATGATTCAGATGGAGATCTACCCCTAGCTATTCATCACTTTTGAGAGATTCTTTGAATCTTGACTTGACTGCCACAGATGAGTTGGACAATAACATGGCATGCCCCTTGATTTATAACTAATTGTGTCCATGAAAGGCCTGTTACTGGAAGTGTCTTTCTCTTTGATCTATTATTTGAAGTAACTCTGTCCATTGGGAGGATTTTCATTCATTGAATATTCGTCATGCGAATTTCTCAGTTGTCAAACACTTAGTCATATATAAATAATGGTATTGAAATGCAAAGCTTATGTCTGTCTTGAAGTTTAAAAAATTCATTTTTTGGTAAAACAAAATTTGTAAGAATGTAATATCAACTCAGGATTTATAGTAAGCCTTACAGGAGTCAAGATACCTTTTTGTAACAGTATGTTTTCGAACTAACCCATGCTTCAGTTAGGGCTTTGAAGGGTTGTAACATGGCTTGTTCACGGTTTAAGAAACAAAGGATAAAGGCTCAAAGTTTATTTGTACCTAACTCGTTCTCCATGATGTCCTTCAGTCCTATACTCGGTTAATTATGCATTTAGGTTCCAAAAGAGTTTGGAATTATAGCACTGGTACTTGGTGATTTTTCAAAAACCGAAAGTTTATTTGAGAAGACAGTCATTTTTTCTTGTAACATCTTTCTTTTGTTGAGGATTTGTAGCAACCTCTTTTTGACTTTATTATCCCTAACTTTTTCCTAAACTGTTTTGTTTGAGATTACAGTCAGCGGGATCCTCCAGTTTTTTCCCTAAGTCTCCTTCATATGTTTCGACTTAGTGAGCTTTTCTTTTGAAAGATAATGACTGCCTAACTTAATGATTACGGGGAACCATCACTGAGTCTTTATTTGTAAGGATGTCTTTGATACTACCTGTTGTGTACGAAGGAAAAGCTTGCGATTGAATGCACAATTGAATTAACTGAGAAACTACCCTGCCCCAGGTTATGATTAAGGGTTTTAATTTGCATGAAAAAGAAAACTCCTAATTCTTAGGCTCAAAGGGGTTGACTAGGGATTAACTTCCTTATATCTGCACTATTTATGAATTAAAGCAATGCTTGTACATTGTCAGCAAGGTCTATTCAAAAGCATATTGTATGAGATTATGGTATGGTTTTCATCATCCTCCTTCTAATTGGCCTAGAGCAACGTCATGACAATGATGTAACTGAGTGGCTAAGTATAAGTATTGTTTTGCTATCTGCATGGATCAAGAGTAGAAGACAAAATGAGACAACCATAGAGTCAAAAAGGCTATATGTTATTCAGGAGTAATGGGGCATGTTGTTCTAGCATGATGGTCGATAAAATTATTGTACGTCGATTTTCTAGTTTCACCTATGTCGAATCTCAAAGGCATAGGAGCTAAATCCTCAAAGTTAAAAATGCAACCAGTCGTCTTTAAACATGTGATAGTAGTAATGTACAAAAGTGTTAGAGTTATCATGCCACATTTGGTCTGGAGGGTATTTGTCTATCCCTACCAAAACTTTAATGCAGCAAGCAACATACCACGGGAGTAAGGAGGACCACAACGAGATATTTGCATAAGGGTATAAATACCTAAATCTTTCCATTAGCCAGCTTTCTCTACCTCTAAACGTTCCATCCAAGCACGAAATTTAGGGCAGTTTCTAGGAGGAGAAGTTCTAAAATTTCTAGTAACATAGTGAAGTGATAAAGGCTGTTCAAGGGAGACTAAGGGTGTAGTAACATTACTGCATGGAAAAAATGCATGTTCGTCTGTAGAGACTATTGTTTCACCTTCTTCAGGAAGAGGACCTAGGAAGGCTAAAGTTTCATCAGTAAGAGAAAAAGGAATCAATACCTGAGATTTCTAGATTTTAGCCTTTTCTTTAGCGTATGGAGGTTCAGGAACATACTCTCTTCCATCAATATTAAGTGGATGATGTAGTTTTGCAAAACGAGGAATGCGTTTCGATGAGTTTGCCATTAGAGAGGAAGAAAATGGTGGAGAAGATGAAGATTGAAAGAAGAAATAGGGTTTCGTTCTTTAGGGAAGAAGGTTCGTTGAAGGTTTGGTTGTAGAAAGAGAGAGAAATGAAAGAGAGACCCTAAGTTAAAAAGGAAAACAAAAACGTTTGAGTTCCTTTGTTTTACCTTTTCAAGTTCGTGTGCCACATCTAAGGATACATCGTGATGCAGGGTGAAATATAGTGGGCCACGTCTCCCATTTAAAAGAGATAATGAGTGAGTTGATAGGCGCACGTCTCGAGGAAAATGTGAAATACGTTATGATGATGGCATGACATCATAAGGAAGGGCAAGTATTAACATCAACTAAGCAATGAAAACGATTAAGTTTTAATTGAAGGTAGTCGACATTTCAGAGATGCCATTACCTCATATTTGTCGAATTCAAAAATGGAATCTCTGGGGGGCATTTTGTTATATTAAAATTTCTTTAAGGAATTTATTATATTGTTAGTAGGGCAACCCTGTGGACTGAAGGGAAAGTGCCTTCCAAGGAATTTATTATATTGTTAGTAGGGCAACCCTGTGGACTGAAGGGAAAGTGCCTTCCAGGAGTAGGGACTTTAAAAAGATTAGAGTCAAGAAAATGATAGCTGGAAAGTTCTTATAAAGAAACAAAGAGAGATCGAAGAACAAAATAGCAAGTAGTCGACAGAGGAAATAACAAGCCAGTCGACTTTAGTTCCGTCAACAAAAGTGGAATCCAAGACTTAGAGAATTTAGTTTATTTATTCACGGTAAGGGTTGATGTCGAAGCAAAACTTATAGGCAGGATAGATTTTGAAATTTGAATATTACAGCGGTTGAAAGAAGTTTCTTGATCAAGTCGCCAACTACGTGGCTAAATTTATGAGGCAGTTTCTACTAAGCCACAAACGTGTCAACTTAGTATTACATTGAAGTTCATGTTCAATTATTATGTAATTACTATAAATAAGAGGGTCTAATATAGGATTCAGTGTGTTCATTTTGTACTAAAATCACTTGTAAAACTCCATATTTCCAAGTGTAAGGAAGCAAGAGTTCAAGAGTGTTAATGTACGTGAATCACCATATTTATTTCAATGCTAACTCCTTTACTTTCACTTGTGTCCGTTAAATCTTTTACTTGCATCTTATTTACTTTTGAACAATCTTTTTATATTTTCATTTACGTTATTGAATCTTGTTCCATTACGATGCCGGAATTCACCGAGAATTCACTTGACATTTACTTCGTTTAGGACAAGTCTTAGTCGTCTGTTGGTCACGAGTCACCTTCAGTTGGTCAATTCATAGCATATTTATGGAAAACTTTTACTTGTTCCCTTTGTTTAGATAAAATCGTTTCTCACAAAGTGAGGCGTTGTATCGATAGAATAAGCCCTGTTTTATTCTATTAGCACATGTCTTAGGATTAACTAGTCGATCCTGCGAGTAACCCTTAGTTTTAGGCTTAGGGAGGACTAGCGGTTGTTTACCAATTTCCATAGTAAACACTAGGCTAATACAGGCCATATCGAAACAAAAGCCGCTTCATCTTGTGACCTGCTTGATGTGCTCCACATGCACCACTATGCACATTTGATAATGCTAAGTATGCTTCGCTTTCTTCCAAGCAATCGAGTAAGACTCCTTCTGGTGTTTTCTTAAATAGTTCATAGCCCATCAACATGTAACCTAGCGCACTATATTTGATCTTTCTGTCTGCACTTGCTGAAGTATTTCTTAAATAATCTACTATTGGACTCCTCCAATTTGTATCTGTCAAGCTATCAATGGCAAGAACTTTGAAGCTTTCTTCATTTACAAACCCCAAACTTAAATTTTCCAGGCCTGAAAGAGAAATTTTGGTAGCCATTACTCTTCCTCGTACTTCCGTTAGATTCTTAAATTTTTCCTTTGATATCTTATATCCTGAGGCTATTTGTGCTAATTCGTTCACCTCTTGATTCTTCAATCTGGGAATATGTTTGATATCCACATATTCGAATTTTCGAAGAAACCTATTTGCAATGACGAAGTACATTATCAAATTTTCCTTTATGCACTTGTACTCCTTAGTGAGTTGCTTAACCACCAATCTAGAGTCTGGTCTTATTTCGACCCTTGTTGCCCCCAATTCCAACAAAGCTTCAAGTCCTGCTAGCAAGGCTTTGTATTCTGCTTCGTTATTCGAATAGGGGGGACCGTCGATTCTATACTTGAATTCTGTCGGAATTTTTTCAGGAGAGATAATCAAAACTCCAACACCAGTTCCATCCCTATGAGTAGAACCATCAAAGAATAATTTCTAAGGTTCTAGTTCAACATAGTTCTTTTGAACTGCGACCACTGCAGGGTCTACAATAAAGTTTGAGACTACTTATCCTTAGGAATGTTAATGGGGTGGGGAGGGCGCGGGGGATACATTCCCATCTCAATCTCTGCCCTCGAATCTATTCTCCGTCCGCGTCTCGGGTCCCTACAACGGGGGATTTCATCCCCCATCCCCGTCCTCATAGATACCCGCGGATCCCCACGGATCCCCAAGGTATTTACGGAGATCCATAAACATGATTTTCTTTATTTATTATTTTAAACTAAATTAATAGTAAAAATTTCAAAAACTAACCACAACAAAATTTAGAAATTATTCCTTTATGATAAATAATATTGTTTTAAAAATATTTAATCTATAATATTGAGTGTCATAACCACCAAAATTTCGAACTTAAAAGTTTAAAATAATCATTTATATCTCACGCTTTTACTAATAATAAATTTATATTTTAAATTTGTTTATAAGATAAATTATATGAAATGACAAATAAACCTACATAAAAATTTAAAATTATATATAAATTATGTTTATTATGGTATTCTAGGCGTGGCGGGGACTCCAGGGGCGGGGGATATTTACGCCACCCCTGTCCCGAAGTGCCTTTGGGGAGACTGTGTTCCTCATCCCTATCCCGGTGGGAGAAAATTCCCCGTCTTTGGGGCCCCAAACAGGGAATCCCCGCGGAGATCCCTGCTAATGGGGCAAGTTGAAATCTCTGCTTGTCCTTTCATAGATTTTAAAGGTATGAAGGTTAAGGAATACTCAGTTAGGGTAAGATCCCACTTCCTAATTTGACTATGCAAAATTGGTTTTGAGAGCATTTGTTTAATGACGTCAAAATGCGAAGAAACATAGACATCAACTAGCTTTATATAATATTTCAACTTTGTATAGGAGAAACAAAAGCATAAACATAACTTTTCTATAATACTATATCTAGTTTCTGCATCATTCAGCACTCGACTAAGGTACTATATGGCTCTTTTGACACCATTCTCATCCTCTTGTGCGAGCATGCTACCTATTGTTACATTTGATGTAGAAATATACAGTCTCATACACTTATTTCTATAAGGTGGTGCCAGTAATGGAGGTTGAACAAGATATTTCTTGATTTTATCAAAGGCTTCTTGATGTTTTTCCCCCATTCGAAGCTTCCTTGTTTTAGGCGGAGAAGGGGAGAGAAGGCATGAGTTCGTCTACTTAAGTTTGAAATAAACCTTCTCAAGAAGTTTATTTTCCCAAGAAGAGATTGCAGCTCTTTCTTTGTTGATGGCGCTTTTGCTTCCATAATGGCCTTCGTCTTATTCTGATTGATCTATATGCCCTTCTTGTGGACCACGAATCCCAGAAAATCACTTGCCTTCACGAAAAAGGCACACTTAAGTGGATTCATCTTTAACTCATGTTTCCTCATTCTTTCGAATGACTGTCGAAGGTGATCCAAATAACTATCATCTGACACAGATTTTACTACTATGTAATTTATGTAGACATGCATGAATGTCTCAATGAAATCATGGAATATATAATTCATTACCCTTTGGTAGGTTGCCCCAGCATTTTTTAAATCGAAAGGCATAACCACCCATTCATAAGTGCCTAATGCCCCTGGGCATCGAAAGGCTGTTTTGGGCAAATCTTTCTTAGCAATGAATATTTAACTATAACCAGAGTATCCATCAAGTATAATAAGGTACTCGAAGCCTGCAACTGAACTAATCAGCATTTCTGCCACAGGAATTGGATATTCATCCTTAGAGGTTGCAAAATTTAAATCACGAAAATCAATGCAAACCCCTAAAGACCCATTATTTTTAATAACATGTACTATATTAGAAATCCATTCAACATACTTTATGGTACTAATGAATTTGCATCTAAGGAGTCTTTCAATATCCTCCTTGACCTTTGTGATAACTTCTAGTGTGAATCTTCTAGGAGTCTGCTTCATGGGCTTCTTGCCATCCTTTATAGGCAGCTTTAATTTCGACCAATTCTCTGCTCAACCCTGGCATTTCGTCGTAGTCCCAAGTGAAGCAATCCTTGTATGTCTTCAGCGTTTGGATCACTTTTCTCTTCATTCTGGGTTGAGCTTCACGCTAATATACATGGGTCTTTTGGTGCACACATCGCCCGAATCTATTTCTTCGAGAGGATCTTTCACCATTATCTTTGCACTTGGCGTTGTTAGATCCCTCTCGAATCCTAAAGGCTCTTCATCATATTTTGTGTCTAGCCTCTGGTCTTGTCCCTCAAGGGAATTGTTTTCATCTGGGGGCTCTGGTTTGAAATTAACCTTAGGTCCCTATATGTGATGCTCTTTGTCAATGGCTTCGACATCCATATATTTTACTTTAGCCTCCAAGGTCGTCTTCATTTTGTTTTCAGCCATATAAGCCTAAATATTTTCGAAATACTTCGACTCAGACATTATCAATATCTTTCTGGCTCCAGCCAGTTGGCCGAAGTCCAGACACACCTTCCACTTTGTTTTCTTCACCCATTATCTCTCTACCCCATTGAAAACCATGGGTTGGATGAAGGGGCAAGAAGCACAATGCATTATTTGTTTGAGAATAAGCCACATCTACTGGAGCACAGGGGCCTATATTTGCAAGATTTTTATCGAAATTATTTTTATCGAAAATGTTGATCTCCACCAAGTAGTAGCTTTGATCCGCTTCAATATTCTCCACTATCCCTTCTTTCTCCAGATTACCACCCTTTGGTGGAGGGATGATGGTACTTCTCCTATGCCATGTATCCATTCACGGTCCAATAGGAGGTTGTAGTTAGCCTTCGATGCTACCACCATAAACATGGTAGGTCTTGTTATGGATCCTATGGTAATATCAACTTGGATCACTCCCAAGGTATGACCCATTTTTCCTTCGTAGTTGGATAAAACCATTTTATGTGGTTTCAAATCTGTGTCGAACATCCCGATCTTTCGTAACATGCATTTAGGCATCAGGTTCACAATTGCGCCACCATCCACCAGGATATTGTTCACCACTGTATTTTCCACTTTTACCCTAATAAACAAGGGTTCCAAGTGGTTTTTCATTCCAACATCTGGTTGTTCAAAGAATGCGTTCTACTCTTTGACAGTCCCATTATTCATGACATAGTAGCAAACTGGCCTACATCGAGCCATTTCAGTTTCGTCGACCGTCTCACCTTCATCGGCCTCTGTTACCTGATTATACTTGTGGGGGAGCACTGAGACTACGTTACAATTTAGACCCAGAGACATCTCATCTTCTGAGTTGAAATCTTCATTGATCATGTCATCATCTTCAACTGAGCCATCTTGCCCTTTCTGGATGATCTTTTCTTTCTTTGGGGAGAAAAGCTTCCGTCCCACTAGTTTCTTTTCCTTCTCTTTCTCCTGAGGAGGGAGTTAATTTGTACTTGACACACCAACCTCCTTTTCAGCCATCACTCTTTGATCTTTCTTTATCCTTTGATGTCTCCTCCACTAAGACCTAGTCATTGGATTTTTTCCTTTGTAATTTGCAAATTGATAAAAAAATTGTTTTGATACCTGAAACTCTTTCCAGTAAGCAACGGAAGAGCCTCTTCCAAACCCAAAACTTTTCCATTTTTTGGCCCCTTCCCCTATTATTGGTCGGTTTCATCCATCTATCTGTTGGGGCGTTTGCAGGGGGTTTGAAGGTTACACTTTGATTCGCCTTGGGATATGGGATATCATGCCTCCTAGGAACTCCTCTTTTGTCAAACACGAATCTATTTTTGTTATTTTTCCAGTTTCCCTTCCTTCGAGTTTATTGAAAGCTCTCATAATATTCTGCAGCCTTTCTATCATAGACACACCTGCACCTTGGGCACATTGAAGCTTCAGAGTGTTTCCTCTTACAGCGAAGAAGAAAGTCCAAAATACTTTCATCAGTTCTTGGATACACATTCTTCATTTGTTCCTCCTCTGATCGAATGTGCCTTTCTGCCTCATTCCTTTCAGCATGTTGATTCATTTCGACCATGTTGACTTTAAGGTTTGGACCATCAGTGATCCTTACCTCCTAGAATTTGACTCTAAGGCCTTTTGTAGCCCTAGTTATTTCAGCATCTTCAACATTTTTGGTGATGACTTCAATAGCCTCCTTCTTTTTGAAACCTATAGAGAAACCATCAGTGATTTCAGCCTCAAGTTGTTCGTCATTGTGACCCTCAGTGACTTCCACCATATTGATGTTGGAAGGCTCAACATAGTAAGTTTTTGCCATCAGTGGGGGGTCAGAGTCAAATTTCATCTTAGCTTTCTCGCCAAACTTTAATCTTTAATTGTTGATAGCATTTTAAAATCAAATCCCTTAAAACAAAACAATGTGAAGTTTTATCTTGCAAAAAATTATGATATTTGCAAAAACATATTTTCTTCTGTTAATCTAACGGAGGAAATTTGGAACCAACAGGAACAATCATTTGGCCATCCTTTACCAATACATCAAAAATTTCATCACACTTCATTACGTCGAAGGTGTATGTTTTCTTAGGGAACTTATCATTTTTCTCAGGTTCAACAGGGTTCTTCCCATTCGAAAGGGCTAAGAGTTTACAAGGATAAGGTGGGGCTTACTTCAATTCAGCCAAGTCCAATTTGCTTTCTTCGAAACCTATAGGGTCACTATAGTTCTCTTGCTCATCCTCTTCGGCTTTGGCATATGCCACCCTTTCCTTTCTATTATTCTTATTTACCCTGGCCTTTTCGGCCTTTAATCGTTCGACTTGTCGAACTCTATCTTCTAGTTGGACCATATTCCTCAAGTGTTGGGTATCTAACTTCTTTCGAATGGAATAATCTAACCCTCCTGTGACCATTTCGACCAACTCGTGTTCAAGCACTTGTGTAAAACATCTTGCCTTCAATAAGCGGAACCTGTTCAAATAATCATCAATTGGCTCTGTAAAATTTCTTTTAATACTAGCCAATTCCTTGAGAATAATATTTGATTGTCCAATATAAAATTGTTCATGGAATAGCCTCTCTAAGCGAGTCCAATCTTAGATGGACTCTGCTGGGAGTGTACTGAACCATGTAAATGCATTTTTTGTTAGCGAACTAGGGAAATATTTTATTCTTAGATTCTCATTATTCATTATGTCCCCAACCTCGATTAGATACCTGACTATGTGTTCAATAGTATATTCGCTGGTATCACCAGAGAATTTTATGAACCTTGGGACTTTCCATCCCCTAGGTAACTCTATCTGTAAAATGTATTCAGACAAAGGGGACGTATAGTTTGGCCTTCGAAGGCCCACATTTATCCAGTTTCGAGCCATTACTCTTTCGACCATGGCTGCCAGATTATTCTTCCCTGCATCCTAATTTTGATTTACCATGACTATCCTTGGGGCTGGTTCTTCCCTTGGTATCGCCTATTCGACCCTGGGTTGTTCAATCCTTCGTTGTTGATTGACATCACCAACGTTTTGTACAATTTTTTGTGCCTGATTTACAGTCTGATTTTCTTTGAAAACTACTCATTGGTTTTCCATTATCCATTATTGCCTAGGATGTTGAATTTGGGGTCGAGGAGCACCAAAGAAGTCTGCAATTCGCGCCATCTGTGCTTCTAGTTGTTGATTTGTTTGTGCATTCTATTGATTTGTCTCAGTATCACTTTGAATCAAAAGATTAAAAATAGTGCCCTTGTTAGGCTAAAACACCAACCATTTCATGGTTGTAATCATCCATTTATTATCGAAATGTCGTTGCAGAATTCATTGTTAAGTTAGGAAATTGTGAACCGAATCCTGGGGGAGGGACATTTCGACCCATACTATTGACTCTTGATCCTGATCCTTGTACTGGTGAAAATATGACAACCTTAGATCAGAAGATGTTGAAGTACTATTGTTGAGGCTTGCCATTATTGATGTTGACATACCATACGTTTGTTTGCGGCCATCCATTGGCACTGTGAGTCCAGATGCAAAATGCTTGTAATTATCCGTCACTGGTGGTCTTGTGTTCGCTGGGGAACCCTGGACCATACTGGGGACACAATTGAACTGTTGAAAGTGTTTGTCGATGTTACCAGTTTATTTGCTTGTACAGGTATTGACTCGGTTGCAGATAATGCAGTCGTACTTTCCCCTATCGAAGAGGGTGGATGTTCTCCATTGTTATTGGGTGGATGATTAACCATCTTCCTAGTATATTTTCTTTTTGGAATTTGTTCATTATTTTCGGCTAATTTTCTACTCCTTAATCTCATACAACAATGTCAAACAAGATAGACTAAAATAAACACAAAACAAAGAGTTTATGACACGAACACAACATTGTCCCACCGGGTGAGCCAATTAGTTTACCGTGAAAATTGGTAAACAACCGCTAGTCTTCCAAATTCTAGAAATTATGGTAACTTATAGGATCGACTAGATTCATCCTAGGACATTTCGTTGGTTTATATCTTTCGAATGTTCATCTTTTCGAAGGTTATGATTAAAGTGTAAGAGATAGAAATTTTATGTAAAGTGACTATAGGAAAGTAAAAAGACTTCGACTTAAAATTAAAAGGAATGAAAGAGATTTTGTTAAAAATAAATTGACAATTAAGTAAAATATGGTGATTCATACGTACATTCTCAAAGACTCTTTTCTCTAAACATTGGTACTTTGAGTTTCATGAGTAACTTGTACAAAAGTGAACACACTAAAATCTAACATTAAGACCCTAATTTATACTACTTCGACCATAAGGTATTTCACTAAATAAGTGTCATGTTCGATGTTGCATGATTTCTCAAAACCCCGGGCTTCCACGCGTTCTTCAGGATAACAACAAAGCATTTGAATTCAAAATCAACCTTCAATCCAAAGCGTCAAACATCATGATATAATATTTTGAATTATTTGAATTCGAAACTTGAAATATCTTTAAGTCATATACATTCCATAATAATAAGACTTCGTTGATTCTTTATTTGGTCAATTAGTCGAAAAAACCTTAAATAAACAGCTTCACTTCCCCTTTAAAAAATTGAACTTCCTTCGGCATTCTCTCATTTCTTCCAAATTATATACCATCAAAAATTCCATCCAACACCAAGACACAAGAAACACATATTTCAAATAACATGCATGAAAATAGCTCAAACACAAGTGCAAGAAATAAAGAATAAACAAAATCACATGCTTGCACAGCGAGAACTACCTTATACAAATGTGAAAGAATTAATATATGAAGTTAGTATAAGCATATAGATTAAGAACACACAGTGGTTTCTAATCAAGAATTTTTGGAAATGAACATTCATGGTTTTCATCATTTGAGAGAATATCAAGCCTTTTTGGAAGTAAACAAGTAATATGCTATAAGGCAACTCTTACTTTCAAGGATAAATTGAAATGATATTACCTCACTCTTGATGGAAAGGAAATTGCACTCAAATGATAAAATACTCAAACAAAAAGTTAGATTGAAAATATAAAGTGAAAGCAACAACATGGAATTAAGCAACATTTGAGATATCAATTATCCCCAATTCCCCACGTATGTTGATAAAAGGTTTGGTTATGAGAGGTTTATTTAAAATTTCGGCAAGTTGAGTTTTACTATAAACATGCTCAAACACAACATCCCATTTTTCAACATGATCACGAAGGAAGTGGTTATGTATCTCAATATGTTTAGTGCATGAATGTAGTACAGGATTTTTGGTTATATTAATTGAACTAGTGTTGTCGCACATGATAGGAATATGCAAAATCTTAATATCAAAATCAAGTAGTTGTTTCTTAAGCCATAAAATTTGGTAACAACAACTACCGGCTGCCACGTATTACGCATCAGCCATTGACAAAGCGACAAAAACTTGCTTTTTACGATGCCAACTTACCAAAGATTTTGAAAACATGTGACAAGTTCCACTGGTACTTTTCCTATCCAATTTGCAACCGGAAAAATTGGAATCAGAGTAACCAACCATTCTAGATAAACTAAAAATATATACAAATAGACGAAAGAGCGTCATTTTTCATCTATTAATTTTTTTTGTCATAAAAGCTATATAAAAAGAGAGTTTTTTAGAATTCTTAATGTGGTAGGTTTTAAATGTAACAAAAAGGTACGATGTTTGAAATATATTGGCACGATTTGGTTTTCTAAGCCAAATCACAATACGAGAATGAAAATAGATACTCACAAAATTTGGTTATAAAATGACTCCTTCATGCCCAATTTACTATATGTCATTTCTTAATCTAAAGTTACAAACACGCCATCTCTTTTTTTTGTTCTTTCATTTGTGCTTTGATCATGTCAAGCGGAAGAAAAAGTCGAGGTCGTCAAAAGATCGAAATGAAAAATATGAGCAATGAGAGTAACCTGCAGGTGACTTTCTCAAGATGTCGTTGCGGACTCTTTAAGAAAGCCATTGAACTTTACACCCTATGTGATGTACAAATTGCTTTTGTTGTATTCTCACCTAGTGAAAAGGTATTTTCTGTTGGTCACCCTAATATTTATACAGTCATCATAGATCGTTATCTCTCTCGAGTTCTACCCTAAAACAATAACTTCATTTAATTCATTGAGGCTCGTCGTAAAGCTAATGTGTGTGAGATTAATGACCAGCTTACTCAAATCAATAACACTCTAATTTTTTAAAAGAAGCTTGGTGATGAATTGAGCCATTTGTCGTAACCGGAAAAAAAATACGAGAGTCGCCACCACTACTTATTTGTCCTAAGGACGGGAAAGGAACGGAAAAACCTAAGTGTGTAGAGATTACTGGATTCGCGAGTTGATTAGATAAAGGGAAGGTGTTAGGCACCCTTTATCTCCCTTGTACTCAAGGGGGGCCTCTTTGACTTTAGGACTTTAACGGGAATATTTTCTATTTAATTAAATTATAAAATAATAAAACAAGGGGAAAAATTATTTTTTTAATTAGTGGACTCGCCTTGGTTTTTGAATCGTGTGCCTATGTATCCTCTTTAGAAGAAATCGGAGTCCTTCGTAGTTCAAAGTGTTTGGTTAGATTTTTTTATAGGATCGTGTTAAGTTGCTCTCAATGGTGTTTGAATTTGGTTGAGTTTGAAAATTGTGTGATGGTAGGCAAAGTTTTTACTCAAGTAGAAAGAAATCGGACGATTCTTTATTGAAAATAGTCTTGAGTTTTGATTAGGTTAGTAAAAAATGATTTTTGAATTGGTTAGCTGTTTTGAATTTGATTTGGTTTGTAGAGAGAAAAAAAGTTTGATAATTAGAAGTAAAATATGCATAAGTAAATGTTAGATATTTTTTAAAAATAATTGAAGTTAGTAAAAATATTAGCCAATAAGACTAAATTTTAAAATAAGGATTAGTAAAGTAGTTTAAAATTAGGGTAAAAATTTGAAGCAAGATTAGTAAAAAATGTTATTTATTTTAAAAGAGGGTTTTACTTAACCTAAAAAAAATATTTATAATTTTATTATAGAAAAATAATTTACTTTATATTTATAAAAATTATTAAAAAATGTAAATATTTATAAAGAATAAACAATTAAATAGAAAATAAAAACAAATTGAAAATTAAAAATGAATTAAAAGCCCAGGGGTGTATTCTATTCTAACGTAGCAATCTGGGGGGTGTCAATAATAATGGGCTAGGCCTAGAGCTGATTTGGATCCGTTTGGACATAGTATGAGTGACTTAATGTGTTATGGTGTGGCAGCGAGGACTGGGAGCGTTGGATCTTGATCAAATGGTCACCTGAAGATAATTTTGGGAAGTTGATCAAAAGTATTGCAAACTAAGGGTTGTGATGGAGTGTTGAACGAGGGACATGGTAGGCTAGCGTGCATGGAGACCATTCAATGGTCCTCAGATCATGTAGCCAGTGAATGGCAACCCGTCGCAGATCTAGCGAACAACCAAGGGAGTATTTATGCAAAAATCCTTCACAAAAACTCATTTTTCCATTTCTTTATCTCTCTCTACTACGGTTCTCTCTATTATTCTCCCAAACTCTTCTCTAAGACAATCGTCCCACCACCGACCGAAAATTACCTATGTCAGCGGTTTCCCTTCAGCCACCCTCAAACACCATCGTCTAACCCAGATTTTGGTTGAAGATCAACCAGAATCTTCAAACCTTCATCTTCATCTACCAAGAACCCTTATAACCCTAGGCTAATAAGAACCCTAATCCTAACCCCATGAACCCTAAATCTTATCCGCCGTGGGTGGCCGTTAAGGCCGCCGTACCGGGATAGAAGTTTGTCGGGAGCTTCATCCATTCCCCAGAAATTGATGAACCCTAACCATAATTCCCTATAACCCTAACCCTAGTGATGAACCCTAATGAACCCTAAATCCCCAAATTTCTAGAAATCAACAACAACAATAGTTTTATACAATCTAAGTACTCGGTTTACCTCTCCTGCCATGAATCTTTATGTAATTCCCTTTGTTATTCTCCTCTCCTAATCTCTTTCTTTTTCTCTATTTGCAGGTGTGGCGACTAGGATTGGAACTTCAAGATCCAAGCTTTAATCTTCAATTCCTTCTTCTCCTTCCTCTTTTCAATTTTCCGTCTATTCTATTGTTTTAGGGGTAGGCTTTAATAGACTTAGGTTAGAAATTAGTTTAGAAATAGATTAAAGGTTAATTGTTGTTACAAATCAAATTAGGGATTGATTGATTTTATATTGATTATGTGTAAAAATAGATTTAGGGTTTTGATTCTAATTTTGTATCTAAACTATTTCATGTATATAAGCGTTATTCAATAAAATAATTTCAAATCTTTGATTCAAATCAGATTAGATTCAAAAATATGATTCCTTGGGCTTTTTTTTGTTTAACTTAGTGAAGAAGAAGAACAAGCGTAACTACTGAATACAGGGTTGAGAAACCCTAGTTAACCTCAGTCAACTTTCTCAATAATAGTATAAATAAATAAAAAATAATAAGGTTAATAATAAGCAAATAAAATAAAATGAACGGATATTGAGGTGTTGACTTCCAGTCAACCCAAATAAATAATAAAAATAAAAATAAAACTTAATATTCCTAGGTTTGGCTTTTAAAAACAATATTTTTTAAAATAAAAAAAATGAAATACCACGCATACATTGATCTAAATAATATATTTAAACAGATTTAAATAAAAACCCCCTAATTAAATATTTACTTAGAAAAATACTTTTTAATTGAAACAAATTATAACCAAATATAAAAACAAATTAGTATACCTATTTTTAAAATATTTTAAATAAAAATGAGCTTGTAAAATTAGACTAAATTTTTGGTAACAACTTTTAAAGAAAATGAATTAATATAATCCTAAGAGAAAAAAATTTGTTAGTGAGAATAAATTATGAAAATGCATATATATTTTGAAATTATTTTGTCATTTTGAAATAAGTGAAAATGACTCAAAGAAAGTATAAAATCAGGATGGGTAAATTTGGGGTATGACACCATTTGCAAAAAGAATATAAGAATCGGTTTTTGTGAACTTGTTCAAATGATAGGATGAATTGTGTTACACTTGAAATATTCAAGAAGGCTTTGGAGGAGCTTAGGAATCTTTTTGTACAACATGTTGATAGGTTTGTAATTCAGAATACTCCTACTCAAACTCTTCTATTTTGTGTTGACAATGTTTTACCCTCTATCATCCCTTTCCAACACCAACTAATCCTTTTTCAGGCCTTTAGAATATATAAATCATGGCTTTTTAAAATTAATCTTTTACATATTTTTGTTGATAATTTAATTGTTACTTTTTTTAGTGCTATTTCTTGTCTTTCGAATCTCATCTCATGTAATATTAATAAAATAAATTTTCATTTCTAAATGCTACTTTGATTTGAAAATTTATATTATTTGCATTCTTTTTTTAAATTTATAAACATGTATTATCATATATCATTATTTAACTCAAAATATTTTTATTTAATAATCTTAATTAATATTTTTAAAATATTATAATAATATTTTTCAAACCATTTGTAGATATATATTATTTTTAAAAATATATTTAGAAAAATAAAACAAATTTTATGGCGGATATTTTAACCCTATACGAAAAAATAAATTCATTTAATATATTAGAATTTTTTTAGATTTTTAATATAAAGACGATAATAATATGATTGAATTTTAAAATTCATGGAAATATTTAAATATAACTTATCAATCATCTATATAAACTAAAATATATACAAATAGACGAAAGAGCGTCATTTTTCATCTATTAATTTTTTGTCATAAAAGCTATATAAAAAGAGGCTTTATGAGAATTCTTAACGTGGTAGGTTTTAAATGTAACGAAAAGGTACAACGTTTTAAAATATAATGGCACGATTTGGTTTTTTAAGCCAAATCACAATACGAGAATGAAAATACATACTCATAAAATTTGGCTATAAAACGACTCCTTCCCTTATTTCCTATAGGTCATTTCTTAATCTAAAGTTACAAACATGCCATCTCTTTTTTCTCTTCTTTCATTTGTTCTTTGATTATGTCAAGCGAAAGAAAAAGTTGAGGTCGTCAAAAGATCAAAATGAAAAAGATGAGCAATGAGAGTAACCTGTAAGTGACTTTCTCAAGACGTCGTAGCAGACTCTTCAAGAAATCCGGTGAACTTTGCACCCTATGTGATGCAGAAATTGCTCTTCTTGTATTCTCACCTAGTGAAAAGGTAATTTCTTTTGGTCACCCCAATATTGATACAGTCATAAATTGTTATCTCTCTCGAGTTCCACCCCAAAACAATGACGTCATGCAATTCATTGAGGCTCATCATAAAGCTAACGTGTGTGAGATCAATGATCAGCTTACTAAAATCAATAACACACTAGATGTTGAAAAGAAGCTTGGTGATGAACAGAGCCATTCGCAAAAAGAATATGAGGCTTAATTTTGGTAGACTTGTTCAATTGATAGGATGAATTGGGTTGAACTTGAAATATTCAAGACGGCTTTGGAGGAGCTTAGGAATCTTGTTGCACAACATGGTGATAGGCTTGTAATTCAGGATACTCCTACTCAAACTCTTCCATTTTATATTGACAATGTTTCACACTCTAGCATCCCTTTCTAACACCAACTAATACCTCAACAAGGTCAAATGTTTCCACCACAATTTTTTCAAAGCCATGTGTTGCACCCTTAGTTGTTAAATGGATCATTGAAATTTCGTTGTGGCTTCAATAAAATGGCATAAAAAACCCTTTTACATTGTTGGTCCTTTTCTGTGCTTGTTTTTGTCTAACTTTTTTTGTTGATTGCGTACTTTGTATGCTTAATGATAATTTTATTATCTCCTTTAATTAAGAATCAATAACTATCATAACATATTATTATGTTTTGTTTTTCTCTCGCCTATTTGAACATTTGTGTATCTCTTTTATAACAATTGGTAATTTATTTTTCATTATAGTATTTAAAATATTATAGTATTTAAAAAATATCGTAAAGATTTTGTCTACTTATTTGGAACTCCCGATGCATCATAATGGAACTCTCGATGCCGCACACGCATGTGCCTAGCATAGCGACAAGAATATGTCGCTACTAAAACCAAAATGAAGACGTTTTTCATGGCATGTAGCCAAGACAACAAGAAAGGCATATTGCAAATAACATGCATACAAATAGCTCAAGCATAAGTGCAAGAAATAAAGAATAAACAAAAGCATATGCTTGCACGACGAGAACCCCATTATACAAATGTGAAAGAATTGATACATGAAGTCATTATAAGCATATAGATTAAGAGCACACCGTGGTTTTTAATCAATAATTTTTGGAAATGAACACACATGGTTTTCATCATTTGAGAGAATATCAAGCATTTTCGGAAGTAAACAAGTAATATGCATTAAGGCAAATCTTACATTCAAGGAGAAACTTAAACGATATTACCTCACTCTTGATGGAAAGGAAGTTGCACTCACATGATGTAAAATACTCAAACAAAAAGTTAGAGTGAAAATATAAAGTGCAAGCAACAATATAGAATTAAGCAACATTGGAGATATCAATTATCCCTAATTCCCCATTGTTGTACCCCAAAATTTGCCCTCCCATATTTCTCAAAACATTTCAAGAAAATTCACAAGTCCAACCCGGCGCGTTATATTCAGGTGTTCTTTCGCCAAGATATCTCTGATAACATATTCTCAAATTCAGGTTCGGCTCAGGAGTCAATTCTTTAAAGAAGGTATCCGAATGTGTGAGTTTTCTTGAAGAAATATAGTGAAAAAGTGTGCTGAAAGTGCAGTTTTTACGCGCTAAAAAATTTATAACTTGAAGATCGTGACTCGTTTTGAACCCGTTCCAGTGGCCAAAATTCCGTCTTGACATTATCTACGTTTTCATCTCTCACGGCTGGAAGCCAATTTCGATCAGAAGGTCTTCAAAAATGTGGATTTATCAAGTATTTTCGTGCAGAAAATTTGTGATAGAAGTTTATTTGCGTCATGTTCAGAAAATCATAACTTGGTCGATTTTCATCGTATCGAGCTGGTTCCGGCGCCAAAATTTTACAAATTGAGTTGGCTACATTTTCACAGAAGGTACTGAGTTCAAACGGTATTCAAAAGGCCTTCGTTTTTTGCTCAGAGTGCGTGACACGCCGAAAATCCTGAGTGCTGAATATTATTTCATCTGGGCCGAAACTTCGAAAATTCATAACTCGGTCAATTTTTATCAGATTGGACTCATATTTTTACACAAGGTCACTGACTCATAGATCTACAACTTTGCTTCAAAAGTCGAGACCAAATTATGCACCGATCAATACCAGTTTTTTATTGAAGAACGTGTCAGAGTCGACACTGAAGCCCAAAATAAGTTTGTCTGAGCTGAAACTTCAAAAATTCATAACTAATTCACCGTTTATCCGATTGAGTCGATTTTCGGATAGGAGTTAGTTCTCGATGTCGGCTACATTTTGTTTTCACATTTCAACTTTAAAAAATGCACTTAAGTCCCTGCGATTTAGCCTGGAAAGTGACGAATTCAAGTGAATATTGGAGGCCCAATTGCACATTCAAAGCCCATTTGCTTTACCCTAATTTCCATTATATAATCACCTTCTTTTCACACAAACCAAGGAGAAAAAGAGGAGAAAAAGAGAGAAAAAACCTTGCCACAACACTGTTGGAATATCAAACTCTTTCAAGAACCCTAAAACCTTGAAATCCTTATTACAAATCCCTCTCTCACTACAAACAAGCCATCACAGTTACAAACCAACACCTCACTACTTCTTCAGTAAGGGTAAGGTTGGCTTGATCTCCATGATCTTAATTTTCCAGTAAGGCATAAAAGCATTCAGGCCACTGATTTTCCAGTAAGGGTAAGATTGATTTGATCTCCATGATCAAAAGGGTATAATCATTCATACATGCCATATTGTGCCTAAACATTAAATTTCTTCATATATTGGCTTTATTTGCATTTTATGATTTTATTTAATGTGTTCGTGAGATTCAACACTGCAGATTTAGACAGGATCCCAGGTTCATTAAGGAACGTTGAGGCCAAAAGCCAAATGGCCAAAAGGCCAAAAGCCAAATGGCCAAAACAGAACATTTTACACATGACACCAATACATGGCGAGACAGACATCCTGAGAAGATTAAGGAACGTTGAGGCCAAAACGCAAATGGCCAAAAGTCAAAAGCCAAATGGCCAAAGTAGAACCACTTATGCATGATGAGGCCAGAACACAAATGGTCAAACCACTCCAATTCACCTCCAAAAAGGGGACAGAAACCCCCCAAGGTATTGTATTTTCTTTATTTTCCTTATTTTATTTATTTCAATTATTTCTTTTTTTTAATTAATTCTTTTAATTTAACTTATTTTCATAAAATATAAAAAATAGTAAAAAACAGAAAAGTCATAGAAATCAAGATATATTTATTTAATTAATATTTTTTGTAAATAAATTTCACTAATAATTAATTATTTATTTTTATAAATCAAAATTGCATGTAAATAATTAGATTAATTTTAGGTTTAATTTTAACATGTTTTTCTTAATAAATAAAAAAATTAGAATTAGGGTTAATATTTTAATTTCATTTAATCTTTCTCATAAAAATACATAAAAAACATAAATACCAAAAACTCAAAAAAAAATAATTTCTTTTTTCTCTTTAATTTAATTAATTTAATAATTTAATTTAATTTCATTAAAAAGGGTCCAACGCCCTCGCTTCCAATTTTAATTCCAATTCGCGCATTTTATTTTATTTCTTATAATATTAATATAATTCTCCCAAAGCCTTGTAAACTCGGACATTTTATTTCTCGCACTTTACTTCTTTATTTTCTGTCAAATCGGGTCCTGGATTAAATTTGGCGATGTGGACCCGCGCCTTTGTAATAGTTTAGAACTTTTAATTTCCGCATCTTTTTAACTGTTAATAAATGCATGCAAGAATGAATGATAAAATAAAAACAAACGCATAGATCACCTTGACATGAATAAGACAAAATAACTGAACATGACACACAAATCACACACCACCCCTAGAGTACGCCTCACTGTTGCCTTGCCTCGAAAGGTGATTGTTGTACCCCAAAATTTGCCCTCCCATATTCTTCAGGAAATTGCCAAGCCAAGTCACAAAATTCCCCAAGGGTTGCACAGTGCAAAGGTCTCCTATACAGTCAAAACTAGGGTTTGGGTTCTGATCAAGAAAAGGAAGTTTTCAAAGGCCCAATCAAGTCTCATAGGCTTACAAATGTGGTCAAGTATCCTCATGTCAAGTTTCAAGGCATTCAGCTCAAAATTGCACAGTCAAAACCCTAAATTGCACTACAGTCAACTGTAGGGGCAAAATGGTCATTTGACAGTCAAAAGTTCAAATTTTTGGTCAACATATCACTTTGAAGCCACAAACATCATTTGATCAATACTTGATCATGATTCTCAAAATTTGGCTCAGAAATCATCAAAGATGCAAAAGTTACTATATTTGGACAGCTGAAAAAGTCAACTGAAATTGACCAGGGCATAACTTTCACATGGATTATCAGAAAAATTCCATCCAAAGCTCATTTTGAAGAGAAAGACATTTCTTACAACTCATCTTCATACTTCAAGTCCAATAAATGCTCTCACAAAAAGTTATCAATTTCAACATTATAGGTCATTCTCAAAAGTCAACAAAAAGGGACTTTAAGTCAAAGGCCATAACTTGAGATTGGTAAATCCAAATGACATGGGACCAAAGGCATTGGTTAGAGGACTCAAAGACCTTTCCAAAATGTCCAAGAACATGTGAAAAGCTTAAAAATTGAGCAAGTTATGCCTTGTGGAAGTTGGGAAATTTTTGGATATTTTGAAAAGTCAACTTTGATCCAAATGACCTAAAATTGCTAATGGGCCCATTTTTCTTCCATGATTCATCATTCTAAGCATATGCACGACCACTTGGCCCAAAGGGAAGTATTTTCTCATTTTTTATTTATTTGTTTGAATTTTTATTTATATTAATTCAATTAAATTAATTAAATATGTGGAAAATATCTAAATGAACAAAACCAATCTTTTTATACATGTTTTAAGGTCAAGATTTCGTGCACATGCTGATTAGGAAAGAATTGGAGTGATTGGCATGATTTGAACAAAGAACACATGAAAAAAAGATATGAAAAGATCTTTAAAATCAAATTTTCAAAAATCATCAATGCCATGGATTTTATTGAGTTTTCTTAACCTAATTGCTTCCATACAAATACATGATCATAAACCTAATCCTAGGACACTCTAAGCTGCGCAGAGAATACCATTGCAAACTTGGATTTTTATCAAGAAACTCAAATTCTGAAAACAAGGTTACAAAGCGATTCAAAGCCTAATTCCTTTTCCAATAGCTTCCTCAAGGTTCCCAGAAGCGATTCCAATCCCAAACATCCATCAACACGCAAAGAATTGGTAATAAGAACCTCTCCTGTACAAAGAAAAAGTCACAATCGTGTTTTTGGTTTTAGGCATTCTCATGGCATTCTAATCATAGATTCTTATTCCTTATGATGTTCTGATACTGACCAATGCGTTTGATTGTATTTTTATGCCATATACGCGATTCCACCATGTTTATTTTCTAGGGTTTGCAGGGTGTCAATTTAGGGCTTTGGTAACGAAGCAAAATTAGAACTCCAGACCAATGCCATTCAACTAAGCGCATGAAGACGAAGATGATGGAACCCTCGCGCTCAATTTATGAGCGTTGAGGGGCTAGTCGCTATTTTTTGGAAACATACCTTAAACCACGCCCAGAAAACCGTTGCTATTGTGTTTTGTTTTTCAGGCACGCGAGGAAGATGAAGACATGGCAAACTGTGATTCGTTAGTTTGAATTTTCGCGCTTTAATCCACTAACTCTTTGTTTTATTCTTATAATGTTTATTGATTATTTATATATCAAACGCGCTAAGCTGGTTCAGCTGGCAAAGGATGGTGATTGCAACGTTCAAGACCTGGGTTCGAATCCCAGGTCTATCTTATTTCCTATATTATTTTGCAAACTATGTTCCCATGCAATACTGGTATTAAGACGTACCATATGCCCCCCTCATCCAAGCGTCCACGCGTCTATCATCTCCAGATCAAAGGCACAGGATGGATGAACACGCTACACTCCCAGTCAACGCACCACATGCTTGTCCAAAAGTCAATCAGGCCTTGCAAGATTGGGCTCAATTTATTGGATCAACACCTCACAATTGGGACTGAACCCCCCACTGGTTTGCAATTTCCTATTTTTTTGTCTTTCTTATTTTTAATTGTTATCTTATTTTTCTTTATTATTTTTAATTTGATCAATTATTTTATAAAATACAAAAAGGGCTTAAAAATCAGAAAATACAAAATATAATAAATAATTTTTATTTTAATGTTTTCTTGTAAATAAATTAGCATGTAAATTAATTTAGTATTAATTTAGGTTGCCACTTTAATTCTTTTCATAATAAAATATAAAAAAACATAGAATTTAGGTTTAATTGCTAATTTTATTCCTTTCAATTTTTCTTTTTTTCATAATAATAATATTACTTTTTTTATTTTCATAATTAAATTGTACATAAATTAACTTAGGTTTAATTTAGGTTATATTTTAATACTTTCATAATAAACTTAAAAATAATTAGAACTAGGTTTAACATTTTATTTTAGCTTTTTTTAATTAATTCTTTTCTTTCTATTAAACCTTAAAAAGCATAAAAATACCCAAAAACAATTTCTTTTAATTTTTAATTTTAATTCCTCATTAATTTAATCTTGTTATTAATTAAATTCATTAACTTTAATTTTTTGCAAAAGGGTCCAACGCCCTCGTTCGTAATTTATTTAATTCGCACATTTATTTTATTTCGCTTAATTCATTATGTATCTCTCCCAAAGTGTTGTAACTTAAACTTTTCGCACTTTTATTTCTTTTGCTTTATTTATTTTTCTGTCAAATCGGGTCCGGTTTAATTTTGGCGATGTGGACCCGCGCCATTTGTAATAGCCTTAGATTTACTTTTTCCCGTAAATATTAACTGTTAACAAAAAGCATGCAAGAATGAATGGCCTTAAAAATAAAATCAAGCGTAGATCACAACGAACATGACAAGACAAATATCAATGAAAACGACACACAAATCACACACCACCCCTAGGGTACGCCTCACCGTTGCCTTGCCTCGAAAGGTGATCGTCGAGTAGAGGACGTCTTAGTAAGTCCTCATGATCCGGGAACCTGGCATGAGGGTAGCTTCTAAGGTGTCTTCCCATTGCTCTGGTGATCACCATGTCCCGAACCTTCGAATTGACCCGAACACCTCCAACGGTGGTGCTACCTACCTTTCAATGGTGGGATGGCACTACTTTAAAGGACATTTACACAGACGAATTCCTTAGGGTAGGTAGGTTCTCGTAGATACTTGCTCTCTTCAAAAACAAATAAAAATCTTTTCACACCAACACTTTTCAAAAGCTTTCAAAACAATCTTTCAAACACTCTGACGTACGAGTCGAACTGGAATTTTCAAAGAAAACTTTTTAAACCCACAATTGAAAAGCAAGCAAACATTTTTGAAAACACAAATGAGCAAGTATCTAAGAGCCCATGGATAACCATGGATAGAAAGGGTGCTAATACCTTCCCTTTCTATAACCTACCTCCCGAACCGAGAGCAATCTCTATAAGGAATTTTTCTGTGCTTTTGTCCTTTCCCTTTGGAGAAAATAAAAGACGGTGGCGACTCTTGCTTCTGCGACATTTCGCGAACCAGCGTTAAACAGTCAGTTCCAGATCCACCGATCACAGTGATCGTCGAGTAGAGGATGTCTTAGTAAGTCCTCATGATCTGGGAACCTGGCATGAGGGTGGCTTCTAAGGTGTCTTCCTATTGCTCTGGTGATCACCATGTCCCGAACCTCGAATTGACCCGAACACCTCCAACGGTGGTGCTACCTACCTCTCAATGGTGGGATGGCACTACTTTAAAGGACATCTACACAGACGAATTCCTTAGGGTAGGTAGACGACTCTAGATACTTGCTCTAATTTCAAAAACAAATCAAAAAATACTTTTCACACCGACACCTTTTCAAAAAGCTTTCGAAAGCAATTTTTCAAACACTCTTGAGGACCGATACAAGAGTCGAACTGGAATTTTCAAAGAAACTTTTTAAAACCCACATTGAAAAGCAAACAAACCTTTTTGAAAACACAATGAGCAAGTATCTAAGAGCCCATGGATAACCATGGATAGAAAGGGTGCTAACACCTTCCCTTTTTATAACCTACCTCCCGGACCGAGAGCAATCTCTTTAAGGAATTTTTCTGTGCTTTTGTCCTTTCCATTTGGAGAAAATAAAAGACGGTGGCGACTCTTGCTTCCGCGACATTTCACGAACCAGCTTTAAACAGTCAGTTCCAGATCCACCGATCACAGAACTGGCGACTCTGCTGGGGACTTAAACTTAAAGTGAGGTGTACCTTAGGGTTAGCTCATAACTGTGTTTTCAATTGTATTGACTTGTCTGCTTTAAATTTGTGGGTTGCATGGGAGTTACATAGATCCTAACCCGGATCTGGGGATACCCTGTTTAGGTAGCATAAGCTGTGAGGGACCTGTCCGGCGTAGACCGACACGGGTGAAGCAGTGGCTATGTTGGTGTGGCACCTTGGTCTGTACCGATATCCCTTGTGTCGCAACGAGGAGAATATGGGTCTTCTGAGGAGTCATTAAGCACCAACAACCTTAGAACCTTAATTGACACAACTTGGCCATTAGAACAGTAGCAGTATGCTACGCCCATTGAGGCTAAACTCTCGTGATGGTTCTGGCTGCAAGAAAATATTGTGATGCTGGAGTTATGACCGATTGAGGGTAGTCAATGATATTGGGATCCTCTAAGAACCCGGTTACTTTGATAGGACAGGTATGAACCAACAAACTGAAAGAGGGTAGTACCTAGACCTCATGCTGGCCTAAAATTTAAGGGCTTGCCTTGTGTGACTTGTGTGCCTTACCATGTTTGCCTTTGTATCTGTTTGTGGTGTGCTTTATCATAACATCATAACATCATGAGCATTGCATGCATCCTGCATAAGGACTGACCATTTCAAAGACAAGAGGGTTTCACCTTTGCTCTGTTTTGTAGGACATCATGATGCCTGTGCGAAGGAATACCATACGGTTCAACTTTGTTCATTCACCTGAGTTGCTTGAGGAGTTGGTTAGCAGAATTCCAAATACCACTTCCTTCATCCAGAGGCATGGTTCTCTTCTCAGTTTAGTCACTGCAAAGCAGGATCAACAGTTGATGAGTGTTCTGACCCAGTTCTATGACCCCCTGTACCAGTGCTTCACCTTTCAAGACTTCCAGCTGGTCCCTACCCTGGAAGAGTTCTCTGATTTGCTTGGTATCCCTATCTTGGATCAGACTCCCTTTACTGGTTGGGAAAAGACCCTCAAGCTTGAGGATGTTGCTGCAGCTCTTCCCCTGACACATCAAGAGGTAATGGACAACTGGGTAACTAGAAGCGGAGTTAAGGGTTTCTTGGCCAAGTTTCTGATTGGTAAGGCTAACAGTTTCTGGAATGACCTGGACTTTAGGGCATATGAAGACATCTTGGCTCTCCTAATCTATGGGTTAGTCTTGTTTCCTAATCCTGACAACTTCATCAATGTCACTGCCATAAGGATCTTTATGTCTCAGAATCCTGTGCCCACTCTCTTGGGTGACATCCTGCAACAACTTCATGCCCGTACTACCCGAAGACGAGGAACCCTATGGTGTTGTATCCCTTTGTTGGTGAGGTGGTTTATTTCGCACCTCCCTAAGTTCGTACTGAAGAACCAAGAAGGAAGAGGTTGGGCTCACAGGTTAATGTCTCTCACCGATAAAGACATCATTTGGACTTGCATAGGTTTGGATGAGATAGCTGTTATTGATCGATGCGGGGAATACCCTAATGTTCCTCTGATTGGTACCCAAGGAGGGATCTCTTACAATCCATGTCTAGCGCTCCGTCAGTTTGGAAGAGCAAGAAGAGCAGGCCCCCATGAGATGTTGGTGCCTCACATCAGTTTTGAGTTTCAGGTGGATAGTGACGAGCTACGTCGTAGGTTCATCAAGGCTTGGGACAAAGTTCATAAAGCTGACCCACAAGAGTTGGGGCCAAAGACTTCTTTACCTATGGAAGCCTACTACAAATGGGTTCGCATCCGTGCTCAGAAGTTAGGTATGCCGTATGAAGCCGTCAGACCCGTCATTCTTGAGTGTCCTGACAAAGATGGTGTTCCTCCAACTGTCCTTCCTCCTCAGATACCTACTGATTATGAGACATTGAAGAGATCTTGGTTGCAACTGCGAGAAGAACGGGATTCTTATCGGGAAAAGTTCAACGAGCAGGAATTAAAGATCCAGAAGCTGACAAAGCAGTTGGAGGATGAGAGAGCTCTAAATGCCTACATCCGTACTGAGAAGAGGAGACCATGGGATCAATAAGGAGCTCCGGATGTTCTTTTACGGTTTTATTTCCCTTTTCAGTATTTCCTTTCATGTAACGCCTAAGGGCAACCTGTTGAATAATTTCAGTTTCAAAGTTGAATCTAATGAAGTGTGTTCCTTTTGTTTACAAAGTTGATACCCGATTGTCTTTGAAAACATAAATCATACGCATTCCATTCATCATGTGCATAACAGGTTTTCTCCTTTTCAGGTTGCTTACCGTTCTTCGCTGTTTATTTCAGCATCATGAATCCTGACTCATCATCAACTGAGATGTCCATCAAGGCTCTTCAGGCGCAGAATGCGCAATTTCAGGAACTAATCATGGGTTTGGCTCAGGGCCAAGAAGAGCTGAAGGCTCTGCTCCTGAAGAAGGAAAAGAAGAAGAAGAGAAGGATTGTTCTGTTCAGCTCAGGCCGAAGGTTTGGCAATACTCTGTAGAATGAAGAGGCTGGTTCTTCCATTGGCAAGGGTACTCCTCAAGCAGAAAAAGGTCCTAGTCCGGTAGTCTCCGACAACGAGACTGATTTTGATGAAGAGCAGTATCCTCCAGCAGAAGACCGTTACAAGCAGTTGGAAGACAGGTTGAATGCTATGGAGATACAACAGGTGCCTGGGCTGGATTTTGGAGATCTGGGTTTGTCTACTGGTGTGATCATTCCTCGGAAGTTCAAAGCACCATCTTTCACTAAGTACGACGGGGCGTCTTGTCCCAAGCTACATCTCAGGTCCTATGTTCGGAAGATTCAACCGTACTCAACGGATAAGAATTTATGGATCCACTTCTTCCAGGAGAGTCTTTCAGGGACTCATCTCGAATGGTTCTATCAGCTGGATGGGACCAAGGTTCGTAACTGGGAGGAGTTGGCTACTGCTTTCTATAAGCAGTATCAATATAATGCCGACCTTGCCCCCACGTACCCAACTCCAGGGTATGTCGTTAGGTTCAAGTGAAGGTTTTAAAGAGTACGCTCAGAAGTGGAGGGATCTGGCTGGCAGGGTGCAGCCTCTGTTGACTGATCGGGAGTTGGTAGACATGTTCTTGGGGACCCTATCTGGGCCATTTTTCAACCATATTATCGGGAATTCGTCTGCAGGGTTCACTGATCTGATTCTGACTGGAGAGAGAATTGAGGCTGGGTTGAAGTCTGGAAAAATTCTGAAGGCTGTATCGTCTAGTTCTGAGAAGAAACCCTTCAAGAAAGAGGCCAGTGCTGTATATGGCTCCCGGAGACCAGAGAGATCTGAGCGCCGCCAATCTGTCAGTGCGGTAATGATTGCTAAGCCTGCTGCCGCTCCTCGACCAACTAATCCTCAAAGGGCTGAAAGACCCCGGAGAGAGTTTACCCGTTTGAGCATGACCTTATCGCAGATCTTGCCACAGTCGATGTCCACCAATCTAGTGACTGTCAGAGAGGCCCCCAAAGGTGTAAACACTGCCTCCCCCAAGTACAACCCAAATGCCCGCTGTGCGTACCATTCTGATAGCCCGGGGCATTCCACTGATGACTGTTGGGCATTAAGGAATAAGGTGCAAGACCTTATTGACGCGAAAGAGATACAGTTCGAAGCGCCTGAGAGGCCGAATGTGGTGACTGCTCCTATGCCTCAGCATGGAGTAAATGCGGTTGATGAAGATGCTTACGCTGTTTCTGTGGATGATCTGGCTACCCCTCTGAAGACTGTCAAGAGGAACCTGCTGCTGGCCAGTTTATTTCCGGGTTGCAGTGAGGGTTGCCTGTTCTGCGCTGTTTCCCTATCTGGTTGTCCTTTGCTGAAGTTAGGCATCCAAAGCCTAATGGATAGCAAGGAGATTCTGTTTAAGAAGTCTGCTGTTCAGTTAGTTCCGGTAGAAGAAGTTTATGTGGTTACCATCTTCAATAATCCAATCAAGGCTCTCCCGAAGAAGCCTGTTCAAATCATGATTGTCGCACCTGTTGTTATCACTGTTCCGGGGCCTCTTCCCTATGTATCTGATAAAGCTGTCCCCTGGCATTATGGGGCAGACGTATATGTGAATGGAATTAAACAAGAGTTCAACACTGGCGCCAGTATCTGCGATATCACTGGCCCAGCCAAGGTTACCCGCAGTGGCAGGCTCTTCTCGCCTGACATTGCACCGCCCGCTGCTCGAAGACCCCTCCTTATAACACCTACAAGTGTACCTGTTCCTGTTGCTGATCAAGTTGTTTCCCCTGCTGCCGAGTCATCCAATGCTCGGGGCAAAGGGATTGAAGTTGAGCCTTCCCGGATGGAGGCACCGATACCTATAAATGCTGAGGCCTCCCAACAAGAAATGGAGGAGATTCTAAAGATAATAAAAAAGAGTGACTTTAATGTTGTGGAACAGCTGGGGCATACGCCCTCCAAGATCTCCATGCTCTCTTTATTGCTATGCTCCGAGGCCCATGCTAAGGCCTTGATCTCATTTCTCAAGACGGCCCATGTGCCACAGGAGACATCTGCAGTCCGGTTCACTGATTGCGTAGCAAATCTGACAGCGGACAATGGCTTAGGTTTCTCAGATGCCGACCTGACTGCGAAGGGAAGAGACCACAATGATGCTCTGCATGTCTCTATCGAATGCAGGGGCACTACTCTGGCACATGTATTGGTGGATACTGGTTCTTCCTTGAATGTTCTACCAAAGAAGGCTTTAGACCGTTTGGATTGTGAAGGCCTGGAATTAAAACCCAGCAATATCATCGTCAGGGCCTTTGACGGTTCAAAAAGGATGGTTCATGGAGAGGTTGACATTCCTATTCGCGTGGGCTCTCAGGTGTTTGACTCTACTTTTTATGTGATGGATATCCGTCCATCGTACTCTTGTCTACTGGGTCGACCTTGGATACATAAGGCTGGGGCAGTGACCTCTACCTTGCACCAGAAGCTGAAGTACCCCGTCAGAGGGAAGATCGTCACTGTGCAAGGAGAGGAGGAATATATGGTGAGCCACTTGAATTCCTTCAGATACATTGAAATGGACGGGGAGTTTATTGAAACCCCCTTTCAGCATTTCGAGGAGGTGCTTCCAATTTCAGCGGCAGCAGAAACAGCAGTAGAAGAGAATGTTCCTTTGAAGATGGCTTCCCTGAAGGATGCCCGGGCTGTGGTTCAAAAAGGTGAATGTGCTAACTGGGGCAGGCTTCCCGACTTTACACAGAAAACTGACAAATTTGGACTGGGTTTTACTGCAGAGGGTCAGAAAGCTATGCGGAAGGCGAAGACTATAAGACCTCTTGTGCTCATTACAAATCCAGGAGTGAATGCTGTTGGGGAAGACAATGAAGTGGATGAAGCTGAGTTCAATAGCTGGATCTATCCAACAACTGAAGGCGGATTGACCAATTGGATTGTCAAAGACCATACTCCTGTTACTTTTGTTACGCAGTAATAAACTTCTTTGTTTTGTTATTTGTAATAAGCAATAAATAAACTCTATGGCCCGGTGTCTTACCCGAGGCACCGTGGTTGCATTTGTGAGGGCATATAAATTGTCATTTCATATATCATAAATGAAAATCTTGGACGTTTTCTCGCATTTCAAATCTTATGCTCCTTTTCTGTCTTTCCTTCCTTTACATATTTTTCAAAACAGCTGTATTTACACACACTCACTCATACAGGTTCCAATCCACTCTGGATCTCACTGGTAACGACTCTGCTACTGCCAGTTATGACTTCGAAAATCCGATCAACTTAGCCGAAGACGAAGATGAAGATGATTGCGAAGTGCCTGGCGAGCTTGCAAGACTGTTGCTTCAGGAAGAGAGGGCAATTCAACCACACGAAGAGCCAGTGGAAGTGATAAATCTGGGTACTGAGGCGGACAGGAAAGAGGTAAAGATTGGTGCCAACCTAGAGCTCAGTGTGAAGCAACGGTTGACTAAGATACTACATGATTACGTGGAAATATTTGCCTGGTCCTACGAAGACATGCCCGGGTTGGATACCGATATTGTGGTCCATCACTTGCCTACTAAGGAAGACTGCCCTCCAGTTAAGCAAAAGGTCCGCCGTATGCGTCCAGAGATGTCTGAGAAGATTAAAGCCGAGGTTATGAAGCAGTTTGATGCCGGGTTTCTTGCAGTGACTTCTTACCCTCAGTGGGTCGCTAATGTGGTGCCGGTACCTAAGAAGGACGGTAAGGTCAGAATGTGTGTCGATTACAGGGATCTAAACAGGGACAGCCCCAAGGATGACTTCCCCCTACCTCATATTGATGTCCTTGTTGACAATACAGCCCAGCATAAGGTGTTCTCTTTCATGGATGGCTTTTCAGGTTACAATCAGATCAAGATGGCACCTGAAGACATGGAAAAGACCACATTTGTTACTCAGTGGGGCACCTTCTGCTACAAGGTCATGCCTTTTGGACTAAAGAACGCTGGAGCAACCTACCAACGTGCCATGGTTGCTTTATTTCATGACATGATCCATCATGAGATAGAAGTGTATGTTGACGACATGATCGCAAGGTTCCAGACTGAGGAAGAGCACCTAGATCATCTGCAGAAATTGTTTGACCGGTTGAAACTATACAAGCTGAGGTTGAACCCGAACAAGTGCACCTTCGGGGTAAGATCTGGAAAGTTGCTAGGCTTCGTGGTAAGTGATAAAGGTATTCAAGTGGACCCTGCTAAGGTCAAAGCTATTCAAGAGATGCTAGTTCCTAGGACAGAGAAAGAGGTCAGAGGCTTTCTAGGACGCCTGAATTACATTGCTCGGTTCATCTCACACCTGACTGCTACCTGTGAGCCAATCTTCAAGCTGCTGAAGAAAGATCAGGTAGTACGTTGGAATGATGAATGTCAGGCTGCTTTTGACAGAATCAAAGAGTATCTCCAAGAATCACCCATCCTTATGCCACCAGTTGAAGGGAGACCTCTGATACTATACCTGACAGTACTTGACAACTCAATGGGGTGCGTGCTTGGGCAGCATGACGAGTCTGGCCGAAAAGAGCATGCCATTTATTACCTTAGCAAAAAGTTTACCGACTGTGAGACCCGATACTCGCTGCTTGAGAAAACTTGCTGCGCTTTGGTATGGGCTGCTCGCCGGCTGAGACAGTATATGCTGACTCACACTACCTTGTTGATCTCAAAGATGGATCCTATAAAGTACATATTTGAAAAGCCTGCACTGTCTGGAAGGATTGCAAGATGGCAAATGATCTTGACGTAATACGACATTCAGTACACGACCCAGAAAGCCATCAAGGGAAGTGTATTGGCAGACCACTTGGCACATCAGGCCGTAGATGACTATCAGTCAATGAACTTCGAGTTTCCGGATGAAAGCATCATGATAGTAACTGATTGTGAAGTACCTGGACCGGATGAAGGACCTGAGGAAGGATCCCGATGGTCTATGCACTTTGACGGAGCCTCCAATGCTTTGGGTAACGGTATCGGCGCCATAATCATATCTCCTCAAGGCACTCATACTTCGCTCACTGCCCGGCTATGTTTCAACTGTACCAACAATATGGCGGAGTATGAGGCGTGCATCATGGGTCTTCAAGCTGCGATCGACTTAAGGATCAAGTTTCTGAGTGTCTTCGGAGATTCCGCTCTCGTGATCAATCAGATTAAAGGAGAGTGGGATACGAAACATCCGAATCTTATTCCTTAAAGAGAATGTGTGTTGACCTTGATCCCCCACTTCACGAAGATAACCTTTGAACACTTTCCAAGAGAAGAGAATCAGCTGGCGGACGCGTTAGCTACAATGTCTTCTATGTTCAAGGTCAAATGGGATAATGAGGCTCCCCGGATCATCATCTGGAAACTGGACGAACCGGCATACTGTTGTGATCTCGAGACTGAGATGGTGACTGAGAAGCCTTGGTACCATGAGGTGAAGAGATATCTGGAAACTCAGGAATACCCTGAAGGTGCCTCTATCAATGATAAGAAGTTCCTGAGAAGGTTCGCAGCAAAGTTCTTCCTTAGCAACGGTATCTTGTACAAGCGAAACCATGATTCAACCTTACTGCATTGTGTGGATAAGACTGAAGCAGAAAGGATCATGGAAGAGCTACATGAAGGGACCTTTGGTACACATTCCAGTGGACATAGTATGGCAAAGAAGATCCTTCGGGCAGGGTATTACTGGTCCACAATGGAAGCTGATTGCTACCAACATTCCCGGACATGCCATAAGTGCCAGATTTATGCAGACAAAGTGCATGTTCCTCCAGTTCCCCTGAATGTTCTGACTGCGCCTTGGCCGTTTGCAATGTGGGGCATAGACATGATCGGTGAGATTAAACCTACGGCATCTAATGGGCATCGCTTCATCCTAGTGGCGATTGATTATTTTACGAAGTGGGTTGAGGCAGCTTCCTATGCTACGGTAACCAAGACTGGTGTGGCACGGTTCATTCGGCATAACCTGATCTGTCGGTACGGCGTCCCTGAAAGAATCATTACAGACAACGGTACCTATTTGAATAATAAGATGATCAATGAGCTCTGCGAGCAGTTCAAGATACAGCACCATAATTCTTCTCCTTACAGACCGAAGATGAATGGGGCTGTAGAAGCAGCAAATAAAAATATCAAGAAGATCGTGCAGAAGATGACAGTGACTTATAAAGATTGGCACGAGATGTTACCGTTCGCTCTACACGGGTACCGTACCTCAGCTAGGACGTCAACCGGGGCAACTCCTTTCTCTTTGGTTTATGGTATGGAGGCAGTCTTACCGATCGAAGTACAAATACCTTCTCTCCGGATAATGAAGGATGCAAATCTGAACGAAGATGATTGGATCCAGACACGACTTGATCAATTAAACCTTATTGATGAAAAGAGACTCGCTGCTATCTGTCATGGTCAGACGTATCAAAAACGGATGATCAGGGCATTTAACAAAAAGGTCAGACCACAGGAATATCAAGTTGGGGATCTGGTAATCAAGCGAATCATCCTTCCTCAGAGTGATCCAAGGGGCAAATGGACCCCTACGTACGAAGGGCCATTTGTGGTTAAACATGTGTTCTCAGGAGGAGCCATGATTCTAACCAATATGGATGGTGACGACCTTCCTCACCCCGCCAATGCAGACATAGTAAAAAGATACTACGCATGATAAAAGACCCGCTAGGCTGACATGCCTAGGCAAAAATTAGGGCTTCCCGGCGAACCAAAAGGGTTCGGGCAAAATGAAGGGATGAAATGAAAAAAATCTGTACACCCGGCAAGTCGAAAACCTGAAAAGGCGGCTTGGGCAAAAATGGGTATCCTGGTGGACTGAAAACCCGAAAGGGCGGTCCAGGCAAAAGTTAGGGATAAAGCGTAATACTATGTCTCGTTGGATCACTTTGCATCCAAAATCCGGTATCTACACCAAGTTCAGACGGCATCGATCAGTCAGCTTCATTCTTCGTTTAGGTCATCAAGTGATGAGATGCTCGGGGATATAAAGGTGATAGCAGAGTCGAAACCCAGTGGGATCATTCATTTCACACAGCTGTTTTATTTTCTTTTGTACAAAATTTGTATAAGCTCTTTTGTTCGGCGGCGTTCTCTTACTAGGACGTCAGCCTCTTGTACACAAAAACGCCTATTTATAGGCCATTCAAAAATCAATACAAGTATATTTTTCAGTTAAACGTGCCAATTGTTTTTCCTTTTTCTGTTTTGTTTTGCGAAGAACGTCCAAGGTTCAATTTGTGATATATGCATTGACAATAATTTGCTAACTCATGAATATTTGCATACGAAACAAAGGATTAATTACAGGTAACATTAGAAACAGGGGCAATAAAGAGTTGTCTAAACAATCTAATTGTTCTATCCACTAAGGTACCAAGGTAGATTCAGCTGGAAAACATAACCAGACACCTTAATTCCCCAGAGAGTAAGTCAGCAGTCAGTACACTCTCCCCAAGCCATATTATCAAACCTTAAGGAAGTTGGGTATCCTCCCGCAGATCTCAACATTCCCCCAGCAGTATACATGCATTCTTAACAAGCATCCCCGGTGTTGTACCCCAAAATTTGCCCTCCCATATTCTTCAAGAAATTGCCAAGTCAAGCTTCAAAATTCTCCAAGGGTTGCACAGTCAAGGGTCTCCTATACAGTCAAGATTAGGGTTTTTGTTCTGATCAAGAAAATGAAGTTTCCCAAAGGTACAATCAAGTCTCACATGCCTACAAATGTGGTCAAGCATCCTTATATCAAGTTTCAAGACATTCAGCATAAAATTGCACAGTCAAAAAACCCTAATTGCACTACAGTCAACTGTAGGGGCAAAATGGTCATTTGACAGTCAAAAGTTCAAATTTTTGGTCAACATATCATTTTGAAGCCACAAACATCATTTGATCAATTCATGATCATGATTCTCAAAACTTGGCTCAAAAATCATCAAGATGCAAAAGTTTCCTTATTTGGACAGCTGAAAAAGTCAACTGAAATTGACCAGGGCATAACTTTCACATGGATTATCAGAAAAATTCCATCCAAAGCTCATTTTGAAGATAAAGACATTTCCTACAACTCATCTTCATACTTCAAGTCCAATAAATGCTCTCACAAAAAGTTATCAATTTCAACATTATAGGTCATTTTCAAAAGTCAACAAAAAGGGATTTTAAGTCAAAGGCCATAACTTGAGATTGGTAAATCAAAATTACATGGGACCAAAGGCATTGGTTAGAGGACTCAAAGACCTTTCCAAAATGTCCAAGAACATGAGAAAAGCTTAAAAATTGAGCAAGTTATGCCTTGTAGAAGTTGGGAAATTTTTGGATATTTTGAAAAGTCAACATTGGTTCAAATGACCTAAAATTGCTAATGGGCCCATTTTTCTTCCACAATTCATCATCCATAGCATGTGCACGACCACTTGGCCCAAAGGGAAGTATTTCTTCATTTTTTATTTATTTATTTGAATTTATATTTATATTAATTCATTTAAATCAAATTAAATACATGGAAAATACTTAACCTAAAGTTTTAAATCTTTTTGTGCATGTTTTATACTCAATAATTCGTGCCTAGCCAAATAAGGAAAGAACCAATGCAAATTGATCTTAATTGGTACAAAAACACATGGAAAAGATTGAAAAAGATCCTAGAAAATCAAATTTCCAAAAACCATGAATGCAATGGATTTGTTCTATTTTTCTTGACCTAATTGACTCAATACAAAAGCCAAAACACAAACCTAATCATCCTACACACGCAGCTGCTTAGAAAAACCATAATCAAACTTGGAATTTTTCTCAAAAATCTCAAATCTGAAAACATCTTTGCAAGGCGATTCAAGTCTCAAAGCCTATTCCATTAGCTTCCTCAAGCATCACTGAACGTTTTCCAATCACAAACGCTCATCAAAACCTCAGGAATCGGTATACAGAACTCAATATGTTTCATGAAAAATGCACATGCGTATTTTGATTTGCAGGCATCCTCATAACATTTTATTCATTGATTCATATTCCTTATGCACTTCTAAAGCTAACCCATGTGTTTAATTATGTTTTTATGCCTTGTACACGATTATACCATTATTGAATTTTAGGGTTTACAGGACCTTAAATTGGGGGTTTTGAAATAAGGCAAAATTGAAGGCTGAGACCAAAGCCATTGAATTTAGCGCACTTGGACGAAGCAGAATCCATACTCGCGCTCAATTTATGAGCGCCTAATAGCTAATCGCTATTTTTCCAAAGCGTGCCTAAGAGAACAGTTGGAAAACCGTGGCTTAATGTGTTTGTATTTCAGGAAAACGAAAACAATGAAGAAGATGAATGCGTGGCCAGCCATGATTGGTCTCTTTAAATCAGCGCGCGATTTTTATGTTTTTCATGCCACTAACCATTTTTTATTTTTATTATTTATTCGTTGTTATATATACAACACGCGCAACTGGTTCAGCTGGCAAGGCTTAGTGGTGGCAAAGCACACGACCTGGGTTCGAGTCCCAGGTCTTCAATATCCCAATATTATTTTTCAATAAAAGTTCACATGCACTTCAAGGCTGCAGACGCACCATACACCTCCTAATCAAGCCAGCCACGCGTACGTTGAGAGGGATCCAAGGGCACTGATTGAAAGAACACCGTGAGCATAGGTCAACGCTGCAGCACACTACCTGGAAAGTCAATAAGGCCAAATCCTTAATGGGCTTAAAATGCTTACAATTCACCTCCACATTGGGGACTGACACCCCCCTAGGTTTGCTTTTTTTTTATATTTTCTTTTTGCATTATTTCTATTCTTATTAAAATTATTATTTGTTTAATTAAATTTACTTATTTTCATAAAATCACAAAATACCTAAAAATCAGAAAAAAGGGAAGAATAGAATAAATATTTTTGTTTTAATATTTCTTGTAAATAAAGGCATGTGATTAAACTTAGTTTTAAATTAGGTTGTAATTTTAATTCTTTTCATAATAAAATCTAAAAAACATAGAATTAGGTTTAATTAATAATTTTTCATCTTTTCATTTTTCTTTCATAAATAATTAAATAGATAAATATTTATTTTTATAATTAATTTGCATGTAAAAAAATTAGGGTTAATTTAGGTTAAATTCTAATGTTTTCTTAATAAATTAAAATAAAATAGAATTAGGGTTAACATTTAATTTCAATTAATTTTTTCTATTAAATCCTAAAAAACTAAAAATATCAAAAACATCTCTTTTTCTTTAATTAATTAATTCCATTAATTTAATTTTTGCAAAAGGGTCCAACGCCCTCGTTCTTAATTTCTTATCAATTTGCATACTTATTTCTTTTTCGCTTAAATATTCATGTATCTCTCCCAAGGCCTTGTAACATTTTAATTACTTCTCGCACCTTTAATTTCTTTATTTTTTTGTCAAATCGGGTCCTGGTTAATTTTGGCGATGTGGACCCGCGCCAGTTGTAATAGCTTAGAATTTACTTTTCCCGCAAACTTTTAACTGTTAAATCAAAGCATGAAAGAATGTATGTCTAAATAAAAAACAAACGCATAGATCACCTTGACATGAATAAGACAAAATAACTGAACATGACACACAAATCACACACCACCCCTAGGGTACGCCTCACGGTTGCCTTGCCTCGAAAGGTGATTGTTGAGTAGAGGATGTCTTAGTAAGTCCTCATGATCCGGGAACCTGGCATGAGGGTAGCTTCTAAGGTGTCTTCCCATTGCTCTGGTGATCACCATGTCCCGAACCTCGAATTGACCCGAACACCTCCAACAGTGGTGCTACCTACCTCTCAATGGTGGGATGGCACTACTTTAAAGGACATTTACACAGACGAATTCCTTAGGGTAGGTAGGTTCTCGTAGATACTTGCTCTAATTTCAAAACAAATCAAAAAAATACTTTTCACACCGACACCTTTTCAAAAGCTTTCGAAAGTAATTTTTCAAACACTCTTGAGGACTTATACAAGAGTCGAACTGGAATTTTCAAAGAAACTTTTTAAAACCCACAGTTGAAAAGCAAACAAACATTTTTGAAAACACAAATGAGCAAGTATCTAAGAGCCCATGGATAACCATGGATAGAAAGGGTGCTAACACCTTCCCTTTCTATAACCTACCTCCCGAACCGAGAGCAATCTCTTTAAGGAATTTTTCTGTGCTTTTGTCCTTTCCATTTGGAGAAAATAAAAGACGGTGGCGACTCTTGCTTCCGCGACATTTCGCGAACCAGCGTTAAACAGTCAGTTCCAGATCCACCGATCACAGAACTGGCGACTCTGCTGGGGACTTAAATTAAAGTGAGGTGTACCTTAGGGCTAGTTCATAACTGTGTTTTCAATTGTATTGATTTGCTTGCTTTACTATTGTGGGTTGCATGGGAGTTACATAGATCCTAACCCGGATCTGGGGATACCCTGTTTAGGTAGCATAAGCTGTGAGGGACCTGTCCGGCGTATACCGACATGGGTGAAGCAGTGGCTACGTTGGTGTGGCGCCTTGGTCTGTACCGATATCCCTCGTGTTGAAACGGGGAGAATATGGGTCTTCCAAGGAGTCATTAAGCACCAACAGACCTTAGAACCTTAAATGACCCAACTTGGCCTTTAGAACAGTAGCAGTATGCTACGCCCATTGAGGCTAAACTCTCGTGATGGTTCTGGCCGCAAGAAAAGATTGCGATGCTGGAGTTATGACCGATTGAGGGTAGTCAATGATATTGGGATCCTCTAAGAACCCGGTTACTTTGATAGGACAGGTATGAACCAACAAACTGAAAGAGGGTAGTACCTAGACCTCATGCTGGCCTTAAACTCTAAGGGCTTCTCTTGTGTGACTTGTGTGCCTTCGTACTTGACTACTTGCATGCTTTATCTGACACATGAACTACTTGCAGGTTTTGTGAACAGTCCTTAATTGGGACTCATAACAGAGTGTACTGAGTTTCTTGCAGGTTTTGGTTTGCAGTCCTTAATTGGGACTCATAACAGGGTTAATCACATTACCCCATGCATACCATAACATCATACCATTGCATACATCCTAACCCATTTCAAGGATCTCAAGGGCTTGTGATGCAGGTCATGGTGAGTCAACTATCCCAGCAAGGGGCAAAGAGGATTTATTTTCCTCTAGCCAAGGTTGTCAGGGGCTATGACCCACTTGATATGGTGAGCTCTGACTCCTGAAGAAGGTTCCCTTAACCAAGGTTGTTTGGAAATCAAAACCAGACATGATGACTAAAGTCAGGGGCTATGACCCACTGGATATGGTGAGCCTTTGACCCTTTGAAGAAGGACTCTCAACAACATGCAGTTCCTTCAGTCAAACTGCCGGACCCGAGTTCTAACAAATTTTCTTGTTTACCCCGCGGGATCCTTGAAAACATTGCATGCATGTCATACACATCATTACATAACAGGTATCTTTGTTGCAGGTCACTTACCTTTCTCGCTGTTTATTTCAGCAATGGCCTACCAACCAGATAACCAGGACTGTCTTGCTCAAGAGACTCGGTTCGGGGAAATCCTCCTGAATCTATCCAAGGGACAGGAAGAGCTAAGGATACTTCTCACGGAGACCTTTGTCAGGAATAGTGCTGAGGATGAAAGGCTGAAACACCTACAAGCTGAGGTGGATGCATTGAAAGCCCAAATGCTGGGGCAGAGGAATGCCATTCAAGGTCTAGCTCAAAGACAAGATGAGCTCCGGTTTCTCGTCAACCAACTGCTTCAGGGTAACCAACTGGGGCAAACGTCTAAGGGTAAAAAGCCAGCCATCGTTCGACCATCTTTGAGACAAAGAGGCAAGGAGAAAGCTCCTCATATGGCTTCAGTATCACCAGTTCAGTATCAACCTCACCAGCTTCAGCCAGGCAAGCCCAAAAGGCAATTCACCAAGCTCAATGTGTCGCTGCCTCAAGCCTTACAACAACTGCTGAGGTTGAACTTGGTAACTCGAAAGGATCCTCCTAAGAATCCCAACAGGACACCCTCAAGGTATGACCCCAATGCTCACTGCGCTTATCATTCTGACAGCCTGGGGCATGCTACAGAGGATTGTTGGACTTTGAAGAATAAAATCCAGGATCTGATTGAGGAAGGAGCTGTGGAATTCACCCAAGACGGCTAGGCTGAGTGCTTTTACCATCCCTACAGGAGGCACCATTTGAAGTAACAGGCCCTGAGAAAAAAAAAAGAAAAAAAAAACTTTTGTTCATTCGAATGTTCAAGTTGTAATTTTCTGTTTGTTCAAACATTTACTCATTGTTAAACATTGTTATTTCATTAATGCATCGCATATGTCTGTTTTGAAACAATATATTCGTGTTCACTATATGCAAATTATTTTCATATTTTTTCTGATGTCAACTCTCGATTGAAAATTCTAAGCCTCTTGAGGGAGGATGACGAAAACGATACCACAATGTACAGTAGGCTTTTGAACAAACCCCGCTGATGAGGTACAGGCATTGTTTCAATCCCTAAACAATGGAGTTATAAGGAAGTTAATCCCTCGTCAACCCCTCTGAGCCAAAGAAGTAGGAGTTTTTCTTTTCGAAATTTAAAACCCTTAATCATAACCTGGGGCAGGGTAGTCTCTCAGTTGATCCAAGTGCATAACGAATGGCACCAAAGAGATCCTTACAAAACGAAGAAAGACAGTGATGGTTCCGAACAATCGTAAAGACGGGCAGTCATTATAAAAAAAAAGGGGTTCGTAAAAAGCCCAAAAAGTCTAAACCTACAAAAGGAGACTTACGAAACTGGGGCATCCCGCTGACTGTAAATTCCAATAAAGGAAACAGTTCAGGCAAAAAAAGAAAGAGGTCCTACAAACCCTCAACAAAAAAGGAATGACTGCCTGTTCAAAATAAGTTATTAACATCCGAATCATCATCGGAAAATCAAAGCAAAGATTCAAACAAGGTCTAATGTATGATCAACTGAGTTTAGGTTTGAAGAACATCACGAAGAGCGGGTGGGTACAAATAATTTGAGCCTTTATCCTTTGTTTCTTAAACCGTGAACCAGGCCACGTTATAACACTTAAAAGTCCTAGCTGAAGCATGGGTTAGTTCGAAAGCGTACTGTTACAAAGGTATCCCGACTCCTTAAGGCTCGCTGTAAAAATTTTAAGTTGACATCACGTTTTACAAAATCCATTTTCCTTTATTGAAAAAAATGCATTTTCAAAAATTTTAAGACAGACATAAACTTTGCATTCTTAAGATAACATTGCTTGCATATGATTATTTGTCTGAACAGCAAAGAACTTTGCGCAACGAATATCCGATGAACGAAGATCTTCTCAACAAAAGAGTCCCTCTAGTGGAAGGAGCACTTTCAATCAAGGGGCATGGCATGATCAAAGACTATCATTTGGGGCAGTCCAGTCACAACCTGGAGAATCACTCAAGATGTCCGACAACAGGGGCAACTCCCTACATTATGGAAGCATGGACATAGTCGAAAAGATACTACGCATGAACAAAAGACCCGCTAGGTTGACACACCTAGGCAAAAATAAGGGCTTCCCGGCGAACCAAAAGGGTTCGGGCAAAAATAAGGGATGAAACGAAAAAAATCTGTATACCCGGCAAGTCGAAAACCTGAAAAGGCGGCTTGGGCAAAAATGGGTATCCCGGTGGACCGAAAACCCGAAAGGGCGGTCCAGGCAAAAATTAGGGATTTAAGCGTACAACTATGTCCCAGCATCTCGTCACTTGTCTGCCAGAAGATTTGTCAAACGACCTCCAAGGTATCTCCTCCCTTCACCTCAGAAACAGGGGCAATAATGAGTCGTCCAGGCGATCCAGTTGCTCTGTCAACCAAAACACTAAGGTCAATATAAAGATGATTACCATTTACCTTTACAAATCCCAGATCAACATTAAAAACCAGGTAACCTAACCCCGGTTCCTCCAGAAGTCTTACATGGACCTATCTCAAGATGACCTAACCCCGGTTCATCAAGAAGTTTTACACAAACTTATCCTGCCGTAACCTAACCCCGGTTCCTCCAGAAGTCTTACATGGACCTATCTCAAGATGACCTAACCCCGGTTCATCAAGAAGTTTTGCACAAACTTATCCTGCCGTAACCTAACACCGGTTCCTCTAGAAATCTTACATGGATTTATCACAAGTAACCTTACCCCGGTTCATCCAGAAGTTGTACACGGACTTATTCCGAAGAAACCTTACCCCGGTTCCTCCTAGAAATCTTACATGGATTTATCCTGTAGTAACCTAACCCCGGTTCCTCCAGAAGTCTTACATGGACCTATCTCAAGATGACCTTACCTCGGTTCATTAAAAAGTTTTTACACGAACTTATCCTGTAGTAACCTAACCCCGGTTCCTCCAGAAGTCTTACATGGACCTATCTCAAGATGACCTTACCTCGGTTCGTCAAGAAGTTTTACACGAACTTATCCTGCGGAAACCTAACCCCGGTTCCCCCCCCCCCCAGAAGTCTTACATGGATTTAGCTCAAGATAACCTCACCCCGGTTCATCAAGAAGTTTTACACAAACTTACCTCACCAGGAAACCCTACATAGGTTCTCCTTCTCCGGACGTAGTTTTACACAAACTCGACATCAAGCAACCCTACATCGGATCTCTCTCTTCAAGATGCAGTTTTTACATGGACTCGTCACCCAGAAACCCTACACATGTTCTCCCTTTCCAAGAACGAAGTTTTACACGAACTCATCATCAAAGTAACCCTACACAGGTTCCTTCTCCATTTCAGATGCGGTTTTACATGAGCTCATCAGCAGGCAACCCTACGTAGGTTCCCTCTTTCAACTTACAAAATTACAGTTCAAAACTCCCCCAGGAAGATCCAATCTAGTTTCCCCCGGAAAGTTGGAAGTCATCTCCCCAAGCAGTAAGCTTATCCCCAGTAGATTCTGGAAGCTTATCCTCGCAAGAGTACGAACGCGTCGTCCGGCTTTATTCAAAGATTTATTTCCTTAACAGGATATAACTGGGTTATCCTCAGCCAAAAGCCACGGAAAGAGTGTCCTCGACGAAATTTTCTTATCCCCAGCGAAGTCTATCAACACTTCCAACAACAAGTGTATCCCCAGCAAATTATTATCAACACTCAGCAAAGCATCTCTCTCCCCACAGAGTAATGTTCCCCAGCATGGTCGCTAGAGTATTTTTCTCCCCGCAGAATCTCCCATTCGCCAAGTTTATTCCTCAACGGAGTTATCTTCTCCTACCGGTATTCTTGCAGTTATCATCCCCAGCGGAAGCAAAATCTATTCTTCAGCGTCAGCCCAGGATATGACTTCCCGGCACCCGTCAAGGATTTACTTTCCTAGACGAAAAATGCATTCATAAACATCACATACATCATTATGGCATGCATAGACGCATCATACAAATCTCATTCATATCATGCATTGCATACGACTGACCTTTACCTTTCAGGAAAGATTCAGGTAAACTCTCAATCATATTTCAAGACCTAGACCGGTTCAGTTAATCGACTCCAAAGATTTCTTATCCAGTCCAAGGCCTTCTTTAGTCCAGCCAAATCGACTCCCAACAGATTTTTCTGATGAAGACTCAGTAGAAGTTATCAGGTTATAATTTCCTATTGGTTCTCTCTCCGACGGTGCATGAGATTTCCATTTTAGTTTTTCTTTGAGATTATAATGTCCTATTGGTTCTCTCTCCGACGGTGCATGAGATTTCCATTTTAGGTTTTTCTTTGAGATTATAATGTCCTATTGGTTCTCTCTCCGACGGTGCATGAGATTTCCATTTTAGTTTTTCTTTAAGATTATAATTTCCTATTGGTTCTCTCTCCGACGGTGCATGAGATTTCCATTTTAGGTTTTTCTTTAAGATTATAATGTCCTATTGGTTCTCTCTCCGACGGTGCATGAGATTTCCATTTTAGGTTTTTCTTTAAGATTATAATTTCCTATTGGTCCTCTCTCCGACGGTGCATGAGATTTCCATTTTAGGTTTTTCTTTAAGATTATAATGTCCTATTGGTTCTCTCTCTGACGGTGCATGAGATTTCCATTTTAGTTTTTCTTTAAGATTATAATTTCCTATTGGTTCTCTCTCCGACGGTGCATGAGATTTCCATTTTAGGTTTTTCTTTAAGATTATAATGTCCTATTGGTTCTCTCTCCGACGGTGCATGAGATTTCCATTTTAGTTTTTCTTTAAGATTATAATTTCCTATTGGTTCTCTCTCCGACGGTGCATGAGATTTCCATTTTAGTTTTTCTTTAAGATTATAATGTCCTATTGGTTCTCTCTCCGACGGTGCATGAGATTTCCATTTTAGGTTTTTCTTTGAGATTATAATGTCCTATTGGTTCTCTCTCTGACGGTGCATGAGATTTCCATTTTAGGTTTTTCTTTAAGATTATAATTTCCTATTGGTTCTCTCTCCAACGGTGCATGAGATTTCCATTTTAGTTTTTCTTTAAGATTATAATGTCCTATTGGTTCTCTCTCCGACGGTGCATGAGATTTCCATTTTAGGTTTTTCTTTGAGATTATAATGTCCTATTGGTTCTCTCTCCGACGGTGCATGAGATTTCCATTTTAGGTTTTTTCTTTGAGATTATATTTTCCTATTGGTTCTCTCTCCGACGGTGCATGAGATTTCCATTTTAGGTTTTTCTTTGAGATTATATTTTCCTATTGGTTCTCTCTCCGACGGTGCATGAGATTTCCATTTTAGGTTTTTCTTTGAGATTATATTTTCCTATTGGTTCCCTCTCCGATGGTGCGTGAGGTGATAATCCCCTTTTAGGTTATGATTTCCTGTGGTCCTCTCCCCGACGGTGCGTGAGATGTAATTCCCTTTTAGGTTATGATTTCCTATGGTTCTCTCCCCGACGGTGCGTGAGATGTAATTCCCCTTCAGGTTATAATTTCCTTTGGTCCTCTCCCCGACGGTGCGTGAGATGTAATTCCCCGGCGATTATAATTACCTATTGGTCCTCTTTCCGATATTGCGAAGATAGTAATTCCCACCAAGATTTTCTCAACGAGCATTGTTGAAGATAAAGTCACCCAAGGTTCTCTTACCGTTCATGCTAAGGTAGTGACCATCCCTGGTTCATTCATCGTTTGAAGCTCCAGACTCAGCTCCTGTAACCAGTCAGGACACATCTATACAAAGCATCTGAAAACCAGCTCCTGCAACATGTCAGGTACTCATTTTTTCTTTTGCAGGTACGCAAGTTCTCGCTAAGGAATCTCTTACGCGATCGACACCTCCATATGGCATCTATAAGCCCATCATCCTATTCATCAATCTCCAAATGGCATCTATAAGCCCATTTCCACTATGTGAGCGCAAATTTCTGGGCACTCTAGTGTTCAATCATCTTCTACCCTCGGATTACGAAAGGCACGTCAGCCAATCTGCATCCTCAGGTCTAAGAAGATTGAACAGGGGCAACTGTTGTACCCCAAAATTTGCCCTCCCATATTCTTCAAGAAATTGCCAAGTCAAGCTTCAAAATTCTCCAAGGGTTGCACAGTCAAGGGTCTCCTATACAGTCAAGATTAGGGTTTTTGTTCTGATCAAGAAAATGAAGTTTCCCAAAGGTCCAATAAAGTCTCACATGCCTACAAATGTGGTCAAGCATCCTCATATCAAGTTTCAAGACATTCAGCATAAAATTGCACAGTCAAAAAACCCTAATTGCACTACAGTCAACTGTAGGGGCAAAATGGTCATTTGACAGTCAAAAGTTCAAATTTTTGGTCAACATATCATTTTGAAGCCACAAACATCATTTGATCAATTCATGATCATGATTCTCAAAACTTGGCTCAAAAATCATCAAGATGCAAAAGTTTCCTTATTTGGACAGTTGAAAAAGTCAACTGAAATTGACCAGGGCATAACTTTCACATGGATTATCAGAAAAATTCCATCCAAAGCTCATTTTGAAGAGAAAGACATTTCCTACAACTCATCTTCATACTTCAAGTCCAAGAAATGCTCTCACAAAAAGTTATCAATTTCAACATTATAGGTCATTTTCAAAAGTAAACAAAAAGGGATTTTAAGTCAAAGGCCATAACTTGAGATTGGTAAATCAAAATGACATGGGACCAAAGGCATTGGTTAGAGGACTCAAAGACCTTTCCAAAATGTCCAAGAACATGAGAAAAGCTTAAAAATTGAGCAAGTTATGCCTTGTAGAAGTTGGGAAATTTTTGGATATTTTGAAAAGTCAACATTGGTTCAAATGACCTAAAATTGCTAATGGGCCCATTTTTCTTCCACGATTCATCATCCATAGCATGTGCACGACCACTTGGCCCAAAGGGAAGTATTTCTTCATTTTTTATTTATTTATTTGAATTTTTATTTATATTAATTCATTTAAATCAAATTAAATACATGGAAAATACTTAACCTAAAGTTTTAAATCTTTTTGTGCATGTTTTATACTCAATAATTCGTGCCTAGCCAAATAAGGAAAGAACCAATGCAAATTGATCTTAATTGGTACAAAAACACATGGAAAAGATTGAAAAAGATCCTAGAAAATCAAATTTCCAAAAACCATGAATGCAATGGATTTGTTCTATTTTTCTTGACCTAATTGACTCAATACAAAAGCCAAAACACAAACCTAATCATCCTACACACGCAGCTGCTCAGAAAAACCATAATCAAACTTGGAATTTTTCTCAAAAATCTCAAATCTGAAAACATCTTTGCAAGGCGATTCAAGTCTCAAAGCCTATTCCATTAGCTTCCTCAAGCATCACTGAACGTTTTCCAATCACAAACGTTCATCAAAACCTCAGGAATCGGTATACAGAACTCAATATGTTTCATGAAAAATGCACATGCGTATTTTGATTTGCAGGCATCCTCATAACATTTTATTCATTGATTCATATTCCTTATGCACTTCTAAAGCTAACCCATGTGTTTAATTATGTTTTTATGCCTTGTACACGATTATACCATTATTGAATTTTAGGGTTTACAGGACCTTAAATTGGGGGTTTTAAAATAAGGCAAAATTGAAGGCTGAGACCAAAGCCATTGAATTTAGCGCACTTGGACGAAGCAGAATCCATACTCGCGCTCAATTTATGAGCGCCTAATAGCTAATCGCTATTTTTCCAAAGCGTGCCTAAGAGAACAGTTGGAAAACTGTGGCTTAATGTGTTTGTATTTCAGGAAAACGAAAACAATGAAGAAGATGAATGCATGGCCAGCCATGATTGGTCTCTTTAAATCAGCGCACGTTTTTTATGTTTTTCATGCCACTAACCATTTTTTATTTTTATTATTTATTCGTTGTTATATATACAACACGCGCAACTGGTTCAGCTGGCAAGGCTTAGTGGTGGCAAAGCACACGACCTGGGTTCGAGTCCCAGGTCTTCAATATCCCAATATTATTTTTCAATAAAAGTTCACATGCACTTCAAGGCTGCAGACGCACCATACACCTCCTAATCAAGCCAGCCACGCGTACGTTGAGAGGGATCCAAGGGCACTGATTGAAAGAACACCATGAGCATAGGTCAACGCTGCAGCACACTACCTGGAAAGTCAATAAGGCCAAATCCTTAATGGGCTTAAAATGCTTACAATTCACCTCCACATTGGGGACTGACACCCCCCTAGGTTTGCTTTTTTTTTTATATTTTCTTTTTGCATTATTTCTATTCTTATTAAAATTATTATTTGTTTAATTAAATTTACTTATTTTCATAAAATCACAAAATACCTAAAAATCAGAAAAAAGGGAAGAATAGAATAAATATTTTTGTTTTAATATTTCTTGTAAATAAAGGCATGTGATTAAACTTAGTTTTAAATTAGGTTGTAATTTTAATTCTTTTCATAATAAAATCTAAAAAAACATAGAATTAGGTTTAATTAATAATTTTTCATCTTTTCATTTTTCTTTCATAAATAATTAAATAGATAAATATTTATTTTTATAATTAATTTGCATGTAAAAAAATTAGGGTTAATTTAGGTTAAATTCTAATGTTTTCTTAATAAATTAAAATAAAATAGAATTAGGGTTAACATTTAATTTCAATTAATTTTTTCTATTAAATCCTAAAAAACTAAAAATATCAAAAACATCTCTTTTTCTTTTTCTTTAATTAATTAATTCCATTAATTTAATTTTTGCAAAAGGGTCCAACGCCCTCGTTCTTAATTTCTTATCAATTTGCATACTTATTTCTTTTTCGCTTAAATATTCATGTATCTCTCCCAAGGCCTTGTAACATTATAATTACTTCTCGCACCTTTAATTTCTTTATTTTTCTGTCAAATCGGGTCCTGGTTAATTTTGGCGATGTGGACCCGCGCCGTTTGTAATAGCTTAGAATTTACTTTTCCCGCAAACTTTTAACTGTTAAATCAAAGCATGAAAGAATGTATGTCTAAATAAAAAACAAACGCATAGATCACCTTGACATGAATAAGACAAAATAACTGAACATGACACACAAATCACACACCACCCCTAGGGTACGCCTCACTGTTGCCTTGCCTCGAAAGGTGATCGTTGAGTAGAGGATGTCTTAGTAAGTCCTCATGATCCGAGAACCTGACATGAGGGTAGCTTCTAAGGTGTCTTCCCATTGCTCTGGTGATCACCATGTCCCGAACCTCGAATTGACCCGAACACCTCCAACAGTGGTGCTACCTACCTCTCAATGGTGGGATGGCACTACTTTAAAGGACATTTACACAGACGAATTCCTTAGGGTAGGTAGGTTCTCGTAGATACTTGCTCTAATTTCAAAACAAATCAAAAAAATACTTTTCACACCGACACCTTTTCAAAAGCTTTCGAAAGCAATTTTTCAAACACTCTTGAGGACTGATACAAGAGTTGAACTGGAATTTTCAAAGAAACTTTTTAAAACCCACAGTTGAAAAGCAAACAAACATTTTTGAAAACACAAATGAGCAAGTATCTAAGAGCCCATGGATAACCATGGATAGAAAGGGTGCTAACACCTTCCCTTTCTATAACCTACCTCCCGAACCGAGAGCAATCTCTTTAAGGAATTTTTCTGTGCTTTTGTCCTTTCCATTTGGAGAAAATAAAAGACGGTGGCGACTCTTGCTTCCGCGACATTTCGCGAACCAGCGTTAAACAGTCAGTTCCAGATCCACCGATCACACCCGGCAGTCTTGGTCTAAAGATTGTTCCCCGGCGGCATATCAAATATTCAAAGGAATCACTTCCGATACAGCTCAAAACGTCCCCAGGAGAGTCCAATCAACTTCCCCAGGAAAGTTGGAATTTATCTCCCCAAGCAGTAAGCTTATCCCCAGTAGATTCTGGAAGCTTATCCTCGCAGAAGCACGAACGCGTCTCCCGGCTTTATTCAAAGAGTTATTTCTTTACCAGGATATAACTGGGTTATCCTCAGCCAAAAGCCACGGAAAGTTCGTCCTCGGCAAAGTTCTTCTTATTCCCCAGCGGAGTCCATTAATACTTCCAACACAACAAGGATATCCCCAGCAAGTTATTATCAACAACTCAACAGAGTATCTCTCTCCCCACAGAGTATTGTTCCCCAGCAAGATCACTAGAGTACTTTTCTCCCTGCAGAGTAGCCCATTCGCCAAGTTTATTCCCCAACGGAGTCATCTTCTCCTGTCGGTATTCTTGCAACTATCACCCCCAGCGGAAGCAAAGATCTACTTGCCAACATCAGCCCAGGAGTGACTTCCCGGCACCCGTCAAGGATTTACTTTCCTAGACGAAAACATACATTCCTAAACATCACATACATCATTATAGCATGCATATACGCATCATATCTTACAAATCTCATTTATGTTGAGAACATCATTGCTTGATCCATATCATGCATTGCATATGACTGACCTTTACCTTTCAGAAAAAGATTCAGTTAAGTTCTCGGCTATATTGCAAGACCTAGACCGGTTCAGTTAAATCGACTCCAAAGATTTCTTATCCAGTCAAAGGCCTTCTCTGGTTCAGTCAGATCGATCCCAAGATCTCCCTGTTTCTTATCCAGTTGAAGACATTTCAAGACCTAGACCGGTTCAGTTAAATCGACTCCAAAGATTTCTTATCCAGTCCAAGGCCTTCTCTAGTCCAGCTAAATCGACCCCAAACAGATTTTCCTGGTAAAGACTTAGTAGAAGATATCCAAGATTCTCTCAATGATTGCTATTGAGGTTGTAGTCGCCTATGGTTCTCTTCCCGATCCTGCGGAGGTGGTAATCCCAGGCTTCGCTCAACGATTGCTGTTGAAGTTGAAGTTATCCAAGATTCTCTCAATGATTGCTATTGAGGTTGTAGTCGCCTATGGTTCTCTCCCCGATCCTGCGGAGGTGGTAATCCCAGGCTTCGCTCAACGATTGCTGTTGAAGTTGAAGTTATCCAAGATTCTCTCAATGATTGCTATTGAGGTTGTAGTCGCCTATGGTTCTCTCCCCGATCCTGTGGAGGTGGTAATCCCAGGCTTCGCTCAACGATTGCTGTTGAAGTTGAAGTTATCCAAGATTCTCTCAATGATTGCTATTGAGGTTGTAGTCGCCTATGGTTCTCTCCCCGATCCTGCGGAGGTGGTAATCCCAGGCTTCGCTCAACGATTGATGTTGAAGTTGAAGTTATCCAAGATTCTCTCAATGTTTGCTGTTGAGGTTGTAGTCGCCTATGGTTCTCTCCCCGATCCTGCGGAGGTGGTAATCCCAGATTTCGCTCAATGATTGCTGTTGAAGTGAAGTTATCCAAGATTCTCTCAATGTTTGCTGTTGAGGTTGTAGTCGCCTATGGTTCTCTCCCCGATCCTGCGGAGGTGGTAATCCCAGATTTTGCTCAAAGATTTCTGTTGAAGTGAAGTTATCCAAGATTCTCTCAATGTTTGCTGTTGAGGTTGTAGTCGCCTATGGTTCTCTCCCCGATCCTGCGGAGGTGGTAATCCCAGATTTCGCTCAATGATTGTTGTTGAGGTTGAAATTATCCAAGATTCTCTCAATGTTTGTTGTTGAGGTTGTAGTCGCCTATGGTTCTCTCCCCGATCCTGCGGAGGTGGTAATCCCAGATTTCGCTCAATGATTGCTGTTGAAGTTGAAATTATCCAAGATTCTCTCAATGTTTGCTGTTGAGGTTGTAGTCGCCTATGGTTCTCTCCCCGATACTGCGGAGGTGGTAATCCCAAGATTTTCTCAACGATTGTTGTTGAGGTTAAAATCATCCAAGGTTCTCTCACCGTTCCTGTTGAGGTAGTAACCATCCCTGGTTCATTCATCACCGTTTGAAGCTCCAGATCCAGCTCCTGTAACCAGTCGGGACACATCTACACAAGAGTTTGAAGACCACTCCTGTAACAGGTCAGGTAATCATTTTTCTCTTTTGCAGGTACGCAAGTTCTCGCTAAGGAATCTCTTACGCGATCAACATCCGGATGGCATCTATAAGCCCATCCACCTTCCATCATCTCTTAGCATGGCATCTATAAGCCCATCATCCTATCCATCAATCTCCAAATGGCATCTATAAGCCCATTCCACCATCACACTGCTACTATGTGAGCGCAAATTTCTGGGCACTCTAGTGTTCAATCATCTTCCACCTTCGGATTACGAAAGGCACGTCAGCCAATCTGCATCCTCAGGTCTAAGAAGATTGAACAGGGGCAACTGTTGTACCCCAAAATTTGCCCTCCCATATTTCTCAAAACATTTCAAGAAAATTCACAAGTCCAACCCGGCGCGTTATATTCAGGTGTTCTTTCGCCAAGATATCTCTGATAACATATTCTCAAATTCAGGTTCGGCTCAGGAGTCAATTCTTTAAAGAAGGTATCCGAATGTGTGAGTTTTCTTGAAGAAATATAGTGAAAATGTGTGCTGAAAGTGCAGTTTTTACGCGCTAAAAAATTCATAACTTGAAGATCGTGACTCGTTTTGAACCCGTTCCGGTGGCCAAAATTCTGTCTTGACATTATCTACGTTTTCATCTCTCACGGCTGGAAGCCAATTTCGATCAGAAGGTCTTCAAAAATGTGGATTTATCAAGTATTTTCGTGCAGAAAATTTGTGACAGAAGTTTATTTGCGTCATGTTCAGAAAATCATAACTTGGTTGATTTTCATTGTATCGAGTTGGTTCCGGCGCCAAAATTTCACAAATTGAGTTGGCTACATTTTCACAGAAGGTACTGAGTTCAAACGGTATTCAAAAGGCTTTCGTTTTTTGCTCAGAGTGCGTGACACGCCGAAAATCCTGAATGCTGAATATTATTTCATCTGGGCCGAAACTTCGAAAATTCATAACTCGGTCAATTTTTATCGGATTGGACTCATATTTTTACACAAGGTCACTGACTCATAGATCTACAACTTTGCTTCAAAAGTCGAGACCAAATTATGCACTGATCAATACCAGTTTTTTATTGAAGAACGTGTCAGAGTCGACACTGAAGCCCAAAATAAGTTTGTCTGAGCTGAAACTTCAAAAATTCATAACTAATTCACCGTTTATCCGATTGAGTCGATTTTCGGACAGGAGTTAGTTCTCGATGTCGGCTACATTTTGTTTTCACATTTCAACTTCAAAAAATGCACTTAAGTCCCTGCGATTTAGCCTGGAAAGTGACAAATTCAAGTGAATATTGGAGGCTCAATTGCACATTCAAAGCCCATTTGCTTTACCCTAATTTCCATTATATAATCACCTTCTTTTCACACAAACCAAGTAGAAAAAGAGGAGAAAAAGAGAGAAAAAACCTTGCCACAACACTGTTGGAATATCAAACTCTTTCAAGAACCCTAAAACCTTGAAATCCTTATTACAAATCTCTCTCTCACTACAAACAAGCCATCACAGTTACAAACCAACACCTCACTACTTCTTCAGTAAGGGTGAGGCTGGCTTGATCTCCATGATCCTAATTTTCCAGTAAGGCATAAAAGCATTCAGGCCACTGATTTTCCAGTAAGGGTAAGATTGATTTGATCTCCATGATCAAAAGGGTATAATCATTCATACATGCCATATTGTGCATAAACATTAAATTTCTTCATATATTGGCTTTATTTGCATTTTATGATTTTATTTAATGTGTTCGTGAGATTCAACACTGCAGATTTAGACAGGATCCCAGGTTCATTAAGGAACGTTGAGGCCAAAAGCCAAATGGCCAAAACAGAACATTTTACACATGACACCAATACATGGCGAGACAGACATCCTGAGAAGATTAAGGAACGTTGAGGCCAAAACGCAAATGGCCAAAAGTCAAAAGCCAAATGGCCAAAGTAGAACAACTTATGCATGATGAGGCCAGAACACAAATGGTCAAACCACTCCAATTCACCTCCAAAAAGGGGACAGAAACCCCCCAAGGTATTGTATTTTCTTTCTTTTCCTTATTTTATTTATTTCAATTATTTCTTTTTTTTAATTAATTCCTTTAATTTAACTTATTTTCATAAAATATAAAAAATAGTAAAAAACAGAAAAGTCATAGAAATCAAGATATATTTATTTAATTAATATTTTTTGTAAATAAATTTCACTAATAATTAATTATTTATTTTTATAAATCAAAATTGCATGTAAATAATTAGATTAATTTTAGGTTTAATTTTAACATGTTTTTCTTAATAAATAAAAAAATTAGAATTATGGTTAATATTTTAATTTCATTTAATCTTTCTCATAAAAATACATAAAAAACATAAATACCAAAAACTCAAAAAAAAAAATAATTTCTTTTTTCTCTTTAATTTAATTAATTTAATAATTTAATTTAATTTCATTAAAAAGGGTCCAACGCCCTCGCTTCCAATTTTAATTCCAATTCGCGCATTTTATTTTATTTCTTATAATATTAATGTAATTCTCCCAAAGCCTTGTAAACTCGGACATTTTATTTCTCGCACTTTACTTCTTTATTTTCTGTCAAATCGGGTCCTGGATTAAATTTGGCGATGTGGACCCGCGCCTTTGTAATAGTTTAGAACTTTTAATTTCCGCATCTTTTTAACTGTTAATAAATGCATGCAAGAATGAATGATAAAATAAAAACAAACGCATAGATCACCTTGACATGAATAAGACAAAATAACTGAACATGACACACAAATCACACACCACCCCTAGGGTACGCCTCACTGTTGCCTTGCCTCGAAAGGTGATCGTCGAGTAGAGGATGTCTTAGTAAGTCCTCATGATCTGGGAACCTGGCATGAGGGTAGCTTCTAAGGTGTCTTCCTATTGCTCTGGTGATCACCATGTCCCGAACCTCGAATTGACCCGAACACCTCCAACGGTGGTGCTACCTACCTCTCAATGGTGGGATGGCACTACTTTAAAGGACATCTACACAGACGAATTCCTTAGGGTAGGTAGACGACTCTAGATACTTGCTCTAATTTCAAAAACAAATCAAAAAATACTTTTCACACCGACACCTTTTCAAAAAGCTTTCGAAAGCAATTTTTCAAACACTCTTGAGGACCGATACAAGAGTCGAACTGGAATTTTCAAAGAAACTTTTTAAAACCCACATTGAAAAGCAAACAAACCTTTTTGAAAACACAATGAGCAAGTATCTAAGAGCCAATGGATAACCATGGATAGAAAGGGTGCTAACACCTTCCCTTTTTATAACCTACCTCCTGGACCGAGAGCAATTTCTTTAAGGAATTTTTCTGTGCTTTTGTCCTTTCCATTTGGAGAAAATAAAAGACGGTGGCGACTCTTGCTTCCGCGACATTTCGCGAACCAGCGTTAAACAGTCAGTTCCAGATCCACCGATCACACCCATGTATGTAGACAAAAGATTTGGTTGCGAGAGGCTTAGTCAAAATGTCAGTAAGTTTATTTTTACTATCAACATGCTCAAATATAACATCCCCTTTTTCAACATGATCACGAAGGAAGTGGTGACGTATCTTAATATGTTTAGTGCGTGAATGTAGTACAAGATTTTTGGTTAAATTAATGGCACTAGTGTTGTTGCACATGATAGGAATATGCAAAATTTTAATATCAAAATCAAGTAGTTGTTGCTTAAGCCACAAAATTTGGGCACAACAACTACCGGTTGCCATGTATTCTACCTCGACCGTTGACAAACCAACGGAAACTTGCTTTTAGCAATGCCAACTTAGCAAGGATTTTGAAAACAGGTGACAAGTTCTACTAGTATTTTTCATATCCAATTTGTAACCCGCAAAATTGGAACCAGAGTAACAAACCAAGCTACAATCATTTCCCTTAATACCTAAGCCCAAACTTAGAGGTTCCGATAAGGTATCTAAGAATGCACATAACCGCTTTTAAGTGTGATTCCTTAGGAACGGATTGATATTGTGCACACATATAAATTCTAAACATAATATTGAGACTAGATGCGGTAATATAAAGAAGAGGCCCAATCATACCTCTATACCTTTTAACCTCAACATCCTTACCCTTTTTATCTATATCCAAGTTACCATTTATTATCATAGGTGTGTCAATTTCCTTTGCACCGTCCATACCGAATATTTTGATTAATTCAAGACAATACTTGATTTGACATACAAATTTTCCTTCATCAAGTTTCTTAATTTGTAGTCCGAGAAACTAGTTTAACTCTTCCATTAGACTCATTTCAAACTTTCCCTGCATAAGCTTAGAGAACTCCTTGACAAGATGCATATTAGTTGGTCCAAAAATGGCATCATCAACATAAATTTAAACTAATAAAATATGTTTTCCTTGACCTTTAATAAAGATTGTAGTGTCTGCCTTCCCTCTAAATTATCCTTGCTCTAGCAAAAACTTGCTAAGTCGGTCATACCATGCCCTATGGGCTTGTTTGAGATCATACATTGCATGTTTTAGCTTAAACACATTATTAGGAAACTCATAATTTTCAAAACTGGGAGGTTGAGAAACATACACCTCTTCACTTATGTATTCGTTAAGGAACGCACTTTTTACGTCCATTTGATATAATTTGAAGTTCTTAGAGCATGCATAAGCTAATAAAAGGCGTATAGCCTCAAGTCAGACAACCGGAGCATAAGTCTCCTCATAATCAATGTCTTTATTTTAGTTATACCCTTGAGACACAAGATGGGCGTTATTTCTTGTTATCACATCCTGTCCATCAAGCTTATTCCTAAATACCCATCGAGTGCCTATAATTTGATGATTTTTTGGACGAGGAACAAGGTCCCAAATGTTATTTCTTTAAAATTGATTCAATTTTTCTTGCATGGCCATAATCCAATTCTCATCAATTAAGTCGTCCTTAGCATTTGTAGGTTCAACTTGTGATGCATAAGCATGATGATAACAAAAATTACTTATCTTAGTGCGAGTTGCTACCCCTTTGGTGATATCACCAATAATGTTGTCAATTGGATGATCCTTTGAGGTTTTACACTCCAATGGAAGACCATAATCTTCTTATTAACTTTCATCATCTTTCTTTTCTTGGTTGTCATCTTAATCCTTCTCAATTTCCACCATTTTAGGTTGATCAACTCCGTTATCGGTGTCTTTGAGTATGTCTTATGTAGATGCACCTACACCATGAAAAGAACTAACTTTCCCAACACTATTTGGAAAAGTATCATCAAAAGTAACATGAACCGACTCTTCAACAATAAGTTATATTTTGTTATAAACTCTATATGCTTTACTAGATTCAGAGTATCCCAGAAAAATACCTTCATCTGCTTTCGCATCAAATTTCCAAGATTATTTTTTCCATTATTTAAAACAAAACATTTACATCCAAAGACATGAAGATGAGATAAATTTGGTTTTCTACCTTTTAAAAGTTCATAAGGAGTTTTGTCAAGAATGGGACGAATAAGTATCTTATTCAAGACATGACATGACGTGCTAATAGTATCGGCCCAAAAGTATTTTGGTAGACCACAATCACTGAGCATTGTTCTTGCCAACTCCATTAAAACACGATTTTTATGCTCCACAGCACCATTTTGTTGTGGAGTTCTAGAAGCTAAAAAGTTATGTTCAATGCAAAATTTAGCACAGTATTCTTTAAAGAGGTGGTTTTCAAATTCACCTCCATGATCACTTCGAATAACAATAATTTTTGAATTTAATTTGTTTTGAGCTAGCTTGGCAAAATGTGTGAAAGCCGAGAACGTTTCATCTTTGCTACGTAATAAACTAGTCCAACAAAACCTTGAGTAATCATCTACAATTACAAATCCATAATAATTACCACCTATTCTTTTGGTCCGTGAGGGACCAACTAAATCCGTGTGAAGGAGCTCAAGTGGTCTCGATGTCGAAACAACATTTTTAGATTTAAAATAGAACCTTGTTTGCTTACCCTTTTGACATGCATCACATATGTGATCTTTTGAAAATTTTATTTTTGGTAGACCAATTACTAAATCTTTTGCAACTATTTCATTAATTAGATCAAAGTTGACATGAGCCAAACATCTATATCATAGCCAAGGGTCTTCACTCATGGTAACAATACATTGGGCATTATTCAAGGAAATGTCTCTTAAGTCAAGCATATAGATATTACTAACCCTCATGCCCTTAAACATACAATCATTCTTTTAATTATGTTCCATTATGCAACAATCTTTGGCAAAAGTCACCTTATACCCATTGTCACATAATTGACTAATACTAAGAAGACTATGCATATAATTTGTTATGTGAATAATAAAAAATAATGCAAAATGGACATGGCATGTATGCAAGTTTTAGGTACAAATAGGCATGGAAAGTTACCTATTCTCACCTTAGAGATGTTCTGGAAGTGATTTGAGGTGGTGGTTTAGACTGAATCAAGCTGGGATTTAAGATTCAATGGTGCACTTTCTTTGAAAATTTATGATTTTTGAGACTTTTCTTAAGGCAAATTTTTGTGTCCCTTGTAGTGTGAGGGTTTGATTATTTATAGAAGAGTAGATTTAAGTCACCAAAGAAGGAAAGAATCAAGTGATCACGGTGTTACCAAAAATCAATGAAACATGTTTTCTAACTTGCCATTTTGAAGGTCATTGTCTCAAACATGTCTCTCACAGTTTTGGCAAGATTTTATGAGGTCTTGGGCCTTTTAGAAGATGTTTAAGTGATCATAGTCCAACATTAATCCAACTATTTATTATTTTTAATTTAATTCTTTTACAAACATTAAATAAAAATTTAAATAAATAGGATAAAAAATATGACCATGTTCCAATGGACTTAGAGGTATTCTATCATGTCATAAACATGTTTAATCCTCAAAAGTAAGGCCCATTAGTCCAAAAATTCAAAATTGCTCAATTGAGGTTTCATGCATTCTTCAAAAATTGTCCAACTTGTGCCAACCATAACTCTCACAATTTTCATCATATGAAAGTGATCTTGGACTTTTTGGAAATCTCAAAATATTCCCTATAACCTTCATGTTGACCATTTTTTCATTTGAAGCCTATATCTTCATGTAAATTGCTTTGACAAAAAATGTCTTTTTGTTGACTTTTAAAATGACATGTAATGTTTTGATCCATATCTCTCAAATGAAGCAGTTTTTGGCTTTGAGCTTAGAGAGTCAAAGTTATAGGGAATTAAATTCCATTCAAATTAGGCTTTGGTTGAGAAATTTTTGATGAAGCATGTGAAAGTTATGCTTGGTCAAAATTTAGTTGACTTCTCTTTAAGAAAACCCTAATTAGTAATTTTTTACTTTTGATGAATCTTGAGTTTTCTTGATGAATCATGGTAAAAACTTGATCAAATGATGAATGTAACTTTAAAATATTGATGTTGACCAAAAATCTTGAAGTTTGACTGTAAGTTGACCAATGTTGACTTTTTATCCAATACACTTGGTTTTCAATCATCTGAGCAATTGTCTGAACAAATTTGTGATGTAAGCCTTGAAACTTGACATGAGGATTCTTTGAAGCATATAAGGAACCATTAAATCCACTTGAGGCCTTATAATCTCAATTTTCCTTGATAAAAACAAAACCCTAGTTGTAGGTCAATTGATTAGGAGAAGAGTCCATTTGATCAATCCTTGATAAGTCTTGAGTGTTTGAGACCTTCATGAGTATGAGGAGACCTATTGAAATAACTTGTCTTGAAAATGGGAGGGAAAATTTTGGATTACAACAGCTTCCATGTTCAATCTTCTTAAACCTTAAGAGTTAGATTGGCATGCTCGTCATTCGTGGTCTGAAGGTGGAAGAGGATTGAACACTTAAGTCCCCAGAAATTTGCACTAGTCGGTGCATGAAGTAATGTTGTTGGTTGATTATATTGCTTGGATGGGCTTAAAGATGCCATTCGGAAAATTGACAGAGTATCATTGGAGATGGGCTTATAGATGCCATCCAAAGTAACTGTTGATAGGTGTGATATGGTGGGAGAACTGACTTAGGTGTTTTGTGTTTTAACGTAATTGTTGCGGATAGCAAGAGTCTCCACCGACTTTTCTTTTATCCAATAAAGAAAGGGTGAAAAGAAAAGAAAAGATCTTTGAGATATTTTCTTGAGTTCGGGGGGTAGATTATGAAAAGGGAAGGTGTTAGCACCCTTTTCATCCATAGTTATCTATGGGCTCTTAGTTGCTTACTAGATCACTTTTGAAATTTCTTTGTTTGAAATGTGTTTGTGGTGGTTTTTTAAAGTAATTTTGAAAAGTGCCTTCGTTTAGGAAAAATTTGTAATGATTCTCGTCTCTATAAGAATGCATACAAATTGTTGGACTTTTTTTGAAAATATTTTCATGTTTTGAAAGTGTTCGGTGTGTTTGAAAAGACGTTTATTTTTGAAGATGGATTGTGAGCAAGCAACTAAGAACATTCTACCTACTCAAAAGTATTTTGTTCATTTCTCTCTTCCTTTGACATTGTTATCTTATCATTGAATCGTAAGAAGCCCTATCTTTGGATGTGAAGGAACGAGTGGGGGTCGTCGTATAGTCATAGAAGGCAACTAATGAGACGCTTTAGCAATTTTCGTAGGGACTAAGATCGTTTTACCGAAGGTAACATCGAAGGGTCATCGAGGGACTACGATATTTTTATCGAGGGTCTTTACTAAAACGTCCCATATTCGAGGGGCATGACTATTTACGAGGCAACAAGCGAGGTTACCCTAGAGGTGCTTGTGTGAACTGTGTTTTGATTGCATTCATTTTTGTCTTTGAGATTAGGGTTTTCTAATAGTCAATTTTATCTTGCCATACACATCCTAATTACTAACAATTATATGAAAAACGATAAATTTGTGGAAATTAAAATCCTACGCTATTACATCTTTAGGGGGATGGGGTACAGTTTATGAATGGGGGTGAAATAAAATCTTAAATATTACAACTGTATTGAATAGCCATGAAGAAAGCATATAGAAAGTATAAAAACAATGTAAAAAAGAAGAAAATTGTATTTTTAAACATTATGTGTCGACACGTGCTCTTTTGCATCGACACTTAAACTTTCTTTGCTCCTGTAAGTCCAAATCAACTCAGTATGAGTCGATCCATAAGGTTATGTGTCGACTCATTCCCTGCATATGTCAAATCATGCATTTTTTGTGTTGACTAATGAGCCTTTTTCTTTTCTGTTTTGTGCCTGTTATAGCAGTATGTATCAACTTATGAGGTTTTGTGTCGACTCATAACCTGTCCTGCCACTAAAATGAGTCAACTCATATGAGTATGTGTCTACTCATACTGCAATTTTTTCACTCCATCATTGTTTCGCTGCACGCAGGGGTTAGTTCTCAACACATAAATGATAAGAATGGAAGACAAACAAAGGTTAGCTTCAAGGGGAATGGTTATTATATTTTATCTTCAAAGATGAATCAACTAATGATGCTTGAAATGAAGGGTTTAAAGTCAAGGAGACTTACCTTGAAGCTGGAATTTGTGTTTTGAGCTTGAGTTGATGCCTTGAGTATTCTTGAGCTTGGAGAAATAGAGATGTTACAGAAGTTGTGCTTAAGTTTGAGTTGTTGTCTATATGATGTATGTGTAGTGTTTGGATAACTTGTTTGGACAGAGCTTGAAAGGTGTGAGAGTTCCAAAGATTTGGACCTTAAAACTCAAGAGTAGAAGCTTTTTGGACAGTTATGGCTTTTTTGAGAGTATGGGATTTTGATGGCTTATCAACACAATAAAACTTATGGCCTTTTTCTATCTTTTTTCTGACCTCTGTATCTTGCAATTAGCCTCTCTATTTATAAAGAAGGTTTGAGACTTGAAACAACTCAGATTTTTGAAAAATCACATGTTATGCATTTTTCAAATTCATAAAGACAAGTTGCTTCATGATGAAGAAATGAGTAAATTAAGGAACTTAGCCATGCTTTACATGTCTTGTGGATTGCTTCTGATGTTGAGAGATTTTATGTGATCTTTAGAACATATTTCAAGCTTTGAAATAAGAGAGTGGTTAGAAAAGTGAAGCTTTATGCAAATGGAAATGTTGCTTTTGCATTTCTAACCATAAATGGTATCAAGACTTGGACAAAGCTTTAAATGCTTGTGTAATACACTTATGGTTTATGTAATTGCTTGATTATGCATAAATTTGGAGATAACATAGCCTAAAAAGAAAGATATTGTAGCTTTGGTTGGAATTTTAGTCAAGTGTTCATCACAAATTCTGCCTTGTAATTCAAGAATGAAACCCTAACTTCATCTCTTCGATTCTCTCAGCTCAAGAATGATCTCAATGAGTTCTTGGAATTTTTGTAAATATTGGAACCTCCTCTACAACTTTCATGTTTTCCACTTTTGTTAAATTAAGCTGGAACTTGATGAAAATTGGCCAAGAAGTTGGGACAAAAACCTGACTAAAACTGCTGAAAATTTCTCTAAGTGTTTATACAAAAATGCCATGACTTCATGAATTTATAACTAAAAATCCAAGCATTCCTAGAAAAAGTCCTCCCTACAATGTTTTAGATATCATTGAGATCTACAACTTTCATGTTGGAAGTTTTCCTTGAATCATCTTGCATCATGGTGAAAATTTGGCACAAAGTCATGAGAAAAAAAAAGTTAACTTTCTAACACTTAGAAAAATTTCTAAGTCTTAGAATTTTGACTTTTCAAAGATAATTTTGACTTTTTGATTTATTGATGAAAAATCTTCATATTTGGACATGTATTGATGAAATATGATTTTTGAAACTTGATTTTGATCAAAAAGTCAAAGTTTGATTTTTCAGTGTACAATTGACTTTTTCATCAGTTGACCAAATTTCAACTATCAATCAATTGATCTTGAGAAGTGATTTTAACCATGAAACATTCTTCTTTGTGATCACTGCAGGATACAAAAACATTCTTCTTTGCCATAAAGTCGGAGAAAAGAGATATGTCTCCCGTCATGTGTCTTGAACATCCACTATCGAGAATTCATTTTCCAGTCATAGCACCAAGACACTCAACCTACAAAATATCAAACAAAAGTGATAGGTACCTATTTCTCATTGGGTCCTTGAGTGTGATTTAAATAATTGTTGCATATGGGCAACCATTAGAAATTTCCTTTAGGGACCAAAAAGCATCTAAATTTGTATTTTTCAATAGTATGGCCTTTTTTGTAACAATAGTGACAAAATAACTTATGATAAGAATCACTTTTGCTATTAGACATCTTCCTAATCAAGTTATAGTTTTTATGAGGCTTTTCAACCTTTGAACATCTAATAGCAATAATATCAATGGGATGATATATTTTGTCCAATTTGGTTTCAAGAGTACTCACCTCTTGTTGCCAAATTTGACATATTTCACATCCAAATTTACAATATTATTCATCCTCCTTTACATGATTTGAACTATCTACAATTAATTTCTTTAATGCCTCAAGTTGTTCATTGGTTTCTTCAACCTTGGATTCCAAACATCTAAAAACTTTTTCTTGGAAGGCCAAATTTTTGTGAGCATATAAAGCTTTTATTTGCAGATTTTCAAATTCATTTTTCAAATCGTTAAGACAAATTTGAAACATTAGAGTATTTATAATGACTTACATTCTTTTTCTTGTTTTGCTGATGATTTTCCATGAAACAATAGTTTGCCTCTTCATCACTCTCACTTGAGCTTTGATTGCTTGATACATCACTATCACTATCCCAAGAAACATAAGCTTGTCTATAATTCCTAGAGTTGTTTCATTGACTCTTTCCTTTCTTATTTGCAAGATATAGACAATTTGGTCTATAGTGACCCGGATTTCCGCATTCATAGCATATACCCTTTGTATTATCCTTTTTGTTATCTTCATATTTAGAGGAAGAGGATTGTCTTCTAAATTTGACAAGATTATTTTCAGAGTGTTTGACACTATTATTTCGAATGTATTGATTATATCTCCTTATAAATAATCTCATTTGCTCATCATCTGAATTCTCTTCATTTTTTTCAAGCTTCTTTTCATGTTTTTCCGAGCAATTGAATTCTTGCTCGTGTTCTTCTAACTTTCCAAACAAAGCGGTGAGATCAAGTGTTGTAAGGTTATTGCCTTCCTTGATTGCGATGACCTTTGGTTTCTAATTCCTAGTAAGACATATCAAAACTTTGTTATTAGAAATAGCATTGGAAATAGGATTGCCTAGCAAATTTAAACGATTAATAAGATGCGAGAACCGCTTTTACATTTGAGCAACGATTTCACCTTGCTTCATGTGAAAGAGTTCAAACTCTTGATTAAGTATATTAACCCTAGCTTGTTTTACCTCATTAGTTCTCTCATAGGTAACTTGTAGATCATCCCGCATAGCTTTAGTTGTTTAACAATAGGAAATGCGGTAGAACTCATCAACACCGAGAGCGGATACGATAATGTTCTTCGCTTTCCAATCATATGACCACTTTTTAGTATCAACCTCATTCCATAAGTTTTCCGGATTTGATATAGTAACATTATTAACCACATATGTTACCGGTGTTGGAACATTTTAAATGGCTTTCCATACTCCTTTGTCATACGAGTTAACATGAATTTGCATACAAGCTTTCCAATAACTATATTTTTCTCCCGTGAAAATTGGGGCTCTTTTATAATCCCCTTTAGGTTTATAAGCCATTTTCTAAAGAGTGTCGAAGCCAGAATGAATCAGGCTTTGATACCACTTGTTAGACGACAACAACATATCTAGAGGTGGGTGAATAGATACTTGATTTAAAAAATCCAAAAAATTCTAGTTTTGAAAAAAATTATTTAACCAAGAGTTTAAGCGAAAGCTTTTCAAAATAAGTCGTCTATATGAACAGTTATTGGAAACTCGGATATGAAACTATACAATAAATTTTAAATGGAATGAATATGACAAACTGAATTAATTGGACTATAATCAAGTAACATGTTATCAATCATTTGTAGCAAGTTACTATAAATTCTATTTCCAATGGCAATATTTAAAAGAACAAACAAAATCAATTTTTCGAACACTTGGTGTGCAATTGAGTTTTCAGAATTTTCCTTTAAGTTGTGTTGATACACAAAAGCACTTATAATCAAAAGTGATTATAGGCAATACTAACACTTAATATAAATCAAAATCAGTTCGAAAAATTTCTTACAACTCAATTGATAACACAATGCTATTAGATAAATTGATTGTTGAAATTTAAAGAAAGTAAAAGCGATAAGAAAAGAGACACAAGGATTTTTCTTCACAGTTCCCCATTTTTGTTCTTGAGTGTGGGTACGTCTGTGACTAATTCTAATGGAATTAGGATAATTCTTACTATGCAAAAAAGTTGATACAAGGTAAGTGTTCAAGAGCCCGCAAACCAAATGCTTGTTATTGATTCAACCCCTTCTCCTCTTTTCATCTTGAGCAAAACCAATACACAGTAGATCCCAATTGAGTTGTCAATATTGATACTCCTTTGCATTCTTTATCTCCAAAGCTTTCACGCATGAACGATCAAAATGTACCTATTGCAACACAAGACTTCAATTGTAATTTGCCTTTCTCTCGCTACTTCTTTTGAATTCTTTATCTCCAAAGGATCCCTTGCATTCTTTATCTCCAAAGGACTTCACTTGGCTGCAATTACCTCTTGAATGTCTTACACGAAAAACCCCAAATAAATCAATGATCTTGGAGGATAAACATGTGTTTTTTCCTGGATGAAGACCCCTATAAATATCAACCCAATATACTCAGCTACACAAGAACCTAATCGGACGCTATCAAACCTCATCTAGATGGAACCCCAACAGAAGATCGTTATAATGAAATGTCAGTGTGTATGCATAGATTGGAGATTGAAGATGAAGAGCAAATGTAGGCTAATTTTATGGTATCATCAAATTATGAATGATGCATGAGAGATGTATTTATAGTTTTGGAAATTTAGGGTAAAAAGGACTTATTCGGAATTAAAAAGATTTTAAAAATTTGATCAAAACAAGCAGTATGTGTCGACCTATAAATCATATATGTCGACACATACGTTATGTTTAAACTGTATGTTTCGACCTGAAGGAAGGTATGTGTCGACCGAAACAAGTCAGAGGCTACAGGCTTTAAAACAACAATAAATGTGTTGACCTGAAAATCATATGTGTCGATACATAAAATAAGAATTTCTGCAATTTCAGAGATGCTTCAGTATGTGTCGACCTATACAATGCATGTGTCGACCTGAGACTTCAAGAGATTACATGCTTCAAAATTGAGTTGTATGTGTTGACCTGAAAATCGTATGTGTCGACATATGTAATGAAAATTTATGCAGAAACTTGTTCTTAATGAATTATATCAATTTCGAAATGCTTTTTAATGATTCCTTATACCTCTAATGCAGAGAATTTCCACAAGACATAGAGATACCATCCAATGTACAGAAGTGCAAGTTATTCCCAGTTTTGACATCATACAAAACATCTAATAACAAAGTTGTACTTACACTTGATTCATTAAGAATGACACATGAAGGCAATGCTCGCGTCAAGGAAACTAAGGTGCTGGCCTTAATCCAAAAATATGAGGCTTTTTAGATGGAAAAAGAAGAAACAATTGAGACTATATTCTCAAGGTTTCAAATCTTAGTAGCAGGACTTAAGGTTTTGGACAAAGGTTACTCCATAGTTGATCATGTCAAGAAGATCATCAGAAGTCTTCCCAAGAGATGGAGACCAATGGTCACTACGCTGAAGCTAGCTAAGGATCTGGACAACATATTTCTTGAAGAGTTATTTAGTTCTCTTAAGAGTCATGAGATAGAGTTGGAGGAAGATGAGCCCCAGAAAAGAGGCGAATTTGTTGCTCTAAGATCAAGATCAGAAAGACACAAGTCAGAAAAGTATAAGGCCTTCTAAGCTGAAGAATTAGAAGATTCTGACGATGAAGTTTCTGATGACGAAGATGAATTGTCCCTTTTGTCCATAAGAGTCAAGCAACTCTGGAAGAAAAGACAAAACAACTTCAGAAGATCTAGGTAAAGAGGAGATCAACCAGAAACATCTACAAGAGAAAGAGAAAGAAAGGAAGTAACATGCTACGAGTGCAAGGAGTTTGGACACTACACAAATGAATGTCCAATGCTCAAGAAAGAATGCACCAGAAAAGAAAGTTTCAAGAAAACTGGTTTCAATGACAAGAAGAAATGTCTCATGACAACATGGGATGATTCAGACTCTAAAGGGTCAGAATCTGAAGAAGAGTATTCCAACATAGCATTCATGGCTACCACGTTAAAAGGAAACACCATAGAAACTGAGTCTAACTCAAAAGAGGTATTTTCTGAACTTTATCGTGTTGAACTAAAATTATGTCTGTCTAAATCTTTGAGTAGATATCAGAAACTTAAACGAAAATTCAAGAACCTTCAAAAAGTTCATGAATATGAAATTGAAGAATATGGTAAGCTAGAGAAAGAAGTTTATGAACAAAAAGGAGACAATTTCATTTTAGAAAACGAAAATGTCTTTCTGAATAAGAAATGTTTAAAACTTGAAGAAACTCTTTCTAAAGCACCTCCATCTTATGAAACCGTCTTATACAAATATGATTAGGCATTTCAGAAATTCTTGAACAACAGTATAGGAAGAAGAAAAATAACTTACATGATCTATGGTGTTAGTCATAATGGTAAAAGAGGAATTGGTTATGCTTCTGATAATGATAATCATAACTCATTTGAAGAACACCAACATATATCTCATTTTTCTTATCTCTACCCTTCTGCACACACAAAAGTTCATTGTTGCACAGAAACCCAAGTTTATTAGAAACTCTGAGAAAACTAATTCTAAAGGACCCAAAAGATTATGGGTACCAAAAGATAAAATAATGTAAGTTTCAGATATCCTATACAGCATAGTTGAGACCCCAGTCATGGTACTTGGAATCTGGATGCTCACGTCACATGTCAGGAAGAAAGTTATGTTCAAAAACATGGAACTTAAAGATGATGAGTTTGTTGGTTTTGGAGAAGACCAGAAAAGAAGAATAAAAGGATCTGGAACAGTTGATAATAGATCTCTTCCTTCTATATCTAATATACTTTATATTGAGGGTCTAATGCATAACTTGTTATCTATAAGTCAATTAAGTGATACTGGTTATGATATTATTTTTAATCAAAAACGTTTAAGGTTGTAAGTCAGAAAGATGTCACAGTTCTCTTCACTAGAAAGAAGAAGAAAAACATTTATAAAATAAAGTTTTTTATCTTAAAAAACAAGATGTAAAATACTTAATGTTTGTTAACAGAGAGCAATGGGTATGGCATACAAGTTTGGATCACATTAGCTTGAGAAGAATATCTCGGTTAAATAAACTTGAGTTAGTCATAGGCCTACCTAAGCTAAAGTTTACTTCATATGCACTTTATGAAGCATGTCAAAAAGGCAAGTTTTCTAAAACTTCCTTTAAGGCTAAAAATGTTGTTTCTACCTTCAGACCTTTGGAGCTTCTACATATTGACTTGCTTGGACCTGTTAAAACAGTGTCAGTCAATGGTAATAAGTATGGACTTGTTATTATCAATGACTACAGTAGTTGGACATGGGTGATATTCCTAAGACATAAAGATGAGTCACATTCTGCATTCACTAGTTTTTGTTCTAAAGTACAAAATGAATTTGGTTCTAAGATTGTTAGAGTCAGAAGTGATCATGATATAGAGTTTGAAAATAAATCGAAAAACATTAGAGGAACTATTCTTTGAAGGACTAAAAACAGAATTTACAACATTTAGAGGAACCAAAAACATATTTAATCTTAATAATAATAATAATAATAATAATAATAATAATAATTGTGAAAATTAAACCCATAAACAAAACTAATTAAATTTACGAATTTAAAAAGATTTATTATAATAAGTGTTATAAAAAATGTATTGTCATCTGTGATACGGTGGGAGAACTGACTTGAGGATTTTGCATTTTATCGTAAATGTTGCGGTTAGAAAGAGTCGCCACTGACTTTTCTTTTATCCAAAAGGAAAGGTGAAAAAGCACAGGAAAGACCTTTTAGAGATGTTTTTTAAGTTCGGGGGGTAGATTATGAAAAGGGAAGGTATTAGCACCCTTTTTCATCCATGGTTTTCCATGGGCCCTTAGTTACTCGCTAGATCACTTGCTTTTATTTGAATGTGCTTGTGGTGTGGTTTTTGAAAGTATTTTGAAAATATAACTTTGTAATGATTTTCGTTTCTATAAGAACGCATACAAAGTGTTTGTTTCGAAAATAGTTCAAAGATATGTTTGTGAAATGTGTTTTTGAAAGTGATTTTGAAAAGGATTTCCTTTGTAATAGCTCTCGTCTCTATAAGAACACGTACAAAGTGTTGTCTTTTGAAAATGTTTCAAAGTGAGAATATTGGTGTAAAAAAATGTTTTTGTTGTGAGCAAGTGAATAACTGAGAGCGAACCTACCTACTCAAAAGGTCTCAAATATGCTTTTCCTCCTCCATTAGATGTTGTTATCTTACCATTGATTTGATAAGAAGCCCCACCGTTCGATGTGAAGGGACGGGCGTTGGGTCATCGTATGATCATGATAGCAATGTTGTGAGATGTCTTAGCTTTTTTCTTTAGGGACTAAGATCATTTCGAAAGGCAACTTTGATAGCGTCATCGAGGGACTATGATCTTGTATTTCGATTTGTTTTTGCTAAGATACCCCACATGCATAACATGACCATTTTTTGTAAGGCAACAAGTGAGATTACCCTAAGGGTGTATGTGTGCAAGTGTGTTTGATTTGCATGCATTTAGTCTTGATTAGGTTTGTCTATTTTGTTGTTTTTATCTTGCCATACACACCCTAGTTACTATACAGCATATGAAAGCAATAAAAGTGCAGAAATGTAAATTCCTACGTCATTAAAACATTTAGGGGATGGGGTATACAAGTTTATGAATGGGGATTGCAAAGAAAATAAACTCTAAATTATTATTACAACCATATTGAAATGCATGAGAATGTACAAGAAAATGTGAAAACGAACTTGTTTCGTTTTAAGAAAATATTTTTGATCTTTTGTTTTTAAAAGCCAAAATAAAGTGTGAAGGAAATACTTTTGATGTTTACTGATTAATGGAATGGAGAGTGATAGAAAAAATAAAAAAGGAAAAAAGAATCAGCGTGTTGCTGATAAAAATGAAGTTAGAGGTTCTGACCCTGGCACGCTGCAAAACAGAAACCTGTTAGTGAAAATGTATAAGGTTAGAAGTTCTGAACCCACTGGGAACACAGTAGTTTTCAGAAGTTCTGATACCACTAGAAACACAGTAGTTTTCAGAAGTTCTGATACCACTGGCAACAAAACAAGCTTCAGAAGTTCTAATACTACTGGCAGCTAAATAGACTTCAGAAGTTATGAGACCACTAGCAATAAAACATGCTTCAGAAGTTCTGATACCACTGGCAGAACTTGGTCTCTATCTCTCTATGCTTGTCAGAACATCTATAATTTGGTTATTTCTCCACAAAACAGAAGACATGAATAGAACAGTTATAGCAGGTGTCATAGCGTTTCAGAAATAGGAAATATCAGAACTATAAATCAGAGGCACGTATGAATTTGATAATCCTAATTCTGAGTTTTAATTCCTTCAAGAGGTTCTGAACTGATTTATTCCCTACTTAGGCAGACAGAAGGCATGAAATCTCAAAATATGTATGACACCAAAAAACTGATAACTACATTGTATCTGAGCATATAAATCTGGTAATGCTTAAGTATTATGGTGAGGGTCAGCAGAAACTTACCTTGCAGCTAGAAGAAGTTCTGTGAACCGGATTTAACCTCAACTCTGATGAAGCTCTGAACAACTTCTTCACGTACTTAGTAAGCTGGAAGTTTTCAATTTTTGGGGATGGCAAAGAGGTGATGTTCTGATTTCTTTGAGTGGATGGATGGAAAGTGTATAGCAATATGAACACAGAAGTTTAGGCAGTTTCCAACGTGTGGATCAGAAACTGTGTGAATGGTTTTTAGTCAAGAAATAATTGAGAATAAGTGGAGTTTTGAATGCAAGGTATCAAAAGTTAATGAGGTTTTATGTGTTGTGTTTACAGTTCTTGGAACTCTTGGAATTTTGGCAAGGATTCAAGGCTTTTCTTTCTCAAAATTTTGACCTCTTTCACAAAAAAATTTCTGGACCCTTCTTAGTAACCAATGGTGTTCTATTTATATGCAAAGTTTTGTGTGTTTGAAATGTCAAGTAGCGCCAACATCATACGCTAGATGCTGACTTGCTCTTGAAGCAAGTTCCAAAAAAGGTGTGATAGTTGACAGTTTTTTAGCTTAGGCTGGATTAGCAAGCAGGGATTAAGGAAAAGTGAACCCACAAGCAAAGGGTAGCGCATGGACCCTTACCTAATTCTGTATAAAAGTATTTCTACACTACACGTGGAGAGATCCTTTGGACAAAGACTCAAAAGTGGTTGTGAGCATTAATGAGCATTAAATGATGATGAGATTTTGTCATAATCAGAAATACTGTAATGTGAGATTTTGCATCATTGCTTATTTCTGGATCAAAAGTTCCATTTCAGCGTAGTCTAGAACAAAACACCCTACTTTTGATCTTAGTATCTTGTTGCCTCAACATACTCTGAAGGATTCCCCAGGTTTTCCAGTAACCTTCTTTGATTTACCTTTGAAAACTCTGGATTAGAAGTTCTGCTTCAGCATAGCATCCAAACTTCTGATCCTCCTACCTTCTGGCTCCAGCATGTTCTAAAGGAGCTTTCAGGCTTCGTATTACGCTTTATTACCTTCTTTGCATTACTCTAGCAAACTCTGACTGAACTTGCGTAGATGCTGAAGAGCCATGTTCTGACTGAAGACTATGTGTTGAACCATGTTTACAACTTCTGACTGCACCTGCCTGGAGGCTGGCTCAGAAGTTCTAAAGTGTCATTTTTCTTAAATACTTAGAAAAAATCCCAAGTATTTAGAAATTTGGCTTTTCCATAGTAAATTTGGTTTTTGAACTTTTTGATGATACAAACTTCATATTCCAACATGTTTTGATGAAATATGATTTCAGAGATTTGATTCTGATCCAAAAGTCAAAGTTCGACCTTTTAATGTGAAAATGACTATTTTGCCCTTGCAGGCGACTTTCTTGAAAAATTTGTAATTCAAAGCTCGGGATAGGATGGAAGTAAACTTGAGGATCCAGGGTGATTTCTTGAGAAAATGAGAGGTCAAATTTCGGGGTACAACAGCTGCTCCTGTTCAATCTTCTTTAACCTGAAGAGTTAGATTGGCGAGATTTTCCATTCGTGACTCGAAGGTGGAAGATGATTGGACACTAGAGTGCCCAAAAATTTGCACTCGGCGGCGATAGGAGGAATGGGCTTAAAGATGCAATTTAGAGAGGTGATAGAATCTTGTTGGAGATGGGCTTGTAGATGCCATCCAAGAATGCTTGTTGAGATGTAATCTGTAAGTTGAACATCAGAATGGCGTCCGTTTCTGGAGCCTATCTGTATTGAGTCTGAATGAGTATCAGAATGGCTTCCGTGTCTGGAGCATATCTGGACTGTATCAAAAGTTGAGTCTAAATGAGTATCAGAATGGCTTCCATGTCTGGAGCGTATCTGCACTGTATCAGGAGTTGATTGAGTATTAGAATGGATTCCGTGTCTTGGAGCATATCTGGACTGTATCAAAAGTTGAATCTGAATGAGTATCAGAATGGCTTCCGAGTCTGGAGCGTATCTGAACTGTATCAAAAGTTGAATCTGAATGAGTATCAGAATGGCTTCCGGGTCTGGAGCGTATCTGAACTATATCAAAAGTTGAATCTGAATGAGTATCAGAATGGCTTTCGGGTCTGGAGCGTATCTGAACTGTATCAGGAGGTGTCTTTGAATGAGTATCATAATGGCTTCCGTGCCTTGGAGCGTATCTGGACTGTATCAAAAGTTGAATTTGAATGAGTATCAGAATGGCTTCTGGGTCTGGAGCGTATCCGAACTGTATCAAAAGTTGAATCTGAACGAGTATTAGAATGGCTTCCAGGTCTGGAGCATATCTGAGGTGTATCAAAAGTTGAATCTGAATGAGTATAAGAATGGCTTCCGGGTCTGGAGCGTATCTGAACTGTATCAGGAGGTGTCTTTTGAATGAGCATCAGAATGGCTTCCATGTCTTGGAGTGTATCTGGACTGTATCAAAAGTTGAATCTGAATGAGTATCAGAATGGCTCCCGGGTCTGGAGCGTATCCAAACTGTATCAAAAGTTGAATCTGAATGAGTATCAGAATGGCTTCCGGGTCTGGAGCGTATCTGAACTGTATCAAAAGTGTCTTTGGATGAGTATCAGAATGGCTTCCGTGTCTTGGAACGTATCTGGGTTGTATCAAAAGTTGAGTGGTAGTTGTTAACCTTATCCTGAAAAGGGTAAAATGTTAGCTAGAATGAAAAGTCACGTTGTATGAAATGCATGGTGTAATGTATTTGTTTTATCAATGTTTATGATAAATGTATGTGATGGATGCATATGTGAGTTGATTTGTTGTATTGCTGTCGGATTGAGGAAAATAAATCCCTGAATGTTGCTGAGGATATGTGAATCTTCATATCTTGAAGCTGAAGTATCGATGAACTTTTGTCAAGAGAAGTAAATTATGTAGTGAGTGCAATGCCATGTACTGCTTGCAAGTTCTGCTTGAGGAATCTAGAGAAATTGGATGATTTCTACCGGGAATTGATAAACTGGAAGCTTTATTCCTGCTGAGAGTTTTGTTCATTTGGGGAGTTATTGAAAACTCTGTGGGGAGGGAATATGGAATGGTCTAGAGATATTTTCTTATCCTTTCAACCCATCAATAATTGCCTTTCTTATTTTGTTTATTTTTAACCAGTGATTATGTTCAAATGCATATGTTCAACAATGAATCATTGGACGTTTTTACAAACAAAACACAAAAGTGAAGCAAAAGACAAATAGTTTTGGCAATTTCAGAGTGATATCTTTGCATTGACTTTGAATAAGTATTTTTGTACAAAGGGACAAACACTCTAGTAAGAGAATGCTGTTGTAGAAAAGGAAAATTTTGATACAAAGAAAAGATAGCTATGTGTATAACATCCTATGGGGTTCCCATTCTGTTATAGCCCTTGTATCTTCGAACATCTTGTCCATTTTTTCCTTATTCGAAGATGACTGAATTGATCAGAGCCTTTGAGCTTGTTAGTAGAAGCCAAAGGTTGTCCGTCAAGTGATCCAACGGGACATAGTCATACGCTTTAATTCCCTAACTTTTTCCTGGACCGCCCATTCGGGTTTTTAATCCACCGAGAAACCCCTTTTTTCCCAAGTCACCCTTTTGGGTTTTCAACTTGACAGGTGTACAGATTTTTTTTATGTTATCCCTAATTTTTGCTCGTACCTTTTTGGTTCACCGGGATGCCCTTGTTTTGCCTAGGCGTGTCAACCTAGCGGGTCTCTTATGTGTAGTATCTTTTGACTATATCCGCGTTCGCAGGGTGTGGCAGGTCGTCACCGTCCATGGTGGTCAAGATCATTGCCCCACCAGAGAATATATTCTTGATTACAAATGGTCCTTCATAGGTAGGAGTCCATTTGCCCCTGGGATCACTTTGTGGCAAAATGATACGTTTGATCACTAGATCCCCAACTTGATATACTTAGCGTCTAACTTTCTTATTGAAAGCCTTGATCATCCGTTTTTGATACATCTGACCATGGTAAACAGCAGTAAGTCTCTTTTCATCAATTAATTTTAGTTGATCAAGTCGAGTCTGGATCCAATCATTTTCATTCAATCATGCATCCTTCATAATTCTCAGAGAGGGGATCTGGACCTTAATAGGCAAGACAACCTCCATGACGTAAACCAAAGAATAGGGTGTTGCCCCGGTTGATGTGCGAGCCGTGGTACGGTACCCGTGGAGAGCGAATGGTAGCATCTCATGCCAGTCTTTGTACGTGACTGTCATCTTTTGTATGATCTTCTTAATGTTTTTATTTGCAGCCTCGACAGCATCATTCATCTTTGGCCGATAGGGAGAAGAATTGTGATGCTGAATCTTGAATTGATCGCACAAGGCGGTGATCATAGTGTTGTTAAGATTTGTACCATTGTCAGTGATGATCCTTTCTGGGATACCGTACCTGCAAATGATATTTTGCTTGATGAAGCGGGCAACGAAGTTCTTGGTAACGAAAGTGAAGGAAGCTACTTCATCCCACTTAGTAAAATAGTCAATGGCCACCAGGATGAAGCGGTGTCCATTGGAGGTTGTAGGCTTGATCTCTCCAATCATATCAATCCCCCACATAGCAAAGGGCCAAGGAGCCATCAAGACATTCAGAGGAATTGGAGGTACGTGCACTTTGTCAGCATAAATTTGACACTTATGACAAGTTCGAGAGTGTTGATAGCAATCTGCTTCCATGGTAGACCAATAATAGCCTGCCCGTAGGATTTTTTTCGCCATCGTGTTCCCACTAGAGTGGGTGCCAAAAGTACCTTCATGTAATTCAGCCATGATCCTTTCAGCTTCAACCTTATCCACGCACCGAAGCAAAATGGAGTCATGATTGCGTTTGTACAAGATGCCATTACTAAGGAAGAACTTAGCAGAGAATCTCCTTAAGAACTTCTTATCATTGATTGAAGCTCCTTCTGGATATTCTTGAGCCTCGAGATACCTCTTGACCTCATGAAACCAAGGTTGGTCCACTACCTCTTCAGTATTAATCTCGTGACAATGCGTTGGTTTATCCATTCGTTCGATGGTGATCTAGGGAGCCTCGTTATCCCAATTAAGTTTAAACATAGATGACATTATGGCCAGAGCGTCTGCTAGCTGATTTTCTTCTCGCGGGAAATGCTTGAAGGTAATCTTCTCAAAATGTGGTAGCAATGTCAAGACATGTTCTTTGTAAGGGATAAGGTTTGGGTGCTTAGTGTCCCATTCCTCTTTGATCTGACTGATGACCAAAGCTGAATCTTCAAACACATCTAAAGATTTGATTCCCAAGTCTATGGCAGCTCTGAGACCAAAGATGCAAGCTTCGTATTCCGCCATGTTGTTTGTACAATTGGAGCAAAGTCTGGCAGTAAAGGGAGTATGACACCCTTCCGGAGATATGAGTACAGCGTTGATACCATTACCAAGTGCATCGGATTCCCCATCAAAGAACAGGGTCCATCGGGATCTTTGTTCAGGTCCATCATATGGCTTGATTCCTTCACAGTTGTCTAATGTCATGATGTCTTCATCCGGGAATTCAAACTTCATGGACTGATAATCTTCTACAGCTTGATGAGCAAGATGGTCAGCCAATACACTGCCCTTTATAGATTTTTGGGTATTATATTGTATGTCATATTCTGTTAAGATCATCTGCCATCTAGCTATCCTCCCAGACAGAGCAGGCTTCTCAAAGATGTATTTTATCGGATCCATCTTAGATATCAACAAGGTAGTATGAGTCAGCATATATTGTCTTAGCCGGAGAGCAGCCCATGCCAGAGCACAGCAAGTTTTCTCGAGCAGTGAATATTTGGTTTCACAGTCGATAAATGTTTTGCTCAGGTAATAAATAGCATGCTCTTTTCAGACAGACTCATCATGCTACCCTAATACACACCCCCATTGAGTTTTATAAAACAGTCAGATACATGATCAATGGTCTTCCCTCGACTGGTGGCATCAACACATGAGGCTCTTGTAAGTACTCTTTGATTTTGTCAAAAGAAACCTGACACTCATCATTCCATTTGACTACTTGATCTTTCTTCAATAGCTTGAAGATTGGCTCACAAGTAGCTGTTAGGTGAGAAATGAATCTGGCAATATAGTTCAAGCGTCCCAAGAATCCTCTGACTTCCTTCTCAATACGAGGAGCGGGCATTTCTTGTATTGCTTTAACTTTGGCAGGATCGACTTCAATACCCTTGTTACTGACGACAAAACCTAAGAGCCTACCGGATCGTACTCCGAATGTGCACTTGTTTGGATTCAACCTTAACTTGTACTTCTTCAATCTCTCAAACAGCTTTTGTAAGTGATCTAAGTGCTCTTCTTTTGTTTGTGACCTGGCTATCATATCGTCTACATAGACCTATATTTCATGATGTATCATGTCCTGAAATAAAGCTACCATGGCGCGTTGATAGGTTGCCCCAGCATTCTTCAGTCCGAATGGCATCACCTTGTAGCAGAATGTGCCCCACTGTGTGACAAATGTAGTTTTCTCCATGTCCTCGGGTGCCATTTTGATTTGGTTGTAACCTGAGAATCCGTCCATGAAGGAAAACACTTTGTGTTGTGTCGTATTGTCAACAAGGATATCAATGTGGGGGAGTGGAAAATCATCTTTAGGGCTTGCCTTATTCAAATCTCTATAGTACATGCACATTCCTATTTTGCCGTCCTTTTTAGGTACGTGAACAATGTTGGCAACCCATTGAGGATAGGAAGTGACAGCCAAGAAACCAGCATTGAATTGCTTCATGACCTCCAATTTGATCTTTTCTGACATATCAGGTCTCATGCGGCGGACTTTTTGTTTTACTGGCGGGGAATCTTCTCTTGTTGGCAGACGATGTACCACGATGTTCGTATCAAGTCCTGGCATGTCTTCATATGACCAAGAAAAGATCTCAACATAATCATGCAACAGTTGAATCAGACGCTCCTTGACATTGGGTTCCAGATTGGCACCCACCTTGACCTCTTTTTTATCCTCCTTGGTACCCAAGTTGATTGTATCTACAGGTTCCTCATGAGGCTGAATGGTTTTTTCCTCTTGTTGTAGTAGTCTGGCCAGTTCCCCTGGTACTTCACAATCTTCCTCACCTTCGTCTTCGGCTTGGTAGATTAGATCCTCAGAGTCACAAAAGGCCATAGCAGTATCGTTACCCATGGGATCCAGAATGGAGGGGTACCTGCATTTGTGAGTGTGGGTGTGTGTAAGGGTATAGCCATCCTTAAAAATAAAATGTAAAAGAAAAACAATGAGCACAAAAGTTTGTATGCGAAAAACGTCCATGATTCATTGAATGTCATATGAAGATGAAATAATAACCCTTATAAATGGACCATTGTGCCCCGGGTAAGACACAAGGTTTTAAATGTGCGAATTGTTTGTGAATATTACAAGTCCAACAGAAATGTAAAGATAAATTACTGAGGGATGAAAGTTATTGGGACAAAGTCTCTGGCCTCCCAATTGTGAAGTCCTTCGTTGATAGTAGGAAAGATCCAATCCTCCAAGCTGAAATCCTCTTCACCATATTCCACCGTATTGACCTCTCGGTTGCTAATCTTCAAGGGTGGCCCTCCAGCACGGGCACGGCGTACAGCCTTCTGAGCACTTGAAGTGAACCCTAAACCGAACTTGTCAGATTTATACGGGATATCTGGAAGTTGCCCCCAGATGGTGCATCCACCCTCCTCTACTACCGCTTTGGCGACCTTCAGAGATGACATCCGGAGTGGAGGTCTTGTAATCTTGGGAATCTGGGACACAGCTTTGGTCACTGCTACCTCTTGGGGAACCTCTTCAAAATGTTGAAAAGGAGTTTCAATGAACTCGTCGTCCAATTCCACATACCTGAAGGAATTGAGGTGGCTAATCATATATTCTTCCTCTCCGTGGACAGTGATAATCTTTCCTTGGACCGGATATTTCAGCATCTGGTGCAGTGTAGAGGTGACAGCGCCAGCATTAAGGATCCACGGCCGTCCTAGCAGACAGGAGTAAGAGGGGCGGATTTCCATTACATAAAAGGTTGAATTGAAAGTCTGAGTCCCAACCTTTATATGGATATTCACCTCCCCGTGTACCATCCTATTTGAGCCATCAAATGCTCTTACGACTATGTTACTTGGTTTCAACGTCAGTCCTTCGCAGTCCAATCTGTCGAGGGCTTTCTTCGGTAAAACATTCAAAGATGAGCCAGTGTCCACCAAGACATGGGCCAGAGTTGTGCCTCTACATTCCATAGAGATATGTAATGCCTCGTTTTGCTTTCTTCCCCTTGGTGTCAGATCAGCATCCGAGAAACCTAGGCCGTTATCCACCGTCAAGCTGGCCATGCAATCTTGAAATTGGTCAGCAGATGTCTCTTGAGGCACATGGGTTGTCTTTAGGAATTTCACCAGGGCTTTCACATGTGCTTTGGAACACGGTAACAATGCCAGCATGGAGATCTTGGAGGGGGTTTTCCCCAACTGTTCAACTACATCGTAGTCGCTCCTCTTTATTACTTTTAGAATCTCCTCCATTTCTTTCTTGGAGGTTTAGGGGATAATCAGGGATTGAGCCTTCGTCCGGACAAGCTCTACTTGAATACTCTTTCCTCGAGTTTCAACAGCAGGAGTGTTGGTAGGAATGACAGCAGGGGTTGTGTCGTCTTCGTAAATAGGAGCACTTGCAGAGATGATTATTGGTACGGAAGTAACCTTTGGAGCAGCCATGGGTCCAAAAACTGCCTTTGGGGGGGCAATTTCTGGAGAAAAGATTCTACCGCTTCGGGTAATCTTACTGGTTCTTGTTTACCTGGGGATTTGGTAAACAACCGCTGATCCTCCAAATGGTTACTTATTTGGTTACTCGCAGGATCGATCAGATTGATCCTATGGACATAGGTTGATTTTGAAGTTTAATTAATGTGGATAAGGCTTTAAGTAAATTGTTTAAAGTAAATTGCATAGAGGAAAAGGCTTGGTAAAATAACAAGGCTTGAATGTAAAGGTTCGACAGGAATCTTAAAGGGAAAAAGCATGTAAAATACTGGAAAAGTAAATGACTTGAATTGATTAAATTGGTGTTTCACACATACATTTCTCAACAATTCGTTCGCTCACACTGGGTACTTGAATCTAAATGAGTGACTATGTATCTATTGTGAACACACGCGAGAAACTACACGTCTACTCCTATTTATACAAAAACATTCCAAGTAACCGTCGGGCAGTTATACTGCTTCGAGATCAAGCCACTTGTCACGTTCTCCATGCTCGACGCTCCAGATCCTTGCACGTTCGCACGTAGTAACTGCTGGAAACCGTTTTCCCTCCAAAGCTTTGAATTTCAAACTGCTCCACTCTGGACCATCGAACACGTTCGTCAAGAGATGTCTTCGACGAAACTTCTTCGACGTCGAAGGCAATCAGCCTTCTTCCTTGGAAGAAATCTTCTAAGTATTTGGCCATCTTTCGACGGGCACTTCGACAGGCTTAGCCAGTCAAAAGCATCTTTCAGCTTTTAATGGCTGTCATCAATCAAAACAAAGGTGTCGAATTTAGGAGCCAACAAATTGCCCCCCAAGAATGCCTTATTTCGACTCTGAAAGAAAAAGGCATTCTTTGAAAACGCCATTCGACACCTGTTTTTCCACGCTTAGTCACAAGTTAACTTGTGCACTTTTTGTTGCTTTTTACCAACTATTGGCAATCCCAAGAAATCATCATTGATTTGATCCTAGGACGTCACTGTCAGTACGGCGTGCAGAACCAAAACATCACTTCATAATTTGTCATTATGACAAATTCAAAAAACGAGGACGCACGCTGCGTCTCTCTGTTTCTGCAGAAACGGCCAAAACAACAGGATGCTGCCACGCGTCCCACTACTTCCTGCAGCATTAAATTACATTTAATGCCCTCGTTATTGGGAATTTCTCCCACTACTATAAATAGTAGTGAATATCCCATTGTGGGACTTTTCACGCAAACCAACTCTCAAACTCCCTTGCTTTCTTGCAAACTTGTTCTCTTTGCAGAAAAACTCTTCCTTTTCCAACTTCATCTTCATCCTCAACAATGGCTTCTGCTTCAACTGCCCCCAAGACTAGCGCACCAACTGAACAACTTGCTAAACCCAAGGTCTTTGTAACTGCTCCGGTAGTGAACGCTACAGGGAAACGAAGGGTCCCTGAACCATCTGACATCTCCGTTCGTGATGCTTACTCGCGTCACTTGATGATTCCGGTTGGATACTCCAACCAAATCTTCGCAATGGCTGGACCCATGAACCCCAGCATCTCTGAAGCTCTGAAGATCAAGAGCTACTTTCCCATCGTCGAGAAACTCAAGCCAGTAGCCTGTGCTAAGAAGGATGCAGGAGACAACGAAGACCCTACACACGAGAAGATTGACCTTCGTTTCTTCAACAGGAGTGTTAGAGTCTTCAGGTCCTGCCCTAATCTCACCCAGGACTATGTTGCTTGGCTAACAAAGCTGGAAAAACATCAAACTCCAGTCTGGAAGGAAATGGGAATCTTTGACCTAATAATGCTGTCGAAGACCGGCTTAAACTACTCCCCAGAGATGCTTATAGCTTCGCTGTTGTTCTGGGATAACTCTCACTTCACCTTTCACCTTCCATGTGGGATGTTAACCCCCACACTCTTCGACGTAGCGGCCATCACTGGCCTTCGACCAACCGGAGATTACTTCGACCCGGAAGAGATGTCGGAGGACCAAATTGGCTTTTCTGAGACGAAGCCAACATTCACTACCTTTATCAACCATTTTCACGACCAGTCGACAGACGCAGTGTCCGACGTTGAACACATAGCGTTTCTAGCCTTATGGCTAACTCGCTTCGTGTTTTGTTCGAAGTCTCTGCAAGTGACCAAAAAGATGGTCACTCTGGCCACCCAACTGCATCACCGCCAGAACATCTGTTTGGCAGAACTAATTCTGGCCAGTCTTTATGACTCAATCAGCAATGGGGTTACTCTCCTGAAGCATGTCGAAGATAGGAACAGTTTGCTACTCGCTGGGCCTTTCTGGCTACTTCAACTGTGGCTTAATGCCACTTTCGAGTCTTTCATACCCAAGAAGACTCAGATAAATGAACAAGCCCCAGCGATAGCTAATAGACGTATCGAAGGAATTAGGCTGGCTCTACTGACACCTGTAGAAGATGGGCTAGAGTTCCAACAAACCTTCACTAACTTCGTGCTGATGTTCGCTCGAAGGAAGGAATTTGTTTCGACTATGGCTCCATTTGCACAACGAAAAGTGGGGCCAGCATGGTTTACAAGGCCGCATCCCAAGGAGTCGAGTGGTCCCAATGTCGATGAGCACTCTGTACTTTGGGAGGCATTCCTGACACCCAGGATCATGCCTCTTCGATTTAAGAGTTCAAAGACTCATTTGAGTCTGCTTGCTTATCAACCCAATCTGGTGTCTCGCCAGTTTGGTATCATTCAAACCCTGCCTTCTCCCATTTTCCCAAGAGAGAAGTCAATGTTGTACTTCTGCAACGATTATACAGAAGAAGCTGCTACCAAGCATATTGGAAGGTATGCTGGTCGAACAATCCTCTCGCTGTTCAACTACCAGCTTAACTTCCTTTGCTCACCATCTTTTGAAGAGTGGTGGAGAAGCTATTACGCTGAGTACTTCTTCGACGAGAAGGACTTCATATCAGAGTTGCAGAAGTCTTTTGTCCTTGTGTTGGACAAAGTAAAGAAATGTAAGTTCATACTCTCACATTACTTTTTATCTTTCTCTTCGACTGTTAGCCTGTTAACTTTCCTTTTCACTTCCAGTTGTTCGAAAACCCTTGGCCAAGAAAGCTACAGGAGGCCCACAAGGAGGGGTCCCTTCGACGAAACCTCCACCGCCGGCGAAGACTATAGCGCCGGCGAAGACAACAGGCAACCAACAGGGGGAAGGCTCTTCGAGGAGGCCTCCTGCATCGGTAACCAGATTTTCTTCATTTTCATTCTGGCTTTCGATTTTTTTATTTTCGACGTAATTATTCAATCGAATTCCTACTGGTTTTATAGGCCCCTTCGCCCAAGAAAAGGGCGGCATTTGTGATCGAATCGGGGAGTGATGACGAAAGTGATTCCCCTCCTTCTCCCCTAAAGAGGCGAAGGTTAACGAAGGACGCTTCTGTTCCTACTCCAGCTCCTGAAGGTCGAACCGTCAGAATAAAGGTTGGTGTGAGAAAGCCTAGGCCACCTGCGGTGGTCATCGAAGAACCAACTGAGGAGGAACTGAACGCTCTAGTTACCCAGCCTGTCGAAAGTGATAATTCCAGCCCTGGGGCTGAAGGCAATCCACAGGTAATCTATTGGACCCTTCTTATAACTTAGGCATAAATACCAGTATTTGATTATGTCTCTTTCGACATCTGAAGATTTGTCTTCTTCCTCTTTTTCAGGACACTACTGGAAGTTCCCCACCAAGGACTTCAGAAACTCTGGAATCTGCTGACCTTAGCAGGCCTCAGGTGCAAGATTTGGGCAATGACGAAGCCCACACTGAGCATGAGGCCAATGCTGAAACAGTGGAGAAGACAACTGAAGAACCTATGGCGGAGGAAACACAGCCAGAAACGGTTCCTGTGGTGGTCTTGTCGTCAGAAGAGAATCCTGAAGGAAGAGACCAAGGCAATGGCGAAGAGAATCAAGATGCTGTTGACGAAGAGCATGAAGGTGGTACTGGCGGAGAACACCAGGATGACGCCAGCGAAGAGCCACAAAATGACGCTGGCGAAAGACCCCAAGGTGATGTCAACGAAGAACCACGAGTCGACGCTAGTACCGCCTCAGTTCAAGTCGAAGAGCAACCAAACAAGGCACCCAGCATTCAACAGCCTCCAGTCCAAGATAATACTGTGGCGAGGGTCACCTCCTCAAAGCATAGGTCGAAAGAAGATTTGGAAATCTTGAAACAAACTGACCCTGTCAGCTACCTCAATGCAATCGTCGAGAGTAAGAGTTCTTCCGACACCAGTCAGGAAATTCCTACTCTGTCGGGGAAATCTACTGAGACTTCTCCTCTTGATGATGCGTTGGCGAAGGTCAAGGCCCAGTTCTTCAAGAGAGATTTAATGAAGGCTTTAGAGGGGGACCCCACTGCTCCATCTTGCTTAAAAGGGGTTTTGAATGCTGTTGATTTCGATGCTGTAGCTCCAGAAATCTCAGACTTAATCATGGAATTACATTCTATGATTGACCAAGTCTCAGCGGATTACCGGCGCCAACGAACTTTTAACAGTCAGCTCGAAACGCTGCATGGCAAGAGCTTATCTGCGTGGACTGCCGTCTCAAGTTCGACTTCTCGAATTGCTGAGTTGTCGAAACAGAAAGCGTCTGCACAGGAAAGGTTCGATGCTATTGAGCGAGAGAATGTCTCCTTCCGAGCACAAATTGCAGAGATAGAGGCGAAGATAAACGCCAACACTGTGCTCCAGGAGGAAATTCTTTCGACCATCCCAGACGCTGAGAGCCAGACTGAGATCAAGCAAGGCCTGGAGTTCGCTGAGAGGGCCCAGAGTTTTGTCAGATGCAGCTATGTACAATCTCATACTCCTATTGCTACAAGGAGGCACCAAAATAGGTGGCTTAGTGAGGTACCCTTTGATTTTGTCGAAAGCTTCTTGTTGCTCCCGCCCCCATTCGAACCCCTCCTTACTCAGTCGAAGTAAGGGTGAAAAGGCCTGAGCTTTCCCACTTAGGTTAGATATAAACCTCCTCAAGAAATTTATCTTGCCTAAGAGAGATTGCAATTCCTTCTTATTCGATGGCGCTTTCGCTTCCAAAATTGCCTTCGTCTTGTTCTGATTTATTTCGATTCCTTTCTTGTGGACAACGAAGCCCAGGAAATCTCCAGCTTTTACACAGAACGCACACTTCAAAGGGTTCATCTTCAGACCATGTTCTCTCATTCTTTCGAATGATCGTCGAAGGTGGTCAATGTGACTCTTCCTGGAAACAGATTTTATAACAATATCATCAATATAAACTTGCATAAACGTGTTAATAAAATCATGGAAGATAGTATTCATTGCGCGCTGGTACGTTGCCCCAGCGTTCTTTAGGCCAAAAGGCATCACTACCCATTCGTAAGTGCCTAAGGCCCCAGGACATCGAAAGGCTGTTTTCGACACATCCTCTTCAGCAATGAAGATTTGATTATATCCTGAATAACCATCGAGCATACTCAGGTATTCGTAGCCAGCGGTAGAATCGACTAGCATTTCCGCCACAGGCATAGGATATTCATCTTTGGGGGTGGCAGCATTCAAATCTCTGAAATCTATGCACACCCTTAATGTGCCATTTTTCTTAATTACTGGCACAATATTTGCAATCCATTCGACATACCTTGTAACACGGATGAATTTGCATCTCAGAAGTCTTTCGACCTCCGTTTTGATCTTCGACAAAATTTTTGGAGCGAAGCGTCTTGGATTTTGCTTGATTGGCTTCTTTCCAGGTTTGATTGGCAACTGAAGTTCTACCAATCCTCTGTCGAGACCAGGCATTTCGTCATAATCCCATGCAAAACAGTCTTTAAACTCTTTCAGCAATTGGATTACTTCCAACCTAAGTTCTGGATCAATTTTGGCACTGATGTAAGTTGGCCTATTCTCTGATCCTTCGCCCAAGTTGATTTCTTCTAAAGGGTCTTGTGCTAACATCTTAATATTGTTCGCCAAGGGATCCTTTTCGAAGCCCAAAGGCTCATCGTCATAGATCGCGTCGAGCCTCTGTTCCTGCATTTCGTCTGGCATGATGTCAGGGGGTCTTGGATCGAAATCCTTTCCTGGGCCAACAGCAGATAATTGTTGATCATTGGCCTGTGTGGCCATGTACTTTACTTCGGCTTCGAGAGCCGTTATCATCTTGGTTTCAGCCACATAGGCCGAAATTCGCTTCAGAGATTGTGACTCAGTCATTATCACTGAATTCACTTCCCCAACCAGTTGGTTGGATACCAGTTAGCCCACTGAATTCTATGTGGGACACGTCCTCTCTGTCCCATTGGAAACCATGCTCAGGATGCAGGTATAGGGAACAAAAGGTGTTTGGCGCTGGCGCCATGTCGAAGTCAGGAGCTGGACATGGCCCTATGTGAGCCAAGTTTTTGTCGAAATCTGTTACACCCAAGTGGTTTACTTCGCCAAGGTAGTAACTCTGATCAGCCTCTATGTTTTCGACCAACCCATCTGGGCGCCATAGAAGCAGTCTTTGATGCATCGATGAAGGCACAGCACCTACACCATGTATCCACTCACGGCCTAACAAAAGGTTGTAGTTAGGTTTGGCCGAAATGACCATGAACATTGTTGGTCGAAGGATCGACCCAACTTTTATGTCGAGCTGGATCACTCCCATGGTGGTCCCAATGCCTCCCTCATAGTTGGAAAGGACCATATTGTGAGGTTTAATTTCTTCATCCCTTTTGCCAATCTTTATTAGCACAGAATGAGGGATAATATTGATAGTGGCCCCACAGTCGACCAATATCTTGTTCACAGTGGTCTCTTCGAGCTTGGCCCTTATGAACAAAGGTTTGAGGTGATTCTTCATCGCCTCTGTGGGTGGCTCGAAGAAGCCATTTTGTTCCTCTGTAGTGCCATTGTCCATGACAAAATAGCACACTGGCCTGTGTCTGGCCATTTCTTGTTCCATCTCCCAGTCACTGGTTTCGACTTCTACTTGTCGGTTGAATTCCCTGGGTAGCATTGAAACAACGTTCACCATTATATCTAGAGTATCGTCGGACTCAGCATCATCTTCGTCTTCGACTTCGCTCTGGTTAGGCCAAACTAGCCTGTTGGTAACTGGTTCTCTCTCGAGAGGCTTTCTTTGTTTCCTTTGAGGCACATTCGAACTAGTTTCAGCTTTAGGTTCGTTGGTAGCCTCCCTTTCAGCTTTTCGCCTTCTTTGATATCTCCTCCATTGGGATCTCGACATAGGATTTTTTCCCTTGTAGTTGCTGGACACTTGAGCAACCTTGGGTGCAGCAACTTGAGGATCTTTCTTCTGAATTAAAGAGGAACCTCTTGGCACTTCGAAAGAATGCCATTTCTCTTCACTTGGCCTTTTCCGGCCAGATGTTTTGTACCAAGTGTCTACTGGTACATTTGTTGGAGGCCTAAAAGTCAAAGGCCTCTTGTCTTGATTAGAACCCCTTCTGGGATCATGTCGAAGGTCAGAATTTTCCCTTCTCTTGTTCGCTGCCCTCACTCCTTGTATGTGTTCAGCAGCTTTTTTATCAAAGATAGAACTGCATCTTGGACACAGCATAACCTCTGATTTCTTCTTTTGGCATCTTTGTAAAAAATCTGCCAAGTTTTCGTTTTCCTTAGGGAAAGCCGTTTTATTTGCCTGCTCTTGCCTTATGGCTTCTTCTGAAGTTTTAGGGTCAGAAAGTTCAACCATGTTGATATTCATTGTATCCTTAGTAGCAAGAGTTAGTTGTTTCATTTGTGTCTCCAGATTCTCCGTCTGGCCTTGTACAGTGGCCAATTGGGAACTGGGCTTTGGTCCAGTTTTTTGTGCTTCAGCAGTCTTCGACTTTGGATCTTCGACCGCTTTCTGGACAGCCTCAATTGTCTTCCTGGATAAGTTTCCAGAAAAACTGCCAAAGATTGGCATGTTGATGTGGTCCTTAGAGACTTCGACCATGTTAATGCCTGGCTTCTTCGACTGGATCTTGGTAGCCTCTATCATGTTCACCTCAGAGGGTTCTGCATAGTGGGCTTCAGCCTTCATTGGATTGGAGTCGACAGCCATGGGGGATTTGTCAGCAAACTTTAATCTCCCTTCCTCAATAGCGTCTTGCACAAGATTCCTGAAAAGAAAACATTGAGAAGTTTTATGGCCCAGAAAATTATGATATTTGCAAAAACCTCTCTTCTTTCTTTGATCAAGAGGAGGCACTTTTACCCCAGGGGGTACTATCATTTGGCCATCTTTAACTAGCAAGTCGAATATTTCATCACATTTTGTGATATCAAAACTGTAAGTCTTTTTTGGGAACCTATCGTTGGTCTTGTCTGGACCAATGGGATTTTTCTCGTTTGAGGGGACTAACTGTTTACAAGAGTATGGAGGCCCTTGTTTTAGTTCTGCTAAGTCAACTTCTCCTTCTTCGACAGCTAAAGTATCGTCGAAGGATTCTAGATCTTCGTCGTCCATCTCAACGTAAGCTATTCTCTCTCTCTTGTGAGTTTTCGTTGCCTTAGCTTTCTCAGCTTTGAGGCGTTCGACTTGTCGAACTCTATCGGCCAGTTGGGCCATGTCTCTTAGGTACTGGGTATCTAGCTTCTTCCTAATGGAATAATCTAAACCACCTGCGGCCATTTCGACCAGCTCATGTTCTGGCACTTGTGTAAAACATCTCGCCTTAAGCAACCTAAACCTATTCAGATATTCGTCTATAGGTTCAGTGAAACGTCTCTTCACACTCGCCAGTTCTTTCAGGCTTATCTTGGTTTGCCCCATATAGAATTGTTCATGGAACAATCTTTCCAACTGGGTCCAATGGTGGATCGAATTGGGGGGTAGAGTTGTGAACCAAGTAAAAGCGTTTTTGGTTAAGGAACTTGGGAAGTATTTGATCCTTAGGTTTTCATTATTTGAAATGTCTCCTGCTTCGATCAAATACCTTGCCACATGTTCGACAGTGGATTCTGTCGTGTCCCCAGAGAACTTAGTAAATTTGGGGACTTTGGTTCTAGGGGGTAAGTCAGTTTGTAACACATATTCTGACAAAGGAGAAGTAAAGTTGGGCCTTCGAAAGCCCATGTTCATCCCATTTTGAGTCATGATCCTTTCGATCATGGTTGCCAGATTATTTTCCAAACCCATGTTTTGGTGTTGGATATGCTGAACCACTTCGTCAGCATTTTGGTTTCTGTTCACTAGCCTTACCTCTGGGGCTATTACCCTAGGTTCTTCGACAGGTTGTTCTACAGGCTGTTGGGCCTGATTAATGGTGGTTTCTTCCTCTACAAATATCCCCTGATTTCCTCTTATTTGCGCCCTTTAGGGCTGTCGAATAGGTGGGGGTACTCCAAAGAAGTCAGCCAAACGCGTCATTTGCGCTGTAACTTGCTGATTCGACTGAGTAGTATTTTGTATTAGAGGATTTAGCACTGTACTCAAAGTTTGTGCCAACATTTGCACCATATCATGGTTGCTTTCGTCCATCTGTTGCCTCAAGACTGCTGTCGAGGCATTTGTAAGGCCATGGGCTACTTGGGACGTTCCTCCTAAGAGTTGGGTCCTATTTCTATTCGCCATGCCTACTCCAGAGCCTTGGAGTGGCGAAGTAGCACTCAGGAAAGGTTCTGAATAAGTGGACGCAACATTCGTCAGGCTTGCCAGTTCAGAAGTTGGCATACCATAGAATGGAATAAATCCTGGGGGAACCACTGGCCTTGGGCCAGTATTTCCCCTTGGAGGGGGGGTTCCCAAAGGCATTCTGGAGCCTGTAAACGAAGTTATTGGCCCCGTGGTTGTGACTGACACTGCTGGTGTCGAACCAACATTCGTCGCTTCACTAACGGTCATATTAACCGTTGCTCCCACACTTGGTGGTGGAATTTCATTATTGTTTGGCGGATTCGCCATCTCTTCCCTTCTTCTGGCAGTATTATTATCGTTGGTGTATATTCTACCACTCCTCAATAACATACAACTCGAAAAGATGAGATTTTTCAACAATCAACACACAGTCCCACCAGGTGTGCCAATTTGTTTACCTGGGGATTTGGTAAACAACCGCTGATCCTCCAAATGGTTACTTATTTGGTTACTCGCAGGATCGATCAGATTGATCCTATGGACATAGGTTGATTTTGAAGTTTAATTAATGTGGATAAGGCTTTAAGTAAATTGTTTAAAGTAAATTGCATAGAGGAAAAGGCTTGGTAAAATAACAAGGCTTGAATGTAAAGGTTCGACAGGAATCTTAAAGGGAAAAAGCATGTAAAATACTGGAAAAGTAAATGACTTGAATTGATTAAATTGGTGTTTCACACATACATTTCTCAACAATTCGTTCGCTCACACTGGGTACTTGAATCTAAATGAGTGACTATGTATCTATTGTGAACACACGCGAGAAACTACACGTCTACTCCTATTTATACAAAAACATTCCAAGTAACCGTCGGGCAGTTATACTGCTTCGAGATCAAGCCACTTGTCACGTTCTCCATGCTCGACGCTCCAGATCCTTGCACGTTCGCACGTAGTAACTGCTGGAAACCGTTTTCCCTCCAAAGCTTTGAATTTCAAACTGCTCCACTCTGGACCATCGAACACGTTCGTCAAGAGATGTCTTCGACGAAACTTCTTCGACGTTGAAGGCAATCAGCCTTCTTCCTTGGAAGAAATCTTCTAAGTATTTGGCCATCTTTCGACGGGCACTTCGACAGGCTTAGCCAGTCAAAAGCATCTTTCAGCTTTTAATGGCTGTCATCAATCAAAACAAAGGTGTCGAATTTAGGAGCCAACAGTTCTGGAAATATTGCTAATGTCTAAATCCTCTTCTTCGTAGTTTATCTCTTCGGCGGCCAGCCCATCTTGTTTGATGCCATGGTAGTAGATGTCCCCAGCGTAATTCCATGACACAGTTTTGTCTGATTCATATGGGACTGACCCAGGCATTGTGATTATAAGAGGAGTAGCTTTTGGAATAGATGTAATTCTAACGGGTCTTTTGGAGACCCTAGAAGAATTGGAGGAGATGGTAATGATTGAAACGTCTTCAACAAGAACAGGTGAAACAGGAGTACGTTCAAACATGATCTCTTTATTGTCTATCAAGCGTTGAATGCCTATTTTCAACAAAAGGCAATCAGTTGGTGAGGATAAGCAGAGGTGGCAGTCTTCATTACAACCCGGGAATACATCGGCTTTCAACAAGTTTATCTTAATGATTGGGAGTGGAGTCACGAGTTCATCAACTGTGGTAACAAACAAATCTTCTTCAATAGCATTGGTGTTGTGACCGTGTCTGGGCATAGGAGCAGAAATGACGTTTGGCTTCTCGGGCGCATCAAACTCAATTTCTTTCGCCTCTATAAGGTCTTAAATTTTGTTTTTCAAGGCCCAACAGTTGTTAGTGTCGTGACCCGGACTTTCGGAATGATATGTGCAACGGGCATTTGGGTGATAATGAGGGGATGCTGTGTTGGGGTTTTTTGGAGCTTCTTTTAAAGTTGCCAAATTGGATTTCAGAAGATGCGGTAAAACCTGGGATAGAGTCATATTGATTCTGGTGAATTGTCGGACTGGCCTTTCCACCCTCGGTTGATTACTTCTTGGTTGATCAGATGTAGGCTTTGGGATCATAACAGCCCCTACCATTGGTCGGCGTTCGGCTCTCCCTTGGTTCCTTTGTGGATATACAGTAGCTACTTCTTTCTTCCCAACAAAAGGCTTCCTCACAGCTGTAGAAGAAGATGAATCCTTCTGAATCTTTCCACTCTTTATGTCGGCTTCCACCCTCTCTCCGGTCAGTATTAACTCAGTAAATCCTACAGATGAGCTTCCAATCAAATGGTTGAAGAAGGGGCCCGATAGAGTGCCTAAGAACATGTCCACCAATTCCCTTTCAGACAGAGGGGGTTGAACTCTTCCAGCTAGGTCTCTCCATTTCTGCGTGTAATCCTTGAAACCCTCATTGGAAGCCATATCCATACTCCGAAGTTGGGTACGGGTAGGCGCCAAATCAGCATTATATTGATATTGCTTGTAGAAAGTTGCGGCAAGATCTTCCCAATTATGGACGTTGGCCCTTTCCAGTTGGTAAAACCAGTCGAGTTATGTTCCAAATAGGCTATCTTGAAAAAAAATGCACCCACAAGTATTTATCAGCGGAGTGTGGCTGGATATTTCTTACATATGATTGGAGATGCATCTTAGGACATTACACCCCATCATATTTTGCAAACAAAGGCACTTTGAATTTTGGAGAAATCACAATCCCCGAAACTAGTCCCAATTCTTCAAAGTCTAGGCCTGGCACCTTTTTTATTTCCATAGCGCTCAAACGCTCTTCAAGATGTTTGTATTTATCATCAGCTGGAGGATACTGTTCCTCAGAGTAGTCTTCCTCTTCTTCCTCCTCTTCAGATTCTGAAGGAACCGCTGTTTCCTTTCCTTTCCCCTCTCCTTCACCGGATGTTGTTGCAAAATTCAAGGTCCTTCTAGTTTGTCCCTGAAACCTTCTCCCCATGTTTAAAACCCCAGTGACTTTCTTTGTTTTCTTTTTCCTTTCCTCGGCCAGCAGAGTCTTTAACTCTTCTTTCCCCTTGGCTAGGGTCATGAGCAACTGTTGAAATTGTGTGTTCTAAGCTTGGAGATCTTTGACTGTCTGTTCGAGATCCATCTTACTGAAATAAACAGTAGAGATATGAGGAAACTCGTTGCAAAAGACCTGTTTATATTATGATGAATGATATGTGCATATGCAATGTTTTCAAGGATTTCAAAGATTCAAGTTCATTTTAGACAAAAAGAAACACACGTTATATTAATAAGATAAAGTTTGAGTACATCAATGCCCCTTGGGCAAAATAATACAAAACTTTAAGATAAAAAAGTAGTGCGCATCCTCTTTGGTGCAATGTAGGCATTTAGAGTCTGCTGCTGATGAAGTAGCCTAGTGAGTTCCAAAACCTTCTTCTCGCTTGCGTAGAATTGGGCTTCGAAAGTAGCTCGCTCTCCTTTGAGTTGTATCCAATCCCTTCGTAGGTCTTCAAGAGATGTGGGCATGTCAGGATGTAGGATAGTGTATGGAATATCTCCCTCCTTAACAGGCTCAATAATTACCGGAAGAATGGAAGGATAAGGCATCATAAGACTTTGAGCGCGGGTTCATACCCATTTGAGGTAAGGCTCAAGAGGGATGGAATTCTTGTGTCCCAAAGTCTTGCTATCCACCTTTTTTAGCATCCTCCAAGCTCGGATGAATCTCTGGCGAAGACCTTGACCGTCGTTGTTGTAGTCGAATACCAAACCTTGAATTAGCATCTCGTGCAGGCCATCCCTTCGGGCGTAACCAAACTGTCTTAAAGGTAAGCATGGGTTGTAGGTGATGCCTCCCCTAATGCCAAGTATAGGGACATTGGGGAATTCCCCACAATGGTCAACAATGATAACATTCTCTTTGGATCGAGAGCACCAATGAATATCTGAATGTTTGAGCGTCATTAACCTTTGTGACCACCTTAAACCTTACTCATTCTTTAAGACTGATTGGAGAAGATGAGAAATAAACCATCTTGCCAGGAGAGGAGTGCAACACATAAGGACACCTCTTTTCCTCATTGTGCGAGTGTGAAAAGAGTGTAGAATATCCCCTAGCAATGTAGGCACCGGATTGCGTGACATGAAGATTCTGACGGTGCTCACATCTATGAGTTGGTCAGGATTGGGAAATAAGACCATCACATAGATAAGAAGAGCCACAATTTCCTCAAAGGCTTGTAAGTCTAAGGAATTCCAACAGCTTTGGGCTTTCTCAAACAGGAACTTTGCTAAGAAGCCTTTGACACCACTTCTAGTTTCCCAATGAGTTGTGACATCAGATGAGTGCAAGTGCAGAGCTTGAGCAATCTCTTCTGGCTTTGGGTCTCTTTCTGTACCGTTGAAAGGTAGTTGATTAAGAATTGGAATCCTCAAGAGTTAAGTGAATTCTTCCAAAGTAGGCACAAGCTGATAGTCGGGGAATGTGAAGCAATGGTGCAAAGGGTCAAAGAACTGAAAGAGCACCTTCATCATGTCCTCATCTGTGTTGGAGGTGACCAAGTTTAGTAGGCGATCATATCTCTCGGTGAATGGAGAATTTTATGGAATCCTTGAATCTAGCTCCTTAAGTTATGGAGGAATTCTTACAAGGTTGACTTGGATAGTTTTCCTGCGAAGCGAATCCATATCCTACAAAATAAGGACAAAGATGAACCTCCAAAATCCTTGAAATGGTTAGTAGATGTATATGATGTTCATGATGTCCATGATGTTATGTACAAGTATGCATACACAAGAAAGACAAACAAGTTCTTAGTTTAGGCTTGCATGGGGTTTTATAGGTAAGTACCCTCTTGAAGTTTAGTTGGTTTAAACCTGTCCTAGCAATAGTAACCGGGTTCTAAGGAGCTCAATATCATCGGATTGTTTCCTTGGTCATTGTTTCAGCTCAAGCCTCTTTAATGGCGACTGAAATATCCCAAGAAACCAAACCTCAATGAGTGTAGTATCGAGTATCTACCAACTTCGGACTGCACCAAAGTCGGTCATCTCACTACATCCTAAAGGCCAGGTTGGTCAAGTAAAGGGTTCTAGAAGTTCATTAGTATTTCATGACATCACTCAGCGGCCCCGTATTCTCTTTGATTAACTCAAAGGCTACCGGTACCCACAAATATGTCACACTAACATAGCTATTACTTAGACCATGTCGGTATACCCCACACAGTTTCCACAATGTATTGCTATTTACCTATAATGTATCCCAAATCTGGGTGGAGGATTCAAACCCAAACAAAGAACCATAATGTAAAGCAAACAAGTCAAACAATGTAAGCAAATAAATGTGATCTATCCCTAAGGTAACCCCACTTTTATAACGTAAATCCCCAGCAGAGTCGCCAGTTCTGTAATACGGTGGGAGAACTGACTTGAGGGTTTTTCATTTTATCACAAATGTTGCGTTTAGCAAGAGTCGCCACCGACTTTTCTTTTATCCAAAAGGAAAGGTGAAAAAGCACAGTAAAGACCTTTTAGAGATGTTTTTTGAGTTCGGCGGGTAGATTATGAAAAGGGAAGGTATTAGCACCCTTTTCACCCATGGTTTTCCATGGGCTCTTAGTTACTCGCTAGATCACTTGCTTTTGTTTGAATGTGTTTGTGGTGTGATTTTTGAAAGTATTTTGAAAATATAACTTTGTAATGATTTTCGTTTCTATAAGAACGCATACAAAGTGTTTGTTTCGAAAATAGTTCAAAGATATGTTTGTGAAATGTGTTTTTGAAAGTGATTTTAAAAAGGGTTTCCTTTGTAATGGCTCTCGTCTCTATAAGAACATGTACAAAGTGTTGTCTTTTGAAAATGTTTCAAAGTGAGAATGTTGGTGTAAAAAAATGTTTTTGTTGTGAGCAAGTGAATAACTGAGAGCGAACCTACCTACTCAAAAGGTCTCAAATGTGCTTTTCCTCCTCCTTTAGATGTTGCTATCTTACCATTGATTTGATAAGAAGCCCCACCGTTGGATGTGAAGGGACGGGCGTTGAGTCATCGTATGATCATGATAGCAATGTTGTGAGATGTCTTAGCTTTTTTCTTTAGGGACTAAGATCATTTTGAAAGGCAACTTTGATAGCGTCATCGAGGGACTATGATCTTGTATTTCGATTTGTTTTTGCTAAGACACCCCACATGCATAACATGACCATTTTTTGTAAGGCAACAAGTGAGATTACCCTAAGGGTGTATGTGTGCAAGTGTGTTTGATTTGCATGCATTTAGTCTTGATTAGGGTTGTCTATTTTGTTGTTTTTATCTTGCCATACACACCCTAGTTACTATATAGCATATGAAAGCAATAAAAGTGCAGAAATGTAAAGTCCTACATTATTACAACATTTAGGGGATGGGGTATACAAGTTTATGAATGGGGATTGCAAAGAAAATAAACCCTAAATTATTATTACAACCATATTGAAATGCATAAGAATGTACAAGAAAATGTGAAAACGAACTTGTTTCATTTTAAGAAAATATTTTTGATCTTTTGTTTTAAGAAGCCAAAATAAAGTGTGAAGGAAATACTTTTGATGTTTGCTAATTAATGGAATGGAGAGTGATAGCAAAAATAAAAAAGGAAAAAAGAATCAGCGTGTTGCTGATAAAAATGAAGTCAGAGGTTCTGACCCTGGCACGCTGCAAAACAGAAACCTTTTACTGAAAATATATAAGGTCAGAAGTTCTGAACCCACTGGGAACACAGTAGTTTTCAGAAGTTCTGATACCACTGGCAACAAAACAAGCTTCAGAAGTTCTGATACTACTGGCAGCTAAACAGACTTCAGAAGTTCTGAAACCACTATAAATAAAACATGCTTTAGAAGTTCTGATACCACTGGCAGAACTTGGTCTCTCTCTCTCTCTCTCTCTCTCTCTCTCTCTCTCTCTCTCTCTCTCTCTCTCTCTCTCTCTCTCTCTCTCTCTCTCTCTCTCTCTATGCTAGTCAGAACATCTGTAATTTGGTTATTTCTCCACAAAACAGAAGACATGCATAGAACAGTTATAGCAGGTGTCATAGCGTTTCATAAATAGGAAATATCAAAACTATAAATCAGAGGCACGTATGAATTTGCTAATCCTAATTTTGAGTTTTAATTCCTTCAAGAGGTTCTGAACTGATTTATTCCCTACTTAGGCAGACAGAAGGCATGAAATCTCAGAATATGTATGACACCAAAAAACTGATATCTACATTGTATCTGAGCATATAAATCTGGTAATGCTTAAGTAATATGGTGAGGGTCAGCAAAAACTTACCTTGCAGCTGGAAGAAGTTCTGTGAACCGGAGTTAACCTCAACTATGATAAAGCTCTGAACAGCTTCTTTACGTACTCAGTAAGTTGGAAGTTTTCAACTTCTAGGGATGGAAAAGAGGTGATGTTCTGATTTCTTTGAGTGGATGGATGGAAAGTGTATAGCAATATGAGCACAGAAGTTTAGGCAGTTTCCAACGTGTGGATTAGAAACTGTGTGAATGGTTTTTAGTCAAGAAATAATTGAGAACAAGTGGAGTTTTGAATGCAAGGTATCAAAAGTTAATGAGGTTTTATGTGTTGTGTTTACATTTCTTGTAACTCTTGGAATTTTGGCAAGGATTCAAGGCTTTTCTTTCTCAAAATTTTGACCTCTTTCACAAATGTTTTTCTGGACCCTTCTCAGTGACCAATGGTGTTCTATTTATAGGCAAAGTTTTGTGTGTTTGAAATGTCAAGTAGCGCCAACATCATACGCTAGATGCTGACTTGCTCTTGAAGCAAGTTCCAAAAAAGGTGTGATAGTTGACAGTTTTTTAGCTTAGGCTGGATTAGCAAGCAGGGATTAAGGAAAAGTGAACCCACAAGCAAAGGGTAGCGCATGGACCCTTACCTAATTATGTACAAAAGTATTTCTACACTACACGTGGAGAGATCCTTTGGACAAAGACTCAAAAGTGGTTGTGAACATTAATGAGCATTAAATGATGATGAGATTTGTCAAAATCAGAAATCCTGTAATGTGAGATTTTGCATCATTGCTTAATTCTGGACCAGAAGTTCCATTTCAGCGTAGTCTAGAACAAAACACCCTACTTCTGATCTTAGTGTCCTATTGCCTCAGCATACTCTGAAGGATTCCCCAGGTTTTCCAGTAACCTTCTTTGATTTACCTTTGAAAACTCTGGATTAGAAGTTCTGCTTCAGCGTAGCATCCAAACTTTTGATCCTCCTACCTTCTGGCTCCAGCATGTTCTGAACTTGCGTAGATGCTGAAGAGCCATGTTCTGACTGAAGACTATGTGTTGAACCATGTTTACAACTTCTGACTTCACCTGCCTGGAGGTTGGCTCAGAAGTTCTGAAGTGTCATTTTTCTTAAATACTCAGAAAAAATCTCAAGTATTTAAAAATTTGGCTTTTCCATAGTAAATTTGGTTTTTGAACTTTTTGATGATACAAACTTCATATTCCAACATGTTTTGATGAAATATGATTTCAGAGATTTGATTCTGATCCAAAAGTCAAAGTTCGACCTTTTAATGTGAAAATGACTATTTTGCCCTTGCAGACGACTTTCTTGAAAAATTTGTAATTCAAAGCTCGAAATTGGATGGAAGTAAACCTGAGAATCCAGGGTGATTTCTTGAGAAAATGAGAGGGCAAATTTTGGGGTACAACATCATCATTCATACTATTAACCGTGTAGATTACATAATACATTTTATTATCTATTGTATTTTCAAAAAACAATCACCTACATTTCGAAATTAATATATATATATATATATATATATATATATATATATATATATATATATATATATATATATATATATATATATATATATATATATATATATATATATATATATATATATATATATATATATATATATATATATATATATATATATATATATATATAAATTATGGCATTTTAAATTTAATTTTTTACATATTTTTGTTGATAATTTAATTATGACTTTTTAGTGCTACTTCTTATCTTTCGAATCTCATATCATATAATATTAATAAAATAAATTCAAAAATAAAAATAAAATAAATTTCCATTTCTAAATGCTACTTTGATTTGAAAAATTATATTATTTGAATTCTTTTTTTAAATTCATAAACATATACTAACTCGAAGTATTTTTATTTAATAATCTTAATTAATATTTTTAAAATATTATAATAATATTTTTCAAACCATTTGTTGATATATATTATTTTTAAAAATATATTTAGAAAAATAAAATAAATTTTATGGCAGATATTTTAATCATGTATGAAAAAATAAATTCATTTAATATATTAGAATTTTTTTTAGATTTTTAAAATAAAGACAATAATAATATGATTGAATAAAATTCATGAAAATATTTAAATATAACTTATCAATCATTCTAAATAAACTAAAATATATACAAATAGACGAAAGAGTGTCATTTTTCATCTATTAATTTTTTTTGTCATAAAAGCTATATAAAAAGAGATTTTATGAGAATTCTTAATGTGGTAGGTTAGGTTTTAAATATAACGAAAAGGTATGATGTTTGAAATATAGTGACGCGATTTGATTTTCTAAGTCAAATCACAATACGAGAATGAAAATACATACTCACAAAATTTGGGTATAAAATAACTCCTTCATACTCATTTCCTGTATGTAATTTCTTAATCTAAATTACAAACACGTCATCTCTTTTTTCTCTTCTTTCATTTGTGCTTTGATCATGTCAAGCGGAAGAAAAAGTCTAGGTCATCAAAAGATCGAAATAAAAAAGATGAGCAGTGAGAGTAACCTGCAAGTGACTTTCTCAAGACGTCGTAGCGGACTCTTCAAGAAAGTCGATGAATTTTGCACCCTATGTGATGCAAAAATTGCTCTTGTTGTATTCTCACCTAGTGAAAATGTATTTTCTTTTGGTCACCCCAATATTGATACAGTCATAGATCGTTATCTCTCTCGAATTCCACCCCAAAATAATGACATCATGCAATTCATTGAGGCTCGTCATAAAACTAACGTGTGTGAGATCAATGATCAGCTTACTCAAATCAATAACACACTAGATGTTGAAAAGAAGCTTGGTGATGAACTGAGCCATTTGCAAAAAGAATATGAGACTCAGTTTTGGTGGACTTGTTCACATAATAGGATGAATTGGATTCAACTTGAAATATTCAAGAAGGCTTTGAAGGAGTTTAGGAATCTTGTTGCACAACATACTGATAGACTTGTAATTTAGGATATTCCTATTCAAACTCTTTTATTTTATGTTGACAATGTTTCACCCTTTAACATCCCTTTCCAACACCAACTAATACCTCAACAATTGTATGATTCATTTGAGAATGATAAAAAAAGTTGCATAATCCGATTGAGTAAATATAATAATTTCGCTCTATTAAAACCACAAAAAAGTTAAGGTTCCAAACTCAATATAGTTATAATATTTACATCATAAATTTCATATATGAAAAATCCTAAATTTTGTTTTATAAAAATTATAAATTTAAAATATATAAATTTTGTTGTTGTTAGTGTATATCAATTGAAACTTTTTTACAAGGTAAATTGAGTTCTATAAACTAGAGGAGCTCAAATCTCTGCAACTTTTTCATATTAAAAGTTGAACCCATATCTTTGTAGAATTTAAGTCAACTATTTATTAATTAAACTAATATTGGTTGATTTTACCAACTTATTTTATTGGATATATACCAGAACTGTATTCATTGCATTTAATTACATATTTCATGCCAATTAAGTTAACTTACATTATATAAAATACAAATATTTTATATCAAAATAAAATAGCCATATAGAACACTTATAATATGTTTTTTACTGGCTAAATCATATCAACTTAAACAAATAAAATTAAAAATATGTTGCATGTTCATTTCAGTTTTTTTTAATGATTTTGTGAGTTAAATATTTTTGTTTCAAAAAATTTATAAAAAAAACTTATTAGAAAAGCCTTCAAATCAAAAATTAGTTTAAAAAATCATTCATAAAATGTTATTTTATTAATTTCATCTTTTTACTATAACATTTTTAAAAAATATATATATTAACTTATAAATATCAACAATTTATTTACAATCCATCCTATAACATTTTTTAGTAACAAAAATTCAAAAAAATAACTTAAATTTGAAAGATAATTTGAATAATTTTTCATAAAATTATATTTAAGATATATTTTAAAACAAAATTATGTAATTTTAATTATATTTTAATTTTTAATAATATTTGTTTTTAATTAATAAAAACTTTAATTATCAAAAAAACAGTTGGGTAAATATCGATTCCCATAGATCCAGGAGATTGCTTATAAGCAAGTCAATACAAACTAAAGAATTAAAAATATATATATTAGTTAATAAGATTTTATAATATAATTCAGTTTGATTTAATTCGATTTACAAAATACAAATCGCAAACCAAACAGTTTTGTTAAAAAATAATTCAAACATATCCGAACCAAATGCGATTTTTTATAATTTCAATTTGATTCGATTCAATTTTACGATTTTTTATTAGACCGGTTTGATTTTGAACACGTGTGATTTAATTGATGTTTTGTAAAAAAAATTGGACCAAACAAAATAATGCAATTCGTCTTTATAGCTTAATACAGTTACTTCAAAAAATGATATAAAGTAAAATCCAAAAATACAACGCAAAAATGTTACACATTCTGTACACATTCTATCAAGAAATGATAATTAATTCATTAAGTAACTTAACAAATTCTTTGGAACAAGACAATAATTCAAAATGGATGTCTACAAAAGCTTCTATGCATATGCTTTTCTGTGTATGTGTCTGCTATTCCTAATTCCATGTTCTCCTTGGCCTGAAACAAACATTATCAAAACAAATTAAAATTTATAAATTTAATATGAATAAGAAATAAAACTAATCGATCTCCCTCTACTTATACTATACCCCCTTTTAAAATTCTGCAAAATCTAATTCTTTCTACATTTTTGAAAAGAATTCATTACCCTCCTAATAATCATATGTTCTTTAAAGAGTGTAGGTGATGGAAATACTTCCGACTCTTTTGCTGTGAACGCCAGTAGCATGCGAGTGCTCCAAAGGCACAGCTAGCAACAGCAATTGCCAAAGCAGCTCCAACCGGCACCACAACTGCATTCGTTCCGACTGTTGAATCTTCTAGGGAAACACCTTCATCTCCTTCGGTTCCAGCAATACCTTTCTCCTTGTACAAAGAAACAAGTGTTTTTCCGTAATAATTTTTCAGAGCCTTGTAGACTTCATCTTGGTTCCATTCAATTTCGTTGCTTGTTTGGTCATGGTCAAGGTAACAGGAAGAGCAAAGCTGCTTTGGAGGCCAAACTGTCTTTGGGAATTTGGGATCGCCGGTACCTAGAGAAGCTTCTTCTTTCCTCAGCCTTTCGTTTACCTTGTTATGGGAACTCCACAACCAGAGTGCAAAGTCGCGGGCTTTGTTGAAAGGACTAGACACACTGAAAATTATATGAACTCGGTGTTTAAAAAGGGTGAAAAGTGGAGCTTGAATGATATTGATATTAACAAATCTCAATTCCTCTTTTACCTTGAACACATCTTGTAAAAATGTTGTCGGCATTCCTCACAGACAAAGAAGTTGTGAACAAAATCACAGATTGCAGTAAATGTAAACTGACTCTCTCCATCCTCAATCCTTACAGAGAGTGAATGTAGAAGAACCCATAAGCCACAGCTAAAGCCTCTGGTTTCATTCTTACTACCACGACAGAACATCTGCAAAAGATTTTTACATTATATTATTAGGAACTTCTCTCATAATAAGAAAATTCAAAAGTCCATGCATGAAGACAAAATTATGAATCATAACAAATACTAAAACTTAATACAAAGTTATATTTACTGATTAAGAAACAGGTCTGCATTGAGCTATTTGTTAAATATTTCATAAAAAAAGCCAGGCAGAAATGCAGTACAGAAATGTTTTAAAAGGTTTAAGCAATTGAGTTCCTACCCAGTATCCACGTGGCACTTCTTTTCCGCAAACCTGAAAATTCTTAACCAAACTCTTATCATCTTCTTGTTTATGAAATGACCAAGATTCTGTTGGGTATAAGTCATCAAAGTTCACAAGTAAGTCTCCAGCGCCTTTCCGGCATCTGAAAAAAAAATCCCAGAAACATAAACAATCTTGATGAGATTCCAAAAGCTGAAGAAACTTTATAAGAGATCAATTAAAGGTTCATCTTAATTACCTCCTAGAAGGATGATGAGCGGTCAAAAGCTGGAGAAACTTTAAAAGTGAACCGCGAGTTTCTGGTTTTATCATCTGCCAAATCAAAGTTACTTGTTCTATTATCCAAAAGAATGAGTACAAAACGAAAGGTCAGTCGGGGAGAATTAATATACCTTGTGCTCCAAGATGATGTCAAAAGCTAATGAAGTTGCCTCTTCCACATCATAGATGCCTCTTGCAATCTTTGCAAGTTGTGCATGCATATCATAAACGTCAATATTTTCAAAAACAAAACAAAAGTAAATCATACGTGTTGGCAGGCTAAGAAAAGGACCTGTTGGGGGTCTGATACATTAGATGAAAGATGCTCGTTTTGAAACTTCTGATCATCTAGACCAAACGAACTGTGACATTACAAACAATATCAGCTACAAACACAAAAATAACAATTTTTTTGTTCAATCAGATGCAACTAGAATGCTCCCTCGTAATTCTAGACACTTGCATACTCTAATTAGTGTGTGCCGCATTGCAAGTTAATAATGTTGATTTACTGAACTCAAATACATCATATGGCTTAAATAAAATGTTCACCTACAATATCAGAACCACATTAACAATGAATGTATGTGTACCTCATACCTGGACATTTGTTTGTTGATCCAAGTAAGCAATTGATCAGCTGTGCGTGCATCATCAATCACCTGTATATCACTATTCTTTTGTTTCGGTTCCCAACTACCACCTATGAATTTAGGAGGAGCACCCCAAAAGAGCATAGGATAATGACCAACAGAAAACTTATCACAGAGCTTAGTATTTATCTGTGCTGCCAAAAAAAGTGAACAGAAAGAAGCCAATCAACAAGGCGCGTTTTTTATAAACTTTAAACCTCGTCTGATGAAGAACTTAAAGAAGATGTCTGTACCTTTTCTGCACAATCCACCCTTGTCAATAATATGATTCCAGGATGCACTGCATCAGGTCCATTAAATAACCTTGCAACCTTTTCGTACTGTGGCTGCATTATAAGTTCAGTGAGAATGAGGGTGAGTAAATATGACATGTTTGGTGAAAAATGCCCAAAATACAAATGTGCTTTTTAGCATATAATACCTTATAATTCCTGCAAGCAGGACACCTGAAAGAGAAGCAAAAGAAAAAGGAAAATGAGAATTTCTTATCATTAACAAATGCACACGTTTGATTTCAGTTAGATGGTTGAAAAAGAACAATTTCATTAGGAAATTTGAATTCAAAAGTCTAAAACAAATTCTTAAAAATAATCTAAGTAACTAAGTACTAACTATGAGAAGAGAGATATTTAGGCCACACTTACTTTGTGAAAACATTTTCTGTTTTCATTTTCTAAAATTTGTGTTCATTTTTAACTTGCTAATAAGATGTGATACTCTTAAAATGAACAATTGTGATAGAGGGAAGATGAAATACTAGTTGGAGAAGATGCATTGTTGGAAAAAACTAAAACAATCTTTAAACATTTTCATTGTTTTCAAAAAATGCAGAAAATCGGTCACTACAGAAGTCGGGGATCTCATTGTTAACAAGTCTAATTAACACAAACTTAGAAAACAAAAATAGAAAACTGGGCATTAAATTTTAAACATATAAGTTATAATAATGAAGTTTAATTTAATAATGACTTCATCATAAAGATATTATGTACATAATATTTCAATATAAGCTCAGAACAATATCAAAAGAATGCAAAACACTAAGCAAACACTAATTTGATGCAAATTCTAGACAGTTATTTTTTGCCATAACCAACACTTGGAAACTGTTTCATCTTAATCTGTAACAGTTATATAAAAAGACAATTTTTATGTTAACTTTTGATATACCACACTACTTAATTAACTTTAACCTTTAACTACTCAATTCATAACATCAATTGCATTAGAATAATAGCAGGCCTAACTAACTATCAGTCTACACCTTCAACTGCATTTAAACTAAACTAGTGGTAAGTTGTAAGCAACAGAAAACAACAAAGCTTTTACCCCACTAAGTGGGGTCAGCTACATGGATTATCTTCCACCATAATATTCTATCCTGGACCATGTTTCTCTCCAAACAGTTAATCTTTAGATCTTTCTTGATAATTTCCTCATTTGTTAACATTATGAATCCATCTTAACACTACAGATCTAGTTTGACAATTGAAAGGCCATTCCAAACTCCATCAAAAATTACCCTAATTTAAAAATAAATAAAAACTTTCCAGTACCCATAAGAGAATTCAACAACTTCAATCCAAGAACACAAAGTTAATTAATCAAAATAAAAAAACTAACCAATGTGCAAAGAATTCAACAATGGCGAAGGTAGCAGGAGTATCCTTCAAAACATCATCAAAACTACTCGCATTTAGCTCCACCGCATAATCCCTATGAATTCCACTTCGATCAGTATCGCTAACCTCACGAAGGATCGATCGATGACCCGAAAAAGCCGAAGTAGCATTACAACAAACAGATAGCGTGCATAGAAACAAACATGAGATCAATTTCATCACGGGCATTGAAATCGAAATCGAAATCGAAATCGAAATCGAAATCGTAACGGATCACGAGGGTGAAAAGACTAGGGTTTAATGGATCTGTTGATGTATATTATTTTATTTTGATAATTGTTATTTGTTTCGCTTTCTGTGATAGCTTTTGGGGGTTTTGGTGTAACTAAAATTGGTTTGATGGGGGTGAAGGGTTAGGTTTTAGAGGAGAAGGGAGGGTCTGAGAGTTACGTTTCAATGGCGTAGGTGCGAGATGGAGGAAACAGGGAGGACCCTCTGCTCTTTCCTTTTCTTCTTCTAAATCTAAACTTTTCTTCTCTTGTTTTTTTTTTCCTTTCAAACTTTATTATTACTTGTTTCTTTAGTCAAAAAATAATCATCAAATGTTTCTTTATTTATTTGGTTATTTATCAAAAAAATAGAACATGGGTGATGCAGTATGTAAAAAAAATGTATACCGTGAATTCAGATTTTTTTTTTAAATAATTATTTTTTTTTATAAAAAATCTCAAATAATTAAGTTTTCAAAAAATTTACTAAACTGATCATTTTTCGAAGAAAAAAAAATTTGCCACCCAGAAGAATAGTCACTCTTTGTGGCGCATGCATGTATTTTAAAGAGGAAGCACGACACTGCATGATTTGTTCTCTTCTGTAAAGTCATGCAGTGTGGCGCATGCATGTATTTTCAGAGAGGAGGTGTCATCTTCATTGGCTTGACAGTGTTATTTATTAATTTTTTAAAATAAAATAAAAGTAATTAAAAATATTTTATATTAATATTTTATATTACACAACGCATGAATACTTTTTTTTTGGACGTCCCCTCAACCTAAGCGGGTCTCAGTATGATATAAACGGCTTCGCCTTTGCCTCACCCCTTGTCTCACTCCTCTTTGTTGATTTTCCTGAGGTGTTTGGGGTCTGTTCTGACTCGCTTGATTATGAGGTGCTTGATGTGATGGTCTTGGTACATCAGGATCATACATCTCATCGATCATTTCGCCCCACTGTGATGTGCTTCCAAAGAGATCGATGTTCATGTTGTTGAAGTTTGGTCTTGTTGGTTGGGATATGTGTGGGTGGGGTGGTTGATAGTATTGGGATGTTGAATCGTGATGGAAACGAAGCAATGATTCTTATATGAAATTCGTATGATGGTTAGGTACTTCGATGGTGTGATGTTTGACCGTATGTAGGTTGGGTGGTATGGTAGGAAGGAGATGTATCATATGTGTCTTGAGTGTTGTGGTAGGATGAGGATGGTGCATATTGTTGATGGTGGGTCGGGTCATGCTCTTGGTATTATGTTTGTGTGTGTGGCATGAATTGATGACAGGTTTAGTTGAATGAGGTGGTGTATGGTTGTTGGGTTTGAGTGGGTTAACATTGTGGTTGGGTTGGGTACTATTGAGGGGTTGGTTGTTGGGTTTGGTATTGTTGAGGGGTTGATTGTTGGGGTTGTTGTTGGGTGTATGTTACAGCTCATTGGCGTGGGTCGATCAAATATGTCTCTTGAGACAGAAACAAATTTGTTGAAACCGATGTGTATCATCTCAAATATTAGAGCGTCGATTTTAAGTCATCTTGCAAGATCGGCTCCCTTAGGACCAATTCACGTCTATGCCTCCATTGACGACATTGATTTTTAACAAAGTCTCTCAAATCGTTAAATCCCCATTGGTCGTCAACTCTGAGTAGATGCCATTGTCCTAAACATGTTAGGGGATTGGGGATACCCTGTTGCATGCCGAACTGTAGCTTCACACGATCATTGTGGTGTATCTCCACAGTAGTGAGCCCGATGAGTGCTGCTTTTTGCAGTCCAAACTTCAGCATCAGGTGGGTTAATCTCATGGTCGAGATCCTTATACGGCCTCCATACAGACTATAGAGGAAAAAAAGTTATATAAAATATTAAACTTAATTAACCTATTGAATGCGTTGTATAAAATATGTAAGTTTAATATCTCTTTGGGTCCAACATGATCAATAAGATTTCAGTAGACTACTATTGCATTTCTAGGGGATTTATTGTAATTCATCCCAGGAACAGACCACCTACATAGAAAAAATGGGTAATAAATTAATACATGTTGGTTACAGTATATAGTGTGTAAAATTTATGGTTTCGTAATCTTATTTTGTAGCAAAGGGGAAGACGAATGGCCTTGTGTTGCGGGGGCGAGTGTCAGTATTCTCGACCAGTACCATGTCTAGAGCAAAAAGGCACAGGAATAGAAAGAACAGCTACCGTTCGATGCATTTTTACACAAGAAACTATACAGATGAGCCAAAACAGCAGAACCCCAACTATATGTGTTTATTTTATCAAATTGTCTTAACCAGGGTAAATACATGATATTAACAGTATTACCCGTTGTTTCAGGAAATAAAAAATGGCCAAATAATATCGTAATGTAACACGTAGCTTTCATAATTTTTCTTGCTCCGTATAGTTTTCAGTTATTACGAGACTACAATGATATTCTCTAAGAAGACAGAGATTAATACATTGGCCTCTAGACCCTTGTTCAAATAAAGAGACTCCCAAAAGTTCCTCGCATATGGCGTTGTCTTGGTTGACTCGGCCATTTACAACCTTACCGTCGATCGGTAGACCGAATAACATGTACATGTCCTCTAGTGTGACTGTACATTCACCACATGGAAGATGAAAGGTGTGAGTTTCGGGTCTCCATCTCTCCACTAATGCGAGAATAATTCTATAGTCAACATGGTAATTGACTATGTTGAGTAACAGAACAAAACTGGCATGTTGTAAGTACGGTTCAATTTGAACATCATAAGGGACATTGTAACACCCTCTAAAACCCGAATAAATTTCGCAAATAATTAAAATCATATTTTCAGAGTACATGTATTAACGAGGATGTCACAATTCTCTTTTAATAAAAACAAGTTCCTGTCATGCATAACATAGAAGCAACTCATACATGTTTACACAGCGGAATAATTTAATTAACAAACCAATGTTATAATATTTTCAAAATCATCAGGGATCAACACCTGGAATATATCAACATCATATTATAACAAACATAAGGAAATAAACGAGTCTGACTAAAGCAGCTCGACAAACAAACGTTCCCGGAGTTACAACTATCAGAGCATGACCCGGACAATACTTAAACTGAAATAAACTAGAAACAACAAGCCTTCGCCAAGCACCTGAACGAAGCTCCTCAATCTGAAATATTCAACATGTAAGGGTGAGCATCTCAACTATACATTTGATTATACGTTCAAAACAATCAATTTAGGAAACCATAAACATCACCCAACAATTAGCATGTTTTATAAATTACAAAAACCTTTACAATTCATATATTCATAATATCTTACTTTTCATGCTTGTAATCAACATCAAACATCGTTAACAATTTAGTAACCCTACGTGCCTACAAACAATCAAATACAACATTGGAAAAATCATCCATTCATGTTATATTCAAGGTAATGCAACACACCCATGCATGTGGTACCACTTTACCGCCCCATTAAATCTCGGGTCACGGATAACTCACCGTTCCATTATATCGCGGACACGGCTACCACCTCAACGTTCCATTAAATCGCGGACACGTATATTGGCCACCATGTTAATTCCACACAATGGGAATTAACAAATGCAACATGATATGTAAAGTATGTAACACTCAGCATACTATTAACATCAATCAACATATCATGCAACATCAACAACATCAATCATAACAGGATATGGATAGCATGTAATCACTCAGCATACTATCAAACATCGATCATATCAAGTTATATCATAATTCATGCTTGATACATCATCTAAAGCATGGCAATAACATCCCTATAGTGTTGGTATCATAACATACAATCGTTATTCGATACAAATATCAATCAACACTAGGCAATCAATAAACAACATATGCAAAACATATCAAACACTGCACATCAAAACAGGATCACTCCGTACATAACAGCATGCACAGAAAACAAAATTCAGAAAACAACACAGCAGCATCAACACGGGTGCCCGTGTTAAACAACACGACCCGTGTTGTAACGTGTCCAGAAAACACATTATCCTTATCAATACAGGGGATCAACACGGGTACCCGTGTTGTGCAACACGGCCCGTGTTGATGAGCGCGATCCTAAAATTCCTGCACCTGCAGCAGCTCATATATCCATATATTTCTTTTGCACGAAAATACCTTTCTACGGCAGTGCAATGCAGTACAAAAACATCCAATCTACCATGGGAACCTAAAATCCCTAATTGGTTCATAAAATTTGGGAACCTAAACCTTTTCTAACAAGATTCGACCCTAAAGTCATCGATCATTCAGAACATCATAGAAGATGGGGTTATCCTACGAATTACCCGACCAATTGCATCTAAACCCATAAGCAAATATAAGTGGAGTAGTAGCCCCCCTTACCTTATCAAATTTGCAGCTTCGAACTCTTGAGCGATTGTCCGTCGTTCTTCAGAGCTCCAATCCCAAATATCTCCAAACACCTCACTAAAATACATAACAACCAAATTCACTTATAAACATAAATACTTTCTCCAATAATAACTTATTAAAATAAGCTCTTAAAGCTACTTAATTCCTCATAATCATATAGAAAATTTCACTAGCTTTCCAACGCAACAAACGGCGCCTAAATCGGAGTTACGGTTCAAAAGTTATGGCCGAAACGATTTTTGGGAAAAACCTACCCGAGCATCACACAGAAGATCAACACGGGTGCCCGTGTTGTGCAACACGGCCCGTGTTGATGACTCTGCAACACCATATTTCACGTTTTTATGCTTCCCAAAATCTCCCCAACTCATTCCTAATCATCCCCAAACATCCTAAAACCATCAAAATCGAATTCCTATCATATAGCAATGATCTAAAGCATACAATTAGGATCAATACCACATCAAAACCCAATCAATTCCATTCATGTTTCATCATCACAACAACCATGGCATCAAGAATCCATCATCCCTACAAATCCCTAACTCATATAGAATATATATCACAACTTATTCATAGTAAAAGAATGATCAACCCCTTACCTCGGATAATCTGCAGCTCCTGCAACTTCCTCGATCAATCTTCTCCTTCTTCTCCTTTCTCTTCCTTACACGTTCTCTGAGTTCCAAAATCCCAAAATCTCAGTTTTACGTGAAAGTGAACAAAAGTGACATATAAGTCCCAAATAACATTTTACTTCACTTGCACCCCCTCTTTTACCAATAACATCATAGCCCAATAACCTTCAATCCTTATTTTTTTTCTACAATTATTTATAAAATAAATAATAATCCTTTTATTTTATATTAACCCAAATAAAATAATTTTATTGGTTTCAAATAAAATAACTCTTATTAAGATAATTCCAAATAAATAGAACTGGGGTGTTACAACTCTCCCCCACTTAGGATATTTTCGTCCTCGAAAATCCAATCGACACCACCACTCCCAATCATCAATTCTGGACATACCAAACACTCAACGTATTATCAACCAACAACTGTTGCACTCAGGCACACAACGTCGTCTTTTCGTCTTAACAATATCACATGATCAACTTAGCGACCATATCGACACCAAACATACACAACTAATCATAACGATATACCCGATATTAGCTCATCGACACCCTCAACACCATCTTGATACATCGCTTATGAAGTAATAACATCCGCAAACTACTTATACTTGAACATACAACCATCATATTATCATCTTGACAACATTCTTAATACAAACTCACGCGCCAATTCATTCCTTAATATACGAATTCCAATTATCAACCAAATACTTACAACTTGATTACTCTCGTCATATCACTCTTATAGTGACATCCACATAACCGACCAAATCACCTTTAACACAATCTGAAATATTACCATTCCTTTTAGTAATCAACACTGACATCACAACAACGAAAACAAAATTCTCATAACATCTGCTTACGGGTCTTAATCCAAAAATTATATACAACTCTCCATAAACCAACAACCACATTAATATCCTTATTAAATCAACTGACATTTATAATAAACCAACATACTCTGGCACATCACGCTTCAGATGCGCAACTCCGATTACTTATAAAGTATCAACTCTACCAAGTTTACTCCAATTGCCACTCTTGGATGAAACATTCATATACTTCCATGAATTCCCAATTGTCATAAAACATAACTACGACTTTATCATCTTTTTAGTAACATAATCCTCAAAAATCGTCTTAAAAACATAACCACATTATAACCACATACCGTACATGGGTCCAATTAATTCCAACAAGATGACTCATCTTCTTCCAACCAAACTCGCACTTTAATAAACAAACTTATAATTTCACTTCTTTTAAATAGCAACAAGAAACAAAAATAACAACATATTCTTCAGAATGCACTATACTAGTCGACACAACACATCTATCCATCAACTATGATTCCGTCTACTATCAACAATAGATTAAGGGTGATCAGTTCCTCAATTTGCCAATAGATAGACGAAAACCATAACGGAGCATAAACCATCGTTACCGAACTATAATAGTGCTCCTTCCGAACTTTTTCTCAAATCTTTCACAACATCATAATCCAACAATTACCAATCATCATAAGATCCACCTCTGACACTTTCGCATCCTTCCATGCAGAACAACATGTCTCTCAACTCATTTCCAAACAACATTTTACGATTGAACTCGTCTCAACAACTGCAATAACAACCACCCATGTCCAAAAAGTTTATAATTCCTCAACCGACTTCAAAGTCTCTTCCTATGAGAATACTTCTACCACACTTGGAAACATTTTCATATAAAAGAAATATACTTTTGTCTCCTTGCAGGTTCAAACAGAACATCAATCCAACAATCCAAACACAAGATACGGATCCCAAAGTTATCCGAAAATACGAACACTAACGTCATACAACAACCTACTACAACACATCTTACGACAATATCGGAATAAAATTTCTTTATCCATACTTTACATCCTTCTTCACTCTTTCAATTTTTTTCAACAAGAAACACCCAACGTCCAACACAATTATTTCCTTCGATACATGCCTCCCAAGCATAAAATTATATTCTATAATGAAGGTAATTACTTGTAGATTCTATAACTTCATGAATCGCTCAAATCCGAGTTACGAGCAAAAAGTTATCATCTTTGCAATGGGACTGGTTCATAATTCCCGCATGCAGAATTTTCCAAAATTCAGCATCAGACCCAAATATTAAAATGCATTTTTCTCCTTCTTCATGAACTTTCCGAAGACAAATCTTATGTGCAAACTATATGGAATTTCGTAAGCTTTCCAAAAAGTCAACAACCGCTTTGATCGGAATCACGAGTAAAAAGTTATACCACTTTTACTAACAGCTGCTCCAAAATTACAAAAAATCTGAATTTGAGATTGATGAACATAAGTTCCATCTTTCTCTCTTTCTTCCAAAATTCACCCACATCCTTTCTTTTTATCCAACTACGAAAATCATCTGATATTAATCCAACTATACTAAAGACATACGATCCGACGAGTTAATCCCTTCAACTTATCATTTTCTTTGGAATAGACTTTATTCTCAATTGTCTTAAATTCACCGTCTAAAAACTTACCCACATTTTCAACTTGACCGGTACAGATTCATGAGTCCATACTCTCGCCGGTTCACAACAACAGCGACTCAATGACCTTTGCACTCTTCCAATCAACGTCGCCTTCAACAACTTCATGATACTTGATGAAATAGTGTAAATTACAACCATCCAGAATAACTCGCACACCAAGTTTTCAACAGAATTCTTCGAACATAACAACATACATTGACTTTAGTGGCATGCTACCATAGGAGATTAGTCCAATTACTACACTAATAGTATCCAAAATATTCCTCCAGGTAATCAACTAAGGTTCAGTTCCACTTTCCGACCATTAGAGATCAAAACATAATTTAGCCATTTTCCACAAAACCACACAGTACGCGCCGTGAAGGCCAGCACGCACTGCGATGACAGCAAAAATATGCAGTTTAATCCAATTTCCCCTACGAGTTCACTAGCATACCAAAATTCTTGAATCTATATCACCTTCGCATTCAGGAAGCATCCAAACTTCAACAACATTTGCTTTATCGCCGTCAGCAACATTCTGAACCGGCCTATCACAACTGAAGCGCATCCGAGAAGAAAAGCTTCTCCCCCACTTATCTTCAAGTCAACTCCTGCAACAAACAGTTGGAAAAGCAAAAAGTACCGACAGTGTTTCACACACCTGTCGCGCACTAAGGGATAAACAACATATCGACAATATTCAACTGTCACGCCACACAACTGACTCAAGACTCTGGTCGCAACGACCGACTATGCTCTGATACCACTATTGTAACACCCTCTAAAACCCCGAATAAATTTCGCAAATAATTAAAATCATATTTTCAGAGTACATGTATTAACGAGGATGTCACAATTCTCTTTTAATAAAAACAAGTTCCTGTCATGCATAACATAGAAGCAACTCATACATGTTTACACAGCGGAATAATTTAATTAACAAACCAATGTTATAATATTTTCAAAATCATCAGGGATCAACACCTGGAATATATCAACATCATATTATAACAAACATAAGGAAATAAACGAGTCTGACTAAAGCAGCTCGACAAACAAACGTTCCCGGAGTTACAACTATCAGAGCATGACCCGGACAATACTTAAACTGAAATAAACTAGAAACAACAAGCCTTCGCCAAGCACCTGAACGAAGCTCCTCAATCTGAAATATTCAACATGTAAGGGTGAGCATCTCAACTATACATTTGATTATACGTTCAAAACAATCAATTTAGGAAACCATAGACATCACCCAACAATTAGCATGTTTTATAAATTACAAAAACCTTTACAATTCATATATTCATAATATCTTACTTTTCATGCTTGTAATCAACATCAAACATCGTTAACAATTTAGTAACCCTACGTGCCTACAAACAATCAAATACAACATTGGAAAAATCATCCATTCATGTTATATTCAAGGTAATGCAACACACCCATGCATGTGGTACCACTTTACCGCCCCATTAAATCTCGGGTCACGGATAACTCACCGTTCCATTATATCGCGGACACGGCTACCACCTCAACGTTCCATTAAATCGCGGACACGTATATTGGCCACCATGTTAATTCCACACAATGGGAATTAACAAATGCAACATGATATGTAAAGTATGTAACACTCAGCATACTATTAACATCAATCAACATATCATGCAACATCAACAACATCAATCATAACAGGATATGGATAGCATGTAATCACTCAGCATACTATCAAACATCGATCATATCAAGTTATATCATAATTCATGCTTGATACATCATCTAAAGCATGGCAATAACATCCCTATAGTGTTGGTATCATAACATACAATCGTTATTCGATACAAATATCAATCAACACTAGGCAATCAATAAACAGCATATGCAAAACATATCAAACACTGCACATCAAAACAGGATCACTCCGTACATAACAGCATGCACAGAAAACAAAATTCAGAAAACAACACAGCAGCATCAACACGGGTGCCCGTGTTAAACAACACGGCCCGTGTTGTAACGTGTCCAGAAAACACATTATCCTTATCAATACAGGGGATCAACACGGGTACCCGTGTTGTGCAACACGGCCCGTGTTGATGAGCGCGATCCTAAAATTCCTGCACCTGCAGCAGCTCATATATCCATATATTTCTTTTGCACGAAAATACCTTTCTACGGCAGTGCAATGCAGTACAAAAACATCCAATCTACCATGGGAACCTAAAATCCCTAATTGGTTCATAAAATTTGGGAACCTAAACCTTTTCTAACAAGATTCGACCCTAAAGTCATCGATCATTCAGAGCATCATAGAAGATGGGGTTATCCTACGAATTACCCGACCAATTGCATCTAAACCCATAAGCAAATATAAGTGGAGTAGTAGTCCCCCTTACCTTATCAAATTTGCAGCTTCGAACTCTTGAGCGATTGTCCGTCGTTCTTCAGAGCTCCAATCCCAAATATCTCCAAACACCTCACTAAAATACATAACAACCAAATTCACTTATAAACATAAATACTTTCTCCAATAATAACTTATTAAAATAAGCTCTTAAATCTACTTAATTCCTCATAATCATATAGAAAATTTCACTAGCTTTCCAACGCAACAAACGGCGCCTAAATCGGAGTTACGGTTCAAAAGTTATGGCCGAAACGATTTTTGGGAAAAACCTACCCGAGCATCACACAGAAGATCAACACGGGTGCCCGTGTTGTGCAACACGGCCCGTGTTGATGACTCTGCAACACCATATTTCACGTTTTTATGCTTCCCAAAATCTCCCCAACTCATTCCTAATCATCCCCAAACATCCTAAAACCATCAAAATCGAATTCCTATCATATAGCAATGATCTAAAGCATACAATTAGGATCAATACCACATCAAAACCCAATCAATTCCATTCATGTTTCATCATCACAACAACCATGGCATCAAGAATCCATCATCCCTACAAATCCCTAACTCATATAGAATATATATCACAACTTATTCATAGTAAAAGAATGATCAACCCCTTACCTCGGATAATCTGCAGCTCCTGCAACTTCCTCGATCAATCTTCTCCTTCTTCTCCTTTCTCTTCCTTACACGTTCTCTGAGTTCCAAAATCCCAAAATCTCAGTTTTACGTGAAAGTGAACAAAAGTGACATATAAGTCCCAAATAACATTTTACTTCACTTGCACCCCCTCTTTTACCAATAACATCATAGCCCAATAACCTTCAATCCTTATTTTTTTTCTACAATTATTTATAAAATAAATAATAATCCTTTTATTTTATATTAACCCAAATAAAATAATTTTATTGGTTTCAAATAAAATAACTCTTATTAAGATAATTCCAAATAAATAGAACTGGGGTGTTACAGACATACTCATGGACACGACAACGAAATCTTTTAACATCCTATTAAAAGCATGAATTACGTATAAGAAATACAAGATTTAAGTATAACAATCATAAGAATTACGGAAATAAAATTTTTCGGCAAAAAATAGGTATTGAGGAAAATACACTTACAAAGGTTTCAATGTTATTGAGAGTTCCTCTATGTTGATCACCCATGGTCAAGAGAGACATTTTTTTCTTGATTACTCTTATGTTGTTGTTGATATTTCAAGAAATAAATAGTGTGTGAGTTATGATTGTGATGAACATATAAGGTGAATGTTACATGTATTTATAGGAAAATCTTGAAGAACACTATGCATTCACGTGAGAATACTTTGCATGCAAGAGATGCACATAGGTGCCACCCTAGCTGGTGCATCCTCTTGTTTAATACACATAGGCACCACACTAGGTGGTGCATGCTCTTTTTAATACACATAGTCGTCATTCAACGTGGCTTATGGCTTTTTGCATGCATGCAAACCTGCAGCGTGGCAGGGATCAGATGGCATGCATGTAATTTTGTTGTTCAATGACAAGCCACCCTAAATGGTGCATGTATGCAAAAAGAAGAGGACAAGCCACCCTAGGTGGCGCATGCATGCAAAAAGAATAGGACAAGCCACCCTATATGGCGCATGCATGCAAAATATAGAGTACATCTCATACTTTCATCAGTCTATTTAATCGTCTGTGTATGGTGCATTACTGGTATACATTCATAACTCACATAAAACATTCCTCAACAACATGAATCATTTACAAAATTATACTATTGTTGCCCATATTAACGATGACATGTTCAACTGCGATAACTTAGGTTTTAATTTCTGTAATATTGATTTTATCCGCTTTCGGATAAACAAGAAATCAAATTTTGCACGCTTCAAAGATAGACTAGAAGCCAAATTGCAGTGTGGTCCAGTTTACCAAATTCTTTACAAGTCCCCATTTCTATTTGACAAAAACCAAGTCAGATTTTATCAACTAAAGGTTCACGATAATGATGATGTTCGAAACATGTTTTGAACTCATGAACAATTCGGGTTCAATGAGATTGAGTTGTATGTTTTATTACAGCAACCAGATCAATCTCAGGGGGTAGATCCTTCTCAAGACTTTGAAGAAGAGGATGAATCTGACGAGGACAACCATCTCGAAGTCGATGTTATTGACAAAGAAGAAGAAGATGACGAGGAAATGATTGATTTTATGGTCAATGATGATGATGCAGATCAAGAGCATGAACCTGTACCTACGAGTCATGCGTACGACCCTCTGTTTCACATGACGAACTTGAACGTGGGGGAAGATGAACCAGCCTCATATATCTTTCACAATCCTTATATGCAGACCGAAGGGGCCTTGAAAGTTGGAGACAGATTTCAAACAAAATAAGAGTGTCTTAGAGCTATCAAAAAATACCACATGAAAATTTTAGTTGACTTCAATGTAGATAAAAATAATTCAGGGAGGTATGTTATTTTATGTCATTAAAAACCAATTTGCCTTTTTCGGTTAACTGCATCTTATAGGAAGAGAAGTGATTCATGGAAAATAGGTTCCATTGATCCACTCCACACTTGCATCACCATCGTTCTGACGCAGGATCATTGGAAACTTAGTTCTCAACTAATATGTCAAAAAATGTTGCCTCTTATTAGCAAGGATCCATCATTAAAGGTGAGTACAATTATTTCTCATATCACTACAAGATTCAATTATACTCCCTCTTACAAGAAGGCATGGATCGGGAGGACTAAGGCAGTTGAACTTGTGTACGGTAATTGGGAGGAATCGTACAAAGAACTTCCAAGATTTTTGGTGACACTCAAATATTATGCTCTGGGAACTGTTATAACTTTGGAGGCACTCCCGGTATTTACCCCAGACAAAACTCGTGTTAGTGGAAATGGAAAATTTCATCGTTGTTCTGGGTGTTTGAACCATGCATCAAGGGTTTTGCATTTTGCAAACCTATTATATAGATTGATGGGACTTGGTTATACGGGAAGTATAAAGGAACATTACTCATGGTAATGGCACAAGATGGAAACAATAATGTTTTTCCGATTGCCTTCGCTCTAGTTGAAGGTGAGACAGGTGGTGCATGGAATTTCTTTCTGAAGAATCTCCGATTACACGTTGCTCCTCAACCCAACCTTTGTTTGATTTCAGACAAACATCCATCGATTGTGAGTGCATACAATAACCCTGATAACGGTTGGCAAGATCCCCCTTCAACACATGTCTATTGCATTAGACATATCACGCAAAACTTCACGCTCCATATCAAAGACAAGACACTTTGAAAGAAAATTATTAATGCAAGGTATGCCTTAACAGAACCATCATTCTGACACTATCGCGAAGAAATCCAGTTGGCAAACTAAGAAGCATTAAGGTGGATCGATAATATTCCAGTGGAGAAGTGGACTCGGGCATTTGACAATGGTCAACGATGGGGCCACATGATAACAAATTTGGTGGAATCATTGAACTTTGTATTAAAAGGCGTCGAAACCTACCAATTACTGCTTTGGTTAGAGCAACATATTTCAGGATGGGGTCATTGTTTGACACAAGAAGTTCAAAATGGAGGGCAGTGTTACAATCAGGGCAGTTGTTCAGTGAATGCACAATGAAAACATTTAACGAGGAGGCTGCGAAAGCAAACACCCATAGTGTCACTGTGTTTGACTGTATTAAATGTTGGTTCAGTGTACAAGAGACAATGGATCATAATGGGGGAGGCCAAGGGGATATTATCGGGTCGAACTAGATAGAGGTTGGTGTGATTGCGGAAAGTTTCAAGCATTTTACATGCCTTGCTCTAATGTCATAGCGGCATGTGTTGCTTGGACCCAATACAACATATATCCCCCATGTACACAGTAAAGAGCATTTTAAGTGTGTACATCAATACCTTCTCCGTGTTGGCAAAGGAGGATTATTGGCCTGCTTATCAAGGGAACATTGTTTAGCACAATGAACAAATGCGACGGAAGAAAAAGGGGCGCCCGAAAAACACTCGTATTAGAACTGAAATGAATACAGTCAACAAAATGATAAGATTATATAGTACATGTCGTCTTCCCGAACACAATCGGAAAAAATTTCTGAATATTAGGTCTAGCTCTGCAACCTAACTTTTTTATAGCAAACTTTGTGGAGTGTTTAATTTATTGTACGCAATATATTTCAATTTAAATTCGAGTTAACATTTTGTGTTCAGTTTATCATTCGATTACAACAACTTTCACATAATGACACAAAAAATTACAACACCACAAACTCAGGACAACAATACAACATGATAAACAGACAAAACAACTAAACAAATCATAATATCTAAGAGATAAAAACCATTAACACAATATTGTATGGTCCAAGCATCATCATCATGACATCAGCGTCACATCTCACATTTTTCTATGATCGGCTTACTCCATTTTCGTTCCTCACTGTAATGTGTCTTTCTATTTTTTTGATTTGTTCACATTCAGGAATGTCTCCTTCCAACCAGTGAATCAAGTGCCTCTGAAAATGCTTGAACGTCTGCGTGTTCTAGAGTTTGATCTTCACTGGAGGCTTTGTCGCCGAAAAAATAACATGCGCATATCTTTTGATCAGTGAAAACTTTGGCAAGGGAGTTGAAGACATTTTCTAAGAGTTATGTAATAAATGGTGTGAAAAATGAAAAGGATGGGTAGTTGCATTTATAGAAAACCATATAACATTGTCAAGCCAAGAAAGATGGCGCCTCCTCTCTGAAAATACATGCATGCGCCACATTGCATGACTTTAGAGAGGAGGACAAGTCATGCAGTGTGGCGCCTCCTCTTTAAAATGCATGCATGCGCCACACAGAGTGGCTACTCCTCTATGTGGCGATTTTTTTTTTGTTTGAAAAGTGGTCAGTTTGAGAAATTTTTTGAAAACATGGTTATTTGAGATTTTTTTTTGAAAAAAGTCATTATTTATAAAAAAATCGTGAATTCACGATTATCATGAATTAAGTTTAATTAGACTCTAATTTTTTTAAAATTTATATAATATAGTAAAATAATACATTTTTATTAGATGATAATGTGAAACTTTTTTATACTGTTATTATATCTCATTTAAATTCTAAAATATAATCAACAAATAAATATTTATTTATTTTTATATACATAAGACTAACGTTCAACATTTAAAAAAAATAGTAAAAGATTATAATATAAAAAAAAATTTAAAATCAAAAACCAAAATGAATATTGAATAAAAGATATAACTAAAAAATACACGCCTTTTTTTATTAACATTTTTTAATACATACTAGTCAATTATTTTTTTATGAAGTTCAAATCGACTCAAGAGAAATGATAAGAACTATCACAATTAAATTGTCGATCCGTGTTTCACATAGATATATTAAAAATAAAATTATATTTTTTTATAATAGTTAATATTTAATTTTTTTTATTTGCATGTAAAATTATCTTATAGGCCATTTAATGTATATAATATCACATATTTATATACTGACTAATAAAATTATTAATTAAAATTTATATTAATATAATAAATGAGTAATCATAATAATTAAAGAACATTAGTTTAAAGATTAAGAATATGAATTACACCATATATTTATTTATTGTCAAAATATTGTAATAATAATCTAATACACTACAAATTAAAAATAATAATATAATAATTTGACATATGTGTTTTTCATAAATAAATTATAAAATTGAAAATATTTCTAAAAAGATAGATTTGTACTATAATAAATTTTGAGTTGAATTTTTTATAGTAATAAGAATAAATTGTAAATCCAAATATATTAAAATTTAAAAATATCATTGTAGATAATTGAAATTAATGGAATTTTAATAATAATATATAAATAATATATAATAATATAATATTTTCTTATTAATAATAATAAAAGGAAAAGTAATAATAATATAATATTTAGCAAATATAATAAAATAATAATAATAATATAATATTCAAGTATCATTGTTGTAAAAATTATAATTATTTATATATTATGCAATATTAAATTGATACTATATTAAAAATAAGAAGAAGAAGAAGAAGAATGATAATAATGATAATTATAATAATAATAATAAAAATAAAAATAATACAATTATATCTCAACATTTTATGTAATATAATATTTTATACTATTCAATATATAACTAAAAACACTACGCCAAAAACAAGTTTTAGCAGCACATAAAAGAAAGCGCTTTTAGAAAAAAGCGCTGTTGAAGGTTTTAAAAAAAATCGCTTAAAAAAGCGCTTTCAAAGGGTGCCTTAAGAAAGCGCTTTTCAAAAGCGCTGCTAAAGGTCACCCTTAGAAAGCGCTTTTTGGGAAGCGCTGCTAAAGGGTGCCTTTCAGAGGGTACCTTAAGAAAGCGCTTTTCAAAAGCGCTGCTAAAGGTCAGCCTTAAAAAGCGCTTTTTCAAAGCACTGCTAAAGCTGGCCTTTAGAAAGCGCTTTTAAAAGCGTTGCTATAGGATATGCTACGAAAGCGCTTTTACATTAAAAAGCGTTGTTATAGGTGACCTTTAGAAAGCGCTTTTAAAAGCGCTTTCGTAGGTAGTTTTATAATAAATATCAAAAATTCGTATCATCACTTTTCTATTTTTCTTCACGATCAAAACCATAAACCAGAGCTCACGATCAAAACCCTAAATCAGATTTTCTTCACGATCAAGCCCATCCTCTACGTCTTCTTGTTTCAGGACTACCGGGCAGTTTCAGGACTTCTTCAGGACCTCTGCCTCCTTTAGCATCTGCAGAGAGAACAACGACTACCGCTTGATTTTTAGAAAAGAAAACAACAAGACTACCGCTTGCCACAGGAGAACCGCAAGGTGAAATCACAAAGTTTGCTGCATCAGAAATCACAACAATATACAACACAAAGTTACACAACTCAGCTCCAGGTATTTCAATTTCTAGTATAGTTTTGTATGAATAAATTGTTCTATGCTTGCTTTGATTCTAATTTATTATATTTACATACAATTAATTTGCTTCCTTACGTGTTGTTCTAATCCGACTAAATTCTATGGTCCTGATATTAATAGAAAACAACACATTTTCAAACTAATGTCTCCCCAAGGTCCCAACTAAGTAAAAAAATTGAAGTTCCTTTGTCCAATTATTTTATCAAACATCATTTACATTAATAAGTTGTGCAGTGGTAAAACAAGCTAAGAGAGAAATAATAGAGAGCGTAACAAAATATTTAATAAAGGTAGCCATATTGTTAACTCTATTAATATATTGTTTTTTTCGTGTGTTTTTTATGATTGATTTTGAGCAATGATGATTTCTTGTTTATGTGTTCTACTCGTCTCTTTTCTTGGTAGGAATGTATTATACTTGTGTACTAAAGTAGTTGATAGAATAAAATGAATTTAGTGAAAAGTTTTGAGTATTGGTTTTGTTATATGGTTGTGCAAGAGCAAGTGCAAGTTTTGAGCATTGGTTTTGTTTTCGAATTTATCATTTAGCTCAGATTGACTCAGAAACCGTAAACCATGGATAAGACATGGATGTATTCCAATCGATTGTCGAAAGAGTACGAGAACGGGGTATCGGAATTCGTTAAGTTTGTTGTTGCGCACGCCGAAGACCCCAGTCGAATGACATGTCCTTGTTTGTGTTGCTGTTATGGGAATCGGGTTGACGCGGTTCAGTTGGCATCACATTTAATACGGTATGGAATTGATAGAATTTATACATGTTGGAATATGCATGGTGAGAAAAGTGACGGGAATGATGAATCGGGGGATAATATGACCTATACTTCAAACGATAATGGCACAGATACATACGATTGTGATCGAGTTGAAGAGATTGCAGAAGCGCTTGAAGAAGATCTTAATGATTGTCCTAAAATGTTCGAGAGGTTGGTAAGCGATGCAGAGAAACCGTTGTATAATGGTTGTACAAAATTCACAAGATTGTCTGTGGTATTAAAGTTGTACAACTTAAAGGCGGGCAATGGATGGTCGGATAAAAGTTTCACATAGTTATTAGCCCTTATGAAAGATATGCTACCAGAGGATAATGTTCTCCCCAATCGAACATATGAGGCCAAATAGATGTTGTACTCTATTGGCATGAGCTATGACAAGATACATGCCTGTCCAAAAGATTGCATTTTGTTTCGAAACGAGTATGCATCGTTAAATGAGTGTCCTAAATGTGGTGCCCCTCGATATAAGAAAAAGTTGTCTCCGGCAAAAGTCTTATGGTATTTTCCTATAATTCCGAGATTTATACGGATGTATCGTAGTGAAACCGATTCAAGATACTTAACTTGGCATGCAGATGAAAGAATTGTTGATGGAAAGTTTCGACATCCGGCAGATTCACCACAGTGGATGAAAATTGATAATGATTATCCTGAATTTGGAAAGAAGCAAGAAACCTTCGCTTGGCATTGTCTACTGATGGAATGAACCCACACGGTATTCAAAGTATCTCGCATAGCACATGGCCTGTGATTCTTATGATTTATAACCTACCTTTGTGGCTATGTATGAAGTGTAAGTACATGATATTATCTATGTTAATTTCTGGGCCTAAACAACCAGGAAATGACATAGATGTATATTTGGAACCTTTAATCGAAGATTTGAAGATTTTGTGGGAGAACGGTGTGGAGGTTTATGATGGGTATAGGAAAGAAAGTTTCAACTTGAGGGCGATGTTGTTTGGAACAATTAACGATTTTCCAGCCTACAGAAATTTATCCGGGTATAGCATTAAAGGTGAAAAAGCGTGTCCTATCTGTGAAGATGGAACCGATACGATGCGATTGAAACTTTGTCAGAAGAATGTCTTTCTCGATCATCATAGATTCTTAAATTCTAAACATCAATATCGTGGATGGAGAAAAGCGTTCAACGGAGATACCGAATAACGTAGAGCTCCGCCTGGATTGACAGGTGATCAAATATTTGAAAAGGTGAAAGATGTGAGTATTCAGTTTGGCAAGCCTTTTGCACATAAAGTTGTCACAGGTGGGTGGAAGAAGAGGTCGATTTTTTTTGAATTGCCATATTGGAAATCTTTGTATGTAAGACATTTTCTTGATGTTATGCATATTGAAAAAAATGTATTTGACAGTGTTATTGGTACGTTACTCAATATAAAAGGGAAGTCTAAGGATGGTCTTAAAGCAAGGGAGGACATGGTAGAGATGGGAATAAGAACTGAATTGGGACCCGTGAAAAAAGGAAGACGAACATATCTACCACCTGCTGTTTACACTCTATCCAGAAAGGAGAAAAAAATATTGTGTAAGTTCCTAAGTGAGGTTAAAGTTCCAGAAGGCTACTCATCAGATATTAGAAGACTTGTGTCTATGCAAGACCTCAAGTTAAAGAGTTTAAAGACGCATGATTGCCATGTTATAATGGAACATTTTCTACCGATAGGTATACGTTCTATTCTTCCATAAAAAGTAAGAAGCGCAATAACTAAACTATGTTTTTTCTTCAAGTCAATTTGCAGCAAGGTGATCGATCCTGAGATCTTACCAACATTGCAAAAAGAAATAGTTGTTACTTTGTGTGATCTTGAAATGTATTTCCCTCCCTCGTTTTTTGACATAATGGTTCATCTTGTCGTTCATCTTGTCAAAGAGACACAACTGTGCGGACCAGCTTATATGAGATGGATGTACCCTACTGAACATTATATGAAAATATTAAAAGGGTATATGAAAAACCGAAGTCGACCAGAGGGTTGTATTGCTGAACGATATATTGTTGAAGAAGCAGTTGAGTTTTGTACTGAATATCTGTCAAATGTTCAATCAATTGGACTCCCCAAATCTCATGTTGTTGAAAAAAAAGAAGGTAATAAGCTAATTGGAAATAAAGTTGTGACAATATCAATGGTCGAACGGGATCAAGTGCATTTGTATGTTCTGCATAATGAGCTTGAAGTTGAGCCGTATGTTGAAATGCACAAGGGTGTTCTTCGAGGTTTAAATCCGAATAGAAATGAGAATTGGATTGTACGAGAGCACAATCGAAGTTTCATACCATGGTTTAAGGAACATATTTATTCAAAGTATCGTTCAGATCCTCCTTCAGTAACAGAAAGATTGAGATGTTTAGCATACGGTCCAAGTTTAGTTGTGTTTTCTTATAGCGCATATGCAATTAATGGATACACATTTTATACCAAAGAACAGGACGACAAAAGTACTATGCAAAATAGTGGTGTCACCTTGATCGCTGAAGCAATACATATATAAAGTGTGAAGGACTTAAACCCAAAATTTGCAAATTTGTCATATTTTGGGGTTATCGAGCGCATTTGGGTGTTTGATTACAAGAAGTTTCAGATTCTTATATTTAGTTGCAAGTGGGTTGAAAATAATAATGGCATACGAATGGATAAGTCAGTTTTTTTGCAAGTGGATCTTAATAGGGTGGGGTACAAAGATGAGCCTTTCATTCTAGCCTCTCAAGCTAAACAAGTGTTCTATGTCAATGATCCGACAAGTACGAAATGGTCTATAGTGCTATTATCTAACAAAGTAATTGATGAAAGTATTGGAGATCAAAGTGATATTGGTGTTGACATTGAATCTTTAACCATAACTGATCAAAATGATAATGAATCATGTATTAGAAATGATCATAATGAGGGTATTTGGATCAAGCCAACTGTCTGCGTTGTTAAGAGACGAGTAGAACACATTTCTACCAAGAAAAGAAAGAGACCTTAGTGAAAACGGTAATAGTATATATAATTATAGTCTATATCATTCAATCAAATTTAATTTGTCATTTCATTTTTATTTGTCATTTCATTTTTATTTGTCATTTCATTTTTATTTGTCATATCATTTTTATATTTGTCATTTCATTTTTATTTGTCATTTCATTTTTATATTTGTCATTTCATTTTTATTTTTTTCCATTATTACAGGTCAAATGGTTAGTAATCAAGAAAACTCACAAGATGCAAATGCTCCTGAAAATACTCCAGAAAATACTTCAGAAAAGACTTCAGAAAAAAATATTACACGAGGTATAACTATTATGAGGGGAATCATCCGTGATAGAGATAGAGGAGTAACATATAATGTAGATTGGAATGATAATGACCAACTAATTAGGTCTAATGCTGCAAAGTTGACAAGCTACATTGGTACGCTTGTTCGTATACACATTCCGATCACCACTCCTAGATGGAAAAGAGGAGAGTTGGATGAGGCTAAAGAGAAAGTTTGGAGTGAGATAAAGGTACATATATGGTTTTTGTTATTTGCTTTATCTTGACGATAATATGTGTTTAAATTGATTTTACTAACACACTTTATGCGTATGTTTTTTTGTAGAGGTCTTTTAACATTGAAGATACCCGTAAAAAGTATATAATGGGTTTGGCTGAAAAAAGACACAGAGGGTGGAGAACATTTTTAACAAACAAGTATCTTAAAGATGATGAAGGAAATTTTCTTGAAGAGGATCCAGAACGTCCAAAGAAATATGAGAACTTCATTACACCTGAAGAATGGGTTGGTTTTGTAGGCCAAAGAAGAGACGAGAATTTCAAGAAAGTGAGTGCTATCAATCGCGAGAGAGCGTCAAAACCCGCATATCCATACAAAAAAAGGGCGTTTGGGATATGCTCGCTTAGAGGAAAAAATTGTAAGTAAATATAAACTCTACGATCTTATTAATTCTCTCAATGTGTTATAATTGATGATCTTAAGACTTGTGCCAATGCGTAGTTAGAAGAGACGAAAAGTGACGCAACATCACTACCAGCACATTTGTTGTGGAAGGAAGCTCGTGTGGGCAAGGATCAAGTTGTTAATCCCGATATTCAACATGTGTATGATGAATGTGTAAGTATAAGATTGTGTCTTTAATTAAATCAAATGTTTATTAATATTTAAATAATTTTTTATCTCCACTAATAATTTTCGATATGTAAATGAATTACAGGAGACCTTGTCGCAATCCGTATCCCCAGGTGAGGATCATCAAGATACCAGGAGCGTACTTAGTCGAGCACTAAATATTGCTGAGTATCCAGGTCGGGTGAGGGGTAAAGTTTATGGTGTGACTACAACCTCTTTGTATAAGCATCCAAGGAGAAGAAATCCTAGCAATGTAGAAGTGATGCAAACATTACAGGATTTACAAGCTCAAGTCCGTGAATTGCAGAAGGATAAAGAGAGATATATGGCAGAAAAGAGCAGTTCACAATTGAAAGAAACTAGTGACAAAGCTAGTATCAACTGTCAGCATAAATTTCCTGAGGTAATTTTCAATATATATCCGTTATTATTATAGAATATTTTTAGTCACTTCTAACAGTTATTATTGGTTTAGGGCATTTCATCTTGCCAGCTATACCTATCATCGCCGACTTATCGACTAGTTGGTAAGGGAAAAGTCCATAACACTTCGGGAGATTTACTTCACCATAGACCGCTTCCGGATGGACACATGAAAGTATCGGTTGACATTGCTTTAGATATGGATGCGTTGCTACCGGTACCTGACATTGTTGTTGAGACCACATTGCTGCGAGATGCAATAGGATCTTTTGTTGCATGGCCATCAGACCTCATTTTCATAGATGATCAGGTATGTTGAAAACCATTATGAATCTTTAAGTCTTCAACTGGCAGTTCTGACCTCAGTTATTTCCACGGTAATTATAGACTCCTACAAAACCCGCATTTAAGGGTAAAGGGATTTTGCGGCACGACGAGTTTGATGTATCACAAAAAGAGGTACGTTTAAAGTGTTAATTATATGATCCGAATAAAAAACTGCATAATTTTATAATTTAACTGAGTCTATATGATTTTTAGGTACCTTTTCAAGGGTCACAACAAGTGAGCCAGAAAATCATTGGCGTACCACCCAAGAAAAGGGTTCCTACTAGATTTTTCCCTCGATACCGGCAGTGTCTTGAAACAATAGTGGGAACAACAGATTTGATGGATGGTGGTATTCGTCAAATGGATATGGATCAAGGTATCTTTGGTTTTCCTTGCACCAAAATAATTGGACAAGAGGACGTGGAACATATTTTCCGTCATAAAGAATTATGTGTCAGTATTATGCACGCATACATCCGGTAACCCCATCTTTATATTATGTAATTAGCTGAATTTTTTTTTAAACATTTCAATGAATATAGTCTAATATTAATTATGTTTTTATTTAAGGATGTTATATGACAAATTGATGCGCGGAAATCAATTGTCAAACAGATTCCATTTCGTGTCTTCCTCCCGTGTCAGCGGAGCGACAATTGGTAGGGAACCGGATTCAGTAAGAGAGCACTTAGTCGAAAGATTCATTGCAACTGGCAGTACAGAAAGCTTATATCTTTGGGCGTATAATACTATTCCTACAGGGTTAGATTTTCATTCTAAGTTCATTTTAATATTTGTAATTTTTGCGTAGAAAATTTTCTTCTAAACTGTTGTTTTAATTTATAGACGTCATTGGTTGTTGGTTGCTATCGATCCTATAAAAGAAGTGGTCTATTATCTGAATTCGGTTGACGGTGATTGAACAAATTATCCAGATATGAAGTTAATGATTGATACGTAAGTGAGATTATTCTAAATATTTGTGTGTATTTATATATTTAATTATTTCTGTGACATTGTTCTAAATATATATTTTTATTTTATTAGAGCGATACAAGTATTCCGGTGTCAAATAGCAGCTCGGGTACGACGGTCTAAATCAAACAATATTAATTGGATCAAAGTGCAGGTATATTAATTTCCACTATTTTGCTTATAATATTTATGCTATTTGATAAAACAATACAACTATATATTCTTATTTGTTTTTCTATGTAGTGTCCTCAACAACAAAACGGTATAGATTGCTGATGCTTCGTTATGCGGTTTATCAAAGAAATCATTCAACTGAATCAAATAGAGATTCCACTCACGGTATGGATTTATAACTTAGGATTTGTTTTATTATTTCTCGGATATTTCATATAATTTTTTACTTTTAACTAAATCATGCATATTATGTTTTGTTATGTAGTACTTCGATGAATACAAATGTGCATATTACACGAAACTTCAGTTGGAAGAAATCAAAGAGGAATTGTGTCAATATTTTATTGAGCAGAGAATCATATAAGGTATGAATATATTATTATGTGAAAATTAAGTGTTATGAATACGTTACATGTGAACATGGAATACCATATTGACCGTGTTATTATGTTCAAAGGACCAAGACCCTAATACATAATTGACCGTGTTTCTTTCATACATTAGGATTTGTTTAGTTGTTGTTAGGGTTGATTTTGTAAGATTGATTTTGAGTTACAATGTTGATAACAATGGTTTATATATATTTTAAGATACAAAAATGGTGTATATATATTTTGGATTACAATGGTATACAATGCATTACCGCGGTTTATGAATTACAGGTTATGGCAACTGGTTTATATAAATAATATGCTGCAAACAATGCAGGTATATGAATTATATAAATTATACCTCTAAAAAAACACCCTATGAAAGCGCTTTTTCAAGAAAAGCGCTGCCTTAGGTAACCTATGAAAGCGTTTTTCCAGGCAAAAGCGCTGCTAAAAGACCACCTATGAAAGCACTTTTGCAGAAAAAAGCGCTGCCTTAGGTTGACCTATGAAAGCGCTTCTTCATAAAAAAGTGCTGTCAAAAGCCTACTTAAGAGAGCGCTTTTTAGAAAAAGCGCTGCCAAAAGCCTACTTAAGAGAGCGCTTTTTAGAAAAAGCGATGGCAAAAGCCTACTTAAGAGAGCGCTTTTTAGAAAAAGTGTTGCCTTAGGTAGACCTACGAAAGCGCTTTTCATTAAACAAAAAGCGCTGCTAAAACCTATAGCAGCGTCACCTTAGAAAGCGCTTTTAAGCGCTTTTAAAGGCCAAAAAAAGCGCTTTCGTAGGTCTTTTTTGGCGTAGTGAAAAAATTCTACTTCAAAACACATCTATTTGAAATTTTGTTCATTCATACCATCGAACTCATAACATCACCCTGTAATCCATAAATATCTATTATCTTTCTTTTCATAATCCATTTCAATTTTAATTTTAATGTTCCAGAGTATTTTTCTTCATTATTACATTTTTTATTTTAATTGTTATACAGTTTCTTATTTTTCATTATTACATTTTCAATTTTTATGTTATACTTTTTTATATTCTCACATTATTGCATCAGTTTCTTATTTTTATTATAACATTTTCAATTTTTATGTTACACTTTTTCATATTCTCATATTATTGCATCCGTTTTAAACTAAATATAATTCATATATAATTATGGGTTTGCATCTAGCCACCTTATGCGATATTCCTCCAAATTTCATTCAGCACATAATTTTTAGATTTTCTATTTTATTTGCTAGCTCATTTCACTCTTCAATCAAACCCTTAAATTATTTATATATTATTTTTCAACCATGTCCCAAACAATTTCTAATTGACTATTTTAAGGTCAACCAAAGGTGTGTTTGTTTCAAAGTTAAAAAAATGTTTTTAGGAATATAGTTATGAGAATGCAATATTTCCATGTTTGATTCAAGTTTTAAAAAAATAAATCTAAGATATTTTTTATTCTAAGGAATATTTTTTAAGCATGATTCTTTTATATTTATTCCAAGGCTTAAATGATGGGAATATAAGATTCCCATATGAATAAATTTAACTAATTATAACTTCCCGCTAACATTCATATTTTCTATTATTTTTTAATTTTTTATTATTTTAAATTAAACAAATTTTATAATAATTCCTATGAATCTAAATTTTTACAAAACACATATGTTGGAATAATATTCCTAGGAATAATAATTATGGGAATATCATTCCAAGGAAGATAATTTCAAACCTTGAAACAAACACACCCCAAATGTCATATTTTTGGCTACGAGTTTTCTACTGTTGTCACACAATCTTCCTTATATATTGAAAGTCATTATTTTCAACAATTTCTCTTCAAATTGCTACATCTCCAATCACATCCTTCCAACCATCTAAATCTAAATAATATTATGTATTATAAGCAAATAGCAAACAAAAGCACTTGTAATGATTGAAGTGGGAGTAAAAAAGGCCTTTCCCCAACTGACTACTCAAGGACAATTAACTACCCTTCCATAATTTAGTGATGAAAAGGGATAAAAAGACTCCCTCGATCGGTGTAAGGATCAGTTCTTCACAGACTATCTCGAAAGGCTTGATATAACTCCATCTATTGGGAAATAGTTGAGAGGGAGAGATATTAAGAACTCTCAAGATCTCCGCAGAAAAATGGGAAATAGGGAAAAGAACTCCCATGTCTTTGATGAAATGGAGGTAAAAGTAGAAGTATAGAGAAGGATGCTCAGAGAAGACTGTGAATACAACTTTACCATTAGATGTTTTGCATTATGTCAAAATTAGGAAAAGTTAGCATTTCTGTATATTCGACGAAATCTCTATATCCCGTGGAACTCCTTTGCATTAGGGGTCTTAGGAACCATTAAAAACTATGTGTCGACACATTTATCTTTTAAGGTCGACACATACAGTTTTCCTGGCTTGTTACATGTATTAATCTAGAACTTGAAAAGGTTGATGGGAGCCATCTGTTGATTGACCTTTTTCTGAAAAAGGTAAAACGTTAGATGTATGCAATGTCATGGTGTATGAAATGCATGATATCATGATGTTCTCATAAATAAATGAGATTGCGTCGTATGCACTTATCATGTATGAAATGTGAAGTGTTTATTGAAGTGTATCTTTGTCTGGGAAAATAAATCCTTGACAAAAGTTGGGGAGTTGTTAAATCCTGAACTTCTGTTGAATAGTTGGTGTGTCTTTAAACTTTGCTTAGAATATTTCTACCGAGGATTCCTGTTTTGTTGTTTAAGGAGAACTTTGTTGGGGAATATTGAAAACTCTGTTGGAGAGTGTTGATTCCTGCTTGGGAAAAGAGTTCTGGAGTCTCGATTGTCCGTTGCTCTATTGGGGTCGAAGTTGAACTGATATCTGGTCGGGTCCAAGTTTCATAGTAACTTGCTGGGGATTGTAGAGTAGTCTACTGGTGAAAGGGAGTTGTGGTGTTTTGGTTTTTAGTAGTTGGAAAGGCAAACTCAAACTGGGGAATCTATAGTTTGTTGGGGAAATAAACCCTATTGTCGGTCTGCTAGAGAGGTGACGACTTCATTGGGGAAAATCCTTGAGGACTCTTTGAGGTTGTCTCAACTGGGGAAAGGTTTTCAGAGATTAAACTCTTGCTGGAGAGTCATCTGATGAGAAGAATTTTGGGGAGATTTGTCATTTCCCCTAGCATCAAATGTTTGTGGTATTGCCAGAAAATGTTTGATTGTACGTAACCCTTCGCTGAGATTGACGTTCAATGCCCCAAGCAATGGAGATGGAGACTTGTCCCTGGTTACTCTATAATTCTTGAGAGATTTCTTGGGATCTTGACTGGACTGCCCCAGGTGTGCTGGATAGTGATATGTCATGTCCCCTTGTTGATAGGAGATTTATCAATGGGAGTGTCATCCTTCTTGAAGTGATTTTGTTTACTGAGAAAGCTTTCATTCACTGGATATCTGCTGTGAATTTTTCTGCTGTAAATCAAATAGCCATATGCAAATAGTGATATTCAAGTAATGCAAAGTTTATGCTTGTCTTGAAGTTTTGAAAATGCGTTTTATCAAGTAAAGAAAATTTGTAAGAAAATTCAAACTCAGGATTTAGAGTAAAGCCTTACAGGAGTCAGGATACCTTTTATAACGGTATGCTTTCGAACTAACCCATGCTTCAATTAGGACTTTTAAAGGGTTGTAACGTGGCTTGGTTCACGGTTTAAGAAACAAAGGATAAAGGCTCAAAGTGTATTTGTACCCACCCATTCTTTGTGATGTTCTTCGGTCCTAAATTCAATTAATTGTACGTTTGAACTCCAATTGAGTCTGGAAAGACATTTTGGTGATGGTTTAAACAAGTTAAGTTTGTCGGAAGGCAACCATTTTTTGCAATATTTGTTTTCTTCATGTTGTTGAGGATTTATAGTGACCTCTTTCTTTTTATTTTTTATCCCTAATTTTTGCCTGATTGTTCTTGTTTTGAGATTACAGTCAGCGGGATGCCCTAGTTTTCTTTAAGTCTCCTTCGTAGGTTTTGACTTATTGGGATTTTCTTTTTGAGAGATAATGAATGCCTATTTGGTAGGGAACCCTCACTGTCTTTTGATCCCAGAGGAACTTTTTTGATGTCATTCGTTGTATTACGAAATGAGAGTTTGCGGCTAAATACACGTTTAAATCAACTGAGAGACTACCCTGCCCCAGGTTTTGATTTAAAGGTTTCAATTTGTGTAAAAAAGAAAACTTCTACTTCTTTGGCTCGAAGGGGTTGACTAGGGATTATCTTCCTTATAACTCCAGTGTTTAGGATTTGAAAGAACACTTGTACATCGTCAGCAAGATCTGTTCAAAAGCATATTGTAGGAGATTATGGCATTGTTTTCGTCACCCTCCCTCTAAAGGCTTGTAACTTTTAGCAAGAGTTGAATGTCATAAAGTGAGTAAAAATCATAGTTTAAATGTAACGAAAATGAATGGATTAAATCAAGACAAACATATGCAATGCATTAATGAAACAAAGTTTGACATTAATAGATAATTGTTTGAATAACAAAAGAAATTACAACTTGAAAATGAAATAAAAGCCTCTTTGTTTGAATTTTTCACTTCAGCTGACGAGCCTTTGAGGGACGGCAGAAGAACTCAGTCTGGCCATCTTGTGTAAACTTCAGCATTCCTCTATCAATCAAGTCTTGGATCTTATTTTTCAAAGCACAGCAGTCATTCGTATCATGCCCAGGATTATCGGAGTGGTATGCACATAATGCATTGGGATGGTAGTTAGGAGCAGAGGTATTGGGATTCCGAGGAGGATCCCTTAATGTGACCAAATTCAACTTCAACAGGTGCCGTAAGACCTGCGATATAGGCATGTCGAGTTTGGTAAACTGCCTAACGGTTGGGACCTGTTTACTTTGGTTACCATGTCCTTGTTGACGAGGTGGTTACTGGGTTTGTGACGTGGAAGCAATTTGGGAGGTCTTCTCTCCCTTAAATCGGCTTCTTGTCTCATGGGTGGCTGAATGATGACTTGATCCCAAATCCTAGATGCTTGCCCAATTTAGTTACATCCATCCCGACAAAGCTTGTTGATGAGGACTCTCAGTTCTTCTTGTCCTTGGGCCAGGTTTTGAATAAGAGCCATCTGGCCCACCAGTTGTCCCATCATCTGGACTTTTATTGTGGCCATTTCAATTTGTAGCCTTTCCAACTGATCGTACTCGGTGCCCTCCGGATTCTTGATAACCATCTCCCTTGTGAGGAGAGCTTTCACCTCTTCTTGCCCCTTGGACAGGTTCAAGAACATCTCTTGAAGTTGAGCGTTTTGAGCCTGGATGCCTTTCACCATTTGTTCCATATCCATCTTACTGAAATAAATAGTAAGAAGATAAGGAGACCTGTTGCAAAAGACATGTTTATGTTATGATGAATAATATGTGCATATGCAATGTTTTCAAGGATTTCAAAGATTCAAATTTGTTTTATCCAAAAAGGAAACACACGTTATATTAATAAGATAAAGTTTGAGCACATCAATGCCCCTTGGGCAAAATAATACAAAAGCTCTAAGATAGAAAAGTAGTGCGCATCCTCTTTGGCGTAATGTAGGTATTCAGAGTCTGCTCTTCATGAAGTAGCCTAGTGAGCTCTAAAACCTTCTTCTCGCTTGCGTAGAATCGGGCTTCGAAAGTATCTCGCTTCCCTTTAAGTTGTATCCAATCTCTTTGTAGGTCTTCAAGAGATGTGGGCATGTCAGGATGTAGGATAGTGTATGGAACGTCTCCCTCCATGACAGGTTCAATAATTACCGGGAGAATGGAAGGGTAAGGCATCATAAGACTCTGAGCGCGAGTTCGTACCCATTTCAGGTAAGGCTCAAGAGGGATGGAATTCTTGTGCCCCAAAGTCTTGCTATCCACATTGTTTAGCATCCTCCAAGCTCAGATAAATCTCTGGCGAATACCTTGGTTGTTGTTGTCGTAGTTGAATACCAAACCTTGAATCAGCATCTCGTGCGGGCCATCCCTTCGGGAGTAACAAACTTCCTTAAGGCTAAGCATGGGTTGTAGGTGATTCCTCCCCTAATTCCAAGCAAAGGAACATTAGGGAATTCTCCACAACGGCCGGCAATGATAACATTCTCTTTGGATCGTGAACACCAATGAATGTTTGAATGTTTGAGCGTCATCAACCTTTGTGACCACCTTGAACCTTGCTCATTTTTTAATATAGACTAGGGAAGATGAGAAATAAACCATCTTGCCAAGAGAGGAGTCCAACACATAAGAAAAACTCTTTTCCTCATTGTGCGAGTGTGAAAATAGTGTAGGATATCCCCTAGCAATGTAGGCATCGGGTTGCGGAATATGAAGATTTTGACGGTGTTGATATCTATGAGTTGGTCAGGATTTGGAAACAAGATCATCCCATAGATGAGTAGAGCCATAATTTCTTCAAAGGCTTGAAAGTATAAGGAATTCCAACAGCTTTGGGCCTTTTCAAATAGGAACGTTGCTAAGAAACCTTTGACACCACTCCTAGTTTCCCAATGAGTTGTGATATCAGATGAGTGCAAGTGTAGAGCTTGAGCAATCTCTTCTGGCTTTGGATCTCTTTCCGTACCGTTGAAAGGTAGTTGATTGAGAATGGGAATCCTCAAGAGTTGGGAGAATTCTTCCAAAGTAGGTGTTGTACCCCAAAATTTTCCCTCTCATATTCCTCAAAATATTGCAAGAAAAATCTCCAAGTGGCTCAAGATTGCTCAAGAGTGGGTCAGACAAGTCATCTCCTAAGGCAGTCAACCCCAAATTAGGGTTTTGTGTGGAATCAAGATTTTTGAATCCAAATGACCTCAAGTGCTCCCCAATGTCCTAATATGTTCTCAAGATCATCCATGTCAAGTTTCAAGCCTTGCAGAGGAAGTTTGCTCAGTCAATTGCTCAAAGGGCCCAAAAATCGATTGTGCTAGGGCAAAAGTCAACTGTGACCTACAAATAGTCAAACTTCAAGATTTTTTGTCAACATTCTCATTTTGAGGGATATTTCATCATTTGATCAAGGGTTGATCATGATTCATCAAAGATTGCTCAAAATTCATCAAGATTCAAAAGTTGTTAATTAGGGTTTTGCAGGAAAAGTCAACTTAACTTTGACCAAGCATAACTTTCTCATACTTTATGATAAATGACCCATCCAAAGCTCCTTTTGAATAGGACTCAATTTCCTACAATCCATCTTCATACCCCAAGATCAAAAAATTCACTCACAAGAAGTTATGAATTTGGACATTATAGGTCATTTTTGAAAGTCAACAAAAACACATTTTTTGCCAAAACTTATAACTTGAGCATGGAACATCAAAATGATATGAGACCAAAAGGGTTGGTTATAGGATATCCCAAGATTTCTAAAAAGTCCAAGAACACTTCCAAAAGTTCAAAATTGAAGAAGTTATGCATTGTTGAAGTTGGGCATTTTTGCAAAATTGCCAAAAGTCAACCATCCCCAAAACTTCAAATTTTGTCAAATGGGCCCATTCTTTTCCACTTTATTTGAGCTTGCATCATTGCCCACGTGTCCTAGCTTCAACCATGAGCCTATATTTTATTTTTATTATTTAATTTGATTTTTATTTGAATTTATTCATTTTTAATCAAATTAAATCATATAAAATCCAAACTTTGATTACCTAAGATTGATTTTTGGCAGATTTGGCAAGTTTGTAAAGAGTGAATCAAATCAAATCCCAAAGCATTGATGGGAGAAGATTCAAGCCATAATTCTTACCCTAACACACTATGCAATACATAAGGGAGCCAAGGGAATCGAAATAAGGGTTGGAGACTGCAGAAAGAGGCAGAACAGAAATTGAAAAAAGCACCAAAAATCTTGAAATCGAATCCATAGTTAGAGGCATTTCCAGAAGCTGAGACCGGTCCCAATCTCTTCCTGGGTGTCCACACAAGCAATCTGGATCAAAAGCAAACGTTCTCACACACTATAACGCGTTGTAAGTCCCTCGTTACCTAGCTCTGTTCTTGGATTCGACTTGGCCTATTCTGGCATCATTTGCATGAAATAATTGCATATTCATAACCCTCATGATATTTGCGAACGTTTGGCATCATCCAATTGTGTTTTTCTGGCCTAAATGAAGAACCCCCATAACTAGGGTTCTTCGTTTGTTTTTTAGGGTTTTCTTTTTCAGGAAAAATTAGGACTCAAGAAGGGCATAGAGTTGATCAGGGAGCCAAGACAAGTCCAACCATGGTCGTGGAATTTGTTTTCATGATCTGGAATGGATTTTAGAGCAAGCTTGCGCATTTAGCTGCGGATCCAAATCCACAGGTAATATTTGTAGGATTTGGAGGTAGGAGACAACGAGATGTCGTTCTCCCATTGGCCAATTCAAATTAATTTTCGCGCATTTTTATTTTCTGGCATATAATTTGTTTTGTTTATATTATAATTTCTTTGTATTTTATTAACAATTGAGTCAAGGCAGTGTAGTGGCAAGGCAAGGCAAGCAATCACGTTAAGGACCTGGGTTCGAATCCCAGGTCCCCCATTTTCTTTAATATTTTGTTTCTTCAGGTATTCCAATGCGCATGAGGACCTGCAGTTCACCATACACCTTCACATATCCAATGGCCATATGGCCAAAGGCCAAATCTAGTGGCCAGGATCTGATGGTCCACCATGGAGCCAAGTCAACACATGCACACTAGATCTGCAAAGTCAACGAAGGGCCAATACAATTGGGCCTCAGAATTGCTATTAGCACTCCAAAATCAGGCCCAAACCCCCTTTCTTTTCCATTTTATTTATTTAGTTTTATTAATTGTTTTTATTGTTTTATTTAATTTACTAACCAATTAAAATTCTTTTCTTTAAAATAAAAATCACAAAAATATTTTTATATTTAATTAAACTTCAAATTTTTATTTTTATTAATAAACATTAATTAATTAATTTAGGTGCTAATTAGAATAACTTTAACCTATTTTTATAAATAATTAAAATTAAATTAGACTTAATTAGTTTTTACTAATTCAATTAATTTTTTATTTTCTTTCTTAAAATACCAAAAAAACCAAAAATAACTTTTTTCATTTAATTAATTAATTTATTTAATTTAATTTAGTAATTAATTTAGGATATTTCTTTCTTAAAATAAAAAATAACAAAAAAATCTTTTCTTTAACAAAAAGGGTCAAAACCCTAGAACTTTGCGCTCGATTTAATTTTCCGCATGCGATTTACTTTCTTTTATCCATTTATGTATCCGATTCCGGATTATAATAGTAAATAGGACCTTTAATTATTTTTGTCGCTTTACTTTATTTTTCAAAAGGGTTTGTCTTTGGCGATGTAAATACCCGACGCCTTATAATTTAAATTCCACATTTTATTTTTTCCGCAAATTATAACTGTTAGATGTTTGATAATAGGGATGCATGACCAGACTAAATGTTTTAACCTAAAATCAAAATTAGATCACCCTTAACATGTACAAAGATAAAAATAACTGAAAACGACACACTCGCACCTGCACACTCTTAGGGTACACCTGTTCACAGTGATTTCTGGTGAACAACCGCTAGTCTTCCAAACTATCGAATAAACTTAATGACTGTTATTCAATTTCTCTGGTAACTTGCAGGATCGACTAGATTGATCCTATGGAACATAGTTGTTTGGTTAAGTCTAATTGTAAAACTGGTATTCATATTCAGGACTTCAAATTAGAATTGTTTCTAAGATATCCAATCCACTTCGGTTACTATACTGAATGGTTTGAAGGATAACTTCTATATGGTATTAGGAATGTTCATGAAAAAAGTTTAAAGACTTAAAATTGGGTAAATGGCGGGATTAAATGAGTGGATGCAAAAGTTACTAAATGTTTAGAGGGTTCGAACATAAGAAAAGTATTTAAATGCAGAAAGGAATAAATGACTTCGAATGTAAAGGCTTTAATGTAAAGGCAAGAAACGTAAAATGTTTGAAGCACAAATGAAACGAAAATGAAAGACAAAACTGGAAAATGTAAAGAGTTTTCATTGAATTGTAAATGTTGGTGTTATCATACGTACATCTTTCGAGCATTCGTTTCCCTATCCATGCGGTATTTTGAATGTTTATTGGATTTGTACAACAGATATGACACACGAAATCCTAATACTAAGACCTCTATTTATACTACTTCGACCATAACGGTCTTGCTATCAGAATCTGCCACGTTTGAAGCATGCAGAGCATTACTTCCCTCTGGTCTCCACGCATCCTCGAACGTCCCAATGCTTATGTATTTTGAATTTTTAATATCCTGCTCACGTTTGAATTTCAAACGCCTTGGTACCTTCCTTTCGAATTTGTTTCGAAAACAAACCCTCACAAATATAGTCTCGTCAGTATTTCGAACAAGGCTTTAGACTTACACTCCACAACTACCATTTGAAACCTTGAACTTTAATATTTCCATTCGAAACAAACATTCTCTTCCATTCTAAATCATCAAACTTGCTTTATTCAAACAAAGCCCAATCATTTTATTTCGAATCATAATATCAAAATCTTCAGCCAACAAAATGCCCCTTTAAAATATGTATTTCGAACCCTTTGAGAAATACTTAGTTTAAATAGATTCACAAGATTTTGATAGGTCTTTTGAAGAATCATGACATTTACTGTGCATGACTTTACCCACGTCAATCAAGATGCTTTTTTGAGCACCTAACCGTCTTGGACCAGTTACCACAGCATGGTGCGATTTTAAAATAATGATTAATATTAATCACACTTATTACTAACACTAGATCTTACGCCACCTCCCTCTGAATCCAATCAACGACTTCCATGTACTCCTAGTCCCTTTAGTGGGTGTTTACACTCACTCTATAAAACTTATTAGTTTAGTCTTTTCTTCTTTTTCTCCAAAATTCTGAAATCCCCCTCCTTTTCACTAAACCCTAAAACTTCCAGCAATCTTAACAATGTCTTCATCAACATCATCACAATTGAAGAAATTATCAAAGAAGAAGAACAAGAAAATCAACACGGAAACCATCATGGAGAGCAAAGTGAGTATTTATCAGAATCAATTTGTACTCAATCCTCAAGTGATCTCCAAAGAGAAAGAAATGTTGTACGCTTCTCAGGTATTAATACCTACCACTGTTGCTGGAAAAAGGTTTGCCCTAATGGGTCCTTTAACTATTTTTGAAATTCTGAAAGATACTAGGAAATTTTTTCCTGTTTGCTATAAATTCAAACCCATATTCAACAATATGGATGCCCCTAAGGCAGGAACTGAAGACCTCAGTGAATCATCTGATTCGAAAACCACTGAAACTCCAACCTTACCTCTAAAAGATCCTTTTATTTTAGATTACATTAAAAGTAATTTCAAACCATTTCGATCCTGCCCCACTTCAGATGTAGCATATCAAAACTGGTTCACTAAGGTGGAATCCAAAAAATCTCAACAATGGGAAGAATTAGGAATTTATAACTTAATCAAATTGTCGAAACCAGGCTTCACCTACAGTCACCCATTGCTATTTGCTTCATTGTACTTCTGGGACAACACTTATAACACTTTCTATCTTCCGGGCGGAATGATAACACCCACCTTCTTTGATATAGCTGCCATCACTGGTCTTTCACCCGTGGGGGAAACTTATATCCCTGACAACGAAGAACATTCCAGCATTATTGACTTCGATGTCAAACTAGCCAGCTTTTCAAAATTCATCAGCCATTATCATACTGAAGGGGATGATGTCTCAGATGTAGAACATATCGCTTTCCTCACCTTGTGGCTATCACGATATGTGTTTTGCAACAGATCCTTGCAAGTGGCGAGTAGGTTCATTCCCCTAGCCAGGGATTTCCATGAAAATAGGAAAGTCTGCCTGAGTGAACTGTTACTTGTCGATCTTTATGAGAGTTTAAGGTCAGCAGTTTCTAGTTTAAAATCCCATGCTCCAAAGAACATTCTTCTGACTGGACCTTTTTGGTTGCTTCAATTATGGCTTAATGCCATGTTCGAATCTTCTTTATCAACCGCTGATACCATCATCGAACAAGATCCAGAAATAGCTGACAGGAGCATCGAAGGCACGAGGCTTCGAAAACTCACTCCAAATGATGACAAGGATGATTTCAAAGTCCAATTTTCTAAATACATCATGATCTTCTCCAAAAGACACAAGTTCGAAGAGTCCATGGCACCTTTTGCTCAAAGGACTTCTGGACCATCATGGTTCACAATGCCTCTCTCAGAAGCCGTCAAGAGCAAAGAGATGCAGGACATTTGGAAAGCGTTTCTTCTTCCTAGGCTAATTTCCTCAAGAATTACTCCAACAAAGAATCAGATTTTCCTTCTGGCTTATCAACCCAATTTCGTTTCTCGACAATTTGGCCTGTGCCAATTAATTCCTGAACCTTTGTTCCAAACACAAAGTGCCATAACCTCAGGCAAAACGTTCAAAGCAAGAGAGGCCAAATTGCAACATGAGCAATATCAAGACTTTGCTCAGTTTGAGCTTTTACCTTTCGAGCCAACACACTTTACAACAAAAGGATTTCTTGAATGGTGGACTAAGTTCTACCAGACATATATGTTTGACACACTCACCATTCAACAAAAGCTAACTGGCGCGTTCAATGTGCAGGTACACTCCAAGAAAGGTATGTTCACTCACGTCAAAGAAATTAGGGCTTTTCAAAATTATTTCGAAACCACTTATGATCCCACACACTTGGGAACCACTATACATCAAGCGGCCGAGACCTTGAAGGAAAAATTTAAAGAAAAAATTTCTAAGATCAAACTTCCATCAGGGTTGTCACCTGAGGATAGGTATAGGTTGGCACTCGAAATGCACCCACCTAAATTTCCTAGGTTGCCTACCTCAGAACTGGCTCTGGCTTGGTTTCCTCCATACCCTTGGTGGTTCACTTGCAAAGAAATGTTCAAATACCAGTCTCAAAAGAAATTAAATCCATCTCAGACTGTGACATGGGCTCGCTACTGGCTTCATAATTTCCCAAGACATCTTCGCTATGACCTTCCTGCCATTTCGATTACATCTAATTAAGGCACAAGTGCGAATGCTTGGGAAAATTCCAATTGTATCCTAATTCCCTTATCCTTAACACTTTACCTTAATTGTTTCACTTTTCAGCCATTAAGATAAAGAATGTTACTTCAAAACCCAAGGAAGGGAACACTTCTCAACAAGCTATTGAAGTTAGTGATGATGCAACTCCAACAATACTAATAACAACAACAACTACAACAACAACAACACCGGCAATAGCAGACACTTCCATTCCAAAGGTAATCAACTAACCCCGTTGTTTCGAGTAAACTGAAGTTTATGATTTAGATCTAACTTTTGTCTAACCCCTTTCAGACTAGCAAACTTCCACCAACAACTCCTAAGAAAAGGAAACAAAGCCCCACTGAAAAGAACCCCAAAACTGGTGAAAATTCTCCAACAACTTCTAAGAAGAAGAAGAAGAAAGAAAGCTACAAAGGCCATGAGCCTACCAACGTTTTTGGGCTTGATCCCAAAGACGTTGCTCCCTCAACAACATCCAAAATTCCACCTTCGACCTCTAATGTAATATTGGAACATATTGACAGCAACATTTCTTCCGATAATCCACAGGTAATTAAATTCGAATTCATAACAAAGATAGTTATTCATACCTTAATGCATACTCTTAACTTTTCTTTGTTTATGCAGGATACTTCGAATGCAAATCCCACTCCTCCAACTCCTCCAACCGAGATTCATGCTCTAATCACTTCCTCTATTCATGGGGACTCCAACAACTATGTGCAAAACAAAGGATCTTCCAACATGGCGGTCCTGACTGGAACTTCGGAGGCACACGATGAACAAGGCACCTCGCCCCCTTTGAAGGAAGCAAACGAAGGATCACCCCACAAGTCCAAATAAATCCACCAGAAACTTCCCTTCTGAAATCTCCTCTTGGAACTCTTCAAGAGAGTTCACCAATCATTCATGCTGAAGAGGACAAGACTGATTCTCTTCAAGAGAATGAAGAAGCTGCAGAAGAAGGATCTGGTGAAGACAAAACCCAAAGCAGTTCGGCTGATGAAACGAAATCTGATGCTATTAGCAGTGAGACCAATACCATCGATGTGGTGGATCCGTGCAACGAAGGAGAAAGCGATGAGCAAGGCAAGGATGAAGATAATGGGGGTAAGACTAAAGAAACTATGGAGGTCGAAATGGACGTGACTCCTTTGAACAAGGAACTTTCCCCAACTTCCCAACCTCGACTGACTGAAGAGGAACTAGCTCTCCTAAAACAAAATGACCCAATTGGGTATATGAAAATTAAATTGTCCCAAAAGGACATCCCTTTCACTAGGGTTGACACTGGTTCAACTAGCAACACATTGTCCCCAGATGCTAGAGCTGTACTCCTTAACAAAGTCAGGAAAATAATCCTTGATGTAGACCTATTCGAAGTTCTTAAAAAGGATAGCACCGCTTGCTATACCATGAAGGAACTTCTTACTCAGGTTAACTCCACAACTTGCTCCTTGCCAGTCAGCACTATATTGTTCGATCTCCAAGTTTTATTGGACGATGTAACTGGATGTCTCCTACAAGATGAATTGGCTGCTGCTAAAGTTCAGGAGAAACAAAACGCCGTGGATGCTGCTTATGAGCGTGTTTCGAAACTTTCTACAGAGGCTGAAGACCAAGCAACACGTTTAAAACAAGCGAAGGCTGACTATGAAGTTCGAGCGCGGTCTATTCTCTTTTGGGAAGGACAAATTCAAGAGCTCCAGCAAAAGGTCAAAGAAGCTCAACAACAACAATTGGCTTACGAAACTGACAGCGTTAGTAACCAATTCGAAGAACTTCTTAACAGGGGCCTTTTCGAAACAGAGGCAGCAAAGCGTATCAAAGGGGAAGTAACTACTCTAGAAGGAGCGAGACGTTATACCCAGCAAAGGCTTGAATCTTTCAGAAGCACCTTCGCAAGATTGAGAAACAACGTTTATTTTTAAACATTTGCTTATTTGAATTAATTGACACTTGGTTTTGTAATATTTAAACAACGCCATTTTGGCAATGTATAACACCATTTTGGCATCTCCTTGTGGTACTTCGACTACGTTGCTATTATTCGAATCTCCTGCAGGCGAGGTCTATATTTTTTCAAATATTTTCCGTTAACCTTTAAGATCTGTTTGTCATCAGTTAACTCTTCGATTTCATACACATTGTTTGAGAATCTTTTTAGTATTCGAAAAGGTACTTCCCAATGAGGTGACCATTTACCTAATGCTTTATTCTTCTTGTCCATGGGAAATATGACTTTCCAGACTAAGTCATTAACAGTGAATGTTTTACCTTTCACCCTTTTGTTGTATGCCATGGCTACCCTTTCCTTTTGCCTCATCAGGATTTCCAATGCATGCAATCTAACTTCATCTAACTCAACTAACTCATTCATCATCATCTCCCAATATAATGCAGATGGGATCTCATTTTGCCTTTGAATTCGAACTGACTGCAGATGAATTTCCACTGGTAAAACAGCATCATGGCCAAATGTTAGTTGGAAAGGCGTGGTGTTAGTAGCTTCTTTAGGAGATGTTCTACAAGCCCAGAGTATTTGGTCCAAAGTCTTATGCCAATTTTTTGGCTTCTTACCAACATGTCTTTTAATTAACCCTATTATCACTTTGTTTGCTGCTTCGACCTGACCATTTGCTTGAGCGTAATATGGCGTTGATGTTAATAATTTAAAACCCATCTCCTGAGCAAATTCCTGCATCTTTCTACCAGTGAACACAGAACCTTGGTCTGTGGTTATGCTCTCTGGTAATCCGAACCTATAAATTATCTGTTTCTGTATGAACCCAATAATAGCCTCTTGATCAGCAACTATTAATGGTATTGCTTCGATCCATTTGGTGAAATAATCAATTCCCACTAAGATATATTTATGTCCTTTAGACGAAGCAGGATTGATCTCTCCTATTAAATCTAATGCCCATCCTCTAAAGGGCCATGGTTTAATGATCGAATGTAACTCACTTGCAGGAGCATGTTGAATTCCTGCATGTTTCTGGCATTCTTCACACCCTTTAGCAAAATCTATACAATCTTTGAGCATGATGGGCCAATACATGCCATATCGGAATAACAACCATTTCATTTTATGGCCTGCTTGGTGTGCCCCACATGCCCCATTGTGGACCTCCGATAATGCTAAGTATGCCTCACCTTCTCCTAGGCACTTCAGTAATACGCCTTCCTGGGTCTTCTTGAACAATTCATTTCCCATGAGGACGTATGATAACACTCTATATTTTATCTTCCTATCAACATTCAGTGTTGGGTTTTTTAAATAACTCACTATTGGACTTCGCCAATCTGCATCTGTCAAAGTGTCTATGGCAAATACTCTGAATTCTTGTTTGTCAGCACAACCTAACTTCATATTTTCTAAGTCTGATGGTATGAGTCTAGTAGCCATAACCCTTCCTCTTAATTCAACCAAATCTTCAAATGCTTTGGTGGAGACTTTATACCCAGAAGCCAACTGTGCTAGGTCGTTTGCCTCCTGATTTTCTATTCTTGGTATATGTTTAATATCCATGTATTCAATTTTTTTGAGTAGCCTATTAGCTATGACGAAATATGTAATCAAATTGTCCTTTATGCATTTGTATTCTTTTGTTATTTGCTTGACCACTAGCTCCGAATCTCCTCTAATTTCGACTCTAGTTGCCCCCAATTCCAAAAAAGCTTCAAGTTCAACGATAAGCGCTTCGTATTCAGCTTCGTTGTTCGAGCAACGAGGACCATCTAACTTGTACTTGAATTTTGTTGGAATTCCTTCGGGAGAAATTATAAGAACTCCAACACCACTACCATCTTTATGGGTCGAACCATCAAAGTATAATTTCCAAGGTTGCATTTCAACGTAACCCATGACAGTATCTTCGATCAGTGAATGATCAACAATGAAATCAGAAATTACTTGACCTTTCACAGCTCTTAAAGGCATGAAAGTCAAAGAATACTCTGTCAAGGCCAAAGCCCATTTACCAATTCTGCTATGCATTATTGGTTTCGAAAGCATGTGCTTGATAATATCGAAATGAGATGAAACATAAACATCAACAGGCTTTATATAATATTTAAGTTTCATACAAGAGAAATACAAACAGAGACATAGCTTTTCTATGTTGCTATATCTGGTTTCTGCATCATTCAACACCCTACTTAAATAGTACACGGCTCTTTCGATGCCATTGCTATCTTCTTGTGCTAACATACTACCTATAGTAAATTCAGAGGCGTATATGTACAATCTCATGGGTTTTCCCCACGAGGGTGGAGACAAGATATGAGGCTGAGTGAGATATCTTTTTATATTGTCAAATGCCTCCTGATGTGCTTCGTTCCATTCGAAAGCTTGTCCTTGCTTCAAACGAAGTAACTGGGAGAAAGCCTGGGTTCTTCCACTTAAATTCGAAATGAACCTTCTTAAAAAGTTTATTTTGCCTAGCAAAGACTACAACTCCTTTTTTGATGTAGGTGCTTTCGTTTCAACAATGGCTTTGGTCTTGTTTTGGTTGATTTCAATGCCTTTCTTATGAACCACAAAACCAAGGAAATCTCCAGCCTGCACGAAAAATGCACACTTAAGGGGATTCATTTTTAAGCCATGTTTTCTCATTATTTCGAATGATTGGCTCAAATGATGCAAATGAGTTTCTGCAGATACTGATTTGATGACTATATCATCAATGTAAACCTGCATAAAAGTCTCAATGAAATCATGAAAAATCGAATTCATTGCCCTTTGATAAGTTGCTCCAGCATTTTTTAAGCCAAAAGGCATTACTATCCATTCATAGGTGCCTAAGGCTCCTGGACAACGAAATGCTGTCTTAGCAACATCTTCTTCAGCAATAAAGATCTGGTTATACCCAGAGTATCCATCTAACATACTTAAATATTCAAATCCTGCAGCCGAATCTATTAACATTTCTGCCACACGCATGGAATACTCATCTTTGGGGGTAGCAGTATTTAAATCTCTAAAATCTATGCAAATTCTCAGAGAGCCATTCTTCTTAATAACAAGTACTATATTTGCTAACCATTCGACATACCTTGTGATCCTGATGAATTTGCAGCGCAACAACCTTTTAATTTCAGCTTTGATCTTCGTGAGAACTACAGGTGCGAACCTTCTAGGGGTCTTCCTGATGGGCTTCTTGCCATCCTTGATTGGAAGTCTGTGTTCCACTAACTCCCTCTTTAAACCAGGCATTTCATCATAATCCCACGCGAAACAATCTTTGTTCTTCCTAAGGACTTCGATCACTTTCTGCTTGAGGCTTGAATTGAGTTTTGCACTCACGTAAGTTATTCTTTTTGTGTTTTCATCTCCCAAGTTTACCTCTTCTAGTGGGTCCTGCGCTAACATTTTGGCACCAGAGTCCGTGGGATCCCTCTCGAAGCCTAAAGGTTCTTTATCATAAATGGCGTCTAGCCTTTGATCTATATCAACTATTTCTTCTTCAAAGGGTGAGCCTTTTGAGCCATCCCCATCTGTTTTGTTTACTTCTGCAGCCATACTATCCATTTCAGCTTCTAAGGCCGCCTTCCATTCGTTCTCAGCCATGTAGGCCGAAATCTTTTCGAAGAAAGGGGACTCAATCATGGGCAGGATTATCGAATTCCCAGCCTGCTGGCCGTCTTTGTACAGTGCCTTCGACTTCTCCATCTCTCTTGATTATCCTTCAATCCCAATACATTCCATCATGGCGAAGGGTCATGTAATAATGCGCGTTCCTGGTCTCATTGATCTCGTCGTTAGGGGTACAAGGAGCAATTTTGGCCAAGTGTTTGTCATAGTTTCTCTTATCAACTAAGTTGACTGCTGTCATGAAGTAGCTTTGGTCAGCTTCGATATTTTCAATAATGCCATCCTCTCTCCATAATACTAACCTCTGATGTATTGATGAGGGGACTGCTCCAACGCCATGGATCCATTCTCTGCCCAACAGCAAATTGTAGTTGGCTTTAGCTTCGATTACCATGAACATAGTGGGTCTGCAGCTTGATCCTACTGTCAAATCCACTTGAATCACCCCCAATGTGTGGCCTACTTTACCTTCATAGTTTGACAATACCATATTGTGTGGTTTTATGTCAACATTTTGTATCCCTAACTTCTTCAACATGAAATGAGGCATCAAGTTTACTGCAGCGCCTCCATCCACCAGGACTTTGTTTACGCCATGTGTACTAACTTTTGCTCGAATGAACAATGGCTTTAGGTGATTTTGCATGGCTGGTACTGGGTATTCGAAGAAGGCATTCAGCTCTTCGACAACCCCATTATCCATCACATAATAGCATACTGGCCTGTGTTTCGTCAGGTCTATTGCATCATCCTCTTCGTGCTCTTCGACTTCAGTCTCTTGCCCAAATTCGCAAGGCAACACAGATACCACATTGCAGTTGATGTTGAGTGAAGATTCCCCTTCTGATTCAAAATTGTCAGTCAGCATATCCTCATCCTCCTTTGGACCTGGCGTATATTCCTTTGATTCGTTTTGCTTTGTTTCAAAGAAAAGTCTCCTGCTAACCGGAGGTTGGTCCCCAGGTTGATTGTTTGGTGCAGGTTTGTTGGTGCTTGATTCCTCTTTGTCTTTGCTCGAAGCGACTCCTTTGTTTAGCATAGCTTCTCTCTCAGCTTTTCAAACTCTTTGTTGCCTTCGCCATTGTGACATGGACATAGGGTTCTTTCCCTTGTAGTTTTCCAACCTTACTTCTTCTCTTTTCGCCATATTGAACTATTTTATGTACGTCATGGCATGGCGTGTATTCCGTTCATTATTCCCCCACTGGTCTCTCCTATGGTCAGCTCTAACTTGTAGCCACTTGTCCGTTGGTGCATCAACAGGAACTTTAAATGTTACCCTTTGAGCGCCTCTAGGATAAGGGCTGTCAGGCCTCCGTTGGGTGTAGTTGTTCTCGAAACGTTGGCCCATTTGACCAGTTTCTCTGTGGTTCCAACATGGGGCGAAAGGGACTGTTTCGAAGGTTTCAGCCACTTTCTGATCATATACTGCAGAACATCTTGGACACACTAGGCATTTGGTTGCCCCTTGTGACAACGAACTAAGAACCCCATAAGACTTTCTCCAGCCTTAGGGTAGCATCTAAACAGCTGGTTATCCTGGCGCCAGTTGACGCCTGTTCGTGCCCTTTGTCTTTTTTCAAAGTCTGCAACAATTCTAGGATTACAAATGATGCTACATCTGGGACATAACATCATTGCAGCATTCTCTTTGTGGCAAAGCATAAGGTAATCTTTGAGACTGGCATCCCTAGCATAATTGTCTTCCATCTTGTATTTTTCTTTCTCTAAGTACCTTTCCATTTCTTCCATTTCAGAACAAGGTTGCTCCATATTTACCATGTTAACATCCACATCTTCTCCTTTGATATCAGTATCTCCCCAACCTGTAGGTTTGATGTCTTCAATTAGGGTCTTTGAGCTTTCTGGGGCGGAATACTTCACCATGTAATCAAACTTTCCGCTGGGCTCCCCCAAGGTATCCCATATTTCCTTCTGAGGAAGAACTGGCAGTGTGATCTGTACTTTCTCCAACTTTTGCCTCAAACCTTCAGTAGCCTGTGTCAAATTTTGTTTCTGGTTTTTCTGGCTTTCAATAGCCTGGATCTCTTTCGAAGCAACCAAAGGAACTGCTTCAATCGAAGCCTCTTGTTCCTTATGGAAGTCCTCAGTAACTTCCTTTTCGATTTCAACTAACACGCAGTTCTCATCTTCGGTGTTTTCCTTATCTGATGGAGTGTCACCTTCATTTACTCCAACCATGTTTATCTCTCCAATGTATGCAGGTTCAGAGTAGTTGATGTCGGCAACATCTAAAGGGTCATCATCCACCTTCATCTTTGGCTTGTCAGCGAACCTTAATCTACCATCCTTGATTGCATTTTGAATCAGATCCCGGAAAAGAAAACATTGTGAGGTTTTGTGGCCTAAGAAATTGTGATACTTACAAAATCCTCTTTTCTTTATTTGATCTAAAGGTGGTAATTTGACATTCGATGGCACTATTAGTTGGCCATCTTTGACAAGCAAATCAAAAATTTCGTCGCATTTCGTTACGTCGAAGGTATACACCTTCTTTGGGAACTTGTCACTCTTCTCATTTTCAATAATTTCTTTCCCTTTTGTGGGAACTAGTAATTTACAGGAATAAGGTGGAGCCTGTTTCAATTCAGCGAGATCAATTTCGACCTCTTCGAATTCATGATAATCTTCTGCTTCCTCAGTTCCGACATAGGAAACCCTTTCTTTCTTGCTATTTTTAAAAACCCTAGCCTTCTCGGCCTTTAGTCTTTCGACTTGTCGAACCCTGTCCGCTAATTGGGCCATATCCCTCAAGTGTTGTGTATCTAGTTTCTTTCGAATGGAATAGTCTAGGCCACTAGCAGCCATTTCGACTAACTCATGTTCAGGAACTACTGTGAAACATCTAGACTTCAAGAGTCTGAACCTATTCAGATAATCATCTATGGGTTCAGTAAACTTCCTCGTGACACTGGCTAGCTCTTTCAGACTTATTTTAGATTGTCCCATGTAGAATTGTTCATGAAATAACCTCTCCAAAAGAGTCCAAGTATCTATGGATCCAGGAGGCAATGTGGTGAACCATGTGAAAGCGTTCTTAGTTAGGGAACTTGGGAAATATTTAATCCTAAGGTTCTCATTATTTGCTATATCTCCCGCTTCGGTCAGATACCTGGCTATGTGTTCGACTGTTGACTCATTGGTGTCTCCAGCGAACTTTGTAAATTTAGGGACTTTATATCCCCTTGGTAAATCAGTGTGCATCACATAATCTACTATGGGAGAGGAATAGTTTGGCCTTCTAATTCCTGTATTGAGACCGTTTTGAGCCATAATCCTTTATATCATGGTGGTTAAATTATTTTCTGCCAAGATGTTGTCATTTCGAATTCTATGAACGACTTCATTAGCATCTTGGTGTCGACCCACCATGACAACTCCTCTAGGTTGTTCTTCTCGAAACTCTGGGACCTCTAACCTTTCGACCCTTGCCCCTGGTTCTATAACTCCCCTTTGTGGTTCCTCTCGAATCACTGGGGCTTCTAACCTTTGCGCCCTTGCCCCCAAGTTAACCCCCTCTCTGGCTGGTCTATAGGGTGGGTCATCAGCAATTTGTTCTATGATGGGTATGTTCGCTCGAACCCCCGCCTGATTCTGCCTACGCCTTTCTGGCGGAGCGAAAAAATCTGCTATTCGACTCATGTTGTTCGCGTTTTCTCTGTTGGTTACAGTTACGTTTTGTACTATTGGGGCAAAGATTTCTTGCATAGTCTGCGCTAACACTCTATCATATTATGGTTACTATCATCCATTAATTGTCTAAAGGCCATATGATTTTCTATGGTTAAGATAGGCAATGTATTGTGACCCACTGAACCTTGGGTATTTGTCATAAATTGGTTGGCCCCAGATCCGAATCCAAATTGTGGTGACGAATTTGATGTGGAATTGTGCAAACCTGCCATAAAAGATGTTGGCATCCCATAAGAGGGATTTCTGTGTTTGTTGCCATCGAAACCGGGTGGTCTAGTTAGTGGGGTGGCGAAATGGGTTTGTGTCCCTGATGGTGGGACAAATCCCGCAAGATAACCAGTGGTCTCTGTATTTCCCAGGATCGAACCGTTAGTTGTCATGCCACTTGCTCCGTTTGTGGCCACACTACTGGTAGAAGATGCAACAGACTGTGCGTTCGTAGGGATCGCGTTAGAAGTCCCCGTCGAAACAGACGTATTGGTGCCTATTCCATGTGAGGCAATTTGTTCCCCTTGTTGATTGTCTGGATTAGACATCCTACTACTATGTTTTCTTCTGGGTAAGGGTTGGTTACTATTAGTTGTTTTACCACTTCTAAGGTTCATATAACAGCGAAATCGATATTCAGAAAAGAACTTACACAACAAGATTATATCCTAAAAATCTTTACTTTCAACTTTCTTAACAACTTGTCCCACCGGGTGTGCCAATTTGTTCACAATGATTTCTGGTGAACAACCGCTAGTCTTCCAAACTATCGAAAAAACTTAATGACTGTTATTCAATTTCTCTGGTAACTTGCAGGATCGACTAGATTGATCCTATGGAACATAGTTGTTTGGTTAAGTTTAATTGTAAAACTGGTATTCATATTCAAGACTTCAAATTAGAATTGTTTCTAAGATATCCAATCCACTTCGATTACTATACTGAATGGTTCGAAGGATAACTTCTATATGGTATTAGGAATGTTCATGAAAAAAGTTTAAAGACTTAAAATTGGGTAAATGGCAGGATTAAATGATTGGATGCAAAAGTTACTAAATGTTTAGAGGGTTCGAACATAAGAAAAGTATTTAAATGCAGAAAGGAATAAATGACTTTGAATGTAAAGGCTTTAATGTAAAGGCAAGAAACATAAAATGTTTGAAGCACAAATGAAACGGAAATGAAAGAAAAAACTGGAAAATGTAAAGAGTTTTCATTGAATTGTAAATGTTGGTGTTATCATACGTACATCTTTCGAGCATTCGTTTCCCTATCCATGCGGTATTTTGAATGTTTATTGGATTTGTACAACAGATATGACACACGAAATCCTAATACTAAGACCTCTATTTATACTACTTCGACCATAACGGTCTTGCTATCAGAATCTGCCACGTTTGAAGCATGCAGAGCATTACTTCCCTCTGGCCTCCACGCGTCCTCGAACGTCCCAATGCTTATGTATTTTGAATTTCCAATATCCCGCTCACGTTTGAATTTCAAACGCCTTGGTACCTTCCTTTCGAATTTGTTTCGAAAACAAACCCTCACAAATATAGTCTCGTCAGTATTTCGAACAAGGCTTTAGACTTACACTCCACAACTACCATTTGAAACCTTGAACTTTAATATTTCCATTCGAAACAAACATTCTCTTCCATTCTAAATCATCAAACTTGCTTTATTCAAACAAAGCCCAATCATTTTATTTCGAATCATAATATCAAAATCTTCAGCCAACAACACCCCACTTGGTTGCCTTTGTATACGGTCATTGAGTATAAGTCGCTTTAGAGGTCGTCCTCTTGTCTAAAAGATCATAGTCGCCTCGAAATGGTTGCCTCGGATATGATTGTCTCAAACAAATGATCTAAGACATTAGGGTTACCGCTAAGGCGTCCTAACATTGCTTTGGTGACCGTAAGTCCCGCATTCGAATTGACCCTTAAACTCCAACGACGGTGTTACCTACTCCTCAATAGTAGGATAGCATTGTCTAAAGGAAGATAGCATATAACGATTACTTTTTTGAGTAGGTAGATGGTTCTTAAGTACTTGCTCTTTCAAAAAAACAAAAACTTTTCACACTTACACTTTTCGAACAAAGTTTTCAAAAAACACTTCATACACTCTTGAGGACAGAAGCAAGAGTTAAATCGAAGTTTTCAAACAAAAACTTTTTCAAACCCACAAGCACAAAGAAAGCAATTTTGAAAACAATTGAGCAAGTACCTAAGAGCCCGTGGATAACCACAGATAGAAAGGGTGCTAATACCTTCCCTTTCTATAATCTACCCCTCGAACCTGAGAAATATCTCGAAAAAGGAATTTTTCTATGCTTTTTTTCCTTTCCTTGTTGGATAAAATAAAAGTCGGTGGCGACTCTTGCTTACCGCGACATTTTGCAAAAACAAATCGCAAAATGCAAACCAGCATTCCAAAAAACAGTCAGTTCTTCCCACTGTATCACAGAACTGGCGACTCTGCTGGAGACATCTTATAATTGGGGTGTACCTTAGGAATAATTCATATTGTTTCCAATTGCTTGACTTTTATGCTTTATATTTGTGGGCTTGTATCGGAGTTACTATAGATCCTAACCCGGATCTGGGGAATACCCTTTAAGTAAGTAGCAATAAACTGTGAGGGAATTGTACTGCATAGACCGATACGGTTGAAGCAGTAGCTACGTTGGTGTGGCACTTTAGTATGTACCGATATCCCTTGTGGCGCAACGAGGAGAATATGGGTCTGCTAAGGGGTCATTAAGCACCAACTAACCTTAGAACCTTTAAATTGACCAACTTGGCCATAGAACAGTAGCAGTATGCTACACTCATTGAGACTAAACTCTCGCGATGATTCCGGCTGCAAGAAAAGGTTGCTAAACTGGAATTATGACCGATCGAGGGTAGTCAGTGATATTGAGATCCTCTAGAACCCGGTTACTATTTTTAGGACAGGTTTGAACCAACTGAACTGAAAGAGGGTAGTACATAAGCTCCTTGCCAGCCTGAAATCTAAGGGCTATCTGTGTGACTTGTGTGCCTTTACCATGTTTGCTATTTGTGGATACTTGTGGTGTGTTTTCTATCATGACCATGACATCATAACATTGCATGCATCTTGCATTGGACTAACCTATTTCAAAGACCAGAGGGATTCATCTTTGTTCTGTTTTGTAGGTCATTGCACCCATGCGTAGAAACACCATTCTGATCAACTTTGTCCAGATTCCCACTTAGCTTAAGGAATTGGTTGCAAAGGTTTCAGATACTACCTCTTTCATTAGAATACATGGGCACCTTCTTGGTTTGGTCACTTCCAAATTGGACGAGCAGATGATGAGTGTCTTAGTCTAGTTCTTTGATCCACTGTACCATTGCTTTACTTTTCCGGACTACCAGTTGGTCCCTACCTTGGAAGAGTTCTCTGATCTTCTTGGTATCTCTATTCTGGAGCAGACCCCATTCACAGGTTGGGAGAAAGTCCTTAGACCGGAAGAAATTGCTTCAGCCCTCCATCTGACAAAGCCTGAGTTAATGTCTAATTGGGAGACTCGTAGTGGAGCAAAGGGCTTTTTGACTAAATTCTTGGTTGGTAAAGCTAATCAGTTCTAGGACAGTCTAGACTTCCAGGCATTTGAAGACATTTTGGCTCTGCTCATATATGGTTTGGTGCTGTTTCCTAACTCGGATTCCTTCGTCGACGTGAATGCGGTGAAGATCTTCATATCCGGTAATCCTGTGCCCACTCTCTTGGGTGACATTCTTCATTCTCTGTATGCCCGTACTGCTCGGAAGTGGGGAACCCTTATGAGCTGTGCACCGTTGCTGGCGAGGTGGTTTATTTCTCACCTCCCCAAATCAGTTTTGAAAAACAAGGATGGCATAGGCTGGGCCTACAGGATTATGTCTCTCTCTCATAATGACATCATTTGGACTATCAAGGGTATGGAAGACGTGGCTATTATTGATCGTTGCGGGGAATACCCCAATGTTCCACTAATAGGAACCAATGGAGGAATCACTTATAATCCGTGCTTGGCCTTACGTCAGTTTGGGCGAGCCAGAAGGGAAGGACCTCATGAGCTGCTAATGCCTAGTACTGTCTTTGATTTCCAACGAGATAGTGACGAGCAACGCCGCAAATTCATAAGAGCTTGGGATAGAGTACACAGGTCTGATCCGTACGAGTTGGGTGCAAAGACTTCTCTTCTGATGGAGCCATATCTCTGATGGGTTCGTATCCGTGCCTAGAAGTTGGGAATGCTGTACGAAGCCGTCTTGCCTATCATTGTTGAAGTTGCTGATGAGGAAGGGGTTCCTCCTACCATTCTCCACCCGTACATGCCTACTGACATTGGGGCATTAAAGAGATCATGGATGCAGCTAAGAGAAGAGCGGGATACTTACCGAGAAAAGTATCACGAGCAAGAGCAGAAGATTCAGAAGTTGACCAGGCAGCTGGAGAACGAGCGGATCCTCAATGACTATGTCCGCACCGACAAGAAGCTACCATGTGAACACTGATTGTCTTTTGATTATTTCTAGTTTTGCTTTACTTTTCAGCTTTTCTTTCTTGTAATGCCTTAAAGGCATCTGTTGAACAATTGAATTCAAAGTTTATCTAATAAAAGTGTGTTTCATTTTGTTTACAAATTTGAATCCCTAAAAGTCTTTGAAATCATATCATGTGCATATCATTCCCATGCACCTCATAACAGGTACCCTTACAGGTTGTCTCATTTTCTTCGCTGTTTATTTCAGCATCATGTCTTCTGAACCATCAACTGAACAAGCAATCAAGGCTCTATAGGCTCAAAACGCCCAGTTCCAGGAATTGTTCATGAGTTTGGCTAAGGGTCAGCAAGATCTGAAGGCCCTTATCTTGAAAGAGAAGAAGAAGAAGAAGAAGAAGAAGAAAAAGAAGACGGTCCTATTTAATATGGGTCGCAGATTCAGAAAAGATTTGCGAGAAGAGGTTGATTTGACCCCCTCATCTGGAGGGAAAGATAATCAGGAAGAAAGGAGGGCTCCTAGCCCTGTGGTTTCAGACAACGAGACTGACTTTGACGAGGACCAATATCCTCCTGCTGAAGATATATAGAAGCAACTGGAAGATCAGTTGAGTGCGATGGAAGTTTAGAAGGTGCCTGGTCTGGACTTTGGAGATATGGGTCTGTAATCTGGGGTGGTAATTCCCCACAAGTTCAAAGCACCAGCCTTTGCTAAGTACGACGGGGTTTCTTGCCCGAAGCTTCACCTTTGTTCGTATGTTAGGAAAATTCAGCCATACACCGCTGACAAGAACCTCTGGATCCACTTCGTTCAAGACAGTCTCTCAGGGACTCAGCTTGAATGGTTTTACCAGCTAGAAGGAGCTAGTATCTCTAATTGGGAAGATTCGGCCGTTGCTTTCTATAAGCAGTACCAATACAATGCCAACCTCGCTCCCACGTGTACCCAACTCCAGGGTATGTCAATGGGTGCGGGCGAAGGTTTCAAAGATTATGCTCAGAAGTGGAGGGACCTTGCTGGAAGAGTGCAACCACCCTTGGCTGATAGGGAACTAGTGGATATGTTTCTGGGGACCTTGTCTGGTCCATATTTCAACCATCTGATTGGGAGTTCTTCGTCCGGGTTTACAGAGCTGGTCATGACCGGAGAAAGAATTGAGGCTGGTATCAAATCTGGTAAGATACAGAAGGGTGATTCGTCAAGCACCGAGAAGAAGCCTTTTAAAAAGGAGTCAAGCATTGTTTATAGTTCAAAAAGCCATAATAGATCTGAATGCCGCCAAGCAGTCAATGCGGTGGTTATATCAAGACCTACTGTTGCCACTCAACGCAACAATCAGCCAAGGGCCGAGAGGCCGCGAAGACAGTTCACTCAGCTCAACATGACTTTGTCTCAGATTCTGCCGCAGTTATTGAAGACCAATCTGGTGATTCCAAGGGAGGCCCCGAAGAATCCAAATACAATATCACCGATGTACGATCCGAATGCCCGCTGCGTTTTTCACTCCGATAGCCCAGGGCATGATACAAATAACTGCTGGGTCTTGAAGAACAAAATACAGGACTTGATTGATGCCAAGGAGATCGAGTTCAGAGCACCAGAAAAGCCTAAACAGGATGTGGGACTGAATGCTATCGGGGATGACGATGATGAAGAGTTTGATATTGATAGCTGGATATACCCAACTGCTGATGGTAGATTAAGCAACTGGACAGCGAAGGATTCTATGCCTGTTTCTGTTATTACCCAGTAATGAGACTTTTTGTTTGAATTTGTAACAGACAATGTTTTAAACTTTACGGCCCGGTGTCTTACCCGGGGTACCGGGCTTCATTTATGAGGGCTTTATGTGTGTCATCTACATATATCATTAATAAAAGCATTGTACATTTTTTGCATTTCAAATTTTGCGCTACTTGTTTTTCTTTTATTATATATTGTAAAACAACTATTTTACACACACTCACATATACAGGTCTACATCCACTCTGAATCTCACTGGTAACGACTTTGCTACTGCCAGTTATGACTTTGAAAGTCCGATCAACTTAGCCGAAGACGAAGGTGAAGATGATTGCGAAGTGCCTGGTGAACTTTCTAGACTGCTACTTCAAGAAGAGAGGGCCATACAGGCACATGAAGAGCCGGTGGAATCAGTAAATCTGGGTGCATAAATAGACAAGAAAGAGGTCAAGGTCGGTGCAAATCTGGAGCTTAGTGTGAAGCAACGGTTGATTCAGATGTTGCGAGAATATGTTGAGATCTTTGCCTGGTCTTATGAAGACATGCCTGGGTTGGATACCGATATTGTGGTTCACCACCTGCCTACCAAGGAAGAATGTCCTCCAGTGAAACAGAAGGTCCGCCAAATGCGCCGGGATATGTCTGAGAAGATCAAGGCTGAAGTTATGAAACAGTTTGATGCCGGTTTTCTAGCAGTTACTTCTTACCCTCAGTGGGTTGCCAATGTGGTTCCAGTTCCGAAGAAGGATGGTAAGGTTCGAATGTGTGTTGACTATAGGGATTTGAACAGGACGAGCCCCAAGGATGATTTCCCTCTACCTCATATCGACGTACTGGTTGACAACACCGCACAACATAAGGTCTTCTCCTTTATGGATGGTTTCTCCGATTATAATCAGATTAAAATAGCTCCCAAAGACATGGAGAAGACAACCTTTGTTACTCAATGGGGTACTGTGATACGGTGGGAGAATTGACTTGAGATTTTGCGTTTGTGTTCGCAATTGTTTGGTTTAGCAAGAGTCGCCACCGACTTTTTATTTTATCCTAAGGAAAGGTCGAAAAGCACAGGAAAGACCTTTGAGATGTTTTCTTGGGTTCGGGGGGTAGATTATGAAAAGGGAAGGTGCAAGCACCCTTTTCATCCATGGTTTTCCATGGGCTCTTAGTTACTTGTTTTAGATCACTTGCTTTGATTTTCAATTGTTTGAAATGGTGCTTTGCGTGTGGTTTTGAAAGATGTTTTGAAAAGAGGCCATCGTTGTGGCAACCTTTGTAATGATCCTTGTTTGAATATATACAAAGGTGTTTTTGTATTTTGAAAAGTTTTCAATGTTTGAAAGTTGGATTTTGAAATTGTGTTGTGAAGTGTGTTTGAAAATAGCAAGGATGTTTTGCAAGCTTTTGATCAAGTAACTAAGAGCTATCTACCCTATTTTACTCAAATATCTTTCTTATGTTTTTAACCCTTTTAACAGTGTTGTTTCACCATTGCATTTGGTGAACAATCTTGTGTTAGGATGTTAAACGGGACAGGCGTGGGTCATCGTATAGACCATGATAGCAATTGTGTCTAGTATTTTTGGCAATTTTCTTGAGGGACTTGATCATTTTTGTTTAGGCAACTCAGATAGCATCATCGAGGGACTATGATCTTTTGTTTTGTTTTTGTCTTGCCAAAGTACTCAACATGCATACCACGGCCCATTTTTGAAGGAAACAAGTGGATTGTAACCCTAGGGGTGCAAGTGTGTATTGTGTTTGTTTTTCATGCATTTTTGGTCTTTGATTAGGTCAAACTATTTGTTAATTTGATTTTGGCATACGAACCCTAATTCTCTAATCATGGCATAATTGAAAGCGTATAAGTGCGAGAATTTAAATTCTAAGCTATTACAACATGATTATGGGGATGGGGGTATAATTTTGAATAGGGGGTATTTGACAAGAAATATAAACCCTAGATTACTATAACATCCAAATTAAATCTCAATGCAACAATATTTAAATGTACAATTATTTAAATAAACAAAATAAATAAATGTTAAATAAAATGTATTATGCAAAAAAAAAAAAAAATTTATTTGTTTATGTATGTAAAATATTTTCAATGAACAAGAGTATAAAGAAATGAAATAAAAGATTAATTTTATTTATTAAAGGGGTAAACCCTAGTTTCTTTAAGAAAGTAAATATTATATATATTATTTATATGCAAGAAATATATTAATATGTACAAAAAATAAAATACATTGAAAAAGGGTATTTTTTAGTATAAATAATTAATAAAAAATAAAATGTAATATTTGGTATTTTTATTCTAAGTTTTTTAATAAAATAAAGGTATATATGTGTGTATATATATATTAAGTATGTATAAAGTAAAACAAAATATTTTAAGTGTGTATAAAAATAAGAAATAAAAATAAAAGTATTATTTACATTATTTTCAAGTTTTCAAATAAATTATAAAAAAGTATTCAAAATGTTTTAATGTTTAGAAAAATCAAAATAAAATATCAAATAAATGTTAAAAAAATGTGAAAATATTTTTAAGCATTTTTTATATTTGGGGATAAATAAATAAAATCAGAAATGAAATTAAAATAACAAAATACAAAATATAAAGAAATTGGGCCAGGGGGTGTAAAACTGAAAATGGGGGGTGTTAGAAGTAGAAACAAGCCAGCCCAGCCCATTTCCACTTCATCTTCTTCCTTGTTCAAACAGAAAAACACGCGTCCTGTACAAACTGCTAACTCCTGTATTTGTGATCTTTTGCAAAAACTCAAAACATGAAACTTGTAGAGCATTAAACCACGATTCTAACCATATAAAAAACTTAATCTAACTCTCAAAGACCAGAGAGAATTTCTTTGGTCCTAAAATCTGACCTAGTTTTTTCAGCATGTTCATGGATGAAATTCTCTTAGCACGCTAATATAAATGAAAACTGAGCATATGTATGGCTTCATGGCAATGAGTACTACATCTTTCATTCACAAACCTAAGGCTAAATGTTCCTAAATAGAGAGATAGAAGTTTGAGAAATACCTGTTTCAGTCAAGCTCGAGTATGGCAATGCAGCAACTTTCAGTGAGGCTTGAGGTTCTTTTGAGCTTGCTTGATGTTCCTTGGACCTTTCCCAATGCTTAGTTTGCTTTGAAATGGTCTAAATCTCTCTATAGAACTCAACCTGCAAAGCTTCAAAACAGAAATGGTGAACACTGTAAATGGAGTTACAGTTGGCAATGGAGGTTTGGGATAGCTTGAGTGAGTTGAACGGAAGGTATTGGAACAAGTTTGAGGCCAAACGCATGAGTGGTTTGTGTGATGGATGTGAATCTGCAGGGAATGCCCTATTTTGCAAGAAGAATGTGATTTGGTGTTTTGGAAGGCTTGAGGGCTCAACAACTCATGTTTCTGGCTCAGGGCAATGCAAAAAACTTGTTTAGAATGTTGGCAAGAGTTGAATATATCAGATGCTCCAGTTGTGTTGTTTTGGCAAGTTGACTTATTTTGAAAGAAAAGTGTGAAGTGATATGAGGTAGGCCTGTACAGGCTATCTCCAAGCATGCACAAGTTTCTTGTACCTTTTCCTGAGTTTGTGGAACTTGTTTGCTGCAAAGAAAGAGGTCCAAGGCTCAAGAGAAGCAATGTTGACATAAAGTTACCTTTTTGAAAATGGAAGTGCTACCTTTATGCCATACATAGATTTATTCATTGTGCCAAGCTCCATTAATCAGAATAATACCAATGTTCAATGTATTTGCATTTAATTAAGGAGGGTGAATTGGTTTATAGGCCTGTAATCAAGTACAAAGCTAGTTTGAACAGATTTTGCAACTTGTATGAACATGTATTGGCCATGGATCAAAGTGAGTTTTTGCCAACTTCAAGCATTCGATTCTCCCTAACCACAAATGTGTTTGAGTAGTTCTTGGACAATTTGAAAATCTTGCAATATTTACTATAATCCATCTTTGAAATGCAACTTGAGACTCCAAGTGGAACTATGTGAAAAATGGCCAAGAAGATGGGTCAAAATCTTGCCTAAACTAGGGCAAAATTTCTCTAAGTTAAAAGTTTTAGGGACCCTTGTTCCAAAAATCATAACTTGAGATCCAAGCTTATTTTGAAAAAACTTTGTGAATCAAAGTTGTAGACTTTGTGGAGGAATACAACTTTCATGTTGTAAGTTTTGTTTGAATCCATTTGCATCATGGTGAAAATGTGGGGCAAAGTTAGGAAAAATTAAGAAAATTTCATAACTTAGAAAATTTCTAAGTTATGAAATTTTTTCAATTTCAAACCCTAATTTGCAATTTTGGGTTTCTTGATGAAAAAGTTTCATAATTTGACATATCTTGATGAAAAATGACCCTTGGCACTTGATTTTGACCAAAAAGTCAAAGTTTGACTTTTCAGTGTACAGTCAAATTTTGATCAGTTGACTGAAAAATTCATCTGTCAATCCCATGCATTTGGGATCTTTTGAACTTGTTGAATAGGTAAATATAATGTCATTGAGTCCTTGAGCCCATGGTTGAACTTGATTTTCCATTGGCTAGGTCAAACAGTCAAAAATTGCATTTGCACAGTCAAAACCCTAAAATGACCATTTTGCCCTTTTGGTGATCTGATCAAATTTCTTGTGGAATTATGGTCCAAACTAGATCAAATGGTTCATATGAGTTCATAATGTTGATGTGGGTCAAAATTCATGAGGTTTGACTGTAAATTGGCCACAGTTGACTTTTTTTCCGATACAGCTGATTTCTAGGTCAACTGTCTAATTGACTGGGCAAAAATTTGATTCAAGGCTTGAAACTTGGTATGGACAAACTTATGAGTCCAACATGAAGTATGAAAGTCAATTTGGGCATTGAAGGTCCAAAAATCCCTGTGCAAACTCAAACCCTAATTTAGGTCAACAATGCAAGGAGGTGTATTGAACAAAGCAAACCCTAGCTTGATCTTGAGTTCCAAGAGCCTTGTGATGAGAAATGTTGATAAAATGAGAGGGAAAATTTTGGGGTACAACAGTTGCCCCTGTTCAATATTCTTGAACCTGAAGAGTTAGATTGGCAAGTTTGCCTTTCGTGACTCGAATGTAAAAGAGGATTGGACACTAGAGTGCCCGTACATTTGCACTCATCAAAAATATTATTGAGGGAATGAGCTTAAAGATGCCATTTGGAGATGGTAGAATCTTGTTAGAGATGGGCTTAAAGATGCCATCTAAGATTTGTTTGTTGAAAATCAGTAGAATAAACATCAGAATGGTATCCGTATTTGAAACGTCTCTGAGTTGTATCTGGAGATTGGGTTTGTATGAGCAAGGGAATGGCATCTTGTGTCTAAAGCATATCCGAGCTGTAACTGTATTTGAATGGAGGATAGAGAAAAATTTGTGTATTGAGCATCTAGGTGTTAGGGATAAGTTCTGAATGAGTGGCAGAATGGCAACCGTGTCTGGAGCGTATCTGGACTGTATCTGAAATTGAGATCTGTATGGGTAGCAGAATGACTTTCGTGTTTGGAGTGTATCTGAAACTGTAACTGGGATCTGAATAAGTGACAAAATGACTTTTGTGGCGACTGCACTGGGGAGAATCAAACTTCTGGTGTAAGGGCCAGAATGGCATCCGTGTTTTGAACGTATCTGAACTTGAAGTTGATAGTCGAATCTAAATGAGAAATAGAATGGCCTTCGTGTCTGGAGCGTATCTAGTCTGTATCGGATTACTGAAGTCTGAATGAGTAGTAGAATTACCATCGTGTCGGAGGTATATCCACACTGTATTTTGACTTGAAATTCTGAATGAGTAATAGAATGACCGCCGTGTCTGGGGTGTATCTATACTGTATCTGAACAATTGTTAACGATAGCCTTTTAATCTTATCCTGAAAAGGGTAAAATGTTAGCTAAAACACAAAGTTATGTTGCATGATATGTATGATGCAATGAACTATGTTTCATCAATGTTTATGATATGTGAATGTAATGGATATGCATGTAAGCTGAGTAGCTGTTTTGCTAAGGAAAATAAATCCTTGATAGCTGGAGATAATGAAATCTTTGACTGCTCCCGGAGAAAGTAAATTCTTGACCGATGCTGAGGATTCAAAAATCTTTGATTGTTGAAGATGAGAAATCCTTGCCGACTGCTTGGGGATTAAAGATCTTTGATCGCTGAGAACGAGAAATCCTGGGACCACTGCTGAGGATTGAAAATCCTTGGTGAATTGTGGGGATTTAACGAGAGCTTTGACAACTTCTGCGGGGAATGAGAATCCTTCATGACTTTCCTGGGAAATAAGTAAAACTCTGAAAATCTCTACTGGGGAATTAAAACCTGGGAGGCTTCCAATGGAGAAACAGGAACTAGAATCCTTGTTCTGTTGGGAAATAACTCTGTGGGGAGAGTGTTTATTCTGCCGAAGAAATCAGGAGCTTGGGTTGTACGACAATCTACTGGGGAATCATCCTAGTCGGGGATAAGACAAGAAGTTAACTGTTATCTGGTTGATTCTCAGACTTTTAAGATAACTTGTTGGGGAAATTGGGGAAAACTAAATGGTTCCCACTGGGGATTGATAGTTGGAATTTTGACTTCGCTGGGGAAGAAGGAACTTAACTCCGCTGGGGGATAAATTTAGAATACTCTGGCTCCGCTGGGGATCTTGAAATTTAACTCCGGTGGGGATATATACTCCAAGGTTTTAGCTTTATTGAGGATCTGAATGACATACTGCAGGGGATTCTTTCTGGAATAGCACAAGGATATCTTCCTAAACCTTTAACCTATAAGTAATTATCCTTTCTCAATCTCGTTTTATTTGTAAGCAGTGATTATATTCAAATGCATATGCCTATTTAACAAAACATTGGACGTTTTCAAATAAAACATAAGTGTAAAAAGAAAGGAAAGGCAAACAAATTTCTGCACTTTGAAGTATCTTTGTATTAAATTTTGTAAGTATCTTTGTACAAAGGAGACAGACATCCTAGTAAGAGAATGTTGTCGTAAAATTGAGAAAAAATTTATACAAAAGAAAGATGGCTATGCGTAATAAGTCCATGGGGTTCCCATTCTGCTATAGCCTTCACAACTCTGAGTATTTTGTCCATTCGCTGCTTCGTCCTCCGATGATTGGATTAATCAGAAGCTCGGAGCTTGTTGGTGAAGAGATTGTCCTTAAAGTGATCCGACGAGACATAGTCATACGCTTTAATTCCTTAATTTTTGCCTGGACCGCCCTTTCGGGTTTTCAGTCCATCGGGAAACCTTTTTTGCCCAAGTCGCCCTTTCGGGTTTTCAACTTGCCGGGTGTACAGATTTTTTTGTTTATCCCTGATTTTTTCCTGCACTGCCCTTTCGGGTTTTCGATTCACCGGGATGCCCATTTTTGCCCAAGTCTCCCTTTCGGGTTTTCAACTTGTCAGGTTGTTTTATGTGTAGTATCTTTTGACTATGTCTGCGTTCGCAGGGTGCGGCAAGTCGTTGTCGTCCATGGTGGTCATAATCATTGCCCCACCAGAAAAGATGTTCTTGATCATAAATGGTCCTTCGTAAGTAGGAGTCCACTTGCCCCTGGGATCGCTTTGCGGCAAGATAATCTGTTTGATTACAAGATCTCCGACTTGATATACCTGACGCCTGACCTTCTTGTTGAAAGCCTTGATCATCCGTTTCTGATACGTCTGACCATGACAAACAGCAGTAAGTCGTTTCTCATTGATTAAACTAAGTTGATCAAGTCGGGTCTGAATCCAATCGTCTTCACTCAAACCAGTATCCTTCATAATCCTCAAGGAGGGGATCTGAACTTCCATAGGTAAAACAACTTCCATGCCATATACCAAAGAAAAGGGGGTTGCCCCTGTTGAAGTACGCGTCGTGGTACGATATCCATGCAGAGCAAATGGTAACATCTCATGTCAGTCCTTGTAGGTGACCGTCATCTTTTGAATGATCTTCTTGATATTTTTGTTTGCGGTTTCAACAGCACCGTTCATCTTGTGATGATAAATCTTGAACTGCTCGCACAGAGCGGTGATCATAGTGTTGTTCAAATTTGTACTGTTGTCCGTGATAATCCTGTCAGGGATACCATACCAGCATATGAGGTTCTGCTTGATGAAGCGGGCAACCACATTCTTTGTAACAGAGGCGTAGGAAGCTGCTTCGACCCACTTGGGAAAATAATCAATAGCGACCAAGATAAAGCGATGTCCATTGGATGCCGTAGGCTTGATCTCTCCAATCATGTCGATGCCCCACATTGCGAAGGGCCAAGGAGCTATTAGCACGTTGAGAGGAACAAGAGGAATATGTACCTTGTCAGCATAGACTTGGCATTTGTGGCAAGTACATGAATGTTGATGACAATCAGCTTCCATGGTAGACCAGTAGTAGTCTGCCCTTAGAATCTTTTTAGCCATCATATGTCCGCTTAAATGGGTGCCAAAGGTGCCACTATGTATTTCAGTCATGATCAACTCAGCTTCGACCTTGTCCACACAACGAAGTAGAACACAATCATGGCTGCGCTTATAAAGGATACCATTGCTCAGGAAGAACTTGGCAGCAAATCTCCTTAAGAACTTTTTGTCATTGACGGAAGCTCCTTCAGGGTATTCTCGAGTCTGGAGATACCTTTTGATTTCATGAAACCAGGGTTGTTCCACTACTTCTTCGGTATTAATCTCATGACAGTGCGCAGGTTCGTCCATTTGCTCAATGGTAATTTGGGGAACCTCATTATCCCAGTTGAGTTTAAACATGGAAGACATTGTAGCCAGAGCATCCGCTAGCTGATTTTCTTCTCGCGGGAAGTGCTCAAAGGTAATCTGCTCGAAATGAGGCAACAATGTCAGGATATGTTCTTTGTATGGGATAAGATTAGGATGTCTAGTGTCCCACTCTCCTTTGACTTGACTGATAACCAAAGCCGAGTCCCCAAATACGACCAAAGATTTGATTCCCAAGTCTATAGCAGCCTTGAGACCAAAGATGCAAGCTTCATATTCAGCCATGTTATTGGTACAACTGAAGCAAAGTCGGGCAGTGAAGGGTGTATGACAACCTTCCAGAGAAATGAGTAGCGTACCGATACTGTTGCCAAGTGCGTTTGAAGCACCATCAAAGTACAAGGTCCATCGGGATCCTTGTTCAGGTCCGTCATACAGTCTGCTACCTTCAATGTTGTCCAATGTCATGATGTCCTCGTCAGGGAAGTCGAATCTCATAGATTGGTAATCTTTGACGGCTTGATGAGCTAGATGGTCAGCTAGTACACTCCCCTTTATAGCTTTTTGGGTAGTATACTGGATATCATACTCAGTCAGGATCATTTTCCATCTAGCGATTCTTCCAGATAAATTCGGCTTCTCGAAGATATACTTAATCGGATCCATCTTGGAAATCAGCAAAGTGGTATGAGTCAACATATACTGCCTTAGCCGGCGAGCAGCCCATACCAAAGAGCAACAAGTTTTCTCGAGTAGCGAGTCTCACAGTCGGTAAACTTTTTGCTAAGGTAATAAATGGCATGCTCTTTTCGGTCAGACTCGTCATGTTGGCCCACTATGCACCCCATTGAGTTATTCAAAACAATCAGATACATGATTAACGGCCTTCCTTCGACGGGTGGCATCAAGATAGGAGGTTGTTAGAACAAAGTTTGAATCTACTACCCTAAGTTTAAGTTTTGATGATAACAAAATGCTAAGATACATTAATTGTATGATTCATGTAAGATACATATGCTATCTAAAAATTACATTCTGTTTTACAGAAACTCTGATGGGTATCAGCATGAGAACATCCTCATCAGCATCAGAAAATTGGATATCAACATCAGCATCAGAAGATTTTATATCAGATACCAGAATCAGAAGATCAACTTGCGCTTATGCTGAAGCTTGATGAACAGATCTGCGCTCAACACTTTGAACTCTGATAAAGACAACAACAGTTCATCAGCACCTAAGAAGCGTCAGAATGAGCCAAAGCTAGAACACGCTTAAGTGGCAATGGTACTGTGCATTCAAGATGAGTTATTACCAACGACATCATTCCAGACAAGATCTGCTTATTAAGGAAAGAATGTTATTGGCATTGAAACAGAATTATTGCTCCAACGTACACTATTTCCAATGCTATATAAACAAGTCAATAAAGATTGAATTGGCTAATGCTCTACAACAATCTACACGCCAAAAAGCTATTCATCATCTTCCTCACTCTCAGTTTGCTAAAAGCTCCAAAATTCCTTACTCAATTATTTTAGCAATCTAGTTCTCTTAAGCTTAATTTGTGTAGTATCACAGTTGTGATAAACAGTTTTGTAGAAAACATTCACACACCTAGATTTCAATTCTTTGTAAGAAAGTAATTCCTTGAGAAACCGGTTTGTGGTTTGCATCAAGAAGGATTTAGCAGTTGTTAAAGCAGATTGTAATATTCAGTTGAATATAGTGGATTAAGACCTCGTTGGAGAGAGGCGAAATCACCTTGACGGGTGGACAGGAGTAGTTTGAGATCAAACGAACCAGGATAAAAATATCGTGTTGATTGCAATTAATTTCCAGTTTTTACAATTCAACCCCCCTTCTTGTGTTTTTCACTTCTTCAATTGGCATCAGAGCGCCTGGTTCTGAGCTAAAACACTTAACCGTGTCAGTACAAGATCCAGCGTCAGAAAAACACAATGGCAGGAACTTATCAACACACCAGCAATGACAACAATGAAGGCAGAGACAGATTCAGCGGCAAACCTCCAGTCTTTGATGGAGAAAATTTTGATTACTGGAAAGACAGAATTGAAAGCTTCTTTCTGGCACATGATGCTGATCTGTGGGACATGGTGACAGATGGATACACGCACCCAGTGAATGCAAGTGGTTAGAAGATTGACAGGAAAGCAATGTCTGACCAACAAAAGTGTGACTTCAAAAATCACTACAAGGCCAGAACCATTCTTCTCAGCGCCATCTCTTACGCTGAATATGAAAAGATCTCTAACAGAGACACATCAAAGAACATGTTTGACTCACTCAGAATGACGCATGAAGGCAACGTTCAGGTCAAAGAAACTAAAGCTCTTGCGCTCATTCAGAAGTATGAGGCATTCAAAATGGAAGAAAGTGAATCCATTGAAACAATGTTCTCAAGATTCCAAACTCTGGTGGATGGTCTCAAGGTTCTGGACAAAGGATACTCTACTGCTGATCACGTCAAGAAGATCATCAGAAGCTTACCAAAGCAGTGGAGGCCAATGGTTACAGCTCTGAAGCTAGCAAAAGATCTCAACAAAATTTCTCTGGAGGAACTTATCAGCTCCCTCAGAAGTCATGAGATAGAGCTAGAAGCTGATGAACCTCAGAAGCAAGGTAAGCCTTTAGCATTAAAATCTAACAAAAAATCTGAGTCTAAAGTTTTGCAGACAGTTGAAGAAACATCTGATGGATCCTCATCAGAAGAAGATGAACTTTCTCTCCTCTCCAGAAGAGTGAACCAATTGTGGAAGCAGAGGCAAAGGAAGTTCAGGAATCCCAGAAGATCTGATCAGAATGAGTCCTCGTCCAGATACAGAAGGACAGATTCTTCCTCTGGATACAGAAGATCTGAAGGCTCCTCAGGAAGCAGAAAGCCAAACACCGAGGATATCATCTGCTATGAGTGCAATGAGCAAGGACACTACAAGAGTGACTGCCCAAAGCTTCAGAGGGAAAAGCCCAAAAAGAAGTTTGGAAGAGAAAAGAAGAAAAGTCTCATGGCTACATGGGATGACTCTGACTCGTCTGAAGCTGACTCAGAATCAGATGATGAGAGAGCAAACATAGCTCTCATGGCCAACATTTCAGAAGACAGTGAAGCTTCTGAATTAGACTCAGAATCAGATACTGAATAGGTATTTCCTGACTTTGCAATTAATTTTACTAAGGCTGAACTTGCTGAAAGCCTTAATGAAATTCTGGAAAGGTACCAGCAGATTAGAGTTAAATTCAGAAACCTGAAAAGGAATCTTGAATCTGACTCTGATAAGACTGAGAGTCTTAAATTGGAAAATTCTGAGCTGAGAAATAAAATTTCAAAACTAGAAAATGTTTTATAAAACTCTCAGAAGGAACCAATTTTTGAAACTCCCAACAGCGCTGATGAGATCATCAAGGAGTATGATCATAGTTTCCAGAAGTTCCTTGCTAAAAGCATAGATAGAAGCAAAATGGCTTCAATGATCTATGGAGTTAGCAGAAACGGCAGGAAGGGAATACGATACCAAGGTAAGGTTCCTACACCAAAGAATGTCATGGATTTAACCATTAAACACACTCCTCTGAACTCACATTTTGTGTATGGTCACACACATGATATTAAATACACTAGCAGTAAGTATTCTGTGAAACCAAAATTCAACCAGAGTTTTGGTAAATCTAACAAATCAGGACCCAAGAAAATCTGGGTACCTAAGGATAAAATAATACATGTTGCAGATATATTTAGCAGCAAATCAGAAACACCAGTCATGGTACCTGGACTCTGGCTGCTCGCGACACATGACGGGAAGAAGGCATGTGTTCCAAAGCCTGGAACTTAAGCCTGGAGGCCACGTTGGATTTGGAGGCAATCAGAGGGGAAAGATCATTGGCTCTGGAACTGTAGGTAATGGAAATCTTCCCTCTATAAAGAATGTTCTGCTAGTAGATGGATTAATGCATAATCTGTTATCCATAAGTCAATTAAGTGATAACGGTTATGATATAATCTTTAATCAAAAATCATGTAAAGTTGTTAGTCAGAAAGATGGGACTATCCTGTTTAATGGAAAGAGGAAAAACAACATCTATAAAATCAAACTTTCTGAACTGAAAAGTCAGAATGTAAAGTGTCTTTTGTCTGTTAACAACGAGCAGTGGATCTGGCACAGAAGATTGGGGCATGTTAGTATGAGAAGAATATCTCAGATTAACAAACTCAATCTGGTCAGAGGACTTCCAAATTTGAAGTTCAATTCAGATGCTCTGTGTGAAGCATGTCAGAAAGGCAAGTTTGCAAAACCTTCTTTCAAATCTAAAAATGTTGTTTCTACCTCTAAGCCATTAGAACTTCTGCACATTGACTTATTTGGACCAGTTAAAACTGCTTCAGTCAGTGGCAAGAAGTATGGGTTAGTATCATAGATGACTATAGCAGATGGACATGGGTAAAGTTCCTAAGACACAAGGACGAGTCACACTCTGTGTTTGTTACCTTCTGTAACCAAGTTCAGAATGAAAAGGATCTTAGAATCGTTAAAGTCAGAAGTGATCATGGTGGAGAGTTTGAAAACAAAGATTTTGAGTCATTCTTTAATGACAGAGGCATTCTGCATAATTTCTCTTGTCCTAGAACTCCCCAACAAAATGGAGTTGTAGAACGAAAGAACAAAACATTGCAAGAAATGGCCATAACCATGATCAATGAGACAAACGTTGCTAAGATATTCTGGGCAGAGGCAATAAACACAGCGTGCTACATTCAGAATAGAATCTCAATAAGACCTATTCTGGAAAAGACTCCATATGAATTGTGGAAGAACAAAAAGCCCAACATTTCATATTTTCATCCATTTGGATGTACTTGTTTTATGTTAAATACAAAAAATTATTTGAACAAGTTTGACTCTAAAGCACAGAAGTGTATTATGTTAGGATACTCTGAACGCTCAAGAGGGTACAGAGTATACAATACAGAAACACAGATTGTGGAAGAATCAATCAGTGTTCGTTTTGATGATAAGCTTGACTCTGAAAAGTCAAAGCAGAATGAAGTTTTTGCAGGTATGGAAATTGAATTTACAGGTTCTGAAGACAAGTCATCAGAAGCTCTCAACAAAGACACTCCTTCAACATCTGAAAGGAGCACTGCTAGCAATCCTACAACAGCTGTTGATCAACCTCAGAAGAGACTACCCAGAAGCAGCTTGGATCACCCAGAAGAAACTATCTTAGGAAGAAAGGAAGATCCAATCAGAACAAGAGTCAGCTTCAGAAACTCTGAAGAAACCCTCATGGGACTTGTGTCTCTGATTGAACCTTCTTCTATTGATGAAGCACTTCTGGACAACGACTGGATTCTAGCAATGCAAGAAGAGCTGAATCAATTCACCAGAAATGACGTATGGGATCTTGTTCCCAGACCAAGAGGATTCAACGTCATTGGAACAAGATAGGTGTTCAGAAACAAGCTAAATGAACAAGGTGAAGTTATCAGAAACAAAGCACGACTGGTAGCACAAGGTTATAGTCAGCAAGAGGGGATAGACTATACATAAACCTTTGCTCCAGTCTCCAGGTTAGAATCTATCAGACTTTTAATTTCATTTGCTGTTAATAGAGGCATCACTCTGTATCAGATGGATGTCAAGAGTGCATTCTTAAATGGTTATATAGAAGAAGAGGTTTATGTGCACCAACCCCCTGGTTTTGAAAATACAAAACATCCAGAACATGTTTTCAAACTAAAGAAGTCACTATATGGTCTGAAACAAGCTCCCAGAGCTTGGTATGAAAGACTAAGTAACTTTCTGTTAGAAAATGAATTCACCAGAGGGAAGGTGGACACTACCTTATTCTGTAAGTCAGTTAAGAATGACATCTTAGTCTGTCAAATTTATGTTGATGATATTATTTTTGGATCTACTAATCCTTCTCTTGGAAGAAAATTTGCTAAGTGTATGCAGGCAGAATTTGAGATGAGCCTCATGGGGGAACTGAAATTCGTTCTAGGAATTCAGATCAATCAAACTCCAGAGGGAACTTACATTCATCAGAGAAAATATGTCAGAGATCTTCTGAAGAAATTTGACCTCTCAGAATGTAAGCCATCAAAGATTCCAATGCATCCCACGTGCATTCTGGAAAGAGAAGAGGTAAGCAAAAAGGTAGAACAGAAGGTCTACAAAGGTATGATTGGTTCTCTCCTTTATCTGACAACTTCAAGGCCTGATATCTTATTCAACATATGTATTTGTGCTAGATTCCAATCAGATCCTAGAGAATCTCACTTAACAGCTGTTAAGCGAATTTTCAAGTATCTGAAAGGTACTACTAATCTGGGTTTATTTTTATAGAAAATCTAGTGATTACAGCTTAGTAGGCTACTGCGATGCTGACTTTGCTGGAGACATAGTAGAGCGTAAAAGTACTTCTGGAAGCTGCCAGTTTCTGGGAGAAAATTTGATCTCTTGGTCCAGCAAAAGGCAATCCACAATTGCGCTATCAACAGCAGAAGCTGAGTACATAGCAGCAGCAGGATGTAGCACACAAATGCTCTGGATGAAAAGTCAGCTTGAAGACTTCCAGATTTTTGAGAGTAACATCCTTATACTCTGACAATACTTCTGCTATCTGCTTAAGTAAGAATCCCATTTTACATTCTAGGGCTAAACATATAGAAATAAAACATCACTTCATTAGGGACTATATTCAGAAAGAAATTTTGAACTTAAAATTTATTGATACAGACCATCAATGGGCTGATATCTTCACTAAACCACTTTCTGAAGATAGGTTCAATTTCATTCTGAAACATCTCAGCATGAAACTCTGCCCAGAGTGAAAATGTTTTAATTTTATATATTAACCTTCAGAATGTATTTATTTTACTGTGAACTTCTGATCAATCTCCTTTCATAAATATAGACATGCAGATTGTATCAGATTCTATTCTTAAAGATCTGAGCGTTTCAGCTCAAGGATAGACGTGTTGCTCACTAAATCAAACAAGTGTCATCCAATCATCAGCAAATCTCTGAAGCAGAACGCGTGCACGCTTCTGAGAAGGCAAAACGCTGATTGGGTGCATTGAGACACATGTCTGGTAACCGTTTCAAGTATCTTTCTCAAATCCCCCAAAATCAGCAAGCATTAAATGCACGTAATCATGTTTTAAAAAGTAATCATGAATTATTTCTCTTTCTTGAAACCGTTTATGTTTTCAAAAATCATTTTGAAATCTATTTAAGCACATTAACATCATTCATTAATCCTTTACCGTTTCTTGCAATCTTACAAATATTTTCTGCATTTTCCTTGTGTATTCATCTCTCTCAAAAGAAACCCATTTTTCAGTTTTCTCAGAAAAACCCTAAGTGTGAACATGGCAACCTCCAGCAATGTTTCTGTAGGTTCTCAGAAGGAGGCTTCTTCTGAACAATACCAAGTTCCTTTCAGAACACTCCTTACACCAGTGAAGAATTTGGAAGTGTTGTCTGAACTAATTGTTGACTTCTCCAGTCTGAAAGAAAATGGATTCGATTTGACAGAAGAAGTTAGGGCACAGGGATGGGAGAGATATTTTGATAGGTTGGTTGGACCAACGTTCCCAGTCTTGGTCAAGGAGTTCTGGATTCATGCGTACTCTTCAACACATCAAGTTACCTCCTACATAATGGGAAAGAAGATTGTGATCACTGAGGATCACATAGCAAGATTGGTTGGATACAGTGGTGGTGGTATCCGCTGTATCGACATGGCTGAAAGATGCTCTGACGTTGTTGTCATTACAAGGCAGATTTTCACCCATGGGGTTCCCAGCAGCAAAATCAGAGACTTAAAGGATCAGGACATAATATGGGCGAAGATTATTCTGGGGTGCTTTAATCACAGGAAGCCAACAAGCTCTCCTGATTATATAAATATAGATCAGCAGTTTCTGATCTATTTTATTAATCAGAAGGTAAAAATCAACTTGGCTCATCTTCTGTTTAATCAACCCAGGACCAGCGTCAAGGAGACAAGGGAAGAAGAAAGGACAAAAAGGGATTGGATACCCTTTTGCAGGTTAATATCAGATATTCTGACTGGGAATAGGCTGATAGAACACCTCACAGAAGCTCAGGAATTAAGTTCTATTGAACCTACTGTTGGCAAGCCTCTGAACACCAAGAATCTGAAGAAAATGAAACTGATAGAAAATATTAGAAAGGAGCCCAACGTTACTCCTCTTGCTGACATCACCAGCAGAAGAGTCCCTCTGGACGACTTTCCACTATTTTTTGAGATTGAATCAAAACCAGTTGTGGTTCTCAGATACTTGGACGCTTGCAAGGCTGATGGTACAGATCCCAAACTGAATATTAAAGATCTGCACCAACAACAACCAGAAGTTACTATGAAGAAGACGAAGAAAAGAAAGGCCACTTTAGAAGGACCATCCCAGCAGACCCCTAAGAAAAGAGGTAATCTATCTGCTGCTTCTGTTTTAAATTCTTCTGCTATTCCAACATCAATCCCAACCCCAGCTTCACATGAACTTCCAATCCCCATACCAACTATTGATGAAACCGAACCAGAAGATGACCCTTCTGAGTCACTGACTCTCAGGAGACCCCGCACCAAAAATCCAAAACCCACAACATCAACAGAATCAGAACTTGACAAAGTTCTGTCTGAAATTGATCAACGTGTTTCCGCTCACCTCTCAGAAAATCCAAACACTCAACCAGAGATTGCCCACTCTCCTCAACCAGAACATCCTCTCTCACCCATACCAGAAGAACCTCAAATTCCACAACAACCAGAAATTCAACCAAAAATTCCACCTCCTTCTCCACAACCAGCAATTCCTCCTCCCTCTCCACAACCAGAACGTCATCCACGATCACCTCAACCATCACCTCCACAACCTGAGTTTCATCACTCTGAAACTCCATCACCTGAACCTCATTCTCCTCAATCCTCTGAGCCACAACCCTTGGCAATTCAGCTTCCATGTGGTACAACTATAAACATACCCCAACTGCCATCCTCGCCAGAAACTACCCCTCCAAACACTCCAAACAGTCCAATTATTATTTCTGATTCTCCCACTCCATCTCCCAAACAAACTACAGAAGACCACAGCAGGACCTTCATCGATTTAACAATCCTTGACCGTCTTGCTGATCTCAAAAATAAAATAGCCATTCCAAAACCAAAACAGCTAGATGTTGGCTCTGGCATTGTGAATTTTGAAAAAGGCTTACAGCAGTGGATTGCTTCTCTAAAGCAAGTTTGCCCTAGAATGATTGATCCTGCTGCCTCAAACCAACTCTGGACACGATTCAGAATATGGGTACGTGCTGAAGCCCTCAAATTGCAAGATATCAATTATGAGCAGGCACAACAGAACTTCAGCAAGCTGTTGAAGGAAGTTGGAAGTCAGCTGCTGAAGGAAGAAGTGCTCCTTCTGGATAGTGAGCCATGGTCTGAGAAGCGTCCATATTCAAAAGTGCAGCCAGAAGAAGATCAGACAACTCAAGCTGAAGAGGTTAGACAAGCTGAAGATGTTGCAAAAAGCTCTCAGAAGCTTTCTGCTTCTGATGTTTCTCAAGCTGCCTTGGACAGGAAGACTCTGGAAGAGCTGAGGCTGAATGATATTCGTCTGCAGCAAAGAATGGATGAAAATGATCAGAAGATGAAGGAAAGGATGGATGTGCAAGACAACAAGATAGATACAGTAGTCAGCATGGTGCACAAGCAGAATGAAACTACTGATCAGATTAAGGCAATGCTGGAGACTCTGTTCACACGCTTTCCTCCCCAACCTTAGTTTTTCATTCATGATATTTTCAATGTTTTCTTTGCATATCATCTGTACTGTTTGTCTGGCTCTGAATTTAATATAACAAGTTTTTCTGCTCTGATCGTTTTAGCATTTCACTTACACTTTTTGATTGCTGACAAAAAGGGGGAGACCAAGAATGATATTTTTCAATAATGGATTACTGAGACAAAAAGTCTCAAACATTCTAACACTCTGATATACTTGAATGTTTTCTGTTTTTGCATAAGTCTACAGGTACAAGAAGTTAATCACCTCTGATACACTGAAGCTCGAAGCTCTGATATTCTGATCTGAAGCTCTGATATTCTGATGTTCAAAGAAAGTCAATAAAGATCTGATCCTGAAGAACTCTTGGAATTAAAAAGGGAAGTAATAAATTCAGGGGGAATATCTCCGAACTAAACTCTGATATCTCTTTATCCCTTATCCTTGATAACTTCCTAATTAATTCTGATACAACTTATTTAGTTATCTCTGATACTTTTCACGCTATTTTCAATTAAAAAATATCTAGTTTTTGTCATCATCAAAAAGGGGGAGATTGTTAGAACAAAGTTTGAATCTACTACCCTAAGTTTAAGTTTTGATGATAACAAAATGTTAAGATACATTAATTGTATGATTCATGTAAGACACATATGCTATCTAAAAATTACATTCTGTTTTACATAAACTCTGATGGGTATCAGCATGAGAACATCCTCATAAGCATCAGAAAATTGGATATCAACATCAGCATCAGAAGATGTTATATCAGATACCAGAATCAGAAGATCAACTTGCGCTTATGCTGAAGCTTGATGAACAGATCTGCGCTCAACACTCTGAACTCTGATAAAGACAACAACAGTTCATCAGCACCTAAGCAGCGTCAGAATGAGCCAAAGCCAGAACACGCTTAAGTGGCAACGGTACTGTGCATTCAAGATGAGTTATTACCAACGACATCATTCCAAACAAGATCCGCTTATTAAGGAAAGAATGTTATTGGCATTGAAACAGAATTATTGCTCCAACATACACTATTTCCAATGCTATATAAACAAGTCAATAAAGATTGAATTGGCTAATGCTCTACAATAATCTACACGCCAAAAAGCTATTCATCATCTTCCTCACTCTCAATTTGCTAAAAGCTCCAAAATTCCTTACTCAATTATTTTAGCAATATAGTTCTCTTAAGCTTATTTTGTGTAGTATCACAGTTGTGATAAACAGTTTTGTAGAAAACATTCACACACCTAGATTTCAATTCTTTGTAAGAAAGTAATTCCTTGAGAAACCGGTTTGTGGTTTGCATCAAGAAGGCTTTAGCAGTTGTTAAAGCAGATTGTAATATTCAGTTGAATATAGTGGATTAAGACCTCGTTGGAGAGAGGCGAAATCACCTTGACGGGTGGACTGGAGTAGTTTGAGATCAAACGAACCAGGATAAAAATATCGTGTTGATTGCAATTGATTTCCAGTTTTTACAATTCAACCCCCCTTCTTGTGTTTTTCACTTCTTCAGAGGTTCCAGTAAATACTCCTTGATCTTATCAAAAGCAACTTGACAATCATTGTTCCATTCAACTACCTGATATTTCTTCAACAACTTGAAGATTGGCTCACAGGTAGAGGTTAGGTGAGAGATGAACCTCGCAATATAGTTTAGGTGTCCCAAGAAACCTCTAACCTCCTTCTCATTGCGAGGGGCAGGCATTTCTTGTATGGATTTGACTTTAGCAGGATCAACCTCAATGCCTTTGTTGCTGACGATAAATCCCAAAAGTTTACCAGACCTGACTCCAAAAGTGCACTTGCTTGGGTTCAGCTTGAGCTTATACTCCTTCAATCTGACAAACAACTTTTGCAGATGATCAAGGTGTTCTTCTTCTGTTTGTGAACGGGCTATCATGTCGTCTACGTAGACTTCAATCTCATGATGTATCATGTCATGAAACAAAGCTACCATAGCACGTTGATAGGTTGCCCCAGCATTCTTCAGTCTGAATGGCATCACTTTGTAGCAGAAGGTACCCCACTGCGTGACAAAAGTAGTCTTCTCCATGTCTTCGGGGGCCATTTTGATCTGGTTGTATCCCGAGAATCCATCCATGAAGGAAAATACTTTGCGTTGAGCTGTGTTGTCAACCAAGATGTCGATGTGTGGCAGTGGAAAATCATCTTTAGGGCTAGCCCTGTTTAAGTCCCGATAGTCCATACACATTCTGACTTTGTCGTCCTTTTTAGGAACGTGCACAATGTTAGCAACCCATTATGGATAGGAAGTAACAGCCAGAAAGCCAGCGTTGAATTGCTTCATTACCTCAGCTTTGATCTTCTTAGAGATGTCGGGCCTCATTCGGCGGACCTTTTGTTTGATTGGTGGACAGTCTTCTCTTGTAGGGAGACGGTGAACCACGATATATGTATCTAGTCTGGCATGTCTTCATAGGACCAGGCGAAGATTTCGACATATTCATTCAACAACTGCACTAAGCTCTCTTTGACACTTGGTTCCAGGTTGGCACCCACCTTTACCTCTTTCTTGTCTTCCTCTGTTCCCAAGTTGATTGTCTCTAGCAACTCTTCATAGGGCAGAATAACCCTTTCTTCTTGTTGCAAAAGTCTGGCTAACTCTCCCAGCACTTCACAGTCTTCGTCAACTTCGTACTCAGCATGATTGACCAAATCTTCAGAGTCACCGAAGGCTAAAGCAGAATAGTCACCCATGGAATCCGGAGTGGATGGGTACCTGCATTTTGTGAGTGTGGGTGTTTGTAAGGGATAGCCATCCTTAAATAAAACAAAATGTAAAAGAAAAGAAAATGAACACAACAGTTTATAGATGAAAACGTCCAATGATTCATTAAACATGGCATATGATAATGAAGAAAATCAAGCCCTTACAAATGGACCTATATGCCCCGGGTAAGGCATAAGGTGAAAATAGTGTACGAATTGTTTAATTATTACAGACCAAAATAGGAAATTGTTCAAAGATAAATTACTGGTTGATGAAAGTGATGGGAATAAAGTCCTTCGCTTCCTAGTTGCTTAATCCTCCTTCGACGGTCGGAAAGATCCAATCTTCAAAGTTGTCTTCTTCATCATCATCTTCTAAGGCATTAATTCCATGGTGAGTGATCTTAAAGGGTGGTCCTCCAACCCTGGAGTGACGCACAACTTTCTGGCCAGCAGCAGTAAAACCTAATCCGAACTTGTCCATCTTGTGAGGAAAATCAGGCAGTTCCCCCCACATTTTACTCCTTCCTTCTTTGATTACAGCTTCCGCATCCTTGAGGGATGCCATCCTAGACACAGGCTTGGAAACGATAGGCACATCTGTCATTGTCTTTGCAACTGTGACTTCAGGAGAAACTTCCTCAAAATGTTGGAAAGGCGTTTCTATGAACTCGCCATCCAACTCCACATAGCGGAAGGAGTTGAGGTGACTTATCATGTACTATTCCTCACAGTGCACCATTATAATCTTTCCCTGAACTGGATATTTTAGCATCTGGTGCAGAGAGGAAGTGACTACCCCAGCATTATGGATCCACGACCTTCCCAACAAACAAGAATATGAAGGACGGATGTCCATCACATAAAAGGTGGAGTTGAAAATTTATGTGCCCACTTTGATAGGAATGTCCACTTCACCATGAACCATCCTCTTAGAACTGTCGAAGGCTCTAACAACGATGTTACTGGGCTTGAGGGTCAATCATTCGCAGTCCAACCTGTCCAACGCCTTTTTCGGCAGCACATTCAAAGATGAACCGGTATCTACTAGGACATGGGCAAGGGTGGTTCCCCTGCATTCTACTGAGATATGCAGCGCGTCGTTGTGCTTCCTTCCCTTGGGAGTCAAATCAGCATCGGAAAAACCAAGACCATTATCAGCAGTAAGGCTAGCCACGCACTCTTGAAACTGGTCAGCCGAAGTTTCTTGAGGCACGTGTGCCATCTTTAAAAATTTGATCAAGGCCTTAGCATGGGCCTCAGAGCAGAGTAGAAGAGTCGACATGGAGATTTTGGAAGGGGTATGCCCTAGTTGTTCCACGACATCATAGTCGCTCCTCTTGATTATCTTTAAGATTTCTTCCATTTCTTTCTGGGTGGTCTCGGGGATTACCACAGTCTGAGCCTTCATCCTGACAGGCGCTTCTAGTATCCCCTTACCTTTGGTAGTAGCATCAGAGGGTCTAACTTTAGGTACATCAATTTCTTCAATTATCGGGCTTTGCACAGATGGCTTGATAGGCACAGAAACTCTCGAGGGTCCGAAGACTGCTCGTGGAGGAGCAATCTCCGGAGAAAACATCCTTCCGCTGCGAGTTATCTTGCTCGTTCCCGCAATATTCCCTATATTGGGGGTTTCATCATCGGAATTCTCTTGGACTGATTCAATTTGTTTGATACCATGATAGAAGATTTCTCCTCCGTAGTTCCATGGTATCGTCTTGTTAGATTCATACGGGACAGGCCCCAGCATGGTGATTTTCAACAGCACAAACTTAGGATCAGGCGTAATCTTGACAGGCCTTTTGCAAGCCTTGGGAAGATTGTTGGAGATGGTTATTATCGCAATGTCATTGGTTGAAGCAACAAAGGTAGCAGGAGTAACAGGAGTGATGGTATCAATAGGAGTCTTTTGGAAGAGTATCTCTTGGGTATCCATCAGACGTTGGATGCCTGATTTCAATAGTGGGCAGTCAGCTTGTATGTTTAAACAAAAGTAACAGTCTTTTCCACAACCTGGGAATATCCTGGCTCTCATCAAATTCACTTTAATCACTGGTAACAAAGTTAAAAGGTCAGCAATATTGGTAACATGAAGATCTTCCATAACGGCATGAACATTATGACCGTGCTTGGGCATTGGGGTAGAAATCACATTCGGCTTTTCGGGCGCATCGAATTCTACCTCCTTGGCGTCGATCAGGTCTTGGATTTTGTTCTTAAGAGCCCAATAGTTGTTGGTATCATGCCCTACACTGTCAGAGTGGTAAGCACATTTTGCATTGGAGTGGTAATATGGAGAAGAGGTATTAGGGTTCTTTGGCGCTTCCTTCAAATTAGTAAGATTCAGCTTTAGTATATGAGGGAGGACTTGAGCCGGTGTCATGTTGATTCGGGTGAATTGCCGTTGTGGCCTTTCTACCCTTTGCTGATTAGATCTTAGTTGATTACTACGAGGTTGATCGATTGTAGAGTTTTGAATCATCACAGCCGCTACCATTGGTTGGCGCTCGGTTCTTCCTTGGCTTTTCTGAGAATAAACACCAGAAGCTTCCTTCTTAGCTGGGAAGGTCTTCTTAATAGCAGTGGACGCGGAGGCATCTTTCTGAATCTTACCACTTTTAATGCCGGCCTCGACCCTTTCACCGGTCAGAATTAATTCGGTGAATCCCGCGGAGGAACTCCCATTAAATGATTGAAGAAAGGGCCAGACAGGGTCCCTAAAAACATGTCAACCAGCTCTCTATTCGACAATGGTGGCTGCACCCTTCCAGCCAGATCATGCCACTTCTAGGTGTACTCTTTAAATCCCTCGTTAGAAGCCATACCCATACTCTATAGTTGAGTACGAGTAGGCGCTAAATCAGCATTGTATTGGTATTGTTGGTAGAAAGCAGCAGCTAAGTCTTCCCAGTTATGAACCTCCGATCTCTCGAGTTGATAGAACCAGTCCAATTGTGTGCCTGACAAACTGTCTTGGAAAAAATGGACCCAAAGATCCTTATCAGATGAGTGGGGTTGGATCTTCCTGACGTAGGATCTCAGATGCATCTTTGGACAGGACAAACCGTCATACTTAGCAAACGTAGGAACTTTGAACTTGGGAGGAATAACGATCCCAGCGACCAACCCTAGTTCTTCAAAATCTAAACCAGGTACCCTTTACAACTCCATGGCTGCCAACCGATCCTCAAGATTTTTAAATTTATCATCCGCCGGGGGATATTGCTGTTCGGAGTAATCTTCATCCTCTTCCTCTTCCTCTTCTTCAACTTCAGATTCAGAAGGCATCGCAGTTCCTTTTCCTTTACCAGCCCCTTCATCAGACATCGAGGGGAATTCGAGAACTTTTCTAGCATGGTTTTCAAACCTTCTTCCCATAATGACCACACCAAGTATTTTCTTCTTTTTCTCTTTATCTTTCTCCAACAGTGTTTAAGGTCCTCTTGACCCTTTGCTAAGGTCATGAGGAGTTGCTGGAATTGCGAATTCTGTGCTTGCAGATCCATAACCGTCTGCTCCAAATCCATCTTGCTGAAATAAACAGCAGAAAGATAAGGAAACCTGGTGTGAAGACCTATTTATGCATATGATGAATGATATGTTATTCATGTAATGCATTCAAGGATTCAAAAATTCAAATTTGTTGCAAATAAAAAGAACACACGTCATATTTAAGAAGAAATTTGTTAGTACATAAGTGCCCCATGGGCAAAATATTACAAAATTCTTAATGTAAAAAGACATTGTGCATCCTCTTTGGTGCGATGTAAGTGTTGAGAGTTTCCTCCTCGTGAAGTCGGCGGGTAAGTTCCAAAACCTTCTTCTCACTGGCATAGAAGCTGGCTTCAAAAGTGTTCCGTTCTTCTTTGAGTTGGATCCAACTCTTTTGTAATTCTTCCAATGATGTCGGCATGTCAGGATGTAGGAGTGTGTATGGAACCTCTCCTTCCACAACAGGCTCTTTGATCACGGGGAGAATGTGAGGGTATGGCATCATAAGATTCTGGGCGTGGATTCGTACCCACTTGAGATATGGCTCAAGAGGGATGGAATTCTTGTGCCCCAGTGTCTTACTATCCACCTTGTTGGGCATCCTCCAAGCTCTGATGAACCTTTGTCGAAGTCCTTGCGCATCGTTGTCGAAGTCAAAAACTAGGTCAGGAATCAGCATATCATGAGGGCCATCCCTCAGAGCATATCCAAATTACCTTAGAGCTAAACAGGGGTTGTAGGTGATGCCTCCCCTAATGCCAAGTAGTGGGACATTAGGGAATTCCCCACAATGATCAATGATGATGACATTTTCTCTGGACCGAGAACACCAATGAACATCAGAATGTGTGAGGGTCATCAATCGTTGTGACCACCTTAAACCCTGCTCATTCTTCAAAACTGATTGTGGAAGATGAGAAATAAACCACCTTGCTAGGAGGGGAGTACATCACATGAGAACACCTCTTTTCCTCATTGTTCGTGTGTAAAATGAGTGTAGGATGTCCCCAAGCAATATAGGCATGGGATTCTGAGACATGAAGATTTTGACAGCGTTCACATCTATAAGCTAATCAAGATTTGGGAACAAGACCAACCCATAGATGAGGAGTGCCACAATCTCTTCAAAAGCTTGTAGATCTAGAGAATTCCAACAGTCTTGTGCCTTCTCAAATAGAAACTTTTCCAAGAAACCCTTGACACCACTTCTGGTTTCCCAATGACCTTTGATATCAGATGGTTGCAAGTGTAAGGCTTGAGCAACATCTTCAGGCTTTGGTTCTTTTTCCATACTGTTGTAGGCTAGTTGATGAAGAATATGAATCCTCGGGAGTTGAGAAAATTCCTCCAAAGTAGGTACTAGTTGGTAATCAGGAAAGGTGAAACAATGGTGTAGGGGGTCAAAGAACTGGAAGAGGACTTTCACCATATCTTCTTCAATGTTGGAGTTGACCAAGTTGAGAAGTCTACCATGTCTTTCACTGAAGAGAGAATTCTATGGAATCTTGGAAGTAAGCTCCTTGAGCTGAGGAGGGATTCTCACAAGGTTGACTTGAATTGTTTTCATGCGAAGAGATTCCATGACCTACAAAATAAGAACAAAGATGAAGATCCAAACACTTGAAATGGTTAGTGGATGCATATGATGCTTTATGATGTTCATGATGTACGCACAAACATATGTACAAGCAAATCACACAAAACCATAGTTTCAGGCTTGCATGAGGTTTCATAGGTAAGTACCCTCTTGAGTTTAGTTGGCTCAAACCTGTCCTATAAATAGTAACCGGGTTCTAAGGAGCTCAATATCACTGGATTATTTTCTGTGTTCATTGTTTTGGTTTAGCCACTTAACTGGCGACCAAAATATTCCAAGAAAACAAACCTCAATGAGTGTAGTATCGAGTATCTACCAACTTCGGACTGCACCAAAGTCGGTCATCTCACTACCCCTAAAAAATGCCAAGATGGTCAAGTAAGGTTCTGAGAGTTCATTAGTGCTTCATGACATCACTCAGCGGCCCCGTATTCTCTTTGATTGACTCAAAGGCTACCGGTACTCACAAATATGTCGCCTTAACATAGTTATTGCTTCAACCATGTTGGTATACCCCGCACAATTTCCACAATGTATTGCTATTTACCTATGAATGTTTCCCAAATCCGGGTAGAGGATTTCAAGCCCAAACAAGAGAACCAAATGTAAAACAATCAAAGCAAACAAGATAAGCATGCAAAGGTGATCTAAACCCTAAGGTTACTCCACTTTTAAAGTATTCCCCAACAGAGTCGCCAGTTCTGTGATACGGTGGGAGAACTGACTTGAGGTTTTGCGTTTGTGTTCGCAATTGTTCGGTTTAGCAAGAGTCGCCACCGACTTTTTATTTTATCCTAAGGAAAGGTCGAAAAGCACAGGAAAGACCTTTGAAATGTTTTCTTGGGTTCGGGGGGTAGATTATGAAAAGGGAAGGTGCTAACACCCTTTTCATCCATGGTTTTCCATGGGCTCTTAGTTACTTGTTTTAGATCACTTGCTTTGCTTTTCAATTGTTTGAAATGGTGATTTGTGTGTGGTTTTGAAAGATGTTTTGAAAAGAGGCCATCATTGTGACAACCTTTGTAATGATTCTTGTTTGAATGTATACAAAGGTGTTTTTGTCTTTTGAAAAGTTTTCAATGTTTGAAAGTTGGATTTTGAAATTGTGTTGTGAAGTGTGTTTGAAAATAGCAAGGATGTTTTGCAAGCTTTTGATCAAGTAATTAAGAGTTATCTACCCTATTTTACTCAAAGATCTTTCTTATGTTTTTAACCCTTTTAACAGTGTTGTTTCACCATTGTATTTGGTGAACAATCTTGTGTTAGGATGTTAAACGGGACAGGCGTGGGTCATCGTATAGACCATGATAGCAATTGTGTCAAGTATTTTTGGCAATTTTCTTGAGGGGCTTGATCATTTTTGTTTAGGCAACTCAGATAGCGTCATCGAGGGACTATGATCTTTTGTTTTGTTTTTGTCTTGCCAAAGTACTCAACATGCATACCATGGCCCATTTTTGAAAGAAACAAGTGGATTGTAACCCTAGGGGTGCAAGTGTGTATTGTGTTTGTTTTTCATGCATTTTTGGTCTTTGATTAGGTCAAACTATTTATTAATTTGATTTTGGCATACAAACCCTAATTCTCTAATCATGGCATAATTGAAAGCTTATAAGTGCGAGAATTTAAATTCTAAGCTATTACAATATGATTATGGGGATGGGGGTACAATTTTGAATAGGGGGTATTTGACAAGAAATATAAACCCTAGATTACTATTACATCCAAATTGAATCTCAATGCAACAATATTTAAATGTACAATTATTTAAATAAACAAAATAAATAAATGTTAAATAAAATGTATTATGCAAAAAAAAAGTTTTTATTTATTTATGTATGTAAAATATTTTCAATGAACAAGAGTATAAAGAAATGAAATAAAAGATTAATTTTATTTATTAAAGGGGTAAACCCTAGTTTATTTCAGAAAGTAAATATTATATATATATTATTTATATGCAAGAAATATATTAATATGTACACAAAATAAAATACATTGAAAAAGGGTATTTTTTAGTATAAATAATTAATAAAATATATTCAATAAAATATTTTCAGTGTGAATAAAAATAAGAAATAAAAATAAAAGTATTATTTACATTATTTTCAAGTTTTCAAATAAATTATAAAAAATATATTCAAAATGTTTTAATGTTTAGAAAAATCAAAATAAAATATCAAATAAATGTTAAAAAAAAAGTGAAAATATTTTTAAGCATTTTTTATATTTGGGGATAAATAAATAAAATCAGAAATGAAATTAAAATACCAAAATAACAAAATATAAAAAAATTGGGCCATGGGGTGTAAAACTGAAAATGGGGGGTGTTAGAAGTAGAAACAAGTCAGCCCAACCCATTTCCACTTCATCTTCTTCCTTGTTCAAACAGAAAAAACGCGCGCCCTGTACAAACTGCTAACTCCTGTATTTGTGATCTTTTGCCAAAACTCAAAACATGAAACTTGTAGAGCATTAAACCACAATTCTAACCATATAAAAAACTTAATATAACTCTCAAAGACCAGAGAGAATTTCTCTGGACCTAAAATCTGACCTAGTTTTTTCAGCATGTTCATGGATGAAAGTCTCTTAGCACGCTTAATATAAATGAAAATTGAGCATATGTATGACTTCATGGCAATGAGTACTACATCTTTCATTCATAAACCTAAGGCTAAATGTTCCTAAATATAGAGATAGAAGTTTGAGAAATACCTGTTTCAGTCAAGCTCGAGTATGGCAATGCAGCAACTTTCAATGAGGCCTGAGGTTCTTTTGAGCTTGCTTGATGTTCCCTGGACCTTTCCCAATGCTTAGTTTGCTTTGAAATGGTCTGAATCTCTCTATAGAACTCAACCTGCAAAGCTTCAAAACAGAAACGGTGAGCATTATAAATAGAGTTATAGTTGGCAATGGAGGTTTGGGATAGCTTGAGTGAGTTGAATGAAAGGTATTGGAACAAGTTTGAGGCCAAATGCACGAGTGGTTTGTGTGAGGGATGTGAATCTGTATGGAGTGCCCTGTTTTGCAAGAAGAATGTGATTTGGTGTTTTGGAAGGCTTGAGGGCTTAACAACTCGTGTTTCTGGCTCAGGGCAATGCAAAAAACTTGTTTGGAATGTTGGCAAGAGTTGAATATATCAGATGCTCAAGTTGTGTTGTTTTGGCAAGTTGACTTATTTTGAAAGAAAAATGTGAAGTGATATGAGGTAGGCCTGTACAGACTATCTCCAAGCATGCACAAGTTTCTTGTACCTTTGCCTGAGTTTGTGGAACTTGTTTGCTGCAAAGAAAGAGGTCCAAGGCTCAAGAGAAGCAATGTTGACATAAAGTTGCCTTTTTGAAAATTAAAGTGCTACCTTTATGCAATAAATGGATTTATTCATTGTGCCAAGCTCCATGGATCAAAGTGAGTTTTTGCCAACTTTAAGCATTCGATTCTCCCTAACCACAAATGTGTTTGAGGAGTTCTTGGACAATTTGGAAAGTTTGCAATATGTACTATAATCCATCTTTGAAATGCAACTTGAGACTCCAAGTGGAACTATGTGAAAAATGGCCAAGAAGATGGGTCAAAATCCTGCCTAAACTAGGGCAAAATTTCTCTAAGTTAAAAGTTTTAGGGACCCTTGTTCCAAAAATCATAACTTGAGATCCAAGCTTCTTTTGAGAAAACTTTGTTAATAAAAGTTGTAGACTTTGTGGTGGAATACAACTTTCATGTTGTAAGTTTTGTTTGAATCCATTTGCATCATGGTGAAAATGTGGGGCAAAGTTAGGAAAAATTAAGAAAATTTCATAACTTAGAAAATTTCTAAGTTATGAAATTTTTTCAATTTCAAACCCTAATTTGCAATTTTGGGTTTCTTGATGAAAAAGTTTCATAATTTGACATATCTTGGTGAAAAATGACCCTTGGCACTTGATTTTGACCAAAAAGTCAAAGTTTGACTATTCAGTGTACAGTCAAATTTTGATCAGTTGACTGAAAAATTCATCTGTCAATCTCATGCATTTGGGATCTTTTGAACTTGTTGAATAGGTCAAGATAATGTCATTGAGTCCTTGATCCCATGGTTGAACTTGATTTGCCATTGGCTAGGTCAAACAGTCAAAAATTGTCTTTGCACAGTCAAAACCCTAAAAATGACCATTTTGCCCTTTTGGTGATCTGATCAAATTTCTTGTGGAATTATGGTACAAACTAGATAAAATGGTTCATATGAGTTCATAATGTTGATGTGGGTCAAAATTCATGAGGTTTGACTGTAAATTGGCCACAGTTGACTTTTCCCCAATACAGCTGATTTCTAGGTCAACTGTCCAATTGACTGGGCAAAAATTTGATTCAAGGCTTGAAACTTGGTATGGACAAACTTATGAGTCCAACATGAAGTATGAAAGTCAATTTGGGCATTGAAGGTCCAAAAATCCTTGTGCAAACTCAAACCCTAATTTAGGTCAACAGTGCAAGGAGGTGTATTGAACAGAGCAAACCCTGGCTTGATCTTGAGTTCCAAGAGCCTTGTGATAAGAAATGTTGATAAAATGAGAGGGAAAATTTTGGGGTACAACAGGTACCTTTTGCTACAAAGTCACGCCCTTCGAATTGAAGAATGTTGGGGCAACGTATCAGCGCGCCATGGTCGCTTTGTTCCATGATATGATCTATCATGAGATTGAAGTATACGTTGATGACATGATTGCAAGATCCCAGACTGAGGAAGAACATATTGACCATCTTCAGAAGCTATTTGACAGGTTAAAGTTGTACAAGTTGAGGTTAAACCCGAACAAGTGCACCTTTGGGGTGAGATCTGGTAAGCTGTTGGGTTTCGTTGTAAGCGATAAAGGTATTCAAATGGATCCTGCGAAGGTGAAGGCTATACAGGAAATTCCAGCTCCCCAACAGAAAAGTAAGTCAGAGGCTTTCTGGGACGTCTGAACTACATTGCCCGATTCATCTCGCACCTGACTGCTACTTGTGAGCCAATCTTCAAATTACTGAAGAATGATCAAGTGGTAAGATGGAATGATGAATGTCAGGCCGCTTTCGAAAGGATCAAACTGTATCTCCAAGAGCCACTTATTCTGATGCCTCTAGTTGAAGGGAGACCTTTGATCTTATACTTGACAGTACTCGATAATTCAATGGGGTGCGTGCTGGGTCAGCATGACGAGTCTGGCCGAAAAGAGAATGCTATTTATTACCTTAGCAAAAAGTTTACCGACTGCGAGACCCGATACTCGTTGCTCGAGAAAACTTGTTGCGCTTTGGCATGGGCTGCTCGCCGGCTGAGATAGTATATGCTGACTCACACTACTCTATTGATATCAAAGATGGATACAATCAAGTATATCTTCGAGAAGCCTGCCTTGTCCGGAAGAATAGCAAGATGGCAGATGATTTTGATTGAGTATGACATCCAGTATACGACCCAAAAAGCAATTAAGGGAAGTGTGTTGGCAGATCATTTGGCACATCAGGCAGTGGACGATTACCAGTTGTTGTACCCCAAAATTTGCCCTCTCATGTTTTCAAAGGTCTTCCCTTACATGGTTGGTCACAAACACTTGCCTAACGAAAATAAAGTTTTTTTAAAGATGAACAAAGTGTCTTTCGATTGGCATCTGGGAAAAGTCTTCGATTGGGTATCCAAAATCCTTCGATACAGGCTTGACTCACCAGTCTTCGATTGGGCATTTGGCACTCTTCGATCAGGCTTTGATTAGTAAGCTTCGATTAGGTGTTTGGAACCCTTCGATCAAGCTTTGGTCTGCAAGTCTTCGATTGAACGCTGGACCCCCTTCGATCAAGTCAATTTCACAATGCTTCGACTATGCATTAACTACTTCAGGCTTACCTTCGACTTAAGAGGCAAGATTCTCCTACAAGTTTGTTTCGATTCACAAAGGAAAAGGCCTCTCAACTTGCTAGCACACCAGGCAAGAGGCTCATTCGAAGAACATGTAAATGACTCATTCGAAGAACATGTAAAGGTCCATTTGAAGAAGCATTCAAAGGGTCAATTCGAAGAACATTCAAAAGGTCCATTTGAAGAAGCATTCAGAAGGCCCATTCGAAGGGTACATAAGAAGTCCATTCGAAGGAGGCAACTCAAGACCAATCGAAGAGCATGGCCTAGAGGCATTCAAAAATCAAAGGTGTCCAGGTTCATTCAAGATTCCAAAGAGACATGAATATTTCAAAAAAGGAAATCTTTTAATATGTCTGATTCTTGTCTCATGGCTTTAAAGGCCTGTTTAATTGGTTGTCTCTTGCTGTTACTAGACCATCATACTCCTATAAATACAAGGGAAAGCATGCAGTGCAGAGGGGGGAATAAGAACGAAAAAAGAAAAAAAAAAGAAGAAAAAAAGGAGGATTTGGAGATACGTTGCCCACAAACTCACCAAAGGTTATCAGCATTTTCATAAGTAATCCAAGCCAAAGCAGTTATTCAGCGAACATCTCCACACCCAGAGCCACAGATCATACATCTTTAATTGGTAAGGGTTTGCAAAACCAAAATTGCACCTTCCTGACATTTAAATACACATTGCATATGTATTCTTGTTATTACTTATTATGTTGCATGTAAGCTGAAGCGCAAAGATGAGATCGTGCCATTGTTGGGGCACAATCTAAGTTTCTCCTTCGAATCTCAGGATAAAACAAACCTAGGCCCAGATTCAGCAGATTCAAATTGAGGAAGGATTCGAATTGGGAGGAGATTCGAATCAGGGGGTAAAGTCCCCCATGGATCTTTAATATTTATCTCGTTTTGCAGGAAATATCTTCTCAGAATTTTGTTCAGAGCTTCGAAGCTTAGCAGCTTAGCTGCGAACTGGATCCAGGGTTCCCAGATCGAAGGATGACATATCCAGATCGAACACCCCCAAAGTGCAGCCCCTCATGCACCTTCGATCAAGCCTCTTCACTGGATCGAAAGACAGCCCACACCTCTTTCGATCCAGGCCTCCAGAATTATACCTTTCTTGATTTACTGCCTGTTCCTTCGATTTCATCTTTGTTTTGACTATTTTATTTTTAATCAACATAAAATCAATTTAAAAAAATCACAAAAACATTAGGCTAGTTTTTTCTATTAAATTAACTTTGTTAATTAATCATTTAATTATCTTAACATTTTCTCAAAACTAAAATTAAGAAGATTTAGATCATTTTCCCAAAATAAAATAAAACAACAAAAAGATTTTATTCTTAGGATTTTTAGAGGTTATTTTCAGATTCGCGCGCGTTTATTTTATTGTAACTGCCTACTGGTTTGTAATAGCTTAACTAAGACTTTTACACTTTACTGCTTTATTCCCCCAATTTTGGACATGAAATAATCCCCCTCCCCGAAGCCTTGTAATAACGTAGGATTTATAATTCCCGCACTTTAAATTCCTATACATATATTAACTATTTAGATGTATGCTAACTAGGATTGCATGACAAGATCTGAAAACAAACGGTAGCACACCTAAATATACAAAGATAATATAACTGAAAAAACAATACACTTGCACATGCCACTCTTAGGGTACACCTCACTTGGTTTCCTCGAACGTGGTCATTAAGTATAGGATGTTTTAGAGGTCGCCCTCTTATCCAAAGATCATAAGTTGCCTCGAAACGGTTGCCTCGGATAAAATGATCTAAGACATTAGGGTTACCACTAAGGCGTCCTAACATTGCTTTAGTGACCACACGTCCCTTAAATCGAATTGACCCGAAAACTCCAACGACGATGCTACCTACTCCTCAATAGTGGGATGGCATTGTCTAAAGGACACTTGCACAGTCTAATTCCTTTTTGAGTAGGTAGATGTTCTTAAGTACTTGCTCCTTTTAAAAACAAAACAAAACTTTTCGCACTTACACCCCTTTTAAAACAAAAACTCTCTTCAAAACAAAAACTCTTTTCAAACCCACAAACACAAAGAAAAGCAAACTTTTGAAAACATAGTGAGCAAGTAACTAAGAGCCCGTGGATAACCACGGATAGAAAGGGTGCTAACACCTTCCCTTTCTATAATCTACCTCCCGAACCCGAGAAACATCTCGAAAAGGAATTTTTCTGTGCTTTTGTCCTTTCCTTGTTGGATAAAATAAAAGACGGTGGCGACTCTTGCTTACCGCGACATTTTGCGAAAATAAACGCAAACGCGAACCAGCATTCCAAAACAGTCAGTTCTCATTCCCACCGATCACAGAACTGGCGACTCTGCTGGGGACTTCTTTAAAAGTGGGGTTACCTTAGGGTTTATATCACCTTTACTTGCTTACCTTGATTGCTTTGGTTGCTTTACACTTGGTTCTATTGTTTGGGTTTGAAATCCTCCACCCGGATTTGGGAAACATTCATAGATAGCAATATGTTGTGGAAACTGTGCAGGGTATACCGACACGGTTGAAGCAATATCTATATTAGTGCGATATATTTGTGAGTATCGGTAGCCTTTGAGTCAATCAAAGAGAATACGGGGCCGCTGAGCGATGTCACTAAGCACTAATGAACTAGAACCTTACTTGACCATCTTGGCCTTTTTTAGGGGTAGTGAGATGACCGACTTTGGTGCAGTCCGAAGTTGGTAGATACTCGATACTACACTCATTGAGGATTGTTTTCTTGGAATATTTTGGTCGCTAGTTAAGTGGCTAAACCAAAACGGTGAACATAGAAAACAATCCAATGATATTGAGCTCCTTAGAACCCGGTTACCATTTATAGGACAGGTCTTAACCAACTGAAACTGAAAGAGGGTAATACCTAAACTCCATGCCAGCCTAAACTTAAGGCTGTTTATGTGACTTGTGTGCCTTCAAACTTGAACTACTTGCACATTCTTGTTATCTGACAACACGGGTTCCTTGCAGGTTTTGTTTACAGTCCTTATCCAATAATATGGATTTATTGCAGGGCTTACTTACATCACCTCACACTTTTGCTTAAACGCATAGCGTACACATCATAACATCATGCCTTAACATTTCTTTAACCATTTCAAGGATCTCAAGGGTCTGTGATGCAGGTTATGGTAAATCAAATGGCTAACAAGGGGTAAAGGGGATTTATTTTCCTCTAGCCAAGGTTGTCTAGAAATCCAAGCACGATAACTTGAGTCAGGGGCTATGACCCACTCGATATGGTGAGCTTGACTCTTGAAGAAGGACTCTTAACTACATGAAGTTTCTTCAATCAAAGCTGCAAAATTCAAATTCTAACAAGTTTCTTGTTTACCCCGCGAGATCCTTGAAAACATTGCATACATATATCATACATATCATTGCATAACAGGTCATCCGATACAGGTCTCTCATGTTCTCGCTGTTTATTTCAGCAATGGCTTTCCAACCAGACAACCAAGATCTACGGGCTCAAAACGCCCAACTTCAAGAAATGTTCTTGAACCTATCCCAGGGGCAAGAAGAAATAAAAGATCTCCTCACAAGGGGCTTGGTCCTAGGGAATCTAGGAGGCATCAGGAATGATCATTTGGAAGGGCTACAAATTGAGTTGGAAACAATGAAGATCTAGATGATGGGACAGCTAGTGGGCCAGATGGCTCTCATTCAAGACTTAGCTCAAAGACAAGAAGAGCTCAGGGTCCTCGTCAACAAGCTGCTTCAAAATAACCAAGTGGGGCAAACAACTAGGGTTGAAGATCAAGTCATCATTCAACCACCTTTGGGGCAAGAAGACAAGGGAAAAGCTCCTCAGCTTGCTTCAGGGTCACAAGCCCAGCATCAACCTCGCCAACATCAACAGGGTAATCGGTGTAAGCGAAATACGTCTGGAAGACATTTCTCTGAGACTGATATACCATCATCTCTAATACTGAAACGCTTGTTGGAGGTCAATCTGATTCCTTTAAGGGATCCTCCCCGAAATCCCAATACCTCTGCTCCTGGCTATCGTCCCGATGCATTTTGTGTATACCACTCCCATAGTCCTGGACATGACACCGATGAATGTTGGACTCTGAAGAACAAGATCCAAGACTTGATTGACGGAAGGGTGCTGGAGTTCATGCCGGATGGCGAGATGAAAATCTTCCACTGAGAATTCTCCATTTGAGATGACTAGTTCAAACTAAGAGACTTTTGTTCATTTGAAGTCTGAAGTTGTATTTTTCTTTGCTTATTCAAACAATTATTATCATGTCGAACTCTTTTATTTCAGTAATGCATTGCACGTGTCTGTTTTGAATTAATTGTTTTCACTATGCTTAAATTGCTTCATATTTCCTTTTTGTGATGTACAACTCTCGATTAAAAAACTCTAAGCCTTTAGAGGGAGGATGACGAAAATGATATCAAAATCTCTACATTATGCTTTTGAACAGACCCCGCTGACGAGGTACAGGCATTGTTTCAAATCCTAAATAGTGGAGTTATAAGGAAGATAATCCCTAGTCAACCCCTTTGAGCCAAAGAAGTTGGAGTTTTTCTTTTCACAAATTAAAACCCGTAATCACAACCTAGGGCATGGTAGTTTGCTCAGTTGATCCAGGTACACAATGAATGGCATCAAAGAAGTCCTTCCGAAACAAAAGACGGTGATGGTTCCGTATAATCGTAAGGACAGACAGTCATTATCTTTCGAAATAAAAGGCCACTTAGTCAAAACCTAGGAAGGAGACTTACAAACAAAAAATTGGGGCATCCCGCTGACTGTAATCACAAAAAGAAAAAGTTCATGCAAAAAAAAACAGGGATAATAAAATCAGAAAGGAAGAGATCCTGCAAACTCTCAACAAAATGACTGCCTGTTTAAAATAAATTGTCAGTATCCGAACTATCACTGGTATATCAGAGCAAAGACTCAAACAAGATCTAATGCACGATTAGCTGAGTTTATGATCGAAGAACATCACGAACAACGGGTGGGTACAAATAAAATTTGAGCCTTTATCCTTTGTTTCTTAAACCGTGAACCAGACCACGTTATAACCCTTAAAAGTCCTAGCTGAAGCATGGGTTAGTTCGAAAGCATACTGTTACAAAGGTATCCTGACTCCTGTAGGGCTTGCTGTAAATCCTGAGTTGACATCACATTTTACAAAATTTTCCTATCTTACTGAAAAAAGGCATTTTCAAAAATTTCAAGACAGACATAAGCTTTGCATTCTTAAAATAACATTGTTTGCATATGACTATTTGTTCAAATAGCAGAGAAATTCGCACGACGAATATCTAGTGAACAAAAACCTTTTCAATAAAAAAGGATCACCTCAAGTGGAAAAACACTTCCAATCAAGGGACACGGCATGATCATTGTCCATCATCTGGGGCAGTCAAGTCAAGATTCAAGGAATCTCTCAAAATGCCAAATAGCCAGGGGAAAATCTCCATCTGAATCAATTGGGGCATTGGACATGATTCCCGCAACGAATCTTGCACGATCAAACGAAGATCTTCTAGTAGTATGGCAACACAACACTACCGACAGTGAGCCTCCCTACGTCCTGAGAGCGTGAACATAGTCAAAAAGTACTATGCATAATCAAAGACCCGCTAGGTTGACTGGCCTAGGCAAAAAAAGGGCATCCCGGCGAACCAAAAAGGTTCGGGAAAAATTAGGGATAAAAATAAAAAGATTTGTACACCCGGCAAGTCGAAAACCTGAAAAGGTGGCTTGGGCAAAAAAGGGTATCCCGATGGACTGAAAACCCGAAAGGGCGGTCCAGGCAAAAATTAGGGATCAAAGCGTACGACTATGTCCCGTCATCTCGTCACTTAGAAGACTTGTCATTTCAATCGGCAATTACCAAGCACCTCATAGGTTGGAATAATACTCGATCCACAAGGCCTTCGCAGGCACCTTCTCCCGCAGATACAGGGGCAGAAAAGTCTCAATGCAAAGTCATTGTCATATCCTCAGCCCGCGTCCCAATAACATCTATACTCCCCGTAGAGTAAGAAAAGGACAATGGTGTTAATTCTCCCCAACTGAGGCTCGCAACCACGAACGGGTCAATAAGATTCTCCCCAAGCAGAGTTTATCTATCACCAGCACTGGAAGATTATCCCCAATAAAATCTAAAAGATTATCCCCAGTGAAGTCGCCATTGGAAAATCATCCCCAGCGAAGTTCATTCCTTTTATAGACAGAAATTCAATCCCCAACAGGGTTCACTGTCACCAGCAACAGTAATTCATCCCCAACTGAGTTTTATTTCTCCAAATCAGCAGATCTTCTAGCAGAGTATATACTCCCCACAGAGTCATTTCCTCGTCAGTCCATTCCCCAGCGGAGTTATTCTCTCCTGCAGGATTATTCTCCCAATTATCTTCGGTCGTTATCTCCAGCGAGCGAAACTCTTTATTCTCCAACAATAGTCAGGGATTTACTTTCCCAAACTCGGATGTACCACAATAGCATTTCATGTTCATATGTCATGACGTGTGCATACACATTGCATACAGCATAATCTCATTACTTTTGAGAACATCATCCTACAATGCATGTCATGCATCATATACGATTAATCATGTACCTTTTCAGGAAATATGGTTATCATCAACAACTTCCAGCAAGTTCAAGATTAACTCCGGAAACTAAACAGAGTAATTATCTGCACGATCAAATGCAGCTTTACACGGGTTCATCATGAAGAAATCTTACACGGGTTTCTCCTAAATACAGCTTCACACGGGTTTACCCTGAAAAATCCTACACGGGTCCTTTCTCATATATTTCTGAATGAAGTTTTACATGAACTTAGCCCGAAGTAACCTTACCCAGGTTCCTCCAGAAGTTTCACACGAACTTATCACAAAGTAACCTTACCCAGGTTCCTCCAGAAGTTTCACACGAACTTAGCCCGAAGTAACCTTACCCAGGTTCCTCCAGAAGTTTTACACGAACTTATCATAAAGTAACCTTACCCAGGTTCCTCCTGAATTTTTAGACAAACTTATCTCACAGTAACCTTACCCCGGTTCATTCTGAAGTTTTACACGAACTTATCACAGAGCGACCTTACCCAGGTTCCTCCTGAAGTTTTACACAAACTCATCCCAAAGTAACCTTACCCAGGTTCCGCCTGAAGTTTTACACGAACTTATTACAAAGTAACCTTACCCAGGTTCCTCCTGAAGTTTTACACGAACTTATCACAAAGTAACCTTACCCAGGTTCCTCCAGAAGTTTCACACAAAATCATCCCAAAGTAACCTTACCCAGGTTCCTCTTGAATTTTTACACAAACTTATCCCGAAGTAACCTTACCCAGGTTCCTCCTTACAATTTCCCGACGTAGTTTTACCTAAACTCCTCATGAAGCAGCCTTACCTAGGTTTCTTCCCAGTTCAGATGTAGTTTTACCTAAACCCATCATGAAGCAACCCTACACAGGTTCCTTCTCAGGAAATTTCAGATGCAGTTTTACACGGACTCATCGTCAAGCAACCCTACACAGGTTCCTCCTTCCCAAGATGCAGTTTTACACGGACTCATCATCAGGAAACCCTACACAGGTTCCCTCTTTCCAAGATGAAGTTTTACACAGACTCGTCATCAGGAAACCCTACACCGGTTCCCTCTCTTTCCAAGATGCAGTTTTACACTGACTCATCATCAGGAAACCCTACACAGGTTCCTCCATTCCAGATGAAGTTTTACATGGACTCATCATGAAGCAACCTTACCCAGGTTCCTTCTCGATTCAGATGTAGTTTTATCCAAACTCCTCACGAAGCAACCTTACCCAGGTTCCTTCTCATAACCTTACCATCCAGGTCTCTTTTCTCTTATCTCCAAACAGCAGTCCACAATACTGTAAGACCTGGACCTGATCAAACACGATCGGTTTCACCTTTCCCCAGTAGGTCGCGATGCAGCCTATACACGAACTAGATATGCAGTTCACCTCCGAAGTTAATTACCCAGTAGAGTAACGGACAACTGAAGCTCCTAAAAATCTATTTCTCTCAAGACAGATACCAACATTCCTCAATAAATTCCTCCTCAATGACAGGAGCAGGGACTCTCGTCAAAGGAATATCTCAAGAAATCCACATTCTCTAGATGGCATCTTTAAGCCCATCTCAGACAATTCTCCGCCACATCCAGGATGGCATCTTTAAGCCCATTCCCGATGTCATAATGCTGATACTACACCATGCGAGTGCAAATTTCTGGGCACTCTAGTGTTCAATTATCTTCCACCTTCGGATCACGAAAGGCTCGAAAGCCAATCTATATCCTCAGGTTTAAGAAAATTGAACAGGGGCAACTGTTGTACCCCAAAATTTGCCCTCTCATGTTTTCAAAGGTCTTCCCTTACATGGTTGGTCACAAACACTTGCCTAACGAAAATAAAGTTTTTTTGAAGATGAACAAAGTGTCTTTCGATTGGCATCTGGGAAAAGTCTTCGATTGGGTATCCAAAATCCTTCGATACAGGCTTGACTCACCAGTCTTCGATTGGGCATTTGGCACTCTTCGATCAGGCTTTGATTAGTAAGCTTCGATTAGGTGTTTGGAATCCTTCAATCAAGCTTTGGTCTGCAAGTCTTCGATTGAGCGCTGGACCCCCTTCGATCAAGTCAATTTCACAATGCTTCGACTATGCATTAACTACTTCAGGCTTACCTTCGACTCAAGAGGCAAGAATCTCCTACAAGTTTGTTTCGATTCACAAAGGAAAAGGCCTCTCAACTTGCCAGCACACCAGGCAAGAGGCTCATTCTAAGAACATGTAAATGACTCATTTGAAGAACATGTAAAGGTCCATTTGAAGAAGCATTCAAAGGGTCAATTCGAAGAACATTCAAAAGGTCCATTTGAAGAAGCATTCAGAAGGCACATTCGAAGGGTACATAAGAAGTCCATTCGAAGGAGGCAACTCAAGACCAATCGAAGAGCATGGCCTAGAGGCATTCGAAAATCAAAGGTGTCCAGGTTCATTCAAGATTCCAAAGAGACATGAATATTTCAAAAAAGGAAATCTTTTAATATGTCTGATTCTTGTCTCATGGCTTTAAAGGCCTGTTTAATTGGTTGTCTATTGCCGTTACTAGACCATCATACTCCTATAAATACAAGGGCAAGCATGCAGTGCAGAGGGGGGAACAAGAACGAAAAAAGAAAAAAAGAAAAAAAGGAGGATTTGGAGATATGCTGCCCACAAACTCACCAAAGGTTATCAGCATTTTCATAAGTAATCCAAGCCAAAGCAGCCATTCAGCGAACATCTCCACACCCAGAGCCACAGATCATACATCTTTAATTGGTAAGGGTTTGCAAAACCAAAATTGCACCTTCCTGACATTTAAATACACATTGCATATGTATTCTTGTTATTACTGATTATGTTGCATGTAAGCTGAAGCGCAAAGATGAGATCGTGCCATTGCTGGGGAACAATCTAAGTTTCTTCTTCGAATCTCAGGATAAAACAAACCCAGACCCAGATTCAGTAGATTCAAATTGAGGAAGGATTCGAATTGGGAGGAGATTTGAATCAGGGGGGTAAAGTCCCCCATGGATCTTTAATATTTGTCTCGTTTTGCAGGAAATATCTTCTCAGAATTTTGTTCAGAGCTTCGAAGCTTAGCAGCTTAGCTTCGAACTAGATCCAGGGTTCCCAGATCGAAGAATGACATATCCAGATCGAACACCCCCAAAGTGCAGCCCCTCATGCACCTTCGATCAAGCCTCTTCACTGGATCGAAAGACAGCCCACACCTCTTTCGATCCAGGCCTCCAGAATTATACCTTTCTTGATTTACTGCCTGTTCCTTCGATTTCATCTTTGTTTTGACTATTTTATTTTTAATCAACATAAAATCAATTAAAAAAAACCACAAAAACATTAGGCTAGTTTTTTCTATTAAATTAACTTTGTTAATTAATCATTTAATTATCTTAACATTTTCTCAAAACTAAAATTAAGAAGATTTAGATCATTTTCCCAAAATAAAATAAAACAACAAAAAGATTTTATTCTTAGGATTTTTAGAGGTTATTTTCAGATTCACGCGCGTTTATTTTATTGTAACTGCCTACTGGTTTGTAATAGCTTAACTAAGACTTTTACACTTTACTGCTTTATTCCCCCAATTTTGGACATGTAAATAATCCCCCTCCCCGAAGACTTGTAATAGCGTAGGATTTATAATTCCCGCACTTTAAATTCCTATACATATATTAACTGTTTAGATGTATGATAACTAGGATTGCATGACAAGATCTGAAAACAAACGGTAGCACACCTAAATATACAAAGATAATATAATTGAAAAAACAATACACTCGCACATACCACTCTTAGGGTACACCTCACTTGGTTGCCTCGAACGTGGTCATTAAGTATAGGATGTTTTAGAGGTCGCCCTCTTGTCCAAAGATCATAAGTTGCCTCGAAACGGTTACCTCAGATAAAATGATCTAAGACATTAGGATTACCACTAAGGCGTCCTAACATTGCTTTAGTGACCACACGTCCCTTAAATCGAATTGACCCGAAAACTCCAACGACGATGCTACCTACTCCTCAATAGTGGGATGACATTGTCTAAAGGACACTTGCACAGTCTAATGCCTTTTTGAGTAGGTAGATTTTCTTAAGTACTTGCTCCTTTTAAAAACAAAACAAAACTTTTCGCACTTACACCCCTTTTAAAACAAAAACTCTCTTCAAAACAAAAACTCTTTTCAAACCCACAAACACAAAGAAAAGCAAACTTTTGAAAACATAGCGAGAAAGTACCTAAGAGCCTGTGGATAACCATGGATAGAAAGGGTGCTAACACCTTCCTTTTCTATAATCTACCTCCCGAACCCGAGAAACATCTCGAAAAGGAATTTTTCTGTGCTTTTGTCCTTTCCTTGTTGGATAAAATAAAAGACGGTGGCGACTCTTGCTTACCGCGACATTTTGCAAAAACAAACGCAAATGTGAACCAGCATTCCAAAACAGTCAGTTCTCATTCCCACCGATCACACCAGTCTATGAACTTTGAATTCCCGGATGAGAGCATCATGATAGTAACGGACTGCGAAGAACCTGGACCAGATGAAGGACCTGAGGAAGGATCCCGATGGTCTATGTACTTTGATGGAACTTTGAATGCTTTGGGTAAGGGAATTGGCACCGTGATCATATCTCCTAAAGGCTCTCATACTCCGTTTACCGCCCGACTATGTTTTAACTGCACCAACAACATGGCGGAGTATGAAGCGTGCATCATGGGTCTTCGAGCAGCTATTGACCTGAGGATTAAGTTCTTAAGTGTGTTCGGAGATTCCGCTCTCGTGATCAGTCAAATCAAAGGCGAGTGGGATACGAAACACCCTAATCTTATTCCTTACAAGGAGTATGTGTTGATGTTGCTTCCACATTTCGAGGAGATAACCTTTGAACACTTCCATATAGAGGAGAATCAGTTAGCGGACACGCTGGCTACGATGTCTTCTATGTTCAAAGTCAATTGGGACAACGAAGCTCCTCGGATTATCATTGAAAGATTAGACGAACTTGCACATTGCTGTGACATTGAGACTGAAGAGGTAGCAGATAAACCCTGGTTTCACGAGGTAAAAAGGTATCTTGAAGCGCAGGAATACCCCGAGGGTGCGCCTGTTAATGATAAGAAGTTCCTGAGGAGGTTCGCGGCAAAGTTCTTCATCAACAATGGTATCCTTTACAAGCGTAACTATGATTCAACCTTACTACGTTGTGTGGATAAAAAAGAAGCAGAAAAGATAATGGCAGATTTACATGAAGGTACCTTTGGGACCCATTCCAGTGGATACACCGTGGCAAAGAAAATCCTTCGGGCAGGATATTTCTGGTCCACAATGGAAGCCGACTGTTATCAGCATTCTCGGACCTGTCACAAGTGCCAAATCTATGCTGACAAGGTGCATATACCTCCAGTTCCTCTGAATGTCTTGACAGCTCTGTGACCTTTTGCAATGTGGGGCATTGACATGATCGGCGAGATCAGACCTACTGTGTCCAACGGGCATTGTTTCATCTTGGTAGCAATTGATTACTTTACAAAGTGGGTTGAAGCAGCTTCCTTTGCTACTGTAACCAAGAACGTCGTGGCACGGTTCATTCGGCACAATCTGATATGTCGATATGGTGTACCAGAGAGGATCATTGCGGACAATGGTACTAATCTCAACAATAAGATGATCACCGAACTCGGCAAGCAGTTCAAGATACAGCATCACAACTCTTCTTCTTACCGGCCGAAGATGAATGGGGCTGTTGAAGCGGCTAATAAGAACATTCAGAAGATTGTGCAGAAGATGATGGTGACATACAAAGACTGGCACGAGATGTTACCATTTGCTCTTCATGGGTACCGTACCTCAGCGCGAACGTCAACAAGGGCAACACCTTATTCCTTGGTATACGGCATGGAGGCAGTCTTGCCCATTGAAGTTCAGATACAGTCTCTTTGGATTATGAAGGATGCAGGTTTGAGCGAGGATGACTGGATTCAGACCCGGCTTGATCAGTTGAACCTGATCGACGAAAAGAGACTTACTGCTATTTGTCATGGTCAGACGTACCAAAAACGAATGATCAAGGCATTTAACAAGAAAGTTAGACGACAAGAGTATCAAGTTGGGGACCTGGTTATCAAGCGCATTATCCTGCCACAAGGTGATCCCAGGGGAAAATGGACCCCTACTTACGAAGGGCCATTTGTGGTTAAGAACATTTTGTTAGGAGGAGCTATGATTCTAACCACCATGGATGGTGACGACCTTCCTCACCCCGTCAAAGGAGACATAGTGAAAAGATACTACGCATAATCAAATACCCGCTAGGTTGACTGGCCTAGGCAAAAATAAGGGCTTTCCGGCGAACCAAAAAGGTTCGGGCAAAAATAAGGGATGAAAATGAAAAATCTGTACACCCGGCAAGTCGAAAACCTGAAAAGGCGGCTTGGGCAAAAAAGGGTATCCCGGTGGACTGAAAACCCGAAAGGGCGGTCCAGGCAAAAATTAGGGATCAAAGCGTAACACACTGTCTCATTGGGTCACCTTGCAACCAGACTTCGGCTACGACTGTCAAGCTCGGACGACACTAATCAATCTGATCTACCTTCAACCAAGTAGCAAAGTGATGAGATGCTCGAGGACATAAAGGCAATAGCAGAGTTGTAACACAGTGGGATTATTCACATAGCTGTTTTGTTTTCTTTTACACAAAATGTATAAAATATTTGTTCGGTGGCGTTCTCTTACTAGGACGCCAGCCTCTTGTACAAAAACGCCTATTTACAGGCCAAACTTCAAATCAATACAATTCATCTTCAAAGAAATTTCAAACTGTTTTCCCTTTATCTGTTTTGTTTTGCAAAGGACGTCCAATGTTCATTTTTGATATATGCACTTGACATTAATTGCTGCTCATAAATATTTACATGCGAAACAAAGACGATTACTCGTAATATCAGGAACAGGGGCAATAAAAATTGTCTAGGCTGTACAGTTGCTCTGTCCACCAGGTACAAGGTAAATTCAGCTGAAGAACATGGCTAAGATGCATTTCACTCCCCGCAGAAAAGATAGTAATGTTGACTCTCCCCAGCTGAGACTTGCAACTATGAATGAATCGGTAATATTCTCCCCAAGCAGAGTTTATTTACCACCAGCACTAAAAGGTCTTAATATCCCCGACAACCTTAATATTCCCCAACGGAGTATAAGAACATTCCCCGGTAGAGTACCAGATATCCCCAGTGGAGTTTGAAATTTTTCCCAACGCGTCTGAAAAAGCTTCCCCAGTGGAGTTTGGAGAATCATCCCCACTAGACTTTGGAAGGTTGTCCCCAGCATAGCTCAAAGGATTATCCCCATAAGAGTCTAAAAGGTTATCCCCAATGAAGTCGCAGCTGAAAGGTCATCCCCAGCGGAGTTCTTTCCTTTCACAAACAAAAAGTCAATCCCCAACAGGATTCGGTATCACCAGCAACAGTAATTCATCCCCAGCGGAATTTTATTGGTGGAATCCTCAGCAGAGCATCTCCTCCCACAGAGTAATCTCATCATCAGTTTATTCCCCAACGGAGTTATCCTCTCCTGCAGGTTTATTCTGGCAATAATCTTTATCCGCTATCACCAGCAGAAATGAAGAATTCAACTCTCTTCTCCAGCAGCTATTTGGGATTTATTTTCCCCAGCTAAAACATTACATTTCCATACATCACGATACATGCATATACACATCATACAACACAATCTCATTTATTTTGAGAACATCATTGCTTGATATATATCATGCATTGCATACGACTGACTTTTACCTTTCAGGAAGGATGCAGTTAAGTTATCAGCTATGTCGAAGTACTAACCAGTTCTTAAATCTCAATTGAATTAGTCTCGGTTGAATTATAGATAAGGTTCTAAATCTCGACAATTTTCCTCCGTCGAAGTGTGGATGAGTTCTTAAATCTCAACAGAATTATTCTCCGTTGAAGTACAAACAGTTCCTAGATCTCGATGAAGATGTTTCCCTCAGTCGAAGTACTGACCGGTTCTTAAATCTCAACTGAATTAGTCTCGGTTGAATTACAGATAAGGTTCTAAATCTCGGCAAAGTTCCTCCGTCGAAGTATGAACGAGTGCTTAAATCTCAACAGAATTATCCTCCGTTGAATTACAGACAGTTCCTAGATCTCGATGAATATGTTTCCCTCAGTCTAAGTACTAACCGGTTCTTAAATCTCAACTGAATTAGTCTCAGTTGAATTACAAATAAGATTCTAAATCTTGATAATTTTCCTCCGTCGTAGTGTGGACGAGTTCTTAAATCTCAACATAATTATCCTCCGTTGAAGTACAGACAGTTCCTAGATCTCGATGAAGATGTTTCCCTCAGTCGAAGTACTGACCGGTTCTTAAATCTCAACTGAATTAGTCTCGGTTGAATTACAGATAAGGTTCTAAATCTCGGCAAAGTTCCTTCGTCGAAGTATGGACGAGTGCTTAAATCTCAACAGAATTATCTTCCGTTAAATTACAGACAGTTCCTAGATCTCGATGAAGATGTTTCCCTCAGTCGAAGTACTGACCGGTTCTTAAATCTCAACTGAATTAGTCTCGGTTGAATTATAGATAAGGTTCTAAATCTCGACAATTTTCCTCCGTCATAGTGTGGACGAGTTCTTAAATCTCAACACAATTATCCTCCGTTGAAGTACAGACAGTTCCTAGATCTCAATGAAGATGTTTCCCTCAGTCGAAGTACTGACCGATTCTTAAATCTCAATTGAATTAGTCTCGGTTGAATTACAGATAAGGTTCTAAATCTCGACAATTTTCCTTCGTCGTAGTGTGGACAAGTTCTTAAATCTTAATAGAATTATCCTCCGTTGAAGTAAACACAGTTCCTAGATCTCGATGAAGATGTTTCCCTCAGTCGAAGTACTGACCGGTTCTTAAATCTCAATTGAATTAGTCTCGGTTGAATTACAGATAAGGTTCTAAATCTCGGCAATTCTCCTCAGTCGAAGTACTGACTGGTTCTTAAATCTCAACTGAATTATCCTCGGTTGAATTACAGATAAGGTTCTAAAATCTCGACAGATTTCGCCCAGTTGAGTTACGGACAAGTCCTTAAAACCCAACAAAGATGTTCTCTCAGTTGAAGTACAGGCAAGTCCCTAAATCTCAACCAAGATCAGACTTCCCCAGCGGAATCTTCCACAACAACAGGTATGCAAGTTCTCGCTAAGGAATCTCTTATGCGATCGACACTCATGCATATGGCATCTTTAAGCCTATCCTCCCGTCAGCAATCTCCAAATGGCATCTTTAAGCCCATTCCCGACATCACAAGGCTGATACCACTTCATGCGAGTGCGAATTTCTGGGCACTCTAGTGTTCAATCATCTTCCACCTTCGGATCACGAAAGGCACGAAAGTCAATCTACATCCTCAGGTTTAAGAAGATTGAACAGGGGCAACTGTTGTACCCCAAAATTTTCCCTCTCATATTCCTCAAAATATTGCAAGAAAAATCTCCAAGTGGCTCAAGGTTGCTCAAGAGTGGGTCAGACAAGTCATCTCCTAAGGCAGTCAACCCCAAATTAGGGTTTTGTGTGGCATCAATATTTTTGAATCCAAATGACCTCAAGTTCTCCCCAATGTACTAATATGTTCTCAAGATCATCCATGTCAAGTTTCAAGCCTTGCAGAGGAAGTTTGCTCAGTCAATTGCTCAAAGGGCCCAAAAATCGACTATGCTAGGGCAAAAGTCAACTGTGACCTACAAACAGTCAAACTTCAAGATTTTTTGTCAAAATTATCATTTTGAGGGATATTTCATCATTTGATCAAGGGTTGATCATGATTCATCAAAGATTTCTCAAAATTCATCAAGATTCAAAAGTTGTTAATTAGGGTTTTGTAGGAAAAGTCAACTCAACTTTGACCAAGCATAACTTTCTCATACTTTATGATAAATGACCCATCCAAAGCTAATTTTTAATAGGATGGAATTTCCTACAATCCATATTCATACCCCAAGATCAAAAAATACACTCACAAGAAGTTATAAATTTGGACATTATAGGTCATTTTTGAAAGTCAACAAAAACACCTTTTTTTCCAAAACTTATAACTTGAGCATGGAACATAAAAATGAGATGAGACAAAAATGGTTGGTTATAGGACATCTCAAGCTTTATAAAAAGTCCAAGAACACTTCCAAAAGTTCAAAATTGAAGAAGTTACGCATTGTTGAAGTTGGGTATTTTTGCAAAATTGCCAAAAGTCAACCATCCCCAAAACTTCAAATTTTGTCAAATGGGCCCATTCTTTTCCACTTGATTTGAGCTTGCATCATTTCCCACGTGTCCTAGCTTCAGCCATGAGCCCATATTTTATTTTTATTATTTAATTTGATTTTTATTTGAATTTATTCATTTTTAATCAAATTAAATCATATAAAATCCAAACTTTGATTACCTAAGATTTTTTTGGTTGTTTCAGGTCTTGATCATCATCAATATCATCATAAAACTCGAATCATACAATATCATGTGCAAAAAGATTGATTTTTGGCAGATTTGGCAAGTTTGTAAAGAGTGAATCAAATCAAATCCCAAAGCATTGATGGGAGAAGATTCAAGCCATAATTCTTACCCTAACACACTATGCAATACATAAGGGAGCCAAGGGAATCGAAATAAGGGTTGGAGACTGCAGAAAGAGGCAGAACAGAAATTGAAAAAAGCACCAAAAATCTTGAAATTGAATCCATAGTTAGAGGCATTTGCAGAAGCTGAGACCGGTCCCAATCTCTTCTTGGGTGTCCACACAAGCGATTTGGATCAAAAGCAAATGTTCTCACACACCATAACACGCTGTAAGTCCCTCATTACCTAGCTCTGTTCTTGGATTCTACTTGGCCTATTCTGGCATCATTTGCATGAAATAATTGCATATTCATAACCCTCATGATATTTGCGAACGTTTGGCATCATCCAATTGCGTTTTTCTTGCCTAAATGAAGAACCCCCATAGTTAGGGTTCTTCGTTTGTTTTTTAGGGTTTTCTTTTTCAGGAAAAATCAGGACTCAAGAAGGGCATAAAGTTGATCAGGGAGCCAAGACGAGTCCAACCATGGTCGTGGAATTTGTTTTCATGATCTGGAATGGATTTTAGAGCAAGCTTGCGCATTTAGCTGCGGATCCAAATCCGCAGGTAATATTTGCAGGATTTGGAGGTAGGAGACGACGAGCTGTCATTCTCCCATTGGCCAATTCAAATTAATTTTTGCGCATTTTTATTTTCTAGCATATAATTAGTTTTGTTTATATTATAATTTCTTTGTATTTTATTAACAATTGAGTCAAGGCAGCGTAGTGGCAAGGCAAGGCAAGCAATCACGTTCAGAACCTGGGTTCGAATCCCAGGTCCCCCATTTTATTTGATATTTTGTTTCTTCAGGTATTCCAATGCGCATGAGGACCTGCAGTTCACCATACACCTTCACATATCCAATGGCCAGATGGCCAAAGGCCAAATCTAGTGGCCAGGATCTGATGGTCCACCATGGAGCCAAGTCAACACATGCACACTGGATCTGCAAAGTCAACGAAGGGCCAATATAATTGGGCCTCAGAATTGCTATTAGCACTCCAAAATCAGGCCCAAACCCCCTTTCTTTTCCATTTTATTTATTTAGTTTTATTAATTGTTTTTATTGTTTTATTTAATTTACTAACCAATTAAAATTCTTTTCTTTAAAATAAAAATCACAAAAATATTTTTATATTTAATTAAACTTCAAATTTTTATTTTTATTAATAAACATTAATTAATTAATTTAGGTGCTAATTAGAATAACTTTAACCTATTTTTGTAAATAATTAAAATTAAATTAGACTTAATTAAGTTTTACTAATTCAATTAATTTTTTATTTTCTTTCTTAAAATACCAAAAAAACCAAAAATAACTTTTTTCATTTAATTAATTAATTAATTTAATTTAATTTAGTAATTAATTTAGGATATTTCTTTCTTAAAATAAAAAATAACAAAAAGATATTTTCTTTAACAAAAAGGGTCAAAACCCTAGAACTTTGCGCTCGATTTAATTTCCCGCATGCGATTTACTTTCTTTTATCGATTTATGTATCTGATTCCGGATTGTAATAGTAAATAGGACCTTTAATTATTTTTATCGCTTTACTTTATTTTTCAAAAGGGTTTGTCTTTGGCGATGTAAATACCCGACGCCTTGTAATTTAAATTCCACTTTTTATTTTTTCCGCAAATTATAACTGTTAGACGTTTGACAATAAGGATGCATGACCAAACTGAATGTTTTAACCTAAAATCAAAATTAGATCACCCTTAACATGTACAAAGATAAAAATAACTGAAAACGATACACTCGCACCTGCGCACTCTTAGGGTACACCCCACTTGGTTGCCTTCGTATACGGTCATTGAGTATAGGTCGCTTTAGAGGTCGTCCTCTTGTCTAAAAGATCATAGTCGCCTCGAAATGGTTGCCTCGGATATGATTGCCTCAAACAAATGATCTAAGACATTAGGGTTACCGCTAAGGCATCCTAACATTGCTTTGGTGACCGTAAGTCCCGCATTTGAATTGACCCTTAAACTCCAACGACGGTGCTACCTACTCCTCAATAGTAGGATAGCATTGTCTAAAGGAAGATAGCATATAACGATTCCTTTTTCGAGTAGGTAGATAGTTCTTAAGTACTTGCTCTTTCAAAAAAAACAAAATTTTTTCACACTTACACTTTTCGAACAAAGTTTTCAAAAAACACTTCATACACTCTTGAGGACAGAAGCAAGAGTTAAATCGAAGTTTTCAAACAAAAACTTTTTCAAACCCACAAGCACAAAGAAATCAATTTTGAAAACAATTGAGCAAGTACCTAAGAGCCCGTGGATAACCACGGATAAAAAGGATGCTAATACCTTCCCTTTCTATAATCTACCCCCCGAACCCGAGAAATATCTCGAAAAAGGATTTTTTCTGTGCTTTGTTTCCTTTCCTTGTTGGATAAAATAAAAGTCGGTGGCAACTCTTGCTTACCGTGACATTTTGCAAAAACAAAACGCAAAATGCAAACCAGCATTCCAAAAAATAGTCAGCTCTTCCCACCGTATCACAGTAGGCAAAAGTTGATAGTCGGGAAATGTGAAGTAATAGTGCAAAGGATCAAAGAACTGAAAGAGCACCTTCATCATATCTTCGTATGGGTTGGAGGTGACCAAGTTGAGTAGACGACCGTGTCTCTCGATGAATGGAGAATTTTCAGGAATCCTTGAAACTAGCTCCTTAAGTCGTGGAGGAATTCTCACAAGGTTGACTTGAATAGTTTTCCTGCAAAGTGAATCCATATCCTATAAAACAAGAACAAAGATGAATCCCCAAAATCCTTGAAATGGTTAGTGGATGTATATGATGTTCATGATGTCCATGATGTTATGTACAAGTATGCATATACATGCAAAGCAAACAAGTCCTTAGGTTTAGGCTTGCATGGAGTTTTATAGGTAAGTACCCTCTTGAAGTTTAGTTGGCTCAAACCTGTCCTAGTAATAGTAACCGGGTTCTAAGGAGCTCAATATCACTGATTTGTTTTCTCGGACATTGTTTCAGCGCAAGCCTCTTTAATGGTGACCGAAATATCCCAAAAAACAAAACCTCAATGAGTGTAGTATCAAGTATCTACCAACTTTGGACTGCACCAAAGCAGGTCATCTCACTACATCCTAAAGGCCAAGTTGGTCAAGTAAAGGTTCTAAAAGTTCATTAGTGCTTCATGACATCACTCAGCGGCCACGTATTCTCCTTGACTACTCAAGGGCTATAGGTACCCACAAATATGTCGCACTAACGTAGCTATTGCTTAGACCGTGTCGGTATACCCCACACTGTTTCCACAACGTATTGCTACTTACCTATAAGGTATCCCAAATCCGGGTAGAGGATTCAAACACAAACAAAGAACCAAAATGTAAAGCACACAAGTCAAACAAAGAAAGCAAGTAAATATGATCTAACCCAGGTAACCCCACTTTTAAAAAAAATTTCCCCAACAGAGTCGCCAATTCTATGATACGGTGGGAGAACTGACTTGATTGTTTTGCCTTTTATCGCAAATGTTGCAGTTAGCAAGAGTCGCCACCGACTTTTCTTTTATCCAAAAGGAGAGGTGAAAAAGCACAGGAAAGACCTTTGAGATTGTTTCTTGAGTTCGGGGGGTAGATTATGAAAAGGGAAGGTATTAGCACCCTTTCCATCTATGGTTTTCCATGGGCTCTTAGTTACTTGCTAGAACACTTGCTTTTGTTTGAAAAATGTGCTTTGTGTGGTTTTTGAAAGTATTTTGAAAAGGCACCATCGTTTAGGCAAACTTTGTAATGATTCTCGTTCGTAAGAATGTATACAAAGTGTTGATCTTTTGAAAATGTTTTCAAGTTTGAAAGGTGTTTTTGAAAGTGTCAGTGTTTGTTTTGAAAATAGCAAGGATGTTTGTTTTGAGATGGAGCAAGTAATTAGGAGAAATCTACCTACTCAAATGTCTTTCTTGTTCATTTTCTTTTCCTTTGACATTGTTGTCTTACCATTGATTTGGTAAGCAACCCTATCTTTGGATGTAAGCGGGACAGGCGTGAGTCATCGTATAGTCATGATTAGCAATGTTGCAAAGTATCTTAGTATTTTTTGAGGGACTAAGATCATTTTGTAAGGAAATTTTGAATAGCGTCATCGAGGGACTATGATCTTATATTTGTTTGTTTTGCTAAGATACCTTACATGCGTAACATGGCCATTTTGTTCAAGGCAACCAAGTGGAGTAACCCTAGGGGTGTTTGTGTGCAAGTGTGTCATTTTCATGCTTGATTTGTCTTGAATTAGGGTTTTCTATTTGATTGGTTTTATCTTGCCATACAAACCCTAATTATTAACATGTTATATAAAGCGATAAATTGCGGAAAGTAAATATCCTACGCTATTACAAACATTTGGGGATGTGGTGTACAAGTTTACAAATGGGGATTGCAAGAAATTAAAGTCCTAATTATATATTACAACCATATTGAATAACCATGAAGAAAATATATGAAGCATGTAAAAATAAAGAAAAATGAAAGGAAAAGAAACATTTTGGATCATTATGTGTCGACACATGCCGTAAAATCAATCTTCTCGAATGCACTTTTGCTTTGATGAAGACAAATCAAGATTGGTAAAGAAGGCAAAAATTATTGATCAAGCTAAAAGCCTCTTTGGACGAAGTCTTTGGTTAAAGCCCTTAGCAAATTTCAAGGTATAATGATGATACTTACCTTGAACTTAAGATATAGATGCTCAATGGTCAAAAAGAAACATTTTATATTGTCCAACTCTTTATACAAGTATTTTCAAAGCAAAAATTCAATTTTCATTTGAGTGCAATCGATTTGCATGTTAGTGCAATCGATCGCATGCTTCAGTTTTTCAAAACATGGCTACTGACTTCCAGTGCAACTGATTTACATGGTTGTGCAATCGATTGCACACTCAAAATATTTGGAAATCTGGCTACTGGAACCCCGTGCAATCGATTTGCATGGTTGTGCAATCGATTTACATGGTTGTGCAATCGATTGCACACTCAAAATATTTGGAAATCTGGCTACTGAAACCCCGTGCAATCGATTTTCATAGAGGGTGCAATCGATTGCTTGGTGTATGATTTTGAAAAACAACAACCTTACACCTGCCTGTTCATGATACTATTTCATGGAAAACTTTTCACTCAATCTTGGCAATTGTTCATGATTTTTTTACAAACCTTTTCTTCAAAGGTCACTGTATTTTAGCCTAAAAATGAACCAAATGATGATGATTGAAATGAAAAGTTTAAAGTTAATGAGACTTACCTTGCAGCTAGAATTTATGTTTTGAGCTTGAGGTGTTACTTTGTGGACTGTTATGACCTTTTTCAGTTATGAGATTTTTTGAGAGTTTGTCAACAAAACTTCTGGTTTCTTTCTATTTTTTCTAACCTTTTTCCAACCTCTTTCTCTTGCAAATGCTTCTTCTATTTACAGGCAAGAGGTTTGTGCATATGAGCTGACTAAGTTTGCAAGACAGCATGTTATGGTTTGGTTGAATTACAAAAATCAAACTATGTCAAGTACTCCATGGTTCCAAGATGAAGTACCAAAGTTGCTGGTATTGTGGAGCTACTTCCCATGATTTATGGTGGAGTATAATCAACAACAAGCAAGGTATGGGCTCAAGACAAACTTTGTACAAAAAGCTTGCTTTTCAAGAATAGCAATGGTGCCTTTATGCCATAAATGGAAAGATCTTTTGGACAATGGCTTAAACACTTGGGTAATAGCTCAAAAGTGGGTGTAAACATTAAATTATGTAGAGATTTGCAAGTCACAAGGCCTGCAACATAAGATCATGCAGCATAGCATAAGGGTTTTGTTGTGTGTTCTTCAATAGAATGACTTGCAAATCAAGGGTGGATGCCCAACTTCATGCCCTTGAATCTCCTATCTCAAGTATGATAAATTCATGCTCTTGGATGTTTTGGAAAGCTTGAAAAATCCTCTATAACTTTCATGTTGACCACTTTTGTTAAATAAAACTGGAACTTGATGGAAATTGGCCAAGAAGTTAGGATAAAAACCTGTTCAAACCTGCTGAAAAATTCTCTAAGTGTTTATTCAAAAATGCCATGACTTCATGATTTTATAACTCAAAATCCAAACATTTCTAGAAAAAGTCCTGCTCTACAATGTTTTAGATCTCATTGAGATTTACAACTTTTATGTTGGAGGTTTTCCTTGAATCATCTTGTATCATAGCGGAAAATTGGCATGAAGTGGCGAAATTATCATGTGTAAGAACACTTAGAAAATTTCTAAGTCTTGGAAATCTTGACTTTTCAAGTTGACTTTTGACTTTCTTAACTTCTTGATGATCAAGCTTGGTATTTTTGAATGTCTTGATGAATTGTGATATTTGAAACTTAATGTTGACCAAAAAGTCAAAGTTTGACTTTTGGTGCTATAGTTGACTTTTTCACCAATACGGTTGATTTTAGGTCATCTGATCAATTGACTGAGCAAAAATGCGATCCAAGACCTGAAACTTGACATGAGCAATCTTGAGAGTCCAAAATGATCCATGAAAGTCAAATGAGGCATTAAAAGTCCATTTGTCCTTGTGCAAACTCAAACCTTAATTTCCAGTCATCAGTGCTTGAGGAGATGTCTTGAGCTGATCAACCTTAGTGCAGTCTTGAACCAAATGAGATCTTGTGAGATATTAATTGAGAAATGAGAGGGTAAATTTGGGGGTACAAAACCTGTGTAATTGGAAAATCTTGTAGAGTGAAGTTTAACAAAGGAAAACAAAGAACACATGGATCCCTTGATTACATTCATTGTGATCTTTGGGGGCCTACAAGGTATCCATCACATTCAGGAGCAAGTTATTTTCTATCCATAGTAGATGATTATTCCATAAATTTATGGGTATTCATCCAGAATACTAAGGATGAAACTTTTGAGAATTTCAAAAGTTTGAAGACTCTGGTCAAAAATTAAACTAGCAGAAAGGTCAAGAGGTTGAGAACCGACAATGGCCTTGAATTTTGCAATAAGGCTTTCGACAAAGTTTGTGTTGCCTCTGGTATTGCAAGGCACAAAACTACTGCAAGTACTCCACAAAAAAATGGTTTGGCTAAAAGATTTAATTGAACTATTTTAGAAAGAGTTAGATGTATGCTGAGTAGTGTTGGGTTGAAGAAGGTGTTTTAGGCTGAGGCTGTTTTGACAGCTACATATATGATAACAGATGTCCTTCGATTGCGTTAGATATGAAGACACCTGAAGAAGTTTGGTCGGGACATCCACCAGATCTCGACAAACTAAGAGTATTTGGCTGCATAGCCTATGCTCACATTAGGCAAGACAAGGTCGAACATAGAGCTCTGAAATGCATGTTCAAGGGATACCCTGAAGGAGTCAAAGCTTATAGGCTATGGTGCCTAGAGCCAGGTAACAGGAGGTGTATCACCAGTCGAGATGTAGTTTTTAATGAAGCTGAAATGGCTTTCAATAAAAATGATGATGTTGATCGAAGTGTAGAAATATCAGATGAAGAGCTGGAACAGGGAAAGATTCATGTTGAGGTGGAGTATGTTGATGTTGAATTGCGTATCCCATATGAAGTCGAAGAAGAAGCAGAAGATGCTGAGGAAGTAAAGGAAAATGTTGATGACTACCTATTGACAAGAGATAAAACAAGAAGAGTCATCAAGCCACCTCAGAGACTTGGGTATGCAGATCTTATAACTTATGCCTTAATCTCTGCAAGTGAGGTTCTAGATGAGGAACCTAGAGACTATAAGGAAGTTATGAGGAGTTGAAATAAGACTAAATGGTTGAAGTCCATGGATAATGAGATGGAATCTCTTCATGATAAAAACACTTGGGAACTAATTAAGAAACCTGCTGAAGCAAGGTTAGTCAGTTGTAAATGAACTTTCAAAGTTAAGGACGAAATCGAAGGAGTGGCGTCGAAAAGATACAAGGCAAGGTTGGTTGCAAGGGGTTTCACTTAAAAAGAAGGTGTCGACTTCTATAATGTGTTTTCTCCTATTGTGAAGCACATGTCCATTCGAATGTTGCTTGCCATGGTGGCACAATTTGATCTTAAACTGGAACAAATGGACGTGAAGACTGTGTTCTTGTATAATGATCTAGATGAAACAATCCCGATGAGGCAACTTAAAGGGTATGTCGAAAAGGGAAAGGAAGTTATGTGTGCAAGTTGAATAGATCTTTATATGGGCTGAAACAATCTCCTCGACAGTGGAATAAGAGATTCGACAAGTTCATGGCACGCATAAGTTTCATTAGAAGTTAGTTCGACCACTGTGTTTAGTTCAGATTTCGAACTGGTAATTCATTTGTTATTTTGTTGCTTTATGTTGATGATATTCTCATATAAAGCAACAATGTCGAAGATGTAATGAGGGTGAAGGCTGGACTCGATAAGGAGTTCGAAATGTAGGATCTGAGAGCTGCATCCATAATTCTTGGGATTGACATTCGAAGAGATAGAAAGCAATCAAAATCATGCTTATCTCAAGAGACATATCTATGAAAGATTCTCGACAAGTTTGGTATGTCGAATTCAAAGCACGTTGTGACTCCAACAAACTCTCAACTCACGTTGAGTATAGATCAGTGTCCCAATACTGATGTCGAAATAGCTTATATGAATAGCATCTTGTATGCTAATATAATAGGTTCTTTGATGTATGCTATAGTCTGTACTAGACCGACATAACATATGCAGTAAGTCTTGTAAGCAGGTAGCGAATCTTGAAAAGACTCACTGGAAATCATTGAAGTGGATTCTAAGGTACATAAATGAGTCTCTGAATAGAGTCTTAATTTATGGTGGAGCCTTGGGTAAAGATAATAAAATAATAATTGAATGGTATGTCGACTCTGATTATGCAGGCTGTATGGATTCTAGAAAATCTATTTCTGGATATGTTTCACTATGTTTGGTACAACAATTAGTTGGAAAACAACACTTCAAAAGGTTGCCACATTATCAATATTTAGTTGGAAATCAACACAAATCCAAAACTATTTTAAGATATAATAAAAGTTCTGCAAAAATTCAAAAATCGATTATCATTTTTCAATATCAGAACTTGCAGATTAAAATCAATTGATCTTTCCCATAACAAACAGATTTGTAGATTTATATTTATTTCATTTAAAAAAATAATAGAATTATGTTAGTAGAAACTTTCCTTTAGCAACATTTATATATAGCAGAAAGTGTTTTGAAAATGAAATAGAGGACATAAATGGAATATGCCTTATTAGCTACCCAAACATCCGTTTAAGATCCTCTATAGTCTTATCCACATATAAGTCGATCTAATCTTCAAATCAAAACACGGAAGAACATTCCATTTTCACCGCTTCGAAACCCTTCCATTTCCCCTAAATTTCAAACCCTAACATCGAAAATCCGCGTGCGATCTTCCCAAATCGTCAACAAACCAATCAATCTTCGTCTTCTTCCTCTCCGGTACTTCAATCATTCTTTCTCTATTTCCAATTCCGCTGATTTCTATCATTTCAACACACACTACTTTTACTTTCTATTCTTGTTTTCATCACTCATTTTTGTTGTAATTTTTCGTCACTGATTTTATCTAATCATGAGTTGTTTTGTAATGTTCTTAATTTCGATTTCTTTAATCTTACAGGGACATTCGTTTGTCAAAGACGGAAAACTAAGGTTCAAGCTTCGATTATTTTTGGCAAATTCGAATTATTGAAAATTGTTCATCATGAAGTTCCTAGAGTGTGCTCCTCTTGACCGGTAGTTGTAATTTCGAACATTTTTTAATTTGAATTGTGTGATTTTGTTGCGTAATTTCGGTACGTTATATGTGTCCGGTAAAATAATTTTCAGGCTTAATGATTTCTTGAGTAATTTGAATCTGGGAGAAAGTACTATCAAAGGATGCCTTGAAGCTTATAGTTGTAAGTAGGAATTAGGGACTTAAAAAGAATTTGTTTCTAGATTTGATTGGGGGTAGTGCTTAATTTAGTGGTCTTTCTATAGGTAAACATTCTGGAGCAGATAAGAAACTCTCTATCAGTTTGGGTAATGAGGTAAGCCGGATTTTGCATCCTGAAAAATGTTATTGTTAGATGAAGCTGATTTAGTAAGTGTTGAAACTTAAAAAAGATTAATTAAAGATATTGTTGATTAAGAATTTCTTCTGGGTAACAACAAATTACCATGTTTTAAACTTTGCTGTTTATCTGATTTTGGCAATTCGATTTATTTCCATTTTTCTGTTTTGTCAATTTATATGTTATTTATTGAACTTCTTCGATTTCAGATTCTTGATTATCTTGGAAAATCATCTGACAATGATTCTTCCTCACCGAATGAATCCTTAATAACTAGAACCAGGTAGCAATTACGGTTACTAACTAGATAGGTTAAACAGAGTCTGAGATTTCTTTTCCGTAATTCATTATGTTCTTTTCAGCCGGAAGACATTGGTTTACCTGATTCTTGCGCTGTATCACATGTATCCAGATTATGACTTCAGGTACCTCGGTATCCTATGATGTATCAAAGATTGTTCAAATGATAAAAACTTAAAAAGAAGGATTATGGGTAATGCTATTGTCAGCTTAAACGGCGACCTGGCAACCCGCTATATAATCCTTTTTTATTTTATCGGAAGTGTTGTCAAAAAGGCCTGACAGACAGTTAAAAACTGTTGCTCTTGAAGCTGAGAGTTCAAGTCTCTCCATTTCCCAAATCTTACCGTGGTCAATTAAGTGGTTTAACACATTTGCTTTTACTTTGTGTTTCTGCTGTTACATCCTTTCCTGTTTCCTATAATATCATATGCGTATAATGGTTTTTAGTGCAGTTAAAGCTCACCAGTATTTCACAGAGGAATCATGGGACAGTTTTAAGCAAACTTTTGATGCTTACATGTCTGAAGCCTCAAAGGTGCTACTATTTATCATTGTCTATGTGTAGTTTTAACTTTAAAGTTTCGTTTGCAGGCGATGTGCCGGAATCTTATCAGCATCTTGGATGGTAGTACATGATGCTTGTTTGGGTTAAAATCTGTGATTTTTTTAATAAGATTCCCATATTTTGTAATATCTCTTAGAGTCTTGAGCATGTTTGCTAACAGTGTTGTTTTCTGCATCCAATAGTTTATGCTACTTTCAATTTCTAAAAATACTTGTAAGGTTTAGGTGCAAAAGGAACAAGGATAATTTCATTAAGTGCATAATAGCATGATACACAAATACAAATCACTAGCACATTTTTAACTAATATGACACTCTTATTATACCATACTAAGGAAACAAATCAATAGATATAATGAGACGTAAAGAGGTCATCTATGTACATCAAACCATTCTAGTATATGATAATGATATCATGAGACACTACTAATTAACACTTGAGCTAAACATAAAATGTCCTAGCAAAACATGACTGAATAGTCAACCCAGGGATTCTAGATATATCAAAGATATGTGTGTTATTGGAGGGATAAAAGTTAGCATGAATCATTGTTGGGTTGAAGAGGTTGTTGGAATGTTGCATGACAGGACAAATTAGAGTGGTAGGATTTCATACTTAACTGGCAAATGCAAGAACATAACAGATACCTGAGCCAACTGAAAAAAACCCAACTGATTAAGTAGTAAGGACACACTTGATTTGAAGAGTCCAAACCAAACATGGCAAAGCAAAGCCCAAGGGAGTCAAACAGCCTGGGAGGAGGATGAGCATGAGAATCTAAGTAAAGTTGAATCTGGTAGGAGACACAAAGGAAAGACAGTGGGATCACACTGCCAAGGAAGTGTGCATCATTCACTTCTTCACATGAGGAGGTGGAACTTGCACAAACATCCACTCTCGTTTTTAAGTAAACACTAACCTCCCTTATTTATCTCCCAAAGTGATAGATTCCCCCCTTTTCCTTGAGCACTGTTAATCCCAACATTCACGCACACGGAGGTTTGCCACTTTTACTTAATTTGCGCATAATAAGATTGGTTATCACTTAGAATTATTCACAGAATGGGTTGCTTTGCTTGTGTTTTGACAAGTCTGTTGAGTTTTAATCATTAGTTGTTTACAAGTTGTCAAGTGTTTGAGGGCTGGGTTGTTGAACATTCTACCCGTGGGTTTCGTTCTCGCGTGTCAATGGTGACAATGGAACTCAGGGAACAATTTTTTTTATTTTTAAATGTAAACATCAAGAAAGTACTAATCTAAATTAACAGTAGTGAAGAGGAGAGAATATAATTTTAGTGATGTTTTTATCTCATTAATAAAACAATGTAATAGGAGTGGCAAGGCTTGGGGAAAATTTGAGGTGTTTGTGTTGTTTAAGAAGACTTTAGGGGAAGGTTAGTGTAATTTGTCAAAAAAATATTTAGAGAAAGCAAAAGGTGTAGTTTAGGAAGGGAAAAATAGTTTTCAGTCACATGTGTGACCATGGAATAGTTATTTCATTGGTTAATTGTAAATAAGTCTAGCGTCAAAGTGGGAAATTAATATATCCACAGTTAAAGGGACAATTCCGTTAGTTAAGTATTATGGCGTGTATTGGTATATCACTATTGAATTTTAATTGACATATCTGATATTTATTTTTTGGTTACAATCAAATATCAGATATTTGTTATCAAATATTTGATATGTTATCAAAGCAGTGTAGTACACTACAATGTTACCAGAGCAGTTTAGTTCACCCTCAGATTACACTAGAGCAACTTTATCCTTAGGCATCTAAGATTCTCATGGACTGGAAAATGCATATCACATCCTGCAAAGTGAACATCTTAGCTGGATAGAGGGCACTATGGTTCCTGATTTCTTTATTGACATTAACCATGACTTGGAGTGGATTCTACTTATCTTGATCTGTCTGTCATTCTTTTGTTGGTGCTGTTATTACGTGATAAAATGTTTAGTTTTGCTATCACAATTTAAGGAACATCTTGTTTTGGATGACTTGTCTATTGCAGGAATGGGTTGAAACCTTTGGGGGTGCTTCTCTGCTGGATGCCTTGTTCAAGGCCCTTGATGAGGCGAGTTTAATATAGAATATAAATTGAAGTGATACCTAGACAGACATTTTAATGATATTTTGTGATGCAGGTTGTGACGTTATTCGACTGTGAAATTTATGGCTATTTACCTGATCCTGAGGCAGACCCGTTACAGGAGGGAGGAGCCATGTAATTTCTTTTTGCCACACATGCTTAAAAAGTTACCAGCACAATGTCTGTTATAGATTATCTTAGTAACCATTTTTTTTTTGTTTTCTGCAGTTGGTCCTTTAATTTCTTGTTCTACAATAGAAAGCTTAAGCGGATTGTGACATTTCGTTTAAGCAGTTTTAGGTGAGTTAATTATAACCTTCATGTGACTAAGTGAACTGCATTTTGTTTGCATCTATATTCACTGTTTGAACAATGCTTGGCAGTAACTTGATTGCGGATGGATTTTCTTTTGACGAGATACTTGATGAGTATGATGAAGAAATATTTGCTGACATGGATATATGAGTTAACATAATATATCTGTTATGTTAATATGTCCATACACTCATCCTCCAATGTGCAGTTTCTGAATTGTAAGATCCTTGTGCAGTTTCTGAATTGTAAGATCCTTTTGCAGTTTTTGTAATACTAAAGATAGTTATATGGCAGTCTAGTCAGAGTATTTGTAGGTTGCTACTTGCAACCCTTCAAGTATGTATGCATGCTGTAGTTCTCTACCTATCTGTGTGCATGTAACTAATCGGATTCAGGGTGCCTCAAGTGCAATTCAATAATAATTAAAACAAACTTATTTGGCATTGGAACGATGATTATTGGGTATTAAAATACATTATTCTGTAAATTCTGTTTGATCCACCGTTGCACACATGTAGAATGTTTGATGCCCGGGTTAAAAGGAGAAGCATAGTAGTGTGTTAATATTTGACGCCCGGGGTTAATGGAGAAGCAGAGTAATGTGACTAACAGCATGGATACCATATTATTTCTCATGGTAATGGTATATTTCTTGTTACCTTTTAAATAATCAATTTCAGAATAGTGTATTCAGTCCCCTTCCCTTCTCCATTGTTATCTCTTCTCATAATAACAAGTGTACTTCAGTCCCCTTCTCCATTGTTATCTCTTCTCATATTATATAAGGTGGTGTTTGTTTCAAGGATTCATTAAAAATTCTCAGAAATAAGTTTCCTGGAAATAAAAATATGAAGATTTAATTCTTGAGTATTTTTCTAAATATTTGTTTGGTGTATAATTTGATGTTCTTTGAAAAATGAGTAGTTATATTTTTTTTTAAAAAAATTATGTGAAATTTCATGAGTATGAGCATTTCTACATATTTTTCATGAGAATAAAACCATTAGAATTATGGAAGTTATTTGATTCTAAGAAATTTTTATTTTTGGAAATAATTTATTTTTAAACTTATAACAAACATGGAATTAACTATTTTTCACCCATCTATTTTCAGAAATATATTTTCTAGGCTTGAAACAAACGTCCTAACAAAATCCCTGAGTACCCCCTAAAGGTTTAAAAAAAGTTTTTATAGAAATACATTTATTCAACATATTGGAATTTTTTTACAGGATAATATCTAACTTATCAATATTAGTTTATATCCGTTGAGCTAGGATATGGACACAATAATAGGATATTAGTTGAGCTGGGATATGGACACAATAATAGGATATGTGGACACAAAATAATGTTAGTTGAGCTAGGATATGGACACAATAATATCTAGTTAGATTTTTTTCGAGGTAAGATATGTGGACAAAATAATAGGGACTTTTTTATTCTATCCTATGTCTAAAAAAAGACCCAGTGTAATTTTTAAAATATGTTGTATTTATGTAAAATCAAAAATGTATTTCTTTCACCATATATCACACAATCTCTATATTTAAACCAAACCTCTTTATATACATTCTCATACTCGTCAGACACATATAATCAATTTTTGAATATATTATGCACTAGTTATCTTCAGGAATGTTAATTTATATATGTTAACAGGGATATTTGTGAGAATTATCTATCCGGGAATCTGTAGTCGGAGATTTTTTCCCTGTAGAGACGGGAATGGAGGTAAAAAAATTTCCGATAGTACTTTGGGGCAGGAAACGCGGAAGTACCCTCTGTAAGATTAAGATTGCGCCTAAGAGGGGGGGTGAATTAGGTGATGGTCGATTTTTGACTTATTTTATACTTTCTGGTTTTGATATAGTGCTTTGAAAACTGTAAAGTGCAGAAAGTAAAGAGACACGGAGAATTATCCTGGTTCCTTCCACAACCCGGAAGTACGTCCAGTCCCCTTGCAAACACGCAAGAGATTTTACTATATTGTTAGAACTTTTACAAGACTCTTCCTAGTCTTATCCACTAAAGAACCTAACAAATAACCAAGAACACCCTCTTGGATTTCCAATAAGTCTAATGAGAACAATCCTCTCAAAAGATACCTCTTGTTTCCAATAATGGACAACAAGGAACAAAAAATAATCTAATACTTAATTCCAACAATCCTGGAAATAAGTTACACTTTGTATGTTTTTATGAAGTATGATTTCTTGAAAGATGTTGATCACTTAGAGTGACTTCTTTGAAGTTTCTTCTTTCTTCTCTTGTAAGCAATTCAAACTGTAACACAATGGTTAGATAATGCTCAAAGATTTCTGTTCTTTAGATGTGTGAAAGTGCAGAAAATCTTTGTTCTTAAAAGTTAAGAAATATGAAGTTTGAATATTTTACAAAGTTCAGATTTTATTGCAAGAGAAGAGTTTTTTATGATTTGAAAATATTTTGTAATATATAGTAATCAAGATACCTTTCCAAAAGGACACTTTTCTGTTTGTGAAACTTGACAAGATGCAATGTTTGATCATGCAACTATTGGAGAAAAGGTATGAAGGATATCTTGAAACCAGTTCAGATTTTTCAAAATTTTCAATGTGCAAATCGATTAACATAACATGCAAATCGATTGCACGTGTTTGCAACGTTCAGAATTTCAAAAAGTTTGAAGTGTAAATCGATTAGCATGTAGTGTCAATCGATTTACAAGTGTTAAAAAATCAGTTTGTTCTGTGATCAATCGATTTACACAACCTGTAAATCGATTGCTGGCAGGAGCAAACAGTTTTTTGAAAAAGCATGTGTAAATCGATTTACACAAGATGTTAATCGATTTACAGCAGAGAAAAACTTAAAAATTGTTTTTGAAATATACTTGAAGTGATGTGGCAAGTGTGTATATCATTTTTGAGCATTTCTAATCAATGTAGTTTAATTGAGAATTGATATACTTGATTGCTTGCCAAGTTCCTTGAAGCTTTGAGTGAATGATGCTTTAAGATGATTTCCACTTCTTTTCCTTCTTTCCATAATGCTTGTTTGTCTTTCATCACACTAGCTTGTTTGTCTTTCATCAAAACTAAAGTTGAGTTGAGGCTTGAGATTACATTCTCCCCCTTTTTGATGATGACAAACCATTTTCCTTTATGTGTTGATCAGAATTTGAGCAAAAGGTGTTTTCTCCCCCTGAGAAGATTTCTCCCCCTATGGAGAAAAAGATTTGAAAATTTGCTCTGTAAAGACAATGAAAACAAACAACCATAAAGTGCTATTACATCCTTCTCCCCCTTTGACATTATCAAAAAGAAGGGAAAGATGTAACAGGAAAGTATACCAGAAAGAAATGTATAGGAACATGAATGAAAAACACAAAACTTTCAAGATTATCGAACAAAGTTTTAAGAACACAATACATAAGATGAACAGAATAAAACAAGACAAAATCCATAATGATACTTATACTAAGAATTTAAGAACATTGATCAAGAACATTTTAGAATGGTCCTTGATAAGGAAATTGTTGTTGAAAAGGTGGTTCGGTGTATTGAGGAGGCGGAGGTGCAGGATTGGTTGGGTCGTATGGAGGGATATGAAGATGTGAATAAAGATATGAAAATTGTTGGTTCACATCATTCTGAAAAGCATCTATCCGAGATGAGGTAGAGTCATTTATCTCCGTCCATCGAGCATTGATGTTAGAATTCAGAGAAGCAAACTGTTGCGTCATGAAATCCATAACATCTTGATTTGTGGGACCAGAAGCAGCAGCAGCAGGAGGAACTTCATGGTCTTCTTCATCTGCATTTTGACCTTCATCGCCGACCACATCTTCTCCAATGTAAGTTATGGTTTTTGCTTCAGCATTGAAATGAACACCCATCCTTGAATCAACATTTTTGATGGAGATCCTAGTGGAGATTGGATCCATTTCAATTCGCTCAAATCCAGTGAAATCTATATCATAAGCTTCCATAATCCTTGTAATGAAATATGCATATGGTAGAAAAGTGGCCCTTGCGGCAACTTTTAGCATATGCATCACAATCAATTTTGCCCAATTAACCGGGATTCCATTTTTCCTTGCATAGATGATTTGCAATTCTAGGTCGGTCACTGTACAATGATTCCCTGCTCTAGGAAACAAAATATACACCAGAAAATAGTGAAACAACCTATCATCAATATGGAAATTTCCAGCACTCCATGTGTCCCTAGCTGGAGTAACCCCGCCAAGACTGCGAATCCGCTTGGCACGGTATTCAGATTCTGATAACCTTCCAATGCTATAGAAAAATTCTCGCTTCTGATAGTTTTCCCAAGCAGCATCTTCTGGATCATAGAGGGTACTTCCAGAATATGGAATGTTCAAGATTCTGCCAAGAGTTTTGGAATACAGAGGGATTCTTTTTCCAAGGACATATGTATAACATTTGTTGTTGTCATAGCACATGTTGCTGTAGAAAATTTTAACCAGATCCGGGTAATAGAAACCATGTGAAGATATTAATGGTTCTAACCCATAAGCAATGAAATCTCTTTGAAATGAGAAGCATTCATCTGGAAAAGTAGATAACATACCAAACTTTGGAGTAGAGACGATTTTCTTTTGAAAATGCTTGAGAAATCTGTCCCGCTGTGGATCCGTGAGGTACTCGAGCACAGAGTTTTCAGATGATGACGAAGCTGGCTTCTTTCCTTTCTCTGAGGCAGAGGTTTTTCTCTTGGGAGCCATGGATCTTGTTAGGGTTTTGAAAAGAGAGATATAGAGTTCTTTGTTATGTGAGAGAGTGTGTTGGTGTTATGAGATAGTGAGGGAGTTTTGGTGAGATTAAATAGTATAGTAGGGTAAGTGAGGTCTTTATGAGACTTAATTTGATAATTTGGTCAAGGTTTTATTGATTGGACAATAGAAAGGTGGGAGGTTGAGAGACAATGAATGTTTGACCAATATATTAAAAGCTCATTACAAGTATCACATGTTAAAACAAAATACATTGCATAGAGAAAATACATAAAAAATGCTTCAGATTCTGTGGTAAATCGATTTACCCCTTGGTTAAATCGATTTACACAGAACATTTTTCATAAAAAGTAATTTTCGTTCAGTGGTAAATCGATTTACATATTGTGTAAATCGATTTACACACAAGATTTTATTAAAAAAATGATTTGCTTCAGTAGTAAATCGATTGACATATTGTGTAAATCGATTTACACAGTAGATTTTAATAAAAGAAATGATTTGCTTCAGTAGTAAATCGATTGACATATGGTGTAAATCGATTTACTTAAAGAGAAAATTTAAAACATCATTATTTTTAACATTTGAAACAATGTCTAACCACATATATATGTACATTAAGGTATAGTCAAGGATTGAGTGCACCTTAAATATCTTGTTCATCGAGGATTCCAAGTTCACGACGAATTTTGAAAAATGCATCCTTTGCAAGTGGTTTTGTGAAGATGTCCGCGAGTTGATTTTGAGTGTCCACAAATGTGATCTCGACATCTCCTTTGAGTACATGGTCTCGGATGAAATGATGTCTGATGTCAATGTGTTTCGGAACTCTCCACCATGATCACTTCGGATTGATGTTATCTTTGATGACTTCTCATTTTGAACTTGTTTTGCATATCTCTTGAATGCCTTGAATGCTTCATTCTTGTGTACTAAAAACAAAGTCCAAGTGAAACGGGAAAAATCATCTACAATAACTAATGCATAAATGTTACCTCCGAAGCTTCTTGTTCTAGATGGACCAAAAAGATCCATGTGCAACAATTGAAGTGGTCTTGTTGTTGAAACCACATTCTTTGGTTTGAAAGTTGATTTGGTCTGTTTGCCCTTTTGGCATGCACTACATAATTTATCTTTGATGAACTTCATCTTTGGTAGACCAATAACTAAGTCATGCTTAACCAATTTGTTCAAGTGCTCCATGTGAATGTGAGCAATCCTCTTATGCCATAACCAAGCGTCATTGTTGTTTACCATAAGACATTGTACCTTCATAGACAAATCATCTAGAGTAATCACAAAAATATTGTTAGATCTTATACCTTTGAGTTTTACCTCATTGGTTGCCTCATCCATAATAAGGCATTCTTCTTTGTTGAATTTGATCTTGAACCCTCTATCGCAAAGTTGACTTATGCTAAGAAGGTTGTGCTTTAATCCTTCAACATAGAGAACATCCTCAATTTGAATGGATGGAGGTGTGCCAACTATTCCAACGCCAAGAATCTTTCCTTTGGTGTTGTCTCCATAGGTGACATACCCTTTGGCTTTATGTACTAGATATGAAAATTGGTGTACATCTCCTGTCATATGCTTTGAACATCCACTGTCAAGATACCAAACATTTGAAGTGGATTTCAAGCATACCTACAAAAACAAATTATTTCTTGTTAGGTACCCAAGTTGCCTTGGGTCCTTCATAGTTAGTTCCCTTTTTCACCCATGCATAATGTCCACTAGCCATACTGAAATTTCTAATATAGCATGCATTTGGTGTGTGTCCAATAATACCACAGTAAAAACAGTTTGGAACAAATTTGCTCTTGTATCTAGGAATTTGTTTTCTTTTAGATACATTAGCCTTTTTCTTTTGATGATTATGAACAACTTGCTTCTTTTCTACTTTCTTGGGATTGGAACTATTACTAGCCTTTACAAAAACAGTGGGATTGTTACTTGGTTTCTTAGTATTCACATAACCAAGACCTCTTTTATCATTAGGATAACGTTGTTGGCTTAGTAATCCTTCCAATCCTATTTGTCCTTTTTCATATCGTTCAATGACTCTTTTCAATTGAACAATTTGAAAGACATTTGATTCACACTTGGAGCATGCAAAGTTTTCCTTTTCTTTTATAAAATTCTGTTTCTGAAGATCAAAATCTTTAGTCATGGTGTCAATTTTTTCTAGACAACTTAGAAGTTCTTTTTCTTGTTTTGACACCTTTTTGTATAAACTTTTGCATTCTTTCAAGAGTTCATCAATTGCACCTTGAACATCATCATCAAAAAGATTAAATTCATTACTAACCTCTTCTTCATTGTCGGAGTGATGCGATGCCATTAAGGCTAAGTTTGCACATTCGTCGCTTTCCGATTCCGATGAACTGCTCATATCATTATCTTCCCATGCTATGTAGGCTTTCTTTTGTTTTGAGTCCTTTCCTTTGAATCCATTTTTCTTTGGGAGATTTGGACAGTTTGGCTTGATGTGTCCTTGCTTTCCACATTCATAACATGAGACATCTTGAGTTGATGTGGAGGCTTCTCTTTTCTTGAAGTGCTTTCTCTTATATGCATGAGATCCGCCTTTGTCATTTCTGCCAAAAAACTTTCCAAGTCTTTTCACTAGAAGCATGAAATTTTCATCTTCTTCCGGATTGTCTTCTTTTACCACTTCTTTTGAATCAATTTTTAAGGCAATGTTTTTGGACTTCTTTTCTAGATTTTCATGTTTTTCAAGTCTACCGAGTTCCGTTTCGTATTCTTGAAGTTTGCCGAATAATGTAGCGGAAGTCATTGCGGAGAGACTCTTCTTTTCCGAGATTGCCGTTACCTTTGGTTGCCATTCCCTAGTCAATGATCTAAGGATTTTCAAGTTGAGTTCATCATTTGACAGGGTTTTACCAAGAGCAATTAAGTGATTTGTCAAATGCACAAATCTCTTTTGTAAGTCAAGAATGGATTCTCCGGGCTGCATTCGAAATAGTTCATATTCTTGACTCAAGGTATTTAGCCTTGATCTTTTTACTTCAGCCGTTCCTTCATGAGTTTGAACCAAGGTATCCCAAATTTCCTTTGCGGTTTTGCAGTTTGAGACACGAAAAAATTCGTCCATACTGAGAGCACCTTGAAGAAGGTTTATTGCCTTTTTGTCATAGAGAACTTTCTTTTTATCATCGTCGTCCCATACAGTTTTGGGCTTTGCAGACCCAACGCCATTGATTACCGTTATTGGGATAAATGGACCATTTTCAACAGCATCCCATACTTCCTCTCCTTGTGCTTCTAAATGCGCCTTCATGCGTATTTTCCAAAAGTCAAAATATTCACCACAAAATAGAGGAGGCTTGTTGTTACTACCACCATCTCTGAAAACTGGTTGATGATTTGCGGAAGCCATTCTGGATCTCTAGGAGCAGGTTACCTATAACCTGCTCTGATACCAATTGTAAGATTAAGATTGCGCCTAAGAGGGGGGGGTGAATTAGGTGATGGTCGATTTTTGACTTATTTTATACTTTCTGGTTTTGATATAGTGCTTTGAAAACTGTAAAGTGCAGAAAGTAAAGAGACACGGAGAATTATCCTGGTTCCTTCCACAACCCGGAAGTACGTCCAGTCCCCTTGCAAACACGCAAGAGATTTTACTATATTGTTAGAACTTTTACAAGACTCTTCCTAGTCTTATCCACTAAAGAACCTAACAAATAACCAAGAACACCCTCTTGGATTTCCAATAAGTCTAATGAGAACAATCCTCTCAAAAGATACCTCTTGTTTCCAATAATGGACAACAAGGAACAAAAAATAATCTAATACTTAATTCCAACAATCCTGGAAATAAGTTACACTTTGTATGTTTTTATGAAGTATGATTTCTTGAAAGATGTTGATCACTTAGAGTGACTTCTTTGAAGTTTCTTCTTTCTTCTCTTGTAAGCAATTCAAACTGTAACACAATGGTTAGATAATGCTCAAAGATTTCTGTTCTTTAGATGTGTGAAAGTGCAGAAAATCTTTGTTCTTAAAAGTTAAGAAATATGAAGTTTGAATATTTTACAAAGTTCAGATTTTATTGCAAGAGAAGAGTTTTTTATGATTTGAAAATATTTTGTAATATATAGTAATCAAGATACCTTTCCAAAAGGACACTTTTCTGTTTGTGAAACTTGACAAGATGCAATGTTTGATCATGCAACTATTGGAGAAAAGGTATGAAGGATATCTTGAAACCAGTTCAGATTTTTCAAAATTTTCAATGTGCAAATCGATTAACATAACATGCAAATCGATTGCACGTGTTTGCAACGTTCAGAATTTCAAAAAGTTTGAAGTGTAAATCGATTAGCATGTAGTGTCAATCGATTTACAAGTGTTAAAAAATCAGTTTGTTCTGTGATCAATCGATTTACACAACCTGTAAATCGATTGCTGGCAGGAGCAAACAGTTTTTTGAAAAAGCATGTGTAAATCGATTTACACAAGATGTTAATCGATTTACAGCAGAGAAAAACTTAAAAATTGTTTTTGAAATATACTTGAAGTGATGTGGCAAGTGTGTATATCATTTTTGAGCATTTCTAATCAATGTAGTTTAATTGAGAATTGATATACTTGATTGCTTGCCAAGTTCCTTGAAGCTTTGAGTGAATGATGCTTTAAGATGATTTCCACTTCTTTTCCTTCTTTCCATAATGCTTGTTTGTCTTTCATCACACTAGCTTGTTTGTCTTTCATCAAAACTAAAGTTGAGTTGAGGCTTGAGATTACACCCTCCGTCTCCGCCGATTTTCCGAATTCGGTCATATTGATTAATTTTGTTCAAAATAACTTGAAATATAACTTTTGTTGGGTGACTGTTTTGATATTTTAAATTACCATCCAATTCTATTTTACTATTCATTTTGGAATATTTATTAGTATTTTATTTTGGATATTTGAAAATTTCAATTTTCTATTTTTTTATGTATTAAGAGATATATTAGTTATGAGTTTTTATATAATTATGCATGGTAGAAAGAAAAAAAAATTAGTAACTGCAATCGCCTTTGTATTTTTCGTTATAGGTGCAATATGTGTTTTTATTTTTAAAATAATAAATATGTAAAATATATGTTTAAAAAAAATTAAAAAAAAAGAAATATTAATGTCATAGTTTTGATCGAGAAAAAAATAAAAAGTTTAAGATTTGATGTTTGTGGATATCGTGAGGATCTGTGGGGATGGGGATGGTGGAAAATATCCCCCGTGGCAGAGATCAGAGACGGGGACGGGGAACAAATTTAGGGAAAGAATAGAAAATATGGAAGCATCCTCCGCACATTCTCTGCCTCGTTGACATTTGCTGCATTACTTTTGTCATATCACATCTTATGTTTTTGTTGAGTTTTTTATACAAATTAATTGTGAGCCTTTGAGTCTGCACCATAGATTAGGTATTGGAAATATAATTCTGATTTGCATCAGAAATATATTTTTGGAATAAATTTCATTGTAAAATGAGTAAATTTTAAAAACGAATGAATTATATATGTGTGAGAGTGTAGATCAGAAACATATTTTCAATTTTTAAAAACTTTTTTAAAACTTCGTGTGATGCACTAGAAAAATACAGATAAAATAAATTTTTTTCAAATAATATATATTTAGCGGACAAGTTAGGATATGTGGACACAATAATATCTATTTAGAAATTTTTTTCTTTTCTTTTTAGAGAGTTCTAGTCGGTAAGAATCAAAAGATGGATACGAGGTCTCATAAGAATGAAAGAATTACTTCATATTTCATATTACTTCGGCCTTAATTATAAATAAGAAAAATATAATTTGTATGCCTTATTAAAAATGATAGTCGAGTATATTTAATTTTTTTGACTTTATGTAAAATAATTAATATAATTATTAATCTATCTTTAATTAAATTATCATTCAATAATAGTTAATAATGACAAAACGGAATTGAGTCCATTAAATTGGCTTATTTGACCATCCATTCAAATCAGATTGAGATATTCAACTTAGCGTGTTAAATTAGTCTGTTCTTCTTAAACCGCTTAAAAATAATACAAGTACACGACAGAGTGAGTTTTGTCAACAGACTTTTTGTTAAAATTGTTAAAAAAAAAAATTTCTAATGTAAATTGGAACTCAAGTGAAAACAAAACTGCATTATGGTAATTAAAAATGAAGACAATTATTAAAAATATAAAATATTTTTTAAAATCAAATGAATTCTTCAATGTTTTTGTTTGAGCTAGACGGCAAGCTTTGGCTTAAAAGTGAATTAACTATATAATTAATCTCATGTGAAATTGTTCTTCAACTAGAGTTGGAGGGCATGATTGTTGATATTAGTATTTGAAGCATGATCCAATATTGTAAATAAAAATATATCGCTCTGTTATCTTTTTCTTATGGTTGGTTGTTTGTTGTTTTTTTTCTCCTCTTTATCTCATTATTGCTGCGTGTTTGATCAAAATGCTATACACATGTGAAAAGTGGTACTGAATTACGCGTAACTATTTATTCAAAAAGTTTATTTTCCCTCTTTTTTCAGTAATTATTTTGAAAAAGTTTAATGTATATTTTAGTCTTTAAACTTAATTTAATATTATGTTTTAGACCCTTAACTAAACAACATTATAAGTTAATCTCTTAATTTTATTTTTGTTATCTTATTTGATCTCTTCCCTTAATTTTTGACAAAAAAATATTATATTCGTAGATGTACATCAAGGTTCAAGGTCCAAATACGATTCAAAATTTATAATATAAAGTAGGTTTTTTATTTAATGTAGCTTTATTATGACCATCTTTATGACACCTACTTAAGTGAAAATCACTGACGGAGATAAATTATGAAACTTGGGCAAAAATTATTCTTTAAAGTACCTCTAGTAAAAGATCATAATTTTTAGATACTTTTTCGGCCAAGGAAGTGGATGAGGATCCTGCATTTTATCATCCATCAATATTCGACTGTTTATTCATTTCAAATTTGTAACAATGACATAATGTAGATGATCAAAAACTTATACAACCTAAATGATTGTCAGGAGTCGTATATTAACATAAACTAAGACAAAAAATTAGCATGTTTTTTCATAACAACGACTTTTATACAAAACACAATTGAAATAAAACAAACTACAACATATTTGTATGTAACTAATGTTATCGTTTGGATTCTCAAGGTGCTACATATGAATTTACACAAAACTCTTAAATGAGGGATACACAATATTAGGACTTCAATTGAAAGAGGACAAAAAATATTTAGCATAAGATAATGGGTCATAAATAAGAAACCAATCATTGTCAACACTCAACATGCTTAAGTTGTATCACGAAAGCAAAGCAGCCCGAGTATTTAGAAACTCTTTTGACAAAAAATTCAATCAAATTCAATGCAAAACAATGTTGTAACAATTGACCAATATAACAAATAAAAAGTCTCAGGCCAAAATTGTTATTTTGAGGGATTTCTTTCTCATAAAAGGGTGTCAATGAATTAGGTAAACAACCTCATACAAAATTACAAATCTTGCAGAAAGTTTATCTACTTAATCTACATAGCTATGATTTATCCAAACACTAGAATTTTAAGTACATATAGATGCGAAATCAAAACAATGAAAGTAGAGATGCCAACATTATAATCCATAAAATAAAGACAATGAAAGTAAACTCGACACACCTATCATGAGGTGCAAAGCCAATGTAATGTCTGATTCACAAGTTCACGAAGTAAAACAATCAATAATAATAATTCAACACCATAATTCATAAGAAACAAAAGCGAAAAAGTAAAAGAAATTTGGTTGAGGCATTTACCAAATACTTAGTGTGCAAGTTGTAAAATGGTGGTAACGACAATAATTCGATACTGATTCATAAATCACAACCTGCAACAACAACAATAATAATTCAACATCAAGAAGTGAAAGAAGTGAAAGAATTGAAACGAAGAGAGGCGAGAAATTGGTTAAAGTATTCTATCGAACACCTTGCGGATAAGACTAAAAACTGTATTTTTCTGCAAAACGGAAAACACAAAAACAAGACTACCAATGACGGCGATAGGTGGAATCCGATCGCCAGAAGAGTTATTATGATAAGAGGAGGAAAACATTTGAGTTTGAGAAGGGAGATCGTGTTTTTCTCCGAGTTACTCCAATAACGGGTGTTGGTCGAGCGTTGAAGTCGCGTAAGTTAACGTTGTGTTTTATTAGTCCTTATCAGATTTCAGAGAAAGTAGATGAAGTGGCTTATCAGATTGCATTGCCACTGTCGCTTGCTAATCTCTATGATGTATTTCATGTGTCTCAGTTGAGGAGATATATCGCAGATCTTTCTCATGTGGTCCAATTAAATGATGTATAAGTAAGAGATAACTTGACTGTGGAGACATCACCTATGCGGATAAAGGACCAGGAGTTGAAACAACTTTGTGGTAAAGAGATTTCCTTGGTTAAGGTAACTTGGGGAGGACCGGCGGGTGAAAACGTGACTTGAGAACTCGAGAGTCAGATGAGGGAGTCTTATCCTGAATTGTTTATTTGAGGTAATTTTCGAGGACAAAAATCTTTTAAGTGGGGGAATTTGTAACACCTCAATTTTTATTTACTAATTATTTTATTAGTTATTTATTTTATTAATTATTATATAATATAATAATTAATTAAATTATTTGATTTTGTAAAAATATGAGTTATTTGAATTAATTTGTGATATGTGATATAAGATTTATTTTATTAATTAAGAATATGTGTTATACGAGTAATTGAGATATTGAGTTTGCAAATATAATTGTTAATTGATTGTGCCTTATATGTCACATTAGTGTGAGTAGGTGAGATAAGCTCATTTGATAAAAACAATAATTATTAGAGTTAGTAAGAAAATCTAGAGAATAGAGGTTAGAAAGAGAAAGTGAAGAAAACCTAGAGAAGAGGAAAAAAGGAGAAAAGAAAAAAAAGAGAAGAGAAGAGAAGAGGGAAGAATCCTAGAGAATATACATGCAATATAAGAGTATATTTTCATCTGATTATGGAATAATATAAAATATGTAATGAGCTGTTTTTTGTTTATGTATGTATTATTGTTTCTCTTTGGGTTTCTCTTTGTGGTCATCTTTTCTGTTTGTATTTGTCATGATGTTTATTTTGCCTTTTGTCTTCATTTTTCTATTTGTACACTATATAACCATTTTCCCAGTATTTTTTAGAGAGGACCTCATTATTCATAAAAACTTAAATTTTCTCTCTCACTTTTTCTCTCTCAATTCCCTCATTCCCAACTTCATCTTCTCTAATTCCTAACAAACTTTTCTCTTCAATTTCCAAATTCCATAACCAAAAACTTTCACAAATTCATCAATTCTTTACAAAATCTTCAATAAATTCTCAAGAAAACTCCAAAACTCAATTTCTCTCTCTCACATTTTCCCTCCGCCAATCCTCTTCCTCTTCGAGATCCATATTTAATTCTTCTTCATTTCTCCTTTGAATCTTTGTGGTAACATACTCTTTCCATAGTTTTGTTATGTAATTGTGAGAATTGGACACAATTGTGATGAATTGGTGATTGTGTTAGCATATAATTGTTAGGTTTTAGTAGTAGTTAACATAAATCTAAGCTTAGTTTGTTAATTTTGGTTAGGATTTAATATAGAATTGATATAGAAATCTTAGCATAAACCTTGCACACTAGGTGTTTGCTCAATTTCCTCTTAGAACTAACATAGAGTAAAAATTGATATTGAACACGCGCTTGTGCTAGTTTTGTGTTAATTCTTTACTTTGATCATGACTAGAGTAGGAATTGGTTAAATTGACATATTATTATGATTCTAATTTCCTAGTTTATTCACTAAGCACTTGTGTTGTTGTTGTGTGTGCAACTTTTGCCAACTTTGATAACGTGATGAGATTTCGTGTTGAAGCTTTGTTGCTTGTGTGCTCACTAACTCTTAGCTTGTTATTTCAATGTTGGTGCACTAACCTTACTAACACTTTGTGTTGATTAATAATTGTTATTGATGTGATTTAAGATAGAATACTAACATAATACTTGCAATTCACAATTCCTATGCTAACAATTGGTGCCAATTAGATGTATATGCTAACATTTGTTCAAGTTACTAACACTTTTCTCTCTTTTTACATAATGATTGAATTTTGCTATTTGATGTGATTTCTTGTGTTTGGAAATTTCTATGAGTTTAGATATTTTCCAATAGACTCAAGCACCATAACAAAGCATGTTTGACACAACTTGGCTTGAGTTTAGTGGAAATTTACTCAACACTTGAAAATTGGTCAAAATCAACATAATCAGTGTTTTATCGTAACTTTTAACCAGTGATGTGTTTTTTCTACCTTTCTTAATGAAAATCAATTTTCTCGAGCCATCCAAATCTCTCCTTGCGAACAGTTTTTGGATTCGAACAATTTTCGCCCGATTTTACTGTTCGTGGAACTGTTACAAAAATCGCATTTTCGGGTGAAATTTGACAAAACTGATCGCATTTTTGAAACTGTTTGCGTGTGAATAGGTTCCATTAATTTTCATAATTCATTCCGGGTAATTTTTGAGGTTGTGCCGATGTTCCGAGTTCTCTTTTACAACATGTACATGTTATGTTTTTTTTTGTACTCAAAATGTGTTGTTTTACACTAATTCTTGTTTATGATAATACCATTTCTCTTAGCTTGTGTAACTTCTAGCTTGTGGTAATCCTACTAAGTTGTAGTTTGTTCTCTAATGCTAAGTTTCTTACATAACCTTTGCCATGACACTAACATTGTTGCTACTTTCACTTTGTCCACATTCTCTCAATTTCAACTTTATGTGCAATTTTAAAGTGTGTATAATTTGTTGACTCTTGCTAGCAATACTTATTTATTTGAGTTGTGGCATGTTCCAATTAGCTCAAGGCAATTTACAAGACCATTTCCAAGTGCCAAAAATTGAGTCAATTGGAAAATGACACAAACACTCAAATTTTTCGACTTTTGTAACATAATCTCCATTTCGTCATAACCTTAGAACCGTGTTGAGTTTTTTCAATTTCTATTAATGAAAACCATGTTTTTTGATGCTTTTGGAGTCGTTCATGCAATTACTTTTTCGTTTCGGGCATTTTTATCACTTTTTCGCTACTATACAGAACTATAAAATAGCCTAAAAGTCTTATTTCCGAGTCGAATTAATTAAAACCGAGTTCATTTTTGAGTCTGTTAGGGCGTTTTTAGTCAACCATGTGATTTTTATTTAATTCCGGACAACTAATTTTTTATGCTTATTTTTTGTTTTCGTGTTTTATCAATCCGATTGACTTGTACTTTGTACCTTTGACTTGTATGTGACACATTTATACTTATCTAGCTTAGTATGTACTATTGTGCTTGTATTTGCATAGTTTCTAACCCTTTAGAGCTTACTTTGCAAATTGACGTCACCATTTTTTACCGTTTTGTGACTTTTCTAGATTTTCATGTTTCGAGCTAGTTTTGTAACTCTAAGTTGCTCCCTTGTTATCTCTAACTTGTTTTCTGAGTTTGTACAACAATTTCATAGAGATATCTTGATGACGTTTGCTTGTTCGGTATTCCAATTTATTTGTGGGATATCACATTTTACACATGTCGATGTTACGATATTCCGCTTTACTTGTGGGATACCAAATGTACATTATCTTATCCCTCATTCGAGGTGTATACTTGTACATATTATCTTGTATGCATTGTTTGGTTTCTTGCAGGATAGTTGCACGATTGTGATTTACTTTTGTGACCGACAACACTGACTTTGCATTTGATGCCTTGCACATATTCTTACAATGTGTGTTGTTGATGCTAGCTTGCGGCGCCTTCCGGGTTTCCTAAAATCATTGAGTTCGCTTTATGGATCCTTATTATCCGTTTGATATGGTTTCAGGCCATTTGTTGTAATACTACATTTTATTGCTTTCTAGATATCATGAGAAGTAGGAAATAAAGAGTGTGCGCTCGAAGTCGCTGTTTAAAGTCTTGTAGCAGACACCGCTTTCTGTATGTTATCCGTGTTTGTTTAAAATCCTACCTTTGAAGTAGGTATTTCGCACATGTGTTTACATTTATGCTCGCATCTATTTCCCTATCCCTTATTGAAGTCCTCAAAAGGAGTCGAGCAGAAAGGATTCACAATCAATCACCTGCATTTCGTCCGTGTCATCCTTAGCTCGTGACGCACCATGGTGTTTCGGAGTTGTGCCTATTCCTGTTATCGAGTCTTCAAGTGGAAAAGGGTTTCACAATTAAACCCCTACACTTTGTCAAGAGTTCACATTGGTCGATGCTGACACTCTGTGATTGTTCATATTATCTTCTATCTCCTACCTCGATTTTCTATATCGTGGTTAGGGGTTTAGTCGCTTTGGACATCACATTTTTCTTTGTTTTTTCATATTTCCTCCCCGCTTGTTTTCCTCGATTGTTATGACTGTCATACCCCAAATTTTGACCTAAGATACCACCTCCCGTCTGCATCATTACATAGCAAGTGTTCACAAGCGATTCGACTTATTTTTGTCAATTCTCGAGTCAGATTTCGAAAATTCATAACTTCTTCATTATTCAACATTTTAAGCGGTTTTTTTTGCATGTGATTTTCCTTGACATCATCTACAATTTTTATTTACAAATCAAGAGTTGATTATGTTTGAAAAGCCACGAAAAATAGAAACGTTAGAAGTCGTTTTGTGAATTTAGTGAAATTGGACTTATTTTTTATTGTGTTTTGCCAAACTTTTACCAAATCGTGTGTGATACGGTGAGAGAACTGACTTGAGTGTTTTGTGTTTGATTTCAAATGTTGCGGTTAGCAAGAGTCGCCATCGACTTTTCTTTTATCCAAAAGGAAAGGTGAAAAAGCACAGGAAAGACCTTTGAGATTATTTCTCGAGTTCGGGAGGTAGATTATGAAAAGGGAAGATATTAGCATACTTTTCATCCATAGTTTTCCATGGGCTCTTAGTTACTTGCTAGATCACTTGCTTTTGTTTGAAATTACGCTTTGTGTGGTTTTTGAAAGTATTTTGTAAAGAGGACATTGTTTAGGAAATCTTTGTAATGATTCTTGTTCGTAAGAATGTATACAAAGATGTTTGATCTTTTGAAAATGTTTTCAAGTTTTGTAAGATGTTTTGAAAGTGTAAGTGTTTTTTTTTTTGAAAATATAAAGGATGTTTTGTTTTGAAAATGAGCAAGTAACTAGGGACATTCTACCTACTCAAAAGTCTTTCATGTTCATTTCCTCTTTCCTTTGACATTGTTATCTTACCATTGATTTGGTAAGCAACCCTATCTTTGGATGTTAATGGGACGGACGTGGGTCATCGTATAACCATGATTAGCAATGTTGTAAGATATCTTAGCATTCTTTTTGAGGGACTAAGATCATTTTTAAGGCAACTTAGATAGCGTCATCGAGGGACTATGATCTTGTATTCGCTTGTTTTTGCTAAGATACCTTACATGCGTAATATGACCATTTTGTAAGGCAACCAAGTAGATTTTACCCTAGGGGTGCTTGTGTGCAAGTGTGTTGTTTTCATGCTTGTTTTTGTCTTGGATTATGGTTTTCTATTTGATTGATTTTATTCTTTCCATACAAACCCTAATTACTAGCATATTATGTAAAAGTGATAAATTGCGAAATTTAAAGTTACTACGCTATTACAACATTTGAGGAGGGGGTATACAAATTTATAAATGGGGGATGAAAGCAATAAAGTTATAATTATACTATTACAACCATATTGAATATTGCAAGATAAAATATGTAAGAATATAAAAACAATGTGAAAGGAAAAGAAAATTGTTTTTTTTTTGTTTATGAAAAGTCTTGATTTAATTAAACTAATAAAAGGAAAAAATTTAATTAATTAAAATCCCTAAATTATAATTTGATTTAATTAGAAAAGAAATTTAAAGCAAAAACTAAGTTAAAAATTAATTTAATCAAGAAAAGAAATTTGTTAAGAAAAATGTTTTTTTTTAGTTTTTAATAAAGAAAAAAAAACCTAAAAGATGCTACTTTAAATAAATCACGAATAATGAAAATAAAAATATTTTTGGTAAGATTTTTATATATTCATAAAATAGACCTAATAAACTAGTAGTATGAAAAAAATTAGTTCAAAAGGAGTTAATTTGATGGGTTAAATAAATTGTTGAAGTTTGTTAAAAATGTAAAATGAGTCAAGTGATAAAAATAAGATTTTTGGTCCTGCCAAGGCTTGAACTCAAGACATTCAGGTTGCTGGCTCAAAATAATACCACTAGGCCAGACATGTTTCCTTGTCAACCACACGCTTGCGTAATATTATATGAGAACATTGCTTCCTCTTGATGCAAAAATTCAATGGCCTCTACACGATTTTGCCTTGAAAGTGTCTGAATTAGTCTACTCAAGTCAAGTTGCAATGGTAGATTTTGAAAATGGTGGATGATGAAAATGATGTTACAGTGAGCAAACAAGGGTATGAATAGTTTTTATATGATATATATGAAGTGTTTGGATGGTTTGTTTGGACAATAGTTGCAAGAGTGATGAGTTTCGAAATTAAGGTTTCAAAAGCTTAAAAATGGTGATTTTTGGTCAATTCAGGTTTGAGAGTGTATGAGAGGGTTTAAGGGATTATAAAATCGTCCCCTAATTTTCATAAGAGTGTCTTGATATATAGGAAAAGATTTGGAGACTTGAGATGATCAGATTACCAAGATCACATGTTATGGCATTTTTGCTTGTTTTCGAAGCAAAGTGGAAAACTAAAATCCTAATGTGTGGTACAAGCTATGTAGAGTGGTTAAATCACTTTAAACATGCTTCTTCTGAGTTGTTAGGTTAAGTGTGTGCAGATGGAGTCATTGAGAGGCTCAAGAAAGGGTTGACATTGTGAAAAAGCTTGCTTTACAAGAATGGATATGTTACTTTTTGCAATTTCAACCATAAATGGTATCAAGACTTTGACAAAACATCAAATCCTTGTGTAATACACTTAGGGTCTATGCAATTACTTAATTATGGAGATATTTAGAAGCAACATGGCCTGAAAAGTGAAATTGAATGATAAGGTTATGAGATTTGATTATGAGTTCATCACAAAAATGACTTATAATTCAAGTTTATCATGCAACTTCAAGTCTTCGAATCTCCTAGCTCAAAAATGATCTCTTCAAGTTCTTGGACATTTTGAAAATCTTGGAACATCCTCTACAACTATCATGTTGGACATTTTTGAAGAATAAATTTGGAACTAGGTGAAAAGTTGCTATGAAGTTAGGTCAAAATCCTGACTAAAATACTCAAAATTTCACTAAGTATTTTTAGTTTCATGGACATATCTTCATAAATTCATAACTTGAAATCCAAGTATTTCTAGAAAACGTTCTGCCCTACAATGTTTTATATCTCATTGAGATATACAAATTTCATGTTGGAAGTTTCCCTTGAATCATCTTGCATCATGGTGGAAATTTGGCACAAAGTTATGAAAAAATGTTAACTTTCTAACACTTAGAAAAATTTCTAAGTCTTAGAATTTTGGGTTTTCAAAGATGATTTTGACTTTTCAATTTCTTGATGAACAAGTTTCATATTTTGACAAGTCTTGATGAAATATGATTTTTGAAACTTGATTTTGATCAAAAAGTCAAAGTTTGACTTTTCAGTGCATAGTTGACTTTTCATCAATTGACTGAAATTCATCTGTCAATCTAATGATCTTGAGCAATGTTCTAGGTCATGACATTAGGTCAAAATGATTCAATTAAACTATTGAGATTATGCTTCAAACCAAATGATCATTTTCTAGGTCGAAAATCAGAAATTGCCCCTTCTCAGTCAAAACCCTAATTTTGACCATTTTGCCCTTTTGATGATTTGATCAATTTTTTTGAGGAATTATGGTCTAAACTTGATCAAATGATACATATGAGTTTATAATGTTTATGTGGATAAAAAATTATGAAGTTTGACTGTGAATTAGCCATAGTTGACTTTTCCCCAATATAGTTGACTTTTAGGTCAACTGCTTAATTGACTGAGCAAAAGTGTGATCCAAGGCTTGAATCTTGACATGAGTAATCTTGAGGGTCCATAATGGTCCATTAAATTCATATGAAGCTTTGATAATTCAAAAATCCTTGTGCAAACTCAAACCCTAATTTTGGTCATTCGTGCCTAAGGAGGTGTCTTGAGCTGATCCAACCCTAGTGCAGTCTTGAGCCCAAGGAAATTTTGTGAGAAAATTCTTGATAAGTGAGAGGGTAAATTTTAGGGTGCAACAGCTGCCCCTGTTCAATCTTCTTAAGCCTGAAGAGTTAGATTGGCGAATTTTTCCATTCATGACTCGAAGGTGGAAGATGATTGGACACTAGAGTGCTCAAAAATTTGCACTCGGCGATGTGATGATAGAGGGAATGGGCTTAAAGATGCTATTTGGAGAGGTGATAGAAACTTGTAGGAGATGGGCTTAAAGATGCCATCCAAAGGTGATTGTTTGTGTTGTAATTTGTAAGTTGAAAGAATGAGTATCAGAATGACGTCCGTGTCTGGAGCGTATCTGAAATGTATCTGAAAGTTGTATATGAATGAGTATCAGAACAGCATCCGTGTCTGGAGCATATCTGAACGGTATCTGAGAGTTGAATCTGAATGAGTATCAAGATGGCATCCGTATCTGGAGCGTATCTGAACTGTATCAAAAGGTTGAATCTGAATAAGTATCAGGATGGCATCCATATCTGAAGCGTATCTAAACTGTATCAAAAGGTTGAATCCGAATAAGTATCAGGATGGAATCCGTATCTAGAGTGTATATGAACTGTATCAAAAGGTCGAATCTGAATGAGTATCAGGATGGAATCTGTATCTGGAGCGTATCTGAACTATATCAAAAGGTTGAATCTGAATGAGTATCAGGATGGCATCCGTATCTAGAGCGTATTTGAACTGTATCAAAAGGTTGAATCTGAATGAGTATCAGGATGACATCCGTATCTGGAGCATATCTGAACTGTATCAAAAGGTTGAATCTGAATGAGTATCAGGATGGCATACGTATCTAGAGCGTATCTGAACTATATCAAAAGGTTGAATCTGAATGAGTATCAGGATGGCATCCGTATCAGGAGCGTATCTGAACTGTATCTGAAAACTCAGCAGAATGATGAAGGAATCTTGGACGATTACTACCTCATCAGAATGATGAAGGAATCTTGGACGATAACTACCTCAGCAGGATGATGAAGGAATCTTGGACGATTACTACCTCAGCAGGATGATGAAGGAATCTTGGACGATTACTATCTCAGTAGGATGATAAAGGAATCTTGGACGATTACTACCTCAGCAGGATGATGAAGGAATCTTGGACGGTTACTACCTCAGCAGGATGATGAAGGAATCTTGGACGTTTACTACCTCAGCAGGATGATGAAGGAATCTTGGACGATTACTACCTCAGCAGGATGATGAAGGAATCTTGGACGATTACTACCTCAGCAGGATAATGAAGGAATCTTGGACGATTACTACCTCAGTAGGATGATGAAGGAATCTTGGACGATTACTACCTCGACAGGATGATGAAGGAATTTTGAAAGATTACTACCTCGGCAGGATGATGAAGGAATCTTGGATGATTACTACCCCAGCAGGATGATGAAGGAATCTTGGATGATTACTACCTCAGCAGGATGATGAAGGAATCTTGGACGATTACTATCTCAGCAGGATGATGAAGGAATCTTGGACGATTACTACCTCAGCAAGATGATGAAGGAATCTCGGACGATTACTACCTCAGCAGGATGATGAAGGAATCTTGGACGATTACTCTCAAAATATGATGACCTTTATCTGTCGATCGATCTTTCCTGAAAAGGTAAAGAGTTAGTTGTATGCAATGTCATGATGTATGCATTGTGTAATGATGTTCTCAAAATAAATGAGATTTGTGTTATATTTATTTTGTATGCATATGCTATGAATATTGTTGAAATGTAACTTTGTCTTGGAGAATAAATCCTTGACAAATATTGGGGAGTTATTAAATCCCGAATTGCTGTTGAAGAGTAGGTGTGTCTTTAAAATTTTCTTAGAATATTTTCACTGAGGATTCCTGTTTTATTGTTTGAGGAGAACTCCGTTGTGGGATGTTAAAAGCTCTGTATAGAGTATTGATTCCTGCTTGGAGAAAAGAGTTCAGGAGTCTTAGTCGTCTGTTGCTCTATTGGGGAGTCAAAGTTGAATTGATATCTGGTCGGGTCCAGGTTTCACAGTAACTTGTTAGGGATTGTAGAGTAGTCTACTGGGGAAGAGGAGTTGTGGTCCTTTGATTTGTAGTAGTCGGAGAGGCCGCCTCAAGCTGGAGAATCCTGCCGTTTATTGGGGAAATAAACCTTGTTGCTTACTCTGTTTGAGAGGCGACGACTTCACTAGCAGAAATCCTCGAGGATTCTTGAAGTCGACTCAGTTGGGAAGAGGTTTTCAGAGATTGAAAATCTGGCTGAGGAATCATCCTATGAGAAGGATTTTGAGGAGATTTGTCACTGCCCCTAGTAGCAAGTGTTTGTGGCACTGCCACGAACTAATTGACTGTACGTAACCTTTTGTTGGGATTTGCGTTCAATATCCCAAGTAATGGAGATGGAGACCTGCCCCTGGTTATTCTGTACTTCTTGAGAGATTTCTTGGAATTTTGACTGGACTGCCCCAGGTGTGCTTAGATAGTGATATGTCATGCCCCCTTGTTGATAGGAGATTTGTCATTGTAAGTGTCATTCCATTCGAAGTGATTTTGTTCACTGGGAGAGCTTTCGTTCATCGGATATTCGTTGTGTGAATTTCTCCGTTGTCAAACAAATAGCCATATGCAAACATCGATATTCAAATAATGCAAAGTTTATGCTTGTCTTGAAGTTTTGAAAATGCGTTTGAACAAGTAAAGAAATTTTGTAAGAAAAATCAAACTCAGGATTTAGATTAAAGCCTTACAGGAGTCAGGATATCTTTTGTAACAATATGCTTTCGAACTAACCCATGCTTCAATTAGGACTTTTGAAGTGTTGTAATGTGGCTTGGTTCACTGTTTAAGAAACAAAGGATAAAGACTCAAAGTGTATTTGTACCCACCCGTTCTTCGTGATGTTCTTCAGTCTTATATTCAGTTAATTGTACGTTTGAACTCCAATTGAGTCTGAAAAGACATTTTGGTGATGGTTCAGACAAGTTAAGTTTGTCGGAAGACAGTCATTTTTGCAACATTTTTTCATGTTGTTGAGGATTCATAGTGACCTCTTTCTTTTGATTTGTTATCCCTAATTTTTGTCTGAGTGTTCTTGTTTTGAGATTACGGTCAGCGGGATGCCTCAGTTTTTCTTAAGACTTCTTTGTAGGTTTTGACTTAGTGGGCTTTTCCTTTTGAGAGATAATGACTGCCTATTTGGTAGGGAACCATCACCGTCTTTTGATTCCAGAGAAATGTTTTGATGTCATTCGTTGTATTTACGAGATGAGAGTTTGTGATTTGAACGCGCATTTGAATTAACTGAGAGACTACCCTGCCCCAGGTTTTGATTAAAGGTTTCAATTTTGTAAAAAAGGAAAAACTTCTATTTCTTTGGCTCGAAGGGGTTAACTAGGGATTATCTTCCTTATAACTCCAGTGTTTAGGATTTAAAAGAAACGTCTGTACATCGTCAGTAAGGTCTGTCCAAAAGCATACTGTATGAGATTATGGTAGTGTTTTCGTCATCCTTCCTCTAAAGGCTTGTGACTTTTAGCAAGAGTTAAATGTCATAAGAAGAATAAAAAGCATAGTGAAAACGAAAGGATGAATTTAAGACAAACATATGCAATGCATTAATGAAACAGAGTTTGACATTAATAAATAATTGTTTGAATAACAAGAGGAATTACAAATGAAAATTTCAAAATGAACAAGACGCTCTCAATGATTTGGCATAGGAGCAGTGATCACATTTGAAGTCTCCGGAGGGTCGAACTCGATCTCCTTAGCATCAATCAAGTCTTGAATCTTGTTCTTCAAAGTCCAACAACCGTCAATGTAATGTCCGGGACTGTCAGAATGATAGACACATCTTACGTTTAGATTATTATTATTATTATTATTATTATTATTATTATTATTATTTTATCAGTAGTCTTTTTTCTCCTAATAAGAAATCAAGTTTAGGACCACACATGTTTTTCTTATTCTTTCATTACCCACGTCTCTTAATAATACTTCATCGTTTTTTTTTTCTTATTCATTGAGGTTGTTGTGCTGATAATAATACTTCAAATAATAGAGACACTGTTCACAATAATACTTCAAAGATATCCCATTTCTACGCATGAGAAAGCTTCAAGAAACAATATCTGATATATTTGATCACACACCACTGTTAAGATTTTTTTTACTGTCGCTGTCAAAGTTGTAAGAGTAACTTCTACATGTGTTTTGCTAATTTCATTTTTTTTACCTTTTTGTTTTGTTTTTCTATTTCTTTGATTTAGATCTATTATCTCCCTGTAGATTTGTGGTAATTGATTTTACAGTTATATGCAGAGATTGACTCTCTCTTATCATTTTGGTCAACATCTTAATAAGCAATAAAAGATCTATAATAGACAATATGATTTTTTAGTTGACGGGAATAAAAATCTTACAGATTTTATTTATTATTATTATTATCTATTAATGTTTATTATTATTACAAATAGTTAAGACTTCTTGCACAGTTAATAACTATTATTATTTCTCACCAACTTTGTCTTTATCCCGGCCTTTAAATACAATTCTATCAGCCTTTTATTTTTCATACATAATCTCCCTCATAAAACTATTTGTTTAATTTATTTTTATTTTTATGTTTTTTTTTTCTTTCCTTTCAACTTAACAGAGAAAAAACTGTGTTTGACCACATCACCTATCATACCCCTCACTATTGAAACTTGTATTTTCCTTACACTGATGAGGTATTGAAGCATTCACTGTTGAATGAAAGATTGTGTCACAATTCCTCTCTCAAAACAAGCTAAGGGACTTTTATTTAGATCTTAACTTGCAGGTGCATCTAGAACTAAATCAAAAGTAAATTTGTAATTAAGTAACTTGCTCAATTAGTAAATGATACAATGATAATTGAAGTGTGTAAGTGGATGCCTTTATCTAAATCTTTCTCTAATATCAACATCAACATCACTATAAAGAGACATTGAGATATGAATAAAGTTGGTCTGACAAATGAGTAAATTATGGACAAAAAAAAATACAATAGCATTGACACAATCTTTTGGAAAAAAAAGTACAAGATTTTGAATACCACAGTCCTATCTTAGGTATTAACTACTTCTATCATAGGGATAAGTTGAAGTGATTCCCACTTCCACATCATTTTTTCTGCATAACTTAACAATTAAAACTATAGTTCAGAGTGTTGTTTGATAAAGCCCCATGGAGTTACTTAATTTATGTAGATGACAACTCCTTATAAAATACAATGGTTTCTTCGAACTAAGTATAATATTTTCTTGAAGTTAAGTACCATTATTGAAGTTAAATTCATTATACCATGTATTGCAATCTCAATTTTCAAAACATTATATTCTTTTGCAATCCCCTCATACTTATCTTTTATCAACTATATAGATACATTAAATTTATATTAGTTATTTCTAATGTTGAAAACGATGCTTAGAATATTTTATGATATAGTGTAGAACACAACTAATTAGTTTCAAAGAAAAAATATGTATAAATATTGCTCTCAAATTTATATTTCAGTATAATTGAATCGTATAAAATCATTTTAATTCATACAAACGCACGAGTATTTGATTACTGTTTATTTTTAAAAAAATTCAATCAAACATTTATATTCAATAATTTATCATACTTTTTTTTCCGCAAGTTATATTAAATTTATTTCTCTATGATAATATATACTTATTTTATATTTTAATTAAAATATAATGAGACTTTATAAACTAAATAGATAAATATTATATATCCTATTTTTTAGATTAATAACTATTCAACTTTTTTCTATTCTTTTAGTATTTTGCTGATAAAATTGTTTAATATAATTTATATCATAGAATTATTATAAAAATATTAATAAAATTTATTATTCTTTTTTATATTAATTGTTTTTTAATATTATTCATTAGTTATAATTTAATTACATAAATTTCTTACTCTCTAACAAATAAATGAGAGTGTTACTTAAAAAATAATTATTGTTGTATTAAACCCTAAATAGATAACTATTATATATATAAGAATCAGTTGTATAAATTTGTTGTATAAATTTGTTCCTTTTGATAATAATAAGAATCAGTTGACTATTGATTAATTATTTTAGTGAACAACGCTAAAATAAAAATAATATTTATATATAAAAAATATGTGAAATAGGGAAAGTAAATTTATTGATTAAATAAATTAAATAATAAAGGGAACAAATTTATTATTAATTTAATTATTTTTGTAAATAATATTAAAATAAAAATAATATTTATATAGAAAACACATTTAATTGTTGTTCAAATATTTTTAGACATTGAAAAAATTGTAGACATTGATTTATCATTTTTTTATAAATAATTTACTAAAGATCCATATATTTTAAAAATATATCTAAATAAAAATAATATTTGCATACGGAAAAAATTTTATTATTGATTTAAATATTTTTATATATGAAAAATAGTATTTATGGTATAAATATTTTTTATTCAAAAATGATTTAAGGGAGAAAATACGATACCTAAACAAAAAATATTTGCATACGGAAAAAAATATATTATTGACCTAAATATTTTTATATAAGAAAAATAGTATTTATGATCTAAATATTTTTTATACAAAAATAGCATACGAAAAATAATCTATTATTGATCTAAATATTTTTATATATGAAAATTTCTTATTGATCCATATATTTTGTAAACGATACCTAAACAAAATTAATATTTGTATATGGGAAAAATCTATTATTAATCTAAATATTTTTATATAGGAAAAATAGTATTTATGATCTAAATATTTATGATTCAAATATTATCTATTGAAAAAAATATATATTATTGATCTAAATATTTTTATATACCATAATTTATTATTGATCTATATATTTTGGAAAACAAAAACTAAATAAAAATAATATTTGCATATGGAATTTTTTTTTGTTATTGATCTAAATATTTTTATATACGAAAAATAATATTTATGATTGTTGGCTGGGATTTTCATAAAGAGAGAAATCCAAACCAAAAATCAAAAAAGGTCTTTTAAGAGCATTAAAGAGCATTAAATTATGAGGAGTCGACTACCAAAGCATGTCGACCATGGTTGATTTCATAGGCGGGCGATCAATGTTTCGTAAGCACAGTCGACCATAGAAAAGTTTATGGTGAATGGATTGGACCTAGGGAGGAGAGAAGCCCAAAAGAGTTAAAAGGCCCATAAGCGCCTACACTGTAAAGGCGAAACGTTATGAAGGGAGAAGGTGGGTTCGACCACAATGGAGAAGGTGGGTTCACAAAGAGAAGTTACAATAGAGAACGTGGGTTCGTGAGGGGAAGTTATGAAGAACACGTGGCATACAAGAAATCGAAGCTCGCTTAGAAAGTAGTTATTTCTGTGTATTATAAATAAAGCACTAAGTGCACTTTTGTAAAAGGTGGAACTTTTCACATTCCTGCACGCTAGTCACTCAAAGTAACCAAGTGAGCGAGCGAAAAGAGTTAGGCAAAGGCAATGTATGTTTGAACCAACCTATTTTACAACTTTCTTTAATATTACGTCATTATCTTTTACAACCTAAAACACTTTTTCGTTTCCTTTACTTTGTTTTTGTCCCTATCTTTTGCAATTTAAATATGTTTGACTCCCAGTTGAACGCAACCTTTTTGAAAACACTTTGACTATGCACGCGAACTGAAGCACTGTTCCGAGATTCCCTAGTCGATTTCGCACGTAAACTTGTTTTCAAGAGACCATCATTGTTTACCAAACCCACGGGTAAACAAATTGGTACACCTGGTGGGACCGTGGTAATATTTTTGTGTGTAGTTTCACAAAGTTCTTATAGTTAGTGTGTATATGAATTTAAGGAGTGGTAAACTTTTGTCAAAGTCTAGAATGCCACGCTCTGACACAAACACTGCACACACGCAAATTTCTACACAAAATGTAGATGTTATACCAGTAAGTACCACAACTCAAAACGCAAAAATTTCATCTCCCATAAGATCGACCGCAGTTTCTGGTTTAGTGACGACAATCACAATGAAAGAACCTAGGCATGGGGTATCACCATTTGACCCAAATCGACCACTCTTTCCAGGGGGTCTAGGGTCATCATTTGTCCCTCACCAATATTGTATGCCTTATTCCATGATGGTTGGGTTACAGTCGAACCCTGCCACATATACAGAAAACGTAGTTGCCACTAGAAACCAAGGCAGTTATGCCCCAAGTGGTCGACTAGGTTGTGTTAGTTATGTCCCGTCGTCGATGCCATCTTTGAATACTACATCCGTTATGGATTTAAGGAAATAGATGGATGAAAGTAATTTAGAGTTAGTAAACGTCTTAACCCAACAAATGGGACTCGCCCTAAACCTTGTAGTTGACCAAAAAGGTAGATTGATTGACTCATTAGGGGTCCAACAAACCCAAACTCAGACGCGCCATAGGCCGTTGAGGGTTTTTTGAAGAACTAGAGGGGAAAAACAACGAGCGTCCTTTTAGGCCTCGAAGAGTGGAAACACCCACTTATGATGAGGAAGAAAATAATGAGCGTTCTTTTAGGCCGATCGTATTTAGGAGAAACCAAGATGCTGATCGAGTGTTAAGAAATGCCACTGATAGTGAATATGGTAGAAGAAGTATTAACATGATTCGAAGTAAATGTTGGCCTTCGGAGGTCTAATTAATCTTCACCCTTGCCTGATTACATTCGACAGGCGGAATTATCTAGAGGATGTAAGGTGCCTAAGTTTACCAAATTTGCTGCTGAGGCTAATGAGTCAACCATTGATCACGTTGCTAGGTAGGAAACATAAGTTGGCGATATCGCCAACGATGATGGCTTAAAGTTAAGATATTTTCCTAATTTTCGAAAAATAATATTTTTACTTGGTTTACAACGTTAACTCCAAACTTCATATGTACTTAAGAACAACTTGAGGGGATATTTCATGAACAGTTTTATGTTGGTTAGCCAAAGATAAGTTTGAAAGAATTATCCTCCATCAAGAGAAGGTCATCTGAGTAAATGGAAGAGTATTTGAATAGGTTTAGGGTCCTAGAGTCTAGATGTTTTACTAGGGATATGTCTCAACTAGCTGATAAGGTTCGATATATCTCAACTAGCTGATAAGGTTCAATATGTCGAACGCTTGAAAACAGAGAAAGCTAGAGTGTCAAAGGACCATAGAAAAGGCAAAGTTGTTTATGTAGACACATAATTATTCCATAGAGTCTGAGGACCAATACATGGAACAAGGAGAGGTTAATGTGGTCGAATTGAAAGATGGGCCTCCATATGTATGTAAGCCTATAAGACCGTCTAAGGGAAATACTGTTGAAGGTCCAAAAAATGATAACATTAATACTAAAACATATATTTTTGATGTGTTAAAATGTGCTGAAATATTTGATGTTTTAGTTTCAGATAGTCAAATTATAGTGCCCCCAGACACTAAGGATCCACCATTAGAGCAAAAGCAAAAAAGGGGGATTTTTGCAAATGTCATTATTTTTTGAGTCATAATACTTCTCAATATTTTATTTTCAGGGAGTTGATTCAAAAGGCTTTGAAGGATGGTCGACTGAAATTTGGTGAGAAACCAAAAACCATGAAGATTGACTCGGATCCCTTACATGTGGCTGATGCACACTATGTTGAGCCATTTGAAGTGCTGATGATGGAGGCTACTGAGGGCCTCATGGACGAACATGTATACACTATCAACTTGCTAGCAACATTGACGCTCAAGGCTACTGATAGTCTTATAGATGAACCGGGTTTGGATACAAAAGTCGAGATTACTGAGGGTCTCAAAGGTGCTAATGATAATTTGTCTAAGCCACACGAATAGATGATGGTTGATTTTGCTGAAAAGTCTGAAGGTGATCAGGACGACAAAGCAAAGATGGACTGCAAGGATGAAGAGCTGTCTGAGGAAACATTGGCTGAATTAATGAAGGTCGTGTTTCCTAAACCCGAAGAGGAGTTGATAGACTTTCTTAATAGGTGTAAACTGAATAACTCTAGATCCATGTCATGCCCAAACTGTAACATGATCTATAACGAAGAAGCTGCAAAAAAGATTGAGGTGGTGAAGAAAAAGCACCATCAAGGAAACAATCCAAAAGTGGTGTTTAACCATGCTAAGGAACCAAACAACATTCAAGTGCCTCGAGAGAAACCCAAGTTCCCATATTTGAGAACTTTTGTGCCACCAACTGACGTGCCCAACAATAACTCGGTTTGTCCTTTTCATCTTAGGGGGGCAAACCAAAACTGAAATGTGGTAAAAAAGGGGTCAGGTTCAATTCGCAAATGGGAGATGATGGAAAAGGGATCTAGTTCGACTCAACTTGCTGAGACAGGAATCATACCAAACAAATACCATGTTCCTCCCACTACAAAGGGAAGAATCCTATAACAAGAACTCAATGGAGGAGGTTTTTTAGAGGAACAAGAAAACGACAAGGGGGGCTGCAACAAAATTTGTTCCATGCCAGAGGAATGATAAAGCTATGAGAGATGTTACAACGGAGGTTGTTCCATAAAAGGGCGAAAGGGCCCAAAAGTAAATACAACGTCGACTAGTCAAAGAAAGGTTGTCAATGCCAATTGCGAATGATTCTCCAGCAAAGGTTAAAGGTCTTGGTGACAACAACATGGATGATGAAGTATTAGACGACTTTGAAGACAATTCAGAGGATGGTTTGATAATTCACTGTAACATTATGTCGATTTTGCTCAATGAATATGGGTTCGCTTCAGAGGCATCTAGGGATGAGGAAGAAGACATGTGTGCAGAATCAGCAGGTCAAAAACCTCTACGTTATTATGTCATAAACAATGGGATGGTAGAAGAGCAATATGCAACATTTGAGAAACCTACAACTGACATGATATATCATCTCAAACCTCTGTTCATAAGGGCTAAGGTTGATGGGTTTCCGGTGAACAAAGTGTTTGTTGATGGTGGCGTTGCTGTTAATTTGATGCCACAGTCATTGCTGACGAAGATTGGTAAGTTAGACATATAGCTTAAAACACATAATATAGTCCTGGCGAACTATGAAGGAAAGACAAGTCACATCTTGGGTGTGATTCAAGTCAATGTATCAGTTGGCTCGACCTCGAGGAAAACATTATTTATGGTGATAATGTCCAAGGCAAATTTCAACTTGTTGTTGGGGCGCGAATGGATACATCGAATATGGGCGGTATCGTCGACCCTGCATCAATGTGTGTCCATATGGTGTCAGGATGAGATTGTTGAAAACATAGAGGTAGATCATAGCTATTTTACTATTGATGCAAAGGTGGTGAGTCGAAAGAATTTCGACAAAGCATTTGCAACCATACCAACGTACGACCCAGAAGATGCAGTTTTCAAGCCACATCCTGATGCAATCAATTTTTTGACTTTACACCCCACTCATGATTTTATCTGGGACCAAGAAAAGTTGGACACATATCCAACTGCAGAAGGGGAGTTTGAGCCCACTGGATAGGAAGAAGAATAAAATCATGATGATGCCTGAGGTGAATGCTCTGGAAAATATTTTGGCTTATATGGTCGAAAATAGAATAAACACGGCCTTAGGGGCTGAAGATGTTGCAAATACGACACTTGAGGCCATTATGGCGGAAGATCTTGGAGAACCAAGCAAAACAACAGCTTCAGAAAGCCAGAGGTTTGATTGTATATATATGAAGAAGAGCCTTTAGGGTTTGAGAAAGATCCAAGAGACAATGTTTTAAAGATGCAAGCACAAGATCCCTTTGAGGAAGTCGACCTGGGTGATGGTTTGATCAAGAAAATTATTTACATCAGCACAAAGATCGAAAGTCAGATGAAGGATCAGATGATCAAATTGATCAAAGAATTCAGAGACAACTTTGCATAGGACTACAATGAGATGCCTGGTTTGAGTAGAGAAATGGTGGAGATGAAGTTGCCTATAAATCCAGGAAAACGACCAATCAAGCAGATGCCAAGAAGGTTCACGCCAGAAGTATTGTCCAAAATCAAAGTGGAGATCAAACGGTTGTTGAATAACAAGTTCATCAACACGGTCAAGAGATTTTATGGGTTTTGTAGTGCACAAGAAAGGAATAGAGATCAATCAAAACAAAACCAAGGAGATTTTGAATATCAAAGCGCCAACAACAAAGAAAGAACTCCAATCTCTGTTGGGAAGTATAAATTTCCTGAGGCGATTCGTGTCAAACATGGGCGGCAAAACTTTAGAATTTTCTCCTTTGCTGAAATTAGGCAAAGAGTCTGAATTCAAGTGGGAGAAAAGTGTGGCCACACGACGACACATGTCAAACAGATGGAAACTGAGATGAGGAAGTTGGTAAGTTAGAGACCATGATTGTCCTAGGAAGTTGAAGCTATAAAGTAGGAGAATGGTTGTGTGATCGCTGATGTAACTTTGCAGAATAAAGTCATGATTACAGTGACATCATTTTGCACTAAGATTAAAATGTTCATTTCTGCCCCTTCAGTCGTAAAGGACATTTTAGGAGGCAATTTGTTGGCTAAGATTTTCATAAAGAGAGAAATCCAAACCAAAAATTAAAAAGGGTCTTTTAAAAATATTAAAGAGCATTAAATTCTGAGGAGTCGACTATCAAAGCATGTCGACCATGGTTGATTTCATAGGCAGACGACCAAGGTTTCATAAGCACAGTCGACCAGAAAAAAGTTCATGGTGAATGGATTGGACCCAGGGAGGAGAGAAGCCCTAAAAAGTTAAAAGACCCATAAGCGCCTAAACTGTAAAAGTGAAACGTTATGAAGGGAGAACGTGAGTTCGACCACAATGGATAACATGGGCTCACAAAGAGAAGTTACAATAGAGAACGTGGATTCGTGAGAGGCAGTTACGAATAACACGTGGCATGAAAGGAAACGAAACACACTTAGAAAGTAGTTATTTTTGTCTATTATAAATAAAGCACTTAGTGCTATTTTGTAAAAGGTCAAACTTTTTACATTCCTGCATGTTAGTCACTCAAAGTAACCAAGCGAACGAGCGAAATGAATTAGACAAAGGCAATGTATGTTTGAACCAACCTATTTTATAACTTTCTTTAATGTTACGTCATTATCTTTTATAATTTAAGACGCTTTTTCTTTTCCTTTACTTCACCTTTTTGTTCTTATCTTTTGCAATTTAAATACGTTTGATTCCCAGTCGAATGCACCATTTTTTAAAACACTTTGACTACACATGCGAACTAAAACACTGCTTCGAGATTCCCTGGTCAATCTCGCACGTAAATTTGTTTTCAAGAGACCAGTGTTTACCAAATCCACGAGTAAACAATAATCCAAACATTTTTTATTCAAAAATAATATACAGAAAATAATCTATTATTAATCTAAATATTTTGATATATGAAAATTTATTATTGAACGATACCTAAACAAAAATAATATTTATATACAGAAAAAATTTATTATTAATCTAAATATCAAAAATAATATTTGTATATGGAAAAAATCGATTATTAATCTAAATATTTTATATAAGAAAAATAATATTTATGATCTAAATATTTATAATTAAAAAATAATCAATGAAAAAAATCGGTATTATTAATTTAAATATTTTTTCCTTTTTATACCAAATCTCGTGCGTCCGAATTTATTACTAATTTTAATATAAAAGAAAGTTGTGTTATTTGAAAAAGTACAAGATTAATTTTATAAAAAAAAACTCGTTAGTATATATTTCGATTTTTTTTTTTGCAATAACCAACTTTTGAAATTTTTTTCGTAAATAACCATGTTTCGGAGAAAATTACGCAAATGACCATGTTTCTGAAAACCCCACAAAGGAGGAGCCAACCCAGTTGGCGTATGCACTAGCCCATTTGCCCTAGGTGTCATCTCACTTGGTGCATGCTCTCTCTTTTATCTAAGTGAGATGGCGCATGCACTCTAAAAGTGAGAGGAGACGCCATCTCACTTGGCTCGTAGGGCAAAATGCATTTTTTTTATAAATAAGTCCTCTGTTTCTCTGTCATTCTTCATACTTTCTCGCATTGCCTTCTTATTTTTTTCTCTGTTATTTGTGTCATGACATCTCCCATGATTTTTATCAGAGATGGTTACATTATTTTCTCGGCCACTAAACCTCTGATGAAAATGAAATTTTGGCATATCCACTCCATGGAGCGTCTGAAGAGAGAGTTGATGTGATGGCTATAGGGAGACATCAAGGGTGGGGAACAAATTAGAAGGATCCAGCGAAGAAGAACAACCACCTCACTTGCAACCGAAAGACCTAATTTTTGATTGGAGGAATTCAAAACAGACAGAGACGTAATGTTGATGATGCATGAGTTAGATGATATTGTTTTAACGGTTGTAATTTCTTAGATGTTTTATCGTGTTTTTATTTGTTGTTTGCGCGAGGTTTGTTGTAACAAATACTCTTAATGAAAAATCATAATGTTTATAACTTTAAAAAGTAAAGATGTTTTGCATACAATTTTTATGTGGTTGAGCTAGTAGCCCGAGTCAGACAATTTTTGCGATTGTATCCGACCTGATGACATAAACTACACTTTCTTTCTAGATTGTCCAGTGAGTCCATTTTAGTTGTGATGCGCTTGATTTTGGGATGACCCTTTTTATTCCTTCGCATTTGGTTGTTGTGCCAAACTATTTCACCGTCGTATGCAGGTCAATAATCAGGTTTCACTACCAATGGGAAGTTGTTATTGTATATGTTGAGCAAGCTTTCAGACTTATAAATGGGGGATAGAAGTTGTAATTCATCTTGATGAGTATAGGCACATACCGTAATGACATGAGAGCAAGACATACGAAAGGCTTGAAACTTTCCACAATCGCACCAACGAGAAGATATTATAACCCTATACTCTTGTCTTGGAAGCCCCTCATTATGGTCGATTGTCTCTTTGACAATGAAGTTGTGGCTGTGTCGGTCGAACCGTATAACCAGATGGATGTTGGCTTTGGCACTTTCTGCCTTAATATACTTCATGCAGCTTTCACTTTATAGTTGTCCCGATTGCAAGATAACATTCCCTATTTCACCTCTTTTGGCAAACAACGAAGCCATCCTAAAATATGTTGATTTAACCAAAGCAGTTACTGGGAGGTTTCTTATGCCTTTGAATATCTCGTTCATGGATTCAATCAGATTTGTTGTCATGTGGCCCCATCGTTGTCCATTGTCGTATGACCTAGTCCATTTCTCCACCAGAATATTATCGATCCACCTACCTGCATCTGGATTTGACAATCTGATCTTGTTGCAATAGTGTTTGAATGTAGGTTGTTAATGCATACCATGCATTCATAACCGCTTTCCTAAGAGCTTTGTCTTTGATCTCCCTCGCGAAATTTTGGACGATATGTCTAATGCAATAGACGTGCGTAGAAGAAGGGTCATGCTAACCGTTTGCAGGATTGTTGTATGCACTCTCAATAGATACATGTTTATCAAACATAAAATAGAGATCTGGTTGAGGAGCCACGTGTGTTCGGAGATTCTTGAGAAAGAAACTCCAAGAGCCACCAGTCTTTCCCTTGACTAGAGCAAAGGCAATTTGGAAAATGTTGTTGTTGCCATCTTGTGCAACTGCCATCAGTAGCGTGCCTTTGTATTTCCTATACAACCAAGTCCCATAAATTGGAATAATAGGTTTGCATGACGCAAACCCTATGATACAAGGTTGAAAAGCCCAGAACACTTGGCTGAATATTCCATTTCCGGTGACTTGAGTACCATCTGGGGCGTACGCCGAGAGTGTTTCCATAATATAAATAGTACCCGGAGAATAAGTCTGAAGTACATTCAGGTAGTGAGGAAGTTCTTTGTATGACTCCTCTCAGTTTCCATATACCTTTTCAATCGCCTTGGTCTTTGCTAACCACACATTTCGGTATGACGGAGTATAGTTATATACTGTAGTGATGTGAGAGATTATGGTTTTCACCTTCAATGATGGATCATTGCTGACGAGAGGCAGGATTTTTGACATATGAGATCATAATTTAGTTTTCGATGATCCTGTGATTGAGTAAAATTGACGCACGTGTGGGTGGACATATAACCTATAACCTAATAATCACCTCTTAATAGGTATGATGCAGTGAGCTTGAACATACAATCTAGGTGGACACACCTGAGCTTGTACCTTTCTGGATTTACACGATCTACCTTAAAATCGATCGAGTTAAGCATGTGAAACTTTTTTATGGCTTGGATACAATCTTCTCTATTAAAAAATTTGTCTTTCTCTTTTAAGTTTTAATCCGACTGCATATACGGATTGAAAAATAAATCAGATGACGATTTATCTCCGCCCATGTTGAAGTTTGACATGTGTGGAGGTGGTGTGTAGATCTCGTTCATAGGTATACCAGGTATCCCGTCGTCTTCAGAATCATCATTGACCATGTCGTCAAACTCTAACTCGTCATCTTCCTCTTCTTCGTCAATGACATCTACTTATGCTTGTTCGTCTCCGAGAGGATCAACCACTTGTGATTGGGTTGGTCGTGACAGATGAGGCTCTCACAACATAATGTACAGCTCAATCGAGTCGTACACAGAATACTCATGACTGGAAAGCATATTCTGAAGGTCCTCATCATCTTGAACCTCAACCTTATAAAATATTATTTGGTTGTCATAAAAAAAATCGGATTCTGATAAAAGATTTGTGTCACGGGACCTCGTCCAAGTTTGGCCTCAATCGTTTTTTAAAATACAAGAAATTGGCTTTCCTATTTAAACAAAATCGGATGTTCTCAGTGTCTCTAAACAAAAACCCAGAGGTGGGACAAACATATGTCTCACTGTTGAAATATGCACTGATCACATATTGTAGTGCAGAGGCCATTGTGTTTCAATGTTTGAAGGTTTGGAGGTTTAAGTGTTTGAAGGTTTACGTGTTTAAGTGTTTGAGTCTTTGAGTTGATTGTTTGACTTTTTGAATGTTTGAGTGATTGAGTGTAGAAGTGTTTTGATAAATGTAGGATTAAATAGGTTGTACTGAATTTGAACAAAACAACAGTAAGCAACCTCTAATTCGCCAACTGGGATGTCCAATCTTATTACATGCATGTAGAGATTCCTTCCCCAGGACTGCCACCTAGTCTGCACCTACAATGCAACCCATGCCACCTCTAATTCTCCAACTGGGATGGCGACACCTTTCAATTTTGTACTCATTCGTCAAGTCAAATGGCGCCTCCCTACATGTCCAATTGTATTACATGCATGCAGAGATTCCTTCCTCAAGTCTGTCAACTAGCCTGCACCTACACTGCAACCCATGTCACCTTTAATTCGCTAACTGGGATGGCGACACCTTTCAATTTTGTACTCATTCGCCAAGTCAAATGGCGCCTCCCTACATGTCCAATCATATTACATGCATGCAGAGATTCCTTCCCCAAGGCTGTCAACTAGCCTGCACCTACACTGCAACCCATGCCACCTCTAATTTGCCAACTTGGATGGCGATACCTTTCAATTTTGTACTCATTCGCAAAGTCAAATGGCGCGTCCTTACATGTCCAATCGTATTACATGCACGCAGAGATTCCTTCCCCAAGGCTGCCACCTAGCCTGCACCTACACTGCAACCCATGCCACCTCTAATTCGCCAACTGAGATGGCAACACCTTTCAATTTTATACTCATTCACCAAGTCAATCGGCGCCTCCCTACTATTCAATCTTCTTAAACCTGAGGATGTAGATTGGCTTGCTTGGCTTTCGTGATCCGAAGGTGGAAGATGAAGTGGTATTTTCCTTGTGATATCGGGAATGGGCTTACAGATGCCATTTGGAAATTGATAATGGGAGATGGGCTTAAAGATGCCATTTGAAAAGTGTCGATCGCATAAGAGATTCCTTAGCGAGAGCTTGTATACCTGTTGTTGAGGAAGATTCTGCTGGGGAATGTTGTTCTCTATCTTGAGAGAAAAGTTGAATTTTAGGAGCTTTGGTCGTCCGTTATTCTACTGGGGAATCGTCTCTTAGTTGAAGAGGTGAGAATGAACTACTATCTGGTCGTGATCCAGGCTTCATAGTGATAAGATCGACTGCTATCTGGTCATAATCCATGCTTTACAATGACTTACTGGGGAGATGATATTAGACTTGCTATCCTATCGTAATTCAGGCTTCGTAATTTCTCAATTCTTATCTGGTCGTAATCCAGGCTTCAGAAGGAATCCAATTGTTATCCGGTCGCCTCCGGGCTTCAACTTGAATTTAGGGCACACTAATATTCGGTCGACTCCGAGCTTCTTAGTATTTGTCCAGGTAAACTTCTATTTGGTCGAAATCCAAGCTTCACAGTGTCTTGTACTGTTATCTGGTCGTAATCCAGGCTTCAGTCCTTTAATCGTTATCTGATCTTAATCCAAGCTTCACGATGTAATATACCATTATCTGGTCGAATCTGGGCTTCATGGTGTCCTGTATTGCTATCTGGTCGAAATTCAGGCTTCACAATACCTTACTTCTTATCTGGTCGAAATCTAGGCTTCAGAAGAAATCAAGTGGTTATCCGGTCGCCCCTGGGCTTCCCTTTGATTTTGGGCCTACTAATATCCGGTCAAATCTGGGCTTCATAGTAATTGGCCGGGTAAACTGCTATTTGGTCGTAATCCAAGCTTCACAGTGTCCCTCACTGTTATCTGGTCGTAATCTAGGCTTCAGTGTCTCTTACCGCTATCTGGTCGTAATCCAGGCTTCACGATGTAATATACCATTATCTGGTCGAATCCAGACTTCATGGTGTCCTGTACTGCTATCTGGTCGAAATCCAGGCTTCACAATACCTTACTTCTTATCTGGTCGAAATCCAGGCTTCAAAAGAAATCAAGTGGTTATCCAGTCGCCTTCGGGCTTCCATTTGATTTTCAGGCCTACTAATATCCGGTCGAATTCGGGCTTTATAGTAACTGGCTGGATAGACTGCTATTTGGTCGTAATCCAAGCTTCACAGTGTCCCTCACTGTTATCTGGTCGTAATCCAGGCTTCAGTGTCTCTTACCGCTATCTGGTCGTAATCCAGGCTTCGCGATGTAATATACCCTTATCTGGTCAAATCCATGCTTCATGGTGTTCGGAGGAATCAAGATACTATTCGGTCGAATCCTGGCTTCATAACTTGTGTTAAAGATATACCACTATCTAGTCGTAATCCAGGCTTCGCGGTGTCTTTGGCTGCTATCTGGTCGTAATTCAGGCTTCACAGAAACTTGTATTGCTATCTGGTCGTAATCCAGGCTTCACAATAACTTGCTGAGTTGTTATCCAGTCGTAATCCGAGCTTCACGACTTGTGTTTATGATATACCACTATCTGGTCGAATCCAGGCTTCATGGTACTTGCTGAGCTGTTATCCGATCGTAATCCGGGCTTCACGACTTGTTGGGGATTAAACTATTATTCTATCGAATCCGGGCTTCATTGCTTTAAGATAAACTACTATCTGGTCGAATCCAGGCTTCGCAGTGTTTGATACTGTTATCCGGTCGTTCTCCAGGCTTCACAATATGACGGGGAAATCAAGATATTATCCGGTCGGGTCCGGGCTTCATAGCTTGAACTTTGTGAGAATTTGATTGTATCTTTTCCTGAAATGTAAAGAATTAGTCGTATATAATGCCATGATGCATGACATGTATTGAGTAATGATCTTCTTGGAGGTTGATCAATGACTTGGTCCCCGGCCTCGATTGTTTGCTTCATACTGTTGTATTTGTCTTGATGAAGTTGGTTGATAATGGTTCTCAGCTCTTCTTGTCCCCGGGCTAGGCTTTGGATGAGAGTCATCTGCCCCAACATCTGGGTTCTCATTGCACCTACCTCAGCTTGTAGTTGTTCCAGCCATTCGTCCTTATTGTCTTCAGGACTTTTCTTGACCAAGTTCCCAACGAGGAGTGTTTTCAACTCTTCCTGTCCCTTGGATAGGTTTAGGAAGATTTCCCTGAACTGAGCTTCTTGAGTTTGAAGATCTCTGCTGTCTTGTTTGAGAGCCATTGCTGAAATAAAACAGCGAGAACATGAGAGACCTGTAATGGAAGTCCTGTTATGCAATGATATATATGATATATGTATGCAATGTTTTCAAGGATCTCGCAGGGTAAACAAGAAACTGTTAGAATTTGATTGCAGCTTGATTGAAGAAACTTTGTGTCGTTAAGAGTCCTTCTTTAAGAGTCAAGCTCACCATATCGAGTGGGTCATAACCACTGACTCAAGTTATCATGTTTTGATCTCTAGACGACATTGGCTAGAGGAAAATAAATCCCTTTTTCCTCTTGCTAGACGTTTGGTTCATCATAACCTGCATCACAGGCCATTGAGATCCTTGAAATGGTTAAGGAAATGCTATGGTATGATGTTATGATGTGTATGCTATGCGTTTAAGAAAAAATGCAAGGTGATGTAAGCAAGTAAATCCGGCAAGAAATCCAAGTTATTGGATAAGGACTGTAAATAAAACCTGCAAGGAACTCATGTTGTCAGATAAAAATGTGCAAGTAGTTCAAGTTGAAAGCACACAAGTCATACCAACAACCTTAGGTTTATGCTTGCATGGGGTCTAGGTATTACCCTCTTGAAGTTCAATTGGTTTCAACCTGTCCTAATAATAGTAACCGAGTTCTAGAGGTTCTCAATATCACTGACCATCCTCCATCGGTCATGGTTTCAGCTCACGCAATCTTTTCTTGCGGCCAGAACTATCTCGAGAGTATGGTCTCAATGAGTGTAGTATCGAGTATCAACCAGTTCTCAGCTCTATACCGAGGCTGGCTATCTCACTACTTCTTATGGCCAAGTTGGTCAATTATAGGTTCTAAGGTCAGTTTATGTTTAACGACCCATATATCAGCCTCATATTCTCCTTGTTTCTCCATAAGGGATACCCGTACCAACCAATGTGCTACATCAATGTAGCTACTGCTTCAACCGTATCAATCTACACCATACAGTTCCCTCACAATTTATTGCTACTTATCTAAAAGGTGTTCCCCAGATCTGGGTTAGGATCTATAGTAACTCCCAATACAAAACCCTTAAAGATAAAGCAATCAAATCAAACAATAGAAGCAAATATGATGAACTAATCCTAAGGTATACCCCACTTATTTATCCCCAACAGAGTCTCCAGTTCTGTGATACGGTGACCAGAACCAGACTGTTTTGAAATGCTGATTTGCGTTTTGCATTTGTGTTTGCAAAATGTCGCGGTAAGCAAGAGTCGCCACCGACTTTTATTTTATCCAACAAGGAAAGGAAAAAAGCACAAAAATTCCTTTTTCGAGATTTTTTGAGTACGGGGGGTAGATTATAGAAATGGAAGGTATTAACACCCTTTCTATCTGTAGTTTTCTACGGGCTCTTAGGTACTTGCTCATCATTTTAAAATTGCTTGTGTGTGTTTGATTTGAAAAAGTTTTTGACTTCGATTTAACCCTTGCTCCTGTCTTCAAGAGTGTTACAAAGTGTTTTTGAAAGTTTGTTTCTGCCTTCTCATGCCTCCAAAGCTTGTGTTTTAGGTCTGCAATTGTATACTATATACCAAGGACTGAATTAGGGTTGAAATTCTGCTCTCAATCTTTGTCCATTATAGATTTTGATCTTGATTTGATTCACTTGAAGATCTTTCCAAAAATAGGCCAAACTCAATCTTTTCATGCACACGAGGGCCTTGCACAATTTGATTTACTTTCCAGCTGCATATGGGACCTGAAACATGCACAAAATCTTGAGGTTTCAATGATTTGAATTTTCTCATGATTTGTTTTGGAAAGACAAATGGAAAGAGCTAGAGCTCGTAGACCATTCTACCAACTCAAAAAAAGTGCAAAAGATTGGGCCCAATTAGAAAAAATTGCAATTTGAGGCATAGTCGACTTTTGACAATTTTGCAAAAAAGGTCAACTTCACCAATGCATAACTTCCTCAATTTTGATTCTTTGAAGGTGTTATTGGACTTTTTAGAAAGCTTGAGATGTCCTATAAGAAACCCTTTTTGTCTCATCTCAATTTGGTATTCCGTGTTTATGTATGAAGCTTTGACAAAAAAAGTGTTTTTGTTGACTTTTCAAAATGACCTATAATGTCAAAATTCATAACTTTTTGTGAGTGCATATTTTGAACTTGGGGGATGAAAATGAATTGTAGAGAATTGCATCCTATTCAAAATGAGATTTAGATGGATCATTTCTCATAAAGTATGAGAAAGTTATGCTTGGTCAAAATTGAGTTGACTTTTCCTACAAAACCCTAATTTAGCAACTTTTGGTTCTTGATGAATTATGAGCAATCCTTGATGAATAATGATCAATCCTGGATAAAATGATGAAAGTCACTTCAAAATTAGGATGTTGTCCAAAAATCTTGAAGTTTGACTGTATGGGGGCCACAGTTGACTTTTGCCCTAGCACAGTCAATTTTCAGGCCTTTGAGCAATTGACTGAGCAAACTTTCTCTGCAAGGCTTAAAACTTGACATGGATGATATTGAGAACATATTAGGACAATGGTGAGCATTTGGGATCCCTTAGACTCAAGTATCTTGATGCAACATGAAACCCTAATTTGAGGTAGACTGCCTTAGAAAAGAGCTTGTTTGGTCAATCCCTTGGACTTTCTTGAGCAACTTGAGGATCTCACTTGAAATGTATTGAAAAATATGGGAGGACAAATTTTGGGGTACAACACCTACATATCCAATCGTATTACATGCATGCAAAGATTCCTTCTCTAAGGCTGCCACCTAGCCCGCACCTACACTGCAAGAGTGACACTTATCATGCATGCATGCACCCACCACCCACCTCATTTATTCACTTCGTGATAAAATTTTACCTATAAATACAGAGTCTCACATACTTGTTTTACATCAATAATCATCTCACTATCTACTACAAACTCTTTCATTATCTCATACAATTTAAGCTATGGCTCTTCTCATAATAGACGATTCTCACAGAGGCATAAGGGACAACATTGCAGCGTTTGTAAGTTTTTTTAAATTCTCAAATTTTCTTGTATACTTATAATTTTTTTATAATATTATTAATGATTTATAGATCTTATGGACTCTTACACTTTTTACATTTTGAATTTAGGATACTAAAAGATTCAAAATTCGGTCACACAACTACATTGCTCCTGACCCGTTGATCGTGCCATATCTCGAATATGCAGGTTTCGAAAATGTTATAAAGATCTTCAACTGCATGATAAATTCAATGTTCATACTTGCAATGTTGGAAAAATGGAGACCCGAGACACACACATTTGATCTACCAATAGGTGAATGTACCGTCACACTAGAGGACGTGTACATGTTATTGGATCTCCCTGTCGATGGTAAGGCTGTTAACGGGTCGGTTGAACAGTCCAATTCTCTGTGCAAGGAATTGTTGGGCAAGGATATAGTTGAAGGTGGTGGCGCTAGAGGCCAAAGTATACTACTTATTGAACTTAAAAATCATTATGCTACTCTGGAGTTGAACGAAAATTTCTCCAAGCTAGTTAAAGTAATAAAAGCTAGAAATTATATAATGATATTTTTTTCGAACCTTTTTATTTCCCGAAAGTACGGAGAATAGTGTAAATTTCATTTATTTAAATTTACTTAAAAACTTTGAAAAAACTAGAAAGTATAGTTGGGATTCTGCTGTTTTAACCCATCTATACATGTCCTTGTGTAAAAATGAAACAACAGAAAAATATACTTTTTATGGATGCGCTTTCTTACTTTAAGTCCGAGGTTGGTGGAGAATGGAGTCCCTAAACCCCGTCAACAACAACACATTCATTTTTCCATACGCAACAAAGTAAGTCAATAACTAATATCATTTATTATTCATCTGTTCACCAAGTATATGATAAAAATAAACTATTTTATAATTCCTTTAGAAACTGCGTGACAGGTATGGATTACGGCAAGAATCCAAGATTCAATGTCGCTCTATATCACAATCTTTTGGATCACCTTGGCCCGAATGATGTACGTCATACCTTTGAACTTTTCTACCTTTAAATTATTTATTTATTACGTTTTAATTAAGCTGATTTAATTTTATCCACAGTTTATCTGGAGATCATATATGGGTTTAGACCATGAATCAAACTCCGAGGATGCAGCAATTTGGAGCGCAAAGACTGCAACCATACAATTCAACGTTGTGGAGATGCACCACAGCGACCGTGTTAAGATGCAGTTTGAAATGTATCAAGAGATACCCTACGATCCAACTTGTTTGTCCCCGTGGCATCTCAAAAGGGTCGACGTCCAATGGGGTCATACCAATTGTAAAGATTTCGCTCCAAAATGGTGTAAGATGTGGCAGAGGCGTCACTGACATGTCTTGCAATTCCCAATTTTCCTCAACCATGGTAATATGCGACACACTAATCAATATTTAGCTTGATACATATCGGTTAGTAACCCAGAAATGCACGTGTCTCATCCAAGGTATTTGGTTGACCCACGGACACAATGGGCACAACCCTCATTTTCCCAACAACAAACACAACACACATCAACCTCCCACCAACCTCCCCGACGAAACAGATCCACAACCACCCAACCACAATCACCACCACAATACGAATACACCTACATGCTCCACAACCAACCACAATCACCACCTCAATACCAATATCCCCATATGTCCACATCCAACCACGATTTCAATCACAATACCAATACACCTGCATGCCCCACCCATAATTTAAGTCTTCTTCATATCTCAATACGGGTCATTCAACATCTAACCTTAGTCTTGGTCTGAGATTTTTCGAAAAATATGACCCAACCGATCCAACTTATCATGAACCACCACATCACCAAAGCACCCAACATTCTCAATACCAAACACCCCAGGACTCATTTCCTTTCTACCCCCTACTCAGACGATCAGTTCTATAGGCCAACCATGAAACCCCACCCACCACTAAGACGACCAAATTTTGAGGATATGGGTAACCGACTCTACCAAAGCGGATCTTCTAGATATGTAGATCTGACCGATTTCATAGATCCGGAATGCATTGACTTCGCTGAATCATCGACCCTGCCACAACAAGAAACGTGACGAAACGCATCACGGGATAGGCGATGACGGGGATGCGGCACCGCGGGTCGTTACCGGATACAGGAGGACCACTAATTATTTTGTAATTTTTTTATGTAATCGATCCTATATCGTTTACGTAATGTCCCGCATTTAACATAAAAAACGAAAAAAAATTAGCCCCTTTTGCACTAAGGTGCCATCTCACTTGACTTAAGACACACTTTAACACCTAGGCGTCAAGTGAGATAACATCTCCCTTTTAAATTAAAGTGTAGACGCCAATTGAGATAATTTCTCCTTTGTGAAATTTTCTGAAACATGACTATCTATTTGTGTAATTTTCTCCAAAACATGATTATTTGTGATTTTTTTTTAAATCTAATTATTGCAAAAAAAAAATTCATATATTTCTTGAATAACCGTTGCTATATTATTCTTATATGTAATTGTAAACTAAGAGAGATTTGACTGATATGGTGTTACAAATTTGATGGTACCAAAAATTTGAAGATGTAATCTGTGGGGGATTGAAGTAAAGTATGTCTCATTTTAGAGGCAATCAATATGGTTCTGACGTGTCCCATCCTATTTTCTTATGTTTTTTGCCAGGTGGAACAGTTTTGACGTGTCGCATTCCTGATGCCTTAATTCAATACAGTATACTTCTCTTTTTGCCCTATCAAATTTTTTTTCAAGAGTGCTTTAAAGTATCATAGAGGACTGATTAAGCATTTTAAAGGTGTTATTTAATGTAATGAATATTACTAACTCTTTCCTTTTTGTTGTTGCACGGTCAGTTAAACAAAAAACAAAAGCAAAAAGACAATCTTGAATGCAAACATAAACTGAGAGAAGCAAACTGCGTTTATTTAGTTATAATACACCAACATAGTAGTGACTCAGATTTACCACCACACTCCACACATTTACATTATACTAGTAGTACTTATAATACTACTAATCACACACCACCACACATTTACATACCACTAGTACTTATTTATGGAACTAAATAAAAACGCAGTAGTAACAACTAGATGAAACATGTAGCACTAGTTATTGCCTTTTTCCGCAGCATGAAGACCACTGAAGTATCCCTGAGGATTACTTTCGAATGCTCCACGGGATATAGTTGACCCACCACCACCTGGGGCTTTCATTGAACCTCCTCCACCACCGCTTCCACTGGACCCTTTGCTTCCACCACCACCACCACCGCCTCCACCTTTAGCGCCTCCACCGCCTCCTTTTGCGCCACCACCGCCGCTACCACCTTTGCCACCCATGTCTCAAATGATCACAAATACAACTTTAAATATAAGAGTAATTTTCTAAGAAAAGGATAGTACAACAAATTACGCAGTAAAATTAGTTCACTATTTATAGATGAAAAAGTAATTAAGCTAATGGTAGTTGAGGCAGGTGAAAGTAATTTATGATCGATGATGATAAACATGAAAGCTTAACGCCACGTGTCTCATTTCATCATCCACTTAATGCCACGTGTCACATTTGATTATTTACTTAATGCCACGTGTCCCGTTTGATTAAATTTGGTAAATCACACCAGATAACTATTTTGTTTGCATCTATATTCACTGTTTGAGCAATGCTGTTTGTGGCAGTATAAACTATAGTCATAGATATGTATGCATGCTGTACTTTTGTACCTATCTGTTTCCTGTATACAACAGGACTCTATTCAATTATTTTTATCAAACAAAATATCGCAATCTAAATTTATTAGATTAATGCTGGTGATTAATTTGAAAAATACATTAGTTGTGGTGTTTAGAAAATGATTAAGGTTAGATTTTTTGTCATCATTTAAATAATCAATTTAAGAATAACAAGTGTACTTTCAGCCCCATTCTCTTATGGCTAAAATTAATCCACTTATTAGTGATCATGTGACCAAGACTAATTTACTTTTCTTCATTCTTCGTCTTCTAACTTTCACGGTCTCTCTCTTCTATTGTTTCTTCCTTTTAGTATACAATAATAAAACTATAAGTTCAATTGTTTTCAAATTAATCTTTTCAATTTGAAACATTTCAATATTAGCCAACAGGGAGAAAAGAAGTTCAACAATTTTCAATGTTGTATATATACTTGTAAATAATTAAGACTACTTATAATTGGGGTGTTAAATAAATTTTTCAATAATTGAATTATTTCAATAGATTATTGAATAAGGTGTTGAATGTGACATGAATTAATTTGTGTTGAGAATATTATGAAAAATGAGTAGGGGCCTTGTAAAATATAATCGGTTGATATGATTGTTTATATTTTTATCTTACTTAAATTATTTTGAACTAATTATTTTATAAAAAATTAATCTTTTATTTATTTTTATTTTCACTAAAACTCATTATTATTTTTTTTGTCTATAAATAAAGTTTTAGTTCATTTGATTTGAACAAAGAAAAAAAAACAAAAACAAAAATATTAATTAAAATATTTTGATTTAATTATTTAATTTTTAATTATTTTAATTTAATTTCAATTGATAATTATTATTAATATATAATAAAAACAAAAATATAAAAAAAATGAAATAAAAGTGATGAGATAAGGTGTTGAATTTTATTAAACAAAATCATTATAGAGAACAAAAGTTAAATAAATATTAAATTATTAGGTGAAAGAGAAAAAAGATGATGTAGAATATAAAAAATAGAAAAAATGAGTGTTGAATAATTTTATCATCGTAAATAATCTAAAAAAAACATTTATGTATTGGATTCATGCATGAAAACAAAGCTACTTATTGGGAATCGTAATATGAAAACAAGAGTAGATAAAGAAATCAAATCAAATCACATAAAATTGTATTTTAAATGATATCAAAATCTATACACTGGGCAGATCAAAATATGATTTTGTATAAAAAAAATGAATTTCTAAAGAAAGGAAACCATTATTACTCTTAAGAGATTAAGATGAACACTGTGTGTGACTTGCACTATAAGTAACCTATATCCTAGCACATTACATTGAAATTTTAAGTGTGTAACTAACTTTTAACTATCATCCAACATAAAACTAACTAATTTTAAAAAATACAGAGATTTTCAGAGATTTTTTTGTTTAATCAACGTAATAGGTGAGAGTTGACAACATGGTTTATTATATAAAGAGATTTTCGTATTCAATTTTGTATTTTAAAAGATAACTCAACCTTGATAAAAAAAATGTAAATATTTAACTATTAAAATTAACATTAATTTCATAGTAGATATCAAAAAATTTAATTCTAAAAAACCTTGAAACTTCTTCTAAAAATCAAATATTTAATTATAATAGATGAACAAAAAATTCTCGTTTTAATAGTCGTCTTAGGCCTCACATTACGTTAGACCGGTTCTGGATATTAGAGCATCCACATCCATTATACTCATTAAGTTTTTTAAATGGACCCTATTTAATATTTTATATTATTTACTCTTTCCAATTATTTAAACATCTCTACTATATTTTTCAAATATTCATCCAACCTTTCAAAAACTTAAAATAGGTCCCACCAAACCCATAATATACCACACATCTATATTAACTTTGGTACTTTTTTATTAAAAAATTAAAAGAGAAAGAAGGAAATAGTTGTAGAATCGGTGTTTATTGTGATAACGTTGGCTAATTGACGAACTGTTTATTTTTTCAATAATATATTGTTTTCTGACAGAGTGGTATAAAAAACAGTGTAGGAACGTTTAAATCCTACTGATAATCATGCTCTTACTTCATGTTCTTGGTTGACACGTCCATTTTTATGGACAAAAGTGCCAACTACATGGATGTAACATACCTCCAGCACTTCACGGATTTAGATAGGATGAGAGAATGGAACTAGGGGCTGGTTGTTTGGTATACATGTACCAAAATCTAAATGAAGCGTCTAACTGGAGGACACGACAACTGACAAGCTCTGCTACACTACCGATGGTAATTATCATTCCAACTATTAAATTTAATTAACTATTTATAACTATAATTTGTTCTTACATGAATCTTATTCGTTTTTCAGAGCTGGATCATTTATCACTTCCACCGCATCCATGGTTTCAATTATGCTCAGGATTATAGTGAGGACATGTCGAGGGCTGCTTGGTATGCCCCTCACTGAGGGAACCAGGATGTGCTGCATTCCCGGGTGTATCTAGATAGGATTGTCCATGATGACATCCAATGACGCCGTTCAAGGATCACCGGGAGATTATCCAGTTCGACCCAATCTCACTGTACTTTGGATAGATGACATGTGGGACTAACACTATGGTCAGGTATAGGCCAGAGCGATGCGTTGTCCGTCGGGAGCTCAATGGCATCTTCCAGGATTGGGAGAATCATATGGTGCTTGAGGAGGGTCAGATGATGCAGGCGACCAGCAGTTGACACTGTGTTGAGGGATACGTGACATGGTTCTACACAATGTCACATCTTGTCAAGACACCAGATGCTCCTGGACGTCCACCTAGGCCAGCTCATGAGGAGATCTTAGAGAACCAACAGGTCGAGGATGACCATGTCATTAATCTGTTGCCTATCTGTCACCGAATACAGATGATTGAGCGAGAGGCTTTGGACATAAGTATTATTGATCGGGGCGGTTCTGAGGTGGTGGCCATTGTGGAGCAGGTGGTTGGGGAGGCAGAGAGTGTGGCGGGATTGTTACCTTGAAAAATCTTAAGGTATTCAAGCACGTGTATTAAATGAGGATATTCTCATAAGCTAAGGGTCATCCTCTAAAGTAGGGTTTTTGGGAAATTAGAGCCAAAGTGTTTGAAAATTTGGTTTTATTAAACTAGATTTAATGTTTAAAGGGAATGTCACGCCAAACTGTCGAAACTGAGTCAGGTCGACCAAAAGGAAATAAAAGAATATATGTTAAGAAATGGTTGAAATTGGTTTAGTCGACCAAAGGGTGAAAGACAAGGAAAATGGTCGAAATTGGTTTTTATCAACCAAAAGGGTTTCTGGACTTAGAGGAATTGTTGTTGATTTTAAAATCTTGCCAAAGGGAAAGTGTCGAAGCGAGTCAGAAGCGGTTTACTTTCAGAAGCTAGGAGCGGGAAGATTTAAATTTCAAAGTCATCAGCAGTTGCCAGCGGTTTACAATTTGTTTAAGTGCCAAATAGGTGGCGACATCCAGTGAAGCGGTTGTCTCAAGATTTTAATATTGTCTGTAGATTTCATCTAGGCAGTTACATTGTAAATATTATAAATAAGCATATTTAGTGTAGTTTTTTGGTGTGTTCACTTGTATGCTCAAATCACTTGTCAAAACTCTGTCATTCTGAGCGTTAGGAAACAAACAGTGACGAAGTGCTTGATGTACGTGAATCACCACTTTTATTTCAATGCAAATCCTTTATTTTTCAATTATCTCTTTTGAATACTTTATTTGCTTTCTATGTATTGTCGAACAAAGTCTTTACGTTATTTTTTACTTCGCGTAAACAATTCAATACTCGTCGTCGGTCACGAGTCAGTAGTCAGTTAGTTTATTGAATCTTATTTTCATATGAATACCTTTTGTCAGTCACGAGTCACCAGTCAGTCTATTGATTCATAGTGTGGAAAGCCGTTATACTTGTTCCCTTAGTCACAGGAAACCATTTCCCTTGATAAGGATTTCAATAGAATAAGTATAATAATAAAACTCTTAGCACATGTCTTAAGATCAACTGGTTGATCTTGCGAGTTACCCTTAGTTTTAGGACTTTGGAAGGACCAGCGATTGTTTACCATTTTCCACAATAAACAAATTGGCAAACCTGATGGGACACAATGCTAAGAATTTGTCTTAAGTGTATGCAACTTAGAAATGGAAAGTTAACCAAAGAGTATAATAAACCATTATCTAAGAAGCATATATTAAGAATGACAATTCCTGATAATCCAAACGTAGACAAAATACCATCACGAACTTTAACTACTACTGATCCAGTAGTTTCTCAAGTTGCACCTTTTCCTCCAGTCGGGTCAACAACAGCAGGTTTCGCACAAATTTCTCAGGCTCCACCGGGAAGCCCAAGGAGTGTAATGACTACGACCACCATACCTAATGTTCCTCGTTTTGGTAATGTGGATCCTGTTATTGGAATGTTGTATTCCATGATGCCAGGATACCAGTCAATGTTGAATGCAACAGTGATGTTAGATAATATTCAAAATTTGAACTCCCCTTTACAAGGATCTGCACCAGGAGGAAATAATAGAGGCAACCAAATTAGAGGAATGCCTTCTCAACCAATAGTACCGCCTCTCACTAAAACTTCAGTAGCAGTGTTAAGACAACAAATGGATGATAGTAACCATGAGTTGGTTAATATGTTAACTAACTAAATGGGTAATGTATTTAATCCTATAGTACAAGAGTCAACTGAGACTAATAGGCAGTCCGCTAAAACAAATCGACAGGTGATTGCCCAATTAACACGTTTGTGTAATTTTTTAGGTGCTCTCCCAGCACTTATTCGACATGCGCCACTTGTTCGACTAGATGCCCCTGGTTAAATGGACACGGGGGAAATACAGGATGAAACTGTCCATAAGGGACAAGTGTTAATACCTCCAAGGAATTTGATTGCCGATCCACCTAGGGCATTAGTACATTGACATCAAGAGGCTGATCAAATTGTTGAACAAATTCGATAAGAGGATTTAGCTGTAGAAAATAATCTAACCACCACTGTCGAAAGAATTATGGCGAGGAATGGTATGAATACCAAACTTCAGAGGCCAACATATTATTCCCCTTTGTCTAAATATATCTTACAGACTGAAAACCCTAGAGGATGGAAAATTCCTAAATATACAAAATTTGGGGGAGAATCTGGAGAATCGACAGTGGAACATATTGCTAGGTATTTGAGTGAATCTGGGGATATGTCGAATAATGAAAACTTAAGGGTAAAATGTTTTCCTTCTTCCCTTACTAAGGAAGCTTTCACGTGGTTTACCACTTTGCCTCCAAATTCGATTGTCTCATGGATTAAGTTGGAAAAACTTTTCCATGAACAGTTTTATGAGGGTCATTTGAAAATTAGTTTGGTTGAATTGTCAAACATTAAAAGAAGGTTTGCTGAAACCATTGATGATTATCTAAATATATTTAGGTCATTGAAAGCAAGATGCTTTACTCAAGTACCAGAACATGAGCTTGTTCAAATGGCTGCTGGAGGTTTAGATTATTCCATTAGGAAGAAAATAGATCCGACCTTCGTGAAGAGTATGTCACAGTTAGCTGATAGAGTTTGACATCTAGAGCATCCGCGACTAGAAAAGGTCGGACATACTAAGGCTAGGACTAAGAAAGAAAAAATAGCCTTCATAGATTATGATGACACATATCCCATTTGTGAGGCCGACTATACCTCACCAACAGAGGCAGAGGTCGACGTGGCTGAAATGAAGCCAGGGCCAACATATGAATGTAAATCATTATTTCTTTCTAAAGGAAACAATACGGTCGAAAGCAATCCAAAATTTCCAGCAAAAACTTATACGTTTGATGTCACTAAATGTGAAGAAATTTTTTATTTGTTAGTTAAAGATGGTCAAATTTTAGTACCCCCAGGTGCTAAGTTACCACCATTAGAACAACGACAGGAAAGAGGTTTTTGTAAATTTCATAATTATCTTGGTCACACAACCTCTCAATGTTATCTTTTCAAGGATCTCATACAAAAATCGTTGCGGGAAGGTAGATTGAAATTTGTTGCATGAAAAATGAAGATTGATACTGATCCTCTTAGGAAAAAGGAGGCTTTGTTTCTTGACCCTGTTGACATCAACATGGTAGAAATTAATGAGTTTCCTGATGATGATACAATCGAAGAGGGTACTGGAGAAAGTCCCGATGTTGAATTAGCTGATGTGTACCCAAGGCCTGAGGAGGACTTGCTAGACTTCCTTTACCGCTGTAAGAACAAAGGTTCACAAGTTTGCTTGTGTCCTAGGTGTGGCGCCTTGACTGACAAAATAGCTGCTGAAAATTTCCAAAAGCTGAAGGTAGAAAGGAACAAGGGAAATCCATACAATCAAAGGTTCCCTACACCAAGGGACCCAAGAAGAACTATGGGAAACTCCCATGCCAAACCAAGAAGTTATATTCCTTCAGCAAAATCTCCTAACGGTACTTGAATTAAGCCTCAAGGGAGAAGGGGGCACCAATTAATGGTGCTATTGCTAGAGATCCAAACAAAGGAAAGTCGGTTATTAACTATCGACATGAGTTTAAGTCTGAGAGGAAAAGTCATATTTATGAAAATTACATGGGGAAGAATCCCATGACTCAAACCCAATGGAGACGCTTCCAGTGTCGAAAGCAGGCTGAGAGGAAAGCATCTACTGGCCAGATTGCTGCAAATAAATTTGGAAATCATAAGCAGTATAAAGTGAAGGTCAATTCCTCAGCAAAAGAACGGATCAAAGAGTTCGTGAGTCGACTAGTTGCTAAGTGTTCTGAAGAAGCTACTGACAATTTTGAGTCTGAGTCTGAAGAGAGTTTGAATATCTTAGATAATATGGTATCAATTCCGCCAGCAGAATATAATTGCTTAACTGAAGTGGAAGTTTCAGCAGTCGTTAATGCTGAGGAGATGGCTTTACACAAGCCAACATGTTACTTTGTGATGGATAATGGTTCGATTGAGAACCAAGATGTGTTCTTTGAAAGACCAGATATGGCCATGAGGATCCATTTGAAGCCTCTTTTAATAAGGGCTAATCTTGAAGGGGTGGCTATAAACATGGTGTTGGTAGACCATGGTGCTACGGTAAACATTATACCACACCACTTATTGCATAAAATTGGTAAATATGACACCGATGTTAAATCTCATAACATGGTCTTATCAGACTACAAAGGAAGGACTAGAAACATTATGGGTGTGACCCAAGTTGATATTACCGTCGGCTCCATTACTAGGTCGACTATATTCATGGTGATTCAAGGCAAGTCAAGTTATAACCTCTTAGTAGGGAGGGAATGGCTGCACAATGTAGGGGTTGTTCGATATTCTATGCACCAGCATTTGGTGATTTGGAGGGAAGATGGTATTGTCAAGAACATTGAAGCTAATCAAGGATATTTCAGGGTAGACGTGAACAATGTCGGCAAGAAGCAATTTGACAGAAAATTTGCTAACATTTCCCCATGTCAACCTGCTGAAGATGTGTATGCCAACCTTGATGACACATTTGTTTTGTTGAATTTACATAAGATCCATGGTTTTATATGGGATGTGGAACGTCTTAAGGATCCATACTGTGACAACTGACCGATAGGCTGGGGAGACATCAGTGATGATGTTTGAGCTAGATGCTATAAAAAGGATTTCGGTGTATATTGTCGAAAGTAAAATAAATCCGGCACTAGAGGCTGAAGAAAATATAGCTGTCGAAGCCAATAAGACACAAATTATGAATGAAGGAGCTACTTTGGCTATTGAGCCAAAGCCACCAGATAAAAAAGAAGTGGTCAAAGAAAATGTCGATAAGCAGCGTCTGGACTGCATATATGACGAAGAACCCTTAGGCTTCGAAAAGGATCTGATGGCACCAGAAAGAATGCAGCCACAAGACCCTTTAGAAGAAATAGATCTTGGCGAAAAAGGGGATAAAAGATCGACTTATATCAGCGCTAACATCGACCAAAAGTTAAATTCTGAGGTAATATCTTTATTAAAAGAATTTAAAGATTGTTTTGCTTGGGACTATAACGAAATGCCAAGTTTAAGCAGGGATTTGGTCGAACTAAAGTTACCAATAAAAGCTGGAAAGAAACCAGTGAAGCAGACTCCTAGACGCTTTGCTCCAGCAATAATGTAGAAAATCAAAGAGGAGATAGAAAGACTCCTCAAAAGCATATTCATAAGAACTATAAGGTATGTCGACTGGTTGACAAACATAGTGTCAGTAATTAAGAAAAATGGAAAATTAAGAGTACTCATCGATTTTAGAGATTTAAATGCTGCCACTCCTAAAGATGAATATGTTATGCATGTGGCAGAAAAGTTGGTCAACTCTGCTTCCAGTTTTGAATATTTAAGTATGCTTGATGGTTATTCTGGTTATAACCAAATTTTGATTGCAGATGAAGATGTGCCGAAGACGGTGTTTCGATGCCCAGGGGCACTGGGAACCTATGAATGGCTTGTCATGCCATTCGGTTTGAAAAATGTCGGAGCGACATATCAAAGGGTAATGAATTCTATGTTCCAAATTTTATTGAAGATTTCATGCAATTTTATATTGATGATATTGTAATAAAGTCGAATGGTAAATCGATTCATCTGCAACAACTTCGAGAGACTTTTGAAAGGATGAGGAAATATGGATTAAAAATGAATCCATTAAAATGTGCTTTTTGTGTGTAGGCAGGTGATTTTCTTGGCTTTGTGGTGCATAAAAAAAAGGCATAAAAGTGAATCAAAGCAAGACCAAATCTATCATGGACGTCAAACCTCCGTCGACCAAAAAGGAACTTCAGTCTTTGTTGGGCAAGATAAATTTCCTAAGGAGGTTCATATCCAACTTAAGTGGAAAAACCAAAGTATTTTCACCACTACTTCGACTGAAGAATGAGGATTTCATTTGGCAAGAGGAGCATCAAGAGGCTTTCGACAAAATCAAAGACTACTTAGTGAAGCCTCCAATATTAGCACCTCCTGTTAGACATAGGCCTATGAGGTTATATATTGCAGCCTCAGATTCGACTATAGGAAGTATGTTAGTCCAACAGGACGAAGAAGGTGTCGAGAGACCTATATATTATCTTAGTCGAATGCTTAATGATCCTGAAACTAGGTATAGTGATATAGAAAAACTATGCCTTTGCTTGTATTTCTCTTGTATTAAATTAAAGCAATATATAAAGCCCGTTGATGTGTATGTATCTTCTCATTTTGATATTATTAAGCGCATGTTGTCCAAACCGATTTTACATAGTCGAATTTGTAAATGGGCTTTAGCATTAACAGGGTATTCTCTGACTTATGTGCCCTTAAAAGCAATAAAGGGACAAGTGGTGGCAGTTTTTTTGATCGACAATTCAATGGTTGGCATGCCTCAGAATTATGTAGATCTAGCGCCATGGAAATTATACTTTGATGGTTCTAGCCATAAAAATGGAGTTGGAATAACATGAATTATAATTTCCCCCAGTGGAATTCCAGCAGAGTTCAAGTATAGAATAAACGGTATATGTATAAATAATGAAGTAGAATACGAGTCTTTAATAACAGGACTTGAACTACTGCTAGAATTGGGGGCAAGGAACTTAGAAATTATGGGAGACTCTGAATTAGTAATTAAACAAGTACCAAAGGAATACAAATGTGTTAAAGAAAATTTAATCATGTATTTTGTGATTACTATTAGATTATTAAAGCAATTTGAACAAGTGAGTATTTGACACATACCTCAACGAGAGAATGAAGAGGCTAATGACCTAGCACAAGAAGCTTTAGGATACAAGAAAGACCAAAATGAAGAACTTATTCAGGTAAGAGAGAAAGTTCGAGCAACTTGGTTATCTCCTTCAGATTTGTCAATAATAAAGTTAGGGGCTGTAAATGCCGAAATTTTTCAGATTTTAACTATTGACAATGGGCAAGAGAATGATTGGTGAAAGCCATTGGCTGACTATCTGCGCATCCCTACAGGGTCGACAAATCGTAAGATCAAGTATCGCACCCTCAGTTATGCTTTGATAGAGAACGAATTATTTAAGAAAACTGTTGAAGGAATATTGCTTAAATTCCTTGGAGAAAGTGAGGCATATGTAGCAGTGTCAAATGTGCATAGTGGAGCATGTGGCGCACATCAAGCAGGATACAAAATGAAATGGATTTTGGTGTGTTCAGGTGTCTATTGGCCTTTAATGCTAAAAGATTGCATCGAATTTGCTAAAGGTTGTCAAGAATATCAAGTGCATGGGGGCATACAACATGTTCCTGCAAGTGAATTACATGCAATTATAAAACCCTGGCCATTTAGAGGATGGGCTTTAGATGTGATTGGAGAAATAAAACCAGTGTCATCAAAACAGCAAAGGTATATTTTAGTTGGTACTGATTATTTTACAAAATGGGTCAAGGCAGTAGCCTTAACAAATGTCGATCAAGAAGCTATGATTTATTTTATACAAAATCACATCATATGTCAGTTTGGGATTCCAGAAACAATTACAACCGACCAAGGATAAATGTTTACTGGACGAAAAATGCAAGAATTTACGCAAGAAGTTGGAATTAGATTGTTAACTTTTACTCCTTACTATGCTCAGGAAAATGGCCAAGTCGAAGCTGCCAATAAAGTAATAATTAGCCTAATTAAGAAGCGTGTAGGAAAGAAGCCAAGGAATTGGCATAAAACACTAGATCAAGCCTTATGGGCATGTAAAATTGTGTACGAAACCAGCAAACTCAAAACATGCATAAAATGTGTACAATAGAGGAAGATATATATAAGACAGATAAAGAAATGTGTCATTAAAATTTGGCTTAAAGCCATAAAGAAATTACAAGATCGTTGATACAATGATTAAAAGTGTTTAAATCTATTTTAGAATGATCGCAGTTGACCATGGAGGTTTGCAGCCTGATATTCAAAATCTTCTGCTTTAGTCCTAAGTGTTTCAAGCTCCGTTTCGACAGAAGAAGTTGCTTCACTTACGGCTACAACATCCACGACTATTTGGCCATCCTTTGCTTGAGCTAGATTAATAACGTTATTAATCTCTTCCTCTTACTTGGCAATCGATTCTAATTCCTTGTTGAGAGCAGAAATCTGGTCATGTATTTCAACAGCTCTTTTCTGTTTGGGACCTAGTTCCTGTTTTTTCTTTCCAATCATTGCTAATAAATCAGTGATTTCTTCAGTGGCTTGTACCACCATATCCAAATTCTCTTTCACAAAATCTTTCTTCGACTTGACTGCTTCCTCATTTTCCCTAATACTTTCGACATTTTGGAGTAGAGGAATAAATAATTTCTCAAATGCCATTATCATAAACGTGGCTGATTCAGAAGTGTTGAGCTCTTTCATTTGAGTGAGAGCATCTGAAATTTCTGGGCCAAGAGTTGGATCAGAATGAAGCAGATGAGGCAAATCATGATTCAAAGCATGAGTCTGAATTTTAGTCATTAGATTTTTGGCTTAGATTGCTTCAGGACTTATCTTGTCATTGTGTGCTTGAGATTGGTTAGAGTCAGAAAAAAGAGTGTGAGAACTCACGAAGCGACACAACATAGCAATTGCTTCTAGAGAAGAAGGCTTGACTCCCATGTGTTTTGGTGTATTAGGTGAGTCGACCTTTGCTTTCCCAGAAGAAGTGAGAGGCGTGCCTTGTGTGCCTTCAAGAGAGGGCAGGATTTGGGAGGTGGTAACATTTTTATTTGCTTCAGAACCCTACAGGGAATCTGAGAGGCTAGAGTCAGAGCTAGTCGAATTATAACCCTTATGTTTGGCAGGACTAGTAACTGAGTCAGAGTCACTAAGAGTAACCGAAATAGTCAGGTCAATAAACTCACCATCAACAAACTCACCATCAACAATGTCGGGATTCTCATGATGATGAGGGGAAGAAGCTTATGACAAAGGAGTATAGTCAGACCCACTTAGTTGTTGGCCAGAAACATTAACCTAAAGAAAGCAAGAAAAGATACCAGCCAAACAAATTCAACAAACAAAAAGGAAAAGGAAACTAAAAAAATAATCAGCTAGTACCTGTGTCGATGGATCAATATCGACAAACTCATACTTAGCTGAAGCATCAACAGCGTCTCCCATTGGGTTTGGAGCTTTATCAATTCTGGGAGCACGAGTCAGAGTGACAATGGCTGTGTCGACCATTATAGTGACAACACCTAAATCTAAGGTAGCTTCAGGATTTTCAGCCAAGATCACTTTACGTCTCCTTCTTGTAACAAGGGGTACTTCGACATCATCTGGTTCTTCTATTTCATCAATAGGATTTAAGCCAACCTTTGCTTCAGCGTTTTAGGACACAGGTACCTTCGTCTTCTTCTTCTTTTTTGCCACCTTGTTTTCAGTAGAAGAGTCTTTTTTCCTCTTGTGGCTTTTGGGTTTGTGGGAGCGTTTGGGGGACTGAACATTATGTGATGGCTTAGTATCAGAAAAAGATATAAGTCAAAGCGATTGTGTTAGTCGAGAATGGAGAGTTAAATCAATAAAATATACCTCAGTCCTCTCAGAAGTATGTTGTATGTCCTTCTTGGACTGTTTGGATTCGTCGGAGGGAGCAGTCAAATCCTCTGAGCGTTTTTGCCTTTGGCAAACAAGGAAAATATTAGTACAGTTCAAGGCATAAAATACATGGAAACATGAAGTATATAAGTACACCTACAGAGGAATCCTTCTTGAGTGAAGAAGAAATGGGTTCATCGTCGGAGGGTGTATGGTCAGGGATAATCTACAAGAGATTGGATAAGTCGGATATGCCAAATCAGGAATGATAATTGATAGAAGGTTGAGTTTAAACCTGATTCATTGAAGGTTTTGGTTTGCCGACAGAAACGGCTCCCGCCTGATCTATTGGGATAGCTGTAAGGCAATTATAAAACAATTAAATAAACAACCAAATCAAAATAATCAGGGGGGGTAAGCTTTCCAGAAATCGTTACCGATTTGTGTGGTCGAAAATACTCTAACATATCGAAGATCATAATGAAGATGCCCTGAATATTTAGGTAGATAATACTTCGTCGGTACCACTCTATCGGCCTTTTTTATAGGCATTTTCCATATCCGATAAAGAGTAATACCACCAGTCAGGAATAGGTGGGCCAAAGGAAAAAGCCAAAGGGCTAGATGGAAAAGGAGGAAATTTGATATTTCCAAAGTGAAAAGCATAAAGATATTTGTCTTTCGAGATCCTATTGGTTACCTTCTCCTTTAATTCGACAACATCCTCAAAAATGGTCCGACGAAGATTATTAGGTCAATACATAACTCAGAAGTAATTCTAGAAAGCTCAAATTTGTTTAACATGAGTAACCTTACACTTGGTCGATTTCGCCTGCAAATTGGAAAAAGATGTAGTTAGTTCAACCAACTTTGCATCAGGATCACCAATGAATGTAACAAAATATGACTGCTACCAAGTCTCAAATTCTTTGGTGTAGTAGAAAGATGGTTGGAAAGGAGTGAGAGTAAGTGTAAGCCTTCGTGCCCAGATGTTTTCGATATCTTCTTTGATAATTTTGAAAGATTGGTCAGATATGATGTCTATCAGCATCTCGTGAGAATTGAACAAAGACTTGGGGATAAGTTGACAGAGTCCAAATTATCGAGCCACCAAGTTAGGCTGATAAGTGACGAAGCCTGAATTCACGCTGACAATCATAGAAGACAGAAATTGGGGAGTTAAGTAACATCTCAAGAGGATTAAGGAATTTTTCCTGTCTTCTTCTCTTGCAGGTGGGAAATCCCTAGTAAACCACTATGGGCCATCTTGTCTATCATGAAACAGGACCATAGAGGGTGTGAAATCGACTCTTGTCAACATGATGTTGAACAACAGTTTGAAAACTTCAGGATTTAGGGAACCCTTGTCAATAGGATTCAAAGGAAGAAGGAGTCGCCAAACGATATGGTTTTGAGATGGAAGGCATGCTACTTTTCTATCCCTGAAGGGCTTGATCTCCTCAGAAAAAGTGGCATTCAACCATAATTGTAAGAGCCAAAAAGGACCATGGACCAAGAAATTCTTTTTCTTGGGATTAGTAGGGTTAAAATGCTTGATTTGATTAGTAGCGTCAGTCAAGGATGCGTAAAGAGAGGCCAAAATCAGCTGGCCTAAAGCAACATTCTCACCCATGTGCAATTGGGTAGCCAGGTAAGAAAAATGTTTGGCCACCTGCATCGACCTGGAGCAAAAACTAAAGTGAGACAAACATAAAATAAAAAATGCTACATGCTCTTCGTCAGTTATGAGGCCAGAAGTTTGAGCATGATGGTCGATGAAGTTGTTGTATGTTGGTTTACCAGATTCACCAACGTCGAACTTTAGTGGCACATGTTCAACATCTCTATAGTTAAAAACTGTGCCAGATGGTTTTAACCCTGTGGTGGCAACAATGTTGAACAGGGTAGGAGTAATCATACCACACTTAGTATGAAAAGTGTTGGTCGACCCTTCCCAAAAATGTATGGCAGCTAGGAGCATGCCACTAGAGTAAGGATGGCCATATCGAGAAATTTCTAATAATGTGTAAATGCCCATTCTTTTCCATTGATCTCCTTTGTCGGTTTCTAAACGTGCCATCCAAGCATGAAACTTAGGGAAATGCAGAGGTGGAGCAATTCTAAAGTTCCTGTCAATGTACTTGAGCGAAATGGGGTTTAGAGAAGAAATTATGGGTTTGGTAACAGTGCTAGTAGGAAAAAATGCTTCCTTATCGTCTATATAGATTTCGGAGGGTGCATCTGCAGGAAGTGGCCCTAAAAAATCTATAGGTTCTTCTTCAAGAGAAAAAGGGATAGGTACCTGAGATTTCCGGATCTTAGCCTTCTCCTCAGCAAATGGAGGTTCTGGCATATAAGCTTTGTCGTCGACGGGGCATAGTTGATGAGCGATTGCTGGAGAAGAAGTTTGATTATCAACATTCGCCATTGTAAGAAGTTTAAAGGAGGATGGAGATGGGGAACAGTGATGAAATTTGCAGGTTCTGCGTTTTTCTGAAGCAAGAGTGTGAAGAAGCGAAGAAAAATAGAAAAAATGAGAAATAAGGGTATTTATAGACTCTGAAAGAAAGGAAGAAATAATGGGGAAAATCTTTGTGATTTCCTAAGTTTAAATCGTGCCATTTGAGGGACACATGCTGCAAAATCAACGTGAGTTAATGGGCTACATCTCCCACTAAAAGTGTAATGATGGCAAAAATTAAATGTCACACGTCTCGAAGCTGAAAAGCGTGATACGTTACCATGATTACATGACGTCACAAAAAAGGCGGAACAATAAAGTTCACTTTTGGAGGGATGGAAACGGTTTTGTCAAATGGTAAAACCGACGCTTCAAAATGTCATTATCTCATGAGTCAAAATTCAAAAATGGCATCTCTGGGGGGGGGGGGGGGGGCATTTTTTTACTTTGAAAAATCTTAAGGTATTCAAGCACATGCATTAAATGAGGATATTCTCATAAGCTAAGGGTCATCCTCTAAAGTATGGGTTTTTGGGAAATTGGAGCCAAAGTGTTTGAAATTTTGGTTTTATTAAAGTAGATTTAATGCTTAAAGGGAATGTCACGCCAAACTGTCAAAACTGAGCCAGGTCGACCAAAAGGAAGTAAAAGAATATATGTTAAGAAATGGTCGAACTTGGTTTAGTCTACCAAAGGGTGAAAGACAAGGAAAATGGTCGAAATTGGTTTTTATCAACCAAAAGGGTTTATGGACTTAAAGGAATTGTTGTTGATTTTTAAATATTGCCAAAGGGAAAGTGTTGAAGCGAGTCAGAAGCAGTTTACATTCAGAAGTTAGGAGCGGGAAGATTTAAATTTCAAAGTCATCAGCAGTTGCCAGCGGTTTACAATTTATTTAAGCACCAAATAGGTGGTGACATCCAGTGAAGCGGTTGCCTCAAGATTTTAATATTGTCTGTAGATTTCATCTAGGCAGTTACATTGTAAATATTATAAATAAGCAGATTTAGTGTAGTTTTTTGGTGTGTTCACTTGTTTGCTCAAATCACTTGTCAAAACTCTGTCATTCCGAGCGTTAGGAAACAAAGAGTGAAGAAGTGCTTGATGTACGTGAATCACCACTTTTATTTCAATGCAAATCCTTTATTTTTCAATTATCTCTTTTGAATACTTTATTTGCTTTCTATGTACTGTCGAACAAAGTCTTTACGTTATTTTCTACTTCGTGTAAACAATTCAATACTTGTTGTCGGTCACGAGTCACTAGTCAGTTAGTTTATTGAATCTTATTTTCATATGAATACCTTCTGTCAGTCACGATTCACCAGTCAGTCGCTCGATTCATAGTGTGGAAAGTCGTTATACTTGTTCCCTTAGTCACAGGAAATCATTTCCCTTGATAAGGATTTTGATAGAATAAGTATAATAATAAAACTCTTAGCACATGTCTTAAGATCAACTGGTCGATCTTGCGAGTTACCCTTAGTTTTAGGACTTTAGAAGGACCAACGGTTGTTTACCATTTTCCATAGTTAACATGGATACAATAGAGAGAGGAGTGGCCAGGGAGTAGGATCAAGCATACACAGTAGGATATGCTTTTCTTATGCTTTTTTTTTATATTTCTGAACAATTTATGAACAATTATTGTATTATTTTTTTAATGTTTAACAACTTATTCGGTCTATTATCGTTATTTATGTCTTATCATTTTTTTTGTTTTCACCACCGGTATAGTCCGGTTCGAGGGTCAGTTCTGACATCAAGTGGTTCTAGTCCCCTCTCGATCGCGGTTGCGGGGGATCGAACGGTGGTCCTCCCTACCAAATCTGACGTCAATTACCACTGGACCAACTAATGATTGGTTATGTCTTATCACTTTTAAATTGCATTTTTATTTTTGAACTAATTATTTATTAACACATTGAATATTTAAAAAAATCATTGTTTAGGGTTTTAGAAATGCACCTCCGAAAGAAACAAATCAGATTGTTTCAGAGATGCATTCCGAAAATATCATTACATGTTTAAATATAACATCCAAATTCAAATAAATTGTTAACTCTTTTATAAAATGTGTACATAGAAATTTCCCAAATAAAAAAAATCATCGTACATTGTCGACTCTTCCATTCATTAAGATTTAATTCAGTTTGATAAAAATGTGGTTCGTTGCCTACTCCATTAATTATAGTAGTGGTATTAACATGGGAAATAGTTCGTTTCATTCAAGTGTATTGATCTCATGAAATTTCTCTAAATTTAATTTTAAATTTAATCAAAATTTAATGTATAAAAATATAAATTGGTAGAACTAATTTTAGAATGATTATTTATAATCATCATTGAAATAAAATTGTTTAAAATTATTTATGATTTTTTTAAAAATACAACGTGGTCATTTAGACACCCAAAATATAACACAAACAAATAAAATCTAAAAGTCCAAAATCTAACTATCAAACACCCAAAAACCTCTAAAAGTCTGTAATTTTAAAACTCATTCAAGTTGGTATACTCATTTTCACTTGTTACAACTCACTCCAACTCTCAATTTCAACATATTTCAACAACTCCAAAAACTTCAAATTTGAGTAAGTTCTCCAATCCCTTTAATCTTTGCATTTCTAGTTTAAGTTGTACAAATTATGTATAAACTGTAAAAAAAAGTTGTTTTTTTAGTGTAAAAATTGGATTTTGGTGTAAGAATGGTGCTTCTAGATTGAGGTTTTTGCAATGGAAGTCGCAGGTTATTTCGGGATACATCTCTGAAAACCCCTCTGAGTAGTTTCAGAGATGCATCTCCGAAAAAAGGCTTGGGTTAATTTTTTTATTTTATTTTTATAGATGTTCTTGTTTGTTCTTGTACATTTGATTTTATTAATGATTGTTTGTTTTTTCCAGAATAATGACAGAGAACCCCAACAGACCGAGACTTGGTAGGCCTAGCCAAACTGCATCCGCTCAATGAGAGAGAGCTGAGCAGACTACGAGCCATCGAGGATGCAGTCGGGTATCGCATGTGGAAGTAGAGGGAACATCGACTTCTGCTCCGAGGAGTCGACTTTCACGTGCGTTCTCGTCTAGGGATTACGAGGAGGTGGAACCTGAGCAGGTTCAGGTTCCAGAACCCGAAATGGAGTTTGTTCCCAAACCCGATGAGGAGGCTAACCCTGGTTTTGCAGGAGGGCTGTCTGACATTTCCCTGTTGATCTATTACACCGATCATGTTGCTCGATATGTTTCGGAGGAACATGTATTTTATTTTTTGGTATAGTTTTCATTGTAATGATTTACGTACTACTATGTTAAAATTGATATTAATTATTTATCTTTACAAGAACGGAGGCCACTAAAGTGCTTTAACCTCACACGGAAGATATCGGAGCTGCATCACATTGATGAGGATTGGTTTAGAGAGGCTGTTTTTGCCTCCGAACTTGCCAGCCTTTGTTGTTTCGGTTACAACACTATCATCCACGAAATGCACGGGGCATTTATGGAGAGGTGGCACCAGGAGACGTCCTCCTCCCACTTGCCTGTTGGGGAGATGACGATCACACTTGATGACATCGTCTACCTGCTACACCTTCCTATCAGAGTGAGGTCACTTAACCACTTCCAAATCAATCATAATTATGTGATTGAATGGATGGTCGACTATCTGGGAGCTGATCCAGAAGAGGCATTTAAGTAGGTCTCCTCCACCAATATGGCTCATGCGAAGTCTCTTTCTTTAATATGCCGTATCACCAACACCTCTCTGTGGCAGCTGATTCCTAGTCAGAGGGAGATGATTTTTTTGTTCTTTATCACCGTCAATGTGTTCTGACGTGTTACTAGGTTCGGCCAAGGGTAAGGCGAGCTAGGCCCTCGCCTTGGGCCTAAAAAAAATATTTTTTCAAATGTATTTTAGACCTCAAAAAATTAAAATTTCATATTTGTTTAGAAAATGAAAATTATGTATAGATATTTGCTTAGCAAAGTTGGTAAAGAATTGGTGTTTTATTTGAAAGGCCTTGTGTTCAAATATGGTAGGGCTAAAAAAGAGAAATCTTTACTATCCTTTTTATATTAGAATAAATGGCTTTGGAAAAAAATATTTCTCTACAATAATTTGAATCCAAATTATTATTGAATAATTTTTTTAAATTTATATAATCATAATATCAATTTCATATTTAATTTAAATATATTTCTCACCGTTTTAATTTTATATATAATCATAAATTATATTTTTCATAATTTTAATTTAAATAATTATTGATAATTACAAAATTTACTATTTAAATCATTTTTATTTTTAATTTTGTAAAATTCATTTTTACTTGTGTTACTCTTGCTAAAAGCTTTAACAAATACAAAGATTTTTGTTTAATCAACATAATATGTGAGAGTTGACAACATGATTTATCATATAAAGAGAATTTCATATTCAATTTTATATTTTGAAAGATAATTCAACCTTGATAAAAAAATGTAAATACTTAACTACCAAAATAAAACATTAATTTCATAATAGGTATAAAAAAATTTGATCATAAAATATCTTGAAACTTTTTCTAAAAATAAAATATTTAATTATAATAGATGAACAAAAAATCCTCGTTTTAATAGTCGTCTTAAGCGTCACATTACATTGGACCGGGTCCTGGATGTTAGAGCATCCACATCCATTATACTCATTTGAGTTCTTTAAATGGATCCTACTTAATATTTTATATTATTTCACTCTTTCTAATTATTTAAACAACTCCACCATATTTTTCAAATATCCATCAAACCCTTCAAAAACTTAAAATAGATCCCACCTGTTGTACCCCAAAATTTGCCCTCCCATTTCTTCAACATTTCCTCACCACAAGACCCTTGGAGCTCAAGATCAAGTTAGGGTTTTGCTCTGCTCAAGACTTCTCCTTGCACTGTTGACCCAAATTAGGGTTTGAGTTTGCACAAAGATGTTTTGACCTAAAAGGCCCAAAGTGATTTTCATGCTTCATGTGGTACTCAATAGTTTATCCATACCAAGTTTCAAGCCTTGATTCCAATCTTTGCCCAGTCAATTGGACAGTTGACATAGAAATCGGCTGTATTGGGGAAAAAGTCAACTGTGGTCAATTGACAGTCAAATCTCATGATTTTTGACCCACATCAACATTATGAACTCATATGGACCATTTGATCAAGTTTGGATCACAATTCCACAAGAAATTTGATCAGATCACCAAAAGGGAAAAATGGTCATTTTTAGGGTTTTGACTGCACAAAGGCAATTTTTGACTGTTTGACCTAGCCAATGGCAAAGCAAGCTCACATATGGACTCAAGGACCCAATGGCATTGTCTTGACATGTTCAAAAAGTTCAAAAGATCCCAAATGCACAAGATTTACAGATGAATTTTCCAGTCAACTGAGCAAAATTTGACTGTATACTGAAAAGTCAAACTTTGACTTTTTGGTCAAAATCAAGTGCCAAGATTCATTTTTCATCAAGACATGTCAAATTATGAAACTTGTTCATCAAGAAATCAAAAATTACAAATTAGGGTTTAAAATGAAGAATTTTCATAACTTAGAAATTTTCTAAGTTATGAAAATTCCTAATTTTTTTCTAACTTTGTCCCATCTTTTCATCAAGATACATTTGGATTCAAACAAAACTAAAAACATGAAAGTTATATTCCATTGCAAAATCTACAACTTTGATTCACAAAGTTTCCTCAAAAGAAGCTTGTAGCTCAAGTTATGATTTTTGGAATAAGGGTGCAAAACATTCTTAACTTAGAAATTTTTTGACCTATTTTAGGCAGGATTTTTGCCTAACTTCATGACCACTTTTCACATGCTTCCACTTGGAATTTCAACTTTCATTACAAATATGGATTGTAGTACACATTTCAAGCTTTCCAAATTATCCAAAAACTCATCAAACACCCTTGTGGTTAGGGAGAATCGAATTGGCAAAGTTGGGCAAAATCCACTTTTGTTCTTGACCAAATGCATGTTCATAACTTAGGCATATTTGAAATCAGCTTGTGCAAGCTAGATTACAGGCCTTTTATCTCATCCACACTCAATAATTAAATGCCAATCCATTGTGTTCTAGCATTATTTTGTGCATTTGGTCATTACATGAAGAATTAAGCCATAATTAGAAAAAACAAGTTATCCATTCTTGTAAAGTTACACTTTATGTCAAGTTTACAATCCAAGAGGTACAAAGCAAATCTTTGAGGCACAAAGGTATGGACATATCCCACTGATCAAGAGCAAACTTTGCATCATATTTGAGGGGCCTAGAGGAGCCTGTAACAGGACTTGGCATTTTTGACTTAAGAGAGAAGAAAACTTGCATATTGAACACAACAATGAGTTCCTGTAAAGCCAAGCCTAAACAAACTTCTTGAACACTTTCCATTTGATCCAACTGACCTGAAACACGAGCTAACCACCTTCAATACCTCCCCAAACACAGAAACACCATTTTGCTGCACAAAATAGGGCATCCCTGCAGATTGAGTGGCCCAACTCAGTTTGCTCGTGCGTTTTGGCCAAAGCTGGTTCATACACACTCCTACCATCCATACAAACTATCCCAAGCCCTAGCTACAGACTGTAACACCTCTAACCAAGTTCACCATTTTCATTTTTTCAGTTGTGCAGGTTAACTTCCATAGCTCGTTTCAGTTAGTTCCAAAGCAAGCTAGAGGTTGGAGAAGCATCCCTGGACCTCAAGCAAGCTATACAAGTCCTCACATTGCATTGAAAATACCTCCATTATTGCACACGATTCAAGCTGAACAGGTAAGTTCTTGAACTTCTATCTCTCTATCCAGGCACATCTAGGCTTAGGTTTGTGAAGAAGTTATGTCCTACTCATGGCCCTGAAGCTACCCATGTCATTACTTTTCATTTATATTGTGTGTGTTAAGAGAATTTTGAAACTGAATATCTGAAAAAAGCTAGGTCAGGAATTGGGGGAGAAGAAATTCTCTCTCATTTCTGAGAGTTAGATCAAGTTCTTGGTATGTATGGATTCGTGATTTGATGCTTGACATTTTTTGTGTTATAAGTTTGTGCTAAAATCAAAGAATCAGGATGTTTGAATCAAGCAAGGAAACGCGCATTTTTTGAAACAGAAGTGGCTGGAGGTTGAAGAAGCCTCTTTGGGCTGGACCTGTGTTGTTCTTTCTATTTGAACCACCTTTTCACACATACACCCCCCTGGCCCATTGTATGATATACTTGTCATTTTTGATTTTTTCTTTTTGATTTTGATTTTATATTTTTATCCAAACATGAAAAAACACTAAAATTATTTTTCTCACATTTTTTGCATTTTATTTGGATTTTATTTATTTTATTTTGAACTTGTACATAAATAAACAAAATACCCTTTTTTTATTCAAAATACAAAAATAATACAAAATACATTTTTATTTTCTGATTTTATTTTATTTTATCTTTTGAAAATATTTTCTAAAAAATATATACCTTTTTTTTGTAAATAATAAATATTTTTATTTCTTGTATATATTTAATATATTTAATACATAATATAAACATTATATATTTAGAATATTTAGGATAAATATAAAAATAATACATTTTTATTTTTATTAATATTTGACCTCAAAAATCACTTTTTACAATATACTTATTTTTTATTTATTTATTTTTGTATATAATTAATAAATATTGTATATAATAAATAATTAATACTATTTATTTGCAAAATTAGGGTTTTTGCCCTAAACATGAAAATATCCAAAATCAACCCTTTTTCATTATTTTTATTTCACTTGTAAATAATTATATACACTTACACAAACACATTTACACATACACATTTACTTATTCCTATACATTGATACATTTTACATTTGCGAATTGATTCGATTTGGTTGTAAATATTGGGATACCACTCTCCTATTAAAGTCTCATCCCCATTTGGACATTTGTACCCCCATTCCCATGATTACTTTGTAATAATTTAGGACTTTTAATTCCGCACTTTAAAGCTTTCTAAATATGCCATGATAGACTTAGGTTTTGTATGCAAATCAACCAAACAAATAGCTTGACCTAATTCAAAGATAACAAAGCATGAAAATGGACAACACCAATCACACTTGCACCCCTAGGGTTACTCCACTTGTTGCCTTCAATAATGGGCCATGTTGCATGTTGAGTGTCTTTGGCAAAACAAAACAATTCAAATGATCATAGTCTCTTGATGACGCTTTCAAAAGTTGCCTAAAAAATGATCAAGTCCCTTAAAGGAAAAGTTGCCAAAGACACTTGGCACCATTGCAATCATGGTCTAAACGATGACCCGCGCCCGTCCCGTTAACATCCTAACACAAGATTGTCCACCAAATACAATGGTGGAACAAAATTGTTAAAAGGGTTAAAACATAGGAAAGATCTTTGAGAAATTTAGGGTAGATAGCTCTTGGTTACTTGCCAACTTGCAAAACAAAAACACTTGCCTATTTTTTTTCAAAACCACACATCACAACACACTTTCAAAACAACTTTCAAAAACATTGAAAACTTTTCAAAAGATATACACCTTTGTATATATCCAAACATGGTTCATTACAAAGGTTGCCACAATAAATGGCCTCTTTTCAAAACATTTTCAAACAAAGCACCATTTCAAACAATTGAAAATGCAAGGCAAGTGATCTAAGCAAGTAACTAAGAGCCCATGGATAACCATGGATAGAAAGGGTGCTAATACCTTCCCTTTCTATAATCTACCCCCCGAACCCAAGAAAACATCTCAAAGGTTTTTTGCTGTGCTTTTTAACCTTTCCTTAGGATAAAATAAAAAGTCGGTGGCGACTCTTTCTCAACCGAAACATTTGCGAAAACAAACGCAAAACCTCAAGTCAGTTCTCCCACCGTATCACAGAACTGGCGACTCTGCTGGGGAATAACTTAAAAGTGGGGTTACCTTAGGGTTAGATCATTTACATGTTTTCAATTGATTGCTTTGTTTGCTTTTATATTTGTGGGCTTTGCATCGGAGTTTCATAGATCCTAACCCGGATCTAGGGAATACCCTTTTAGGTAGCATAAGCTGTGAGGGGCCTGTCCGACATAGACCGACATGGGTGAAACAGTGGCTACGTTGGTGTGACACCTTGGTCTGTACCGATATCCCTTGTGTTGTAACGAGGGGAATATGGGTCTTCTAAGGAGTCATTAAACACCAACCGACCTTAGAACCCTAAATTGACCCAACTTGGCCATAGAACAGTAGCAGTATGCTACACTCATTGAGGCTAAACTCTCGCGATGGTTCTGGCCGCAAGAAAAGATTGCGATGCTGGATTTATGACCGATTGAGGGTAGTCAATGATATTGAGATCCTCTAGAACCCGGTTACTTTTGGTAGGACAGGTCTTAACCAACAAAACTGAAAGAGGGTAATACCTAAACTTCATGTTGGCCTAAACTCTATGGGTTGTCTTGTGTGACTTGTGTGCCTTATCATGCTTGCCTTTGTGAATACTTGTGGTGTGCTTTATCATAAACATCATACCATCATACCATTGCATGCATCCTGCATAAGGACTGACCCATTTCAAAGACAAAAGGGTTTCATCTTTGCTCTGTTTTGTAGGACATCATGATGCCCGTGCGTAGGAATACTATCTGGCTCAACTTTGTTCAACCACCTACTTTGCTCAGGGAATTGGTTGATAGGATTCCAAACACTACTTCCTTCATCAAGAGGCATGGTTCTCTCCTTGGGTTAGTCACTTCAAAGTGGGACCAACAACTGATGAGTGTCCTGACCCAGTTTTATGATCCCCTGTATCATTGCTTCACCTTTCAAGACTTCCAGCTGGTCCCTACCCTGGAAGAATTCTCTGATTTGCTTGGTATACCTGTTTTGGAGCAGACTCCATTCACTGGTTGGGAGAAGACTCTTAGGCCTGAAGAGATTGTTGCAGTCCTTCCCTTGACCAAAGAAGAGGTAATGGCTAACTGGGAGACTAGAAGTGGAGTTAAGGGCTTTTTGGTTAAGTTTCTGGTTGGCAAAGCTATTAGTTTCTGGAATGACTTAGACTTCAAGGCGTACGAAGACATTCTGTCTCTTTTAATCTATGGTCTGGTATTGTTTCCAAATCCTGATACTTTTATTAATGTCAACTCCATAAGGATCTTCATCTCTCGGAACCCTGTACCCACTCTCTTGGGTGATATCCTGCAACAACTCTATGCTCGTACTGCCCGAAGACGGGGAACTCTGTGGTGTTGTGCTCCTTTGTTAGTGAGGTGGTTTATTTCGCACCTCCCTAAGTTCGTGCTGAAGAATGAAGAAGGAAAGGGCTGGGCTCATAGGTTAATGTCTCTCACTGATAATGACATCATTTGGACTCGCAGAGGTTTGGATGAGGTAGCCGTTATTGATCGTTGCGGAGAATATCCTAATGTTCCATTGATCGGTACCCATGGAGGAATCTCTTATAATCCATGTTTAGCTCTCCGTCAGTTTGGAAGAGCCAGAAGAGCAGGGCCTCATGAGATGTTGTTGCCTCACATTAGTTTTGCGTTTCAGGTAGATAGTGACGAGTTGCACCGTAGATTCATCAAGGCTTGGGACAGAATTCACAAAGCTGACCCACATGAGTTGGGACCGAAGACTTCTCTACCTATGAAACCCTACTGCAGATGGGTCTGCATCCGTGCTCAGAAGTTAGGTATGCCATACGAAGCTGTCAGGCCTATCATTCTTGAATTTCCTGATGAAGACGGGGTTCCTCCAACTGTCCTCCCTCCTCAGATACCCACTGATGTTGATACACTAAAGAGATCTTGGGCGCAGCTACAGGAAGAACGGGATTTTTATCGGGAAAAGTTCAACGAACAGGAACAAAAGATCCAGAAGATAACTAAGCAATTGGAGGAAGAGCGGATCCTGAATGACTATATCCGTACTGAGAAGAGGAGGCCATGGGAGCACTGATGGGCTTTGGATGTTTCTTTTACAACTTTTATTTCCTTTTCAGTATTTTCATTCTTGTAATGCCTAAGAGCAAATTGTTGAACAATTTAAAGTTTGAATCTAATGAAGTGTGTTTCCTTTTTGTCTACAAAGTTGAATCCCGATTGTCTTTGAAAACATAAATCATATGCATCTCATTGCATCATATGCATAACAGGTACCCTTCTGCTACAGGTTGCTTAATCTTCTTCGCTGTTTATTTCAGCACTCAATCATCATGTCTTCTGAGCCTACTATCGAACAAGCTATCAAGGCCCTCCAGTCGCAGAACGCCCAGTTTCAAGAGCTGGTCATGAGCTTAGCCCAGGGTCAATAGGAGTTGAAGACTCTGCTGTTGAAGAAGAAGAAGAGGACTGCGCTGTTTAACACTGGACGAAGGTTTGGGAATACACTACATAATGAGGCTGATCAGGCTACTTCCTCTGCAGAGAAAGACAGTCCCCAAGGGGGAAGGGCTCCTAGTCCTATGGTCTCCGACAACGAGACGGATTACAATGATGAACAGTACCCTCCTGCTGAAGACAGGTACAAGCAACTAGAGGACCGTTTAAGTGCCATGGAGATTCAAAATGTGCCGGGGTTGGATTTTGGAGATCTAGGTTTATCTTCTGGGGTGGTGATCCCACACAAGTTCAAGGCACCTGCCTTTGTGAAGTACGACGGGGCTTCCTGCCCTAAGCTGCATCTCAGATCTTATGTAAGGAAGATCCAACCTTACACTGCAGACAAGAACCTGTGGATCCATTTATTCTAGGATAGCCTTTCAGGGGGTCAACTCGAGTGGTTCTATCAGCTGGATGGAGCCAGTATTCGAAGCTGAGAGGACTTGGCTACTGCCTTTTATAAATAGTATCAGTACAATTCAGAACTCGCTCCCACGCATACCCAACTCCAGGGTATGTCACTGGGGACGGGCGAAGGATTCAAGGAGTATGCGCAAAAGTGGAGAGACCTGGCTGGTAGGGTGCAGCCACCGCTGACTGACCGTGAGCTTGTGGACATGTTCTTAGGGACCCTGTCCGGTCCATTCTTCAACCATCTGATTGGCAATTCTTCTGTTGGGTTCACAGATCTGATCTTGACTGGTGAAAGGATATAAGCTGGTATCAAGTCGGGGAAGATACAGAAAGGTGCCTCCTCGAGTACTGAAAAGAAGCCCTTCAAGAAGGAAGCCAATGCTGTTTATGGTCCCAGAAGACAAATTAAACCGGAACGCCGCCAAGCTGTCAACGCGTTGTTAATTTCAAAGCCTGCTGCTGCTCCTCAGCAGTATAACCAACCAAGGGGTGAGAGACTTAAAAGACAGTACACTCGGCTCAGTATGACCCTGTCTCAGATTTTGCCGCAACTACTGTCAACCAATCTGGTAACTGTCAAAGAAGCTCCGAAGGTGGTGAACACAGCTTCTCCAAAGTACAACCCCAACGCCCGTTGCGCTTATCACTCTGATAGCCCGGGGCATACTACGGACGATTGCTGGGCTCTGAGGAATAAGGTTCAGGACCTTATTGATGCTAAAGAAATACAGTTTGAGGCGCCCGAAAGGCCTAATGTTGTGACTGCTCCCATGCCCCAGCATGGAGTGAATGTTGTGGAAGAAGACCGGTATGTAGCCTCCGTGGAAGAGATTGTTACTCCGTTATTGACCGTCAAAAGGAACCTGTTGCTAGCCGGTTTATTTCCGGGATGTAGTAAAGGTTGCCGTCTATGTGCTATTTCGCCTGTTGGTTGTCCTTTGCTGAAATCAGGTATCCAAAGCCTGATGGATAGCAAAGAAATCTTGTTCGAGAAGATTGCTGTTCCTTCTGTCCCTGCTGAAGAAGTGTCTATTGTTATTATTTTCAACAACCCTCCTAAGGCTCTCTCAAAGAAGCCTGTCAAGATCATGTCCACTCAGAATATTTCTCCTATCATCATCACTGTTCCGGGGCCCCTCCCTTATACATCCGACACAGCTGTCCCATGGCACTATGGGGCAGATGTTTATGTTCTTGGAGTAAAGCAAGAGTTTGATACTAGTACCGGCGTCAGCAACATCACCGGGCCTGCCAAAGTTACTCGCAGTGGTAGGCTGTTCTCACCAGATATTGCGCCACCAGCTATTCAGAAACCTCTTATCATCACACCTGCAAGTGTGCCTGCTTCCCTTTCTAATCAAGTTCCTGTTTCTACCCCTGCTGCCGAGTCATCTGACACTCGGGGCAAAGGGATTGCTACGGATTTTCCTGCCCTGACGGAGGCACCAAAGACAACCAATGTTGAAGCTTCCCAACAAGAGATGGAAGAGATTCTCAAGATCATTAAGAAGAGTGATTTCAATGTAGTTGAGCAGCTGGGGCACACCCCATCAAAGATTTTTATGCTATCACTGTTGTTGTGTTCAGAGGCCCATGCCAAGGCCCTGATTTCCTTCCTGAAGACGGCCCATGTGCCACAAGAAACGTCTGCTCATCAATTTACCGATTGTGTGGCCAACTTGACTGCTGATAATGGTTTGGGCTTCTCTGACGCCGATCTGACCGCCAAGGGAAAGAACCATAACGACGCCCGACATGTCTCCATTGAATGCAAGGGCACTACTCTTGCCCATGTGTTGGTAGACACCGGTTCTTCATTGAACGTATTACCCAAGAAGGCCCTAGACAGGTTGGATTGTGAGGGTTTGGAGCTCAAGCCTAGTAACATTGTTGTCCGAGCCTTTGATGGTTCGAAAAGGATGGTACATGGGGAAGTTGACATTCCCATCCGGGTTGGTTCTCAGGTCTTTGATTCAACGTTCTATGTGATGGACATCCGACCATCCTATTCTTGTTTGCTGGGTCGTCCATGGATCCACAAGGCTGGAGCGGTGACCTCCATACTACATCAGAAGCTTAAGTACCCGATCAGAGGGAAGATTGTGACAGTTCAAGGGGAAGAGGAGTATATGGTCAGCCACCTCAACTCGTTCCGGTATATAGAGATGGATTGGGAGTTCATTGAGACCCCCTTTCAACACTTTGAAGAGGTGCCTCAGACACTGGCATCAGCTGAAACTGTGATTGAAGACCCTCCGTTGAAGATGGCTTCCTTAAAGGATGCCAGGGCTGTGATTGAGAAGGGTGAGTGCGCAAATTGGGGCCGACTTCCTGATTTCACTCCGAGTACTGACAAGTTTGGTTTGGGCTTCACTGCAGAAGCTCAGAGGGTTGTTCGTAAGGCAAGAATTGGAGGACCTCCTGTGTTCATCACCAACCCGGGAGTGAATGCTATTGAAGACGGCGTGGAAGAATCTGAATTCGACAGTTGGATCTACCCAACAACCGACAGTGGACCAAGCAACTGGACTGCGAAAGACTTCACACCTATTACTTTTGCCACTCAGTAATGAAATCTTTTGTTTTTCAATTTGTAACAAACAATATGTTGAAACTTTTATGGCTCGGTGTCCTACCCGGGGCACCGTGGCTTCATTTGTGAGGGCTTTTGTGTGTCATTTTCATATATCATCAATAAAAACATTGGACGTTTGTTGCATTTCAAAATCTTGCGCTCTTTTTCTTTCTTTATTATATATTGCAAAACAACTATATTTACACACACTCACTTATACAGGTTCCAATCCACTCTGGATCTCACTGGTAACGGCTCTGCTACTGCCAGTTATGACTTCGAAAATCCGATCAACTTAGCCTAATACGAAGGTGAAGATGATTGCGAAGTGCCTGGTGAACTTGCAAGACTGTTACTCCAGGAAGAGAGGGCCATTCAGCCACATGAAGAGCCAGTGGAAATGGTAAATCTGGGTACTGAGACAGACAGAAAGGAAGTCAAGATTAGTGCCAATCTAGAGCTCAGTGTGAAGCAACGGTTGATTCAGTTGCTGCATGACTATGTGGAAATCTTTGCTTGGTATTACGAAGACATGCCTGGGTTGGACACCGACATTGTGGTTCATCATCTGCCTACCAAGGAAGAATGCCCTCCGGTAAAACAGAAGGTCCGCCGTATGCGTCCAGAAATGTCCGAGAAAATCAAAGCTGAGGTTATGAAACAATTTGATGTCGGGTTTCTAGCAGTGACTTCTTACCCTCAGTGGGTTGCCAACGTGGTTCCAGTGCCAAAGAAGGATGGTAAGGTTCGAATGTGTGTTGATTACAGGGATTTGAACAGGGCGAGCCCTAAGGATGATTTCCCTCTGCCTCATATCGACGTTCTGGTTGACAATACTGCTCAGCATAAAGTATTCTCCTTCATGGACGGCTTCTCTGGTTATAATCAGATCAAGATGGATCCTGAAGACATGGAGAAGACCACTTTTGTTACTCAGTGGGGCACCTTTTGCTACAAGGTCATGCCTTTTGGGTTGAAAAATACTGGGGCAACCTACCAACGTGCCATGGTTGCTTTATTTCATGATATGATCCATCACAAGATAGAAGTATACGTTGACGATATGATTGCAAGGTCCCAAACTAAGGAGGAATACCTTGACCATCTGCGGAAGCTGTTTGACCGTCTGAAGTTGTACAAGCTGAGGTTGAACCCAAACAAGTGCACCTTTGGGGTGAGATCCGGAAAATTGCTAGGCTTCGTCGTAAGCGACAAGAGCATCCAAGTGGACCCTGCCAAAGTGAAAGCCATGCAAGAGATGCCAACTCCCAAGACAGAGAAAGAAGTCAGAGGCTTTCTAGGACGGTTGAACTACATTGCCCGATTCATCTCGCATCTAACTGCTACCTGTGAACCAATCTTCAAGCTACTGAAGAAAGATCAAGTAGTACGTTGGAATGATGAATCTCAGGCCACTTTTGAAAGAATCAAAGAGTATCTCCAAGAACACCCATTCTTATGCCACCGGTTGAAGGGAGACCTCTAATCTTATACTTGACAGTACTTGACAACTCAATGGGGTGTGTGCTGGGGCAGCATAACGAGTCTGGCCGAAAAGAACACGCCATTTATTACCTTAGCAAAAAGTTTACCGACTGTGAGACCCGGTACTCACTGCTCGAGAAAAATTGTTGCGCTTTGGTATGGGCTGCTCGCCGGCTGAGACAGTATATGTTGACTCACACTACTCTGTTGATTTCAAAAATGGATCCAATCAAGTACATATTCGAAAAGCCCGCCTTGTCCGGAAGAATAGCAAGATGGAAAATGATCTTGACGGAATATGACATCCAGTACACGACTCAAAAAGCAATCAAGGGAAGTGTATTGGCAGATCATTTGGCACACCAGGCAGTGGACGATTACCAGTCGATGAACTTTGAATTTCCAGATGAGGATATTATGGTAGTGACTGATTGTGAAGTACCTGGACCGGATGAAGGACCTGAGAAAGGATCCCGATGGTCTATGCACTTTGACGGAGCCTCAAACGCTTTGGGTAATGGAATCGGCGCTGTGATCATATCCCCTAAAGGCACTCATACTCTACTCACCGCCCGACTATATTTCAACTGCACCAACAACATGGCGGAGTATGAGGCATGTATCATGGGTCTTCAAGCTGCAATTGATTTAAGGATCAAGTTTCTGAGTGTCTTCGGAGATTCCGCTCTCGTGATCAATCAGATTAAAGGCGAGTGGGATACGAAACACCCGAATCTTATTCCTTACAAGGAGTATGTGCTGACATTGCTTCCCCACTTCGAAGAGATAACTTTTGAACACTTCCCAAGAGAGGAGAATCAGTTGGCGGACGCGCTAGCTACGATTTCTTCTATGTTCAAAGTCAAATGGGACAACGAGGCGCCCCAGATCATTATTTGGAAGTTGGATGAACCTGCACATTGCTGCGATATCGAGACCGAGGAGGTAACTGAAAAACCCTGGTATCATGAGGTGAAGAGGTACTTGGAAGCTCAAGAATACCCCGACGGTGCATCCGTTAATGACAAGAAGTTCCTGAGAAAGTTTGCGGCAAAGTTCTTCCTCAGCAATGGCATTCTCTACAAGCGAGACCATGATTCAACCTTACTGCGTTGTGTGGATAAGACTGAAGCAGAAAGGATCATGGCAGAGCTACATGAAGGTACCTTCGGAACACATTCCAGTGGACATACCATGGCAAAGAAAATCCTTCGGGCAAGATATTTCTGGTCCACAATGGAAGCCGACTGTTATCAGCATTCTCGAACTTGTCATAAATGCCAGATCTATGCTGATAAGGTGCACATTCCTCTGGTTCCTCTGAACGTCTTGACAGCACCTTGGCCTTTTGCAATGTGGGGCATTGATATGATCGGCGAAATCAGACCTACGGCATCCAACGGGCACCGCTTCATCCTGGTAGCGATTGATTACTTCACAAAGTGGGTTGAAGCAGCTTCCTACGCCACCGTAACCAAGAGCATCGTGGCACGGTTCATTCGGCACAACCTGATCTGTCGATACGGTGTACCTGAGAGGATCATCACGGATAATGGTACCAATCTTAACAACAAGATGATCACTGAGCTCTGCGAGCAATTCAAGATACAGCACCATAACTCTTCTCCCTATCGACCGAAGATGAATGGAGCAGTAGAAGCAGCAAATAAGAATATCAAGAAGATTGTGAAGAAGATGACAGTGACCTACAAATATTGGCACGAAATGTTACCGTTTTCTCTTCATGGGTACCGTACCTCAGCACAAACGTCAACAGGGGCAACTCCCTTTTCCTTGGTCTATGGCATGGAGGCAGTCTTGCCTATTGAAGTCCAGATACCCTCTCTCCGGATAATGAAGGATGCAGACTTGAGCGAAGATGACTGGATCCAGACTCGGCTTGATCAATTAAACATAATTGACGAAAAGAGACTCACTGCTATTTGTCATGGTCAAACGTACCAAAAACGGATGATCAGGGCATTTAACAAGAAAGTCAGACGACAAGAGTATCAAGTCGGAGACCTGGTAATCAAGCACATCATTATTCCTCAAAGTGATCCCAGGGGAAAATGGACCCTGTTGTACCCCAAAATTTTCCCTCCCATATTCTCCAAGAAATTGCCAAGTCCAGCTACAAAATTCTCCAAGGGTTGCACAGTGCAAAGGTCTCCTATACAGTCAAGATTAGGGTTTTTGTTCTGATCAAGAAAATGAAGTTTCCAAAGGTCCAATCAAGTCTCACATGCCTACAAATATGGTCAAGTATCCTCATGCAAAGTTTCAAGACTTTCAGCACAAAATTGCACAGTCAAAACCCTAATTGCACTACAGTCAACTGTAGGGGCAAAATGGTCATTTGGCAGTCAAAAGTTCAAATTTTTGGTCAACATATCATTTTGAAGCCACAAACATCATTTGATCAATGCTTGATCATGATTCTCAAAGCTTGGCTCAAAAATCATCAAGATGCAAAAGTTTCCTTATTTGGACAGCTGAAAAAGTCAACTGAAATTGACCAGGGCATAACTTCCACATGGATTATCAGAAAAATTCCATCCAAAGCTCATTTTGAAGAGAAAGACATTTCCTACAACTCATCTTAATACTTCAAGTCCAAGAAATTCTCTCACAAAAAGTTATCAATTTCAACATTATAGGTCATTTTCAAAAGTCAACAAAAAGGGACTTTAAGTCAAAGGCCATAACTTGAGATTGGTAAATCAAAATGACATGGGACCAAAGGCATTGGTTAGAGGACTCAAAGACCTTTCCAAAATGTCCAAGAACATGAGCAAAGCTTAAAAATTGAGCAAGTTATGCCTTGTGGAAGTTGGGAAATTTTTGGATATTTTGAAAAGTCAACATTGATTCAAATGACCTAAAATTGCTAATGGGCCCATTTTTCTTCCACAATTCATCATCCCAAGCATGTGCACGACCACTTGGCCCAAAGGGAAGTTTTTATTCATTTTTTATTTATTTATTTGAATTTTTATTTATAATAATTCATTTAAATCAATTAAATATATGAAAAATATTTAACTTAACCTAACAAATCTTTTTGCACATGTAATCTACTCAATAATTCGTGCATAATTCAATATGGAAAGATTTGGATTGATTGGATCATGATTGGTACAAAATTGCATGAAAAAGATTGAAAAAAAAATATGATTGAAAATCAAATCTCAAAACCATGAATGCAATTGATTTGTTTTGTTTTTCTTGACCTAATTGATTCATTACATAAGCCTGAATGAAAACCTAATCAAGGGGATCATTAAAGCTGCGCAGAAACCATTCACAAACTTGAAAAATTTGTCAAGAAACTCAAAACTGAAAACCTCATTCCAGGGCGATTCAAGGCACAATTTTTGTTTCATTGGCTTGCTGAAGGTTCACTGAACGTTTCCCAATCAAAAACATTCATCAAAGCTTAAAGAATTGGTAACATGAACCGCCCCTGTACAGAAAAAAAATCCATGATCGTGTTTTAACATCTATGCATTCTTATGGCATTTTAATTGTTGATTTACATTCCTTATACTATTCTGAAGCTAACCCATGTGTTTAATTGTGTTTTTACGCATTGTGTGCCAATATACCATTGTTGCTTTTTAGGGTTTACAGAGTTTGGAATTAGGGGTTTTTGAATGAAGAAAAATTAGAACCCCTGAGTACCACCATTGACACAAGCAAGCTTGGACGAAAAGTTTGAGACCCTCGCGCTCAATTTATGAGCGTCACAGGGCTAATCGCTATTTTTTAATAGCTGGCCTAGGAGAACGCCATGAAAACCGTTGCTTATTCTATTTGTGTTTCAGGGACGAGGAAGAAGAAGATGCGTGGCCAGCCATGATTGGTTCTTTAAAATTTTCGCGCGAAGAACGAAACACTAACGCATGTTTTTTTATTATATTTGTTTGTCATATTAATTACAGAAAAGCAAAGTGGTTCAGCTGGCAAGGCATGTGTGTGTTAACGTCCAAGACCTGGGTTCGAGCCCCAGGTCTTCAATATTCCCATATTATTTTGCAATTAATGTTCACATGCAGGCTCAACATCAAAGCACATCATACACTTCCAAATCCAGCATGCCACGCGTTCAGTTTCAGGAATTCAAAGGCATAGATTGGAGGAACACCATAAGCTTGGTCAAACGTGCCACATGTTATTCAAAAAAGTCCACCAGGCTTTGCAGTTAATGGGCCAGAATTCTTAAACTATACCTCCATGTTGGGGACTACAACCCCCCTTGGTTTGCAAAATTCTTTTAACTTTCTTTATTTTATTTTTTATTTTTTTTATAAATTGCTTGTTAATTTAATTATTATTTTCATAAATATAAAAAAAATCATAAAAATCAGAAAAGAACTAAAATAATAAATATTTTTATTTCTAGTATTTTTATAAATAAATGTGCATGTAATTAAATTTAGTGTAAATTAGGTTTTAATTTAATATTTTCATAATAAATTTAAAAAACATAGAATTAGGTTTGATTAATTTTTATCTTTTTATTTTTCTTTCATGATAATCAAATATTTAATATTATTTATTTTATATTTATAATTAAATTTGCATGTAAAAATTAGGGTTAATTTAGGTTAAAACTCAATGTTTTCTTAATAAATTAAAAGCCATTAGAATTAGGGTTAGTATTTATTCTAATTAGTTATTTTTTCATATTAAATCCTAAAATACTAAAAATACTAAAAAAACAATTCCTTTTCTTTTTTTTAATTAATTAATGCCATGTAATTTTAATTTTGCAAAAAGGGTCCAACGCCCTCGTTTCGATTTAATTCTTAATTCGCATATTTCTTTTATTTCGTTTAAATATTTATGTATCTCTCCCAAGGCCTTGTAACATTTTAATTACTTCTCGCACTTTTAATTTCTTTATTTTTCTATCAAATCGGGTTCGAGAAATTTTGGCGATGCGGACCCGCGCCTTTTGTAATAGCTTTAGATTTTTACTTTCCCGCAATGTTTTTAATTGTTAATCAAAGGCATGAAAGAATGTATGGACAAAATAAAAACAAGCGCTAGAACACCAATAACATGACAAGATAAATGCAAATGAAAACGACACACAAATCACACACCACCCCTAGGGTACGCCTCACTGTTGCCTTGCCTCGAAAGGTGATCGTCGAGTAGAGGATGTCTTAGTAAGTCCTCATGATCCGGGAACCTGGCATGAGGGTAGCTTCTAAGGTGTCTTCCCATTGCTCTGGTGATCACCATGTCCCGAACCTCGAATTGACCCGAACACCTCCAATGGTGGTGCTACCTACCTCTCAATGGTGGGATGGCACTACTTTAAAGGACATTTACACATACGAATTCCTTAGGGTAGGTAGACGACTCTAGATACTTGCTCTAAATTTCAAAACAAATCAAAAATACTTTTCACACCGACACCTTTTCAAAAAGCTTTCGAAAGCAATTTTTCAAACACTCTTGAGGACCGATACAAGAGTCGAACTGGAATTTTCAAAGAAACTTTTTAAAACCCACAATTGAAAAGCAAACAAACCATTTTGAAAACACAATGAGCAAGTATCTAAGAGCCCATGGATAACCATGGATAGAAAGGGTGCTAACACCTTCCCTTTCTATAATCTACCTCCCGAACCGAGAGCAATCTCTTTAAGGAATTTTTCTGTGCTTTTGTCCTTTCCATTTGGAGAAAATAAAAGACGGTGGCGACTCTTGCTTCCGCGACATTTCACGAACCAGCGTTAAACAGTCAGTTCCAGATCCACCGATCACAGAACTGGCGACTCTGCTGGGGACCAAACTTAAAGTGAGGTGTACCTTAGAGCTAGTTCATAACTGTGTTTTCAATTGTATTGACTTGTCTTCTTTAAATTTGTGGGTTGCATCAGAGTTACATAGATCCTAACCCGGATCTGGGGATACCCTGTTTAGGTAGCATAAGCTGTGAGGGACCTGTCCGGCGTATACCGACATGGGTGAAGCAGTGGCTACGTTGGTGTGGCGCCTTGGTCTGTACCGATATCCCTCGTGTTGAAACGGGGAGAATATGGGTCTTCCAAGGAGTCATTAAGCACCAACAACCTTAGAACCTTAAATGACACAACCTGGCCATTTGAACAGTAGCAGTATGCTACGCCCATTGAGGCTAAACTCTCGTGATGGTTCTGGCTGCAAGAAAAGATTGCGATGCTGGAGTTATGACCGATTGAGGGTAGTCAATGATATTGGGATCCTCTAAGAACCCGGTTACTTTGATAGGACAGGTTGAGCCCACCAACTTCAAGAGGGTAATACCCAGACCTCATGCTGGCCTAAACTCTAAGGGTTTCTCTTGTGTGACTTGCGTGCCTTCGTACTTGACTACTTGCATGCTTGTTATTTGACACATGAACTACTTGCAGGTTTTGTTTATAGTCCTTAATAGGGACTCATAACAGGGTACCTAAGTTTCTTACAGGTTTTGGTTTGCAGTCCTTAACTAGGACTCCTAACAAGGTTTACCAAGTTTCTTGCAGGGTTTGTTTTAGTCCTTAACTGGGACTCATGACAGGTTTTACTTGAGCTTCTTGCAGGTTTTGGTTGGCAGTCCTTAATAAGGGCTCATAACAGGGTTTATTCATATTACCCCATGCATCATGACATCATACCATTGCATCCATCCTAATCCATTTCAAGGATCTCAAGGGCTTGTGATGCAGGTCAGGATAAATCAAACATCCAGCAAGGGGCAGAGAGGATTTATTTTCCTCTAGCCAAAGTTGTCAGGGGCTATGACCCACTTGATATGGTGAGCTCTGACTCTTGAAGAAGGTTCCCTTAACCAAAGTTGTTTGGAAATCAGAACCAGACATGATGACTAAAGTCAGGGGCTATGACCCACTGGATATGGTGAGCCTTTGACCCTTTGAAGAAGGATTCTCAACAACATGCAGTTCCTTCAATCAAACTACCGGACCCGAGTTCTAACAAATTTCCTTGTTTACCTCGCGGGATCCTTGAAAACATTGCATGCATGTCATACACATCATTACATAACAGGTATCTTTGTTGCAGGTCACTTACCTTTCTCGCTGTTTATTTCAGCAATGGCCTTCCAACCAGATAACCAGGATTGTCTTCCTCAAGAGACTCAGTTCAGGGAAATCCTCCTGAATCTATCCAAGGGGCAGGAGGAGCTAAGGACACTTCTCATGGAGACTTTTGTCAGGAACAGTGCTGAGGATGAAAGGCTGAAACACCTACAAGCGGAGGTGGATGCATTGAAGGTCCAGGTGCTGGGGCAGGTGACTGCCATTCAAGGGTTAGCTCAAAGACAAGAAGAGCTCGGGGTTCTCATCAACCAACTGCTCCAGGGTAACCAACTGGGGCAAACGTCTAAGGGTAAAAGGCCAATCATCGTTCGACCATCTTTGAGACAAAGAGGCAAGGAGAAAGCTCTTCATGTGGCTTCAGTACCACCAATTCAGTATCAACCTCACCAGCTTCAACCAGACAAGCCCAAAAGGCAATTCACCAAGCTCAACGTGTCGCTGCCTCAAGCCTTACAACAACTGCTGAGGTTGAACTTGGTAACTCTAAAGGATCCTCCTAAGAATCCCAACAGGACACCTTCAAGGTATAACCCCAACACTCACTGCGCTTATCATTCTGACAGCCCGGGGCATGCTACAGAGGATTGTTGGACTTTGAAGAATAAAATCCAGGACCTTATTGAGGAAGGAGCTGTGGAATTCACCCAAGATGGCCAGGCTGAGTGCTCCTACCATCCCTACAGGAGGCACCATTTGAAGTAACAAGCCCTGAGATGAGAAAACTTTTGTTCGTTAGGATTTTCAAGTTGTAATTTCCTTTTGTTCAAACATTTACTCATGTTAAACATTGTTATTTCATTAATGCATCGCATATGTCTGTTTTTGAAGCAATATATTCGTATTCACTATACACAAATTATTTCCATATTTTCTGATGTCAACTCTCGATTAAAAATTCTAAGCCTCTTGAGGGAGGATGACGAAAACGATACCCTAATCTACAGTATGCTTTTGAACAGACCCCGCTGATGAGGTACAGGCATTGTTTCAATCCCTAAACACTGGAGTTATAAGGATGATAATCCCTCGTCAACCCATCTGAGCCAAAGAAGTAGGAGTTTTTCTTTTCGAAATTTAAAACCCTTAATCATAACCTGGGGCAGGGTAGTCTCTCAGTTGATCCAAGTGCATAACGAATGGCACCAAAGAGGACCTTACAAGGCAAAGAAAGACAGTGATGGTTCCGAATAATCAATAAAGAAAGGCAGTCATTATATCTCAAAAATGAAAACCCAATAAGTCAAAACCTATGAAGGAGACTTACAAAACTGGGGCATCCCGCTGACTGTAATCACGAAAGAAACAGTTCAGGAAAAATTTAGGGATAATAAAAAAAAAAAAGAGGTCTTACAAACCCTCAGCAAAAAAGGAATGACTGCCTATTCAAGATAAGTTATCAACATCCGAATCATCACCGGAAAATCAGAATAAAGACTCAAACAAGGTCTAACGCATGATCAACTGAGTTTAGGTTTGGAGAACATCACGAAGAGCGGGTGGGTACAAATAATTTGAGCCTTTATCCTTTGTTTCTTAAACCGTGAACCAGGCCACGTTATAACCCTCAAAAGTCCTAGCTGAAGCATGGGTTAGTTCGAAAGCATACTGTTACGAAAGGTATCCTGACTCCTTAAGGCCTACGGTAAATGCGGAGTTGACATCACGTTTTACAAACATTCACTTGTTTTATGAAAAAGAACGCATTTTCAAAATCATCAAGACAGACATAAGCTTTGCATTTTAACATAACTTTGTCTGCATATGACTTTTTGTTTGAACAGCATAGAAATTCGCACGACGAATGCCTAATGAACAAGAGTACTTCCAATCAAGGGGCACGACATGATCATGGTCCAATCCTCTGGGGCAATCCAATCAAGATTTGGAGAATCTCTCAAAGGCCAAACAGCCTGGGGCAAATCTCTGCCTGAGTCACTTAGGGCATTTCAACAACGAATCTGGCCTGATCAAACACCTTCTGGTGGCATGACAAAACACTTCTAACAGGGGCAACTCCTTACATTCTGAAAGCACGGACATAGTCGAAAAAAAATACTACGCATAATCAAAGACCCGCTAGGTTGACACACCTAGGCAAAAATAAGGGCTTCCCGGCGAACCAAAAGGGTTCGGGCAAAATGAGGGATGAAATGAAAAGAATCGGTACACCCGACAAGTCGAAAACCTGAAAAGGCGGCTTGGGCAAAAATGGGTATCCCGATGGACTGAAAACCCGAAAGGGCGGTCCAGGCAAAATTTAGGGATTAAAGCGTACGACTATGTCCTATCATCTCGTCACCTGCCTACCAGAAGAAGGTTTGTCCATCAACCACTATCAGCACCTCACAGGTCTTCCTCTCATACCTCAGAAACAGGGGCAATAAAGAGTTGTCCAAGCAATCTAATTGTTCAGCCCTCCCAGGTACCAAGGTAGGTTCAACTAAAGAACATGACCAGTACATCTTAATTCCCCAGAGAGTAAGTCAGCAAGCAGTGCATTCTTCTCCAAGCAGAGTTATCAAATCTCAAGGAAGTTGAGTATACTCCAGCAGATCTCAACATTCCCCAGCAGTAATACATATATTCTTAACAAATATCCCCGGCAGTCTTGATTTAAGATTGTTCCCCGGCGTTCTATCAACATGCAAAGGAATCACTTCCCCCGCAGTTCAAAACTTCCCAAGAAGAGTCCAATCCAGTTCCCCAGGAAGATTGGAATTCATCTCCCCCAAGCAGTAAGCTTATCCCCAGTAAATTCTGGAAGCTTATCCCTCGCAAAGCGTGAACGCGTCAACCGGCTTTATTTAAAGAGTTATTTCCTTAACAGGATATAACTGGGTTATCCTCAGCCAAAAGCCACGGAAAGATCGTCATCGACAGAGTTCTCTTACCCCCAGCGAAGTCTATCAGCACTTCCAACACAGCAAAGATATCCTCAACAAGTTATTATCAGCGACTCAACAAAGTATCTCTCCCCCCCACAGAGTATCACTCCCCAGCATGGTCGCTAGAGTATTTTTCGCCCCGCAGAATCTTCCATTCGCCAAGTTTATTCCTCAATGGAGTCATCTTCTCCTACCGATATTCTTGCAATTATCATCCCCAGCGGAAGAAAAATCTATTCTTCAGCATCAGCCCAGGAGTGACTTCCCGGCACCCGTCAAGGATTTACCTTCCTAGACGAAAACATACATTCCTAAACATCACATACATCATTATAGCATGCGTATACACATCATATCTTAAATCTCATTTATGTTGAGAACATCATTGCTTGATCCATATCATGCATTGCATATGACTGACCTCTACCTTTCAGGAAAGATTCAGTTAAATTCTCAATCATATTTCAAGACCTAGACCGATTCAGTTAATCGACTCCAAAGATTTCTTATCCAGTCCAAGGCCTTCTCTAGTCCAGCTAAATCGACTCCCAACAGATTTTTCTGATGAAGACTCAGTAGAAGTTATTTCAGGTTATAATCTCCTATTTGGTTCCCTCCCCGACGGTGCGTGAGGTGATAATCCCATTTCAGATTATAATTTCCTATGGTTCCCTCCCTGACGGTGCGTGAGGTGATAATCCCATTTCAGATTATAATGGTTCCCTCCCTGACGGTGCGTGAGGTGATAATTCCTTTTGAGATTATAATTCCCTATGGTTCCCTCCCCGACGGTGCGTGAGATGTAATTCCCTTTCAGGTTATAATTTCCTATGGTCCTCTCCCCGACGGTGCGTGAGATGTAATTCCCTTTCAGGTTATAATTTCCTATGGTCCTCTCCCCGACGGTGCGTGAGATGTAATTCCCTTTGATATTATAATTTCCTATGGTCCTCTCCCCGACGGTGCGTGAGATGTAATTCCCTTTTAGGTTATAATTTCCTATGGTCCTCTCCCCGACGGTGCGTGAGATGTAATTCCCTTTCAGGTTATAATTTCCTATGGTCCTCTCCCCGATGGTGCGTGAGATGTAATTCCCTTTCAGGTTATAATTTCCTTTGGTCCTCTCCCCGACGGTGCGTGAGATGTAATTCCCTTTCAGATTATAATTTCCTTTGGTTCTCTTCCCGATACTGCGAAGATGGTAATTCCCACAAAGATTTTCTCAACGAGCGTTGTTGAAGTTAAAATCACTCAAGGTTCTCTTACCGTTCATGCTGAGGTAGTAACCATCCCTGGTTCATTCATCATCTTGCGAAGCTCCAGATCCAGCTCCTGTAACCAGTCAGGACACATCTATACCAAGCATCTGAAAACCAGCTCCTGCAACGTGTCAGGTACTCATTTTTCTTTTGCAGGTATGCAGGTTCTCGCTCAGGAATCTCTTACGCGATCAACATCCAGATGGCATCTATAAGCCCATCATCCTATTCATCAACCTCTAAATGGCATCTATAAGCCCATTTCCATCACACTGCTACTATGTGAGCGCAAATTTCTGGGCACTCTAGTGTTCAATCATCTTCTACCCTCGGATTACGAAAGGCACGTCAGCCAATCTGCATCCTCAGGTCTAAGAAGATTGAACAGGGGCAACTGTTGTACCCCAAAATTTTCCCTCCCATATTCTCCAAAAACTTGCCAAGTCCAGCTACAAAATTCTCCAAGGGTTGCACAGTGCAAAGGTCTCCTATACAGTCAAGATTAGGGTTTTTGTTCTGATCAAGAAAATGAAGTTTCCAAAGGTCCAATCAAGTCTCACATGCCTACAAATATGGTCAAGTATCCTCATGCAAAGTTTCAAGACTTTCAGCACAAAATTGCACAGTCAAAACCCTAATTGCACTACAGTCAACTGTAGGGGCAAAATGGTCATTTGGCAGTCAAAAGTTCAAATTTTTGGTCAACATATCATTTTGAAGCCACAAACATCATTTGATCAATGCTTGATCAGGATTCTCAAAGCTTGGCTCAAAAATCATCAAGATGCAAAAGTTTCCTTATTTGGACAGCTGAAAAAGTCAACTGAAATTGACCAGGGCATAACTTCCACATGGATTATCAGAAAAATTCCATCCAAAGCTCATTTTGAAGAGAAAGACATTTCCTACAACTCATCTTAATACTTCAAGTCCAAGAAATGCTCTCACAAAAAGTTATCAATTTCAACATTATAGGTCATTTTCAAAAGTCAACAAAAAGGGACTTTAAGTCAAAGGCCATAACTTGAGATTGGTAAATCAAAATGACATGGGACCAAAGGAATTGGTTAGAGGACTCAAAGACCTTTCCAAAATGTCCAAGAACATGAGCAAAGCTTAAAAATTGAGCAAGTTATGCCTTGTGGAAGTTGGGAAATTGTTGGATATTTTGAAAAGTCAACATTGATTCAAATGACCTAAAATTGCTAATGGGCCCATTTTTCTTCCACAATTCATCATCCCAAGCATGTGCACGACCACTTGGCCCAAAGGGAAGTTTTTATTCATTTTTTATTTATTTATTTGAATTTTTATTTATAATAATTCATTTAAATCAATTAAATATATGAAAAATATTTAACTTAACCTAACAAATCTTTTTGCACATGTAATCTACTCAATAATTCGTGCATAATTCAATATGGAAAGATTTGGATTGATTGGATCATGATTGGTACAAAATTGCATGAAAAAGATTGAAAAAAAATATGATTGAAAATCAAATCTCAAAACCATGAATGCAATTGATTTGTTTTGTTTTTCTTGACCTAATTGATTCATTACATAAGCATGAATGAAAACCTAATCAAGGGGATCATTAAAGCTGCGCAGAAACCATTCACAAACTTGAAAAATTTGTCAAGAAACTCAAAACTGAAAACCTCATTCCAGGGCGATTCAAGGCACAATTTTTGTTTCATTGGCTTGCTGAAGGTTCACTGAACGTTTCCCAATCAAAAACATTCATCAAAGCTTAAAGAATTGGTAACATGAACCGCCCCTGTACAGAAAAAAATCCATGATCGTGTTTTAACATCTATGCATTCTTATGGCATTTTAATTGTTGATTTACATTCCTTATACTATTCTGAAGCTAACCCATGTGTTTAATTGTGTTTTTACGCATTGTGTGCCAATATACCATTGTTGCTTTTTAGGGTTTACAGAGTTTGGAATTAGGGGTTTTTGAATGAAGAAAAATTAGAACCCCTGAGTACCACCATTGACACAAGCAAGCTTGGACGAAAAGTTTGAGACCCTCGCGCTCAATTTATGAGCGTCACAGGGCTAATCGCTATTTTTTAATAGCTGGCCTAGGAGAACGCCATGAAAACCGTTGCTTATTCTATTTGTGTTTCAGGGACGAGGAAGAAGAAGATGCGTGGCCAGCCATGATTGGTTCTTTTAAATTTTCGCGCGAAGAACGAAACACTAACGCATGTTTTTTTATTATATTTGTTTGTCATATTAATTACAGAAAAGCAAAGTGGTTCAGCTGGCAAGGCATGTGTGTGTTAACGTCCAAGACCTGGGTTCGAGCCCCAGGTCTTCAATATTCCCATATTATTTTGCAATTAATGTTCACATGCAGGCTCAACATCAAAGCACACCATACACTTCCAAATCCAGCATGCCACGCGTTCAGTTTCAGGAATTCAAAGGCATAGATTGGAGGAACACCATAAGCTTGGTCAAACGTGCCACATGTTATTCAAAAAAGTCCACCAGGCTTTGCAGTTAATGGGCCAGAATTCTTAAACTATACCTCCATGTTGGGGACTACAACCCCCCTTGGTTTGCAAAATTCTTTTAACTTTCTTTATTTTATTTTTTATATAAATTGCTTGTTAATTTAATTATTATTTTCATAAATATAAAAAAAATCATAAAAATCAGAAAAGAACTAAAATAATAAATATTTTTATTTCTAGTATTTTTATAAATAAATGTGCATGTAATTAAATTTAGTGTAAATTAGGTTTTAATTTAATATTTTCATAATAAATTTAAAAAACATAGAATTAGGTTTGATTAATTTTTATCTTTTTATTTTTCTTTCATGATAATCAAATATTTAATATTATTTATTTTATATTTATAATTAAATTTGCATGTAAAAATTAGGGTTAATTTAGGTTAAAACTCAATGTTTTCTTAATAAATTAAAAGCCATTAGAATTAGGGTTAGTATTTATTCTAATTAGTTATTTTTTCATATTAAATCCTAAAATACTAAAAATACCAAAAAAACAATTCCTTTTCTTTTTTTCAATTAATTAATGCCATGTAATTTTAATTTTGCAAAAAGGGTCCAACGCCCTCGTTTCGATTTAATTCTTAATTCGCATATTTCTTTTATTTCGTTTAAATATTTATGTATCTCTCCCAAGGCCTTGTAACATTTTAATTACTTCTCGCACTTTTAATTTCTTTATTTTTCTGTCAAATCGGGTTCGAGAAATTTTGGCGATGCGGACCCGCGCCTTTTGTAATAGCTTTAGATTTTTACTTTCCCGCAATGTTTTTAATTGTTAATCAAAGGCATGAAAGAATGTATGGACAAAATAAAAACAAGCGCTAGAACACCAATAACATGACAAGATAAATGCAAATGAAAACGACACACAAATCACACACCACCCCTAGGGTACGCCTCACTGTTGCCTTGCCTCGAAAGGTGATCGTCGAGTAGAGGATATCTTAGTAAGTCCTCATGATCCGGGAACCTGGCATGAGGGTAGCTTCTAAGGTGTCTTCCCATTGCTCTGGTGATCACCATGTCCCGAACCTCGAATTGACCCGAACACCTCCAACGGTGGTGCTACCTACCTCTCAATGGTGGGATGGCACTACTTTAAAGGACATTTACACAGACGAATTCCTTAGGGTAGGTAGACGACTCTAGATACTTGCTCTACATTTCAAAACAAATCAAAAATACTTTTCACACCGACACCTTTTCAAAAAGCTTTCGAAAGCAATTTTTCAAACACTCTTGAGGACCGATACAAGAGTCGAACTGGAATTTTCAAAGAAACTTTTTAAAACCCACAATTGAAAAGCAAACAAACCATTTTGAAAACACAATGAGCAAGTATCTAAGAGCCCATGGATAACCATGGATAGAAAGGGTGCTAACACCTTCCCTTTCTATAATCTACCTCCCGAACCGAGAGCAATCTCTTTAAGGAATTTTTCTGTGCTTTTGTCCTTTCCATTTGGAGAAAATAAAAGACGGTGGCGACTCTTGCTTCCGCGACATTTCGCGAACCAGCGTTAAACAGTCAGTTCCAGATCCACCGATCACAGACCCCTACGTACGAAGGGCCATTTGTGGTTAAACATATCTTCTCAGGAGGAACCATGATTCTAACCATCATGGATGGTGACGACCTTCCTCACCCCGCCAATGCAGACATAGTAAAAAGATACTACGCATGAATTAAAGACCCGCTAGGTTGACATACCTAGGCAAAAATAAGGGCTTCCCGGCGAACCCAAAGGGTTCGGCAAAAATAAGGGATGAAAATAAAAAATAATCTGTACACCCGGCAAGTCAAAAACCTGAAAAGGCGGCTTGGGCAAAAATGGGTATCCCGGTGGACTGAAAACCCGAAAGGGAGGTCCAGGCAAAAGTTAGGGATAAAGCATAATACTATGTCTCATTGGATCACCTTGCATCCAGAATTCGGCATCGACTATCGGGCTCAGATGGCTACAATCAATCAGCTTCATCTTCAACTAAGCAGCAGAGTGATGAGACGCTTGAAGACATAAAGGCGATAGCAGAGTTGGAACCCAGTGGGATTATTTTTCACATAGCTGTTTTGTTTCCTTTTCACAAAATTGTATAAACTCTATTTTACTCGGCGGTGTTCTCTTACTAGGACGCCAGCCTCTTGTACAAAAACGCCTATTTACAGGCAAATTTCAAAATCAATACAAGTTCAATTTTTCAGACAAATTATCCATTGTTTTTCCTTTTTTCTGTTTTGTTTTGCGAAGAACGCCCAATGTTCATTTTTGATATATGCATTTGACATTAATTGCTAATCATGAATAGTTGCATGCGAAACAAAGGACTGATTACAGGTGACATCAGAAACAGGGGCAATTTAGAATTGTCTAAGCGATCTGGTTGCTCTGTCCACCAAGGTACCAAGGTAGGTTCGGCTGAAGAACGTAATCAGGATACCTTCACTCCCCACAGAGTAGGACCAGATTCAGCAATACTCTCCCCAGGCAGAGTTGGTCTCCATCAGCCCTAAAAAGGCACAGTATCTCCAGCAAGTCGGCGATACTCTCCCCAAGCCGAGTTAGTCTACTGTCAGCCTTAAGGAAGTTGGGTATCCCCAGAAGATCTCAACATTCCCCAGCGGAGTATAGACATCCCTCAGCAAGCATCCCCGACAGTCTTAATATAAGATTGTTCCCCGGTGGAATACAAGACACCCCAGTGGAACCTTTCCCCAGTATAATCTGAAAAGTTTCCCCAGGAAAGTTGAATCATCCTCCCCAGTAGATTCTGGAAGCTTATCACCTGCAGAGTATGAACGCATCTCCCCGACTTTATTCAGAGGTTATTTCCCCACCAGGGTATAACTGGGTTATCCTCAGCTAATTACCACGGAAAGATCGTCCTCGGTGAAGTTCTTCCTATTCCCCAGCGGAGTTCATCAAATTCCCAGCGGAGTTCATCAATTTCCCCAACATAACTTATCAGCGGAATCCTCAGCGGAGCTCTCATCAAAACCTCAACGAAGTGTCTCTTCCCACAGAGTAATTCCCCGCAGAGTAATCCCTCCAACAAGTTTATTCCCCAACGGAGTCATCTTCTCCTACCGGTTTATTCTTGCAAACATCATCCCCAGCGGAAGCAAAGAACTCCACTCTTCAACATCAGCCCAGGATTCCACAAGTTCCCGACACTCGTCAAGGATTTATTTTCATAGATGAAAATACATTCATAGACATTTTACATTTCATATATCCTGTTTACGTACATGATAAAGTACATACAACACTATCTCATTTTGAGCATCATGACATCATGCATTTCATACATCATGACATTGCATATAACTAATGTTTCGCCTTTTCAGGAAAAGGTCAATCCAAAGATGATTACTATCAACTATCACAATTCCATATTCGATTCCTGTATCTAGCTAGGGCATATCTGTGAGTGATTAATTGTAGATTCGATACCTGTATCCAGCCAGGGCATATCTGCATGAAGAGTTTAGAGATTCGACTCCTGTATCTAGCCAGGGCATATCTGTAGACGATAATTCCAGATTCGATACCTGTATCTAGCCAGGGCATATCTGTAGACCATTTCCAAATTCGATTCCTGTATCTAGCCAGGGCATATCAGTGAGTGATTAATTGTAGATTCGATACCTGTATCCAGCCAGGGCATATCTGCATGAAGAGTTTAGAGATTCGACTCCTGTATCCAGCCAGGGCATATCTGTAGACGACAATTCCAGATTCGATACCTGTATCCAGCCATGGCATATCTGTAGACCATTTCCAGATTCGACACATGTATCTAGCCAGGGTATATCTGTGAGTGATTAATTGTAGATTCGATACCTGTATCCAGCCAGGGCACATCTGCATGAAGAGTTTAGAGATTCGATACCTGTATCCATCCAGGGCACGTCTGTAAGCAACCTTTTGAAGTTCCGAATTCGATTCCTGTATCTAGCCAGGGCATATCTGTAAGCGTCTGATCGTAGATTCGATACCTGTATCTAGCCAAGGCATATCTGCATGAAGAGACTGAAGATCAACACCTGTAGCAAGCCAGGAAACCATCGTTCTTTCTCAAAACACGCAAGTTCTCGCTAAGGAATCTCTTACGCGATCAACACTTCCAAATGGCATCTATAAGCCCATTCCCGACAAGGTTCTGTCACACCCCCAGATGGCATATATAAGCCCATCCTCCTATCCATCCTATCTCCAAATGGCATCTATAATCCCATTCCCGACATCACATTGCTGATACTCCATTATGCGAGTGCAAATTTCTGGGCACTCTAGTGTTCAATCATCTTCCACCCTCGGATCACGAAAGGCACGCAAGCCAATCTACATCCTCAGGTCTAAGAAGATTGAACAGGGGCAACTGTTGTACCCAAAAATTTGCCCTCCCATTTCTTCAACATTTCCTCACCACAAGACCCTTGGAGCTCAAGATCAAGTTAGGGTTTTGCTCTGCTCAAGACTTCTCCTTGCACTGTTGACCCAAATTAGGGTTTGAGTTTGCACAAAGATGTTTTGACATAAAAGGCCCAAAGTGACTTTCATGCTTCATGTGGGACTCACAAGTTTATCCATACCAAGTTTCAAGCCTTGATTCCAATCTTTGCCCAGTCAATTGGACAGTTGACCTAGAAATCAGCTGTATTGGGGAAAAAGTCAACTGTGGTCAATTGACAGTCAAACCTCATGATTTTTGACCCACATCAACATTATGAACTCATATGGACCATTTGATCAAGTTTGGATCACAATTCCATAAGAAATTTGATCAGATAACCAAAAGGGCAAAATGGTCATTTTTAGGGTTTTGACTGCACAAAGGCAATTTTTGACTGTTTGACCTAGCCAATGGCAAACCAAGCTCACATATGGACTCAAGGAACCAATGGCACTGTCTTGACATGTTCAACAAGTTCAAAAGATCCCAAATGCACAAGATTGACAGATGAATTTTCCAGTCAACTGAGCAAAATTTGATTGTATACTGAAAAGTCAAACTTTGACTTTTTGGTCAAAATCAAGTGCCAAGATTCATTTTTCATCAAGACATGTCAAATTATTAAACTTGTTCATCAAGAAATCAAAAATTACAAATTAGGGTTTAAAATGAAGAATTTTCATAACTTAGAAATTTTCTAAGTTATGAAAATTCCTAATTTTTTCCTAACTTTGTCCCATCTTTTCATCAAGATACATTTGGATTCAAACAAAACTAAAAACATGAAAGTTATAGTCCATTTCAAAATCTACAACTTTGATTCACAAAGTTTCCTCAAAAGAAGCTTGTAGCTCAAGTTATGATTTTTGGAATAAGGGTGCAAAACATTCTTAACTTAGAAATTTTTTGACCTATTTTAGGCAGGATTTTTGCCTAACTTCATGACCACTTTTCACATGCTTCCACTTGGAATTTCAACTTGCATTACAAAGATGGATTATAGTACACATTCCAAGCTCTCCAAATTGTCCAAAAACTCATCAAACACCCTTGTGGTTAGGGAGAATCGAATTGGCAAAGTTGGGCAAAATCCACTTTTGTTCTTGACCAAATGCATGTTCATAACTTAGGCATTTTTGAAATCAGCTTGTGCAAGCTAGATTACAGGCCTTTTATCTCATCCACACTCAATAATTAAATGCCAATCCATTGTGTTCTAGCATTATTTTGTGCATTTGGTCATTACATGAAGAATTAAGCCATAATTAGAAAAAGCAAGTTATCCATTCTTGTAAAGTTACACTTTATGTCAAGTTTACAATCCAAGAGGTACAAAGCAAATCTCTGAGGCACAAAGGTATGGACATATCCCACTGATCAAGAGCAAACTTTGCATCATATTTGAGGGGCCTAGAGGATCCTGTAACAGGACTTGGCATTTTTTACTTAAGAGAGAAGAAAACTTGCATATTGAACACAACATTGAGTTCCTGTAAAGCCAAGCCTAAACAAACTTCTTGAACACTTTCCATTTGATCCAACTGACCTGAAACACGAGCTAACCACCTTCAATACCTCCCCAAACACAGAAACACCATTTTGCTTCACAAAACAGGGCATCCCTGCAGATTGAGTGGCCCAACTCAGTTTGCTCGTGCGTTTTGGCCAAAGCTGGTTCATACACACTCCCTACCATCCATACAAACTATCCCAAGTCCTAGCTACAGACTGTAACACCTCTAACCAAGTTCACCATTTTCATTTTTTCAATTGTACAGGTTAACTTCCATAGCTCGTTTCAGTTAGTTCCAAAGCAAGCTAGAGGTTGGAGAAGCATCCCTGGACCTCAAGCAAGCTATACAAGTCCTCACATTGCATTGAAAATACCTCCATTATTGCACACGATTCAAGCTGAACAGGTAAGTTCTTGAACTTCTATCTCTCTATCCAGGCACATCTAGGCTTAGGTTTATGAAGAAGTTATGTCCTACTCATGGCCCTGAAGCTACCCATGTCATTACTTTTCATTTATATTGTGTGTGTTAAGAGAATTTTGAAACTGAATATCTAAAAAAAGCTAGGTCAGGAATTGGGGGAGAAGAAATTCTCTCTCATTTCTGAGAGTTAGATCAAGTTCTTGGTATGTATGGATTCGTGATTTGATGCTTGACATTTTTTGTGTTATAAGTTTGTGCTAAAAATCAAAGAATCAGGATGTTTGAATCAAGCAAGGAAACGCGCGTTTTTTGAAACAGAAGTGGCTGGAGGTTGAAGAAGCCTCTTTGGGCTGGACCTGTGTTGTTCTTTCTATTTGCACCACCTTTTCACACATACACCCCCTGGCCCATTGTATGATATACTTGTCATTTTTGATTTTTTCTTTTTGATTTTGATTTTATATTTTTATCCAAACATGAAAAAACACTAAAATTATTTTTCTCACATTTTTTGCATTTTATTTGGATTTTATTTGTTTTATTTTGAACTTGTACATAAATAAACAAAATACCCTTTTTTTATTCAAAATACAAAAATAATACAAAATACATTTTTATTTTCTGATTTTATTTTATTTTATCTTTTGAAAATATTTTCTAAAAAATATATACCTTTTTTTTGTAAATAATAAATATTTTTATTTCTTGTATATATTTAATATATTTAATACATAATGTAAACATTTATATATTTAGAATATTTAGGATAAATATAAAAATAATACATTTTTATTTTTATTAATATTTGACCTCAAAAATCACTTTTTACAATATACTTCTTTTTTATTTATTTATTTTTGTATATAATTAATAAATATTGTATATAATAAATAATTAATACTATTTATTTGCAAAATTAGGGTTTTTGCCCTAAACATGAAAATATCCAAAATCAACCCTTTTTCATTATTTTTATTTCACTTGTAAATAATTATATACACTTACACAAACACATTTACACATACACATTTACTTATTCCTATACATTGATACATTTTACATTTGCGAATTGATTCGATTTGGTTGTAAATATTGGGATACCACTCTCCTATTAAAGTCTCATCCCCATTTGGACATTTGTACCCCCATTCCCATGATTACTTTGTAATAATTTAGGACTTTTAATTCCGCACTTTAAAGCTTTCTAAATATGCCATGATAGACTTAGGTTTTGTATGCAAATCAACCAAACAAATAGCTTGACCTAATTCAAAGATAACAAAGCATGAAAATGGACAACACCAATCACACTTGCACCCCTAGGGTTACTCCACTTGTTGCCTTCAATAATGGGCCATGTTGCATGTTGAGTGTCTTTGGCAAAACAAAACAATTCAAATGATCATAGTCCCTCGATGACGCTTTCAAAAGTTGCCTAAAAAATGATCAAGTCCCTTAAAGGAAAAGTTGCCAAAGACACTTGGCACCATTGCAATCATGGTCTAAACGATGACCCGCGCCCGTCCCGTTAACATCCTAACACAAGATTGTCCACCAAATATAATGGTGGAACAAAATTGTTAAAAGGGTTAAAACATAGGAAAGATCTTTGAGAAATTTAGGGTAGATAGCTCTTGGTTACTTGCCAACTTGCAAAATAAAAACACTTGCCTATTTTTTTTCAAAACCACACATCACAACACACTTTCAAAACAACTTTCAAAAATATTGAAAACTTTTCAAAAGATATACACCTTTGTATACATCCAAACATGGATCATTACAAAGGTTGCCACAACAAATGGCCTCTTTTCAAAACATTTTCAAACAAAACACCATTTCAAACAATTGAAAATGCAAGGCAAGTGATCTAAGCAAGTAACTGAGAGCCCATGGATAACCATGGATAAAAAGGGTGCTAATACCTTCCCTTTCTATAATCTACCCCCCGAACCCAAGAAAACATCTCAAAGGTTTTTTGCTGTGCTTTTTAACCTTTCCTTAGGATAAAATAAAAAGTCGGTGGCGACTCTTGCTCAACCGAAACATTTGCGAAAACAAACGCAAAACCTCAAATCAGTTTTCCCACCGTATCACACCACCAAACTCATAATATACCACACATCTATATTAACTTTGGTACTTTTTTATTAAAAAATTAAAAGGGAAAGAAGAAAATAGTGATAGAAGCGGTGTTTATTGTGACAACGTTGGCTAATTGACGAATAATTTATTTTTTCAATTGTATATTGTTTTCTGATAGGATGGTATAAAAAACAGTGTAGGAACGTTTAAATCCTACTGATAATCATGCTCTTACTTCATGTTCTTGGTTGGCACGTCCATTTTTATGGACAAAAGCGCCAACTACGTGGATGTAGCATATATCCAGTACTTCGTGGATTTAGATAGGGTGAGAGATTTGAGCTAGAGGGGGGGGGGGGGGGGGGGGGCTGGCTGTTTGGTATACATGTACCAAAATCTGAATGAAGCCTCTAACTAAAAAACACGACAGCTGACAGGCTCTTCTACACTACTGACGGTAATTATCATTCCAACTATTAAATTTAATTAACTATTTATAACTATAATTTATTCTTACACGAATCTTATTCATTTTTCAGGGCTGGATCATTTATCACTTCCACCGCATCCATTGTTTCGATTATGCTCAGGATTATAGTGAGGTCGTGCCGTGGGCTGCTTGGTATGCCCCCCAAGGAGGGAACCAGGTTGTGATGCCTTTCCAGGTGTATCTGGATAGGACTATCCACGATGACATCCAATGGATGCCGTTCGAGGGTCACCGTGAGATTATTTAGTTTAATCCCATCTCATTGTACTTTAGGTGGATGGCATGTGGGACTAACACTATGGTCAGGTATATGCCGGAGCGATGCATGCAGCAATTTGGCTATGTGTAGACCATACCCGGGTCTCTCTTTCAGGCTGCTCCTGGAACCATTGCCCGTCAGAAGCTCGATGACATCTTTCAAGATTGGGAGAATCATATGGTGCCTGAGGAGGGTCGGATGATGCAGGCGACCGACAGTTGGCACTGTGTTGAGGGATATGTGACATGGTTGTACAGTGTCACATCTTGTCATGACACCAGATGCTCATGGACGACCACTTAGTCCAGCTCATGAGGAGATCTTAGAGAATCAGTAGGTCGAGGATGACCATGCCATTGATTTGTTGCCTATTTGTCACCGAATACAGATGATTGGGCGGAAGGCTTTGGACATAAGTATCCTTGACCAAGACGGTCCTGAGGCGGTGACCATTATAGAGCGGATGGTTGGAGAGGCAAAAAGTGTGGCGGAATACAGTAGACAGAGGAGGGGCCAGAGAGTAGGATCAGGAATACACAGTAGGCTATGCTTTTTTTATGCTTTTTATCTTTCTGAACAATGTATAAACAATTTGTTGTATTGTTTTTTTTAATGTTTAACAACTTATTCGGTCTATTATCGTTGTTTATGTCTTATCATTTTTTTTTATTTCACCACGGGTATAGTCCGGTTTGAGGGTCAGTTATGATATCAAGTGATTCTAGTCCCTTCCCGATCGCAGTTGCGGGGATCAAACTGTGGTCCTCCCTATCAAGTCCGACACCAATCACCACTGAACCAACTAACAATTGATTATGTCTTATCATTTTTAAATTGCATTTTTATTATCGTTTTGAACTAATTATTTATCAACACATTTAATATTTTTTTAAAATATCACTGTCCAAGATTTCAGAGATGCACTTCCGAAAGAATCAAATCAGATTGTTTCAGAGATGTATCTCCAAAAATATCACTAAATATTTAAATATAACATCCAATCATAAAAAATATACAAAAAAAATTCTCAAATAAAAAGAAAAAGCATCTTACATTGTCAATTCTTCCATTCATTAAAATTTAATTCAGTTTGATAAAAATGTGATTCATTGCCTCCTCCATTAAGTATAGTAGTGGTATTAACATGAGAAGACACTAGTTCGTTCCATTCAAGTATATTGATCTCATGAAATTTCTCTAAATTTAATTTTTAATTTAATTAAAACTTAAAGTGTAAAAATATATATTGGTTGAATTAATTTTAGAATGATTATTTATAATCACCATTGAAATAAAATTGATTAAAATTATTTATGAATTTTTTTAAATACAACGTGGTCATTTAGACACCCAAAATATAACACAGACAAATAAAAGTAATTCTTTCAATGAGAATTGGATTAAAGGAGTTTCATGTTCAGCTTCATTCCTTTTATTATTTTTTATTTTACTAATATATAAAAAATGACCTTATTTGATTCTATTATGCTCTATTCCATTACATTTTTTATCAATCCAAAAATAAACTTTTGTATCGTCACAAAAAAAATAAAAATAAACATATGCATCTCAACAAAATGAATAAAAGATTCTACCAAAATAACTCTTAGATTCACTACTTTTACTTTCACCAAATCAATGACCAAGTCAGTTTTTTAAATATTAAATTTAGTAACTATAAATTGACTGATTTTTATTGATATAGTAGAGTTTGTAACGGATATATAATAACCACTAGAACCTCTCTAACATAATCATGAATATTTGAACTATGGTGATGGCGTTCAATAAACACTACTGACTATTATTTGCAAACCTATTAGGTATTAATTAAATGATATAAATGAGTTATTTTTAAATAAAAGAGATAAAATATCAATAAAGAAAAAATTATCAATATAGTCAAGCAAGCATATTATTACATGATGAAAACAATTCTGTTTAGTTAGTTACTAAACAGTTAGTTAGTTTGTTACAGTTAGTTAGTTTGTTACTTAAACAGTATATATAATACTGTTCTGTACACTCTAAAACAATGAATAATACAATCATTTTATTCCAAAATTAACATGGTATCAGTTTGAATTCTCTTTTTCGCGCCTCTCTTCTTCGCGCCTTCTTCCTTTCTGCATCAGCTTGATTATGGCACTTCCTTACTCTGATTTTGCCACCAATCCTTCCAATCCTTACTACATGCACCCTAATGAGAATCCCTCTCTTGTTCTTGTTCAACCTGTTCTTGATACCAAGAACTACCAGATCTGGTCTAGATCAATGAAAGTAGCTCTTATCTCCAAGAACAAGATCAAGTTCGTTGATGGCACTCTTTCTCCTCCCCCTATCTCTGACTCTCTATACGAACCTTGGCTGCGATGCAACAATCTCGTCCTCTCATGGCTTCAACGCTCAATTTCTGAGGAAATTGCAAAATCTCTTCTCTGGTATGATCGTGCTTCTCTTGTATGGAAAAGTTTGGAAAATCGTTTTTCTCAAGGAGATATTTTTCGCATTGCTGACATTCAAGAAACCGTTGCTCGTCTTCAACAAGGAACTCTCGATGTCTCTTCGTTCTTCACGAAATTGATGACGCTTTGGGAAGAAATTGAGAACTTCCGGCCAATTCGTGATTGTACTTGCGCTATACCGTGCTCCTGTGGTGCTGCTTCAGACTTACGCAAATTCAAAGAACAAGATAAAGTTATCAAGTTCTTGAAGGGCCTTGGTGACCAATACGCTCATGTTCGATCCCAGATTATGCTGATGAAACCACTACCAACTCTTGATAATGTGTTTAATCTGGTTCTTCAACAAGAACGTCAATTCGACCTTCTTTCACCTTCTGCTTCTTCGATTGAGTCTCAATCATCTGTGAATCACCTTTCTCAAGCACCTTCTCGTTCTTCTCACAACCCTGGTCGTGGTCGTGGCCGTGGTGGCCGTGGAAACAGACTCTGTACCCATTGCAACCGCACCAATCACACCATTGAGACTTGCTTCTTGAAACATGGCTATCCCCCTGGATTTCAACAACGCAAGCCTACTACATCTGTGGAGAATTCTGCTGATTCTACAGTGAACTCGATTCAAGATGCTGCTTCCATATCAAACACCAATCCAAGTGCTTTGTCTACGATTCAAGAGCAATACACTCAGATTCTGCAGCTCCTCCAACAATCTAATTTGCAATCTCATTCACTTCCCTCGATTAATTCAGTTTATACTGCTAATTCTGTGTCCCATACCTCTTCTCATACTTCCTCTGGTAAGAATTCCTCAAATCTTCCTTGTCATAATTGGTGGATCATTGACACAGGTGCCACTGATCACATCACCCATATCTTTTCCAGTTTCGTTTCCACATACCACATTGCACCTAAATCTATGACAATGCCTAATGGTGACTCTGTCACTACAACTATTGCTGGTTCAGTTTTACTATGTGGTTCACTTGTCCTTCACAATGTTTATTACTTTCCTTCATTTCATGTCAATATTATTTGTGTCACCACTCTTTTTGACTCCACTTTATATGATGTGAAATTTTCTCCTAATTGCTGTCAAATTATGCAGTTGCCCCAATCCAAGATGACTGGATTTATAGCTAGGAGGATTGGCAAATTGTATGTTCTTGATGCCACCCCACCTAAGACCATCTCTCCCACATCTGGCTCTGTTAACACCTCCTCTTCTCCCCAATTAGAACCTGCTAAATACGATCCTGCTATTATTTGGCATCTTAGGCTTGGACATTTAAGTCCCTACATACAGAAATGTATTTCCTCTCAATTTCCTTTTGTCACCTACAATGACAATCATAAGCCCTGTAACACTTGCCATTTGGCTAAGCAAAAATATTTGTCATTTGCTCACAGTAATACTAAGTCTGTTGCCATCTTCGATTTACTTCATGTTGATATTTGGGGCCCTCTTTCCACACCTTCCATATGTGGCCACAAGTATTTTTTAACCCTCGTAGACGATTACAGCAGGTTTACTTGGACAATTTTTATGGCCAACAAAAGTGAAACCATAAACCATTTAATTCACTTCATATCCTTTATCGAAACTCAATTTAACAAGAAACTCAAGTGCATTCGAAGTGATAATGGTCCTGAGTTTCTCATGACCACTTTCTACCTTTCTAAAGGAATCATTCATCAAAGGTCTTGTGTGGAAACGCCTCAACAGAACGGTATCGTGGAAAGAAAACATCAGCACATTTTGAATGTTGCCCGTGCCCTCTCTTTCCACTCTCACCTCCCTCACAACCTTTGGCACCTTTCCATACAACAGGAAATTCATATTATAAACCGTCTTCCCACTCCTCTTTTAAACAACCACTCTCCCTACCAAAAACTCCATTCTACTCCTCCCAGCCTTAACCATATGAGAGTCTTTGGTTGTCTTGCCTATTCTTCGACCTTGCTTAACCATCGCACTAAATCCGAACCAAGAGCAAGGAAATCTATTTTTCTTGGCTACAGGGAAGACACAAAAGGCTACCTTCTCTATGATCCTATCACACATGAATTTTACATTTCAAGGAATGTATTCTTTTATGAAACTGTGTTCCCTTTTGCCTCCATCCCACCTGCACCTAATCCTATAATTCCTACTCTTGACCCTCCTTCCCTTGATTCACCTGATATTTTCACCAACATTCCACCCAACTTAACTCCACCATCAAATGAACCTTCCTCTCCTACCTCTCTCCCCAGCCAGATTCTCCCACTAACCTCTCTTCTTCCTCAAATGACACTAACAACTCCCCTTGCCCCTCCCCTCTCGTGCCAACCAGAAAATCCAATCGAAATAGTAAACCTCCAGCTTATCTATCTGATTATCACTGCAATTTGCTATCCCCTATGCTGCCAGCATCTGACTCAGGTTCCTCTAACTACCCTATCTCTTTTGTATTATCTTATAGCCAATGTAGTCATGATCACAAATTATTCTGTCTATCCATAAGCTCTTTCACAGAACCAAAAACCTATAAACAAGCCTGCAAGTTTGATTGTTGGAACAATGCTATGAAATCTGAGTTAGATGCTCTCGAATCTACAAATACTTGGATTGTTGTTGATTTGCCTGCAGGAAAACAATCGATTGGTTGCAAATGGGTCTACAAAATCAAGCATCATGCTGATGGATCCATCGAACGATACAAGGCCCGTTTAGTAGCAAAAGGATATACTCAGCTGGAGGGGGTGGATTATTTCGACACTTTCTCACCTGTTGCGAAGCTTACTTCTATTCGAACCCTTCTCTCAGTGGCTGCCATTAAGAATTGGCACTTGGAACAACTTGACATCAACAATGCCTTTCTTCATGGTGATCTACATAAGGAAGTGTATATGGATCTGCCTCCTTGATTCCTACTTCCTGCTTCTTCGACCAACGAAGTCTGCACTTCTTCGACCCACAAAGTTTGCACTCCTTCGACCAATAAAATTTGCACTCCTTCGACCAACAAAGTCTGCACTTCTTCGACCAACGAAGTTTTCACTTCTTCGACCAACAAAGTTTTCACTTCTTCTGCTTCTTCGACCAACGAAGTTTGCACTTCTTCGACCAACGAAGTTTGCATTCCTTCGACCAACAAAGTTTGCACTTCTTCGACCAACGAAGTTAGCACTTCTTCGACCAACGAAGTTTGCACTTCTTCGACCAATAAAGTTTGCAAATTGCATAAGTCGTTATATGGCCTGAAGCAGGCTAGCAGACAGTGGTTTACGAAATTGTCCACTGCCCTTATCTCTCTTGGCTACTCATATTCTTCTGCTGATTATTCCTTTTTCAAAAAATCACATCACTCTTCTTTTAATGTCTTATTAGTCTATGTTGATGACATTGTCTTAGCCGATAATGATTTGCAGGAAATCAAATATGTCAAATGCTTCCTTGATTCCACTTTCAAAATCAAGGACCTTGGTAGGCTAAAATATTTCCTTGGTCTAGAAGTTGCCAGATCTACTCACGGCATTTTTCTCAATCAGAGAAAGTACGCTTTGGAATTGCTCGAAGACAGTGGCTTATTGGCTACTAAACCTTGCTCTACTCCCTTCGATTCCTCCTTGAAGCTTCATGATGATAACTCACCACCTTTCGAAGACGTCACAGCTTATCGAAGGCTTGTTGGAAAACTTCTATATCTGACTACCACCAGACCTGACTTTGCATTCATCGTTCAACAACTCAGCCAATTCATCTCACATCCTATGCAAGTTCATCATTCTGCAACAATTCGAGTACTCAAATATCTCAAAGGAGCTCATGCCAAGGGTTTGTTCTATTCATCTTCCTCTTCACTCAAACTCTCTGGCTTCGCAGACTCAGATTGGGCAAGTTGCCCTACTACCCGCAGATCCGTAACTGGATATTGTGTGTTCCTTGACAATTCCCTCATATCCTGGAAATCCAAAAAGCAGTCTACAGTATCCAAATCAAGTTCAGAAGCAGAATACAGGGCCTTGGCAAGCTTGACTTGTGAATTGCAATGTGTGATCGGTGGATCTGGAACTGACTGTTTAACGCTGGTTCGCGAAATGTCGCGGAAGCAAGAGTCGCCACCGTCTTTTATTTTCTCCAAATGGAAAGGACAAAAGCACAGAAAAATTCCTTAAAAGAGATTGCTCTCGGTTCGGGAGGTAGGTTATAGAAAGGGAAGGTGTTAGCACCCTTTCTATCCATGGTTATCCATGGGCTCTTAGATACTTGCTCATTGTGTTTTCAAAAATGTTTGTTTGCTTTTCAATTGTGGGTTAACAAAGTTTCTTTGAAAAATTTCAGTTCGACTCGTACGTCAGAGTGTTTGAAAAATTTGCTTTGAAAGCTTTTGAAAAGTGTTGGTGTGAAAAGTCTTTGAATTTTTGTTTTGAAGAGAGCAAGTATCCATGAGTCGTCTACCTACCCTAAGGAATTCGTCTGTGTAAATGTCCTTTAAAGTAGTGCCATCCCACCATTGAGAGGTAGGTAGCACCACCGTTGGAGGTGTTCGGGTCAATTCGGGTTTGTAGGGACATGGTGATCACCGGAGTAATGGGAAGACACCTTAGAAGCTACCCTCATGCCAGGTTCCCGGATCATGAGGACTTACTAAGACGTCCTCTACTCGACGACCACCTTTCGAAAGGCAACGGGTGAGGCGTACCCTAGGGGTGGTGTGTGCGAATTGTGCGTCATGTTTCAGTTATTTGTCTTGTCATGTTTATTTGTGTTCTACGCTTGATTTTAATTAAGACATTCATTCTTGCATGCTTTTTAACAGTTATATATCTGCGGGAAAATAAATCTAAACTATTACAAATGGCGCGGGTCCACATCGCCAAAATTAAACCGGACCCGATTTGGACTGAAAAATAAATAAAGCGAATAAAAGTGCAAGAAATAAAATTATTACAAGGCTTTGGGACATGTACATAATTATAATAAGCGACAAAGTAAAATGCGCGAAACAAAATAATTAAAGCGACGGGCGTTGGACCCTTTTGCAAAATATCAAATTAATGAGGAATTAAAATGAAAGTTAAAAATTAAATGTTTTTTGGTATTTTTGTGTTTTTTAAGATTTAAAAGAAAAAGAACTTTTTAGAATGAAATTTGAAATGCAAATCCTAATTCTAATGTTTTTTAGTTATTGTGAAAATGTTATATTAATCTAAATTAAACCCTAATTTTTACTTATGTACATTTAATTATAAAAATAAAATAAATAAATAAATAATATTGTGATAAAAAAAAGGAAAATTTAAAAGGTATAAAAAGTCATTAAACCTAATGCTATATTTTTGGATTTTTAGTTATTAAGAAAGTAGTAAAATCTAACCTAAATGCAACCCTAATTAGTTTACAAGTTTAATTATGAAAATTACTAATATTATGGCAAAAAATAAGGAAAGTTAAAAGGAATAAAAAAAGTCATTAACCTAATGCTATATTTTTGGATTTTTTTTATGGAAGAAAGAATTAAAGTTAAAACCTATTTTACTAAATTTATTTACATGTAATTTATTTATAAAAGTAATTAAAATAAAAATTATATTTTTTGCCTTTTTCTGATTTTTTATGATATTTTTCATATTTTTGTAGAAATAATTAATTAATTAAAACAAATAAAATAAATAAATAACATAACAATTGAGAAAATGAAATATAAAAAGAAAATCAAACCAGGGGGGGTAGCCCCAGAATTGGAGGTAAGGCCTAGCATTCTGGCCCATTAACATTGAAATCCACTTGACTTTTCAGTTCACGTGCCAATGCGTTGACCATAGCGTATCATGTGCCTTGAATCTGAGCCCTTTGATTGATCTACTGGGACGTGTGGACGGTGAGTTTTGAGTGTGTATGGTATGCCCTGGACGTTAGCGCTGCACAAGATCTTGTATTGAAAAATATTATTGAAATTTATACAGACCTGGGGTTCGAACCCAGGTCTTAGACAATGCAAAGGAATACGCCTGCCACTGAAGCACTTGAGTTACTTTTAACATATAATGATTAATGAATATAATAAAAAGAAAAGAGAGTTAGTGGCCTTCAACGCGCCAATTTTTGAACTGACGAATCACAGCGTGCCATGTACTCATCTTCCTCGCGTGCCTGAAATACAAAACACAGAGGCAACGGTTTCAACGCGTTGTGTTAGGCATGTTTATGAAAAATAGCGACTAGCGCTGTGACATCAATAAATTGATCGCGAGGGTCCATATCTCCTCGTCTTGATGAGCTGGTTTGAATGGCATAAGTCTGGAACCCTAATTTTACTGTATTGTGAAAGCCCTAAATCAAGCTCTGAAAAAACCTAGAATATGAAAATGGTAGGATCGCGCATGGCCAATGAAAACTCAATTGAACATGATGGTTAGTCTCAAAACATTATGCTAAACATGAATCAATGGACAAAATGCTGTAAAAATGTTTAAATCATGATGCACGATTTTGGAAATTTTGCTATACAGTTCGAGTTCTAACTACCAATTCTTGGAGATTGGCTTGTTGTTTGTGATTGATACACGTTCAGAATTGCCCAAGGAAGCTAATGGGATGATTTTTATGCCTTGAATCCACCTCTAACCTTGAAATCAGTTTTGTGTTTTTATGGAAAAATTTTCAATGTGCAATAGCTTTTTTGGGCGCAGCTTATAGTGTCCAAGGCTTAGGGTTTGACTTGGTGCTTATGAGGGAAGAGAATTGGCTTGCTAGCTGACCTAGATTCATGCTCATGAGAGAACTAGTCCTAGGGTTTTTTCATTAACAAATTTTTCCTTCTTTTAAGCCAAGACCAAGACTTAGTGTGCAATTTAACCCTAGCCTGAGTTTTTGAGTTGGCCCATGATATATGGAAGTTGTCCAAATTCAAATGACACTATTCCATTGGTTTTTGAATTTTATTTGAATTTTTAAAGATTTAAAATGAATTAAATTATCAAAAATTAAATAAAATAGAAAAATCAATATTTGGTCTTGAAATTAATCATGGGACACGTGTGTGGCATGACAAGGATGAATCAAATGGAAGAAAGTGGGCCCTTTTGTCAAAAATTGGAGTTTCAAGGATAGTTGACTTTTGCCATTTCACAAAAATTTCCCAACTTATACAAGGCATAACTTGCTCAATTTTTAAGCTTTTCACATGTTCTTGGACATTTTGGAAAGGTCTTTGAGTCCTCTAACCAATGCCTTTGGTCCCATGTCATTTTGATTTACCAATCTCAAGTTATGGTCTTTGACTTAAAGTCCCTTTTTGTTGACTTTTGAAAATGACCTATAATGTTGAAATTGATAACTTTTTGTGAGAGCATTTCTTGGACTTGAAGTATGAAGATGAGTTGTAGGAAATGTCTTTCTCTTCAAAATGAGCTTTGGATGGAATTTTTCTGATAATCCATGTGAAAGTTATGCCCTGGTCAATTTCAGTTGACTTTTTCAGCTGTCCAAATATAGCAACTTTTGCATCTTTGATGATTTCTGAGCCAAATTTTGAGAGTCATGATCAAGCATTGATCAAATGATGTTTGTGGCTTCAAAATGATATGTTGACCAAAAATTTGAACTTTTGACTGTCAAATGACCATTTTGCCCCTACAGTTGACTGTAGTGCAATTTAGGGTTTTGACTGTGCAATTTTGAGCTGAATGCCTTGAAACTTGATATGAGGATGCTTGACCATGTTTGTAAGCATATGAGACTTGATTTAACCTTTGAACACTTCATTTTCTTGATCAGAACCCAAACCCTAGTTTTGACTGTATGGGAGACTGTTGCACTGCACAACCCTTGGGGAATTTTGTAGCTTGGCTTGGCAATTTCTCGAGGAATATGGGAGGGCAAATTTTGGGGTATAACAGTTGCCCCTGTTCAATCTTCTTAGACCTGAGGATGCAGATTGGCTGACGTGCCTTTCGTAATCCGAGGGTAAAAGATGATTGGACACTAGAGTGCCCAGAAATTTGCGCTCACATAGTGGCAGTGTGGTGGGAATGGGCTTATAGATGCCATTTAGAGATTGATCGCGTAAGAGATTCCTTAGCGAGAACCTGCATACCTGCAAAAGAAAAAATGAGTACCTGACACGTTGCAGGAGCTGATTTTAGATGCTTGGTATAGATGTGTCCTGACTGGTTACAGGAGCTGAGTCTGGAGCTTCAAACGCTGATGAATGAACCAGGGATGGTTACTGCCTCAGCATGGATGGTAAGAGAACCTTGGGCGATTTTAACTTCAACAACGCTCGTTGAGAAAAATCTTGGGTGTCTTCTACTGGAATAAGAATCAGGGAGATCTTAGGGTCGATCTGACTGAACCAGAGGAGGCCTTTGACTGGATAAGCATCAGGAAAATCTTAGGGTCGATTTAACTGAACCGGACAAGGTCTTGGAATATCTTCAACTGGATAAGCATCAGGGAGATCTTAGGGTCGATCTGACTGAACCAAGAGAAGGCCTTTGACTGGATAAGCATCAGGAAAATCTTGGGACGATTTAACTGAACCGGTCTAGGTCTTGAAATGTCTTCAACTGGATAAGCATCAGGGAGATCTTAGGGTCGATCTGACTGAACCAGAGAAGGCCTTTGACTGGATAAGAATCAGGAAAATCTTAGGGTCGATTTAACTGAACCGGACAAGGTCTTGGAATATCTTCAGCTGGATAAGCATCAGGGAGATCTTAGGGTCGATCTGACTGAACCAGAGAGGCCTTTGACTGGGTAAGAATCAGGAAAATCTTAGGGTCGATTTAACTGAACCGGACAAGGTCCTGAAATATCTTCAACTGGATAAGCATCAGGGAGATCTTAGGGTCGATCTGACTGAACCAGAGAAGGCCTTTGACTGGATAAGAATCAGGAAAATCTTAGGACGATTTAACTGAACCGGTCTAGGTCTTGAAATGTAGCTTGAGAACTTAACTGGATCTTTCCTGAAAGGTAAAAGTCAGTCATATGCAATGCATGATATGGATCAAGCAATGATGTTCTCAACATAAATGAGATTTGTAAGATATGATGTGTACATGCATGCTATAATGATGTATGTGATGTTTCATGTATATTTTTGTCTAGGAAAGTGAATCCTTGACGGGTGCCGGGAAGTCGTATCCTGGGCTGATGTCGAAGAATAGATTTTGCTTCCGCTGGGGATGATAACTGCAAGGATACCGGTAGGAGAAGATGACTCCGTTGCGGAATAAACTTGGCGAATGGAAGATTCTGCGGGGAGAAAAGATATTCTAGCGATCATGCTGGGAAGCAATACTCTGTGGGGATAGAGATGCTTTGCTGAGTGTTGATAGCAGTAATTTGCTGAGGATGTCTTTGTTGTTGGAAGTGTTAATGGACTTCGCTGGGGATAGGAAAGAACTATGTTGACGATGACCTTTCCGTGGCTTTTGGCTGAGGATAACCCAGTTATATCCTGTTAAGGAAATAACTCTTTGAATAAAGCCGGATGACGCGTTCGTGCTCTGCGAGGGGATAAGCTTCCAGAATCTACTGGGGATAAGCTTACTGCTTGGAGAGATGAATTCCAATTTTCCTGGGGAAACTGGATTGGACTCTTCTGGGGAGTTTTGGAATGTAATTTTATAAGTTGAAAGGGGGAACCTATGTAGGGTTGCATGCTGATGAGTTTGTGTAAAACTGTATCTGAAATGGAGAAGGAACCTGGGTAGGGTTACTTTGATGATGAGTTCGTGTAAAACTTCGTTTTTTTGGAAAGGGAGAACCTGTGTAGGGTTTCTGGGTGATGAGTCCATGTAAAACTGCATCTTGAAGAGAGGGAACCGATGTAGGGTTGCTTGGTGAGGTAAGTTCATGTAAAACTTCTTGATGAACCGGGGTGAGGTTATCTTGAGCTAAATCCATGTAAGACTTCTGGGGGGAACCAGGGTTAGGTTGCCGCAGGATAAGTTCGTGTAAAACTTCTTGACGAACCGAGGTAAGGTCATCTTGAGATAGGTCCATGTGAGACTCTTGGAGGAACCGGGGTTAGGTTACGGCAGGATAAGTTTGTGTAAAACTTCTTGATGAACCGGGGTTAGGTCATCTTGAGATAGGTCCATGTGAGACTCTTGGAGGAACCGGGGTTAGGTTACGGCAGGATAAGTTTGTGTAAAACTTCTTGATGAACCGGGGTTAGGTCATCTTGAGATAGGTCCATGTAAGACTTCTGGAGGAACCGGGGTTAGGTCACTTCGGGATAAGTTCGTGTAAAACTTCTTGACGAACCGGGGTAAGGTTACTTGTGATAAATCCATGTAAGATTTCTGGAGGAACCGGGGTAAGGTTACTTGGATAAGTTTGTGTAAAAACTTCTGGAGGAACCGGGGTAAGGTTATTTGGTTGAGTTTGTGTAAAAATCTCTGGAGGAACCGGGGTAAGGTTACTTGGATAAGTTTGTGTAAAAACTTCTGGAGGAACCGGGGTAAGGTTGCTTCGGGATAAGTTTGTGTAAAACTTCTTGATGAACCGGGGTTAGGTCATCTTATGGAGGAGGAGTCTGTGTATGACTTTGTCTGAAGGTTGAGCAGAAACCGGTGTTGGGTTGCATGATTTTGATTAAGTGGATAATTGTCCTGTTTGGTCTCGGACGTTAGCCCACGATCTGGAATTTGTAAAGGTAGATGGTAATCATTTTTATGTTGATCTGTCCTTTGTAATTTGGTTGACAGAGCAATTGGATTGCCTGGATAGCTCATTATTGCCCCTGCTTCGGAGGTGAGGGAAGAGGATACCTGTGCGGGTGATCGACAAATCTTCGGGTAGGCAAGTGACGAGATACCGGAACATAGTCGTACGCTTCGATCCCTAACTTTTGCCTGGACCGCCCTTTCGGGTTTTCAGTCCACCGGGATACCCATTTTTGCCCAAGCCGCCTTTTCAGGTTTTCGACTTGCCGGGTGTACATGTTTTTCGTTTCATCCCTTCATTTTGCCCGAACCCTTTTAGTTCGCCAGGAAGCCCTTATTTTTGCCTAGGTATGTCAACCTAGCGGGTCTTTGATTATGCGCAGTATTTTTTTTCGACTATGTCCACGCTCTCAGAATGTAGGGAGTTGCCCCTGTTGGAAGTATTTTGCCATGCCCCAGATAATGAGCAATGTGCCCCTTGATTGGAGGTTCTTCTGTTCACAAGGTGTTCATCGTGCGAATTTCCCTGCTTGTTCAAACAAGTAGTCATATGCAAACAAGGTTATTTTAAGAATGCAAAAGTCTATGTCTGTCTTGAATTTTGAAAATGCATTTTTTGTAATACAGTGCGATGTCAACTCAATATTTTACAGCAAACCTTCAGGAGTCAGGATACCTTCGTAACAGTATGCTTTCGAACTAACCCATGCTTCAGCTAGGACTTTTAAGAGTTATATCGTGGCCTGGTTCACGGTTTAAGAAACAAAGGATAAAGGCTCAAATTATTTGTACCCACCCGCTCTTCGTGATGTTCTCCAAACCTAAACTCAGTTGATCGTGCGTTAGACCTTGTTTGAGTCTTTGCTCTGATTTTCCGGTGATGATTCGGATATTGAACGTTTATTTGAATAGGCAATCATCCCCTTTTTTGCTGAGGGTTTGTGAGACCTCTTTTTTTTTTGATTTAGTTATCCCTTTCTTTTTTTTTTTGCCTGAACTGTTTCCTTTTTGGGATTACAGTCAGCGGGATGCCCCAGTTTGGTAAGTCTTCTTTATTGGTTTTGACTTTTTGGGCTTTTCATTCATGAATTTTTTTTGATAATGACTGCCTGTCCTTATGATTGTTTGGAACCATCACTGTCTTTTGTTTTTGAAAAACTCATTTAGTGACATTCATTGTGCATTTGGATCGACTGAGAGAACTACCCTGCCCCAGGTTATGATTAAGGGTTTTGATTTTCGAAAATACAAACTCCTACTTCTTTGGCTCTGATGGGTTGACGAGGGATTATCATCCTTATAACTCCAGTGTTTAGGAATTGAAACAATGCCTGTACCTCATCAGCGGGGTCTGTTCAAAAGCATACTGTAAATTGTGGTATTGTTTTCGTCATCCTCCCTCAAGAGGTTTAGAATTTTCAATTAAGAATTGACCATCGCAAAAAATATGAAAGCAGTTTTAAGCATAGTAAACATAATTAATTCAAGACAGACATGTGTAATGCATTCATGAAATAAAAGAGTTTAACACAATAATTGTTTATCTGAACAAGAAAAGGAAAAATACAACTTGAAATCAAATGAACAAAAATTTAGCCATGCTTTGGCAATGGAGCGGTGATCACGTTGGGAGTCTCCGCAGGCTCGAACTCGATCTCTTTGGCATCGATCATGTTCTGAATTTTGTACTTCAGTGCCCAACAGTCCTCAGTATCGTGCCCCGGGCTATCAGAATGATAGGCACACCTTGCTTCTGGATTGTAGCTAGGAGAGGAGGTCTTAGGATTGGCAGGAGGGTTGATTACTGCAATCAGGTTCATCTTCACCATATGCTGCAATGCTTGTGACCAAGGCATGTTAATGTTGGTGAATTGCCTTTTAGGCCCTTCCGGCCTTTGCTGGTTTCCCCTTTGTGGTTGACGGCGTGGTGCAGAACCAGAGATCATGACTGCCCCTGCATGTTGATCACGGCGACTCTTTTGACTGTATACAGCATTGGATTCCTTCTTTCCCGTGTAAGGTTTTTTATGAATATCAGAAGGTGTGGCCTCTTGAATCTTCCCCGACTTGATACCAGCTTCAATTCTTTCGCCAGTCAGGATGAGGTCGGTAAATCCAGCAGATGAGTTACCAATGAGGTGATTGAAGAATGGCCCGGATAGGGTCCCCAAGAACATATCAACGAGTTCCCGGTCAGTTAACGGAGGTTGCACCCTTCCAGCAAGGTCTCTCCATCTTTGTGCATACTCCTTGAAACCTTCACTTGACCCCAACGACATACCCTGGAGTTGGGTACGTGTGGGAGCAAGGTCGGCATTGTACTGGTACTGCTTATAGAAAGCAGTCGCCAACTCCTCCCAGTTACGAACTTTGGTCCCATCCAGTTGATAGAACCATTCGAGGTGAGTCCCTGAAAGACTTTCCTGGAAGAAGTGGATCCACAAGTTCTTGTCTGCTGAGTATGGTTGGATTTTCCGAACATAAGACCTGAGATGCAACTTGGGACAAGACGCCCCGTCATACTTGGTAAAGGATGGTGCCTTGAACTTCCGAGGAATAATCACACCAGTTGACAAACCCAGATCTCCAAAATCCAGCCCAGGTACCTGTTGGATCTCCATAGCATTCAGCCTATCCTCCAACTGTTTGTACTTGTCCTCAGCCGGAGGGTACTGTTCGTCGTTGAAATCTGTCTCGCTGTCGGAGACCACTGGACTAGGCACCTCTCTCTCATGGTGACTGCTTTCCCTCACAGATGGGGTTGTCCCCTCAGTTTCCTCCTGCGGTGTATTCCCAGATCTGCGTCTAGGGCTGAACAGAACAATCCTCTTCTTCTTCTTGTCCTTCTTCAAAAACAAAGCCTTCAGATCTTGTTGACCCTGAGCCAAGCCTTTGATCAGCTCCTGAAATTGGGCGTTCTGCGCCTGAAATTGGGCGTTCTGCGCCTGAAGAGCCTTGATAGATGCCTCGGTTGATGATTCAGGATTCATGACGAGACTGCTGAAATAAACAGCGAAGAAGGTAAGCAACCTGCAGAGGAAGGGTACCTGTTATGTAATGATATGTATGATATGCATGCAATGATTTCAAGGACCTCGTGGGGTAAACAGAGAAACTTGTTAGAGTTGGAAACTGGTAACTTGATTGAAAGTACTTCATGTTGTTGAGAGTCCTTCGTCACGGGTCAAAGGCTCACCATATCCAGTGGGTCATAGCCCCTGACTTTAGTCATCATGTCTGGTTTTGATTTCCAAACAACCTTGGTTAGGGAACCTTCTTCAGGAGTCAGAGCTCACCATATCAAGTGGGTCATAGCCTCTGACAACATTGGCTAGAGGAAAATAAATCCTCTTTGCCCCTTGCTAGATGTTTGATTTATATGACCTGTATCACAAGCCCTTGAGATCCTTGAAATGGGTTAGGATGTATGCAATGGTATGCTGTCATGATATGCATGGGGTAATATGAGTAACCCTGTTATGAGTCCCAATTAAGGACTATAAACAGACCCTGCAAGAAATTCAGTATACTTTGTTATGAGTCCCAATTAAGGACTATAAACAAAACCTGCAAGAAATTTGGTAAACCTTGTCATGAGTCCTAGTTAAGGACTATAAACAAAACCTGTAAGTAGTTCATGTGTCAGCTAACAAGCATGCAAGTAGGCAAGTACAAAGGCACACACGTCACACAAGAGAAACCCTTAGGGTTTAGGCCAGCATGGGGTCTGGGTAGTACCCTCTTGAAGTTGGTGGGCTCAACCTGTCCTAATCAAAGTAACCGGGTTCTAAGGTTCCCAATATCACGGGATTGCTTTCATTGTTCATCGTTTCGATTTAGCCACTGAACTGGCGACCAAAATATTCCAGGAAAGCAACCCTCAATTGAGTGTAGTATCGAGTATCAACCAACCTCGGACTGCACCAAAGTCAGTTATCTCACTACCCTAAAGAGGCCAAGATGGTTCAATTAAGGTTCCTAAGGTCTGTTGATGCTTCACGACACCACGCGGAGGCCCCGTACTCTCCTTGACTGAACTCAAGGGTTACCGGTACACACCAAAGTGCCACATTAACGTAGCAGACTGCTTCAACCATGTCGGTATACCCCGCACAGTTCCCTCACAGCCTTGTTGCTACTTTCTAAGAAGGTATCCCCAGATCCGGGTTAGGATCTATAGAACTCCCAAGCAACCCACAATAATAAAGCAAGCAAAGAAGATAATTGAAAACACAGTGATCTTAATCCTAAGGTACACCTCACTTTAAGTTAATTCCCCAGCAGAGTCGCCAGTTCTGTGATCGGTGGATCTGGAACTGACTGTTTAACGCTGGTTCGCGAAATGTCGCGGAAGCAAGAGTCGCCACCGTCTTTTATTTTCTCCAAATGGAAAGGACAAAAGCACAAAAAAATTCCTTAAAAGAGATTGCTCTCGGTTCGGGAGGTAGGTTATAGAAAGGGAAGGTGTTAGCACCCTTTCTATCCATGGTTATCCATGGGCTCTTAGATACTTGCTCATTGTGTTTTCAAAAATGTTTGTTTGCTTTTCAATTGTGGGTTAACAAAGTTTCTTTGAAAAATTTCAGTTCGACTCGTACGTCAGAGTGTTTGAAAAATTTGCTTTGAAAGCTTTTGAAAAGTGTTGGTGTGAAAAGTCTTTGAATTTTTGTTTTGAAGAGAGCAAGTATCCATGAGTCGTCTACCTACCCTAAGGAATTCGTCTGTGTAAATGTCCTTTAAAGTAGTGCCATCCCACCATTGAGAGGTAGGTAGCACCACCGTTGGAGGTGTTCGGGTCAATTCGGGTTTGTAGGGACATGGTGATCACCGGAGTAATGGGAAGACACCTTAGAAGCTACCCTCATGCCAGGTTCCCGGATCATGAGGACTTACTAAGACGTCCTCTACTCGACGACCACCTTTCGAAAGGCAACGGGTGAGGCGTACCCTAGGGGTGGTGTGTGCGAATTGTGCGTCATGTTTCAGTTATTTGTCTTGTCATGTTTATTTGTGTTCTACGCTTGATTTTAATTAAGACATTCATTCTTGCATGCTTTTTAACAGTTATATATCTGCGGGAAAATAAATCTAAACTATTACAAATGGCGCGGGTCCACATCGCCAAAATTAAACCGGACCCGATTTGGACTGAAAAATAAATAAAGCGAATAAAAGTGCAAGAAATAAAATTATTACAAGGCTTTGGGACATGTACATAATTATAATAAGCGACAAAGTAAAATGCGCGAAACAAAATAATTAAAGCGACGGGCGTTGGACCCTTTTGCAAAATATCAAATTAATGAGGAATTAAAATGAAAGTTAAAAATTAAATGTTTTTTGGTATTTTTGTGTTTTTTAAGATTTAAAAGAAAAAGAACTTTTTAGAATGAAATTTGAAATGCAAATCCTAATTCTAATGTTTTTTAGTTATTGTGAAAATGTTATATTAATCTAAATTAAACCCTAATTTTTACTTATGTACATTTAATTATAAAAATAAAATAAATAAATAAATAATATTGTGATAAAAAAAAGGAAAATTTAAAAGGTATAAAAAGTCATTAAACCTAATGCTATATTTTTGGATTTTTAGTTATTAAGAAAGTAGTAAAATCTAACCTAAATGCAACCCTAATTAGTTTACAAGTTTAATTATGAAAATTACTAATATTATGGCAAAAAACAAGGAAAGTTAAAAGGAATAAAAAAAGTCATTAACCTAATGCTATATTTTTGGATTTTTTTTATGGAAGAAAGAATTAAAGTTAAAACCTATTTTACTAAATTTATTTACATGTAATTTATTTATAAAAGTAATTAAAATAAAAATTATATTTTTTGCCTTTTTCTGATTTTTTATGATATTTTTCATATTTTTGTAGAAATAATTAATTAATTAAAACAAATAAAATAAATAAATAACATAACAATTGAGAAAATGAAATATAAAAAGAAAATCAAACCAGGGGGGGTAGCCCCAGAATTGGAGGTAAGGCCTAGCATTCTGGCCCATTAACATTGAAATCCACTTGACTTTTCAGTTCACGTGCCAATGCGTTGACCATAGCGTATCATGTGCCTTGAATCTGAGCCCTTTGATTGATCTACTGGGACGTGTGGACGGTGAGTTTTGAGTGTGTATGGTATGCCCTGGACGTTAGCGCTGCACAAGATCTTGTATTGAAAAATATTATTGAAATTTATACAGACCTGGGGTTCGAACCCAGGTCTTAGACAATGCAAAGGAATACGCCTGCCACTGAAGCACTTGAGTTACTTTTAACATATAATGATTAATGAATATAATAAAAAGAAAAGAGAGTTAGTGGCCTTCAACGCGCCAATTTTTGAACTGACGAATCACAGCGTGCCATGTACTCATCTTCCTCGCGTGCCTGAAATACAAAACACAGAGGCAACGGTTTCAACGCGTTGTGTTAGGCATGTTTATGAAAAATAGCGACTAGCGCTGTGACATCAATAAATTGATCGCGAGGGTCCATATCTCCTCGTCTTGATGAGCTGGTTTGAATGGCATAAGTCTGGAACCCTAATTTTACTGTATTGTGAAAGCCCTAAATCAAGCTCTGAAAAAACCTAGAATATGAAAATGGTAGGATCGCGCATGGCCAATGAAAACTCAATTGAACATGATGGTTAGTCTCAAAACATTATGCTAAACATGAATCAATGGACAAAATGCTGTAAAAATGTTTAAATCATGATGCACGATTTTGGAAATTTTGCTATACAGTTCGAGTTCTAACTACCAATTCTTGGAGATTGGCTTGTTGTTTGTGATTGATACACGTTCAGAATTGCCCAAGGAAGCTAATGGGATGATTTTTATGCCTTGAATCCACCTCTAACCTTGAAATCAGTTTTGTGTTTTTATGGAAAATTTTTCAATGTGCAATAGCTTTTTTGGGCGCAGCTTATAGTGTCCAAGGCTTAGGGTTTGACTTGGTGCTTATGAGGGAAGAGAATTGGCTTGCTAGCTGACCTAGATTCATGCTCATGAGAGAACTAGTCCTAGGGTTTTTTCATTAACAAATTTTTCCTTCTTTTAAGCCAAGACCAAGACTTAGTGTGCAATTTAACCCTAGCCTGAGTTTTTGAGTTGGCCCATGATATATGGAAGTTGTCCAAATTCAAATGACACTATTCCATTGGTTTTTGAATTTTATTTGAATTTTTAAAGATTTAAAATGAATTAAATTATCAAAAATTAAATAAAATAGAAAAATCAATATTTGGTCTTGAAATTAATCATGGGACACGTGTGTGGCATGACAAGGATGAATCAAATGGAAGAAAGTGGGCCCTTTTGTCAAAAATTGGAGTTTCAAGGATAGTTGACTTTTGCCATTTCACAAAAATTTCCCAACTTATACAAGGCATAACTTGCTCAATTTTTAAGCTTTTCACATGTTCTTGGACATTTTGGAAAGGTCTTTGAGTCCTCTAACCAATGCCTTTGGTCCCATGTCATTTTGATTTACCAATATCAAGTTATGGTCTTTGACTTAAAGTCCCTTTTTGTTGACTTTTGAAAATGACCTATAATGTTGAAATTGATAACTTTTTGTGAGAGCATTTCTTGGACTTGAAGTATGAAGATGAGTTGTAGGAAATGTCTTTCTCTTCAAAATGAGCTTTGGATGGAATTTTTCTGATAATCCATGTGAAAGTTATGCCCTGGTCAATTTCAGTTGACTTTTTCAACTGTCCAAATATAGCAACTTTTGCATCTTTGATGATTTCTGAGCCAAATTTTGAGAGTCATGATCAAGCATTGATCAAATGATGTTTGTGGCTTCAAAATGATATGTTGACCAAAAATTTGAACTTTTGACTGTCAAATGACCATTTTGCCCCTACAGTTGACTGTAGTGCAATTTAGGGTTTTGACTGTGCAATTTTGAGCTGAATGCCTTGAAACTTGATATGAGGATGCTTGACCATGTTTGTAAGCATATGAGACTTGATTTAACCTTTGAACACTTCATTTTCTTGATCAGAACCCAAACCCTAGTTTTGACTGTATGGGAGACTGTTGCACTGCACAACCCTTGGGGAATTTTGTAGCTTGGCTTGGCAATTTCTCGAGGAATATGGGAGGGCAAATTTTGGGGTATAACAGTTGCCCCTGTTCAATCTTCTTAGACCTGAGGATGCAGATTGGCTGACGTGCCTTTCGTAATCCGAGGGTAAAAGATGATTGGACACTAGAGTGCCCAGAAATTTGCGCTCACATAGTGGCAGTGTGGTGGGAATGGGCTTATAGATGCCATTTAGAGATTGATCGCGTAAGAGATTCCTTAGCGAGAACCTGCATACCTGCAAAAGAAAAAATGAGTACCTGACACGTTGCAGGAGCTGATTTTAGATGCTTGGTATAGATGTGTCCTGACTGGTTACAGGAGCTGAGTCTGGAGCTTCAAACGCTGATGAATGAACCAGGGATGGTTACTGCCTCAGCATGGATGGTAAGAGAACCTTGGGCGATTTTAACTTCAACAACGCTCGTTGAGAAAAATCTTGGGTGTCTTCTACTGGAATAAGAATCAGGGAGATCTTAGGGTCGATCTGACTGAACCAGAGGAGGCCTTTGACTGGATAAGCATCAGGAAAATCTTAGGGTCGATTTAACTGAACCGGACAAGGTCTTGGAATATCTTCAACTGGATAAGCATCAGGGAGATCTTAGGGTCGATCTGACTGAACCAAGAGAAGGCCTTTGACTGGATAAGCATCAGGAAAATCTTGGGACGATTTAACTGAACCGGTCTAGGTCTTGAAATGTCTTCAACTGGATAAGCATCAGGGAGATCTTAGGGTCGATCTGACTGAACCAGAGAAGGCCTTTGACTGGATAAGAATCAGGAAAATCTTAGGGTCGATTTAACTGAACCGGACAAGGTCTTGGAATATCTTCAGCTGGATAAGCATCAGGGAGATCTTAGGGTCGATCTGACTGAACCAGAGAGGCCTTTGACTGGGTAAGAATCAGGAAAATCTTAGGGTCGATTTAACTGAACCGGACAAGGTCCTGAAATATCTTCAACTGGATAAGCATCAGGGAGATCTTAGGGTCGATCTGACTGAACCAGAGAAGGCCTTTGACTGGATAAGAATCAGGAAAATCTTAGGACGATTTAACTGAACCGGTCTAGGTCTTGAAATGTAGCTTGAGAACTTAACTGGATCTTTCCTGAAAGGTAAAAGTCAGTCATATGCAATGCATGATATGGATCAAGCAATGATGTTCTCAACATAAATGAGATTTGTAAGATATGATGTGTACATGCATGCTATAATGATGTATGTGATGTTTCATGTATATTTTTGTCTAGGAAAGTGAATCCTTGACGGGTGCCGGGAAGTCGTATCCTGGGCTGATGTCGAAGAATAGATTTTGCTTCCGCTGGGGATGATAACTGCAAGGATACCGGTAGGAGAAGATGACTCCGTTGCGGAATAAACTTGGCGAATGGAAGATTCTGCGGGGAGAAAAGATATTCTAGCGATCATGCTGGGAAGCAATACTCTGTGGGGATAGAGATGCTTTGCTGAGTGTTGATAGCAGTAATTTGCTGAGGATGTCTTTGTTGTTGGAAGTGTTAATGGACTTCGCTGGGGATAGGAAAGAACTATGTTGACGATGACCTTTCCGTGGCTTTTGGCTGAGGATAACCCAGTTATATCCTGTTAAGGAAATAACTCTTTGAATAAAGCCGGATGACGCGTTCGTGCTCTGCGAGGGGATAAGCTTCCAGAATCTACTGGGGATAAGCTTACTGCTTGGAGAGATGAATTCCAATTTTCCTGGGGAAACTGGATTGGACTCTTCTGGGGAGTTTTGGAATGTAATTTTATAAGTTGAAAGGGGGAACCTATGTAGGGTTGCATGCTGATGAGTTTGTGTAAAACTGTATCTGAAATGGAGAAGGAACCTGGGTAGGGTTACTTTGATGATGAGTTCGTGTAAAACTTCGTTTTTTTGGAAAGGGAGAACCTGTGTAGGGTTTCTGGGTGATGAGTCCATGTAAAACTGCATCTTGAAGAGAGGGAACCGATGTAGGGTTGCTTGGTGAGGTAAGTTCATGTAAAACTTCTTGATGAACCGGGGTGAGGTTATCTTGAGCTAAATCCATGTAAGACTTCTGGGGGGAACCAGGGTTAGGTTGCCGCAGGATAAGTTCGTGTAAAACTTCTTGACGAACCGAGGTAAGGTCATCTTGAGATAGGTCCATGTGAGACTCTTGGAGGAACCGGGGTTAGGTTACGGCAGGATAAGTTTGTGTAAAACTTCTTGATGAACCGGGGTTAGGTCATCTTGAGATAGGTCCATGTGAGACTCTTGGAGGAACCGGGGTTAGGTTACGGCAGGATAAGTTTGTGTAAAACTTCTTGATGAACCGGGGTTAGGTCATCTTGAGATAGGTCCATGTAAGACTTCTGGAGGAACCGGGGTTAGGTCACTTCGGGATAAGTTCGTGTAAAACTTCTTGACGAACCGGGGTAAGGTTACTTGTGATAAATCCATGTAAGATTTCTGGAGGAACCGGGGTAAGGTTACTTGGATAAGTTTGTGTAAAAACTTCTGGAGGAACCGGGGTAAGGTTATTTGGTTGAGTTTGTGTAAAAATCTCTGGAGGAACCGGGGTAAGGTTACTTGGATAAGTTTGTGTAAAAACTTCTGGAGGAACCGGGGTAAGGTTGCTTCGGGATAAGTTTGTGTAAAACTTCTTGATGAACCGGGGTTAGGTCATCTTATGGAGGAGGAGTCTGTGTATGACTTTGTCTGAAGGTTGAGCAGAAACCGGTGTTGGGTTGCATGATTTTGATTAAGTGGATAATTGTCCTGTTTGGTCTCGGACGTTAGCCCACGATCTGGAATTTGTAAAGGTAGATGGTAATCATTTTTATGTTGATCTGTCCTTTGTAATTTGGTTGACAGAGCAATTGGATTGCCTGGATAGCTCATTATTGCCCCTGCTTCGGAGGTGAGGGAAGAGGATACCTGTGCGGGTGATCGACAAATCTTCGGGTAGGCAAGTGACGAGATACCGGAACATAGTCGTACGCTTCGATCCCTAACTTTTGCCTGGACCGCCCTTTCGGGTTTTCAGTCCACCGGGATACCCATTTTTGCCCAAGCCGCCTTTTCAGGTTTTCGACTTGCCGGGTGTACATGTTTTTCGTTTCATCCCTTCATTTTGCCCGAACCCTTTTAGTTCGCCAGGAAGCCCTTATTTTTGCCTAGGTATGTCAACCTAGCGGGTCTTTGATTATGCGCAGTATTTTTTTTCGACTATGTCCACGCTCTCAGAATGTAGGGAGTTGCCCCTGTTGGAAGTATTTTGCCATGCCCCAGATAATGAGCAATGTGCCCCTTGATTGGAGGTTCTTCTGTTCACAAGGTGTTCATCGTGCGAATTTCCCTGCTTGTTCAAACAAGTAGTCATATGCAAACAAGGTTATTTTAAGAATGCAAAAGTCTATGTCTGTCTTGAATTTTGAAAATGCATTTTTTGTAATACAGTGCGATGTCAACTCAATATTTTACAGCAAACCTTCAGGAGTCAGGATACCTTCGTAACAGTATGCTTTCGAACTAACCCATGCTTCAGCTAGGACTTTTAAGAGTTATATCGTGGCCTGGTTCACGGTTTAAGAAACAAAGGATAAAGGCTCAAATTATTTGTACCCACCCGCTCTTCGTGATGTTCTCCAAACCTAAACTCAGTTGATCGTGCGTTAGACCTTGTTTGAGTCTTTGCTCTGATTTTCCGGTGATGATTCGGATATTGAACGTTTATTTGAATAGGCAATCATCCCCTTTTTTGCTGAGGGTTTGTGAGACCTCTTTTTTTTTTGATTTAGTTATCCCTTTCTTTTTTTTTTTGCCTGAACTGTTTCCTTTTTGGGATTACAGTCAGCGGGATGCCCCAGTTTGGTAAGTCTTCTTTATTGGTTTTGACTTTTTGGGCTTTTCATTCATGAATTTTTTTTGATAATGACTGCCTGTCCTTATGATTGTTTGGAACCATCACTGTCTTTTGTTTTTGAAAAACTCATTTAGTGACATTCATTGTGCATTTGGATCGACTGAGAGAACTACCCTGCCCCAGGTTATGATTAAGGGTTTTGATTTTCGAAAATACAAACTCCTACTTCTTTGGCTCTGATGGGTTGACGAGGGATTATCATCCTTATAACTCCAGTGTTTAGGAATTGAAACAATGCCTGTACCTCATCAGCGGGGTCTGTTCAAAAGCATACTGTAAATTGTGGTATTGTTTTCGTCATCCTCCCTCAAGAGGTTTAGAATTTTCAATTAAGAATTGACCATCGCAAAAAATATGAAAGCAGTTTTAAGCATAGTAAACATAATTAATTCAAGACAGACATGTGTAATGCATTCATGAAATAAAAGAGTTTAACACAATAATTGTTTATCTGAACAAGAAAAGGAAAAATACAACTTGAAATCAAATGAACAAAAATTTAGCCATGCTTTGGCAATGGAGCGGTGATCACGTTGGGAGTCTCCGCAGGCTCGAACTCGATCTCTTTGGCATCGATCATGTTCTGAATTTTGTACTTCAGTGCCCAACAGTCCTCAGTATCGTGCCCCGGGCTATCAGAATGATAGGCACACCTTGCTTCTGGATTGTAGCTAGGAGAGGAGGTCTTAGGATTGGCAGGAGGGTTGATTACTGCAATCAGGTTCATCTTCACCATATGCTGCAATGCTTGTGACCAAGGCATGTTAATGTTGGTGAATTGCCTTTTAGGCCCTTCCGGCCTTTGCTGGTTTCCCCTTTGTGGTTGACGGCGTGGTGCAGAACCAGAGATCATGACTGCCCCTGCATGTTGATCACGGCGACTCTTTTGACTGTATACAGCATTGGATTCCTTCTTTCCCGTGTAAGGTTTTTTATGAATATCAGAAGGTGTGGCCTCTTGAATCTTCCCCGACTTGATACCAGCTTCAATTCTTTCGCCAGTCAGGATGAGGTCGGTAAATCCAGCAGATGAGTTACCAATGAGGTGATTGAAGAATGGCCCGGATAGGGTCCCCAAGAACATATCAACGAGTTCCCGGTCAGTTAACGGAGGTTGCACCCTTCCAGCAAGGTCTCTCCATCTTTGTGCATACTCCTTGAAACCTTCACTTGACCCCAACGACATACCCTGGAGTTGGGTACGTGTGGGAGCAAGGTCGGCATTGTACTGGTACTGCTTATAGAAAGCAGTCGCCAACTCCTCCCAGTTACGAACTTTGGTCCCATCCAGTTGATAGAACCATTCGAGGTGAGTCCCTGAAAGACTTTCCTGGAAGAAGTGGATCCACAAGTTCTTGTCTGCTGAGTATGGTTGGATTTTCCGAACATAAGACCTGAGATGCAACTTGGGACAAGACGCCCCGTCATACTTGGTAAAGGATGGTGCCTTGAACTTCCGAGGAATAATCACACCAGTTGACAAACCCAGATCTCCAAAATCCAGCCCAGGTACCTGTTGGATCTCCATAGCATTCAGCCTATCCTCCAACTGTTTGTACTTGTCCTCAGCCGGAGGGTACTGTTCGTCGTTGAAATCTGTCTCGCTGTCGGAGACCACTGGACTAGGCACCTCTCTCTCATGGTGACTGCTTTCCCTCACAGATGGGGTTGTCCCCTCAGTTTCCTCCTGCGGTGTATTCCCAGATCTGCGTCTAGGGCTGAACAGAACAATCCTCTTCTTCTTCTTGTCCTTCTTCAAAAACAAAGCCTTCAGATCTTGTTGACCCTGAGCCAAGCCTTTGATCAGCTCCTGAAATTGGGCGTTCTGCGCCTGAAATTGGGCGTTCTGCGCCTGAAGAGCCTTGATAGATGCCTCGGTTGATGATTCAGGATTCATGACGAGACTGCTGAAATAAACAGCGAAGAAGGTAAGCAACCTGCAGAGGAAGGGTACCTGTTATGTAATGATATGTATGATATGCATGCAATGATTTCAAGGACCTCGTGGGGTAAACAGAGAAACTTGTTAGAGTTGGAAACTGGTAACTTGATTGAAAGTACTTCATGTTGTTGAGAGTCCTTCGTCACGGGTCAAAGGCTCACCATATCCAGTGGGTCATAGCCCCTGACTTTAGTCATCATGTCTGGTTTTGATTTCCAAACAACCTTGGTTAGGGAACCTTCTTCAGGAGTCAGAGCTCACCATATCAAGTGGGTCATAGCCTCTGACAACATTGGCTAGAGGAAAATAAATCCTCTTTGCCCCTTGCTAGATGTTTGATTTATATGACCTGTATCACAAGCCCTTGAGATCCTTGAAATGGGTTAGGATGTATGCAATGGTATGCTGTCATGATATGCATGGGGTAATATGAGTAACCCTGTTATGAGTCCCAATTAAGGACTATAAACAGACCCTGCAAGAAATTCAGTATACTTTGTTATGAGTCCCAATTAAGGACTATAAACAAAACCTGCAAGAAATTTGGTAAACCTTGTCATGAGTCCTAGTTAAGGACTATAAACAAAACCTGTAAGTAGTTCATGTGTCAGCTAACAAGCATGCAAGTAGGCAAGTACAAAGGCACACACGTCACACAAGAGAAACCCTTAGGGTTTAGGCCAGCATGGGGTCTGGGTAGTACCCTCTTGAAGTTGGTGGGCTCAACCTGTCCTAATCAAAGTAACCGGGTTCTAAGGTTCCCAATATCACGGGATTGCTTTCATTGTTCATCGTTTCGATTTAGCCACTGAACTGGCGACCAAAATATTCCAGGAAAGCAACCCTCAATTGAGTGTAGTATCGAGTATCAACCAACCTCGGACTGCACCAAAGTCAGTTATCTCACTACCCTAAAGAGGCCAAGATGGTTCAATTAAGGTTCCTAAGGTCTGTTGATGCTTCACGACACCACGCGGAGGCCCCGTACTCTCCTTGACTGAACTCAAGGGTTACCGGTACACACCAAAGTGCCACATCAACGTAGCAGACTGCTTCAACCATGTCGGTATACCCCGCACAGTTCCCTCACAGCCTTGTTGCTACTTTCTAAGAAGGTATCCCCAGATCCGGGTTAGGATCTATAGAACTCCCAAGCAACCCACAATAATAAAGCAAGCAAAGAAGACAATTGAAAACACAGTGATCTTAATCCTAAGGTACACCTCACTTTAAGTTAATTCCCCAGCAGAGTCGCCAGTTCTGTGATCGGTGGATCTGGAACTGACTGTTTAACGCTGGTTCGCGAAATGTCGCGGAAGCAAGAGTCGCCACCGTCTTTTATTTTCTCCAAATGGAAAGGACAAAAGCACAAAAAAATTCCTTAAAAGAGATTGCTCTCGGTTCGGGAGGTAGGTTATAGAAAGGGAAGGTGTTAGCACCCTTTCTATCCATGGTTATCCATGGGCTCTTAGATACTTGCTCATTGTGTTTTCAAAAATGTTTGTTTGCTTTTCAATTGTGGGTTAACAAAGTTTCTTTGAAAAATTTCAGTTCGACTCGTACGTCAGAGTGTTTGAAAAATTTGCTTTGAAAGCTTTTGAAAAGTGTTGGTGTGAAAAGTCTTTGAATTTTTGTTTTGAAGAGAGCAAGTATCCATGAGTCGTCTACCTACCCTAAGGAATTCGTCTGTGTAAATGTCCTTTAAAGTAGTGCCATCCCACCATTGAGAGGTAGGTAGCACCACCGTTGGAGGTGTTCGGGTCAATTCGGGTTTGTAGGGACATGGTGATCACCGGAGTAATGGGAAGACACCTTAGAAGCTACCCTCATGCCAGGTTCCCGGATCATGAGGACTTACTAAGACGTCCTCTACTCGACGACCACCTTTCGAAAGGCAACGGGTGAGGCGTACCCTAGGGGTGGTGTGTGTGAATTGTGCGTCATGTTTCAGTTATTTGTCTTGTCATGTTTATTTGTGTTCTACGCTTGATTTTAATTAAGACATTCATTCTTGCATGCTTTTTAACAGTTATATATCTGCGGGAAAATAAATCTAAACTATTACAAATGGCGCGGGTCCACATCGCCAAAATTAAACCGGACCCGATTTGGACTGAAAAATAAATAAAGCGAATAAAAGTGCAAGAAATAAAATTATTACAAGGCTTTGGGACATGTACATAATTATAATAAGCGACAAAGTAAAATGCGCGAAACAAAATAATTAAAGCGACGGGCGTTGGACCCTTTTGCAAAATATCAAATTAATGAGGAATTAAAATGAAAGTTAAAAATTAAATGTTTTTTGGTATTTTTGTGTTTTTTAAGATTTAAAAGAAAAAGAACTTTTTAGAATGAAATTTGAAATGCAAATCCTAATTCTAATGTTTTTTAGTTATTGTGAAAATGTTATATTAATCTAAATTAAACCCTAATTTTTACTTATGTACATTTAATTATAAAAATAAAATAAATAAATAAATAATATTGTGATAAAAAAAAGGAAAATTTAAAAGGTATAAAAAGTCATTAAACCTAATGCTATATTTTTGGATTTTTAGTTATTAAGAAAGTAGTAAAATCTAACCTAAATGCAACCCTAATTAGTTTACAAGTTTAATTATGAAAATTACTAATATTATGGCAAAAAACAAGGAAAGTTAAAAGGAATAAAAAAAGTCATTAACCTAATGCTATATTTTTGGATTTTTTTTATGGAAGAAAGAATTAAAGTTAAAACCTATTTTACTAAATTTATTTACATGTAATTTATTTATAAAAGTAATTAAAATAAAAATTATATTTTTTGCCTTTTTCTGATTTTTTATGATATTTTTCATATTTTTGTAGAAATAATTAATTAATTAAAACAAATAAAATAAATAAATAACATAACAATTGAGAAAATGAAATATAAAAAGAAAATCAAACCAGGGGGGGTAGCCCCAGAATTGGAGGTAAGGCCTAGCATTCTGGCCCATTAACATTGAAATCCACTTGACTTTTCAGTTCACGTGCCAATGCGTTGACCATAGCGTATCATGTGCCTTGAATCTGAGCCCTTTGATTGATCTACTGGGACGTGTGGACGGTGAGTTTTGAGTGTGTATGGTATGCCCTGGACGTTAGCGCTGCACAAGATCTTGTATTGAAAAATATTATTGAAATTTATACAGACCTGGGGTTCGAACCCAGGTCTTAGACAATGCAAAGGAATACGCCTGCCACTGAAGCACTTGAGTTACTTTTAACATATAATGATTAATGAATATAATAAAAAGAAAAGAGAGTTAGTGGCCTTCAACGCGCCAATTTTTGAACTGACGAATCACAGCGTGCCATGTACTCATCTTCCTCGCGTGCCTGAAATACAAAACACAGAGGCAACGGTTTCAACGCGTTGTGTTAGGCATGTTTATGAAAAATAGCGACTAGCGCTGTGACATCAATAAATTGATCGCGAGGGTCCATATCTCCTCGTCTTGATGAGCTGGTTTGAATGGCATAAGTCTGGAACCCTAATTTTACTGTATTGTGAAAGCCCTAAATCAAGCTCTGAAAAAACCTAGAATATGAAAATGGTAGGATCGCGCATGGCCAATGAAAACTCAATTGAACATGATGGTTAGTCTCAAAACATTATGCTAAACATGAATCAATGGACAAAATGCTGTAAAAATGTTTAAATCATGATGCACGATTTTGGAAATTTTGCTATACAGTTCGAGTTCTAACTACCAATTCTTGGAGATTGGCTTGTTGTTTGTGATTGATACACGTTCAGAATTGCCCAAGGAAGCTAATGGGATGATTTTTATGCCTTGAATCCACCTCTAACCTTGAAATCAGTTTTGTGTTTTTATGGAAAATTTTTCAATGTGCAATAGCTTTTTTGGGCGCAGCTTATAGTGTCCAAGGCTTAGGGTTTGACTTGGTGCTTATGAGGGAAGAGAATTGGCTTGCTAGCTGACCTAGATTCATGCTCATGAGAGAACTAGTCCTAGGGTTTTTTCATTAACAAATTTTTCCTTCTTTTAAGCCAAGACCAAGACTTAGTGTGCAATTTAACCCTAGCCTGAGTTTTTGAGTTGGCCCATGATATATGGAAGTTGTCCAAATTCAAATGACACTATTCCATTGGTTTTTGAATTTTATTTGAATTTTTAAAGATTTAAAATGAATTAAATTATCAAAAATTAAATAAAATAGAAAAATCAATATTTGGTCTTGAAATTAATCATGGGACACGTGTGTGGCATGACAAGGATGAATCAAATGGAAGAAAGTGGGCCCTTTTGTCAAAAATTGGAGTTTCAAGGATAGTTGACTTTTGCCATTTCACAAAAATTTCCCAACTTATACAAGGCATAACTTGCTCAATTTTTAAGCTTTTCACATGTTCTTGGACATTTTGGAAAGGTCTTTGAGTCCTCTAACCAATGCCTTTGGTCCCATGTCATTTTGATTTACCAATCTCAAGTTATGGTCTTTGACTTAAAGTCCCTTTTTGTTGACTTTTGAAAATGACCTATAATGTTGAAATTGATAACTTTTTGTGAGAGAATTTCTTGGACTTGAAGTATGAAGATGAGTTGTAGGAAATGTCTTTCTCTTCAAAATGAGCTTTGGATGGAATTTTTCTGATAATCCATGTGAAAGTTATGCCCTGGTCAATTTCAGTTGACTTTTTCAGCTGTCCAAATATAGCAACTTTTGCATCTTTGATGATTTCTGAGCCAAATTTTGAGAGTCATGATCAAGCATTGATCAAATGATGTTTGTGGCTTCAAAATGATATGTTGACCAAAAATTTGAACTTTTGACTGTCAAATGACCATTTTGCCCCTACAGTTGACTGTAGTGCAATTTAGGGTTTTGACTGTGCAATTTTGAGCTGAATGCCTTGAAACTTGATATGAGGATGCTTGACCATGTTTGTAAGCATATGAGACTTGATTTAACCTTTGAACACTTCATTTTCTTGATCAGAACCCAAACCCTAGTTTTGACTGTATGGGAGACTGTTGCACTGCACAACCCTTGGGGAATTTTGTAGCTTGGCTTGGCAATTTCTCGAGGAATATGGGAGGGCAAATTTTGGGGTATAACACAATGGCTGCAGTATTTGTTCAAGGATCTCCACATCTCCTTTGATCAACCTAGCTCAGTCTATTGTGACAACAAAAGTGCTATCTACCTTGCTCACAACCCCACCTTCCATGAACAGACAAAACATATCGAAATTGACTGCCACGTCATTCGTGAGAAAATCCAAACTGGTCTCATCCACCTTTTACCAGTTTCTTCTGCTGCTCAATTGGCAGATGTTCTCACCAAGCCTTTGGCAGCTCCCTCTTTCGATTCTCTTGTTTCCAAGCTTGGTCTATTACACATCCATAGTCCAGCTTGTGGGGAGCTATTACATGATGAAAACAATTCTGTTTAGTTAGTTACTAAACAGTTAGTTAGTTTGTTACAATTAGTTAGTTTGTTACAGTTTGTTAGTTTGTTACTTAAACAGTATTATATATACTGTTCTGTACACTCCAAAACAATGAATAATACAATCATTTTATTCCAAAATTAACACATATTACCAAAGGAAAGTACTTCATTATGAAAAACAACAAAGTGACCAACAAAACTCAGAAGTTTGATTCTTATTTGTTACAAAACATATTATTAAAAGTAGCTTAATTCTACTTGTTATCTTCCTCTTGTGTAGGAGCAACCTTCAAATCAGTCTCAGAATTTTTCTCAGATTCTTCCGCAGCAACATCTTCTTTAGTGTTGTTTTCAGCTTCAGCTTCAACTACAACGTCTCCTTCACTCTTGTTTTCAACCTCAGCTGCAACCACAACCTCTTCTTTAGTGTTGTTTTCAACTTCAACTATAGTTTCAACATTGTCTGCCATATTTCAAAATGTTAGTAGTAATAGATAGTATAAAATAAAATCAACAATAATGGTTTTAGTTTCTCAAAGAAGGGGAAGTGTGTATACAATGTAGCAGCTGATTATGGCTTTTTATAGGAGTTCAACACAAGTCAAAGATTCAAAGATAGTCTCAACTCATAACTAAGTGATTCAATTTCCAACATCTCTACAATTATGAGTTTAAATGTTCTCATATCTAATCTTATTTTCCCCGTGAATTAGTTAGCGGTTGGAATTTGGGTAGTAATAAAGTGAACAGTTATTACTTATGATACTCAATTTCAATTTAACTAATTCAAGTATTACACAATACATCAAGTATTTTTTTTGTTTAGTTGATATAAATAAAAGACATTAAGCCACTCTTTTACTCAATTTTTTAGTATCCCACAAACTTCTTTTGCGTATCTAGGATCCAAGATCTATTATTCCTTGTAATATTCTCTAGGGTTATTACCACTTTTGTTCTGTTATAGATTATTTTTTATTTATCTCTCTGTAAATTTTTATTTTCTTTATAAAAATAACTTTGTCATTTCAAAATATTAATATTTTAACTTTTAAAATCAAAATTTATAGATTATCTACAGATTTTATTTTGAATTTATCTGCGAATTTTTATTTTAAGGGCTAAATTATTAGTTTTTTGAAATAATAAAGTTGTTTTTGGAAAAAAATAATTTTACATAAAGTAAATTAAAAATAACCTATATGACAAGGAATAAAATAATAATAACCCTATTTTTTATTAAAAAAATATATAACATAACTAAAGTATAATTTATATAAGTGACAAAGATGTAGTATATTTTTTATTTAAAAATTATAAATTTTTTCAATACACATTGGAAACTAAATATATTTATAATTATCATAAAATCATCAAATATGCAAATAATTATATCAAAGGAAATATTCATATTTAAATGACAATTTATTTTTATTATTTATAAATAAAGATGATAAAAAAATATTTTCGATTATAGATAAGAAATAGATTCAAATGCATATTTATGATTTGCATAAATAAATGAATATAAATAAATTTTATAAATATTAAAAAGAGAAATGTAATACCGATTTTGGAATTTATTTAAGGTAATAATGGAAATTGTAACACCCCAAATTTTACCCAATAATTATAACGAAAAATTAGAGTATTTAAAAATTTCCAATACATTTGAGATATCACAATTCAACAGGTTGCAACACTTTAGTTTCAGAGGATCATATAACAACTTGCATCAGCTTTTAAAACAAAACCACTTCTTTTATTAATAACGCAGAATCATAATTACAACTTCAAGTAGCATCATATATTTCATTCAACTAAAACAACTTGAGAGGCAACATATTATTTCATATAATTAAACTTAGGATTCAACAACTAAAACAATTTCAACAAGTAAACAACTATTTGTTCATTTTCCCCCGAGTGGTACATGTCAGAGCGACCAACCGACTTTGAACTAATAAGGCTAAGAAAATCTTCGTTCTTTAATACCTGCACGTTACCAACAGAGGGCGACATTCAAACAGTAAGGGGTAAGATTATCAAATCGTATAAGTGAGCGCATGAAAAATCATATATTAGAATCAGGTCATGCAAAAATCACCACTTCACAACAACAATCGCAACTGGATATCATCAAAATGCACCAATTAATTCACCAACACAACAGCTGAATTGTGCAACTTAGAATGCGACTCAATGTTATGTAAATGCATGTGGTACCATTGGAGCAGAACTCCCAACTTAGAAAATCTACCAATAAATAGAGGCATCAACAAGACATAAGCCTTCAACTTTTAATATTTTGCCAATCCAGACCAACGTGGTACTAATCCAGGCCAACTTAATAATGCAAATGTATGTGACTTAATGAATGCAATAATCACATACAACAATGACAATATATTCGACAATGTTGACATAAGCCTACAACTTAATCAACTTATCAATCACAACATATTCAACAACGACAATGTATTCAACAACGTTGGCATAAACCTACAACTTAATCAACTTATCAATCACAACATATTCAACAACGTTGGCATAAGCCTACAATTTAGTACGTCACAACAACAATATCATATCAATAATTAGTAATGTGACAACCACACAATTTATTCGATAGTAACATATTCACAGCAATAACCAACATCACAATCTCATATACCGGAACCATTCAACTTAATTCGACTTTACCTGCAAATCAACTTTATTCTACATGATTCTAACAAATTAACTAAAAATACCCATATTTATATACGTCTTATTCCGACAATTTCAACTAATTCCGGTTAACCAATTTTACCGTCCAAATCTACAAATTCGGCTAATCGATATTGCTTAATATACTATTATTACTAATACTTATTTATACTTCTACTAATCAATTTATTCTACTAAATTACTCTACCTCCGTTATTTAGCTTACTACTATTAATATATTACTTCTATTAAATTATTCATTTCCAATTCTGCGACTAAAAACCATCCCTGCTATTTTAATTTCTAGGACTACAACTAATATAATTCTGCTAATTATTAACTCTGCTACTTTATTCTACTGTTCATCTAAATTTACTACTTATTATTATTTATGCTATTATCCTCTATCACATAAAACAACTCCACAAAAATATGCTACTTCTATTCATGTTCCTTTTGCTATAACATGCTACTAATAAGAATAGTTTAATTTGTTCCCAAACTGCTTTTCTATTAATAAACTATATATTGATACCATATTAACAGTTATATAGCATAGTGCCACAGAAAATAGAAACTGAAACAAGTGCTCCTGCCTAACACTCAGTGCCAACGACACTTCCCTTCCACCATTGCCCTAGTGTCGATCGGCACATCCTCCTTTCTCCCAAGGTTGCCAAACAGAAACCCCCATATACAACAACCAGCTGTCATTCGGCAGCATCCAACCAACAACAAGCTGTCGTTCGGCAACATCCAGGCACATGCTCTCAATATTTTCTTCTTCTTTCGTCCACTCGATACTATTTTAATGGATTTTCTGCTACTGTTTACTATTTCAAATCCAATCCAGATAAGTATATAACACAGTAATACACCAATTCTTTGACAATTCTTTAATCACATCAATTATTAATAATGTTTATCACAACAACACAAACCAATACAAATCAACAGACAGTAATAATCCCACATACTAATTCCCATATACAAAATATCATATACCCCATTATAGGATAAGAAACCCCACCCTTACCTGGTTTAGTTTGATGACAACTCTATGTGTCTCCAATTTGAATTTCCTCTTGGCCTCTTGGTTCAATTTCACGTAGCTCTCTTCTTCTCCAAAAACCTTATTTTCCTCTTTCTCTTCTCTTTCCTGATAACACTAACTCTCTTCCTTTTTCTTATTTTCTAATAATAATATATATCATTCTATTGATCCAAATAATAGTGTTTCTCTTAGTGGGCCTACATACACACCCTACTATTACTACTATCACAATATAAGCCCAATTAAATAAATAGTCAAACAATATAATCTAATATTATTTCTAATAATATTCTTCAACTATGATTGATCCACACTTTAAATAATACTAACTCGCAAATAATATTCTAATAATAGTTCTCCGACTAAACCGTCTAATTTATCCGACTATCAACTTACCGCTCAACTCAACATATTCATCCAATTATACTTTTTAGAATAATACTGATAATTCTCAGATTAATTCCACCAAATTAAATCCGATTATTTAATATTCCAACTTAATAAAATAATTCCGACTTGACGATAAAATTCAATTAAATAAATAATTAAATATCGAAGCGTTACATAAATGATGGACAATAAAATAATTATATTAAAGGTGGATTTTGAAGAAATATATGATTCTTTTAGTTGGACTTTTCTAAATTATATGCTTATAAGATTTGTGTCTAATAATTAATTAGTGGAGATCCTTAACGCATGCATGCGTTTTTTCTATAAATCTTGTAAACTTAGTGAATGATTCTTTAATTCAAGAAATTATCATATAAAGGGAGTTGAAGTAAGATGACCCCTTTGCTCAGTTTCTCTTCAAGTTTATGGTTAAAGGCCTTGGCGGTGTGTTTATCAAGGTTGTGGATTTGGGCTCTTTTTCTAGGTTTAGAGTGGACTCCTTGAATTTGAGAGTCTCCCGTGTTCAAGATATGGATGACTTGATTATCTTGGATGATGTATTGGTACATAAGCTTTGGTTGATTAAGGTTATTCTTCGACTAAGACTCTTCTCGACAAGGCATGCATCCACAAAGCTTAAAATTAGAAAAAAATCATGTTAATTTATAAGCCTACAAGAGAGCACAAAAGGGAGGGAGCGATAAGGCGGAGCAAATTATATGGTACATGCTTAAAAGGCTAGATCTACAAAAATGTGTAGGAAAAATAGGCATTCCCAGCAGACTGGTCGATTTTGCCATCCCACCTATTGATATGTCTTTTATAATAAGGTTTTTTTGTATGTGTATATATGTGCTTGCAAGTAAGAAGACTAGAACAACCTGTTGATTTGGTTTTGATGTTAACAATATTCTTAAGAGAAGTCTTCATCAGTCTAGTTATTCAAGGTCTATTGATTCAGGTGATAGTATCTAATATGTTGATCAAGTGATGGTGCTTGACAAGTTATTGATCAAGTGGTGGTGCTTGATATGTGTATCAAATGGTGATGTTGGATATGTTATCAAGTGATGGTTCTTGAAAATTAAGATGTGTTGAACAAGATGAAGCCTAAAGGTCGTCTAATGCAATTATCAAGTGAATGAGCTTGAATATCAAAGTTGTGATTGATTAAGTGTTTCTAATCAAAATTGTGGTGATAAATATTTTTGTGCTTGGAGGTCAAAAAACCCTAAACCTCAAGTTATTTGTGCCTATATTTGGAGACAACGCCTTAGGTCAAGTGGCGCTCGGTGAAGTCAATAAAGATCACTAATTAAGCGGTTTTTCTGATGATGGCAATTGTTGTGAAGAGTTATCTCAAGCCTCATCCGAAGAATATTTAAAGTTTTTGATAGGTTATAAAGTCAGAGATATATGGCAAGGAATCAAAAGCCCCATATTTGTGAAAGAAATGATGTGTGAAAGCTCGCATGTCTGTGTCGAGTGATCAATGTTTGTAGAAGTATAAGACAAATTCTCGATTTTACTGTAGAAAATCACACACATACACTTAAACCTTTTAAAAAGCTTCTATTGATTTTAAAAAACACCTAAAATGTCTTAAAAGTCTAACCAATCAATTAGGGACCCGTCTGATCAATTAGAAGCATGTCTAGCAAATGGATAATCGACCAGGCCTTTGGAATAGTCAATAATTTCATTTTGTAACGCCTAAAATAAATTGGAGAAATCTCTTAATGGTTAGAAAGTGCTCGTGATACGGTGGGAGAACTGACTTGGGTGTTTTACGTTTTACCTCAAATGTTGCAGATAGCAAGAGTCGCCACCGACTTTTCTTTTATCCAATAAAGGATAGGGTGAAAAGAATAGGAAAGACCTTTTGAGATATTTTCTTGAGTTCAGGGGGTAGGTTATTAAAAGGGAAGGTGTTAGCACCCTTTTCATCCGTAGTTATCTACGGGCTCTTAATTGCTTGATCACTTTTGAGATGCTTTTGTGAATATGTTTGTTTGAAAATATTTTGGAAAGTGTCGTCGTTGGGCAAACTTTATAATGATTCTCGTCTCTATAAGAATGCATACAAAGTGTTGACTATGAAAATATTTCAAGAAAGTGTTGGTATGTTGAAAGATGTTTGTTTTGAAATGTTTGTGAGCAAGCAATTACTAGAAATCAACCTACTCAAAAAGTCTTTGTTCTTTTCCTCCTCCTTTAGATAGTGTTATTTTACCATTGGTTAGTAAGGAGCCATATCATTGGATGTGAGGGACAGGCGTGGGTCGTTGTACAGTCATAGAAGACAACTTGTAAGACGTTTTACCAATTTTGATAAGGGACTAAGATCGTTTATCGAAGACAACATTGAAGGGTCATCGAGGGACTACGATCTTTTAATCGAGGGTCTTTACTAAAACTTCCCATATTCGAGGGACATGACTGTTTAAATCCGAGACAACAAGTGTGGGTTACCCTAGAGGTGCAAGTGTGCTAAGTGTTTTGTTTTCAAGTATACTGTCTTTGAATTAGGGTTGTCTAATGTTTGATTTTAAATCTTTTCATATAAACCCTAATTACTAGCAATAATAAGGAAAGTGATAAATTGAAGAATTTAAATGTCCTACGCTATTACAATGCTTTGGGAATGGGGGTACAAGTTTGTAAATGAGGGGAGGCAATCAATAAATCCCTTATTACTATTACAAACCATTGAACATGAATAAAAATAGAATTTACAAAATGTAAAGAGAAAAAAAGGAAATTTGTTTTTAGGGTTTTTTGATAGAAAAAGGTTTTGGTAGTTAACCTAATTAACTAATTGATTTTAATTACAAAAAAAAAAGTTAATGAACAATCTAATCGAAACCTAAAATTTAAATTAATTAAAATACAACCTAAGTCTAATTTAATTTGTTTAGAAAATAATTTTGAATGTTAGTGTCAATTGTCCGATGTACCCTTAATGATCCAAAATTATAGAAAAACTCTCAAAATCAGGATTTCTAATACCTAGGCTGGCACATGACGTGTCATCGGACACGGGCACCCGTGTCAGAATCTTCCCAATGCTTCTTGCGCATTTTCCTGTCCCATCTAAATTGACACGGGTCGTGTCGTGTGACACGGACACCCGTGTCATCCCATGCTTTGCCCTTTTGCATGTTTTCAGTCCCCAGCTAAGTTGACACTGGTCGTGTCGTGTGACACTGGCACCCGTGTCAGCTCCTGCCTTACCTTTTTAACATCCCTTCTCCCTGACATGGCCCGTGTCAGGTGACACGGCCACCCGTGTCAGAGCTCCTGAAGCATTTTCTTTGAATTTTGGATATTTGCACTCTTATGCCAAGTCAAGTTGCAAGGTACTGTTTTTGAGTTTGGAAGATGGTGATAATGATGTTACAAAAGTTATTCTTGTGTTTGAGAAACTTCTATATGATGTATGTGAAGTATTTGGATGGTTTGTTTGGGAAAAACTTGCAAGGTTTAAGAGACTCAAAGATTTGGACTTCAAAGCCCAAAAATGGAGGTTTTATGGACAATTCTGGTTTTTTTAGAGCAAAAGGATTTTGAGGGCTTGTTCATCTCCTTTATCTTGCAATTGACCTCTCTATTTATAGGCAAGAGGTTTTGAGGACAAGAGCTGATTAGGCTTACAAATTATAGAGTTATGGCTTGGTTGGATTGTAAGTGAGGGTTCATGACTTTTCCATAGTTCCAATATGGGCATAGCCTGATTTTAGGGATGATTTGTAGGTTGTAGATGGTTGCTTCTTGATTTGACATTGTGTATGTGTAGAAGAAACCATTGAGAGGCTCAAGGAGTTGACATTGTGATTAAAGCATGCTTTATGTAAATGGCAATGGTGCCTTTGGGCCATAAGTGGAAAGATCATTTGGATAATGGCTCAAACACTTAGTTAATGGCTCAAAAGTATGTGTAATATTCTGATTATGGATAGATTTTAAGGTTTAGAGGCCTGCAAAAAGGGATTATGCAGCACGGCATGAAGATTTGATCTCATGTTCATTACAAAATGACACGTGTTTCAAGAATGGATACCCAACTTCATCTCTTCAAATCTCCTAGCTCGAGCATGATAAAATTGTACTCTTGGACATTTTGGAAAGCTTGAAACATTGTATACAACTTTCATGTTAACCACTTTGGCTAAATCAAATTTGAACTTGATGAAAATTTGCTAAGAAGTTGGGGGAAAAATCTGACCAAACTTGTTGAACATTTCTCTAAGTGTTTATACAAAAATGTCATGACTTCATGAGCCTATGTCTTCAAATATAATAACTTTTGGACATCAACCCTCTAATACAAAGTTGTAGAATTCATCAAGATCTACAACCTTCATGTTGAAATTTTTCTTTGAATCATCTTGCATCTTGGTGAAAAAATGTCATGAAGTAATGAAAACTTTGACTTTTTATGGACTTTCTTGACTTCCTCGATTCTTGATGATCAAGTTTGATATTTTTGAGTGTCTTGATGAATCTTGATCTTTGAAATTCAATATTGATAAAAAAGCCAAAGTTTTACTTTTTGTGTATCAGTTTATTTTTCATCAGTTGATTAATTTTTCAACTATTAATCCATTGATCTTGAGAAATAATTTGATCCATGAAGTTAGGTCAAGATATTGTGTTTGAGTTCTTTGTTGAGAAATGTCTTGAGAAAAGAGAGGGCAAATTTTGGGGTACAACAACTGCCCCAGTTCAATCTTCTTAAACTTGAGGAGTTAGATTGGCTTGTCCACCATTCGTGACTTGAAGGTAGAAGAGGATTGAATACTTAAGTTCCCAAAAATTTGCACTCCTATTTGCATGAAGTAAAAATTGTTTGTTGATTACATCGGGAATGGGCTTAGAGATGTCATTTGGAGGGATGATGGAGACTCATCAGAGATGGGCTTAAAGATGCCATAGAAATATCATAACGAGTTTATGTTTGCCTGTATCTGAAGAATACTTTCTAGAGTGAACTTCTGGGAAAGTTGTTTAAGTAGCTGCTTGTCATGTAGATAGTCTCCCCGTCATATTTCGAGAATTGATTCTAAAATTAGTTTATTGGTAAACTCGTCCTGTTTTTGGAGTTCGTATCATTGGTGATAAAGATAGTCGCTTCGTCCTATTTCGAGAATTGACCTTTGTCAAACCATAAAGAAAGTAAAATAGTTTCCTTATTCTGTTTTAGGAGTTAATCTTCAATCTGTTTTGTTGGTAAACTCGTCTTGTTTCAGGAGTTCATTCCATTGGTGATAAAGATAGTTGCCCCGTCCTGTTTCGGGAATTGATCTTTGTCAAACTATAAAGAAAGGAAAATAGTTTCCCCGTCCCGTTTCAGGAGTTAATCTTCAATTTGTTCTGTCGGTAAACCCGTCTTGTTTTGGGAGTTCATACCATTGATGATAAAGATAGTCGCCCCGTCCTATTTCTAGAATTGAACTTTATCTTACCAAAGAAAGGAAGATAGTGTCCCCGTCCTGTTTCAGGAATTAATCTTCAATATATTCTGTTGGTAAACCCGTCTTGTTTCGGGAGTTCATACCATTGGTGATAAAGATGGTCGTCCCGTCCTATTTCGGGAATTACTCTTTATCTGACCAAAGAAAGGAAGATAGTTTCCCCGTCCTGTTTCGGGAGTTAATCTTCAATCTTTTATGTTGGTAAACTCGTCCTGTTTCGGGAATTGGTCTTTATCTGACCAAAGAAAGGAAGATAGTTTTCCCGTCCAGTTTCAAGAGTTAATCTTCAATCTATTCTGTTGGTAAACCTGTCTTGTTTTGGGAGTTGGTCTTTATCTGACCAAAGAAAGGAAGATAGTTTCCTCGTCCTGTTTCGGGAGTTAATCTTCAAGATGTTCTATTGGTAAACCCGTCCTGTTTTGGGAGTTCATACCATTGGTGATAAAGATAGTCCCCGTCCTATTTCAGGAATTAGTCTTTATCTGACCAAAGAAAGGAAGATAGTTTCCCCGTCCTGTTTCGGGAATTGATCTACAATCAATTTTGTTCCTCACAAATAGTTTCCATGTCTTGTTTCAGGAATTAATCTGTGATCAGTTCATGTAGATAGTCGCCCCGTCCTATTTCGAGAAATAGTTGCCCTGTCTTGTTTCAGGAAATAAACTAGAACTGTTGAAAATTGTTGATGATATTTATCTGTTGATTGATCTTTCCTGAAAAGGTAAAGAGTTAGCTATATGCATTGTCATGATGTATGAAATGCATTGCGTAATGATGTTCTCAAAATAAATGAGATTTTGCCATATGCGTTTCTTATGCATATGCTATGATGTATAAATGTGAAACGTTGTTGAAGTATATCTTTGTCTAGGAAAATAAATCCCTGACTATTGTTGGGGATGAAGAGTATATGTATCTTCAATCTTGTCTAGAATTCTTCCGCTGAGGATTCTTGGTTACTTGTTTGAGGAAGATCTGCAGGGGATGTATTGATTTCTGTTTGGGGAGAAGAGTTCATGAATGTTGGTTGTTCATCACTCTACTAAGGAATTTATTTCTTATATACCCTGACTAGGGATAAAAGAGATAGTTAAACTTCTGAATCGTCTGGGGAGGATAAGGTTGACTGGTATCTGGTTGGTCTCCAGGTTTTGCAACAATTTTCTAGGGATAGTGGCAACTTTACTGGGGAGAAGAATTTTCTCAGTGATAAGCTGGGGAATTTGTAGGTTGTTGGGGGAAATCAACCCTTGTTTGATGGAGAAGTGTTATGTTGAGGAAACAAATATCTCGGGGAGATTGATTTTGCTAGAGAGGAGGACTCTGCGAGGTTTCTTTTTTCAGTCTTGGGGGACTAAACTTAGTTGGGAAAGAGAATTTCCATAAATTGTACTAATTGAGATTCCGCTGAGAGATTTAACGGGGAGAAGATTATACTCCTTTATTTGTTAAAGTGATCTGTCGGGGAGATTGTGGAGAATGTAACCTTATTTGGGAAGATTATTCTGTGGGGGATAATCTCATGGAAGTGGCTTTGGCGACTTCACTGGTGGTAAACCTTATGAAAAGGATTTTGTGGGGATTTACAGACAGCTTGAGCATCATCCCAGCTCTTAGAGTTTTTTGAGTAAATGTTTATTCCCGTTCTTATTTATTTGCTAACAGTTAATCATGTTCATATGCATATGTTCATTCAATTTTAGTCATTGGATGCCTTTGCAAGCAAAACAGAAAAAACAAAAAGTTTGAACTTTAAAGTATATTTGTATTGATAATTTGCCTATAAACAGGCGATTTTGTATAAAGAGACGAAAATCCTAGTAAGAGGAAGTCGTCGTAAAATGAAAGAGTGAAAACAAGTGTATATAGCCATGTGGAATTGATCTTATTGGGTTCCAACTCTGCTATTGCCCTTATGTATTTGAACATCTCGTCCCTTATTGTCGGAGGAAGTTAATTGCACTAATCTTGTACCTTTTGAACTTTCGATCTTGGTAATAAAGTTGGCATGTAAGTGATCCAACGGGACATAATTGTATGCTTTAATCCCTAATTTTTGCCTGGACTGCCCTCTCGGGTTTTCAGTCCATCAGGATACCTTTTTTTGCCCAAACCGCCCTTTCAGGTTTTCGATTTACCGTGTGTACGTATTTTGTATATATCCCTTATTTTTTCCCGAACCCTTTTGGTTCGCCTGGATTCCCTTATTTTTTCCGAGGTATGTCAACCTAGCATGTCATTCTTATGCGTAGTATTTTTTGACTATGTCCACGTTCACAGGGTGCGGGAAATCTTCGCCATCCATAGTGGTTAGCATCATAGCTCCACCCGAGAATACTTTTTTAACAAGAAATGGCCCTTCATAAGTGGGAGTCCATTTTCCCATGGGATCTCCTTGTGGCAGAATGATGCGCTTTATTACCAGGTCACCAGCCTGATATACCCAATGTTTGATCTTTTTGTTGAAAGCTTTGATCATGTGTTTCTGGTACATCTGACCATGACATACAACCGCCAGCCTCTTCTTGTCAATCAAACTCAGTTGATCCAACCTTGTCTAAATCCATTCGTCTTCGTATAGGTCTTCTTCTTTCATAATCCTTAGAGAAGGAATCTGAACTTCGACAGGCAGGACAACTTCCATGCCATAGACCAAAGAGAAAAGGGTTGCCCCAATTGATGTTTATGCCGAAGTACAATATCCATGAAGAGAAAATGGTAGCATCTCATGCCAGTCTTTGTAAATTACCACCATCTTTTGCACAATATTTTTTATATTTTTGTTGGCAACTTCCACTTCTCCGTTCATCTTAGGTCTGTATGGAGAAGAGTTGTGATGCTTGATCTTGAACTGCGCGCAGAGTTCAGTGATCATGGAATTATTGAGATTGGTACCATTATCAGTGATAATCTTCTCAGGAATGCCATACCGACATATGAGGTTATGCTTGATGAAAAGGGCCACAATGTTCTTGGTAACTGAGGCAAATGAAGCTACTTCAACCCACTTGGTAAAGTAGTCAATGGCGACAAGAATGAAATGATGTCCATTTAAGGCAGTAGGCTTGACCTCTCCAATCATGTCAATGCCCCATATTGCAAAGGGCCAAGGAGCAGTCATGAATTTCAAAGATACTCTTGAGCTTCTTGTCATTGACTGACGCCCCTTCAGGATACTCTTGAGCTTCGAGATATCTTTTCACCTCATGAAACTAAGGCTTCTCCTCTACACCATCGGTGTCAATCTCATAGCAGTGCGCTGGTTCGTCAAACCTTTCGATAGTAATTCGGGGAGCTTCATTTTCCCATCTGATCTTGAACATAGAAGACTGTTATACCCCAAAATTTTCCCTCTCATTTTATCAAGATTTTCCTCACAAGACTTCTTGGACTCAAGACAAGATTAGGGTTTGGTCAGCTCAAGACCCCATCTTGCACTGATAACCTAAAATTAGGGGTTTGAGTTTTCACAAGGATTTTTGGACCATCAATGCTTCATGTGACTTTCATATATCATCTTGGACCCCTAAGATTGCTCATGTTAAGTTTCAAGTCTTGAATCACATTTTTGCTCAGTCAATTGGACAGTTGACCTAAAAATCAACTGTATTGGGGACAAAGTCAACCATGGCCAATTTACAGTCAAACTTCATAATTTTTGATCCACAAAAACATTTTAGACTCATATGTACCATTTGATCAAGTATGGATCACAACTCCTCAAGAAATTTGATCAAATCATCAAAAGGGCAAAATGGTCAAAATTAGGGTTTTGACTGAGAAAGGGCAATTTCTGATTTTTAACCTAGCCAATGACCAATTGGGTTCAAGCATGATTTCAAGGGTTCAATGTAATCATCTTAACCTAATTACATAGTTCAAAAAAATCACAAGTTCATTGGATTGACAGATGAATTTTGCAGTCAACTGATCAAAAGTCAACTATACACTGAAAAGTCAAACTTTGACTTTTTGGTCAAAATCAAGTGCCAAGGATCATAATTCATCAAGATATGTCAAAATATGAAACTTGTTGACCAAGAAAACCAATTTTGAAAATTAGGGTTTTGAATTTGAAAATTTTCATAACTTAGAATTTTTCTAAGTATGGAAATTTCCTTATTTTTTCCCAACTTTTCGCAACTTTTTCACCATGATGAAATTTGATTCAAAGAAAACTTCCAACATGAAAGTTGTAGTACTCTATGAAATATACAACTTTGCTTCACAAAGTTTTCCCAAAATATTCTTGGATCTCAAGTTATGAATTTGTGAATAGAGGCCCATGAACTAAATAACTTAGTTAAAATTTGCCCTAATTTAGGCAGGTTTTTGACCCAACTTCATGGACATTTTTGACCTAGTTCCAAGAGGTATCTTGTTGTACCCCAAAATTTGCCCTCCCATATTCTTCAAGAAATTGCCAAGCCAAGTCATAAAACTCCCCCAAGGGTTGCACAGTCCAACTGTCTCCTATACAGTCAAAACTAGGGTTTGTGTTTTAATCAAGAAAAGGAAGTGTTCAAAGGTCCAATCAAGTCTCATATGCTTACAAACATGGTCAAGCATCCTCATATCAAGTTTCAAGGCATTCAGCTCAAGATTGCACAGTCAAAACCCTAAATTGCACTACAGTCAACTGTAGGGGCAAAATGGTCATTTGGCAGTCAAAAGTTCAAATTTTTGGTCAATATATCATTTTGAAGCCACAAACATCATTTGATCAATTCTTGATCATGATTCTCAAAATTTGGCTCAGAAATCATCAAAGATGCAAAAGTTACTATATTTGGACAGCTGAAAAAGTCAACTGAAATTGACCAGGGCATAACTTTCACATGGATTATCAGAAAAATTCCATCCAAATCTCATTTTCAAGAGAAAGACATTTCCTACAACTCATCTTCATACTTCAAGTCCAAGAAATGCTCTCACAAAAAGTTATCAATTTCAACATTATAGGTCATTTTCAAAAGTCAACAAAAAGGGACTTTAAGTCAAAGACCATAACTTGAGATTGGTAAATCAAAATGACATGGGACCAAATGCATTGGTTATAGGACTCAAAGACCTTTCCAAAATGTCCAAGAACATGTGAAAAGCTTAAAAATTGAGCAAGTTATGCCTTGTAGAAGTTGGGAAATTTTTGTGAAATGGCAAAAGTCAACTATCCTTGAAACTCCAATTTTTGACAAAAGGGCCCACTTTCTTCCACTTGATTCAGCCTTGTCATGCCACACACGTGTCCCATGATTAATTTCAAGACCAAATATTGATTTTTCTATTTTATTTAATTTTTGATAATTTAATTCATTTTAAATCTTTAAAAATTCAAATAAAATTCAAAAGTCAATGGAATAGTGTCATTTGAATTTGGACAACTTCCATGTATCATGGGCCAGCTCAATAACTCATGCTAGGGTTAGATTATACACTAAGTCTTGGTCTTGGCTTAAAAGAAGGAAAAGTTTGTTAATGAAAAAGACCTAAGACCAATTCTCTCATGGGCATGGATAAAGGCCAACTAATGACCTAATTTCTTTCCATCATAAGCACTGAGTCAAACCCTAAGCCTTGGACACTCTCAGCTGCGCAGAAAAGGCTGGTACCAATTTGAAATTTTTGCCATAAAAGTCAAAACTGAAAAGCACTCTAGAGGGGGATTCAAAGCTTGATTCTTTTTCTAATAGCTTCCTCAAACTCTCCTGATCACATTCCAATCACAAACAAGAACCAAAACGCAAAGAAGTGGTATCTATAACTCAAACTGTAAAGCAAAACTTTTGAAATCGTATATCATGATTCATACATCTTTGTGCATTTTTGTTTATTGATTCTTGTTCATATTGAAGTTTCCAAGCTAACCATTGCCTTTAATTGTGTTTTCATTGACCATACGCGAATCTACCATGTTTGGATATTAGGGTTACAGTTTTTCAAAATTGGGGTTTTCTACCCAAGGCAAAATTAAAGCTCAAGACTACTGCCATTGCATTTATCACGTCAAGACGAAGAGATTCATGTAGTCGCGATTAATTTATGATTCACGTAGCGCTAATCGCTATTTTTCCAAAGACCCTCTAATACAACGCTACGAAAACTGTTGCCATAGTGTTTTGTTTTACAGGATGAGGAAGAAGATGGTTTCGTGTCCATCAGCCATTGGCCATTTTGAAATCGCGCGCGTTTTGGAGCACTAACTCTTGTTTGTTCTTATTATATTTATTTGTTAATTATATATCAAATGTGTTAACGTGATTCAGTGGTGCACGTGGTGGTTTGCAATCTCCAAGACCTGGGTTCAAACCCCAGGTCTGTATAAATTTCAATAATATTTTTCAATACAAGATCTTATGCAGCGCTAACGTCCAAGGCATACCATACACCTCAAAGCCTGATCGTCCACGCGTCCAGTTGGGCCAATTCAAAGGCAAGGATTCAAGGAGCACAATAAACTCCAGTCAACGCTGAAGCAGGCTAGCAAAAAGTCAGCAAGGCCATAACACAAATGGGCCTGAAATGCTAAGGCCTTACCTCCTAAATTGGGGCTACACCCCCACCCTGGTTTGCAAATATTTTTATTTTTCTCATCTCTTTTAAATCATTATTTTTATTTGTCTTCTTGTTTTAATTTAATAATCATTTTTTACAAAATATGAAAAACATCAAAAAATCAGAAAAAGGATAAAAATATAAAAAATATTTATTTTATTTATTTTCTTGTAAATAATTAACATGTAAATAAATTTAGTAAAATAGGTTTTAACTTTAATTCTTTCTTCCATAAAAAAATCCAAAAATATAGCATTAGGTTAATGACTTTTTTTATTCCTTTTAATTTTCCTTGTTTTTTGCCATAATATTAGTAATTTTCATAATTAAACTTGTAAACTAATTAGGGTTGCATTTAGGTTAGATTTTAATACTTTCTTAATAACTAAAAATCCAAAAATATAGCATTAGGTTTAATGACTTTTTATACCTTTTAAATTTTCCTTTTTTTTATCACAATATTATTTATTTATTTATTTTATTTTTATAATTAAATGTACATAAGTAAAAATTAGGGTTTAATTTAGATTAATATAACATTTTCATAATAACTAAAAAACATTAGAATTAGGATTTGCATTTCAAATTTCATTCTAAAAAGTTCTTTTTTCTTTTAAATCTTAAAAAATACAAAAATACCATAAACATTCTTTTTTTTTTAATTCTAATTCCTCATTAAATTTAATTTTTTGCAAAAGGGTCCAACGCCCATTGTCTTAATTATTTTATTTCGCACATTTACTTTATCGCTTATTATTCATTATGTACATGTCCCAAAGCCTTGTAACAATTTATACTTTTCGCACTTTTATTTGCTTTATTTACTTTCCGTCAAATCGGGTTCGGTTTAATTTTGGCGATGTGGACCCGCGCCATTTGTAATAGTTTAGATTTATTTTCCTCGCAAATATTAACTGTTAAAAAGCATGCAAGAATGAATGTCTTAATTAAAATCAAGCGTAGAACACAAAGAAACATGACAAGACAAATAACTGAAACATGACACACAATTCGCACACACCACCCCTAGGGTACGCCTCACCTGTTGCCTTTCGAAAGGTGGTCGTCGAGTAGAGGACGTCTTAGTAAGTCCTCATGATCCGGGAACCTGGCATGAGGGTAGCTTCTAAGGTGTCTTCCCATTGCTCCGGTGATCATCATGTCCCGAACCTCGAATTGACCCGAACACCTCCAACGGTGATGCTACCTACCTCTCAATGGTGGGATGGCACTACTTTAAAGGACTTTTACACAGACGAATTCCTTAGGGTAGGTAGGTTCTCAAGGATACTTGCTCTAATTTCAAACAAAAATACTTTTCACACCAACACATTTTCAAAAGCTTTCAAAACAAACTTTTCAAACACTCTGACGTACGAGTCGAACTGAAATTTTTTCAAAGAAACTTTTTTAAACCCACAATTGAAAAGCAAACAAACAATTTTGAAAACACAAATGAGCAAGTATCTAAGAGCCCATGGATAACCATGGATAGAAAGGGTGCTAACACCTTCCCTTTCTATAACCTACCTCCCGAACCGAGAGCAATCTCTTTAAGGAATTTTTCTGTGCTTTTGTCCTTTCCAATTGGAGAAAATAAAAGACGGTGGCGACTCTTGCTTCCGCGACATTTCGCGAACCAGCTTTAAAACAGTCAGTTCCAGATCCACCGATCGCAGAACTGGCGACTCTGCTGGGGATTTAACTTAAAGTGAGGTGTACCTTAGGGTTAGTTCATAACTGTGTTTTCAATTACTTTCCTTGTTTGCTTTAAATTGCGGGACCGTCTTGGGAGTTCTATAGATCCTAACCCGGATCTGGGGGATACCTTCTTAGAAAGTAGCAACAAGGCTGTGAGGGAACTGTGCGGGGTATACCGACATGGTTGAAACAGTCTGCTACGTTGATGTGGCACTTTGGTGTGTACCGGTAACCCTTGAGTTCAGTCAAGGAGAGTACGGGGCCTCCGCGTGGTGTCGTGAAGCATCAACAGACCTTAGGAACCTTAATTGAACTATCTTGGCCTCTTTAGGGTAGTGAGATAACTGACTTTGGTGCAGTCCGAGGTTGGTTGATACTCGATACTACATCCAATTGAGGGTTGCTTTCCTGGAATATTTCGGTCGCCAGTTCAGTGGCTAAATCGAAACGATGAACAATGAAAGCAATCCCGTGATATTGGGAACCTTAGAACCCGGTTACTTTGATAGGACAGGTTGAACCCACCAACTTCAAGAGGGTACTACCCAGACTCCATGCTGGCCTAAACTTTAAGGGTTTCTCTTGTGTGACTTGTGTGCCTTCCTACTTGAACTACTTGCATGCTTATTACCTGACATTTGTCTCTTGCAGGTTGTGTTTGTAGTCCTTAATTAGGACTCATAACAGGGTATCCTAAGTTTCTTGCAGGTTTTTGCAGTCCTTAATTGGGACTCATAACAGGGTTACTCACATTACCCCATGCATATCATGACATCATACCATTGCATACATCCTAACCCATTTCAAGGATCTCAAGGGCTTGTGATACAGGTCATATAAATCAAACATCTAGCAAGGGGCAAAGAGGATTTATTTTCCTCTAGCCAATGTTGTCAGAGGCTATGACCCACTTGATATGGTGAGCTCTGACTCCTGAAGAAGGTTCCCTAACCAGACATGATGACTAAAGTCAGGGGCTATGACCCGTGACGAAGGACTCTCAACAACATGAAGTACTTTCAATCAAGTTGCCAGTTTCCAACTCTAACAAGTTTCTCTGTTTACCCCACGAGGTCCTTGAAATCATTGCATATCATACATATCATTACATAACAGGTACCCTTCCTCTGCAGGTTGCTTACCTTCTTCGCTGTTTATTTCAGCAGTCTCGTCATGAATCCTGAATCATCAACCGAGGCATCTATCAAGGCTCTTCAGGCGCAGAACGCCCAATTTCAGGAGCTGATCAAAGGCTTGGCTCAGGGTCAACAAGATCTGAAGGCTTTGTTTTTGAAGAAGGACAAGAAGAAGAAGAGGATTGTTCTGTTCAGCCCTAGACGCAGATCTGGGAATACACCGCAGGAGGAAACTGAGGGGACAACCCCATCTGTGAGGGAAAGCAGTCACCATGAGAGAGAGGTGCCTAGTCCAGTGGTCTCCGACAGCGAGACAGATTTCAACGACGAACAGTACCCTCCGGCTGAGGACAAGTACAAACAGTTGGAGGATAGGCTGAATGCTATGGAGATCCAACAGGTACCTGGGCTGGATTTTGGAGATCTGGGTTTGTCAACTGGTGTGATTATTCCTCGGAAGTTCAAGGCACCATCCTTTACCAAGTATGACGGGGCGTCTTGTCCCAAGTTGCATCTCAGGTCTTATGTTCGGAAAATCCAACCATACTCAGCAGACAAGAACTTGTGGATCCACTTCTTCCAGGAAAGTCTTTCAGGGACTCACCTCGAATGGTTCTATCAACTGGATGGGACCAAAGTTCGTAACTGGGAGGAGTTGGCGACTGCTTTCTATAAGCAGTACCAGTACAATGCCGACCTTGCTCCCACACGTACCCAACTCCAGGGTATGTCGTTGGGGTCAAGTGAAGGTTTCAAGGAGTACGCACAAAGATGGAGAGACCTTGCTGGAAGGGTGCAACCTCCGTTAACTGACCGGGAACTCGTTGATATGTTCTTGGGGACCCTATCCGGGCCATTCTTCAATCACCTCATTGGTAACTCATCTGCTGGATTTACCGACCTCATCCTGACTGGCGAAAGAATTGAAGCTGGTATCAAGTCGGGGAAGATTCAAGAGGCCACACCTTCTGATATTCATAAAAAACCTTACACGGGAAAGAAGGAATCCAATGCTGTATACAGTCAAAAGAGTCGCCGTGATCAACATGCAGGGGCAGTCATGATCTCTGGTTCTGCACCACGCCGTCAACCACAAAGGGGAAACCAGCAAAGGCCGGAAGGGCCTAAAAGGAAATTCACCAACATTAACATGCCTTGGTCACAAGCATTGCAGCATATGGTGAAGATGAACCTGATTGCAGTAATCAACCCTCCTGCCAATCCTAAGACCTCCTCTCCTAGCTACAATCCAGAAGCAAGGTGTGCCTATCATTCTGATAGCCCGGGGCACGATACTGAGGACTGTTGGGCACTGAAGTACAAAATTCAGAACATGATTGATGCCAAAGAGATCGAGTTCGAGCCTGCGGAGACTCCCAACGTGATCACCGCTCCATTGCCAAAGCATGGCTAAATTTTTGTTCATTTGATTTCAAGTTGTATTTTTCCTTTTCTTGTTCAGATAAACAATTATTGTGTTAAACTCTTTTATTTCATGAATGCATTACACATGTCTGTCTTGAATTAATTATGTTTACTATGCTTAAAACTGCTTTCATATTTTTTGGCGATGGTCAATTCTTAATTGAAAAGTCTAAACCTCTTGAGGGAGGATGACGAAAACAATACCACAATTTACAGTATGCTTTTGAACAGACCCCGCTGATGAGGTACAGGCATTGTTTCAATTCCTAAACACTGGAGTTATAAGGATGATAATCCCTCGTCAACCCATCAGAGCCAAAGAAGTAGGAGTTTGTATTTTCGAAAATCAAAACCCTTAATCATAACCTGGGGCAGGGTAGTTCTCTCAGTCGATCCAAGTGCACAATGAATGTCACTAAATGAGTTTTTCAAAAGCAAAAGACAGTGATGGTTCCGAACAATCATAAGGACAGGCAGTCATTATCAAAAAAAATTCATGAATGAAAAGCCCAAAAAGTCAAAACCAATAAAGAAGACTTACCAAACTGGGGCATCCCGCTGACTGTAATCCCAAAAAAGGAAACAGTTCAGGCAAAAAAAAAAAAAAGAAAGGGATAACTAAATCAAAAAAAAAAAGAGGTCTCACAAACCCTCAGCAAAAAAGGGGATGATTGCCTATCCAAATAAACGTTCAATATCCGAATCATCACCGGAAAATCAGAGCAAAGACTCAAACAAGGTCTAACGCACGATCAACTGAGTTTAGGTTTGGAGAACATCACGAAGAGCGGGTGGGTACAAATAATTTGAGCCTTTATCCTTTGTTTCTTAAACCGTGAACCAGGCCACGATATAACTCTTAAAAGTCCTAGCTGAAGCATGGGTTAGTTCGAAAGCATACTGTTACGAAGGTATCCTGACTCCTGAAGGTTTGCTGTAAAATATTGAGTTGACATCGCACTGTATTACAAAAAATGCATTTTCAAAATTCAAGACAGACATAGACTTTTGCATTCTTAAAATAACCTTGTTTGCATATGACTACTTGTTTGAACAAGCAGGGAAATTCGCACGATGAACACCTTGTGAACAGAAGAACCTCCAATCAAGGGGCACATTGCTCATTATCTGGGGCATGGCAAAATACTTCCAACAGGGGAAACTCCCTACATTCTGAGAGCGTGGACATAGTCGAAAAAAATACTGCGCATAATCAAAGACCCGCTAGGTTGACATACCTAGGCAAAAATAAGGGCTTCCCGGCGAACTAAAAGGGTTCGGGCAAAATGAAGGGATGAAACGAAAAACATGTACACCCGGCAAGTCGAAAACCTGAAAAGGCGGCTTGGGAAAAAATGGGTATCCCGGTGGACTGAAAACCCGAAAGGGCGGTCCAGGCAAAAGTTAGGGATCGAAGCGTACGACTATGTTCCGGTATCTCGTCACTTGCCTACCCGAAGATTTGTCGATCACCCGCACAGGTATCCTCTTCCCTCACCTCCGAAGCAGGGGCAATAATGAGCTATCCAGGCGATCCAATTGCTCTGTCAACCAAATTACAAAGGACAGATCAACATAAAAATGATTACCATCTACCTTTACAAATTCCAGATCGTGGGCTAACGTCCGAGACCAAACAGGACAATTATCCACTTAATCAAAATCATGCAACCCAACACCGGTTTCTGCTCAACCTTCAGACAAAGTCATACACAGACTCCTCCTCCATAAGATGACCTAACCCCGGTTCATCAAGAAGTTTTACACAAACTTATCCCGAAGCAACCTTACCCCGGTTCCTCCAGAGATTTTTACACAAACTCAACCAAATAACCTTACCCCGGTTCCTCCAGAAGTTTTTACACAAACTTATCCAAGTAACCTTACCCCGGTTCCTCCAGAAATCTTACATGGATTTATCACAAGTAACCTTACCCCGGTTCGTCAAGAAGTTTTACACGAACTTATCCCGAAGTGACCTAACCCCGGTTCCTCCAGAAGTCTTACATGGACCTATCTCAAGATGACCTAACCCCGGTTCATCAAGAAGTTTTACACAAACTTATCCTGCCGTAACCTAACCCCGGTTCCTCCAAGAGTCTCACATGGACCTATCTCAAGATGACCTAACCCCGGTTCATCAAGAAGTTTTACACAAACTTATCCTGCCGTAACCTAACCCCGGTTCCTCCAAGAGTCTCACATGGACCTATCTCAAGATGACCTTACCTCGGTTCGTCAAGAAGTTTTACACGAACTTATCCTGCGGCAACCTAACCCTGGTTCCCCCCAGAAGTCTTACATGGATTTAGCTCAAGATAACCTCACCCCGGTTCATCAAGAAGTTTTACATGAATTTACCTCACCAAGCAACCCTACATCGGTTCCCTCTCTTCAAGATGCAGTTTTACATGGACTCGTCACCCAGAAACCCTACACAGGTTCTCCCTTTCCAAAAAACGAAGTTTTACACGAACTCATCATCAAAGTAACCCTACCCAGGTTCCTTCTCCATTTCAGATACAGTTTTACACAAACTCATCAGCATGCAACCCTACATAGGTTCCCCCTTTCAACGTATAAAATTACATTCCAAAACTCCCCAGAAGAGTCCAATCCAGTTTCCCCAGGAAAATTGGAATTCATCTCTCCAAGCAGTAAGCTTATCCCCAGTAGATTCTGGAAGCTTATCCCCTCGCAGAGCACGAACGCGTCGTCCGGCTTTATTCAAAGAGTTATTTCCTTAACAGGATATAACTGGGTTATCCTCAGCCAAAAGCCACGGAAAGGTCGTCGTCAACATAGTTCTTTCATATCCCCAACGAAGTCCATTAACACTTCCAACAACAAAGGCATCCTCAGCAAATAATCGTCAACACTTAACGAAGTATTTCTCTCCCCAGAGTATTGCTTCCCAGCATGGTCGTCAGAGTATCTTTTCTCCCCGCAGAATCGTCCATTTGCCAAGTTTATTCCGCAACGGAGTCATCTTCTCCTACCGGTATTCTTGCAACTATCATCCCCAGCGGAAGTACAAGTTTATTCCTCAATATCAGCCCAGGATACGACTTCCCGGCACCCGTCAAGGATTTACTTTCCTAGACAAAAACATACATAAAACATCACATACATCATTATAGCATGCATAACGCACTGCATCATACAAGTCTCATTTATGTTGAGAACATCATTGCTTGATCCATATCATGCATTGCATATGACTGACTTTTATCTTTCAGGAGAGATCCAGTTAAGTTCTCAAGCTACATTTCAAGACCTAGACCGGTTCAGTTAAATCGTCCCAAGATTTTCCTGATGCTTATCCAGTCAAAGGCCTCTCTGGTTCAGTCAGATCGACCCTAAGATCTCCCTGATGCTTATCCAGTTGAAGATATTCCAAGACCTTGTCCGGTCCAGTTAAATCGACCCTAAGATTTTCCTGATGCTTATCCAGTCAAAGACCTTCTCTGGTTCAGTCAGATCGACCCTAAGATCTCCCTGATGCTTATCCAGTTGAAGATATTCCAAGACCTTGTCCGGTTCAGTTAAATCGACCCTAAGATTTTCCTGATTCTTACCCAGTCAAAGGCCTCTCTGGTTCAGTCAGATCGACCCTAAGATCTCCCTGATGCTTATCCAGTTGAAGACATTTCAAGACCTAGACCGGTTCAGTTAAATCGTCCCAAGATTTTCCTGATGCTTATCCAGTCAAAGGCCTTCTCTGGTTCAGTTAGATCGACCCTAAGATCTCCCTGATGCTTATCCAGTTGAAGACATTTCAAGACCTAGACCGGTTCAGTTAAATCGACCCTAAGATTTTCCTGATTCTTACCCAGTCAAAGGCCTCTCTGGTTCAGTCAGATCGACCCTAAGATCTCCCTGATGCTTATCCAGTTGAAGACATTTCAAGACCTAGACCGGTTCAGTTAAATCGACCCTAAGATTCTCCTGATTCTTACCCAGTCAAAGGCCTCTCTGGTTCAGTCAGATCGACCCTAAGATCTCCCTGATTCTTATCCCAGTAGAAGACACCCAGATTTTTCTCAACGAGCGTTGTTGAAGTTAAAATCCCCCAGATTTTTCTCAACGAGCGTTGTTGAAGTTAAAATCCCCCAGATTTTTCTCAACGAGCGTTGTTGAAGTTAAAATCCCCAAGATTTTTCTCAACAAGCGTTGTTGAAGTTAAAGTCGCCCAAGGTTCTCTTACCATTCATGCTAAGGTAGTAATCATCCCTGGTTCTTTCATCGCCGTTTGAAGCTCCAGACTCAGCTCCTGTAACCAGTCAGGACACATCTATACCAGGCATCTAAACATCAGCTCCTGCAACGTGTCAGGTACTCATTTTCTGTTTTGCAGGTATGCAGGTTCTCGCCAAGGAATCTCTTACGCGATCAACATCCAGATGGCATCTATAAGCCCATCATCCTACCCATCAATCTCTAAATGGCATCTATAAGCCCATTCCCACCACACTGCTACCATGTGAGCGCAAATTTCTGGGCACTCTAGTGTCCAATCATCTTCTACCCTCGGATTACGAAAGGCACGTCCGCCAATCTGCATCCTCAGGTCTAAGAAGATTGAACAGGGGCAACTGTTGTACCCCAAAATTTGCCCTCCCATATTCTTCAAGAAATTGCCAAGCCAAGTCATAAAACTCCCCCAAGGGTTGCACAGTCCAACTGTCTCCTATACAGTCAAAACTAGGGTTTGTGTTTTAATCAAGAAAAGGAAGTGTTCAAAGGTCCAATCAAGTCTCATATGCTTACAAACATGGTCAAGCATCCTCATATCAAGTTTCAAGGCATTCAGCTCAAGATTGCACAGTCAAAACCCTAAATTGCACTACAGTCAACTGTAGGGGCAAAATGGTCATTTGGCAGTCAAAAGTTCAAATTTTTGGTCAATATATAATTTTGAAGCCACAAACATCATTTGATCAATTCTTGATCATGATTCTCAAAATTTGGCTCAGAAATCATCAAAGATGCAAAAGTTACTATATTTGGACAGCTGAAAAAGTCAACTGAAATTGACCAGGGCATAACTTTCACATGGATTATCAGAAAAATTCCATCCAAAGCTCATTTTGAAGAGAAAGACATTTCCTACAACTCATCTTCATACTTCAAGTCCAAGAAATGCTCTCACAAAAAGTTATCAATTTCAACATTATAGGTCATTTTCAAAAGTCAACAAAAAGGGACTTTAAGTCAAAGACCATAACTTGAGATTGGTAAATCAAAATGACATGGGACCAAAGGCATTGGTTAGAGGACTCAAAGACCTTTCCAAAATGTCCAAGAACATGTGAAAAGCTTAAAAATTGAGCAAGTTATGCCTTGTAGAAGTTGGGAAATTTTTGTGAAATGGCAAAAGTCAACTATCCTTGAAACTCCAATTTTTGACAAAAGGGCCCACTTTCTTCCACTTGATTCAGCCTTGTCATGCCACACACGTGTCCCATGATTAATTTCAAGACCAAATATTGATTTTTCTATTTTATTTAATTTTTGATAATTTAATTCATTTTAAATCTTTAAAAATTCAAATAAAATTCAAAAGTCAATGGAATAGTGTCATTTGAATTTGGACAACTTCCATGTATCATGGGCCAGCTCAATAACTCATGCTAGGGTTAGATTATACACTAAGTCTTGGTCTTGGCTTAAAAGAAGGAAAAGTTTGTTAATGAAAAAGACCTAAGACCAATTCTCTCATGGGCATGGATAAAGGCCAACTAATGACCTAATTTCTTTCCATCATAAGCACTGAGTCAAACCCTAAGCCTTGGACACTCTCAGCTGCGCAGAAAAGGCTGGTACCAATTTGAAATTTTTGCCATAAAAGTCAAAGCTGAAAAGCACTCTAGAGGGGGATTCAAAGCTTGATTCTTTTTCTAATAGCTTCCTCAAACTCTCCTGATCACATTCCAATCACAAACAAGAACCAAAACGCAAAGAAGTGGTATCTATAACTCAAACTGTAAAGCAAAACTTTTGAAATCGTATATCATGATTCATACATCTTTGTGCATTTTTGTTTATTGATTCTTGTTCATATTGAAGTTTCCAAGCTAACCATTGCCTTTAATTGTGTTTTCATTGACCATACGCGAATCTACCATGTTTGGATATTAGGGTTACAGTTTTTCAAAATTGGGGTTTTCTACCCAAGGCAAAATTAAAGCTCAAGACTACTGCCATTGCATTTATCACGTCAAGACGAAGAGATTCATGTAGTCGCGATTAATTTATGATTCACGTAGCGCTAATCGCTATTTTTCCAAAGACCCTCTAATACAACGCTACGAAAACTGTTGCCATAGTGTTTTGTTTTACAGGATGAGGAAGAAGATGGTTTCGTGTCCATCAGCCATTGGCCATTTTGAAATCGCGCGCGTTTTGGAGCACTAACTCTTGTTTGTTCTTATTATATTTATTTGTTAATTATATATCAAATGTGTTAACGTGATTCAGTGGTGCACGTGGTGGTTTGCAATCTCCAAGACCTGGGTTCAAACCCCAGGTCTGTATAAATTTCAATAATATTTTTCAATACAAGATCTTATGCAGCGCTAACGTCCAAGGCATACCATACACCTCAAAGCCTGATCGTCCACGCGTCCAGTTGGGCCAATTCAAAGGCAAGGATTCAAGGAGCACAATAAACTCCAGTCAACGCTGAAGCAGGCTAGCAAAAAGTCAGCAAGGCCATAACACAAATGGGCCTGAAATGCTAAGGCCTTACCTCCTAAATTGGGGCTACACCCCCACCCTGGTTTGCAAATATTTTTATTTTTCTCATCTCTTTTAAATCATTATTTTTATTTGTCTTCTTGTTTTAATTTAATAATCATTTTTTACAAAATATGAAAAACATCAAAAAATCAGAAAAAGGATAAAAATATAAAAAATATTTATTTTATTTATTTTCTTGTAAATAATTAACATGTAAATAAATTTAGTAAAATAGGTTTTAACTTTAATTCTTTCTTCCATAAAAAAATCCAAAAATATAGCATTAGGTTAATGACTTTTTTTATTCCTTTTAATTTCCCTTGTTTTTTGCCATAATATTAGTAATTTTCATAATTAAACTTGTAAACTAATTAGGGTTGCATTTAGGTTAGATTTTAATACTTTCTTAATAACTAAAAATCCAAAAATATAGCATTAGGTTTAATGACTTTTTATACCTTTTAAATTTTCCTTTTTTTTATCACAATATTATTTATTTATTTATTTTATTTTTATAATTAAATGTACATAAGTAAAAATTAGGGTTTAATTTAGATTAATATAACATTTTCATAATAACTAAAAAACATTAGAATTAGGATTTGCATTTCAAATTTCATTCTAAAAAGTTCTTTTTTCTTTTAAATCTTAAAAAATACAAAAATACCATAAACATTCTTTTTTTTTTTAATTCTAATTCCTCATTAAATTTAATTTTTTGCAAAAGGGTCCAACGCCCATTGTCTTAATTATTTTATTTCGCACATTTACTTTATCGCTTATTATTCATTATGTACATGTCCCAAAGCCTTGTAACAATTTATACTTTTCGCACTTTTATTTGCTTTATTTACTTTCCGTCAAATCGGGTTCGGTTTAATTTTGGCGATGTGGACCCGCGCCATTTGTAATAGTTTAGATTTATTTTCCTCGCAAATATTAACTGTTAAAAAGCATGCAAGAATGAATGTCTTAATTAAAATCAAGCGTAGAACACAAAGAAACATGACAAGACAAATAACTGAAACATGACACACAATTCGCACACACCACCCCTAGGGTACGCCTCACCTGTTGCCTTTCGAAAGGTGGTCGTCGAGTAGAGGACGTCTTAGTAAGTCCTCATGATCCGGGAACCTGGCATGAGGGTAGCTTCTAAGGTGTCTTCCCATTGCTCCGGTGATCACCATGTCCTGAACCTCGAATTGACCCGAACACCTCCAACGGTGATGCTACCTACCTCTCAATGGTGGGATGGCACTACTTTAAAGGACTTTTACACAGACGAATTCCTTAGGGTAGGTAGGTTCTCAAGGATACTTGCTCTAATTTCAAACAAAAATACTTTTCACACCAACACATTTTCAAAAGCTTTCAAAACAAACTTTTCAAACACTCTGACGTACGAGTCGAACTGAAATTTTTTCAAAGAAACTTTTTTAAACCCACAATTGAAAAGCAAACAAACAATTTTGAAAACACAAATGAGCAAGTATCTAAGAGCCCATGGATAACCATGGATAGAAAGGGTGCTAACACCTTCCCTTTCTATAACCTACCTCCCGAACCGAGAGCAATCTCTTTAAGGAATTTTTCTGTGCTTTTGTCCTTTCCAATTGGAGAAAATAAAAGACGGTGGCGACTCTTGCTTCCGCGACATTTCGCGAACCAGCTTTAAAACAGTCACTCTCAAGCTCAAAAAACACAAATTTCTGCCCAAACATTGCAGTTCTGCAAAATCATTGCCAACTTCATTTTGGCTCGTGCGTTTTGCCCTCTAACACTTGAAACATCTTATCCACATCATATCCAAGCTATCCAAACCTTTACATTGTTGCTGTAAGCTCTGTTTCATCCATTGCCATTTTCAAATTTGGAGGTTGCAGCTTGACTTCTACAGAGAGTTTTGGCTATCTACAAAGCAAGCTAGGTATTGGAATAGGTTAAAGGAACTTCAAGGAAGCTCACATGATCCTCAGGCCTCACTCAAAGTCCCCACATTGTTATATCCAAATCCAGATGAAGGAGGTATTTTTCAAAACTCTATCTCTCTATTTAGGCATCCTCAAGCCACGATTTGTGAAGCAAAAATGTAGTCTATAACATGGTGAAGTTGTACATATGCATACTTTCCATTTATATTAACCATGCTGTGAGAATTTGAAGTTTGAAGTTCATGAAATAATTAGGTCACGAATTAGGGCTGATTAAATTCTCTCTGATCTTTGAGAGTTAGGTTACAAATTTTATATCATTGGAATCGTGAGGTTACAAGCTACATGTTTTATGTTATGGGTTTTTGTTTTTGTGCAAGAAATAGCAAGATACAAATTTGAAGCAAAAACGCGCGTAGGGAGGAAGCTGGAGGACAGGGATGACTTGTCTGGGCCTTGGCGCGCCTTGGGCTTGTTGTTTTTGATTTTTACACCCCCTAACTTGATATTTGCACCCCCTGGCTTTATTTTGTATATTTTTCATATTTTCTTTTCATTTTTATATTTATTGCTTTTATTTATTTTTCTGAGTCATAAAAAATCATAAAAAATAATTTCTTTATTTTTTGCATTTTATTTTATTTTTCTATTATTTTTTGCATAAAAAATAGTTTATTAGGGTAATATACTTTATTTTCTTAAATAAATTGTAAATACATTTAATAAATACTATACATTTTTATTTTATTATTTTACACATAAAATATTTATTTTCATACATATTTTATTTTTTAATATTTATATATTATATTATTTATTATTTTCTTGTACAAAAATGGACAAAAATAAATAATAGGAAACATATATTTCTTTTAATCAAAAAATTAGGGTTTCCCCCTTTCAAAAATAATGCTATTATTTTTTCCTTTTTCTAGGGTTTACATGAATCATTTTCTCATACCTTAACAAATACAAAACATTTTTTCCATAAATACATTGCATTGCATATTTAAATATTTGTATATTTATTTATTTCGCACAATATTCAATTGGGTTGTAATAGTATTTTTAGGGTTTATTTTGTGCAATATCCCCATTCAAAATCTTGTATCCCTCCTCCCATAATAATTGTTGTAATAGCTTAGTTTACTTTTACACAATTTATTGATTTCATATACCATGTGTAGTAAATTAGGGTTTTGCATGATAAGACCAAAAACAAACAAATAGAATGACCTAATACAAGACAATCAAAATGCATGAAAAATGAAACACATTGCACACAAGCACCTTTAGGGTTTCACCCACTTGGTTGCCTAAACAAAAATGACCATGGTATGCATGCGAAGTATCTTGGCAAAACAATACAAAAATAAGATCATAGTCCATCGATGACGCTATCAAAAGGTTGCCTAAAACAAAATGATCTTGGTCCCTCCAAACATGCTAAGATACTTGGCAACATTGTTATCATGGTCATACGATGACCCACGCCCGTCCCGTTTAACATCCAAAGATAGGGTTGTTTACCAAATCAATGGTAAATCAACAATGTCAAAGGAATAAAAATGCTTAGGAAAGACATTTGAGTAGGTAGATATCTTCTAAGTTACTTGCTCCATTTCAAAACAATCCTTGCTATTTTCAAAAACAAGCACATACATACTTTCAAAACATTTCCAAACAACTTTCAAAACATTGAAACATTTTTCAAAAGACAAACATCTTTGTATAAATTCTTACAAACGAGAATCATTACAAAGATTGCCTAAACGAAAGGCCTATTTTCAAAATACTTCCAAAATCACACCAAAAACAAAGCACCATTTCAAACAATTTCAAAAGCAAAGCAAGTGATCTAAGCAAGTAACTAAGAGCCCATGGAAAACCATGGATGAAAAGGGTCCTAGCACCTTCCCTTTTCATAATCTACCCCCCGAACTCAAGAAAACATCTCAAAGGTCTTTCCTATGATTTTTACCTTTCCTTTTGGATAAAATAATAGTCGGCGGCCACTCTTGCTAAACCGAAACATTTTGCGACGAAACGCAAAACCTCAAGTCAGTTATCCCACCGTATCACAGAACTGGAGACTCTGCTGGGGATAATTATACAAGTAGGGTTACCTTAGGGTTTATATCACCTTTATTTTGCTTACATTTGTGTGACTTGTTTTATTTACACTTTGGTTATATTGTTGGGGTTTAAATCCTCTACCGGATTTGGGAAACATTATAGGTAAATAGCAATACATTGTGGAAACTGTGCGGGGAATACCGACACGGTCTAAGCAATAGCTATGTTAGTGTGACATATTTATGGGTACCGGTAGCCTTTGAGTCAATCAAAGATAATACGGGGCCGCTGAGTGATGTCATGAAGCACTAACGAACTTCTAGAACCTTTACTTGACCAACTTGGCCTTTTAGGATGTAGTGAGATGACCGGCTTTGGTGCAGTCCGAAGTTGGTAGATACTCGATACTACACTCATTGAGGGTTGGTTCCTTGGAATATTTAGGTCTCCAGTCAAGATGCTTGAATTGAAACAATGAACAAGGAAACAATCCAGTGATATTGAGCTCCTTAGAACCCGGTTACTATTTCTAGGACAGGTTGAGCCAACTAAACTTCAAGAGGGTACTTACCTATGAAACCCCATGCAAGCCTAAACTAGGAACTTCTGTGATGTGTTTGTACATATATACTTGTGCATAACATCATGGACATCATGAGCATCATATGCATCCACTAACCATTTCAAGGATTTTGGAGATTCATCTTTGTTCCTGTTTTGTAGGTTATAGATTCACTTCGCAGGAAAACTATCCAAGTCAACCTTGTAAGAATTCCTCCACAACTCAAGGAGTTAGCTTCAAGGATTCCTGATAACTCTCCATTCACCGAGAGACATGGTCGTCTACTCAACCTAGTCACTTCCAACACAGAGGAAGACATGATGAAGTTTCTCTTCCAGTTCTTTGACCCTTTGTATCACTGCTTCACATTTCCTGACTACCAGCTTGTGCCCACTTTGGAAGAATTCTCTCAACTCTTGAGGATTCCTATTCTCAATCAACTACCTTTCAACGGTACGGAAAGATATCCAAATCCAGAAGAGATTGATCAAGCCTTGCACTTGCACTCATCTGATGTCACAACCCATTGGGAAACTAGAAGTGGTGTCAAAGGCTTCTTGTCAAAGTTTCTGTTTGAGAACTCCCAAAGATGTTGGTACTCCTTGGACTTACAAGCTTTTGAGGAGATTGTAGCTCTTCTCATCTATGGGATGGTCTTGTTCCCTAACCCTGACCAAATCATAGACGTGAGTGCTGTCAAAATCTTCATGTCATGCAATCCGGTGCCTACATTGCTTGGAGATATCTACACTCTTTTCACACTCGTACAATGAGGAAAAGAGGTGTTCTCATGTGTTGCACTCCTCTCCTGGCAAGATGGTTTATTTCTCATCTTCCCCAATCAGTCTTGAAGAATGAGCAAGGTTTGAGGTGATCACAAAGGTTGATGACTCTTACACATTCAGATATTCATTGGTGTTCTCGATCCAAAGAGAATGTTATCATCGTCGACCGTTGTGGGGAATTCCCTAATGTCCCTCTACTTGGCATTAGGGGAGGCATCACCTACAACCCTTTCTTGGCTCTAAGGCAGTTTGTTTATGCCCGAAGGGATGGCCCGCATGACATGCTAGTTCAAGGTTTGGTTTTCGATTTCGATAACGACAGTCAAGGACTTCGTCAAAGGTTCATCCGAGCTTGGAGGATGCCAAACAAAGTAGACATTAAGACCTTGGGACACAAGAATTCCATCCCTCTTGAGCCTTACCTCAAGTGGGTACGAACCCGCGCCCAAAGTCTTATGATGCCTTACCCCTCTGTTCTCCCAGTGATTATAGAGCCTATTAAGGAAGGAGAGGTTCCATACACCCTCCTACATCCTGACATGCCAACATCACTCGAAGACCTGCAAAGGAGTTGGATACAGCTCAAGGGAGAACGCGATATTTTTGAAACCCAATTCTACGCAAGCGAGAAGAAGGTTTTAGAACTCACTCAGTTACTTCACGAAGAGCATACTCTCAACACCTACATTGCACCAAATAGGATGCGCAACGTCTTTTTATCTTAGAATTTTGTATTATTTTGCCCTAGGGGCATTGATGTACTCACAAATTCTATTTTATTAATATAACGTGTGTTCCTTTTTGTTTGACACAAATTTGAATTTTCAAATTCTTGAAAGCATTGCATGAATACATATCATTCATCATGTGCATAAACAGGTCTTTGCAAGAAGTTTCCTCATCCCTCTGCTGTTTATTTCAGCAAAATGGATCTTGAACAAACGGTTAAAGACTTGCAAGCTCAGAATTCACAATTTCAACAACTACTCTTGACCTTGACCAAGGGGCAGGAGGAGCTCAAGACTCTGCTAGAGAAAGAAAAAGAGAAAAAGAAGAAGAAGCCAGCTGGTGTGGTTATTATGGGCAGAAGGTTCCAAGGACAAGTCAGAAGGACCTTGGAATTTCCATAAACCTCTGAGGAAGGGGAAAGAAAAGGAAAGGAGACGGCAGTACCATCTGATTCTGAAGCAGAAGAAGAGGAGGAAGAGGACTACTCTGAACAGCAGTACCCTCCGGCCGATGACAAATACAAAAACTTGGAAGAGCGTCTAGCTGCTATAGAAGTGCAGAGAGTACCGGGGCTAGACTTTGAGGAGTTAGGGTTTGTGTATAGAATAGTAATCCCGCCGAAGTTTAAAGTGTCACTATTTTCCAAGTATGATGGGGTGTCTTGTCCCAAAATGCACCTACGATCTTATGTCAGGAAAATTCAGCCACATTCTGCCGACAAAGATTTGTGGGTACACTATTTCCAGGACCATTTGTCAGGAACGCAACTTGATTGGTTCTACTAGTTGGAGAGGGCAGATGTCCATAATTGGGAAGACTTGGCGGAAGCCTTCTTTAAACAGTATCAATACAACGCCGATTTGGCACCAACCTGTACTCAACTCCAGAGTATGACCATGGTATCTGTGATACGGTGGAAGAACTGACTGTTTTCTGGAATGTTGGTTTGCGTTTTGCGTTTGTTTTCGCAAAATGTCGCGGTAAGCAAGAGTCGCCACCGACTTTTATTTTATCCAACAAGGAAAGGAAAAAATCACAGAAAAATTCCTTTTTCGAGATATTTCTGAGTACGGGGCGTAGATTATAGAAAGGGGAGATATTAGCACCCTTTCTATCCGTAGTTATCTACGGGCTCTTAGGTACTTGCTCATCATTTTCAAAATTGTTTTCTTTGTGTTTGTGGGTTTTGAAAACTTTTTGTTTTGACTTTGATTTAACTCTTGCTTTTGTCTTCATGAGTGTAATGAAGTGTTTTTGAAAACTTTATTTTGTAAAGAAGTGTAAGTGTGGAAAAAAGTTTTGTTTCCTTGTTCGTTTCCTTTAGACAATGCTATCACACTATTAGTGAGTAGGTAGGACCGTCTTTGGAGTTTGAGGGTCAATTCAAAAGGGACGTACGGTCACTAAAGCAATGTTAGGACGTCTTAGTAGTAACCCTAGTGTCTTAGATCAATTAATCCGAGGCAACAATATCCGAGGCAACCTTTCCAAGGCAACTATGATCTTTGGACAAAAACGATGACCACTAAAGCATCCTATACTCAATGACCATTTACCGAAGGCAACCAAGTGGGAGTGTACCCTAGGAGTGCGCTTGTGCGAGTGATTCAATTTCAGATTAGTTATCTTTGCACATTTTTAGGGTTATCTAACCATTTTAAAATTAAACATACATTCTTGTCATGCATCCTAAATCATACATCTAACAGTTGTATAATTTGCATAATTAAAATGAGGAATTTAAACTAAATTATTACAAGGCGTCGGGTATTTACATCGCCAAAAACAACCCTTTGAAAATAAAATAAAAGCGGTAAAAGTAAATGTCCTAATTAAATATTACAAATCAGGAGCAGATACAATAATTGAATAAAGAAAAATATATCGCGCGAGAAAATTGGATCGAATGCGAAAATAGGGTTTTGACCCTCTTAATTAAAAAAATGTTTTGTTGTTTTTTATTTTTTAAAGAAAAGAAATTAAATCCTAAAATTAAATGCTAAATTAATTATTAAATAAATTAGTTAATAAAAAATATTAAATGACATATTTTTGGAGTTTTTGTTTTTTTAGGAAAGAAAATAAAATAATTAAATTAATGTTGAAACCTAATTATTCTAATTGATTTTTAATGTTTGCAAAATAAATTAAAGTTACCTAATTAATCTACCTAATTAAATTAATTAATATTTATTAATGAAAAATAAAGTTCTGAAATTTAATTGGATATAAAATATTTTTTTGTGATTTTTTTTGATAAAAAAGAAATTAATTTATTGGTTAGTATTTAATTAAATAAAATAAAATAATTAAGTGAAATAAACAAAATATAAAAAAAAAGAGTGAGATGGGCCTGACTTTTGTGGGTGTGCATAACAATTATTCTGGCCCATTTGTGAGGTCCATTTGACTTTTCTGATCTCATGCGTTTGCGTTGACTTGGTCCTTTGGTGCACCTTCAATGATGGCCACCAGATCTGGCCATCTGGCCATCTGGCGTGTTGATGAGGAAGGTGCATGGTGGATCTCCAGCTTAGGAGTGCATATGATTACCTGAAAACAAATATCATAGAGAAAATAGGGGGACCTGGGATTCGAACCCAGGTCCTGAGGGGAATTCCATGCCACGCTTGCCACTACGCCACTTGCTTCTTGTTTTTAATATAATATAAACTAAATATAATATAAGAAAACAAGTTTTAATGGAAAATAAAAATAAAAAGGCGCGCTCGTTCAAACAACTCAATGGAATCCGGCCACGTCTTCGTCCTTGTCATGGCACCGTCGCTAAAAGTCCAAATACCTATACCTACGGACAGAGTCTGTTGCTACAGGTCTGTCCACTCTCAAAATCTCGTACAGGCCATGTAAATGAATTCTAACACCATGGTTAGACTCGTCTCCTTCTTCTGATCACAACCATGCCCATTATTAGGGCCAATTATTCCTGAAAAGAAAAACCCCAAAAACAAATCCGAAACCCTAACAATGGTGGATTTCGTTACAGGTCATATAAATGCAATTGAGTAATGCCAAAAGCTTGCAAATGATTTGTAGATTAAGAATATGCCATCAATTCATGTCAACAATGCCTAAATTTCAAAATACGAATTCAAGAATAGGGCGAGTTCGTGAGTGACTTACAGCATATTCTGGGATTGGGATGGACCGCTTCTGAGTTGCTTTAGCTTCTAGAGAATGTCAGGAAGCGATTGAGACAAGTAACTGGCCTTGAGGATGCCTCTAACCTCTGTTTCGATCTCACACTTTCTTTGATATTTTTCAGATTTTGTTTTTTCTCTCACGCCTATCTCCAACCTTCTTTTTGATATGCCTCGCCTCCTTATGTATTGTACAATGTGTGATACGGTGGGAGAACTGACTATGGTTTTGCGTTTGTTTTCGCAAATGTTTCGGTTGAGCAAGAGTCACCACCGACTTTTTATTTTATCCTAAGGAAAGGTTTAAAAAGCACAGCAAAAACCTTTGAGATTTTTTCTTGGGTTCGGGGAATATATTATAGAAAGGGAAGGTATTAGCACCCTTTCTATCCATGGTTATCCATGGGCTCTTAGGTACTTGCTTAGATAAACTTGCCTTGGTTTTCAATTGTTTGAAATGGTGCTTTGTGTATGGTTTTGAAAATGTTTTGAAAAAGATGCCTTGTCTAGGCTAACCTTGTAACAATTCTTTACTCGAATGTTTTACAAAAGGTGTTTGTCTTTTTGAAAAGATGTTTCAAGGTTTTTTTGAAAGTTTGTTTTGAAAGTGTTTGTGAAGTGTGGTTTGAAAAGTAGGCAAGTGTTTTTGTTTTTGCAAGTTGACAAGTACCTAAGAGCTATCTACCCTAAAGTTCTCAAAGATTTTTGTTATGTTTTAACCCTTTTAACAATTTTGTTCCACCATTGCATTTGGTGGACAATCTTGTGTTAGGATGTGAAAGGGACGGGCGCGGATCATCGTTTAGACCATAATTGCAATAGTGCTAAGTATCTTTGGGCAATTTTTCTTTGAAAGGGACTTGATCATTTTAGGCAACTTTTCGAAAGCGTCATCGAGGGACTATGATCATTTGATTGTTTGTTTTACCCAAAGAAACCTAACATGCAATATGGCCCATTTATTGAAGGCAACAAGTGGAATACCCTAGGGGTGCAAGTGTGATATGTGTTGTCCATTTTCATGCTTGATTATCTTGAAATTAGGTCAAACTATTTTGTTCTTTTTATTTGCATACAAACCCTAATTCTAACATGGTATATTTAGAAAGCATTAAAGTGCGACAAGTAAAGTTCTAAACTATTACAACACAATATGGGAAGGGGGGTACAAATGTTCAAATGGGGGTTTTGACAAGAAATTTAAACCTAGCTATTACATCAATTTGGAATTTATTTACAAGATAATTAATTTGCACAAATTAAATAGAAATAAAATAAATATGCAAGATGCAAAAATGTTTTTTTATATGTATGAAAAAAAAGTATTTTTTTATGTCAAATAAAACAAAATAATAAAAAAAAGTATTATTTTTGGAGCTTTTTAATGTTTAGGGTAAAACCCTAATTTATTAGGTAAAAGATACTATTTATTTAATATGTACCATAATTAATAATTATATACAAAAATAGAATAAAAAAAATGAAGTATATTTATAAAAGAGTATTTTTATGTCAAATATTAATAGAATAAAAAAATATATATATTTGTGTATTTTAACCTAAATATACTAATATATATATATATATATATATATATATATATATATATATATATATATATATATATATATATATATATATATATATATATATATATATATATATATATATATATATATATATATATATATATATATATATATATATATATATATATATATATATATATATATATATATATATATATATATATATATATATCTTTATTATTTACTAAATATATATTATATATACAAGAATAATAATATTTAATATTTATAAAAAAAGTATATATTGTATAAAATATTTTCAAAAGAAAAAATGAAATAAAAATCAGAAATAAAATATATTTGCATTATTTTTCTAGTTTTTCTAAATAATAGTATATATATATATATTATTTATGTACAAATGGTTCATATAAACAAATAAATGCCTAAAAAATATAAAAATGGTGTAAAAAATATTTTTTTATGTTTTTAATATTATTAGGAAAAATAAATAAGTCAGAATAAAAAAAGAAAAGTCAAAAAATCATTAAAACAAACAAAATGGGCTCAGGGGGTATGAAAGCAAAAATAGGGTGTGAAGAGAAATGACACAACAGGCCCAGCCCATGAAGACCTTTCTTCAACCTTCAGACAGCTTCTTGTTCAAAAACACGCGCCTGTACTCAAGTTCAAACATCTGGATTCCTTGACTTTTTGCACAAACTTTCAACATAAGAAATGTTAATCATCAAGCCACGATTCTAAATATGTAAAGAACTCATCCTAACTCTCAGAAATGAGAGAGAATTTTATCATTCCCAAATCCTAACCTAACTTTTTATCAACATTCAGACCTTAAATTCTCATAGCTCAGGCAAAATAAATGAAAAGTAAAAGTATGTACAGATTCAGGGGCATGAGTAGAACACTTCTTATTCACAAACCTAGAGCTAACAATGCCTACATTAAGAGTTAGAAGTTCAAGAAGATACCTGTTCAGTTGAAGTTGTATCTGGCAATGGGGGAGCTTTCAGGGCAAGATGATGATCTGTATAGCTTGCCTGAAGTGTAGTGATGCTATTCCAATGCTTACTTTGCTTTGAAACACCTTGAATCGAGCTATGGACCTTCAACTGCAAAACAAGAAAGTGAAAATGGTGGAACTGATTAGAGGAGTTACAGGTCGTGTTTTATGTTTGGATTAGCTTCAGGGGATGTTGTAGGATGTGTTTGATGTGGTTTTAGCAAGAGTGTATGAAAGGGATGAGAGTTGGAACTCAAACTGCAGCAAACCCTGTTTTTGTGCAGTTCAATGGTGATTTTGAGTTTGTGGAGGTATTGGAGATGAAAGGCTCGTGTTCTAGCTCAGTTAGGATGTCTTGAATGTGTACAAAATATTTGCTTAAGGGTCCTCTTGCTGAGATAAAAGTTGTGTCTAGTTATGCCATATTTCTTACACTTTAAGCAACCAAAAGCCAAGTTGGTGTTTAGACAGGTAGAGGCCCCCATAACATGCTGCAAACCTTGACATTGATCAGTGTGATTAGTCCCTAAACTTGTGCCAAGGGGATTTGATTTGTACTTCTTGGATTTTCATTTTGACATAAAGCTTACTTTTGCAAAAATGGTTAAAGTGCTTTATCTATTTTGGGATTAATCCATCATGCAATGCTTGAACACATAGAACATGGTCTTGGCACAAAGAGTTTGCATTAAATTTATGAGTGTTGAATGGTTTAGAGGCCTGTAATCAAGTTGCATACTGATTTGAGAAATTTGCACAAGTTATGAACATGGAATTGGCCAATTCAAAAGTGAGTTTTTGCCATATTGCAAAATTCGATTCTCTCAAGTCATGAGGTTGTTTGATGAGTTCTTGGACATTTTGGAAAGATTGGAATGTGTAGTACAATCCATCTTTGAAGTGCAAATTGAAATTCCAAGTGGAAGTATATGAAAAATGGTCTTGAAGTTAGGTAAAAACCTTGCCTAAAATAGGTCAAATTTTCACTAAGTTAAGAATGGTTTGGTACCCTTGTTCCAAAAATTGTAACTTGAGCTACAAGCCTCTTTTGGGAAAACTTTGTGAATCAAAGTTGTAGACTATGCAATAGGCTACAACTTTCATGTTTTGACTTTTACTTGAATCCAAATTAATCTTGGTGAGAAAGTGGGGAAAAGTTGGGAAAAAATTAGGGTTTTTCATAACTTAGAAAAATTCTAAGTTATGAAAAATTCTCATTTCAAACCCTAATTTGCAATTTTTAATTTCTTGGTGAACAAGTTTCATGATTTGGCATGTTTTGATGAAAAATGAATCTTGACTCTTGATTTTGACCAAAAAGTCAAAGTTTGACTTTTCAGTATACAGTCAAAATTGATCAATTGACTGGGAAATTCAACTGTCAATCTTTTGTACTTGGGATCTTTTGAACTTGTTGAGCATGTCAGGAAAATTACATGGGGTCCTTGAGTCCATATGTGAGCTTGGTTTGCCATTGGCTAGGTCAAACAGTCAAAAGTTGCCTTTGTGCAGTCAAAACCCTAAAAATGACCATTTTGCCCTTTTGGTGATCTGATCAAATTTCTTGTGGAATTGTGATCCAAACTTGATCAAATGATCCATGTGAGTTCATGATGTTGATGTGGATCAATTTTCATGAGATTTGACTGTCAATTGGCCACAGTTGACTTTTTCCCCAATACAGCTGATTTCTAGGTCAATTGTCCAATTGACTGGGCAAAACTTGGAATCAAGGCTTGAAACTTGATGTGGATAAACTTGGGAGTCCAATATGAAGCATGAAAGTCATCTTAGGCAATTTAGGTCAAAACATCTCTGTGCAAACATAAACCCTAATTTGAGTCAACAGTGCAAGGAGAAGTTTTGAGCAGATGAAACCCTAATTGGATCTTGATCTCCAAGGGCTTTGTGATGAGAAATCAATGAGAAATGGGAGGGCAAATTTTGGGGTACAAAAGTTGCCCCTGTTCAATCTTCTTGAACCTGAAGAGTTAGATTGGCAATTTTGCCTTTTGCGACTCGATGGTAAAAGGAGATTGGACACTAGAGTGCCCTTAAATTTGCACTCGTCAAAGCAATGGATGCGGGAATGGGCTTAGAGATGCCATTTGGAGATGGGCTTAACGATGCCATCGGGAGGAGTGACAGAAACTTGTCGGGGATGGGCTTAAAGATGCCATCTGGAATGAGTATCAGAAAGGTGTCCATGTTTAGGACCATCTTTGAACTGGTGTCTGAATAAGCAATAGACTGACATCCATATCTGGAGGCATCCGTAAACTGTTTTCAGAGGTCTGGAGAAGAATCTGAACAAGCGATAGGTTAACATCCATTACTTGGAGAACCCGTGAACTGTTTTCAGAAGTCTTGAAGTTGAATAAGCAATAGAGCAGCATCCGTTGTTGGGAAGCGTCCGTAAACTGTTTTCAAAAGTCGCATCTGAACAAGCGATAAATTAACATCCGTCGTTGGGAAGAATCCATAAACTGTTTTCAGAAGTCTTGAGAAGAAACTGAATAAGTGATAAGTTAACATCCGTTACTTGGAGAACCCGTGAACTGTTTTCAGAGATCTTGGAGTTGAATAAGCAATAGAGCAGCATCCATTGTTGGGAAGCGTCCGTAAACTGTTTTCAGAGGTCGCATCTGAACAAGCGATAGATTAACATCCGTTGTTGGGAAGAATCCATAAACTGTTTTCAGAAGTCTTGAGAAGAAACTGAACAAGTGATAGGTTAACATCCGTTACTTGGAGAACCCATGAACTGTTTTCAGAAGTCTTGAATTTGGAGGAAGAACCGGTGTAGGGTTCCCTGATGATGAGCTCGTGTAAAACTGCATCTGGATAAATCTGGAATAAGCATTAGAATGTTGCCGTGTCTGGGTCACATCCGAACTATTCCTGGAAAGAAATCTCGGAAGATAATGATTTTAGTCTTTCGACAGATCTTACCTGAAAAGGTAAAGAGTTAGTTATATGCAATGTCATGATGCATGATACAATGTATGTTATGTGATATGAATGTAAATGAATGCGCATGTAAGCTGGAGAGCTGTCTTGCAAAGGATAGATGAATCTAAGATGGCTGAAGATAACATTATCTTGACTGCTGCCGGGAAGAATAATTCCTGGTTGTTGCTGGAGAATAAGGAGCTTGGGTTGCATACCAATCTTCTGGGGAATTCCCGATGACTTCTACTGGGGAGTACCAATCCAATAGACTCATGCTGGGGAGGTAAGACTGAGAATCTTCAGCTTGGTGGGAAGTATTTATGGCGACTTCACTGGGGAACTCAAGATTTTCCCTCCCAAAAATTCTGTGGGGAGAAGGTTCACTAGTCTGGCTCCGTTGGGGATTGATAATTTGAAGCTTTAGCTCGGCTGGGGATAACAAAGACAAACTCCTCTGGGGATTGTATTGATAAGTTATGTTGGGGAACCTTGATGAACTCCGCTGGGGATAGGAATAAATTTGCCGAGTGTGATCTTCCGTGACAATAAGCTGAGGATAACCCAGTTATAAGCCTTTGGGAGGAATAACTTTGAATAAAACTCGGGAGAGACGTCCGTACTCTGCATGGGATAAGCTTCCAAAATCTACTGGGGATAAGCTTCAGGGTTTGCTGGGGATATGGATTCCAAATCTCCTGGGGATTTCCTTTGAAGGGTATCAAGATATCCAACTGCACCTTTGACCTATCAGTAATCCTCTTTCTTGATTAGTAAGGAAATGATTATGTTCAAATGCATATGCCTATTTAACAAAACATTGGACGTTTCTCAAAATAAAACAAATAGTGCAAGAGAAAAGAAAAGGAAATGACACAAATTTCTGGGAAAAGTATTTGCATTGACTTTCTATGAGTATATTTGTACAAAGGAGACAATCATCCTAGTAAGAGGATTTTGTCGTAAATATTGAAATATTTATACAAAATAAAGATGGCTATGTGAAATAATTCCATGGGATTCCATTCCGCTATAGCTTTCACAACTCTGAATATCTGTCCATTCAATGCTTCGTTTGCCGATGACTGGATTGATCAGAAGCCTGGAACTGGTTGATGAAGAGATTGTCTTTGAAGTGATCCGACGAGATATAGTCATATGCTTTAATTCCCTAACTTTTGCCTGAATCTCCCTTTCGGGTTTTCGATCCACCGGGAAACCCCTTTTTGCCCAAGCCGCCCTTTCGGGTTTTCAACTTGCCGGGTGTACAGATTTGTTTTTGTTTTTATCCCTAATTTTTTCCTGAACCGCCCTTTCGGGTTTTCGGTTCACCGGGATGCCCATTTTTGCCCAAGCCGCCCTTTCGGGTTTTCGACTCGTCGGGTTATTTTATGCGTAGTATTTTTTGACTATGTCTGCGTTTGCAGGGTGCGGCAAATCGTCGCCGTCCATGGTGGTCAGAATCATTGCACCACCAGAAAATATGCTCTTGATCACAAATGGTCCTTCATATGTAGGAGTCCATTTGCCCCTGGGATCACTTTGCGGCAAGATAATCCGCTTGATTACGAGAACTCCGACTTGATACACCTGACGTCTGACTTTCTTATTGAAGGCCTTAATCATCCGTTTTTGATACGTCTGACCATGGCATATAGCAGCGAGTCGCTTCTTGTCGATCAAATTGAGTTGATCATGTCGGGTCTGCATCCAATCATCTTCATTCAAACCTGCATCCTTCATAATCCTTAGAGAAGGAATATGAACTTCCATATGCAGGACAGCTTCCATGCCATATACCAACGAAAATGGGGTTGCCCCGGTTGAAGTACGTGCCGTCGTACGGTATCCATGTAGAGCAAACGGTAACATATCATGCCAGTCTTTGTAAGTGACTGTCATTTTCTGAATGATCTTCTTAATGTTTTTGTTCGCAGCTTCAACAACACCGTTCATCTTAGGCCGATAGGGAGATGAATTGTGATGATAAATCTTGAACTGTTCGCACAAAGCGGTGATCATTGTGTTATTCAGATTTGTACCGTTGTCTGTGATGATCCGGTCTGGAACACCATATCGACATATGAGATTTTGCTTGATGAAGCGGGCAACCACATTTTTAGTAACAGAGGCGAAGGAAGCTGCTTCGACCCATTTGGTGAAATAGTCAATGGCAACTAGGATGAAGCGATGTCCGTTGGAAGCCGTGGGCTTGATCTCTCCAATCATGTCAATGCCCCACATTGCAAATGGCCAAGGAGCAGTCAGAATGTTGAGAGGAACCGGAGGGATATGAACTTTGTCAGCGTAGACTTGGCATTTGTGTCAAGTACGGGAATGTTGATGGCAGTCAGCTTCCATGGTAGACCAGTAATAGCCTGCCCTTAGGATCTTCTTAGCCATTGTATGCCCGCTCAAGTGAGTGCCAAATTTGCCGCTGTGTATATCAGTCATGATAAACTCTGCTTCAGCTTTGTCTACACATCGGAGTAATACACAATCACGGCTTCGTTTGTAAAGGATGTCGTTGCTCAGGAAGAACTTAGCAGCAAATTTCCTTAAGAACTTCTTGTCATTTACAGAAGCTCCTTCGGGATAATCTCTAGTCTCGAGATACCTTTTGATTTCATGGAACCAGGGTTGTTCCACTACTTCTTCGATATTAATCTCATGACAATGCGCAGGTTCATCCATTCGCTCGATGGTGATTTGGGGAGCCTCGTTATCCCAGTTGAGTTTAAACATGGAAGACATTGTAGCTAGGGCATCTGCTAGCTGATTCTCTTCTCGCGGGAAATGCTCGAAGGTAATTTGCTTGAAATGAGGCAACAATGTTAAGACATGTTCTTTGTACGGGATAAGATTAGGATGCTTGGTATCCCACTCTCCTTTGATTTGACTGATAACCAAAGCTGAGTCCCCAAATACGATCAAAGATTTGATCCCCAAGTCTATAGCAGCCTTGAGACCAAAGATGCAAGCTTCGTATTCAGCCATGTTGTTTGTGCAGCTGAAGCAAAGTCGGGCCGTGAAAGGTGTGTGACAACCTTCCGGGGAAATGAGTATCGCGCCAATACCGTTTCCAAGTGCATTTGAAGCACCATCAAAGTACAGGGTCCATCGGGATCCCTTTTCGGGTCCGTCATACGGTCCGTTACTTTCAATGTTGTCCAAATTCATGATGTCCTCGTCTGGGAAGTCAAATCTCATGGGTTGATAATCCTTGATAGCTTGATGAGCCAGATGGTCAGCTAGTACACTCCCTTTTATAGATTTTTGGGTGGTGTACTGGATGTCATACTCAGTCAGGATCATTTGCCATCTAGCTATTCTTCCAGATAAAGCGGGCTTTTCGAAGATATACTTGATAGGATCCATTTTGGAAATCAACAAGGTTGTATGAGTCAACATATACTGTCTTAGTCGGCGAGCAGCCCATACCAAAGCGCAGCAAGTTTTCTCGAGCAGTGAGTAGCGAGTCTCACAGTCGGTAAACTTTTTGCTAAGGTAATAAATAGCATGCTCTTTTCGACCAGACTCGTCATGCTGGCCCAAAACACACCCCATTGAGTTATCCAAGACGGTCAGATACATGATCAATGGTCTTCCTTCGACGGGCGGCATCAGAATAGGAGGTTCTAGCAAATACTCCTTGATCTTATCAAAAGCAGCTTGGCAATCATCGTTCCATTCGACTACCTGATCTTTCTTCAAGAGTTTGAAAATTGGCTCACAGGTAGAAGTCAGATGCGAGATGAATCCGGCAATATTGTTCAAGCGCCCCAAGAATCCTCTAACCTCCTTTTCAGTACGGGGAGCAAGCATCTCTTGTATTGCTTTCACCTTTGCGGGATCGACTTCAATGCCTTTGTTGCTCACAATAAATCCTAGAAGTTTACCAGACCTAACTCCAAAAGTGCACTTACTTGGATTCAGCCTGAGTTTGTATTCTTTCAACCTGGCAAACAGCTTTTCTAGATGTTCAAGGTGCTCTTCCTCTGTTTGTGACCGAGCTATCATATCGTCTACGTAAACTTTGATCTCATGATGTATCATATCATGAAATAAAGCTACCATGGCGCGTTGATAAGTTGCCCCTGCATTCTTCAGCCCGAACGGCATCACCTTGTAACAGAAAGTGCCCCATTGCGTGACAAAAGTTGTTTTCTCCATATCCTCGGGGGCCATTTTGATTTGATTGTAACCCGAGAATCCATCCATGAAGGAAAACACTTTGTGCTGAGCTGTATTGTCGATCAAAATATCAATGTGTGGAAGTGGAAAATCATCTTTGGGGCTGGCCCTATTCAAATCCCGGTAGTCCACACACATCCTGACTTTGCCATCTTTCTTAGGTACTGGCACGATGTTAGCGACCCATTGAGGATAGGACGTAACAGCCAGAAAGCCAGTGTCGAATTGCTTCATCACTTCTGCTTTGATCTTTTCAGACATGTCAGGCCTCATTCGGCAGACTTTTTGCTTGATCGGTGGACAATCCTCTCTTGTGGGGAGACGGTGAACCACGATGTCTATGTCTAAACCCGGCATGTCTTCATAAGACCAAGAGAAGATTTCAACATACTCATTCAACAACTGTATCAGGCGTTCCTTGACACTTGGTTCCAGATTGGCACCCACTTGCACCTCCTTCCGGTCTTCCTCGGTCCCTAAGTTGACAGTTTCCAATGACTCTTCGTGCGGTAAGATGACCCTTTCCTCTTGCTGTAGAAGTCTGGCTAGTTCCCCTGGTACTTCACAACCTTCGTCATCTTCATACTCGGCTTGATTGACCAGATCTTCAGAGTTATTGAAGGATATAGCAGAATTGTCACCCATGGAATCCGGAGTGGATGGGTACCTGCATTTGTGAGTGTGGGTGTGTGTAAGGGATAGCCATCCTTAAACAAAAATGCAAAAGGAAAGAAAATTAACACAAGCAGTTTATCAAATGAAAAACGTCCAATGAATCATTAAACATGGCATATGGATATGAAAAATAATCAAAACCCTTACAAATGGACCTACATGCCCCGGGCAAGGCATGAGGTGAAAAGATAGTGTACGGATTGTTTGAAAATAAATATTACAGACCAATAGGAAATGTTTGACAGATAAATTACTGATGAATAAAAGTGATGGGGACAAAGTCCTTTGCCTCCCAGTTGCACAATCCTCCTTTGACAGTTGGGTAAACCCACTCTTCGATGTTGCTCTCTTTGTCTTCGTCCTCCAAAGCATTGATTCCGTAGGGAGAAATTTTGACTGGCGCTCTTTTAATCTTCGAACGGCGCATAGCTTTCTGGCCTGCGGTAGTGAACCCTAATCCAAATTTGTCGGTTTTATGTGGAATGTCAGGTAACTGCCCCCATGCTGAATTCTTCCCTTCCTTTATTGCGGCCCTTGCGTCCTCCAGAGATGCCATCCTGGCCATCTGCCTCGGTGTCTCAGCTGCCAACTTTGCTACTGTTATCTCAGGAAGGACTTCTTCGAAATGCTGAAAAGCCGTCTCAATGAACTCCCCTTCAACCTCCATATATCGGAAAGAGTTCAAGTGGTTAATCATGTACTCCTCTTCACCATGGACAATAATGATCTTTCCCTTGACAGGATACTTCAACATCTGATGTAAGGAGGAGGTGACTTCCCCAGCATGGTGTATCCAAGGTCTACCCAGCAAGCAAGAGTATGACGGACGGATGTCCATCACATAGAAAGTGGATTTAAACACCTCAGTGCCTATCTTGATGGGAATTTCAACCTCCCCATGGACCATTCTCTTCGAACCATCGAAAGCTCTGACAACAATATCACTCGGCTTCAACTCCAACCCTTCACGATCTAGTCGGTCCAAGGCCTTCTTAGGCAGTACATTCAGCGACGAACCAGTGTCGACCAAGACATGTGCGAGAGTAGTTCCCCGACACTCGACTGAAATGTGCAAAGCATCATTGTGGTTTCTACCTTTAGGAGTTAGGTCGGCATCAGAGAAACCTAATCCATTGTCCGCAGTCAGGCTAGCCACGCAATTTTGAAATTGATCTGTAGAGGTTTCCTGGGGCACATGGGCTGCCTTCAGGAATTTTATCAGAGCTTTAGCGTGCGCTTCCGAGCAAAGTAGCAGTGCCAGCATGGAGATCTTTGAGGGGGTTTGCCCCAGTTGTTCTACCACATCGTAATCACTCCTTTTGATTATCCTCAAGATCTCATCCATTTCCTTCTTGGAGGTTTCCGGGATGACCAAGGGTTGAGCCCTCGTCCTGACGAGCTCATCTTGGATTCCCTTACCTTTGTCAGCAGTGGTAGGAGGGACAGTACTAGGAACAACAACATCTTCAATTAAAGGGGTTCTAGCAGAGAGTTTTATTGGTGCAGAGATGACCTTGTCGACAGATGAGGGTCCAAAGATTGCTCTTGGAGGGGCAATCTCTGGAGAAAAAATTCTCCCGCTCCGGGTGATTTTGCTCGTGCCTGCAATGTTACCAATGCTGGCTTCTTCATCATCCGAACTTTCTTCAGTTATTTCGATTTGTTTAATACCATGGTAGTAGACGTCTCCGCCGTAGTTCCATGGTATCGACTTCTCAGAAACATAGGGGACAGGCCCTGGCATTGTTATCTTCAAAGGAACAGATTTCGTAGCTGGTGTAATCTTAACAGGCTTTCTGACGGCCTTGGAAAGATTGGCGTGAATGGTTATGATTGAGACATCTTCGATATGGGTTGGAACAACAGAAACTTTTTCAAACAAAATTTATCGACTATCCATAAGGCCTTGGATGCCTTTCTTCAATAACGGACAATTAAACGACAGAGAGTAACAACAATAGCAGTCTTCTTTACATCCCGGGAAGATCCCGGCCCTTAACAAATTCAACTTGATGGTTAACAATGGAGTAATCAGATCATTGACATCAGCAACATACAAATCTTCTTCAATGGCATTGACATTTCGGCCGTGCTTCGGCATGGGAGAAGATATCACATTAGGCTTCTCCGGAGCGTCAAACTCCACCTCCTTCGCCTCTATCAGGTCTTGGATTTTATGCTTGAGTGCCCAACAATCATTGGTGTCGTGCCCGGCACTGTCAGAATGGTAAGCGCATTTAGCATTAGGATGATAATGCGGAGAGGACGTATTCACATTTTTTGGTGCCTCCTTGATAGTGGTGAGATCCAACTTTAACAGATGGGGAAGCACTTGCGCTGGAGTCATATTAATGCGGGTGAACTGCCGTTGTGGTCGTTCCACCCGTTGCTGATTTGGTCTGGACTGGTTATAGCGAGGCTGCTCACTTGAAGGGTTTTGAATCATTACGGCCCCCACTGTCGGTCGGCGCTCAGTCTTCCTTGCTCTTCTATGAGAATATACCACAGCCGTTTCCTTCTTAAAAGGCTTCTTCTCAACACTTGCAGCAACACCCTTCTGAATCTTTCCTGACTTGATGCCAGCTTCTATTCTTTCGCCTGTTAAGATCAAATCGGTAAACCCCGCGGAAGAGTTACCAATCAGATGATTGAAAAATGGCCCAGATAGGGTCCCCAGAAACATATCAACAAGTTTGTGGTCGGTTAAAGGAGGCTGCACCCTGCCAGCCAAATCCCTCCATTTTTGTGCATATTCTTTGAATCCTTCGCCTGTTCCTAGTGACATACCCTGAAGTTGGGTACGAGTAGGAGCAAGGTCAGAATTGTACTGATATTGTTTGTAGAAGGCGGTGGCCAAGTCTTCCCAATTTCGGACGCTAGTTCCCTCTAGCTGATAAAACCACTCCAATTGAGCCCCAGAAAGACTGTCTTGAAAGAAATGAATCCAAAGGTTTTTATCTGCCGTATAGGGTTGGATCTTTCTCACGTAGGACCTGAGATGCATTTTTGGACAGGACAACCCATCATACCTCACAAAAACTGGCACTTTGAATTTTGGGGGAATCACAATCCCGACGACCAAACCCAAGTCTTCAAAATCCAAACCCGGTACTCTTTGTAGCTCCATGGCGGCCAACGTGTCTTCTAGCCCTTTGTATTTATCATCAGCTGGAGGGTATTGTTGATCAGAATAGTCTTCATCCTCTTCGACCTCTTCTTCTTCCACATCGGACTCGGAAGGTACCGCAGCCCCACCTCCTTTATTGGTTCCTTCATCGGAAATAGGAGGAAATTCAAGCACTCTCCGAGCTTCTCCGTCAAATCTTCTCCCCAAAGTAGCCACCCTGAGTCTCTTTTTCTTCTTTTTCACTGGGTCTTTATTCCCCAGCAAGGTCTTGAGATCCTCCTGACCTTTAGCCAAGGTTGCCAGGAGTTGCTGAAACTGTGCATTCTGAGCTTGTAGGTCTTTGACTGTTTGCTCGAGATCCATCCTACTGAAATAAACAGCAGACAGATAAGGAAACCTGGAGTGAGACCTGCTTATGCACATGATGAATGGTATGCTTATGTATGCAATGCATTCAAGGATTTAGGACATTCAAAATTGTTTCAGACAAAGAAGAATGCACGTCATATTAATAAGAAGAAATTTGTTAGTACATAAATGCCCCATGGGCCAAATATTACAAAAACTTCTCAAGGTAAAAAGACATTGCGCATCCTCTTCGGTGCGATGTAGGTGTTGAGGGCCTCTTGCTCATGGAGTCGGCGGGTAAGCTCTAGAACCTTCTTCTCACTAGCGTAGAAGCTGGCTTCGAAAGTGTTCCGTTCCTCCTTGAGCTGAATCCAACTTTTCTGCATTTCCTCCCACGATGTAGGCATGTCCGGATGTAGGATGGTGTAGGGAACCTCTCCTTCCTTGACGGGCTCTTTAATCACAGGGAGAACATGAGGATAAGGCATCATTAGACTCTGGGCTCGGGCTCGTACCCACTTGAGATAAGGCTCAAGAGGGATGGAGTTCTTGTGTCCCAGAGTCTTGCTATCAATCTTGTTGGGCCTCCCCCAAGCTCTGATGAATCTTTGGCAAAGTCCTTGCGCATCGTTGTCGAAGTCAAAAACTAGGTCAGGAATCAACATGTTATGAGGGCCATCCCTCCGTGCGTATCCAAATTGCCTCAAAGCTAGGCAAGGGTTGTAGGTGATACCTCCTCTGATTCCAAGTAAAGGAACATTAGGAAACTCTCCACAATGATCGACGATGATGACATTTTCTCTGGACCGAGAACACCAATGTACATCAGAGTGAGTAAGAGTCATCAACCGTTGGGACCACCTTGAGCCTTGGTCATTCTTCAAGACAGATTGTGGAAGGTGCGAAATAAACCACCTTGCAAGGAGAGGAGTACAGCACATGAGAACACCCCTCTTTCTCATTGTTCGTGTGTAAAATGAGTGAAGAATGTCCCCAAGCAATGTTGGTATTGGGTTTCTGGACAAGAAGATTTTGACGGCGTTGACATCTACCAATTGGTCAGAATTTGGGAATAAGACCAACCCATAGATAAGGAGTGCCATAATTTCTTCAAAGGCTTATAGGTCCAATGAATTCCAACATTCTTGTGCCTTCTCAAACAAGAATTTTGCTAAGAATCCTTTGACGCTGCTTCTGGTTTCCCAATGCCCCTTGATTTCAGATGGCTGTAGATGTAGTGCTCGAGCAACATCTTCAGGCTTTGGTTCCTTCTCCGTACCGTTGAAGGGTAGTTGATTAAGGATAGGAATTCTCAGGAGTTGAGAAAACTCCTTCAAAGTGGGCACCAACTGGTAATCAGGGAAAATGAAACAGTGGTGAAGAGGGTCAAAGAACTGGAATAGCACTTTCATCATGTCTTCTTCAATGTTGGTGTTGACTAAGCTGAGCAGTCTACCATGTCTTTCACTGAAGGATGAGCTTTCCGGAATTCTTGAGGTGAGCTCCTTGAGTTGAGGAGAGATTCTCACAAGGTTGACTTGGATTGTTTTTCTGCAAGGAATTTCCATGACCTACAAAACAAGAACAAAGATGAAGATCTAAACCCTTGAAATGGTTAGTGAATGCATATGATGCTTCATGATGTTTATGTTGTATGCATAAAACATATGTACAAGCAATTCACACCAAACCCTAGTTTCAGGCTTGCATGGGGTTTCATAGGTAAGTACCCTCTTGAGTGTAGTTGGCTTTAAAAACCTGTCCTATAAATAGTAATCGGGTTCTAAGGAGCTTAATATCACTGGATTGTTTTCATTGTTCATTGCTTTGGTTTAGCCACTTAACTGGCGACCAAAATATTCCAAGAAAACAACCCTCAATGAGTGTAGTATCGAGTATCTACCAACTTCGGACTGCACCAAAGCCGGTCATCTCACTACCCCTAATAAAAGGCCAAGATGGTCAAGTAAGGTTCTAGGTCATTAGTGCTTAGTGACATCACTCAGCGGCCCCGTACTCTCCTTGATTGAACTCAAGGGTTACCGGTACTCACAAATATGTCGCACTAATATAGCTATTGCTTCGACCGTGTCGGTATACCCCGCACAGTTTCCACAACGTATTGCTATCTATAAATGTTTCCCAAAATCCGGGTGTAAGATTGCAAACCAAAACAAAAGAGCCAAGATGTAAAGCAATCAAGACAAACAATTAATCATGCAAGAGGGTGATCTAAGCCCTAAGGTTACTCGACTTTTAAAATTTTCCCCAGTAGAGTCGCCAGTTTTGTGATACGGTGGGAGAACTGACTATGGTTTTGCGTTTGTTTTCGCAAATGTTTCGGTTGAGCAAGAGTCGCCACCGACTTTTTATTTTATCCTAAGGAAAGGTTTAAAAAGCACAGCAAAAACCTTTGAGATTTTTTCTTGGGTTCGGGGAATAGATTATAGAAAGGGAAGGTATTAGCACCCTTTCTATCCATGGTTATCCATGGGCTCTTAGGTACTTGCTTAGATAAACTTGCCTTGGTTTTCAATTGTTTGAAATGGTGCTTTGTGTATGGTTTTGAAAATGTTTTGAAAAAGATGCCTTGTCTAGGCTAACCTTGTAACAATTCTTTACTCGAATGTTTTACAAAAGGTGTTTGTCTTTTTGAAAAGATGTTTCAAGGTTTTTTTGAAAGTTTGTTTTGAAAGTGTTTGTGAAGTGTGGTTTGAAAAGTAGGCAAGTGTTTTTGTTTTTGCAAGTTGACAAGTACCTAAGAGCTATCTACCCTAAAGTTCTCAAAGATTTTTGTTATGTTTTAACCCTTTTAACAATTTTGCTCCACCATTGCATTTGGTGGACAATCTTGTGTTAGGATGTGAAAGGGACGGGCGCGGGTCATCGTTTAGACCATAATTGCAATAGTGCTAAGTATCTTTGGGCAATTTTTCTTTGAAAGGGACTTGATCATTTTAGGCAACTTTTCGAAAGCGTCATCGAGGGACTATGATCATTTGATTGTTTGTTTTACCCAAAGAAACCTAACATGCAATATGGCCCATTTATTGAAGGCAACAAGTGGAATACCCTAGGGGTGCAAGTGTGATATGTGTTGTCCATTTTCATGCTTGATTATCTTGAAATTAGGTCAAACTATTTTGTTCTTTTTATTTGCATACAAACCCTAATTCTAACATGGTATATTTAGAAAGCATTAAAGTGCGACAAGTAAAGTTCTAAACTATTACAACACAATATGGGAAGGGGGGTACAAATGTTCAAATGGGGGTTTTGACAAGAAATTTAAACCTAGCTATTACATCAATTTGGAATTTATTTACAAGATAATTAATTTGCACAAATTAAATAGAAATAAAATAAATATGCAAGATGCAAAAAGGTTTTTTTATATGTATGAAAAAAAAAGTATTTTTTTATGTCAAATAAAACAAAATAATAAAAAAAAGTATTATTTTTGGAGCTTTTTAATGTTTAGGGTAAAACCCTAATTTATTAGGTAAAAGATACTATTTATTTAATATGTACCATAATTAATAATTATATACAAAAAAAAAAATAAAAAAAAATGAAGTATATTTATAAAAGAGTATTTTTATGTCAAATATTAATAGAATAAAAAAATGTATATATTTGTGTATTTTAACCTAAATATACTAATATATATATATATATATATATATATATATATATATATATATATATATATATATATATATATATATATATATATATATATATATATATATATATATATATATATATATATATATATATATATATATATATATATATATATATATATATATATATATATATATATATATATATATATATATATATATATATATATATATATATATATATATATATATATATATATATATATATATATATATATATATATATATATATATATATATATATATATATATATATATATATATATATATATATATATATATATATATATATATATATATATATATATATATCTTTATTATTTACTAAATATATATTATATATACAAGAATAATAATATTTAATATTTATAAAAAAAGTATATATTGTATAAAATATTTTCAAAAGAAAAAATGAAATAAAAATCAGAAATAAAATATATTTGCATTATTTTTCTAGTTTTTCTAAATAATAGTATATATATATTATTTATGTACAAATGGTTCATATAAACAAATAAATGCCTAAAAAATATAAAAATGGTGTAAAAAATATTTTTTATGTTTTTAATATTATTAGGAAAAATAAATAAGTCAGAATAAAAAAAGAAAAGTCAAAAAATCATTAAAACAAACAAAATGGGCTCAGGGGGTATGAAAGCAAAAATAGGGTGTGAAGAGAAATGACACAACAGGCCCAGGCCATGAAGACCTTTCTTCAACCTTTAGACAGCTTCTTGTTCAAAAACACGCGCCTGTACTCAAGTTCAAACATCTGGATTCCTTGACTTTTTGCACAAACTTTCAACATAAGAAATGTTAATCATCAAGCCACAATTCTAAATATGTAAAGAACTCATCCTAACTCTCAGAAATGAGAGAGAATTTTATCATTCCCAAATCCTAACCTAACTTATTATCAACATTCAGACCTTAAATTCTCTAGCTCAGACAAAATAAATGAAAAGTAAAAGTATGTACATATTCAGGGGCATGAGTAGAACACTTCTTATTCACAAACCTAGAGCTAACAATACCTACATTAAGAGTTAAAAGTTCAAGAAGATACCTGTTCTGTTGAAGTTGTATCTGGAAATGGGGGAGCTTTCAGGGCAAGATGATGATCTGTATAGCTTGCCTGAAGTGTAGTGATGTTATTCCAATGCTTACTTTGCTTTGAAACACCTTGAATCGAGCTATGGACCTTCAACTGCAAAACAAGAAAGTGAAAATGGTGGAACTGATTAGAGGAGTTACAGGTCGTGTTTTATGTTTGGATTAGCTTCAGGGGATGTTGTAGGATGTGTTTGATGTGGTTTTAGCAAGAGTGTATGAAAGGGATGAGAGTTGGAACTCAAACTGCAGCAAGCCCTGTTTTTGTGCAGTTCAATGGTGATTTTGAGTTTGTGGAGGTATTAGAGATGAAAGCTTCGTGTTCTAGCTCAGTTAGGATGTCTTGAATGTGTACAAAATATTTGCTTAAGGGTCCTCTTGCTGAGATGAAAGTTGTGTCTAGTTATGCCATATTTCTTACACTTTAAGCAACCAAAAGCCAAGTTGGTGTTTAGACAGGTATAGGCCCCCATAACATGCTGCAAACCTTGACATTGATCAGTGTGATTAGTCCCTAAACTTGTGCCAAGGGGATTTGATCTGTACTTCTTGGATTTCCATTTTGACATAAAGCTTACTTTTGCAAAAATGGTTAAAGTGCTTTATCTATTTTGGGATTAATCCATCATGCAATGCTTGAACACATAGAACATGGTCTTGGCACAAAGAGTTTGCATTAAATTTATGAGTGTTGAATGGTTTAGAGGCCTGTAATCAAGTTGCATGCTGATTTGAGAAATTTGCACAAGTTATGAACATGGAAATTGGCCAATTCAAAAGTGAGTTTTTGCCATATTGCAAAATTCGATTCTCTCAAGTCATGAGGTTGTTTGATGATTTATTGGACATTTTGGAAAGCTTGGAATGGGTACTACAATCCATCTTTGAAGTGCAAATTGAAATTCCAAGTGGAAGTATATGAAAAATGGTCTTGAAGTTAGGTAAAAACCTTGCCTAAAATAGGTCAAATTTTCACTAAGTTAAGAATGGTTTGGTACCCTTGTTCCAAAAATTGTAACTTGAGCTACAAGCCTCTTTTGGGAAAACTTTGTGAATCAAAGTTGTATACTATGCAATAGGCTACAACTTTTATGTTTTGACTTTTGCTTGAATCCAAATGAATCTTGGTGAGAAAGTGGGGCAAAGTTGGGAAAAAATTATGGTTTTTCATAACTTAGAAAAATTCTAAGTTATGAAAAATTCTCATTTCAAACCCTAATTTGCAATTTTTGATTTCTTGGTGAACAAGTTTCATGATTTGGCATGTTTTCATGAAAAATGAATCTTGACTCTTGATTTTGACCAAAAAGTCAAAGTTTGACTTTTCAGTATACAATCAAAATTGATCAATTGACTGGGAAATTCAACTGTCAATCTTGTGTACTTGGGATCTTTTGAACTTGTTGAGCATGTCAAGACAATTCCATGGAGTCCTTGAGTCCATATGTGAGCTTGGTTTGCCATTGGCTAGGTCAAACAGTCAAAAGTTGCCTTTGTGCAATCAAAACCCTAAAAATGACCATTTTGCCCTTTTGGTGATCTGATCAAATTTCTTGTGGAATTGTGATCCAAAATTGATCAAATGATCCATGTGAATTCATGATGTTGATGTGGGTCAATTTTCATGAGATTTGACTGTCAATTGGCCACAGTTGACTTTTTCTCCAATACAGTTGATTTCTAGGTCAACTGTCCAATTGACTGGGAAAAACTTGGAATCAAGGCTTGAAACTTGATGTGGATAAACTTGGGAGTCCAATATGAAGCATGAAAGTCATCTTAGGCAATTTAGGTCAAAACATCTCTGTGCAAACATAAACCCTAATTTGAGTCAACAGTGCAAGGAGAAGTTTTGAGCAGATGAAACCCTAATTGGATCTTGATCTCCAAGGGCTTTGTGATGAGAAATCAATGAGAAATGGGAGGGAAAATTTTGGGGTACAACACAATGCATTAGGGTTGTTTATTCAGTCCAAATCCCCCTCTTTCAATGCTTTGGATTTGATTTGATTTGCTTATTTAAAGCTTTCCAAAATTGGTCCAAATCCAATCCCTTTGTACACAATTGCCTTGATACGAGTTTGATTAGTCCTAGCTGTGTAATAAGACCTGCAATCATCACCAAACCCTTGGTTTCAATGTTTTTGGATTTTATTTGATTTAATTTGATTTAAATCAAATTAATTCAAATAAAATCAAAATAATTAATAAAAATATGATATGGACACATGGCCAAGGCTAGAGCACGTGGGCTATAATTCCAACTCAAAACAAGTGAAAAAGAATGGGCCCGTTAGGCAAAATTTGAAGTTTTAGGCATAGTTGACTTTTGGCAATTTTGCAAAAAAGGTCAACTTCAACAATGCATAACTTCCTCAATTTTGACTCTTTGGAGGTGTTCTTGGACTTTTTAGAAAGCTTGAGATGTACTCTAAGAAATAATTTTGGTCTCATCTCATTTTGATATTCCATGCTCATGTATGACGCTTTGACAAAAAAGGTGTTTTTGTTGACTTTTGAAAATGACCTATAATGTCCAAATTCATAACTTCTTGTGAGTGCATATTTTGAACTTGGCAGATGAAGATGGATTGTATGAAATTTCATCCTCTTCAAAATGAGCTTTGGATGGGTCATTTCTCATAAATTATGAGAAAGTTATGCTTGGTCAAAGTTAAGTTGACTTTTCCTACAAAACCGTAATTTAGCAACTTTTGAATCTTGATGAATTATGAGCAATCCTTGATGAATCATGATCAAACCTTGATCAAATGATGAAATATAATTCAAAATGAAGATGTTGACCAAAAATCTTGAAGTTTGACTGTATGTGGGTCACAGTTGACTTTTGCCCTAACATAATCGATTTTTGGACCTTTGAGCAATTGACTGAGCAAACTTCTTCTGCAAGGCTTGAAACTTGACATGGATGATCTTGAGGACATACTAGGACAATGTTGAGAATTTGGGATCACTTGGACTCAATGACCTTGATGCAACATGAAACCCTAATTTGGGGGTAGACTGCCTTAGGAGAGAGCTTGTCTGGCCAACCCTTGGACTACCTTGAGCAACTTGGAGATGTTTCTTGAAATGTTTTGAGAACCATGGGAGGGAAAATTTTGGGGTACAACAGCTGCCCCTGTTCAATCTTCTTAAATCTGAGGTTGTAGATTGGCTTTCGTGCCTTTCGTGATCCGAAGGTGGAAGATGATTGAACACTAGAGTGCCCAGAAATTTGCACTCACATGACATGGTATCTGTCTTGGGATGTCGGGAATGGGCTTACAGATGCCATTTGGAGATTGCTGATGGGAAATGGGCTTAAAGATGCCATCTTAAGGAGTGTCGATCGCATAAGAGATTACTTAGCGAGAGCTTGTATACCTGTTTGTTGTGGAAGATTCTGCTGGGGAAGTCTGATCTTTGTTGAGAGAGGTAGAAATTTAGAAGCTTCATCGTCCGTTAGTCTGCTGGTGAGTCATCTCTGTTGATATTTAGGAACTTCGATCGTCCGTACTCAACTGAGGAATCATTTTTGCTGAGATTTAGGAGCTCGTCTGTAATTCAACTGAGGTGTCGAGATTTAGGAACTCGTCTGTAATTCAACTGAGGTGTCGAGATTTAGGAACTCGTCCGTAATTCAACTGAGGTGTCGAGATTTAGGAACTCGTCTGTAATTCAACTGAGGTGTCGAGATTTAGGAACTCGTCCGTAATTCAACTGAGGTGTCGAAATTTAGGAACTCGTCCGTAATTCAACTGAGGTGTCGAGATTTAGGAACCTGCCCGTAATTCAACTGAGGTGTCGAGATTTAGGAACTTGCCCGTAATTCAACTGAGGTGTCGAGATTTAGGAACTCGTCCGTAATTCAACTGAGGTGTCGAGATTTAGGAACTTGTCCATAATTCAACTAAGGTGTCGAGATTTAGGAACTTGCCCGTAATTCAACTGAGGTGTCGAGATTTAGGAACTTGCCCGTAATTCAACTGAGGTGTCGAGATTTAGGAACTTTCCCGTAATTCAATTGAGGTGTCAAGATTTAGGAACTCGTCCGTAATTCAACTGAGGTGTCGAGATTTAGGAACTTGCCCGTAATTCAACTGCTTTGCTGAGATTTAGGAACTTGTCCGTAATTCAACTACTTTGCTGAGATATAGGAACTCGTCTGTAATTCAACTACTTTGCTGAAACTTAGGAACTCGTCCGTAATTCAACTACTTTGCTGAGATTTAGGAACTTTTCTGTAATTCAACTACTTTGCTGAGATTTAGGAACTCGTCCGTAATTCAACTACTTTGCTGAGATTTAGGAACTCGTCCGTAATTCAACTACTTTGCTGAGATTTAGGAACTCGTATGTAATTCAACTGAGGTAAAAGCTTCATAGCTTTGAATTTTCTGAGAATTTGATTGTATCTTTCCTGAAAGGTAAAGGTTAGTTGTATGTAATGCATGATATGTATCAAGCAATGATGTTCTCAAAATAAATGAGATCGTGTTGTATGATGCGTATATGCATGTGTCGTGATGTATGAAAATGTGATGCTTTAAGCTGGGGGAAATAAATCCCAGATAGCTGCTGGAGAAAAGAGTTGAATTCTTCGCTTCCACTGGGGATAGTGAACGAAGATGATTGTGAGAATAAACCTGCAGGAGAGGATAACTCCGCTGGGGAATAAACTAATGAGGAGATTACTCTGTGGGGAAGAGATGCTCTGCTGAAGATTCTGCTCATAAATTCAGCTGGGGATAATTAACGTTGCTGGTGATAATGAACCTTGTTGGGGATTGAATTCCTGTTTGTGCAAGGAAAGAACTCCACTGGGGATGATTTTTCAGTTGCGACTTTACTGGGGATAGCCCTTTTAGACTCTACTGGGGACAATCTTCCAGAGTCTACCGGGGATGATCCTCCAAACTCCACTGGGGAAGATTTTCCAGACTCCACTGGGGATTTTTTTATACTCTGCTGGGGAATATTAAGACATTTTAGTGTTGATGGTAGATAAACTCTGCTTGGGGAGAATATCGTCGATTCATTCGCGGTTGCGACCCTCAGTTGGGGAGAGTTAACATTACTGTCTTTTCTTTCTCTGCGGGGAGTGAACGTACTTCAACCATATTCTTCAGCTGAATCTACCCTTGTACCCGGTGGACAGAGCAACTGTAAAGTTTGGATAAATCTTAATTGCCTCTGTTTCTGATATTACAAGTAATCGTCTTTTGTTTCGCATGTAAATATTTATGAGCAGCAATTAATGTCAAATGCATATATCAAAAATGAACATTGGACGTTCTTTGCAAAGCAAAACAGAAAAAGGAAAAACAGTTTGAAATTTCTCTGAAAATGAATTGTATTGACTTTGAAGTTTGGCCTGTAAATAGGCATTTTTGTACAAGAGGCTGATGTCCTAGTAAGAGAACGCCGCCAAACAAAATAGAATTTATACAGTTTGTAAAAAACTAAACAAAAACAGCCATGTGAATAATCCCACTGGGTTCCAACTCTGCTATTGCCTTTATGTCCTTGAGCATCTCATCACTTTGCTACTTGGTTGAAGGTAGATCAAATTGATTAGTGCCGTCCGAGCTTGATAGTCGATACTGAAGTTTGGTCGCAAGGTGATCCAATGAGACATAGTGTTACGCTTTGATCCCTAATTTTTTCCCGGACCGTCCTTTCGGGTTTTCAGCCCACCGGGATACCCTTTTTTGCCCAAGCCGCCTTTTCAGGTTTTCGACTTGTTGGGTGTACAATTTTTTTTTCATTTTCATCCCTTATTTTTTCCCGAACCCTTTTGGTTCACCGGGAAGCCCTTATTTTTTCCTAGGCCAATCGACCTAGCGGGTCTTTGCTTATGCGTAGTGTTTTTTCACTATGTTTGCATTGACGGGGTAAGGAAGGTCGTCACCGTCCATGGTGGTTAGAATCATAGCTCCTCCTGAGAAAATGTTCTTAACCACAAATGACCCTTCGTAAGTAGGGGTCCATTTGCCCCTGGGATCACCTTGAGGTAGGATGATGCGCTTGATCACCAGATCCCCAACCTGATACTCTTGTCGTCTAACTTTCTTGTTAAATGCCTTGATCATCCGCTTTTGATACGTTTGACCATGACAAATAGCAGTAAGTATCTTCTCGTCGATTAAATTCAGCTGATCAAGTCGGGTTTGAATCCAGTCATCTTCGCTCGAACCTGCATCCTTCATAATCCTAAGAGAGGGTATCTGAACTTCAATGGGCAAGACTGCCTTCATACTATATACCAAGGAATAGGGGGTTACCCCTGTTGACGTTTGCGCTGAGGTGCGGTACCCATGAAGAGCAAATGGTAACATCTCGTGCCAATCTTTGTATGTCACCGTCATCTTCTGCACAATCTTCTTAATGTTCTTATTAGCCGCTTCAACAACCCCATTCATTTGGTACACCATATCGACAGATCAGATTGTGCCGAATAAACCGTGCCACGACGTTCTTGGTCACTGTAGCAAATGAAGCTGCTTCAACCCACTTCGTAAAGTAATCGATAGCTACCAAGATGAAACGATGCCCGTTGGATGCCGTAGGTCTGATCTCGCCGATCATGTCGATGCCCCACATTGCAAAATGCCACGGAGCTGTCAAGACGTTAAGAGGAACTAGAGGTATGTGCACTTTATCAGCATAGACTTGGCACTTGTGACAGGTCCGAGAATGCTGATAACAGTCGGCTTCCATGATGGACCAATAATATCCTGCCCGTAGGATTTTCTTTGCCATGGTATGTCCACTGGAATGAGTTCCGAAAGTACCTTCATGTAACTCTACTATGATCCTTTCTGCCTCGTTCTTATACACACATCACAGTAAGGTTGAATCATGGTTACACTTGTAAAGGATGTCATTACTGATGAAGAACTTCGCCGCAAACCTCCTCAGAAACTTCTTGTCATTAACAGATGCACCCTCGGGGTATTCCTGAGTGTGATACGGTGGGAGAACTGACTTGAGGTTTTGCGTTTGTATTTGCAAATGTTTCGGTTTAGCAAGAGTCGCCACCGACTTTTTATTTTATCCTAAAGAAAGGTTAAAAAGCACAGGAAATAGTGCCAAGTGTCTTTGGCGATTTTTCTTGAGGGACTATGATCATTTTGCTTAGGCAACAAGATAGCGTCATCGAGGGACTATGATCATTTGATTTATTTTTGTTTTGCCAAAGACACTCAACATGCAACATGGCCCATTTTTTAAGGCAACAAGTGGAGTAACCCTAAGGGTGCAAGTGTGCATTGTGTTGTCCATTTTCATGCTTTTTTGTCTTGAATTAGGTCAAGCTATTTGTTATTTGATTTTGCATACAAACCCTAGGTCTATCATGGCATAATTGGAAAGCTCTAAAATTGCGGAAATTTAAAGTCCTAAATTATTACAACATGAGTATGGGGATGGGGGTACAAATGTTTGAATGGGGGGATATTTAGAAAGAAATTAAATCTAAAACTATTACATCCATATCGAATATACAAATATTTAATTGTACAATAATCAAATAAATACAATAAATATGCAAAATGTATTATGCACAAAAATGATTTTTTATGTATGTGAAAGTATTTCTCAATGTGAGATATAAACAAAAATAAAAAGGTCAAATTTTTGAATATTTTGTGGTTTAGGGCAAAACCCTAGTTTTTAAATAAATAGTATTTATTTAATAATTATATACAATATTTATATATTAATTTACAAAAAATAAAAAAAGAAGTATATTGTGAAAAAAAAGTATTTTTTAGTGTCATATATTAATAAAAATAAAAATGTATTATTTTCATATTTTATCCTAAGTATTCTAATAAATATATACAAATATTTATATTATATATTAAATATATTAAATATATACAAGAGTAAAAATATTAATTATTTACAAAAAGAAAGTATATTTTAGAAAATGTTTTCAAAATGTAAATAATAAATAATAACTAAAAATATATGTTTTTTGTATTATTTTCTAGTGTTTTGAATAAAGAGAAAATATATTTATTTACATGTATATGCTAAATAAAACAAATAAATGCCAAATAAATGCAAAAATGGGTGGAAAAATATTTTTTATATTTTTTATATTTGAGCAAAAAATAATAAGTAAGAATCAAAAAGAAAAAATAAAAAATGATCAATATATCACACAATGGGCCAAGGGGGTGTAATATTGGAAAAGAGGGTGCAAAAAGCAGGAACAACTCAGGCCCAGCCCAAGTCAACCTTCTTCAACCTCCAGCAATGTTTGAACAACCAAAACGCGCGCTTCTTGTACAACAGCTAACTCCTGATTCTTTGACTTTTAACAAAAACTCATAACACAAACATTATAGAGCATGAAGAGACGAATTCATACATATAAAATACTTGACCTAACTCTTAGAAATGAGGGAGAATTTCTTCATCCCCAATTCCTGACCTAGTTTTTCTTCCATGTTCATGGCCAAAATTCTCACAGCATACTCAATATAAATGAAAAGTAAATACATGGATGGCTTCAGGGCTATGAGTAGAACATGTTTCATTCACAAACCTAAGCCTAACTCTTCCTATATTGAGAGATAGGAGTTCATGTTTTTACCTGTTTCAGCTTGAGTCGTGTACAGCAATGGAGGTATCTTCAATGGAGTTTGAGTTTGGTACAGCTTGCCTGAAGTCCAAGGATGCTTCTCCTATGCTTGGCTTGCTCTGAAACTGCCTGTATCGTGCTATGGAAGTCCACCTGCACAACTTGAAAGCAAAAATGGAAAACGATGTTAAGGATGTTACAGCTTGGATTTAATGCTTGGGATAGTTTGTGTGGATAATATAGAATGTGTTTGAACTGGTTTTAGTCAAAATGCACGAGTGGAATGGATAGTGGAAGTCAAGTTGCAGAACTTGCTCTATTTCTGCAGCAAGAGGGTGTTTTTGTGTTTGAGGAGGTTTGAGGGGTGGTTGATTCGTGTTTTAGGTCAGTTAGGGAGTGTGAAAGATGTTTGCAAAGTTTGCTTTGGCTGGATTTTACAGGAATGAGAGTTTGATAGTTTTTGCAAGCTTTCTTCTCATGTAAGCAAAGAGATGTCAACTTGTGATATAGGCATGTACCAAGTTCTCAAGCATGCTGCATACTTTGTTCTTGATCAGTGGGATTGGCAGACAAACTTGTGCCTCAAAGATCTGTCTTGTACCTCTTGGATATGGTATTTGACATAAAGTGCATCTTTATCAAAATGGCAAATGTGCTTTTTCTATTTAAGGGATAATTTCATGTGTAATGACCAAATGCACAAAATAATGCTTGAACACAATGGTTTGGCATTTAATTATTGAGTGTGAAGAGGGTTAGAGGCCTGCAAGCTAGCATAAACCATGCTGAGTTGAAAATGCAAAGTGTTATGAGCAAGCTTTGGCCATGAACAAAAGTGAGTTTTGGCCAACTTTGCAAATTCGATTCTCCCTAACCACAAGGGTGTTTGAGAAGTTCTTGGACAATTTGGAAAGCTTGGAATGTGTACTACAATCCATCTTTGTAATGCAAATTGAAATTCCAAGTTGAAGCATGTGAAAAATGGCCAAGAAGTTGGACAAAAATCCTGCCTAGAATAGGTCAAAATTTCTCTAAGTTAAAAATGTTTTGCACCCTTATTCCAAAAATCATAACTTGAGCTACAAGCTTCTTTTGAGGAAACTTTGTGAATAAAAGTTGTAGATTTTGCAATGTACTACAACTTTCATGTTTTGAGTTTGGTTTGAATCCAATTGCATCTTGGTGAAAAATGGGACAAAGTTAGGAAAAAATCAGGAAATTTCATAACTTAGAAAATTTCTAAGTTATGAAATTTCTTCATTTTAAACCCTAATTTGCAATTTTGGGTTTCTTGATGAACAAGTTTCATAATTTGACATGTCTTGATGAAAAATGAATCTTGGCACTTGAATTTGACCAAAAAGTCAAAGTTTGACTTTTTAGTATACAGTCAAATCTTGATCAGTTGACTGGAAAATTCATCTGTCAATCCTGTGCATTTGAGATCTTTTGAACTTGTTGAATAGGTCAAGACAATGCCATTTAGTTCTTGAGTTCATATGTGAGCTTGGTTTGCCATTGGTTAGGTCAAACAGTCAAAAATTACCTTTGTACAGTCAAAACCCTAAAAATGACCATTTTGCCCTTTTGGTGATCTGATCAAATTTCTTGTGGAATTGTGATCCAAACTTGATCAAATGGTCCATATGAGTTCAAAATGTTGATGTGGGTCAAATTTCATGAGGTTTGACTGTCAATTGGCCATAGTTGACTTTTTCCCTAATACAACTGATTTCTAGGTCAACTGTCCAATTGACTGGGCAAAGATTGGAATCAAGGCTTGAAACTTGGTATGGATAAACTTGTGAGTCCAACATGAAACATGGAAGTCACTTTGGGCATTTTGGGCCAAAACATCCTTGTGCAAACTCAAACCCTAATTTGGGTCAACAGTGCAAGGAGGGGTCTTGAGCAGATCAAACCCTAACTTGATCCTGAGCTCCAAGAGTCTTGTGATGAGAAAATGTTGATGAAAAGAGAGGGAAAATTTTGGGGTACAACAGTTGCCCCGGTTCAATCTTCTTGCACCTGAAGAGTTAGATTGGCAGGTTTGCCTTTCGCGTCTCGAAGGTAAAAGGAGATTGGACACTAGAGTGCCCTTAAATTTGCATTCGTCAAGACATGGATGCGGGAATGGGCTTAAAGATGCCATTTGGAGATGTGACTAAAATCTTGTCAGGGGATGGGCTTAAAGATGCCATCTGGAATGTATGTTGTAGGTGAAAGAAAAGAGTATCAAAAAGGTGTCCATGTTTTGGAACATCTCTGGGCTGGGGGTCTGAATAAGCAATAGATTAACATCCGTATTTGGAGAATCCGTAAACTTTCTTCAAAATTTAGATTTGAACAAGCGATAGGTTAACATCCGTGTCTGGAGAACCCGTAAACTGTTTTCAGAGGTCTTGGAATCTGAACAAGCGATAGGTTAACATCCGTGTCTGGAGAACCCGTAAACTGTTTTCAGAGGTCTTGGAGATGAATAAGCAATAGATCAGCATCCATGTTGGGAAGCGTCCGTAAACTGTTTTCAAAAGTTGAGTCTGAACAAGCGATAGATTGACATCCGTGTTTGGAGAATCCGTAAACTATTTTTAGAAGTCTTGAGGAATCTGAATAAGTGATAGGTTAACATCCGTGTCTGGAGAACCCGTAAACTGTTTTCAGAAGTCTTGAAGTTGAATAAGCAATAGAGAAACATCCATGTTGGGAAGCGTCCGTAAACTGTTTTCAAAAGTTGAGTCTGAACAAGCGATAGATTAACATCCGTGTTTGGAGAATCCGTAAATTGTTTTCAGAAGTCTTGAGGAATCTGAATAAGCGATAGGTTAACATCCGTGTCTGGAGAACCCGTAAACTGTTTTCAGAAGTCTTGAAGTTGAATAACCAATAGAGCAACATCCATGTTGGGAAGCGTCCGTAAACTGTTTTCAAAAGTTGGAGCTTATTAATCTTATCCTGAAAAGGGTAAAATATTAGCTGAAACACAAAGTTATGTTGCATGAAATGTATGATGCAATATATGTTATATCAATGTTTATGATATGAATATAATGAATGCGCATGTAAGCTGATGAGCTGTCTTGCTGGGGATAGATGAATCCTAGATAGATGGAGATAAAAGAATCTTGACTGCTGCCGGGGGAAGTGAATCCTTGACTGCTGCAGGGGATTGCAAGAATCTTTTGATCGTTGAAAATGAGGAGTCCTGGGACCACTGTTGGGGAATCAGGAGCTTGGGTTGTATGCCAATCTACTGGGGTTTCCAGGACGAGAATCTTCATTCTGTTAAGGGTTAACTGTTATCTGGTCGAACTCCAGGCTTTCATAGAAACTTGTATTGACATCTGGTCGTAAACCAGGCTTCACAATAGCTTGCTAAGCTGTTATCCGGTCAAATCCGGGCTTCACGGCTTGTGTTGAAGATATACCACTATCTGGTCGACTCTAGGCTATGTAGTATTCTTGACCGCTGTCTGGTCGTAATCCAGGCTTCACAGAAACTTGTATTGTTATCTGGTCGTAATCCAGGCTTCACAATAGCTTGCTAAGCTGTTATCCGGTCAAATTCGGGCTTCACGGCTTGTGTTAAATATATACCACTATCTGGTCGACTCCAGGCTTCGTAGTATTCTTGACTGCTGTCTGGTCGTAGTCCAGGCTTCACAGAAACTTTGTATTGTCATCTGGTCGTAATCCAGGCTTCACAATAGCTTACTAAGCTGTTATTCGGTCAAATCCGAGCTTCACGGCTTGTGTTAAAGATATACCACTATCTGGTCGACTCCAGGCTTCGTAGTATTCTTGACTGCTGTCTGGTCGTAGTCCAGGCTTCACAGAAACTTTGTTGGGGATTAAACTATTATCCGATCGAATCCGGGCTTCATAGCTTGTTTTTAGGGGATACCACTATCTGGTCGTAATCCAGGCTTGGCGGTAGTATGACATAGTTATTCAGTCGTACTCCGGGCTTCACAATATGCTGTAGAGATCAAGATACTATCCGGTCAAATCCGGGCTTCATAACTTGAACTTTGTGAGAATTTGATCTTTGACGACCGTAACTTCCAACAGGCGATGAAGGAACTTTTGAACGACCGATCAATTTGAAACGTAATTTGTTTTGGAGAATAAATCCTTGACAAATGTTGGGGAAATAAACCCATAACCGAAGCTGGCGATAGAAAAATCCTTTGGTTACTGAGGGTGAGAAACCCTTGCTGACTGCTGATTGCTTGGGGAGCAAGATCTTCAGTTGTTTGAGGGATCTTAGGACCACTGCTGGGGATAGAAAATCCTTGGTGACCTGTGAAGAAAAAAAAATGAGAAATATGATGATCTCTACTGGGGAGTCCAGAACCTGGGAGGCACATGCTGGAGGAGTAAGACTGAGAATCTTCAATCTGATGGGAAGTATCTCTGTGGGGAGAAGGTTCACTAGTCTGGTTCCGTTGGGGATTAATAGTTGGAAGTTTTAGCTCCGCTGGGGTTTAACAGCTTTGACTTCACTGGGGATAGTATTTTCGGATTTTTAAGGCTCCACTGGGGATACTGAAACTTAACTCTGAGGGGAATTGAGTTCTAGAAGGCTCTCTAGCTGGGGAAATCAGTTTTAAGAAAGCTTTTGTTCTGCTGAGGATCCTGAAGTTTAACTCTGTTTGGAGAATTAAGTTCTGGATTTTAACCTTGTTTAGGAATTTGGAATTTAGTTCTGCTGGGGATTCCTTCTGAAAGGGCATCAAGATACCTATCTGTACCTTCAACTTATCAGTAATCATCTTTCTTGGTTTGTAAGGAAATGATTATGTTCAAATGCATATGCCTATTTAACAAAACATTGGACGTTTCTCAAATAAAACATAAGTGTAGAAAAGCAAAAGGAAGACAAAGCGAATTTCTGTATTTGGAAAAGTATTTGTATTAACTTTCTATGAGTATCTTTGTACAAAGGAGACAGCCATCCTAGTAAGAGGATGTTGTCGTAAAGAATTGAAAATTTTATACAAAAGAAAGATGGCTATGTGCAACAATTCTATGGGATCCCATTCCGTTATAGCCTTCACAACTCTGAATATCTTGTCCATTCAAATGCTTCATCCGCCGATGACTGGATTGATCAGAAGCTCGGAGCTTGTTGATGAAGAGATTATTCTTTAAAGTGATCCGACGAGACATAGTCATACGCTTTAATTCTCTAACTTTTGCCTGGATCGCCCTTTCGGGTTTTCAATCCACCGAGAAACCCTTTTTTGCCCAAGCCGCCCTTTCGGGTTTTCGACTTGCCAGGCGTACAGATTTTTTTGTTTTATCCCTAATTTTTGCCTGAACCGCCCTTTCGGGTTTTCGGTTCACCGGGATGCCCAATTTTTCCCAAGTCGCCCTTTCAGGTTTTCGACTTGTCGGGTTATTTTATGCGTAGTATCTTTTGACTATGTCTGCATTCGCAGGGTGCGACAAATTGTCGCCGTCCATGGTGGTCAGAATCATTGCACCACCAGAAAATATGCTCTTGATCACAAATGGTCCTTCGTAAGTAGGAGTCCATTTGCCCCTGGGATCACTTTGCGGCAAGATGATCCGCTTGATTACGAGATCTCCGACTTGATATACTTGACGTCTGACTTTCTTGTTGAAAGCCTTGATCATCCGTTTTGGTACGTCTGACCATGGCAAACAGCAGTGAGCCGCTTTTCGTCGATCAGATTGAGTTGATCAAGTCGGGTCTGAATCCAATCGTCTTCATTCAAACCAGCGTCCTTCATAATCCTTAAAGAAGGAATCTGAACTTCCATGGGTAGGACAGCTTCCATGCCATATACTAAAGAAAATGGGGTTGCCCCTGTTGAGGTACGTGCCGTGGTACGGTATCCATGCAGAGCAAACGGTAACATCTCATGCTAGTCTTTGTAGGTGACTGTCATTTTCTGAATCATCTTCTTGATGTTTTTGTTCGCAGCTTCAACAGCATTGTTCATCTTCGGCCGATAGGGAGATGAATTGTGATGATAAATCTTGAACTGTTCGCATAGAGCGGTGATCATAGTATTATTCAAATTTGTACCGTTGTCTGTAATGATCCTGTTGGGGACACCATACCGGCATATGAGGTTTTGCTTGATGAAGCGGGCAACCACATTTTTCGTAACGGAGGCAAAGGAAGTTGCTTCGACCCACTTGGTGAAATAGTCAATAGCAACCAGGATGAAGCGATGTCCATTGGATGCCGTGGGCTTGATCTCTCCAATCATGTCAATGCCCCACATTGCGAATGGCCAAGGAGCTGTCAGAATGTTGAGAGGAATAGGAGGAATATGAATCTTGTTAGCGTAGACTTGACATTTGTGGCAAGTACGGGAATATTGATGGCAATCAGCTTCCATGGTAGACCAGTAATAGCCTGCCCTTAGGATCTTCTTAGCCATCGTATGCCCGCTCAAGTGGGTGCCAAATGTGCCACTGTGTATCTCGGTGATGATCAACTCTGCTTCAGCTTTGTCTACATACCGGAGTAAAACACAATCATGGTTGCGTTTGTAAATGATGTCGTTGCTCAGGAAGAACTTGGCAGCAAATCTCCTTAAGAACTTCTTGTCATTTACGGAAGCTCCTTCGGGATATTCTCTAGTCTGGAGATACCTTTTGATTTCATGGAACCAGGGTTGTTCCACTACTTCTTCGGTATTAATCTCATGACAATGCGCAGGTTCATCCATTCGCTCGATGGTGATTTGGGGAGCCTCGTTATCCCAGTTGAGTTTAAACATGGAGGACATTGTTGCCAGAGCATCTACAAGCTGATTCTCTTCTCGCGGGAAATGCTCGAAGGTGATTTGCTCAAAATGAGGCAATAACGTCAGGTCATGTTCTTTGTATGGGATAAGATTAGGATGTTTGGTATCCCACTCTCCTTTGATTTGACTGATAACCAAAGCCGAGTCCCCAAATACAATCAAAGATTTGATCCCTAAGCCTATAGCAGCCTTGAGACCAAAGATGCAAGCTTCATATTCAGCCATGTTGTTGGTACAACTGAAGCAAAGTCGGGCCGTGAAAGATGTGTGATAACCTTCCTGGGAAATGAGTACCGCACTAATACCGTTTCCAAGTGCATTTGAAGCACCATCAAAGTACAGGGTCCATCGGGATCCATTTTCAGGTCCGTCATACGGTCCGTTACCTTCAATGTTGTCCAATGTCATGATGTCCTCGTCCGGGAAGTCGAATCTCATGGGTTGATAATCTTCGATAGCTTGATGAGCTAGATGGTCAGCTAGTACACTCCCTTTTATAGATTTTTGGGTAGTATACTGGATGTCATACTCAGTCAGGATCATCTTCCATCTACCGATTCTTCCAGATAAAGCAGGCTTTTCGAAGATATACTTGATAGGATCCATTTTGGAAATCAACAAAGTGGTATGAGTCAGCATATACTGCCTTAGTCGGCGAGCAGCCCATACCAAAGCGCAACAAGTTTTCTCGAGCAGTAAGTAGCGAGTCTCACAGTCGGTAAACTTTTTGCTAAGGTAATAAATGGCATGCTCTTTTCGACCAGACTCGTCATGCTGGCCCAATACACACCCCATTGAGTTATCCAAGACGGTCAGATACATGATCAACGGTCTTCCTTCGATGGGTGGCATCAGAATAGGAGGCTCTAGCAAATACTCCTTGATTTTATCAAAAGCAGTTTGACAATCATCGTTCCATTCGACTACCTGATCTTTCTTCAATAATTTGAAAATTGGCTCACAAGTAGACGTCAGATGAGAGATGAATCTGGCAATGTAGTTCAAGCGCCCCAAGAACCCTCTAACCTCCTTTTCAGTACGGGGAGCAGGCATTTCTTGTATTGCTTTCACTTTTGCTGGATCGACCTCAATGCCCTTGTTGCTGACAATAAATCCTAGAAGTTTACCAGACCTAACTCCAAAAGTGCACTTACTTGGATTCATCCTGAGTTTGTACTCCTTCAACCTGGCAAACAGCTTTTGCAGATGTTCAAGGTGTTCCTCCTCTGTTTGTGATCGAGCTATCATGTCGTCTACGTAGACTTCGATCTCATGATGTATCATATCATGAAATAAAGCTACCATGGCGCGTTGATAAGTTGCCCCTGCGTTCTTCAGTCCGGACGAAATCACCTTGTAGCAGAAGGTACCCCATTGTGTAACAAAGGTTGTTTTCTCCATGTCCTCGGGGACCATTTTAATCTGGTTGTAGCCCGAGAGTCCGTCCATGAAGGAAAACACTTTGTGCTGAGATGTGTTATCAATCAAAATGTCGATATGCGATAGCGGAAAATCATCTTTAGGGCTAGCCCTGTTCAAATCCCGGTAGTCCACACACATTCTGACCTTGCCGTCTTTTTTAGGTATCGGCACAATGTTAGCAACCCATTATGGATAGGATGTAACAGCCAGAAAGCCAGCGTTGAATTGCTTCATTACTTCTGCTTTAATCTTCTCAGACATGTCGGGCCTCATTCGGCGGACTTTTTTCTTGATCGGTGGACAGTCCTCTCTTGTAGGGAGACGGTGAACCACGATATATGTGTCTAAACCCGGCATGTCTTCATAAGACCAGGCGAAGATTTCAACGTATTCATTTAACAGTTGTACTAAACGCCCTTAACACTTGGTTCCAGATTGGCACCCACTTGTACTTCCTTCCTGTCTTCCTCTGTTCCTAAGTTGAATGTTTCCAAAAACTCTTCATGAGGTAAGATGGCCCTCTCTTCTTGTTGTAGAAGTCTGGCTAGCTCTCCTGGTACTTCACAATCTTCGTCGTCTTCATACTCAGCCTGATTGACCAGATCTTCAGAGTTATTGAAGGATACAACAGAATAGTCATCCATAGAATCCAGAGTGGATGGGTACCTGCATTTGTGATTGTGGGTGTGTGTAAGGGATAGCCATCCTTAAACAAACAAAAATGCAAAAGGAAAGAAAATGAACACAGCAGTTTATAAATGAAAAACGTACAATGATTCATTAAACATGGCATATGAATATGAAGAGAATCAAAACCCTTACAAATGGACCTACATGCCCCAGGCAAGGCATGAGGTGAAAAAGTAGTGTGCAAATTGTTTAAGAGTAATTATTACAGACCAACAGAAAATGTTCGAAAGATAAATTACTGATTGATGAAAGTAATGGGAACGAAGTCTTTCGCCTCCCAGTTGTGTAGTACCCCTTTGATGGTTGGGAAGATCCAATCTTCAATGTTGGCTTCTTCGTCTTCGTCTTCCGAAGCATTAATTCCATGAGGAGAAATCTTGATGGGTGTCCTTTCAATTTTTTAGCGACGTATAGCTTTTTGCCCCGCAGCGGTGAATCCCAACCCAAACTTATCTGTCTTGTGGGGAAAGTCAGGCAACTGACCCCATGTCGAGCTCTTCCCTTCCTTCATTGCAGCCTTTGCGTCTTTCAGAGATGCCATCCTGGCCACCTGCTTGGGTACCTCAGCTACTACCTTTGCTACAGCAACCTCGGGAGCAATTTTCTCGAAGTGTTGGAACAATGTTTCAATGAATTCACCCTCCACTTCCACATACCGAAAGGAGTTCAGATGACTGATCATATACTCCTCCTCACCGTGCACAGTTATGATCTTTCCCTTAACAGGGTATTTCAGCATCTGATGTAGGGAGGAAGTGATTGCCCCAGCATTATGTATCCATGGTCTCCCTAGCAAGCAAGAGTATGACAGACGGATGTCCATCACATAGAAAGTTGAGTGGAATACTTCAGTGCCCACCTTGATGGGAATGTCGACCTCCCCATGCACCATTCTTTTAGACCCGTCAAAGGCCCTGACAATGATATTACTTGGTTTCAGCTCCAAGCCTTCACAATCCAATCGATCCAGAGCTTTCTTAGGCAGCACGTTTAGAGAAGAACCAGTGTCGACCAAGACATGGGCGAGAGTAGTTCCTCGGCATTCAACTGACACATGCAATGCGTCATTGTGCTTTCTTCCCTTCGGAGTCAGGTCAGCATCAGAGAAACCTAGGCCGTTGTCGGCGGTAAGGCTGGCTACACAATCCTGGAATTGATCGGCTGAGGTTTCCTGGGGTACATGGGCTGTCTTCAAAAACCTTATCAAGGCCTTGGCATGAGCCTCCGAACAAAGCAATAATGCTAACATGGAGATCTTCGAGGGGGTTTGCCCCAGTTGCTCCACCACGTCATAATCACTCTTCTTAATTATTTTTAGAATCTCCTACATTTCTTTCTTAGAGGTTTCGGGGATGACCAATGGCTGAGCCCTCGTCCTGACGAGCTCATCTTGGATCCCTTTCCCCTTATCAGCAGAAGTAGGAGGGACAACCACAGGAATAACAGCTTCCTCAATCAACGGAGTTCTTGCATAAAGTTTTATCGGTGCCGGAGTAACTTTGGCAGCAGCTGAGGGTCCAAAGATTGCCTTTGGAGGGGCAATCTCTGGAGAGAAAATTCTCCCACTTCGGGTAATCTTGCTCGTACCGGCAATGTTTGCAATGTCGGTAGTTTCTTCGTCAGAGCTCTCTTCAGTTATCTCAATTTGTTTAACACCATGGTAGTAGATTTCTCCACCATAATTCCATGGTATCGATTTGTCAGATTTGTAGGGGACAGGCCCAAGCATGGTTATTTTCAGAGGAACAATCTTCGTAGCGGATGTAATCTTAACAGGATTTTTAGGGACCTTGGAAAGATTGGTGGAAATGGTGATTATTGAAACTTCATTGATAGGAGTTGGAGTAACAGGAGTCTTTTCGAAAAGAATTTGTTGGTTGTCCATTAGGCGTTAGATGCCTATCTTCAGCAATGAACAGTTGATTGGTAGGGAGGAACAACAGTAGCAGTCTTCTTTACAACCCGGGAAAATCCCAGCCTTCAACAGATTCAACTTGATTGTCAATAGTGGGGTCATCAGATCATCAACAGTAGAAACAAATAGATCTTCTTCAATAGCATGGACATTGCGACCATGCTTTGGCATTGAAGCGGATATCACATTCGGTTTCTCCGGGGCGTCGAACTCAACCTCTTTTGCATCTATTAAATCTTGAATTTTATTCTTAAGCGCCCAGCAATCGTTGGTGTCATGCCCGGCGCTGTCAGAATGATAGGCACATTTAGCATTGGGATGATAGTCTGGGGAAGCGGTATTCACAATCTTTGGCGCTTCCCTAATATTGGTGAGATTCAACTTCAACAAATGGGGAAGAACTTGTGCAGGCGTCATGTTGATGCGGGTGAACTGCCGTTGTGGCTGTTCTATCCGTTGCTGGTTAGGTCTAGATTGATTTTTACGAGGTTGATCATTTGACGAATTTTGTATCATCACGGCCCCTACAGTCGGCCGGCGCTCAGTTCTTCTCAATCCTTTCTGAGAGTATATAACAGCTGCTTCCTTCTTGGCCGGGAATGATTTCTTAACAGTTGCGGAGGCAGAGGCATCCTTTTGAATCTTCCCATTCTTAATACCAGCTTCCACCCGTTCGCCAGTCAGAATCAATTCAGTAAACCCTGCGGAGGAGCTCCCGATCAAATGGTTGAAGAAAGGACCAGATAGGGTTCCCAAGAACATATCAACTAGTTCCCTATCTGAAAGAGGTGGATGCACTCTTCCGGCCAAGTCGCGCCATTTCTGGGCGTATTCTTTGAATCCCTCATTTGAGGCCATCCCCATACTTTGTAACTGAGTACGGGTTGGCGCCAAATCATCATTATATCGATATTGGCGATAAAAGGCAGCTGTCAAGTCTTCCCAGTTATGCACTTCTGACTTCTCAAGTTGATAAAACCAATCTAGTTGTGTACCGGACAAGCTGTCCTGAAAAAAGTGTACCCAAAGGTTTCTATCGGATGTATGAGGTTGAATTCTTCTGACATACGATCTCAGGTGCATCTTCGGGCAAGACAGCCTGTCATATTTTGCAAAAACTGGCACCTTAAACTTTGGAGGGATCACAATCCCAGCAATCAATCCCAATTCTTCAAAATCTAAACCGGGAACCCTTTGCAGCTCCATAGCTGCCAGCCTATCCTCCAGGTTTTTGTATTTGTCGTCCGCTGGTGGGTATTGCTGCTCTGAATAATCTTCATCTTCATCAACCTCTTCCTCTTCAGCCTCAGACTCAGAAGGTAATGCAACTCCTTTTCCCTTACCGGTCCCCTCATCAGATGTGGAGGGGAATTCAAGAACTCTCCTAGCTTCATTCTCAAATCTTCTTCCCAGTGTAGCTACCCCAACTCTTTTCTTCTTCTTTTTTCCTTTTTCTTGCTCTTTATTCCCCAACAGTGCTTTTAGATCCTCCTGACCCTTTGCCAAGGTTATAAGGAGCTGTTGAAACTGCGAGTTTTGTGACTGCAGATCTTTGACCGTCTGTTCAAGATCCATCTTACTGAAATAAACAGCAGAAAGATAAGGAAACCTGGCGTGAAGACCTGCTTATGCATATGATGAATGATATGTTTATTCATGCAATGCATTCAAGGATTTAGAAATTCAATATTGTTGCAGACAAAAAGAACACACGTCATATTAATAAGAAGAAATTTTGTCAGTACATAAATGCCCCATGGGCCAAATATTACAAAAGCTTCTTAAGGTAAAAAGACGTTGCGCATCCTCTTTAGTGCAATGTAAGTGTTGAGGGTCTCCTCCTCGTGAAGTCGGCGGGTAAGCTCCAAAACCTTCTTCTCACTGGCGTAGAAGCTGGCTTCAAAAGTATTTTGTTCCTCCTTGAGTTGGATCCAACTCTTTTGCATTTCCTCCCACGATGTTGGCATGTCAGGATGTAGGATGGTGTATGGAACCTCTCCTTCCTTAACAGGCTCTTTAATCAAAGGGAGAATGTGAGGGTAAGGCATCATGAGACTCTGGGCTCGGGTTCGCACCCACTTGAGGTAAGGCTCAAGAGGGATGGAGTTCTTGTGCCCCAGTGTCTTGCTATCTACCTTGTTAGGCATCCTCCAAGCTCTGATGAATCTTTGGCGAAGTCCTTGCACATCGTTGTCGAAGTCAAAAACTAGGCCAGGAATCAGCATGTCATGAGGGCCATCCCTCTGTGCATATCCAAATTGTCTCAAAGCTAGACAAGGGTTGTAGGTAATGCCTCCCCTAATGCCAAGTAATGGAACATTAGGGAACTCACCACAACGATCGACGATGATGACATTTTCTCTGGACCGAGAACACCAATGTACATCAGAATGTGTGAGGGTCATCAATCGTTGTGACCACCTTAAGCCTTGTTCATTCTTTAAAATAGATTGTGGAAGGTGCGAAATAAACCACCTTGCAAGGAGAGGAGTACAGCACATGAGAACACCTCTCTTCCTCATTGTTCGTGTGTAAAATGAGTGGAGGATGTCCCCAAGCAATGTAGGTATGGGATTCCTGGATAGGAAAATCTTGACAGCATTGACATCTATAAGTTGGTCAGGATTTGGGAACAAGACCAACCCATAAATGAGGAGCGCCACAATCTCTTCAAAGGCTTGTAGATCCAATGAATTATAACACTCTTGTGCCTTCTCAAACAAGAATTTTGCCAAGAAGCCTTTGACACTACTTCTAGTCTCCCAATGCCCCTTGATGTCAGATGGTTGCAAGTGTAGTGCTTGAGCAACATCTTCAGGCTTTGGTTCTTTTTCCGTACCGTTGTAGGGTAGTTGATTAAGAATAGGAATTCTCAGGAGTTGAGAAAATTCCTCCAAAGTAGGCACCAATTGATAGTCGGGGAATGTGAAACAGTGGTGAAGGGGGTCAAAGAATTGGAACAACACTTTCACCATGTCTTCTTCAATGCTGGTGTTGACTAGGCTGAGCAGTCTACCATGTCTTTCACTGAAGAGAGAGAGCTTTCTGGAATTCCGTATGTAAGCTCCTTGAGTTGAGGAGGGATTCTCACAAGGTTGACTTGGATAGTTTTCCTGCGAAGAATTTCCATGACCTACAAAACAAGAACAAAGATGAAGATCTAAACCCTTGAAATGGTTAGTGGATGCATATGATGCTTTATGATGTTCATGATGTATGCACAAACATATGTACAAGCAAGTCACACAAAACCCTAGTTTCAGGCTTGCATGGGGTTTCATAGGTAAGTACCCTCTTGAGTTTAGTTGGCTTAAAACCTGTCCTAAATAGTAATCGGGTTCTAAGGAGCTCAATATCATTGGATTATTTTCTATGTTCATTGTTTTGGTTTAGCCACTTAACTAGCGACCAAATTATTCCAAGAAAACAACCCTCAATAAGTGTAGTATCGAGTATCTACCAACTTCAGACTGCACCAAAGCCGGTCATCTCACTACCCCTAATAAAAGGCCAAGATGGTCAAGTAAGGTTCTAGGTCATTAGTGCTTAGTGACATCACTCAGCGGCCCCGTACTCTCCTTGATTAAACTCAAGGGTTACCGGTACTCACAAATATGTCGCACTAATATAGCTATTGCTTCAACCGTGTCGGTATACCCCGCACAGTTTCCACAACGTATTGCTATCTATGAATGTTTCCCAAATCCGGGTGTAGGATTTCAAACCCAAACAAGAGAACCAAAATGTAAAGCAATCAAAACAAACAATTAATCATTCAAAGGGTGATCTAATCCCTAAGGTTACTCCACTTTTATATTGATTTCCCCAGCAGAGTCGTCAGTTCTGTGATACGGTGGGAGAACTGACTTGAGGTTTTGCGTTTGTATTCGTAAATGTTTCGGTTTAGCAAGAGTCGCCACCGACTTTTTATTTTATCCTAAGGAAAGGTTAAAAAGCACAGGAAAAACCTTTGAAATGTTTTCTTGGGTTCGGGAAGTAGATTATAGAAAGGGAAGGTATTAGCACCCTTTCTATCCATGGTTATCCATGGGCTCTTAGTTACTTGCTTAGATCACTTGCCTTTGCTTTTCAATTGTTTGAAATGGTGCTTTGTGTGCGTGGTTTTGAAAATGTTTTGAAAAAGATGCCTTTTGTCTAGGCAACCCTTGTAACAATTCTTTACTCGAATGTTTTACAAAAGGTGTTTGTCTTTTTGAAAAGATGTTTCAAGGTTTTTTTGAAAGTTGTGCTGTGGAGTGTGTTTTTGAAAGTAGGCAAGTGTGTTTTGCAAGTTGGTCAAGTAACCAAGAGCTATCTACCCTAAATTTCTAAAAGATCTTTCCTATGTTTTAACCCTTTTAACAGTATTGTTCCACCATTGTATTTGGTGGACAATCTTGTGTTTAGGATGTTAACGGGACAGACACGGGTCATCGTTTAGACCATGAATGCAATAGTGCCAAGTGTCTTTGGCAATTTTTTTTGAGGGACTATGATCATTTTGCTTAGGCAACAAGATAGCGTCATCGAGGGACTATGATCATTTGATTTGTTTTGGTTTTGCCAAAGACACTCAACATGCAACATGGCCCATTTTTGAAGGCAACAAGTGGAGTAACCCTAAGGGTGCAAGTGTGCATTGTGTTGTCCATTTTCATGCTTTTTTGTCTTGAATTAGGTCAAGCTATTTGTTATTTGATTTTGCATACAAACCCTAGGTCTATCATGGCATAATTGGAAAGCTCTAAAAATGCGGAAATTTAAAGTCCTATATTATTACAACATGAGTATGGGGATGGGGGTACAAATGTTTGAATGGGGGGATATTTAGCAAGAAATTAAATCTAAAACTATTACATCCATATCGAATATACAAATATTTAATTGTACAATAATCAAATAAATACAATAAATATGCAAAATGTATTATGCACAAAAATGATTTTTTATGTATGTGAAAGTATTTTTCAATGTGAGATATAAACAAAAAGAAAAAGGTCAAATTTTTGAATATTTTGTGGTTTAGGGCAAAACCCTAGTTTTTAAATAAATAGTATTTATTTAATAATTATATACAATATTTATATATTAATTTACAAAAAATAAAAAAAGAAGTATATTGTGAAAAAAAAGTATTTTTTTAGTGTCATATATTAATAAAAATAAAAATGTATTATTTTCATATGTTATCCTAAGTATTCTAATAAATATATACAAATATTTATATTAAATATTAAATATATTAAATATATACAAGAGTAAAAATATTAATTATTTACAAAAAGAAAGTATATTTTAGAAAATGTTTTCAAAATGTAAATAATAAATAATAACTAAAAATATATGTTTTTTGTATTATTTTCTAGTGTTTTGAATAAAGAGAAAATATATTTATTTACATGTATATGCTAAATAAAACAAATAAATGCCAAATAAATGCAAAAATGGGTGGAAAAATATTTTTTATATTTTTTATATTTGAGCAAAAAATAATAAGTCAAAATCAAAAAGAAAAAATAAAAAATGATCAATATATCACACAATGGGCCAAGGGGGTGTAATATTGGAAAAGAGGGTGCAAAAAGCAGGAACAACTCAGGCTCAGCCCAAGTCAACCTTCTTCAACCTCCAGCAATGTTTGAACAACCAAAACGCGCGCTTCTTGTACAACAGCTAACTCCTGATTCTTTGACTTTTAACAAAAACTCATAACACAAACATTATAGAGCATGAAGAGACGAATTCATACATATAAAATACTTGACCTAACTCTAAGAAACGAGGGAGAATTTCTTCATCCCCAATTTCTGACCTAGTTTTTCTTCAATGTTCATGGCCAAAATTCTCACAGCATACTCAATATAAATGAAAAGTAAATACATGGATGGCTTCAGGGCTATGAGTAGAACATGTTTCATTCACAAACCTAAGCCTAACTCTTCCTATATTGAGAGATAGGAGTTCATGTTTTTACCTGTTTCAGCTTGAGTCGTGTACAGCAATGGAGGTATCTTCAATGGAGTTTGAGCTTTGGTACAGCTTGCCTGAAGTCCAATGATGCTTCTCCTATACTTGGCTTGCTCTGAAACTGCTTGTATCGTGCTATGGAAGTCCACCTGCACAGCTTGAAAGCAAAAATGGCAAACGATGTTAAGGATGTTACAGCTTGGATTTAATGCTTGGGATAGTTTGTGTGGATAATATAGAATGTGTTTGAACTGGTTTTAGTCAAAATGCACGAGTGGAATGGATAGTGGAAGTCAAGTTGCAGAACTTGCTCTATTTCTGCAGCAAGAGGGTGTTTTTGTGTTTGAGGAGGTTTGAGGGGTGGTTGATTCATGTTTTAGGTCAGTTAGGGAGTGTGAAAGATGTTTGCAAAGTTTGCTTTAGCTGGTTTTTACATGAATGAGAGTTTGATAGTTTTTGCAAGCTTTCTTCTCATGTAAGCAAAGAGATGTCAACTTGTGATATAAGCCTGTACCAAGTTCTCAAGCATGTTGCATACTTTGTTCTTGATCAGTGGGATTTGCCTACAAACTTGTGCCTCAAAGATCTGGCTTGTACCTCTTGGATATGGTATTTGACATAAAGTGCATCTTTATCAAAATGGCAAATGTGTTTTTTCTATTTAAGGGATAATTTCATGTGTAATGACCAAATGCACAAAATAATGCTTGAACACAATGGTTTAGCATTTAATTATTGAGTGTGAAGAGGGTTAGAGGCCTGCAAGCTAGCATAATCAAAGCTGAGTTGAAAATGCAAAGTGTTATGAGCAAGCTTTGGCCATGAACAAAAGTGAGTTTTGGCCAACTTTGCAAATTCGATTCTCCCTAACCACAAGGGTGTTTGAGAAGTTCTTGGACAATTTGGAAAGCTTGGAATGTGTACTACAATCCATCTTTATAATTCAAATTTAAATTCCAAGTTGAAGCATGTGAAAAATGGCCAAGAAGTTGGACAAAAATCCTGCCTAGAATAGGTCAAAATTTCTCTAAGTTAAAAATGTTTTGCACCCTTATTCCAAAAATCATAACTTGAGCTACAAGCTTCTTTTGAGGAAACTTTGTGAATCAAAGTTGTATATTTTGCAATGGACTACAACTTTCATGTTTTGAGTTTGGTTTGAATCCAATTGCATCTTGGTGAAAAATGGGACAAAGTTAGGAAAAATTAAGGAAATTTCATAACTTAGAAAATTTCTAAGTTATGAAATTTCTTCATTTTAAACCCTAATTTGCAATTTTGGGTTTCTTGATGAACAAGTTTCATAATTTGACATGTCTTGATGAAAAATGAATCTTGGCACTTGAATTTGACCAAAAAGTCAAAGTTTGACTTTTCAGTATACAATCAAATCTTGATCAGTTGACTGGAAAATTCATCTGTCAATCTTGTGCATTTGAGATCTTTTGAACTTTTTGAATGGGTCAAGACAATTCCATTTAGTTCTTGAGTTCATATGTGAGCTTGGTTTGCCATTGGTTAGGTCAAACAGTCAAAAATTACCTTTGTACAGTCAAAACCCTAAAAATGACCATTTTGCCCTTTTGGTGATCTGATCAAATTTCTTGTGGAATTGTGATCCAAACTTGATCAAATGGTCCATATGAGTTCAAAATGTTGATGTGGGTCAAATTTCATGAGGTTTGACTGTCAATTGGCCATAGTTGACTTTTTCCCCAATACAGCTGATTTATAGGTCAACTGTCCAATTGACTGAGCAAAGATTGGAATCAAGGCTTGAAACTTGGTATGGATAAACTTGTGAGTCCAACATGAAACATGGAAGTCACTTTGGGAATTTTGGGTCAAAACATCCTTGTGCAAACTCAAACCCTAATTTGGGTCAACAGTGCAAGGAGGGGTCTTGAGTAGAGCAAACCCTAACTTGATCATGAGCTCCAAGAGTCTTGTGATGAGAAAATGTTGATGAAAAGAGAGGGCAAATTTTGGGGTACAACACTGAGCCTCGAGATACCTCTTTACCTCGTGAAACCAGGGTTTATCTGCCACCTCTTCAGTTTCAATGTCACAGCAATGTGCAGGTTCGTCCAACTTTTCAATGATAATCCAGGGAGCTTAGTTGTCCCAATTGACTTTGAACATAGAAGACAACGTAGCTAGCGCGTCCACTAATTGATTATCCTCTCTAGGGAAGTGTTCAAAGGTTATCTCTTCGAAATGTGGAAGCAACGTCAACAAATACTCCTTGTAAGGAATAAGATTTGGGTGTTTCATATCCCACTCGCCTTTGATATGACTGATCACGAGAGCGGAATCCCCGAATACACTTAAGAACTTAATCCTTAGGTCAATTGCTGCTCGAAGACCCATGATGCACGCTTCATACTCCGCCATATTGTTGGTGCAATTGAAACATAGTCGGGCGGTGAACGGAGTATGAGAGCCTTTAGGATATATGATCACGGCGCCAATGCCATTGCCCAAAGCATTTGAAGCTCCACCAAAGTACATAGTCCATCGGGATCCCTCTTCGGGTCCTTCATCCGGTCTAGGTTCTTCACAGTCAGTCACTATCATGATATTCTCATCCGGGAACTCGAAGTTCATAGACTGGTAATCATCCACTGCCTGATGTTCCAAATGATCTGCCAACACACTTCCCTTAATTGCTTTTTGGATCGTGTACTAGATGTCATACCCAGTTAAGATCATATGCCATCTTGCTATTCTTCCGGACAAGGCAGGCTTCTCGAAGATATACTTGATTGGATCCATCTTTGATATTAATAGAATAGTGTGAGTCAGCATATACTGTCTCAGCTGGCGAGCAACCCATGCCAAAGCGCAGCAAGTTTGCTCGAGCAGTGAGTATCGGGTCTCACAGTCGGTAAACTTTTTGCTAAGGTAATAAATAGCATGCTCTTTTCGGCCATACTCGTCATGCTGCTCCAGCACGTACCCCATTGAGTTTTCGAGTACTGTCAAGTATAAGATCAAAGGTCTCCCTTCAACCGGAGGCATCAGAATGAGTGGCTCTTGGAGATATTATTTGATCCTTTCGAAAGCGGCCTGACATTCATCGTTCTATCTTACCACTTGATCTTTCTTCAGTAACTTGAAGATTGGCTCGCAAGTAGCAGTCAGATGTGAGATGAATCGGGCAATGTAATTCAACCGTCCCAAAAAGCCTCTGACTTCTTTTTCTGTTCGGGGAGTTGGCATTTCCTGTATAGCCTTCACCTTTGCAGGATCCACTTGAATACCTTTATCACTTACAACGAAACCCAGCAGCTTACCAGATCTCACCCCGAAGGTGTACTTGTTTGGGTTTAACCTCAGCTTGTACAACTTCAACCTGTCAAATAACTTCTGAAGGTGGTCAAGATGCTCTTCTTCAGTCTGGGATCTTGCAATCATGTCGTCGACATATACCTCAATCTCATGATGGATCATGTCATGGAACAAAGCAAACATGGCGCGCTGATACGTTGCCCCAACATTCTGTAATCCGAAAGGCATGACTTTGTAGCAAAAGGTACCCCACTGCGTGACAAAGGTTGTCTTCTCCATGTCTTCGGGAGCCATTTTAATCTGATTATAACCAGAGAAACCATCCATAAAGAAGAAGACCTTATGCTGTGTGGTGTTGTCAACCAGAACGTTGATATGAGGCAGAGGGAAATCATCCTTGGGGCTTGCCCTATTCAGATCCCTATAGTCAACACACATTCGAACCTTACCATCCTTCTTCGGCACTGGAACCACGTTGGCCACCCACTGTGGGTAAGAATTAACTGCTAGAAAATCGGCATCAAACTGTTTCATCACTTCAGCCTTAATTTTCTCAGACATCTCTGGGCGCATTCGGCTAACTTTCTGTTTTACTGGAGGACAGTCTTCCTTCATAGGCAGGCGATGAACCACAATATCGGTATCCAACCCAGGAATATCTTCATAAGACCAGGCAAAGATCTCAACATAGTCACGCAACATCTGAATCAACCGTTGCTTAACACTAGGCTCCAGATTTGCATCGATCTTGACCTCTTTCTTGTCTACCTCTGTACCCAGATTCACTGATTCCACTGGCTCTTCATGCGGTTGTATGGCCCTCTCTTCCTGAAGCAACAGTCTAGCAAGTTCACCAGGCACTTCACAATCATCTTCACCTTCGTCTTCGGCTAAGTTGATCGGACTTTCGAAGTCATAACTGGCAGTAGCATAGTCGTTATCAGTGGGATCCATAATGGATGTAGACTTGTATATGTGAGTGTATGTAAAATAGCTGTTTTGCAAGATGAAAAAAAATAAAAACAAGGAGCGCAAAATTTGAAATGCAAGAAACGTCCAATGCTTTTATTAATGATATATGTAGATGACAAATATAAAGCCCTCAAACAAAACCACGGTGCCTCGGGTAAGACATCGGGCCGTAAAGTTTAAAAATTGTCTGTTACAAACTTTAAAACAAAAGTCTCATTACTGGGTGATAAAAGAAATTGGTATGAAGTCCTTTGTCGTCCAGTTGCTTAATCTGCCGTCGGTAGTTGGGTAAATCCAACTGTCAAACTCAGACTCTTCATCATCATCTTCAATGGCATTCACTCCTGAATTGCTGATAAACAGGGGAGGTCCTCCGATCCGCGCACGCCGAACAACCCTTTGAGCTTCTGCAGTGAAACCTAAACCAAACTTGTCAGTCTTATGTGCAAAGTCAGGGAGTTGACCCCAATTTGCACACCCACCTTTCTCAACAACATCCTGGGTATCCTTGAGGGAAGCCATCTTCATTAGAGGATCTTCAGTAACAGTTTCAGTCGACGCCAGCGTTTGGGGGACTTCTTCAAAATGTTGACACGGGGTTTCAATGAACTCCTCGTCCATTTCCACATACCGGAAAGAGTTGAGGTGGCTCACCATGTACTCCTCTTCCCCTCGCACTGTAGCAATTTTCCTCTTCACTGGGTATTTCAGCATCTGGTGGAGCGTAGAAGTTACTGCCCCAGCTTTGTGGATCCACGGGCGACCCAACAAACATGAATAAGATGGTCGAATGTCCATCACATAGAATGTAGATGCGAAAATATGAGAACCAACCTTAACTGGAATATCCACCTCTCCATGTACCATCCTCTTGGACCCGTCAAAGGCCCTAACCACAATGTTGCTTGGTTTTAGCACCAACCCTTCACAGTCTAACCGGTCTAATGCTTTCTTGGGTAAAACATTCAACGAAGACCCAGTATTCACCAACACGTGAGCCAGAGTAGTGCCCCTGCACTCGATTGAAACATGTAGAGCGTTATTGTGATTCTTTCCCTTGGCAGTCAAGTCTGCGTCGGAGAAACCCAACCCGTTATCAGCAGTCAAACTAGCCACGCAGTCTTTGAACTGATCAGCAGATGTTTCTTGCGGCATGTGTGCAGTTTTCAGGAAAGCAATCAAAGCCTTGGCATGGGCTTCTGAGCATAGCAACAAAGACAACATAGAGATTATGGATGGGGTTTTCCTCAGCTGTTCGACTACATTGTAGTCGCTCTTTTTGATGATCTTCAAAATTTCCTCTATCTCCTGTCTAGAGGCTTCAACAGTAATCTTCTTCGGTGCCTCCGTCCGGGCAGGCTCACCGGTCATCCTTTTGTTCCGAGCGTCAGATGACTCAGTGACAGGGGTAATGATTGGAACATGAACAGGGACAGTAGCAGATGTACTGGAAGGTGTAATAACAACAGGCTTCCGAATAGTTGGTGGGGAAATTTCAGGAGAGAAAAGTCTTCCGTTGCGAGTGACTTTGCTAGGTCCAACAATATTGCTGACATCAGTATCAGCCTCTCCATCCTTGAAGTCTTGTTTAATCCCGTGATAATATACGTCAGCCCCATAGTGCCCGTGGTAATGATCAACGGAGCAATTCTCGGAACAGATGTAATTCTAACAGGATTTCTCGAGGAAGCCTTTGAAGAATTGGCGGAAATGGTGATTATAGAAACGTCTTCAAAAGGAATCAATGGAACCAAAGTTTTCTCGAACATAATTTCTTTATTATCCATCAGGCGTTGGACACCTGACTTCAATAGATGGAAACCGGTAGGTAGGACGGAACACAGATGGCAACCTTCGCCACAGCCCGGAAATAAACCGGCTAACAGAAGGTTCTTCTTCACAATCATCAATGGAGTGGAAATGTATTTCACGGAAGTCACAAACGAGTCATTATCTACAGCATTCACCCCATGCTTGGGCATAAGAGCAGTCATAACATTAGGTTTTTCCGGCGCTTCGAACTCAATCTCCTTAGCATCAATCAGATCCTGTACTTTATTCTTCAAGACCCAACAGTTATTCGTATCATGCCCCGGGCTATCAGAGTGAAAAGCACAGCGGGCGTTTGGATTGTACAGCGGTGATGTAGTGTTGGGATTCTTCGGGGCCTCCTTCAGAATCACCAGATTGGTCTTTAATAACTGCAGCAGAATTTGAGACAGGGTCATACTAATCCGAGTGAATTGTCTTTGCGGCCTTTCTACCCTTGGCTGATTGTTGCGTTGCGGGGCAATAATTGGTCTTGATATAACCACCACATTAACAGCTTGGCGGCGCTCCGGTCTGTTATGGCTCTTTGAGCTGTAAACTGCGCTTGACTCCTTCTTGAAGGGCTTCTTCTCCGTGCTTGATGAAGCACCTTTTTGTATCTTGCCGCTCTTGATATCGGCCTCAACTCTTTCCCCGGTCATAATCAGCTCATTAAACCTGGACGATGAGCTACCAATCAGATGGTTGAAATATGGACCAGACAAGGTCCTAAGAAACATATCTACTAACTCCATATCAGCCAGAGGGGGTTGTACTCTCCCAGCAAGGTCCCTCCATTTCTGAGCGTAGTCCTTGAAGCCTTCGCTCGCACCCATAGACATACCCTGAAGTTGGGTACGCGTGGGAGCAAGGTCGGCATTGTACTGGTATTGCTTGTAGAAAGCAGAGGCAAGGTCCTCCCAATTACGGACGTTAGCTCCTTCTAGTTGGTAAAACCATTCAAGTTGAGTCCCTGAAATACTATCTTGAAAGAAATGGATCCAGAGGTTCTTATCGGCAGTGTATGGTTGAATCTTTCTAACATACGAGCGGAGGTGTAGCTTTGGGCAGGAGACCCCGTCGTATTTAGCAAAGACTGGTGCTTTAAATTATGGGGAAACACTACCCCAGATGTCAAACCTAAATCTCCAAAGTCCATACCAGGGACTTTCTGGACCTCCATTGCGCTCAACCGGTCTTCGAGTTGCTTATACCTATCCTCAGCCAGAGGATACTGGTCTTCGTCAAAGTCAGTCTCGTTGTCAAAAACCATAGGGCTAGGAGCCCTCCTTTCTTCCTGATTCTCTCCCCCTCCCGATGAGTGAGATAAATCAACATCTTCCCGCAAATTGTTCCCGAATCTACGACCCATATTCAGGAGGACCGTCTTCTTCTTCTTCTTCTTCTTCTTCTTCTTATCCTTCAAGATAAGAGTCTTCAGATCTTGCTGGCCCTTGGACAATTTCATGAACATTTCCTGGAACTGAGCGTTTTGAGCTTGCAGAGCCTTGATGGCTTGATCAGTTGATGTTTCAGAAGACATGATGTGCTGAAAAAAACAACGAAGAAGATGAGAAACCTGTAAGGGTACCTGTAATGAGGTGCATGGGAATGGAATGCGTATGATATGATTTCAAAGACTTTGGAGATTCAAATTTGTAAACCAAAAGGAAACACACTTTTATTAGATAAAAATTTGAATTCAATGTTCAACAAATGCCTTTAAGGCGTTACAAAAAGAAAAACTGAAAAGTAAATCAAAACTAGAAATAACAAAAAACATCAGTGCTCTCATGGTCGTTTTCCGTTGGTGCTGACATAGTCGTTGAGGATCTTCTAATTCTCCAGCTTCCTTGTAAGCCTTAGGATTTTCCGCTCCTGCTCATGATACTTTTCTCTGTAAGTATCCCGTTCTTCCCTTAGCTGGATCCAAGACCTCTTTAATGCCCCAATGTCAGTAGGCATGTATGGATGGAGGATGGTAGGAGGAACCCCTTCTTCGTCAGCATGCTCAACTATCACAGGCAAGACAGCTTCGTATGGCATCCCGAGCTTCTGAGCACGGGCTCGAACCCACCGGAGATACGGTTCCATTGGAAGAGAAGTCTTCATGCCTAGCTCATGCGGATCAGACTTGTTGACCCTATCCCAGGCTTGTATGAATCTACGGCGATGTCCCTCAACATCTCCCTGGAAGTCAAAAACAATGCTTGGAAGCAGCAACTCATGAGGTCCGTCCCTCCTAGCTCGCCCAAATTGTTGTAAGGCCAAACAAGGATTATAGGTGATCCCTCCTTTGATTCCCAACAATGTAACATTGGGGTACTCCCCACAGCGATCAATGATAGCTACTTATTCCATGTCTTTAGTGCTCCAAATGATGTCCGTGTGAGCAAGGGACATAATCCTGTAGGCCTAACCCATGCTTTCCTTGTTCTTCAAAACAGATTTGGGGAGGTGAGAAATAAACCACCTCGCCAGCAATGGTGCACAGCACATAAGGGTTCCCCGTTTCCGAGCAGTACGGGCATATAGAGTGTGAAGAATATCACCCAAGAGAGTGGGCACTGGATTACGTGACATGAAAATCTTCACCAGGTTCACATCAACAAAGGAATCTGAATTTGGAAACATGACCAAACCATAAATAAGAAGAGCCAGGATGTCTTCGAACGCCTGAAAGTCTAAACTGTCCCAGAACTGATTAGCCTGATCAACCAAGAACTTAGCCAAGAAGCCTTTTGTCCCACTCCGAGTCTCCCAATTAGACATTACTTCAGCCTTTGTCAGATGTAGGGCTGTAGCAACATGCTCTGGCTTAAGAGCTATCTCCCAACCTGTAAATGGCATCTGCTCTAGAATAGAAATACCAAGTAGATCAGAGAACTCTTCCAAGGTAGGGACCAACTGATAGTCCGGGAAGGTAAAGCAGTGGTACAATGGATCAAAGAACTGGAATAATACACTCATCATCTGTTCATCCAGCTTGGAAGTGACTAGACTGAGGAGGTGACCATGTCTTCTGTCAAAGGAGGAAGTGTCTGGAACCTTGGAAACCAAATCTCTAAGCTGAGTAGGAATCTGTACAAAGTTGATCCAAATAGTGTTTCTACGCGTAGATGCCATGATCTTCAAAATAGAACAAAGATAAATCCCATTGGTCTTTGAAATGGTTAGTCCAATGCAATATGCATGCAATGTCATGATGCATGATGTCATGATAGAAACACACCACAGGTATTCACAGATAGAAAACATGGTAAGGGCAAACAAGTCACACAATAGCCCTTAGATTTCAGGCTGGAATGGAGTATAGGTATTACCCTCTTTCAGTTCAGTTGGTTCAACCTGTCCTAGTAATAGTAACCGGGTTCTAGAGGATCTCAATATCACTGACCACCCTCGATCGGTCATAATTCTAGTTTAACACCCTTTTCTTGCGGCCGGAATCATCGCAAGAGTTTGGTCTCAATGAGTGTAGCATATGGCTACTTTTCTATGGCCAAGTTGGTCAATTATAGGTTCTAAGGTCAGTTGGTGCTTAATAACCCCTTAGCAGCCCCATATTCTCCTTGTTCCTCCACAAGGGATATCGGTACAAACTAAAGTGTCACACCAACGTAGCTACTGCTTCAACCGTATCGGTCTACGCCGTTTAGTTCCCTCACAGTCTATTGCTACTTACCTAAAAGGTATCCCCAGATCCAGATTAGGATCTATAGTAACTCTAATACAAAGCCCACAAAGATAAATCAAACAGATCAAACAATTGAAAACAATATGATGAACTAATCCTAAGGTACACCCCACTTATTAACTCCCCAGCAGAGTCGCTAGTTCTGTGATACGTTGGAAGAACGGACTTTTTTCTAGAATGCTGGTTTGCGTTTGTTTTCGCAAAATGTCGCGGTAAGCAAGAGTCGCCACCGACTTTTATTTTATCCAACAAGGAAAGGAAAAAAGCACAGAAAAATTCCTTTTTCGAGATATTTCTGAGTACGGGAGGTAGATTATAGAAAGGGAAGGTATTAGCACCATTTCTATCTGTAGTTATCTACGGGCTCTTAGGTACTTGCTCATCATTTTCAAAATTGTTTTCTTTGTGTTTGTGGGTTTTGAAAAGTTTTTGTTTTGACTTCGATTTAACTCTCGTTGTTGTCTTCAAGAGTGTAATGAAGTGTTTTTGAAAACTTTGTTTTGTAAAGAAGTGTAAGTGTGGAAAAAAGTTTTGTTTTATTTGAGAAAGTACTTAAGAGTTAATATACATACTCAAAAAAAGAATGTTTCTATATTCGTTTCCTTTAGAAAATGCTATCCCACTATTAGTGACTAGGTAGGACCGTCGTTGGAGTTTGAGGGTCAATTCGAAAGGGACGTACGGTCACTAAAGCAATGTTAGGATGTCTTAGTAGTAACCCTAGTGTCTTAGATCAATTAATCCGAGGCAACAATATCCGAGGCAACCTTTCCGAGGCAACTATGATCTCTGGACAAAAACGACGACCACTAAAGCATCCTATACTCAATGACCATTTACCAAAGGCAACCAAGTGGGAGTATACCCTAGGAGTGCGCATGTGCGAGTGATTCAATTTCAGATTAGTTATCTTTGCACATTTTTAGGGTTATCTAACCATTTTAAAATTAAACATACATTCTTGTCATGCATCCTAAATCATACATCTAACAGTTGTATAATTTGCAGAATTAAAATGCGGAATTTAAACTAAATTATTACAAGGCGTCGGGTATTTACATCGCCAAAAACAACTCTTTGAAAATAAAATAAAAGTGGTAAAAGTAAATGTCCTAATTAAATATTACAAACCGGGAGCAGATACAATAATTGAATAAAGAAAAATAAATCGCGCGAGAAAATTGGATCGAATGCGAAAATAGGGTTTTTACCCTCTTAATTAAAAAAATGTTTTGTTGTTTTTATTATTTTTTAAAGAAAAGAAATTAAATCCTAAAATTAAATGCTAAATTAATTATTAAATAAATTAGTTAATGAAAAATATTAAATGACATATTTTTGGAGTTTTTGTTTTTTTAGGAAAGAAAATAAAATAATTAAATTAATGTTGAAACCTAATTATTCTAATTGATTTTTAATGTTTGCAAAATAAATTAAAGTTACATAATTAATCTACCTAATTAAATTAATTAATATTTATTAATGAAAAATAAAGTTCTGAAATTTAATTGGACATAAAATATTTTTTTGTGATTTTTTTGATAAAAAAGAAATTAATTTATTGGTTAGTATTTAATTAAATAAAATAAAATAATTAAGTGAAATAAACAAAATATAAAAAAAAAAGAGTGAGATGGGCCTGACTTTTGAGGGTGTGCATAGCAATTATTCTGGCCCATTTGTGAGGTCCATTTGACTTTTCTGTTCCCATGCGTTTGCGTTGACTTGGTCCTTTGGTGCACCTTCAATGATGGCCACCAGATCTGGCCATCTGGCCATCTGGCATGTTGACGAGGAAGGTGCATGGTGGATCTCCAGCTTAGGGGTGCATATGATTACCTGAAAACAAATATCATAGAGAAAATAGGGGGACCTGGGATTCGAACCCAGGTCCTGAGGGGAATTCCATGCCACGCTTGCCACTACGCCACTTGCTTCTTGTTGTTAATATAATATAAACTAAATATAATATAAGAAAACAAGTGTTAATGGAAAATAAAAAGAAAAAGGCGCGCTCGTTCAAACAAGCCAATGGAATCCGGCCACGTCTTCGTCCCTGTCATGGCACCGTCGTTAAAAGTCCAAATACCTATACCTACGGACAGAGTCCGTTGCTACAGGTCTGTCCACTCTTAAAATCTCGTACAGGCCATGTAAATGAATTTTAACACCATGGTTAGACTCGTCTCCTTCTTCTGATCACAACCATGCCCATTATTAGGGCCAATTATTCCTGAAAAGAAAAACCCCAAAAACAAATCCGAAACCCTAACAATGGTGGATTTCGTTACAGGTCATATAAATGCAATTGAGTAATGCCAAAAGCTTGCAAATGATTTGTAGATTAAGAATATGCCATCAATTCATGTCAACAATGCCTAAATTTCAAAATACGAATTCAAGAACAGGGCGAGTTCGTGAGTGACTTACAGCATATTCTGGGATTTGAATGGACCGGTTCTGAGTTGCTTTAGCTTCTAGAGAATGCCAGGAAGCAATTAAGACAAGTAACAGGCCTTGAGGATGCCTCTAACCTCTGTTTCGATCTCACACTTTCTTTGATATTTTTCAGATTTTTTTTCTCTCACGCCTATCTCCAACCTTTTTTTTGATATGCCTCGCCTCCTTATGTATTGTACAATGCATTAGGGTTGTTTATTCAGTCCAAATCCCTCTCTTTCAATGCTTTGGATTTAATTTGATTTGCTTCTTTAAAGCTTTCCAAAATTGGTCCAAATCCAATCCCTCTGTACACAATTGCCTTGATACGAGTTTGATTAGTTCTAGCTATGTAATAAGACCTGCAATCATCACCAAATCCTTGGTTTCAATGTTTTTGGATTTTATTTGATTTAATTTGATTTAAATCAAATTAATTCAAATAAAAATCAAAATAATTAATAAAAATATGATATGGACACATGGACAAGGCTAGAGCACGTGGGCTATAATGTAAAATCAAAACAAGTGAAAAAGAATGGTCCCATTTGGCAAAATTTGAAGTTTTGGGCATAGTTGACTTTTGACAATTTTGCAAAAAAGACCAACTTCAACAATGCATAAATTCATCAATTTTGACTATTTGGAGGTGTTCTTGGACTTTTTAGAAAGCTTGAGATGTCCTCTAAGCAACCCTTTTGGTCTCATCTCATTTTGATATTCCATGCTGATGTATGAAGCTTTGACAAAAAAGGTGTTTTTGTTGACTTTTCAAAATAACCTATAATGTCCAAATTCATAACTTCTTACGAGTGCATATTTTGAACTTCGGAGCTGAAAATGGATTGTAGGAAATTGCATCCTCTTCAAAATTAGCTTTGGATGGGTCATTTCTCATAAAGTATGAGAAAGTTATGCTTGGTCAAAGTTGAGTTGACTTTTCCTACAAAACCCTAATTTAGCAACTTTTGAATCTTGATGAATTATGAGCAATCCTTGATGAATCATGATCAACCCTTGATCAAATGATGAAATATACTTCAAAATGAGTATGTTGACCAAAAATCTTGAAGTTTGACTGTATGTGGGTCACAGTTGACTTTTGCCCTAGCACAATCGATTTTTGGACCTTTGAGCAATTGACTGAGCAAACTTCTTCTGCAAGGCTTAAAACTTGACATGGATGATCTTGAGGACATACTAGGACAATTTTGAGAATTTGGGATCACTTAGACTCAAGGACCTTGATGCAACATGAAACCCTAATTTGGGGGTAGACTGCCTTAGGAGAGAGCTTGTCTGGCCAACCCTTGGACTACCTTGAGCAACTTGGAGATCTTTCTTGCAATGTTTTGAGAACTATGGGAGGGAAAATTTTGGGGTACAACAGTATCCAATGAGGGCTTCAAAGACTACGCCCAGAAGTGGAGGGATTTAGCGGGAAGGGTGCAACCACCTTTATCTGAAAGAGAGCTAGTGGACATGTTCTTGGGAACTCTGTCAGGTCCTTTCTTTAATCATCTGATTGGGAGTTCCTCTGCAGGATTTACAAAATTGATCTTGACTGGCGAGAGGGTGGAAGCCGGTATTAGAAGCGGGAAAATTCAAAAAGACGCATTTGCCTCTGCTGCTATAAAAAAGCCCTTCACTGGAAAGAAGGAAGTGATTGATGTCTATGCACAGAGAAATCAGGGAAGAACCAAACGACGACCAACAGTGGGGGCCATTATGATTCAAAGCCTGTATCAGACCAACCGAGAAACAACCAGCCGAGAAATAACCAGCAAAGGGTGGAAAGGCCTGTAAGGCAATTCACCAAGATGAACATGACTCCAGCTCAAGTCCTACCACATCTTCTGAAGTTGAATTTGGCCATGCTAAAAGAGGCCCCTAAAAATCCCAATACTGCATCTCCCCACTATCATCCAAATTCTAGGTGCGCTTACCATTCTGAAAGTCCAGGGCACGACACCAACAACTGTTGGGCTCGGAAGAACAAGATTCAAGATCTGATCGACGCAAAGGAAGTTGAATTTGAATCTCCTGAAAAACCAATTGTTATCTCCACTCCAATGCCTAGGCATGGACACAATGCCAATGCTGTTGAGGAAGACTTATTTGTTGATACCGTGGATGATTTGTTGACTCCACTCTCGACCATCAAGTTGAATTTATTAAAGGCTGGGGTGTTCCCAGGTTGTGACAAAGATTGTTGTATTTGCCTATCCTCATCATTTGACTGCCCTCTATTGAAGAAAGGTATCCAATAACTGATTGATAATCAAGAAACTTTGTTTGAGAAAGCTCTTGTTTCACCCATTCCAGTTCCATAAGTTTCAATAATAACCATATACGCCAATCCTTCCAGGGTTCCTAAAAAACCCGTTAGGATTACATATGCTCCTATGACTACTCCGCTTAAGATGACAATGCACGGGCCAACCCCATACAAATTAGATAAAACGGTACCATGGAACTATGGTGGAGAAATCTACTACCATGGTATCAAACAGATTGAACAGACTGCCAAAGAAGAGAGCTCCGAGGAGGACGATTCCGACATCAGTAACATTGTCGGAACAAGCAAAATTACCCGCAGTGGGAGAATTTTCTCTCCAGAGATTGCCCCTCCAAAGGCAGTCTCTAGACCCGTGGCCATTCCGAAGATTACATTTGTGCCCGTGATTGTGCCTGCAAGTGTACCCATCAACAATGACAATGCAATTCCCATCCCCACTTCCACTGCTGAGAATAAAGGAAAGAATGTTCAAAAGGAGCCTGTCCTGACGAAGGCTCAGTCACTAGCTATTCCTGAGACATCCAAGAAGGAGATGGAAGAAATCCTGAGGATAATTAAGAAAAGTGATTATGATGTGGTTGAACAACTGGGGCAGACCCCCTCCAAAATCTCTATGTTAGCATTGCTGCTTTGCTCTGAGGTACATGCTAAAGCTTTGGTAAAATTTCTGAAGACGGCTCATGTTCCGCAAGAGACGTTTGTGGATCAATTCCAAGAGTGTGTAGCCAGTCTGACAGCTGACAATGGCCTAGGTTTCTCTGATGCTGACTTAACATCCAAAGGGAGAAAACACAACGTTGCACTACATGTCTCAGTGGAGTGTAGGGGAACCACCATAGCCCATGTCTTGGTTGATATTGGATCATCTCTGAACGTCTTACCAAAGAAAGCCCTGGATAGATTGGATTGTGAGGGGATGACATTAAAACCCAGTAATATAATTGTGAGAGCATTTGACGGCTCTAAAAGGATGGTCCATGGGGAGGTGGACATCCCGATCAAGGTGGGTACCCAGACGTTCAATTCAACATTCTACGTGATGGACATCCGTCCTTCTTACTCTTGCCTGTTGGGACGCCCCTGGATTCACAATGCCGGTGCGGTCACCTCCACTTTGCATCAGATGCTGAAGTACCATGTCCAAGGGAAGATCATAATTGTCCATGGGGATGAGGAATACATGATTAGTCATCTGAATTCTTTTCGATATGTAGAATTGGATGGCGAATTCATTGAAACCCCTTTCCAACATTTTGAAGAAATCTCTCAGGAAATAGCAGCGACTAAAGTGGTATCCTCAACTCCTGTGATCACAAGACCTCCACCTCAGATGTCTTCTCTAAAGGATGCAAAGGCAGTAATGGAAGAAGGCGGATCCACCATCTGGGGGAAGCTTCCAGACTTTCCCTACAAATCAGACAAGTTTGGCCTGGGATTTACTTTGACTGCTCAGAAGGCTGTGCGCCGCGCCCGTGCCAGAGGGCCACCTGTGAAGATCAGCCACCAAGGGGTTAATGCACTAGAGGACAGTAAAGAAAATGGCAGCCTGGAAGATTGGATATTTCCTACTGTCGGCGGAGTACTGTGCAACTGGGAAGCAAAAGACTTTGTTCCGATTACTTTCATACCGCAGTAATTTATCTTTTCCATTTCTATTGGATCTGTAATAATTCACAAACAATTCGTACTTTTTCAACCTTGTGTCTTACCCGAGGCACAACGGTCCATTTGTAAGGGTTCTTATTTCATTTTCATATGTCATTTAATGAATCATGGATTCTTTTCATATATAAACCTTTTGTGCTCATTGTCTTTCTTTTACATTTTGTTGTTTTAAGATGGCTATACCCTTACACACACCCACACTCACAAATGCAGGTACCCTTCCATTCCAGAACCCATGGGTAATGATACTGCTATAGCCTTCAGTGACTCTGAAGATCTGGTCTACCACAAGAGGAAAGATCTATTCTTCCTCATGAGGAGCTGTTGGATACAATCAACTTGGGTACTGAGGAAGACAAAAAAGAAATCAGAGTGGGTGCCAGTTTAGAGTCGAGTGTCAAGGAGCGCCTAATTCAGCTGTTGCGTGATTATGTTGAGATCTTTTCCTGGTCATACGAAGACATGTCGGGACTCGATACAGACATTGTGGTACACCATCTACCCACAAGAGAAGACTGTCCACCAGTGAAACAAAAATTCTGCCACATGAGACCTGACATGTCAGAGAAGATCAAAGCCGAAGTTATGAAGCAGTTCAATGCTAGATTTCTTGTTGTTAATTCCTATCCATAATGGGTTGCTAACATTGTGCCCGTGCCTAAAAAGGACGGCAAAGTTAGAATGTGCGTGGATTATAGAGATTTAAATAGGGCCAGTCCTAAATATGATTTTCCACTTCCGCACATTGACATCCTGGTTGACAATACAGCTCAGCACAAAGTATTTTATTTCATGGATGAATTCTCAGGCTATAACCAAATCAAAATGGCACCTGAGGACATGGAGAAAACTACTTTTGTCACACAGTGGGGTACGTTCTGCTATAAAGTGATGCCATTCGGACTGAAGAATTTTGGGGAAACCTATCAACGCGCCATGGTAGCTTTGTTTCATGATATGATACATCATGAGATAGAAGTCTACGTAGATGACACGATAGCCCGATCACAAACTGAAGAAGAACACCTTGATCACTTGCAAAAGCTGTTTGTCAGGTTGAAGGAGTACAAGCTAAGGCTGAATCCAAACAAGTGCACATTCGGAGTCCGGTCCGGTAAACTCTTGGGTTTCATTGTCAGCAACAAGGGCATCGAGGTTGATCCTGCCAAAGTCAAAGCTATACAAGAAATGCCTGCTCCTCGCACTGAAAAGGAGGTCAGAGGTTTCTTGGGAAGCCTAAACTACATTGCTAGGTTCATTTCTCACCTAACATCTACTTGTGAACCAATATTCAAGTTGTTGAAGAAAGATCAGGTAGTTAGATGGAATGATGACTGTTAGATTGCTTTCGATAAAATCAAGGAGTATTTACAAGAGCCTCCTGTCTTGATGCCACCCGTCGAGGGAAGACCGCTAATCATGTATCTGACCGTCTTAGAGAATTCAATGGGGTGCGTATTGGGGCAGCATGACGAGTCTGGCCGAAAAGAGCATGTCATTTATTACCTTAGCAAAAAGTTTACCGACTGTGAAACCTGATATTCACTGCTCGAGAAAACTTGTTGCGCTTTGGTATGGGCTGATCGCCGGCTAAGGCAGTATATGTTGACTCATACCACTTTGCTGATATCTAAGATGGATCCGATAAAATACATCTTCGAGAAGCCTGCTTTGTCTGGAAGGATAGCTAGATGGCAGATGATCCTGACCGAATATGACATACAGTACACGACCCAAAAGGCTATAAAGGGCAGTGTGCTAGTTGATCATCTTGCTCATCAAGCTGTAGAAGATTATTGTTGTACCCCAAAATTTTCCCTCCCATATTCATCAAGAAATTGCCAAAGTCAAGGTCACAAAATTCCCCAAGGGTTGTGCAGCTCAACTGTCTTCTATACAGTCAATACTAGGGTTTGAGTTCTGGTCAAGCAAATGAACTTTTCAAAGACCCAATCAAGCCTCACATGCTTAAAAAGATGGTCAAGTGTCTTCATGTCAAGTTTCAAGGCATTCAGCCCAAAATTGCACAGTCAAAACCCTAAATTGCACTACAGTCAACTGTAGGGGCAAAATGGTCATTTGACAGTCAAAAGTTCAAATTTTTGGTCAATATATCATTTTTGAAGCCACAAACATCATTTGATCAATGCTTGATCATGATTCTCAAAATTTGGCTTAGAAATCATCAAAGATGCAAAAGTTACTATATTTGGACAGCTGAAAAAGTCAACTGAAATTGACCAAGGCATAACTTTCACATGGATTATCAGAAAAATTCCATCCAAAGCTCATTTTGAAGAGAAAGACATTTCCTACAATTCATCTTCATGTTCCAAGTCCAAGAAATGCTCTCACAAAAAGTTATCAATTTCAACATTATAGGTCATTTTCAAAAGTCAACAAAAAGGGACTTTAAGTCAAAGACCATAACTTGAGATTGGTAAATCAAAATGACATGGGACCAAAGGCATTGGTTAAAGGACTCAAAGACCTTTCCAAAATGTCCAAGAACATGTGAAAAGCTTAAAAATTGACCAAGTTATGCCTTGTGGAAGTTGGGAAATTTTTGGAAATTTTTGAAAGTCAACATTGATGCAAAAGGCCTAAAAATGCAAATGGGCCCATTTTTCTTCCAAGTTTCTTCATGCCAAGCCTATGCACGACCACTAGGCCCAAAGGGAAGTATTTTCATATTTTTTAATTATTTATTTGAAATTATATTAATTTATATTCATTTAAATCATTTTAATACATGGAAAATATCAAACTTAACCTAAAAAAATCTTTTCATGCATGTTTATTCTTAATATTTCGTGCATATCCCAATTAGGCAAATTTGGATGAGATTTGAGCATGATTGATACAAAAACTATGAGAAAAAAGATTGGAAAAGATCCATGAAATCAAATATCCAAAAATCATCAAAGCAATGGATTTTATTCAATCTTTTTAACCTAATTGCTTCCATACAAGTATGAGATCACAACCCTAAGCAAAAAGAGACTGCAAGCTGCGCCCAAACAAGCATTGGCATATTGAAATTTTTCATAAAAAACTCAAATCTGAAATCAAGGTTTTAGGTCGTTCCAAGCCTCAATCTTCATCCCATTAGCATCCTGAGACATCTTTGGACACATTCCAATCATTAACAACAGCAAAAACATCTTGAATTGGTATCAAGAACCCGGACTGAACCTCAAAAATTCTCAAATCGCATAGCATGAATTAAGCATCCTTTTGCATTTTTCTTTATGGATTATTGTTTGTCATGATGTTTCTAAGCTAACCAATATGTCCAATTGTGTTTTTGTGTTATATATACGAATTCGCCATGTTTGAAAATTAGGGTTACAGGTTTCTTGAAATAGGGCTTTTGCGTAGAGGAAAAATCAGGGTTCATGGCCACCATGGTTGAACTCAGTGCTCAGAGACGAAGAAGAGGCATACCTCGCGATGAATTTATGTTTCATATATCCCTATTCGCTATTTTCTGCTAGAGGCCCTAAAACAACGTTTCAAAAAACCGTTCCCATAGTGTTCTATGTTACAGGGGTGGTGAGGAAGAAGATGGCGTGTCAAGCAACGATTGATCCATTTGAATTTCGCGCGAATTTTCATAAGCACTAACGCGTTCTTATTATATTGTTTATTGTTTATTATATATTAATTGAAACGCGCTTGGTTCAGTGGTCATGTGTTGTGCTGGTAACTTCAAAGACCTGGGTTCAAGTCCCAGGTCTGGCAAAATCTCAATGTTATTTTTCAATACGTTATCCCATGCGTTGCTAATATTCAGGCACATCATGTTCCATCCTCCTCCAACCTCCACGCGTCCTAAAGGCCCCAGATCCATGGCCAAGATTTAAGATGCACCATGCACCAGGTCAAAGCGCTGACACCTGATCCAAGAAAGTCAACGAATCAACTCTTGTTGGGCCAGAATTACCAGGCCTATACCTCCTTATTTGGGGCAACACCCCACTCTGGTTTGCTTTTCTTTTCTTTTATTATTGTATTATTTATTTTTATTGCTTTAATTAATTAATTTTCTCTCTTTTACAAATATACAAAAACATACAAAAAATCAAAAAATATAAAAAAAATAATGAATATTATATTATAATTATTTTCATCAATAAATTAATATATGTAAATATTTAGTTTAATTAGGTTATAGTTTTAATCTTTTTAATAAAAAACACCAAAAATAGAATTTAGGTTTAATAGCTTTTTTATTTATTTTTCTTTTAATTTTTCCCTTTTTTTAGAATAATATTATTTAGTTATTTTCATAAATTAAAAATTGTGCATAAACAAATTAGGTTTTAATTTAGATCATATTTTAATTCTTTCATAATAAATAAAAAATATTAGAATTAGGGTTTGCCGTTTAATTTAATTGAATTAATTCCTTTTTCTCATTAAATCTAAAAAAACACAAAAATATCATTCTCATTTAATTTTAATTTTTAAGTCCTTATTAATTTTAATTATTTGCAAAAGGGTCCAACGCCCGTCATTTCAATTATTTAACTTGCGCATTTATCTTATGTCGTTTAATTATAATTATGTAATTGTCCCTAAGCCATGTAACTTTACTTTTCGCACTTTATTTCTTCGCATTATTTATTTTTTCTGCTAAATCGGGTCCGGTTTAATTTTGGCGATGTGGACCCGCGCCATTTGTAATAGCCTTAGATTTACTTTTTCGCAAATATAACTGTTAAATATGCATGCAAGAATGGATGGACAAATTAAAATCAAGCGTAGAACACGACAAACATGACAAGACAAATAACTGAAACATGACACACAATTCGCACACACCACCCCTAGGGTACGCCTCACTGTTGCCTTTCGAAAGGTGATCGTCGAGTAGAGGATGTCTTAGTAAGTCCTCATGATCCGGGAACCTGGCATGAGGGTAGCTTCTAAGGTGTCTTCCCATTGCTCTGGTGATCACCATGTCCCGAACCTCGAATTGACCCGAACACCTCCAACGGTGGTGCTACCTACCTCTCAATGGTGGGATGGCACTACTTTTAAGGACTCTTACACAGACGAATTCCTTAGGGTAGGTAGGTTCTCAAGGATACTTGCTCTAATTTCAAACAAAACAAAATCTTTTCACACTGACGCATTTTCAAAAGCTTTCAAAGCAAACCTTTCAAACACTCTGACGTACGAGTTGATCTGAAATTTTTCAAAGAAACTTTTTAAACCCACATTGAAAAGCAAACAAACATTTTTGAAAACACAATGAGCAAGTATCTAAGAGCCCATGGATAACCATGGATAGAAAAGGTGCTAACACCTTCCCTTTCTATAACCTACCTCCCGAACCGAGAGCAATCTCTTTAAAGGAATTTTTCTGTGCTTTTGTCCTTTCCTATTGGAGAAAATAAAAGACGGTGGCGACTCTTGCTTCCGCGACATTTCGCGAACCAGCGTTTAAACAGTCAGTTCCAGATCCACCGATCACAGAACTGGCGACTCTGCTGGGGATAATCTTATAAAGTGGGGTGTACTTTAGGGCTAAGTCATAACTGTGTTTTCACTTGTATTGTTTTGCTTGCTTTACTATTGTGGGTTGCATCGGAGATACATAGATCCTAACCCGGATCTGGGGAGACCCTGTTTAGGTAGCATAAGCTGTGAGGGACCTGTCCGGCGTAGACCGACACGGGTGAAGCAGTGGCTACGTTGGTGTGGCACCTTGGTCTGTACCGATATCCCTTGTGTTGCAACGAGGAGAATATGGGTCTTCTAAGGAGTCATTAAGCACCAACAACCTTAGAACCTTAAATGACACAACTTGGCCTTTAGAATAGTAGCAGTATGCTACGCCCATTGAGGCTAAACTCTCGTGATGGTTCTGGCCGCAAGAAAAGATTGCGATGCTGGAGTTATGACCGATTGAGGGTAGTCAATGATATTGGGATCCTCTAAGAACCCGGTTACTTTTGATTAGGATAGGTTGAGCCCACCAACTTCAAGAGGGTAATACCTAGACCCCATGCTGGCCTAAACCCTAAGGGCTTCTCTTGTGTGACTTGTGTGCCTTCGTACTTGACTACTTGCATACTTGTTATCTGACCCTTGATGTCTTGCAGGTGTTGTTCATAGTCCTTAATTGGGACTTATAACAGGGTGTACTAACCACTTGCAGGTCTGGTTTATAGTCCTTAACTAGGACTCATGACAGGGTTTACCAAATTACTTGCAGGTCTTGTTTATAGTCCTTAACCAGGACTCATGACAGGGTTTACCAAATTTCTTGCAGGTGTTGTTTATAGTCCTCAACTGGGACTCATAACAAAGTATACTGAATTTCTTGCAGGGTTTGTTTATAGTCCTTAATTGGGACTCATAATAGGGTTTACCTACATCACCCCATGCATAGCATGACATCATACCATTGCATACCATTGCATACATCCTAACCCATTTCAAGGATCTCAAGGGCTTGTGATGCAGGTCATGATGAATCAAACATCTAGCAAGGGGCAAAGAGGATTTATTTTCCTCCAGCCAAAGTTGTCAGAGGCTATGACCCACTTGATATGGTGAGCTTTGACACTTGAAGAAGGTTCCCCTAGCCAAGGTTATCAGGGGCTATGACCCACTGGATATGGAGAGCCTTTGACCTTGAAGAAGGACTCTCAACAACATGCAGTTCCTTCAATCAAGCTACCGGATCCAAATGCTAACAAACTTTCTTGTTTACCCCGCGAGGTCCTTGAAAACATTGCATGCATATCATACACATCATTGCATAGCAGGTATCCTTGTTGCAGGTCACTTACCCTTCTCGCTGTTTATTTCAGCAATGGCTTCCCAACAAGGTAACCAGGGTCTTCATGCTCAAGAGACTCAGTTCAGGGAAATCTTCCTAGGTCTATCCAAGGGGCAGGAAGAGTTGAGGGCACTCCTCATGGGGAATCTGATCAGAAAGAGTCCTGAAGATGACAAGGACGAACAACTGAAACGTCTACAAGCTGAGGTAGACACATTGAAAACCCAGATGCTGGGGCAAAGGGCCATCATTCAAGGTTTAGCTCAGGAGCAAGGAGAGCTGAGGGCCATGATCAGTCAGCTTCATCAAGATATGAAGCAACCAGCCCAAGTCAGGGACCAAGTCTTTGATCAGCCACCAAGAGGACCAAAGTCTGGTATGGTGAAGAATGAACCTCTCCAAATCGCTACTACTTCACAAGCCCAGTATCAACGGGGTAATCGACGCAAGCGATACACGCCTGGAAGACATTTCACTGAGACTGGCATACCACCATCTCTAATGCTGGAACACTTGTTGGAGGTCAATCTGATTACTTTAAAGGGTCCTCCCCAGAATCCTGACATCTCTGCTCCTACTTATAACCCTGATAAAAGATGTGCCTACCATTCTGACGGTCCTGGACATGACACCAATGACTGTTGGAGCTTGAAGAACAAGATCCAGGACTTGATCGACGGAAGGGTGCTGGAGTTCATGCCGGGTGGCCAAATGAAATGCTTCTGCTGAGAATCTCCCATCTGAAGTGACTAATTCAAACTAGAAAACTTTTGTTCATTCGAATGTTCAAGTTGCATTTTTCTTTGATTGTCTAAACATTTATTCATGTCAAACGTTGTTATTTCATTAATGCATCGCTTATGTCTGTTTTGAATCAATATATTCGCATTCACTATATGCAAACTGTTTTCATATTTTTTCTGATGTCGACTCTTGATCTTTAAACCTAAGCCTCTTGAGGGAGGATGACGAAAACGATACCGCGATCATTACAGTATGCTTTTGAACAGACCCCGCTGATGAGGTACATGCATTGTTTCAATCCCTAAACACTGAAGTTATAAGGATGATAATCCCTTGTCAACCCCTTTGAGCCAAAGAAGTAGGAGTTTTTCTTTTCGAAATTTAAAACCCTTAATCATAACCTGGGGCAGGGTAGTCTCTCAGTTGATCCAAGTGCATAACGAATGGCACCAAAGAAGTCCTTACAAAACAAAGACAGTGATGGTTCAGAATAATCAAAAGGACAGGCAGTCATCATCAAAATTCATAAACGAAAAGCCCAAGAGGTCAAAACCTATAAAAAGGGACTTATGAAACTGGGGCATCCCGCTGACTGTGATTCCAAAAAGGAAACAGTTCAGGCAAAAAAGAAAGGGATAACAAAAATCAAGAAAGAGGTCTCACAAACCCTCAACAAAAATGACTGCCTAGTCAGAACAAATCATCAATGTTTGAACCATCATCGGAAAATCAGAGCAAAGACTCAAACAAGATCTAACGCACGATCAACTGAGTTTAGGTTTGGAGAACATCACGAAGAGCGGGTGGGTACAAATAAAATTTGAGCCTTTATCCTTTGTTTCTTAAACCGTGAACCAGGCCACGTTATAACCCTTAAAAGTCCTAGCTGAAGCATGGGTTAGTTCGAAAGCATACTGTTACGAAAGGTATCCTGACTCCTTAAGGCCTACGGTAAATACGGAGTTGACATCACGTTTTACAAACATTCACTTGTTTTATGAAAAGAATGAATTTTCAAAATCTTCGAGACAGACATAAGCTTTGCATTTTTAACATAACTTTGTTCACATATGACTTTTTGTTTGAACAGCAAGGAAATTCGCACGATGAATACCTAGTGAACGAAAGTATTTCCAATCAGGGGGCAGACAAGATCATTGTCCATCATCTGGGGCAATCCAATCAAGATTCGGAGAATCTCTCAAAAGGTCAAAAGCCTGGGGCAAATCTCTGCCTGAGTCACTTGGGGCACTCCAGCAACGAATCTTGCATGATCAGACACCTTCTGGTAATGTGGCAACACAAGCAGCCATGGGCACCTACCTGCATTCTAAGAACGTGGACATAGTCGAAAAATACTACGCAAAATCAAAGACCCGCTAGGTTGACATACCTAGGCAAAAGTAAGGGCTTCCCGGCGAACCAAAAAGGTTCGGGCAAAATGAAGGGATGAAATGAAAAATCTGTACACCCGGCAAGTCGAAAACCTGAAAAGGCGGCTTGGGCAAAAATGGGTATCCCGGTGGACTGAAAACCCGAAAGGGCGGTCCAGGCAAAAGTTAGGGATCAAAGCGTACGACTATGTCCTGTCACCTTGCCATCTGCCTACCAGAAGAAGGTTTGTCCATCAACGACTATCAGCACCCCACAAGAAACAGGGGCAATAAAGAGTGGTCTGAGCAATCTGATTGTCCTATCCTCCAAGGTATCAGGGTAGGTTCCGTTGAAGAACATAACCAATGCAGTTCAAAACTCCCCCAGGAGAATCCAATCCAGTTCCCCAGGAAGGTTGGAATCTATCTCCCCAAGCAATAAGCGTATCCCCAGTAAATTCTGGAAGCCTACCTCCTCGCAGAGCACGAACGCGTCGTCCGGCTTGATTTAAAGAGTTATTTCCTTAATAGGATATAACTGGGTTATCCTCAGCCAAAAGCCACGGAAAGAACGTCGTCGCCGAAGTCTTCTTATCCCCAGCGAAGTCCATTCATACTTCCAATACAGCAAGGTATCCTCAGCGAGTCATCCTCAACAACTCAGCAAAAGCATCTCCCCACAGAGTATTTCTTCCCAGCATGGTCGCTAGAATATCTTTCTCTCCCCGCAGAATCCTCCATTCGCCAAGTTTATTCCCCAACGGAGTTATCTTCTCCTACCGGTATACTTGCAACTATCATCACCAGCGGAAGCAAAAGCTATTCTTCCACATCAGCCCAGGAGGCGACTTCCCGGCACCCGTCAAGGATTTATTTTCCTACGACGAAAACATACCTTCATAAAACGTCACATACATCATTATAGCATGCATATGCATCATACTACACGAATCTCATTGATTTTGAAGACATACAGTTCATGCATCATGATTTTGCATCCAATTATGTCTTGCCTTTTCAGGAAAAAGATCAATACCAAAATGACTACTATCAACTATCGCAATTCATTCTTGATATAGTTTCGGATATGATCCAGAGATGGTGACGTTCTGATGCTGCTTCCAGATCTCCTTCTAGATATAGTTTCAGATGTAAACCCAGCGATGGTGACGTTCTGATACTGCTTCCAGAATTCCTTCTAGATATAGTTTCAGATGTAAACCCAGCGATGGTGACGTTCTGATGCTGCTTCCAGATTTCCTTCTCGATATGGTTTCAGATATAATCCAGATATGGTGACGTTCTGATACTGCTTCCAGAAGTCCTTCTTCAGATGTTCCCCTCTCCGGCATGAGCGTGAGGTGATATTCTCTTATGGTCCCCTCTCCAACGGCGTGTGAGGTGGTAATTCCTTTTTCAGATGTTCCCCTCTCCGGCATGAGCGTGAGGTGATATTCTCTTATGGTCCCCTCTCCAACGGCGTGTGAGGTGGTAATTCCTTTTTCAGATGTTTCCCTCTCCGGCATGAGCGTGAGGTGATATTCTCTTATGGTCCCCTCTCCAACGGCGTGTGAGGTGGTAATTCCTTTTTCAGATGTTTTCCTCTCCGGCATGAGCGTGAGGTGATATTCTCTTATGGTCCCCTCTCCAACGGCGTGTGAGGTGGTAATTCCTTTTTCAGATGTTCCCCTCTCCGGCATGAGCGTGAGGTGATATTCTCTTATGGTCCCCTCTCCAACGGCGTGTGAGGTGGTAATTCCTTTTTCAGATGTTTTCCTCTCCGGCACGAGCGTGAGGTGATATTCTCTTATGGTCCCCTCTCCAACGGCGTGTGAGGTGGTAATTCCTTTTTCAGATGTTTTCCTCTCCGGCATGAGCGTGAGGTGATATTCTCTTATGGTCCCCTCTCCAACGGCGTGTGAGGTGGTAATTCCTTTTTCAGATGTTCCCCTCTCCGGCATGAGCGTGAGGTGATATTCTCTTATGGTCCCCTCTCCAACGGCGTGTGAGGTGGTAATTCCTTTTTCAGATGTTTTCCTCTCCGGCATGAGCGTGAGGTGATATTCTCTTATGGTCCCCTCTCCAACGGCGTGTGAGGTGGTAATTCCTTTTTCAGATGTTTTCCTCTCCGGCATGAGCGTGAGGTGATATTCTCTTATGGTCCCCTCTCCAACGGCGTGTGAGGTGGTAATTCCTTTTTCAGATGTTTCCCTCTCCGGCATGAGCGTGAGGTGATATTCTCTTATGGTCCCCTCTCCAACGGCGTGTGAGGTGGTAATTCCCTTTCAAGATGTTTCCCTCTCCAACGGCGAGTGAGGTGATATTTCCTCTCAGATTATAATTTCCTTTAGTTCCCTCTCCAACGGTGAGTGAGGTGACTCCCTTTGAGATTATATTGTCCTTCGGTTCTCTTCCTGACACTACGAAGATGGTAATTCTCACCAAGATTTTCTCAACGAGCGTTGTTGAGGTTGAAATCATTCAGGATTCTCTTACCATCCATGCTAAGGCAGTAACCATCCCTGGTTCATTCATCAACGTTTGAAGCTCCAGACCCAGCTCCTGTAACCAGTCAGGACATATCTATATCAAGCATCTAAAATCAGCTCCTGCAACGTGTCAGGTACTCATTTTCTCTTTTGCAGGTATGCAGGTTCTCGCTAAGGAATCTCTTACGCAATCAACATCCAGATGGCATCTATAAGCCCATCATCCCATCCAGCAATCTCCAAATGGCATCTATAAGCCCATTCCCTCATCATCATTGCTACTATGTGAGCGCAAATTTCTGGGCACTCTAGTGTCCAATCATCTTCTACCCTCGGATTACGAAAGGCACGTCAGCCAATCTGCATCCTCAGGTCTAAGAAGATTGAACAGGGGCAACTGTTGTACCCCAAAATTTGCCCTCCCATATTCATCAAGAAATTGCCAAAGTCAAGGTCACAAAATTCCCCAAGGGTTGTGCAGCTCAACTGTCTTCTATACAGTCAATACTAGGGTTTGAGTTCTGGTCAAGCAAATGAACTTTTCAAAGACCCAATCAAGCCTCACATGCTTAAAAAGATGGTCAAGTGTCTTCATGTCAAGTTTCAAGGCATTCAGCCCAAAATTGCACAGTCAAAACCCTAAATTGCACTACAGTCAACTGTAGGGGCAAAATGGTCATTTGACAGTCAAAAGTTCAAATTTTTGGTCAATATATCATTTTTGAAGCCACAAACATCATTTGATCAATGCTTGATCATGATTCTCAAAATTTGGCTTAGAAATCATCAAAGATGCAAAAGTTACTATATTTGGACAGCTGAAAAAGTCAACTGAAATTGACCAAGGCATAACTTTCACATGGATTATCAGAAAAATTCCATCCAAAGCTCATTTTGAAGAGAAAGACATTTCCTACAATTCATCTTCATGTTCCAAGTCCAAGAAATGCTCTCACAAAAAGTTATCAATTTCAACATTATAGGTCATTTTCAAAAGTCAACAAAAAGGGACTTTAAGTCAAAGACCATAACTTGAGATTGGTAAATCAAAATGACATGGGACCAAAGGCATTGGTTAAAGGACTCAAAGACCTTTCCAAAATGTCCAAGAACATGTGAAAAGCTTAAAAATTGACCAAGTTATGCCTTGTGGAAGTTGGGAAATTTTTGGAAATTTTTGAAAGTCAACATTGATGCAAAAGGCCTAAAAATGCAAATGGGCCCATTTTTCTTCCAAGTTTCTTCATGCCAAGCCTATGCACGACCACTAGGCCCAAAGGGAAGTATTTTCATATTTTTTAATTATTTATTTGAAATTATATTAATTTATATTCATTTAAATCATTTTAATACATGGAAAATATCAAACTTAACCTAAAAAAATCTTTTCATGCATGTTTATTCTTAATATTTCGTGCATATCCCAATTAGGCAAATTTGGATGAGATTTGAGCATGATTGATACAAAAACTATGAGAAAAAAGATTGGAAAAGATCCATGAAATCAAATATCCAAAAATCATCAAAGCAATGGATTTTATTCAATCTTTTTAACCTAATTGCTTCCATACAAGTATGAGATCACAACCCTAAGCAAAAAGAGACTGCAAGCTGCGCCCAAACAAGCATTGGCATATTGAAATTTTTCATAAAAAACTCAAATCTGAAATCAAGGTTTTAGGTCGTTCCAAGCCTCAATCTTCATCCCATTAGCATCCTGAGACATCTTTGGACACATTCCAATCATTAACAACAGCAAAAACATCTTGAATTGGTATCAAGAACCCGGACTGAACCTCAAAAATTCTCAAATCGCATAGCATGAATTAAGCATCCTTTTGCATTTTTCTTTATGGATTATTGTTTGTCATGATGTTTCTAAGCTAACCAATATGTCCAATTGTGTTTTTGTGTTATATATACGAATTCGCCATGTTTGAAAATTAGGGTTACAGGTTTCTTGAAATAGGGCTTTTGCGTAGAGGAAAAATCAGGGTTCATGGCCACCATGGTTGAACTCAGTGCTCAGAGACGAAGAAGAGGCATACCTCGCGATGAATTTATGTTTCATATATCCCTATTCGCTATTTTCTGCTAGAGGCCCTAAAACAACGTTTCAAAAAACCGTTCCCATAGTGTTCTATGTTACAGGGGTGGTGAGGAAGAAGATGGCGTGTCAAGCAACGATTGATCCATTTGAATTTCGCGCGAATTTTCATAAGCACTAACGCGTTCTTATTATATTGTTTATTGTTTATTATATATTAATTGAAACGCGCTTGGTTCAGTGGTCATGTGTTGTGCTGGTAACTTCAAAGACCTGGGTTCAAGTCCCAGGTCTGGCAAAATCTCAATGTTATTTTTCAATACGTTATCCCATGCGTTGCTAATATTCAGGCACATCATGTTCCATCCTCCTCCAACCTCCACGCGTCCTAAAGGCCCCAGATCCATGGCCAAGATTTAAGATGCACCATGCACCAGGTCAAAGCGCTGACACCTGATCCAAGAAAGTCAACGAATCAACTCTTGTTGGGCCAGAATTACCAGGCCTATACCTCCTTATTTGGGGCAACACCCCACTCTGGTTTGCTTTTCTTTTCTTTTATTATTGTATTATTTATTTTTATTGCTTTAATTAATTAATTTTCTCTCTTTTACAAATATACAAAAACATACAAAAAATCAAAAAATATAAAAAAAATAATGAATATTATATTATAATTATTTTCATCAATAAATTAATATATGTAAATATTTAGTTTAATTAGGTTATAGTTTTAATCTTTTTAATAAAAAACACCAAAAATAGAATTTAGGTTTAATAGCTTTTTTTTTTATTTTTCTTTTAATTTTTCCCTTTTTTTAGAATAATATTATTTAGTTATTTTCATAAATTAAAAATTGTGCATAAACAAATTAGGTTTTAATTTAGATCATATTTTAATTCTTTCATAATAAATAAAAAATATTAGAATTAGGGTTTGCCGTTTAATTTAATTGAATTAATTCCTTTTTCTCATTAAATCTAAAAAAACACAAAAATATCATTCTCATTTAATTTTAATTTTTAAGTCCTTATTAATTTTAATTATTTGCAAAAGGGTCCAACGCCCGTCATTTCAATTATTTAACTTGCGCATTTATCTTATGTCGTTTAATTATAATTATGTAATTGTCCCTAAGCCATGTAACTTTACTTTTCGCACTTTATTTCTTCGCATTATTTATTTTTTCTGCTAAATCGGGTCCGGTTTAATTTTGGCGATGTGGACCCGCGCCATTTGTAATAGCCTTAGATTTACTTTTTCGCAAATATAACTGTTAAATATGCATGCAAGAATGGATGGACAAATTAAAATCAAGCGTAGAACACGACAAACATGACAAGACAAATAACTGAAACATGACACACAATTCGCACACACCACCCCTAGGGTACGCCTCACTGTTGCCTTTCGAAAGGTGATCGTCGAGTAGAGGATGTCTTAGTAAGTCCTCATGATCCGGGAACCTGGCATGAGGGTAGCTTCTAAGGTGTCTTCCCATTGCTCTGGTGATCACCATGTCCCGAACCTCGAATTGACCCGAACACCTCCAACGGTGGTGCTACCTACCTCTCAATGGTGGGATGGCACTACTTTTAAGGACTCTTACACAGACGAATTCCTTAGGGTAGGTAGGTTCTCAAGGATACTTGCTCTAATTTCAAACAAAACAAAATCTTTTCACACTGACGCATTTTCAAAAGCTTTCAAAGCAAACCTTTCAAACACTCTGACGTACGAGTTGATCTGAAATTTTTCAAAGAAACTTTTTAAACCCACATTGAAAAGCAAACAAACATTTTTGAAAACACAATGAGCAAGTATCTAAGAGCCCATGGATAACCATGGATAGAAAAGGTGCTAACACCTTCCCTTTCTATAACCTACCTCCCGAACCGAGAGCAATCTCTTTAAAGGAATTTTTCTGTGCTTTTGTCCTTTCCTATTGGAGAAAATAAAAGACGGTGGCGACTCTTGCTTCCGCGACATTTCGCGAACCAGCGTTTAAACAGTCAGTTCCAGATCCACCGATCACAATTATCAATCCATGAAGTTTGACTTCCCTGACGAAGAGATCATGACATTGGATAACATTGAAAATTTCAGACCATATGAAGGACCTGAACAAGGATCCCGATGGACTCTTTACTTTGATAGGGCATCCAATGCAATTGGTAACAGTATCGGCGCGGTACTCATATTTTCGGGAGGTTGCCTTACTCCTTTCACTGCCAGACTTTGCTTCAACTGTACGAACAACATGGCTGAATATGAAGCATGCATCTTTGGACTCAAGGCTGCCATAGACTTGGGAATCAAATCTTTGGTTGTGTTTGGGAATTCAGCTTTGGTCATTAGTTAGACCAAAGGAGAGTGGGACACTAAGCACCCAAACCTCATCCCTTACAAATAACATGTTTTGACATTGCTACCACATTTCGAGCAGATTACCTTCGAGCACTTCCAGCGAGAAGAAAATCAGCTAGCAGATGCTCTAGCTACAATGTCATCCATGTTTAAACTTAATTGGGATAATGAGGCTCCCCAAATCACCATTGAACGAATGGATGAACCTGCACATTGTCACGAGATTAATACCGAAGAAGTAGTGGACCAGCCTTGGTTTCATGAAGTCAAAAGGTATCTCGAAGCTCAGGAATACCCAGAAGGAGCTTCAGTCAATGACAAAAAGTTCTTAAGGAGATTCTCGGCTAAGTTCTTCCTAAGTAATGGCATCCTGTACAAACGCAATCATGATTCTATTCTGCTCTGTTGTGTGGACAAGATTGAAGCTGAAAGGATTATGGCTGAATTGCATGAAGGTACCTTTGGCACTCACTCTAGCGGGCATACGCCCCTAAAGAAGATTCTACGGGTAGGCTATTACGGGTCTACCATGGAAGCAGACTGCTATCAACACTCCCAGACTTGTCATAAATGTCAAATCTATGCAGACAAGGTACACGTGCCCCCGGTTCCTCTAAATGTCTTAACAAATCCTTGGCCCTTCGTTATGTGGGTAATCGACATGATTGGAGAGATCAAGCCTACAACCTCCAATGGACACCACTTCATTCTAGTGGCCATTGATTATTTTACAAAGTGGGTCGAAGCAGCTTCCTTCGCATCTGTTACTAAGAATGTTGTTGCCCACTTCATCAAACAGAATCTCATTTGTCGGTACGGTATCCCAGAAAGGATCATCACTTATAATGGTACAAACCTTAACAATACTATGATCACCACCTTGTGCGAGCAGTTCAAGATTCAACATCACAATTCATCCCCCTATCGGCCAAAGATGAATGGTGCATTCAACACTGCGAACAAAAACATCAAAAAGATCATACAGAAAATGACAGTCACCTATAAGGACTGGAATGAGATGCTACCATTTGCTCTCCACGGGTACCATACCACGACTCTCACATCAACTGGGGCAACACCCTATTCTTTAGTTTACAACATGGAGGCTGTTTTACCTATTGAGGTACAGATCCCCTCTTTGAGAATCATGAAGGATGCAGGTTTGAGTGAAGACGATTGGATCCAAACCCAACTTGATCAGTTGAACTTAATTGATGAAAAGAGACTTACTGCTGTTTGTCATGGTCAGACGTATCAAAAACGGATGATCAAGGCTTTCAACAAGAAAGTCAGACGCCAGGTATATCAAGTTGGAGATCTAGTGATCAAGCGCATTATTTTGCTACAAAGTGATCCCAGGGGCAAATGGACTCCTACCTATGAAGGACCATTCGTAATCAAGAACATCTTTTCTGGTGGGGCAATGAACTTAACCACCATGGACGGAGACGACCTGCCACACCCTGCGAACGCAGACATAGTCAAAAGATACTACGCATAAAAGACCCGCTAGGTTGACACACCTAGGCAAAACAAGGGCATCCCGGCGAACCAAAAAGGTTCGGGCAAAAATTAGGGATAAAAATTAAAAAAATCTGTACACCCGGCAAGTTGAAAACCCGAAAGGACGACTTAGGAAAAAAAGGGTTTCCCGGTGAATCGAAAACCCGAAAGGGCGGTTCAGGCAAAAGTTAGGGAATTAAAGCGCATGACTATGTCTCATCGGATCACTTTAAGGACAATCTCTTCACTGACAAACCTGGAGCTTCTGATCAATCTAATCATCTTCGGACGAAGCAACGAATGGACAAGATATTCGGAGATACGAAGGCTATAGCGGAATGGGAACCCCAGGGGATTTTTTACACATAACTATCTTTCTTTGTATAAAACTTTTCTCATTTTTTTATGACACCATCCTCTTACTAGGATGTCTGTCTCCTTTGTACAAAATACTTATTCAAAGTAAATATAAATATATCTCTTTCAAAGTACATAAAACTATTTGTCCTTTCCTTTTTACACTTGTGTTTTATTTGCAAAAATGTCCAATGATTCATTAATGAACATATGCATTTGAACATAATTACTGTTTACGAATAAACAGAAATGAAAAAGAACAATTACTGACATGATTGAAAGGATAGGAAAATGTCTTTAGGATATTCCATGAACAATCCCTATGGTACGTCATTAAGATCCCTAGCGGAGCTGAAACTACCAACTATAGATCTCCATCGGAGCCAAAACTTTGAACTACAGATCCCCAGCGGAGCTGAAATTTCCAACTATCAATCCCCGGTGGAAACCATCCTGTTTCTCCAGATTCCCCAGCAAGTTATTTTGAAGCTTAAAAGCTAACCAGACAACAACTTCTGATAACTCCCCAGTAGATTGGCAGACAACCCAAACTCCTGAACCTTTTCCCCAGTAGGAATAAACTTTTTCTCACAGAGTCTTCACTACTCCCCAGCAGGATAACTTCTTCCCCACAGAGTTTTCATTGCTCTCCAACAGAATGAAGATTCTCACTCTTATTTCTCAGCAGAACAAGGATTCCCTTTGTGTAATCCCCAGTAGACGTCATCAAAGTTCTCTGGATTTTCCAAGCAGATTACTCAAGCAGTACATGGCATTACTCTCACAATGAAATTTTTGTCAATACTCCAACTTCAAGACATGAAGGATCCCCATATCCCCAGTAAATTCACCAAGGATTTCTTATCCTCAGCAATCAAGGATTTTTAATCCCCAACAGTCGCCAAGGATTTCTTATCCTCAGCAGTCAAGGATTTATTTTCCCCGGCAGCAGTCAAGGATTTATTTTCCTCAGCAAAACAACTAATCAGCTTGCATGCGCATACATTACACCCATATATCATAAACATTGATAAAGCATATTTATTGCATCATACATTTCATGCAACATAACTTTGTGTTTCAGCTAACATTTTACCCTTTTCAGGATAAGATTAACAAGCTACCATTAACAATGTTCAAAGATTTCAGATACAGTTCAGACACGCTCCAGACACAGAAGCCATTCTGATACTCATTCAGATCTCAACTTCAGATACAGTACAGATACACTCCAGACACAGAAGTCATTTTGTTACTCATTCTGATTCAAGTCCAGATACGCTCCAGACATGGTTGCTATTCTGTTACTCATTCAGATTCAAGTCCAGATACGCTCCATACACGGAAGTCATTCTGTTACTTATTCAGTTTCTGGTTCAGATACACTCCAGACACGGAAGTCACTCTGCTACTTATTCAGTTTCTAGTTCAGATACACTCCAGACACGGAAGTCATTCTTCTACTTATTCAGATACAATCCAGATACGCTCCAGACGCGGTTGCCATTTTGTCACTTATTCTGATTTTCCCCAGCTTAGATACACTTCAGACACGGTTGCCATTCTGTCACTTATTCAAATACAAAGTTTAGATATAGCTCAGATACGTTCCAGATACGGATACCATTATGATGCTCATTCTTTTGACTTACGACAAACAATCTTGGATGGCATCTACAAGACCATCTCCAACAAGATTCTATCACCTCTCTAAATGGCATCTTTAAGCCCATTCCCTCAACTACACTTTGACGAGTGCAAATTTATGGGCACTCTAGTGTCCAATCATCTTTTACCTTCGAGTCACGAACGATAAAACTCACCAATCTAACTCTTCAGGTTCAAGAAGATTGAACAGGGGCAGCGGTTGTACCCCAAAATTTTCCCTCTCATTTTATCAAGATTTTCCTCACAAGACTTATTGGACTCAAGACAAGATTAGGGTTTGGTCAACTCAAGACCCCATCTTGCACTGATAACCTGAAATTAGGGTTTGAGTTTGCACAAGGATTTTTGGACCATCAATGCTTCATGTGACTTTCATACATCATCTTGGACCCCTAAGATTGCTCATGTTAAGTTTCAAGCCTTAAATCACATTTTTGCTCAGTCAATTGGACACTTGACCTAAAAATCAGCTGTATTGGGGAAAAAGTCAACCATGGCCAATTTACAGTCAAACTTCATATTTTTTGATCCACAACAACATTTTAGACTCATATGTACCATTTGATCAAGTTTGGATCACAACTCCTCAAGAAATTTGATCAAATCATCAAAAGGGCAAAATGGTCAAAATTAGGGTTTTGACTGAGAAAGGGCAATTTCTGATTTTTACCCTAGCCAATGACCAATTGGGTTCAATCATGATTTCAAGGGTTCAATGGCATCATCTTGACCTAATTACATAGTTCAAAAAATCACAATTTCATTGGATTGACAGATGAATTTTGCAGTCAACTGATCAAAAGTCAACTGTACATTGAAAAGTCAAACTTTGACTTTTTGGTCAAAATCAAGTGCCAAGGGTCATAATTCATCAAGATATGTCAAAATATGAAATTTTTTGAACAAGAAAACCAATTTTGAAAATTGGGGTTTTGAATTTGAAAATTTTCATAACTTAGAATTTTTCTAAGTATAGAAATTTCCTTATTTTTTCCCAACTTTTGAAAACTTTTTCACCATGATGCAATTTGATTCAAAGAAAACTTCCAACATGAAATTTGTAGTCCTCAATGAAATCTACAACTTTGCTTCACAAAGTTTTCCCAAAATATGCTTGGATCTCATGTTATGAATTTGTGAATAGAGGTCCATGAACTAAATAACTTAGTGAAAATTTGCTCTAATTTAGGCAGGTTTTTGACCTAACTTCATGGACATTTTTCACCTAGTTCCAAGAGGTATCTCAAAATGAATTTCAAATATGGATTGTATAGCACATTGCAAGATTTCTAAAATGTCCAAGAACTCTCCAAGATCATATGTGGTTAGGGAGAATCGAAGAAGAGAAATTGGCATTTTGTCACTTTTGTTCAAGCCATTTTCACAATGCATCAAGTTGCAAATCAGATCCATGATGCTTGTATCTTGAATTACAGGTCCTAAACTCATTCTAAACTCCATAATTAAATGCAAACTTAGAGGATAAGAGCTTTATCTTTGCTTTTGGAGCATTGTACAAGGGATTTTTCCATTTTAGGCATAAAGCTCACATTGCCATTTTCATAAAGCAAGCTTTTACAACTTTATCAACCTTGAGCCTTGGAACTGTTTCTTTGAGGCAAGAAACTTCCATAGATATCAAGCAATGCATACCAACTCTCTGCAGCTAGCAAGCAAGCAAGTACAGGCCTGTTAGCATGGTCACTTCTACTTTTCTTAAAATGCAAGAAAGTTTGCCAAAAGTTCAGAACTTGTACAAGCTGATAAGGAGTGGACTTTGTATCATTATATACATCTTCACAAACTTATCACAAGCCAGAACACGAAGGCTAAACATCTGAAACACTCTCAAGCTCAAAAAACACAAATTTCTGCCCAAACATTGCAGTTCTGCAAAATCATTGCCAACTTCATTTTGGCTCGTGCGTTTTGCCCTCTAACACTTGAAACATATTATCCACATAATATCCAAGCTATCCAAACCTTTACATTGTTGGTGTAAGCTCTGTTTCATCCATTTCCATTTTCAAATTTGGAGGTTGCAGCTTGACTTCTACAGAGAGTTTTGGCTATCTACAAAGCAAGCTAGGTATTGGAATAGGTTGAAGGAACTTCAAGGAAGCTCACACGATCCCCAGGCCTCACTCAAAGTCCCCACATTGTCATATCCAAATCCAGCTGAAGGAGGTATTTTTCAAAACTCTATCTCTCTATTTAGGCATCCTCAAGCCACGATTTGTGAAGCAAAAATGTAGTCTATAACATGGTGAAGTTGTACATATGCATACTTTCCATTTATATTAACCATGCTGTGAGAATTTGAAGTTTGAAGTTCATGAAATAATTAGGTCACGAATTAGGGCTGATTAAATTCTCTCTGATATTTGAGAGTTAGGTTACAAATTTTATATCATTGGAATCGTGAGGTTACAAGCTACATGTTTTATGTTATGGGTTTTTGTTTTTGTGCAAACAATAGCAAGATACAAATTTGAAGAAAAAACGCGCGCAGGGAGGAAGCTGGAGGATAGGGATGACTTGTCTGGGCCTTGGCGTGCCTTGGGCTTGTTGTTTTTTATTTTTACACCCCCTGACTTGATATTTGCACCCCCTGGCTTTATTTTGTATATTTTTCATATTTTCTTTTCATTTTTATATTTATTGCTTTTATTTATTTTTCTGAGTCATAAAAAATAATTTCTTTATTTTTTGCATTTTATTTTATTTTTCTATTATTTTTTTCATAAAAATAGTTTATTAGGGTAATATACTTTATTTTCTTAAGTAAATTGTAAATACATTTAATAAATACTATACATTTTTATTTTATTATTTTACACATAAAATATTTATTTTCATACATATTTTATTTTTTAATATTTATATATTATATTATTTATTATTTTCTTGTACAAAAATGGACAAAAATAGATAATAGGAAACATATATTTCTTTTAATCAAAAATTAGGGTTTCCCCCTTTCAAAAATAATGCTATTATTTTTTTCCTTTTTCTAGGGTTTACATGAATCATTTTCTCATACCTTAACAAATACAAAACATTTTTTCCATAAATACATTGCATTGCATATTTAAATATTTGTACATTTATTTATTTCGCACAATATTCAATTGGGTTGTAATAGTATTTTTAGGGTTTATTTTGTGCCATATCCCTATTCAAAAGCTTGTATCCCTCCTCCCATAATAATTGTTGTAATAGCTTAGTTTACTTTTACGCAATTTATTGCTTTCATATACCATGTGTAGTAAATTAGGGTTTTGCATGATAAGACCAAAAACAAACAAATAGAATGACCTAATACAAGACAATCAAAATGCATGAAAAATGAAACACATTGCACACAAGCACCATTAGGGTTTCACCCACTTGGTTGCCTAAACAAAAATGGCCATGGTATGCATGCGAAGTATCTTGGAAAAACAATACAAAAATAAGATCATAGTCCCTCGATGACTCTATCAAAAGGTTGCCTAAAACAAAATGATCTTGGTCCCTCCAAACATGCTAAGATACTTGGCAACATTTCTGTCATGGTCATACGATGACCCACGCCCGTCCCTTTTAACATCCAAAGATAGGGTTGTTTACCAAATCAATGGTAAATCAACAATGTCAAAGGAATAAAAATGCTTAGGAAAGATATTTGAGTAGGTAGATAGCTTCTAAGTTACTTGCTCCATTTCAAAACAATCCTTGCTATTTTCAAAAACAAGCACATACATACTTTCAAAACATTTCCAAACAACTTTCAAAATATTGAAACATTTTTCAAAAGACAAACATCTTTGTATACATTCTTACGAACGAGAATCATTACAAAGATTGCCTAAACGAAAGGCCTCTTTTCAAAATACTTCTAAAATCAGACCAAACACAAAGCACCATTTCAAACAATTTCAAAAGAAAAGCAAGTGATCAAAGCAAGTAACTAAGAGCCCATGGAAAACCATAGATGAAAAGGGTGCTAGCACCTTCCCCTTTACATAAAGGTGGAGGATGGTAGGAAGAACCCCCTCTTCATTAGCAACTTCAACAATAATAGGCAGGACGGCTTCATACGGCATACCCAGCTTTTGGGCACGGATACGGACCCATCTAAGATATGGCTCCATTGGAAAGGAAGTCTTTGGACCCAGCTCATGTGGATCAGATCTGTGGACTATATCCCAAGCCCTTATAAATCTGCGACGTTGTTCGTCGCTATCCCCTTGAAAATCAAAGATGATACTAGGCATTAGCAGCTCATGAGGTCCTTCTCTTCTGGCTCTCCCAAACTGACGTAAGGCCAAGCACGGATTGTAAGTAATTCCTCCATGGGTTCCTATCAGTGGAACATTGGGGTACTCCCCACATCGATCAATAATGGCCACTTCGTCCATACCCTTGATAGTCCAGATGATGTCATTATGAGAGAGAGACATAACCCTATAGGCCCAACCCATGCCTTCTATGTTCTTCAGCACTGATTTGGGGAGGTGCGAAATAAACCACCTCGCCAATAATGGAGCACAGCACATCAAGGTTCCCCGCTTTCGGGCAGTACAGGCATAAAGTTGATGAAGAATGTCACCCAAGAGAGTGGGTGCGGGATTACGAGAGATGAAGATTTTCACCGCATTCACATCAACAAAGGAGTCAGGATTCGGAAACAATACCAAGCCGTATATCAGAAGAGCCAACATATCTTCGAATGCCTTGAATTCTAGACTATCCCATAAATAATTAGCCTTACCAACCAAGAACTTAGTCAGAAAGCCCTTTGCTCCACTTCTAGTCTCCCAATTAGCCATTACCTTATCCTTGGTCATATGAAGGGCTGAAGCAATCTCTTCTGGCCTAAGGATATTCTCCCAACCAGTAAACAGGGTCTGATCCAGAATAGAGATACCGAGCAGATCAGAGAACTCTTCTAAGGTGGGAACCAACTGGTAGTCCTGAAAAGTAAAGCAATGGTACAGTGGATCATAGAATTGGACCAAAACACTCATCATCAGCTCGTCCAATTTAGAGGTGACCAAACTGAGAAGATACCCATGTCTTTTGATGAAGGAGGTAGTATCAGGCATCTTTGTAATCAATTCTTTAAGCATGGTGGGAACCTGGACAAAGTTGATCCGGATGGTATTCCTACGCATGGGCATCATGACCTACAAAATAGAACAAAGATAAATCCCTCCTGTCTTTGAAATAGGTTAGTCCATTGCAAGATGTATGCAATGTTATGATGTCATGATGTCATGATAGAAATCACATCACAAGTATCCACAAATAGAAAACATGGTAAAGGCACACAAGTCACACAGAGAGCCCTTAGATTTCAGGCTGGCAAGGAGCTTAGATACTACCCTCTTTTAGTTCAGTTGGTTTAAACCTGTCCTAAAAATAGTAACCGGGTTCTAGAGGATCTCAATATCACTGACTACCCTCAATCGGTCATAATTCCAATTTAGCAACCTTTTCTTGCGTCCGGAATCATCGCGAGAGTTTAGTCTCAATGAGTGTAGCATACTGCTACTGTTCTATGGCCAAGTTGGTCAATTTAAAGGTTCTAAGGTCAGTTGGTGCTTAATGACCCCTTAGATGACCCATATTCTCCTCGTTCCAACACAAGGGATATCGGTACAATCTAAATTGCCACACCAACATAGCTACTACTTCAACTGTATCGGTCTATGCCGTACAGTTCCCACACAGTTTATTGCTACTTACATAAAGGGTATCCCCAGATCCGGGTTAGGATCTATAGTAACTCCGATACAAGCCCACAAATATAAAGCATACAAAGCAAACAATTGAAAACACAGTGATCTAATCCTAAGGTACACCCCACTTATTAATATCCCCAGCAGAGTCGCCAGTTCGGTGATACGGTGGGAGAGAACTGACTGTTTTTGGAATGCTGGTTTGCGTTTTGCGTTTGTTTTCGCAAAATGTCACGGTAAGCAAGAGTCGCCACCGTCTTTTATTTTATCCAACAAGGAAAGGAAAAAAGCACAGAAAAATTCCTTTTTCGAGATGTTTCTCGGGTCCGGGGGGTAGATTATAGAAAGGGAAGGTGTTAGCACCCTTTCTATCCATGGTTATCCATGGGCTCTTAGGTATTTGCTCATAATGTTTTCAAAATTGCTTTTCTTTGTGTTTGTGGGTTTGAAGAAGTTTTTGTTTTGAAAGGAGTGTAAGTGTGAAAATTTGTTTTGTTTTGAAAGAGCAAGTACTTGAGAACCATCTACCTACTCGAAAAAGGAATCAATATGTGCTAATGTCCTTTAGACAATACTATCCCACTATTGATGAGTAGGTAGCATCGTCGTTGGAGTTTTAAGGGTCAATTCGATTAAGGGACGTGCGGTCACTAAAGCGATGTTAGGACGCCTTAGCGGTAACCCAAATGTCTTAGATCATTTTTCTGAGGCAACCGTTTCGAGGCAACTATGATCTTTGGACAAGAGGGCGACCTCTAAAACTTTCTATACTCAATGATCGCGTTACGAAGGCAACCAAGTGAGGTGTACCCTAAGAGTGCGCATGTGCGAGTGTGTTGTTTTCAGTTAATTTCATCTTTGTACATGTTAATGGTTATCTATGTTGATTTTAAGTTAAACATTCGATCTTGTCATGCATTCCCTATTATCAAACATCTAACAGTTTATAAGTTGCGGAAATTAAATTGCGGAATTTAAATTGCGGAATTTACATCGCCAAAAGTAACCCTTGAAATTAAAATGCGGAAAATAAATAAAGCGATAAAAATATTTAAAGTCCTAATTATCTATTACATTCCGGAAACAAATACAATATTGAAATAAAATGGGTCGCGTGCGGGAAATTAAATCGGGCGCAAGTTTTTTAGGGTTTTGACCCTTTAATCTAAAGAAAGGATTTTTTTGTTTGTTTTTGAATTAAAAAGAAATTAAACTAAGTTAATCATCAAATAAATAAATTAATTAATTAATAAAATATTTTTGTTTTTTTTTATATTTAAAGAAATAAAAATAAATTTATTCAATGTTAATAAAAACCTAATTGTCTAAGTTAATTTTAATTATTGCAAAATATATTAAAAGTTATTCCTAATTCAAACTAAATTAATTAAATTAATATTTATTAACAAAAATAAAATACTGAAAATTAATTTAAATAAGAAAATATTTTTTGGTTTTTAATTTTATTAAGAAAAAGTTTTGATTGGTTATTTAATTAGTAAAAATGTTAACAATAAATAATTAAAAGAAAAATTAAAAAAGGAAGGATTAGGAGGTTTGGGCCTGTTTTTGGGGGTTTACTCAGCAATTCCAGGGCCCAATTTCGTTGGCCTGGATTGACTTTTCCTGATTCCCTACGCGCCCATTGACTTGGTAGCATGGTGGACATCCCATCTGGGCCATCAGATTTGGCCTGGGGCCATCTGTCCCTTGATTGAATGAGGGAGTATGATGCATCACGCGCTAGCATTAACATTGGATAACCTGAAGAGAAGAAATACAAAGCATATGGGGGACCTGGGATTCGAACCCAGGTCATGTTGGATATTAGATACACGCCTTTGCCACTCAACCAACGCGCTTCAACTGTTAGTATAATGGACAATAATTATAATATGGGGAAAAACAATAATATGCCAGAATAAAAAAATAAAACGCGTGAAGTTTGAACCGGCCACTAAGAGGGGGACACGTTTGTCGTCCCTGACCTTCATACATATAAATTTACCTGCTAATTTATATTCGTAGCTAAATTCGTATGTGCATCCTAAAATCCATTCTAGCCCATGGAAATTGATTCCAAGCACATGGTTGAATTCGTTTAGGCTTCCTGAACAAACATATATCCTTCTTGAGTCTTGATTTCCCTGAAAAAGAAAAACCCCAAAACACGAACGAAGAACCCTAGATATGGGGGTTCTTCATCTAGGCCAGCAAAACACAATTGGCTAATGCAGAATGCTTATAAATTTGATGATAATCATGAATATGCAAAGAGTTTGTAAGAAAAGTGCAAGAATAAAGATCTACAAATTCAAACGAAAAGAATTTTTTTGAGACACTTACAGAGCTTTTGCGCGTGTATGGAGACTGGCTTTGGGTTGGTTTTGCTTCAGTGATTGTCCAGCAAGCGATTGGTATTGAGTTTTGCTCCTGAATTTGCCTGTAAGAACGATTTCAGTTTCACACTTTTTTGTCAATTTTTAAAGTTTTGTTCTTGGTGTTCTTGCAGCCTCTAGCTCTCAAATTCGTGTGCCTTGGATTGTATATGTATGCTGCAATGTCTTAGGTCAACAAATTGGTCTTGAATCTTTGCACATCAATGCTTTGAGATTGGATTTGATCCTCCATTGAAAACTTGCTTAATTTGCCAAAAATCCAATCTTTTTTCACATGGAATGATTGATACGAATTTGATCATGACATTGATGATGATTAGGTCCTGAAAATAGAAAAAGATCTCATGTAATCAAGTTTTGGGATTTTATTTGATTTAAATTGATTTAAAATGAAATAATTCAATAAAAAATCAAATAAAATAATAAAATTGATAAATGGACACAAGGATGAAGCTAGGACACGTGTGGAATGTGGAAAGTCCAAATCAAGTGGAAAAGAATGGGCCCATTTGACAAAATTTGAAGTTTTGGGGATAATTGACTTTTGGCAATTTTGCAAAAATGCCCAACTTCAACAATGCATAACTTCTTTAATTTTGAACTTTTGGAAGTGTTCATGGACTTTTTATAAATATTGAGATGTTCTCTAACCAACCCTTTTGGTCTCATCTCATTTTGATATTCCATGCTCAAGTTATAAGCTTTGTAAAAAAGGTGTTTTTGTTGACTTTCAAAAATGACCTATAATGTCCAAATTTGTAACTTCTTGTGAGTGCATTTCTTGATCTTGGGGTATGAATATGGATTGTATGAAATTTCATCCTCTTCAAAATTAGCTTTGGATGGGTCATTTATCATAAAGTATGAGAAAGTTATGCTTGGTCAAAGTTGAGTTGACTTTTCCTACAAAACCCTAATTTAGCAACTTTTGAGTCTTGATGAATTTTGAGCAATCCTTGATGAATCATGATCAACCCTTGATCAAATGATGAAATATCCTTCAAAATGAGTATGTTGACAAAAAATCTTGAGGTTTGACTGTATTTGGGTCACAGTTGACTTTTGCCCTGGCACAGTCGATTTTTGGACCTTTGAGCAATTGACTGAGCAAACTTCCTCTACAAGGCTTGAAATTGACATGGATGACCTTGAGAACATATTAGGACATTTGGGAGCACTTGAAGTCATTTGGACTCAAAGATCTTGATGCAACACAAAACCCTAATTTGGGATTGACTGCCTTAGGAGATAGCTTGACTGTCCAACTCTTGAGCAAACTTGAATCACTTAGAGATTTTTCTTGCAATGTTTGGAGAAATATGAGAGGGAAAATTTTGGGTTACAATAGCTTCCCCTGTTCAACTTCTTAAACCTGAGGATATAGATTGGCTTTCGTGCCTTTCGTGATTCGAAGGTGGAAGATGATTGAACACTTGAGTGCCCAGAAATTTGCGCTCGCATGAAGTGGTATCAGCCTTGTGATGTTGGGAATGGGCTTACGGATGCCATTTGGAGACTATTGATACGAGGTCTGAACTTCAATTGGAATAGGAATCAGGGAGATCTTAGCGTCGGTCTGACTGAACCAGAGAAGGTCTTGGATTAACTTTGACTGGATAAGAATCAGAAAAATCTTAGGGTCGATTTAACTGAACCAGACGAAAGTCTTGGAATATCTTCAATTGGAATACGAATCAGGGAGATCTTATCGTCGATCTGACTGAACCAGAGAAGGTCTTGGATTAACTTTTACTGGATAAGAATCAGAAAAATCTTAGGGTCGATTTAACTGAACCAGACGAAAGTCTTGGAATATCTTCAACTGGAATACGAATCAGGGAGATCTTAGGGTCAATCTGACTGAACCAGAGAAGGTCTTGGATTAACTTTGGCTGGATTAGAATCAGAAAAATCTTAGGGTCGATTTAACTGAACCAGACGAAAGTCTTGGAATATCTTCAACTGGAATACGAATCAGGGAGATCTTATCGTCGATCTGACTGAACTAGAGAAGGTCTTGGATTAACTTTGACTGGATAAGAATCAGAAAAATCTTAGGGTCAATTTAACTGAACCAGACGAAAGTCTTGGAATATCTTCAACTGCAATACGAATCAGGGAGATCTTATCATCAATCTGACTGAACCAGAGAAGGTCTTGGATTAACTTTGACTGGATAAGAATCTGAAAAATCTTAGGGTCGATTTAACTGAACCAGACAAAAGTCTTCCATAGGTGTAGTTTTTATTTTGAGGGGACTACTAGGTCATATGAGTAGTCAATGGTGTTTACTGATTCGTCTTTCCCTGAAACGGTAAAGATCCAGTCATATGCAATGTCATGATGTATGAAATGCATGATATATATCAAGCAATGATGCTCTCAACATAAATGAGATTGTATAGTATGATGCGTATACGTATGTATCATGATGTAATGTTTTAACTGGGGAAAATAAATCCCGGACAGCTGCTGGAGAATAGAGTTGAATTCTTCGTTTCCGCTGGGGATGATGAACGAAGATGATTGTGAGAATAAACCTGCAGGAGAAGATAATTCCGTTGGGGAATAAACTGGTGAGGAGATTACTCTGTGGGGAAGAGATGCTCTGCTGAGGATTCCACTGATAAATTCTGTCGGGTTGAATCATCGTTGCTGGTGATATTGAATTTGTTGAGGATTGAATTCTTGTTTGTGAAAGGAAAGAACTTCGCTGGGGATGATCTTTCAGTGGCGACTTTACTGGGGGTAACCTGTTATACTTTTGTGGGGATAATCCTCTGAATTCTGCTGGGAATGATCCTTTGAACTCAGTTGGGGAGATTTATTTTTGTACTCCGTTGGGGATAAACTTCCAGAGTCTACTAGGGATGATGCTTCAACTCTGTTGGGGAAGCTTTTTCAGGCTGTGCTGGGAAAACTTTAACTTCACTGGGGGTATCTTGTATTCTGCCGGGGAATATTCTTATACTCCGCTAGGGAACATTAAGACTGCCGGGGATATCAAGCCTTTTTAGTGCTGATGGTAGATCAACTCTGCTTGGGGAGAGCATTGTTGATTCATTCATAGTTGCAAGTCTCAGCTGGGGGAGAGCTACCATTACTGTCTTACTCTGCGGGGAGTGAAAGTATCTTAGCCATATTCTTCAGCTGAATTTACCTTGTACCTGGTGGACAGAGCAACTGTATAGTTTGGACAATTCTTATTGCCCCTGTTTCTGCTATTACCAGTAATCGTCTTTTGTTTCTCATGTAAATATTTATGAGCAGCAATTAATGTCTAGTGCATATATCAAAAATGAACATTGGACGTTCTTTGCAAAACAAAACAGATAAAGGAAAACAGTTTGAAATTTCTTTGAAAATGAATTGTATTGATTTTGAAGTTTGGCCTGTAAATAGGCGTTTTTGTACAAGAGGCTGACGTCCTAGTAAGAGAACGCCGCCGAGCAGATAGAATTTATACATTTTGTAAAAAAATGAACAAAACAGCTATGTGAATAATCCCACTGGGTTCCAACTCTGCTATTGCCCTTATGTCCTCGAGCATCTCATCACTTTGCTACTTGGTTGAAGGTAGATCAGATTGATTAGTGTCGTCCGAGCTTAATAGTTGATACCGAAGTCTGGATACAAGGTGATCCAATGAGACATAGTGTTACGCTTTGATCCCTAATTTTTGCCTGGACCACCCTTTCAGGTATTCAGTCCACCGGGATACCCTTTTTTGCCCAAGCCGCCTTTTCAGGTTTTTGACTTGCCGGGTGTACAAATTTTTTCATTTTCATCCCTTATTTTTGCCTGAACCCTTTTGGTTTGCCGGGAAGCCCTTATTTTTGCCTAGGCCAATCAACCTAGCGGGTATTTGATTATGAGTAGTATCTTTTCACTATGTCTGCATTGACGAGGTGAGGAAGGTCGTCACCGTCCATGGTGGTTAGAATCATAACTCCTCCTGAGAAAATGTTCTTAACCACAAATGGCCCTTCGTAAGTAGGGGTCTATTTTCCCTTGGATCACCTTGAGGTAGAATAATGCGCTTGATTACCAGATCCCCAACTTGATACTCTTGTCGTCTAACTTTCTTGCTAAATGCCTTGATCATCCGTTTTTGGTACGTCTGACCATGACAAATAGCAGTAAGTCTCTTTTCGTCGATTAGGTTCAGCTGATCAAGTCGGGTCTGAATCCAGTCATCTTCACTCAAACCTGCATCCTTCATGATCCTAAGAGAGGGTATCTGAACTTCAATAGGCAAGACTGCCTCCATGCCATATACCAAGGAGTAGGGTGTTGCCCCTGTTGACATCTGTGCTGAGGTACGGTACCCATGAAGAGCAAATGGTAACATCTCGTGCCAGTCTTTGTATGTCACTGTCATCTTCTGTACAATCTTCTTAATATTCTTATTAGCTGCTTCGACAGCCCCATTCATCTTCGGTCGGTAGGGAGAAGAGTTATGATGCTGTATCTTGAACTGCTTGCAGAGCTCAGTGATCATCTTATTGTTGAGGTTGGTACCATTGTCCGTAATGATCCTCTCTGGTACACCATATCGACAGATCAAATTGTGTCGAATGAACAGTACCACGACGTTCTTGGTTACAGTAGCATAGGAAGCTCCTTCAACCCATTTCGTAAAGTAATCGATTGCTACCAACATGAAACGATGCCCGTTGGATGCCGTAGGTCTGATCTCGCCGATCATATCAATGCCCCACATTGCAAAAGGCCAAGGAGCTGTCAAGACGTTCAGAGGAACTGGAGGTATGTGCACCTTATCAGCATAGACCTGGCACTTGTGACATGTCCGTGAATGCTGATAACAGTCGGCTTCCATAGTGGACCAGTAGTATCCTGCCCGTAGGATTTTCTTTGCCATGGTATGTCCACTGGAATGAGTTCCGAAAGTACCTTCATGTAAATCTGCCATGATCCTTTCGGCTTCATTCTTATCCACACAACGCAGTAAGGTCGAATCATGGTTGCGCTTGTAAAGGATGTCATTGCTGATGAAAAACTTCGCCGCGAACCTCCTCAGAAACTTCTTATCATTAACAGATGCACCCTCGGGGTATTCCTGAGCTTCAAGATACCTCTTCACCTCATGAAACCAGGCTTTATCCGCTACCTCTTCAGTCTCAATATCACAACAATGTGCCGGTTCGTCCAATCTTTCAATGATAATCCGGGGAGCCTCTTTGTCCCAATTGACTTTGAACATAGAAGACATCGTAGCCAGCGCGTCCGCCAACTGATTCTCCTCTCTCGGGAAGTGTTCAAAGGTTATCTCCTCAAAATGGGGAAGCATTGTCAACACATACTCTTTATAAGGAATAATATTTTGGGTGTTCCGTATCCCACTCGCCTTTGATCTGACTGATCACGAGAGAGGAATCTCCGAAGACACTTAGAAACTTAATCCTTAGGTCAATTGCTGCTCGAAGACCCATGATGCACGCTTCATACTCTGCCATGTTGTTGGTGCGGTTGAAACATAGTCGGGCGATAAATGGAGTATGAGAGCCTTTAGGAGATATGATTACGGCACCAATGCCATTTCCCAAAGCGTTTGAAGCTCCATCAAAGTACATAGACCATCGGGATCCTTCCTCAGGTCCTTCATCCGGTCCAGGTGTCTCAAAATCAGTTACCAACATGATATTCTCGTCCGGGAATTCAAAGTTCATAGACTGGTAATCATCCACTGCTTGATGTGCCAAATGATATGCTAACACACTTCCCTTGATTGCCTTTTGGGTCGTATATTGGATGTCATACTCAGTCAAGATCATCTGCCATCTTGCTATTCTTCCGGACAAAGCAGGCTTTTCAAAGATATACTTGATTGGATCCATCTTTGATATCAATAGAGTAGTGTGAGTCAGCATATACTGTCTCAGCCGGCGAGCAGCCCATGCCAAAGCACATCAAGTTTTCTCGAGCAACGAGTATGGGTCTCGCAGTCGATAAATTTTTTGCTAAGGTAATAAATAGCATGCTCTTTTCGGCCAGACTCGTCATGTTGACCCAACACACACCCCCATTGAGTTATCGAGTACTGTCAAGTATAAGATCAAAGGTCTTCCTTCAATGGAGGCATCAGAACGGGTGGCTCTTGGAGATACTCTTTGATCCTTTCGAAAGCGGCCTTACATTCATCGTTCCATCTTACAACTTGATCTTTCTTCAGTAGCTTGAAGATTGGCTCACAAGTAGCAGTCAGGTGTGAGATGAATCGGGCAATGTAGTTCAGACGTCCCAGAAAGCCTCTGACTTCTTTCTCTGTTTGGGGAGCCAACATCTCTTGTATAGATTTCACCTTTGCAGGATCCACTTGAATACCTTTGTCGCTTACGACGAAACCCAGTAGCTTACCATATCTCACCCTGAAGGTGCACTTGTTCGGGTTTTAACTCAACTTGTACAATTTCAACTTGTCAAATAGCTTCTGAAGGTGGTCCAGATGTTCTTCCTCAGTTTGGGATCTTGCAATCATGTCATCGACGTATACCTCAATCTCATGATGGATCATATCATGGAACAAAGCAACCATGGCACGCTGATACGTTGCCCCAGCATTCTTCAGTCCAAAAGGCATGACCTTGTAGCAAAAGGTACCCCACTGAGTAACAAAAGTTGTCTTCTCCATGTCTTCGGGAGCCATTTTAATCTGATTATAACCGGAGAAACCATCCATAAAGGAGAATACCTTGTGCTGAGCGGTGTTGTCAACCATAACATCGATATGAGGTAGAGGGAAATCATCTTTGGGGCTTGCCCTGTTCAGATCCCTATAGTCAACATACATTCGAACCTTACCATCCTTCTTCGGCACAGGAACCACGTTGGCCACCCACCGAGGGTAAGAAGTAACTGCTAGAAAACCGGCGTCAAACTGTTTCATCACTTCAGCCTTAATTTTCTCAGACATCTCTGGGTGCATTCGGCGGACCTTCTGTTTCACTGGAGGACAATCTTCCTTGGTAGGTAGGCAATGAACCACAATATCGGTATCCAACCTAGGCATATCTTCGTAAGACCAGGCAAAGATCTCAACATAGTCACACAGCATCTGAATCAACCGTTGCTTCACACTAAGCTCCAGATTTTCACCGATCTTAACTTCCTTCTTGTCTACCTCTATACCCAAATTTACTGATTCCACTAGCTCTTCATGTAGCTGTATAGCCCTCTCCTCTTGGAGTAATAGTCTTTCAAGTTCACCAGGCACTTCGCAATCATCTTCACCTTCGTCTTCGGCTAAGTTAATCGAATTTTCGAAGTCATAACTGGCAGTAGCAGAGTCGTTACCAGTGAGATCCAAAGTGGATGTAGACCTGTATACGTGAGTGTGTATAAAATAGTTGTTTTGCAATATATATAATAAAATAAAAAAAAGGAGCGCAAAATTTGAAATGCAAGAAACGTCCAATGCTTTTATTAATGATATATGAAAATGACACACACAAAGCCCTCACAAATGAAGCCACGGTGCCCCGGGTAAGACACCGGGCCATAGAGTTTAAAACATTGTCTGTTACATATTCAAAACAAAAAGTTTCATTACTGGGTAACAAAAGAAATAGGGATGAAGTCCTTTGCTGTCCAGTTGCTTGGTCCACTATCGGTCGTAGGATAGATCCAGCTGTCGAATTCAGACTCTTCCACATCGTCTTCAATGGCATTCACTCCTGAGTTGCTGATGAACACGGGAGGTCTTCCGATCCGTGCATTCCGAACAGCCTTTTGAGCTTCTGCAGTGAAACCCAAACCAAACTTGTTAGTCTTCTGTGTAAAATCAGGGAGTTGGCCCCAATTCGCACACCCACCTTTCTCAACAACAGCCCGGGCATCCTTAAAGGAAGCCATCTTCATAGGAGGATCTTCAACAACAGTCTCGGTTGATGCCAGTGTTTGGGGAACCTCTTCAAAATGCTGAAATGGGGTCTCAATGAACTCCCCGTCCATCTCTAGATATCGGAAAGAGTTGAGGTGGCTCACCATGTACTCCTCCTCTCCTTGCACTGTCACAATCTTCCCTCTGACCGGGTACTTCAGCTTCTGGTGGAGCGTAGACGTCACTGCCCCAGCCTTATGGATCCATGGGCGACCCAGCAAACAAGAATAAGATGGCCGAATGTCCATCACATAAAATGTAGATGCAAAAACCTGAGAACCAACCTTAATCGGGATATCAACTTCTCTGTGCACCATCCTCTTAGACCCATCAAAGGCCCTGACGACAATGTTGCTTGGTTTCAACTCCAATCCTTCACAGCCCAACCGGTCGAGAGCTTTCTTAGGCAAAACGTTCAATGAGGAACCAGTATCCACTAATACATGAGCAAGATTAGTGCCCCTGCATTTAATGGAGACATGCAGGGCATCGCTGTGATTCTTCCCTTTAGCAGTCAAGTCGGTGTCAGAGAAACCCAAACCATTATCAGCAGTCAGACTGGCCACGCAATCTTTAAACTGATCAGCTGATGTCTCTTGCGATACGTGTGCGGTCTTCAAGAATGTAATCAGAGCCTTGGCATGGGCCTCTGAGCATAGCAACAGTGAAAACATAGAGATTTTGGATAGGGTTTGCCCCAGTTGTTCGACTATATTGTAGTCACTCTTTTTGATGATTTTTAGAATCTCTTCCATCTCTTGTCTAGAAGCTTCAACAGTAATCGTCTTTGGTGCCTCCGTCCGGGCAGGCTCATCAGTGGTTCCTTTGCCCCGAGTATTAGATGACTCGGAGACAGGGGTAAGAATAGGAACTTGAACAGGAATAGTAGCAGGTACACTGGCAGGTGTAATAATAACAGGTTTTTGGGCAGTTGGTGGAGAGATATCAGGTGAGAAAAGTCTTCCGCTGTGGGTGACTTTAGCAGGTCCAGCAATATTGCTGACGTCAGTATCAGCATCTAACTCTTGTTTAACTCCATGAAAAATAAACATCGGCCCCGTAATGCCAAGGGACAACTTTATCATAGGTGTAGGGGATAGGCCCAGGGACAGTGATGATCAATGGTGCGATTCTTGGAACAGATGTAATTCTAACAGGCCTTCTCGAGGAAGCCTTGGAAGAATTGTCGAGAATGGTGATAATAGCAACTTCTTCAGTACGAACTAAGGGAACAACGGTCTTCTCAAACAGAATTTCTTTACTATCCATCAGGCGTTGGTCACCTGACTTCAAAAGATGGCAACTGGTAGGTAGAACAGAACACATACGGCAACCTTCGTCACAGCCCGTAAATAAACCGGCTAGCAAAAGGTTATTTTTCACAGTCATCAAGGGAGTAGCAATATATTTCACAGAAACCACAAACGAGTCTTCATCTATAGCATTCACTCCATGCTTGGGCATAGGAGCAGTCACAACATTAGGTCTTTCGAGCTCCTTGAACTCAATCTCCTTAGCATCAATTAAGTCATGTATTATGTTCTTCAAAGCCCAACAATCATTTTTATTATGTCCCGGGCTATCTGATTGAAAAGCACAGCGGGCATTAGGGTTGTACTTTGGTGATGTAGTGTTTGGATTCTTCGGGGCCTCCCTTGGAATCACTAGATTGGTCTTTAATAATTGCGGCAGAATTTGAGACAGAGACATGTTGAGATGGGTGAATTGCCTTCAAGGTCTTTTGGCCTTTTGTTGATTGTTGTGCTGAGTAGCACCAGTAGGTCTTGAAATAACAACCGCATTAACAGCTTGGCGACGTTCAGGTCTATTCTGGCTTTTCGAACTGTAGACAGCACTGGACTCTTTCTTGAAAGGCTTTTCTCGGTGCTTAATGAAGCACCCTTTTGTATCTTACCAGCCTTAATACCAGCCTCAATCCTCTCACCGGTCATAATTATCTCTGTAAACCCAGACGAAGAGCTTTCAATCAGGTGGTTGAAAAATGGACCAGACAAGGTCCCCAGAAACATATCCACAAGCTCTCGATCAGCCAAGGGTGGTTGCACTCTGTTATACCCCAAAATTTGCCCTCTCATATTCTTCAAGAAATTGCCAAGCCAAGTCACAAAATTCCCCAAGGGTTGCACAATGCAAGGGCCTCCTAAACAATCAAAATTAGGGTTTTGAGTCTGATCAAGAAAAGGAAGTGTTCAAAGGCTCAATCAAGTCTCATATGCTTACAAACATGGTCAAGCATCCTCATATCAAGTTTCAAGGCATTCAGCTCAAAATTGCACAGTCAAAACCCTAAATTGCACTACAGTCAACTGTAGGGGCAAAATGGTCATTTGACAGTCAAAGGTTCAAATTTTTGGTCAACATATCATTTTGAAGCCACAAACATCATTTGATCAATTCTTGATCATGATTCTCAAAATTTGGCTCAGAAAATCATCAAGATGCAAAGTTTCCTTATTTGGACAGCTGAAAAAGTCAACTGAAATTGACCAGGGCATAACTTTCACATGGATTATCAGAAAAATGCCATCCAAAGCTCATTTTGAAGAGAAAGACATTTCCTACAACTCATATTCATACTTCAAGTCCAAGAAATGCTCTCACAAAAAGTTATAAATTTCAACATTATAGGTCATTTTCAAAAGTCAACAAAAAGGGACTTTAAGTCAAAGGCCATAACTTGAGATTGGAAAATCAAAATGACATGGGACCAAAGGCATTGGTTAAAGGACTCAAAGACCTTTCCAAAATGTCCAAGAACATGAGAAAAGCTTAAAAATTGAGCAAGTTATGCATTGGAGAAGTTGGGAAATTTTTGTGAAATGACAAAAGTCAACTATCCTTGAAACTTCAATTTTTGACAAAAGGGCCCACTTTCTTCCACTTGATTCAGCCTTGTCATGCCACACACGTGTCCCATGATTAATTTCAAGATCAAACATTGATTTTTCTATTTTATTTAATTTTTATTAATTTAATTCATTTTAAATCTTTAATAATTCAAATAAAATTTAAAAATCAATGGAATAGTGTCATTTGAATTTGGATAGCTTCCATATATCATGTGCCAGCTCACAAACTCATGCTAGGGTTAGGTTGTACACCAAGTCTTGGTTTTGCTTAAAAAAGGGAAATTTGTTAATGGTGAAAGACCTAAGACTAATTCTCTCATGGGCATGGATAAAGGCCAGCTAATGACCTAATTCCCTTCCCTCATAAGTGCTGAGTCAAAACCTAATGCCAACACACTGAATGCTGCGCAGGAGACACCATTGCCAACTTGAAAAATTGTCCAAAAAACTCAAAGCTGAAATCATCATTCCAGGTCAATTCAAAGCATAAGAAGTATTCTAAAAGCTTCCTTGACAATTCCTGAACGTATTCCAATCCCTAACATCAACTCAAACCCCAGGAATTGGTATATAGAACCCTCCCTGTACAGCAAAAAAGTGACAATCGTATTTTCAATTCTAAGCATCCTCATGACATTCTAATTATGGATTCTTGTTCCTTGTGATGTTTTAAAGCTAACCCTTATGTTTAATTTGATTATCATGCTGTATATGAGGTCTTGCCATGCGCGATTTCTAGGGTTTTTCAGAGCTTAAATTTAGGGCTTCTTAAAAGAGGAAAAATTGGACATCCTCAGTACCATGGTTGGATTCAACGTGTAGAGACGAAGAAGAATCACTTATCGCGCTTAATTTATGAATGTTATAGGGCTATTCGCTATTTTCTGTTAGCTAGCCTAAGGGGACGCGTGCAAAACTGTTGCCTAAAGCTTTATGTTACAGGGAATGTGAAAGAGACGAAGACGTGGCCACAAGCGATTGGAGCGTTTGAATTTCGCGCGTTTCTCTCCACTAACGCGTTGGTCTTTCTTTTATTATTTATGCGTTGGTATATTAACAAATACGTGCAGTGGCTCAGCTGGCAGTTGGTGATAGCGTTCACATCCAAGACCTGGGTTCGAGTCCCAGGTCTGTATATTTCTCACGTTATTTTTCATTAACCATTCATGTGCAGCGCTTATGATAAGGCATACCATGCATCTCCATTATCCAACGTCCACGCGTCCCTGATGACCAAACCAAAGGCACAGATCTAAGGAGCATGCTGTACCCTAGTCCACGCTTCAGCATATGATTCAAAAAGTCAAACGGACTCAAGATATTTTGGGCCAGATTTGCTTGGACTATACCTCACAATTGGGACTGAAACCCCCTGGTTTGCAATTTCTTTCTCTTTTTTTTACTTATTTTTATTTTATTGTTAATTATTATTTTATTTTATTCAATTGTGTTAATCCTAATTAATTATATTTTACAAATTATAAAATACACAAAAAATCAGAAAAAGAGAAGAATATAATATTTATTTCTTTTAATTATTTTCATAAAAGTGCATGTAAATAAATTTAGTAAAATAGGTTTTAACTTTAATTCTTTTTTTAATAACCAAAAATCCAAAAAAAACATAGAATTTAGGTTTAATAAATTTCATTCCTTTCAATTTTTCTTTTTCATAATAATAATATTACTTATTTCATTTTCATAATTAAATTGTACATAAATTAACTTAGATTTAATTTAGGTTAAAACTTAATATTTTCACAATAAATTTAAAAGCCATTAGAATTAGGGTTTGCCTTTTAGTTTAATTTTTAATCAATTCTTTTTTCTTTTAAATCTTAAAAAGCATAAAAATACCAAAAACATGTCTTTTAATTTTAATTTTAATTCCTTATTAACTTTAATTTTTTGCAAAGGGGTCCAACGCCCATGTTCGTAATTTATTTAATTTCGCGCATTTATTTTATGTCGTTTATTATAATTATGTAATTCTCCCAAAGCGTTGTAACTTAAACTTCTCGCACTTTTATTTCTTTTGCTCTATTTACTTTCCGTCAAATCGGGTCCGGTTTAATTTTGGCGATGTGGACCCGCGCCATTTGTAATAGTCTTAGATTTACTTTTCCTCGCAAATATTAACTGTTAACAAAGCATGCAAGAATGAATGGCCTTAAATAAAATCAAGCGTAGATCACAATGAACATGACAAGATAAATGCAAATGAAAACGACACACAAATCACACACCACCCCTAGGGTACGCCTCACTGTTGCCTTGCCTCGAAAGGTGATCGTCGAGTAGAGGATGTCTTAGTAAGTCCTCATGATCCGGGAACCTGGCATGAGGGTAGCTTCTAAGGTGTTTTCCTATTGCTCCGGTGATCACCATATCCCGAACCTCGAATTGACCCGAACACCTCCAACGGTGGTGCTACCTACCTCTCAATGGTGGGAAGGCACTATTTTAAAGGGCATTTACACAGACGAATTCCTTAGGGTAGGTAGACGACTCATGGATACTTGCTCTCTTCAAAACAAAAATTCAAAGACTTTTCACACCAACACTTTTCAAAAGCTTTCAAAGCAAATTTTTCAAACACTCTGACGTACGAGTCGAACTGAAATTTTTCAAAGAAACTTTGTTAACCCACATTGAAAAGCAAACAAACAATTTTGAAAACACATTGAGCAAGTATCTAAGAGCCCATGGATAACCATGGATAGAAAGGGTGCTAACACCTTCCCTTTCTATAACCTACCTCCCAAACCGAGAGCAATCTCTTTAAGGAATTTTTCTGTGCTTTTGTCCTTTCCATTTGGAGAAAATAAAAGACGGTGGCGACTCTTGCTTCCGCGACATTTCGCGAACCAGCTTTAAACAGTCAGTTCCAGATCCACCGATCACAGAACTGGCGACTCTGCTGGGGATAGAGACTTAAAGTGAGGTATACCTTAGGGCTAGGTCATAACTATGTTTTCAATTGTCTTCTTTGCTTGCTTTATTATTGTGGGTTGCTTGGGAGTGCTATAGATCCTAACCCGGATCTGGGGATACCTTCTTAGAAAGTAGCAACAAGGCTGTGAGGGAACTGTGCGGGGTATACCGACATGGTTGAAACAGTCTGCTACGTTGATGTGGCACTTTGGTGTGTACCGGTAACCCTTGAGTTCAGTCAAGGAGAGTACGGGGCCTCCGCATGGTGTCGTGAAGCATCAACAGACCTTAGGAACCTTAGTTGAACTATCTTGGCCTCTTTAGGGTAGTGAGATAACTGACTTTGGTGCAGTCCGAGGTTGGTTGATACTCGATACTACACTCAATTGAGGGTTGCTTTCCTGGAATATTTCGGTCGTCAGTTCAGTGGCTAAATCGAAACGATGAACAATGAAAGCAATCCCGTGATATTGGGAACCTTAGAACCCGGTTACTTTGATTAGGACAGGTTGAACTCACCAACTTCAAGAGGGTACTACCCATACCCCATGCTGGCCTTAAACCTTAAGGGCTTGTCTTGTGTGCCTTGTGTGCCTTACATGTTTGTCTTTGTACATATCTGTGGTGTGTTTAATCATAGCATCATGACATCATCCAGCATCATATGCATTAACTAACCATTTCAGGGGTTCGAATTTTCATCTTTGTTCTTGTTTTGTAGGACATGGAAACTGTTCGTAGAAAGACAATTCAAATCAGTCTTGTAAGGGTACCTCCTCGGCTTAAGGAGCTTATATCCAGGATTCCCGAGAACTCTTCATTCAGTGAAAGGCATGGAAGCCTCATCAGCTTGGTCAACACCAACATTGAGGAAGATATGATAAAGGTCTTGTTCCAGTTCTTTGACCCTCTGCATCACTGTTTTACCTTCTTGGATTATCAGTTGGTACCTACATTGGAGGAGTTCTCCCGGCTCCTGAAGATCCCTATCCTTGATCAGCTACCCTTCAACGGTACAGAAAAGGAACCTAAGCTTGAAGAGATTGCTAAAGCCTTGCACCTACAGTCATCTGACCTCAAGGGACATTGGGAAGTCAGAAGTGGTATTAAAGGGTTCTTAGCCAGGTTTCTGTTCGAAAAGGCCTATGAATGTTGGAAGTCCCTTGACTTGCAAGCTTTTGAAGAGGTTGTGGCCCTCCTTGTTTATGGTTTGGTGTTGTTCCCTAACCCAGATCAGCTCATTGATATCAGTGCTGTCTAGATCTTTATGTCCAGGAATCCTATACCTACGTTGCTGGGGGACATCCTTCACTCATGTTACACTCGAACCATGAGAAAAAGAGGTGTCCTTATGTGTTGCACTCCTCTCTTGGGAAGGTGGTTTATTTCGCACCTTCCACAATCAGTCCTGAAGAATGAGCGGGGTTTGAGATGGTCACAACGGTTGATGACTCTTACACATGCAGATATACATTGGTGCCCTAGGTCCAGAGAAGATGTCACTATCATTGATCGCTGCGGGGAGTATCCTAATGTTCCTTTACTTGGAATCAGAGGGGGTATTACTTATAGCCCATGCCTGGCTTGGAGACAATTTGGTTATGCTCGGAGGGATGGTCCTCATGACATGTTACTTCCTGACATAGTTTTTGACTTCGACAGCGATACTCAAGGACTTCGCCAGAGATTTATCAGAGCCTGGAGGATGCCTAGTAGGATAGACAGCAAGACACTGGGGCACATGAACTCCATCCCTTTGGAGCCTTACCTCAAGTGGGTACGAGCCCGCTCTCAGAAGTTAGTAATGCCTTATCCTCACATGCTTCCAGTAATCAAAGAGCCTGCCTTGGAAGGAGAAGTGTCTCGCGTTATTCAGCACCCTGATATGCCCACATCCTGGGAAGAGATGCAGAAGAGCTGGATCCAGCTTAAGGAAGAGCAGAATTCTCTTGAGACTAGTCTGCATGCCAGTGAAAAGAAGGTCTTGGAGCTCACCCGCCTGTTGCATGAGGAGAAGAACCTCAACACTTACATAGCTCCAAAGAGGATGTGCAGCATATTTTGGGATTGATTTGATTTTTTGTACTTTTGCCCATAAGGCTTTGATGTATTAAACAATGATTTTCTTAATAATAACGTGTGTTCCTTTTGGTCTACAACAAATTTGAATTTTCGAACTCTTGAATGCATTGCATAAACACATATCATTCATCATGTGCATCACAGGTACTCTTCTTTTCAGGTGGCTTACTGTTCTTCGCTGTTTATTTCAGCATCATGAACCCTGAATCATCAACTGAGGCATCTATCAAGGCTCTTCAGGCGCAGAACGCCCAATTTCAGGAGCTGATCAAGGGCTTGGCTCAGGGTCAACAAGAGTTGAAGACCATGCTTCTGAAGAAGACTAAGAAGAAGAGGAGGACTGTGCTATTTAACACTGGGCGCAGACTCGGGAACACCTTACAGGTTGAGGCTGAAAGGACTACTCCATCTGTGGGGGAAGGTAGTCACCAAGAAAGGGAGGTCCCTACTCCTGTGGGCTCTGATACTGAAACAGACTTCAACGACGAACAGTACCCTCCTGCTGAAGACCGGTACAAGCAGCTGGAGGACAGATTAAAGGCTATGGAAGTTCAGCGGGTGCCTGGACTGGATTTCGGAGACTTGGGGTTATCTACTGGGGTGGTAATTCCACACAAATTCAAGGCACCTGCCTTTGTGAAGTATGACGGGGCTTCCTGTCCCAAGATGCACCTCCGTTCTTATGTAAGGAAGATCCAGCCTTACACAGCAGACAATAACCTTTGGATCCACTTCTTCCAGGAGAGTCTTTCAGGGACTCACCTCGAATGGTTCTATCAGCTGGATGGAATCAGCATTCGTAACTGGGAGGATCTGGCCACTGCTTTTTACAAGCAGTATCAATATAATTCCGACCTCGCTCCTACGCGTACCCAACTCCAGGGTATGTCGCTAGGGTCGGGTGAAGGTTTTAAGGAGTACGCCCAGAAATGGAGAGAGCTGGCTGGCAGGGTGCAGCCACCATTGATGGACCGGGAGCTGGTAGATATGTTTTTGGGGACCCTATCTGGTCCATTTTTCAATCATCTCATTGGTAATTCCTCTGCTGGGTTTACTGATCTGATCCTGACTGGTGAAAGGATCGAGGCCGGTATAAAATCGGGGAAGATACAGAAGGTTGCTGTGATCGGTGGATCTGGAACTGACTGTTTAACGCTGGTTCGCGAAATGTCGCGGAAGCAAGAGTCGCCACCGTCTTTTATTTTCTCCAAATGGAAAGGACAAAAGCACAGAAAAATTCCTTAAAGAGATTGCTCTCGGTTCGGGAGGTAGGTTATAGAAAGGGAAGGTGTTAGCACCCTTTCTATCCATGGTTATCCATGGGCTCTTAGATACTTGCTCATTGTGTTTTCAAATTGTTTGTTTGCTTTTCAATGTGGGCTTAAAAGTTTCTTTGAAAAATTTCAGATCGACTCATACGCCAGAGTGTTTGAAAAGTTTGTTTTGAAAGCTTTTGAAAAGTGTCAGTGTGAAAAGTCTTTTTGTTTTGTTTTTTGAAATTAGAGCAAGTATCCTTGAGAACCTACCTACCCTAAGGAATTCGTCTGTGTAAGAGTCCTTAAAAGTAGTGTCATCCCACCATTGAGAGGTAGGTAGCACCACCGTTGGAGGTGTTCGGGTCAATTCGATGTTCGGGACATGGTGATCACCAGAGCAATAGGAAGACACCTTAGAAGCTACCCTCATGCCAGAATCCCGGATCATGAGGACTTACTAAGACGTCCTCTACTCGACGACCACCTTTCGAAAGGCAACAGTGAGGCGTACCCTAGGGGTGGTGTGTGCGAATTGTGTGTCATGTTTCAGTTATTTGTCTTGTCATGTTTGTTGTGTTCTACGCTTGATTTTAATTAAGACATTCATTCTTGCATGCATATTTGTTAACAGTTATAAAGTTGCGGAAAAATAAATCTACGACTATTACAAATGGCGCGGGTCCACATCGCCAAAATTAAACTGAACCCGATTTGACTGAAAGTAAATAAAGCGAATAAAAGTGCGAAAAGTAAAGTTACATGGCTTTGGGAGAGATACAAAATTATATGAACGATTATCGAATAAATGTGCGAAATAAAGAAATTAAAACAAAACTTAGGGCGTTGGACCCTTTTACAAACAATTAAACTTAACAAGGAATTTAAAATTAAAATTAAATGAAAATGGTATTTTTGTGTTTTTTAGATTTAATGAGAAAAAGGAGTTAATTGAAATTAGATTAAAAGGCAAACCCTAATTCTAATATTTTTATTTATTATGAAAGAATTAAAATATAATCTACATTAAACCCTAAATTACTTATGTACAATTTTTAATTTATGAAAATAAATAAATAATATTATTATTCTGAAAAAAAGGGAAGAATTAAAAAGAAAGAAAAAGTGTTTATTAACCTAATTCTATATTTTTTACATTTTTGTTAAAAAAGAATTAAACTTATAACCTAATTTACTAAATTATTTACATGTTTATTTGAAAATAATCATAATAAAATAAATATTATATTTTTATATTTTTCTGGTTTTTTGTGTGTTTTTGTATTTTGTTAAAAATAATTAATTAAATAAACATAATTAAATAAAAGTAATTATTAAAACAAGAATAAAAATAAAAAGATTAGGGAAGGCAAACCAGGGTGGGGTGTAGCCCCAAAATTGGAGGTTTAGGCCTGGAATTTTGGCCCATTAGCTTTGAGTTTCGTTGACCTTTTGGACGGCCTACAGCTATGTTGACTTACATCCATGATATGCCTTCAACTTGAACCTTTGATTAGATCTCCAGGACGCGTGGCTAGTTAATTTTTGAGTGTGCATGGTATACTGGGACGTTAGCGCTGCATAGGATCAATTATTGAAAAATAATATTGAACATTTGCCAGACCTGGGACTTGAACCCAGGTCTTGGACTTTACAAAGTGAGGTGCCTGCCAACTGCGCTGCTTGGATCAATTGACATATTATGGAAAACAAATAATAAAAAGCAAAATCAACGCTAAGTAATTAAAACGCGCGCAAATTTGAATTGGCCTGTCCCCGTGTGACACGACACCGTCGTCTTCGTCCCTGTAAAAACAAAACTCAGAGGCCACGGTTTTTGAAGCGTTGCAGAAAGTAGGCTATGGAAAAATAGTGATTAGCGCTATGTGAAACATAAATTCATCGCGAGATATGTTTCTTGTTCATGGGAACACGCTGATTGCAATGGTCTTAACCTCAACTCCTAATTTTGCTTCATTGTAAAAACCCTAATTTGGAAAACCTGCAACCCTAAAAAACGCGCATGGTGGATTCACGTATGGTTAATGAAAATGCAATCAAACACAATGGTTAGCTCAGGAACATCATTATGAATACGAATACATAAACAAAAATGCAAAAATATGCTTGAATCATGCTATACGATTTCAGAATTTTTGAGGTACAGTTTGACTTAGGGGTACCAATTCAGGGCGTTTTGGTTGATGCTAATGATTGAGAAACGTTCAATGATGTCTCAGAATGCTAATGGAATGAAAATTGATGCTTGAATCGACCTCTAAGGCACTTTTCAGTTCTTGAGTTTTTATGAAAAATTTCAATGTGCAAAATGGTTCTTGGGGCGCAGCTTGCAGTCTTCTTGGCTTAGGGTTATGTTCCTGTACTTGTAAGGAAGCAATTAGGTTAAGAAAATTGGATCAAATCCAAGGCAATAATTGTTTTGAATATTTGATTTGTTAAGGATCTTTTCCAATCTTTTTCTCATGTATTTTGTATCAAATCTGATCAATTAGCACCAAATCCTTCCTTATTAACATGTGCACGAATTATAGAAGCCAAATCATGCATAAAAAGATTTTTTTAGGTTAGGTTTATATTTTTCATGTATTAAAATAATTTAAATGAATTAATATTAATATAAATTCAAATAAATAATTAAAAAATATGAAAATACTTCCCTTTGGGCCTAATGGTCGTGCATAGGCTTGGCATGAAGAAACTTGGAAGAAAAATGGGCCCATTTGCATTTTTAAGTCATTTGAACCATTGTTGACTTTTCAAAATTCCCAAAAATTTCCCAACTTCCACAAGGCATAACTTGGTCAATTTTTAAGCTTTTCACATGTTCTTGGACATTTTGGAAAGGTCTTTGAGTCCTCTAACCAATGCCTTTGGTCCCATGTCATTTTGATTTACCAATCTCAAGTTATGGCCTTTGACTTAAAGTCACTTTTTGTTGACTTTTGAAAATGACCTATAATGTTGAAATTGATAACTTTTTGTGAGAGCATTTCTTGGACTTGAAGTATGAAGATGAGTTGTAGGAAATGTCTTTCTCTTCAAAATGAGCTTTGGATGGAATTTTTCTGATAATCCATGTGAAAGTTGTGCCCTGGTCAATTTCAGTTGACTTTTTCAGCTGTCCAAATATAGCAACTTTTGCATCTTTGATGATTTCTGAGCCAAATTTTGAGAATCATGATCAAGCATTGATCAAATGATGTTTGTGGCTTCAAAATGATATATTGACCAAAAATTTGAACTTTTGACTGTCAAATGACCATTTTGCCCCTACAGTTGACTGTAGTGCAATCTAGGGTTTTGACTGTGCAATTTTGAGCTGAATGCCTTGAAACTTGACATGAGGATACTTGACCACATTTGTAGGCATATGAGACTTGATTGGGCCTTTGAAATCTTCAATTTCTTGATCAGAACTCAAACCCTAGTTTTGACTGTATAGGAGACAGTTGAACTGCATAGCCCTTGGAGAATTTTGTGACCTGGCTTGTCAATTTCTTGAAGAATATGGGAGGGCAAATTTTGGGGTACAACAGTTGCCCCTGTTCAATCTTCTTAGACCTGAGGATGCAGATTGGCTGACGTGCCTTTCGTAATCCGAGGGTAGAAGATGATTGAACACTAAAGTGCCCAGAAATTTGCGCTCACATAGTGACAGTGATGGGGGAATGGGCTTATAGATGCCATTTGGTGATTGCTGGATAGGGTGATGGGCTTATAGATGCCATCCGGATGTTGATCGCGTAGGAGATTCCTTAGCGAGAACCTGCATACCTGCAAAAGAGAAAATGAGTACCTGACACGTTGCAGGAGCTGATTTTAGATGCTTGGTATAGATGTGTCCTGACTGGTTACAGGAGCTGAATCTGGAGCTTCGAACGCTGATGAATGAACTAGGGATGGTTGCTATCTTAGCATGAATGGTAAGAGAACCTTGGGTGACTTTAACTTCAACAACGTTCGTTGAGAAAAATCTTGGGTGTCTTCTACTGGAATAAGAATCAGGGAGATCTTAGGGTCGATCTGACTGAACCAGAGAGGCCTTTGACTGGGTAAGAATCAGGAAAATCTTAGGGTCGATTTAACTGAACCGGACAAGGTCTTGAAATATCTTCAATTGGATAAGCATCAGGGAGATCTTAGGGTCGATCTGACTGAACCAAGAGAAGGCCTTTGACTGGATAAGCATCAGGAAAATCTTAGGGTCGATTTAACTGAACCGGACAAGGTCTTGAAACATCTTCAACTGGATAAGCATCAGGGAGATCTTAGGGTCGATCTGACTGAACCAAGAGAAGGCCTTTGACTGGGTAAGAATCAGGAAAATCTTAGGGTCGATTTAACTGAACCGGTCTAGGTCTTGAAACATCTTCAACTGGATAAGCATCAGGGAGATCTTAGGGTCGATCTGACTGAACCAAGAGAAGGCCTTTGACTGGATAAGCATCAGGAAAATCTTAGGGTCGATTTAACTGAACCGGTCTAGGTCTTGAAATATCTTCAACTGGATAAGCATCAGGGAGATCTTAGGGTCGATCTGACTGAACCAAAAGAAGGCCTTGGACTGGGTAAGAATCAGGAAAATCTTAGGGTCGATTTAACTGAACCGGTCTAGGTCTTGAAATATCTTCAACTGGATAAGCATCAGGGAGATCTTAGGGTCGATCTGACTGAACCAAGAGAAGGCCTTTGACTGGATAAGCATCAGGAAAATCTTAGGGTCGATTTAACTGAACCGGTCTAGGTCTTGAAATATCTTCAACTGGATAAGCATCAGGGAGATCTTAGGGTCGATCTGACTGAACCGGTCAAAGTCTTGAGACGTGATTGAGAATTTCAACTGCATCTTTCCTGAAAGGTAAAGGTCAGTCATATGCATGATATGGATCAAGCAATGATGTTCTCGATATAAATGCGACTTGTATGATGCAATACGTTATGCATGCTATAATGATGTATGTGATGTTTTATGAATGTTTTTGTCTAGGAAAGTAAATCCTTGACGGGTGCCGGGAAGTCGTATCCTGGGCTGATATTGAAGAATAGACTTTGCTTCCGCTGGGGATTGATAGTTGCAAGAATACCGGTAGGATAAGATGACTCCGTTGCGGAATAAACTTGGCAAAGTGGAGGATTCTGCGGGGAGAAAAATGTTCTAGCGACCATGCTGGGAAGCAATACTCTGTGGGGGTAGAGATGCTTCGCTGAATTGTTGATAGTGGCTGAGGATAACCTTGTCGTATAGGAAGTTTTGAAGGACTTCGCTGGGGTAAGAAGACTTTGTCGACGACGCTCTTTCCATGGCTTTTGGCTGAGGATAACCCAGTTATATCCTGTTAAGGAAATAACTCTTTAAATCAAGCCGGACGACGCGTTCGTGCTCTGCGAGGGGATAAGCTTCCAGAATCACTGGGGATAAGCTTATTGCTTGGGGATATGATTTCCAACTTTGCTGGTGAAGCTGGATTGGATTCTTCTGGGGAGGTTTGAACTGCAGGGAAGTGATTCCTTTGAATATTGAGATATGCCACCGGGGAACAATCTTTAGACCAAGACTGCCGGGGATGCTTGTATATTGCTGCTGGGGAAGTGTTTGAGATCTACGGGAGGATACTCAACTTTCTTGATATTTGATGATTCTGCTTGGAGGAGAATGCACTGTTTTGCTGAATCACTCTCTGGGGGATTAATATGTACTGGTCGTGTTCTTTAGCTGAACCTACCTTGGTACCTTGAAGGATAGAACAATTAGACTGCTCAGACAACTCTTTGTTGCCCATGTTTCTAGTGTCACCTGCAATTAATTCCTTTGTTTTGTATGCAAATATTCACGAGTTAGCAAATTATTGTCAATGCATACATCACAAATTGAACCTTGGACGTTCTTCGCAAAACAAAACAGAAAAAGAAAAACACTTGGCACGTTTAACTGAAAAATATATTTGTATTGATTTTGAATGGCCCATGAATAGGCGTTTTGTATACAAGAGGCTGGCGTCCTAGTAAGAGGTACGTCGCCGATCAAAAGAGTTTATACAAGTTTTGTACAAATGAAAGTAAAACAGCTGTGTGAAAGATGAATGATCCACTGGGTTTCAACTCTGCTATTGTTTTTATAACTCCGAGCGTCTCATCACTTGATGACCTTGGTTGAAGGTGAAGCTGACTGATCGATGCCGTCTGAACTTGATGTAGATACCGGATTCTGGATGCAAAGTGATCCAATGAGACATAGTATTACGCTTTTATCCCTAACTTTTGCCTGGACCGCCCTTTCGGGTTTTCGGTCCACCGGGATACCCATTTTTGCCCAAGCCGCCTTTTCAGGTTTTCGACTTGCCGGGTGTACAGATTTTTTTCATTTTCATCCCTTCATTTTGCCCGAACCCTTTTGGTTCGACGGGAAGCCCTAATTTTTGCCTAGGCATGTCAGCCTAGCGGGTCTTTTTCATGCGTAGTATTTTTTAACTATGTCTGCATTGGCGGGGTGAGGAAGGTCGTCACCATCCATGTTGGTTAATATCATTGCTCCTCCTGAGAACACATGCTTAACCACAAATGGCCCTTCGTATGTAGGGGTCCATTTGCCCCTTGGATCACTCTGAGGAAGGATGATTCGCTTGATCACCAGATCCCCGACTTGATATTCCTGTGGTCTGACCTTTTTGTTAAATGCCCTGATCATCCGTTTCTGATACGTCTGACCATGACAGATAGCCGCAAGTCTCTTTTCGTCAATGAGGTTGAGTTGGTCAAGTCGTGTCTGGATCCAATCATCTTCGTTCAGATTTGCATCCTTCATTATCCGGAGAGAGGGAATTTGTACCTCGATCGGCAAGACTGCCTCCATGCCATAAACCAGAGAGAAAGGAGTTGCCCCGGTTGACGTCCTAGCTGAGGTACGGTACCCATGCAGAGCGAACGGTAACATCTCGTGCCAATCTTTGTAGGTTACTGTCATTTTTTGCACGATTTTCTTGATGTTTTTATTAGCTGCTTCTACAGCCCCATTCATCTTCGGTCTGTAAGGAGAAGAATTGTGGTGCTGTATCTTGAACTGTTCGCAAAGCTCAGCAATCATCTTGTTGTTCAGATTGGTACCGTTGTCTGTAATAATCCGCTCAGGGACGCCGTATCGACAGATCAGGTTGTGCCGAATGAACCGTGCCACAACAGTCTTGGTTACTGTAGCATAGGATGCTGCCTCGACCCACTTCGTAAAATAGTCAATCGCCACTAGGATGAAGCGATGTCCATTAGATGCCGTAGGTTTTATCTCTCCGATCATGTCTATGCCCCACATTGCAAATGGCCACGGCGCAGTCAGAACATTCAGGGGAACCGGAGGGACATGCACCTTGTCTGCATAGATCTGGCACTTGTGGCATGTCCTGGAGTGTTGGTAACAGTCAGCTTCCATTGTGGACCAATAATATCCTGCCCGTAGGATTTTCTTAGCCATAGTGTGCCCACTGGAATGCGTACCAAAGGTCCCTTCATGTAGCTCTTCCATGATTCGTTCTGCTTCAGTCTTGTCCACACAACGCAGTAAGGTTGAATCATGGTTTCGTTTGTACAAGATGCTGTTGCTTAGGAAGAACTTTGCTGCGAACCTTCTCAGGAATTTCTTATCATTGATAGAGGCACCTTCAGGGTATTCCTGAGCTTCCAGATATCTCTTCACTTCGTGGTACCAAGGCTTCTCAGTCACCAGTTCAGTTTCGAGATCACAACAGTATGCCGGTTCGTCCAGTTTCCAAATGATGATCCGGGGAGCTTCATTATCCCATTTAACCTTGAACATTGAAGACATTGTAGCTAACGCGTCCGCTAACTGATTCTCTTCTCTTGGAAAGTGCTCAAAGGTTATCTCTGTGAAGTGGGGAATCAGGGTCAACACACATTCTCTGTAAGGAATCAAGTTTGGATGTTTCGTATCCCACTCTCCGTTGATCTGATTGATCACAAGGGCGGAATCTCCGAAAACCCTTAGAAATTTGATCCTTAGGTCAATCGCAGCTTGAAGACCCATGATACACGCCTCATACTCCGCCATGTTGTTGGTACAGTTGAAACACAGCCGGGCAGTGAGTGGAGTATGAGTACCTTGTGGAGATATGATTATGGCGCCGATACCATTTCCCAAAGCATTGGAAGCTCCGTCAAAGTGCATAGACCATCGGGATCCTGGTTCAGGTCCTTCATCCGGTCCAGGTACTTCACAATCAGTTACAATCATGATGCTTTCATCCGGAAACTCGAAGTTCATTGATTGGTAGTCATCTACAGCTTGATGAGCTAAGTGGTCTGCCAATACACTCCCCTTGATGGCTTTCTGGGTTGTGTACTGAATGTCGTATTCCGTCAAGATCATTTGCCATCTTGCAATTCTCCCAGACAGAGCAGGCTTTTCGAATATGTATTTTATCGGATCCATCTTTGAGATCAACAAGGTAGTGTGAGTCAGCATATACTGTCTCAGCCGGCGAGCAGCCCATACCAAAGCGCAGCAAGTTTTCTCAAGCAGTGAGTATCGGGTCTCACAGTCGGTAAACTTTTTGCTAAGGTAGTAAATGGCATGCTCTTTTCGGCCAGACTCGTCATGCTGCCCCAGCACACACCCCATTGAGTTGTCCAGCACTGTCAGATATAATATCAGAGGTCTCCCTTCAACCGGTGGCATAAGGATGGGTGGTTCTTGGAGATACTCTTTGATTTTGTCGAAGGCAGCCTGACATTCATCGTTCCAACGTACTACCTGATCTTTCTTCAGCAGCTTGAAGATTGGCTCACAGGTAGCAGTCAAATGAGATATGAATCGAGCGATGTAATTCAGGCGCCCTAAAAAGCCTCTGACTTCCTTCTCTGTCTTAGGAACTGGCATCTCTTGAATAGCTTTGACCTTAGCAGGGTCCACTTGAATACCTTTATCACTGACCACGAAGCCTAGTAACTTTCCCGATCTTACCCCGAAGGTGCACTTGTTCGGGTTCAATCTCAGCTTATACAGTTTCAACCGGTCAAATAATTTCTGCAGATGCTCTAGGTGCTCTTCCTCAGTCTGGGACCTAGCGATCATATCGTCCACATACACTTCTATCTCATGATGGATCATATCATGAAATAAGGCGACCATGGCACGTTGGTAGGTTGCCCCAGCATTTTTTAATCCGAACGGCATGACCTTGTAACAGAAGGTGCCCCACTGAGTAACGAATGTAGTCTTTTCCATGTCTTCAGGTGCCATCTTGATCTGATTGTAACCTGAAAAGCCATCCATGAAAGAGAATACTTTATGCTGAGCTGTGTTATCAACGAGGACATCAATGTGAGGTAAGGGGAAGTCATCCTTGGGGCTGGCCCTGTTCAGATCCCTGTAATCAACACACATTCTGACCTTGCCGTCCTTTTTAGGTACTGGCACCACATTAGCAACCCACTGCGGGTAAGAAGTTACTGCAAGGAACCCGGCATCAAACTGTTTCATGACCTCGGCTTTAATCTTCTCGGACATCTCTGGACGCATCCGACGAACCTTTTGTTTAACTGGAGGGCAGTCTTCCCTAGTCGGCAAGTGATGGACGACAATATCGGTATCCAACCCTGGCATGTCTTCGTAGGACCAGGCAAAGATCTCCATATAGTCATGTAACATCTTGGTTAACCGTTGCTTCACGCTGAGCTCTAGGTTGGCACCAATCTTTACCTCTTTTCTGTCTGCTTCAGTACCCAGGTTTATGGTTTCCACTGGCTCTTCATGGGGTTGAATTGCCCTCTCTTCCTGAAGCAACAGTCTAGCAAGTTCGCCAGGCACTTCGCAATCATCTTCACCTTCGTCTTCGGCTAAGTTGATCGGATTTTCGAAGTCATAATTGGCAGTAGCAGAGCTGTTATCAGTGAGATCCAAAGTGGATTGGAACCTGTATGAGTGAGTGTGTGTGTAAATACAGCTGTTTTAAAAATTATGTAAAGGAAAGGAAAGATAAAAAAGGAACACAATATTTGCAATGCGAAAAACGTCCAAGATTTTCATTCATGATGTATAAAATGACAGTTTGTATGCCCTCACAAATAGAACCACGGTGCCTCGGGTAAGACACCGGGCCATAGAGTTTATCATTGTCTATTACAAAATAACAAAACAAAGAAATTTATTACTTAGTAACAAAAGAAACAGGGAGATTGTCCTTTGCGCTCCAATTGTTAAGTCCACCGTCAGTTGCTGGGTAGATCCAGCTATCGAACTCAGTTTCATCAACTTCCTCTTCATCACCAATAGCATTAACTCCGTGAGCAGGCAGGGGAGCTGTCACCACATTAGGCTTGTCAGATGCCTCAAACTGTACTTCCTTAGCGTCAATGAGGTCCTGCAGCTTGTTCTTTAGTGCCCAGCAGTCATCGGTAGAGTGCCCCGGGCTTTCTGAGTGGTAAGCACAACGAGCATTCGGGTTGTACTTGGGGGATGCAGTATTGGGGAACTTTGGCGCCTCCCTGACAGTTACCAAATTGGTTGCGAGCAACTGTGGCAGGATCTGCGACAAAGTCATGCCTAAGCGGGTGAATTCCCTCCGGGGTCTTTCAGCTTTCTGAGAATTGTTTGGCCGGGGAGCGGCAGCAGGCTTAGCAATCATGACCGCACTAACAGATTGGCGGTGTTCATTTCTCTCTGATCTCCTAGAACCATACACGGCACTAGACTCCTTTTTAAACGGTTTCTTTTCTGAACTAGATGATGCAGCCTTTGCAATCTTCCCAGACTTCAACCCAGCTTCAATCCTTTCTCCAGTCAAAATCAAATCAGTGAAACCAGCAGAAGAATTCCCAATGAGATGGTTGAAGAATGGCCCAGATAGGGTCCCCAAGAACATGTCAACCAACTCCCGATCAGTCAATGGTGGCTGCACCCTGCCAGCCAGGTCCCTCCACTTCTGAGCGTACTCCTTAAAACCTTCGCTTGCACCTAACTCCATACCCTGGAGTTGGGTACGTGTGGGGGCAAGGTCGGCATTATACTGATACTGCTTGTAGAAAGCAGTAGCCAGCTCCTCCCAGTTACGAACTTTGGTCCCATCCAGCTGATAGAACCATTCGAGATGAGTCCCTGAAAGACTCTCCTGGAAGAAGTGGATCCATAGATTCTTGTCCGCAGAGTACGGCTGAATCTTCCGAACATAGGACCTTAAGTGCAGCTTGGGACAAGACGCCCCGTCATACTTTGAGAAGGATGGTGCTTTGAATTTATGTGGGATAATCACACCAGTCGACAAACCCAGATCTCCGAAATCCAGCCCAGGTGCCTGTTGCACCTCCATAGCTTTCAACCTGTCCTCCAGTTGTTTGTATCTGTTGTCTTCAGGAGGGTACTGCTCCTCATCAAAATCCGTCTCGTTGTCGGAGACCACTGGAGTAGGAACCTTGACTTCTGCCTGAGAAGGACTCCTGCCAACAGAAGAACCAGCCTCTTCATGGTGCAGAGTATTACTCAGCCTTCGGCCCGAGTTGAACAGAACAGTTCTTCTCTTCTTCTTCTTCTCCTTATTCAGGAGCATAATCTTCAGTTCTTCTTGGCCTTTAGCTAGACCCATGATTAGCTCTTGAAACTGCGCATTCTGCGCCTGGAGAGCCTTAATTGATGTCTCTGTTGATTCAGATCCGGGATTCATGATGCTGAAATAAACAGCGAAGAACTGTAAGCAACCTGAAAAGAGGAAAAACCTGCTATGCACATGATGTATGAAATGCGTATGCAATGCCTTCAAGGGTTCGAAAGTTCAAATTTGTTGTAGACAAGAAAAGAACACACGTTATCATTAAAGAAATCATTGTTTAACACATCAAGGCCTCATGGGCAAAAGGTACAAAAATCAAGTCAATCCCAAAATACACTGCGCATCCTCTTCGGAGCTATGTAGGTGTTGAGATTCCTCTCCTCATGCAACAGACGGGTGAGCTCCAGGACCTTCTTTTCACTGGCATGCAGGCTAGTCTCAAGAGAATTCCTTTCCTCCTTAAGCTGGATCCAGCTCTTCTGCATCTCTTCCCAGGATGTGGGCATATCAGGGTGCTGAATAACATGAGACACTTCCCCTTCCAAGACAGGTTCTTTGATTACTGGGAGCATGTGAGGATAAGGCATGACTAACTTCTGAGAGCGAGCGCGTACCCATTTGAGATAAGGCTCCAAAGGGATGGAGTTCCTGTGCCCCAGTGTTTTGCTGTCTATCCTACTGGGCATCCTCCAAGCTCTGATAAATCTCTGACGAAGTCCTTGAGTATCATTGTCGAAGTCAAAAACTATGTCAGGAATTAGCATGTCATGAGGACCGTCCCTCCGAGCATAACCAAATTGTCTCCAAGCCAGGCATGGGCTATAAGTAATACCTCCTCTGATTCCAAGTAAAGGAACATTAGGGTACTCCCCACAACGATCAATGATAGTGACATCTCCTCTGGATCTAGGACACCAATGTATATCTGCATGCGTAAGAGTCATCAACCGTTGTGACCATCTCAAACCCCGCTCATTCTTCAGGACTGATTGGGGAAGGTGCGAAATAAACCACCTTCCCAGGAGAGGAGTGCAACACATAAGGACACCTCTTTTTCTCATGGTTCGAGTGTAACATGAGTGAAGGATGTCCCCCAGCAACGTAGGTATAGGATTCCTGGACATAAAAATCTGAACGGCACTGATATCAATGAGCTGATCTGGGTTAGGGAACAATACCAAACCATAAACAAGGAGGGCCACAACCTCTTCAAAAGCTTGCAAGTCAAGGGAGTTCCAACATTCATGGGCCTTCTCAAACAGAAACCTGGCTAAGAACCCTTTGATACCACTTCTAACTTCCCAATGTCCTTTGAGGTCAGATGACTGTAGGTGCAAGGCTTTAGCAATCTCTTCCAGCTTAGGTTCCTTTTCTGTACCGTTGAAGGGTAGCTGATCAAGGATAGGGATCTTCAGGAGCCGGGAGAACTCCTCCAATGTAGGTACCAACTGATAGTCCAAGAAGGTAAAGCAGTGATGCAGAGGGTCAAAGAATTGGAACAAGACCTTTATCATATCTTCCTCAATGTTGGTGTTGACCAAGCTGATGAGGCTTCCATGCCTTTCACTGAATGAAGAGTTCTCGGGAATCCTGGATATAAGCTCCTTAAGCTGAGGAGGGACCCTTACAAGATTGACCTGAATTGCCTTTCTACGAGCAGTTTCCATGTCCTACAAAACAAGAACAAAGATGAAAATTCGAACCCCTGAAATGGTTAGTCAATGCATATGATGCTGGATGATGTCATGATGCTATGATTAAACACACCACAGATATTTACAAAGACAAACATGTAGGGCACACAAGGCACACAAGACAAGCCCTTAAGGTTTAAGGCCAGCATGGGGTCTGGGTAGTACCCTCTTGAAGCTGGTGGGTTCAACCTGTCCTAATCAAAGTAACCGGGTTCTAAGGTTCCCAATATCACGGGATTGCTTTCATTGTTCATCGTTTCGATTTAGCCACTGAACTGGCGACCGAAATATTCCAGGAAAGCAACCCTCAATTGAGCGTAGTATCGAGTATCAACCAACCTCGGACTGCACCAAAGTCAGTTATCTCACTACCCTAAAGAGGCCAAGATAGTTCAATTAAGGTTCCTAAGGTCTGTTGATGCTTCACGACACCACGCGGAGGCCCCGTACTCTCCTTGACTGAACTCAAGGGTTACCGGTACACACCAAAGTGCCACATCAACGTAGCAGGCTGTTTCAACCATGTCGGTATACCCCGCACAGTTCCCTCACAGCCTTGTTGCTACTTTCTAAGAAAGGTATCCCCAGATCCGGGTTAGGATCTATAGAACTCCCAAGACAGTCCCACAATTTAAAGCACACAAAGCAATACAATTGAAAACATAGTTATAAGCTAGCCCTAAGGTACACCTCACTTTAAGATTATCCCCAGCAGAGTCGCCAGTTCTGTGATCGGTGGATCTGGAACTGACTGTTTAACGCTGGTTCGCGAAATGTCGCGGAAGCAAGAGTCGCCACCGTCTTTTATTTTCTCCAAATGGAAAGGACAAAAGCACAGAAAAATTCCTTAAAGAGATTGCTCTCGGTTCGGGAGGTAGGTTATAGAAAGGGAAGGTGTTAGCACCCTTTCTATCCATGGTTATCCATGGGCTCTTAGATACTTGCTCATTGTGTTTTCAAATTGTTTGTTTGCTTTTCAATGTGGGCTTAAAAGTTTCTTTGAAAAATTTCAGATCGACTCATACGCCAGAGTGTTTGAAAAGTTTGTTTTGAAAGCTTTTGAAAAGTGTCAGTGTGAAAAGTCTTTTTGTTTTGTTTTTTGAAATTAGAGCAAGTATCCTTGAGAACCTACCTACCCTAAGGAATTCGTCTGTGTAAGAGTCCTTAAAAGTAGTGCCATCCCACCATTGAGAGGTAGGTAGCACCACCGTTGGAGGTGTTCGGGTCAATTCGATGTTCGGGACATGGTGATCACCAGAGCAATAGGAAGACACCTTAGAAGCTACCCTCATGCCAGGTTCCCGGATCATGAGGACTTACTAAGACGTCCTCTACTCGACGACCACCTTTCGAAAGGCAACAGTGAGGCGTACCCTAGGGGTGGTGTGTGCGAATTGTGTGTCATGTTTCAGTTATTTGTCTTGTCATGTTTGTTGTGTTCTACGCTTGATTTTAATTAAGACATTCATTCTTGCATGCATATTTGTTAACAGTTATAAAGTTGCAGAAAAATAAATCTACGACTATTACAAATGGCGCGGGTCCACATCGCCAAAATTAAACTGAACCCGATTTGACTGAAAGTAAATAAAGCGAATAAAAGTGCGAAAAGTAAAGTTACATGGCTTTGGGAGAGATACAAAATTATATGAATGATTATCGAATAAATGTGCGAAATAAAGAAATTAAAACAAAACTTAGGGCGTTGGACCCTTTTACAAACAATTAAACTTAACAAGGAATTTAAAATTAAAATTAAATGAAAATGGTATTTTTGTGTTTTTTAGATTTAATGAGAAAAAGGAGTTAATTGAAATTAGATTAAAAGGCAAACCCTAATTCTAATATTTTTATTTATTATGAAAGAATTAAAATATAATCTACATTAAACCCTAAATTACTTATGTACAATTTTTAATTTATGAAAATAAATAAATAATATTATTATTCTGAAAAAAAGGGAAGAATTAAAAAGAAAGAAAAAGTGTTTATTAACCTAATTCTATATTTTTTACATTTTTGTTAAAAAAGAATTAAACTTATAACCTAATTTACTAAATTATTTACATGTTTATTTGAAAATAATCATAATAAAATAAATATTATATTTTTATATTTTTCTGGTTTTTTGTGTGTTTTTGTATTTTGTTAAAAATAATTAATTAAATAAACATAATTAAATAAAAGTAATTATTAAAACAAGAATAAAAATAAAAAGATTAGGGAAGGCAAACCAGGGTGGGGTGTAGCCCCAAAATTGGAGGTTTAGGCCTGGAATTTTGGCCCATTAGCTTTGAGTTTCGTTGACCTTTTGGACGGCCTACAGCTATGTTGACTTACATCCATGATATGCCTTCAACTTGAACCTTTGATTAGATCTCCAGGACGCGTGGCTAGTTAATTTTTGAGTGTGCATGGTATACTGGGACGTTAGCGCTGCATAGGATCAATTATTGAAAAATAATATTGAACATTTGCCAGACCTGGGACTTGAACCCAGGTCTTGGACTTTACAAAGTGAGGTGCCTGCCAACTGCGCTGCTTGGATCAATTGACATATTATGGAAAACAAATAATAAAAAGCAAAATCAACGCTAAGTAATTAAAACACGCGCAAATTTGAATTGGCCTGTCCCCGTGTGACACGACACCGTCGTCTTCGTCCCTGTAAAAACAAAACTCAGAGGCCACGGTTTTTGAAGCGTTGCAGAAAGTAGGCTATGGAAAAATAGCGATTAGCGCTATGTGAAACATAAATTCATCGCGAGATATGTTTCTTGTTCATGGGAACACGCTGATTGCAATGGTCTTAACCTCAACTCCTAATTTTGCTTCATTGTAAAAACCCTAATTTGGAAAACCTGCAACCCTAAAAAACGCGCATGGTGGATTCACGTATGGTTAATGAAAATGCAATCAAACAGAATGGTTAGCTCAGGAACATCATTATGAATACGAATACATAAACAAAAATGCAAAAATATGCTTGAATCATGCTATACGATTTCAGAATTTTTGAGGTACAGTTTGACTTAGGGGTACCAATTCAGGGCGTTTTGGTTGATGCTAATGATTGAGAAACGTTCAATGATGTCTCAGAATGCTAATGGAATGAAAATTGATGCTTGAATCGACCTCTAAGGCACTTTTCAGTTCTTGAGTTTTTATGAAAAATTTCAATGTGCAAAATGGTTCTTGGGGCGCAGCTTGCAGTCTTCTTGGCTTAGGGTTATGTTCCTGTACTTGTAAGGAAGCAATTAGGTTAAGAAAATTGGATCAAATCCAAGGCAATAATTGTTTTGAATATTTGATTTGTTAAGGATCTTTTCCAATCTTTTTCTCATGTATTTTGTATCAAATCTGATCAATTAGCACCAAATCCTTCCTTATTAACATGTGCACGAATTATAGAAGCCAAATCATGCATAAAAAGATTTTTTAGGTTAGGTTTATATTTTTCATGTATTAAAATAATTTAAATGAATTAATATTAATATAAATTCAAATAAATAATTAAAAAATATGAAAATACTTCCCTTTGGGCCTAATGGTCGTGCATAGGCTTGGCATGAAGAAACTTGGAAGAAAAATGGGCCCATTTGCATTTTTAAGTCATTTGAACCATTGTTGACTTTTCAAAATTCCCAAAAATTTCCCAACTTCCACAAGGCATAACTTGGTCAATTTTTAAGCTTTTCACATGTTCTTGGACATTTTGGAAAGGTCTTTGAGTCCTCTAACCAATGCCTTTGGTCCCATGTCATTTGGATTTACCAATCTCAAGTTATGGCCTTTGACTTAAAGTCACTTTTTGTTGACTTTTGAAAATGACCTATAATGTTGAAATTGATAACTTTTTGTGAGAGCATTTCTTGGACTTGAAGTATGAAGATGAGTTGTAGGAAATGTCTTTCTCTTCAAAATGAGCTTTGGATGGAATTTTTCTGATAATCCATGTGAAAGTTGTGCCCTGGTCAATTTCAGTTGACTTTTTCAACTGTCCAAATATAGCAACTTTTGCATCTTTGATGATTTCTGAGCCAAATTTTGAGAATCATGATCAAGCATTGATCAAATGATGTTTGTGGCTTCAAAATGATATATTGACCAAAAATTTGAACTTTTGACTGTCAAATGACCATTTTGCCCCTACAGTTGACTGTAGTGCAATCTAGGGTTTTGACTGTGCAATTTTGAGCTGAATGCCTTGAAACTTGACATGAGGATACTTGACCACATTTGTAGGCATATGAGACTTGATTGGGCCTTTGAAATCTTCAATTTCTTGATCAGAACTCAAACCCTAGTTTTGACTGTATAGGAGACAGTTGAACTGCATAGCCCTTGGAGAATTTTGTGACCTGGCTTGTCAATTTCTTGAAGAATATGGGAGGGCAAATTTTGGGGTACAACAGTTGCCTCCTCCAGTGCTGAAAAGAAACCCTTCAAAAAGGAGGCTAGTGCTGTATATAGCTCCCGGAGACCAGAGCAACCTGAACGCCGCCAATCTGTCAGTGCGGTAATGATTGCCAAACCTGCTGCCGCTCCTCGGCCAACTAATCCTCAAAAGTTTGAAAGACCCCGGAGAGAGTTTACCCGGTTAAGCATGACCTTATCACAGATCCTGCCACAGTTGCTATCCACCAATTTAGTGACTGTCAGGGAGGCTCCAAAGTTTCCCAATACTGCATCCCCCAAGTTTAATCCAAATGCTCGCTGTGCCTACCACTCTGATAGCCCGGGGCATAGCACAGATGACTGTTGGGCCCTAAAGAATAAGGTTCAAGACCTCATTGATGCAAAGGAAATACAGTTTGAGGCGCCCGAGAGGCCGAATGTTGTAACCGCTCCCATGCCCCAGCATGGAGTGAATGCTGTTAAGGAGGATTTGTATGTAGCTTCGGTGGATGATGTTGCTACTCCGCTACTGACGGTCAAGAGGAACTTGTTGCTAGCCGGTTTATTTCCGGGATGTAGCGAAGGTTGCCCTCTATGTGTTGCTTCCCCTGCTGGTTGTTCTCTGCTGAAGTCAGGCGTCCAAAATCTGATAGATAGTAGAGAGATTTTGTTCAGAAAGACTGTTGTTCCTGCTGCTCCTGTTGAAGAAGTGTCGATCGTTACCATCTTCAACAACCCTTCCAAGGCTCCTTCAAAGAAGCCTGTCCAAATTTTTCCGGTTCACAAGATTGCTCCCATCACCATTACTGTTCCGGGGCCTATCCCCTACAAATCTGATAAGGCTGTCCCATGGCACTATGGGGCGGATGTTTATGTTCTGGGTGTGAAACAAGAGTTCAACATTGATGCTGGTGTCTCCAACATCACTGGGCCTGCTAAGGTCACTCGTAGTGGAAGACTGTTCTCGCCAGACATTGCTCCTCCGGTAATTCATAGGCCTTTGGTCTTCACACCTGCCAGGGTGCCTGTTTCTCCCCCTGACCAAGTATCCACCCCTGCTACCGAGTCATCTGATACTCGGGGCAAGGGGATTGCTGCTGATGTGCCTGCCAGGACGGAGGCACCAAAGACCATTGTTGCGGCTTCCAGGCAGGAAATGGAAGAAATCCTCAAGATAATAAAGAAAAGTGATTTCAACGTTGTAGAACAGCTGGGGCACACCCCCTCTAAAATATCCATGTTGTCACTGCTGCTGTGTTCAGAGGCCCACGCCAAGGCTCTGATTGCTTTCTTAAAGACAGCCCACGTACCCCACGAGACGTCTGCTGACCAGTTCACCGACTGTGTGGCCAACCTAACCGCTGATAATGGCCTGGGTTTCTCTGATGCCGATCTGACAGCAAAGGGGAAGAACCATAATGACGCCCTGTATGTCTCCATTGAATGCAGGGGCACTACTCTTGCTCATGTGCTGGTTGACACAGGTTCTTCATTAAACGTGCTGCCCAAGAAGGCTCTGGATAGGCTGGATTGTGAGGGTCTAGAGCTCAAACCAAGTAACATTGTTGTCCGGGCCTTTGACGGGTCCAAAAGAATGGTACATGGTGAGGTGGACATCCCAATCAGGGTTGGGTCACAGGTATTTGATTCAAAATTCTATGTGATGGACATCCATCCGTCCTATTCTTGTTTGCTGGGTCGCCCGTGGATCCACAAGGCTGGAGCTGTGACCTCCACGTTGCATCAGAAGCTCAAGTACCCGGTCAGGGGGAAGATCGTAACGGTGCAAGGGGAAGAGGAATACATGGTCAGCCACCTCAACTCCTTCAGATACGTAGAAATGGATGGGGAGTTCATTGAAACCCCCTTTCAACATTTTGAGGAAGTGCCACAAACCTTGGCAGCAGCAGAAGCAGTGGATGAAGAGGTTTCTCCTTTGAAGATGGCCTCCTTAAAGGACGCCCGGGCTGTAATCGAAAGAGGTGAATGTGCAAACTGGGGCAAGCTCCTTGATCTTACTCCTAAGACTAACAAGTTTGGGCTGGGTTTCACCACAGAAGCTCAGAAAGCAGTGCGCAAGGCGAGAATTGGAAGACCTCCTGTGCTCATCACCCACTCAGAAGTGAATGCTATTGGAGAGGAAGACGAAGTGGAAGAGTCAGAGTTCGATAGCTGGATCTACCCGACGACCGACGGTGGATTGACCAATTGGACTGCTAAAGACTTTACACCCATAACTTTTGTTCCCCAGTAATGAACTTCTTTGTTTTGGATTTGTAATAAACAATAATTTGAAACTATATGGCCCGGTGTCTTACCCGGGGCACCGTGGTTTTGTTTATGAGGGCTTTTGTTTGTCATTGTCATATATCATAAATAAAAGCATTGGACGTTTTTCACATTTCAAATTTCGCGCTCCTTTTCTTTCCTTTCTTTACATATTGCAAAACAGCTGTATTTACACACACACTCACTCATACAGGTTTCAATCCACTCTGGATCTCACTGGTAACGAATCTGCTACTGCCAGTTATGTCTTCAAAAATCCGATCAACTTAGCCGAAGACGAAGGTGAAGATGATTGCGAAGTGCCTGGTGAACTTGCAAGACTGTTACAACAGGAAGAGAGGGCAATTCAACCCCATGAAGAGCCAGTGGAAATAATAAACTTGGGTACTGAAGAAGACAAGAAAGGGGTAAAGATTGGTGCCAACCTATAGCTCAGCGTGAAGCAACGGTTGACTCAGATGCTGCATGACTATATGGAGATCTTTGCTTGGTCCTACGAAGATATGCCCGGATTAGATACCGACATTGTGGTCCATCACTTACCAACTAAAGAAGATTGCCCTCCGGTTAAGCAAAAGGTCCTCCGTATGCGTCCAGAGATGTCTGAGAAGATTAAAGCCGAGGTTATGAAGCAGTTTGATGCCGGGTTTCTTGCAGTGACTTCTTACCCTCAGTGGGTTGCTAATGTGGTGCCGGTACCTAAGAAGGACGGCAAGGTCAGAATGTGTGTCGATTACAGGGATCTGAACAGGGCCAGCCCCAAGGATGACTTCCCTCTACCTCACATTGATGTCCTTGTTGATAATACAGCTCAGCATAAAGTGTTCTCTTTTATGGATGGTTTTTCAGGCTACAATCAGATCAAGATGGCTCCTGAAGACATGGAAAAGACTACATTTGTTACTCAGTGGGGCACCTTCTGCTACAAAGTCATGCCTTTTGGACTAAAGAATGCTGGGGCAACCTACCAACGTGCTATGGTTGCTTTATTTCATGACATGATCCATCATGAGATAGAAGTGTATGTTGACGACATGATCGCTAGGTCCCAGACTGAGGAAGAACACCTTGATCATCTACAGAAACTGTTTGACCGTTTGAAACTGTACAAGCTGAGGTTGAACCCGAACAAGTGCACCTTCGGGGTAAGATCTAGAAAGTTGCTAGGCTTCGTGGTAAGTGACAAGGGAATTCAAGTGGACCCTGCTAAGGTCAAAGCCATTCAAGAGATGCCAGTTCCTAAGACAGAGAAGGAAGTCAGAGGCTTTCTAGGACGTCTGAATTACATTGCTCGGTTCATCTCACACCTAACTGCTACCTGTGAACCAATCTTCAAGCTGCTGAAGAAAGATCAGGTAGTACGTTGGAATGATGAATGTCAGGCTGCTTTTGACAGAATCAAAGAATATCTCCAAGAACCACCCATCCTTATGCCACCAGTTGAAGGGAGACCTTTGATACTTTACCTGACAGTGCTTGATAATTCAATGGGGTGTGTGCTGGGGCAGCATGACGAGTCTGGCCGAAAAGAGCATGCCATTTATTACCTTAGCAAAAAGTTTACCGACTGTGAGACCCGATACTCACTGCTTGAGAAAACTTGCTGCGCTTTGGTATGGGCTGCTCGCCGGCTGAGACAGTATATGCTGACTCACACTACTTTGTTGATCTCAAAAATGGATCCTATAAAGTACATATTCGAAAAGCCTGCTCTGTCGGGGAGAATTGCAAGATGGAAAATGATCTTGACAGAATACGACATTCAGTACACGACCCAAAAAGCCATCAAGGGAAGTGTATTGGCAGACCACTTAGCACATCAAGCTGTGGATGACTACCAATCAATGAACTTCGAGTTTCCGGATGAAAGCATTATGATAGTAACTGACTGTGAAGTACCTGGACCGGATGAAGGACCTGAACCAGGATCCCGATGGTCTATGCATTTTGACGGAGCATCCAACGCTTTGGGAAATGGTATTGGCGCCATCATCATATCTCCACAAGGTACTCATACTCCACTCACCGCCCGGCTGTGTTTCAACTGTACCAACAACATGGCGGAGTATGAGGCGTGTATCATGGGTCTTCAAGCTGCGATCGACCTGAGGATCAAATTTCTGAGTGTCTTCGGAGATTCCGCTCTTGTGATCAATCAGATCAAAGGAGAGTGGGATACGAAACATCCAAACTTGATTCCTTACAGAGAATGTGTGTTGACCCTGATCCCCCACTTCACAGAGATAACATTTGAGCACTTTCCAAGAGAAGAGAATCAGTTGGCGGACGCGTTAGCTACAATGTCTTCAATGTTCAAGGTCAAATGGGATAATGAGGCTCCCCGGATCATCATCTGGAAACTGGACGAGCCGGCATACTGTTGTGATCTCGAAACTGAATTGGTGACTGAGAAGCCTTGGTACCACGAAGTGAAGAGATATCTGGAAACTCAGGAATACCCTGAAGGCGCATCTATCAACGATAAGAAGTTCCTGAGGAGGTTTGCAGCCAAGTTCTTCCTAAGCAACGGCATCTTGTACAAGCGAAACCATGATTCAACCTTACTGCGTTGTGTGGATAAAATTGAAGCAGAAAGGATCATGGAAGAGCTACATGAAGGGACATTTGGTACACACTCCAGTGGACACACTATGGCTAAGAAAATCCTACGGGCAGGATATTATTGGTCCACAATGGAAGCTGACTGCTACCAACATTCCAGGACATGCCACAAGTGTCAGATTTATGCAGACAAGGTGCATGTTCCTCCGGTTCCCCTGAATGTTCTGACTGCGCCTTGGCCGTTTGCAATGTGGGGCATAGACATGATCGGCGAGATTAAACCTACGGCATCTAATGGACATCGCTTCATCCTAGTGGCAATTGATTACTTCACGAAGTGGGTTGAGGCAGCATCCTATGCTACGGTAACCAAGACTGTTGTAGCACGGTTCATTCGGCATAACCTGATCTGTCGGTACGGCGTCCCTGAGAGAATTATTACAGACAACGGTACCAATCTGAACAATAAGATGATCGCTGAGCTTTGCGAACAGTTCAAAATACAACACCACAATTCTTCTCCTTACAGACCGAAGATGAATGGGGCTGTAGAAGCAGCAAATAAGAACATCAAGAAAATCGTGCAGAAAATGACAGTGACTTATAAAGATTGGCATGAGATGTTACCGTTCGCTCTACATGGGTACCGTACCTCAGCCAGGACGTCAACCGGGGCAACTCCTTTCTCTCTGGTTTATGGTATGGAGGCAGTCTTGCCAATCGAAGTGCAAATACCCTCTCTCCGGATAATGAAGGATGCAAATCTGAACGAAGATGATTGGATCCAGACACGACTTGATCAGCTCAACCTTATTGATGAAAAGAGACTTACTGCTATCTGTCATGGTCAGACGTATCAGAAATGGATGATCAGGGCATTTAACAAAAAGGTCAGACCACAAGAATATCGAGTCGGGGATCTGGTAATCAAGCGAATCATCCTTCCTCAGAGTGATCCAAGGGGCAAATGGACCCCTACGTACGAAGGGCCATTTGTGGTTAAGCATGTGTTCTCAGGAGGAGCAATGATATTAACCAATATGGATGGTGACGACCTTCCTCACCCCGCCAATGCAGACATAGTAAAAAGATACTACGCATGAAAAAAGACCCGCTAGGCTGACATGCCTAGGCAAAATGAAGGGATGAAAATGAAAAAATCTGTACACCCGGCAAGTCGAAAACCTGAAAGGGCGGCTTGGGCAAAAATGGATATCCCGGTGGACTGAAAACCCGAAAGGGCGGTCCAGGCAAAAATTAGGGATAAAAGCGTAATGCCATGTCTCATTGATCACTTTGCATCCAGAATCCGGTATCTACATCAAAATCAGACGGCATCGATCAGTCAGCTTCACCTTCAACCAAGGTCATCAAGCGATGAGACGCTCGGAGTTATAAAGGCAATAGCAGAGTTGAAACCCAGTGGATCATTCATTTCACACAGCTGTTTTATTTTCTTTTGTACAAAATTTGTATAAACCCTTTTTGCTTGGTGGCGTTCTCTTATTAGGACGTCAGCCTTTTGTATACAAAATGCCTATTCACAGGCCACTCAAAAATCAATACAAATATACTCTTCAGTTAAAATGTGCCTTTTGTTTTTTTCCTTTTCTGTTTTGTTTTGCGAAGAACGTCCAAGGTTCAATTTGTGATATATGCATTGACAATAATTTGCTAGCTCATAAATATTTGCATACGAAACAAAGAATTAATTACAGGGGACATTAGAAACAGGGGCAATAAGGAGTTGTCTAGGCAATCTAATTGTTCTATCCTCCAAAGTACCAAGGTAGGTTCAGCTAAAGAACATAACCAGCACATCAAAACTCCCCAGGAGAGTCCAATTAGTTTCCCCAGGAAAGTTGGAATTCATATCTCCCCAAGCAGTAAGCTTATCCCCAGTAAATTCTGAAAGCTTATCCCCTCGCAGAACACGAACGCGTCGTCCGGCTTGATTTAAAGAGTTATTTCCTTAACAGGATATAACTGGGTTATCCTCGGCCAAAAGCCACGGAAAGAGTGTCGTCGACAAAGTCTTCTTACCCCAGCGAAGTCTATCAACACTTTCAGTACAACAAGGATGTCGCCAGCAAATTACTATTATCAACACTCTGCAAGGCATCTCTATCCCCACAGAGTATTGCTTCCCAGCATGGTCACTAGAGTATCTTTTCTCCCTGCAGAATCCTCCATTTGCCAAGTTTACTCCGCAACGGAGTCATCTTCTCCTACCGGTATTCTTGCAATTATCATCCCCAGCGGAAGCAAAATCTATTCCTCAACATCAGCCCAGGATACGACTTCCCGGCACCCGTCAAAGATTTACTTTCCTAGACAAAAACATACATAAGACATCACATACATCATTATAGCATGCATAGACGCATCATATCATACAAGTCTCATTTATATTGAGAACATCATTGCTTGATCCATATCATGCATTGCATATGACTGACCTCTACCTTTCAGGAAAGATGCAGTTAAATTCTCAATCACATTTCAAGACCTAGCCTGGTTCAGTTAAATCGACCCTAAGATTTTCCTGATGCTTATCCAGTCAAAGGCCTTCTCTGGTTCAGTCAGATCGACCCTAAGATCTCCCTGATGCTTATCCAGTTGAAGATATTCCAAGACCTTGTCCGGTTCAGTTAAATCGACCCTAAGATTTTCCTGATGCTTATCCAGTCAAAGGCCTCTCTGGTTCAGTCAGATCGACCCTAAGATCTCCCTGATTCTTATCCCAGTAGAAGACATCCAAGATTTTTTCTCAACGAGCGTTGTTGAAGTTAAAGTCACCCAAGATTTTTTTCTCAACGAGTGTTGTTGAAATTAAAGTCGCCCAAGGTTTTCTTACCATTCATGCTAAGGTAGTAACCATCCCTGGTTCTTTCATCGCCGTTTGAAGCTCCAGACTCAGCTCCTGTAACCAGTCAGGACACGTCTATACCAGGCATCTAAAAATCAGCTCCTGCAACGTGTCAGGTACTCATTTTCTGTTTTGCAGGTATGCAGGTTCTCGCCAAGGAATCTCTTACGCAATCAAACATCCAGATGGCATCTATAAGCCCATTCCACCATCACTGCCACTATGTGAGCGCAAATTTCTGGGCACTCTAGTGTCCAATCATCTTCTACCCTCGGATTACGAAAGGCACGTCCGCCAATCTGCATCCTCAGGTCTAAGAAGATTGAACAGGGGCAACTGTTATACCCCAAAATTTGCCCTCCCATATTCTTCAAGAAATTGCCAAGCCAAGTCACAAAATTCCCCAAGGGTTGCATAGTGCAAGGGCCTCCTAAACAGTCAAAATTAGGGTTTTGAGTCTGATCAAGAAAAGGAAGTGTTCAAAGGCTCAATCAAGTCTCATATGCTTACAAACATGGTCAAGCATCCTCATATCAAGTTTCAAGGCATTCAGCTCAAAATTGCACAGTCAAAACCCTAAATTGCACTACAGTCAACTGTAGGGGCAAAATGGTCATTTGACAGTCAAAGGTTCAAATTTTTGGTCAACATATCATTTTGAAGCCACAAACATCATTTGATCAATGCTTGATCATGATTCTCAAAATTTGGCTCAGAAAATCATCAAGATGCAAAGTTTCCTTATTTGGACAGCTGAAAAAGTCAACTGAAATTGACCAGGGCATAACTTTCACATGGATTATCAGAAAAATGCCATCCAAAGCTCATTTTGAAGAGAAAGACATTTCCTACAACTCATCTTCATACTTCAAGTCCAAGAAATGCTCTCACAAAAAGTTATAAATTTCAACATTATAGGTCATTTTCAAAAGTCAACAAAAAGGGACTTTAAGTCAAAGGCCATAACTTGAGATTGGAAAATCAAAATGACATGGGACCAAAGGCATTGGTTAAAGGACTCAAAGACCTTTCCAAAATGTCCAAGAACATGAGAAAAGCTTAAAAATTGAGCAAGTTATGCATTGGAGAAGTTGGGAAATATTTGTGAAATGGCAAAAGTCAACTATCCTTGAAACTTCAATTTTTGACAAAAGGGCCCACTTTCTTCCACTTGATTCAGCCTTGTCATGCCACACACGTGTCCCATGATTAATTTCAAGATCAAACATTGATTTTTCTATTTTATTTAATTTTTATTAATTTAATTCATTTTAAATCTTTAATAATTCAAATAAAATTTAAAAAGCAATGGAATAGTGTCATTTGAATTTGGATAGCTTCCATATATCATGTGCCAGCTCACAAACTCATGCTAGGGTTAGGTTGTACACCAAGTCTTGATTTTGCTTAAAAAAGGGAAATTTGTTAATGGTGAAAGACCTAAGACTAATTCTCTCATGGGCATGGATAAAGGCCAGCTAATGAGCTAATTCCCTTCCCTCATAAGTGCTGAGTCAAAACCTAATGCCAACACACTGAATGCTGCGCAGGAGACACCATTGCCAACTTGAAAAATTGTCCAAAAAACTCAAAGCTGAAATCATCATTCCAGGTCAATTCAAAGCATAAGAAGTATTCTAAAAGCTTCCTTGACAATTCCTGAACGTATTCCAATCCCTAACATCAACTCAAACCCCAGGAATTGGTATATAGAACCCTCCCTGTACAGCAAAAAAGTGACAATCGTATTTTCAATTCTAAGCATCCTCATGACATTCTAATTATGGATTCTTGTTCCTTGTGATGTTTTAAAGCTAACCCTTATGTTTAATTTGATTATCATGCTGTATATGAGGTCTTGCCATGCGCGATTTCTAGGGTTTTTCAGAGCTTAAATTTAGGGCTTCTTAAAAGAGGAAAAATTGGACATCCTCAGTACCATGGTTGGATTCAACGTGTAGAGACGAAGAAGAATCACTTATCGCGCTTAATTTATGAATGTTATAGGGCTATTCGCTATTTTCTGTTAGCTAGCCTAAGGGGACGCGTGCAAAACTGTTGCCTAAAGCTTTATGTTACAGGGAATGTGAAAGAGACGAAGACGTGGCCACAAGCGATTGGAGCGTTTGAATTTCGCGCGTTTCTCTCCACTAACGCGTTGGTCTTTCTTTTATTATTTATGCGTTGGTATATTAACAAATACGTGCAGTGGCTCAGCTGGCAGTTGGTGATAGCGTTCACATCCAAGACCTGGGTTCGAGTCCCAGGTCTGTATATTTCTCACGTTATTTTTCATTAACCATTCATGTGCAGCGCTTATGATAAGGCATACCATGCATCTCCATTATCCAACGTCCACGCGTCCCTGATGACCAAACCAAAGGCACAGATCTAAGGAGCATGCTGTACCCTAGTCCACGCTTCAACATATGATTCAAAAAGTCAAACGGACTCAAGATATTTTGGGCCAGATTTGCTTGGACTATACCTCACAATTGGGACTGAAACCCCCTGGTTTGCAATTTCTTTCTCTTTTTTTTACTTATTTTTATTTTATTGTTAATTATTATTTTATTTTATTCAATTGTGTTAATCCTAATTAATTATATTTTACAAATTATAAAATACACAAAAAATCAGAAAAAGAGAAGAATATAATATTTATTTCTTTTAATTATTTTCATAAAAGTGCATGTAAATAAATTTAGTAAAATAGGTTTTAACTTTAATTCTTTTTTTAATAACCAAAAATCCAAAAAAAACATAGAATTTAGGTTTAATAAATTTCATTCCTTTCAATTTTTCTTTTTCATAATAATAATATTACTTATTTCATTTTCATAATTAAATTGTACATAAATTAACTTAGATTTAATTTAGGTTAAAACTTAATATTTTCACAATAAATTTAAAAGCCATTAGAATTAGGGTTTGCCTTTTAGTTTAATTTTTAATCAATTCTTTTTTCTTTTAAATCTTAAAAAGCATAAAAATACCAAAAACATGTCTTTTAATTTTAATTTTAATTCCTTATTAACTTTAATTTTTTGCAAAGGGGTCCAACGCCCATGTTCGTAATTTATTTAATTTCGCGCATTTATTTTATGTCGTTTATTATAATTATGTAATTCTCCCAAAGCGTTGTAACTTAAACTTCTCGCACTTTTATTTCTTTTGCTCTATTTACTTTCCGTCAAATCGGGTCCGGTTTAATTTTGGCGATGTGGACCCGCGCCATTTGTAATAGTCTTAGATTTACTTTTCCTCGCAAATATTAACTGTTAACAAAGCATGCAAGAATGAATGGCCTTAAATAAAATCAAGCGTAGATCACAATGAACATGACAAGATAAATGCAAATGAAAACGACACACAAATCACACACCACCCCTAGGGTACGCCTCACTGTTGCCTTGCCTCGAAAGGTGATCGTCGAGTAGAGGATGTCTTAGTAAGTCCTCATGATCCGGGAACCTGGCATGAGGGTAGCTTCTAAGGTGTTTTCCTATTGCTCCGGTGATCACCATATCTCGAACCTCGAATTGACCCGAACACCTCCAACGGTGGTGCTACCTACCTCTCAATGGTGGGAAGGCACTATTTTAAAGGGCATTTACACAGACGAATTCCTTAGGGTAGGTAGACGACTCATGGATACTTGCTCTCTTCAAAACAAAAATTCAAAGACTTTTCACACCAACACTTTTCAAAAGCTTTCAAAGCAAATTTTTCAAACACTCTGACGTACGAGTCGAACTGAAATTTTTCAAAGAAACTTTGTTAACCCACATTGAAAAGCAAACAGACAATTTTGAAAACACATTGAGCAAGTATCTAAGAGCCCATGGATAACCATGGATAGAAAGGGTGCTAACACCTTCCCTTTCTATAACCTACCTCCCGAACCGAGAGCAATCTCTTTAAGGAATTTTTCTGTGCTTTTGTCCTTTCCATTTGGAGAAAATAAAAGACGGTGGTGACTCTTGCTTCCGCGACATTTTGCGAACCAGCTTTAAACAGTCAGTTCCAGATCCACCGATCACACACTCTTTCGGCGAGGTCCCTCCACTTTTGAGCATAATATTTGAAACCTTCTCCCGTTCCCATTGACATACCCTGGAGTTGGGTACGCGTGGAAGCGAGGTCGGAATTGTACTGGTACTTCCTGTAGAAAGCAGTAGCCAAATCCTCCCAACTGCGGATACTGGCTCCGTCCAACTGGTAAAACCATTCAAGCTGAGTCCCTGAGAGAATGTCTTGAAAGAAGTGGATCCAAAGGTTCTTATCAGCGGTGTATGGCTGAATCTTCCTTACATATGACCGGAGGTGCAGCTTCGGACAAGAAACTCCGTCATACTTAGCAAAGGTTGGTGCTTTGAATTTGTGGGGAATCCCCACCCCAGATGACAGACCCAGATCACCAAAGTCCAGACCAGGCACTTTCTGAACTTCCATCGCACTCAACCGGTCTTCCAGTTGTTTGTATCTATCCTCGGTCGGAGGATACTGGTCTTCGTCGAAGTCCGTCTCGTTGTCTGAGACCACAGGGCTAGGAGCCCTTCTTTCCTCTTGACTATCTTTCCCTCCAAATGAGGTGGTTAAATCAACTTCATCCCGTAGCCTATTTCCAAACCTGTGACCTATGTTAAACAGGACTGTCCTCTTCTTCTTCTTCTTCTTCTCTTTCAGAATCAGGGTCTTCAGATCTTGCTGACCCTTAGCTAGATTCATGAACAACTCTTGGAATTGGGCATTTTGAGCCTGTAGGGCCTTGATTGCTTGCTCAATTGATGGTTCAGCAGACATGATGAGTGCTGAAATAAACAGCGAAGAAGATAAGAGACCTGTAATGGGTACCTGTTATGAAGTGCATGGGAAGAAATGCGTATGATATGATTTCAAAGACAATCGAGAGATTCAAATTCGTAAACAAGAAATGAAACACACTTTTATTAGGTAAACTTGAAATTCAAATTGTTCAACAAATTGCCCTTAAGGCGTTACAAGAAAGGAAATACTGAAAAGTAAATAGAACTGGAAAGGAAATAAAGGACAATCAGTGCTCCCATGGTCACTTCTTGTCGGTGCGGACATAGTCATTGAGAATCCGCTCGTTCTCCAGCTGCCTAGTCAACTTCTAGATCTTCTGCTCTTGCTCGTTAAACTTTTCTCGGTAAGCATCCCGCTCTTATCTTAGCTGCATCCAAGACCTTTTCAGTGCCCCAATGCCAGAGGGCATGTAAGGGTGGAGGATGGTAGGAAGAACCCCCTCTTCATTAGCAACTTCAACAATGATAGGCAGGATGGCTTCATACGGCATACCCAGCTTTTGGGCACGGATATGGACCCATCTGAGATATGGCTCCATTGGAAGGGAAGTCTTTGGACCCAGCTCATGTGGATCAGATCTGTGGACTCTATCCCAAGCCCTTATGAATTTTCGACGTTGTTCGTTGCCATCCCCTTGAAAATCAAAGATGATACTAGGCATTAGCAGCTCATGAGGTCCTTCTGTTCTAGCTCTCCCAAACTGACGTAAGGCCAAGCACGAATTGTAAGTAATTCCTCCATGGGTTCCTATCAGTGGAGCATTAGGGTACTCCCCACATCGATCAATAATGGCCACTTCGTCCATACCCTTAATAGTCCAGATGATGTCATTATGAGAGAGAGACATAACCCTATAGGCCCAACCCATGCCTTTTATGTTCTTCAGCACTGATTTGGGGAGGTGCGAAATAAACCACCTCGCCAATAATGGAGCACAGCACATCAAGGTTCCCCGCTTTCGGGCAGTACGGGCATAAAGCTGATGAAGAATGTCACCCTAGAGAGTGGGTACAGGATTATAAGAGATGAAGATTTTCACCGCATTCACATCAACAAAGGAGTCAGGATTCGGAAACAATACCAAGCCGTATATCAGAAGATCCAACATATCTTCGAATGCCTTGAAGTCTAGACTATCCCATAAATAATTAGCCTTACCAACCAAGAACTTAGTCAGAAAGCCCTTTGCTCCACTTCTAGTCTCCCAATTAGCCATTACCTTATCCTTGGTCATATGAAGGGCTGAAGCAATCTCTTCTGGCCTAAGGATCTTCTCCCAACAAGTAAACGGGGTCTGCTCCAGAATAGAGATACCGAGCAGATCATAGAACTCCTCTAAGGTGAGAACCAACTGGTAGTCCTGAAAAGTAAAGCAATGGTACAGTGGATCATAGAATTGGACCAAAACACTCATCATCTGCTCGTCCAATTTGGAGGTGACCAAACTGAGAAGATACCCATGTCTTCTGATGAAGGAGGTAGTATCAGGCATCTTTGCAATCAATTATTTAAGCATGGTGGGAACCTGGACAAAGTTGATCCGGATGGTATTCCTACGCATGGGCATCATGACCTACAAAACAGAACAAAGATGAATCCCTCCTGTCTTTGAAATAGGTTAGTCCAATGCAAGATGTATGCAATGTTATGATGTCATGATGTCATGATAGAAAGAACATCACAAGTATCCACAAATAGCAAACATGGTAAAGGCACACAAGTCACACAGAGAGCCCTTAGATTTCAGGCTGGCAAGGAGCTTAGGTACTACCCTCTTTTAGTTCAGTTGGTTTAAACCTGTCCTAAAAATAGTAATCGGGTTCTAGAGGATCTCAATATCACTGACTACCCTCAATCGGTCATAATTCCAGTTTAGCAACCTTTTCTTGCGGCCGAAAACATCGCGAGAATTTAGTCTCAATAAGTGTAGCATACTGCTACTGTTCTATGGCCAAGTTGGTCAATTTAAAGGTTCTAAGGTCAGTTGGTGCTTAATGACCCCTTAGATGACCCATATTCTCCTCGTTCCAACACAAGGGATATCGGTACAATCTAAAGTGCCACACCAACGTAGCTACTGCTTCAACCGTATCGGTCTATGCCGTACAGTTCCCTCACAGTTTATTGCTACTTACCTAAAGGGTATCCCCAGATCCGGGTTAGGATCTATAGTAACTCCGATACAAGCCCACAAATATAAAGCATAGAAAGCAAACAATTGAAAACACAATGATCTAATCCTAAGGTACACCCCACTTATTAATATCCCCAGCAGAGTCGCCAGTTCTGTGATACAGTGGGAGAGAACTGACTGTTTTTGGAATGCTGGTTTGCGTTTTGCGTTTGTTTTCGCAAAATGTCGCGGTAAGAAAGAGTCGCCACCGTCTTTTATTTTATCCAACAAGGAAAGGAAAAAAGCACAGAAAAATTCCTTTTTCGAGATGTTTCTCGGGTCCGGGGGGTAGATTATAGAAAGGGAAGGTATTAGCACCCTTTCTATCCGTGTTTATTCATGGGCTCTTAGGTATTTGCTCATAATGTTTTCAAAATTGCTTTTCTTTGTGTTTGTGGGTTTGAAGAAGTTTTTGTTTTGAAAGGAGTGTTAGTGTGAAAATCTGTTTTGTTTTGAAAGAGCAAGTACTTGAGAACCATCTACCTACTCGAAAAAGGAATCAATCTGTGCTAATGTCCTTTAGACAATACTATCCCACTATTGATGAGTAGGTAGCATCGTCGTTGGAGTTTTAAGGGTCAATTCGATTAAGGGACGTGCGGTCACTAAAGCGATGTTAGGACGCCTTAGCGGTAACCCAAATGTCTTAGATCATTTTTCTGAGGCATCCGTTTCGAGGCAACTATGATCTTTGGACAAGAGGGCGACCTCTAAAACTTCCTATACTCAATGACCGCGTTACGAAGGCAACCAAGTGAGGTGTACCCTAAGAGTGCGCATGTGCGAGTGTGTTGTTTTCAGTTAATTTCATCTTTGTACATGTTAATGGTTATCTATGTTGATTTTAAGTTAAAAATTCGATCTTGTCATGCATTCCCTATTATCAAACATCTAACAGTTTATAAGTTGCGGAAATTAAATTGCGGAATTTAAACTAGCTATTACAAGGCGTCGGGTATTTACATCGCCAAAAGCAACCCTTGAAATTAAAATGCGGAAAATAAATAAAGCGATAAAAATATTTAAAGTCCCAATTATCTATTACATTCCGGAAACAGATACAATATTGAAATAAAATGGGCCGCGTGCGGGAAATTAAATCGGGCGCAAGTTTTTTAGGGTTTTGACCCTTTAATCTAAAGAAAGGATTTTTTGGTTTGTTTTTGAATTAAAAAGAAATTAAACTAAGTTAATCATCAAATTAATAAATAAATTAATTAGTAAAATATTTTTGTTATTTTTTTTTATATTTAAAGAAATAAAAATAAATTTATTCAATGTTAATAAAAACCTAATTGTCTAAGTTAATTTTAATTATTGCAAAATATATTAAAAGTTATTCCTAATTAAAACTAAATTAATTAAATTAATATTTATTAACAAAAATAAAATACTAAAAATTAATTTAAATAATAAAATATTTTTTGGTTTTTAATTTTATTAAGAAAATGTTTTGATTGGTTAGTTAATTAGTAAAAATAATAACAATAAATAATTAAAAGAAAAATTATAAAAGGAAGGATTAGGAGGTTTGGGCCTGTTTTTGGGGGTTTACTCAGCAATTCTAGGGCCCAATTTCGTTGGTCTAGCTTGACTTTTCCTGATTCCCTACGTTCCCATTGACTTGGTAGCATGGTGGACATCCCATCTGGGGCATCAGATTTAGCCTGGGGCCATCTGTCCCTTGATTGAATGAGGGAGTATGATGCATCACGCGCTGGCATTAACACTGGATTACCTGAAGAGAAAAAATACAAAGCATATGGGGGACCTGGGATTCGAACCCAGGTCCTGTTGGATATTGGATACACGCCTTTGCCACTCAACCAACGCGCTTCAACTGTTAGTATAATGGACAATAATTATAATATGGGGAAAAACAATAATATGCCAGAATAAAAAAATAAAACGCGTGAAGTTTGAACCGGCCACTAAGAGGGGGACAAGTTTGTCGTCCCTGACCTTCAGACCTGTAAATTTACCTGCGGATTTATATCTGAAGCTAAATTCGTATGTGCATCCTAAAATCCATTCTAGCCCATGGAAATTGATTCCAAGCACATGGTTGAATTCGTCTAGGCCTCCTGAACAAACCTATATCCTTCTTGAGTCTTGATTTCCCTGAAAAAGAAAAACCCCAAAACATGAACGAAGAATCCTAGATATGGGGGTTCTTCATCTAGGCCAGCAAAACACAATTGGCTAATGCAGAATGCTTATAAATTTGATGATAATCACGAATATGCAAAGAGTTTATAAGAAAAGTGAAAGAATAAGGATCTACGAATTCAAACGAAAAGCATTTTTTGAGACACTTACAGAGCTTTTGCGCGTGTATGGAGACTGGCTTTGGGTTGGTTTTGCTTCAGTGATTGTCCAGCAAGCGATTGGTATTGAGTTTTGCTCCTGAATTTGCCTTTAAGAATGATTTCAGTTTCACACTTTTTTGTCAATTTTTCAAGTTTTGTTCTTGGTGTTATTGCAGCCTCTAGCTCTCAAATTCGTGTGCCTTGGATTGTAAATGTATGCTGCAATGTATTAGGTCAACAAATTGGTCTTGAATCTTTGCACATCAATGCTTTGAGATTGGATTTGATCCTCCATTGAAAACTTGCTTAATTTGCCAAAAATCTAATCTTTTTGCACATGGAATGATTGATACGAATTTGATCATGACATTGATGATGATTAGGTCCTGAAAATAGAAAAAGATCTCATGTAATCAAGTTTTGGGATTTTATTAGATTTAAATTGATTTAAATTGATTTAAAATGAAATAATTCAATAAAAAATCAAATAAAATAATAAAATTGATAAATGGACACAAGGCTGAAGCTAGGACACGTGTGGAATGTGGCAAGTCTTCTTTGGGACTTTTTAGAAATATTGGGATGTCCTATAACCAACCCTTTTGGTATTTGATATTCCATGCTCAAGTTATAAGCTTTGGCAAAAAAGGTGTTTTTGTTGACTTTCAAAAATGACCTATAATGTCCAAATTTGTAACTTCTTGTGAGTGCATTTCTTTATCTTGGGGTATGAAGATGGATTGTATGAAATTGAATCCTCTTAAAATTTAGCTTTGGATGGGTCATTTCTCATAAAGTATGAGAAAGTTATGCTTGGTCAAAGTTGAGTTGACTTTTCCTACAAAACCCTAATTTAGCAACTTTTGAGTCTTGATGAATTTTGAGCAATCCTTGATAAATCATGATCAACCCTTGATAAAATGATGAAATATCCTTCAAAATGAGAATTTTGACAAAAAATCTTGAGGTTTGACTGTATTTGGGTCACAGTTGACTTTTGCCCTAGCATAGTCGATTTTTGGACCTTTGAGCAATTGACTGAGCAAACTTCCTCTGCAAGGCTTGAAATTTTACATGGATGACCTTGAGAACATATTAGGAAATTTGGGAGAACTTGAATTCATTTGGACTCAAATATCTTGATGCAACACAAAACCCTAATTTGGGATTGACTTCCTTAGGAGATAGCTTGACTGTCCAACTCTTGAGCAAACTTGAACCACTTGGAGATTTTTCTTGCAATGTTTGGAGAAACATGAGAGGGCAAATTTTGGGGTACAACACATATATACTTTTGCATAACATCATGGACATCATGAGCATCATATGCATCCACTAACCATTTCAAGGATTTTGGAGATTCATCTTTGTTCCTGTTTTGTAGGTTATGGATTCACTTCGCAGGAAAACTATCCAAGTCAACCTTGTAATAATTCCTCCACAACTCAAGGGGCTAGCTTCAAGGATTACTGATAACTCTCCATTCACCGAGAGACATGGTCGTCTACTCAACCTAGTCACTTCCAACACATAGGAAGACATGATGAAGGTTCTCTTCCAGTTCTTTGACCCTTTGCATCACTGCTTCACATTTCCTGACTACCAGCTTGTGCCCACTTTGGAAGAATTCTATAAACTCTTGAGGATTCCTATTCTCAATAAACTACCTTTCAACGGTACGGAAAGAGATCCAAATCCAGAAGAGATTGCTCAAGCCTTGCACTTGCACTCATCTGATGTCACAACCCATTGGGAAACTAGAAGTGGTGTCAAAGGCTTCTTGTCAAAGTTTCTGTTTGAGAAGGCCCAAAGCTATTGGAACTCCTTGGACTTATAAGATTTTGAGGAGATTGTATCTCTTCTCATCTATGGGATGGTCTTGTTCCCTAGACCTGACCAACTCATAGACGTGAGTGCTATCAAAATCTTCATGTCACTCAATTCGATGCCTACATTGCTTGGAGATATCTTACACTCTTTTCACACTCGTACGATGAGGAAAAGAGGTGTTCTCATGTGTTGCACTCCTCTCCTGGAAAGATGGTTTATTTCTCATCTTCCCCAATCAGTCTTGAAGAATTAGCAAGGTTTGAGGTGGTCACAAAGGTTGATGACTCTTACACATTCAGATATTCATTGGTGTTCTCGATCCAAAGAGAATGTTATCATCGTCGATCGTTATGGGTAATTCCCTAATGTCCCTCTACTTGGAGTTAGGGGAGGCATCACCTACAACCCTTGCTTGGCTCTAAGGCAGTTTGGTTATGCCCGAAGGGATGGCTCGCATGACATGCTAGTTCAAGGTTTGGTTTTCTACTTCGACAACAACAGTCAAGGACTTCGTCAAAGGTTCATCTGAGCTTGGAGGATGCCAAACAAAGTAGATAGTAACACCTTGGGACACAAGAATTCCATCCCTCTTGAGCCTTACCTCAAGTGGGTACGAACCCACGCCCAAAGTCTTATGATGCCTTACCCCTCTGTTCTCCCAATGATTATAGAGCCTGTTAAGGAAGGAGAGGTTCCATACACCCTCATACATCCTGACATGCCAACATCACTCGAAGACCTGCAAAGGAGTTGGATACAGCTCAAGGGAGAACGCGATACTTTTGAAACCCAATTCTATGCAAGCGAGAAGAAGGTTTTAGAACTCACTCGGTTACTTCACGAAGAGCAGACTCTCAACACCTACATTGCACCAAATAGGATGCGCAATGTCTTTTTATCTTAGAATTTTGTATTATTTTGCCCTAGGGGCATTGATGTACTCACAAATTCTATTTTATTAATATAACGTGTGTTCCTTTTTGTTTGACACAAATTTGAATTTTCAAATCCTTGAAAGCATTGCATGAATACAAATCCTTGATAGCTTTGACTTTTGCGGGATCGACTTTAATTCGTTTGGCATTGACGACAAAGCCTAGGAGCTTACCAGACCTTACTCTGAAGATGCATTTGTTGGGATTCAACCCCAGCTTATATTTCTTCAACCTTTCAAACAACTTGTGTAAATGATCAAGGTGTTCTTCCTCAGTTTGGTACCTTGCTATCATGTCATCAACATAGAATTCTATCTCATAATGAATCATGTCATGAAATAAAGCCACCATAGCCCATTGATAAGTTGCACCTGCATTCTTCAATCCAAAAGGCATGACTTTATAACAGAAGATGCCTCATTGTGTGACAAAAGTAGTCTTATCCATGTCTTCGGGTGCCATTTTGATTTGGTTGTAACCCGAGAAGCCATCCATGAAGGATAATATCTTGTGTTGAGCAGTGTTGTCAACCAAGACATCAATATGTGGTAGTGGGAAGTCGTCTTTGGAGCTTGGCCTATCTAAATCCCTGTAGTCTACGCACATACGAACCTTACCGTCTTTCTTCGGCACTAGAACAACATTTGCAACCTGTGATACGGTGGTAGAACCGACTATTATATTGGTTTTACGTTTGTATTCGCAAACGTTACGGTAAGTAAGAGTCGCCACCGAATTTTCTTTTATCCAACTTAAGAAAAGGGTGAAAAGAATAGAAAAAGACCTTTTCGAGAATTTTCTGAGTAAGGGGGGGTAAATTATGGAAAGGGAAGGTGTTAGCACCTTTTCCATCAGTTGTTATTTATAGGCTCTTAGATGCTTGGCTCATTTTAAAATACCTTGTGCTTTTGTGTGTTTTGAGAAATGTTTGAAAATGCCTTAGTGCGGCGATTTGCTTTGCGTTAACTCTTGTATCAGTCCTCAAGAGTGTTGACAAGGAAATTTTTTTTGAAAGTTGTTTTTGAAATGTGTAAGTGTGAAGAGTTTGTTTTATTTGAGCAAGCATATAACAGCTATCTACTTGTACTAAAAAAGGTTTGTTCTTTTCCTCCTATCCTTTAGACAGTGTTATCCTACTATTAGTGAGTAGGTAGCCCTATCGTTGGATGTATGAGGGAAAATCGACGAGACATTTTTTATAGTAACAAAGGAAACTAGGCGAGAAGCTTTAGTAACTACCCTAAGGTTCTAAGATCATATTTTTACTGAGGCAACGTTGAGCGGGTCATCAAGGGACTTATGATCTTTTTTTGAACCAGAGGGTAGCCACTAAAACCTCTCACGTTTCGAGAGTTGTGACTATTTTCTGAAAGCAACCGAAGTGGGCATACCATAAAGGTGTACATGTGCAATTGATTCAATTCCGTTTATTTGTCTTTGTTATTAAGTTTGCTAGCATTTTGTTATTAGTCTTTCCATACAAGCCTAATTACTAACAGTTAATATCTTGCAGAAATTTAAAGTGCGGGAATTATAAATCCTACGCTATTACAATGCTTCAGGGAAGGGTATTTACATGTCCAAATGGGGGAAAGAAAATAAAGAAAATCAGTAAAGCCCTAGTTTAATTTATTACATACTATCTAGACGACCAAGTGGTATGAACTCCCGGTGCAATACGGGTTTACCAACAAATACAGCAGGCCGCTGATTAATACCTGAAACCAGACGGAAAAACTATCTATGTGACCAATGTTAACAAGTCCCAGATTAATACCTATGACAAGCCAGGAGAACTATCTATGGACGACTGATTGTATATTAATAGCTCTAACTAGCCAGGAAAACTATCTACGTGAGTAGATTGAAGATTAATACCTGTAACAAGCCAAGAAAACTATCTTTCTTTCTCAGGTCAGAGATTAATACCTGAAACAAAACAGGGAAACTATCTCAGCGACCGAAAATTTTCAAGTTCCATATTAACACCAGTAACAAGCCAGGAGAACTATCTGTGGACGACCGACTGTAGATTAATACATGTAACTAGCCAGGAAAGCTATCTACATGAGCAAATTGGAGATTAATACATGTAACAAGCCAGGAAAACTATCTTTCTTTCTCAGGCCAGAGATTAATACTTGAAACCAGACATGACAACTATCTCAGCGACTGAAAATTTTCAAGTTCCAGATTAACACATATAACAAGCTAGGAGAACTATCTGTGGACGATCGACTGTAGATTAATACCTGTAACAAGCCAGGAAAACTATCTACATGAGGAGATTGAAGATTAATACTTGTAACAAGCCAGGAAAACCATCTTTCTTTCTTAGGTCAGAGATTAATACCTGTAACAAGCCAGGACAACTATCTCAACGACCGACAATTTTCAAGTTCCAGATTAATATCTGTAACAAGCCAGGAGAACTATCTGTGGACGACCGACTGTAGATTAATACCAGTAACTAGCCAGGAGAACTATCTACATAAAGAGATTGAAGATTAATACCCGAAACCAGCCGGGAAAACTATTTTTCTTTCTCGGGTCAGAGATTAATACCTGAAACCAGCCAGGACAACTATCTCAATGACCGACAATTTTCAACTTCCAAATTAATACCTGAAACCAGATAGGACAACTATCTGTGAACAACTGATTTGTAGATTAATACCTGAAACCAGACAGGAAAACTATCTACACGACCAGACGAAGTAATCTTACATGAGTTTCTTCTCATGATTTCCAGATGCAGTCTAACACAGACTCATCCTGAAGCATCCCGACACCAGTTCCTTCTCATATATCTCCGGATGCAGACTAACACGGACTCGTCTTGGAAAAACCTTACACATACTTTTTCTAATATATTTTCAGATAATGGTTAATTCCATTATCCCCAGCAAGTTACTGTGAAACCTGAACTTCAACCAGAAAACAAGAAACTCTCATCTCTCCTATACAAAGATAACTATTCAGTAGAGCCTTTGACAACTGAAGTTCCTAGACTCTGTTCCCCACAGAGTTTTCCCCAGGCAGGAGAACAACAAAAAACCACATTCCCAAGCGGACTCCTCCGCAGACAACAGGAACAGGAATCCCCATAAAAGACCTCTTATAAAGTCAACAATCTTCTTTGAATGGCATCTTTAAGCCCATCTCCAACGACTCTCTGTCACCTTCTCCGAATGGCATCTGTAAGCCCATTTCCGACATCATCAACCAACAATATCACTTCATGCGAGTGCAAATTTCTGGGCACTTTAGTGTTCAATCATCTTCCACCTCTAGATCATGAAAGGCAAACAAGCCAATCTAAATCCTCAGGTTTAAGCAGATTGAACAGGGGAAGCTGTTGTACCCCAAAATATGCCCTCCCATTTTTACTCAAGACATACTCATTGAGGTCCTCAATTCCTTAAGGTTGACCAAGAATTGATCAGACAAATTCTCCTCCTAAGCAATGAACCTCTAACTAGGGTTTCACTTTTCATCAATATGTGTGAGCTCCAAAGGTCTCAAAGTTTTCCATTGTCCTAATATGTCTTCAATATTGTCCATGACAAATTTCATGTCTTACACTATAAGTTTGCTCAGTCAATTGCTCAAGTGTTGGAAAATCAATTGTACTAGGTCAAAAGTCAACTGTGGCCCAAATACATTCAAACTTCATGATTTTTGGTCAACATTAACATTTTGAAGTGATACCCATTGTGATCGGTGGATCTGGAACTGACTGTTTAACGCTGGTTTCGCGAAATGTCGCGGAAGTAAGAGTCACCACCGTCTTTTATTTTCTCCAATATGGAAAGGACAAACGCACAGAAAAATTCCTTATTGAGATTAGTTCTCGGTTCGGGAGGTAGATTTATAGAAAGGGAAGGTGTTAGCACCCTTTCTATCCATGGTTATCCATGGGCTCTTAGATACTTGCTCATTTGTGTTTTCAAAATGTTTGTTTGCTTTTCAAGTGTGAGTGGGTTTGAAAAAGTTTCGTTTAAAATTTCAGTTCGACTCTTGTATCAGTCCTCAAGAGTGTTTGAAAAGTTGTTTTTGAAAGTGTCGGTGTGAAAAGAAGTTTTTGTTTTGTTTTGAATCAGAGCAAGTATCTACGAGTCATCTACCTACCCTAAGGAATTAGTCTGTGTAAATGTCCTTAAGGTAGTGCCATCCCACCATTGAGAGGTAAGTAGCACCACCGTTGGAGGTGTTCGGGTCAATTCGAAGGTTAGGGACAATGTGGTCACCGGGCAATAGTAAGATACCTTAGAAGCTACCCTTATGCCATTGATCTTTTTATTCCGAGGAAACCGTTTCGAGGCAACTGTTCCGAGGCAACTTGTTTCGAGGCAACTAGATCAATGGAACATAAGGACTCACTAAGACGTCCTATACTCGACGACCACGTTTCGAGGGGCAAGGAAACAGTGTGATCACCAGAGCAACAGTAGGACACCTTAGAAGCTACCCTTATGCCATGTTCATGGACATAAGGACTTACTAAAACGTCTTATACTCGACGACCACGTTTCGAGGGGCAAGGCAACAGTGAGGCATACCCTAGGAGTGGTGTGTGAATTGTGTGTCATTTTCAGTTATATTTTTATCTTGTCATGCATTGAGTGAGCTACGCTTTAATTTTATTTGGGCATACATTCTTTCATGTGATAGTTAGCAATTAAAAGGTGCGGAAATAAAAATGCGGAAAATAAAGGTCCTACGCTATTACAAGGTGCGGGTCTATACATCGCCAAATTAACAAGGACCCGATTTGGAATAAAAGTGCGGAAAGTAAATGTCCTAATTACTATTACAAAGCTTTGGGGCAATTACATAAATTTAAAATGGAAAAAATAGAAGCAAACGCGCGAAAAGAAATTATAATCGAAGGTGCAAGGGCGTTGGACCCTTTAAAGAAATTAAATATTGAAATTGAAAATTAATTAATGATTTAATAAGAAAAGAAGTTATTTTTTTTGATGTTTTTGTATTTAATGGACATAAAGAAAATTAATTGGAATTTGAAATTAAATAAAAAACCTAGTTCTAAATTGTTTTTAATTATTAAAGAAAATATTTAAGTTTAAACCTAATTTACTAATTGTTTAATTACAAAAGTATTTACAAAAATAATTAATAATTAATAATGATAAGAATAAAAAGGAAAAAGAATAAAAATACTAAAACCCTAATTTCTATATTTTTTAGTTATTAAGAAAATATTAAAATTGAAAACCTAAATTAAACTAATTTGATTATTAAAATTTATTTACAAAATAATATTAAATAAAACATATTTTTATTTTATGATTTTCTGTTTTTTTTGGATTTTTATATTAAATTTGGTGAATTAAATAAAACAAAAGAAAAAAAAACAATTAAAATAAAAAGAAGAAAAGAAAATGAAAAAAGAAAATGGTAATGCAAACCATGGGGGTGTTGACCCAATTTAGGAGATGTTATGAAGCAATTTGGCCCACTACAAGCTAGGCCTTTTGTTGACTTTTGTGGTTGCGTATGCGTCTGTTGACTAGCATGCATGGTGGACTCCAGGTTCTGGCCTTTGGATGAGACTTACTGGGCGCGTGGCAAGCCAAGGCGTTGGGTGTATGGTGAGCCATGGAGTGTGCACTGCATGGAAACATGTTAAACAAAATAATAGAAATAATTTGAGGGGACCTGGGATTCGAACCCAGGTCCCAATGCTTACTAGCGAATGCCTTGACCAAGTGAGCTATTTGCGCGCGTTGTACATAGAATAAATGACAAATAATATAAAACAAAACTAACGTTAATGATATAAAAATAAAAAAACGCGCTGGAATTCAAACCCTCCAGTCATGTCTCGCCACGCAATCTTCTTCTCTGTTTGTCCCTGTAACAAAAAGAGATAGCGGGGGTTTTAAACCCCCCCAAAAAACAGACTTATGGATAATAGCGATTAGGCCATGCTTGACCATAAATTGAGCGCGAGGTTATGAAGCGATTCGTTTGGACATCACGAATTCAACCATGGCAGTTTGATGTCCTAATTTTACAGTATGTGCAAACGCCTAATTCCAAACCTCTGAAACCCTAATGTCCATCCATGGCAACTTTTGATATGGGATGCTATTGCTTAATCAAGTAATACCAAAAGCTTCAGGATGTTAGTATGAATGTAAATCAATTCAAAAAATGTCAAAAAAAATGCATGAATGATCACATAGAATTCAAGAGAAAAAGCAAACCGTTTGGGCCTGAGTGTTGAGATTCTGGGCACGTTTGGATTGGCTTTTGATTGCAAAAGTTTCCTTGAGATGCCAGGACTGTGTTTTGATGGGAATTGGGGCTTAAAACTTGCTGTAAGGAGGTTTTCAGTTTTCAAGTTTGTGTGACAATTTTGCAATTTTGTATGGCCGTTTTTGGAGCTCTTAGGTCGTGATCTCCCTTGTGTTAACTTGCATATAGGTTATGTAATGAGTTTTGATAAGAATTATGGCCAATAATGCCTTGCATTCATGCTTAAGATTTTGACATAAACTCCATTAACAAACCTTCCATTTTTTAGCCAAATTTGAATTCTTGCTAGCTTTAGCCCTTTGTACGAATTTGGGATGTGCATAATGGTGGTTCAAAGCTAATCAAAGCAAGATATGTCCCTTAATTAATCTTTTTGATTTTCATTTGATTTTAAAAGATTTACAATGAATTAAATCCAATAAAATCAAATAAAAATGAAAAAATTAATTTTAAATATTGAAATAAAAAGTGGGACACGTGGGAAGCATGGCCAAGCTGATTCAAGTGGAAAAAGTGGGCCCCTTTTGTCAAAAAATGAAATTTCAAGGATAAATGATTTTGGCCATTTCACAAAAATTTCCCAACTTCTCCAATGCATATCTTGCTCAATTTTGAAGCTTTGATCATGTTCTTGGACATTTTGGAAAGGTCTTGAAGTCCTCTAACCTATTTCTTTGGTCCCATGTCATTTTTATTTACCAATCTCAAGTTATGGTCTTTGACTTAAAGTCCCTTTTTGTTGACTTTTGAAAATGACCTATAATGTTGAAATTGATAACTTTTTGTGAGAGCATTTCTTGGACTTGAAGTGTGAAGATGAGTTGTAGGAAATGTCATTCTCTTCAAAATGAGCTTTGGATGGAATTTTTCTGATAAACCATGTGGAAGTTATGCCTTGGTCAATTTGCAGTTGACTTTTCCAACTGTCCAAAAATAGAAACTTTTGCATCTTGAGACTTTTTGAGACATGCTTTGAGAATCATGATCAAGAATTGATCAAATGATGTTTGTGGCTTCAAAATAAGATGTTGACCAAAAATTTGGATTTTTGACTGTCAAATGACCATTTTGCCCCTGCAGTTGACTGTTGAGCAATTAGGGTTTTTTGACTGTGCAATTTTGTGCCGTGAGTCTTGAAACTTGGCATGTGGATGCTTGACAATGTTTATAGGCATGTGGGACTTGTTTGGACCCTTGGAAATTTCAATTTCTTTGACATAACCAAAACCCTAATTTTTGACTGTTAGGAGGCAATTGGACTGTGCAACCTTTGAGAGATTTTGAACCTTGACCTTGGCAAATCTTGAAGAATATGGGAGGGCAAATTTTGGGGTACAACAGTTGCCCCTGTTCAATCTTCTTAGACCTGAGGATGTAGATTGGCTGGCGTGCCTTTCGTAATCCGAAGGTGGAAGATGATTGAACACTAGAGTGCCCAGAAATTTGCGCTCACATAGTAGTGCGATGGTGGGAATGGGCTTACAGATGCCATTTGGAGAGATGCTGGATAGGGGGATGGGCTTATAGATGCCATCTGGTGTGGTGATGGTGTCTTGTCGGGAATGGGCTTATAGATTCCATTTAGGTGTTGGTCGCGTAAGATATTCCTTAGCGAGAACTTGCGTACCTCAACAGTAACGACGAGAGAACCTTGGGCGATTACTACCTCAACAGTAACGATGAGAGAACCTGGGGTGATTACTACCTCAACAGTAACGATGAGAGAATATGGGGCGATTACTACCTCAACAGTAACGATGAGAGAATCTGGGGCGATTACTACCTCAACAGTAACGATGAGAGAACCTTGGGCGATTACTACCTCAACAGTAACGATGAGAGAATCTGGGGCGATTACTACCTCAACAGTAACGATGAGAGAACCTTGGGCGATTACTACCTCAACAGTAACGATGAGAGAACCTGGGGCGATTACTACCTCAACAGTAACGATGAGAGAATCTGGGGCGATTACTACCTCAACAGTAACGATGAGAGAATCTGGGGCGATTACTACCTCAACAGTAATGATGAGAGAATCTTGGGAGATTACTACCTCAACAGTAACGATGAGAGAATCTGGGGCGATTACTACCTCAACAGTAACGATGAGAGAACCTTGGGCGATTACTACCTCAACAGTAACGATGAGAGAATCTGGGGCGATTACTACCTCAACAGTAACGATGAGAGAATCTTGGGCGATTACTACCTCAACAGTAACGATGAGAGAATCTTGGGAGATTACTACTTCAACAGTAACGATGAGAGAATCTGGGATGTCTTCTACTGAGTCTTCATCAGGAAAATCTTTAGGAATCGATTTAACTGGATCAGAGAAGGCCTTTGACTGGATAAGAATCAGAAAAATCTTTAGGAGTCGATTTAACTGAACCAGGAAAGGTCTTGGAATCTTCAACTGGAATAAGAATCAGGGAGATCTTAGCGTCGATCTGACTGAACCAGAGAAGGCCTTTGACTGGATAAGAATCAGAAAAATCTTTAGGAGTCGATTTAACTGAACCAGGCAAGGTCTTGGAATCTTCAACTGGAATAAGAATCAGGGAGATCTTAGCGTCGATCTGACTGAACCAGAGAAGGCCTTTGACTGGATAAGAATCAGAAAAATCTTTAGGAGTCGATTTAACTGAACCAAGCAAGGTCTTGGAATCTTCAACTGGAATAAGAATCAGGGAGATCTTAGCGTCGATCTGACTGAACCAGAGAAGGCCTTTGACTGGATAAGAATCAGAAAAATCTTTAGGAGTCGATTTAACTGACCAGGCAAGGTCTTGGAATCTTCATCTGGAATAAGAATCAGGGAGATCTTAGCGTCGATCTGACTGAACCAGAGAAGGCCTTTGACTGGATAAGAATCAGAAAAATCTTTAGGAGTCGATTTAACTGAACCAGGCAAGGTCTTGGAATCTTCAACTGGAATAAGAATCGGGGAGATCTTAGCGTCGATCTGACTGAACCAGAGAAGGCCTTTGACTGGATAAGAATCAGAAAAATCTTTAGGAGTCGATTTAACTGAACCAGGCAAGGTCTTGGAATCTTCAACTGGAATAAGAATCAGGGAGATCTTAGCATCGATTTGACTGAACCAGAGAAGGCCTTTGACTGGATAAGAATCAGAAAAATCTTTAGGAGTCGATTTAACTGAACCAGGCAAGGTCTTGGAATGGCTGAGAACTTAACTGGATCTTTCCTGAAAGGTAAATGTCAGTCATATGCAATGCATGATATGGATCAAGCAATGATGTTCTCAACATAAATGAGATCGTATTTTCATGATGCATATATGCATGCTATAATGTATGGAAATGTGATGTTTATGGATGTATGTTTTTGTCTAGGAAAGTAAATCCTTGACGGGTGCCGGGAAGTTAAATCCTGGGCTGATGTAGAGCTTTTGTTCCCACTGGGGAGTGATGGTTGCAAGAATACCGGTAGGAGAAGATGACTCCGTTGGGGAATAAATTTGGCGAATGGATTACTCTGCGGGGAGAAAATTACTCTAGCGATCTTGCCGGGGAATAATACTCTGTGGGAAGAGAGGTACTCTGCTGGGAAGTTAATGATAACTCCGTTGGGGATACCGTTGTTATGTTGGAAGTGTAAATAGACTCCGCTGGGGATAAGAAGACTTCGCCGAGGACGATCTTTCCGTGGTTATTGGCTGAGGATAACCCAGTTATATCCTGGTAGGGAAATAACCTTTGAATAAAGCCGGGGGACGCGTTCGTGCTCTGTAGGGGGGAAGCTTCCAGAATCTACTGAGGATAAGCTTACTGCTGGGGAGGTGATTGAAACTTTCCTGGGGAAATCTTGAACTATGCTGGACTCTCCTGGGGAAATTTTGTACTGAAAGTGGCTCCACTGAATGTCTGGCATACCGCCGGGGAACAATCTTAGATCAAGACTGCCGAGGATGCTTGTTAAGAATATTCGTGTATTGTGCTGGGAAATGTTGAGATCTGCTGGAGAATACCCAACTTCCTCAAGGCTGACATTATAACTTTGCTTGGGGAGAGTGCATTGCCTTGCTGGCTCACTCTCTGGGGAGTCTAGAGATCTTGGTCGCGTCCTTCAGCCGAACCTATCTTGGTACCTTGGTGGACAAAGCAATTAGATCGCTAAGACGACTCATTATTGCCCCTGTTTCAGTGGGAGAAGGCACTTGTGGGGGTAGTTGACAAATCTTCTGGTAGACAGGTGATTAGATGCCGGGACATAGTCGTACGCTTAAATCCTTAATTTTTGCCTGGACCGCCCTTTCGGGTTTTCAGTCCACCGGGATACCCATTTTTGCTTAAGCCGCCTTTTCAGGTTTTCGACTTGCCGGGTGTACAAATTTTTTCTTTTCATCCCTTATTTTTGCCCGAACCTTTTTGGTTTGCCGGGAAGCCCTTATTTTTTCCTAGGTGTGTCAACCTAGCGAGTCTTTGATTAGGCGTAGTATTTTTTCGACTATGTCCATGCTCTCAGAATGTAGGGAGTTGCCCCTGTTAGAAATGTTTTGTCATACCCCAGAAGATGTTTAATCAGGCAAGATTCATTGCTGGAGTGCCCCAAGTGACCCAGGCAGAGATTTGCCCCAGGCTATTCGGTCTTTGAGAGATTCTCCGAATCTTGACTTGACTGCCCCAGATGATGGACAATAATCATGCCATGCCCCTTGATTGGAGATACTCTTGTTCATTAGACTTTCGTCATGCGAATTTCTCTGCTGTTCAAACAACTAGTCATATGCAAGCAATGTTATATTAGAAATGCAAAGCTTATGTCTGTCTTGAAGTTTTTGAAAATGAATTTTTAGTACAACAAGCAAGTTTTGTAAATTGTGGTGTCAACTCGTTATTTTACCACAAGCCTTAAGGAGTCAGGATACCTTTCGTAACAGTATGCTTTCGAACTAACCCATGCTTAAGCTAGGACTTTTAAGGGTTGTAGCGTGGCCTTGGTTCACGGTTTAAGAAACAAAGGATAAAGGCTCAAATTATTTGTACCCACCCGCTCTTCGTGATGTTCTTCAAACCTAGGCTCAGTTGATCGTGTGTTAGACCTTGTTTGAGTCTTTGCCCTGACGTTCCAATGACGGTTCAGATATTGATGATTTATTCTGAATAGGCAGTCATTTTTTGTTTTTGTTGAGGGTTTGTATGACCTCTTTCTTTTTGATTTTGCTATCCCTAAATTTTGCCTGAACTGTTTCTTTTGTGATTACAGTCAGCGGGATGCCCCAGTTTTGTAAGTCTCCTTCATAGCTTTTGACTTATTGGGTTTTTATTTTTGAGATATAATGACTGCCTATCCTTATGATTATTCGGAATCATCACTGTCTTCTTCTTTTTTTGTAAGGACCTCTTTAGTGCCATTTGTTATGCACTTGGATCAATTGAGAGAACTACCCTGCCCCAGGTTATGATAAAGGGTTTTAATTTTCGATACTTCTTTGGCTCAGAGGGGTTGACGAGGGATTATCTTCCTTATAACTCCAGTGTTTAGGGATTGAAGCAATGCCTGTACCTCATCAGCGGGGTCTTGTTCAAAAGAATACTGTAAGAATCGTGGTATCGTTTTCGTCATCCTCCCTCAAGAGGCTTAGAATTATTAACAGAGAATTGATCATCACAGAAAAATGAAAACAGTTTTCATATAGTGAATACGAAATAATTACTTCAAAACAGACATGTGTAATGCATTAATGAAATAACAATGTTTAACATGAATAAGTGTTTGAACAATCAAAAGAAAATTACAACTTAAAAATTCTAATAAACACAAGTCTTCTAGTCTCAGGGCTTGTTACTTCGACTGGTGCATCTTGTAGGGATGGCAGGAGCATTCAGCCTGGCCTATCTGGGTGAAATCCACAACTCTTTCATTAATCAGATCTTGAATCTTATTCTTCAGAGCCCAGCAGTCATCGGTGTCATGTCCTGGACTGTCAGAGTGGTACGCACATCTTTCCTCAGGATTGTACTTTAGGGAGGTCGTGTTGAGATTCTTAAGAGGGTCCCTTAACTTCACCAGATTCAACCTCAACAATTGTTGTAAAGCTTGAGACGGTGACACGTTGAGCTTGGTGAACTGCCTTTTAGGCTTGTCTGGCTTGCTCTGATCAGCCCGTTGTTCTTGACGAGGTCGTTGTTGGACCTGTGAAGTGGTAGCAGCTTGGAGAGGTCTATTCATTGGACCAGACCTTTGCCCTCTTGGAATCTGTTCAATGACTTGGTCCCTGACTTGGGCTGGTTGCTTCATGTCTTGATGAAGCTGACTGATCATGGCCCTCAGCTCTCCTTGCTCCCGAGCTAAACCTTGGATGAGAGCCCTTTGTCCCAGCATCTGGGTTTTCATCGTATCTACCTCAGCTTGTAGACGTTTCAGCTGCTCGTCCTTGTCATCTTCGGGACTTTGCTTGGCCAAATTCCCCATAAGGAGTGTCCTCAACTCTTCCTGCCCCCTGGATAGGCTTAAGAAGATTTCCCTGAACTGAGTCTCTCGAGCATGAGGACCCTGGTTATCTTGTTGGGAAGCCATTGCTGAAATAAACAGTAGAGATGGTAAGTGACCAGTCAAAAGGGTACCTGTTATGCAATGATATGTATGTATATATATGCAATGTTTTCAAGGATCTCGCGGGGTAAACAAGAAATTTTTTAGCATTTGAATCTTGTAGCTTGATTGAAGTAACTTCGTGTTGTAGAGAGTCCTTCTTCAAGGGTCAAAGGCTCACCATATCCAGTGGGTCATAGCCCCTGACAACCTTGGCTAGGGGAACCTTCTTCAAGTGTCAAAGCTCACCATATCAAGTGGGTCATGGCCTCTGACAACCTTGGCTAGAGGAAAATAAATCCTCTTTGCCCCTTGCTAGATGTTTGATTCATCATGACCTGCATCACAAGCCCTTGAGATCCTTGAAATGGGTTAGTCCTTATGCAGGATGTATGCAATGGTATGATGTTATGTTATGCATGGGGTAATGTTGGTAAACCCTGTTATGAGTCCCAATTAAGGACATAAACAAAACCTGCAAGAAACTCAGTAAACCCTGTTATGAGTCCCAATTAAGGACTATAAACAAAACCTGTAAGAAACTTAAGTGTCAAATAACAAGCATGCAAATGGTCAAGTTGGAAGGCACGCAAGTCACAAGAGAAGCCCTTAGAGTTTAGGCCAGCATGGGGTCTAGGTATTACCCTCTTTCAGTTTGTTGGTTAAGACCTGTCCTATCAGAAGTAACCGGGTTCTAGAGGATCCCAATATCACTGGATTTCTTTCGTTGTTCATCGTTTCGATTTAGCCACTGAACTGGCGACCGAAATATTCCAAGAAAACAACCCTCAATTGAGTGTAGTATCGAGTATCAACCAACCTCGGACTGCACCAAAGTCAGTTATCTCACTACCCTAAAGAGGCCAAGATGGTTCAATTAAGGTTCCTAAGGTCAGTTGATGCTTCACGACACCACGCGGCGGCCCCGTACTCTCCTTGACTAAACTCAAGGGTTACCGGTACACACCAAAGTGCCACATCAACGTAGCAGACTGTTTCAACCATGTCGGTATACCCCGCACAGTTCCCTCACAGCCTTGTTGCTACTTTCTAAGAAGGTATCCCCAGATCCGGGTTAGGATCTATAGAACTCCCAAGACAGTACCCACAATTTAAAGCAAACAAGTCAAAGCAATTGAAAACACAGTTATGAACTATCCTAAGGTACACCTCACTTTAAAAGTTAATTCCCCAGCAGAGTCGCCAGTTCTGTGATCTGTGGATCTGGAACTGACTGTTTAACGCTGGTTTCGCGAAATGTCGCGGAAGCAAGAGTCACCACCGTCTTTTATTTTCTCCAATATGGAAAGGACAAAAGCACAGAAAAATTCCTTATTGAGATTAGTTCTCGGTTCGGGAGGCAGATTTATAGAAAGGGAAGGTGTTAGCACCCTTTCTATCCATGGTTATCCATGGGCTCTTAGATACTTGCTCATTTGTGTTTTCAAAATGTTTGTTTGCTTTTCAAGTGTGAGTGGGTTTGAAAAAGTTTCGTTTAAAATTTCAGTTCGACTCTTGTATCAGTCCTCAAGAGTGTTTGAAAAGTTGTTTTTGAAAGTGTCGGTGTGAAAAGAAGTTTTTGTTTTGTTTTGAATCAGAGCAAGTATCTACGAGTCATCTACCTACCCTAAGGAATTAGTCTATGTAAATGTCCTTAAGGTAGTGCCATCTCACCATTGAGAGGTAAGTAGCACCACCGTTGGAGGTGTTCGAGTCAATTCGAAGGTTAGGGACAGTGTGGTCACCGGGCAATAGTAAGATACCTTAGAAGCTACCCTTATGCCATTGATCTTTTTATTCCGAGGCAACCGTTTCGAGGCAACTGTTCCGAGGCAACTTGTTTCGAGGCAACTAGATCAATGGAACATAAGGACTCACTAAGACGTCCTATAATCGACGACCACGTTTCGAGGGGCAAGGCAACAGTGTGATCACCAGAGCAACAGTAGGACACCTTAGAAGCTACCCTTATGCCATGTTCATGGACATAAGGACTTACTAAAACGTCTTATACTCGACGACCACGTTTCGAGGGGCAAGGCAACAGTGAGGCGTACCCTAGGAGTGGTGTGTGAATTGTGTGTCATTTTCAGTTATATTTTTATCTTGTCATGCATTGAGTGAGCTACGCTTTGATTTTATTTGGGCATACATTCTTTCATGTGATAGTTAGCAATTAAAAGGTGCGGAAATAAAAATGCGGAAAATAAAGGTCCTACGCTATTACAAGGCGCGGGTCTATACATCGCCAAATTAATAAGGACCCGATTTGGAATAAAAGTGCGGAAAGTAAATGTCCTAATTACTATTACAAAGCTTTGGGGCAATTACATAAATTTAAAATGGAAAAAATAGAAGCAAACGCGCGAAAAGAAATTATAATCGAAGGTGCGAGGGCGTTGGACCCTTTAAAGAAATTAAATATTGAAATTGAAAATTAATTAATGATTTAATAAGAAAAGAAGTTATTTTTTTTTTATGTTTTTGTATTTAATGGACATAAAGAAAATTAATTGGAATTTGAAATTAAATAAAAAACCTAGTTCTAAATTGTTTTTAATTATTAAAGAAAATATTTAAGTTTAAACCTAATTTACTAATTGTTTAATTACAAAAGTATTTACAAAAATAATTAATAATTAATAATGATAAGAATAAAAAGGAAAAAGAATAAAAATACTAAAACCCTAATTTCTATATTTTTTAGTTATTAAGAAAATATTAAAATTGAAAACCTAAATTAAACTAATTTGATTATTAAAATTTATTTACAAAATAATATTAAATAAAACATATTTTTATTTTATGATTTTCTGTTTTTTTTGGATTTTTATATTAAATTTGGTGAATTAAATAAAACAAAAGAAAAAAAAACAATTAAAATAAAAAGAAGAAAAGAAAATGAAAAAAGAAAATGGTAATGCAAACCATGGGGGTGTTGACCCAATTTAGGAGATGTTATGAAGCAATTTGGCCCACTACAAGCTAGGCCTTTTGTTGACTTTTGTGGTTGCGTATGCGTCTGTTGACTAGCATGCATGGTGGACTCCAGGTTCTGGCCTTTGGATGAGACTTACTGGGCGCGTGACAAGCCAAGGCGTTGGGTGTATGGTGAGCCCTAGAGTGTGCACTGCATGGAAACATGTGAAACAAAATAATAGAAATAATTTGAGGGGACCTGGGATTCGAACCCAGGTCCCAATGCTTACCAGCGAATGCCTTGACCAAGTGAGCTATTTGCGCGCGTTGTACATAGAATAGATAACAAATAATATAAAACAAAACTAACGTTAATGATATAAAAATAAAAAAACACGCTGGAATTCAAACCCTCCAGTCATGTCTCGCCACGCAATCTTCTTCTCCGTTTGTCCCTGTAACAAAAAGAGATAGCGGGGGTTTTAAACCCCCCCAAAAAACAGACTTATGGATAATAGCGATTAGGCCATGCTTGACCATAAATTGAGCGCGAGGTTATGAAGAGATTCGTTTGGACATCACGAATTCAACCATGGCAGTTTGATGTCCTAATTTTACAGTATGTGCAAACGCCTAATTCCAAACCTCTGAAACCCTAATGTCCATCCATGGCAACTTTTGATATGGGATGCTATTGCTTAATCAAGTAATACCAAAAGCTTCAGGATGTTAGTATGAATGTAAATCAATTCAAAAAATGTCAAAAAAATGCATGAATGATCACATAGAATTCAAGAGAAAAAGCAAACCGTTTGGGCCTGAGTGTTGAGATTCTGGGCACGTTTGGATTGGCTTTTGATTGCAAAAGTTTCCTTGAGATGCCAGGACTGTGTTTTGATGGGAATTGGGGCTTAAAACTTGCTGTAAGGAGGTTTTCAGTTTTCAAGTTTGTGTGACAATTTTGCAATTTTGTATGGCCGTTTTTGGAGCTCTTAGGTCGTGATCTCCCTTGTGTTAACTTTCATATAGGTTATGTAATGAGTTTTGATAAGAATTATGGCCAATAATGCCTTGCATTCATGCTTAAGATTTTGACATAAACTCCATTAACAAACCTTCCATTTTTTAGCCAAATTTGAATTCTTGCTAGCTTTAGCCCTTTGCACGAATTTGGGATGTGCATAATGGTGGTTCAAAGCTAATCAAAGCAAGATATGTCCCTTAATTAATCTTTTTGATTTTCATTTGATTTTAAAAGATTTACAATGAATTAAATCCAATAAAATCAAATAAAAATGAAAAAATTAATTTTAAATATTGAAATAAAAAGTGGGACACATGGGAAGCATGGCCAAGCTGATTCAAGTGGAAAAAGTGGGGCCCTTTTGTCAAAAAATGAAATTTCAAGGATAAATGATTTTGGCCATTTCACAAAAATTTCTCAACTTCTCCAATGCATATCTTGCTCAATTTTGAAGCTTTGATCATGTTCTTGGATATTTTGGAAAGGTCTTGAAGTCATCTAACCAATTTCTTTGGTCCCATGTCATTTTTATTTACCAATCTCAAGTTATGGTCTTTGACTTAAAGTCCCTTTTTGTTGACTTTTGAAAATGACCTATAATGTTGAAATTGATAACTTTTTGTGAGAGCATTTCTTGGACTTGAAGTGTGAAGATGAGTTGTAGGAAATGTCATTCTCTTCAAAATGAGCTTTGGATGGAATTTTTATGATAAACCATGTGGAAGTTATGCCTTGGTCAATTTGCAGTTGACTTTTCCAACTGTCCAAAAATAGAAACTTTTGCATCTTGAGACTTTTTGAGCCATTCTTTGAGAATCATGATCAAGAATTGATCAAATGATGTTTGTGGCTTCAAAATAAGATGTTGACCAAAAATTTGGATTTTTGACTGTCAAATGACCATTTTGCCCCTGCAGTTGACTGTTGAGCAATTAGGGTTTTTTGACTGTGCAATTTTGTGCTGTGAGTCTTGAAACTTGGCATGTGGATGCTTGACAATGTTTATAGGCATGTGGGACTTGTTTGGACCCTTGGAAATTTCAATTTCTTTGACAGAACCAAAACCCTAATTTTTTATTGTTAGGAGGTAATTGGACTGTGCAACCTTTGAGAGATTTTGAACCTTGACCTTGGCAAATCTTGAAGAATATGGGAGGGAAAATTTTGGGGTACAACACCCATCATTTAATCAAGGGTTGATCATGATTCCTCAAGAAATGTCCCTAATTCATCAAAAGTCAAGAATTGCTAAATTAGGGTTTCTATAGAAAAAGTCAGCCAAACTTTGACTAGGCATAACTTTCTCATACCTTATCCAATTTTTTCAAAACAAGGCTCATATTGAAGAGAATTTAATTCCCTACAACTTCTCTTCATCCCACAAGTTCAAAAGATGCACCATTAGAAATATACAAGCTCATACATTACATGTCATTTTCAGAAAGTCAACAAGACTCACTTTTTTCCAAGACCTTTTACATCAAGATAAAATCTTCAAATAAAAAATTTATCAAAATAGGGATTGAAGTAGACATATTAGGCTTTCCAAAAATTCCAAGATATTCATGATGAGATAAAAATTGAGCAAGTTATGGCTTTCCCATGTTGTGAAAATTTGGGAAATTTCAAGAATTATGCATTGAGCAAACTTGAAGTTTTAGGTCAATGGCTTATTTTATTAGACTTCAAACATCTTCCTAAGATTATAAAGGACCTCTAATTTCATTCTTACCCTGCCTTCCATTTTTTAGCTCTTTTATTCATATTTGTTTTGTTTTTATTCACATAAATACAAGATAAATTATATAAAATAGTAAATGATGGATCAAGACACTTGGGTTGTTGGTTTGGATTGATTTCAGGCCCATGAATTCGTGCAAGCAATGTCCAGGTTCATCCCAATGTGAAAATGGCATGAAAATACAAAAATGGCAATTGTTCAAATTTTGATCTTGCTCTTAAAATGCATGGTTATGGCATTGATCCTTGCCATGAAATCATGTCCCCTCCATCTACACTATAAATACAACATACACTGCCTAAGAGAGCCATACGAAATCCCCAAAAAAATTACAAAGTTGTCAAAAGTTGCATCCAAGGTTCCAACCCTTTTCAGTCCAAATAAAAGATTCAAACACCTTCTGGAGACTTCCAGGAACTTAATCCAGTCCTCGAGCAAGCAATTCCACGTCCAGATCAAGCAGATCGACTCTCTCCATTTTGGTAAAAATTCCAAGATCTGAATCCCTTAATGCACACATTCTAAACGAGTTTGATGCATATGTTCATATTTGTATGTTTACTTTGGTTTATTCTAAAGTGAAGCATGAGTGATTCGATGCAAATCTAAGGTTTTGCCATGTTTAGGGAAAAAGTTGTATTGTGCTTTGAACAGGGGGTTGCAGCCATGACCCATGGAAACTAAGGCCAAATTCTAACTTATGATCATTTTTTGCATGGGGTAGGCTTTTGATCTTAAGTTTCCTCCAAAATTGCAGATCCCGTTTCTACATGCCCAGAGAAGACGACCGGAGGCCTGCTCCGGCGTCGTTAACCTTCTGACTCCGTCCAGGAGCAGGCGTGGCAGTTTCACGCATTTTAATTGGCTTGTTCAAAATTCTGACGCACGCGCTTTGTTTACTAGGATATAATGTTGTTTTATATTCTTATCATGTTATTATAATAACGAATGAACAGGTGGCTCAGATGACAAGGCGTGTGTTTGTGAAACTAAAAGGGATGGGTTCGATCCCCAAGCTTGGTGTTTTTATATTTTCTAAAAAATATGTTGCAGATCCAATGCACAACATTCCGGACGCATACCATACACCCCCAATTAAAAACCATCAGATCATGATTATTTTAGATCCAAGAGCTTCCACGCACAGATCTACCATGTGCCATCAAGACTTGTCCTTACAAGATCAGGTGGATGCTGGGCTCTTCCATATATGGGCCTAGCAAATTTCAATCAGCACCCCCATTCTGCTTTTGCATATCCAGGCCGAATCCATTTTATTTTCTTTTTTTTTACTTATTTATTTATTTCCTAGATTTTTCTTTTAATCTTTTTTTTAACAAATCATAAAATCATAAAAACATTAAATAGATTTAGGCTTTCTTAAATTAACCTTAATTTTGTAAATTAATTTAATTAATTATTTAGACATTATTTTATTAGTTAAAAACCAATTAGACTTAGATTTATTTCATTCAAACATTTTCTTAATAAAAATACAAAAATATTAGGATTAGTTTTCTTGTATTTATTTAATTAATTAGGATTAAACTTAGCCTTTCTCATTTTAATTTTAAATATTTTCTTATAATAAATAAATAAAACCAAAAAAGATTTTTATTTTACTTAGCTAAATTCTTAGGATTTCTTAGACGTTTCTTTATTTCGCGCGCATTATTTTGTTTTTGCATTTTTTATGATAATGTACCTGCTGACAGTATGTAATAGATTAAAATAGGAATTTATCGCTTTCTTTATTTTTTTTCCCATTTGAACATGTAAATACCCCCTCCCCGAAGCACTGTAATATCATAGATTTAAATTTCTGCACTTTAAATTTATGCTAAATATTAACTGTTAGTAAATAGGCTTGTATGAAAAGACTGAAATCAATCGCTAACAAACCTAATAACATAACATAAATAACTGAATTCAACACAATTGTACATATGCACCTCTAGGGTACACCCACTTTGGTTGCCTTCAGAAATAAAATAGTCATGTCCCTCGAAACGGGGACGCTTTAGCAAAAGACTCGTAAATCAAAAGATTATAGTCCCTCGATGACCCTACAGTTGCCTTTCGGTAAATGATCTAGTCCCTTAAACAAAATTGTTAAAGCGTCTCTATATGTTGCCTTTATGACTGTACATCCCTTCGGATGTCCCTCAAACATCCAAAGATAGGGCTACCTACTCACTAATAGTAGGATAGCACTTTCTAAAGGAAAAGAGGAAAATAACGACTTTTTCGAGTACAAGTAGATAGTTGTTAGATGCTTGCTCAAAACGAACTTTTCACACGTACACATTTCAAAAACAAATTTCAAAAACATTTGTCTTGTCAACACTCTTGAGGACTGATACAAGAGTTAACACAAAGTAAACCGCCACACTAAGGCATTTCAAAACATTTTTCAAAACACACAAAGCATAAGGTACTTTTAAAATGAGCTAAGTATCTAAGATCCCGTAGATAACTACAGATGGAAAGGGTGCTAACACCTTCCCTTTCCATAATCTACCCCCTTACTCAAATAATCTCGAAAGGTATTTTTCTGTTCTTTTCACTGTTTCCTTTGTTGGATAAAAGAAAAGTCGGTGGCAAATCTTGCTTACCGCAACATTTGCAAACACAAACGCAAAACCAGTATAACAGTCGGTTCTGCCACCGTATCACAATACTACATACTCATTATTGACATATACACCAAATATACTTGGTTGTACTTTCTGAAACAGAAGTCTGAAGCCTTAGGCATCTTTAAGCAATTTCTTGTCTATGTGAAAACTCAGCTTAAAGCTCAAATCAAAGTTGTACAATCTGACTTTGGGGGGTGAATTTAGACCATTCACAAAATACTTAAATGATTTGGGCATAATCCATAGGTTAACATGTCCCCACACTCACACCAAAATGGAACTGTGGAAAGAAAACATAGAAGCATAGTAGAAATGGGATTAACACTCTCAGCTCATGCTCATATACCTATTGAATTTTGGGATCACGGTTTTACTTATGCTATATATCTCTTGAATAGGTTACCAACACCTAAATTTAAAGACTTCACATTTCCCTATCATGCTATTTTTAACACTATACCTGACTACAAAAGTCTTAGAACGTTTGGTTGCTCATGTTTTCCTCATCTCAGACCTTTTAACAAAAACAAACTCAACTTAGAATCTCTAAGTGTGTTTATCTAGGTATACATCCTCATCATAAGGGCCATAAATGCCTCAATAGGGAAGGCAAAATCTATATATCAAAAGATGTAGTATTTGATGGAACAAAGTTTCCATTTAACTCTATATTAGGTAACACAACTAAAAAGGACAGTACTGGCTTGAGCAACTCCCTATCTGTACCTAGATTGCTGCTTCATAAAAGTAGTTCAGAAAATTTCTCTACTCAGTCTAGTCATTTTTATTCTGCTACACCATTTAACCAGGCTAGCACTAATTCAGGTCAACTCAACTCCACTCCTAGTGTCACTTCTAACAATACTCAACAGTTTTTACTCGGGAGTCCCCAACAACAAATATTGGACACTTCAAATAGTCAAAATAACATTTCTCTACATGTTGAGTCTGAGCATACATTAGATTAAAGTGATCATGTACAAATGTCTTTTTTTCCATATCAAAGCAATCTCACTACACCTATATCCTCTTAGCTGTCTTTATCCCCATCTATTCATGATACTGTGTCAACAATACCCCTAGTCATTAATAATCATCCTATGGTAGCCGGGGGCAAAACAGGTATTTTGAAACCTAAAGTCTTTTTGGCTCATACTGAACCCACCACAGTCAAACAAGCATTAACTTAACCTTATTTGAAGTTATGCAACAAGAGTACAATGCTCTAATTTCTAAACACACCCAGACTCTCACCTTTCTTCCCTCTCATAGAAAACCTATAGGTTGTAAATGGGTGTTTAGGGTCAAATAAAATTCTGATGGCACTCTTAACAAGTATAAAGCCAGATTAGTTGCCAACGGCTTCAATCAACATTATGGTTTTGACTATCACGAGACATTCTCACCTGTCATAAAACCATCCACCATTAAAGTGCTTCACACTTTAGCCTTAACATATCAGTGGGATATACAACAAATTGACATCAATAATGCTTTTAAGAATGGATCTCTAGAAGAAGAGGTCTACATGCTACAACCACCAGGTTTTGAAAATGAAAATAAAACTCTGGTTTGCAAGCTAAACAGGACTCTATATGGCCTTAAGCATGCCCCTGGGTCTTGGTGTGAGAAGCTACACAAGACACAATTTCGGTTTGGCTTTATAGCCAGCAAGTGTGATCACTCATTATTCATCTACACTCATCAAGGTATTACCCTATATGCTTTAGTTTATGCATATGACATACTTGTTATAGGTTCCTCATCTCCTCTAATTCACAAGGTGATTTCCAAGCTTCATAATGAATTTGCTCTTAAGAAACTTGGTAAGCCAAAATACTTCCTGGGTCTTGAAGTCAAGTATTAGATCAATGGCTCTCTTATCCTTACATAAACAAAATATATCATAGACTTGCTTAGCAAAGTTAACATGGAAGAAGCCAGTGGTGTTGTTGTACCTATGTTCATCCATTGTAGACTTAACAAATTTGGTACTGATACTATGCATGATCCTTTATTGTACAAATTAATTGTAGGGGCATTGCAATACATCACACTCACAAGACCTGATATAGCTTATTGTGTGAATAAGGCTTGCCAATTCATGGCTAACCCACTGAACAGTCACTGGAGTATGGTGAAGAGAATTCTCAGGTACCTCAGTGGCACGACTACACTTGGTTTAATACTATCTCATGCCAACTCGAATCAAGAACTATCCATTAGAGCTTATAGTGATTCAGATTGAGCCAGTGACCCTAATGACAGAAGATCAACATATGAAACTTGCATATTTGTTGGTCCCAACCTGGTTTCTTGGAGCTCCAAGAAGCAAACTCTTGTGGCAAGGTCAAGCGCAGAAGCGGAGTATAAAGCCTTAGCACACACTATAACATAGTTACTTTGGCTGCAATCTTTACTAGCTGAATTAAAAGTCAAATGCATCTCTCCCACTCTATTGTGTGATGATTTAAGTGCTGTTATATTGAGTCACAATCTTGTCTTACATTCTCGAACCAAACACATTGAGCTTGATATCTATTTTGTTAGGGAAATGGTAGCTGCAAATAAGCTCAGAATTCAGCATGTCCCAGCCTCTGCTCAAATAGCTGATATCATGACAAAACCACCGCCCAACTCTACATTTAAGGACCTCAAGAGCAAGTTCAAAGTTGTGTCATTTCCACCGCCTTGATCTTGAGGGGGAGTATTAGTGTATATTTTCTGTATTGGGCTTACAATTGTTATTGGGTCTTGTCATGTATAAACTCTTAGTAAGTGAACTTTACCATTGCAATAAGATAGGATATAAGTGGTTGAGAATAGTTAGATAAGGTTATGCAATGTAACTGTATTGTAACAGAAAATAGAAGTTTCATCTTCAATATTCATGTAATGAAAATGCAGAGCATTTCATACTCCATTACCGAGCAACAACACAACATTGTTCTTTTTGCACATATATTTATATATAACGGGTGTGTTTGGATTGACGGTGAACATAATTGATTCTATCATAATTGAGTTTTGTAGAATTGATTTTATTAGAATTGAGTTTAGGAGAATTAATTTATGTTTGGATACTTTATGTAAAAGTGTGTTGAATAATAAATTTCAGTGTAAAAATCACCCAGAATCAATATCTGGAGGCAGAAACTACAAATTTTAGCTTCAGTAGAATCAATTCTACTTTTATCAAACCAAATATCTTAAAATCACCCATAATCAATTTTACACTTTTAGAATTGCTTTTAGTCCTTCTAAAAGTCAAACCAAACATGCACAATACACTTCAGCCATATTGTCATTGCATACTTAATCATTTATCATACTTTATCAGTTTACAGTTGCGTCACTAAAATTTGTCAATTCCTTACGAGAATATTTGTTTCCCTCAAAAAAAATTATGAAGCACAATGTAATTTGATACTTACATGTTAAAGTTATATTAGTTTCTAAAAAATGATTTTCAAGAGATCAGCAGCTCTCTAGCTCAATGCTCCATTTTTTAAGACATCATCATTTTCCACTCACTGCTACTGTAATATATAGCCATGCTATACTATGGGTATTCATTATGTTTTATATTTTTTTTGTATGGTTTACTATAAATATCTCATGTCGGGAGTATGTGATAATTTAAGCATGGTTTTTAATGCAGCCTAACAAAATTACATGCACTAATGAGTGAATAAGGTAGTGGTATATATGTGTTTCAAGAACAATAGAAAAGGTAATATCAAGTAACAAAGTATTTCCAGGTAGACCAATGTAAATAGATCAGATATGTCATTTAAAAGTTTTTGGTAATTTTAGTCACTTTTCCCAAACATTCCATCAGAAGGATTACTATTAGTTATATAAAAATGGATGTGAAAAATTAGCACTATTGTGTTGTGGCTGGGATGGTAAAATGCATCATTGCTTTCATTGTGAATGCGAGTTTGAACCTTGCTGGCCACAAAAAAAATTTTGTTTGATATCCAATCATATATTAACATGTGGCATTTAATAAATATTTGATAAATAATATTTAATTAATTATATTAAATATTGAATAATATTTAATTTAATTATTTTTAATATGATATAGTAAAAATGTATGACACGGCGCCAATTGGTATTGCCACATCACTGCCACCTCTATAAATCTGAAAGAGGATAAAAAAACTCAAGAAAAATTTAATAGATGAACTAATAGAAGCAAGCATGAAGAGAACCATTGTCCAATCGAAACTTGTAATAAAAAAACTCAAGAAATATTCACGAAGCCACGACATACTGCCCGAATTCTGGTGTCTACAACTTTGTACTTTGATGTCCTAAATTCTTGATGGATCCTTAATAAGATCGGGGTGAAAAACATCACTCCTCGAGCTTTCTCAGAACATACTTCCACTCAGCCTAAACCTTGCGAGGGTTCCATCCTTCTAATAATAGGATTATTCAATATTATCTTTTATCAGCCTAAACCTTGTTCATTGAATACCAACAATCTTTTCTCTGTGTTTAATCCAACAAAATGCTTAATCAGGTTTTCCTTATTCTAGTAGCACTAATTTCTCAGCATCAGAAAAATTTCCAAGATTAGGTTACTAACAGTCTTCTTAGTCTAAATCAAATCCACTTGAATGCCATCTTGATTCCTTTATTTCATCCAAGAACATCTAAAGTTGAACACATTACTACAAGGTTTTAATCCACTAACTCTCTTCTCAATAACTCACCTACCGAAACAAGCCTTACCAATCCATTCTCAAAACTTCTTGTAGCCTCATATATGTATGGTTATAGTATTCCCTTAACTTGTTGAGAATCCCATTGCTTCATACTTTACCTTGGGAGTACACCTCATCCTCATGACTGCTCTTACTCCTTCCTGAAGATTAACTTAGTAAGGTGGAAAATGATGTTTTTCAGGGAGAAGTTGAAGCAAAATTATGTCCTTCATTATCAATGGTGTTATGGAAGAGCCGGTCGAATGGGAAAATGGTATGCTGACAAGAAAGGAAGCTTTTTCAGGGTCAGTTGATTACACTTGAGGCATAATATCTTGAAATTGATTCTTTGAAAAAGAGTGCTTATCGAAGTGTTTTGTATGAATTGGAATCTTTAGCTTCAGAGCTTCTTGCTTTCTGTGCTTTCTTCCGTCTATTTTGATTACTTTGTCGTTCATTATTCCATTAAATATTTATAAATATTTGTATGTATAATATTATATGTAGTTGTTTTGTATTTTTGGAAATACCTTGTGTATTTGGCATTCTTGGCAGTTCGCATTTTTCCTTTGTCTAACGAGATACGGTCATGCCTCTACATTTGTAAAGTGCTCTGCATCACAGAGAATCACTCTCGGCCAGGGGAAGAGGATCCCCATCCCAGCCCCTGAGCTATGACTCAGATCGAGGTGGACGTCTCCAAGATTCACCACGCTCGTCCTTGGATTGCCTAAATCCAAAAGGAGGGGTGCGCCATCTACCATTCTTTTTGTCGAAGTTGCCAACTTTCTTTGTGAATTTCGCCTTAATCGATAAACCTTCACCAATTGAAGATGGCTTGTTCTCCTTTTGTTCATTCAAATCCTTAGAGTACAAGGTTGGTTAAACTTATTCAAAGGTCAGCGACTCTCTTCCATACAAGAGAGTTTCTTTGAAGTGAGCATGTGTTATGGGCAAATCACACAACAATAACAACGCTTGATCTTCATCCTCGATTTTGACATTGATATTTTCAAGATAAAAAATCGGCTTGTTGAACATATCCAACTGCTCAGACAGGACTTGACCTTCACTCATCTTGAATGAATACATAGCTTGCTTTAGGTAGAGGCAATTGACCAACGATTTGGTCATGTACAAACTTTTGAGTTTCTCCCATAGACTCAATGTCGTCATCTCCTTCGAAATGTATCGAAGAACCTTATCCCTAAGACTCAATAAAATGACGCTATGGGTTTTTCTCTACCATAACTGTTTTTTATTTATCCTTTAACGTAACGTCCATGGTTGTAGTTCCTTTCAACGCTTCTAAACAACCCCACTGAACCCGTATGGCTTTTATCTTCAAGCATCACAAACCGAAATTGTTCACTCCAGTGAATTTTCCAATCTCATACTTTGTTGACGACATCTTCTTCATGCTCACTGCACTTTGTTGTGAAAAACGATGTCAAGAATATAGTATAACAGATTTATTGATCGACAAGAAACCCACAAGGGTAGGAAAGAGGGAAGCAAGAATAACACAAAGAATTGGTTATAAACTGTCATTCTTTACTTTCTCTTTGAAATAAGATTACTAGTGTTACATAATAGAAAATAGTCTCTCTCACCTTAATTAAGATTTGCATTGTGCAATGATGAGAGACTAGTATGATATTTATAAGAAAACTAACACATTAAACTAATGAACTTTTACATACAGACTCATTACAAGTTAACTTAAACAATTGGGCATAACAAACATGCCCAATTTGACATGCTAACATACCTAGTAAATATCAACGAATACATGTTAAAACAACTTCGACTACAACGCACACTATTTCGACAACAACATGCGAACAAGCTTCGACCTCATACTTAATTTTTTTTCAGACAAAAAACTATCCATTCGACCTTACTGGAGTTCGATCTAATATCTCACAAGAATCAATACTTATGTTTTAGGCAAAATCCAACTTAAACAAAAATTTCAAAAGACCAAACTTCTCATTGTAGGATTTCATATGTTTAAATTGACTCTTTTTAAATATCGGTCAAATGGTTGATTAACCATTTTAAATCTTCTTGTCTTAATATAATATTAGTTTTAAAATTGCAATCATTATAACAGAAAAAACACTTAAAAAACATCAAAATAATTTTTTTTTTGCTTTTCTAAAAATAGTAAATTGGATTTCAGAGTTATCCATCTTCTTCGGTTCAAACACCAAAGTCTATCTTGCTTCCTATCTCACTGCTCAACACAATACACACATGCATAACAGAACTTTGAGTTTGAAGATTACATCAGGTTATTCATCTTCTCCAATTCCATTCCCTCACAATATTCCTGTTTCTTAACTTCACCTTTTCACTTCACAATCACTTACATACATCTTTTATTGCCATAAATTTCAAAGTAACCTCAATATCCATTTCTGCATTGAATTTTTTCCTACCCTTGAAAACCCATTGGAATCTAGTAACCGGTTTTATTAAAAAAAAAACTGTTTTTATCAATTTTATGGCTCTACCGTGAATGCCCATTAACTGTTTGATGAAATTTTTGTTCCACCTGTTTGTATAGACTTGAATATTCTGATGCGATTTTTGGTGTAGGACGCTGTAATTACACCATGAATTAACTATCTAGATTTGAGTAGACAAGAAAAGCAGGTTAGGTAACTGATAATATCATTGTGAACACGCGATGAGGGCTTTGTGAAGCCTTGAGGTATGTTGAGTTGTTTTTCTCCCGATAGTGTTCTAGCTCCCCCAATTCTATCTTTGCACCCCTCTCCCTGCTTATTACTTCATCTGCCTCTATCTGAGTTGCTTCCTAACCATTTTCTGACCTTGAACCTGGTTCTTTCCTTCATATGTAGCTGTCATGGAAACAGGATAATACCTTGACATCACTTCTATCTTTCTTGGTATGTAGCATTCCTTCCAATTGAGATCAATTCCCTTAATTAATCTGCACCATTTTCATCATTTCTGCTGCTAACCCTTCTTTTCTATGCAGTTTCAGCTCTGCTCTGATTTTCTTCCTTCATGTCACTAAGGATAAGTCCCTGGATGTATGACTTCCAACTGTTAAAATATCACACAAGTCACTATATGGTGTTTGTAAGTTTCCACTCTCTTTGATGGATTCAGTTTTTTACTGTAAGGAAATAAGAGATCCGATGACATCATAAACTTTGAGGTTATAATATATGACAGTTAACATCTGAGTTTCCTTCCTTTATCAAAATTAAAGGGAAAGGTTCAAAAAGGCAACTTATTGGCTTTGTTAGAAGCCCTAATTTCAGTATATAACAATACCACTAAAAATACAAAAAAAAAGAGTCATAACCCCAATGGATAAGGCCTAGACATTACCACTGTCTGAGGCATTGGGAGCAGAGACAGAAATCCAAGTGCAACATCAATCTCAGCATTGTTGGGCTTGCATTGCTTCATCAAAGAGGTTTATGATGTATAGTTTGATTTGCATATTATATTTATTTTTATTTGACATGAAAGAACTATATAATATTTAATGTTGAGAACATTTTGATTTCAATGTTTTTTTGCTTCAACCTTGATCAGAATACATAAGGAGATTCTATTGGATATAGATATTAGATATAAATCTTGCCATCCACTTGTTTACTTATGACACGTGGTGAAAATAGGAGGTATGTACTTCAATTTTCCCCCTAAAACAATTGTCCCAACTAAGTTATTCTCATACTTCTCATATGAGGGCATTTGGTCTAGTGGTATGATTCTTGCTTTGGGTGCAAGAGGTCCCGAGTTCGATTCTCGGAATGCCCCCCCTTTTTTTTAATTGTTGTGGAAGTTTACTATTGTTAATTGTTTAATTGAATATGAATAAGCTACAATTTTTTTTTTAATATTTGTTTAAGATGTGGGGACTGACAAGCTTGACTTGTTTTCTGGTGTATTAGTTAAATAATTATTAGGCTTTAGGGGCTGCATGTGAATGGCTTGTGATGAACGCTGTGACCCATGAATAATGTATTAGTAGCCAAACTCATGTCCCAACATGACAAACTCTTCTTTTTGCAATCACAATTAACTAATTTTTTTTTTTTATAGTAATGTGAAATAATCTCATTGTTGTATGATATGGAATGATGGACGGTAAAAAGCCAACAAAAAAATACTCAGTGTAACCGGAGTGAGGTCCATGAGGACGTTGGACTGGATTAGTGAAAATACCAGATGCAAAAGGATTCCTGACCAAAAAAAGATAGAGAGAGTTGGGGTAGCAAACTGACACCTATTGTAGATTACATGGTTAAATATCGACTCAGGTGGTTTGTACACCTGTGGCGAAAATCTAAAAATCCTACATTAAGGAGAATTAAATCATATGGATGGTGGCACAATTGCTAGATGTAGAGAAATTTCATGAAAAACTACTTAATAAACTATTAAGAAATGAAGAGGTCCATATTTTGACCATATATATGACTTATAAGTTATAACATTATGATGACTTTTGATTCAAGTAGGCAACTTCACCTAGTGGGATAAAACATGATTGTTAGTTGTATAATAATGTGAAAATGCTAGATGGATTGGCCATTTTCTTTTTAATTTCAATAGTGAACCTCAGTATAATAGTCATGGAAATGTGAAATATACAATACAACTCTCACATAGTAAAATGTTAATAAAATGTGAGTGCCGCCAATGTAATGATGACGCGTGGTAAAAATAAGAGGTCTAAATTCAGCTTTTGTCTGAACTATCAAATTTTCACATTCAGAATCATAGGTTTTCATACCAGGGTTCATACAAGGGCATTTGGTCTAGTGGTATGATTCTCGCTTAGGGTGCGAGAGGTCCCGAGTTCAATTCTCGGAATGCCCCTTTTTTGAAGAAGGTTTAGGAGTTTATCTTTTCAATAATTTAGTTAAAAACAAATAAAACTGTGTTTTTCATTTATTGTTGAAGATCTTGAAGCTGACAGGGTTTACAAAAGTTACATCTAATAAATATATTTCTCTACACTCCCATCATGGATCTAACCCCTCACTAAATAGAATGAGGACTCGAGTATCTAGTATTTGTGTCGCATCATGTTGCTAACTTTTTTGACGCCTTACGAAGAAAAACATGTTAGCTTCTAGGTGATTGGGAGCTGCATCAAGTGGTCTCATTTTTGCACATAGATTTTCTGTTGCAACTGAAGTTATAGATTTCGACCGTATCATCTCAAATCAATGGTCAAACTTGTTTATAACATATATAATGATTGTGTGATATGAACAATTGGTTCTCAAATTATGGTTGTGATTGATTACTATGTGTAACGGTGTGAATTTTGTATTATAGGAAATCCGAGTTTCTCATTATTATAAGACACAAGACAGGACCAGCATCTGCTACTTAGCATCTGGTTGTCTCCAAATGTACAAAGTTGGCAACACTAGAAGAGTTTCAATATCTTCCCATAGTGTCTTTAATGCATTGAAGAAGCTGCTAACTGACGTGTCACGTTGACATATGGAATGATTTTCTTGCAGAAGGTCTGAGAGGCCAAACTCATAACTTTTGGAGAATCTATTTTTTCAGTCCATCCCACATTGTTAAATCTTTTTCAACATGAATCATGCTTTTTTTCAATTTATGGTGAAAGGGATACAAACAAGCCAAGAAATAAAAATGTTGTTGCATTATTCCCAGGAATAAAAGAGTGGATCGGCTGCAGCAGGCAGATTGAGGTAAGATTCCATTGATGTATTTTTGTTTATTTTGCTAAGAAAAACCTTATTCATCGCACATCTCGAAGATTCATAGTTTCTTATGGTCAAGGGTGGTGCAACGAAGATGGTACCCGAAATTTCTGCAAGATGTATGTAGTAAGGACTTCATTGTGTTAATTTTGGAATAAACTCATAGTATTATTCTTATTTTGGAATGTACAAAACAGTACTATATATACTGTTTAAGTAACAAACTGTAACAAATTGTTTAGTAACTAACTAAACAGAATTATAACAAACTATAACAAACTGTTTAGTAACAAACTAAACAAAATTATTTTTATCATGTAATAGCCCCCCCACAAGCTGGACTATGGATATCTAATAGACCAAGCTTGAAAACAAGAGAATCGAAAGAGGGAGCTGCCAAAGGCTTGGTGAGAACATCTGCCAATTGAGCAGCAGAAGAAACTGGTAAAAGGTGGATGAGACCAGTTTGGATTTTCTCACGAATGACGTGGCAGTCAATTTCGATATGTTTTGTCCGTTCATGGAAGGTGGGGTTGTGAGCAAGGTAGATAGCACTTTTGTTGTCACAATAGACTGAGATAGGTTGATCAAAGGAGATGTGGAGATCCTTGAACAAATACTGCAGCCATTGCAATTCACAAGTCAAGCTTGCCAAGGCCCTGTATTCCGCTTCTGAACTTGATTTGGATACTGTAGACTGCTTTTTGGATTTCCAGGATATGAGGGAATTGCCAAGGAACACACAATATCCAGTTACGGATCTGCGGGTAGCAGGGCAACTTGCCCAATCTCGAAGAAGTGCTAACTTCGTTGCTCGAAGAAGTGCAAACTTCGTTGGTCGAAGAAGTGCAAACTTCGTTGGTCGAAGAAGTGCAAACTTCGTTGGTCGAAGAAGCAGAAGAAGTGCAAACTTTGTTGGTTGAAGGAGTGCAGACTTCGTTGGTCGAAGAAGCAGGGGGCAGGAATCCAGGAGGCAGATCCATATACACTTCCTCATGTAGATCACCATGAAGGAAGGCATTGTTGACGTCGAGTTGTTCCAAGTGCCAATTCTTAATGGCAGCCACTGAGAGAAGGGTTCGAATAGAAGTAAGCTTCGCAACAGGTGAGAAAGTGTCGAAATAATCCACCCCCTCCAGCTGAGTATATCCTTTTGCTACCAAACGAGCCTTGTATCGTTCGATGGATCCATCAGCATGATGCTTGATTTTGTAGACCCATTTGCAACCAATCGATTGTTTGCCTGTAGGCAAATCAACAACAGACCAAGTATTTGTAGATTCAAGAGCATCTAACTCAGATTTCATAGCATTGTTCCAACAATCAAACTTGCAGGCTTGTTTATAGGTTTTTGGTTCTGAGTCAGATGCTGGCAGCATGGGGGATAGCAAATTGCAGTGATAATCAGATAGATAAGATGGAGGTTTAATATTTCGATTGGATTTTCTGGTTGGCACAGGAGGGGAGGGGCAAGGGGAGTTGTTAGTGTCATTCGAGGGAGAAGAGAGGTTAGTGGGAGATTCTGGCTGGGGGAGAGAGGTAGGAGAGGAAGGTTCATTTGATGGTGGAGGTAAGTTGGGTGGAATGTTGGTGAAAATATCAGGTGAATCAAGGGAAGGATGGTCAGGAGTAGGAATTATAGGATTAGGTGCAGGTGGGATGGATGCAAAAGGGAACACAGTTTCATAAAAGAATACATTCCTTGAAATGTAAAATTCATGTGTGATAGGATCATAGAGAAGGTAGCCTTTTGTGCCTTCCCTGTAGCTAAGAAAAATAGATTTCCTTGCTCTTGGTTCGAATTTAGTGTGATGGTTAAGCAAGGTCGAAGAATAGGCAAGACAACCAAAGACTCTCATATGGCTAAGGCTGGGAGGAGTAGAATGGAGTTTTTGGTATGGAGAGTGGTTGTTTAAAAGAGGAGTGGGAAGACGGTTTATAATATGAATGGCATGTTGTATGGAAAGGTGCCAAAGGTTGTGAGGGAGGTGAGAGTGGAAAGAGAGGGCACGGGCAACATTCAAAATGTGTTGATGTTTTCTTTCCACAATACCATTCTATTGAGGCGTTTCCACACAAGACCTTTGATGAATGATTCCTTTAGAAAGGTAGAAAGTGGTCATGAGAAACTCAGGACCATTATCACTACGAATGCACTTGAGTTTCTTGTTAAATTGGGTTTCGATAAAGGATATGAAGTGAATTAAATGGTTTCTGGTTTCACTTTTGTTGGCCATAAAAATTGTCCAAGTAAACCTGCTGTAATCGTCTACGAGGGTTAAAAAAATACTTGTGGCCACATATGGAAGGTGTGGAAAGAGGGCCCCAAATATCAACATGAAGTAAATGGAAGATGGCAACAGACTTAGTATTACTGTGAGTAAAGGGCAAATGTTTTTGCTTAGCCAAATGGCAAGTGTTACAGGGCTTATGATTGTCATTGTAGGTGACAAAAGGAAATTGAGAGGAAATATATTTGTGTATGTAGGGACTTAAGTGTCCAAGCCTAAGATGCCAAATAGTAGCAGGATCGTGTTTAGCAGGTTCTAATTGGGGAGAAGAGGAGGTGTTGATAGAGCCAGATGTGGGAGAGATATCCTTAGGTGGGGTGGCATCAAGAACATACAATTTGCCAATCCTCCTAGCTGTAAATCCAGTCATCTTGGATTGGGACAACTACATAATGTGACAACAATTAGGAGAAAATTTCACATCATATAAGGTGGAGTCAAAAAGAGTGGTGACAGAGATAATATTGACATGAAATGAAGGAAAGTAATAAACATTGTGAAGGACAAGTGAATCACATAGTAAAACTGAACCAGCAATAGTTGTAGTGACAGAGTCACCATTAGGCATTGTCATAGATTTAGGTGTAATGTGGTATGTGGAAAGGAAATTGGCAAAGATATGGGTGATGTGATCAGTGGCACCTGTGTCAATGATCCACCAGTTATGACAAGGAATATTTGAGGAATTCTTACCAGAGGAAGTATGAGGAGAGGTATGGGACACAGAATTAGCAGTATAAACTGAATTAATCGAGGGAGGTGAAGGAGATTGCAGATTAGATTGTTGGAGGAGCTGCAGAATTTGAGTGTATTTCTCTTGAATCGTAGACAAAGCACTTGGACTGGTGTTTGATGTGGAAGCAGCATCTTGAATCGAGTTCACTGTAGAATCAGCAGAATTTCCCACAGATGTAGTAGGCTTGCGTTGTTGAAATCCAGGGGGATAGCCATGTTTCAAGAAGCAAGTCTCAATGGTGTGATTGGTGCGGTTGCAATGAGTACAGAGTCGGTTTTCACGACCACCACGGCCACGACCACGACCAGGGTTTTGAGAAGAACGAGAAGGTGCTTGAGAAAGGTGATTCACAGACGATTGAGACTCAATCGAAGAAGCAGAAGGTGAAAGAAGGTAGAATTGACGTTCTTGTTGAAGAACCAGATTAAACACATTATCAAGAGTTGGTAGTGGTTTCATCAGCATAATCTGCGAGCGAACATGAGCGTATTGGTCACCAAGGCCCTTCAAGAACTTGATAACTTTATCTTGTTCTTTGAATTTGCGTAAGTCTGAAGCAGCACCACAGGAGCACGGTATAGCGCAAGTACAATCACGAATTGGCCGGAAGTTCTCAATTTCTTCCCAAAGTGTCATCAATTTCGTGAAGAACGAAGAGACATCGAGAGTTCCTTGTTGAAGACGAGCAACAATTTCTTGAATGTCAGCAATGCGAAAAATATCTCCCTGAGAAAAACGATTTTCCAAACTTTTCCATACAAGAGAAGCACGATCATACCAGAGAAGAGATTTTGCAATTTCCTCAGAAATCGAGCGTTGAAGCCATGAGAGGACGAGATTGTTGCATCGCAGCCAAGGTTCGTATAGAGAGTCGGAGGTAGGGGGATGAGAAAGAGTGCCATCAACGAACTTGATCTTGTTCTTGGAGATAAGAGCCACTTTCATTGATCTAGACCAGATCTGGTAGTTCTTGGTATCAAGAACAGGTTGAACAAGAACAAGAGAGGGATTCTCATTAGGGTGCATGTAGTAAGGATTGGAAGGATTGGTAGTAAAATCAGAGTAAGGAAGCACCATAACAGGCTGAAGCAGCAAGGGAAGAAGGAGGCGCGAAGGCGCGAAGAAGAAGAAGGCGCGAAGAAGAAAGGCGCGGAAAAGGGAATTCAAACTGATACCATGTTAATTTTGGAATAAACTCATAGTATTATTCTTATTTTGGAATGTACAAAACAGTACTATATATACTGTTTAAGTAACAAACTGTAACAAACTGTTTAGTAACTAACTAAACAGAATTATAACAAACTATAACAAATTGTTTAGTAACAAACTAAACAGAATTATTTTTATCATGTAATACATTGCACAAAGATCCTATTTGAGTCTCAAAAACTTTCACCATGGCAAGAATGAGAAATTTGAAGCTACTACCTCAGGCGTATCACATCTTAAGCCAGACCTCTCACGTGTGAGGTAGTAGCAGGAGTCCATTATGCTACAATTTTTCCTGCATGAAATGTACTCTCTCACTCGTCTCATAATAAGTGTTTCATTTGAGTTCTACGCAGTTCTTAAGAAAATGATTAGATGTATTGATTTTAATGATAAAATTAATATCATTTACTAAAGCACCCTTATTTATTATAGTTAATAGAGTAATTGAAAAACGTGAAAGCTAATCAATAGGAGTATACTAGTGGAAAAAAATAATAAATATTGTATTGATATTCTAAAAAGACATTTTTTAAGAAATAGTAAAAGTATCAAAAAGATAGACAAGGGAGTTAGACGGAGGGAGTAACTAATAAGGCCTAATCTTCTTCACTTTCCTCAACAAATTCCACTCAATTTACAATGAGAACGCCATCATCTACGAGACATAACAAGGTATATAACATTAATTACTATATAGGTTTCTAATAATTAACTAGTAAGAAATCCGTGTTGTCGCACGAGTCCCGTTTAAATTCACATTACACATATCAAAGAATAAATTGTTAAGTATGACATCATGTATTCAGTTGGATAATATTAGTATAGTTATAACTTATAATCATTTATCAAATTTTAATTCATGTGTTTGGAATATCAAACATAATATAACGTATTTTGTAATTCTCAAATATTCATTCAATTATATACTAATAATATGTATCCATTTTTAACTATTGATTTGTATTTATAATAAATCGTACAACTATTTTTATAACTTCAATTATATAAAATAACAATAAAAGAAATAGTTAAAAGATAGACATTAAAATGATCGGTCAATATTCGGTATCTCATAGATACGTTCACATCTACTATCTACTCGTGAATCCACATGAGTTAACAAACCCTAATTGAATCTAAGAATCCAATGAGTTAATTCTAAAAATTTATTAAATTTATTTTAGATATTAGCCAATTTTCCCAAACCTAAAATGTATGACAGCTTCCAAAATCTAAAAAAAAAATCAGTATGAAGATTAAAATCAAACCTATAACCTAATCTTCAATAACAATCTTAAAAAAAAAATCATATATAAATTTATTGTAAAATTTTATAAATAAAAATATAAGTTAAAAAAAATCATCAATTTTCTATTAAAAACGTGAGACGGACCAAAACTTTTTAAATTTAAAATAGAGAGGCTATTTTTGTGAATCAAATAAAATTGAAGATTAAAATTGAAGAAAAATAAAATAAAATAATTAAGTAGTTATATACCCATGACTCAAATAAATTGAAGATTAAATAAAATTGAAGATTAAAATAGTTGTTTTATTACCATAATTGAAATATGAAATTACATTTTTATGACTGTATAATGGAAATTCAAACGATTGCTCTTGTCTATTATTGTCCACTTATCAAATAGATAAAATACATTTTTATAAAGAGATAAAACTTACTTTTGATGCAGTCATAAAATTTTATGTTATTTGTACTAATTAAATAAAATGATAATACATAATTGTATAAATATAAAAAGAATATTAAATTTATTTTTTTTATAACAAATTTATGTATTTTTCTATCATAATTGTTTCATGTTATTTTATTAAAAACAAATATTTATAATATTTTTTAGTATAAATGATAACGTTTATCATTAAAAAAAACACTAACAATTTTTGATAAATTGAAATTTTAATAAAATTTATTATATTTTAATAGTAGTTTTAATTATAGTTAATATACTACTAAAATTTTAAAAAGAAAAACTTAAATAAATTTAATAACAACAATCACGTAAATTTTGATTACTAAAAGTAAAATCATATTTGAAAATTTAAATTTTTGAATATTAAAAGTAAATCGGGTTTAATATTTAATAATATTTGTTTTTATTTATGATATTTTGGATATCAGCATTTATAATAATAATAAACTAAATTATTAATAAATAATATTTAATGAAATAAGAATCTCTTTAAATCAATTAGGATTATCGAAAATTATAATTAGGATTATTAATCCTTGCTTGTGAAATTTTTATACATTATTAATAGTAGATAATAGTTTTGTTTCTGTTTTTGTACTTGGTTTGGGTTAAATACCTTTTGTACTATAAATAATCTTTTTCCAAAAATATAAAAGAAATTTTATTATTTATAAATTTTCATACATAAATTTCATCAAAAACATTCATTATACATGTTCATATAGATATAGGGTTTATTGTAAAATTATATTAATAAAAATATAAGTTAAAAAACTAAAAAAATATCATCAATTTTCTATTAAAAACATGAGATTGGACCAAAACTTTTTTAAATTTAAAATAGAAAGACTATTTTCGTGAATCAAATGAAATTGGAGATTAAAATTATAGTATAGCTTTTTATATTCTAGATAAACCAAGTATTTTGACAAAAAAATTATTAAACCTATTTTAAATATATTTTGGTATCACTTTTTATTGTATTTAATTATATTTTATTATTTTTGAATGTAATGTTATTATTTTTAAATTATCCAAATTAAAAAAAGATATAATTAGAGAAATGTGTAAAATTAATTTATATTTTGAATTTAATTTTCAGTCAAAAAAGTGTAATATTATTTAAAAATAATTTACGTATAAAATAATTTATAAAATATATTTTTATACCACTAAAAATATATTTTGTATGCAATAAATATTTATTAAAAAAAGGTATTACTAAATACGTATGTCTCCAAGAAATACTCTTCTAATCTTACTCTTGTACTTTCTTTCCTTTTTGTTGATTTCTTATTTGCTTATCCCATTATTTATACAATAATATGTCATCCCATATTTCACCATCTCTCAATAATTATAGAAAAATGAACTTAATCTATGAACACATCATATGGGGAATGAAAGAAGGACTCAAAGAACTACTGACACTCAATGTTGATTGCATGTATAAGTCATATCCCTTAAAAGTACTACATTGATATTATGTTTCCCTTTTGTTACCATTGACCCACATACTTTTAAGTATAATATACATTCTCACCTCATACTAATAGAAATATGAATTATTTAAGTATAATATACATTGTCAGCTTATTATTGTTAAATTGTAATTCATAGTGTCAAAGAAGATTTGATTTGTTTTAGATTTAAATAGATTTGATTTAAGTCTAGAATAGATTTGATTTGATTTGATTTAGTAACAAAAAGATATTTTGGGCTTTGAGCTTAGGGTGTAAGCTCAGTTATAAATAGAGGGAGTAACCCCTATTTTTAAAAGCAAGTCAAGTAAGTCAATTCATTGTAATCACATAATTTGCAGTTGCAAGTGATTAAGAAAGTTTTCCACAGTTTGTGGGCAGAGAGAAACTCTGCAGAAATATTTGTCTTGTCTTCTTTTCTTTGTTTGTCTCATAATTAAATTGTCATTGTGGTAGAAATTCATCATAGAATTAGGTGGATTTCCAACATCTGGTATCAAGAGCTTTTGTTTCGATTCAAGGGAAGTGTAAATCAAGAACGATTGAAGAATTCACGATGACAAGTTATGGGAATGCAAACTATCCAGCAACACTACCAATTCTGAAAGTTGACAACTATGAGAATTGGTGCAAACATATGAAAGTCTTATTAAGGTGTCAAGGTCTTTGGGACCTTGTAAAAGATGGAGTCGAAGCGCTTGGCGAAAACGCTTCAGAAGAAGAAAAGAAGAAATACACAGAATCTGAGAAGCTGAGTTATAAAGCATTATTTATAATTCATCAATGTGTCAGCCCAGACAATTTCGAAAAGATTAGTGATTCAGAATCTGCAAAAGAAGCTTGGGAGATCCTTGAGAAGTCTTTTGGAGGCGTTGAGAAGGTGAAAGAAGTGAGGTTACAAACTCACAAAAGGACCTATGAACTGCTTCAGATGGAAGACTGTGAAAACATATCTGATTTCTTCACTAGAGTTACAAAACTAGTAAATCAAATCAAGATATGTGGAGAAGCGTTAACAACAAGAGTTGTTGTGTCGAAGATCTTGAGATCTTTAGCTCCTAAGTTCGACCACATAGTGGTGGCGATAGAAGAGGGGAAAGACTTGTCGAAATTGACAAAGGAAGAGCTTCAAGGGACGCTTGAATCTCATGAACAAAGAATGAACGAAAGAGCTGCAGGAAAATCGAAGAGTGATGTGGCCTTACAGGCACATTCAGCAAAAGAGACCAAAGGCAAAGAAAAGTGTTTCGACAGAAGTAGAGGTGGCTACAACAAATCGAATGGTAGAGGAAACCAAATCGAAGGAGACGTGTCGAATCAAAGAAGACCATACCAAGGCAACCAAAGAGGTGGTGTTGCAAATAGAGGAAGAGGTGGTGGTCGAAAACCTGATAGTCACATTCAATGTTATAATTTTCAGAAGTATGGTCACTATTTGAGTGATTGTCCAGAAAAACAAAAGAATCAAGAAAGTGATGCAAAGCTTGCAAAACATGAAAAAGAAGAGATGATGCTGATGGTCACAACAAGAGATGAAGATAGATTCAAGGACCAATGGTACTTGGATTCAGGATGTTCATCATATATGTCTGGAAGGAAAGACTGGTTCGTCAATATAAAACCCTCAACAAAAAATATGGTAAAATTTGCAAATGACAATACCCTAGCAGCTGAAGGTATTGGTGATGTTATGATCATGAGGAAAGATGGCAAGAGGTCAGTAACTTCCAGTGTATTGTACATACCAGGCATGAAGAGCAATTTGCTCAGTATAGGGCAGTTGGTCGAAAAAAATTATAAAGTGTCAATCGAAGATAAGTTGATGAGAGTCGTTGATGCAAATGGGAGATTAATCTTGAAGGCTCTTATGTCTCAGAATCGAACCTTCAAGATTGAACTAAATGTGATGGAGCACAAGTGCCTTTCGACTGCAACTAGCAGAGATGAATGGATATGGCATTATAGACTAGGCCATCTTAACTTCAGAGACATCAGAGATTTGAAGAGAAGAAATATGGTTTCAGGATTGCCATAAATTGACATTCCAAATGAGGTATGTGAGGAATATGTGCAGGCGAAGCAACACAAGAATAGCTTCAGCAAGGATGCAGGAAGCAGATCGAAGGCTAGTCTTGAAGTCATATACTCTGATGTATGTGGACCAATCCAGGTGGATTCGATGGGAGGTAAGAAATACTTTGTTACATTCATAGATGATTTCAGTCGAAAGCTATGGACTTACCTGATCAAGAAGAAAAGTGAAGTGATCGAAGTATTTACTAGGTTTAAGTCTATGGTCGAAAGACAAAGTGGTCGAAAGCTCAAAGTTTTGAGAACTGATGGTGGTGGAGAATATGTGTCGAAAGACTTCGACAGATTATGTGAAAAGGAAGGGATTGTGCATGAGGTGGTTCCACCCTATACTCCACAGCAAAATGGAATTGCAGAAAGGAAAAATAGAACCATCATGAATATGGTGAGAAGTATGTTGAAAGGCAAGAATTTACCTAAAGAGTTTTAGGGTGAAGCTGTTTCGACTGCAACATACATTTTGAACAAATGTCCTACAAAGAAGCTAGAAGGAATTACTCCAGAAGAATGTTGGTCTGGTGTGAAGCCTAGCTTGAGTCATCTGAAGGTATTTGGATCTATTGCACATAGACATGTGCCAGATCAGTTGAGAAGAAAACTTGATGACAAGTCAAGTCTAATGATCCTAGTTGGATATCATTCGACAGGAGGCTACAAGTTGTTCGATCCAGAGAACAAGAAGATTGTGATCAGCAGGGACGTGATCATAGATGAGTTTAAAGAATGGGATTGGACTGCAAATGTCAAGAAAGATTCAGTGGGAATCCTATTCGAAGAGCCATAAACTCAAGTCGAAAGAGAAGTTCGACAAGAGGAACCAACAGATATACCAAGTACAAGCAGACCTCAAAGAATAAGATGCATGCCTGCAAGATTGCAAGATTGTGTGATTACATCAGATGATGTAATAGATAATGAAGGTGAGCTGGTACATTATGCTTTCTATGCAGATGTCAAACCTGTTAATGCAGCTGAAGCATTAAAGGATTCGAAGTGGGTGAAAGCAATGAACTAAGAAGTAAAGTCTATCGAAGACAACAACACTTGGTCACTTGTCGAATTGCCTCAAGGCAAGAAGGCAATTGATGTCAAGTGGGTATACAAAGTGAAAACGAATTCGAAAGGTGAAGTAACTCGACACAAAGCAAGACTTGTGGCGAAAGTATTTCTATAGAAAGAAGGAATAGACTTCGACGAAGTTTTTGCACCTGTTGCTAGGATCGAAACAATCAGGTTGGTTGTTGGTCTAGCAGAAATAAATAGTTGGCACATATGTCAGATGGGCGTGAAGTGTGCATTCCTAAATGGACCCTTAGATGAAGAAGTCTATGTTAAACAACCAGTTGGGTTTGTGAAACATGACGAAGAAAGAAAGGTGTACAGGCTACATAAAGCCCTGTATGGGTTGAAACAAGCTCCAAGGGCTTGGAATAAGAATGTAGTTGTTTAGTTATTGGCATGCATTTTTGGTAAAAACCAGGTGTGTGAATGTCATGACTGATGTCATAACATTCTAGTTTATTAGGTACCTTTGCAGAAAAATAATGTCATACAGGTGCTGCTGGTTATGAGTGTGTATCTGAGCATTTTGCAAAATGATCACATTTACCAAAATCAGTAGACAGGAATTCAGATGTCATAACAAATGTTAAGACATCCTGTTCTGAACTAACAGTTATGCAGTTTGGTTAATTCTGAGTTTTTTCAGGAAAATGACTCAGTCTTTCCAGAACAGAATCTCTCGTGGTCTTGGGGTTAACCTAGCTCAACCCTAACCTGGTTGATAAAGTCCTGTGACCAAGTCTTAAGGTCAAACGGGATTAACCCTAGCTTTTTGTGGAAACCCTAACTGAAGAAGCAACTGCTATATATTCAACAGGGCTGTTGTTTGGAATTTATCCCTTTTGACAGGAGATCATTTAGAAGCTGTATAGTTTTAACTATTGTAATCCAAGCAAGTATCATTGTGATAAGTGACTTGGAATAGGTTTTAATTGTAAGGGTTTTGTATCACTCAAAGCTTTGAAGCAAGAGTGTTTTGTGTCTCTTGACTAAAGCTTTGAAGCAAAGTCAAGTTAGGTTTATGTATCACTCAAAGCTGTGAAGCAAGAGTGTTTGTGTTGCTTGATTAAAAAGCTGTGAAGCATAATCAAGTGTATGTTTTGAAGAGTGTCTTCATTAAATCATTAGTCAATTGTTTTAAGTATCACTGCTGTGATTGAGGGGGAGTGAGTAGGAACTCAGGTTTAAGTTGTACTTAGATTGAAGTTGCATTGGGTAGGTCTTAAGTGAAAGAGATAAACTGGTTGGTTTATTCCTGAATTAATATCTCTTATAGTGGATTTCCTCCCTGACTTGGTAGCCCCCAGAGTAGGTGTTGTTGCACACTGAACTGGGTAAACAATTGACTGTGTTCTTTACTGTTTTTGTATTTACTGTCTTATAGAAAGTCAGATACGGTGTCATAACATTGAACGTGATATTGAGTATCTGAAGCCAGAATTTCAATTGGCATCAGAGCAGGCACCCTGCCTGTATTACTGGGTGAGATCTAGGGATATCACTTTCTGGCACTATGGACAAAGAATGAGTTTTTGGAAATAGACCACCCATTCTGGATGGAACAAATTATGACTACTGGAAACCTCGTATGATTGCCTTCATAAAATCTCTGGACAAAAAGGCTTGGAGAGCTGCTGACAAAGGATGGAACCATCCCACCATAACTGAGAAAGATGGGACAATCAGTCTGAAGCCTGAGGAAGATTGGAGTAAAGAAGAAGATGAGTTAGCCCTGGGTAATTCCAAAGCTTTAAATGCCTTGTTCAATGGAATTGATAGAAACATATTCAGACTAGTACATCAATATGAACTGGCCAAGGAAGTTTGGGACACTCTCAAAACTACCCATGAGGGCACTTCCAAAGTAAAAATGTCAAGGCTTCAGATGTTGACTACCAAGTTTGAGAATCTAAAAATGATGGAAGATGAAACCATTCATGAGTTTCACATGAACATCTTGGAGATTGCCAACACCTCAGGAGCATTGGGAGAAAAGATGTCAGAAGAAAAATTGGTGAGAAAGATTCTCAGATCCTTGCCTAAAAGATTTGCAATGAAGGTAACTACCATAGAGGAAGCCCAAGACATTAGCAAGTTGAAAGTGGATGAACTTATTGGGTCTCTTCAGACTTTTGAGATGGGGATCACTGAAAATGGTGACAAGAAGAACAAGAGCATAGCACTTGTATCCAACACTGATGTTGAAAACAAGGAGGATGAAGAAGAAAATATTTCAGAAGCTATAGCCATGCTTGGAAGATAATTCAACAAACTTATCAAAAGAATAGATCCAAAGTCAAGGTCGAATGTTCATAACATCCCCTCTGACATTGACAGTTTCAGCAGAAGACCAAGGTCAGAAGAGAAGGGAAATCAAGGGAGAGGAATTCAATGCCATGGTTGTGAAGGATATGGGCATATTCGAGCTGGATGTCCTGCCTTTCTTAAGAAACAAAAGAAAGGAATGACTGTTACCTGGTCTGACTATGATTCAGAAAGTAATTCTGAAGAAGAATCTGCCAAACTAGTTACTGCACTAACTGGTGTTTGTACCTCTGAAAGTGACACTAGTGATGAGGAAGTAACATTTGAAGAACTGGCTGATACTTACAAGAAATTGTGTATCAGAAGTACTGAAGTTTGTGTGCAAAATGAGAAATAATCAAAACTCATCATAAAGCTGGAGGCTGAAAAAAGGGCAGACCTTGAAACTATAAGTCATCTAGAAAGGGAAGTTCAAGTGCTGAACTCAAAACTAAACCAGATGACCAAATCTGTCAAGATGCTGACAAATGGAACAGACAAATTGGAAGAAATCCTTCAGGTTGGACAAACTGTGGGAAACAAGTTTGGTCTAGGATTTGTGGCAGCAAAGAAATCAGGTGCGGACAAGAAGATCACGTCTAATAAACAAATGTCAAAGCAGATGTCTCAACACAACTCTCAACATCAGGAACAGAGACATATGAAGAAAAGGTACCAAAGATGGAGATGTCATCATTGTGGGAGGTATGGCCACATAAAGCCTTTCTGCTTCAAATTGCATGGATACCCTAATCAAAACTCAGGTGTTAAACCTAAGTCAAAAAGGGTACCACATACTCCTCAATGGAAGAAAAAGGCTACTGCCCTGATAGCCCACACTTCCCTGAGAGTCTCTGCAAAGGAAGGTTGGTACTTTGACAGTGGGTGCTCTAAGCACATGACTGGAATAAAGAACATTCTCAATCATGTTAAACCTCACACCACTAGTTATGTGACATTTGGAGATGGTGCTAAAGGTGAAATCAAAGGAGTTGGTAATTTGGACTGCCCTGAAGTTCCAAATCTGAATGAAGTACTATTGGTAAAAGGCCTGACTGCTAATCTCATTAGTATCAGTCAATTGTGTGATCTAGGATTCAAGGTCAACTTCTCAAAATCTGAATGTCTAGTAATTAATGAAAAACTAGAAGTTGTAATGAAAGGAATCAGGTCTAAAGATAACTGTTACTTGTGGCAGCCTGAGAACACTAATAACTCCACTATGTGCTCTATTACCAAAGAAGAAAAAGAGATGAAACTATGGCACCATAAACTTGGCCATCTTCATCTAAGAAGAATGAAAAGAACTATCTCTATGGAAGCAGTCAGAAGGATTCCAAGACTGCAAATTGATAAAAGGAGGGTTTGTGGTGAACATCAAATTGAAAGGCTTGGTAAAAAGAGATATGTCTATGATGTGGTGAATAACCTTGAAGTTTTTAGAGAACAGTGCAAGAAAACTCAAAAAGAAGGATGTATTGTCAGAATCAGAAGTGATCATGACACGGAATTTGGAAACAACAAGTTTAATAAATTCTGTTTCTCAAAAGGAATGAGTCATGAAGTCTCTTCTCCTATAACTCCTCATCAAAATGGAGTTGACAAAAGGAAAAATAGGATCATACAGGAATCTGCCAGAGCTATGATTCATGTCAAAAGATTGCCTTTTCAACTCTGTGCTAAAATAGTTGCAGCTGGTAGTAGTTGTTCTCAAATTATCTGGACAAAACAGATGCTCACTGAGTATAATGTCTCACAAGATGTTGTGACATTGTATTGTGACAATCTGAATACAATCAATATTTCCAAGAACCCTATTCAGCATAGCAGAACCAAGCACATTGACCTTGTAGAGAAGAAGACAATTAAACTGGAACATGGTGTCATTAAGCTACAGCTGGCTGATTTGTTTACCAAGGCTCTTGATGGAAATCAACTTGAAAACTTGAGGGGCAAGATGGGTATTTGCCAACATGAGAAATTATAGCAATTAATTTTGCTTAAAGCAAGGGTTGAAGGAGTTATTTTTGTTAAGACTATTTTTAGTGGGTTAATCATATGTTTTTCCAGTTCTTTCAAAATTATTAAGAAGTTGAATAGACTCTCATTTGCCTCCTACCTCTCTCGACTTTGCAACCTATTCCTTTCTCTCAATCAAAGTTTTCTCTCAAATTGCGACTGGTGCTCTAAGTCAATCAAAATGTCTCAAACATCATCTTCAACCAAGGCGACCACTTCATCTTCATCATCTGACCAAGATTCTCGAGCAATCACCACATGCATAGATTCTGAAGTCCTGGAGATCACTCCTCTCAGAGAAATGGCAACTGACCCCTCCAAAGTCAAAAAGCTGAGAACTAGGCATGCAGGAAGAGCTCAAGCTACTGCTTCTGGTAATCCTTCTCATCCTTCTTCCTCTGTACCAAATAGGGAAGGATCAGCTCAAGTACATCAAGCAATTGCTAGGCTTGTTACAAAAATACTAAGCGAAAACCACTCTGTACCGGGGATTTCTGTCCCATTAAATCAAGAATCAACAAGCCCAAATGTTGAAGCAAATGTAGATGTCTCTGAGAATGTTGTGACACCAAATGACAACATTCAGAACCCTTCAGAGAAGACTATTGATCCACCTGTCATTGATGTGGATGAGGAATACTCAGACAATGATCTAATTGCCAATGTAAACCCTAGCATAGCTAGGAGAATGATGAAAAGAAAGGGTAATCAGAATGCTGCAAAATGTATGACCAAAGAGAAACCTGCTAATAAGAAATCCAAGGCTGAAGGCAAGACTGGGGTAGAATCTGTGAAAAATGGTCAGTCCAAAGGGAAGGTGAAAGCCCAAGTGCATACTGGTAGACAACTAATTACAAAGAAGAGAAAAGAACCTGAGTCTTCTGATTCTGATGAGGAATCAGAATTTGAAATTGAGGCTGAAGAAATTTCTATCAGAAGGAAACTCCCTTCCAGCAAAATTGCTAGAGTTCCTGAAGTCCCAACAGACAACATCTCTTTTCACCATCCTGACAATGCCAACAGATGGAAGTATGTTTGTTTGAAGAGAATAGCTTTAGAAATATAACTAAACAATGATGCCATGGATTGCAAGGAAATCATGGACCTGATCAAAGCTGCTGGACTGATGAAGACTGTGGTAAAATTTACCAAGTGCTATGAAAATCTGGTCAAGGAATTTATAGTGAACTTGTCTGATGAATGTGGTGATGGAAGGTCAGCTGACTTTGAATGTGTTTATGTTAGAGGAAGAAGGGTTAATTTCTCTCCATCAGAAATTAACAAATTTCTTGGAAGATCAAATGAGGATTGCCCTGAACTGGAAGTCACTGACAATGAAGTTTGTCAAACCATCACAGCAAGACAAGTCAAGTGCTGGCCCTTGAAAGGCAAGCTGAATGCCAACAAACTAAGCATGAAATTTGCCATCCTGCACAAGATTGGTGCAGCCAACTGGGTCCCTACAAACCATAAATCTACTATCTCCACAGGATTGGGGAGATTTATTTATGCTGTGGGAACCAAGACTGAATTTGACTATGGCAGGTATATTTTTGAACAAACTCTAAAACATGCTGGTAGCTTTGCTGTCAAAGGCCATATTGCCTTTCCCTCCCTCCTGTGTGGAATTATCCTTGCACAGTACCCTGATATCCTGGTGGCAAGAGATACTGCTTGCAAAAGAGCTCCTGCTCTTGGGTTACACTACAAGCTGTTTCAGGGATCTCATGCTCCTGATATTGTCATAACATCAGCTGAGACATCATCTGTAAAGACTCAGTCCAAAACATCTGATGTTATAGTTGTATTGAAAGAGACCTGCAAAGAGCTGGAGACTAGGAAAAAGACCCTAGAAAACCTAATTGCCAGGTTAGAAAAGGAGGAAGTTGAAGGAAACAGAAGGGAAGAGGGTGCTGCTGAAGATCAACTCAATACTGAAGAAACTAGCTCCTCTTAAGGGGACAGTGCTTAAAGGTTGGTGAAGTTGATGCTGGTCCCTGGTGGAGTTTGCAAGTGTGTTCAGATTTTAGTTGTTGTTTTTATTACTTTTTTTGGATGACTGTTTAAACATTTAAGAACATGTATCTTTGGCCCATTTGTGGCTAAAGAGGGGGAGATATTATTCTGTGGTCAATTACTTGATAGACATTCTATTTTTCTGCAGTCATATTTATTCTGCTGCTATCTATCTCTGATTGCTTAGGGGCTTTAGCCAAAAATCTGCCAAAGGGGGAGTTTGTAGTTGTTTAGTTATTGGCATGCATTTTTGGTAAAACCAGGTGTGTGAATGTCATGACTGATGTCATAACATTCTAGTTTATTAGGTACTGATTTATTAGGTACCTTTGCAGAAAAATAATGTTATACAGGTGTTGCTGGTTATGAGTGTGTATCTGAGCATTTTGCAAAATGATCACATTTACCAAAATCAGTAGACAGGAATTCAGATGTCATAACAAATGTTAAGACATCCTGTTCTGAACTAATAGTTATGCAGTTTGGTTAATTCTGAGTTTTTTCAGGAAAATGACTCAGTCTTTCCAGAACAGAATCTCTCGTGGTCTTGGGGTTAACCTAGCTCAACCCTAACCTGGTTGATAAAGTCCTGTGACCAAGTCTTAAGGTCAAACGGAATTAACCCTAGCTTTTTGTGGAAACCCTAACTGAAGAAGCAGCTGCTATATATTCAACAGGGCTGCTGTTTGGAATTTATCCCTTTTGACAGAAGATTATTTAGAAGCTGTATAGTTTTAACTATTGTAATCCAAGCAAGTATCATTGTGATAAGTGACTTGGAATAGGTTTTAATTGTAAGGGTTTTGTATCACTCAAAGCTTTGAAGTAAGAGTGTTTTGTGTCTCTTGACTAAAGCTTTGAAGCAAAGTCAAGTTAGGTTTATGTATCACTCAAAGCTGTGAAGCAAGAGTGTTTGTGTTGCTTGATTAAAAAGCTGTGAAGCATAATCAAGTGTATGTTTTGAAGAGTGTCTTCATTAAATCATTAGTCAATTGTTTTAAGTATCACTGCTGTGATTGAGGGGGAGTGAGTAGGAACTCAGGTTTAAGTTGTACTTAGATTGAAGTTGCATTGGGTAGGTCTTAAGTGAAGGAGATAAACTGGTTGGTTTATTCCTGAATTAATATCTCTTATAGTGGATTTCCTCCCTGGCTTGGTAGCCCCCAGAGTAGGTGTTATTGCACACTGAACTGGGTAAACAATTGATTGTGTTCTTTACTGTTTTTGTATTTACTGTCTTATAGAAAGTCAGATACGATGTCATAACATTGAACGTGACATTGAGTATCTGAAGCCAGAATTTCAAAGAAAATTGATAGTTTTCTAAGGGAGAAGGAATTTGTGAAGTGCACGACTGAACATGGAGTATATGTAAGAAGAAGCAAGAGTAAATTGCTTATACTATGTCTCTATGTAGATGATTTGTTGATAACAGGTAGCTGCAAGAGTGAGATCGAAGACTTCAAAGGTGATCTCAGCAAGGAATTCTAAATGTCTGATTTGGATGAGATTTCATATTTCCTTGGTATCGAATTCTACAAGAGCAGTAGAGGTTTGATGATGCATCAAAGAAGATATACAGGAGAAATTCTCAAGAGGTTTGATATGGAAGAATGCAACTCAACTTCGACACCTACAGAACCAAGACTGCAACTGTTGAAAGATGCAGATGAAGATGATGTTGATCCAACCCAATACAGAAGACTTATTGGATCATTGAGATACCTTTGTCATACAAGGCCTGACTTAGCATACAGTGTAGGTATGGTAAGTAGATTCATGCAGAAGCCAAAGGTATCACATCTAGAAGAAGTGAAGAGGATACTAAGGCATCTCAAAGGAACTTTCGATTATGGCATTTTGTTTCCTGCAATTGATAAAGGAAAATAATGCAAGTTAGTGGGATACACTGATTCGAGTTGGTGTAGTGATGTTGAAGATCGAAAGTCAACAACAGGATATGTGTTTATGCTAGGTGGTGCACCAATTGCTTGGAATTCAAGAAAGGAACCAGTAGTGGCATTGTCATCATGCAAAGCAGAATACATAGCTGCTTCTCTTTGTGCATGTCAAGCAACTTGGATGGTGAACTTGGTCGAAGAGATAACGGGGAAAAATCATGGAGCAATTACCATGAAGATAGACAGCATGTCAGCTATTAATCTGGCAAAGAACCCAATAGCACATGGTCGAAGTAAGCACATCCAAATGAGGTTCCATTATCTTCGAGAGCAGGTAGCAGATGGGAAGATGAATTTGGAACACTGCAAATCTGAGAATCAGATTGCATACATCATGACGAAGGGAGTGCAAGTTGAAGTATTCAGAAAGCTAAGAGCCATGATGAACATGGACAGTTTAGACACAATGAATTAGGTGGTGTGTTAAATTGTAATTCATAGTGTCAAAGAAGATTTGATTTGTTTTAGATTTAAATAGATTTGATTTAAGTCTAGAATAGATTTGATTTGATTTGATTTAGTAACAAAAAGATATTTTGGGCTTTGGGCTTAGGGTGTAAGCTCAGTTATAAATAGAGGGAGTAACCCCTATTTTTAAAAGCAAGTCAAGTAAGTCAATTCATTGTAATCACAGAATTTGCAGTTGCAAGTGATTAAGAAAGTTTTCCACAGTTTGTGGGCAGAGAGAAACTCTGCAAAAATATTTGTCTTGTCATCTTTTCTTTGTTTGTCTCATAATTAAATTGTCATTGTGGTAGAAATTCATCATAGAATTAGGTGGATTTCCAACAATTATGATACTGTGATTTCAAATATAATATGTAACAGTAATTCATCATTTGAATTACGCACGTTTTTTAATTCAGAAAATTTGTTAGCATTTTTTTATTATATATTATTTGACTTTGGTTCTCTAACAGTAACAATCAAGTGGCCTAGTGGCAAGAAGGAAGGGTGATAAGGCATTGCGTGTAGGAGGTCAGGGGTTCGACCACTGCCTCTTACGTTTTCTAGTTTTTTTTCCAATGTTTTTCTGCAGATCCAGTGGTTCCATGCTAAGCATGCTTACCATATGCTCCATCAGCATCACCATCAGATCAATCATCCTCCAGATCCAACGCTCCAAGGTGACAGCTCCATGGTGGACCTTCCCAAGCGTGACAACACTAGATCCAGTGCTTGCAAGGGGCCAACCATATATGGACTTTGGAATTTCAGCAGCTCACCCCCCAATTGGGTTTCACACCCCCACCAGGCCCATTCTTTTTATCATTTCTTTATTTTTATCTATTTTTATTTTATTTTAATTATTTCAAAACAAATAAATTTTTTTATTAAATCATGAAATCAAATAATCACAAAAAATAGGATTTAGTTTTTTTTAATAAATTAATTTTTGCAAATTAATTATTTTAATTAACTTTAATTTTGTTTCATTAATTAAAATTAATTAGAAAAATTAGGTTAAATTTCAAATCTTTTTCATGAAAAATCCCAACAATATTTTCTATAATCAAATTAGATTTTTAGGGTTTTTGAACTTTTTTTAGTTTTTATTGATGTAACTGCGCCCGGTTTGTAATAGCTTAATTAAGGTTTTTCAATTCCGTATTTTTACTTTCAGCCATTCTTTATGTATCTACACCAAAGCTCTGTAATAGCGTATTACCCTTTATTTCTCGCTTTTATATAATGTATGCTTGTATATAACTGTTAATAACTTAGGTGTGTATGACAAGATAAATCAATCAATTTGTAGATCACTAAATGCGCAAGATAAATGAACAGAATCAAGCACACTTGCACATGCTCACCCCTAGAGCATCTCCCACTTAAGTTGCCTTCGAATACGGTCACAATTCTCGAAACGTGAGAATCCTTAGTGGTTGTCCTTGAGTCTAAGAGATCACTAGTCCCTCGATGACCCTCTCGACTGTTGCCTCGGTTAAAAAGTGATCTTAGGGCTTTAGGACAATTACTAAGAGTTTTTGCCCAGTTGCCTTTAGTGACCGTACGTCCCTTTCGATAGTCCCTCAAACATCCAATGACTAGGGCTACCTACTCACTAATAATAGGATAGCACTGTCTAAAGGATAAGAGGAAAATAACAAACTTTTTTCGAGTAGGTAGATAACTGTTAGGTACTTGCTCAAACAATTATTTTTACACACCACACTTTCAAACACTTTTCAAACAAAGTTTTCAAAACGCTTTATCACACTCTTGAGGACTGATACAAGGGTTATCATAAAGCGAATCGCCGCACTAAGGCATTTTCAAACAAAAACTTTTTCACACAAACACGAAAGAAATTTTCAAAAATGAGCAAGTACCTAAGAGCCCGTAAAAAACTACGGATGGAAAGGGTGCTAACACCTTCCCTTTCCATAATCTACCCCCCTCACTTAGAAACTCTCAAAAAAGGTCTTTTTTTGTTCTTTTCACCTTTTCCTTTGTTGGATAAAAGAAAAGTCGATGGCGACTCTTGCTTATCGCACATTTGCGAATACAAAATGCAAAACCAATATTAAACAATCGGTTCTGCCACTGTATCACACTAGGTTATGATTTACATGTTATCATCTATACACATAAATGTTTAACCAACAAGATTTCTCAATAAATGAAAAAATATGTTTTTATGAGAGGTTGAAAGATGGAGAGAAGGAGAAAGAGAACAAGGGTGAGTGCATAAAACTTACATGAGAAACCAGTGTTGGCAAGGCAGTGGCGAGGTGGTTCGTGGTGGTGGCGTCAACGTGAGGTTGAGGGTTGTTTAGGATTGATGAGAAGAGAAAAATGAATATGTTTACGCCGATTTTGGAATTCCTGTCTAGCCCTAGCCCAACCTGCGTGAAATACAATCCAAAATCATTCCAAATTACGTGGCACCATTGTACCAATATAATAGAAATCTCGTCATTGTGTCATGATAGATTAAAAAAGTAGAACAATAATACTATTTTTTTCACCACCAATATCTGATCCACTTAACCAATTATTCTGATTCAGGGGTTAATTATGTCATCAAGTGGTTACGACCTCCTTCTAATTGCGTAGTTGCGTTATGTTATATATTTTATGCTAGAGGATAAGAATATGAATTTTTCATGTGACCAATGGGATGGAATCTCCCAGTGCCTAACAAATATAGTTTCAACCATGATAACATAATCCTCGATAGCATAATCCTTAATGATATTAATTTTGTTGGGGAAATTGGGTATGCATCAAGTTAAACATACCAGCAACAACAATCACAAAGTTATGTAAGTTATAATTTTTTTCTATATACTTGACCTTAAGACTATTATGTTTTAGAGATGGATTTTAGTGGCATCATAACACCATCTACGAAACATAAATGAAATGAGACAGCCCAACATAAAAAAATAGACAACACAAATAAAGAGAATTTCTTTCCTCATCCTCCCACTTTCTTAGCCACCTCTGAAGAAATTTCATTTTTTACCCCCATAATTCAGAGATGTATCTCCGAACGCATCACAATTTATTTTTTCTGGGGTTATTTCAGAGATGCATTGCCGAAACTCTTTTTTTCAACATCAGGTGTGTTTCAGAGATGCATATCCAAAATAAGGTATTACAGAAACAAATACGAACAGTCACCCCTTTATTCTCATTTCATCCAAAATTTAACTCAAACACCCAAAAGCCTCTAAAAGTATGTAATTTCAAAACTCATTCAAGTTGATATACTCATTTGCACTTGTTACAACTCACTCCAACTCCCAACTTCAACATATTTCAACAACTCCAAAAGCTTCAAATTTGAGTAAGTTCTCCAATCCCTTTAATCTTTAAATTTCTAGTTTAAGTTGTATAGATTATGTATAAACTATACAAAAGTTGGTCTTTAGTGTAAAAATTGGATTTTGGTGTAAGAATGTTGCTGCTAGGTTGAGGTTTTTGCAATGGAAGTCACAGGTTATTTCAGGATACATCTATGAAAACCCATCTGAGTAGTTTCAGAGACGCATCTCTGAAAAAAGGCTTGGGTTGATTTTTTCTTTTATTTCCATAGATGTTCTTGTTCGTTCTTATACCTTTGATTTGATTAACAATTGTTTGTTTTTTCAGAATAATGGAAGAGAACCCCAACAAACTGAGACTTGGTAGGCCTAGCCAAACTGCATCTGCTCGATGAGAGAGAGAGAAAGAGAGAGAGAGAGAGAGAGAGAGAGAGAGAGAGAGAGAGAGAGAGAGAGAGAGAGAGAGAGAGAGAGAGAGAGAGAGAGAGAAGACTACGAGCCATCGAGGATGCAGTTGGGTATCACGGGTGGAAGTGGAGGGAACATTGACTTCTGCTCCGAGGAGTCGACTTTCACGTGCGTCCTCGTCTAGGGATTACATGGAGGTGGAACTTGAGCGGGTTCAGGTTCTGAGACCCAAAATGGAGTTTGTTCTCGAACCCAAGGAGGAGGCTGACCCTGGTTTTGCAGGAGGGCCGTCTAACACCTCCCTATTGATCCATTACACCGATCATGTTGCTCGATATGTTTCGGAGGGACATGTATTTTATTTTTTGGTACAATTTTCATTTTAATGATTTACGTACTACTATGTTAAAATTGATATTAATTATTTATCTTTACAGGAACGACGACCACTAAATTGCGTTAACCTCACGCAGAAGATATCAGTGCTGCACACATTGATGAGGATTGGTTTAGAGAGGCTGTTTTTGCCTCCAAACTTGCCAGCCTTTATTGTTCTGGTTACAACATTATCAGCCACGAATTGCACGGGGCATTTGTGGAGAGGTGGCACAAGGTGATGTCCTCCTTCCACTTGCCTGTTGGGGAGATGACGATCACACTTGATGACATCGTCTACCTGCTACACCTTCCTATCAGAGTGAGGTTACTTAACCACTCCTAGATCAATCGTAATTATGTGATTGAATGGATGGTCGACTATCTGAGAGCTGATCCAGAAGAGGAATTTAAGCAGGTCTCCTCCACCAATAGGGCTCATGCGAAGTCTCTTTCTTTAATATGCCATATCACCAACACCTCTCTGTGGCAACTGATTCCTAGTCAGAGGGAGACTAATTTTTTATTCTTTATCACCGTCAATGTGCTCTGAGGTGTTACTAGGGTCGGCCAAGGGTAAGGCGAGCTAGGCCCTCGCCTTGGGTCTCAAAAAAAATATTTTTTCAAATGTATTTTAGACCTCAAAAAATTAAAATTTCATATTTGTTTAGAAAAATGAAAATTATGTATAAATATTTGCTTAGCTCAGTTGGTAAACAATTGGTGTTTTATTTGAAAGGCCTTGTGTTTAAATATGGTAGGGCTACAAAAGAGAAATCTTTACTATCCTTTTTATATTAGAATAAATGGCTTTGGAAAAAATTATTTCTCTACAATAATTTGAATCCAAATTATTATTGAATAAATTATTTTTATTTATATAATCATAATATCAATTTCATATTTAATTTAAATATATTTCTCACCATTTTAATTTTATATATAATCATAAATTATATTTTTCATAATTTTAATTTAAATAATTATTGATAATTATAAAATTTACTATTTAAATAATTTTTATTTTTAATTTTGTAAAATTCATTTTTACTTGTGTTACTCTTGCTCATATAAAAGATTTAAAAAATACAAAGATTTTTGTTTAATCAACATAATATGTAAGAGTTGACAACATGATGTATCATATAAAGAGAATTTCGTATTCAATTTTATATTTTGAAAGATAATTCAACCTTGATAAAAAAATATAAATACTTACCTACCAAAATTAACATTAATTTCATAATAGATATCAAAAAATTTGATCCTAAAATATCTTGAAACTTTTTCTAAAAATCAAATATTTAATTATAATAGGTGAACAAAAAATCCTCGTTTTAATAGTCGCCTTAAGCCTCACATTATATTGGATCGGGTCCTAAGTGTTAGAGCATCCACATCCATTATACTCATTTGAGTTCTTTAAATGATCCTACTTAATATTTTATATTATTTCATTCTTTCTAATTATTTAAACAACTCCACGATATTTTTTCAAATATCCATCAAACCCTTCAAAAACTTAAATTAGATCCCACCAAACCCATAATATACCACACATCTATATTAATTTTGGTACTTTTTTATTAAAAAATTAAAAGGGAAAGAAGGAAATAGTTGTAGAAGCGGTGTTTACTGTGACAACGTTGGCTAATTGACGAATAATTTATTTTTCCAATTACATATTGTTTTCTGACAGGGTGGTATTAAAAATAGTGTAGGAACGTTTAAATCCTACTGATAATCATGCTCTTACTTCATGTTCTTGGTTGACACGTCCATTTTTATGGACAAAAGCGCCAACTACGTGGATGTAGCATATACCCAGTACTTTATGGATTTAGATAGGGTGAGAGGTTCGAGCTAGGGGGCTGGCTGTTTGGTATACATGTACCAAAATCCGAATGAAGCCTCTAACTGGAAAACACGACAGCTGACAGGCTCTGCTACACTGCTGACGGTATTTATCATTTCAACTATTAAATTTAATTAACTATTTATAACTATAATTTGTTCTTACATGAATCTTATTCATTTTTCAGGGATGGATCATTTATCACTTCCACCGCATCCATTGTTTCGATTATGCTCAGGATTATAGTGAGGTCATGTCGTGGGCTGCTTGGTATGCCCCCTAAGGAGGGAACCAGGTTGTGCTGCCTTTCCAGGTGTATCTGGATAGGACTATCCACGATGACATCCAATGGACGCCGTTCGAGGGTCACCGTGAGATTATCTTATTCGATCCCATGTCATTGTACTTTAGGTGGATGGCATGTGGGACTAACACTATGGTCAGGTATATACCAGAGCGATGCATGCAGTAGTTTGGCTATGTGTAGACCATACTCAGATCTCTCTTTCAGGCTGCTCCTGGAACCATTGTCCGTCATAAGCTCGATGACATCTTTCAAGATTGGGAGAATCATATGGTGCCTGAGGAGGGTCGAATGATGCAGGAGACCGACAATTGGCACTATGTTGAGGGATATGTGACATGGTTCTACAGTGTCACTTCTTGTCATGACACTAGATGCTCATGGATGTCCACCTAAGCCAGCTCATGAGAAGATCTTAGAGAATCAGTAGGTCTAGGATGACCATGCCATTGATCTGTTTCCTATATGTCACCGGATACAGATGATTGGGCGGGAGGCTTTCGACAAAAGTATCCTTGAGCAGGGTGGTCCTGAGGAGGTGACCACTATAGAGCGGATGGTTGGAGAGGCAAAGAGTGTGGCGTGATACAGTAGACAGAGGAGGGGCCAGAGAGTAGGATCAGGCATACACAGTAGGCTATGCTTTTTTTATGCTTTTTTTTAACAATTTATAAAAAAATTGTTGTATTATTTTTTTTAATGTTCAACAACTTATTCGGTCTATTATCGTTATTTATGTCTTATCATTTTTTTCACCACCGGTATAGTCCGGTTTGAGGGTCAGTTATGACATCAAGTGATTCTAGTCATTTCCCGATCGTAGTTGCGGGGATCAAACTGTGGTCCTCCCTACCAAGTCCGGCACCAATCACCACTGAACCAACTAACAATTGATTATTTCTTATCATTTTTAAATTGCATTTTTATTATCGTTTTGAACTAATTATTTATCAACACATTTAGTATTTAAAAAAAATATCACTATCCAGGATTTCAGAAATGCACTTCCGAAAGAATCAAATCAGATTATTTCAGAGATGTATCTCCAAAAATATCATTATATGTTTAAATATAACGTCCAATCATAAAAAGTGTACAAAAAATTCACAAATAAAAAGAAAAATCATCTTACATTGTCGACTCTTCCATTCATTAAGATTTAATTCAGTTTGATAAAAAATGTGGTTCGTTGCCTCCTCCATTAAGTATAGTAGTGGTATTAAACATGAGAAGACACTAGTTCGTTCCATTCAAGTATATTGATCTCATAAAATTTCTCTAAATTTAATTAAAACTTAATGTGTAAAAATATAAATTGGTTGAATTAATTTTAGAATGATTATTTATAATCACAATTGAAATAAAATTGATTAAAATTATTTATGAATTTTTTTAAATTCATCGTGGTCATTTAGACACCCAAAATATAACACAAACAAATAAAGGTAATTCTTCCAATGAGAATTGGATTAAAGGAGTCTCATGTTTAGCTTCATCCCCTTTTTTATCTTTTGAAGTTGATATTGGACTTTTTGGAAAAATCAAGATGTCCTTTACATTCTCTATATCAATCATTTTTGCATTTGAAGAATTTATCTTGATGTAAATTGCCTTGACGAAAAGTGTCTTTTTGTTGACTTTTGAAATGACTTGTAATATTTTGGCCCATGTCTCTCAAATGAAGCATTTTTTGAATTTGAGCTAAGAGAGACAAAATTGTAGGAAATTGAATTTCCTTCAAAATAGGTTTTGGTTGAGTCATTTCTAATGAAGCATGTGAAAGTTATGTTTGGTCAAAGTTTAGTTGACTTCTCCTAAGTAAATGGTCAAAACCCTAATTTATCAACTTTTGACTTTTGAGCAATCTCTTGATAAATCATGATCAACCCTTGATCAAGTGATGAATATCACTTCAAAATGTTGATGTTGACCAAAAATATTGAAATTTGACTTTATATTAACCACAATTGACTTTTTACCCTATACAGTTAATTTTCCATCATCTGAGCAATTGATTAAGCAAAATTGTGATGCAAAGCATGAAACTTGATATGAGCATTCTTTGAAGGATATGAGGATTTTTTATATATTATACATTTTTGCATGAAATTTGGAATATATATATATATATATATATATATATATATATATATATATATATATATATATATATATATATATATATATATATATATATATATATATATATATATTATTCTGTTTTGGGAAATATAATACAAATATTCTAAATTTATTTATTTCTGGAAAAAAACGAAGAAAAAAAATTTATTTATTTTGAAAAAAAATGCAAAAAAATTATTATTAACAAATTTAAAAACAGAATATTTATCATTTTAATTTTGTTATATAAAAAAATATTATTAATATTTTCTAACAATTTTACATATACGAAAAACTTATATTCTATTATTATACACAATATCATACAAATTTTATTATAAAATTTTTAGAATATTATATACAAATCTAACCATCACTATTTTTATCATACAAACTTCAATAAAAAAGACATAATTTAAACCAGCTCATACAACTCAATATCAAATAACAAATAATTAATTTTATATGTGTACCTTAATAAATGAATTAGATGAAAAAATTGAAAGGAAATTCTAAAAAGATATTTGAGTAACGAGTCTTGGTTTGTGTTAAAAATGAGAGATTTGAGAGGTGAAATACATCTTAGAAGCACATTGGTCTCCGAGGTGATTATTATGTGACACTTTGACCTTTTAAATTTGATATTTTTTTGTAGTGTCTCTTTAGTGTCTAGAGTGTGTTTGGTTATGGGATTAAACTCAAAAGAGAGAAAGAAGTGAGAAAGATTATGATAAGAAAGAAGGAGATGAGAAACATAATATATTTGATATATTATTTAGTATAAGAGAGGTATAAATAAAATAGAAAAGAGAGAAATGTGTATTATTTTTAAAATACAAAAATACTCTTGTGTTTTTTCTTTAAAATATTAAAATTAATCGAGTCTTTTAGCTAAACTAAAAAAAACTAAATTACTTATTACTTGATTTAAGTAACAAATTTATTTCACTTATTTATTAAAATAAAATCTCAACGTTAACTAAGTCAAATAACTTCGTTTTAATTAGTGGAGATTAACAAACAGACTGTCAACATACGAGCATCCTCTTCAGCAAAATATGACACAAACAACTAAAATCATTCTTCCAATGAAGGATTTAAATGAAATGCATTTCATGTTCAGCTTCATTCCATTTTCATTTTATCAATATAAAAAATTAAATAAAATGACTTAATTTGATTCTATTATGCTCTACTCCATTGCAATTTTATCAATCTAAAAAAGAATAGGTCAACAAAAAAACAAAAGCTATTAACGAAAAACAAATAAAAGTAAACTGAATGATAAACGTTTCATTAATTTGCTAAGGGCAAAGCCCATTATATTTGAACTGTGGTGATGACATGCAATTAGCACTATTGACTTCTATTTGGAGGCATAGTAGGTATTAATTTAAATAATATAAATGAATTATTTTTAAATAAAAGAGATAAAATATCAATAAAGAAAAAATTGTCAATATAGTAAAGCAAGCAGATTACCAAAGGAAAGTACTTCATTATGAATAAACAGCAAAGTGACCAACAAAACTCAGAAGTTTGATTCTTATTTATTCCATAAGATATTATTAAAAGTAGCTTAATTCTTCTTGTCATCTTCCTCTTGTGCAGGAGCAACCTTCAAATCAGTCTCAGAATTTTTCTCAGAATCTTCAGTTGAAATGTTGGATTCATCTTCCGCGGCAACATCTTCTTTAGTGTTGTTTTCAGCTTCAGCTACAACTACAACCTCTCCTTCACTCTTGTTTCCGACCTCAGCTGCAACCACAACCTCTTCTTTAGTGTTGTTTTCAACTTCAACTATAGTTTCAACATTGTCTGCCATAGTTCAAAATGTTAGTAGTAATAGATAGTATAAAATAAAATCAACAATAATGGTTTTAGTTTCTCAAAGAAGGGGAAGTGTATACAATGGAGCAGCTGATTATGGCTTTTTATAGGAGTTCAACACAAGTCAAAGATTCAAAGATATTAGTCTCATCTCATAACTAAAGGATTCAATTTTCAACATCTCAACAATTGTGAATTTAAATGTTCTCATATCTAATCTTACTTTCCCCACGAATTGGTTAGCAGGTACACTCCTATTGGGAATTTGGATAATAATAAAGTGGATACCATTTTTTAGGATCCCACAAACTGGATTGATTTTTTTTTTTGAATAACTATGTATTAAAATTTTTTTTCCGTAAATAATCATGTTTCAAAAGACTCCCAAAAGAAGGAGTCATCTCACTTGGCGCCTCCACTCAGCATTATGTCTTAGGCGACATCCCACTTGACGCCTCCTCTCTCTTTTAGCCAAGTGAGATGGCGCATGCACTTTAAAAGTGAGAGGAGGCGCCATCTCACTTGACTCATAGGGCAAAATGTTGTTTTTATAAATAATTCATCTGTTTCTCCGTCATTTCTCACACTTTCTCGCATTGTTTTCTTATTTTTTATTCTGTTATTTGCGTCATGACACCGTCCATTATTTTTACCAGAGATGGTTACGTTATCTTCTCCGCCACAAAACCTCCGATGAAAATAAAATTCTGGCACATTCACTCTATGGAGCGTCTGAAGCGGGAGTTGATGCGATGGCTGGATGTAGACATCGTGGAGGGTGAAAAATTAGAAGGATCCAGCGAAGACGAACATCAACTTCACTTGCGACAGGAAGACCTAATGTTTGGTTGGAGGAAGTCAAAACAAACAGCGACGTAATGTTGATGATGCATGGGTCAGATGAATTGTTTTAACGATTGTAATTTCGTAGACAGATTATCGTGTTTTTTTCTTGTTCGCGCAATGTTTATTATAACAAATACTATTAACGAAAAACTCTAATGTTTACAACATAATAAAGGAAAGATTTTATGTAATATAATTTTTATGTGGTTGAGGCAGTAGCCCGATTCGGACAATTTTTGTGATTGTGTCCGACCTGACGACTAAACCACACTTTCTTTCCAGCTTGTCAATGGAGTCCATTTCGGTTGTGATGCGCTTACTTTTGGGACGACCCTTTTTATTCCTTCACATTTGGTCATTGTGTCATACTATTTCGCCGTCGTATGCAAGCCAATAATCTGGTTTTGCTACCAAATGGAAGCTGTTGTTGTAAACGTTGAGCAACGTTTCAGATTTGTAAATGTGTGACAGAAGTTGTAGCGCGTCTTGATGAGTATAGGCACACGTGGCAATGACATGAGAGCAAGGCATACGAAAGGCTTGAAACTTGCCACAATCGCACCAACGAGAAGGTAATATAATCCTATATTCTTGTCTTGGCAGACCCTCGTTGTGGTCGATTGTCTCTTTGACAATGAAGTTATGGATGTGTCAGTCAAACCGTATAACCATATGGATGTTGGCTTTGACACTTTCTGCCTTAATGTACTTTATGCAGCTTTCACTCCATAGTTGTCCAGATTGTAACACCGCATTCCACATTTCACCTCTTTTGGCAAACAACGAAGTCATCCTAAAATATGTTGATTTAACCAAAGCAGTGACCGGGAGGTTTCGTATGCCTTTGAATACCCCCATTCATCAATTCAATTAGATTTGTTGTCATGTGGCCCCATCTTTAGCCATTGTCGTATGACCTAGTCCATTTTTCTACCGGAATATTGTCGATCCCACCTACCGGCTTCCGGATTTGACAAACGGATCTCGTTGCGATAATATTTGAACGTAGGTTGTGTCAATGCATATCCCGCATTCATAACCGCTTTCCTAAGTGTTTTGTCTTTGATCTCCCTTGTGAAATTTTGGACGATATGTCTAACGCAATAGACATACGTAGAAGGAGGGTCATGCCAACCGTTTGCAGGATTATTGTATGCACTTTCAATGGATGCATGTCTATCCGAGATCAAACAGAGATCTGGTTAAGGAGCCATGTGTGTTCGCAGATTTTTGAGAAAAAAGCTCCAAACACCACCAGTCTCCCCCTCGACTACGGTAAAGGCAATTGGGAAAATATTGTTGTTGTCATCTTGTGCAACTGCCATCAGTAGCGTGCCTTTGTATTTCCCATACAACCAAGTCCCATTAGTTTGTATAATTAGTTTACATGATGCAAACCATGTGATGCAAGGTTGAAAAGCTCAAAACACTCGACTGAATATTCCATTTCTGTTGAGTTGACTACCATCCGGGGTGTATGCTAGCACTATTTCCAAAATGTAAACAGTACCCAGAGAATAAGTCTGGAGTGCATTCAGGTAGCGAGGAAGTTCTTGGTATGACTCCTCCCAGTTTCCATATACCTTTTCAATCGCCTTGGTCTTTGCTAACCACACCTTTCGGTAAGACGGAGTGTGATACGGTGGGAGAACTGACTTGGGTTTTGCGTTTGTATTCGCAAATGTTGCGGTTAGCAAGAGTCGCCACCTACTTTTTATTTTATCCTAAGGAAAGGTTAAAAAGCACAGCAAAAACCTTTTGAGATGTTTTCTTGGGTTCGGGGAGTAGATTATAGAAAGGGAAGGTATTAGCACCCTTTCTATCCATGGTTATCCATGGGCTCTTAGTTACTTGCTTAGATCACTTGCCTTTTGTTTTCAATTGTTTTAAATGGTGCTTGAGTGTGTGGGTTTTGAAAAATGTTTTTGAAAAGAAGTCAATGTGGTGGCAACCTTTGTAATGATCCATGTGGGGATGTATACAAAGATGTATGTCTTTTGAAAAAGGTTTTCATTTGTTTTTTTTTTAAAGTTGTTTTGAAAGTGTAGTGATGTATGGCTTTTGAAATAGGCAAGTGTTTTTGTTTTGCAAGTTTGATTCAAGTAACTAAGAGTTTATCTACTCCTAAATTTCTCAAAAGATCATGGCTATGTTTTAACCCTTTTAACAAGTTTGTTCCACCATTGTATTTGGTGGACAATCTTGTGTTAGGATGTGAAAGGGACAGGCGCGGGTCATCGTTTAGACCATAATTGCAACGGCGTTAAATGTCTTTGGGCAATTTTCTTTAAGGGACTTGATCATTTGTTTTTGTTTGTTTTGAAAAGTTTTATCGAGGGACTATGATCATTCAAATTGTTTGCTTTGCCCAAAGAAGTTCAACATACAATATGGCCCATTTATTTGAAGGCAACAAGTGGAATACCCTAGGGGGTGCAAGTGTGATTTGTGTGTCCATTTTCATGCTTGTTTATCTTGAGATTAGGTCATAACTATTTTTATCGTTTTTCGCATACAAACCCTAATTCTAACATATTATCATTAGAAAGCAATAAAGTGCGAAATTAAAATTACTAAGCTATTACAAAACCAAATATGGGAAGGGGGGTACAAATGTTCAAATGGGGATATTGACAAGAATTTAAACCTACATTATTACATCATTTTGAATATTTGCAAATTAATCAATGTAAAAAAAATTAAATAAGAATGCAAGGTGCAAAAGAAATGTTTTGTATATATATGAAAAAAAAAATTATTTATGTAAAAGAGAAAAGAAAATAAAAATATATTATTTTTGGAGTATTTTGAATTTAGGGCAAAAACCCTAATTTTAAAAGAAAATGTATTATTATCTAATTTAATACAAATATTTATTTATTATTTATAAAAATAAGAATAATGAAGTATATTATGAAAAAGAGTATTTTTGTATCAAATATTAATAAAAATGAAAAAAATTCAAGTATTTTTATTTTTAGCTTAAATATATTAATAAACATATATATATATATATACATATATTAATTTCTTAAATATGCATTATATGCGAAAATATTTAATAAAATAAATAGTAATAAAAAAGTATTTTTTTTATGTGGACTATTATCAGAATGTAAACAAAAGATAAAAATTGTATTTACACTATTTTTATATTTATTCTAAATATTAATATGTATATATTTTATGTATAAACAAAGAAATAAATCAAATAAATATGCCATAAATTCAAAAAAAAAAGATGGAAAAAATATTTTCAAAATTTTAACATGCTGAGAAAAAATGAACAAGTCAAACAAAAAAAGAAAAAGTCAAAAAGAATTAAAAATAAGACAAATGGGCTTAGGGGGTGTAATAGCAATTAAGTGGTGTGAAGAGAAATAACATAAAAGCCCAGCCCAATGATCACTGTCTTCAACCTCCAGCACAAAATATTTGAAAAAACGCGCGCCATGTTCAGCTTCTTCTAACTCTTGATTCCTGGCTTTTTAGCAAAAACTCATAACACAACAAATGTTCAGCATGAAGAGACGGTTCTAACCATGTATGGAACTTGACCTAACTCTCTAAGATGAGGGAGAATTTCTCCTCCCCCAAATCCTAACCTAATTTTTCTGCCATTTTTAAACTACAAATTCTCCCTACTCAGGCAAAAGAAATGAAATGTAAAGATATGTACATGTTCAGGGCTATGAGTAGAACCTTGTTTCTTCACAAACTTAAGACTAAAGATGCATGATAAGAGAGATACGAGTTCAAAGTTTTACCTGTGCAGTTGAACTTCTATGTGGAGAATGAGGAACTTTCAGTGCAATGTAATGATTGGAAAAGCTTCCTTGAGGTCCAGGGATGTTGTTTCAATGCTTACTTTGTCTTGAGAGCTTCTGAATCAAGCTATGGAACTTCAACTGCAAAAGGAAAAAATGAAAATGGTGGAAACTGTTAGGGTGACTACAGGTCAGGTTTTAGGCCATGGTTAGCTTGCATATGTTGTAAGGAAGGTAGAGGAACAGGTTTGGACAAGAATGCTCGAAGGGATTGAGAGATAGCACTCAATCTGCAGGGGTTCCCCTGTTTGTGCAGTTTCAAGGTGATTAGGGCAATGGGAATGTTTTTGATGGCAAGGGCTCGTGAGTTAGCTTGGATATGTTCTTCTGAATGTGTTTGATGGCTTTTGTGTTGTGTTTCTATGCTGAGATGAGATATGGTACAAGTTATGCAATGTTACTTGAAAATGAAGCAAGCAATGGTCACTTTGTGTTTTAGGTCAGTAGGGGCCTCTAATCCTGCTGCATAAGCCTCTCTTGATCAGAGCAATTTGCCCATAATCTTGTGCCAAAAGGATTTTGCTTGTACCTTCTTGATTTGCAATTGGACATAAAGTTAATCTTTTCAAAAATGGAAAGTTCACTTTATCTAGTTTAGGATTAATCCACTATGCAATGTTAGAACACAAAGAACATGGTCTTAACACATTGAATATGCATTAAATTATTGAGTATGGAATGGTTCAAGGACCTGTAATCAAGCATAAAGTGAGCTGAGTTCAAATTTGCAAGATTATGAACATGTCTTGATGAAGAACAAAGGTGAATTTTTGTCAATTTGTGAAATTCGAATCTCTCAAGTTATGAGGTTGTTTGAGAAGTTTTTGGACATTTTGGAAAGCTTGGAATGTGTACTACAATCCATCTTTGAAATGCAAATCAAAATTCCAAGTGGAAGGGTATGAAAAGTGGCCTTGAAGTGGGGTAGAAAACCTTGTCAAAATAGGTTAAAATTTCACTAAGTTAAAAATGGTTTAGTGCCCTTATTCAAAAAATTGTAACTTGAGATACAAGCTTCAAATGAGAAAACTTTGTGAATAAAAGTTGTAGATTATGCAACAAGCTACAACTTTCATGTTTTGACTTTTGTTTGAATCCAAATGGATCTTGGTGAAAAGATGGGGCAAAGTTGGGAAAAAATTAGGGTTTTTCATAACTTAGAAAAATTCTAAGTTATGAAAAATTCCATTTTCAAACCCTAATTTGCATTTTGTGATTTCTTGGTGAACAAGTTTCATGATTTGGCAAGTTTTGATGAAAAATGAATCTTGACTCTTGATTTTGACCAAAAAGTCAAAGTTTGACTTTTCAGTGTACAGTCAAAATTGATCAATTGACTGGGAAATTCAACTGTCAATCTTGTGTACTTGGGATCTTTTGAGCTTGATGAACATGTCAAGATAATTACATGGGGTCCTTGAGTCCATATGTGAGCTTGGTTTGCCATTGGCTAGGTCAAACAGTCAAAAATTACCTTTGTGCAGTCAAAACCCTAAAAATGACCATTTTGCCCTTTTGATGATCTGATCAAATTTCTTGTGGAATTGTGATCCAAACTTGATCAAATGGTCCATATGAGTTCAATATGTTGATGTGGGTCAAAAATCATGAGGTTTGACTGTCAATTGGCCACGGTTGACTTTTTCCCCAATACAGCTGATTTCTAGGTCAACTGTCCAATTGACTGGGCAAAACTTGGAATCAAGACTTGAAACTTGGCATGGGTAAACTTGGGAGTCCAACATGAAGCATGAAAGTCATCTTAGGAATTTTAGGTCAAAACATCCTTGGGCAAACACAAACCCTAATTTGAGTCCACAGTGCAAGGAGAAGTCTTGAGCAGAGGAAACCCTAATTGGATCTTGATCTTTAAAGGTCTTGTGATGAGAAAATGTTGAGGAAATGGGAGGGAAAATTTTGGGGTACAACAGTTGCCCCTGTTCAATCTTCTTGGACCTGAAGAGTTAGATTGGCGAGCTCGCCTTTCGTGACTCGAGGGTAAGAGGAGATTGGACACTAGAGTGCCCGGAAATTTGCACTCGCATGTTTGAAGTATCAACAATGTGATGTCAGGAATGGACTTATAGATGCCATTTGGAGAGGTAGTAGATAGGGAGATGGGCTTATAGATGCCATCTGGAGATGTGACAGAACTTTGTCGGGAATGGGCTTATAGATGCCATTTGGAAGTGTCGATCGCATAAGAGATTCCTTAGCGAGAACTTGTATATTTGAGAAAGACGAATGTTTTCCTGGCTTGTTACAGGTGTTTGATCTTTAGTCTCCTTATACAGATATGCCCTGGCTAGATACAGGTATCGAATCTACAATTGGTTGTTCACAAATGTGCCCTGGCTGGATACAGGAGTCGAATCTGGAAATAGTCGTTAAGAGATGTGCCCTGGCTGGATACAGGAATCGAATCTTCGAACTCTTCAGACGTGCCCTGGCTAGATATAGGAATCGAGTCTGGAAACGTGGTCAACAGATATGCCCTGGCTGGATACAGGAATCGAATCTGGAGATGTTGTAGTTGACAGATGTGCCCTGGCTGGATACAGGAATCGAATCTTCGAACTCTTCAGACGTGCCCTGGCTAGATACAGGAATCGAGTCTGGAAACGTGGTCAACAGATATGCCCTGGCTGGATACAGGAATCGAATCTGGAGTTGCGATAGTTGCTAGATATGCCCTGGCTGGATACAGGAATCGAATCTTCGAACTCTTCAGACGTGCCCTGGCTAGATACAGGTATCGAATCTGGAACCGTGACAATTGAAGGTAGTTGTTTTTGGGATTGTCTTTTTCCTGAAAAGGCAGAAACATAAGTTGTATGCAATGACATGATGTATGATATGCACGATGTCATGATGTTCAACATGAGATAGTGTTGTATGCGTTTTATCATGTATGTAAGCAAGATGTATGAAAATGTGAAATGTTCATGGATGTAATTTCGCCTTAGGAAAGTAAATCCTTGACGGTCGGCCGGAGAATTGCTCTGTGGAAGAGATACTTGGCCGAAGTTTTGATGCGAGGCCTGTTGAGGACTCTAATGATGGATTCCGCTGGGGATAATGACGATAAACTCCGCTGGGGATTGAAGGAACTTTGCCGAGGGCGGTCTTCTGTGGTTTTTAGCTGAGGATAACCCAGTTATAAGTCCTTGTGAGGAAATAACTCTAAATAAAACTCGGGAGAGACGTCCGTGCTCCGCAGGGGATAAGCTTCCAGAATCTACTGGGGATGAGCTTTAAGACCTGCCGAGGAATGTTGTGTCCTTTCAGGATCGACGGGGAACCAACTCTGCTTGGGGAAAGTACTACTGAACCTTGTTTTACTCTGCGGGGCGTTGAGATGATTTGGCCACATTCTTCAGTTGAACCTACCTTGGTGCCTTGGCGGACAAAACAACCAGACATGCATTAGACAACTTCAATTGCCCCTGTCTCTGATGTCACCTGTAATCGATCTCTCGTTTCATATGCAAATATTTATGAATTAGCAATTTAATGTCAAATGCATATATCAAAAATGAACATTGGACGTTCTTCGCAAGACAAAACAGAAAAAGGAAAACAATGGTGATTTGGTTGGACAAGTGAACTTGTATTGATTTAAACTTTGCCTGTGAATAGGCGTTTTTTGTACAAGAGGCTGACATCCTAGTAAGAGGACGCCGCCAAATAACATAGAGTTTACAATTTGAAAAAGGAAACAAAACAGCTATGTGAACAATCCCACTGGGTTCCAACTCTGCTATCGCCTTTATATCTCCGAACGTCTCATCACTTTGTTACCTAATTTGAAGATGAAGCTGATTGGTCAATGCCGAAATCTGGAGCCAGATAGTTGATGCCGAATTCCGGATGCGAAGTGATCCAATGAGACATAGTGTTACGCTTTTATCCCTAACTTTTTCCTGGACCGCCCTTTCGGGTTTTCAGTCCACCGGGATACCCATTTTTGCCCAAGCCGCCCTTTCAGGTTTTCGACTTGCCGGGTGTACAGATTTTTATTCATTTCATCCCTTATTTTTGCCCGAACCCTTTTGGTTCGCCGGGAAGCCCTTATTTTTGCCTAGGTATGTCAACCTAGCGGGTCTTTTATTTATGCGTAGTATTTTTTTACTATGTCTGCATTGGCGGGGTGAGGAAGGTCGTCACCATCCATGGTGGTTAGGATCATGGCTCCTCCTGAGAACACACGTTTAACCACAAACGGCCCTTCGTAAGTAGGGGTCCATTTGCCCCGGGGATCACTTTGAGGAAGGATGATGCGTTTGATTACCAGGTCCCCAACTTGATACTCTTGCGGTCTGACTTTCTTGTTAAATGCCCTGATCATCCGTTTCTGATACGTTTGACCATGACAGATAGCAGTGAGCCTCTTTTCGTCAATCAGATTTAATTGATCAAGTCGAGTCTGGATCCAATCATCTTCATTCAAGTCTGCATCCTTCATTATCCGGAGAGAGGGTATCTGGACTTCAATTGGCAAGACTGCCTCCATGCCATAGACCAAGGAGAAGGGAGTTGCCCCGGTCGAAGTCCTTGCTGAGGTGCGGTACCCATGAAGAGCGAACGGTAACATCTCGTGCCAATCTTTATAGGTCACTGTCATCTTCTGCACAATTTTCTTGATATTTTTATTGGCTGCCTCTACAGCCCCATTCATCTTCGGCCGGTAGGGAGAAGAATTGTGGTGCTGTATCTTGAATTGTTCACAGAGTTCAGTGATCATTTTGTTATTGAGATTGGTACCATTGTCCGTAATGATTCTTTCTGGGACGCCGTACCGACAGATCAGATTATGCCGGATGAAACGTGCCACGACACTCTTGGTTACCGTGGCGTAGGAAGCTGCCTCAACCCACTTCGTGAAGTAATCGATTGCCACCAAGATGAAGCGATGCCCATTGGATGCCGTCGGTCGGATCTCACCGATCATATCGATGCCCCACATTGCAAACGGCCAAGGCGCAGTCAGAACATTCAAAGGAACCGGAGGGATATGCACCTTGTCAGCATAGATCTGGCATTTATGACAAGTTCGGGAGTGTTGGTAACAATCAGCTTCCATTGTGGACCAGAAATATCCCGCCCGAAGGATTTTCTTAGCCATGGTGTGTCCACTGGAATGTGTTCCAAATGTCCCTTCATGCAGTTCTATCATGATTTTCTCTGCTTCTGCCTTATCCACACAACGTAGCAGAATTGAATCATGACTCCGTTTGTAGAGAATGCCGTTGCTGAGGAAGAATTTTGCAGCAAACCTCCTCATGAACTTCTTATCATTGACAGATGCACCTTCAGGGTATTCCTGAGCTTCCAAGTACCTCTTCACCTCGTGATACCAGGGTTTTTCAATAACCTTCTCAGCCTCGAGCTCGCAGCAGTATGCCGGTTCATCCAATTTCCAGATAATGATTCGGGGAGCCTCATTGTCCCATTTAACTTTGAACATTGAGGACATTGTAGCTAGGGCGTCCGCTAGCTGATTCTCCTCTCTAGGGAAGTGCTCAAAAGTTATTTCTTCAAAGTGGGGAAGCAAGGTCGACACATACTCCTTGTAAGGAATAAGATTCAGGTGTTTCGTATCCCACTCGCCTTTGATCTGATTGATCACGAGAGCGGAATCTCCGAAGACACTTAGAAATTTGATCCTTAAGTCGATTGCAGCTTGTAAACCCATGATACATGCCTCATATTCTGCCATATTGTTGGTGCAGCTGAAACATAATCGGGCGGTGAGGGGAGTATGAGTTCCTTTGGGAGATATGATTACAGCGCCGACGCCGTTACCCAAAGCATTGGAGGCTCCATCAAAATGCATAGACCATCGGGATCCTTTCTCAGGTCCTTCATCCGGTCCAGGTACTTCACAGTCAGTTACCACCATGATGTCTTCGTCCGGAAAATCAAAGTTCAATGATTGGTAATCGTCCACAGGTTGGTGTGCCAAATGATCCGCCAGTACACTTCCCTTAATTGCTTTCTGAGTTGTATACTGGATATCATATTCTGTTAAGATCATTTGCCATCTCGCTATCCTTCCAGACAGAGCGGGCTTTTCAAATATGTACTTGATGGGATCCATCTTTGAAATCAATAAAGTATTGTGAGTCAGCATATACTGTCTCAGCCGGCGAGCAGCCCATACAAGAGCGCAGCAAGTTTTCTCAAGCAGTGAGTAACGAGACTCACAGTCGATAAACTTTTTGCTCAAGTAATAAATAGCGTGCTCTTTTCGGCCAGACTCGTCATGCTGCCCCAGCACACACCCCATTGAATTGTCAAGTACTGTCAAGTATAGTATCAGAGGTCTCCCTTCCACCGGTGGCATAAGAATGGGTGGCTCTTGAAGGTATCCCTTTATCCTTTCAAAGGCAGCCTGACATTCATCGTTCCAGCGTACTACTTGATCTTTCTTCAGCAATTTGAAGATTGGCTCACAAGTAGCAGTCAGATGTGAGATGAATCGGGCAATGTAATTCAGTCGTCCCAGGAAGCCTCTGACTTCTTTCTCTGTTTTTGGAATCGGCATCTCTTGTATGGATTTTACCTTGGCAGGGTCTACCTGAATACCCTTATCACTTACAATGAAACCTAGCAATTTTCCGGATCTTACCCCAAAGGTGCATTTGTTGGGATTCAACCTCAGCTTGTATAACTTGAGTCGGTCAAACAACTTCCTCAGATGGTCAAGGTGCTCCTCCTCAGTTTGAGACCTCGCAATCATGTCATCAACGTATACCTCAATCTCATGATGGATCATATCATGAAATAAAGCAACCATGGCACGTTGATAGGTTGCCCCAGCATTTTTCAATCCGAATGGCATGACCTTATAACAGAAGGTGCCCCACTGAGTCACAAATGTAGTCTTCTCCATATCCTCTGGGGCCATCTTGATCTGATTATACCCCGAAAAACCATCCATGAAGGAGAACACCTTGTGTTGAGCTGTATTGTCAACAAGGACATCAATGTGAGGTAGGGGGAAGTCATCCTTGGGGCTGGCCCTGTTCAGATCCCTGTAGTCAACACACATTCTGACCTTACCGTCCTTCTTTGGTACCGGCACCATGTTGGAAACCCACTGAGGGTAAGAAGTCACTGCAAGGAACCCGGCATCAAACTGTTTCATAACCTCGGCCTTGATCTTTTCAGACATCTCCGGACGCATCCGTCGGACCTTTTGCTTTACCGGAGGGCAATCTTCCTTGGTTGGTAGGTGGTGAACTACAATGTCGGCATCCAAACCAGGCATATCTTCATAGGACCAAGCAAAAATCTCCATGTAGTCTTGTAGCATCTGGATCAATCGTTGCTTCACGCTGAGCTCTAGATTGGCACCAATCTTGACCTCTTTCCTATCTGTCTCAGTACCCAGGTTAATTGTTTCTACCGGCTCTTCATGTGGTTGAATAGCCCTCTCTTCCTGGAGTAGCAGTCTTGCGAGTTCACCAGGCACTTCGCAATCATCTTCACCTTCGTCTTCGGCCAAGTTGATCGGATTTTCGAAGTCATAACTGGCGGTAGCAGAGCTGTTATCAGTGAGATCCAGAGTGGATTGAAACCTGTATAAGTGGGTGTGTGTAAATATAGCTGTTTTGCAATATATATAACACAGAAAGGAAAAGAGCACAAGATTTGAAATGCAACAAACGTCCAATGTTTTAATTGATGATATATGAAAATGTCATACAAAAAGCCCTCACAAATGGAGCTACGATGCCCCGGGTAGGACACCGAGCCAACAAAGTTTTAACATATTGTTTGTTACAAATTTGGAAATCAAAAGAAATTAATTACTGCGTGACAAATGTGATAGGGGTAAAATCCTTTGCCGTCCAGTTGCTTGGTCCGTTGCTGGTAGTCGGGTAGATCCAACTGTCAAACTCTGCTTCCTCTACATCCTCCTCGATAGCATTCACCCTTGAACTGGAGATAAACACCGGAGCCTTTCTGATCTTCTCCTCGCGCACAGCCCTCTGAGCCTCTGCAGTAAAGCCCAACCCAAACTTGTCGTTCTTCTGAGTGAAGTCAGGAAGCTGACCCCAGTTTGCACAATTGCCCTTCTGAACCACAGCCCGGGCATCCCTTAGGGAAGCCATCTTCAAGGAAACATTCTCTTCAACTGTTGTCTCTGCAGTTGCTGAAATTGGATGTACCTCCTCGAAATGCTGAAAGGGGGTTTCAATAAACTCCCCGTCCATCTCAATGTATCTGAAGGAATTCAAATGGCTCACCATATACTCCTCTTCTCCTTGCACAGTGACGATCTTCCCTCTGACAGGGTACTTCAGCTTCTGGTGCAAGGTGGAGGTCACTGCCCCAGCTTTATGGATCCAAGGTCGATCCAGTAGACAAGAGTACGATGGACGTATATCCATCACATAAAAAGTAGAGTCGAATACTTGAGAGCCCACACGAATAGGGATGTCAACCTCTCCATGAACCATCCTTTTGGAACCGTCAAAGGCCCTGACGATGATATTGCTGGGTTTCAGTTCCAGGCCTTCATAATCCAAACGGTCTAAAGCCTTTTTCGGTAGAACATTCAAGGAGGAACCAGTATCCACCAATACATGCGCCAGAGTAGTGCCCCTGCATTCGATAGAGACATGCAGGGCATCATTGTGGTCTCTTCCCTTCGCAGTCAGGTCAGCATCTGAGAAACCCAAGCCATTGTCTGCTGTCAGATTCGCTATGCAATCAGTGAATTGGACTGCAGACGTTTCCTGCGGCACATGGGCCGTCTTGAGAAATGAGATCAAGGCCTTAGCATGGGCCTCAGAGCATAGAAATAAGGAGAGTAGGGAGATCTTGGAGGGCGTATGCCCCAGCTGCTCGACAACATTGAAATCACTTTTCTTTATTATTTTCAGAATCTCCTCCATTTCTTGTCGGGAGGCCTCAGCATTTATGGGTATTGGTGCCTCCATCCGGGCAGGCTCTTCTTCAATCTCTTTGCCCCGAGCATTTGATGACTCAGCAGCAGGGGACACAACTTGATCAGCAACAGGAACAGGTAAACTTGTAGGTTTTATAAGGAGGGGTTTTCGAATAGCGGGCGGTGCAATGTCAGGCGAGAAGAGCCTGCCACTGCGGGTGACTTTGGCTGGACCAGTGATATCGCAGATACTGGCGCCAGTGTCGAATTCTTGTTTGATTCCATTGACATACACGTCTGCCCCATAATGCCAGGGGACAGCTTTATCAGACATGTAGGGGAGAGGCCCCGGGACAGTAATAATCACAGGTGCAACAGTCATGATTTGAACAGGCTTCTTCGGGGGAGCCTTGATTGGATTTTTGAAGATGGTAACCACAAAAATTTCTTTTATCGGAACCAACTGAACAGCAGACTTCTTAAACAGAATCTCCTTGCTATCCATTAGGCTTTGGATGCCTAACCTCAGCAAGGGACAACCAGACAGGGAAACAGCACAGAACAGGCAACCTTCACCGCAACCCGGAAATAAACCGGCCCGCAGTAGGTTCTTCTTAACGGTCTTCAGAGGGGTAATAACTTCATCTACCGAAACAGCGTACACTTCTTCCTCAACGGCATTTACTCTATGCTGGGGCATAGGAGCAGTTACGACATTTGGTCTCTCCGGCGCTTCAAACTGAATTTCCTTTGCGTCGATCAGATCTTGCACTTTGTTTCTCAAGGCCCAGCAATCATCAGTAGTGTGCCCGGGACTATCAGAATGGTAAGCACACCGGGCATTTGGGTTATACTTAGGTGACGCAGTGTTGACGACCTTAGGAGCTTCTTTGAGGGTCACCAGGTTGGTGGACAACAGTTGGGGTAAAATTTGAGATAAGGTCATACTCAGTCGGGTATACTGCCTCTTGGGCCTTTCGCTTCTTTGTTGATTGTACTGCTGAGGAGCAGCAACAGGTTTGGAGATGACCAAAGCATTGACGGCTTGGCGACTTTCGGGCTTGACTTGTCTTCTAGTACCATAGACGGCACTTGCTTCTTTCTTAAACGGCCTCTTCTCAGCACTGGTGGAGGCAGCCTTTTGTATTTTGCCTGACCTGATGCCAGCTTCAATTCTTTCTCCCGTCAATATCAAATCTGTAAACCCAGCGGAGGAGTTACCAACCAAATGATTGAAAAATGGACCAGACAACGTCCCTAGAAACATATCAACCAGCTCTCTATCAGTTAACGGAGGCTGCACCCTGCCAGCCAAATCTCTCCATTTTTGAGCGTACTCTTTGAACCCTTCACCCGTTCCTAGAGACATACCCTGAAGTTGGGTACGCGTAGGAGCGAGATCAGAATTGTATTGGTATTGTCTGTAGAATGCGGTTGCCAAATCTTCCCAGTGTCGGATGCTAGCTCCATCTAATTGGTAAAACCATTCAAGCTGTGACCCCGAGAGGCTATCTTGGAAGAAGTGAATCCAGAGGTTCTTATCTGCCGTATAAGGTTGGATTTTCCTCACGTACGACCTTAGATGTAGCTTTGGACAGGAGACCCCATCATACTTGGCGAAGGCAGGCGCCTTAAACTTGTGTGGAATTACTACCCCAGAAGATAACCCCAAATCTCCGAAATCTAGCCCCGGCACGTTCTGAATTTCCATGGCGCTCAAGCGGTCCTCCAATTGCTTGTATCTGTCAGCAGCAGGTGGGTATTGTTCGTCGTTATAGTCCGTCTCGTTGTCGGAGACTGCGGGACTAGGAGCTCCTCCCCCTTGGGGACTGTTTTTCTCAGCAGAAGAAGTGGTTGGATCAGCTTCATTATGGAGTGTGTTCCCAAATCTGCGTCCGGTGTTGAACAACGCAGTCCTCTTTTTCTTCTTCTTCTTCAGGAGTAGAGTCTTCAACTCTTGCTGACCTTGGGCTAGGCTTAGGACCATCTCTTGAAACTGTGCATTTTAGGCCTGAAGGGCCTTGATTGCTTGCTCACTGGAGGAGTCTGGATTCATGATGACTGTGCAAAATAAACAGCGAAGGAGATTAAGCAACCTGTGAAATAGGGTACCTGCTATGCATATGGTGCAATGGAATGCGTATGTTTTATGTTTTCAAAGACAAACAAGATTCAACTTTGTAGACAAAAAGGGAAACACACTTCATTAGATTAAAATTTTTAATTGTTCAACAATTTGCCCTTAGGCATTACAGGAATGAGAAATACTGAAAGGAAATAAACTATAAAAGGAAACATCCAAAGCTCATCAATGCTCCCATGGCCTCCTCTTTTCAGTGCTGATGTAGTTGTTCAGGACCCGTTCTTCCTCCAATTGCTTAGTCAGCCTCTGGATCTTCCGTTCCTGCTCGTTGAATTTCTCCCGATAGAAATCCCGTTCTTCCTTTAGCTGCACCCAAGATCTCTTCATGGTGTCAAAATCAGTAGGTATCTGAGGTGGGAGGACAGTTGGAGGAACCCCATCTTCATCAGGAGATTCCAGAATGAGGGGTCTAACAGCTTCGTAGGGCATACCTAACTTCTGAGCACGGATGCGGACCCATTTGCAATAGGGCTTCAATGGCAGGGAAGTCTTTGGTCCTAACTCATGTGGGTCAGCTTTGTGGATTATGTCCCAAGCTCTAATGAATCCCTGGCGTAGTTTGTCACTGTTTGCCTGAAACTCAAAATGGAAGTGAGGAACCAGCATTTCATGAGGCCCATCTCCTCTGGCTCTTCCAAACTGACGGAGAGCTAAGCACGGATTGTAAGAGATTCCTCCTTGGATACCAATCAACGGGACATTAGGGTATTCTCCGCAACGGTCGATAACAGCTACCTCATCCAAACCTCTGAGAGTCCAGGTGATGTCATTATCAGTGAGAGACATTAACCTCCGAGCCCAACCTTTTCCTTCTTCATTCTTCAGCACGAACTTAGGAAGGTGCGAAATAAACCACCTTACTAGCAAAGGATCACAACACCACGGAGTTCCCCGTTTTCGAGCAGTACGAGCATAGAGTTGTTGTAGAATATCACCCAAAAGAGTGGGTACCGGATTCCGAGACATGAAGATCCTTATGATATGGATACTGATAAAGGTGTCAGGGTTGGGAAACAGCACCAGACCATAGATCAAAAGAGCTAGAATATCCTCGTATGCCTTGAAGTCCAAGTCATTCCAGAAATCATTAGCCTTGCCAACCAGAAATTTGACCAAAAAGCCCTTGATCCCATTTCTAGTTTCCCAGTTGGACAATACCTCTTCTTTGGTCAAGGGGATAATTGCAGCAATCTCTTCAGGCCTGGGAGTCTTTTCCAAACCAGTGAATGGAGTTTGTTCCAAGACAGGGATACCAAGCAAATAAGAGAATTCTTCCAGGGTAGGGACCAGCTGGAAGTCTTGAAAGGTGAAGCAATGATACAGAGGGTCATAAAATTGGGTCAGAACACTTATCAGTTGTTGGTCCCATTTTGCAGTGATCAAGCCAAGGAGAGAACCATGTCTATTGATGAAGGAAGAAGTGTTTGGAATCCTTCCAACCAAATCCTTGAGTAAGACTGGTGGTTGAACAAAGTTGAGCCGGACAGTATTTCTACGCACGGGCATCATGATGTCCTACAAAACAGAGCAAAGATGAAACCTTTTTGTCTTTGAAATGGATTAGCCTTTTATACAGGATGCATGCAATGGTATGATGGCATGATGCTATGATGAAGCACACCACAAGTATTCACATAGGCAAATAAGGCACACAAGTCACACAAGACACCCTTAGGTTTCAGGCCAGCATGAGTTTCAGGTATTACCCTCTTTTGGTTTTGTTGGTTAAAACCTGTCCTATCAAAAGTAACCGGGTTCTAGAGGATCTCAAATCATTGGCTACCCTCAATCGGTCATAACTCCAGCATCGCAATCTTTTCTCGCGGCCAGAACCATCTCGAGAGTTTAGCCTCAATGAGTGTAGCATACTGCTACTGTCCTAATAGCCAAGTTGGTCAATTTAGGGTTCTAAGGTTGGTTGGTGTTTAATGACCCCTTAGAAGACCTATATTCTCCCCGTTACAACACAAGGGATATAGGTACAGACTAAGATGCCACACCAACGTAGCCACTGCTTCACCTATGTCGGTCTACGCCGGACAGGTCCCTCACAGATTATGCTACCTAAAAAGGGTATATCCCAGATCCGGGTTAGGATCTATGAACTCCGATGCAAAGCCCACCAATATAAAAGCAAACAAAGCAAACAATTGAAAACAAAAGTGATCTAAGCCCTAAGGTTACTCCACTTTTAAAAGTTTTCCCCAACAGAGTCGCCAGTTCTGTGATACGGTGGGAGAACTGACTTGGGTTTTGCGTTTGTATTTGCAAATGTTGCGGTTAGCAAGAGTCGCCACCGACTTTTTATTTTATCCTAAGGAAAGGTGAAAAAGCACAGCAAAAACCTTTTGAGATGTTTTCTTGGGTTCGGGGAGTAGATTATAGAAAGGGAAGGTATTAGCACCCTTTCTATCCATGGTTATCCATGGGTTCTTAGTTACTTGCTTAGATCACTTGCCTTTTGTTTTCAATTGTTTTAAATGGTGCTTGAGTGTGTGGGTTTTGAAAAATGTTTTGAAAAGAAGCCAATGTGGTGGCAACCTTTGTAATGATCCATGTGGGGATGTATACAAAGATGTATGTCTTTTGAAAAAGGTTTTCATTTGTTTTTTTTTTAAAGTTGTTTTGAAAGTGTAGTGATGTATGGCTTTTGAAATAGGCAAGTGTTTTTGTTTTGCAAGTTTGATTCAAGTAACTAAGAGTTTATCTACTCCTAAATTTCTCAAAAGATCATGGCTATGTTTTAACCCTTTTAACAAGTTTGTTCCACCATTGTATTTGGTGGACAATCTTGTGTTAGGATGTGAAAGGGACAGGCGCGGGTCATCGTTTAGACCATAATTGCAACGGCGTTAAATGTCTTTGGGCAATTTTCTTTAAGGGACTTGATCATTTGTTTTTGTTTGTTTTGAAAAGTTTTATCGAGGGACTATGATCATTCAAATTGTTTGCTTTGCCCAAAGAAGTTCAACATACAATATGGCCCATTTATTTGAAGGCAACAAGTGGAATACCCTAGGGGGTGCAAGTGTGATTTGTGTGTCCATTTTCATGCTTGTTTATCTTGAGATTAGGTCATAACTATTTTTATCGTTTTTCGCATACAAACCCTAATTCTAACATATTATCATTAGAAAGCAATAAAGTGCGAAATTGAAATTACTAAGCTATTACAAAACCAAATATGGGAAGGGGGGGTACAAATGTTCAAATGGGGATATTGACAAGAATTTAAACCTACATTATTACATCATTTTGAATATTTGCAAATTAATCAATGTAAAAAAAATTAAATAAGAATGCAAGGTGCAAAAGAAATGTTTTGTATATATATGAAAAAAAAATTATTTATGTAAAAGAGATAAGAAAATAAAAATATATTATTTTTGGAGTATTTTGAATTTAGGGCAAAAACCCTAATTTTAAAAGAAAATGTATTATTATCTAATTTAATACAAATATTTATTTATTATTTATAAAAATAAGAATAATGAAGTATATTATGAAAAAGAGTATTTTTGTATCAAATATTAATAAAAATGAAAAAAATTCAAGTATTTTTATTTTTAGCTTAAATATATTAATAAACATATATATATATACATATATTAATTTCTTAAATATGCATTATATGCAAAAATATTTAATAAAATAAATAGTAATAAAAAAGTATTTTTTTATGTGGACTATTATCAGAATGTAAACAAAAGATAAAAATTGTATTTACACTATTTTTATATTTATTCTAAATATTAATATGTATATATTTTATGTATAAACAAAGAAATAAATCAAATAAATATGCCATAAATTCAAAAAAAAGATGGAAAAAATATTTTCAAAATTTTAACATGCTGAGAAAAAATGAACAAGTCAAACAAAAAAAGAAAAAGTCAAAAAGAATTAAAAATAAGACAAATGGGCTTAGGGGGTGTAATAGCAATTAATTGGTGTGAAGAGAAATAACATAAAAGCCCAGCCCAATGATCACTGTCTTCAACCTCCAGCACAAAATATTTGAAAAAACGCGCGCCATGTTCAGCTTCTTCTAACTCTTGATTCCTGGCTTTTTAGCAAAAACTCATAACACAACAAATGTTCAGCATGAAGAGACGGTTCTAACCATGTATGGAACTTGACCTAACTCTCTAAGATGAGGGAGAATTTCTCCTCCCCCAAATCCTAACCTAATTTTTCTGCCATTTTTAAACTACAAATTCTCCCTACTCAGGCAAAAGAAATGAAATGTAAAGATATGTACATGTTCAGGGCTATGAGTAGAACCTTGTTTCTTCACAAACTTAAGACTAAAGATGCATGATAAGAGAGATACGAGTTCAAAGTTTTACCTGTGCAGTTGAACTTCTATGTGGAGAATGAGGAACTTTCAGTGCAATGTAATGATTGGAAAAGCTTCCTTGAGGTCCAGGAATGCTGTTTCAATGCTTACTTTGTCTTGAGAGCTTCTGAATCAAGCTATGGAACTTCAACTGCAAAAGAAAAAAATGAAAATGGTGGAAACTGTTAGGGTGACTACAAGTCAGGTTTTAGGCCATGGTTAGCTTGCATATGTTGTAAGGAAGGTAGAGGAACAGGTTTGGACAAGAATGCTCGAAGGGATTGAGAGATAGCACTCAATCTGCAGGGGTTCCCCTGTTTGTGCAGTTTCAAGGTGATTAGGGCAATGGGAATGTTTTTGATGGCAAGGGCTCGTGAGTTAGCTTGGATATGTTCTTCTGAATGTGTTTGATGGCTTTTGTGTTGTGTTTCTATGCTGAGATGAGATATGGTACAAGTTATGCAATGTTACTTGAAAATGAAGCAAGCAATGGTCACTTTGTGTTTTAGGTCAGTAGGGGCCTCTAATCCTGCTGCATAAGCCTCTCTTGATCAGAGCAATTTGCCCATAATCTTGTGCCAAAAGGATTTTGCTTGTACCTTCTTGATTTGCAATTGGACATAAAGTTAATCTTTTCAAAAATGGAAAGTTCACTTTATCTAGTTTAGGATTAATCCACTATGCAATGTTAGAACACAAAGAACATGGTCTTAACACATTGAATATGCATTAAATTATTGAGTATGGAATGGTTCAAGGACCTGTAATCAAGCATAAAGTGAGCTGAGTTCAAATTTGCAAGATTATGAACATGTCTTGATGAAGAACAAAGGTGAATTTTTGTCAATTTGTGAAATTCGAATCTCTCAAGTTATGAAGTTGTTTGAGAAGTTCTTGGACATTTTGGAAAGCTTGGAATGTGTACTACAATCCATCTTTGAAATGCAAATCAAAATTCCAAGTGGAAGGGTATGAAAAGTGGCCTTGAAGTGGGGTAGAAAACCTTGTCAAAATAGGTTAAAATTTCACTAAGTTAAAAATGGTTTAGTGCCCTTATTCAAAAAATTGTAACTTGAGATACAAGCTTCAAATGAGAAAACTTTGTGAATAAAAGTTGTAGATTATGCAACAAGCTACAACTTTCATGTTTTGACTTTTGTTTGAATCCAAATGGATCTTGGTGAAAAGATTGGGCAAAGTTGGGAAAAAATTAGGGTTTTTCATAACTTAGAAAAATTCTAAGTTATGAAAAATTCCATTTTCAAACCCTAATTTGCATTTTGTGATTTCTTGGTGAACAAGTTTCATGATTTGGCAAGTTTTGATGAAAAATGAATCTTGACTCTTGATTTTGACCAAAAAGTCAAAGTTTGACTTTTCAGTGTACAGTCAAAATTGATCAATTGACTGGGAAATTCAACTGTCAATCTTGTGTACTTGGGATCTTTTGAGCTTGATGAACATGTCAAGATAATTCCATGGGGTCCTTGAGTCCATATGTGAGCTTGGTTTGCCATTGGCTAGGTCAAACAGTCAAAAATTACCTTTGTGCAGTCAAAACCCTAAAAATGACCATTTTGCCCTTTTGATGATCTGATCAAATTTCTTGTGGAATTGTGATCCAAACTTGATCAAATGGTCCATATGAGTTCAATATGTTGATGTGGGTCAAAAATCATGAGGTTTGACTGTCAATTGGCCACAGTTGACTTTTTCCCCAATACAGCTGATTTCTAGGTCAACTGTCCAATTGACTGGGCAAAACTTGGAATCAAGACTTGAAACTTGGCATGGGTAAACTTGGGAGTCCAACATGAAGCATGAAAGTCATCTTAGGCATTTTAGGTCAAAACATCCTTGGGCAAACACAAACCCTAATTTGAGTCCACAGTGCAAGGAGAAGTCTTGAGCAGAGGAAAACCCTAATTGGATCTTGATCTTTAAAGGTCTTGTGATGAGAAAATGTTGAGGAAATGGGAGGGAAAATTTTGGGGTACAACACGGAGTATAGTTAAATACCATAGTGATGTGGGAGACTATGGTTTTCACCTTCAATGATGGATCGTTGCTGACGATTGGTAGGATTTCTTGAAAAATGAGATCATAATTAAGTTTTCGATGATCCTGTGATTGAGTAGAACTGACACAAGTGTGGGTAGACATGGAACCTATGACCCAACAATCACCTCTTAATTTGTATGATGCAGTAAGCTTTAACATACAATCAGGGTGAACACACTTGATCTTGTACCTTTCTGGATTTACACGGTCCACCTTAAAATCGACCGAGTTGAGCATGTGGAATTTTTTGATGGCTCTGATGCATTCTTCTCTGTTACGAAATTTGTCTTTCTCTTTTAAGTTTTCATCCGACTGCATATACAAATTGAAAAATAAATCAGAAGACGGTTCATCTCCACCCATGTTGAAGTTTGTCATGTGCGGGAGTGGTGTGTAGATCTCGTTTACAGGAATACCAGGTATTCCATCGTCTTCGGAATCATCATTGACCATTTTTTCAAACTCCAACTCGTCATCTTCTTCTTCTTCTTCTTCAACTGCATCTACTTCTGCTTGTTCAGTCTCCAAAGGATCAACCACTTGTGACAGCTGAGGCTCTCGCAGCATAATGTACAACTCAATATAGTCGTACCCAGAATACTCATGACTGGAAAACATATTCTGAATATCCTCGTCATCTTGAACCTCAACCTTATAAAATATTATTTGGTTGTTACCAAAAAAACCGGATTCTGATAAAATATTTGTGTCACGGGGCCTCGTCCAAGTTTGGCCTCCAATCGTTTTTTGAAGTACAAGAAATTGGCTTTCCTGTTTAAATAAAATTGGATGTTCTCTGTGTCTCTAAACAAAAACCCAGAGGTGGGACAAATGTATGTCTCACCGTTGAAATGTGCACTCATCACATATTGGGGTGCAGAGGCCATTGTGTATGACTGTTTGAAGGTTTGAAGGTTGGAAGGTTTGAAGTTTATGAGTTATTTGCAGGAATTTTTGAATGTTCTAGTGTTTGAGAGATTAAGTGTATCAGTGTTTTGATAAATGTAAGACTAAATAGGTCATACTGAATTTGAATTAACCAAGGCTGTCCAATAGTGTTACATGCATTCAGAGATGCCTTCTCCAAGGCTGCCACCTAGCCTGCGCCTACACTGCACCTACACTATAACCTCTAAGGCGCCTCACATCACGTCCAATAGTGTTACATGCATTTAGATATTCCTTCTCCAAGGCTGTCACCTAGCATGCGCCTACTCTGCAACCCATGCCACCTCTTATTCGCCAACGGGGATGGCGACACCTTTCATTTTTGTACTCTTTCGCCAAGTCCAATGGCGCCTCCCTTCATGTCCAATATTGTTACATGCATTCAGAGATGCCTTCTCCAAGGCTGCCACCTAGTTTGCGCATACACTGCAACTACATTGTAACCTCTAAGGCGCCTCCCATCATGTCCAATAGTGTTACATTCATTCAGAGATGCCTTCTCCAAGGATGTCACGTAGCATGCGCCTACTCTGCAACCCATGCCACCTCTTATTCGCCAACGGGGATGGCGACACCTTTCATTTTTGTACTCTTTCGCCAAGTCCAATGGCGCCTCCCTTCATGTCCAATAGTGTTACATGCATTCAAAGGTACCTTCTCCAAGGCTGCCACCTAGCCTGCGCCTACACTGCACATACACTGTAACCTCTAAGGCGCCTCCCATCACGTCCAATAGTGTTACATGCATTCAGAGATGCCTTCTCCAAGGCTGTCATCTAGCCTGCGCTTACTCTGCAACCCATGCCACCTCTTATTCGCTAACGGGGATGGCGACACCTTTTATTTTTGTACTCTTTCGCCAAGTCCAATGGCGCCTCCCTTCATGTCCAATAATGTTACATACATTCAGAGATGCCTTCTCCAAGGCTGCCACCTAGTCCGCGCCTACACTGCACCTACACTGTAACCTCTAAGACGCCTCCCATCACGTCCAATAGTGTTACATGCATACAAAGATGCCTTCTCCAAGGCTGTCACCTAGCATGCGCCTACTCTGCAACCCATACCACCTCTTATTCGCCAACAGGGATGGCGACACCTTTCATTTTTATACTCTTTCGCCAAGTCCAATGGCGCCTCCCTTCATGTCCAATCGTGTTACATACATGCCAGAGATGCCTTCTCCAAGGCTGCCACGTAGCCTGCACCTACACTGCAAGAGTGATACTTATCATGCATGCATGCACCCACCTACCACCTCACTTACTCTATGAAATTTTTTTGCCTATAAATACAGAGCATTACATACTTCTCTCGCATCGACAATCGTCTCACTCTCTGCTACAAACTCTTTCATAATCTCTTACAATTTCAAACTCTTTCATAATCTCAGGCATTTTAAACAATGGCTCTTCTCACAATGGGCGATTCTCACAGAGGCACAAGGGACAACATTGTAGCATTTGTAAGTTTATTTTATAGTTATACATTTTCATACTTCTAGTAATGCTTTGTTCATCTTACTTACTCTTACACCTTTTGCATTATTAACTTAGGATACCAAAAGATTCAGAATCCGGTCACACAACTACCTTGCTCCCAATCCATTGATCGTAGCATATCTGGAATACGCAGGTTTCAGAAACGTTATAAAGATCTCCAACTGCGTAATTGATTCAAAGTTCATACTTGCAATGTTGGAAAGGTGGAGACCAGAGACCCATACATTTCACCTACCAATAGGTGAATGTACCGTCACACTAGAGGACGTATACATGTTATTGGGTCTCCCTGTCGACGGTAAGGCGGTTAACGGGTCGGTTCAACAACCCAATTCTCTGTGTGAAGAATTGTTGGGCAGGGATATGGTTGAAGGTGGTGGTGCAAGAGGTCAGGGTATACTACTAACTGAGCTAAAAAATTATTATGCGACTCTGGAATTGAATGAAAATTCCTCCGAGCTAGTCAAGGTAATAAAAGCTAGAGCTTATATAATGATACTATTTGGAACCTTTTTATTTCCCGAAAGTACGGGAAATAGTGTAAATTTTATGTATTTAAATTTACTTAGAGACTTCGAAAAAACTAGAAAGTATAGTTGGGGTTCTGCTGTTTTAGCCCACCTATACAGTTCCTTGTGTAAAAATGAAATCAAGGAAAAATGTACATTTTATGGATGCGCTTTTTTACTTCAAGCCTGGGATTGGTGGAGGGTGGAGTCCCTAAACCCCGTCAACAACAACACATTCGTTTTCCCATACGCAACAAAGTAAGTCATCAAGTTATATCATTTATTACTATTCATCTCTTCACCAAATATATGATAAAAATAAAATATTTTCATTTCCTTTAGGTATTGCGTGAGGGGTATGGATTACGGCAAGAATCCAAGATTCAATGTCGCACTATACCGCAATCTATTGGATCACCTTGGCCCGGATGATGTACGTCGTACCTTTCAACTTTTCTACTTTTAAATTATTTATATATATTATGTTTTCATTAACCTAATTTAATTTTATCTGCAGTTTACTTGGAGACCATATTTGGGTTTGGGCCATGAACCAAACCCTGAGGATGCAACAATTTGGAGCGCAAAGACTGCAATCATACGGTTCAATATTGTGGAGATGCACCACAGCGACCGTGTGAAGATGCAGTTTGGAATGCAACAAGAGATACCCAGCGATCTGACTTGTTTGTCCCCATGGCATCTCAAAAGGGTCGACGCCCAATGGGATCTTACCAACTGGAAAGACTTTGATCCAGAATGGTGTAAGATGTGGCAGAGCCGTCACCAACATGTCTTGCAATTCCCAGTTTTCCTCAACCATGGTAATATGCGACACACGTATCAGTATTTATCTTGGTACAGATCAGTTAGTACCCCTGAAATGCGCGTGTCTCATCCAATGTATTTGGTTGACCCACAAACACAATGGGCACAACCCTCATTTCCCCAATAACAAACCCAACACACATCAACCTCCCACCAACCCCCCAGACGAAACAGAACCACAAACACCCAACCACAGTCACCACCACAATACAATTACATCCACATGCCCCACAACCAACCACAATCACCACCTCAGTACCAATACCCCCATATGCCTCACATCCAACCGCAATTTCAATCACAATACCAACACACCTGCATACCCACACACAATTTCAGTCTTCTGTATATCCCAATATGGGCCCCTCAACATCCAACCTTAACCCTGATCTGGGAATGTCCGAAGATTATGAACCAACCGACCCAACTTACCATCAACCACAATATCACCAAACCACCCAACATCCTCAATACCAAACACCCCAAGATCCATTTCCTTTCTACCCCCCGTACTCAGACGACCAGTACTACAGACCAACCATAGAACCCCATCCACCGCCAATACGACCAAACTTTGAGGGTATGGGTAACCGACTGTACCAAAGCGGATCTTCTAGATATGGAGATCTGACTGATTTCATGGATCCGGAGCGCATTGACTTCGCTGGGCCATCGACCCTGCCACAGCAGGAAACGCGACGAAACCCAGCACGGGAAAGGCGAGGACGCGGATGCGGAACCGGGGGTAATTACCGAGTTCTAGGGGACTACTGATTAATCTGTTTTTTTATGTAATAGTTATGTGTGTAATCATATTTTGTAAATAAAAAGTCAATTTTGTTGATCCTATATCGAATACGTAACGCACCGTATTGAAAAAAAACGCGAAAATTTCCCTAGCAAATGCACTAAGGCGCCATCTCACTTGACTTAGGGCAAACCCTAAACACCTAGGCGTCAAGTGAGATGGCGCCTCCCTTTAAAAAGTAGGTGTAGGCGCCAAGTGAGATAGTTCCTCTCTTGAAAAGTCTTCTAAAACATGGTTATTTACGTAATTTTTTCCGAAACATGGTTATTTTCGGAAAAAAATTTTAATAGTTGATTATTCCAAAAAAAAATTCTCAAAGATCCAGAATCTACTATTCCTTTGTAATATTTTTATTGAAGAAATATATTTATATAAGTGACAAAGACGTATACTTTTTATTTAAAAACTATAATGTTTTTCACTACACATTAGAAACTAAATATGTTAATAATTATCATAAGATCATGAAATATGTAAAAAAAAATTATTAAGGAAATATTTATATTTAAATGACCATTTATTTTTATTATTTATAAATAAAGATAATAAATAGGTTTTTCGATTATGGAAAGATAAGAAATAGATTCAAATACATGATTTGCATCAATAAATGAATAAAATCTATTTTTTATATAATAAAATAATATACTACTAAAATCACTTTAACTAAATCATTTTTGAAAATGAATATCATAACTCTAATTGTAATTTTACCTCCTTAATAATTGGGGAGGTCTAATTAATATTCACAGACCAAAACCTAATTCCAACGTCCAAATTGCATTGGAAATACTCACAAATCTTTTAGATTTTCCTTTTGATTCCTTCATATTTACTCTCTTATTTATTCATTCCCTAAACTTTTTCTTTCTCATATATGAATAATCAATTGTTGCCTGTTTGTTCCGACTTTCATAGTTCTTCAATTTCCTGCAAAAACAGGTTTGCAGTTCATCTATCTGATTTTTCACAGTTACTACACTACAAAATGAGTGTTTGGGAAAAATTAAAAGTTGGTGTAGGAAGAGTCTTCATTTCAGTTGTTTTTAATTCTATTAATTTTTAATGAAATTGAACTTCTGTTTTGTGAATATTAATTTTAAATTAAAGCATAATAAATAAATATATATTAGTGAAAAATAAAAAAAATTGTATTGATATTGAAAAAAAAAACATTTATACAAATTAAGCCATTTAATAAATTTGAAATTAAATTGTTCTTGAATACTATGCCAAATTACTTTCAAAACAAACATAGTGATAAATTCTCAAAAATGCAATCTATAACGAAATATGATGTAAAAATTATTTTACTCAAATTACTTTTTAATATTTTATAGATATTTTGATTTGGTCTTAAAAATATACAAATCATATATATATTTATTAATATATAAATGATATTTTTGATTATTTGATAATTATTAAGATTTTTGAAATTTATTTACAATAATAATAAATAACTGTTACGGCTTTATTTATCTGATAGGTTTACCATTGAAAAAAAAAACTATTTAAATTTGAAAATTTAACATAGCATTCAAGTTATTTCATTTATAATAACAAAACAATTATTTTAATGATAATAGGACCTATGCAAATTGTATTTTTTAATGATAAAATCATTTTAATGAAAAATTTAATAAATAAAAATGTATTGGTAAAAATAATAAATTTTATATTGATATTAAAAAAAATATTTTGATAAGTCAAAAAAATACAAATGACGCTCTTTAATAAATTTGACCTAAGAATAATTAATTGAATGCATAAAAGACCGCATCATAGAATCTGAAATATACATCATAATAATTGTCAATCAATAATTATTTTATATATCATATTTCATGAATAAAATAATTTATATATTAACTATTTTGAACTCTAAAATAATTTTTGTTTGTGGTTTTGATATGCTTTGGACACGAACCATATATAATATATGATGAGAGGGATGAAAAAGGAGATTATGGTTTATTCTTAAAATAATAACTAATTAATTAATGAAATTCAAGTTGATTTTATTTTTTAGAATTTGTTATTACTTAGGATGGAAAATATTTCAACCAGGTTTTTAATCTATTTAAAAAAAAAATTCATTTACTTTATGGAAAATATATCATAAACGATTTTATTTTGTAATCAATTAGGGTATTAAATTATTTTGTAATGGAAACTTATTACAAATCTAATAATTATTATTTATTATAAATAATTTAGGGTTTAAATTAGTTTTTAATTCAAATTTATATTTATAGTATATTTACTATAAATAACAAACAATATATTTTATGATAAAATATTATCAGTTATACAAAAAAATTATAATATTTATTTTTGATAAAAAAAATCACAGAACAATAATGATTGGTGAATACACAAATTTAATAAGATAATTTTGATTTTATAAAAATTGATTCAATCAATTAAGTATAATTTTTCTAATAAATTTATTTAAAACATTATCATAAACTTAATGAAAAGATTATATCTAATACTATGACATAATACAAGAAAAAAATACTTAATTCCTTATAATAAGAATTTAAAATGAATCATTTTAATTTCAACTTAAAATATAAAAAATATTTATTTAGTTTTTAATCCAAATTATGTATAAAAAAAATATTTATCTCCTTATAGTAAGAATTATAATTAATTACCTCTAATATTATTTAAATTTATTGGCCTATCTAAATTTATTTACTATAACCAAAGCATAATTAGGTTTTTATATAATTTAAATTATATATTTATTATATATCTATATATCATATTTTTCTTTGGATATGTCTTTTTTTTTTAAGTTGATATTTAATTCAATTAACATAATTTTGTTGTATATCTCGACAAAACACAACTACCTTCTAAATTAAATTAATATTTCTATGAAAATCATAATTTAAAACATTTTCTTCTTAATTTATATATCTTTTATATATATTTGTTAATCATCACTATATTATACTTATTTATTATTTATAACGACATTGTGCGACCCGTGCAAACGCACGGTTATATACTACTTAATTATTTATTTTATTTTTCTACTAAAATATATATTTTTGACGGATCGACACTATTTAATTTGTATATCTTTTATATATATTTCTTAACTATCATTATATTATATGTATTTACTATTTATAATGATATTGTACAAGCATGCAAAAGCACGGGTAGATAATCAGTTTTATACATATGTGTGTGAAGTGTACTAGACTATATACTCATATATTTTTCAACATAATTTCTACATATATTCTGACAATTATTACAAATTAATAAATTAAATTAAAATTTATGTGACAATCACCATTGAAAGCTTTTTTTCCCTCTTAATTCATATATATTTTTATATACATTTGTTAACCATAACTATATAATATTTATTTAATATTTATATCGACTTTACGTGATCCGTGCGAATGCACAAGTTCTTTACTAGTTTGAAAGAGAAATGTAATATCTTTTATATGTTTAGAGTGGGCTCCTCAAATTTAAGAGTCTCCTATGTTCATTATATGGATGACTTGATTATCTTGGCGGATGCATTGATACATAACTTTTAGTTGACTAAGGTTATTCTTTGACGAAGACGCTTCCCGACAAGACTTACACCCATAAAGCCTAAAATTAGAAAATATTCATGTTTATTTATAAGCCTACAAGAGACCACAAAAGAGGCGATGAGGCGGATCAGAATAGAGGGTGCATGCTTAAAACCTCGGCTCGATCGACCTGCAAAAATATGCAGGCAAAAGAGGCATTCCCAACGGGCCGAGTCCATTTTGCCATCCCACCTATTGCTAGATCTTTTATGATGAGTGTTTTATGTGTATCTATGTAATTTCAAGTAAGAAGACTAAAACAACCTATTGATTTAGTTTTGGTGTTAACAATGTTCTTAAGAAGTCTTCATCAGTTTAGTTGTTAAATGCATGTTGTTTCAAATGATATCATCTAATATGATGATCAAGTGATGATGTTTGACAAGTTATTGATCAAGTGGTGGTCCTTGATATGTTTATCAAATTATGATGCTTGATATGTTATCAAGTGATGGTTCTTGAAGATTAAGATGTGTTGACCAAGATGAAGCCTGAAGATCATCTAATGCAGTGAGCAAGCGGGTGTGCTTGAATATCAAAGTTGTGATTGATCAATTTGAACTAATTAAAATTATGGTGATCAACATTGTTGTGCTTAAAGGTCAAGTTATATGTGCCTATCTTTGGAGACAACACCTTAGGTCAATTGGCGCTCAATGAAGATCAATGAAGATCATTAATTAAGTGATTTATCTGATTATGGTGATTGTTATGAAGATTTATCTATAGCCTCACCAAAAGAATATTCAAGGTTTCAGATAAGTTCTAAAGTCATAGATAACATGGCAAGGAACTAGAAGCCTCAGAGTTATGAAAGATAGGAAAGGTGAAAGCTCGCACGTTCGTGTCGAGTGATCAATGTTTGTAAAGGTATAAAACAAACTCTCAATTTTTTACTATGGAAAATCACACATACACACTCGTGCACGCACACACATGCAAGCGCTTAAACCTTTCTAAAATCATATTTTGATTTTAAATAAATAAACAAAAGGGATTTGATTCATGAGCTCCAGGACAAGCCTTCAGCTCCAAGTTATTTGCAACTTCATCCAAAGCCACTAAAACTCAATTGTGCAAGTTGCATCCTTAAGTCAAGCTAGTCTTCTCCGTGCTTTCTATTGTACCCAAAGCCAAATTTTTTTATCCATAAGTTGCAAATCTCGTCTCATGCTTCTTGCTTTGTCTTCTCAATCTTCAAGCCCATGTTATCTTCACTTCAATCCATATCAAAGCCAAGCCAACCTCATTACATGGGAACACATACAACAAAAACAAAATGGATAATTTCGTTAGAATGCAATCACCATAATCATGGCACATACATACATTTCTTACGTTTCACAAGAAGTGGGGCCAGAACAAAAATTTCACACAGATTGCATAACAAACTTCTCAAATAAACTTCAAATTCACACCAATTTCAATTTGAACAAGGACAAAACCAATTTCATTCACACATTGTAACCTCTCCCTCCATATTTTCCCACTCATTTCATCCACTCTTTGCACTATAAAGGGTTTAATACGCAATTATCCCCTGCAATATAGGCGAGTTTCGGTTTACCCCCCTTTAATTTTATTTTTTTGAAATGCCCCCCTAAAATTTTAAAATACTAAGTCTTTTGCCCCTTAAGTGAAAAAATTATCCCCCTGTAAAAAAATTTATTTATTTACACCCCAGATTTAGTGTTAAAATTGTACGCTTAAGAGGGTAATTTAAAAAATATATTACATGGGGGTATTAAAAAAAGATAAGGGGGGGGGGGGGGGGGGGGGTAAAACAAAACTCGCCTATATTGCAGGGGGAGAATTGTGCATTTAACCACACTATAAAAGCACACAATCTATTGGTCATTCTAATCAAAATTTTGGTGCCAAATTTTCCTTAACACCCTCACCAGAGCTCTACATTCACACTGCTCAGATCTTCAACTCTGAAACAGTTGAGCTAACACTACTATAAAACACGTAAACAACAACCCCATGGTCACCACAGTTCTTCCTTACACCGTCGTGACATCTCTAAACTAAGGCGCCATTATATTATTTTTGTATTTTATTAAAAAATAATTGTATATAACAACGATTGTAGATCCAACCATGGTGATACTATCAAGCTTTCATGGGTTCGAGTCTCAGTGCCCTCATATATATTATTCCTTTAATGTTAAGGTACACATTTTGTTTTTATGTATTTTTAAATAAAAAACTTAAAGGGTTATGACTACGGTTGGTATGTTCCACTGTTGTGACAGATTTATATATATCACCATGATTGGTATTGTAAATTTTTATGAGTATATTTATATATAAGCGAATTAACAATCTCTCTTTGACAGTAGCGCCGTATCTTTCACAGCAAAACCCTAGAACCCATTTTTATATTATTCTTCATCATTAGCATTCCCATTATACACTATAGTCGTCAATCTTATTCTTCTTACATAAATATATTCTTATTTTTCCTTATTCTCTCATTTTCGTGTATGTTGTTGTTATGTTCCACATGGTTTATTGTTCTTTTCTAGTTGTATGTTATTCTATATTGTTGTTTCATGTTGTGTTGTTGACAAATAAGCATGCGGTTTCACATATTAATAATATTCATAGTGTTGTACCCCAAAATTTGACCTCCCTTTTTCACAAGAAATCACAACCTCAGGGTTTTCTCTGATTTTTCAGATCGGCTCGAGAATCAGTCAGACAGACTCTTCTTTATCAGTTAATCCAGAATTAGGGTTTCCACTGATTTTGTTGAGATTGGCTCAGGAATCAATCAGACAGATCTTTCTTTGGCAGTAATCTGGAATTAGGGTTTTCGCTCGTATTTCTCAGAAGAAATTGAATCCACAATAATTCAGTTGACTGTTACATTATTTTTACGCTTGTTCAAAATTACTGGTTGTTTCTCAAAACCTAAATATCTGGGATAGGAGCTGAGGCTTTATTTGAAACTTTGAGGCATTGGTTTGATCAATGGAGTGAAAAGTGTATGGAATGCTTGTTTGTTTAACTGTACAAAGCATGGTTAATTGGAATGCCAGGTGTATTATGATTAATGCGAGATTGCGAGACGAAAAAGTTTGTTGATTATTTATTTCATCTGGATTAAAGTTATTGGGATGCATTTCCAGTTATTTTAATTTAAGAGACTTAAATAATTAAATAGACAGTACAAGGGAAAGAATGGAATATTTGACAGTAGAAATTTCTTATTTGACAAAGACTTATTTATTTATTTATTTCAAATATTGTTACAAATTTTATTCGAATGTTGTAAATTTACAATTTACAGTGTTTACAATAATATTTGTTTACAATAAATGAAAAAAGATATAATAAATCTAAGCCTAAATCTCTTGAGATCTTTGACTTCTACTTCTACTGCTTCTTCCATTATTCAACTGGTACCTACCTGCAAAGGACAGAAGAAAAAAGGAAATCAGTGCAATTAACTGAAAAGCATTTTCAAGCAGATAAATAAAAAAGTCATCATTAAAGCTTGTTGGCCAGAATCAGATTGTTATTGGATTCATCATGTTTTACTTATTCTCTTTGCAAATTACAAGAAGATTTCTCTTCTTGGTTCACAAAGAGGAAAGTAAAAATAATTTGCAAGCATACAATTAATTCAAAATGCAAAGATATAAGGCAGCAAGACAAAGCAAACTGAATTCCCAAACTGCATTAGTCAACTAAGTCAGCATGAGCAAGCATGGCAAGCTAACTACAAATGCAAACTAATGTCAAACTAAGTTACCAAGCTGTCAAAGAAGAAAAGCTGTCCAAGAAAGTACACAAAGCTGTCAAAGAAAGCATACAATGCAGAGATAAACTAAGATACAAGCAAGAAGGCTTGTCAATTTCATCATCATGTTCTGCCCAACAAGCTTTTCAGAATAATAAGCAATTAAAAATGCTTTTATGGAGAGAGAAAGAGAGTGAAGTGGGGTTTTGCAGTTTTGGCAGGCTGTAAACAAGCAGTGAGAAAGAAAATAAATAGAACAAGTCTAACAGTTCAGAAGGGGAGGGAGCAAAAAATTGCATAAACCTTCAAACTGCAGTAACAAGAAAAACCTGCTTAAACTGCATCTAGCAAGCTCAACAAAAAGCTCAAGCCTGCCTCACAAAATAGCAAGCCTGCCTTCTCAATACAACCAATACTGCAAGTTACAAACCTGCATCTCAAACTCAGAAGCCTGCCAAGCAAGCTCAAAACCTGTAGCCTGCCTTACCAAACACTAAAGCCTGCATAAAGGCCTCCAACTGAAGCCTGCTTCCAACAATACCAGAAGCAAGCAAACTAACAACAAGCCTGCCTAAACATACCAACAAATAACACAAGCCTATTTTCCAAAACCTGTTTAACCTGCAAAACTGCCTTCCAAAAGCACAACAAATAACACAAGCCTGTTTTCAAAAACTAGAACACTCAGGCCGACAAACCAGTGAGCAAAATTGCTGAACCTTCACCAAAAACTCACAAACCTGCCCAACTACACAACAAACCAGTGAGCAAAACTACTGAACCTTCACCAAAAACTCACAAACCTGCCCAACTACACAACAAACCTGTAAGCATATCCAAACTGCAAAACTTGCCTAAATACAAGCAAGTTCAAAATCTAAACAAAAACAACTCAAGTCTGTTTGCCCAAAATACTCAGGCCAAGCCCAAATTTGCATACACAAACTCAGTCCTGCCTAACAAACAAACATCAAAACTCAAACATCAATATCAAAAAGAAGAACAAGCAACAAGTTCTAGGTTGTGTTCACCAACGAGTTTCAAACAACACGAAGAACAACAACAAATAGCTTTTTTTCAGAACACATATATTCATCATCAAATAAATAGGGTCCACAAAGAGGAAGAGTTTAGAAGCAAGCAATATCTCAGAAAATCATCATCATTGACAAAACCAAAGAGAGGAAGAGCGTAGAAGCAAAAGAACAAACAAGTTCATCATTATCAAGCATCATCAGCTCAAATCAGAACAACAAACAAGCGAGAGTAGTCTCAGAAAACCTTCATCATCAACATAATCAGCATAATATATTCAACATCAAATCAGAACAACAAGCAAGAATAGTTTCAGAATATACATTCATCATCAACGGAAATCAAGTTCAGTTCAAAACAAGAAGTTCTCAGAATAGATTTTCATCATCAAACAACGTAAAGAAACAAAATATCATAAGCGAGCAGCCGTCACGCCCTCCTCTGCCTAGCCACCAAGAGCGCCGCCGTTCCAAGCCCTCTCCCTCCATCTAGCAGCCCATCACCAAGGTATGATCTCTCTTCCAAAACATAACTGCATCTTAGACGCAAATACCATGGATTAAAGGATGAAATCATAACATAAACGTTCAAAAGAACTACAAATGCAAAGCTGAAAAAACGCGTTTGGAACGAGAAAGAGATACCTTCTAAACCACCGCCTTGTACCGTCGTGGAGGGAGATGGATGAAGGTGGCGCTATGGCGGCTTGAAGCTTGGAGGAAGTATCAGAAGCCCCTTGGTTGAGAGAGAAGATGAGAGACGAAGAAGAAGAAGGCGCCGATGTGGCCAAAAAACTGAAAACCCTAATTCTGATCAAAGAAAGTGTTAACCCTAAAGCGTTGTACAACACAACTGGGCCTTCACCCAAGCTAATGCCTAAAGCCCAAACACGTTCCAGCGCCACCCCCCCCCCCCCCCCCCCCCCCCCTTTTTTTTCTTTCTTTTCCCCTCCTTGTTTGTCCTTCTTTTCTTTGGGCCATCCCAAATTATGTTCTTAAGCCCATATTTTTATTTTAACTATTTTCTTTCTTAAAACCAAATACAATTTCAATTATATTCTTTCTAAAATATTTACTTTTTAATAAGAAACAATTAATAGCTTAATTCTTATTTGGATTTTCTCACATATAATTTTTTCCTTCTTTTATTTATTTATTTTGTTACATTTATTAAAGCACAATAATGATAGAAACTTTAATTAAAATATTATTTTTCTTTCTTTTAAACCTTTCCTTTACATAATTCATAAAAATACAAAAAAATAATAATAAATATTTAAGTCTTTAATTAGGTTAAATTTTATTTGTTCATTTGTAAATAAATACACGCATCTCATATTTCTTTGATTTTTATTATCTTATACTTTGTTATAATTTTACATTGAAAATACGACAGTTCAATTTGGTTGTAATATATACTTGGATATTATTACTCTGATAAGACTCATCCCCATTTGTAAACATTTGTACCCCCATCCCCGGATACTGTTTTGTAATAATTTAGACTTTAAATTCCCGCAATTTATCGCTTTCAATATACTGTATAGTAATTAGGGTTTGTATGCGAAGATTCAAAATCAATCGCTAGATGACCTAATACAAGATAAATGCATGAAAATCAATACACAATTCACACTTGCACCTCTAGGGTAACCTCGCTTGTTGCCTCGGAAAATACAATCATGTCCCTCGAGTATGCGACGCTCTAGAAAATGCCCTTTCGATAAACAAAGATCGTATTCCCTAGATGACCCTCGATGTTGCCTTCGATAAAACGATCTCGTCCCTTACAAAATTGCTAGAGCGTCTCACAAGTTGCTTTCAATGGTTGTATACGATGACCCGCGCCTGTCCCGCAAAACATCCTAACACAAGGTTATTCACCAAACACAATGGTGAAATAACACTGTTAAAAAGGGTTAAAAACATAAGAAAGATCTTTGAGTAAAATAGGGTAGACAACTCTTAGTTACTTGATCAAAAACTTGCAAAACATCCTTGCCGTTTTCAAACACACCTCACAACACAATTTCAAAAACAAACTTTCAAAACATTGAAATATCTTTTCAAAAAGACATACACCTTTGTATATATTCAAACAAGAATAATTACAAAGGTTGCCTAGACAAGGCATCTTTTTCAAAACATTTTCAAAACCACACACACAAAGCACCATTTCAAACAAGTGAAAAGCAAAGGCAAGTGATCTAAAACAAGTAACTAAGAGCCCATGGATAACCATGGATGAAAAGGGTGCTAGCACCTTCCCTTTTCATAATCTACCCACCGAACCCAAGAAAACATCTTAAAAGGTCTTTCCTGTGCTTTTTGACCTTTCCTTTGGATAAAATAAAAAGTCGGTGGCGACTCTTGCTAAACTGCACAAGTACGAACACAAACGCAAAACCTCAAGTCAGTTCTCCCAACGTATCACAGAACTGGCGACTCTGCTGGGGAAATTTCTAAAAGTGGGGTTACCTTAGGGTTTTAGATCACCTTTACATGCTTACTTTGATCGCTTTGATTGCTTTACTTTTTGGGTTCCTTGTTTGGGTTTGTTTTAAATCCTACACCCAGATTTGGGGATACCTTTTAGGTAAGTAGCAATAAACTGTGAGGGAACTGTGCGGGGTATACCGACATGGTTGAAGCACTAGCTATGTTAGTGTGACATATTTGTGGGTACCGGTAGACTTTGAGTTAATCAAAGAGAATACGGAGCCGATGAGTGATGTCGTGAAGCACTAATGAACTCCTAGAACCTTACTTGACCATCTTGGCCTTATTAGGGGTAGTGAGATGACCGGCTTTGGTGCAGTCCAAAATTGGTAGATACTCGATAGTACACTCATTGAGGATTGTTTTTCTTGGAATATTTTGGTCGCCAGTTAAGTGGCTAAACCAAAACAATGAACACAGAAAATAATCCGGTGATATTGAGCTCCTTAGAACCCGATTTCTATTTTAGGACAGGTTGAGCCAACTAACTTCAAGAAGGTACTTGTGACACCCCAAATTAATTCAAGTGTTAAATAATTAGGAATTTAATTATTAAATTAATTAAAGGCTTAATTAATAATATTTTGGATTAAATTGATGAATTAATTATGAAATTAAAAAGGAAGACCGGGGGGTGTAAGGTTGAATTAGAGATGTGTGAAGTAAAAAGCTCTACTAAATAATAACTAATTTATTACTATTATTTGGAAAATAATAAAAGGAAAAGAAAAAGAAGGTTATTGGGAAAAAGTCATTATACGTGAAATTGGAGAAGAGAAGAGAAGAGAGGAAAAAGCCAAACGCCGTGAATTCGAAGGATCATCACGAGGTAAGAGGTGATTTCATTTAGTTAATATGCCTTATAGGTTTTGGAATCAATAGGATTGATTAAGACTGTTAGGAATCCCAATTTAGGATCGTTAGGTTTATGAAATTCAAACCCCAATTCCATGAATTTTTATGTTTTGATTCAATTTGATATTATGAGGAAATTGTATGATGTTATGGTGTGTTACAATCTCATTGGAATCATGCATTATAACTTATTTTGACATTGTTGTGAGTTGGATTCAAATGGGTATGAATTGGATGGGATTAGAGTAGTAAAATGCTGTCAAAAATAGCACTTTTGGGCTCTGCAGGTCGTGGGAACCGGTTCCCAGTGGGGAGGAACCGGGTTCCACTGTGTGAAGTTATAAAAACCGGCAAAATTGCACGTAGGAACCGGTTCCTGTATAGGTAGGAACCGGGTTCCCATACATTTTCCAGAAGCGTGGTTTTTGAACTTCGCAGGAACCGGTTCCTGCATATGTAGGAACCGGATTCTGCTGTAACTTTTTGAAAAATATTAAACTTTGAAAATTCATAACTTTCAAACTGTAAGTCCGTTTTGAGTGCCGTTTTGGACGTTATTTCTTAAATTTAATGCTCTATTTTATAAAATGAAAAGATTTCCTAAAACCTGAAATTATTTTGAAAATGAGTCAAATCCCAGAATAAGTGATTATTGGCTAACGCACATGGGTGTGTATGTAGCAGTGAACCGGTGATGGATGGATGTATTAGTATTGTGTGAATGAAAGGCATGTTTATGTTGCTAATGATGGTGTGCATGATCGTTGAGATATCATGTTTTTGGTTTTGGTTCAGTTATGATAAATTGATGTATTTCATAGACTGATTTGATGTTGCATGCTAGTGATGTGCGTGCATATGCATCGTTTTGGTGAAGTTAATTCCCATTGTGTGGAATTTGACTTGTATTGCCGTTAACCGATACCCGGGTGATGATGGGTGGTTAGGCTGGATTCGTGTTCGGGTGTTTATGGACGAATTAATGGTTGCTGTATCCGGTTGATGATGGATCAGTGTTGGGTGACTTAGTCACGTGTTGGTACCACATGCATTGTGTCTGCATTTGTGTTTGCATGGAATTGTAACATGTTAGGATGTCTTCCAGTTTTACGATTCTTTGGTTGATTATGGATTTGTGCATAATGACTTGTATGATTGGAACTGCGTGTTGAATCTGAATTTATGCTAAAATGGGTGAAATAATATGCTTGTGATATAATGTTGATTGAGAAGCTTATAATGCATGTTAATTATGAGAAATCTCACCATTACTTTAACAATTTCAGATTAAAGTTAGCAGCTCATGAGTTGGTGAGGATGGCTCTAGAGCTATGTTACTTTAAGTCTGTGTGTCAGTGTCGTGCTCTGATAGGTTGTAACACTGGGGAACGTTTAGTTGAGGAATTAGTTATTATTCAATTGTTTCTTTGAATTTCATTGGGAATAATTATGTTTTGGTTTATTCCGTTTTGGTTATGGTATTTTTCCGCTGTGTAAGACATGGTCTTAATTTGATTGAATTATTTGAATAATGACCCTCAGTGTAGCATGACTACTATTTTATTGGAAGTTTTATTTATTTCATAATTGTGACATCCCTTGTTCCGTGTTAACTCTGATGGAATATGTCTTTAATCATTGATATAATTAATATTATTCGGGGTATTTTAGAAGGGGTGTTATAGTACTTACCTACAAACCCCACGCAAGCCTAAACCTAAGGACTTGTCTGCTTTGTGTGAATATGACTGTCTGTATATACACTTGCTTACTTTTGCATACCTGTACATAACATCATAACATCATACCATAGCATTTTCAATGACCATTTCAAGGATCTCGAGGGTCTTTTGATGCAGGGTCACGTTGAACCAAACGTCTACCAAAAAGAAAGAGGATTCATTTTTCTCTAAACAAACACCGTCAAAGATCAAGTACAACAACTTGAATGGAGGGCTATGACCCACTTGATATGGTGAGCTTGATTCTCGTGGAAAGACATCCACCGATACAAAGTTCTCCAGTCAAAGATGCTGATCAAAGTTCAACCTCTAACATTTTCTTGTGTTTACCCCAAGAGATTTTTGAAAACATGCATCCACATATCATGCATTGTATCATGACAGGTTTTCCCTTTCAGGTTTCCTTATTCTCCTACTATTTATTTCAGTAGAGATGGCTCTAGAGAGGACTGTCAAAGATATCCAGGATCAAAATGCTCAACTTCAAGAAATGTTCTTGAACCTATCTCAGGGGCAAGAAGATGTGAAAGCTCTCCTCACAAGGGGCACGGTCATAGGAAATCCAGGCGGTGTCAGGAATGAGCAGTTGGAAGAGCTACAGATTGAGCTGGCAACAATGAAGATCCAGATGATGGGACAACTGGTGGGCCAAATGGCTCTCATTCAAGACCTGGCTCAAAGACAAGAAGAGCTCAGGGTTCTCGTCAATAAACTGCTTCAAGATAACCAAGTGGGGCATACAGCTAAGGTTGAAGATCAAGTCATCATTCAACCTCCTTTGAGAAAAGAAGACAAGGGAAAGGCTCCCCAACTTGCTTCAGGGTCACAAGCCCAGCAACAACCTCGCTAGCACCAACGGGGTAATCGGCGTAAGAAAAATACGTCTAGAAGACATTTCTCTGAAACTGACATACCATCATCTCTAATACTGAAACGCTTGTTGGAGGTCAATCTGTTTGATTTAAAGGATCCTATTCGGAAGCCCAATACCTCTTCTCCTGGCTATCACCCCGATGCATTTTGTGTATACCACTCCTATAGTCCTGGACATGACACCGACGACTGTTGGGCTTTGAAAAACAAGATCCAAGACATGATTGACGGAGGAGTGCTGGAATTCATGCCGGATGGCGAGATGAAAATCTTCCGCTAAGGGTTCTCCACCTGAATTGACAAAGTTCGAACTAAGAGACTTTTGTTTCATTTGAATTTTCAAGTTGTAATTTCTTTTGTTATTCAAACAATTATCTGTTAATGTCAAACTCTGTTTCATTAATGCATTACATATGTTTGTCTTGAATTCATCCATTCATTCTTACTATTCTTAAACTATGCTTCCTACTTTCTCTATGATATTTAACTCTTGATAAAAGTTACAAGCCTTTAGAGGGAGGATGACGAAACAATACCATAATCTCATACAGTATGCTTTTGGATAGACCTTGCTGATGATGTACAGGCGTTTCTTCAAATCCTAAAACACTGGAGTTATAAGGAAGATAATCCCTAGTCAACCCCTTCGAGCCAAAGAAGTAGGAGTTTTCTGTTTTAAACACAAATTGAAACCTTTGATTAAACCTGGGGCAGGGTAGTCTCTCAGTTAATTCAAAAGATGCGCATTGAAGTCGCAAACTCTCAATTCGTAATACAACGAATGACATCAAAAACATTCCCTGGGAATCAAAAGACAGTGATGGTTCCTTATCTCATAGGCAGTCATTATGTCTCAAAAGAGAAAAGTCCACTGAGCTAAAACCTACAAAGGAGGCTTAAGAAAGCTGGGGCATCCCGCTGACTATAATCTCGAAAACAAGGACAGTCAGGAAAAAATTAGGGATAACAAATCCAAAAGAAATAGCTCATTACAAATCCTCAACAACATGAAAAATGTTGCGAAAAAAAATGATGATGACTGTCTTCAAAAATACAACTTGTGTGGACCATCACCAAAACGTTGTTCCAAACTCGAATAGAGTTCGACACACAATTAACTGAGTTTAGGATTAAAGAACATCATGAAGAGTGGGTGGGTACAAATATACTTTGAGCCTTTATCTTTTTTTTTTAAAACCGTGAACCAGACCACGTTACAACCCTTCAAAAGTTCTAATTGAAGCATGGGTTAGTTCGAAAGCATACTGTTACAAAAGGTATCCTGACTCCTGTAAGGCTTTGCCCTAAATCTTGTGTTGAATTTGTCTTATAAAAATTTTTCTGCTAAAAAACGCCTTTTTCAAAACTTCGAGACAAGCATAAACTTTGCATTATTTGAATATCGTTGTTTGCACATGTTTATTTGTTTGACAGCAAAGAAATTCACAACAGTGAATGTTCGGAGGAACGAAAGCTCTCTCAGTGAATAAAATCACTTCAAGTGGGATGACACTCCCGTTGCAAAAACCTCCTATCAACAAGAAGGGGGACTTGGTATGGTATTGTCCAGTAAACCTGGGGCAGTCCAGTCAAGATTTCAAACAAATCTTTCAAAGTTCAGTGAACCTGGGGCAGTTCAGTCAAGATTTCAAGAAATCTCTCAATTGCAGATTAACTTGGGGCAAGTCTCCCTCACAATCACTTGGGGCATTTAAACATCAATCTCATCAAAGGGTTACGAACAGTCCAAGTTTCCTGGCAGTGCCACAAGCATCTGATACTAGGGGCAGTGATGAACCTCTCCGAAATCTTTCTGAAAAGAAGTTCAAGCGTCCTCGAGAAGTTTATCACCTCTCTAAGTAGACCAGCAGTCATGGGTTTATTTCCCCAACATTTGTCAAGAATTTATTCTCCAAAACAAATTACATTTCAAATTGATGGTCGTTCAAAATTTCCTTCATCACCTGCTGGAAGTTACGGTCGTCATCAAAAAATTCCTTCATCACCTGTGGGAAGCCACGGTCGTTAAAAGATTCCTTCATCACCTGTTGGAAGTCACGGTCGTTAAAAATTTCCTTCATCACCTGCTGGAAGTTACGGTCGTCATCAAAAAATTCCTTCATCACCTATTGGAAGTTACAATCGCCAACAGAATAACGGATAACTGAAGCTCCTAAAAATCTGTTTCTCTCAAGAATGAAGATTCTCATCTTTAAAACCTCAGAAGATTGGTATACTCCCAAGCTCCTGATACCGTTAACAGAATGAAGATTCTCATCCTTAAAACCTCAGAAGATTGGTATACTCCCAAGCTCCTGATATCGTTAACAGAATGAAGATTCTCATCCTTAAAACCTCAGAAGATTGGTATACCCCCAAGCTCCTGATACCGTTAACAGAATGAAGATTCCCATCCTTAAAACCTCAGAAGATTGGTATACTCCCAAGCTCCTGATACCGTTAACAGAATGAAGATTCTCATCCTTAAAACCTCAAGAGATTGGTATACTCCTAAGCTCCTGATACCCACCAACAGAATAACGGACAACTGAAGCTCCTAAAAATATGTTTCTCTCAAGAATGAAGATTCTCATCCTTAAAACCCCAGTAGATTGGCATACACCCAACCTTCTGACCCAAGACCTGAATGAAGATTCTCATTTTGGCTTCCCCAGTAGATTGGCATACACCCAACCTTCTGACCCAAGACCTAAATGAAGATTCTCATTTTGGCTTCCCCAGTAGATTGGAATACACCCAATCTTATGACCCAAGACCTGAATGAAGATTCTCATGTTGGCTTCCCCAGTAGATTGGCATACACCCAACCTCCTGATATTCCCGACAGAATGAAGATCCTCATTTCTCAAAGTGGTATAACATCTGGATTTCTGATATTCCTGACAGAGTGAAGATTCTCATTCTTAAAGTGGCATACAACCTAAACCTGAACTTCTTCCAGACAGGAATAAGCTTTTTCCAAAATCCTGAGTTTTACTCTCCAACAGGATAACTACTTTTCAACAGTATGGCTATTCCCCACAAAATTCTTATTCCCCAAGCAGAATGAAGACTCTCATTCTCAATTCCTCACAGAGTTTTCAGATATTCCCCGGTGAGGATCTCCTCAAAACAGGAATCCCCAATAGATTGGCATACAACCCAAACTCCTGATTTCCCCAACAGTGGTCCCAGAACTTCTCATTTTCAATGATCAAAGGATTTTCAATCCCTGACGGCAGTCAAGGGCTTATTTTCCCCGACAGCGGTCAAAGATTTCATTATCTCCAGTTATCAAGGATTTATTTTCCTCAGCAAGACAACTACTCAGTTTACATGCATAACCATTACATTCATATACCATAAACATTGATGGATAACAATTCATTACATCATACATATCATGCAACATAACGTTGTGTTTTAGCTAACATTTTACCCTTTTCAGGATAAGATTAAAAGGCTATCATTAACAATTATTCAGATACAGTATGGATACACCCTAGACACGGAGGTCATTCTACTACTCATTCAAATTTCAGTAATCCGATACAGACTAGATATGCTCCCGACACGACGGTCGTTCTACCTCTCATTCAGATTCAACTATCAACTTCAAGTTCAGATATGCTCCAAGCACGGATGCCATTCTGACCTTTACACTAACAGTTTGATTATCCCCAGTGCAGTCACCATGGAAGCCATCCTGTCACTTATTTAGATCCTAGTTACAGCCTCAGATATACTCTAGACACGGAAGATATTCTGCTACTTATACAGATCTCAATCCCAATTACAGTCTTAGATATACTCTAGACACGGAAGTCATTCTGCTACTCATACAGACCTCAAGACTTTTGAAAATAGTTTACGGATGCTTCCCAACACGGATGTTAATTTATCGCTTGTTCAGATTCAGACTTCTGAAAACAGTTTACAGAAGCTCCAAACGCGGATGCTAATCTATTACTTATTCAGACCCCCAGCTCGGAGACGTTCCAAACATGGATACCTTTCTAATACTCACCCACTCACCTACAACATACAGTTCAACAAACATTCTTGGATGGCATCTTTAAGCCCATCTCTGACAATATTCTGTCATATCTCCAAATGGCATCTTTAAGCCCATTCCCTCAACTATGCTTTGACGAGTGCAAATTTTTGGGCACTCTAGTGTCCAATCATCTTTTACCTTCGAGTCGCGAATGGAAAAATTGCCAATCTAACTCTTCAGGTTCAAGAAGATTGAACAGGGGCAACTGTTTTACCCCAAAATTTGCCCTTCCTTTTTCACAAGAAATCATAACCTCAGGGTTTTCTCTGATTTTTCAGATCGGCTCGAGAATCGGTCAGACAAACTCTTCTTTATCAGTTAATCCAGAATTAGGGTTTCCACTGATTTTGTTGAGATTGACTCAGGAATCAATCAGACAGATCTTTCTTTGGCAGTAATATGGAATTAGGGTTTTCGCTCGTATTTCTTAGAAGAAATTGAATCCACAATAATTCAGTTGACTGTTACATTATTTTTACGCTTGTTCAAAATTACTGGTTGTTTCTCAAACCTAAATATCTGGGATAGGAGCTGAGGCTTTGTTTGAAACTTTGAGGCATTGGTTTGATCAGTGGAGTGAAAAAGTGTATGGAATGCTTGTTTGTTTAACTGTACAAAGCATGGTTAATAGGAATGCCAGGCGTATTATGATTAATGCGAGATTGCGAGACGGAAAAGTTTGTTGATTATTTATTTCATCTGGATTAAAGTTATTGGGATGCATTTCCAGTTATTTTAATTTAAGAGACTTAAATAATTAAATAGACAGTACAAGGGAAAGAATGGAATATTTGACAGTAGAAATTTCTTATTTGACAAAGACTTTTTTATTTATTTATTTCAAATATTGTTGCAAATTTTATTCAAATGTTGTAAATTTACAATTTACAGTGTTTACAATAATATTTGTTTACAATAAATGAAAAAAGATATAATAAATCTAAGCCTAAATCTCTTGAGATCTTTGACTTCTACTTCTACTGCTTCTTCCATTATTCAACTGCTTCTTCCATTATTCAACTGGTACCTACCTGCAAAGGACAGAAGAAAAAAGGAAATCAGTGCAATTAACTGAAAAGCATTTTCAAGCAGATAAATAAAAAAGTCATCATTAAAGCTTGTTGGCTGGAATCAGATTGTTATTGGATTCATCATGTTTTACTTATTCTCTTTGCAAATCACAAGAAGATTTCTCTTCTTGGTTCACAAAGAGGAAAGTAAAAATAATTTGCAAGCATACAATTAATTTAAAATGCAAAGATATAAGGCAGCAAGACAAAGCAAACTGGATTCCCAAACTGCATTAGTCAACTAAGTCAGCATGAGCAAGCTAACTACAAATGCAAACTAATGTCAAACTAAGTTACCAAGCTGTCAAAGCAGAAAAGTTGTCCAAGAAAGTACACAAAGCTGTCAAAGAAAGCATACAATGCAAAGATAAACCAAGATACAAGCAAGAAGGCTTGTCAATTTCATCATCATGTTCTGCCCAACAAGCTTTTCAGAATAATAAGCAATTAAAAATGCTTTTATGGAGAGAGAAAGAGAGTGAAGTGGGGTTTTGCAGTTTTGGCATGCTGTAAAAAAGCAGTGAGAAAGCAAATAAATAGAACAAGTCTAATAGTTCAGAAGGGGAGGGAGCAAAAAATTGCATAAACCTTTAAACTGCAGTAACAAGAAAAACCTGCTTAAACTGCATCTAGCAAGCTCAACAAAAAGCTCAAGCCTGCCTCACAAAATAGCAAGCCTGCCTTCTCAATACAACCAATACTGCAAGTTACAAACCTGCATCTCAAACTCAGAAGCCTGCCAAGCAAGCTCAAAACCTGTAGCCTGACTTACCAAACACTAAAGCCTGCATAAAGGCCTCCAACTGAAGCCTGCTTCCAACAATACCAGAAGCAAGCAAACTAACAGCAAGCCTGCCTAAACATACTAACAAATAACACAAGCCTGTTTTCCAAAACCTGTTCAACCTGCAAAATTGCCTTCCAAAAGCACAACAAATAACACAAGCATGTTTTCAAAAACTAGAACACTCAGGCCAACAAACCAGTGAGCAAAACTGCTGAACCTTCACCAAAAACTCACAAACCTGCCCAACTACACAACAAACCAGTGAGCAAAACTGCTGAACCTTCACCAAAAACTCACAAACCTGCCCAACTACACAACAAACCTGTAAGCATATCCAAACTGCAAAACTTGCCTAAATACAAGCAAGTTCAAAATCCAAACAAAAACAACTCAAGTCTGTTTGCCCAAAATACTCAGGCCAAGCCCAAATTTGCATACACAAACTCAGTCCTGCCTAACAAACAAACATCAAAACTCAAACATCAATATCAAAAAGAAGAACAAGCAACAAGTTCTAGGTTGTGTTCACCAACGAGTTTCAAACAACACGAAGAACAACAACAAATAGCTTTTTTTCAGAACACATATATTCATCATCAAATAAATAGGGCCCACAAAGAGGAAGAGTTTAGAAGCAAGCAATATCTCAGAAAATCATCATCATTGACAAAACCAAAGAGAGGAAGAGTGTAGAAGCAAAAGAATAAACAAGTTCATCATTATCAAGCATCATCAGCTCAAATCAGAACAACAAACAAGCGAGAGTAGTCTCAGAAAACATTCATCATCAACATAATCAGCAGAATATATTCAGCATCAAATCAGAACAACAAGCAAGAATAGTTTCAGAACATACATTCATCATCAACGGAAATCAAGTTCAGCTCAAAACAAGAAGTTCTCAGAATAGGTTTTCATCATCAAACAACGTAAAGAAACAAAATACCAGAAGCGAGCAGCCGTCACGCCCTCCTCCGCCTAGCCACCAAGAGCGCCGCCGTTCCAAGCCCTCTCCCTCCATCCAGCAGCCCATCACCAAGGTATGATCTCTCTTCCAAAACATAACTGCATCTTAGACGCAAATACCATGGATTAAAGGATGAAATCATAACATAAACGTTCAAAAGAACTACAAATGCAAAACTGAAAAAACGCGTTTGGAACAAGAAAGAGATACCTTCTAAACCACCGCCTTGTACCGTCGTGGAGGGAGATGGATGAAGGTGGCGCTTTGGCGGCATGAAGCTTGGAGGAAGGATCAGAAGCCCCTTGGTTGAGAGAGAAGATGAGAGACGAAGAAGAAGGAGGCGCCGCTGTGGCCAAAAAACTGAAAACCCTAATTCTGATCAAAGAAAGCGTTAACCCTAAAGCGTTGTATAACAAAACTGGGCCTTCACCCAAGCTAATGCCTAAAGCCCAAACACGTTCCAGCGCCACCCCCCCTTTTTTTTCTTTCTTTTCCCCCTCCTGGCCTATTTGTCCTTCTTTTCTTTGGGCCATCCCAAATTATGTTCTTAAGCCCATATTTTATTTTAACTCTTTTCTTTCTTAAAACCAAATACAATTTCAATTATATTCTTTCTAAAATATTTATTTTTTAATAAGAAACAATTAATAGCTTAATTCTTATTTGGATTTTCTCACATATAATTTTTTCCTTCTTTTATTTATTTATTTTGTTACATTTATTAAAGCACAATAATGATAGAAACTTTAATTAAAATATTTTTTTTCTTTCTTTTAAACCTTTCCTTTACATAATTCATAAAAATACAAAAAAAATAATAATAAATATTTAAGTCTTTAATTAGGTTAAATTTTATTTTTTCATTTGTAAATAAATACACGCATCTCATATTTCTTTGATTTTTATTATCTTATACTTTGTTATAATTTTACATTGAAAATACGACAGTTTAATTTGGTTGTAATATATACTTGGACATTATTACTCTGATAAGACTCATCCCCATTTGTAAACATTTGTACCCCCACCCCCGGATACTGTTTTGTAATAATTTAGACTTTAAATTCCCGCAATTTATCACTTTCAATATACTGTATAGTAATTAGGGTTTGTATGCGAAGATTCAAAATCAATCGCTAGATGACCTAATACAAGATAAATGCATGAAAATCAATACACAATTCACACTTGCACCTCTAGGGTAACCTCGCTTGTTGCCTCGGAAAATACAATCATGCCCCTCGAGTATGAGACGCTCTAGCAAATGCCCCTTCGATAAAAAAAGATCGTAGTCCCTCGATGACCCTCGATGTTGCCTTTGATAAAACGATCTCGTCCCTTACAAAATTGCTAGAGCGTCTCACAAGTTGCTTTCAATGGTTGTATACGATGACCCGCGCCTGTCCTGCAAAACATCCTAACACAAGGTTATTCACCATACACAATGGTGAAATAACACTGTTAAAAAGGGTTAAAAATATAAGAAAGATCTTTGAGTAAAATAGGGTAGACAACTCTTAGTTACTTGATCAATAACTTGCAAAACATCCTTGCCGTTTTCAAACACACCTCACAACACAATTTCAAAAACAAACTTTCAAAACATTGAAATATCTTTTCAAAAAGACACACACCTTTGTATATATTCAAACAAGAATCATTACAAAGGTTGCCTAGACAAGGCATCTTTTTCAAAACATTTTCAAAACCACACACACAAAGCACCATTTCAAACAAGTGAAAAGTAAAGGCAAGTGATCTAAAACAAGTAACTAAGAGCCCATGGATAAACATGGATGAAAAGGGTGCTAGCACCTTCCCTTTTCATAATCTACCCCCCGAACCCAAGAAAACATCTCAAAAGGTCTTTCCTGTGCTTTTTGACCTTTCCTTTGGATGAAATAAAAAGTCGGTGGCGACTCTTGCTAAATCGCACAAGTGCGAACACAAACGCAAAACCTCAAGTCAGTTCTCCCACTGTATCACACATAGTGTTTGTAGGACTCAAGAAACAACAACAACAACAAAGTTTATCTAGTTTGAGAAGCTATGAGAAGAAATATAAGAAGTATGAAGCTATTGTGTAAACTTCATCCACCTTATATTTATTTTTCATAGATTCACAAACTAGATGAACCTCATATGATTATGATGATGGTTGTAGAAAGCGTATAATATGAGTTGATAAAGTACATATGACTTGTGTAGCAATGGAAAAAATACAACAAGTATAAAGTCATTGTGGAAACTTCATCTACCTTGTATTTTTTTCATTGCTTCAAAAACTAGATGAACTTCACAGTTCCATGATTATTTTCAATAACATATGCATTCTATAAACAACTTAATATATTTTGTGATATTGTATGCTTTTAGTGTATGGTTGCTAAAATGTATGTTTTTTTATCGTGTTATTACATGTATTTGTTGTGTTTTTGTATGATGTTTTTGTTGACAAATATTCTCAAAGTAAGAACAAAACATTGCCAACTCGTCAAAAAAGGCTTCTTGTGACTTAGCAATGTTTTGTTCTTTAAAATCTTATACAAATTGACATGTCAAGATGAAGTATAGTTTATTATAAATTATATATATTGTTTGTTTCACTAACCTTTTAATGAAAATGCAACCATTTAAATTGATATAAAAACTATAAAATGAATGTTAAGATGTATTTGAAAACCAACCTATATCAATCATTGTATTCCAAATTGCATGCGTATCATTCAACACATTTTATTTTCTTTAATACATAATATATGGTTAAACGGTCAGATTCCTACAATACATCAATATCTATTATTCTACTTTACCTCGTCGTCATCACTTATCATCGTGATGGTTAAGATCATGATTGTTATGATGATAAGTTATCATAACAATCACGATGATAAGAAACGATGAGGAGGTAAACAATAATAAAAGATATATATGCATTGAATGAATCCGGCCATTGAACCATATATGTGGTATAGAACATAAAATATATTGAATGAGATGCATGCAATTCGGAATACAATGGTATGTTTAAGTTGGTTTTCAATAATAGTTTAATTTTCAGATTATATAATTCTTTACCAATATCAATGGTTGTATTTCTGAAATGAGGTGTATGGTAAAATAAGCATTATACATTTGTATATAATAAACTATGGATACATCCCACAACGGTTTTTATATTAATCATGATCTAATATAGTTTATTTGTTGTTATTGGTTTCAAACCCAATACCTTATATATCACAACGGTTAATAAATATAACCGTTGTGATATCACACGAGCTTACCAGTATACTATAATGGCCCCAGGGCCGTGATTGTTAGTAGGGAATTTACAACAACACTCTACACAACAATGTCTAGTCCTGCATGATTATACGTATTTACTAACCATTGTTAAATGATTTTTTTATAGTAGTATAAACCCTAAGCCACTCAGCAAACAATACATCAACAATATCATAACAGAGAAAAGAAATATAGAAAGAGAAGTAGAATTTAAGCATTAAAGTAGAAGAAAAAGAGAAAGAGTTTCAGAGGTTACCTCATGTGGATCGTTCCTCCATAAACATCTAGAGTGGTAATTCCTTGATTCTCTTTGATTTGTTTTTTGGTAAAACCACATTGTCATTTGCCATTGAACCCGACAGAGCTTACTTTGTAGAATTTTCATTGCTTGTATCTCTATTTGTAAGCTTATTTTCATGTAGTCTTTTTGTTTTGCATAAGTTTATGGTATTTTTTGTTGTTGTTTACTTGAGGAATTTAGGTTTGTCTTGGCCGATTTTGGGAATTGGGGTTCTAGGGCTCATAAACCTTATGGCTTTGATCTAAGGATTGTAGAAGGTTTTTAGGTTGTTTGAGTTTGTATTCATGGTCAAAGATTAATTTGGCTAAGGGTTGTTGTTGTAGGTTCTAAGTTTTGAGTTTGTTTTGGGCACGTAGGGGAAGCTATGGCTTCAAAAGTTTAGAGTTTTTATTTGAGGATTACAAGGTTTTTTTTGGTGGATTTGTTTCCAGATTAGTGCTTAGAGAAGGATTTTTAGACTTGTTTGTTCAGATCTCTTAAGGTTTTGAGGTTGTTAAGCCAGATTTTGGGTTTGGGGATCCTCTGGTTGAAGTTTCGGGTTGAACTTCAACCGGAAACTGGGTTTGAAGGTAGTTATGGGGGTTGAGGACAGTGGTTGTAGGACGATATGGTGGTGGTTAGACATGATATATATATATATATATATATATATATATATATATATATATATATATATATATATATATATATATATATATATATATATATATATATATATATATATATATATATATATATATATATATATATATATATATATATATATATATATATATATATATATATATATATATATATATATATATATATATATATATATATATATATATATATATATATATATATATATATATATATATATATATATATATATATATATATAGAGAGAGAGAGAGAGAGAGAGAGAGAGAGAGAGTGGTGAAGGAGAGAACATAGGTTAAGAGAGAGAAAGAGGATTTAGTTATGAAGGATTTATGAAGGAATCCCATTTTTATACCTTCACGCGTAGCTGTCCAGATGCTTACAAGTGGCATGCATGTGTTCTCTTTGGCTTAATGATGCCTTAAGGTGTCTCCCATAGTGAGTCTGTGATCGTGCATTGTCGTTCTTTGATCTTGTTGACTCTCCAAGAGTCTTCAGATCAAGTGGCTTTGATTGAGTCAATAGATTTGACTCTAGGATAAGCTTAAATCAGTTGGGCCTTTACCTACGTAGCACCCCCCATTACTGCTTCTTACACCCCTATTTCTTTTGATTTGTGGGATTGTTTCCTTTCTTTTTTTCAAATTTGGCCCAATTTTTAGGCTTAATCTTTATTATAATCTCCTCATGTACAGGAGCAACATTCAAATCAGACTCAATTTTTTTTTCATATCCTTCCGTTGAAACATTGGATTCATTTTTTTAAAAGCCAAATTATATATAAAACAAAGGGTACTACATCCAATATTAGAGACTCAGGAAATATACCAGACGTATCAAATTCGGATCAAAACCAAAAAGGAAAACAGGAAACACCTACCAGATACTTCAAACTCAATCCACCAAAGATGCAAAACAACAAAAAAATACAAAAATAATAAGACACGGAAATACGTCATCATCAGACAAAGTTAGGCCTTTCCAATCCGAGGATACCTGAAGAGCATCAAACCATAAAAGACACAACAAGTACACACCCAATGGAGGTCGAAACCACTCGTCCCTCTATTGGTTTAGACATAAAATAGGATTCCGAAGCCAATCCGAGAAGATATGAGAATTTTTCACTGACCTACCAAGATAGCGTTTTCAAGGCAAAAAAATTCTCATGTATTCCACCACATTTGGTGTCACCGAAGCTCTTGAAAAAAATAATATCATTCCAAGTTTTTCAAATAGACCAAACCACGGCAAGTCAGATCATCCTCAATCCCCCTCTAGTTCTTGGGCCTCCAATAGGAGTGAGAAACATCTGAAAAAGGGTCAAAATGTATCTAGGTAAAATAACACACCACCCAACCATATAAAGATCTGATACCAAATAAAGGATGCAACCTCACAAGTCACAAGTCACAAAGAGATGATAGATCGTCTCAATGTGAACTGAATAGAAGGGACATGAGAAAGTCCCAGAGGTCAAATGGACCCCCTCTTAAGTAAGTTATCTCTAGTTGGGCTACGAACCCGAAGAAGTTGCCAGGATAAAACAATAACTTTTAAGGGGCTAACTACACCAAATAGCCGGAATGACAAGCCCAACAAGAGAAACAAGACAACCAGGGGGAGTCGCTCGGACCGACAAACATGAGTAGGCTGAAGATAAATAATAAGCCTCACCACTTGACTCACTTCAACTCCACTCATCTATATCGGGAGAAGGGATGAATTCTCTAATCATATATTGGAACTCAGTAATCAGAGTCAACTCGTAGTTAAAGAGAAAATATCTCCTCCCCTTAAGGTCTCTGATGCATCTCTCTTCCTCCTGTTCACCTACCCAAAAATATTATTAGTCAGACCCGAAATCTAGAAAAGCCTCGGGAATCTAAGATGTAGCGGAGAATCTCCGACCTAAATATCCTTCTAAAATGAGGTAAGAAGACCAGAACCAACTTTCAGGAAAATGGCATCCCTGAACCAGTTATCGGAACCAAAGCTCATTCCTCCAAAAAGGGAAAGTCATATCCAACAAGGCGAGACCGAACGAAGGCTACCAACACGTCCATCCAAGATAGAAGTCGTAGGACCAACACCATATTTGACCGCGATAATATCACGCCAAATACCAGAAGCTCTCGAAAGAATGTGTCACCTCCACTTGCCCAAGAGGGCCAAGTTGACCAACCTAAGGTCGCGGACACCTAGACCTCCTAACTTACTTTCAAAAAGGGTTTTGAATCTTGTTTTGAGTTTTTCAAACAAAATCTCTTCATCTTCAACCTCTTTCATCATCCATTATAGTTTGGATCAAGCTCTAATCTTAGGGTGTGAGATCTTAGAGGAGGATCATTATTGTGATTAACGGTTTTGTGAATATTTTTTGAGGATTTCATGGGGTTTGAATATGTGTATGTGGTTGAGGCTGGGATAAAAAAAAATCTAATTGAAAAAAAGGAGATTGTTCTCTCTAAGATTACTTGTGTAGAGGTGTGTAAAAGTCTACAAACGAATGAGTTTTTCTCATCTTTAAATAGTCAAAGGCTCAAGGGAACGATATGTTCAATAATAAATATCACTATGGAATATAGGCTTGGAGGAATATTTTTTGAGAAGGAAGATTTAAATCGAAATCAAGTGAAGGTTTCAAAAGAAGTCAATGCCAAATATTGTGTACAAGTCAAGAAAAGATTCGAATCTGATTTTTATTTTAAGCATTATTTGAATTGTGATAGTCCAAAACAACTCTATGTAAATTTGTTAAAATTAAGTGGAAGAAAAAAAAATTTCAACGTTTTGCAAAATAAAAATAAAAATAGTATTCGTCATTTAATATGACATGAGTTTTTGTAGTCCAAAAACCCAGTTCATTCTTTTGAACAATTCACACTTAAATCTTCTTCTTTAAGAGAAAGCGATAATGAAAGTACGTGTTATTTTACTTTTCATCCAGCTAATTAAATATGAATCTCATTCTATGTTGCCAATAAAATACTATATCATGAATAACGCGTAAACTTGTTCTGTCCACAAATGAATTTCGCACAGATCAATGATTCCTATAGCTTGTCACACTTACATTACAACCTCACATAATTTTTTGAAGTGTATTATATGAATCAACAAATCTATATCTCTATCCAACTTAAAATTTTGAATAATGAGTTCTTTTAGCATAACCCAAGATTTATCCTACTGCACTATAACTATTTTTTTTTATAAACAGAATAACCTAAATCTTGCTCAATTTCTTCATCTTGACCTAATTGGTTCTTCATTTATAGTCTCCAAAAAAGGTTTCTTTGATCTACAATAACTCAACCTATAACTAAATCCTGTTTCCACTCCTTCTAAACTCAATCTTGGAACACTGTCGCTTTGATCATTCTCAACACCACCACACGAACTCTCATCCGGTTGGACCTGTGTCTTTCCGGCACGTAACCGTTTCGCCGCGGAATTCGCCGCCAGAAAGAGCACCGCCATGTCAGCCCCCGTAACGACAGAGTTGAGTCTTCTCATAGGAAAAAATATGTAAACACTTCCGAATAACAATTCTTGGTCTGCAGCGAGAGGAGAGAATCTTTTGGAAATATGAAGAGAACGAGAGTTGACTAAGAAATAATTTGGATTCTCTAACATAAGTTCCGCAGCTTTCATTATTTCTCTAAATTGCTTCACTTCTCCGGTTGGAAGGATTACTCTTGTAGCTTTCGCGTTCCTCATCAATGGTGGAGCTAAGGTGCATGAAACATAATTTCCCATGATAATGATAAAATAAAACCCTAATTTGATATTGTTGGAATTAATAGTATTGAAGAGAGAAAACAAAGGTGTCTGTATTTTGGTTTGAATGCGTTGAGAGGAAGGTATGAGTGTATTTATATAGTGGAATAATAGTTTTGAAAGCATATAGTCAATGAAATATAATATTGAATTAGAATAGTATATATGATATGATAAATAAAGTGAAAGTTGCATGTTCGTGTGTCGGTTTGAGATTGTTGACCGGTGTGTGCTGGAAATAGAATGATGAAGACTAGTATAATGCGCGTAAGTGGTAAGGGAAAAAGGGGAGAAGGTACAAATGCAATATTAAAGGCTGTTTGTTGTACAAATGCAATATTAGCATGCACCACAATGCAATGTTAATAAAATTAGTGGAATATCCGTCTCGTCTCTTCGCACTATATGTCACACGTATTTATTTTTAAAATATAATTAAAATAAAATAAATTATTTTGAAAGAGATAATAACTATGTGTATATAATTCTTTTAATATATAAAAATATTTGAATCAATAATATATATATATATATATATATATATATATATATATATATATATATATATATATATATATATATATATATATATATATATATATATATATATATATATATATATATATATATATATATATATATATATATATATATATATATATTTGATAAGTAATTTTATGTTCTCGTTATTATTTAATATTGATCTTACCTGATCAGACTTGAACCGTCACGACTGACTCTGAGTTGAAGTTTAAACGAGATGGGGGTACCTGTAAGGCACTCCGATGCTGAAGTAAGTGAGAGTACGAGCAGGCAAAATATGAGTATGGGTAAAAGAATGAATACATGATCCTCTGAGAGCAGAGGATATTTATAGCCCCCAGCGCTGGGTCAAGGTCCCTTCATTGGGCCGGGCAGGTTTGGCCCAATGGAGGAACTGCCAGGTTCTACGTGTGTAGTGGAGACCCGCACGTGGTCCCCCTCCTAGATGTTCTGCGTGAAGTACGGACGGATGAGGACGCGGTCTTTTCGGGACCCACGTGATGGTGTGGTGGACAGAGTCTGCCCTAGGAGGAGTGCTCGAGCTGGGGTCGAGCAGGATAGCATGAAGTCGAGGATGTCGCACTGGCAGAGAGCGCCGGGCACAAATGTGGCCTCTTGGACGGCGTGACCCCTTGCAAGGCCGTTTGGATTGGGTCTTCACCATTGCTTTTGGGCCAGCTCGGCCCAGTCCAGAACAGGAGCCCCCCAAGTCGTGGTTCCTGGAGTAGGAGCCATGACTTGATCTTAGGTCGCCTCCGTCGCGGGGTCCCGTATCCGGGCCAGGGATGTAGTTCCCCGTGGTAACTCGAGGAGTTCCCCCCCGTACCGAGTCCGCGAGATAATTCCCTTCGAGGAGTGCTCGAGGGATCCCCGACGGGCTGCGTTTGTTGAGCACATGAGGCATCTCTTGGGAGTTATGCCGCCACCCTATTGAAGGTAGGGTCATCATTGCCTAGGGGAGTTGTACGTCGAGGAGGGAAGCCTGTGGTTCCCCGGGGTGATGTTTGGTATTCCACGTCATCACTATAAATAGGGTCCTTGGGCCCTAGAACGTGTTTTTCCTCTTCACGCTTCTCCTCTTTCCTTTGTTTCTGCTGTTGTTGTTCTTCCCAGATATTCATAGGACCGTCGTGATCTCCGTCGTAGATTCCGTTTCTCCGCCGTCGCACTTCCTTCCCGACTCCAAGTAAGCGTCTTGTCTCCTTTGTTTTTCCTCTGTGATGCATGATTTTTCATTGTTTTTAGACACTTAGAGATTGTACGCTTGGGATTAGCCCCGATAGATTTATATTTAGCTCGACAAATCCATGTTTATGCCCGGTGAACGCATGTGTGCGCCCGGTAAACGCATAGTTTAGGTATTTGACTCGCAGTGCAACCCAGGATCTTCATGATTCAGGGTGCCTAATTCTTGGTAGTGCCCGGTAAGCTCATGGCTCTAGTTTTGAGACTCATGATATCGCTCGCCACGTTCATAGCCTAGGTCGACATATTCGTGAGTGGTCGAGATTTTGACCCATTTAGGCGATCCGTAGGGAGACTTCTCGTGGTATCTTGGAGTCGGGGAGGTGACTTCTCTTTTTGTTTCGAGACACCAACTTTTTTAGTCACGCGTGGAATGGTATGACTTGTTGCGCTCTTCATCCCGTCCGTTATGGAGAACGCGTGGATTTGCTCCCCAATTGACCGGTTTCCTGTGCTTTGTAGGTAACTATGGTCGACGAACCGTGTTCCTCGGGGCGCACTGAGGTGGAAGACCAAAGTGCCGAGGAAAATGTAAATTTGGTCGATACCATCGACGACCCTTTGCTGGAATGGGTGGGCGCCGAGCCCAGAGGGATTGCTTCGGCATATAGCCGACGTAGCCGAAGTGCGTTCACCATCATCGAACAGGGCGGTAGCCAGCCCGGTTTTCAGAAGAATTTTGTCGTCAGTAGGCCGACTCTTACTGCCCGAATTTGCTCGGAGTTCCCCGAGTATGGGTTCCCGATGTACGAGATTGCTTTTAAGGACATGGGGTTGAAGCTCCGCTTTAGCGACTTTCAGGTCGGGGTTTTCAGCCATCTGGAGCTGGCCCCGTCGCAGCTTCACCCAAACTCGCTTGCTTTCATCCGGGCATTCGAGCTAACGTGTCGGTTTCTAAGGTTTGGGGCGACAATACCCCTTTTCTTCAAAGTCTTCCACCTACAGCGCCAGTCCCGGGGAGGTAGGCATAGCTGGGTTTCCCTGAAGCAGTCGAAGAGACTGTTCAGGATGTACATGGATTTCGTGCGGGGCTTTAAGGACAAATGGTATATTGTGAGGCCAGTTACCACAACAGGTTTAGAGTCTGTATATGAGGAAGAGACGGTCGTGACTAACGATCACGGGGAAGCCCTTCTAGACGATGAGGGACACTCGGTGTTAGGGCACGTGGCCAAATTTCCCTTGCATTGGACCTTGAGGCACTACGAGCATGGCACCGGGTACTACCACACGTTCGCGGGCGAGATGAGCCCCGAAGACGAGAAGGCTTATGGTACTCTCTGTCGGTATTTCGACAGTTTCTTCCCCGCCAGGTGGGCCACGAGGGAGGGGAAGGATATTCTTGACGAAGAAGGTTATTCGACCTTCGAGGCCCGGCCGATCGATACGAAGGCGCTTGTGGAGTGCCAGTCCTTCGGGCAGGCCGTGAACCTGCTAGGTCGTTATTGTTTTGTCTTGTTTGAATTTCTTCACTTGTTACTTGTTCGCCACTAACCCGGGGTTATTTTATGCAGGTCTCATAGCTGGTCGAAAGGAGAGGCTCCTGAAGCTGACACAGGATAAGAAGGTTAACAAGAGGTTGGTGCGAGCTCCTCAGGCGACGAGAATGGGGCCGCCATCTAGCCCGGGCGCTTCTCAGGCGACGAGGGTGGGCTCGCCAACCAACTCGGGAGCTGCTTCGGGAGGGACCCCGGATGCCCAGGATGTCGAGCCACACACTGATCTGATACCGAGGAAGAGGAATCGGGTGGAAAGCCAACCGAAAGTCGGTGAGGACTCCAGCACGGTGAGGTCCTTCGGGTTGCCCCCCTGTTTTAAGGAGGAAGGTTTCTTCGAGGGATTTCCCTTGTCCGTGAGTGCTGATGAAGCTGAAACCATTAGGCGGATGAGCAAGGAGAGTCGGAGAAGGCATCTGGCCGCCAATATGGTTGGGCTGGTCAAGATGGCCGAGATGGCTGTCGTGCTGGCCGAGGAGGGGGAAGACTCTGATCGTATCAAGGAGCTGGAACAGGAGAAAGCTGCCCTTACTTCGAGTTCTCGAAAGTTGAAGGCTGCTCTGGAGCGCTCCGAGGAGATGTTCCGCGAGCAAGCCGAGCTGCTGGCGGCAGAGATATAGTTGCTGGCTCTGGAGAAGGAGAACTCGGGGAAGCTGGCCGAGGAGAGGGACTTTTTCCGTGAGGATCGGGAACGTATGGAAATTGACAACGGGCGCCTCGCCAGAGAGGTTGAGGAATTAAAGGCCGTCATGCTCCCTGCCGAGGATGAGTCGGAGGAGACGGCTCCTTTGCGGAGTCGGTTGGAACTGGTCGCTCGTATTCAACTCCTCGAGGTGGACTGTGTCGGTGCTATGGCGGATGGCTTTGAAGTCGCGGTCAGCCAGCTCTCTCTGTTGAATTCCGGTTTGAACACTGAAGGAGTGGGCTACATATCCCAGATCATTGATGGTCAGGTCGTGCCTCCGCCCGAGTCTCCTGTTGTCGGTGGTGATAGCTCCGGGGAAGCTGAGTTGTGAGATTCTGATGGGGCCTGCACACCTTTGTTGATGTTTGTTTTGGGCCTGCGTGCCCGTTCATATTTTATTCTTTGGGCCTGTGTGCCCGTTCTTTGTATTTCCTAAACATCGCCGTCCGTTTTGGTCGGTTTATCTCTATTTGTTTTGTTGCCTACGGGCTTTTCAAATGAATGCTTGTTTCGATTCTTTATTGTTTGCCCGTGTTCGTGTTTAACTTTTTTGCGCTAAAATTGGCCTAAGTTATGGGCCCGAATCTTGCCCGTATGTGGTTATGACTTTGTTGGCTAATTTGCCAAAGTCCTTTGTTCGTGCCTGTGCTCGGCTTTTATTCGGTGGCCGAATTTGCCTGAGTGATGACCTCGAGGAGAGATTTCCTTTTCGACCCTTTTGGATGGCCCGACGTTCTTCGAGATTCGTTGGGCGTGCGGAACGAAGCCGCTTGTTTGGGTACATGACCCAGATCGGGGTTGTTCACCCGCGGCGTGAACTGCCCATCGCGAGCTGGGTGTTATGCCCTGCAGGTACTTTGACGGTGGAGCTCGATTTAGGTGTCCACGTCGGGCATGATCGTTCACTTTCGTCTGTTGAACGGTGTTATGCTGTTTGGGCGTAGGTCGGGCCTGTACCTTGGCCGTTCTACGGAGTCAGACGTTTTTCCTCGTTGACCGGGCGCGGGTGTCGATAGTCGAGGGTCCTCGGTGTTGGTGATTTTTAACTATAGTACTACTTTAGTTTAGCAGTGTTCCAGGGCCGTGGTAGTGGTTCTCTGTCTAGTTGCTCTAGGTAGTATGCCCCGGTACCAGTGGTGCCGTGGACGCGATAAGGCCCTTCCCAGTTCGCGGCCAACTTCCCTTCGCGGGAGTCTTTCTGGTTCCTTCGTAATACCAGGATGCCGATTTCGAACTCGCGCTTAATGACCTTGTCGTTGTGGCACAGAGCCACTAGTTGTTTTAGAGTGGCTTCGCGGAGGGCCGCCCCAGATCGGATTTCCTCGACTAAGTCGAGCTCGTCCCTGAGTGCCTCGTCATTCATTTCTTCGTCGAGGGGGTTCTCTGTCCGTCTGGATGGCTCCATGATTTCTACCGGGATAACGGCCTCGGTGCCGTATGTTAGTCGGAATGGAGTCTCGCCGGTCGTTGAGTGGGCGTGGTGTGGTATGCCCACAAGACGCTGTGCAGCTCCTCGACCCATCCCCTCTTTTCTTCACCGAGTCTGCGTTTGAGTCCCCGGAGGATGACTCTGTTTGCAGCTTCGGCTTGCCCGTTGGTTTGAGGGCGCTCGACCGAAGTGAAGTGTTGTTTCGTTCCTAGTCTGGTGACGAAGTCTTGGAACCCGTGGTCAGTGAATTGGGTGCCGTTGTCGGTCACCAGTGCCCTCGGGATTCCAAATCTGGCGAGGATGTTTCTCTTGTAGAAACGGAGGATGTTGTGCGAGGTGATCTTCGCGAGGGCCTCGACTTCTATCCATTTCGTGAAGTAATCCACGGCCACGATGAGGAATTTATTTTGGTAAGTCCCCTGTACGAAGGGTCCGAGGATGTCCATACCCCACCATGCGGACGGCCATGGGGACGACAGTATGCTCAGTTCGTGAGGGGGGGGGGGCGAGGTGCATGTCACCGTGCTTCTGGCACTTGTCACACTTCTTAACGTGTTCCTTGGCATCCTGCTGCATCGTCGGCCAGTAATACCCCGCTCGAAGAGATTTCCTCGCCAAGGACTTGTCGCCCATGTGTTGGGCGTTAATCCCTTCGTGTATCTTCCGCAGTACCTCGGGGACTGTGGATTCTTCGATGCATTTTAGGAGGGGAATGGAGAATCCCCTGCGATACAGTTTATGCTCGAGCACCACGTAGGAGCATGCTCGTCGCTTTGTGATGGTCGCATCGGTTTGGTTCGAGGGGAGTTCGCCTTTCGTCAAGAAATTGTAAACCGGGGTCATCCAGGACGAGGCATCCCCTATGGCGTGGATCTCGACTAGTGTCGAGGATATTTCGATGCTCGGGTGTGCTAGGGATTCTTGGATGACGGATTTGTTCCCGCCCTTCTTTCTCGTGCTCGCGAGTTTGGACAATATGTCTGCCCTTGTGTTTTGCTCGCGGGGAACATGTGAAATTTCCGCTCGTTCAAACTTTGTCATGTATTTTTTGACTAAGTTTAAGTACTCAACGAGGTTGTCGTTCTTGGCTTGGTAACTCCCCTGGACTTGGGAGGCGACGAGTTAGGAGTCCGTGTAGATTTGTATCTCACGGGCTCCCAGGTCCTCGGCTAGCCTCAGTCCTGCGAGCAGGGCTTCATACTCTGCTTGGTTGTTAGACGTCGGGAAGGAGAGAGCTAAGGAGTGTTCGATCACTACGCCTTCCTCGTTCTCCAAGAGGATTCCCACGCCACTTTCGGACGAGCTGGATGCCCCGTCGACGAAGATGGTCCACTTGTGTTCCTTCCCCGCGGGTGGGTCATGAGTGGTCATTTCCACGACAAAGTCGGCCAGGGTCTGTGCTTTCAGGGCTTTCCTACTCTCGTATTGAATGTCGAATTCGGAGAGTTCCAAGGACCATTTCAACATTCTGCCCGCCATGTCAGGCCGACCCAGGAGTTGCCTCACTGGCTGGTCGGTTCGCACGATGATTGTGTGGGCCAGAAAATAGTGTCTGAGTCTCCTCGCCGCGTTGACGAGGGCTAGAGCTACCTTTTCTATCTGTTGGTATCTGCTTTCGGGTCCTTGCAGGGCTTTGCTCGTGAAGTAGACATGTTTCTTCCCGTCGGTGGTCTCGCGGATAAGAGCCACGCTGATGGCATCGTTCGAGACGGCCAAGTATAAGAACAGTGGCTCCCCGTCGGCTGGTCGAGATAGTACGGGTGGTTGAGATAGATTTTACTTTAGGTGGAACAGCGCCCGTTCGCACTCCTCGTTCCATTCGAAGGCTGCTTCTTTACGAAGGAGTTTGAAGAAGGGGAGGGCGTGCTGAGCGGATCTCGCGACGAAGCGGGACAATGATGTGAGCATGTCGTTCATGATTTGTATTGACTTCTTCGACATCGGTGTCGGGAGGTCGGAGAACGCCTGGAATTTGTCGGGGTTGGCTTCAATTCCTCGTTATGTCAGGTAGAATCCGAGGAACTTTCCTGCCTTGACTCCGAACGTACATTTCTCGGGGTTGAATCTCATTTTACATTGTCTTGCTTGGGCAAAGACTGACTTGAGGTGTGCTGCATGGTCGGTGTCTACTCGGGATTTGACAATCATGTCGTCAATGTACACCTCGAGCATGTCCCCAATCTGTTTGTGGAAAACCTTGTTCATCATGCGCTGGTAAGTTGCCCTGACGTTTTTCAGTCCAAAGGGAATTACGTTATAGTAATAGTTGCCCGAGCTGGTCATGAAAGTCGTGCAGTGTTTGTCGCCTAGGGCCATCGGGATTTGGTTATAGCCCGAGTAGGCATCCATGAACGACAGCGTTTTGTAGCCGGCCGAGTTGTCGACCAGCATGTCTATGTTCGGCAAAGGGAAAGCATCTTTCGGGCAGGCCCGGTTGAGATCGGTATAGTCAACACACATCCTCCATTTTCCATTATTCTTTTTAACAAGTACAACGTTTGACAGCCAGGTGGAATACCGGGCTTCAGAAATAAAATTTGCCTCTAGGAGGTCTTTTACAGCTTTTTCAGCAGCCTCTGTTTTTTCTGGAGACTGCCTACGCCTACGTTGTACTACGGCCCTAGCGGCAAGATCTATGGCGAGGTGGTGACAGGCGACCTCAGGGTCGAGTCCGGGCATCTCCGCGGCGCTCCAGGAGAACAGGTCAGCATTCTCGCGCAAGCAGGCCTTGATTTGCTTTCTTGCCAGGTTGGAGAGATCGTTGCCAATCTTCACTCTTTTGGTCGGGTCTGTGCCGAGGGGGACGAGCTCAAAATCCCCGTCCGGTATTGGTCGGAGTGGAATTTGCTCGCCGTTGAGAGGTTCGTCCTGGTCGAAACGAGTGTCCAGAGCTATAGAGTCGACCTTTGGTGGAGCTTTCTGGGCTTCTTCCTTGATAGACTCTTGCTTGTCGGGCTCCTGTCGTGTCTTTTTGGCGGGCCTTGTCCCTACGTCGACAGTGTCGCGTCCCTTAGATGCGGCGTTGAAACACCTCCGAGCAGCGGCCAGGTCTCCTTGGATGGTAGCTACCCGTGCCCTTTTGGTGTAGAATTTCATCTTTAGGTGGACGGTCGAGGGCACCGCCGTCAGTTCTGCCAGTGTTGGTCTCCCCAGGATGCAGTTGTACAGAGACGGGCAGTCGATGACGAGGAAGCGTACTTTGACCTGTCTTGTCGACGTTCCTTCGCCGAATGTAACCAGGAGCTCGACATACCCCCAAGGCTTAGAGGTCGAGCCGTTGAAACCTTGTAAGTCCGACCCTACATATGGCGAGAGATGTGAGTCGTCCAGCTGTAGAGTTCGTAACAATTGGCTGTACATTACGTCGATGGAACTCCCTTCGTCGACGAGGATGCGATGCACATCAAAATTGGCCATTCTTGCCCTTATCAGTAAGGGGATGACCGCGTTTGGGGACCCGCCGGAGAGCTCTTCTAGGTAGAAGGTGATGGGTTCTGACCTGCCCTTCACCCTTTCGAACATCACTGTTGCGGGGGCGCCGCGTCGACCAGCTCGTCCAACTTCCTCTTAGCCGAATTAATGGTCAAGTCGTTGAATCCGCCGCCGTTGATGACCATGGCGGAGGGGAAATATTCCCACCTGCTGTGCGTTGTGAGCGGCTCCTGCAGGTGCTCGGGGATGCCGAAGTCCTCGGGCCTGGTCACGGAGAAGGCGGTCTGGATGGGGACCGACTCGTCAGATGGTCGGGCATCTTCCTCCAGCTCCCTTGTCTCCTGGGCGTCACGACGGGGAGCGTCGCTTCGCCGGTATTGTGCAAGCCTCCCTCCCTTGATGAGGGTTTCGATGGCGTCCTTGAGGTGGACGCAATCCTCAGTCAGATGACCATGGCTCCTATGGTACTGACAATATTTGTTCTTGTCTGCTCCGGGCTTGGCGGGAGCAGGTCGGGGACATTTGACACCACCGTCCTTGAAGTCAGTGCTGGCACACTCCTCCAGAATGCGCTCGCGGGAAGCTGTGAGCGGAGTGTACTCGGTAAAACGCCCTGAGGGCCCCCTTTGTTCTCAGACTTCCCGGGGTCTGTCTTCTTTTCTTTTCTCCCCGGTTCGTCGAGGAGGAGCCTCTTGGCGCGAGTTGCTGTTGGACCCGCGAGTCCTGGGATCTCGGGCTCTGTTGGCCGCTTCCCTCTCCTCGTAGTCCATGTATGCCCGGGCTTTTTTGAGGAGGGCGTCAAACATCCTGGGTGGCTCGATGCCCACGACTTTTCTGAATTCCGTGCCGGGGAGGAGCCCCCTCTCCAGCAGATATCTCTTCATATGGTCCGCGCAGGGGACTTGTATAGCTTCCCAGTTGAAGCGACTGATGAACTCCCTCAAGGTTTCATCCTGTCTTTGGATGATGGCCTCGAAAGCCGCCTCGGTCTTTGGATGCCGTCGAGAAGCTGTGAATGAACTGATGAACTGGTTTTTCAGGTTTCGCCACGAGGTGATTGAACCCGGGGCGAGTCCTTTGTACCAGTCCATTGCCGCCTTCCTGAGAGTCGTGGGGAATAGTCGGCATTTGATGGGCCCCCCGACATTGTGGTAATGCAGCATAGCCTCGAACCCGTCTATGTGGTCGACCGGGTCCGCGACTCCATCGTACTCCTTCAAGTGCGGGGGTTTCTCCATGCCCGGGGGGATGGGCGCTTCCATGATAGCTTGCGACAGGGGACCGCGGGGGTCATCCTCGTCGCTCCTCTCCGGAGACAGAGATGGGGACCTGTAATACTGTCGGGCACGACGGTCTTGGTCATGCTGGGTCTCTCTCGAGCATGATGCTCGTTGGTTGATTCTTACACGCCCGTCTCCGGAGTGCCTTCTTTGCTGTCTCACCGGGTCGCGACCATGTCCTTCGGCTTGGATGATTAGCTGCCTCTTAAAAGGGGGCCGTTTCCCCGATGGTCGGGGTGACTGGCTTCGAGAGGTTTCTCTGTAATGTCTCCGCGGGGGAGACGAGAGTTGGACTTCAGTCACTCGAGGAGGTGGAGTATGGGGCCTCCGATGCCTCCTCGGGGGTCTTCGGTCGTCTTCAAGTGCCCTCAGTCTTTCCCCTTGGGCGAAGATGAGGTAATTTGTTTGATTGATCGCTGCGAACAGCGCTCGAGTTGTGGCGTCCGCCCCGGCGGGGACGGGGACTTCCTAAAATTGGGCAGCCCGGTAGTTCGCGAGAGCTGCATCGTCCTCTTCGAGTGGCGGAGGGACCGAGGAAGACGATGCAGTAGCCCCGTCGCGATAGGTTGAAGGTCCGGGGGCCGTTGAGGCAGGGATGATGTTGTGACCGGGGTTGCCGGTGTTGTCAAGGTGTCCGTTTTTGTCCGCGGGGCCGTTGTTGGTGTCGACGACGCAGACGTTTTGTTCATCGCGAGCTTGGTCAGCCATGACAGTGGTAGTTGAGTTGAGCTTTGGTCTTTGAGTTTTGCAAGACGGGGAAGCTAGTTTCCCACAGACGGTGCCACTGATCTTACCTGATCAGACTTGGACCGTCACGAATGGCTCCGAGCTGAAGTTTGAACGAGATGGGGGGGGGGGGTACCTGCAAGGCACTCCGATGCTGAAGTAAGTGAGAGTACGAGCAGACAAAGTATGAGTATGGGTAAAAGAATGGATACCTGATCCTCTGGGAGCAGAGGGTATTTATAGCCCCCAACGCTGGGCCAAGGTCCCTTCATTGGGCCGGACAGGTTTGGCCCAATGGAAGAACTGCCAGGTTCTACGTGTGTAGTGGGGACTCGCACGTGGTCTCCCTCCTGGATGTTCTGCGTGAAGTACGGACGGACGAGGACGCGGTCTTTTCGGGACCCACGTGATGGTGTGGTGGACAGAGTCTGCCCTAGGAGGAGTGCTCGAGCTGGGGTCGAGCAGGATAGCATGAAGTCGAGGATGTCGCACTGGCAGAGAGCGTCGAGCACGGATGTGGCCTCTTGGACGGCGTGACCCCTTGCAAGGCCGTTTGGATTGGGCCTTCACCATTGCTTTTGGGTCAGCTCGGCCCAATCCAGAACAAATATTTTGATAAATAATTTCATATTTCTGTTATTTTTCAATACTTTGTTAGTAACTTCATGTTTTCGTTAATATTTAATATTTTGATCAGTAATTTAATATTTATCTTAATATTTAATATTTTGATTAGTAATTTCATGTTCCCGTTAATATTAATATTTTGATCAGTAATTTAATATTTTCATTAATAATTCAACTGATTATAATAAAAATTCAAACTCGTTTCAAATGAATTTAGATTAGATTCAAATATCTCTATGTCACATATCATTTAGTAAAATCAATTTTTTTTAATAAAATATTTATTTTTTATTAAATTTAATTATATTAAAATAATTAACTAAAAAAATTTTAAAATAGTTTATTCATACATTTTAAATATTTAAAATAATAAATACAAATCCAAATATTATAACATTAACCACATTTAATATTTTAAATTATCAAAAATCGAAATCAAACTCGAACCCAATTAAAGCAGATTAATCCATCAAATTCTGAACGGATTATTTTGTAATTGGAAAAAACTTAAAATCAAACTCAAATTCAATTAAAACAGATTTTTCTGTAAAATTTAAAACGGGTTCAAATAAATTTTTTCATCAAATTTAGAACGGATTAATTTATAATTGAAAAAAAAAAACTCAAAATCAACTAATACAGATTTTTGCATCAAAATATACTGTTGAATAAAACATAACTATATTAAAACATGTTGCATTTGGAGCACATGTTAGCTTTTTTTTCCATAAACTCACCCTATCATATTATTATTTCACTGCATTAATCTTAGCCTTTTATTCAAGCTTTTATCTTCAGTTTCTCACTCCAATATGATTGGACGTAATTCTCAGTGTTGCTTAAAATAAAATAGAATTTCCAAGTCTGTGGGGGCAGAATTGACTCAAAATAAGCAAAACATAGACACATTTATGAGAAATAAAAATTATTGAAATTATTATTTGAAGTTATTTAGAATCATTGCCAAGCTTTAGGAATAGATATAATTATGACAAATGTAGGTTGTTGAATTTATTGCTTGGTATCTTAGAAGCATTGCTGTTAAAAATGTGTAAGCTCAGAAATACATATGTAATAACCATAAAGAGATGAGAACGTAAGACCACCATATATGATCCTAGAAAATGATTAAATAATTGTTTCAAACCTTAAGAGAGGTTTGCAACTAATGATGTATCAATAATATCTTTAGAGGAGCAATGATAATAATAATCTAATGGAAGCCAAATTTCATACAAACAAATGAAAAAGTACATAAATTAGGCAGAGCATTGTAGTTCCAGAATAAAAATAACAAATGTTTGAACTAATTGTAAATGTCATCTTCCTCAGCTCTGTCGGCACTGAAATTCTGATATTAGATATGTGATGTCGAAGGAGATGTCACGATACAAATATTTGAGGACAATGCAATAATATAAAAACAGTAAAAACACAAGGAATTGTTAACTCGGTTCGGTGTACAACACCACCTACTCTAAGGGCTACCAAGCCTGGAATAAGTCCACTAAATAGTATCAATTCATAGATCCTCAGTAAACAACCAGTTTACGATCTAATCACTTAATCATTACCCATGTTATACTTCTGATGCCCTCCTCAAATCCCTTCAATCACTAACAGTGAAAAATAACAGAATTATTAAGTTTGAAAAACTTCAATCATTCAATACTTAAAAGTTTATGAATGATCCACAATTTACAACTCAACTAACAAATTACAACTCAAGTATTGAATCAATACTAGAGTGTATTACAATTAAAAGATTCATACTTTTAAACACAAACAATATATTTTTCTTCAATTGTTGCAGTTGTACGAATAAGGTTGCAAGTCCTTATAAAGGCGCAACAGCTTCTTTATGGGCTTGGGCTGAAAAACAAATATTGCAATATATTGAATCTCTTGAATATCTCCATGAAAGTAGGCTAAGATATAATCCATAAAGATAAGATAAATCGAAAAATATTCCTCCATAGTTTTCGCAAGATATAAACCACAAAACATGAATAAGGCATGCTTAAAAACAGGAAACAGAAAATTTGAAAAACACGTTCAGATCAGAAGGTAGATGTTAAGACATCTGCTTTGACATTATTCAAAATCAATTGAGATGATTTATTTCAAATGTCAAGACATTAATCAAAACATTACCAAAGCAATGTTTTATCAAAATTGCTGCCAACAAACACTTACAAATTCCTCCTTTGGCAAATTTTGGTTAAAACATTATTTGAGCACATTATCAGAGCAGCAACAAAAGAAACTCAATTAGCAGTTAGTAGTGGAAGATGTCAGAACATCTTCTGAGACATGAAGCTCCCCCTCAAACTTACCAGTCATTACACAGTCGGTCAGTCAGTCAGTTTATCTCCCCCTTTTTAGTAGAAAAAGAAGTACAAACCAGAATATCCAAGTGTTAAGCATATATAAGTGCCAAAAAGAACATAGAGATCAAAACACAAAAGAAAAAAAAGGAAGGAACCAACACAGAGTCTAACTGTCTTCAGGACCATTATACTCGGCAGCTTCAGAAATTCCTTCATTATCAGAATCTCCTTCTTCAGTACCCACTCTATCATCAACATTGTTATCCTTCTGCAGCTCCTTGGTCAGCTTTTCAAATTTCAGCCTTTTTGCTAAGCTAACTCTGATTACCTCATCAAGTTCTTTGCAGGCTTCCATTAACTCAGTAATCATATCATCCTTACTTGAAGTCTTGTTTTCAGAGGATGCAGATGTCAAAACAATGTCTGGGACATATTTACCTAAAAACAACTTGAAGTGAAGGGACAAGGAAAACTCCCTTTTGCAAACTACATCAGTGCCACACATAATTCTAGGATGTTGATTTAGAATAATTCCATAAATAAGAGATGGAAAGGCAATAGGCATCTTGATAGCACAGGTTCCTGCATGCTTTACAATCTGTTCAAAAATGTAAGCACCATAATCAAATAACTTCTTATTTCCAACAACATAGATAAATTTTCCCAAACCAGCTATAATGGTTGAGGTATGGTTGGTAGGGACTCAATTAGTAGCTTCAATTCTATGCAGGATAGCATATTTGACACTGTGATACGGTGACAGAACCGACTGTTAATACTGGTTTGCATTTTGCATTTTTTGTTCGCAAAATTTTGCGGTAAGTAAGAGTCGCCACCGAATTTTATTTCATCCAATCATGGAAAAGGAAAAAGAACAGAAAAAACCTTTTTTCGATATATTCTGAGTACGGGGGTAGATTATAGAAAGGGAAGGTGTTAGCACCCTTTCTATCCATGGTTTTCCATGGGCTCTTAGGTACTTGCTCATTTTTCAAATTGCTTGTGTGTGTGCTTGTTTGTTCTTGAAAATGTTTTACTTCGTGATAACCCTTGTATCAGTCCTCAAGAGTGTGACGAAGTTTGTTTTGAAAATTTGTTTTAAAAGGTGTCTGTGTGAAAAGTTTTGTTGAGCAAGTACTTAAGATTCTACCTACTCGAAAAAAAGATTGTTCATTCTCGTTTCCTTTAGACATCGCTATCCTACTATTAAGGAGTAGGTAGCCCCGTCGTTGGAGTTTGTAAGGGACATTCGAAAGGGACAAGTACAATCACTAAAGCAACAGTTAGAAAACTTTAGTAGTAACCCTAGAGTCTTAAGATCTTTCCGAGGCAACATTTCCGAGGCAACATTCGAATGGGACATTTTGATCTTTTAGACTGGAGGGCAACCACTAAAATCTCCTATGCTTAATGACTATTTACCGAAGGCAACCGAAGTGATGTAAACCTTAGGGGTGAATATGTGCATGTGAATTGTTTCAGTTATTTAGTCTTTGCACATTTAGGTGATCTACCGTTTTAATTTTCAGATATTCTTGCCATAGAATCCTATTAGCCATGCATCTAACAGTTTAAACATTTGCGGGAATTTAAAGTGCGAAAAATAAACCTAGCTATTACAAGGCTTTGACAATTACATAATTATCTTGACTGAAAAAATGCTGAATTTAAAACCCTAATTACTATTACAAACCCGGAGCAGTTACAATTATAATAAAAAAGGAATTAAAACGCGCGCGGCGAATTAAATGCGAGAATAGTTTAAAATCCTAAAATCTAATTAAAAAATATTTAAGTTATTTTTGAGAAAAACTTAATTAGGTTATGTACAATTAAAACCCTAATTCTAATCATTTTTTAATTATAAAAAGAAATTGAAATTAACCTAATTTAAACTAAATTAAATAATTCAAGAAAATATAATATTTTGTAAAAAAAGATTTTAGGTATTTATTGTGGTTTTTATTTGAGAAAAAAAAACAATTTAATTACAAAATTTAAAACCTAGTTTCTAATTAATTTTAATTAAAACAAGTAGTCAATAACACTAATTAACCTAATTTACTTTCAAAAATATTAATTTGAATAAAGAATATTTAATTCTGTATTTTGTGATTTTTTAGTTTTATAAAAAATAATTTTGGTGTTAATTAAAAAAAACAATCAAAGAAAATAATTATAGAAATTAAAAAAATAATAGAAAGAAAAACAAACTGGGCCTGTGTTGAATGTCCCAGGGGGTGCAAATCTGAATTAATTTTGGGCCCAAGGCTGATGGCCCAACCCCTACGCTGAATCCCATGTGCTGATCTTCTGATGGTGTACCATGATCTCTCATCTAGAGTGCGTTAGATCTGATACCATGCTTGATCAAGTGGCTGGATGTTGGTGATGTATGGTAGACATCTGGATGAGAGCTACACATGATCTATAAGTGGAAAAATTGAAAACAAATTTGCTGCGACCTGGGATTGAACCCAGGTCCTTATGTCCACCAACAACACGCCTCTACCAGCTGGGCTATGCTGGTTAGTTGTTAAAGAAATAAGAATAATGCACAATATATCAAAACAAATTCTAGGAGACTGAAACAAAATCATGCGCGTTATTTTCAAACAAACCAATAGGGTGATGCCAAATCACCATCTTCTACCTCCAGCCCGTCGTCTTAGGTATATGACCTATACCTACAGACCATGTCCGTTGCTACAACCTGCGTGCTTCAAAAATCAAAAATATACATGATAAATGAATTCAAAGACCAGGGATCGATTGGTCTTGATGCCACGATCATCCCAGTATCCAATTCTTGGCCTAATTTTTCCTGTATCAAGAAGCCCCAAAACACATGTGGAAACCCTAACAATGGCAAGTACAGATATAGGCTTAAAAAATGCAATTAAACTATTCAGTCAGCTTGCAAACATGATAAGGATAACAAATATGTCAATCAAATATGCTAACAATGCAGGAATTGATGTAATCGTTTTCAAAAAATAAGGAAAACCGTGGGAGTGATTGCGTGCGTTTATGGGCGCGATAAGACTTGCAAATGATCCAGTTGGCTTCAGGGATGCTCTAGGATACGATTGTTGGCCTTGAATTGCTCTGAAAGGCCCTGTGGAGTGAAAACTGAGTCACACTTTTTGTCAACTTTTTTGAGTTTGTTCTTTCTCTTCTACGACTGCAAAAAACATTGTCCTATGCTTTGTACATGTTCCATATATATGTTAGAATGAATTAGGGTTATAAAATTGGCTTGTATCTTTGCAGTTATGGAAGATTTGATTTGATTTCCATGCCATATGTAAATTTGTTATTTTGAGCCAAATCATTCCTTTCTTTTACCAATTATGCTTGATTCGTTTTGGTCTTGATATCTCAACATTTTTTATTGCAAACCTGTCAAAAAATCAAATCAAAACATATCTTTGCCATTATTCACCAATTATTTGATTTAATTCAATTTTTAATTAATAAAAAAATCAAAATAAATTGAAAAATGAAGAAAATAATGTGTGGGTGAATATTTGGGTCGTGGACCATGTTATAAGTGAGGTGCAAGCATAAAAAGTTAGGCCCATTTGGCAAAAAATGTAATTTGAGCCTATTTGACTTTTGGCAATTTTGCAAAAATGTCAACTTTGACAAGGCATATCTCCTCCAATTTTAACCCTAGAGAGGTGTTCTTAGACTTTTTAGAAATATTAGGATGTCCCCTAAGCAACCTTTTTGGTCTCATCTCAATTGAGTCTTCCATGTTCATGTAAGAAGCTTTGACTCAAAAGGTGTTTTTGTTGACTTTTCAAAAGGACCCATAATGTAGAAATTCATATCTTTTTGTGGGTGCATATTTTGAACTTGGGGGATGAAGATGAGTTGTAGGTAATTGCATCCTCTTCCAAATTAGCTTTGGATGGAAAATTTATGATAAAGCGTGTGGAAGTTATGCTTGGTCAAAGTTTGGTTGACTTTTCCTAAGAAACCCTAATTTAGCAATTGTTGGGTTTTGATGAATTTGGAGAATTCCTTGAGGAATCATGATCAACCCTTGATCAAATGAAGAAAGTCACTTCAAAATGTTAATGTTGACCAAAAATATTGAAGTTTGACTGTATGTGGGTCACAGTTGACTTTTGACCTAATACAGTCGATTCTCAAGCATCTGAGTAGTTGACTGGGCAAACTTCTTGTGCAAGTCATGAAACTTGACATGTAAGGCCTTGAGAACATATTAAGACCATGGAGAGAATATGTGGTCTTTGGATTCCACCTATCTTGATAAAAATGGAAATCCTAATTTGAGACACACTGCCTTAGGAGAGAGTTTGTCTGGTCAACTCTTGGGCAAACATGAGCCAATTGAGGGTCTCCAGCAGTATGTATTGAGAAAAATGAGAGGGAAATTTTTTGGGTATAACAGACACTTAGCTTACTAACAGAAAGATTATTCTTCATAGGCCAATCACTCACTTGGTTTGCAGTGATGGCTTTTCACACTTGATTATCAGTCACTTCCAACTCACAGTAATCATCTTCAGACATGCCCAAATATCTATTAATGACAGTAGAGGAAAATTCAACACATCTACCTCTAACAAACACCTTCCTATATTCCTTACTTCTATGATCAGCACAATCTATATGAATATTAACAACAAATCCCCTTACAAGAGTTTCATAATGATTTGCGAACCTGGCGATAGACTTCATCAAGCCAGCAAAAGAAATCAGCTCCATAATCTCTTTGCACTTCGGTGCACCTTCTCCCAACTCTCTTTCAAGAGAAATCCTTCTTTGGAAGACATATTTCCATTTTTCAGCATTGCCAACAGAACATAAGGAAATGATTTCAAGAGGAGCATCAGGCACCCTGACAAAAGGCTTCTTGCTTGCAGACTTCTTCAAAGGATAGATGGCATGGACATCATCCTCGACATCATAACCAGAGTTAACATCTTCTACCATTGCACCTTTCTTATTACCTTTAGATATCTTCGCATGTGAGATGTTCTGGACATCATCTTCATCATCATATGAGGAGCTATCAGGTCTAACTTTTATTTTGTTGGAGGGAGGAACCACTTTAGTCTAGGGATTTGGGGGACCATACATAGTCTTCCCTTTTCTATACTTGAGCCTTTTAGCAATTCTAGGCACCACATTGGAAATAAGGTCATTGTCAGACAACTCATCAACATTCACCACATTCTCAGCATTTGGATTCTTTGCAGTTTTGGAGCCAGCAACATCTTCCTTAGAAGAAGGGTCCTTCTCATCAGCTTCCACTTCTTCTAGAATAGATGTAGAAAACTTGCCAAGTTTACTTTCAGCAACATCTTTCTTAAAGATAGATGATTCAGCAGCATTTTGAGGGTCAGTACCTTTGTCAACATGAGTAGGAATTCAGGAAAGAGGAATAGAAATCCCAGGCACAATAAAACCCCCATTTAACACCCTATCTACCAGCCTTTTAATACTCCTATCAACATTAACAATGTCTTCTTGTGACCTATCATCAGTAGTATTATGAGCATTACCTTTAGAAGTGTCAAACTCGTCTTTGGATTTCTTTGTATGCGACGATCTAGGTTTCTTGAAATTCTTCTCAAGAGGTGGAAATTTTTTTAGAGGAGTGACGACCAGGACTTTATCAAGGGAGAGATCCTCATGATGGTTGACAGACTTTGACCTAGAAGCATTGGCTTCATCAGAAGAGCACTTTGAGGGAGGCTAAGCATGATGTTACAATATCTTTGAATATTTTTGAACAGTGAGATGAAAAATAACAAGGGTTCTTTTTCTGTAAAGGAGAACGAAGAGGTTGTGAAAATAGAAAGAAGTAATGTCATAGCGTGTGGGAGAGTATTTGAGATAATCTTGAAATGATTACTTAAGATACTTAATTTGTTGGAAACATAATAAATGATATAATATCACTTTAATGATATTACCACACGCCCTTAATTGCTACAAACCCTCATATATGCAGATCCCTAGTTTTCCTCTTAGGTTCTCAAACTGGTTTGCAACCAAAGCCTTAGTGAAAATGTCAGCCAGTTGTAATTCAGTAGCTACATGTTCTAAGGCAACAATATTTTATTCAACAAGCTCTCTTATGAAGTGATGATGGATATCAATGTGTTTTGTCTTGCTGTGTTGAATATGATTTTTTGATATATTTATGGAACTCAGATTGTCACAAAATAATGTCGTGACATCCTGTTTGACATTATATTCTGTCAATATTTGTTTCATCCAAACCAACTGAGAATAATTATTTCCTGCAACAATATACTTAACCTTAACAGTGGACAGAGACACACAATTTTTCTTCTTACTGAACTAAGATATGAGATTATTTCCTAGAAAGAAACATCCTCCCGATGTACTTTTTCTATCATCAACACTTCCTTCCTAATCAGCATCATAATAACCACTTAAAGTAGATCTAGATCCATGAGAATATAGCATACCATAGCCACTTGTCCAATTACCATATTTAATAATTCTCTTCATATGGTTGGCATGGCTGACTTTAGGATCAACTTGATATCTAGCACACACCCGTACAACAAAGGCAATGTCAGGTCTGCTAGGTGTGAGATATAGAAGACTGCCTATCATACTTCTGTAAAGACTTTGATCCACACTGTGATACGATAGGAGAACTGACTTGAGGTTTTGTGTTTGTGTTCGCAAATGTTTCAGTTTAGCAAGAGTCGCCACCGACTTTTTATTTTATCCAAAGGAAAGGTCAAAAAGCACAGGAAAGACCTTTGAGATGTTTTCTTGGGTTCGGGGGGTAGATTATGAAAAGGGAAGGTGCTAGCACCCTTTTCATCCATGGTTATCCATGGGCTCTTAGTTACTTATTTAGATAACTTGCTTTGCTTTTTCAATTGTTTGAAATGGTGCTTTTGTGTGTGGTTTTGAAAGTATTTTGAAAAGAGGCCATCGTTTTGGCAATCTTTGTAATGATTCTTGTTTGAAGAATGTATACAAAGATGTTTGTCTTTTGAAAAATGTTTCAATGTTTGAAAGTTTGTTGGGAAAATGTTTTGAAATTGTGTTGTGTTTTTTTTTTGAAATTAGCAAGGATGTTTGCAAATTGATCAAGTAACTAGGAGTTGTCTACCCTGCTCAAAGATCTTTCCTACACATTTTTAACCCTTTTACATTGTTGTTTTACATTGTATTTGGTAAACAACCTTGTATTAGGATGTTAAACTGGACGGGCGTGGGTCATCGTATGACCATGATAACAATGTTGCCAAGTATCTTAGAAAGTTTTTAAGGGACTAGATCATTTTTGTATAGGCAACCAAGATAGCGTCATCGAGGGACTATGATCTTTTTGTTTGATTTTGATTTGCCAAGATACCTAGCATGTATACCATGGCCATGTTTTTAAGGCAACAAGTGGGTGAAACCCTAGAGGTGCTTGTGTGCATTGTGTTGTCATTTTTCATGCATTTTTGTCTTATGTTTAGTCATGCTATTTGTTTGATTTTGGTTCTTTGCATACAAACCCTAATTTACTATCATGGCATTTGAAAGCGATAAAATGTGAAAAGTAAATCTAAGACTATTACAACATTGATATGGGGAGGGGGATACAAGTTTGAAATAGGGGACATTTGCACAAAATAAAACCCTAAAACTATTACAACCATATTGAATTTATTTGTACAAATAAATAAATAAACAAATATTTAAAAATACAAATAAATATAAATATGCAAAATATTTTTGAATTATTTTTATGTATGCAAAAATAAGTTTATTTATGTCCTAAAAAAAATAAGAAAATAAAAATGGTTATTTTTGGAAAGGGTGGAAATCCTAATTTGGTTTTAAGAGAAAATAAATTATATTATTTATTTATTTATTTATGTACAAGAAAATAAATAAATAAAAATATATAAAAAAATGTTAAAAAATTAAATATTGTAAGAAAATATTAATTTAAGTGTATAAATAATAATAATAAAAATATATAATATTTTTGTATTATTTACAAATTTTATTTAAGAAAATAAGTTATATTATTATTAATAAACTATTTCTATGTCCAAAAAATAGTAAAAAATAATAAAATAAAATGTAAAAAATTAAAAGAATATTTTTGGTGATTTTTAATATTTAGAAAAATAAATAAAAGTCAGAAATGTAAAAGAAAATGAAAAAATAGATAAAAATAAAACAAATGGGCCAAGGGGGTGCAAGAAGCAGAATGGGGGGTGTCAACAACAAGGCAAGCCAGGCCCAGCCCAGCTTCCACTTCGTCCCTGTCCTTTGAACAAAAACGTGCGCTTCTGCAACTCAAACCTAATCTCCTGCATACGTGCTTAAAAATAAAAACTTGCAACATGAAAGTTATAGCTTATCATCACACGATTCTAACCATATAAAAAACTTGATCTAACTCTAAGAAACCAGGGAGAATTTTATCACCCCCAATTTCTGACCTAAAAAATTCAGCAACTTCAACATCCAAATTCTCCTAGCTCAGCTAACATAAATGAATTTTATGCATATGTACAGTTCAAGGACATTAAGGGCTACATTTTTGTTTCACAAACCTAAGCCTAATGATTCCTAAATGAGGAGATAGAAGTTTGAAAATTACCTGTTTCAGTCAAGCTCGAGTATGGCAATGTAGCAACTTTTAGTGAGGCCTGAAGGACTTTTGAGCTTGCTTGATGTTCCCTTGACCTTTCCCAATGCTTAGCTTGATTTGAAATGGTTTGAATCTCCCTATAGAACTCAACCTGCAAACTCAGAATTTGAAAATGGTGAAGTGTGAAAATGGAGTTACAATGGCTGGACAATGGCTTGGATAGTTCAGGTGGGTTGTTTAGAAAGTGTTTAAAGTGGTTTGGGAGAAAACGCACGAGGCAATGTGAATATGGCTTGAGTTCTGCAGGGCTTGCCCTATTTTGACAAGAACTAGGTGTTTTGGTGTTCAAGGGTGTTTGAGAGGCTATGAGCTCGTGTTTCTGGCCTTAGACAATATGTAAAACTTGTTTGAAATGAACACCAAGCTTGCTCTTATCAGATTGAGGAGTTGTGTGGACTTTTGCAAGTTACTTGCTTTTGAAGCAAAAGTTGAATTGACAATGCTCCAAGGTTGTACTTGCTATCTCAAGGCCTGCACATAGTTGGTACCAATTTCCTGATATTCATGGACTTTGTTTGCTGCAAAAGCTTTGGTTCAAGGCTCAAGGAAAACAAAATTGCATAAAGTGTGCTTTATGAAAATGACATTGTTATCTTTTTGCCAAAAATAGATTAATTCAATATGTAATGTTCTAAAGCTCAGAACAAAGCCTCTAACCAATGTATTTGAATTTAATTTTTGAGTGTAGAAGAGATTAGAACCTGTAAACCAAGTACAAGCATGCTTTGGACAGAATTGCAAGTTGTAGCAATGTGCAAAATGCCTTGGCCAAAAGTGATAATTTGCCATTTTCAAACTTTTGATTCTCCCTAACCACAAATGATCTTGGAGATTTCTTGGACATTTTGGAAAGCTTGTAACATGATCTATATTTGAAATGAATTTTGATATTCCAATTGGAACTATGTGAAAAGTTTCCATGAAGATAGGTCAAAATCCTGCCTAAACTAGGGCAAAATTTCACTAAGTTAGAAAGTTTTTGGACTCTTATTCACAAAATCATAACTTGCGATCGAAGCATCTTTTGGGAAAACTTTGTGAATCAAAGTTGTAGATTTTGTAGAGGACTACAACTTTCATGTTGTAAGTTTACTTTGAATCCAATTGCATCATGGTGAAAAAGTTGGGCAAAGTTAGGAAAAAATAAGAAATTTTCATAACTTAGAAAAATTCTCAGTTATGAAAATTTTCCATTTTAAACCCTAATTTTGAAAATTAAGTTTCTTGGTGAACAAGTTTCATGTTTTGACACATATTGATGAAAATGACCCTTGGCACTTGATTTTGACCAAAAAGTCAAAGTTTGACTTTTCAGTGTACAATTGATTTTTGATTAGTTGACTGGAAAATTCATCTGTCAATCCAATGTATTTGAGATCTTTTGAACCTTGTGATTAGGTCAAGATGATGCCATTGAGTCCTTTAATCCATGCTTGAACCCAATTTGCCATTGGCTAGGTGAAAAATCAGAAATTGCCCTTTTGCAGTCAAAACCCTAAAAATGACCATTTTACCCTTTTGATGATCTGATCAAATTTCTTGAGGAGTTGTGGTCCAAACTTGATCAAATGGTTCATATTAGTCTATAATGTTGATGTGGATAAAAAATTATGAGGTTTGACTGTAGATTGGCCACATTTGACTTTTTCCCCAATATAGCTGATTCTTAGGTCAACTGTCCAATTGACTGGGCAAAAATTTGATTCAAAGCTTGAAACTTGGTATGGGGAATATTATAGGTCCAACATGAAGTATGAAAGTCACATGAGGCATTAGAAGTCCAAAAATCCATGTGCAAACTCAAACCCTAATTTCAGGTCATCAGTGCAAGGAGATATCTTAAGCCGAGCAAAACCTTAGTCTGGTCTTGAGTCCAAAGAGCCTTGTGAGGAGAATCTTGATAAAATGAGAGGGAAAATTTTGGGGTACAACAGCTGCCCCTATTCAATCTTCTTGAACCTGAAGAGTTAGATTGGCGAATTTTGCCGTTCGTGACTCGAAGGTAAAAGATGATTGGACACTAGAGTGCCCGTAAATTTGTACTCGTCAAAGTATAGTTGAATGAATGGGCTTAAAGATGCCATTTAGAAAGGTGACAGAATCTTGTCGGAGATGGGTTTGTAGATGCCATCCAAGAATGCTTGTTGAATTGCATGTTGTAAGTCAAAAGAATGAGTATTAGAATGGTATCCGCGTCTGGTACGTATCTGATTTGTATCTGGAGACTGAGTCTGTATAAGCAATGGAATGGCGTCCGTGTCTGGAACGTATCCGAGTTGTAACTGTATTAGAATATGAATGAATAACAGAATGACTTCCGTGTCTGGAGGGTATCTGTATTGTATCTGAATCTGAAATCTGAATAAGCGACAAAATAGCATCGGTGTCGGGAGCATCTCTGAGCTGGAGAAAAGTCAGAATAAGTTGACAGAATGACTTCCATGTCTGGAGTGTATCTGGACTGTATCTGAAATTGAGATATGTATGAGTAGCAGAATGACTTCCGTGTCTGGAGTGTATTTGAAACTGTAATTGGGATCTGAATAAGTGACAAAATGACTTCTGTGGCGACTGCATTGGGGAGAATCGAACTTTTGGTGTAAGGGCCAGAATGGCATCCGTGTTTGGAGCGTATCTGAAATAGAATCTGAATGAGTAATATAATGACTTCCGTGTCTGGAGTGTATCCGTACTGTATCTTGACTTTGAATTCTGAATGAGTAATAGAATGACATCCGTGTCTGGAGCGTATCCATACTGTATCTGAATAAGAGATCTGAATGAGTAGCAGAATGACTTTCGTGTCTGTAGTGTATCTGTACTGTATTTGAAATCTTTGAACATTTGTTAAAGATAACTTTTAATCTTATCCTGAAAAGGGTAAAATGTTAGCTGAAACACAAGGTTATGTTGCATGAAATGTATGATGCAATAAAATGTGTTTTATGATATATGAATGTAATGTATGCGCATGTAAGCTGATTTGCTTTATTGCTGAGGAAAATAAATCCTTGATAGCTGGAGATAATGAAATCCTTGACTGCTGCTAGGGAAAATAAATCCATGACCGCTGTTGGAGATTCAAAATCTTTGATTGTTGAGGATGAGAAATCCTTGGACCACTGTTGGGGATAGAAAATCCTTGGCAACTCGCGGGGATTATCAAAAACTTTGACAACTTCTGTGGGGATGTAAGAATCCTTTACGACTTCTTGGGGATAGGGATCCTTCAAGTCTTTGGAGTTTGAGGATGAAAAACAAACTGTTGTGAAAATAATGCCAAGTATTACTTGAGAAACCTGCTTGGAGAATCCAGAGAACTTTGAAGACTATGGTTGGGGATTACACAATTGGAATCCTTACTCGGCTGGGGAATAAGGAAAATTTTGGCGATCTCTACCGGGGGTCAAACAAAGGAAAAGCTTGATCTGTTGGAGAATAAGGAAGGCTCTGACGGCTTCTGCATGGAACTGAGAATAAGAATCTTCATTCTGCTAGGGGAATTTGAATCCTTGGGGACTTCATGCTGAGGAGTCAAGGATGAGAATCTTCAATCTGTATGGGATTAAAAATTCTAAAAAATTCATGTTGGGGAGTAAATAAGACTCTGGCAACTTCACTGGGGAATCGAGAATGAGAATCTTCATTCTGTTAGGGGATGAAAAACTCTGTGGGGAGTAGCTATACTGCTGGAGAGTAAGTTCAGGACCCTGGGGAAAAAGCTTATTCTTGTTTGGAAAAATTTCAGGAGTTTGGGTTGTATGCCAATCTACTGGGGATTCAAGAATGAGAATCTTCATTCTGTTTGGGAGAAGGCAAAAGTTAACTGTTATCTGGTTGATTCTCATATTTTAAGACAACTTGCTGGGGAATTTGGGGAAAACTGAATGGTTTCTGCTGGCGATTGATAGTCTTGACTTGACTGGGGAAGAAGGTTTCATCTTCGCTGAGGGTCTGTAGTTCAAAGTTTTGGCTCCGCTGAGGATTAGGAGTTTGAAGTTTTATCTCTGATGGGGATTTTGAAATTTAGCTCCACTGGGGATATGTATTTCAAGGTTTTAGCTCCGCTGGGGACCTAGATGATGTACTGCAGAGGATTTCTCTTGGAATATCCTAAAGACGTTTTCCTATACTTTCAACCCGTCAGTAATTATTCTTTCCCATTTCGTTTATTTGTAAATAGTGATTATATTTAAATGCATATGCTTATTTAATAAATCATTGGATGTTTTCAAATAAAACACAAGTGTAAAAAAGAAGAAAAGGCAAGTAGTTTTCTGCACTTTGAAGTATCTTTGTATTAACTTTGTGTAAGTATTTTGTACAAAGGAGACAAACATCCTAGTAAGAGAATGTTGTCATAAAAATGAGAAAAATTTATACAAAGAAAGATGGCTATGTGTAAAAAAAAATCTATGGGGTTCCCATTCTGCTATAGCCTTCGTAACTCTGAATATCTTGTCCATTCGTTGCTTCGTCCGAAGATGATTGAGTTGATCAGAAGCCTGGAGCTTGTTTGTGAAGAGATTGTCCTTAAAGTGATCCGACGAGACATAATCATACGCTTTAGTTCCGTAACTTTTGCCTGGACCGCCCTTTCGGGTTTTCGATCCACCGGGAAACCCTTTTTTGCCCAAGTCGCCCTTGCGGGTTTTCAACTTGCCGGGTGTACAATTTTTTTTTATCCCTAACTTTTGCCTGAACTGCCCTTTCGGGTTTTCGATTCACCGGGATGCCCATTTTTTCCAAAGTTGCCCTTTCGGGTTTTCAACTGGTCGGGTCAATTATGCGTAATATCTTTTGACTATGTCTGCGTTCGCAGGGTGCGGCAGGTCATCGCCGTCCATGGTGGTTAAGATCATTGCCCCACCAGAAAAGATGTTTTTGATCACAAATGGTCCTTCGTAAGTAGGAGTCCATTTGCCCCTGGGATCACTTTGCGGCAAGATGATCCGCTTGATTACAAGATTCCCGACTTGATATATCTGGCGCCTGACTTTCTTGTTGAATGCCTTAATCATCCTCTTTTGATACGTATGACCATGACAAACAACAATAAGTCGCTTCTCGTCAATCAAGTTAAGTTGATCAAGCTGGGTCTGAATCCAATCGTCTTCACTTAAACCAGCATCCTTCATGATTCTCAAGGAGGGAATCTAAACCTCGATAGGTAAAACATCTTCCATGCCGTATACCAAAGTATAGGGTGTTGCCCCAGTTGATGTACGCGCCGTGGTACGGTACCCGTGAAGAGCAAACAGTAACATCTCATGCCAGTCCTTATAGGTGACTGACATCTTTTGTATGATTTTCTTGATATTTTTGTTCGCAGCTTCGACAACACCGTTCATCTTTGGCCGATAGGGAGATGAATTGTGATGTTGAATCTGGAATTGCTCGCACAAGGCGGTGATCATAGTGTTGTTAAGGTTTGTACCATTGTTAGTGATGATCCTTTCGGGGATGCCGTACCGACAAATGAGGTTCTGCTTGATGAAGCGGGCAACCACATTCTTTGTGACGGATGCGAAGGAAGCTGCTTTGACCCATTTGGTGAAGTAATCAATGGCCACCAGGATGAAGCGGTGTCCATTGGATGCTGTAGGCTTGATCTCTCCAATCATGTCGATTCCCCACATAGCGAATGGCCAATGAGCTGTTAAGACATTGAGAGGAACTGGAGGTATATGTACCTTGTCCGTGTAGATTTGACATTTGTGACAAGTCCTGGAATATTGATGACAGTCAGCTTCCATGGTAGACCAGTAATAGCCTTCCCTTAGAATCTTCTTAGCCATCGTATGTCCGCTAGAGTGAGTTCCAAAGCTGAGTCTCCAAACACAACCAAAGATTTGATTCCCAAGTCTATTGCAGCCTTGAGACCAAAGATACAAGCTTCATACTCGGCCATGTTATTGGTGCAGCTGAAGAAAAGTCTAGCAGTGAAAGGTGTATGGAAACCTTGTGGAGAGATGAGTACCGCGCCGATACCATTGCCAAGTGCATTAGAGGCACCATCAAAGTACAGGGTCCATCGGGATCCTTGTTCAGGTCCGTTATATGGTCTGAAAACTTCAATGTTGTCCAAAGTCATAATGTCTTCGTTGGGGAAGTCAAACTTTATGGATTGGTAATCTTCGACAACCTGATGAGCTAGATGGTCAGCTAGCACACTCCCCTTTATAGCTTTTTGGGTCGTGTACTTGATATCGTATTCAGTCAGGATCATCTGCCATCTAGATATTCTTCCAGATAAAGCAGGCTTCTCAAGATGTACTTGATCGAATCCATCTTAGATATCAGTAGAGTGGCATGAGTTAACATATACTGCCTTAGCCGGCGAGCAACCCATACCAAAACGCATCAAGTTTTCTCGAGCAATGAGTAGCGGGTCTTACAGTCGGTAAACTTTTTGCTAAGGTAATAAATGGCATGCTCTTTTCGGCCAGACTCGTCATGTTGGCCCAATACGCACCCTATTGAATTTTCTAGGACGGTCAGATACATGATTAGCGGTCTTCCTTCGACGGGAGGCATCAAGATAGGAGGTTCTAGAAAATACTCCTTGATTTTATCGAAGGCAACTTGACAGTCATCATTCTATTTAACCACCTGATCTTTCTTCAGCAGCTTTAAGATTGGTTCACAGGTAGATGTTAGGTGAGAAATTAACCTTGCAATGTAGTTTAGGCGTCCCAAGAAACCTCTGACCTCCTTCTCAGTGCGAGGGGCAGGCATTTCTTGTATAGCTTTGACTTTGGCAGGATCAACCTCGATGCCTTTGTTGCTGACAACGAAACCCAAGAGTTTATCAGACCTGACTCCGAAAGTGCACTTGTTAGGGTTCAGTCTGAGCTTGTACTCCTTCAACCTGACAAACAGCTTTTGCAAATGGTCGAGGTGTTCTTCTTCTGTCTGTGAACGGGCTATCATGTCATCTACGTAGACTTCAATATCATGATGTATCATGTCATGAAACAAAGCTACCATGGCGAGCTGATAGGTTACCCCAAAATTCTTCAGTCCAAATGGCATCACTTTATAGCAGAACGTACCCCACTGCGTAACAAAAGTAGTTTTCTCCATGTCTTCAGGTGCCATTTTGATCTGGTTGTACCCTGAAAATCTGTCCATGAAAGAAAATACCTTGTGTTGAGCTGTATTATCAACCAAGATATCAATGTGCGGTAATGGAAAGTCATCTTTAGGGCTAGCCCTATTTAAGTCTCTGTAATCCATGCATATTCTCACTTTGCCGTCCTTTTTAGGCACGGGCACAATGTTTGCAACCCATTATGGATAGGAAGTGACAGCAAGAAACCCAACATTGAACTGCTTCATAACGTCGGCTTTGATCTTTTCAGACATGTCGGGCCTCATTCGAAGGACTTTTTGTTTAATTGGTGGACAGTCTTCTCTTGTAGGGAGACGGTGAACCACAATATCTGTATCGAGTCCCGGCATGTCTTCGTATGACCAGGCGAAGATCTCAACATATTCATTCAATAGCTAAACTAAGCGCTCCTTGACACTTGGCTCTAGGTTGGCACCCACTCTGAATTCTCTTCTATCTTCATCAGTACCCAAGTTGATTGTCTCTAACAGCTCCTCATGAGGCATAATAGCCCTTTATTCCTGTTGTAGCAGTCTAGCCAATTCTCCCGGTACTTCACAGTCTTCATCACTTTTGTACTCAGCATGGTAGACCAGATCTTCAGAGTCACTGAAGGCCATAGCAGAATTATTACCCATGGAATCCGGAATGGAAGGGTACCTGCATTTGTGAGTGTGGGTGTGTGTAAGGGATAGCCACCTTAAAACAAATAAAATGTAAAAAGAAATACAATGAACACAAAAGTTTATATGTGAAAACGTCCATGATTCATTAAAATGGCATATGAAGATGAAAAATCAAACCCTTACAAATGGACCTATGTACCTCGGGTAAGGCACAAGGCTTAAAAGAGTACGAATTGTCTGAGAATTATTACAAACCAACAGAAATGTTTGAAAGATAAATTACTGATTTATGAAAGTAATGGGAACAAAGTCCTTTGCCTCCCAGTTTCATAGTCCTCCTTAAATAGTAGAGAAAATCCAGTCTTCCAGGTTGCTCTCCTCTGCACCATCCTCCAAAGCACTGACTCCATGATGGGTGATATTTACTGGTAGCCCTCCAGCCCGGGAGCGACGCACAACCTTCTGACTAGCCAAAGTGAAACCCAATCCGAATTTATCTGATTTGAAAGGAAAGTCGGGAAGCTGACCCCAGATTGTGCTTCCTCCCTTTTCAATCACAACCTTTGCATCTTTGAGGGATGACATTCGAGGCATAGGTTTGGTAATCATGGGTACAGAAGACACTGTCTTGGTTGCCACAATTTCAGGAGAAACCTCTTCAAAGTGTTGGAAAGGGGTCTCTATGAATTCACCATCCAATTCTACATAGCGGAAAGAATTTAGATGGCTTATCATGTATTCCTCCTCGCCATGAACAATTATAATTTTCCCTTGGACTAGGTACTTGAGCATTTGATGCAGAGAAGAAGTGACGGCTCCAGCATTGTGAATCCAAGGTCTTCCCAACAAGCAAGAGTAGGAAGGACGGATGTCCATCACGTAGAATGTGGAGTTGAAAGTTTCAGTTCCCACTTTAATTGGGATGTCCACCTCCCCGTGGACCATCCTTTTAGAACCATCAAAGGCTTTGACAATGATATTGCTGGGCTTCAGGGTTAGGCCTTCACAGTCCAATCTGTCCAATGCTTTCTTCGGTAAGACATTTAAAGACGACCCAGTGTCTACCAGAACGTGAGCTAGAGTAGTCCCTTTGCATTCCACCGAGACATATAAAGCGTCATTATGCTTTCTCCCTTTAGATGTTAAATCGGAATTGGAGAATCCTAGACCATTGTCAGCTGTTAGGCTAGCTACACATTCCTGGAACTGATCCGTGGAGGTTTCCTGAGGCACGTGGGCCATCTTCAAGAATCTGATCAAAGCTTTAACGTGGGCTTCTGAACAAAGCAGCAGTGCCAACATAGAGATCTTTGAGGGGGTTTGCCCCAGTTGTTCCACAACATCATAATCGCTTTTCTTAATTATTTTCAAAATCTCTTCCATTTCTTTTTGAGAGGTCTCAGGGATGACCAATGGCTGAGCCCTTGTCCTGACGAGCGTTTCTTGGATCCCTTTCCCTCTATCATCAACAACAACAGATGGGACCACCACATGGGTTACAATTTCTTCAATAATTGGAGTTCTTGCAGATATGTTGACCGGCACAAGGGTAACCTTAGGAGCATTTAAGGGTCCGAAGATTTCCCTTGGAGGAGCAATCTCCGGAGAGAAAATTCTTCCGCTGCGGGTGATTTTACTCGTTCCAACAATGTTTCCAATGTCGGAAGTCTCTTCATCAGAACTCTCTTCAGTTGATTCAAATTGTTTAATACCGTGGTAGAAGATCTCTCCACCATAGTTCCACGGTATTGATTTGTTGGACTTATACGGGATGGGCCCCGACATAGTTATCTTCAAAGGTACAATCTTCGGATCAGATGTAATCTTAACAGGTCGTTTGGAGACCTTGGAAAGATTGGCGGATATGGTTATTATAGAAACATCATTGACTGGAGTCGGTGTAACACGAGTCTTCTCAAAAAGGATTTCTTGATTATCCATTAGGCGCTGGATGCCTAACTTCAACAACGGACAGTCGGTTGGTAAGGATGAACAAAGGTAGCAATCTTCTTCACAACCTGGGAAAATTCCAGCCTTCAATAAATTCAGCTTGATTATCGGCAGCGGAGTCATTAAATCATCAACAGTAGCAACAAATAGATCCTCTTCAACAGCATAGGCATTGTGGCCATGCCTTGGTATTGGAGCAGATATCACATTCAGCTTTTCAGGGGCATTGAATTCCACTTCTTTGACATCTATCAAATCCTGAATCTTATTCTTGAGGGCCCAACAATGGTTGGTGTCGTGCCCCAAGTTGTCTGAATGATAAGCACACTTGGCATTCACATGGTAGTAAGGAGAAGATGTATTCGGATTCTTTGGTGCCTCTTTCAAGGTTGCAAGGTTTAACTTCAAGAGATGGGTAAGAACCTGAGCAGAAGTCATGTTTATTTGGGTGAATTGCCGTACAAGCCTTTCTACCCTTGCTTGGTTGGTTCTGGGTTGATTGTTTCTGGAATGATCAGCTGCAGACTTCTGAATCATTACGGCCCCCACCGCTGGCCGGAGCTCAACTTGACCTCTTTGGGAGTAGACAACTGAGACTTCTTTCTTTGCTGGAAAAGGCTTTTTGATGGCAACGGAAGCGGATGCATCTTTTTGAATTTTACCACTCTTGATGTCGGATTCAACTCTCTCACCAGTTAGAATTAACTCGATGAACCCTGCAGACGAACTTCCTATCAGGTGATTAAAAAAAGGACCTGACAGTGTACCCAAGAACATGTCTACAAGCCCCCTCTCAGATAGAGGTAGTTGTACTCCTCCCGCCAAGTCTCTCCATTTCTGAGCATACTCCTTAAAGCCTTCATTGGAGACCATGCCCATACTCTGTAATTGAGTATGGGTTGGTGCTAAGTCCACATTATATTGATACTGCTTGTAGAAGGCAGCAGCCAAATCCTCCCAATTGTGCACATCAGACCTCTCTAGCTGGTAGAACCAATCTAACTGCGTCCCCGATAGACTGCCCTGAAAGAAGTGTACCTATAGGTCTTTGTCAAAAGAATATGGTTGAATTTTCCTGACGTAGGACCGTAGGTGCATCTTTGGGCAAGACACCCCATCGTATTTAGAAAACAGAGGTACTTTAAACTTGGGAGGAATGACAATTCCAGAAACCAACCCTAGTTCCTAAAAATCCAGCCCAAGCACCCATTGAATCTCCATGGCTGCCAGACATTCTTCCAAGTTCTTGTATTTTTCATTTGCAGGAGGATACTACTATTCATAATAGTCTTCATCCTCCTCTTCTTCTTCTTCCTCAGACTCAGATGGTACTGCATCTCCCTTTCCTTTTCCTACCCCTTCATCAAATGTTGAGGGGAAATCCAGGACCCTTCTAGCTTGACCTTCAAATCTTCTATCCAAAGTAGCCACACCAACTCTCTTCTTTTTATTTTTCTCCTTTTCCTTTTCTAACAGAGCTTTGAGATCCTACTGACCCTTAGCCAAGGTCATGAGTAGCTATTGGAACTGTGTATTCTGCGCTTGCAAATCTTTGACCGTCTGCTCAATATCCATCTTGCTGAAATAAACAGCAGAGAGATAAGGAAACTTGGTGTGAAGACCTGTTTATGCATATGATGAATGATATGTATTCATGTAATGCATTCAATGATTCAGAAATTCAAATTTGTTTTAAACAAAAAAGGAACACACGTCATATTGATAAGATAGAATTTATTAGTACATCAATGCCCCATGGGCAAAATGATACAAAATTCTAATGTAAAAAGACGTTGTGCATCCTCTTTGGTGCAATGTAGGTGTTGAGAGTCTGCTCTTTGTGAAGTTGACGAGTAAGTTCTAAAACCTTCTTCTCACTGACGTAGAATTGGGCTTTGTAAGTGTTTGGTTGTTGGCATGTTTTTTGGTAAAACCAGTTGTGTGAATGTCATGACTGATGTCATAACATTCTGGGATACAAGGTACATTCTGTAGAAAAAGAATGTCATACAGGAGCTGCTCAGTATGAGTGTTTAGCTTATCATTATGCAATGATCATATTTATTGCATTCTACCAAAATCAGTAAACAGGATTCTTTTTGTCATAACCAATGTTAAGACATCATGTACTGAACTAACATTTGTGCAGATTTGTTATTTCTGAGAATTCTCAGGAATCTGGTTTATTCAGTCCAGATCAGATTCTCACGTGGACTTAGGTTAACTTTGCTTAACCCTAATCTGGTTGTTAAAGTCCTATGACCAAGTCTTGAGGTTAACCCTAATTAACCCTAGCTATTTTCGTGGAAGCCCTAACTGAAGAATAGCTGCCTATATATTCCTCATGAAGACTGTTGGTAAAGCAGACCTTTACAGAAGATCAATAAGGGACTGTATAGTTGTAACTACTGTGAGCCAATCAATTATCATTGTCATAAGTGATTTGGAGTAGGATTTGGTTGTAAGGGTTGTGTATCACTCAAAGCTTTGAAGCACGAGTGTTTGTGTTACTTGATTAAAGCTTTGAAGCAAAGTCAAGTTAGGGTTGTGTATCACTCAAAGCGTTGAAGCACGAGTGTTTATGTTACTTGATTAAAAGCTGTGAAGCAAAATCAAGTGTATGTACTGAAGAGTGTCTTCATAATTTCATTAGTCAATTGTTTAGTATCACTGCTGTGATTGAGGGGGAGTGAGTAGGAACTCAGGTTTAAGTTGAACTTAGATTGAAGTTGCATTGGGTAGGTCTTAAGTGAAGGAGATAAACTGGTTGGTTTATTCCTGAATTAATATCTCTTATAGTGAATTTCCTCCATGGCTTGGTAGCCCCCAGAGTAGGTGTTGTTACACACTGAACTGGGTAAACAATTGACTGTGTTCTTTACTGCTTTTAGATTTACTGTCTTGAAGAGTGTCAGATACGGTGTCATAACATTCACTGTGACATTAAGTATCTGCTGCCAGAATTTCAATTGGCATCAGAGCAGGCTAAAGGATTTGTGGATCCAAACTGCCCTGATCATGTATACAAATTGAGGAAAGCTTTATATGGCCTAAAACAAGCTCCTAGAGCATGGTATGACAGGTTGACAAAATTCCTCTCTGACAAAGGATACAGGAAAGGAGGCTTGGATAAAACTCTTTTTGTCAAAAATGAAGGAGGAAAGATAATGGTAGCTCAAATCTATGTTGATGACATAGTGTTTGGGGGAATGTCAGATAAAATGGTTAAACATTTTGCTGACCAGATGCAAGCTGAATTTGAAATGAGCCTCATGGGAGAATTGAACTACTTTCTTGGACTGCAAGTCACACAAATGGAAGACTCAATTTTTCTGTCTCAAAGCAAGTATGCAAAGAACATTGTCAAGAAGTTTGGGATGGAGAATGCCAGTCACAAAAGGATTCCTGCACCTACTCACTTAAAGCTGTCCAAAGATTCAAGTGGGGTTAAGGTGGACCAAAGCTTGTATAGAAGCATGATAGGAAGTCTGCTATACTTAACAGCCAGCAGACCTGACATTGCTTTTGCAGTTGGAGTATGTGCAAGATACCAGGCTGAACCCAAAGTAAGTCATATCAACCAAGTGAAGAGAATTCTGAAGTATGTGAGTGGAACCTACAACTATGGCTTGTTGTATCCTCATGGATGTGAACCAACTCTGATTGGTTACTGTGATGCTGATTGGGCTGGAAGTGCTGATGATAGAAAGAGCACCTCTGAAGGATGTTTCTTCTTAGGAAATAATCTTGTCTCCTGGTTCAGCAAGAAACAAAACTGTGTGTCTTTATCTACTGCTGAAGCTAAATACATAGCAGCCGGTAGTAGTTGTTCTCAAATGATCTGGATGAAACAGATGCTTACTGAGTATAATGTCACACAAGATGTTATGACATTGTATTGTGACAATCTGAGTACTATCAACATTTCCAAGAATCCTATTCAGCATAGCAGGACCAAGCATATTGACATTAGACATCACTTCATCAGAGATCTTGTAGAGGAGAAGACGATTAAACTGGAACATGTTGCCACTGAACTACAACTGGCTGACATATTTACCAAGGCACTTGATGCAAATCAATTTGAAAATTTGAGGGGCAAGCTGGGTATTTGCCAACATGAAGAAATGTAGCAATTAATTTTTCTTAAAACAAGGGATGAGAGAGATTTTTTAGTTAAGTCTACTCTGATTGGGCTAACCATCCGCTTCTCTATTTCTTTCCAAAATTTTAAGAAGTTGAATAGACATTCATATATCTCCCTCCTCTCGCGTTTCTGCAACAATCTTCAATCTCTCAAACGAAGACTTCACTATCACTGTTACCTGTTTTCTAAAACACTCAAAATGTCTCAACTATCTATGTCATCATCCTCTTTAAAGTCGACTGCTTCTTCCACATCCCCTGATCGAGAACCTAGGGCAATCACAAACTGCATGGATTCTGATGTTCTGGAGATAACTCCTCTTCGTGAACTGGCAGCTGACCCCACTAAGGTCAAGAAGCTGCGAACCAGACATGCAAGAAGGTCACAAGCCTCTTCATCTGGTAAACCCTCTCAACCATCATCTTCTGTTCCTCCAGAAATAGCAAATAGGGAAGGTTCAGTTTATGTTTATCAAGCTATAGCTAGACTTGTCACTAGGACTCTAAATGAGAATCATTCTGTACCTAGAATTTCTGTACCTTTGAATCAAGAATCTGCTAGTCCAAATGTTGAAATGAATCTAGATGTCACTCAGAATGTTGAGACACCGGATGACAACATTAGGAAATCTCCTGAAAATCGTGATGATCACCAGAACCATACTGAGAAGGATGTTGAACCCCCGGTTATTGATGTTGATGAAGAATACTCTGACAATGACTTAATTGCCAATATCAACCCTAGCATAGCTAGAAGGATGATGAACAGAAAAGGAAAGCAGGATGCTGCCAAAAGCCTCTCCAAAGAGAAGACTGCTGATGTTGTTCATAAGAAAACCAGGTCTGAGAACAAGACTGGAGTAGAAACTGTGAAGGCTGGATTGTCAAAAGAAAAAGGGAAGGTGAAAACTCGAGTACCTGCTGGTAGTCTCTCAAAACCTTTGAGACAACCAATAGCAAAGAAAAGGAAGGAGCCTGAACCCTCTGAATCTGATGAGGAATCAAAATTTGAGTTTGATGTTGAAGACATTCCTCTCAAAAGGAAACTCTCTTCAAGCAAAATGCCTAAAGTCCCTGAAGTCGCCACTGACAACATCTCCTTTCACCATCCTGGGAATGAAAACAGGTGGAAGTATGTATGTTTGAAAAGGATCGCCTTAGAAAGAGAACTGAACAACAGTGCCATGGAATGTAAGGAGATCATGGATCTAATCAAAACTGCTGGTCTAATAAATACTGTGGTAAAATTTACCAACTGTTATGAAGTTCTTGTCAAAGAATTCATAGTGAATTTATCTGATGGGTGTGCTGATGGAAAGTCAGCTGATTTTAAGTGTGTATATGTGAGAGGAAGGAAGGTAAATTTCTCTCCCTCTGAAATAAACAAATTCCTAGGAAGGTCTGATGATGCTTGCCCTGAGCTAGAGGTTACTGACAACCAAGTGTGCCAAACCATCACTGCAAATCAAGTCAAGAGCTGGCCCTTAAAAGGGAAGCTGAATGCAAGCAAGCTGAGCATGAAATTTGCCATTATGCATAAAATTGGTGCAGCTAACTGGGTTCTCACCAACCATAAATCAACCATCTCCACAGGCTTGGGAAGATTTATTTATGCTGTTGGAACTAGGAAAAACTTTGACTATGGCAAGTATATCTTTGATCAAACATTAAAACATGCTGGAAGCTGTGCTATTAAAGGCCCTATTGCCTTTCCCTCTCTCCTATGTGGTATAGTCCTTGCTTAGTATCCTGAAATTCTAGTTGAAAAAGATACTGTATGCAAAAGAGCCCCTGCTCTTGGGTTGCACTATAAGCTATTTCAGGGAACACATGTTCCTGACATTGTCATGACATCAGCTGAGACATCAACTGTCAAATCTCATTCAAAGAAAACCGATGTTATAGCTGTGCTGAAGGAAACCTGCAAAGAGCTTGATACAAGGAAAAGGACTCTTGAGGACCTGATTTCTAGACTAGAACAGGAGGAGATTGAAGGACAAAGAAGGGAAGAGGATGCTGCTGAAGACCAACTTAATGCTGAAGATAGTGCCTCCTTTGAAGATGTCAGTGCTTGAAGATCAGTGCAGTTGAAAAGTTTACTGCTGGTACCTGATGCTGCAAATGACTTTTGATTTTTTTCTCTCTGTGTTTTTATTATTCCTTTTGGATGACTGAATAACCTAAAAGTACAATTATCTTTGGCCTATTTATGGCTAAAGAGGGGGAGAAGATTTTGTGATAATTTTGGTAGAATTAGACTTGGTAGATATTATTAATTCTGCTGCTTTCTAATCTCTGATTGTTTAGGGGTCTTAGCCAAAAAATTTCCAAAGGGGGAGTTTGTAAGTGTTTGGTTGTTGGCATGTTTTTTGGTAAAACCAGTTGTGTGAATGTCATGACTGATGTCATAACATTCTGGGATACAAGGTACATTCTGCAGAAAAAGAATGTCATACAGGAGCTGCTCAATATGAGTGTTTAGCTGATCATTATGCAATGATCATATTTATTGCATTCTACCAAAATCAGTAAACAAGATTCTTGTTGTCATAACCAATGTTAAGACATCCTGTACTGAACTAACATTTGTGCAGATTTGTTATTGCTGAGAATTTTCAGGAATCTGGTTTATTTAGTCCAGATCAGATTCTCACGTGGACTTAAGTTAACTTTGCTTAACCCTAATCTGGTTGTTAAAGTCCTATGACCAAGTCTTGAGGTTAACCCTAATTAACCCTAGCTATTTTCGTGGAAGCCCCAACTGAATAATAGCTGCCTATATATTCCTCATGAAGACTGTTGGTAAAGCAGACCTTTACAGAAGATCAATAAGGGACTGTATAGTTGTAACTACTGTGAGCCAATCAATTATCATTGTGATAAGTGATTTGGAGTAGGATTTGGTTGTAAGGGTTGTGTATCACTCAAAGCTTTGAAGCACGAGTGTTTGTGTTACTTGATTAAAGATTTGAAGCAAAGTCAAGTTAGGGTTGTGTATCACTCAAAGCGTTGAAGCACGAGTGTTTGTGTTACTTGATTAAAAGCTGTGAAGCAAAATCAAGTGTATGTACTGAAGAGTGTCTTCATAATTTCATTAGTCAATTGTTTAGTATCACTGCTGTGATTGAGGGGGAGTGAGTAGGAACTCAGGTTTAAGTTAAACTTAGATTGAAGTTGCATTGGGTAGGTCTTAAGTGAAGAAGATAAACTGGTTGGTTTATTCCTGAATTAATATCTCTTATAGTGAATTTCCTCCCTGGCTTGGTAGCCCCCAGAGTAGGTGTTGTTACACACTGAACTGGGTAAACAATTGACTGTGTTCTTTACTGCTTTTAGATTTACTGTCTTGAAGAGTGTCAGATACGGTGTCATAACATTCACTGTGACATTAAGTATCTGCTGCCAGAATTTCAGGCTTCAAAAGTATCGCGTTCTCCCTTGAGCTGTATCCAACTCCTTTGTAAATCTTCTAGTGATGTTGGCATGTCAGGATGTAGGAGGGTGTATGGAACCTCTCCTTCCATAACAGGCTCTTTGATCACAGGGAGAATGTAGGGGTAAGGCATCATAAGACTTTGGGCGCGGGTTCGTACCCACTTGAGGTAAGGCTCAAGAGGGATGGAATTCTTGTGTCCCAAGGTCTTACTGTCCACCTTGTTGGGCATCCTCCAAGCTCGGATGAACCTTTGTCGAAGTCCTTAAGCGTCGTTGTCAAATTCAAAAACCAAGTCTAGAATCAACATGTCATGTAGGCCATCCCTTCGGGCATACCCAAACTGTCTTAGAGCCAAGCAGGGGTTATAGGTAATGCCTCCCCTAATTACAAGTAGTGGGACATTAGGGAATTTCCCACAACGGTCAATGATGATAACATTTTCTCTGGATCGAGAAAACCAATGAACATCTGAATGTGTAAGAGTCATCAGCCGTTGTGACCACCTCAAGCCTTGCTCATTCTTCAAGACTGATTGGGGAAGGTGAGAAATAAACCACCTTGCTAGAAGAGGAGTACAACACATGAGAACACCTCTTTTCCTCATTGTTCGAGTGTGAAATGAGTGGAGGATATCCCTAAGCAATGTAGGCACCGAGTTACGAGCTATGAAGATTTTGACAGCATTGACATCTATAAGCTAGTCAGGATTTGGGAACAAGACTAACCCATAGATGAGAAGAGCTACAATCTCCTCAAAAGCTTGCAGGTCTAGAGAATTCCAGCATTCTTGAGCTTTCTGAAACAGGAACTTTTCCAAGAAACCCTTGACACCACTTCTAGTTTCCCAATGGCCTATGACATCAGATGGTTGCAAGTGTAGGGCTTGAGCAACATCTCCAGGCTTTGGATATCTTTCCGTACCGTTGAAAGGTAGTTGATTGGGAATAGGAATCCTCAAGAGTTGAGAAAATTCCTCCAAAGTAGGCACTAGCTGGTAGTCAGGAAATGTGAACCAGTGGTGTAGGGGGTCAAAGAACTGGAAAAGAACTTTCACCATGTCTTCCTCTGTGTTAGAGTTGACCAAGTTGAGAAGTCGACCATGTCTTTCAGTGAATGGAGAATACTCTAGAATCTTGGAAGTAACCTCCTTGAGTTGAGGATGGATTCTCACAAGGTTGGCCTGAATAGTTTTCCTGCGAAGGGAATCCATAACCTAAAAAACAGGAACAAAGATGAAGATCCAAATCCTTGAAATGGTTAGTGGATGCATATGATGCTTCATGATGTCCATGATGTTATGCACAAGTATATATGTACAAACAAATCACACAAGTTCCTAGTTTAGGCTTGCATGGGGTTTCATAGGTAAGTGCCCTCTTGAGTTTTAGTTGGCTCAACCTGTCCTATAAATAGTAACCGGGTTCTAAGGAGCTCAATATCATTGGATTATTTTCCGTGTTCATTGTTTCAGTTTATCCACTTTACTGGCGACCGAAATATTCCAAGAAAACAACCCTCAATGAGTGTAGTATCGAGTATCTACCAACTTCGGACTGCAAAAAAGCCGGTCATCTCACTACCCCTAAAAAGGCCAAGATGGTCAAGTAAAGGTTCTAAAAGTCCATTAGTGCTTCATGACATCAATCAGCGGCCCCATATTCTCTTTTATTGACTCAAAGGCTACCGGTACCCACAAGTATGTCGCACTAATATAGCTATTGCTTCAACCATGTCGGTATACTCCACACAGTTTCCACAACGTATTGCTATTTACCTATGAATGTTTCCCGAATCCGGGTAGAGGATTCAAACCCCAAACAATAGAACCAAATGTAAAGCAATCAAAGTAAACAAGGTAAGCATGTAAAGGTGATCTAAACCCTAAGGTAACCCCACTTTTAGATTTTCCCCAGCAGAGTCGCCAGTTCTATGATACGGTGGGAGAACTGACTTGAGGTTTTGTGTTTGTGTTTGCAAATGTTTCGGTTTAGTAAGAGTCGACACCGACTTTTTATTTTATCCAAAGGAAAGGTCAAAAAGTACAGGAAAGACCTTTGAGATGTTTTCTTGGGTTCGGGGGGTAGATTATTAAAAGGGAAGGTGCTAGCACCCTTTTCATCCATGGTTATCCATGGGCTCTTAGTTACTTGTTTAGATCACTTGCTTTGCTTTTTCAATTGTTTGAAATGGTGCTTTTCTGTGTGATTTTGAAAGTATTTTGAAAAGAGGCCATCGTTTTGGCAATCTTTGTAATGATTCTTGTTTGAAGAATGTATACAAAGATGTTTGTATTTTGAAAAATGTTTCAATGTTTGAAAGTTTGTTGGGAAAATGTTTTGAAATTGTGTTGTGTTTTTTTTTTAAATTAGCAAGGATGTTTGAAAATTGATCAAGTAACTAGGAGTTGTCTACCCTACTCAAAGATCTTTCCTACACATTTTTAACCCTTTTACATTGTTGTTTTACATTGTATTTTGTAAACAACCTTGTATTAGGATGTTAAACAGGACGGGCGTGGGTCATCCTATGACCATGATAACAATGTTGCCAAGTATCTTAGCAAGTTTTTAAGGGACTAGATCATTTTTGTATAGGCAACCAATATAACGTCATCGAGGGACTATGATCTTTTTGTTTGATTTTGATTTGCCAAGATACCTAGCATGCATACCATGGCCATGTTTTTAAGGCAACAAGTCGGTGAAACCCTAGAGGTGCTTGTGTGCATTGTGTTGTCATTTTTCATGCATTTTTGTCTTGTGTTTAGTCATGCTATTTGTTTGATTTTGGTTCTTTGCATACAAACCCTAATTTACTATCATGGCATTTGAAAGCGATAAAATGCGTAAAAGTAAATCTAAGACTATTACAACATTGATATGGGGAGGGGGATACAAGTTTGAAATAGGGGACATTTGCACAAAATAAAACCCTAAAACTATTACAACCATATTGAATTTATTTGTACAAATAAATAAATAAACAAATATTTAAAAATACAAATAAATATAAATATGCAAAATGTTTTTGTATTATTTTTATGTATGCAAAAATATGTTTATTTATGTCCTAAAAAAATAAGAAAATAAAAATGGTTATTTTTGGAAAGGGTGGAAACCCTAATTTGGTTTTAAGATAAAATAAATTATATTATTTATTTATGTACTAGAAAATAAATAAAAAAATAAATATTAAAAAATGTTAAAAAATTAAATATTGTAATAAAATATTAATTTAAGTGTATAAATAATAATAATAAAAATATATAATATTTTTGTATTATTTACAAATTTTATTTAAGAAAATAAGTTATATTATTATTAGCAAACTATTTCTATGTCCAAAAAATAGTAAAAAATAATAAAATAAAATGTGAAAAATTAAAAGAATATTTTTGGTGATTTTTAATATTTAGAAAAATAAATAAAAGTCAGAAATGTAAAAGAAATGAAAAAATATATAAAAATAAAACAAATGGGCCAAGGGGGTGCAAGAAGCAGAGTTGGGGGTGTCAACAGCAAGGCAAGCCAGGCCAAGCCCAGCTTCCACTTCGTCCCTGTCCTTTAAACAAAAACGCGCGCTTCTGCAACTCAAACCATATCTCCTGCATACATGCTTAAAAACAAAAACTTGCAACATGAAAGTTATAGCTTATCATCACACGATTCTAACCATATAAAAAACTTGATCTAACTCTAAGAAACCAGGGAGAATTTTATCACCCCCAATTTCTGACCTAAAAAATTCAGCAACTTCAACATCCAAATTCTCCTAGCTCAGCTAACATAAATGAATTCTATGCATATGTACAGTTCAAGGACATTAAGGGCTACATTTTTGTTTCACAAACCTAAGCCTAACGATTCCTAAATGAGGAGATAGAAGTTTGAAAATTACTTGTTTCAGTCAAGCTCGAGTATGGCAATGTAGCAACTTTTAGTGAGTCCTGAAGGACTTTTGAGCTTGCTTGATGTGCCCTTGACCTTTCCCAATGCTTAGTGTGATCGGTGGATCTGGAACTGACTGTTTAACGCTGGTTCGCGAAATTTCGCGGAAGCAAGAGTCGCCACCGTCTTTTATTTTCTCCAAATGGAAAGGACAAAAGCACAGAAAAATTCCTTATTGAGATTGCTCTCGGTTCGGGAGGTAGATTTATAGAAAAGAAAGGTGTTAGCACCCTTTCTATCCATGGTTATCCATGGGCTCTTAGATACTTGCTCATTTGTGTTTTCAAAATTGTTTGTTTGCTTTTCAAGGCGAGTGGGTTTGAAAAAAGTTTCGTTTAAAATTTCAGTTCGACTCTTGTATCAGTCCTCAAGAGTGTTTGAAAAATTGCTTTTGAATGCTTTTTGAAAAGTGTCGGTGTGTAAAGAAGTTTTTGATTTGTTTTGAAATTAGAGCAAGTATCTACGAGTCGTCTACCTACCCTAAGAAATTAGTCTGTGTAAATATCCTTAAGGTAGTGCCATCCCACCATTGAGAGGTAGGTAGCACCACCGTTGGAGGTGTTCGGGTCAATTCGAGGGTTCGGGACATTGTGATCACCAGAGCAATGGGAAGGCACCTTAGAAGCTACCCTCATGCCATGTTCATGGACATGAGGACTTATTAAAACATCCTCTACTCGACGACCACTTTTCGATGGGCAAGGCAACAGTGAGACGTACCCTAGGGGTGGTGTGTGATTTGTGTGTCATTTTCAGTTATATTTGTCTTGTTCATGCATTGGTGATCTACGCTTTGTTTTTATTTTGGCATTCATTCTTTCATGTGGTTATTAACAGTTAAAAGGTGCGGAATTAAAAGTCCTACGCTATTACAAAGGCGCGGGTCAACATCGCCAAATTAATCCAAGACCCGATTTGAATAAAATAAAATGCGGAAAGATAAATGTCCTAATTAATCTATTACAATTTGGGGTAATTACATGAAATTTATAAAAAAAGAAATAAAATAAGCGCGTGAAACGAAATTATAATCGAAAGCGAGGGCGTTGGACCCTTTTAAAGAAATTAAATTGAAATTATGAAATTAATTAAATTAAATAAAGGAAAAAGACTTATTTTTTGATATTTTTTGTACTTTATGAAATTAAGAAAATTAATGGAATTAAAAACCCTAATTCTACGTATTTTTTAATTATTAAAGAAATAAATTCAAGTTTGACCTAATTTACATTAATTATTTACATGGCATATTTATTTATAAAAATAATTAATATTTAATAATGGTAAAAAAGAAAAGAAAAAAGAATAAAAGCATCAAAACCCTAATCTCTTTATTTTTAGTTTATTAAAAAAACATTGAATTAAACCTAGAACTAAAACTAAATTAGTTAACAAAATTTATTTACAAAATAATATTAATTAATGTTAACAAAGCATATTTTTTATTGTTTCATGATTTTCTGATTTTTTTGTATTTTTATATTATAAAATTTATTTTATGAATTAAAAGAAAATAATTAAAACAAATAAAATAAAAAGAAAGAAAAAGAAAAAGGGAAAGAGATACAAACAAGAGGGGAGTTGACCCAAAGTTGGAGGTGAATTCCCAACAATTTGGCCCATTTGAGGAAGGCCCTTTTGACTTTTCTGGGATGCGTGTGGAACGTTTGACTGATGTCCATGGTGGACTCCAGATCCTGACCTTCAGATTCGTCTCCTGGGACATGTGGCACGCCAGGATACTGGATGCATGGTGGACCGCTGAAAGATACGCTGCGTAGGAACACATTAGGCAAAATAATATTGAGAAGGGAGGGGACCTGGGAATCGAACCCAGGTCCCAATGCTTGAAGGCCACCTCACTTACCAACCAGCCAAGCGCGTTCGTTTGTAATATTAGTGGAACCTGATTCATATGAGAGAGAACAAGTGCTGTTGGTAAACATAAAAGAAAATGCGCGAATATTTGAATGGCCTTGTCTGGTTGAGACACCTTAGCGTCTTCTCCACCATGCCTTTGCTTTTGCCTGAAAAATACATCAAATAGCGGGGGTTTTAAACCCCCACTAACTCAAACTTGGAAAATAACGAATAGCTCATATGCAAATATAAATAGGGCGCGACTAGTGAGTTTGATTCGTTTTGAGGTCCTGAGTCCAATGGCATAGGTCTTATGGTTCAATTTTTCCATATGAATGAAGCCCTCTTTTTAAGCTTCTGAAACCCTAATGCGTGTTCATGGTAACTTTGCATACAGGCGTCCAAAACTCAATTGAATGGTACCAATGGCTTTAGAAACATCATGTTAGTATAAATCACATATTAAAAGTCATGAATAACGTATGAAAATGCAAACACGATTATCAAAATTTTACAGAAAAGTTAGACTCCTATCTACCAATTCTTTGCGCTTGAAGAGTTGATTTTGATTGGAGTAGCTTCCTGGATGCCTTGGTAAGCTATTGGAATGGTTATTTTGCCTTGAAACAGACTCTAACTGTGTTTTCAGTTTTGAAAAATCTTAGAGAAAAGTGCAATGTGTGTATTCCTCTTGGGCGCAACTTTTCAGGTTTTTAGCATTAGGGTTGTGTTCTGGCTTTTATGAGGAGTGTTTTAGGTTTGCAAAACGAGTCCAAAACCTTTGTAATCATGAATCAAATATTTGATTTTTAATGGTATCTTTTCCAATCTTTTCCATGTGAAGATCATGCCAATCATTGCCAATTCTTTCCATATTGAGTGTGCACGAAATCTTGGAGTTATGATGAGTAGAAATGCTGCATAAAAAGATTTGCAAGGTGGCATGTAGTATTTTTTCATATTTAATTTGAATTAAATGAATTAATAGATTTAAAAATTCAATTGATAAATTAAAAATAAGAAAACAACTTCCCTTTGGGCCAATGGGTCGTGCATAGCTTTTGGATGATGATTCTTGGGAGAAATTGTGGCCCATTAGCCATTTTGAGGCATTTGAAGCAAAGTTGACTTTTCAAAATTCCCAAAAATTTCCCAACTTCCACAAGGCATATCTTGCTCAATTTTAAGCTTTGATCATGTTCTTGGACATTTTGGAAAGGTCTTGGAGTCCTCTAACCAATTCCTTTGGTCCCAAGTCATTTTGATTTACCAATATCAAGTTATGGTCTTTGACTTAAAGTGCCTTTTTGTTGACTTTTGAAAATGACCTATAATGTTGAGATTGATAACTTTTTGTGAGAGCATTTCTTGGACTTGAAGTGTGAATAGGAGTTGTAGGAAATGTCTTTCTCTTCAAAATGAGCTTTGGATGGAATTTTTCTGATAAACCATGTGGAAGTTATGCCTTGGTCAAGTTACAGTTGACTTTTTCAACTGTCCAAATATGGAAACTTTTGCATCTTGAGACTTTTGAGCCATGCCTTGAAAATCATGATCAAGAATTGATCAAATGATGTTTGTGGCTTCAAAATAAGATGTTGACCAAAAATTTGAACTTTTGACTGTCAAATGACTATTTTACCCCTACAGTTGACTGCTGAGCAATTAGGGTTTTTGACTGTGCAATTTTGTGTTGTGAGTCTTGAAACTTGGCATGAGGATGCTTGACAATGTTTATAGGCATGTGGGACTTGTTTAGACCCTTGGAAACTTCAATTTCTTTGTCAGAACCAAAACCCTAGTTTTTTGACTGTTAGGAGGCCCTTGAACTGTGCAACCCTTGGGAGATTTTGAAGCATGCTCTTAGCAAATCTTGAAGGATATGGGAGGGCAAATTTTGGGGTACAACAGTTGCCCCTATTCAATCTTCTTAGACCTGAGGATGCAGATTGGCTGACGTGCCTTTCGTAATCCGAAGGTGGAAGATGATTGAACACTAGAGTGCCCAGAAATTTGCGCTCACATAGTAGTGTGATGGTGGGAATGAGCTTATAGATGCCATTTGGAGATTGATGGATAGGATGATGGGCTTATAGATGCCATGCTAAGAGGTGATGGATAGGTGGATGGGCTTATAGATGCCATCTGGATGTCGATCGCGTAAGAGATTCCTTAGCGAGAAGTTGCGTACCTGAAAAAAGAAAATGATTACCTGGCCTGTTACAGGAGCTGGTCTTCAAACTCTTTGTGTAGATGTGCCCTGACTGGTTACAGGAATTGAATCTGGAGCTTCAAAAGGCGATGAATGAACCAGGGATGGTTACTACCTCAACGGGACGGTGAGAGAACCTTGGGCGATTACTACCTCAACAGGAACGCTGAGAGAACCTTGGACGATTACTACCCCAACAGGAACGCTGAGAGAATCTGGGGGCGATTACTACCTCAACAGGAACGTTGAGAGAACCTTGGGTGATTACTACCTCAACAGGAACGCTGAGAGAATCTTGGATGTCTTCTACTGGGATAAGAATCAGGGAGATCTTAGGGTCGATCTGACTGAACCGGAGAAGGCCTTTGATTGGATAAGAATCAGGAAAATCTTAGGGTCGATTTAACTGAACCGGGCAAGGTCTTGGAATATCTTCAACTGGATAAGAATCAGGGAGATCTTAGGATCGATCTGACTGAACCAGAGAAGGCCTTTGACTGGATAAGAATCAGGAAAATCTTAGGGTCGATTTAACTGAACCGGGCAAGGTCTTGGAATATCTTCAACTGGATAAGAATCAGGGAGATCTTAGGGTCGATCTGACTGAACCAGAGAAGGCCTTTGACTGGATAAGAATCAGGAAAGTCTTAGGGTCGATTTAACTGAACCAGACTAAGGTCTTGAAATATAGATGAAAACTTAACTGGATCTTTCCTGAAAGGTAAAGGTCAGTCATATGCAATGCATGATATGGATCAAGCAATGATGTTCTCAACATAAATGAGACTTGTAAGATATGATGCGTATATGCATGCTATAATGTATGGAAATGCGATGTTTATGAACGTATGTTTTTGTCTAGGAAAATAAATCCTTGACGGGTGCCGGGAAGTTAACTCCTGGGCTGATGTTTGAAGAAAAGAATATTCGTTTCCGCTGGGGATGATGGTTGCAAGAAAACCGGTAGGAGAAGATAACTCCGTTGGGGAATAAACTTGGCGAATAGAACACTCTGCGGGGAGAAAATTACTCTAGCGATCTTGCTGGGGAGCAATACTCTGGGGAGAGAGGTACTTTGCTAGGATATTGATGGTAACTTCGCTGGGGATACCATTGTTGTGTTGGAAGTGTTGATAGACTTCACTGGGGATAAGAAGACTTCGCCGAGGACGATCTTCTCATGGCTTTCGGCTGAGGATAACCCAATTATATCCTGGTAGGGAAATGACCTTTGAATACAGCCGGGGGACGTGCTCGTGCTCTACGGGGATAAGCTTCCAGAATCTACTGGGGATAAGCTTACTGCTTGGGGAGATGGATCCCAACTTTCCTGGGGGAACTGGATTGGACTCTCTTGGGGAAATTTTGAGATGTATTGGGAAAGTGGCTCCGCTGGATGTCTGGTATACCACCAGGGAACAATCTTTAGACCAAAACTGCCGGGGATGCTTGTTTAAGAATATCTGTATCTCGTGCCGGGGAATGTTGAGATCTGCTGGAGGATACCCAACTTCCTTAAGGCTGATAATAACTTTGCTTGGGGAGAGTGCACTGACTTGCTGGCTCACTCTCTGGGGAATTGAGATATACTGGTTATGTTTTTCAGCTGAACTTACCTTGATACCTTGGTGGACAGAACAATTAGATCGCTTAGACAACTCTTTATTGCCCCTGTTTCTAATGTTACCCGTAATTAATCCTTTGTTTCGTATGCAAATATTTATGAGTTAGCAATTAGTGTCAAATGCATATATCACAAATTGAACCTTGGACGTTCTTCGCAAAACAAAACAGGAAAGGAAAAACAATTGGCAATTTTAACTGAAAAGTGATTTTTGTATTGATTTTGAATTGCCTGTAAATAGGCGTTTTATGTACAAGAGGCTGACGTCCTAGTAAGAGAACGCCGCCGAACAAAAGAGTTTATACAATTTGTACAAAGGGAAAATAAAACAGCTGTGTGAAAAGAATAATCCCACTGGGTTCCAACTCTGCTATCGCCTTTATATCTTTGAGCGTCTCATCACTTGATGACCTAACCGAAGATGAAGCTGATTGATCAATGCCGTCTGAACTTGATGTAGATACCGGATTCTGGATGCAAAGTGATCCAATGAGACATAGTATTACGCTTTATCCCTAACTTTTGCCTGGACCGCCCTTTCGGGTTTTCAGTCCACCGGGATACCCATTTTTGCCCAAGCCGCATTTTCAGGTTTTCGACTTGCCGGGTGTACAGATTTTTTCATTTCATCCCTTCATTTTGCCCGAACCCTTTTGGTTCGCCGGGAAGCCCTAATTTTTGCCTAGGTATGTCAACCTAGCGGGTCTTTTTTATGCGTAGTATCTTTTTACTATGTCTGAATTGGCGGGGTGAGGAAGGTCGTCACCATCCATGTTGGTTAGAATCATGGCTCCTCCTGAGAACACACGTTTAACCACAAATGGCCCTTCGTACGTAGGGGTCCATTTGCCCCTTGGATCACTCTGAGGAAGGATGATGCGTTTGATTACCAGATCCCCAACTTGATATTCTTGTGTTCTAACCTTTTTGTTAAATGCCCTGATCATCCGTTTTTGGTACGTTTGACCATGACAAATAGCAGCAAGTCTCTTTTCGTCAATCAAATTTAGCTGATCAAGTCGTGTCTGGATCCAATCATCTTCATTCAGATCTGCATCTTTCATTATCCGGAGAGAGGGTATCTGCACTTCGATCGGTAAGACTGCCTTCATACCGTAGACCAAGGAGAAAGGAGTTGCCCCGGTTGACGTCCTGGATGAGGTACGGTACCTATGTAGAGCGAACAGTAACATCTCGTGCCAATCTTTATAAGTCACTGTCATCTTCTGCACAATTTTCTTAATGTTCTTATTTGCTTCTTCTACAGCCCCATTCATCTTCGGCCGGTAAGGAGAAGAGTTGTGGTACTGTATCTTAAACTGCTCACAGAGCTCAGTGATCATCTTGTTATTAAGATTGGTACCGTTGTCTGTAATGATCCTTTCAGGGACGCCGTATCGACAGATCAAGTTATGCCGAATGAACCGTGCCACAACGTTCTTGGTTACCGTGGCGTAGGAAGCTGCCTCAACCCACTTCGTGAAGTAATCAATCGCTACCAGTATGAAGCGATGCCCGTTGGATGCCGTAGGTTTAATCTCCCCGATCATATCTATGCCCCACATTGCAAAAGGCCAAGGTGCTGTCAAGACATTCAGAGGAACTGGAGGAACATGCACCTTGTCTGCATAAATCTGGCATTTATGACATGTCCGAGAGTGTTAATAGCAGTCGGCTTCCATTGTGGACCAGAAATACCCTGCCTGAAGGATCTTCTTTGCCATAGTGTGTCCACTGGAATGTGTTCCGAAGGTCCCTTTATGTAGCTCTTCCATGATCCTTTCTGCTTCAGTCTTATCCACACAACGCAGTAAGGTCGAATCATGGTTTCGCTTATACAAGATGCCGTTGCTAAGGAAGAACTTCGCTACGAACCTTCTCAGAAACTTCTTATCGTTGACAGATGCACCTTCGGGGTATTCCTGAGCTTCCAAGTATCTCTTCACCTCATGGTACCAAGGCTTTTCAGTCACCAATTTAGTCTCGAGATCACAACAGTATGCCGATTCGTCCAGTTTCCAGATGATGATCCGGGGAGCCTCATTGTCCCATTTGACTTTGAACATGGAAGACATCGTAGCTAACGCGTCCGCTAACTGATTCTCCTCTCTTGGGAAATGTTCAAAAGTTATCTCTGTGAAGTGGGGGATCAAGGTCAACACACATTCTCTGTATGGAATAAGATTCGGATGTTTCGTATCCCACTCGCCTTTGATCTGGTTGATCACGAGAGCGGAATCTCCGAAGACACTCAGAAACTTGATCCTTAAGTCAATCGCAGCTTGGAGACCCATGATGCATGCCTCATACTCCGCCATGTTGTTGGTGCAGTTGAAACATAGCCGGGCTGTGAGTGGAGTATGAGTGCCTTGAGGGGATATTATCACAGCGCCGATACCGTTACCCAAAGCATTGGAGGCTCTGTCAAAGTGCATAGACCATCGGGATCCTTCCTCAGGTCCTTCATCCGGTCCAGGTACCTCACAATCAGTCACTATCATGATACTCTCGTCTGGAAACTCGAAGTTCATTGACTGATAGTCGTCCACTGCTTGGTGTGCCAAGTGGTCTGCCAATACACTTCCTTTGATAGCTTTCTGGGTCGTGTACTGGATGTCGTATTCCGTCAAGATCATCTGCCATCTTGCTATTCTCCCGGACAGAGCAGGCTTTTCAAATATGTACTTTATAGGATCCATTTTTGAAATCAATAGAGTAGTGTGGGTCAGCATATACTGTCTCAGCCGGCGAGCAGCCCATACCAAAGCGCAGCAAGTTTTCTCAAGCAGTGAGTATCGAGTCTCACAGTCGGTAAACTTTTTGCTAAGGTAATAAATGGCATGCTCTTTTCGGCCAGACTCGTCATGCTGCCCCAGCACACACCCCATTGAGTTGTCAAGTACTGTCAGGTATAATATTAGAGGTCTCCCCTCAACCGGTGGCATAAGAATGGGTGGTTCTTGGAGACACTCTTTGATTTTGTCAAAAGCGGCCTGACATTCATCATTCCAACGTACTACCTGATCTTTCTTCAGCAGCTTGAAGATTGGTTCACAAGTAGCAGTTAGGTGCGAGATGAATCGAGCAATGTAATTCAGACGTCCTAAAAAGCCTCTGACCTCTTTCTCTGTCTTAGGAACTGGCATCTCTTGAATAACTTTAACCTTAGCATGTTCCACTTGAATACCCTTATCACTTACAACAAAGCCTAGCAACTTCCCAGATCTAACCCCGAAGGTGCACTTGTTCGGGTTTAACCTCAGCTTGTACAACTTCAGACGGTCAAACAATTTCTGCAGATGATCAAGGTGTTCTTCCTCAGTTTGGGACCTTGCAATCATGTCATCGACATACACTTCTATCTCATGATGGATCATGTCATGAAATAAAGCAACCATGGCACGTTGGTAGGTTGCCCCAGCATTTTTCAGTCCAAAAGGCATGACCTTGTAGCAGAAGGTGCCCCACTGAGTAACAAAGGTAGTTTTTTCCATGTCTTCAGGAGCCATCTTGATCTGATTATAGCCTGAAAAACCATCCATGAAAGAGAACACCTTATGCTGAGCAGTATTGTCAACAAGGACATCAATATGAGGTAGAGGGAAGTCATCTTTGGGGCTGGCCCTGTTCAGATCCCTGTAATCAACACACATTCTGACCTTACCGTCTTTCTTTGGTACTGGCACCACATTAGCAACCCACTGAGGGTAAGAAGTCACTGCGAGAAACCCGACATCGAACTGTTTCATAACCTCGGCTTTGATCTTCTCAGACATCTCTGGACGCATAGGCGGACCTTTTGCTTAACCGGAGGGCTGTCTTCCTTGGTAGGCAAGTGATGGACCACAATGTCGGTATCCAACCCGGGCATGTCTTCGTAGGACCAGGCAAAGATCTCCATATAATCATGTAACATCTGAGTCAACCGTTGCTTCACGCTGAGCTCTAGGTTGGCACCAATCTTGACCTCCTTTCTGTCTGTCTCAGTACCCAGATTTATCGTTTCCACTGGCTCTTCATGTGGTTGAATTGTCTTCTCTTCCTGGAGTAACAGTCTTGCAAGCTCTCCAGGCACTTCACAATCATCTTCACCTTCGTCTTCGGCTAAGTTGATCGGATTTTCGAAGTCATAACTGGCAGTAGCAGAGTCGTTACCAGTGAGATCCAGAGTGATTGAAACCTGTATGAGTGAGTGTGTGTAAATACAGTTGTTTTGCAATATATAAAGAAAGGAAAGAAAGAAAAGGAGCATAAGATTTGAAATGCGAGAAAACGTCCAAGGTCTTTATTCATGATATATGAAATGACAATTAATATACCCTCACAAATGAAGCCACGGTGCCTCGGGTAAGACACCGGCCCATAGAGTTTTAATTCATTGTTTATTACAAATAACAAAAACAAAGGAGTTTATTACTGCGTAACAAAAGTAACAGGAGTATGATCTTTAGCAGTCCAATTGGTCAATCCACCATCAGTCGTCGGGTAGATCCAGCTATTAAACTCTGACTCTTCTACTTCATCGTCATCCCCAACATCATTCACTCCAGGATTGGTAATGAGCACAGGGGGTCTTCTCGTTTTTGCCTTGCGCACAACCCTCTGAGCCTCTGCAGTAAAACCCAGTCCAAACTTGTCAGTTTTAAGAGTGAAATCAGGGAGCCTACCCCAGTTAGCACATTCACCTTTCTCGATCACGGCCCGGGCATCCTTCGGGGAAGCCATCTTCAAAGGAACATCCTCTTCAACCACTGTTTCTGCCGCTGCCAATGTTGGAGGTACCTCTTCAAAATGCTGAAAGGGGGTTTCAATAAACTCCCCGTCCATCTCAATATATCGGAAGAAATTCAAGTGACTAACCATATACTCCTCCTCTCCCTGCACAGTGACAATCTTCCCTCTGACAGGGTACTTGAGCTTCTGGTGTAGGGTAGAAGTCACTGCCTCAGCTTTGTGAATCCAAGGTCGACCCAGTAAGCAGGAATAAGATGGACGGATATCCATCACATAAAAAGTCGAGTCGAATACTTGAGAACCCACACGAATAGGAATGTCTACCTCTCCATGAACCATCCTCTTAGAACCGTCAAAGGCTCTGACAATGATGTTGCTAGGTTTCAGCTCCAGGCCCTCACAATCCAATCGGTCTAAGGCCTTTTTGGGTAGCACATTCAGGGAAGAACCGGTGTCCACCAGCACATGCGCGAGAGTAGTGCCCCTGCATTCAATAGAGACATGCAGGGCGTCATTGTGGTCCTTTCCCTTAGCAGTAAGGTCAGCATCCGAGAAACCCAAACCATTGTCGGCTGTCAAATTGGCTATGCAATCAGTAAACTGGACTGCAGATGTCTCCTGTGGCACATGGGCCGTCTTTAGAAATGAAATCAGGGCCTTAGCATGGGCCTCTGAGCACAACAGCAAGGAGAGCATGGAGATCTTGGAGGGGGTATGCCCCAGCTGTTCAACAACATTAAAGTCACTCTTCTTGATTATCTTCAGAATTTCCTCCATCTCTTGTTGGGAGTCCTCAGCATTTACAGATTTTGGTGCCTCCGTCCGGGCAGGCTCATCTTCAATCCCTTTGCCCCGAGCATTAGATGACTCAGCGACAGGGGAAACAACTTGATCAGAAATGGGAACAGGTACACTTGCAGGTGTTATAGTGAGAGGTCTTCGAATAGTAGGTGGCACAATGTCAGGCGAGAAGAGCCTGCCACTGCGGGTAACTTTGGCTGGACCAGTGATATTGCTGATGCTGGTGCCAGTGTTGAACTCTTGCTTTATACCATGTACATACACATCTGCCCCATAGTGCCATGGGACAGCCTTATCAGATTCGTAGGGGAGAGGCCCCAGAATAGTAATAACAACGGGTGCGACAGTCATGATTTTAACTGGCTTCCTCGGGGGAGCCTTGATTGGATTTTGGAAAATGGTAACAACAAATACTTCTTCCACAGGAACAAACGGAACAGCGGTCTTCTTGAACAGAATCTCTTTGCTGTCCATCAGGCTTTGGATGCCCAACTTCAGCAAAGGACAACCAGAAAGGGAAACAGCACAGAAAAGGCAACCTTCGCTACAACCTGGAAATAAACCGGCCAGCAGTAGGTTCCTCTTAACAGTCATCAGAGGAGTAGCTACATCATTCACAGAAACGGCATACACATCTTCATCAACGGCATTCACGCCATGCTGGGGCATAGGAGCAGTCACCACATTTGGCCTCTCAGGCGCTTCAAATTGTATCTCTTTCGCATAGATAAGGTCTTGCACCTTATTCCTTAAGGCCCAGCAGTCATCAGTGGAATGCCCCGGGCTATCGGAGTGATAAGCACAACGAGCATTTGGATTATACTTGGGAGAGGCAGTATTCACAACTTTCGGGGCCTCCCTGACAGTCACCAAATTGGTGGATAGCAACTGCGGCAAGATTTGTGATAAGGTCATACTTAGACGGGTAAACTCCCTTCTGGGTCTTTCAGCCCTGGGTGGATTGGTTTGCCGAGGAGCGGCAGCAGGCTTTGCAATCATCACCACGTTGACAGATTGGCGGCGCTCTGGTTTCTCTTGACTTCTAGGCCCATATACAGCACTGGCCTCCTTCTTAAAGGGTTTCTTCTCAGAACTTGAAGATGCCCCTTTCTGAATTTTACCAGACTTCATTCCAGCCTTATTCTCTCCCCAGTCAGAATAAGATCAGTGAACCCTGCAGATGAGTTACCGATAAGATGATTGAAAAATGGCCCAGATAGGGTCCCCAAGAACATATCTACCAGCTCACGGTCAGTTAACGGAGGTTGCACCCTGCCAGCCAGATCCCTCCACTTCTGTGCATACTCTTTGAAACCTTCGCTTGATCCTAGTGACATACCTTGGAGTTGGGTACGTGTAGGAGCAAGGTCGGCATTATATTGATACTGCTTATAAAAAGCAGTAGCCAACTCCTCCCAGTTACGAACTTTGGTCCCATCCAGCTGATAGAACCATTCGAGATGAGTCCCTGAAAGACTCTCCTGGAAGAAGTGGATCCATAAGTTCTTGTCCACTGTGTACGGTTGAATCTTCCGCACATAAGATCTGAGGTGTAGCTTGGGACAAGACGCCCCGTCATATTTGGTGAAAGATTGTGCCTTAAACTTGTGAGGAATGATCACACCGGTAGATAAGCCCAAGTCTCCGAAATCCAGCCCAGGCACTTGTTGGATCTCCATTGCATTCAGTCTGTCCTCCAACTGCTTGTACCGGTCTTCAACAGAAGGATACTGTTCCTCATTAAAGTCAGTCTCGTTGTCAGAGACTACTGGACTTGAAGCCTTTCCCCCCTGGGGACTGCCTTTGCCTACAGAAGAACCAGCTTCTTCATTCTGTAGAGTGTTGCCAAACCTTCGGCCCGAGTTGAAAAGAATAGTTCTCTTCTTCTTCTTCTCCTTCTTCAGGAGTAAAGCCTTCAGCTCTTCTTGGCCTTGATCCAAACCCATGATCAGCTCCTGAAATTGCGCGTTCTGCGCCTGAAGGGCCTTGATAGACATCTCGGTTGATGATGAGTCAGGGTTCATGATGCTGAAATAAACAGCGAAGAACAGTAAGCAACCTGAAAAGAAGAAAACCTGTTATGCACGTGATGAATGATATGTGTTTATGCAATGCATTCAAGGGTTCGAAAGTTCAAATTTGTTGTAGACAAAAAAGGAACACACATTATCATTAAGGAAATAATTGTTCAGTACATCAAAGCCTCATGGACACGTATTACAAAGCAAATCAATCCCAAAAGACACTACGCATCCTCTTTGGAGTTATGTAGGTGTTGAGATTCCTCTCCTCGTGCAATAGGCAGGTGAGCTCCAAGACCTTCTTTTCACTAGCATGTAGACTGGTCTCAAGAGAATTTCGTTCTTCCTTAAGCTGGATCCAGCTCTTCTGCATCTCTTCCCGGGACGTGGGCATGTTAGGATGTCGAATGGTGTAGGTCACCTCTCCTTCCAAGACTGGCTCTTTGATCACAGGGAGCACATGAGGATAAGGCATTATTAACTTCTGGGAGCGGGCTCGTACCCACTTGAGATAAGGTTCCAATGGGATGGAATTCTTGTGCCCCAGTGTCTTGCTGTCTATCTTACTGGGCATCCTCCAAGCTCTGATAAATCTCTGGTGAAGTCCTTGTGCATCGTTGTCGAATTCAAAAATTATGTCAGGAATTAACATGTCATGAGGGCCATCCCTCCGGGCATAACCAAACTGTTTCCAAGCCAGGCATGGGTTGTAAGTAATACCTCCTCTGATTCCAAGTAAAGGAACATTAGGATACTCCCCGCAATGATCAATGATAGTGACATCCTCTCTGGACCGAGTACACCAATGTATATCTGCATGTATAAGAGTCATCAACCATTGTGACCATCTCAAACCCCGCTCGTTCTTCAAAGCTGATTGTGGAAGGTGCAAAATAAACCACCTTCCCAGGAGAAGAGTGCAGCACATAAGGACACCTCTTTTTCTCATGGTTCGAGTGTAACATGAGTGAAGGATGTCCCCCAGCAACGTAGGTATAGGATTCCTGGACATGAAGATCTGGACAGCACTGATATCTATAAGCTGATCTGGGTTAGGGAACAACACCAAACCATAGACAAGGAGGGCCACAACTTCTTCAAAAGCTTGTAAGTCAAGGGAGTTCCAACATTCCTGGGCCTTTTCAAACAGAAACCTGGCTAAGAACCCTTTGATGCCACTTCTAACCTCCCAATGTCCCTTGAGGTCAGATGATTGTAGGTGTAAGGCTTTAGCAATCTCTTCAAGCTTGGGTTCCTTTTCCGTACCGTTATAGGGTAGTTGATCAAGGATAGGGATCTTCAGAAGCCGGGAGAACTCTTCCAATGTAGGCACCAGTTGATAATCCAGGAAAGTGAAACAATGATGCAGAGGGTCAAAGAACTGGAACATGACCTTTATCATATCTTCCTCAATGTTGGTATTGACCAAGCTGATGAGTCTTCCATGTCTTTCACTGAATGAAGAGCTCTCGGGAATCCTGGATATAAGCTCCTTAAGCTGAGGAGGGATCCTTACAAGGCTGATTTGAATCGTCTTTCTGCGAACAGTTTCCATGTCCTACAAAACAAGAACAAAGATGAAGATTCGAACCCCTGAAATGGTTAGTCAATGCATATGATGCTGGATGATGTCATGATGCTATGATTAAACACACCACAAATATTTACAAAGGCAAACATGTAAGGCACACAAGTCACACAAGACAAGCCCTTAGAGTTTAGGCCAGCATGGGGTCTGGGTATTACCCTCTTGAAGTTGGTGGGTTCAACCTGTCCTATTAGAAGTAACCGGGTTCTAAGGGTCCCAATATCACCGGATTGCTTTCATTGTTCATCGTTTCGATTTAGCCACTGAACTGGCGACCGAAATATTCCAGGAAAGCAACCCTCAATTGAGTGTAGTATCTAGTATCAACCAACCTCGGACTGCACCAAAGTCAGTTATCTCACTACCCTAAAGAGGCCAAGATAGTTCAATTAAGGTTCCTAAGGTCATTTGATGCTTCACGACACCACATGGAGGCCCCGTACTCTCCTTGACTGAACTCAAGGGTTACCGGTACACACCAAAGTGCCACATCAACGTAGCAGACTGTTTCAACCATGTCGGTATACCCCGCACAGTTCCCTCACAGCCTTGTTGCTACTTTCTAAGAAGGTATCCCCCAGATCCGGGTTAGGATCTATAGAACTCCCAAGACAGTCCCACAATTTAAAGCAAACAAGTCAAAGCAATTGAAAACACAGTGATCTTAGTCCTAAGGTACACCTCACTTTAAAGATTCCCCAGCAGAGTCGCCAGTTCTGTGATCGGTGGATCTGGAACTGACTGTTTAACGCTGGTTCGCGAAATATCGCGGAAGCAAGAGTCGCCACTGTCTTTTATTTTCTCCAAATGGAAAGGACAAAAGCACAGAAAAATTCCTTATTGAGATTGCTCTCGGTTCGGGAGGTAGATTTATAGAAAGGGAAGGTGTTAGCACCCTTTCTATCCATGGTTATCCATGGGCTCTTAGATACTTGTTCATTTGTGTTTTCAAAATTGTTTGTTTGCTTTTCAAGGCGAGTGGGTTTGATAAAAGTTTCATTTAAAATTTCAGTTCGACTCTTGTATCAGTCCTCAAGAGTGTTTGAAAAATTGCTTTTGAAAGCTTTTTGAAAAGTGTCGGTGTGAAAAGAAGTTTTTGATTTATTTTGAAATTAGAGCAAGTATCTACGAGTCGTCTACCTACCCTAAGGAATTAGTCTGTGTAAATGTCCTTAAGGTAGTGCCATCCCACCATTGAGAGGTAGGTAGCACCACCGTTGGAGGTGTTCGGGTCAATTCGAGGGTTCGGGACATTGTGATCACCAGAGCAATGGGAAGGCACCTTAGAAGCTACCCTCATGCCATGTTCATGGACATGAGGACTTACTAAAACATCCTCTACTCGACGACCACTTTTCGAGGGGAAAGGTAACAGTGAGACGTACCCTAGGGGTGGTGTGTGATTTGTGTGTCATTTTCAGTTATATTTGTCTTGTTCATGCATTGGTGATCTACGCTTTGTTTTTATTTTGGAATTCATTCTTTCATGTGGTTATTAACAGTTAAAAGGTGCGGAATTAAAAGTCCTACGCTATTACAAAGGCGCGGGTCAACATCGCCAAATTAATCTAAGACCCGATTTGAATAAAATAAAATGCGGAAAGATAAATGTCCTAATTAATCTATTACAATTTGGGGTAATTACATGAAATTTATAAAAAAAGAAATAAAATAAGCGCACGAAACGAAATTATAATCGAAAGCGAGGGCGTTGGACCCTTTTAAAGAAATTAAATTGAAATTATGAAATTAAATAAATTAAATAAAGGAAAAAGACTTATTTTTTGATATTTTTTGTACTTTATGAAATTAAGAAAATTAATGGAATTAAAAACCCTAATTCTACGTATTTTTTAATTATTAAAGAAATAAATTCAAGTTTGACCTAATTTACATTAATTATTTACATGGCATATTTATTTATAAAAATAATTAATATTTAATAATGGTAAAAAAGAAAAGAAAAAAGAATAAAAGCATCAAAACCCTAATCTCTTTATTTTTAGTTTATTAAAAAAACATTGAATTAAACCCAGAACTAAAACTAAATTAGTTAACAAAATTTATTTACAAAATAATATTAATTAATGTTAACAAAGCATATTTTTTATTGTTTCATGATTTTCTGATTTTTTTGTATTTTTATATTATAAAATTTATTTTATGAATTAAAAGAAAATAATTAAAACAAATAAAATAAAAAGAAAGAAAAAGAAAAAGGGAAAGAGATACAAACAAGAGGGGTGTTGACCCAAAGTTGGAGGTGAATTCCCAGCAATTTGGCCCATTTGAGGAAGGCCCTTTTGACTTTTCTGGGATGCGTGTGGAACGTTTGACTGATGTCCATGGTGGATTCCAGATCCTGACCTTCAGATTCGTCTCTTGGGACATGTGGCGTGCCAGGATACTGGATGCATGGTGGACCGCTGAAAGATACGCTGCGTAGGAACACATTAGGCAAAATAATATTGAGAAGGGAGGGGACCTGGGAATCGAACCCAGGTCCCAATGCTTAAAGGCCACCTCACTTACCAACCAGCCAAGCGCGTTCGTTTGTAATATTAGTGGAACCTGATTCATATGAGAGAGAACAAGTGCTATTGGTAAACATAAAAGAAAATGCGCGAATATTTGAATGGCCCTGTCTGGTTGAGACACCTCAGCGTCTTCTCCACCATGCCTTTGCTTTTGCCTGAAAAATACATCAAATAGCGGGGGTTTTAAACCCCCACTAACTCAAACCTGGAAAATAACGAATAACTCATATGCAAATATAAATAGGGCGCGACTAGTGAGTTTGATTCGTTTTGAGGTCCTGAGTCCAATGGCATAGGTCTTATGGTTCAATTTTTCCATATGAATGAAGCCCTCTTTTTAAGCTTCTGAAACCCTAATGCGTGTTCATGGTAACTTTGCATACAGGCGTCCAAAACTCAATTGAATGGTACCAATGGCTTTAGAAACATCATGTTAGTATAAATCACATATTAAAAGTCATGAATAACGTATGAAAATACAAACACGATTATCAAAATTTTACAGAAAAGTTAGACTCCTATCTACCAATTCTTTGCGCTTGGAGAGTTGATTTTGATTGGAGTAGTTTCCTGGATGCCTTGGCAAGCTATTGGAATGGTTATTTTGCCTTGAAACAGACTCTAACTGTGTTTTCAGTTTTGAAAAATCTTAGAGAAAAGTGCAATGTGTGTATTCCTCTTGGGCGCAGCTTTTCAGGTTTTTAGCATTAGGGTTGTGTTCAGCCTTTTATGAGGAGTGTTTTAGGTTTGCAAAACGAGTCCAAAACCTTCGTAATCATGAATAAAATATTTGATTTTTAATGGTATCTTTTCCAATCTTTTCCATGTGAAGATCATGCCAATCATTTCCAATTCTTTCCATATTGAGTGTGCACGAAATCTTGGAGTTATGATGAGTAGAAATGCTGCATAAAAAGATTTGCAAGGTGGCATGTAGTATTTTTTCATATTTAATTTGAATTAAATGAATTAATAGATTTAAAAATTCAATTAATAAATTAAAAATAAGAAAACAACTTCCCTTTGGGCCAATGGGTCGTGCATATCTTTTTGATGATGATTCTTGGGAGAAATTGTGGCCCATTAGCCATTTTGAGGCATTTGAAGCAAAGTTGACTTTTCAAAATTCCCAAAAATTTCCCAACTTCCACAAGGCATATCTTGCTCAATTTTTAAGATTTGATCATGTTCTTGGACATTTTGGAAAGGTCTTGGAGTCCTATAACCCATGCCTTTGGTACCATGTCATTTTGATTTACCAATCTCAAGTTATGGTCTTTGACTTAAAGTGCCTTTTTGTTGACTTTTGAAAATGACCTATAATGTTGAGATTGATAACTTTTTGTGAGAGCATTTCTTGGACTTTAAATGTGAAGAGGAGTTGTAGGAAATGTCTTTATCTTCAAAATGAGCTTTGGATGGAATTTTTTTGATAAACCATGTGGAAGTTATGCCGTGGTCAAGTTACAGTTGACTTTTTCAACTGTCCAAATATGGAAACTTTTGCATCTTGAGACTTTTGAGCCATGCCTTGAAAATCATGATCAAGGATTGATAAAATGATGTTTGTGGCTTCAAAATAAGATGTTGACCAAAAATTTGAACTTTTGATTGTCAAATGACCATTTTACCCCTACAGTTGACTGCTGAGCAATTAGGGTTTTTGACTGTGCAATTTTGTGCTATGAGTCTTGAAACTTGGCATGAGGATGCTTGACAATGTTTATAGGCATGTGGGACTTGTTTAGACCCTTGGAAACTTCAATTTCTTTGTCAGAACCAAAACCCTAGTTTTTTGACTGTTAGGAGGCCCTTGAACTGTGCAACCCTTGGGAGATTTTGAAGCATGCTCTTAGCAAATCTTGAAGGATATGGGAGGGCAAATTTTGGGGTACAACACTTAGCTTGATTTGAAATGGTTTGAATCTCCCTATAGAACTCAACCTGCAAACTCAGAATTTGAAAATGGTGAAGTGTGAAAATGGATTTAAAGTGGCTGGACAATGGCTTGGATAGTTCAGGTGGGTTGTTTAGAAAGTGTTTGAAGTGGTTTGGGACAAAACGCACGAGGCAATGTGAAGATGACTTGAATTCTGCAGGGCTTGCCCTGTTTTGACAAGAAATAGGTGTTTTGGTGTTCAAGGGTGTTTGAGAGGCTATGAGATCGTATTTCTGGCCTTAGACAATATGTAAAACTTGTTTTAAATGAACACCAAGCTTGCTCTTATCAGATTGAGGAGTTGTGTGGACTTTTGCAAGTCACTTGCTTTTGAAGCAAAAGTTAAATTGACAATGCTCCAAGGCATTACTTGCTATCTCAAGGCCTGCACATAGTTGGTACCAATTTCCTGATATTCATGGACTTTGTTTGCTGCAAAAGCTTTGGTTCAAGGCTCAAGGAAAACAAAATTGCATAAAGTGTGCTTTATGAAAATGGCATTGTTATCTTTTTGCCAAAAATGGATTAATTCAATGTGTAATGTTCTAAAGCTCAGAACAAAGCCTCTAACCAATGTATTTGAATTTAATTTTTGAGTGTAGAAGAGATTAGAACCTGTAAACCAAGTACAAGCATGCTTTGGACAGAATTGCAAGTTGTAACAATGTGCAAAATGCCTTGGCCAAAAGTGATAATTTTCCATTTTCAAACTTTCGGTTCTCCCTAACCACAAATGATCTTGGAGAGTTCTTGGACATTTTGGAAAGATTGTAACATGATCTATAATCCATCTTTGAAATGAATTTGTAGATTCCAATTGGAACTATGTGAAAAGTTACCATGAAGATAGGTCAAAATCCTGCCTAAACTAGGGCAAAATTTCACTAAGTTAGAAAGTTCTTGGACCCTTATTCACAAAATCATAACTTGAGATCCAAGCATCTTTTGGGAAAACTTTGTGAATGAAAGTTGTATATTTTATAGAGGACTACAACTTTCATGTTGGAAGTTTTCTTTGAATCTAATTTCATCATGGTGAAAAAGTTGGGCAAAGTTAGTAAAAAATAAGAATTTTTTATAACTTAGAAAAATTCTAAGTTATGAGAACTTTCCATTTTATACCCTAATTTTGAAAATTTAGTTTCTTGGTGAACAAGTTTCATGTTTTGACACATCTTGATGAAAAATGACCCTTGGCTCTTGATTTTGACCAAAAAATCAAAGTTTGACTTTTTAGTGTACAATTGATTTTTGATCAGTTGATTGGAAAATTCATCTGTCAATCCAATGGATTTGAGATCTTTTGAACCTTGTGATTAGGTCAAGATTATGCCATTGAGTCATTGAATCCATGCTTGAACCCAATTTTCCATTTGCTAGGTGAAAAATCAAAAATTGCCCTTCTGTAGTCAAAACCCTAAAAATGACCATTTTACCCTTTTGATGATCTGATCAAATTTCTTGAGGAGATGTAGTCCAAACTTGATCAAATGGTTCATATTAGTCTATAATGTTGATGTGGATAAAAAATTATGAGGTTTGACTCTAGATTGGCCACAATTGACTTTTTCCCCAATACAATTGATTCTTAGGCCAACTGTCCAATTGACTAGGCAAAAATTTGATTCAAAGCTTGAAACTTGGTATAGGTAATCTTATAGGTCCAGCATGAAGTATGAAAGTCACATGAGGCATTAGGAGTCCAAAAATCCCTGTGCAAACTCAAACCCTAATTTCAGGTCATCAGTGCAAGGAGATGTCTTGAGCTGAGCAAAACCCTAGTCTGGTCTTGAGTCCAAAGAGCCTTGTGAGGAGAATCTTGATAAAATAAGAGGGAAAATTTTGGGGTACAACACACACTTACTTCTTTTTCATCTTTAGACAACTTCAGATGTGTGGGAGCAAGTTTTCTCTTGTGACTGGCATTTTCCATCCCAAATTTCTTTACTATATTCTTTGCATATTTTCTCTGAGATAAGAATGTGGAATCTTCCATTTGTATAACTTGCAGTTGAAGAAAGTAGGTTAACTCACCAACAAGGCTCATCTCAAATTCTGACTGCATTTGCTTGACAAAATGTTGAACCATCTCATTTGACATCCCACCAAACACAATATCATCAACATAAATATGTGCAATCATGATCTTCCCTTCTTCTTCCTTGACAAAAAGAGTTTTGTCTATGCCACCTTTCCTATATCCATTCTCACCAATAAATTCTGTCAATCTCTCATACCAAGCTCTTGGAGCCTGCTTTAATCCATACAGAGCTTTCTTCAGTTTGTACACATGTTTAGGAAAGCTTGGATAAACAAATACCTTAGGTTGTTCCACATAAACTTCCTCATTCATATAGCCATTTAAGAAGGCACTCTTTACATCCATTTGAAACAACTTAAATCTCAGAATGCAAGCAACTCCTAAGAGTAGTATGATTTATTCAAGTCTGGCCACAGGGGAAAAGGTTTCATGAAAATCAACTCCTTCAATTTAAGTGTATCCTTGTGCAACTAATCTTGCCTTATTTCTAGTAACCACCCCTTTTTCATCAGATTTATTCTTGTACACCCATTTAGTGCCAATCACATTTTTCCCTTCAGGTCTTGGAACCAGATCCTAAACTTCATTTCTTCTAAATTGTTCTAGCCCTTCTTGCATAACATTAATCCAAAACTCATCAGTTAAGGCTTCTTTGACATTCTTAGGCTTGATTTTTTAAATAAAGCAAGAATTTGAGATCCATTCTCTTGATCTAGTAGTAAATCCTTTATTTAGATCTCCTGTAATAAGTTCCTTAGGATGATCTCTCTGAGTTCTAATTGAAGGCCCTTTTATTGAGTTAACTTGGCTTAGGATCTTCTTGAGTTGGATTAGGATCAGTACTTCTGTCATTAGATTTTGTTGGAATGTCTGACAAAGATGTTCTAACATCTTCTAAGACATCTTCTTCATCATTCCATCCTCTATCATCAATAATAACATTTATGGATTCCATCATAACCTTAGTTATGGAGTTAAAGACTCTGTAAGCTCTGCTATTTGTAGAGTAACCCGAGAATATTACCTCAGCACTCTTGGGATCCATCTTCCTTCTCTGTTCACGATCCGCTAAGATGTAACATTTACTTCTAAAAACATGAAAGTATTTGACAGTAGGTTTTCTTCCCTTCCATATTTCATACAAGGTGGCTGAGGTGCCTTTTCTTAGAGTGGCTCTGTTATGAATATAACACGCACTACTCATAGCTTCAGCCCAAAAGTGGTAGAGTAACTTCTTAACATGAATCATAGCTCTCGCAGATTTCTGAAGAGTTCTGTTTTTGTGTTCAACAATCCCATTTTGCTTAGGAGTAACAGGAGAGAAAAATTCATGACTGATTCCTTCAGAAGAACAAAAATCATCAAATTTATTGTTCTCAAATTCCTTTCCATGATCACTTATGATTCTGATGACATGACTATCCTTTTATCTTTGAAGTTTTTGATAGAGATCTTTAAAGATTTCAAAAGTTTCTGATTTTTCTCTGATAAAACTTATCCATGTGTACCTAGCGAAGTCATCTACAACAACATAGGCATACTTCTTTCCACCAAGACTTTTAACCTGCATAGGTCCTGTTGTACCCTAAAATTTTCCCTCCAATTTTTATTCAAGACATGCTCCTTAAGATCCTCAATTGCTCAAGGTTGACCAAGAATTTATCAGATAAACTCTCCTCCTAAGCATTGGATTTCCAACTAGGATTACATAAGTTTTGAATCACTGACACTAGATCAAAAAGAGAACAATTTGAAAGAATGTATGAGGAGGATTTATGAAGTCTTCAATTTGATGGACTTCGAACGTATGAGAAGGCTTTATGAAGTCTTCGATTTGATGGACTTCGAACGTATGAGGAGGCTTTATGAAGTCTTCAATTTGATGGACTTAAAACGCGTGAGAACGCTTTATGAAGTCTTCGATTTGATGGACTTCAAACGTATAAGGAGGCTTTATGAAGTCTTCGATTTGATGGACTTCGAATGTGTGAGGAGGCTTTATGAAGTCTTCGATTTGATGGGCTTCGAATATGTGAGGAGGCTTTTATAAAGTCTTCGATTGATAGAGAGCTAATAAAGAGTTTCACTATGTTAAACCGTTATCGAAGGGTTCATTTCCGAAACTATTGAAATATGAGCTATTTGAAGAATTTCAAGGAAAGACACTTCGACCTTCATGTTGATTGAGTTGGCGCTTCGAAAAGAAGAAGGTTTTGATTTCAGAAGCTCTGATCTCATCTGTGATACGGTGGAAGAACCAACTGTTATACTGGTTTGTGTTTTGTATTCGCAAATGTGCGGTAAGCAAGAGTCGCCATCGAATTTTCTTTTATCCAACAAAGGAAAGGGTGAAAAGAACAGAAAAAGACCTTTTCGAGAGTTTTGAGTAAGGGGGGTAGATTATGGAAAGGGAAGGTGTTAACACCATTTCCATCTGTGGTTTTCCACGTGCTCTTAGGTACTTGCTCATTTTGAAAATTACTTTCGTGTTTGTGTGTTTTGAAAAGTTTGTTTGCTTTATGCTAACCCTTGTATCAGTCCTCAAGAGTGTTGATAAATCAATATTTTGAAAATGGTTTTGAAAGTGTAGTGTGAAAAAATGGTTTTTTGAGCAAGTACCTAACAACTATCTACCTACTCAAAAAAATATGTTCTTTTCCTCTTTTCCTTTAGATAGTGCTATCCTACTATTAGTGAGTAGGTAGCCCTGTCGTTGGATGTTGAGGGACTATCGAAGGGACATTTACGGTCACTAAGGCAACTGGGCAAGAACTCTTAGTAATTGTCCTAAAGTTCTAAGATCACTTTTTAACCGAAGCAACAGTCGAAAGGGTCATCGAGGGACTTGTGATCTCTTGAACTAAAGGACAGCCACTAAAGATTCTCACGTTTCGAGAATTGTGATCGTTTCTAAAGGCAACTGAAGTGGGAGATATCCTAGGGGTGAGCATATGCAAGTGTGTTGATTCAGCTCATTTATCTTGCGCATTTAGCATTATCTAACCGTTTTAATTTCAGTCTTTTTCATGCAATATTATTAATCTAAGGAGTTAATAGTGCGGAAAATAAATTACAGAAAATAAAATTCCTAAGCTATTACAAGGCCTCGGGGAAATTACATAAATAGCACAAGAAAATAAAATGCGGAATTTTACACCTAATTAAAGCTATTACAAACCGGGAAACAATTATATAATGGGAAAAGAACACATGAAAAAGATAAACGCGCGAAGAATGGAAAGAGCGTCTAAACCCTAAAAATGTTTAAAAGAAAATATTGGGGTACAACATCAATGGGCATGCCTTGAGTAAAATGAGAGGGTAAATTTTGGGGTATAACATCATCCAAAGAAACACATGGAAGTCTAATGGTTCGAAGGATATAGCATAGTGAGAAAAAGTTGATACTTCGATTGGAAGGGGATCGAAAAGAACAAAGATGATTCGACTAGGCTGACTTTTCCAGATCAGGAAATCGAAGCAGATGGTGACTTGATCGAAGAATCCATGATGTTGAGGCTTTGTGAAATTTGAATCATAATTCAGAGCCATCAAAGAGAACAATGCCTGGGAGCTGGTCGAAATGAAGAATCAATGCATATGGTGACTAAATCGAAGACGCTCTGATAAGGAAAGCTCTGAAAAATTTGAATTGGAATTCAGAGCCATCGAAGAGAAAAATGCCATGATGAGGAAAGCTCTGAGAAATTCGAATTGATGCAGATGGTGACTTAATCGAAGAAGCTATAATGATGAAAGCTCTGAGCAATTCGAATTCGTGAAAGGCGCCAACCATAACTTGTCCAGGTTCGCTCAAAGCTCAAAATGGCATGAAATATCTCAAAATGGAAAATTTTCAAATCCTTGATTTTTGCTTTCAAAGCCATGGTTAATGACTGATATCTTTTGATTCTGCTTTTAAAGCCATGATTAATGGTTGTTTCATGCCATATTCGTTCACCACCACACTCCTATAAATACCAAATTAAATCAGAAGCAAAAGGGGGGATCACACATACTGCATCATACAAAACACCCATTGCCTATCGAAGTTGCAGACACACTGCCTCAGAAAACCACATCAAATTCTCAAAAATCTCACAAAGTGATCAAAATCAAAAACACCATTTACAGGCACCCTCAGTCCAAAGTACTATACCTGTATTCCTGAGATTCCCAAGGAGGCATCCATACCTTTAAGCAAGCAGTTCTACACCCAAAGCTGCAGATCGAAGCATACCAGCCATAGGTATAATTTTGAAATCCAATCTCTTAATCTAAGCACATTTATTCATTCTAATGTGTTTGTGCGAGTTTATAATGAAGCGCTAGACAGGTTACAATCCTCACATACCTGCCATTGTTAGGGCATTTGAATTTTGGTTCCTTTGAATCTCAAGATTCATGGTATTTTAGGACGAAATGGATTTCGATTCAAACTCAGGGGGGTCGAATTGGGATGATGCAGCCACATGCTGTCGAATCCAAGACCAGATTCGACCCATGTCTGAAATTTTTGTTTTGCTTTTCTAATGAATTTCCTGCAGATCCAGTGTTCCCAGATCGAAGGAGTATGTCATACACCATCATTCCCTTGCTGCCAGATGCTGGCCAATCCAGAGCTAGTTCCCCCAAACGTGCAGTCCATCATGCACCTTCGAATAGCTTCTTCATTGGATCGAAAGGCAACTTAGGCCTCTTTTCGATTCGGGCTTGCATCCTGCAAGTTGCACCTTTTTTTATTTACTGCCTAATCCATTTATTTTGCCTCTTTTATTATTTTATTTCTTCTAGTTTTAATCAACATGAAATCAGATAAAAAATCACAAAAAATTAGATTTTAGTTTTTTTATAAAGATTAATTTTGTCAATTAATTAATTATTTATCTTAACATTTTCTTAAAACTAAAATTAATTAGACTTAATTTAGTTTAATAAACAAAAAAAAACAACAAAAAAAAAATTTCATTTTCTTTAGGATTTATATGTCTTTTCTAACTCACACACGTTTTTTATTTTAGCATTTCCATTTTCATATTAATGTATCTCCTTATGGGATGTAATAGAATTAACTAGGACTCTTTTACTGCTTTTCTTTATTTTTTCCCAAGTTTTTGAACATGTAATTAACTGCCCACAGGATGTAACAACGTAGGATTTAATTTTCGCACTTTATATTTCCCGTACATATATCAACTGCTTAGATGTATGCTAATAGGATTGTATGACAAGAGATCAAAATCAAACATTAGCAAAACCTAACATCAAGATAAATAATTGAAACACAATACAATTGCACAGCGCACCTTTAGGGTACTCCCACTTTGGCTACCTTCATAAAACAGTCACAACTCTCGAAACGTGAGAGATTTTAGTGGCTACCCTCCGGTTTAAAGATCACAAGTCCCTTGATGACCCTCTCGACGTTGCGTCGATAAAGTGATCTTAAAACTCTAGGGTAGTTACTAAGGTTTCTTGCCCAGTTGCCTTTGTGACTATAAACGTCCCTTCGAATGTCCCTCAAACATCTAACAATAGGGTTACCTACTCACTAATAGTAGGATAGAACTGTCTAAAGGAAAAGAGGAAGAGAACGACCCTTTCGAGTAAAAGTAGATAGTTGTTAGATGCTTGCTCAAAAACAAACGTTTACACTTACACAAAACAACTTTCAAAAATCTTTTCAAAATGCTTTTATCAACACTCTTGAGGAGTGATACAAGAGTTATCATAAAACAAATTGCCTTACTATTGGAATTTAAAAATACCTTTCAAAGACACACAAAAGCACAAGGTATTTCAAAAATGAGCTAAGCATCTAAGAGCCCATAGAAAACTATGGATGGAAAGGGTGCTAACACCTCCCCTTTCCATAATCTACCCCCTTACTCAGAAAACTCTCGAAAAGGTATTTTTCTGTTCTTTTCACCCTTTCCTTGTTGGATAAAAGAAAAGTCGGTGGCGACTCTTGCTTACCGCAACATTTACAGATACAAACGAAAAACCAATACAACAGTCGGTTCTGCCACCGTATTACAGAACTGACGACTCTGCCGGGGATCTGAAAGTGGGGCTACCTTAGAGTCTAGTTCATTTTTAAATTGATTTACCTTGTATGCTTTGTCTACTTTACTTTTGAGGGTTTGCTGGGGTTATTGTTAAATATCCTACACCCAGATTTGGGGCACCTTTTTTAGGTAAGTAGCAATAAATCATGGAAGTTGTACGGCGTAGACCGATATGGACAAAGTGATAGCTATGTTAGCATGATACTTTGGCTTGTACTAATGTTCCTTGAGTCAGTCAAGGATAATATTATGCTTATTTAATTGACTCATCCTAAGCCATTAGAAAGTAGCGAGATGACCGGCTTTGGTTCCGACCGAAGATTGGTTGATACTCAATACTACACTCATTGAGATTGGACTTTTGGGATACTTTGGCTGCAATACTTCAGTGCTTGAGCTAGAATAGTGCCTAAAAGAAAGGTTAGTGATACGAGACTCCTTAGAACCCGATTAATATTATTAGGACAAGTTGAGCCAACTGAAACTTCAAGAGGGTACTTACCTTTAAACCCCATGCAAGCCTTTGAACCTAAGGCTACTTGTGTGACTTGTTTGCTTTCATTATCTAACAACTTGAACTCCTTGCATGGTTTTGTATATTATCTGATGATGTGAGTCATTTTCCAATAACCTGTACTTCTTGTAAGACTCACTTGTCTTCATCACCTTATACTTTTGCTTGATGCATAGTATACACATCATAACATCATACCATAGCATTTCCTTAACCATTTCAAGGATCTCAAGGGCCTATGGTGCAGGTTATGATAAACCAGACATCTAGCAAGGGGCAAGGGGATTTATTTTCCTCTAGCCAATACCATCAAATGATCAAAGCACAACAACTCGAGTCAGAGGCTATGACCCACTCGATATAGTAAGCTTGATTCTCATAGAAGGACGTTCAACGATACAAAGTTCTTCCGTCAAAGTTGCAGTCAAAATTCAACTTCTGAATTTTCTTGTGTTTACCCCGCGAGATCCTTGAAAACATTGCATCCACACATCATGCATGTCATTACCTAACAGGTCTTCTAGTACAGGTTTCTCATGTTCTTGCTGTTTATTTCAGCAAGGAAAATGGATCTCAAATAGAACAACAGAGATCTCCAAACTCATGAGGCTCAATTCAAGGAAATGTTCCTGAATCTATCCAAGGGGCAAGAAGTGTTGAAAGCACTCCTCAATGGGAACTTGACCAAGAAACATCCTGACAACAACAAGGATGACCAGTTGGAACAACTGCAAGTTAAGATGGAAAGGATGAGAATCCAAATGAGTAATCAGATGGCTCTTATCCAAAGTTTAGCTTAGGAACAGGAAGAGTTGAGGATTCTAATCAGCAAGCTTTATCAAGACAGATACGACAGTCTGGGGAAAACTACTAGAGTTTAGGGCCTAATCAATGATTAATCTCTCTTAGCGGATAGGGAATTGGGTGACCCGTTCATGCAGGAGCATGGTGAAAATAAACTCATGAGAAGTGGAATTCAGGGGACTACATCTTCAAGTACTCAGAAGAGGCCATACCATGGGAAGAAAGAGTACAATGTTGTGTACAACCAGAGGGATCGTAATAAGAGCGATCTTAATCAATCTATGGGGGAAATATAGATCTCTGATCCAGCACCTGTGCAACAACGACAACATGGTAATCACCATAATAGAAACATATCTAAAAGGCAATTCACCATGATCAACATGTCCTTGGCTCAAGTATTGCAACACATGTTGAAGATGGAGTTGATTATGTTGAGGGATCCTCCTCGGAATCCCAATACCTCCGTTCCTAGCTATCATCCTAATACAATGTGTGCATACTGTTGTACCCCAAAATTTTCCCTCCCATTTCTCATTCAAGATACATATTCTAGGGTTTCTCGAATATTCAATTTGGCTCAGAAGTTGGTCAGTCAGTTTCTCCCTAGGCAGCAAATTAACAATTAGGGTTTGGTATTTCTCAGATAAAATTGAGTTTTCAAGGTTTCAAATGGTCTTCATAGGTCTTCCGGTATACTCAAGGATGTTTATGTCAGCTTTCAAACGTTGCATTGCAATTTTGCTCAATCGATGGCTTAGATGATTGAAAATGACTCAATTGACCCAAAAACTGACCTTTTGCGAGAGCGAGTTCAAACGATTGTAACTTCTTCATTATTATATATTTTTGAGAGGTTCTTTTTGCGTATGATTCACCTTGATGTCATCTCCATTTTCTCTTCACAAATCAAGAGTTGATTACGTGTAGAAGATCACCAAAATTTGAATACGTTAGAAGTCGCATCATAGACTTTGACCTAATTTTAAGTAATTGTCGTCTTATTTCTAAGAATTGTGATTTCCTCAAATTACAATATCTTGAGACGATTATTTCTGCATATGGTCATAAGCGATGTCGCTCACGAGTTTATATTTAAAGATCGAAAGAAAATTGTGTTTGGAAGACTTTGAAAGTTATCGAATCGTTGCAAGTCATTTGTTTGATTTCGATTATTGTTAACCATAATTTGTTGAATTTTGTTAATTCTACAATATTGAAGAATGTTCTTAAAGCATGATTATTTTTTAATGAAGTCCCATTTTAATCGAGTGTGACGTGCGAGTTCATTTTTAATGCCAATTTAACTTGGACAAGATGTGAAGATTAAGATTTTCATTTAAACAACCATAGTTTTGGGTTCAAGCTAACCAAGTGGAATTTGATTCTTAAGCATTTATTTTGTTTAGGAATCTGATTGGAGTACAAGGCACATGTTTTATTTGATCATTTATGAATTCTTGAAATTCAAGTTACCAAGTCCATATGTATCATTCAAACCATTCAAATTGGGAATTTCAAAGTTCAATTAAAACTCAAGATTGGTACAATAAATTTTATCACACCAATTTTATTCAAGGATTTGTTCTCATTACATTACAAGTAAAGTGAAATTACAAATTTTGTTTTGATTACAAATGAAATAAATTACAAAATTTATTTTGTTTACAAAGAGAGGAGTTTTGTTTTATTTCTTCCAATCTTCATTTGCTTCATCTTCAAGAAATCCATCCAATCTTTACTAGCCATGATTTTCTCGTCACCTTGCCTCGCTTGCCTTCCATGAAACAAGAGAAAAAGAAAAAGAGTTAGCAAGCATCGTGAAAATTCAAGCAAGAATTGATGGTTAAAGCAAGTTAAAGTTCATCATTAAGGTTTGTATCTAGGAATCAGATTTTAAGGTTTGTTTTATCATAATCCCTATTATCCCATTTTTGCAAATCACAAGGTTTGGCCTTGGTTCACAAAAAGGCAAAGGAAATGTGCAAGCCCAAGGCTGTTAAACAGCAACAAACATCATAACAAGTCAAGCAAAAGTAGGCTGTAAAAATAGCAGGTCAAACATCATCAACATAGCGAGCAAGCTGCCCAAATGATGCCAAACACACAAGCCAACAAATATGCATCAAACAGAACAGCAGGGAAAACCTACAACATAGCAGTAGCAACATAACAAAGGCATCATCACAAAAATAACAATGCATTATAAAAATAGCTAGCTAGCTCACAAAACCCGATTACCTCATCATTTCCCTAACCTATACAAACCCTTCAGAAAATATAGAAAAATAAGAAAAATTGCTTTATTTCATTGAAAGATGAAAAAAGAAAGATGAAAGAGATATCACCTAGCAATAAAGCCCATATGTTGTACCCCAAAATTTTCCCTCTCATTTTACTCAATACATGTCCATTGAGATCCTCAATTTGCTCAAGGTTGTCCAAGAGTTGACCAGACAAACTCTCTCCTAAGGCAGTGCACCTCAAAATTAGGGTTTCTACTTTAATCAAGATGGGTGGAACACAAAGGTATCATATTATCTCCATGGTCTTAATATGTTCTCAATACCCTACACGTCAAGTTTCATTCCTTGCACAAGAAGTTTGCTCAATCAACTGCTCAAATGCTTGAGAATCGACTATATTAGGTCAAAAGTCAACTGTGGCCCACATACAGTCAAACCTCAAGATTTTTGGTCAACATCAACATTTTGAAGTTATATCCATCATTTGATCAATTGTTGATCATGATTCCTTAAGGAATGCTCCAAATTCATCAAACCCCAAAAGTTGCTAAATTAGGGTTTCTTAGTAAAAGTCAACCCAACTTTGACCAGGCATAACTTCTTCATACTTTATCAGAAATTTTCCATCCAAAACTCATTTTGAAGAGGATACAATTCCTTACAACTTACCTTCATATCACAAGTTTAAAATACGCACTCACAAAAAGATATGAATTTTGACATTATAGGTCCTTTTGAAAAGTCAACAAAAACACCTTTTGGGTCAAAGCTTCATACATGAACATGGAAGATCCAATTGAGATGAAACCAAAAGGTTTGTTTAGAGGACATCCTAATATTTCTAAAAAGTCAAATAACACCCTCCTAGGGGTCAAAATTGAGAGAGTTGTGCATTGTCAAAGTTGGAAATTTTTGGAAAATTATCAAAAGTCAACATTGATCAAATTTGCATTTTTTCCAAAGGGGCCCATGTTTTCTTGCTTGAAACATGTTTATAATAGGACCCACGAACTTTGAGCTCATTCACATATTATTTTATTATTTTTATCATTTATTTATTTTTTATTCTTTTAAATCAAAATAAATCAAATTAAATGGTAAAATAATGAAAACAAATCAGATCTTGGGATTTTGTGCACATTTTGAGTCCATATACAGTTAACATGCCAGCCAATTCGTGCAAAGTGGATTTGGATTGAAAAAGATTGGATTGAATCAAGTTTTGGAAATAAATCATACATGAAGCAAATCAAATCCAATTTTCATAATTCTCAAAGATATGCTACAATTTTGTTGACCTAATTCAGTCTACTATAAGTGCATAATAATTTCAGATAAAAAACAAGAGGATTGGAGGCGTGAAATGGCAAGAAAGAAACTAATAAATTTGGACAAAAGTGGGAGATCAAAGTCCATATTAAAGCCATCCTTAAGGAGTTTCAAGCCTAGAAATCGATTCCCGGACATCCCAGGAAGTTAACAGCATCATTTGCAAGCCTCAAAGCATCCAGAAATCGTCCCGAAGAGCATCACGGTTTGCACTAAGAACTCAAATTCGATTTCTATGATTTACGCATTATAAATGTATTTTGCCCATATATTTGTATTCATCATCATGTTTGCAATGTTTCTTGATAGTTTGATTTAAGTTACAGTGCATGAATAAGCTTTTGCCATTGCTAGGGTTTCGTGCTCCAATTTGGGGTTTTGTGATTTAAGCAAAATTAGGCCTAATGATGGATACCATGGTGGTCAGGGCTTCACACCTAGTTGATCCATGGTTTCCATTGGAATTTATATTATGTGTGTGAGATTTTTGAATGTAACAAGATTATAGCCATGACCAAAATCCGTAGGTAAAAGTTGTTACCTAAGACAATAGTCCCAGCGAAGAAGACAATGGTGTGGCAAGGCGTGACTGGTCCATTCAAACTTCGCGCGTTTTTTCTGGCAGGACACTTGATTTGGTTTTTGTTTTTATTTGTGTATTATATTTACAACTAATAATTCCAGCGCAGTTGGTCAGAGGAAGGAAGTATGAAGCTCATGTCCTGGCTTCGATTCCAGGCGTGAGCTTTTGGCATTTTCTCCATTATTTTTTCCAGATCCATCACACCTCACCTTCTGAGGATCATCACACACCCTCTGATCTCATCCTTTGGATCCATCTCCAGTCAGATCCAACACACCTCACCTTTTGAGGATCATCACGCGCCCTCTGATCTCATCCTCTAGACCCATCTCCATCCAGATCTAACATACCTCACCTTCTGAGGATCATCACACGCCCTTTGATCTCATCCTCTAGATCCATCTCTAGCCAGATCCAGCACACCTCACCTTATGAGGATCATCACACGCCCTCTGATCTCATCCTCTGGATCCATCTCCAGCCAGATCCAACGCCAGCATACGCAGGTCCACCATGAGTCCCCATAAGATGGTCTCATTGGGTCAGGCGCCAGACTCTGGGCCATCCTTCTGGGTTTCAGAAGTTCAACATACACCCCCCGTTTGCTTCATCACTCCAGGCCTATTATTTTTCTCTTCTTTATTTACTTCTTTTGTTTTAATTATTTTTTGTTTATTTATTTTTCACCAAAAAATTAATTGTTTTTTTAATTAATCATAAAACCAACAAATCATAAAAATACAAAAAGCATTTTTTTAATAATAAATTATTTAATTTAATTAGGAAATTAGGTTAATTTAATTTCTTTCATAATTTAAAAACAATTATGTTGTACCCCAAAATTTGCCCTCCCATATTTTTAAGGTTTGTCAAGAATCATCTTCAAATGGTTCAAGATTGCTCAAAGGGTTGTACAGTCAAACCATCTCCTAAGCCAGCTGAAATTAGGGTTTTGGTTCTTTCAAGGAATTTGGGGTTTTCAATGGTTCAATCAAGTCCCATAGGCCTATAAACATCCTCAAGCATCTACATGCCAAGTCTCAAGACTCACGGTGTCAATTTGCACAGTCAAAAGCTCCATTTGACCTACAGTAAACTGCAGGGGCAAAATGGTCATTTTGCAGTCAAAAGTCAGAATTTTTGGTCAACATCTTATTTTGAGCTCATAATCATCATTTGATCAAGTCTTGATCATGATTCCACAAGCATAGCTCAAAAATCATCAAGATGCAAAAAGTTACTATTTTTGGACAATAGAAAAGTCAACTGTATCTTGACCAGGGCATAACTTTTTCATGGTTCATCAGAAAAATCCCATCCAATACTCATTTTGAAGGGGATGACATCTCCTACAATCCATCTTCACACTCCAAGACCTAGAAATGCTCTCACAAAAAGTTATCAATTTTGACATTATAGGTCAATTTCAAAAGTCAACAAAAATGCACTTTAAGTCAAAGACCATAAATTAATATTGGTAAATCCAAATGACATGGGACCAAAGGCATTGGTTATAGGACTTCAAGACCTTTCCAAAATGTCCAAGAACATGTTCATAGGATCAAAATTGAGCAAGATATGCATTGGAGAAGTTGGGAAAGTTTTGTGAATTTGCAAAAGTCAACTTTGCTCAAAACACCTTGTTTTTGCTAATGGGCCTCAAATATCTTCTTGAAACTTTATCCATGACTTATTCACGACCCATCAAGCTTAATTGAATTTATTTTCTTATTTTTATTAATTAATTGGATTTTTAATCAATATTAATTCATTTAATTAATTTAAATTGTAGGAAAATATAAAGATATGGGTTTTCAATCTTTTTGTGAAGCAAGAATGACCTAAAAAGGCTGGAAATTTCGTGCACCAAGTCAAAGATGCAATATCTCCAAACTTGGCAACTTTTTCCAATCATGAAGATTCAAAAATATATGATTTCCAATCAAATATTCAAATCATCATTCCATGGATTTTTGCTCAAGATTCTGACCTAATCTCATTCTCCTATAAATACACAAGCAAACCCTGATCATGGACACGTAAAAAAGTTGCATACAAAGCCATAACCATATTGAAAAAATTCAAGAAAATTGCAAAACTGATTTCTATATTCCAAGGCGATTTAAAGACTTTTGTTGATTCTAATCTATTGCAGGAGTTCTCAGGGACGTTTTGCAATCAAAACCAAGCATTGAAGCTCAAAGAATCATCAAGAACAGAGTCACGGTTTGCATTTTATTTTGAGAATCGTACAACTTAATTCATGCATCATTAACATGATTTTGTGGTTGATTTGTGTTGCTAGGGACTGTACAAAGCTAATGGTATAGCTTAATTGCATAGAAACGTACAAAATCACAAATTGCCATTGACGAATTTTAGGGTTCATAAGCTTTCAAATTAGGGCTTTCTAAACCCAGAAAAATTAGGACTTGTAAGGCACATGGTTGAAGTCGTTGAACCAAGACGAACATAACTGGACCCTCGTGAAACATTTATATAAAGCATAACTCTAATCGCTATTTTCTTCGCTGCATATTGTGGGGGTTAAAAACCCCCCGCTATCTAACGTTGATTTTGCAGGATCAGCGAGGAAGATGATGAGTTGTTGATGTCTCATTGGTCAGTTTGAAAACGCGCGCGTATTTTTGTGTTAACAGCATGTGAGTTGATTTATATTTATTATAATTGATTGTTATTATATTATCAAAAGCAAGCAGGTGGTGTAGTGGTTGGGCGCTTGTCCAATAAGCATTGGGACCTGGGTTCGAATCCCAGGTCCCCCAAAATAATTATTTGTTCTTTTTCTTCATAAGATCACATGTAGGTTCCAAAAGCGTTCCACCATACGCTTCTCATCTCAGCACGCCATGTGTCTTTAAGCTCAAATCTGAAGGCCAGGACGGAGTGATCACCATACTCCCAGTCAACCATGCGCATGGACAATCCCCCAAAGTCAAACAGGCTTGTGTGCTAATGGGCCAGAATTTCCAAAGAAACCTCCATATTGGGCCAGCACCCCCCTGGTTCATTCATTCCTTTTTTTTCTTTTCTTTTACATTTTTCATTTAATCTTTTTATTAATTATTATTGTTATTTAATTAACTCACAAATTAATTATTTTCATAATAAATTCAGAAAACTAAAATATTTTTATTATTATTAGTATTATTAATTTCACCTTTAATTTACTATTTTTGTAAATAAATTCTAATGTAGTTAATTTAGTTAACTAGGTTAATGTTGACTTTTTTTCACAATAAATAAAATTAACATAGAATTAGGGTTTTGACAATTTTAATCATCTTTTTTTATTTTATTTTATTTTCATTAAAAACATAAAAAACTAAAAAATACTTTTTTCTTTTAATTAATTAATTAATTAGTTTTAGGTTTAATTTAATCAAATACAAAAAGGACAAAAACTTCTTTCTTTCTAAAAAAAAAGGGTCAAAACCCTAAGGATTTCTCCGATTCCATTTTCTCTCGCGCGCATATTCTTTTTGATTATTCTTTTTGATCATATTTATGTAATTGCTCCGAGAATGTAATAGCGTAATTAGGACTCTTTTTATCGCTTTCTTTAATTTTCTCGCATTTACTTTTCAAGGGTTGCTTTTGGCGATGTAAATACCCGACACCTTGTAATAGCGTAGATTCTTTCCGCAATTTACTTTCCGCAAGCTATTAACTGTTAGATGTATGTTAACTATGCATGACAAGACTTATTTTGAAAATAAAATCAACCCGTAGCTCACCATAACATGTGCAAAGATAACTTAACTGAATCCTGACACACTCGCACATGCCACTCTTAGGGTACGCCTCACTTGGTTGCCTCGACGTGGTCATTGAGTATATGGTGTTTTAGAGGTCGCCCTCCTGTCTAAAGATCCAAGTTGCCTCGAAACGATTGCCTCAGATAGAAAGGATCTAGGACATTAGGGTTACCGCTAAGGCGTCCTACTATTGCTTTAGTGACCACATGTCCCTATAATCGAATTGACCCGAAACTCCAACGACGATGCTACCTACTTCTCAATAGTGGGATAGTACTGTCTAAAGGACATTTACACAGCTTAATTTCTTTTGAGTAGGTAGAGGTTCTCAGGTACTTGCTCTTTCAAAACAAAAACAACTTTTCGCACTTACACTTTTCTGACAAAAGTTTTCAAACAAACACTTCATACACTCTTGAGGACAGATACAAGAGTTAAATCGGAGTTTTCAAACAAACCTTTTCAAAACTAACAAACACAAGAAAAACAAAACATTTTTGAAAACATAGTGAGCAAGTACCTAAGAGCCCGTGGATAACCACAGATAGAAAGGGTGCTAACACCTTCCCTTTCTATAATCTACCTCCCGAACCGAGAAACATCTCGAAAAGGAATTTTGCTGTGCTTTTGTCCTTTCCTTATTGGAGAAAATAAAAGACGGTGGCGACTCTTGCTTACCACGACATTTCGCGAACCAGCATTTCAAAAACAGTCAGTTCTATTTCCACCGATCACAAATTAGAAATTAGGTTTAATTAATTTGCAATTAAATGTTTTCTCAAATAAAAATCCACAAGAACAAAAATTGTTTTCTCTAAATTAGAGTTTTAGGTTATCTTTTCAACCGTCCTCGTATTAAATTCGCCACGCGCTTGTTAATTATTTTTCCATTATTTTGTAACTGTTCAGGGTTTATAATAGTTAAATTAGGGTTTTTATTTACCGCTTTTCCCCCATTTTTGGTTATGTAATTAATCCCCCTCCCCGAAGCCTTGTAATAGCTAGGTTTTACTTCCTCGCACTTTTAATTTCCGCAATCTTTAATTGTCTAGATGCATGGCTAATAGGATTGTATGGCAAGAATGTATGGAAATTTAAAATGGTAGATCACCTAATTTACAAAGATTAAATAACTGAAACAAATCATATGCACATATTCACTCCTAGGGATTACCTCACTTCGGTTGCCTTCGGTACACAATCATTAAGCATAGAAGATTTTAATGGTTACCCTCCAGTCTAAAGAGATCAAATTATCCCATTCGAATGTTGCCTCATAAATGTTGCCTCAGAAAGATCTTAAGAGTCTAGGGTTACTACTAAGGTTTTCTAACTATTGCTTTAGTGATTGTATTTGTCCCTTTCGAACGTCCCTTACAAACTCCAACGACAGTGCTACCTACTCCTTAATAGAGGGATAATGTCGTCTAAAGGAAATAGAACAAAAAAGGTCTTTTTTCGAGTAGGTAGATACTAGTAGGTACTTGCTCAAAATAAAACTTTTCACAAAAGAACTTTTCAAAAACAGTTTTCAAAACAACTTCGTCACACCCTTGAGGACTGGTAAAAGGGTTATCACAAAGTAAAAACATTTTCAAGACAAATACACACAAGAAAATTTGAAAAAATAAAGTACCTAAGATCCCGTAGATAACTACGAATAGAAAGGGTGCTAACACCTTCCCTTTCTATAATCTACCCCCCCCCTGTACTCAGAATATCTCGAAAAAAGGTTTTTTCTGTTCTTTTTAATTTTCCATGATTGGATGAAATAAAAGTCCCGGCATTTTGCGAATACAAAATGTAAAATGCAAACCAGTATTAAACAGTCGGTTCTGCCACCGTATCACACCATACAACAGTCCAAAAACCTGTAATATGCTGCCCCAAAATCTGTCCAAAACCTGTCCAATAAATTGCACACAAATAGAAAATTTGAAACCTGCATATCTAAAGCCCACGGTCAGCATACCAAAGTTGTTTAAACTCATCCCATTTCCCCCCCACTTTTCACTCTTATTCCAATATAATAAGTACACTATTTCATTGAACAAGGGAGAGACAAAAAACTATATACAAAACAACACAAAAACCATAGCCAGAAAAAAAAAACAAGAGCAAAAAAACCAGCAAAGGAAGAGACATCAAACCAAGAACAAAGCAGGAATCCAGCGAGAGATATCCAAGTCAATATACACACAAAAGTCAGAAAACACAAATTCCATTTCCTATTCATCTTTGCCAATTGCCATCACTCTTCCTCGTTTCAATTGCAAACAATATACTACCATCAAAACATCTCCTTTCTTCCATTCATCAAACCATCATCTTCCCTGAATCCTTCTGTATGCCGCCATCCCTTACAATTCCAACGAACCTCCTGTCAACAACCATTCGCCCAAGCCTAACATAACACCACTCAACTCACCTTCCATGTTCATCTACAAATATTAACAACATCAAACAAAGAAAAATTGTCAACCTTCTGTTCAACCAATTCACAAATCACAATATATAACCCCATTCAAATACATACGCATTTCAGAAGCAAAAACCAGAAGGAGAAAGAAGCAAAATCATAGAAAAATATCAAATTCAGAAGCTTACCCGGAGTCTCACTGGTATGATTTCTTATTGATTTCGCTACTTGAATCTCTGTTTTCTCATGATGTAGCTTATAAAACCTGTCGTATTCATTGAAATAAAACTTGGGGATAAAGGTTTGCATCGGGTTCCTGGGTTTTGTTTCAATGCTATGGGTTTCGGTTCGTGGCTGAGAGTGTGAGGTTGAGAGAGAGACCTAGGATGCTTTTTTCCATAGCATGTTGTTGTTGTGTTATGGAGAATTGAGGAATTGAGGAAATATGGAACAAGAAGAGAGAGGAAAATGAGTCGTTTTAGTTTGAGATTTTGGTTTGTCAATGCCAGCGGCTTCCCTTTCCATGTTTAGCGTTTCGAAAACCCAACCCTGTTGCTTTAGTGGATCTGGTTCGTGGGCTTGGCCTCAAATCTCCAACCCGAACCTAATCCCTTACCTTTAATCTATTTTGGGCTTTGATTTGTTTAAGCCCAATTCCGATTTCTGTTGCATCCTTAATTTTCTTTTCTTTCTATATTTATTTTGGTTTATTTAATAATCTTAGGTTTAATTTAGCTTAGGTTTAAATTAGTAATTTTAATTTAATTAGTAATTGTAGATTTTTTAATTTAGTTTATATTAAACTTAGGAATTCTAGAACCTTAACTTAGTTTTAGGATTAATTCAGTTATTTAGAATTTTTAAGTTTAGTTTAGGATTATCTTAATAATTTTAATTTAGATTTAATTTAATCTTTAGTTTTAATTCTAGATTCATAATTTTGAATAATTTAATCTTCTCAGTTAGTTTAGTTAGCAATTTTTTGTGAATAATTTAGTTAATTAACTTTTTAGTTAACATTTTTTACAAATTGTTTAATTTCTTCATGATAAACAAAATTTTAAAATAATAGAATAGGATTTTATTTTCTTTTCAAAATTTCTCACAAACAAAAATACCAAGAATTTCTATACTTTGTCAATTAATTTTATTTCATAAACTGTTATAATTTTGATTAATTTCTCGACTCGATTTGGTTGTATTGTTTGCCTATTTGGACATTTAATTGTACTAATCCATCCCCATTTGTAAATTTGTACCCCATTCCCGAAAACCCTGTAATAGCGTAAAATTTTAATTTCCGCAATTTACTGTTTTCCTTATACTGTATAGTAATTAGGCGTGCATGGCAAGATTCAAAATCAATCGCTAGATAACCTAATTTCAAAGACAAAATAACTTGAAACAAACACACTTTTTCACACACACACACCCCTAGGGTAACCTCGCTCGTTGCCTCGTAAAAACAGTCATGTCCCTCGAATATGAGACGCTTTAGCAAAGACCCTTCGATAAAAAAGATCTTAGTCCCTCGATGTTGTCTTTGATAAAACGATCTAGTCACTTACAAAAAATTTCTAAAACGTCTCATAAGTTGCCTTTTATGACTGTACAAACGTCCCGCGCCTAGCCCTTCACATCTAACGATGGGGCTTCTTACCAAATCAATGGTAAGATAGCAACATCTAAAGTAGAAGTGAAATTCTGGTGTATGCCAGTCTTCAGATGTTATACTCAATGTCTAGACATCTGATATGACATAATAAATACACTGCAAGGTAGATACCCAATTTTTCGTGATTCAGTACTAAAGAATAACAGAAGCACAGTTTTATCCAAGCTGCACCAGATATACGTTGAAGGTGCAGAGGATAGAACACACGATGTACCTAGTTCTGCACATGATCAGCAGAGAGCAAACAACCTTCACAGTTCTGTTTCTCCTACACAGATATCAGCATGATGTCTTAACATGTTCTGAGACGTCATCTGTTACAACATTACAGTTTTACCTTGATATATAACAGACAGAATTATAAAGTGTTGAAGGTAAAAACACAAATCAGTTGTTGACCCAGTTCGGAGAAACACACCTACTCTGGGGGCATACCAAGCCAGGAAGAAGATCCACTATCAGCAATATTAATTCAGGACTAAACTTCACAAGTTCCCATCCCTCACTTAATCATTTACCCAGTGCAACCTATACCTAGGAACTCCTAGATAGAAACCTACCAGTTTCCATTCCTATTGTCGCAACAACAGAAGTCTTACTCCTACTCAAGAAGTAGTGCCCTCCCACTTGGTTTCCTACATTACAATGAATATGAAGTAATGCAAAAATACTTAGACTTGCTTCACAGCTTCGTCCAAGAACACTCAAACTCTTACCTACAGGTATCGAGTTATACACATGGTAACCTTGCCACAGACCGACAGGTTTACCTAACAGAACACCCCCAATATTACATTATATCAGCCTTACAAACCCTAGGTTACAATCTGCTATTTATAACCTATTACCCAACTAGATTTGGGCCTTCAAAATCGCAGCAAGATTTTCTCCTTGCTGTTACAAAACAGCAACAAACTTCTGCTACAATCAAGGTCTTCAATCTTCTAGTTCCTAAAATATCTCCATATTTAGAAACAACATTTTCTTCAAATATTCTGATTGATTCTTGATTGATCTTCAGATTCTCCATAAGAAACGCCACATATATTCTCAGAATATTTAAGTACCAGAACTGTAACTGAATTACCAATTCCGTTGGCGTGATGTCTAGTCAGATGTCATGACATTACATCTAACATGTTGTCCCAGATGTTGAACTTCTTCAATACAACATGTTTAGGAGAACCACGCTCATTTGCTGATACAATAAATAACCTCTTTCATAAATTAGATCACTTAAAACAATTAGGTTACAAGTCACAGCTGTTACAAACATTCAACATATAACATAGTTAACTAATATTAACTTAATTTCAGGCGCGATGTCATATGCTGATGTTGTGACATCTTACATAACATGTTGGTCCAGATGTTGAACTTCTTCAACCCAACATATTAAAACATTAGAGAGAATATGGGTAAACTTGCTTTCTTATTTGTTTTACAAATGAAGCCAACTCTCCAGCCAGGGCACTTACAATCTCCCCCTTTGGTAAATTTTGGCTAAAACAAATAAGTGCAAGTTGCATATTGGGACCAGGCCACAACACAGTTGAGATGTTACAACATCTTGTCCAACATCTTCTTTGCAGAGACTGATGTCCTTTGAGCAAACAACAAACCTCTATCCCTCATCTGTGAGCCACTCCAAGCCATCGATGGCCCAAGAGGATTTCTTTTCTCTCAATTATTGTTGATAATCTTGATACTGATTACATAGATCATGTAACTCAGATCACAAGTCACAACTATCCTCTTAACTCAGAACACAAGACACAAACAGAGTCACTTAGTTAGAGCGTTCCATTCAGCATGTTGGACATTGCCGTCTGTTGCTTTCACCTGAGTCTCGCCTGAGTCTGGGTCCCTATCTTTCTCCCCCTTTTTGGCCAGAATTTGATAAAGACTGCCCATACAGATCCATACCCATGCACAATTTTCCCAGATGTTAACAAACTTCATAATGCTGAAACCCTCTGATGAAGAGAAAGAATAGAGAGAGTCTTCATAAATAATGCAACTTTGGCATAGATAGTAACGACCTTGGTACTTTACTCTGACAGTTTCAGTACCCTAGGACTGGTTTTAATGCAGGTACCTACCCTTGGGTTTGACCCTTTGACCATGTCAGGATGAAGTATGTCTTGCCCTTTTAAAACAGACATTTGTCTTTTAGAACAGACTACTCCCTTTATGTACTTGTCTTAGGATCCCCTTTCCAAGAAACATCGTTGGCATATTACACTCTGCCTCAGTTATATAATACCTTTATTAGATGACAAGTTATCACCTAAACATTCCAGCTCACTAAACTGCTTCATAATGAGACACAACCACCCTGCTTTCTTAGCAGATGAAAACATGCTCAAATCCTATGTCGTCATACATTCTGCTATTTTCATATTAGCAGCTTGAAACCATTCCATTTTCACAAAGAGGATGGTTACTCCCTCTGAGTCATACAACTGTACACACATGGGTTTATTAATAGTAATCCACACTTCATCCAATTTTCTTCCTGTCTGTAGTTTTAGAGGAAATTAGGAACAATGTCATTAGGCAATGTGATGACATTCGGTCAGACATAGTCCTCTTCAGTCTTGAACACATCATCCCAATAGTTAATAAAGTGCCACACTTTATATCCTACGAGTTTGATGAAGACTTTTCGTACAAACCAATACTCCCCCTGTTAGGGATAATCACTTCTCCTCATGGAAACAAGTAGGTCACATTCAATACTCAGTCGGACCTTCAAGACAACTTTTGATTCAAAGTAAATAAGACCCCTTGATGAATGGAAAACATAAGACGCATCTTCATGTCTTCAAGAGCGCACCTTCTGTTCAACAATATTGGTTGAACGCATTCATACTCTGAATCAAACTTTCTCGATAATAATCAGCTGCCACATGTTGATTATCTTGATTCTCTGAGTCCACTGCTGAGATAGACCAAATGCCACTGTTTGATTATCTCCTTCATGAATCCTCATCAAATGCCACCTTTTGACTTCTCCATGTTTATCAGACTTCTCCCAAAGATATTCTGATCTTCCAATTGAAATTTGAACTTCAAGCTACAAGTTATCACAAAAGGCTTAGATACACTAAGACAGGAACATGTAACATCTTCTCCACCCAACAACTCCAAAGAGCTGCAAAGAGACGATCTTTTTGAAGTATCCAATCTTCAACTTCGTAGATCATCCTATCTTAAGTTGATGTGCCACTTCACCAACCAAGAATCTGATGTTGAACCAAATGTCACAACATTATGTTATAACATCTAGTTGTTGAATTCAGCTCCTTCTCTAATTTACTTCCTTACCTAGATCAGAACCAGACTGATCCAAGTAACCATCATCAAGATTATGATGTCTTCTTCTTCTTGTAGCTTCAAGTCTGAACACGTTTCCAGGAAACCTTTTCAAGGATCAAATGATTTTGCTGTCACCAAAGAGATAACTCTAAAGCATCACTCTCCTGTGATTCTTCACAGGGTCTAGAAGAAGGAATGTTCCCACATATTTAAGAACATCAGTTATCTTGAACTCCAAGGATAATCAATTAAATACTTGTACTTGTCACAAATAGCAATTGATCATAAATCCTTCCCATTATCCTGTAAGATACTTTCACCATTTGAATACTTTGACATACTCTTCGTGTGTTAATATCTTCTTCTTGCAAGCACTTTCTTTGAGAGACCAAAGAGTTGAGATATCTAGGTTGCCACCCTTGACTCAAGTAAATAGAATTTTCTCTGAACAAACTCTACTCACCTCAACAGATTTGAAACTCCTACCAGATCAGATTCATCCTTAGGAATGAGAGAGACGAATCCTTCCTTGCAAATATGTCACACAACACCCAGAACCCATGTGACATAGGTCAACAGCCAGCTAAACACCAGGCTAAACTAATGTGAGGAGGTTAACCAAATATCCCCCTCAAACTACCAATCATGTAAGCTCCACACAAAATATCCATGCATTGTACACAAATGGCTTGACATGACATATGACATCCCTACCAGATTCAAGTACCTCCAAGAGTTATACCTGTTCATACTCCAATCACACCAATCAGACTTCAGCTGACCTTAAGTACTTCAGAGAAGACAACAACACCAATCATCAGCAGATATGTATTGCCAGAACATACTACCTTAACCAAACTCTGAGTCTTCATATTCTCACATCTTGAAAGATCTTCCACTTCTAATCATGATGTATAAATGACAAGGTTCATGATCCCAATCTACTTCTATGAAGGAGCAATGATGCTGCATCATCATTGACTTTTATTAACCAATGGGCTTGACTTTCTTCACACCATAGTACTCCAGGGAACAACTGCTCAGCCCTGATCAATCTTCAGGAATAAGCCCACCACTAGGGATTGCACAATGTCACATCTCAACCAGCTCCACTTCTAGAGTTCTGACTCCTAAAAGTAACCTTCGGGAGCACACAGACATAGTTGACTCTACCATTGTCAACTTTGCACACACAAATGTCTCCTCTTCCAGGTCAGGAGTAGGTTCCAAACAAAAGTATCCCTTTGTTTGACACCCAAAACATATGCTCTTCAACTAGTAGCTACATACTTGTTCCACCATCACATAGAACATCAGTTCCATCACCTTGGAACAAGGCCCTCCTTGAAATTCTTCAAGGTCTTCGTATAACACTAATCCGTGATTATGTGATTCTTACCATCCTGAACGAAGAACGTCTTCATGAGTGGACTTGAGAGGACTCAAGTATCTGTGACATCTTCAATAGCTTATGTTGAATTCTTGAATACAGTAGCCTTCAATCCACAAGAGGGGAAACACATCAGAGCTTGAGTTTTGCCATGTATTACACAGCGGAAGAACATAATACAACTCAATCTTTGCACACACACTTTAGGCGTACACAAATCCTAGGTTTGAAAATAAATCAAACCTAGAGCAGCTACCACACAACCAGGCCAAATGCCAATCACCAAAGACAGGTACACACAGTTCCTGTCATGAATAGTCCATCCTCCCACTTTAAGGGACCATTCAGGGAAATAACAAACCTTTCCAGGTTACAATCTTCAGTACTAAGATTGACCTTGCAGATACCAGAAAGTATCACCCATGGATCTCATCCAGAAACAGAACAGGATGCCTGCTCTGATACCAATTGAAATTCTGGTGTATGCCAGTCTTCAGATGTTATACTCAATGTCTAGACATCTGATATGACATAATAAATACACTGCAAGGTAGATACCCAATTTTTCGTGATTCAGTACTAAAGAATAACAGAAGCACAGTTTTATCCAAGCTGCACCAGATATACGTTGAAGGTGCAGAGGATAGAACACACGATGTACCTAGTTCTGCACATGATCAACAGAGAGCAAACAACCTTCACAGTTCTGTTTCTCCTGCACAGATATCAGCATGATGTCTTAACATGTTCTGAGACATCATCTGTTACAACATTACAGTTTTACCTTGATATATAACAGACAGAATTATAAAGTGTTGAAGGTAAAAACACAAATCAGTTGTTGACCCAGTTCGGCGAAACACACCTACTCTGGGGGCATACCAAGCCAGGAAGAAGATCCACTATCAGCAATATTAATTTAGGACTAAACTTCACAAGTTCCCATCCCTCACTTAATCATTTACCCAGTGCAACCTATACCTAGGAACTCCTAGATAGAAACCTACCAGTTTCCATTCCTATTGTCGCAACAACAGAAGTCTTACTCCTACTCAATAAGTAGTGCCCTCCCACTTGGTTTCCTACATTACAATGAATATGAAGTAATGCAAAAATACTTAGACTTGCTTCACAGCTTCGTCCAAGAACACTCAAACTCTTACCTACAGGTATCGAGTTATACACATGGTAACCTTGCTACAGACCGACAGGTTTACCTAACAGAACACCCCCAATATTACATTATATCAGCCTTACAAACCCTAGGTTACAATCTGCTATTTATAACCTATTACCCAACTGGATTTGGGCCTTCAAAATCGCAACAAGCTTTTCTCCTTGCTGTTACAAAACAGCAACAAACTTCTGCTACAATCAAGGTCTTCAATCTTCTAGTTCCTAAAATATCTCCATATTTAGAAACAACATTTTCTTCAAATATTCTGATTGATTCTTGATTGATCTTCAGATTCTCCATAAGAAACGCCACATATATTCTCAGAATATTTAAGTACCAGAACTGTAACTGAATTACCAATTCCGTTGGCGTGATGTCTAGTCAGATGTCATGACATTACATCTAACATGTTGTCCCAGATGTTGAACTTCTTCAATACAACATGTTTAGGAGAACCACGCTCATTTGCTGATACAACAAATAACCTCTTTCATAAATTAGATCACTTAAAACAATTAGGTTACAAGTCACAACTGTTACAAACATTCAACATATAACATAGTTAACTAATATTAACTTAATTTCAGGTGCGATGTCATATGCTGATGTTGTGACATCTTACATAACATGTTGGTCCAGATGTTGAACTTTTTCAACCCAACATATTAAAACAACAGAGAGAATATGGGTAAACTTGCTTTCTTATTTGTTTTACAAATGAAGCCAACTCTCCAGCCAGGGCACTTACAAGAAGGAAAAGAATATTTAAGACCTTTTGAGTAGGTAGATTCGCTCCTAGTTGCTCGCTTGCTCACAACCAAACATTTTACACCAACACTTTCATATTAAAATCTTTTCAAAAGACAAAAGCTTTTTGTATACTGTGATATGGTGGGAGAACTGACTTGGGTGTTTTGCGTTTGATCGCAAATGTTGCGGTTAGCAAGATTCCCCACCGACTTTTCTTTTATCCAAAAGGAAAGGTGAAAAAGCACAGGAAAGACCTTTGAGATGTTTTCTTGAGTTCGGGGGGTAGATTATGAAAAGGGAAGGTATTAGCACCCTTTTCATCCATGGTTTTCCATGAGATCTTAGTTACTTTCTAGATCACTTGATTTTGTTTGAAAATGTGCTTTGTGTGGTTTTTGAAAGTATTTTGTAAAGAGGCCATTGTTTAGGCAAACTTTTGTAATAACTCTCGTTCGTAAGAATGTATACAAAGGTGTTGATCTTTTGAAAATGTTTTCAAGTTTTGAAAGATGTTTTGAAAGTGTAGGTGTTTGTTTTGAAAACAGCAAGGATTTTTTTTGTTTTGAAATGGAGCAAGTAACTAGGAACATTCTAACTACTCAAAAGTTTTGCATGTTTATTTCCTCTTTCCTTTGACATTGTTATCTTACCATTGATTTGGTAAATAACTCTATCTTTGGATGTAAAAGGGACGGGCGTGGGTCATCGTATAACCATGATTAGCAATGTTGTAAGATATCTTAGCATTTTCCTTTAGGGACTAAGATCATTTTGAAAGTGCAACTTTTGATAGCGTCATCGAGGGACTATGATCTTGTATTTTGCTTGTCTTTGCTAAGATAACTCACATGCGTAATATGGCCATTTTTGTTATGCAACCAAGTTGATTTACCCTCGGGTGTTTGTGTGTAAGTGTATTGATTTATATGCATTGTTTTTGTCTTTGATTACGGTTTTCTATTGATTGGTTTTAGTCTTTCCATACAAAACCCTAATTACTAGTATTTGTATATAAAGCGATAAATTGCGGAATTTAAAATTACTACGCTATTATATCATTTAGGGGAGGGGGTATACAAATTTACAAATGGGGAATATTGCAAGAATTTAAATCTAAATAAATATTACAACCATTTTGAATAAATTTACAAGAATTGAATAAATAATAATGTACAAATGTAAATAGAAAAAGAAATGATTTTTGTTGTTTTTTATTTATGAAAAGGGTTTAGTCTTGACCTAATTAAAGAAAATGATTAATGAAAATTAAACAAAATTAAGTTTAAACTAATTAAGAAAGAAATTAAGTTGAAGAATGATTTTTTAGGGGTTTTAAGAAAAAGGTTTTTAAATTAATAAAAATAAAAATGAGAAAATTAATTAAGAGAAACCTAAATTCTAAGTTAATTTTAATTTACAAGTAAATAATATAATAATTAAACTTAAGTCTAAATATTGATTATTAAAAAAAGGAAATTAATTTGTCAAAAGAAATTGTTTTTTTAGCTTTTTTTGTTTTATAAGAAAATAAAATAAATAAGTGTAAATAATAAATAAAATGTTTTTGAATTTTTCATGATTAATGAAAATAATAATAATAATAATAATATTAATAAAAGATAAAAAAGTAAAAAAAAAAGTCAGGGAGGTTGATAAGTAAAACATGGGTATTGTGAGAAAAAAGGTCAGGCCCAAAGGATAGCCCAGGCGCTGCAAAAAAACACAAAAATGTCAAAAAGTGGGAAAAAAAGGTCATGCTGGGGCTTGAACCCAGGACCTCATAGTGACAGGCGCGCGCTTTAACCACTAGGGTGGTGATACATCCATTAACTTATGTAAAACCATAAATATATAAAACAAAACTTGCGCTGACTGTACTTCATCTTCAACCTCCAGCCAAAGGATCTGTAACTTGCTTATTTCTCAACAAAAATAAAAGATGCAAACATGAAAGTTGCTCCATTTTTCCACACGAATCCAACCATATAAATATCATAAGCTATAAATCAAAGATGAATGGGAATTTCTAAAAGTACCAAATTCTGACCTAAATTTTTCAGAAAGTTCAAACTCAAAATTCTCCTAGCTCAATCAAAATAAATGAAATATATGGACATGTATAGTTTCACGACAATGAAGTCTATATTTTATCTTCACAAATGCAAGCCTAACAATGCCTAAATATGAAGATAGAAGTTCAAGAAAAATACCTCAAAACTGGAAATCGTGAAATACAAATGGGCTTGATTCAAGGTGTTGCAATGATCATGTTAGCTTCCTCAAGTTCCCAGGAAGCTAATGCAATGATTAGCTTGAGCAATGAGTGGCTGAAATGGTCTAGAGAAGTCAACTTGCAGAGCTCTGTTTTTGGTTATGGAGATTGATGAAGATGGAGTTACAGTTATGAAACAGGGTCATGGATGGTTTATATTTGATGTAAGGAAGCTTTAGGAATTAATTTGAGGGAAAACGCACGAAGGAAATGAGAGATACAAGTTTACGGTCAGAATTGTGTATCAATGGAGTTTTTGTGAAATTTATGGCTAGAGGGGGTTTGGGAGTGTTTCAGGGTACTTGAGCTCGTCCCTTAGCTTACAAATAGTGACTCTATTTATAAGCAACAAGTTTGGAGACTTGTTGTTGATCAGAATTCAAAATCAAAAGTTTATACATAACATGTGATTTTTGAGAAATTCAAGTTTCAAAGCCTTGTGTACTTGCTTAGATAGAGTGGTTATGCTTTAAACATACTTGCTTATGACTTTGTGGATAGAGTGTGATCAGAGGGAATAAGTTAGAGGCTCAAGAATGGACTTTATGCAAAAAGCTTGCTTTACAAGAATGGCAATGTCAACTTTGTGCCATTAATGAAAATGCAACTTGGATAATAGCTCAATTGCTTGGATCAAATATCTAACAACTGTGTAATCATTTAATTATGGAGTGACAAACAAGTTTGAGGCCTGCAAAGCAAAGATTATACAGCCTAGCACGGATTTAGTTCATGTGTTCATCAAAAATGACTTGTAATTCAAGTTTGAAAACCCTAACTTCCTCTCTTCGATTGTCCCTGCTCAAGAATGATCACAAGGAGTTCTTGGACATTTTGAAAAGCTCGTAATGTGCTCTATAACCCCTCTTTGAATCAATTTTGAAAATTCACCTTGTAACTATATGAAAAAGTTCCATGAAGTTAGGTCAAAATCCTGCCTAAACTAGGGCAAAATTTCACTAAATGTTTAGTTTCAAGACTATGACTTCATGAATTAATAACTTGAGATCCAAGCACTTTTATAAGAAGTTGTGTAAACCAATGTTATATATATCATGGAGATATACAACTTTCATGTTGAAAGTTTCTTATGAATCATCTTGCATCATGGTAAAAAATTTGCTTAAAGTTGTGAAAAAACATGAAGTTTTCAACACTTAGAAAAATTTCTAAGTTTGAAAACTTTGACTTTTCAAAATGAAATCTTGAATTTTTGATTTCTTGATGAATAATTTTCATATTTTGACATGTTTTGATAAATTGTGATCTTTGACATTTGATTTTGACCAAAAAGTCAAAGTTTGACTTTTCAGTGTACAATTGACTTTTGATCAATTGATTGAAAATTCACTATCAATCCAATTGATCTTGAGCAATGTTTTGGGTCATGCCATTAGGTCAAAATGATGCAATTGAACTCTTGAGATCATGCCTCAAACCAATAGACCATTTTCTAGGCCAAAAATCAGAAATTGCCCTTTCTCAGTCAAAACCCTAATTTTGACCATTTTGCCCTTTTGATGATTTGATCAAATTTCTTGAGGAATTGTGGTCCAAACTTGATCAAATGATACATATGATTTTATAATGTTGATGTGGATAAAAAATTATGAAGTTTGACTGTAAATTGGCCATAGTTGACTTTTTCCCCTATACAACTGATTTTTAGGTCAACTGCTCAATTGACTGAGCAAAAATGTGATTCAAGGCTTGAAACTTGACATGAGTAATCTTGGGGGTCCATAATGATCCATGAAAGTCATATGAAGCATTGAATGTTTAATTATCCTTGTGCAATCTCAAACCCTAATTTTAGGCATCAATGCTTAAGGAGGTGTCTTGAGTTGATCAACCCTAGTGTAGTCTTGAACCAAGAGAGATCTTTGTGAGAAAATATTTGATAAGTGAGAGGGAAAATTTTGGGGTACAACATATACGTTCTTATAGAGACGACAACCATTACCAAAACATCTTTCCAAATACTTTCAAAAAAACACACTCCACAAACACATCTTTGAACTGTTTTTGAAACAAACACTTTGTACGCGTTCTTATAGAAACGAGAACTATTACAAATATATTTTCAAAATACTTTCAAAACCCACACCACAAGAACATAAAAGAAAGTGATCTAGCAAGCAACTAAGATCCCGTAGATAACTACGGATGAAAAGGGTGCTAATACCTTCCCTTTTCATAATCTACCCCCCGAACTCAAAAAACATCTCTAAAGGTCTTTCTTGTTCTTTTCAGCCTTTCCTTTTTAGATAAAAGAAAAGTAGGTGGCAACTCTTGCTATCCGCATAATTGCGATCAAACGCAAAACAACCAAGTCAGTTCTCCCACCGCGTTACAGAATTGGCGACTCTACTGGGGACTTATACTTAAAAGTGGGGCTACCTTAGGGCTAGATCACATTTACTTGCTTTCTTTGTTTAACTTGCATGCTTTACATTATGGTTCCTTGTTTGGGTTTGCTTTAATCCTACACCCGAATTTTGGGCACCTTTTTAGGTAAGTAGCAATAAACTGTGAGGGAACTGTGCGGGTTATACCGACACGGTTGAAACAGTAGCTACGTTGATGCAATACTTTGGTATGTACCAGTAGCCCTTGAGTAATCAAGGAGAATACGGGGTCTTTGCGTGGTATCATACATCGTCAACTAACCTTAGCACCTTAATTTACCAACTTGGCTTTTAGGACGTAGTGAGATAGCCGTCTTTGGTGTAAACCCAAAGTCGGTTGATACTCGATACTACACTCATTGAGGTTCGACCCTTAAATTTTGTTTGGTGGAAAGTCAATTGTCTACCGGAACGAGATTTGGGGGAAAGACCGGTGATATTGAGATCCCTTAGAACCCGATTACTATATTTAGGACAGGTTGAACCAACCTAACTTCAAGAGGGTATCACCTTAAAATCCACGCAAGCCTTAAACCTACGATTTTTTATGTTACTTGTTTGTGCTTGCTATATCTGAGCATAATCATGACATCATAACATAGCATGTCATACTAACCATTTCAAGGAATCTTAGAGTTTATTTTTGTCTTATTTTATAGGACATGGCTCTCGCCCGCATATTCACTATCCAAATCAGTCTGGTAAGAGTACCTCCTCAGCTTAAGGATTTGGCATCAAGGGTTCCAAAATGCTCTCCATTCACAGAAAGACATGGTAGGCTTCTCAGCTTGGTCACTTCAAACCCTGATGAAGAAATGTTAAAAGTTCTCTTTCAATTCTTTGACCCTCTACATCACTGCTTCACTTTTCTGGATTACCAGTTAGTGCCTACTATGGAGGAGTTTTCTCTGCTGTTAGGGGTGCCTATCCTTAATGAGGTACCTTTAAATGGTATGGAAAGAGACCCTAAACCAGAAGAGATTGCTAAAGCTTTGTCCTTACAACGGTCTGACGTAGTAGCCAATTGGGAAACCAGGAGAGGTGTCAAGGTTTTTTTGGCTAAGTTCTTGTTCGAGAAAGCTCATCATTTTTGGGATACCTTGGACTTACAAGATTTTGAAGAGGTGTTAGCTCTTCTCTTCTATGGGTTGGTATTGTTTCCTAATCCGGACCAGCTCATAAACGTGAATGAGGTTAAGATTTTCCTGTCATGTAATCTAGTACATACTCTGCTTAGAGATATCCTACATTCGTTGCATACTCATACTATAAAGAGGAGAGGAACCCTTCTGTGCTACACACCTCTTTTGGCTAGGTGGTTTATTTCGCACCTACCCCAATCTGTCTTGAAGAATGAACAAGGTTTGAGATGGTCTCAAAGGTTAATGACTCTTACACATTCAGGCATTCATTGGTGTCCTTGATCCTCAGAGAATGTTACCATCATTGATCGATGCGGAGAATTCTCTAATGTCCCTCTTTTAGTCATTAGGGGAGGAATCACTTACAATCCTTGTTTGACACTATGACAGTTTGGATATGCAAGAAGGGATGGTCCTCATGATGCACTTATTCAAGGAATTGTCTTCGACTACGAGAATGATGCTCAGGATTACCGCAAAAGGTTCATGCGAGCTTAGGGCATGGTACATAAAGTTAATAGCAAGACACTGGGGCACAAGAATTCCATCCTTCTTGAGCCTTATCTCAAATGGGTACGAGATCGTGCTCAAAGTCTTATGATGCCTTATCCCTCTATTCTCCCAGTTATTATAGAGCCTGTTATGGAAGGAGATGTCTCGTACACTATCCTTCAACCTAACATTCCCACCTCTCTCGAAGACTTGCAAAGGGATTGGATACATCTTAAGGGGGAGCGAGACACTTTTGAGGCCCAATTCTACGCCAGCGAGAAGAAGGTTCTGGAACTCACCAAGCAGCTTCATGAGGAGCGGAGTCTGAACGCCTACATCGCACCAAAGAGGATGCGCTCAACTTTTTTGTCTTAATTGTTTGTATTTTCATCTCTTTCATTGTAAGCCCAAAGAGGCATGTTGTACTCAAACTTTGATTTATTAATATAACGTGTGTTCTTTTTTGGTCTAAAGCAAATTTAAATCTCTAATTTCCTTGAAATCATTACATATGCATCTTCATTCATCATAGCATAAGCAGGTTTCTTACCACAGGTCTCCTTATCTTTCTACTGTTTATTTCAGTAAGATGGATCTTGAGCAGACAATGAAAGACCTCCAGGCGCAGAATGCTCAGTTTCAACAGACGTTCTTGACTCTAGACAAAGAAGAGGATGAGTTGAAAACCCTGCTGATCAAAGAAAATAATAAGAAAGCGAAGAAATCAACCAGTGTTTTGAATTTGGGAAGAAGGTTCAAGGGAAAAGCCAGACGAACTCTAGACTTAGCAACATCATCAGGTGAAAAGGATAATCAAGAAGGGAAAAACAAGGAAGTGACTGACCATCTAGAATCTTAAGAGGAAGAAGAGGATAACTATTCTGAAGAGGAATATCCTCCAGTTGATGAGAAGTACAAACATCTGGAAGAACGTCTAAATGCAATGGAGATTCAGAAAGTGCCGGGGCTGGACTTTGAAGAGTTGGGTTTGGTGTCGGGGATTGTTATTCCACCAAAGTTCAAGGCACCAGTTTTTTCTAAGTACGACGGGGTTTCGTGTCCCAAGATGCAACTCCGATCTTATGTGAGGAAGACACAGCCTCACACTGTCGACAGAAATTTGTGGGTCCACTCATTTTAGGATAGTCTATCCGGGACTCAGCTAGATTGGTTCTATCAACTAGAAAGGGCCAATATCCATAATTGGGAAGACCTTGCCGCTGCTTTTTATAAACAATATCAGTACAATACAGACCTTGCTCCCACCCGTACTCAACTCCAGAGTATGGCTATGGTTTCAAATGAAGGTTTCAAAGATTACACTCAGAAATGGAGGGACTTAGCAGGAAGAGTCCAGCCTCCCATGTCCTAAAGAGATCTAGTAGACATGTTTCTGGGTACCATGTCCAGTCCTTTCTTTAATCATCTAATTGGAAGCTCCTCAGCAGGCTTCACTGAATTAATCTTGACCGGAGAAAGAGTGGAAGCTGGGATTAAGAGTGGGAAGATCCAAAAAGATGCATCCTCCAGTGCCATGGAAAAACCATTTATTGGGAAGAAAGAGGTTGGTGTTGTGTACCCTCAAAGGAATCAGAACAGAACTGAACACCATCCAACGGTAGGGGCCGTCATGATCCCTAAGCCTGCACCTACTCAACAAAGGAACAACCAGCCTAGAACAGAAAGATCAGTAAGACAGTTTACCCGGATAAATATGACGTTGTCTCAAGTCTTGCCACATTTGTTGAGATCTAACCTGGTAACCTTACGGGAAGCTCTGAAGAATCCCAACACTTCCTCTCCCCGTTACAACCCAAAGGCCCGCTGTGCTTACCATTCAGACAGTCCAGGTCATCATACAAACGATTGATGGGTTTTGAAAAACAAGGTGCAAGACCTCCTCGAAGCTAAAGACATTGAATTTGATGCTCCCGAGTTCCCAAATGTTATCACCGCTCCTATGCCCAAGCACGGCCGTGGTGTTAACGTTGTTAAAGACGATGTCTTTGTTACTATCGTTGATGAACTTGTTACTCCTCTCCTGACCGTCAAGAGGAACTTGTTGAAGGTCGATTTATTTCTGGGTTATGGTAAAGGATGCCACCTCTGTTTATCTCTACCGACTTGTTGTCATTTATTAAAGGCATGTGTCCAGCGCCTGATGGATGATAAAGAGATTTTGTTTGAAAAGACTCACGTTCCAACCATTATTTACAAGGATGTTCAATAGTAACCATTTTTGCCAATCCTTCCAGGGTATCCACCAAAATACCCGTTAGGATTACATCAGTTCCTAAAGTGACTCCACTGTTAATTACTATGCCAAGGCCGATCCCGTATTCATCAGATAAAACTGTCCCATGGAACTATGGGGGCAACGTCTACTATCACAGTGTCAAACAAGATTGGCTGGCTGATGAAGACTCGATTTTTGAGAAGGATGACCCCGACATCGAAAACATTGCGATAACCGGAAAGATAACCCGAAGTGGAAGAGTATTCTCCCCAGAGATTGATCCCTCGAAGACTGTTATCGGTCCTGTAATTATCCCTGCTTCTGTTCCTGTTGACACTACTATTACAATTCCTATGGTTATCCCTACTGACACCTCTACCACCGAGTCAACCGAGACTCGTGGCAAAGGCATTCTGGTTGAGCCTGTCCAGATGAAGGCGTAGTCAGTATCTATCCCAGAAGCCTCCTAAAAGGAGATGGAAGAAATTCTTAAAATTATAAAGAGAAGCGACTACAACATGGTCGAACAACTAGGGCAGACTCCATCAAAGATTTCCATGCTGGCTTTATTGTTGTGCTCTGAGGCTCATGCGAAGGCCTTGGTGAAATTTCTTAAAACTTCCCACGTGCCACAAGAAACCTCTACTGATCAATTTCAAGATTGTGTGGCCAGTTTGACCGCTGACAATGGTTTAGGTTTTTCTGATGCTGACCTGACACCGAGAGGGAGGAAGCACAACGAGGCATTACATGTTTCTGTCGAATGCAGGGGCACAACCTTGGCCCATATCTTGGTTGATACTGGTTCGTCTTTGAATGTGCTGCCTAATAAGGCTCTTGATAGACTCGACTGTGAAGGTTTGACCTTAAAACCCAGTAACATAGTGGTAAGGGCCTTCGATGGTTCAAAGAGAATGGTGCATGGGGAGGTGGACATCCCCATAAAAGTTGGATCTCAAACCTTTGATTCAACTTTTTATATGATGGACATTCGCCATTCCTATTCCTGCTTATTGGGCCGACCATGGATTCACAACGCTGGTGCCGTCACCTCTACATTACATCAGATGCTGAAATACCCAACCAAGGGAAAAATCATTACTGTCCATGGAGAAGAGGAATACATGGTCAGTCACTTGAAATCCTTCAGATACGTGGAATTGGATGGTGAATTCATTAAAACTCCGTTTCAGTATTTCGAGGAAGTCCCACAAACCGTGGCAATAACCAAGACTGTTTCCCAAGTCCCGAAGATTACAAGACCTCCACTAAAGATGTCTTCTCTGAAAGATGCCAAGGCAATGATCGAAGAAGGTGGGTGTACTATTTAGGGCCAACTCCCGGATATCCCTTACAAGTCTGACAAATTTGGTTTGGGTTTCACTTAAGGAGCCCAGAAAGCTGTTCATCGCGCTCGTGCCGGGGGACCACCTTTGAGGATCAGCAATCACAAAGTCAACGCAATAGAGGATGATAAGGACAACTACGACCTGGAGTAATGGATTTTCCCAACTGTCAATGAAGGACTCAGCAACTGGGAAGCTAAAGACTTTGTCCCAATTACTTCTATCCAACAGTAATTGTCTTTAAATTTTTGTCGGACCTGTAATAATTAAACAATTTAGACTTTTAGAACATTACGTCTTACCCGAGGCACAACGGTCCATTTGCAAGGTTTTGTTACCTCATTTTCATATGTCATCAATGAATCATGGACGTTTTTGCATACAAACTTTGTGCTCTTTGTTTTTCTTTTTCTACATTTTTTATTTCTTTCAAAGATAGCTATACTCTTACACACACTCACATTCAAAATGCAGATCTATATCCATTCGGGATCCCATGGGTAACAATTCTGCTATGGCCTTTTGTGACTCTGAAATCTAATCTACCAAGCCGAAGATGAAGGTGAGGAATATTGTGAAGTGCCAAGGGAACTATCCAGGTTACTACAACAAGAAGAAAGGACCATACAGCCCCACGAAGAACCAGTGAACACAATTAACCTAGGTACCGAAGAGGACAAGAAAGAAGTCAAGGTGGGTTCCAATCTAGAACCCAGTGTCAAGAAGCATATAACTCAGTTGCTACATGATTATGTTGAGGTTTTTGCCTGGTCATACGAAGACATTCCAGGACTTGATGCTGATATCATGGTCCATCGTCTACCGACAAAAGAAGACTGCCCTCCGGTAAAACAAAAAGTTCGTCGCATACGGCCAGACATGTCAGAGAAGATCAAGGCCGAAGTCATGAAACAATTCAACCCCGGATTCTTAGCTGTTACCTCCTATCCACAATGGGTCGCCAATGTTGTTACAGTGCCTAAAAAGGACGTCAAAGTACGCATGTGTGTGGATTACCGAGATTTGAATAGGGCAAGCCCTAAGGATGATTTCCCACTTCTCCATATCGATATTTTGGTTGACAACACCGCACAACATAAAATCTTCTCATTCATGGATGTTTCTCAGGGTACAATCAAATCAAAATGGCACCTGAGGACATGGAAAAAACGACCTTCGTCACAAAGTGGGGCATATTCTGTTACAAGGTTATGCCATTCAGATTGAAGAATGATGGGGAAACTTATCAACGTGCCATGGTAGCTCTATTTCACAACATGATCCATCACGAAATAGAGGTCCATGTGGACGATATGATAGCCAGATATCAAACTGAAGAGGAACATCTTGACCATTTGCAGAAATTTTTTGAGAGACTAAAGAAATACAAGCTGAGGTTGAACCCGAATAAATGCACATTTGGGGTAAGGTCCGGTAAACTCCTAGGCTTCATCGTCAGCGGTAAAGGTATCAAAGTGGATCATGCCAAGGTGAAAGCAATACAAGAAATGCATGCTCCTCTCACCGAGAAGGAAGTCAGAGGATTCTTGGGACGATTAAACTACATTGCCAGATTCATTTCTCACTTGACCACTACTTGTGAACCAATCTTCAAATTATTGAAGAAAGATCAAGTAGTCAAATGGAATGATGAGTGCCAAGCTGCCTTCGACAAGATCAAAGAGTACCTTCAAGAGCCTCCTGTTTTGATGCTGCCAGTCGAGGGAAGACCTCTGATCATGTATCTAACTGTCTTGGAAAATTCAATAGGGTGTGTGTTGGGGCAGCATGACGAGTCTGGCCGAAAAAGAGCATGCTATTTACTACTTGAGCAAAAAATTTATCGACTGTGAAACAAGATATTCACTGCTCGAGAAAACTTGTTGCGCTCTGAAATGGGCTGCTCGCCAGCTAAGACAATATATGCTGACCCATACTACCTTATTGATATCTAAGATGGATCTAATAAAATACATATTCGAGAAGCCTGCCCTCTCTGGGAGAAAAACAAGATGGCATATGATCCTGACTAATTACGACATTCAATACACTACCCAAAAAGCAATAAAGGGGAGTGTGCTAGCTGATCATCTTGCTCATCAGGCTGTGGATGAATACCAGTCCTTGAAATTCGAATTCCCAGACGAAGACATCATGATAGTGAATAACTGTGAAGAACTCATACCATATGACGAACCTGAACAAGGATCCTGATGGACCTTGGTTTTTGATGGAGCGTCTAACGCACTCGGAAATGGCATAGGTTCTGTAATCATATCCCCAGAAGGATGTCATACTCCCTTCACCGCAAAACTTTGCTTCAACTGTACAAATAACATGGAAGAATACGAAGCGTGTATTTTTGGTCTCAAAGCTGCCATAGATTTGGGAATCAAGTCCTTAAGTGTATTTGGGGATTCAGCCTTAGTCATCAGTCAGATCAAAGGAGAATGGGACACAAAGCACCCTAATCTCATCCCCTACAAAGAATATGTGTTGACATTAATCCCTCATTTTTAGGAGATTACCTTTGAACATTTCCCACGAGAGGAAAATCAACTAGCGGATGTGCTAGCCACCATGTCATCCATGTTTAAAATCAATTGGGATAACGAGGCTCCCCAGATCACCATTGAACGGATGGACGGACCAGCTTGCTGTCACGAGATCGATACTGAAGAAGTAGTGGACCAGCCTTGGTTCCATGAAGTTAAGAGGTATCTCGAGGCTCAATAGTATCTGAAAGGAGCTTCAGTCAATGATAAGAAGTTCTTGAGAAAATTCTCTGCTAAGTTCTTCCTCAGTAATGGCATTCTTTACAAACGCAACCACGACTCTGTTTTGCTTTGTTGCATATACAAGGTTGAGGCCGAAAAGATCATGGTTGATCTACATGAGGGTACTTTTGGCACCCATTCCAGTGGGCATACGATGGCAAAGAAGATCCTGCAGGTAGGGTATTACTGGTCTACCATGGAGGAGGATCGCTATCAGCATTCGCGAACCTGCCACAAATGTCATATCTATGCTGACAAAGTGCATGTGCCTCCAGTTTCTTTAAACGTCCAGACTGCTCCCTGGCCATTCGCGATGTGGGGCATCGATATGATTGGAGAAGTCAAACCAACAGCTTCTAATGGGCATCACTTCATCTTGGTGGCCATTGACTATTTCACGAAGTGGGTTGAGGTAGCTTCTTTCGCTTCCATTACCAAAAATGTTATAGCCTGTTTCATCAAACAGAATCTCATCTGTCGGTATGGTATCATAGAGAGAATCATCACATACAATGGTACGAATCTCAATAATACTATGATCACCGCACTATACGCGCAATTCAAAATCCAGCACCATAATTCATCTCCTTATCGGCCGAAGATGAATGGTGTTGTCGAAGCCGCAAATAAGAACATCAAAAAGATCATACAAAAAATGACAGTAACCTACAAGAACTAGCATGATATGCTACCTTTCTCTCTCCCCAGTTACCGTACCATGGCGCACACATCAACAGGGGAAACTCCCTTTTCCTTGGTATACGGCATGGAAGTTGTTCTACCAATCGAAGTACAAATACCTTCTCTAAGAATCATAAAGGATGAAGGGCTGAGTGAAGACGATTGGATCCAAACTCGACTTGATTAACTAAACTTGATTGATGAGAAAAGGCTTACTGTTGTCTTTCATGATCAAATTTATCAAAAACGGATGATCAAAGCTTTTAACAAAAAGGTCAGACGCCAAGTGTATCAGGTCGGGAATCTAGTGATCAAGCGCATCATACTGCCACAAGGTGATCCCAGGGGCAAATGGACTCCTACATACGAAGGGCCATTTGTGATCAAAATCATATTCTCTGGTGGAGCAATGATCTTAACTAATATAGATGGCGACGACCTCCCACACCCTGTGAACGCATACATAGTCAAAAGATACTACGTATAAGAGACCCGCTAGGTTGACACACCTAGGAAAACCAGGGGCATCCCAGCGAAACACAAAGGTTCGGGCAAAAATTAGGGATAAAATACAAAAAAATCTGTACACCCGACAAGCTGAAAACCCGAAAGGGCGGCTTGGGCAAAAAAGGGTATCCCGGTGGACTGAAAACCCGAAAGCGCGGTCCAGGAAAAAGTTAGGGAATTAAAGCGTATGACTATGTCTTGTTGGGTCACCTTAACAGATAACCTTTAACATCTACTGACAAACTCGACGATTCTGATCAATCCAATCAACTTCGGACGAGGCAGCAAGTGGACAAGAAGCTCAAAGACACAAAGACTATAGCAGAATGGGAACCCCATGGATTATTTCACATAACTATCTTTTCTTTGTATCAAGTTTCATTTTTATGATGACATTCTCTTACTAGGATGTTTGTCTCATTGTACAAAATAATTGTTCAAGTTAATACAATATATTCCTTTGAAAGTGCAAAACTATCTATGTTTTTTTTCTTTCTATTTTTGTGTTTTGTTTACAAAAACGTCCAATGATTTATTTTTGAACATATGCATTTGAACGTAACTACTGTTTACAAATGAAAAAAAAAAGAGGAACAAAAAGTAGAAAGACAATCACTAATGGCTTTAAGAAACAGGATAATATCTTTAGACTATTCCATGAAGTCCCTCACAGATACTTTCCCAGCAAGAGCGGAAAAATGAGACATCCCACTTTAGGATCACTAACGTATCTCCCGTATGCAGTCAAGCTCTCTCACATCCCCGACTGAACAAAACTTTCGGTTACCGCTCCAAATATTCCCCAGTGAAGGTCGCCCAGTTTCTCAGGATTCCCCAGCAGGTTTTCATGAGGTCGACAAGCAATGTACGACATTTCCCTTCCACAACAGATTTTATTTTTCTAAGCAAATGGAAACTCATTTCAACTTCTAAATATGAAGACTTACATTCCTCATTCCCAGCAGTAATTGGGGATTTATTTTCCCCAATTCCAGCAACACTGTGGCATAACAATTAATGTGTCCATACATCATATCCATACGTCATAGCATTGACAACACATATGCATACAATGCGATCTCATTTATTTTGAGAAACAACATTATACCATGTATTTCATACATCATGGCGTTGCATGCAACTAACCTTTCATCTTTTCAGGAAAGATCAATCAACAAAAAATTCTTGTCAAATTTTTAACAAGTCAATTACAGATCAATTCCCAAGAAAGGATTGGTCAACCATCTACATAGCAGATGCTTTTTTCTGGTTCAGATAAATCTCTCAACGATTTGTTTTGATTCTTCTCCAGATTCCTGCCGGTTCAGTTTAAATCTCTCAATGGTTTATTCCCATTCTTTCCCGCAAACATCACTTCTGGTTCAGATAAGTCGCTTCAAGATTTATTCTGATTCTTCTCCAGACCTCTACTGGTTCAGTTTAAATCTATCAACGGTTTGTCCTGATTCTTTCCCGTAGACATCTTTCTCTGGTTCAGATAAATCGCTCAAAGATTTACTATGATTCTCTCCAGTTAAAGAATATTCAAGACCTCTATTGGTTTAGTTTAAATCTCTCAATGGTTTATCCTGATTCTTTCCATTAGACATCTTCTCTGGTTCAGATAAATCTCTCAACAATTTATTCTGATTCTTCTCCAGATCCCTGTCGGTTCAGTTTAAATCTCTCAACAGTTTATTTTGATTCTTTCCCGCATACACTTTCTCTGGTTTAGATAAATCTCTCAATGATTGGTTCTGATTCTTCTCCAGATCCCTACCGGTTCAGTTTAAATCTCTCAATGGTTTATTCTAATTCTTTCCCGCAAACACTTTCTCTGGTTCAGATAAATCGTTCAAAGATCTATTCTGATTCTCTCCGATTAAAGAATATTCAAGACCTCTTTTGGTTCAGTTTAAATCTCTCAATGGTTTATCCTGATACTTTCCTAATGAACATTTCCGGTTCAGTTAAATCTCTCCAAGATTTATTCTGACTCTTTCCAGTCAAACAACATGCAAGACTTACACTAGTTTCAGTTTAAATCGACCAAAGGTTTACTCTGATTCTTTTCCAGTTGAAGTCAAGTTCAGACTTAGTCCAATTTCTGTCAACAATCACTTTTGGATGGCATCTATAAGCCCATCTCCGATAACTCTCCATCATTTCTCCAAATGGCATCTTTAAGCCCATTCCCTGTGTAATCAACCAACACATTACCGAGTGCAAATTTCTGGGCACTCTAGTGTTCAATCATCTTCCACTTTCAAGCTACGAAGGACAAACATGACGATCTCACTTTTAAAGTTTAAGAATATTGAATAGGGGCAGCTGTTGTACCCCAAAATTTCCCTCTCATTTCTCATTCAATATAAATATTCTAGGGTTTCTCGAATATTCAATTTGGCTCAGAAGTGGTCAGACAGTTTCTCCCTAGGCATCAAATCAACAGTTAGGGTTTGGTATTTCTCAGAAAATTGAGTTTTCAAGGTTTCAAATGGTCTTCATAGGTCTTCCGGTATCCTTAAGGATGTTTATGTCAGTTTTCAAATGTTGCATTACAATTTTGCTCAATCGATGGCTTAAATGATTGAAAATGACTCCATTGACCCAAAAATCGACCTTTTGTGAGAGCGAGTTCAAACGATTATAACTTCTTCATTATTAGATATTTTTGAGCGGTTCTTTTTGCATACGATTCTCCTTGATGCATATCCATTTTATCTTCACAAATCAAGACCTGATTACTTGTAGAAGATCACCAAAATTCGAATACGTTATAAGTCGCATAATGGACTTTGACCTAATTTTAAGTAATTATCGTTTGATTTCTAAGAATTGTGATTTCCTCAAATTACAAGATCTTGAGACGATTATTTCTACATATGGTCATAAGCGATGTCGCTCTTGAGTTTATCTTCAAAGATCGAAAGAAAATTGTGTTTGGAAGACTTTGAAAGTTATCGAATCGTCGCAAGTCATTTGTTTGATTTCGATTGTTCTTAACCATAATTTGTTGAAGTTTGTTAATTCTACAAGATTGACGAATGTTCTTAAAGCATGATTGTTTGTTAATGAAGTCCCATTTTAATCGAGCGCGGCGTGCGAGTTCATTTTTAATGCCAATTTGACTTGGACAAGATGTGAAGATTAAGATTTTCATTTAAACAACCATAATTTTTGGTTCAAGCTATCCAAGTGGAATTGGATTCTTAAGAATTTATTTTGTTTAGGAATTTGATTGGAGTACAAGGCGCATGTTTTATTTGATCATTTGTGACTACTTGAAATTCAAGTTACCAAGTCAATATGTATCATTCAAACCATTCAAATTGGGAATTTCAAAGTTCAATTAAAACTCAACATTGGTACAATAAATTTCATCACACCAATTTTATTCAAGGCTTTATGCTCATTACATTACAAGTAAAGTGAAATTACAAATTTTGTTTTGATTACAAATGAAATAAATTACAAAATTTATTTTGTTTACAAAGAGAGGAATTTTGTTTTATTTCTTCCAATCTTCATTTGCTTCATCTTCAAGAAATCCATCTAATCTTTACTAGCCATGATTTTCTCGTCACCTTGCCTCACTTGTCGTCCATGAAATAAGAGAAAAAGAAAAAAGTTAGCAAGCATCATGAAAATTCAAGAAAGAATTGATGGTTAAAGCAAGTTAAAGTTCATCATTATGGTTTGTATCTAGGAATCAGATTTTAAGGTTTGTTTTATCATAATCCCTCTTCTCCCATTTTTAAAAATCACAAGGTTGGTCCTTGGTTCACAAAAAGGCAAAGGAAATGTGCAAGCCCAAGGCTGTCAAACAGCAACAAACATCACAACAAGTCAAGCAAAAGCAGGCTGCAAAAACAGCAGGTCAAATAATAGCAACATAGCAAGCAAGTTGCCCAAATGATTCCAAACACACAAGCCAACAAATCTGCAACAAACAGAACAGCAGGGCAAACCTGCAACATAGCAGCAACAACATAGCAAAGGCAGCATCACAAAAACAACAAAGCATTATAAAAATCGCTAGCTAGCTCACAAAACCCGATTACCTCATCATTTCCATAACCTATACAAACCCTTCATAAAATATAGAAAAATTAGCAAAATTGATTTATTTCATTGAAAGATGAAAAAAGAAAGATGAAAGAGATATCACCTAGCAATACAGCTCATACAACAGTCCAAAAACCTGTAATATGCTGCCCCAAAAATCTGTCCAAAACATGTCCAATAAATTGCACACAAATATCAAATTTGAAACCTGCATCTCTAAAGCCCAAGGTCAGCATACCAAAGTTGTTCAAACTCATCCCATTTCCCCCCACTTTTCACTCTTATTCCAATATAATAAGTCCACTATTTCATTGAACAAGGGAGAGGTAAAAAACAATATACAAAACAACACAAAAACCATAGCTAGAAAAAAAACAAGAGCTAAAAAACCAGCAAAGGAAGAGACATTAAACCAAGAACAAAGGAGGAAACCAGCGAGAGATATCCAAGCCAATATACACACAAAAACCAGAAAATACAAATTCCATTTCCTCTTCATCTTTGCCAATTGCCATCACTTTTCCTCGTTTCAATTACAAACAATATACTACCATCAAAACATCTCCTTTCTTCCATTCATCAAACCATCATCTTCCCCGAATCCTTCTGTATACCGCCATCCCTTACAATTCCAATGAACCTCCTGTCAACAACCATTCGCCCAAGCCTAACATAACACCACTCAACTCACCTTTCATGTTCATCTACAAATATTAACAACATCAAACAAACAAAAATTGTCAACCTTCTGTTCAACCAATTCATAAATCACAATATATAACCCCATTCAAATACATACGCATTTCAGAAGAAAAAACCAGAAGGAGAAAGAAGCAAAATCATAGAAATATCGAATTCAGAAGCTTAACCAGAGTCTCACTGGTATGATTTGCTGTTGATTTTGCTACTTGAATCTCTATTTTCTCGTGATGTAGCTTGTAAAACCTGTCAGATTCATTGAAATCAAACTTGGGGATAAGGGTTTGCATCGGGTTCCTGGGTTTTGTTTCACTACTGCGGGTTTCGGTTCGTGGCTGGGAGTGTGAGGTTGAGAGAGAGTCCTAGGATGCTTGTTTCCATAGCGTGTTGTTGTTGTGTAATGGAGAATAGAGGAGTCGAGGAAATCTTGAACAAGCAGAGAGAGGAAAATGAGTCGTTTTAGTTTGAGATTTTGGTTTGACAATGCATGCGGTTGCCCTCTCCATGTTTAGGGTTTCGAAATCCCAACCTTGTTGCTTTACTGGATCTGGTTCGTGGGCTTGGCCTTAAAGCCCTAACCCGAACCTCATCCTTTCCCTTTAATCTATTTTGGGCTTTGATTTGTTTAAGCCCAATTCTGATTTCTGTTGCACCCTTAATTTTCTTTTCTTTCTATATTTATTTTGGTTTAGTTAATAATCTTATGTTTAATTTAGCTTAGGTTTAAATTAGTAATTTTAATTTAATTAGTAATTGTATATTTTTTAATTTAGTTTAGATTTAACTTAGGAATTCTAGAACCTTAAATTAGTTTTAGGATTAATTAAGTTATTTAGAATTTTTAAGTTTAGTTTAGGATTATCTTAATAATTTTAATTTAGATTTAATTTAATCTTTAGTTTTAATTCTAGATTCGTAATTTTGAATTATTTAATCTTTTCAGTTAGTTTAGTTAGCAATTTTTTGTGAATAATTTAGTTAATTAACTTCTTAGTTAACATTTTTTACAAATTTTTTAATTTCTTCATGATAAACAAAATTTTAAAATAATAGAATAGGATTTTATTTTCTTTTGAAAATTTCTCACAAACAAAAATACCAAGAATTTTTATACTTTGTCAATTAATTTTATTTCATAAACTGTTATAATTTCGATTAATTTCTCGATTCAATTTAGTTGTATTGTTTGCCTATTTAGACATTTAAGTGTACTAATCCATCCCCGTTGTACCCCAAAATTTTCCCTCTCATATTATCAAGATTTTCCTCACAAGACTTCTTGGACTCAAGACCAGATTAGGGTTTGATCAGCTCAAGACCTCATCTTGCACTGATGACCTGGAATTAGGGTTTGAGTTTGCACAGGGATTTTTGGACTTTCAATGACTCATGAGACTTTCATACTTCATGTTGGACCTCTAAGATTGCTCATACCAAGTTTCAAGCCTTGAATCACTTTTTTGCCCAGTCAATTGAACAGTTGACCTAAAAATCAATTGTATTGGGGAAAAAGTCAATCATGGCCTATTTACAGTCAAACCTCATAATTTTTGATCCACGTCAACATTATAGGCTCATATAAACCATTTGATAAAGTTTGGATCACAACTCCTCAAGAAATTTGATCAGATCATCAAAAGGGCAAAATGGTCAAAATTAGGGTTTTGATTGTAGAAGAGCAATTTCTGATTTTTCACCTAGCCAATGGCAAATTGGGTTCTAGCATGGTTTCAAGGAATCAATGGTACCATATTTACCTAATCACATGGTTCAAAAGATCTCAAATGCATTGGATTGACAGATGAATTTTCCAGTCAACTGATCAAAAATCAACTGTACACTGAAAAGTCAAACTTTGACTTTTTGGTCAAAATCAAGTGTCATGGGTCATAATTCATCAAAACATGTCAAAATGTGAAACTTGTTGACCAAGAAACCTAATTTTGAAAATTAGGGTTTTAATTTGAAATTTTTCATAACTTAGAATTTTTCTAAGTTATGAAAATTTCTTATTTTTTCCCAACTTTTTCACCATGATGCAATTGGATTCAAAGAAAACTTGCAACATGAAAGTTGTATTCCTCCACAAAACTACAACTTTGATTTACAAAGTTTTCCCAAATGATGCTTGGATCTCAAGTTATGATTTTGTGAATAGGGGTCCATAAACTTTTTAACTTGGTGAAATTTTGCCCTAGTTTAAGCAGATTTTTGACCTAACTTCATGGAAACTTTTCACCTAGTTATAAGAGGAATATCAAAATTCATTTCAAATATGGATTTTAGAGAATTTTACAAGCTTTCCAAAATGTCCAAGAACTCTCCAAGATCATTTATGGTTAGGGAGAATCGAAGAAATGAAAATGGCAATTTATCACTTTTTGTCCAAGGCATTTTCACAATGGTTCAAGTTGCAAATCAGTTCCAAACATGCTTGTACTTGCATTACAGGTCCTAATCCTTTCTACACTCCAAAATTGAATGCTAATTCAGTGGACAATGGCTTTATTTCTGATCTTTGAAGCTTTGTACATTGAATTAATCCAAAAATGGCATACAGTGTATAATACTACTTTGATAAAGTTAGCTTTTTACAACTTTGTTTATCTTGAGCCATGGACCTAATCTCTTTTTGCAAACAAGATCCACAATTATCAGGCATGTTCACCAACTCTCATCAGACCTCAAGCTAACCTGTACAGGCCTTGGGCATTGTCATCTCAAACTTTTCTTCAAAAGCAAGAAACTTGCAAAAGTCAAGCAAGCTTGTGTATCTGATAAAACCAATACTTTGTATCATTTCAACCAACCTTAGAACATTGTAACAAGCAGGAAACATGAATTGCCAACCTCTCAAACAATCCAAAACACAAAAAACACCATTTCTGCCCAAAACAGAGCAACCTCTGCAGATCACTAGCCAAAACATATTTTGCTCGTGCGTTTTTTGTTTCAAGGCTTCAAACATCTTCCCTACATCAAATCCAAGCTATTCGGGCCCCTGTCTTGCAACTGTAACCTCAGTTTCACACTTCACCATTTTCATTTTGAAGGTTTGCAGGTTGACTCGTGCAAAGAGTTGTATCCATCTACAAGACCAGCTGAGCATTGGAGAAGCTTGAGGGAACTTCAAGGAAGCTTACAAGAACTTCAGGCCTTACTAAAAGTTCCCACATTGCCATATCCAAACTCAAATGAACAAGGTATTTGTCAAGTTTCTATCTCTCTATTTAGGCATCCTTAAGCTTAGGTTTGTGAAGCAAAAATGTAGTCCTTAACATGCTTGACCTGTACATATGATTAGTTTCCATTTATATTAACTGAGCTAAGAGAATTTGGATGTTGAACATGCTGAAAATTTTAGGTTAGAAATTAGGGCCATTAAAATTCTCTCTGATCTTTGAGAGTTAGGTCATGTTCTTTATATCACTGGAATCGTGTGATCATGAGCTACATTTTTCATGTTATAATTTTTTGATTTTATGCAAAGAATAGCAAGAACAAGATTGGATTGCAGAACGCCCGCGTTTGGTCGTTTGGCTGAAGAACAGGGATGAAGCTGGCTTGGGCCTGGGCGCCTTGGGCCTGTTTCTATTCACACCCCCATTTTGCTTTTGCACCCCCCTGATTAATATTTTGTTATTTTTCATATTTTCTTGTTATTTTTATATTTTTTTTGAACATTAAACAATCCCAAAAAATATTTTCTTAATTTTTTGCATTTTATTTTATTATTTTTATTATATTTTTGGCATAAAAATAGTTTATTAAATAATAATATACTTTATTTTCTTAAATAAAACTTGTAAATAATATAAAAATATCATATATTTTTATTTTTATTATTTATACACTTAAAATAATATTTTCACACATATTTCAACTTTTTAACATTTTGTATATATTATTATTATTTTTCTTAAACAAAAATGAATAAATAAATATTAGAAAGCATATTTTCTTTTAAAATAAAAAAACTAGGGTCCCCCCCCCCCCCCCCCCCTTTCGAAAATAATCACAATATTTCTTCTTATTTTTTAGGACTTAAATAACTTATTTTTACATACACCAAATAAATACAAAATTCTTTTTGCATATTTACATTTTATTGCATATTTAAATAATTGTTTATTTATTTATTTGTACAATAAATTCAATTTGGTTGTAATAGTTTTAGGGTTTTATTTTGAGCAATACTCCCCATTCAAAACTTGTACCCCCCCTTCCCATAATATTGTTGTAATAGTCTAGATTTACTTTACGCATTTTATTGCTTTCATATACCATGATAGTAAACTAGGGTTTTATATGCAAAGACCAAAAATCAAACAAATAGTATGACTTAATACAAGACAAAAATGCATGAAAAATAACAACATATTACACACAAGCACCCCTAAGGTTTCATCCACTTTGTTGCCTAAAAATGGCCATGGTATGCATGCTAGGTATCTTGGCAAAACAAAACAAAACAAAAAGATCATAGTCCCTCGATGACGATATCTTGGTTTCCTAAACAAAGATGATCTCAGTCCCTCAAAACTTGCTAAAGATACTTGGCAATTTTGTTATCATGGTCATACGATGACCCACGCTCGTCCCGTTTAACATCCAAAGATAGGGTTGTTTACCAAATGCAATGGTACAACAACAATGTCAAAGGAATAAAAATGTGTAGGAAAGACTTTTGAGTAGGTAGATGCTTCTAGTTACTTGATCAAATTTGCAAACCATCCTTGTTATTTTCAAACAAACACACACATTTCAAAACAACTTCCAAACAACTTTCAAAACATTGAAACATTTTTCAAAAGACAAACATCCTTGTATACATTCTTGCAAACAAGAATCATTACAAAGATTTCTAAAACGATGATCTCTTTTCAAAATACTTTCAAAACCATACAAAGCACCATTTCAAACAATTGGAAAAGTAAAGCAAGTGATCTAAACAAGTAACTAAGAGCCCATGGAAAACCATGGATGAAAAGGGTGCTAGTACCTTCCCATTTCATAATCTACCCCCCGAACTCAAGAAAACATCTCAAAGGTCTTTCCTGTGCTTTTTGACCTTTCCTTTTGGATAAAATAAAAGTCAGTGGCGACTCTTGCTAAACTGAAACATTTGCAAACACAAACGCAAAACCTCAAGCCAATTCTCCCACCGCATCACAAAACTGGCGACTCTGCTGGGGAATATCATAAAAGTGGGGTTAACTTAGGGTTTTAGATCACCTTTACATGCTTATCTTGTTTGACTTGTATGCTTTACACTTTGGTTCTATTGTTTGGGTTTGAATCTTCCACCCTGATTTGGGGAAAACATTCATAGGTAAATAGCAATACATTGTGGAAACTGTGTGGGGTATACCGACACGGTCTAAGCAATAGCTATGTTAGTGTGACATATTTGTGGGTACCGGTAGCCTTTGAGTCAATCAAAGAGAATACGGGGCCGCTGAGTGATGTCATGAAGCACTAATGTACTTTTAGAACCTTTACTTGACCAACTTGGCCTTTTAGGATGTAGTGAGATGACCGGCTTTGGTGCAGTCCGAAGTTGGTAGATACTCGATACTACACTCATTGAGGGTTGTTTTCTTGGAATATTTCGATCGCCAGTAAAGTGGCTAAACTGAAATAATGAACACATAAAACAGTTCAGTGATATTGAGCTCCTTAGAACCCGGTTACTATTTCTAGGACAGGTTGAGCCAACTAAACTTCAAGAGGGTACTTACCTATGAAACCCCATGCAAGCCTAAACTAGGAACTTGTGTGACTTGTTTGTACATATATACTTGTGCATAACATAATGGACATCATGAAGCATCATATGCATCCACTAACCATTTCAAGGATTTTGGAGTTTCATCTTTGTTCCTGTTTTGTAGGTTATGGATTCACTTCGCAGGAAAACTATCCAAGTCAACCTTGTAAGAATTCCTCCACAACTCAAGGAGCTAGCTTCAAGGATTCCTGAGAATTCTCTGTTCATCGAGAGGCATGGTCGTCTACTCAACTTGGTCCCCACCAACACTAAGGAAGATATGCTGAAAGTTCTCTTCCAGTTCTTTGACCCTTTGCATCACTGCTTCACATTTCTTGACTACCAACCTGTGCCTACTTTGGAGGAATTTTCTCAACTCTTGAGGATTCCTATTCTCAACCAACTACCCTTCAACGGTACGGAAAGAGATCCAAAGCCAGAAGAGATTGCTCAAGCCCTACACTTGCACTCATCTGAGGTCACATCCCATTGGGAAACTAGAAGTGGTGTCAAAGGCTTCTTGGAAAAGTTCTTGTTTGAGAAGGTCCAAAGCTGCTGGAATTATTTGGACCTACAAGCTTTTGAGGAGATTATATATCTTCTCATCTATGGGATGGTCTTGTTCCCTAACCCTGATCAACTCATAGATGTGAGTGCTGTCAAAATCTTCATGGCTCGCAACTCAGTGCCTACTTTGCTTGGGGATATCCTCTACTCTTTTCACACTCGAACAATGAGGAAAAGAGGTGTTCTCATGTGTTGCACTCCTCTACTGGCAAGATAGTTTATTTCTCATCTTCCCCAGTCAGTCTTGAAGAATGAGCAAGGCTTGAGGTGGTCACAACGGTTCATGACTCTTACACATTCAGATGGTCATTGGTGTTCTCGATCTAGAGAAAATGTTATCATCATTGACCGTTGTGGAGAATTTCCTAATGTCCCTCTACTAGGCATTAGGGGAGGCATCACCTACAACCCTTGCTTGGCTCTGAGACAGTTTGGGTATGCCCGAAGGGATGGCCCACATGACATGTTGATTCCAGACTTGGTTTTTGACTTCGACAACGACGATCAAGGACTTCGACAAAGGTTCATCCGGGCTTGGAGGATGCCAAACAAGGTAGACAGTAAGACCTTGGGACACAATAATTCCATCCCCTTGAGCCTTACCTCAAGTGGGTACGAACCCGCGCCCAAAGTCTTATGATGCCTTACCCCTCCATTCTCCTTGTGATTATAGAGCATGTTATGGAAGGAGAGGTTCCATACACCCTCCTACATCTTGACATGCCAACATCACTCGAGGATTTGCAAAGGAGTTGGATACAACTCAAGGGAGAGCGTGATACTTTTGAAGCCCAATTCTACGCAAGCGAGAAGAAGATTTTAGAGCTCACTCGTCAACTTCACGAAGAGCAGACTCTCAACACCTACATTGCACCAAAGAGGATGCGCAACATCTTCTTATCTTAGAATTTTGTACTATTTTTCCCTAGGGGCATTAATGTAAACAAATTCTATTTTATTAATATAACGTTTGTTCCTTTTTATTTAAAACAAATCTGAATTTCTGAATCCTTGAACGCATTACATGAATACATATCATTCATCATATGCATAAACAGGTCTTCACACTAAGTTTCCTCATCTCTCTGCTGTTTATTTCAGCAAGATGGATATTGAACAAACGGTAAAAGATTTGCAAGCTCAGAATTCACAATTTCAACAGCTACTTCTGACCTTGGCAAAGGGGCAGGAGGAGCTCAAAACTCTGCTAGAGAAGGAAAAAGAGAAAAAGAAGAAGAAGAGAGCTGGTGTGGCTACCTTGGGCAGAAGGTTTGAAGGTCAAGCCAGAAGGGTCCTAGATTTTCCATCAACCTCTAAGGAAGGAGAGAGAAAGGGTAAAGAGACTGTCGTGCCCTCAAATTCTGAAGCTGGAGAAGAGGAAGATGAGGATGACTCTGAACAACAATATCCTCCGACCGATGAAAAATACAAGAACTTGGAAGAACGTCTAGCGGCTATGGAGATACAGAGAGTCCCGGGGCTGGATTTTGAGGAGTTAGGTTTGGTTTCTGGAATTGTAATCCCTCCTAAATTCAAAGTGCCACTATTTTCTAAGTACGATGGGGTGTCTTGCCCAAAGATGCACCTACGATCTTATGTCAGGAAAATTCAACGACATTCTTCTAACAAGGACCTGTGGGTCCACTTTTTCCAGGACAGTTTGTCGGGAACACAACTTGATTGGTTCTACCAGTTGGAGAGGTCTGATTTCCATAATTGGGAGGATTTAGCAGCCGCCTTCTATAAACACTATCAATACAACGCGGACTTAGCACTAACCCGTACTCAATTACAGAGTATGGGCATGGTCTCAAATGAAGGCTTCAAAGAGTATGCCCAAAAATGGAGAGACTTGGTAGGATGATTACAACCACCTTTATCTGAAAGAGAGATAGTGGACATGTTTTTGGGGACTCTGTCAGGTCCTTTCTTTAATCACCTGATAGGAAGCTCTTCTGCAGGTTTCACTGAGTTGATTCTAATTGGTGAGAGAGTTGAAGCCGGCATAAAAAGCGGGAAAATTCAGAAATATGCATCTGCTTCCGCTACCGTCAAAAATACTTTTCCGGCAAAGAAGGAAGTATCAGCTGTCTACTCCCAAAGAGGTCAAGGAAGAGTTGAGCGCCGACCAGCGGTGGGGACTGTAATGATTCAGAATTCTGCAGCTGATCAGCCCAGAAACAATCAACTCAGAACCAACCAAACAAGGGTGGAAAGGCCTGTACGGCAATTCACCCAGATAAACATGACTCCTACTCAGGTTCTACCCCATCTCTTGAAGTTAAAACTTGCAAGTTTGAAAGAGGCTCTGAAGAACCCGAATACTGCTTCTCCGTACTACCATTCGAACGCCAAGTGTGCTTATCATTCAGAAAGCCCAGGGCACGACACCAACAATTGTTGGGCCCTCAAGAATAAGATTCAGGATTTGATAGACGCTAAAGAAGTTGAATTCGACGCCCCTGAAAAGCCGAATGTAATCTCTGCTCCAATGCCAAGGCATGGCCATAATACCCATGCTGTTGAAGAAGATCTTTTTGTTGCTACTGTTGATGATTTGATGACTCCGCTACCGATAATCAAGTTGAATTTGCTGAAGGCTGGGATTTTCCCAGGTTGTGAAGAAGATATCTATCTTTGTTCATCCTTACCAACCGATTGTCTGTTGTTGAAGTTAGGCATCCAACGCATAGTGGATAACCAAGAAATCCTTTTTGAAAAGACTCTTGTTACAACGAATCCTGTCAATGATGTTTCAATAATAACCATATCCGCCAATCTTTCCAAGGTCTCCAAAAGACCTGTTAAGATTACATCCGCTCCAAAGACTGCACCTTTGAAGATAACCATACCCGGACCCGTCCCGTACAAGTCCAACAGATCAGTATCATGGAATTATGGTGGAGAAATCTACTACCACTGTATTAAACAAATTGAATCAACTGAAGAGAGTTCTGATGAAGAGACTTTCGACATTGGAAACATTGCTGGAACGAGCAAAATCACCCGCAGTGGAAGAATTTTCTCTCCAGAGATTTCCCCTCCAAAGGCAATCTTTGGACCCTCAGCTTCTCCTAAGGTTACCCCTGCACCGGTAAACATATCTGCGAGAACTCCAATTATTAAAGAAGTTGTAACTCCTGTGGTTGTCCCCTCTGCTGCTGCTGATGATATAGGGAAAGGGATCCAAGAAGAGCCTGTCAGGACGAGGGTTCAGCCATTGGTCATCCCTGAAACCTCTCAAAAAGAAATGGAAGAAATTTTGAAAATAATGAAGAAAAGCGATTATGATGTTGTGGAACAACTAGGGAAAACACCCTCAAAGATCTCTATGTTAGCCCCGCTGCTTTGTTCAGAGGCTCATGCTAAAGCTTTGATAATATTCTTGAAGACGGCCCACGTGCCACAGGAAACCTCCACGGACCAGTTCCAGGAATGTGTAGCTAGCTTAACAGCTGACAATGGTCTAGGATTATCCGATGCTGATTTAACTTCAAAAGGTAGAAAACATAATGATGCTTTGCATGTCTCGGTGGAATGCAGAGGGACTACCCTAGCACACGTACTGGTAAACATTGGTTCATCGTTGAATGTCTTGCTGAAGAAAGCCTTGGATAGACTGGATTGTGAAGCTTTAACCTTGAAGCCCAACAATATAATTGTTAGAGCCCTTGATGGTTCTAAAAGGATGGTCCACGGGGAGGTGGACATCCCGATTAAAGTGGGAACTGAAACCTTCAACTCCACATTCTATGTGATGGACATCCGTCCTTCCTATTCTTGCTTGTTGAGAAGACCCTTGATTCACAATGCTGGAGCTGTCACTTATACTCTGCATCAAATGCTCAAGTACCCTGTCCAAGGGAAAATCATAATTGTTCATGGCGAAGAGGAATACATGATAAGCCATCTAAATTCTTTCCGCTATGTAGAATTGGATGGCGAGTTCATCGGAACCCCTTTTCAGCATTTTGAAGAGGTAGCTCAGGAAATTGTGGCAACCAAGACAGTGTCTTCTGTACCCATGATTACCAGACCTCCGCCTCGAATGTCGTCTCTCAAAGATGCAAAGGTTGTGATTGAAGAAGGAGGATGCACAATCTGGGGGCAGCTTCCAGACTTTCCTTACAAATCAGATAAACTCGGCCTGGGGTTCACTTCTTCTGCTCAAAAGGTTGTATGTCACGCCCGTGATGGAGGGCCACCAGTGAAGATCACCCATCATGCATTCAATGCTTTGGAGGATAGTGAAGAGGAGAGCAGCCTGGAAGACTGGATTTTTCCAACTGTTGACGGAGGACTGTGCAACTGGGAAGCAAAAGACTTTGTTCCGATTACTTTCATGCCGCAATAATTTATCTTTCAAACATTTCTGTTGGTTTGTAATAATTCTCAAACAATTCGTACACTTTTAACCTTGTGCCTTACCTGAGGCACATAGGTCCATTTGTAAGGGTTTAATTTTTCATCTTCATATGCCATTTTAATGAATCATGGACGTTTTCACATATAAAATTTTATGTTCATTGTCTTTCTTTTTACATTTTATTTGTTTAAAGATGGCTATCCCTTACACACACCCACACTCACAAATGCAGGTACCCTTCCATTCCGGATTCCATGGGTAACAATTCTGCTATGGCCTTCAGTGACTTTGAAGATCTGGTCTACCATGCCGAATACGAAGGTGAGGAAGATTGTGAGGTGCTGGGAGAATTGGCTAGACTGCTACAACAGGAAGAAAGAGCAATTCTGCCTCATGAGGAGCTGTTAGAGACAATCAACTTGGGTACTGAGGAAGACAGAAAAGAAGTCAGAGTGGGTGCCAGCCTAGAGCCAAGTGTCAAAGAGCGCCTAATTCAGCTGTTACATGAATATGTTGAGATCTTCGCCTGGTCTTACAAAGACATGCCGGGACTCGATACAGATATTGTGGTTCACCGTCTGCCCACAAGAGAAGACTGTCCACCAGTCAAACAAAAAGTCTGCCGCATGAGGCCCGACATGTCAGAAAAGATCAAAGCAGAAGTTATGAAGCAGTTCAATGCTGGATTTCTTGCTGTTACTTCCTATCCATAATGGGTTGCTAACATTGTACCCGTGCCTAAGAATGACGGCAAAGTCAGAATGTGCATGTATTACAGAGACTTAAATAGGGCTAGCCCTAAAGATGATTTTCCACTACCGCACATCGACATCTTGGTTGACAATACAGCTCAGCACAAGGTATTTTCTTTCATGGACGGATTTTCAGGTTACAACTAGATAAAAATGGCACCTGAAGACATGGAGAAAACTACTTTTGTTACACAGTGGGGTACGTTCTGCTACAAAGTGATGCCATTCGGACTGAAGAATGCCGGGGCAACCTATCAACGCGCCATGGTAGCTTTGTTTCATGATATGATACATCATGAGATAGAGGTCTATGTAGATGACATGATAGCCCAATCACATACGGAAGAAGAACACCTCGACCACTTGCAAAAGCTGTTTGTCAGGTTGAAGGAGTACAAGCTACGGTTAAACCCTAACAAGTGCACGTTCGGAGTCCGATCCAGTAAACTCTTGGGTTTCATTGTCAGCAACAAAGGCGTCGAGGTTGATCCTTCCAAAGTCAAAGCTATACAAGAAATGCCTGCTCCTCGCACTGAGAAGGAGGTCAGAGGTTTCTTGGGACACCTAAACTACATTGCTAGGTTCATTTCTCACCTAACATCTACCCGTGAGCCAATCTTCAAGCTGTTAAAGAAAGATCAGGTGGTTAAATGGAATGATTACTGTCAAATTGCTTTCGATAAAATCAAGGAGTATTTGCTAGAACCTCATATCTTGATGCCACCCATCGAAGGAAGACCACTAATCATGTATCTGACCGTTTTGGATAATTCAACGGGGTGCGTACTGGGCCAACATGACGAGTCTGGCTGAAAAGAGCATGCCATTTATTACCTTAGCAAAAAGTTTACCGACTATGAGACCCGATACTCACTGCTCGAGAAAACTTGCTGCACTTTGGTATGGGCTGCTCACCGGATAAGGCAGTATATGTTGACTCATACCACTTTGCTGATATCTAAGATGGATCCGATCAAGTACATCTTTGAGAAGCCTGCTTTATCCGGAAGGATGGCTAGATGGCAAATGATCCTGACAGAATACGATATACAATACACGACCCAAAAAGCTATAAAGGGAAGTGTGCTAGCTGACCATCTGGCTCATCAAGTTGTCGAAGATTACCAATCCATGAAGTTCGACTTCCCTGACGAAGACATTATGACATTAGACAACATTGAAGATTTCATACCATATGACGGACCTGAACAAGGATCCCGATGGACCCTGTACTTTGATGGTGCCTCCAATGCACTTGGCAACGGTATCGGCGCGGTACTCATCTCCCCAGAAGGTTTCCATACACCTTTCACCGCCAGACTTTGCTTCAATTTCACCAACAACATGATCGAGTATAAAGCTTGCATCTTTGGTCTCAAGGCTGCTATAAACATGGGAATCAAATCTTTGGTTGTATTTGGAGACTCAGCTTTGGTCATCAATCAGATCAAAGGAGAGTGGGACACTAAGCATCCAAACCTCATCCCTTACAAAGAACATGTCTTGACATTGTTATCACATTTCGAGCAGATTACCTTCGAGCATTTCCCGCGAGAAGAAAATCAGCTAGCAGATGATCTAGCTACAATGTCATTCATGTTTAAACTTAACTGGGATAATGAGGCTCCCCAAATCACCATTGAATGGATGGACAAACCTGCACATTGTCACGAGATTAATACCAAAGAAGTAGTGGACCGACCTTGGTTTCATGAAGTCAAAAGGTATCTCGAGGCTCAAGAATATCCTGAAGGAGCTTCAGTCAATGACAAAAAGTTCTTAAGGAGATTCTCTGCCAAGTTCTTCCTGAGCAATGGTATCTTGTACAAGCGCAATCATGATTGCATTCTGCTCCATTGTGTGGACAAGATTGAAGCTGAACAAATCATGGCTGAACTGCACAATGGTACCTTTGGCACTCACTCTAGCGGGCATACGATGGCTAAGAAGATCCTACGGGCAGGCTATTACTGGTCTACCATGGAAGCTGATTGCTATCAACATTCCAGGACTTGTCACAAATGTCAAATCTATGCGGACAAGGTACATATACCTCCAGTTCCTCTTAATGTCTTAACATCTCCTTGGCCATTCGCTATGTGGGGAATCGACATGATTGGGGAGATCAAGCCTACAGCCTCCAATGGACACCGCTTCATCCTAGTGGCCAATGATTACTTTACCAAGTGGGTCGAAGCAACTTCCTTCGCATTCGTCACAAAGAATGTTGTTGCCTGCTTCATCAAGCAGAACCTCATTTTCCGGTACGGCATCCCCGAAAGGATCATCACTGACAACGGTACAAACCTTAACAACACTATGATCATTGCCTTGTGCGAGCATTTCCAGATTCAACATCACGATTCATCTCCCTATCGACCAAATATGAATGGTGCTGTCGAAGTTGCGAACAAAAACATTAAGAAGATCATACAAAAGATGACAGTCACCTACAAGGACTGGCATGAAATGTTACCGTTTGCTCTCCATGAGTACCGTACCACTGCATGCACGTCAACTGGGGAAACACCTTATTCTTTGGTATACGACATGGAAGTTGTTTTGCCTATCGAGGTTCAGATTCCCTCCTTGAGAATCATGAAGGATGCAGGTCTGAGTGAAGATGATTGGATTCAAACCCGGCTTGATCAACTTAACTTGATTGACGAAAAGCGACTTACTGCTATTTTCCATGGTCAGATGTATCAAAAACGGATGATCAAGGATTTCAAAAAGAAAGTCAGGCGACAAGTGTATCAAGTTGGAAATCTTGTAATCAAGCGGATCATTTTGCCTCAAAGTGATCCCAAGGGAAAATGGACTCCTACCTACGAAGGACCATTTGTAATCAAGAACATATTTTCTGGTGGGGCAATGATCTTAACCACCATGGACGATGATGACTTGCCACACCCTGTGAACACAGACATAGTCAAAAGATACTACGCATAAATGACCCGCAAGGTTGACATACCTAGGCAAAAAAGGGCATCCCGGTGAATCGAAAACCCGAAAGGGCGATTCAGGCAAAAATTAGGGATAAATAAAAAAATCTGTACACCCGGCTAGTTGAAAACCCGAAAGGGCGACTTGGGCAAAAAAGGGTTTCCCGGTGGATCGAAAACCCGAAAGGGCGGTCCAGGAAAAAGTTAGGGAACTAAAGTGTATGACTATGTCTCGTCGGATCAATTTAAGGACAATCTCTTCACAGACAAGCTTCGGGCTTTTGATAAACTCAATCATCTTCGGACGAAGCAACAAATGGACAAGATATTCAGAGTTATGAAGGCTATAGCGAAATGGGAACCCCATGGAATTTTCACACATAGCCATCTTTCTTTGTATAAATGTTTCTCATTTTTATGACAACGTTCTCTTACTAGGATGTCTGTCTCCTTTGTACAAAATACTTACACAAAGTTAATACAAAGATACTTCAAAGTGCAGAAAACTATTTGCCTTTTCTTCTTTTTTACACTTGTGTTTTATTTGAAAACGTCCAATGATTTATTAATAAGCATATGAATTTGAATATAATCATTGTTTACAAATAAACGAAATGGGAAAGAATAATTACTTACAGGTTGAAAGTATAGGAAAACGTCTTTGGACTATTCCAAGAGAAATCCCCTGCAGAACATCATCTAGATCCCCAGCAGAGCTAAAACCTTGAAATACATATCCCCAGCGGAGTTATAATTTCAAATCCTCAATTCCCATCAGAGTTAGGTTTTTGAACTCCCAATTCCCATCGGAGCCAAAAACTTTGAATTACAGATCCTCAGTGGAGATGTAACCTTCTTCCCCAGTCAAATAAAAATTTCCAACTATCAATCCCCAGCGGGAATCATTCAGTTTTCCCCAAATTCCCTAGCAAGTTGTCTTGATGCCTGGAAACCAACCAGATAACAGTTAACTTTTGTCTATCCCCAACCTAGGATAACTCCCCAGTAGAGTGGCATACAACCCAAACTCCTGAACTTTCTCCAAAACAGGAATAAGTTTTTTCCCCCAGAGTCCTGAACTTACTCTCCAGCAGTAAGCCTTCTTCCCCATAGAGTTTTCACTCCCCAGCAGATTGAAGTTTCTCACTCTCATTTCCCCAGTGAAGTCACCAAAGTTTTCATTACTCCTCAACAGAATGAAGATTCTCATTCTTAGTTCCCCGCAGAAGTCATTAGAATTTTCCCTATTCCCCAGCCGAGTAAGGATTCATATTATTTAACCCCCAGGAGAAGTCTTCAAAGTTCTCTAGATTTCCCCAAGCAGATTATTCAAGCAGTTTGACATTACTCTCACAACAAATTTTGTCAATACTCCAACTTCAAGACGTGAAGGATTCTCACATCCCCACAAAAGTTGTCAGCGTTTTTCCATCCCCAACAGTCACCGAGGATTTCTCATCCTCAGCAATCAAAGATTTTGAATCTCCAGCAGCGGTCAAGGATTTATTTTCCCCGACAGCAGTCAAGGGTTTTATTATCTCCAGCCATCAAGGATTTATTTTCCTCGGTAATACAGCAAATCAGCTTACATGCACATACATTACATTCATATATCATAAACAATGATAAGGCACATTTATTGCACCATACATTTCATGCAACATAACCTTGTGTTTCAGCTAACATTTTACCCTTTTCAGGATAAGATTAACAACTATCTTTAACAAATATTCAAAGATTTCAGAGGCAGTACGGATACACTCCATACACGGAAGTCATTCTGTTACTCATTCAGATCTCTTATTCAGATACAGTACGGATACACTCCAGACACGGAAGTCATTCTATTACTCATTTAGAATTCAAAGTTAAGATACAGTACGGATGCACTCTAGACACGGAAGTCATTTTGTTACTCATTCAGATCTCAATTTCAGATACAATACGGATACACTCCAGACACGGAAGCCATTCTGTCACTTATTCTGATTTTCCCCAGCTCAGATACACTCCAGACATGGAAGTCATATTGTCACCTATTCAAGATACAGTCCATATATGCTCCAGACTCGGAAGCCATTCTGTCACTTATGCGGATTCAAATCTCCAGATACAACTCAGATACGTTCCAGATACGAATACCATTATGAGGTTTATTCTCCCGATTTACAACAAGCATTCTTGGATGGCATCTACAAGCCCATCTCCAACAAGATTCTCTCACATCTCTAAATGGCATCTTTAAGCCCATTTCCTCAAACTACACTTTAACGAGTGCAAATTTACGGGCACTCTAGTGTCCAATCATCTTTTACCTTCGAGTCACGAACGGAAAAAATCGCCAATCTAACTCTTCAGGTTCAAGAAGATTGAACAGGGGAGCTGTTGTACCCTAAAATTTTCCCTCTCATATTATCAAGATTTTCCTTACAAGACTTCTTGGACTCAAGACCAGATTAGGGTTTGCTCAGCTCAAGACCTCATCTTGCACTGATGACCTGAAATTAGGGTTTGAGTTTGCATATGGATTTTTGGACTTTCAATGCCTCATGAGACTTTCATAATTCATGTTGGACCTCTAATATTTCTCATACCAAGTTTCAAGCCTTGAATCACTTTTTTGCCCAATCAATTGAACAGTTGACCTAAAAATCAGTTGTATTGGGGAAAAAGTCAACCATGGCCAATTTACAGTCAAACCTCATAATTTTTGATCCACATCAACATTATAGGCTCATATAAACCATTTGATCAAGTTTGGACCACAACTCCTCAAGAAATTTGATCAGATCATCAAAAGGGCAAAATGGTCAAAATTAGGGTTTTGACTGTAGAAGGGAAATTTATGATTTTTCACCTATCCAATGGAAAATTGGGTTCGAACATGGTTACAAGGACTCAATGGTACCATTTTGACCTAATCACAAGGTTCAAAAGATCTCAAATGCATTGGTTTGACAGATGAATTTTCTAGTCAACTGATCAAAAATCAACTGTACCTTGAAAAGTCAAACTTTGACTTTTTGGTCAAAATCAAGTGTCAAGGGTCATAATTCATCAAAACATGTCAAAATGTGAAACTTGTTGACCAAGAAACCTAATTTTGAAAATTAGGGTTTTAATTTGAAATTTTTCATAACTTAGAATTTTTCTAAGTTATAAAAACTTCTTATTTTTTCCCAACTTTTCCCAACTTTTTCACCATGATGCAATTGGATTCAAAGAAAACTTCCAACATGAAAGTTGTAGGCCTCCACAAAATCTACAACTTTTATTCACAAAGTTTTCCCAGATTATGCTTGGATATCAAGTTATGATTTTGTGAATAGGGGTCCATAAACTTTTTAACTTAGTGAAATTTTGCCCTAGTTTAGGCAGATTTTTGACCTAACTTCATGGCAACTTTTCACCTAGTTCCAAGAGGAATATCAAAATGCATTTCAAATATGGATTGTAGAGCATGTTACAATATTTCCAAAGTGTCTAAGAACTCTCCAAGATCATTTATGGTTAGGGAGAATCGAAGAAATGAAAATGGCAATTTGTCACTTTTTGTCCAAGGCATTTTCACAATGGTTCAAGTTGCAAATCAGTTTCAAACATGCATGTACTTGCATTACAGGTCCTAATCCTTTCTACACTCCAAAATTGAATGCTAATTCAGTGGATAATGGCTTTATTTCTGATCTTTGAAGCTTTGTACATTGAATTAATCCAAAAATGGCATAAAGTGTATAATACTACTTTGATAAAGTTAGCTTTTTACAAATTTGTTTATCTTGAGCCATGGACCTAATCTCTTTTTGAAAACAAGATCCACAGTTATCAGGACATGATACGAATAACTGTTGGATGTTGAAAAACAAGATTCAGGACTTGATCGATGAAGGGGGGCTAGAGTTCACACAAGATGGACAAACTGAACTCTTCTGCCATCCCTCAAAGGAACATCATCTGAAGTGACAAGACTAGACAAGGAGGCTTTTTATTCATTCATAATTTTCAATTTGTAATTTTAATTTGATTGTTCGAACATTTATTTCATGTCAAACTTTGTTATTCCATTAATGCATTGCATGTGTTTGTCTTGAATTAATCCATTCGTTTTCACTATGATTTTACTTCCTTTTTATGATATTTAACTCTCGTTAAAAATTGCAAGCCTTTAGAGGGAGGATGACGAAAATGATACCATAATCTTTACAGTATGCTTTTGAACATACCTTGCAGACGATGTACAGGCGTTCTTTCAAATCCTAAACAATGGAGTTATAAGGAAGATAATACTTAGTCAACCCCTTTGAGCCTAAGAAGTAGGAGTTTTTCTTTTCACACAAATCAAAACCCTTAATCATAACCTGGGGCAGGGTAGTTTCTCAGTTAATTCAATGGCGCATTCAATCACAAGCTTTTCCTGTGTACACGACGAGTAGCGTCGAAGATGCTCTTCCAAATCAAAGATGGTGATGGTTCCATATAATCATTAAAATAGACAGTCATTATCTCTTAAGAGACAAGCCTGACAAGTCAAAACCTATGAAGGAGACTTGAGAAAAAAACTGGGGCATCCCGCTAACTGTAATCACAAAAGAAATAGTTCAGGCAAAAGGTAGGGATAATAAAATATATAAAAAAGGTCGCTACGAATCTTAAACAAAAAATATTACAAAAAAAATGATGACTGCCTTCTCGAAGAAACTTTCAGTATTCGGACCATCGTCGAAATATCACGGAAAAGATTCCAGACTCAATTAGGATTTACACACACAATTAACTGAGTACAGGACTGAAGAACATCACGGAGAACGGGATGTGTACAAATAAATTTCGAGCCTTTATCCTTTGTTTCTTAAACCGTGAACCAGGCCACGTTACAACCCCTAAAAGTCCTAGCTAAAGCATGGGTTAGTTCGGAAGCATCTTGTTACAAAAGGTATCCTGACTCCTGTAGGACTTGCTATAAATCCTGAGTTGATATCACATTTTTGCAAAATTTTGTTTTACTAAAAATACATTTTTCAAACTTCAAAACATACATAAGCTTTGCATTTTTTAAATACCATTGTTTGCATATGACTAGTTGTCCGACAGCAGAGAAATTCGCACGACGAATATTCAATGAACGAGAATCCTCTCAATGAATAGAATCACCTCAGATGGAAAGACATTTCCAATAACGAGCCTTTCATAATCAAGGGGCATGACATGGTGTCTAACTGATCTGGGGAAGTCAAGTCAAGATTCGAGGAATCTCTCAAAAATTCTGAATATCCAGGGGCAGATCTCCATCTGAATCACTTGGGGCATTGGACATGAATTCCAGCAACAAATCACGTGCAATCAAGAAAACATTTTCTGGAAGTACTACAACACTTACTACTATGGATAGTGGTAATTATCTGCACCCTGTGAATGCAGACATATTCGAAAAATACTATGCATGAAAAAAAGACCCACTAGGTTGACATACCTAGGCAGAAGTAAGGGCATCCCAATGAACCAAAAGGGTTCGGGAAAAAATTAGGGATATATAAATAAAACTGTACACCTGAAAAGGCGGCTTGTTCAAAAAAGGGTATTAGTGGACTGAAAATCTGAAAGGACAGTCCATGAAAAAGTTAGGGATCAAAGCGTACGACTATGTCCCGTCATCTCGTCACTTGTCTATCAGAAGAAGACTTATCACCCTGATCAGCATTTACTCAAGACTCCAGGAGTTGGGATAACATTCAAACTATCCACGAAATCCCCAGCAGATACTTTCTCCAGTCGGTAAAAAGACAGAGATATCCTCCTACAAAGCCATTGCTACATTTTCAGCATACAACCTAATGATGTCAGGTGTTCCAATACCTCATGCAGAGCAAGGATCTCTAATCATCTCTACAACGTCTTAAGGAATTCCCTAGCCGGGTTCACAAGCTTCTTGTTTTTCCCAACAGGGTTTCATAAAAATCCCCGAGCGGTTTATGGAGTTTCCCTTCCTCAACAGGGTTTATTTCTCTAGCAATGGAAATCCATCTCTCGACATTTCAACTTCAACAAAATTTGAAGACTTACATTCTTCATCCCCAGCAACAATCAGGGATTTATTTTCCCTAGTTCAACAACACTGCAATAAAACAACTGATACGTTCATACATTGCATTCATACATCACTTTACAAGTGTCATAGCATATGCAGTTCAAATGCATATATCGTAGTCTCATTTATTTTGAGAACATCATTACCCAATGCTTTGCATGCATCATGATATTGCATACAACTAATTCTTTACCTTTTTAGGAAAGATCAACAGAGAACATCATCAACAATTTCCAAAGGTTCCAGATTAATACTTGAAACAAGACAGGACAACTATCTGTGAATGACCAATTGTAGATTAATACCTGAAACAAGACATGACAACTATCTACATGAGCAGATTGAAGATTAACTCCCAAAACAAGCTGGGGAAACTATCTTTCTTTCTCAAATAGGTCAGAGATTAATTCCTGAAACAAGCCAGGGTAACTATCTCGGCGACCAACAAAAACAATTCCAGATTAATACCTGAAACAAGCTAGGACAACTATCTACGAACGACCGATTGTAGATTAATACCTAAAACAAGACAAGACAACTATCTACATGAGTAGATTGAAGATTAACTCCCGAAACAAGCCGGGGAAACTATCTTTCTTTCTCAAATAGGTCAGAGATTAATTCCTGAAACAGGCCAGGGCCACTATCTCAGCGACCAACAAAGACAGTTCCAGATTAATACCTGAAATAAGACAGGACAAGTATCTCTGAACGACTGATTGTAGATTAATACCTGAAACTAGCCAGGATAACTATCTACATGAGCAAATTGAAGATTAACTCCCAAAACAAGCCTGGGAAACTATATTTATTTATCTAAGGTCAAAGATTAATTCCAAAAACAAGCCAGGGCAACTATCTCAGCGACCAACAAAAACAAGCTCTGGATTAATACCTAAAACAAGCCAGGACGACTATCTGTGAAAGACTAATTATAGATTAATACATGAAACAAGCCAGGACAACTATCTACATATTGAAGATTAAATCCTGAAACAAGACGGGGAAACTATCTTTGTCTCAAATAGGTCAGAGATTAATACCTGAAATAAGCCAGGACAACTATCTCAATGGCCAACAAAAACAAGTTCCAGATTAATTCCTGAAACCAGACAGGGCAACTATCTGTGAACAGCTGATTATGGATCAATTCCCGAAACAAGACAAGGTGACTATCTACACGACCAAACAAAGCAATCTTACACGAGTTCCTTCTTATATATCTAGATTTAGTCTAACACGGGCTCATCCTGAAGCAACCTTACACGGGTTCCTTCTCATAACCCAGATGTAGTCTAATACGGGCTCATCCTGAAGCAATCTTACACGGGTTCCTTCTCATATCTACAGATGTAGTCTAACACGGGCTCATCCTGAAGCAATCTTACACGAGTTCCTTCTCATATCTCCAGATGTAGTCTAACACGGGCTCATCCTCAAGCAGCCCTACACAGGCTCCTCCTCATAATCTTCAGATGTAGTCTAACACGGACTCAACCTGAAGCAATCTTACACGAATTCCTTCTCGCAATTTTTAGATGCAGTTTCATACTGGCTCATCCTGAAGCAGCCTTACACAGGTTCCTCCTCATAATCTCCAGATGTAGTCTAACACGGACTCATCCTGAAGTAATTTTACACAGATTCCTTCTCGCAATTTTCAGATGCAGTTTCACACAGACTCATCCTGAAGAAGCCCTATATAGGCCCCTTCTCATATATCTCCAGATGAAGTTTAACACGGACTCACCCTGAAGCAACCCTACACAGGCTCCTTCTAATATATTTCCAGATAACCGTTAATTTCATTCTCCCCGGCAAGTTATTGTGAAGCCTGGATTTCAGCCAGAAAACAGCTAATGTTCATCTCTCCAGTCTAGAGATAACTCCTCAGTAGAGCCATGGACAACTAAAAGACTCTATTCCCCACAGAGTTTTCCTCAAACGGGAGAACAACAGAAATCAACATTCCCCAATGGAGTCCTCCTCAGATAGCAGGAATAAGAATCCCCATGAAGAGACCTCTTATGAAGTCAGCATCTACTCTGGATGGCATCTTTAAGCCCATTTGTGACAACTCTCAGCCATCTTCTCTAAATGGCATTGTTTACCGTGGTTTTTGGTAAACAATCGCTGATCCTCCAAAAAGGAAAGTCCTTTTGGTTACTCGCGGGATCAATCAGATTGATCCCAGAACATATGCTAATTTTTATGTTGGTTTGATGTGAAAGTTGATATCTAGGAAGAACGCACGTTCGGCCAAGGATATGGTGTTTACGGTTTTGGAAAATAAGAAAGTAACTAGAAGTGCAAGTAAAGATGCAGAAATGTAAACTTTGCAAAAGAAGTTCAAAGCAATGTAAAAAGACTTTATTAATAAAAGATGGCGTTTCCAACGTACATTCTCAGTTATTCTTTCACACACAGCGGGTACTTGAATAATATTGAGTAACTAGCACAATAGGTTGAACACACGGAAACTCTACACAAACTTCCTAGTTATATACTAAAATTAAGTAACTGTCGAGGGTGGCTTGGCTTCTAGGATGAAGACAAGTGTCTTCTGCATGTCCCTCGACCTCTATCTTCCTGCCACGTCGCTTTCTCTTAACTGCTGGCAAACTGTATTTCCCTCCAAACTTCAAATTCAAATATCCTTCGCCTTTGGTGCTGACACGAAGGTTTGATCTTCTAGTCGAAAGCCACAGGACCTTTCCCGTCGAAGGCTTGACGGTGATGTCTGGTCGAAGACCAATTTGTAACTTAGATATTTTCTCTAATTTTTTCCCATCCGTCGAAGCATTTTCCAGCTTGGCTTTATCTACTCTATTTTGGTCCATGGGGCCAATATATAGTTGGTGTCGAATTCAAGAGCCAAAAAATTGCCCCCCAAGAATGCATGTTTCGACGCCGAGAGAAACAATCATTCTTTGACATTCCCATTCGACACCTATCTTTTGTCCCAAAAGGCTTTAACATGCGATTTTCGTCTTCCAACAGTTGCCACACTCAGAACCATCATTACTCTTTTCCCAAGACGTCTTTTCAATCAACCGTTACCATGCTGCCATTATGACCATTACTCCTAGAACCTAGGCAAGCATGTCAAACATTTCCCATCACCTGCACGATTACTTCTTTGCAGCTTGCCACGTGCCCCACTATGTCCATTGTATTAAATGGCTTTGACGAGACACACTTCCCTCTAAACACTATAAATAGCCTTGAGCCTTCTCTTTTTGAACTTTCACAACACTTAGCATTTTTAATCTTCTTTGCAAAAAACAAAAACACCTTACACCGTCATCTTCGCTCTTTACTATCTCATAACAATGGCTTTCCTTTCTAACGCTCCCAACAACCCCAAACCTAAGAACGTGACTGACGTACAACGTCAACCAGAAATATTCCCCACAAACTCTTCTCTTACTTTGGCTGAGGGGCCAAGGTTCTTCTCTGAACCCATGACTAGATAATGGCGTGAGGCGTATGATTCCCAGCTCCTCATCCCTGTTAGATATCATAAGAATATATACGCCATGTCTGGCCCTCTATCTGAATGTGTCGAGGATCCCATGAAGAATCGTGCTTTCTTCCCCATTCACCCCAGGCTCAAACCCATAGGCTGTGCGAAGAAGCCCAGGAACGATCCTGAGGATGCGACTCCAGCTAACCAGCAACACGCTCAGACAAAGGAGGACATTAACCTCCAGTTCATGAACAAAGGGAACAGGATCTTTCAATCGTACCATAATCTCTCTTCAGAATATTCAGACTGGCTGAATAAGATGGAGAAGGCACAAACCCCAGTTTGGAAGGAAATGGGGATTTATGATTTGGTGATGCTGTCGAAGACAGGGTTGTCTTACTGCCCTCTTATGCTTGTGTCTTTGTTATATTTCTGGAACAACGCCCACTTCAAATTTTCACCTTCCTTGTGGAATGGTGACTCTAACTCTCTTCGACATAGCAACAATCACCGGCCTTCGACCAACTGGTGACTACTTCGATCCAAAGGACTTATCTGAAGATACCATTGGGTTTTCAGCTGCAAAGCCCACATACACCACATTCATCAACCATTTTCATGATAAATCCTGCAGTACTGTGTCGGAGGTCGAACACATAGCTTTCTTAGCTATGTGGCTATCTCGATTTGTCTTCTGCACCAAGTCACTTCAAGTGACTAAGAAGATGCTCACGCTCGCAACGCAGCTTCATCACGGCTATCCTCTTTGCTTGGATGAATTGATTCTGGCCAATATGTATGAGTCTATCAGCAATAGTGTGACTCAACTCAAGGTCATAGGAGACAGGGAAAGCTTGCTCCTTTCTGGCCCTTTTTGGCTTCTTCAACTTTGGCTCAACGCCACCTTCAGATCTTTTCTCCCCCAAAAGAATACGATATACGAAGAAGCCCCAGAAATTTTAAACAGGAGGGTCGAAGGCACCAGGCTAGCTTTGCTGACTCCGACTGACGAAGGTCATCAATTTCAAAAGGCCTTTACCAGCTTTGTGATGATGTTTGTAGAGTGCAAAAACTTTGTTTCGACCATGTCTCCCTTCGCCAGTCGAAAAGTTGGCCCAAAATGGTTTACCAGACAATTTCCTTCAGCTGATGAGGAAGACTTGGAGGACGAATATGTGGCCATTTGGAAGTCGTTTCTTCGACCAAGAATAATGCCACTGAGATTCAAGAGTTCGAAGAATCAATTAAGTTTGATTGCTTATCAACTGAATCTTGTCTCTCGACAATTCGGTATTATCCAGTCACTCCCATCTCCCATTTACTCTCGAGAGAAACTACTATTATTTTATAATGCAGATTACTCAGAGGATGCTGCTACCAAGAACATTGGTAGGTACGTTGGTCAGACCGTACTAACTCTCTTCGACTTCACTCTCAATTTCATGTGTTCACCCAATTTTGAGGGGTGGTGGAGGCAGTATTATAATGAGGAATTCTTCGACGAGAAGGATTTCGCCCACCACCTTCGCGGGGCATTCAAACTGGTCCTTGACAAGATCAAGAAAGGTAATATTTTCTTTCTTTTTGTTTCCTTGTCTTAGATTCAATCATTCGATGTCACCTTATATTTGTTTCTTGTATAGCTGTCAAGAGGACCAACACAAAAAAGGCTGCTAAAAGCACCAAAGGGGGAGACCCTTATGTTAACCCTTCACCAAAGGTATTCACCTTCTATTGTACCTTTCTCCTTTTCTATTTTCTGATACAGATTCTGATGTCTTCGACTCTTATCTTTCTGGATGTTCAGAAAACCACTCCCAAGAAAAGGAAGGTTCAGGAAATCGAAATCTCTAATGAAGAAGAAGAGGAGTCTCCTCCTGTTCCTCTGAAGAGACAAAAATTAAAGAAAGCAGCTCCTGCACCTGAGCCTCGTCCCAAAACAAAAATTAAAATTACAGCTACCAAATCAAGGCCTCCTCCTGTAGTCATTAGGGAACCTACTGAGCAAGAGGTAACCGCTAGGCTAAACAACCCTAGTGAGAGTGACAATTCCAGCCCCGGTGCCGAAGTTCCTCTTCAGGTATTTACTTCGACAAACATCTGCTTACTTCCTGAACTAACCCCTTTATTCCTAAGAATTTTGAGAATAAAATTTCTTAATATTCAGGATAATGTCGGAACTTCGAAACAAGCTCCCACTCTTGTCGAAGGATCTGCCACTATGCTGAATAGTGAGGGAGATCCCACTTATAGGCCTTCTTCAGCAAAAGACTCCTTTGTTAGCTCCGCTGATGAAGTGAACCAAACTTCTGGGCCTCAATATGAGACCATAGAGGAAGCAAACGAAGAAGGCCCTATAGGCGAACAGGAAGAAACTAGGGCTCCTCTGGGTGATGCACAGGAAGGCGAAGAGGGGGAGGCTATTGATACCGTAGCATTATTAGAGAGGGAAGATATGCTGGAGGGGGAAATCAAGATGAAATAATTCCATATGCTGATGGCAGAGAAGGCTCTACTGAAGGGGCCCAAAATCTGACGAACACTGAAACTGCCCATATTCCAACACAGGTGGTTAATGTGGCTACTACCACTAATGAAGGTGCCCTTTCGACAGGGTCTCAAACCAAAGAAGCTTTGGCTCTGATGAAATAGCAAAATCCTCTGGGCTACTTGACTGCCATTCTCGAAGGGCAAGAAAGTTCTTCTGACCATAGTGTTTCTACTGCGTCCGGAAAGTCCACCTCAACATCCCCTCTTGATGAGGCACTTCAGAAGGTTAAAGCACAAATTTTCAAAAGAGACTTAATGCTAACCTTAGAGGGAGAACCTACTGATCCTTCCTTCCTGAAGAACACTTTGAGGGTTGTTGATCTCCTCGTTACTTCTCCAGACATAACTAGCGTCATTCTGGATTTAACTTCCATTATTGACCAAGTGTCAGCGGACTACAATCGTCTAAGGACTCTTATTCGCAAGATCGAAGAGGCCAACGACCATGTAGCTGCTGCTTGGCATGCTGCTACTGAATCAACTTCCAAAGTAAAAGAACTGTCGAAGGCTCAAGAGGCTAGGCAGAAAGAAGCTAAGGAGATCGATCGAGACACGACTAAAATGAGGGTGCAGATCAGAGAATTGGAGGCTAAAATTTCCGCTGATGATAAAAGGAAGGAAGAACTTCTCTCCATTAATACCGAGTCTAAAAGCCAAGAGGAACTTGCTGAAGGACTAAAGTATGCTGATCGAGCCCAAACACTTGATGCTAAACTTGAAACCCTTCATCAGTCAAAGGCTCTTTGCGAATGGCGTCTGGAATTACAAAGGATCAAATACCTCCAGATCAAGGCCAATCTCCCCTTTTGAATTCTGTCTTTATATTTGCATAATCACTTATTGTAATGACTCAGCCATTTTGGCAATTTTTAATGAAATTTAAATTTCCATTTTGGCTTTTAGCTTATTTCGACCGTGACTATACTTTGTCTATTTTAACCTCTTGAAGCACAGGTCTATACTTTTTCAAGTATTTACCATTTACTCTCAGAAGCCTTTGATCTTCATTTAACTCCTCGATCTCATAGGCTCCACCAGAGAAAGTTTGGATGATTTTGAAGGGTCCTTCCCACTTAGGGGACAATTTTTCGATATTTCTATCTTTTTCGATCCATTGGAAGAATTACCTTCCATACTAAATCCTCAGGCAAAAATTCCTTAGGCTTTAATTTTCGATTATAGGATTTCTTGACCCGTTTCTTTTGTAATCTTAAGAGGTCTAAAGCTTTCAACCTTTCTTCATCCAAATCAACCAATTCGTCTAACACCATATTCCAATAAACTTCAGAAGGAATATCCTGATGTCTTTGAACCCTCGTTGACTGTAGACAAATTTCCACTGGCAATACTGCATCATGACCATAAGTTAGGTGAAATGGTGTTGTTCCTGTAGCCTCTTTAGGCGAGGTTCGACAAGCCCATAAAACTTGATCCAACGTCTTGTGCCAATGTCTTGGTTTCTTTCCCACGTGTTTCTTTATTAAACTGATTACTACCTTGTTTGCTGCTTCGACTTGGCCGTTAGCTTGTGGATAGTAAGGTATAGATGTTAACAGTTTGAATCCCATTTATGTAGCAAATTCTTGCATTTTTTTACCAGTAAAGACTGATCCTTGATTTGTCGTTATTGTCTCAGGGGTTCCAAATCTATATATAATGTACTTTTGAATAAATTCAATGACATTTTCTTGGTCTACATTGACTAAAGGAATAGCTTTGATCCATTTAGTAAAATAATCAATGCCCACCAATATGTATTTCTGGCTTTTAGAGGATGCTGGTAGAATCTCTCTAATAAGATCTAAAGCCCATCCTCTAAAAGGCCAAGGTTTCACAATCGAATGAAGTTCGCTTGCCGGTACATGTTGGATGCCTGTGTGCACTTGACATTCTTGACATCCTTTTGCAAACTCAACATAATATTTTAACATAGTGGGCCAATAAATTCCTTGTCGAAACAACAACCATTTAATCTTATGGCCTACTTGATGTTCTCCACATGCCCCGGAGTGTGTAGTCGAAAGAGCTATGTATGCTTTTGTTTCGCTTAGGCATTTCTGCAGCACACCTTCAGGTGTTTTCTTGAACAATTCATTTCCCATTAGTATATAGCTTAGTGCCCTATACTTTATCTTTCGCTCTATGGAAGCCACTGGATTCTGTAAATAATCTACTATAGGCTTTCTCCAATCTTGTTCTGTCAGATTGTCTATGAACGAAATTTCAAAGTTTTCGTGATCAGTGTATCCCAATGTTGTTGTTTCCAAATCTATTGGGGACAACTTTGTGGATGCTACTCTTACTCTAACTTTGATTGCTTGTTATAGTTTTTCTTTCGAAACTTTATACCCGGAAGCAATCTGTGCTAAATCATTAGCCACTTGATTTTCCAATCTGGGTATATGTCGAATGTTAACCACTTCGAAATTCTTCAACAAACGTCTGGTTATTACGAAATGCATGATAAGATTTCCTCTTATGCATTTGTACTCTTTCCTAACCCACTTTAGGACTAACTCTGAGTCTCCCATTATTTCAACTCGAGTTGCCCCCAATTACAACAAGATTTCAAGGCCTACGATTAAAGCTTCGTATTCAGCCTCATTATTTGAACAATATCCTTTGATCTTGTACTTAAATGTTATTGGAATTTTGTTTGGAGAAATAATGAGAACCCCTACTCTAGTTCCGTCTTTATGACTAGAACCGTCGAAGTATAACTTCTAAGGTTCAATCTCCAAATAATTTATTAATTCTTCTGTTAATGAGTGGTCAACTATAAAGTCTGCTACCACTTGACCTTTCACAGCCTTGAGAGGCATAAAGGTTAATGAATATTCAGTTAATGCAAGTTCCCATTTGCCAATTCTGCTGTGTAAAATGGGTTTCGACAACATATATTTGAAAACATCAAAATGAGACGAAACGTAAACATTAACTGGTTTAATATATTGCTTGAGTTTTGTACATGAAAAGTAAAGACATAAACATAGTTTTTCAACTTCGTTATATCTAGTTTCCGCATCATTTAAAACTCTATTGAGGTAGTAAATGGGTCTTTCGACACCATTCTCATCCTCTTGAGCTAACATGCTCCCTAAGGTTTTATCAGATGCAGATATGTACAATCTCATACTTCTATCTCTACAAGGAGGTACCAGAATCGGTGGCTTGATGAGGTACTCTTTGATTTTGTCGAAGGCCTCTTGATATTCTTTCCCCCATTCAAATCCTCCTTTGCTGAGTCGAAGTAGTGGTGAGAAGGCTTGCGTTTTCCCACTGAGGTTGGATATAAATCTCCTTAGGAAATTTATCTTCCCATGCAGAGACTGCAATTCCTTTTTGTTGGTTGGCGCTTTGGCTTCTAAAATAGCTTTGGTCTTGTTTTGGTTTATCTCGATCCCCTTTTTATGGACCACAAAGCCTAAGAAGTCTCCTGCTTTGACACCAAAAGCGCACTTTAGGGGATTCATTTTCAGACCATATCGTCTAATCCTCTCAAAGGATTGTCGAAGATGGTCCATGTGAGCCTTCCCTAAAACAGATTTGACAACAATATCATCAATATAAATCTTCATAAGAGTTTCAATGAAATCATGGAAAATAGAATTCATTGCTCTTTGATATGTTTCCCCTGCGTGTTTCAGGCCAAAAGGCATCACTACCCATTCGTAAGTGCCTAAGGCCCCAGGGCAACGGAAAGATGTTTTTGACACATCTTCTTCAACAATAAAAATTTGATTATATCCAGAGTATCCGTCAAGCATACTCATGTACTCGAAAGCAGCGGTAGAATCGACAAGCATTTCCGCCATAGGCATTGGATATTCATTGTTGTACCCCAAAATTTGCCCTCCCATATTCATCAAGAATTGTCAAAATCAAGGTCACAAAATTCCCCAAGGGTTGTACAGCTCAACTGTCTCCTAGACAGTCAAAACTAGGGTTTGAGTTCTGGTCAAGCAAATGAACATTCCAAAGGCCCAATCAAGTCTCATATGCCTACAAAGATGGTCAAGTATCCTCATGTCAAGTTTCAAGGCATTCAGCTCAAAATTGCACAGTCAAAACCCTAGATTGCACTACAGTCAACTGTAGGGGCAAAATGGTCATTTGGCAGTCAAAAGTTCAAATTTTTGGTCAACACATCATTTTGAAGCCACAAACATCATTTGATCAATGCTTGATCATGATTCTCAAAATTTGGCTCAGAAATCATCAAAGATGCAAAAGTTGCTATATTTGGACAGCTGAAAAAGTCAACAGAAATTGACCAGGGCATAACTTTCACATGGATTATCAGAAAAATTCCATCCAAAGCTCATTTTGAAGAGAAAGACATTTCCTACAATTCATCTTCATGTTCCAAGTCCAAGAAATGCTCTCACAAAAAGTTATCAATTTCAACATTATAGGTCATTTTCAAAAGTCAACAAAAAGTGACTTTAAGTCAAAGGCCATAACTTGAGATTGGTAAATCAAAATGACATGGGACCAAAGGCATTGGTTAAAGGACTCAAAGACTTTTCCAAAATGTCCAAGAACATGTGAAAAGCTTAAAAATTGACCAAGTTATGCCTTGTGGAAGTTGGGAAATTTTTAGGAATTTTGAAAAGTCAACATTGATGCAAAAGGCCTAAAAATGCAAATGGGCCCAATTTTCTTCCAAATTTCTTCATGCCAAGCCTATGCACGACCACTAGGCCCAAAGGGAAGTATTCTCATATTTTTTAATTATTTATTTGAATTAATATTAATTTATATTCATTTAAATGATTTTAATATATGAAAAATATCAAACTAACCTAAAAAAATATTTTCATGCACATTATAAACTCAATATTTCGTGTAAGTCTTAAATAGGCAAGTTTTGGTATGATTGGCACATGATTGAACAAAAGCCATGGAAAAAGATTCAAAAAGATTTCATGAAATCAAAGATTGAAAATCAATTATTGCTTTGGATTTTATTCAATATCTTTAACCTAATAGCTACCATATATGCTCGGCATCACAACCATAAGCCCTAGAGACTCCAAGCTGCGCAGAACCAAGCTTTTGCATATTGAAAAATTGTCAAAAAACTCAAAAACTGAAATCCGTTCTAGGAGGCGATTCAAGGCCCCAAACCAATTCCAATTGCTTCCTTGTGATCTCCTGGACGTGTTCCAATCCCTAACCTCAACTCAAAGGCACGCTTCTAAGGACTACCATAGTCCATCCAAAAATCACCATCCACGCGTCTATCAACAGCAATCCAAAGGCCAAGGTCCAGGGCGCACCATAAGCATCAGTCAACGCGTTGCACATAATCCAAACGGTCAACCAAGTTCCAGCTTATTGGGCCAGGCCTCTTAAATTTGAACCTCCTTATTTGGGACTACACCCCACTCTGGTTTGATTTCTTTTTTTTATTTCATTTATTTTAATTGATTGTTTATTTTAATTATTTGTTTTAATTAATTATTTTAAAATATAAAAACACTAAAAAATCAAAAAAATACACAAAAACATAAATATTTATATACTAATTATTTTCATGAATAAATAAAAATGTAGATTACTTAGTTTAATTAGGTTTTAATATTAATTTCTTTTTAATAAAAATTCAAAAAAATGTAGAATTAGGTTAATTGCTATTTTTTTATTCCTTTTAATACTTTTCCCTTCCTTTTTAATAATAATTATTATTTATTTATTTAGTTATTGTCCTATTTAAATTGTACATAAATGAATTAGGTTAATTTAGGTCATATTTTAATTTTTTTTTCATAATAAATAAAAATATTAGACATAGGGTTTGCCGTCTAATTTAATTTCAATTAATTTCTTTTTTTCATTGAATCTAAAAAAACACAAAATACCAAAAACATTTAATCATTTAATTTGTAATTCGTCATTAATTTTAATTATTTGCAAAAAGGGTCCAACGCCCTAGTTTCGTCTTAATTATTTAATTTGCGCATTTGTCTTATGTCGTTTAATTATAATTGTGTAATTGTCCCAAAGCATTGTAATTTACTTCTCGCACTTTATTTTCTTCGCATTATTTATTTTTTTCCGCTAAATCGGGTCCGGTTTAATTTTGGCGATGTGGACCCGCGCCATTTGTAATAGTCTAGCTTTATTTCCTCGCAATTTATAACTGTTAACCAAGCATGAAAGAATGAATGTTTAATTAAAATCAAGCGTAGAACACGACGAACATGACAAGACAAATAACTGAAACATGACACACAAATTCGCACACACCACCCCTAGGGTACGCCTCACTGTTGCCTTTCGAAAGGTGGTCGTCGAGTAGAGGACGTCTTAGTAAGTCCTCATGATCCGGGAACCTGGCATGAGGGTAGCTTCTAAGGTGTCTTCCCATTGCTCTGGTGATCACCACGTCCCTAAAGTCGAATTGACCCGAACACCTCCAACGGTGGTGCTACCTACCTCTCAATGGTGGGATGGCACTACTTTAAAGGACCCTTACACAGACGAATTCCTTAGGGTAGGTAGGTTCTCAAGGATACTTGCTCTAATCTCAAAACAAACTCAAAAAAGACTTTTCACACTGACACATTTTCAAAAGCTTTCAAAGCAAACTTTTCAAACACTCTGACGTATGAGTCGATCTGAAATTTTTTCAAAGGAACTTTTAAACCCACATTGAAAAGCAAGCACACAATTTTGAAAACACATTGAGCAAGTATCTAAGAGCCCATGGATAACCATGGATAGAAAGGGTGCTAACACCTTCCCTTTCTATAACCTACCTCCCGAACCGAGAGCAATCTCTTTAAGGAATTTTTCTGTGCTTTTGTCCTTTCCATTTGGAGAAAATAAAAGACGGTGGCGACTCTTGCTTCCGCGACATTTCGCGAACCAGTGTTAAACAGTCAGTTCCAGATCCACCGATCACAGAACTGGCGACTCTGCTGGGGAAAAAATACTTAAAGTGAGGTGTACCTTAGGATTAAGATCACTGTGTTTTCAATTGTCTTCTTTGCTTGCTTTACTATTGTGGGTTGTATCGGAGTTGCAAAGATCCTAACCCGGATCTGGGGATACCCTGTTTAGGTAGCATAAGCTGTGAGGGACCTGTCCGGCGTAGACCGACACAGGTGAAGCAGTGGCTACGTTGGTGTGACACCTTAGTCTGTACCGATATCCCTTGTGTTGCAACGAGGAGAATATGGGTCTTATAAGGAGTCATTAAGCACCAACAACCTTAGAACCTTAATTGACACAACTTGGCCAATAGAAACAGTAGCAGTATGCTACGCCCATTGAGGCTAAACTCTCGTGATGGTTCTGGCCGCAAGAAAAGATTGCGATGCTGGAGTTATGACCGATTGAGGGTAGTCAATGATATTGGGATCCTCTAAGAACCCGGTTACTTTGATAGGACAGGTATGAACCAACCAACTTCAAGAGGGTAGTACCTAGACCTCATGCTGGCCTAAACCCTAAGGGTTTCTCTTGTGTGACTTGTGTGCCTTTGTACTTGCCTACTTGCGTACTTGTTACCTGACGCTTGTTTCTTGCAGGTTTTGTCTATAGTCCTTAATTGGGACTCACCACAGGGTTACATACATTACCCCATGCATAGCATGACATCATACCATTGCATACATCCTAACCCATTTCAAGGATCTCAAGGGCTTGTGATGCAGGTCATGATGAACCAACTGTCCAACAAGAGGCAAAGGGGATTTATTTTCCACTAGCCAAGGTCGTCAGGGGCTATGACCCACTGGATATGGTGAGCCTTTGACCCTTGAGGAAGGATTTTCTACAACAGGAAGTTTCTTCAATCAAGTTACCGGTTTTCAACTCTAACAAGTTTCTCTGTTTATCCCGCGAGATCCTTGAAATCATTGCATGCACGTCATACATCTCATTGCATTGCAGGTATCCCTTTGACAGGTTGCTTACCCTTCTCCGCTGTTTATTTCAGCCGATCGTCATGAATCCTGGATCATCAGCTGAACAGTCCATCAAGGATCTCCAGGCTCAGAACGCCCAGTTCCAAGAGCTGATCCTGAATTTGACCCAGGGGCAGCAAGATCTGAAAGCTTTGCTTTTGAAGAAGGACAGGAAAAAGAAGAGGACTATTCTGTTCAGCCCTAGACGCAGATCTGGGAATACACCACAAGTTGAAGCTGAGAGGACAACCCCATCTGTGGGAAAAAGCAGTCATCATGAGAGAGAGGTTCCCAGTCCAGTGGTCTCCGACAACGAGACAGATTTTGATGAAGAGCAGTACCCTCCTGCTGATGACAGATATAAGCAATTGGAGGACAGAATGAAAGCTATGGAGGTTCAACAAGTACCTGGGCTGGATTTCGGAGATCTGGGTTTGTCGACTGGTGTGGTTATCCCACATAAATTCAAAGCACCAACTTTCTCGAAGTATGACGGGGCATCCTGCCCCAAGCTGCATCTGAGGTCCTATGTTCGGAAGATTCAGCCATATACGGTGGACAAAAACTTGTGGATCCATTTCTTCCAGGAGAGTCTTTCAGGGACTCATCTCGAATGGTTCTATCAACTAGATGGGACCAAGGTTCGTAACTGGGAGGAGTTGGCTACTGCTTTCTACAAGCAGTATCAGTATAATGCCGACCTTGCTCCTACGCGTACCCAACTCCAGGGTATGTCGTTAGGTGCAAGTGAAGGTTTCAAAGAATATGCGCAGAAATGGAGGGATCTTGCTGGAAGGGTACAACCACCTCTGACTGACCGTGAACTTGTGGACATGTTCTTGGGGACCCTGTCTGGTCCATTCTTCAACCACCTCATTGGTAACTCATCTGCTGGATTTACCGACCTCATCCTGACCGGCGAAAGAATTGAAGCTGGTATCAAGAGCGGGAAAATTCAAGAGGCCACACCTTCTGACATTCATAAAAAGCCTTACACGGGAAAGAAGGAATCTAATGCTGCATACAGTCAAAAGGGTCGCCGTGATCAACATGCAGGGGCAGTCATGATCTCTGGTTCTGCACCACGCCGCCAACCTCAGAGGGGAAACCAGCAAAAGCCGGACGGGCCTAAAAGGCAGTTCACCAACATTAACATGCCATGGTCGCAAGCACTGCAACATATGTTGAAGATGAACCTGATTGCGGTGATCAACCCTCCTGCCAATCCTAAGACCTCCTCTCCCAGCTACAATCCGGAAGCCAGGTGCGCTTATCATTCTGATAGCCCGGGGCACGATACTGAAGACTGTTGGGCACTAAAGTACAAGATTCAAAACATGATCGACGCCAAAGAGATCGAGTTCGAGCCTACTGAGACTCCCAACGTGATCAATGCTCCATTGCCGAAGCATGGCTAGGATTGAGAAATTTTTTTGTTCATTTGAATTCAAGTTGTATTTTTCCTTTCTTGTTCAGATAAACAATTATTATGTTAAACTCCTTTATTTCATGAATGCATTACACATGTCTGCCTTGATTTAATTATGTTTACTACGCTTAAAACTGCTTTCATATTTTTGCGATGATCAACTCTTAACTGAAAATCCTAAACCTCTTGAGGGAGGATGACGAAAACGATACCGCAATCTTTACAGTATGCTTTTGAACAGACCCCGCTGATGAGGTACAGGCATTGTTTCAATTCCTAAACACTGGAGTAATAAGGATGATAATCCCTCGTCAACCCATCAAAGCCAAAGAAGTAGGAGTTTTTATTTTCGAAAATCAAAACCCTTAATCACAACCTGGGGCAGGGTAGTCTATCAGTTGATCCAAGTGCATAACGAATGGCACCGAAGAGATCTTTACAAAACGAACGAAGACAGTGATGGTTCAGAACAATCAAAAGGACAGGCAGTCATCATCAAACTCATAAACGAAAAGCCCAAAAAGTCTAAACCTACAAAGGGGACTTATGAAACTGGGGCATCCCGCTGACTGTAATTCCAAAAAGGGAAACAGTTCAGGCAAAAAAGAAAGGGATAACAAAATCAAAGAAGAAAGAGGTCCTACAAACCCTCAACAAAAACAAAAATGACTGCCTGTTCAGAATAAATCATCAATATCTGAACCATCATTGGAATATCAGAGCAAAGACTCAAACAAGGTCTAACGCATGATCAACTGAGTTTAGGTTTGGAGAACATCACGAAGAGCGGGTGGGTACAAATAATTTGAGCCTTTATCCTTTGTTTCTTAAACCGTGAACCCGGCCACGATATAACCCTTGAAAGTCCTAGCTGAGGTATGGGTCAGTTCGAAAGCATACTGTTACGAAGGTATCCTGACTCCTGAAGGTTTGCTGTAAAATATTGAGTTGACATCGCACTGTATCACAAAAAAAATGCATTTTCAAAATTCAAGACAGACATAGACTTTTGCATTCTTAAAATAACCTTGTTTGCATATGACTACTTGTTTGAACAAGCAGGGAAATTCGCACGATGAACACCTTGTGAACAGAAGAACCTCCAATCAAGGGGCACATTGCTCATTATCTGGGGCATGGCAAAATACTTCCAACAGGGGCAACTCCCTACATTCTGAGAGCGTGGACATAGTCGAAAAAATGTTACGCACAATCAAAGACCCGCTAGGTTGACATACCTAGGCAAAAATAAGGGCTTCCCGGCGAACCAAAAGGGTTCGGGCAAAAAATAAGGGATGAAATGAAAAATCTGTACATCCGGCAAGTCGAAAACCTGAAAAGGCGGCTTGGGCAAAAATGGGTATCCCGGTGGACTGAAAACCCGAAAGGGCGGTCCAGGCAAAAGTTAGGGATCAAAGCGTACGACTATGTTCCGGTATCTCATCACTTGTCTACCCGAAGATTTGTCAATCACCCACACAGGTATCCTCTTCCCTCATCTCCGAAGCAGGGGCAATAATGAGTTATCCAGACGATCTAATTGCTCTGTCAACCAAAGTATAAAGGACAGATCAACATAAGAATGATTACCATCTACCCTTACAAATTCCAGATCGTGGGTTAACATCCGAAACCAAACAGGACAATCATCCACTTAATCAAAATCATGCAACCCAACACCGGTTTCTTCTTAACCTTCAGACAAAGTCATACACAGACTCCTCCTCCACAAGATGACCTAACCCCGGCTCATCAAAGTTTTACACAAACTTATCCAAGTAACCTAACCCCGGTTCCTCCTGAAGTCTTACATGGACCTATCTCAAGATGACCTAACCCCGGCTCATCAGAGTTTTACACAAACTTACCTAAGTAACCTAACCCCGGTTCCTCCTGAAGTCTTACATGGACCTATCTCAAGATGACCTAACCCCGGTTCATCAAAGTTTTACACAAACTTATCCCGAAGCAACCTTACCCCGGTTCATCAAGAAATCTCACACGGATCTATCTCAAGGTAACCTAACCCCGGTTCCCCCAGAAGTCTCACATGGACTCGCTTCCAGCAATCTTACCCCGGTTCGTCAAGAAATCTCACATGGATTTACCCCAAGGTAACCTAACCCCGGTTCCTCTAGAAGTCTTACATGGATTCATCAAAAAGTTTTACATGAACTTACCTCACTAAGCAACCCTACGCCGGTTCCCTCTCTTCAAGATGCAGTTTTACATGGACTCGTCACCCAGAAACCCTACACAGGTTCTCCCTTTCCAAAAACGAAGTTTTACACGAACTCATCATCAAAGTAACCCCACCCAGGTTCCTTCTCCATTTCAGATGCGGTTTTACACGAGCTCATCAGCAGGCAACCCTACACAGGCTCCCTCTTTCAACCTACAGCATATCAAAACTTCCCCCAGGAGAGTCCAATCCAGTTTCCCCAGGAAAGTTGGAATTCGTATCTCCCCAAGCAGCAAGCTTATCCCCAGTAGATTCTGGAAGCTTATCCCTCGCAGAACACGAACGCGTCGTCCCGGCTTGATTTAAAGAGTTATTTCCGTAACAGGATATAACTGGGTTATCCTCAGCCAAAAGCCACGAAAAGAGGGTCCTCGGCAAAATATCTTCCTACCCCCAGCGAAGTCTATCAACACTTCCAGCACAACAAGGATATATCCCAGCATAACTCATCAACGGTATCCCCAGCAGAGCTATCTTCATCAACTCAGCAAAGCATCATTATCCCCACAGAATAAGCACTCCCCAGCATGATCGCTAGAGTATCTTTTCTCCCGCAGAATTATTTCATTTGCCAAGTTTATTCCTCAACGGAGTTATCTTCTCTTACCGGTATTCTTGCAACGATCATTCACAGCGGAAGCAAAATCTCTTCCTCAACATCAGCCCAGGATATGACTTCCCGGCACCCGTCAAGAATTCATTTTCTTAGACAAAAACATACATGAATCATCACATACATCATCATAGCATGCATGACGCACTGCATCATATCATACGAACCTCATTTATGTTAAGAACATCATGGCTTGATCCATATCATGCATCGCATATAACTGACCTTTACCTTTCAGGAAAGATGCAGTTGAAATTCTCAAACATGTTTCAAGGATTTCTCTAGTCCAGTTAAATCGACTCCAAACAGGTTTTTCTGATAAAGACTCAATAGAAGTTCTCTTATGGTCCCCTCTCCAACGGCGTGTGAGGTGGTAATTCCTTCTTCAAATGTTTCCCTCTCCGGCATGAGCGTGAGGTGACATTTCCTTCCAGATTATAATTTCCTATAGTTCCCTCTCCAACGTGAGTGAGGTAACTCCCTTTGAGAGTGTAATGTCCTTTGGTTCTCTTCCTGACACTACAAAGATGGTAATTCTCACCAAGATTTTTCTCAACGAGCGTTGTTGAAGTTAAAATCACCCAAGGTTCTCTTACCATTAATGATTAAGGCAGTAACCATTCCTGGTTCATTCATCAACGTTTGAAGCTCCAGACCCAGCTCCTGTAACCAGTCAAGACATATCTACATCAAGCATCTAAAATCAGCTCCTGCGACGTGTCAGGTACTCATTTTTCTGTTTTGCAGGTATGCAGGCTCTCGCTAAGGAATCTCTTACGCGATCAATGTCCAGATGGCATCTATAAGCCCATCATCCTATCCAGCAACCTCTAAATGGCATCTATAAGCCCATTCCCTCATCATCACTACCACTATGTGAGCGCAAATTTCTGGGCACTTTAGTGTTCAATCATCTTCTACCCTCGGATTACGAAAGGCATGTCAGCCAGTCTGCATCCTCAGGTCTAAGAAGATTGAACAGGGGCAACTGTTGTACCCCAAAATTTGCCCTCCCATATTCATCAAGAATTGTCAAAATCAAGGTCACAAAATTCCCCAAGGGTTGTACAGCTCAACTGTCTCCTAGACAGTCAAAACTAGGGTTTGAGTTCTGGTCAAGCAAATGAACATTCCAAAGGCCCAATCAAGTCTCATATGCCTACAAAGATGGTCAAGTATCCTCATGTCAAGTTTCAAGGCATTCAGCTCAAAATTGCACAGTCAAAACCCTAGATTGCACTACAGTCAACTGTAGGGGCAAAATGGTCATTTGGCAGTCAAAAGTTCAAATTTTTGGTCAACACATCATTTTGAAGCCACAAACATCATTTGATCAATGCTTGATCATGATTCTCAAAATTTGGCTCAGAAATCATCAAAGATGCAAAAGTTGCTATATTTGGACAGCTGAAAAAGTCAACAGAAATTGACCAGGGCATAACTTTCACATGGATTATCAGAAAAATTCCATCCAAAGCTCATTTTGAAGAGAAAGACATTTCCTACAATTCATCTTCATGTTCCAAGTCCAAGAAATGCTCTCACAAAAAGTTATCAATTTCAACATTATAGGTCATTTTCAAAAGTCAACAAAAAGTGACTTTAAGTCAAAGGCCATAACTTGAGATTGGTAAATCAAAATGACATGGGACCAAAGGCATTGGTTAAAGGACTCAAAGAATTTTCCAAAATGTCCAAGAACATGTGAAAAGCTTAAAAATTGACCAAGTTATGCCTTGTGGAAGTTGGGAAATTTTTAGGAATTTTGAAAAGTCAACATTGATGCAAAAGGCCTAAAAATGCAAATGGGCCCAATTTTCTTCCAAATTTCTTCATGCCAAGCCTATGCACGACCACTAGGCCCAAAGGGAAGTATTCTCATATTTTTTAATTATTTATTTGAATTAATATTAATTTATATTCATTTAAATGATTTTAATATATGAAAAATATCAAACTAACCTAAAAAAATATTTTCATGCACATTATAAACTCAATATTTCGTGTAAGTCTTAAATAGGCAAGTTTTGGTATGATTGGCACATGATTGAACAAAAGCCATGGAAAAAGATTCAAAAAGATTTCATGAAATCAAAGATTGAAAATCAATTATTGCTTTGGATTTTATTCAATATCTTTAACCTAATAGCTACCATATATGCTCGGCATCACAACCATAAGCCCTAGAGACTCCAAGCTGCGCAGAACCAAGCTTTTGCATATTGAAAAATTGTCAAAAAACTCAAAAACTGAAATCCGTTCTAGGAGGCGATTCAAGGCCCCAAACCAATTCCAATTGCTTCCTTGTGATCTCCTGGACGTGTTCCAATCCCTAACCTCAACTCAAAGGCACGCTTCTAAGGACTACCATAGTCCATCCAAAAATCACCATCCACGCGTCTATCAACAGCAATCCAAAGGCCAAGGTCCAGGGCGCACCATAAGCATCAGTCAACGCGTTGCACATAATCCAAACGGTCAACCAAGTTCCAGCTTATTGGGCCAGGCCTCTTAAATTTGAACCTCCTTATTTGGGACTACACCCCACTCTGGTTTGATTTCTTTTTTTTATTTCATTTATTTTAATTGATTGTTTATTTTAATTATTTGTTTTAATTAATTATTTTAAAATATAAAAACACTAAAAAATCAAAAAAATACACAAAAACATAAATATTTATATACTAATTATTTTCATGAATAAATAAAAATGTAGATTACTTAGTTTAATTAGGTTTTAATATTAATTTCTTTTTAATAAAAATTCAAAAAAATGTAGAATTAGGTTAATTGCTATTTTTTTATTCCTTTTAATACTTTTCCCTTCCTTTTTAATAATAATTATTATTTATTTATTTAGTTATTGTCCTATTTAAATTGTACATAAATGAATTAGGTTAATTTAGGTCATATTTTAATTTTTTTTTCATAATAAATAAAAATATTAGACATAGGGTTTGCCGTCTAATTTAATTTCAATTAATTTCTTTTTTTCATTGAATCTAAAAAAACACAAAATACCAAAAACATTTAATCATTTAATTTGTAATTCGTCATTAATTTTAATTATTTGCAAAAAGGGTCCAACGCCCTAGTTTCGTCTTAATTATTTAATTTGCGCATTTGTCTTATGTCGTTTAATTATAATTGTGTAATTGTCCCAAAGCATTGTAATTTACTTCTCGCACTTTATTTTCTTCGCATTATTTATTTTTTTCCGCTAAATCGGGTCCGGTTTAATTTTGGCGATGTGGACCCGCGCCATTTGTAATAGTCTAGCTTTATTTCCTCGCAATTTATAACTGTTAACCAAGCATGAAAGAATGAATGTTTAATTAAAATCAAGCGTAGAACACGACGAACATGACAAGACAAATAACTGAAACATGACACACAAATTCGCACACACCACCCCTAGGGTACGCCTCACTGTTGCCTTTCGAAAGGTGGTCGTCGAGTAGAGGACGTCTTAGTAAGTCCTCATGATCCGGGAACCTGGCATGAGGGTAGCTTCTAAGGTGTCTTCCCATTGCTCTGGTGATCACCACGTCCCTAAAGTCGAATTGACCCGAACACCTCCAACGGTGGTGCTACCTACCTCTCAATGGTGGGATGGCACTACTTTAAAGGACCCTTACACAGACGAATTCCTTAGGGTAGGTAGGTTCTCAAGGATACTTGCTCTAATCTCAAAACAAACTCAAAAAAGACTTTTCACACTGACACATTTTCAAAAGCTTTCAAAGCAAACTTTTCAAACACTCTGACGTATGAGTCGATCTGAAATTTTTTCAAAGGAACTTTTAAACCCACATTGAAAAGCAAGCACACAATTTTGAAAACACATTGAGCAAGTATCTAAGAGCCCATGGATAACCATGGATAGAAAGGGTGCTAACACCTTCCCTTTCTATAACCTACCTCCCGAACCGAGAGCAATCTCTTTAAGGAATTTTTCTGTGCTTTTGTCCTTTCCATTTGGAGAAAATAAAAGACGGTGGCGACTCTTGCTTCCGCAACATTTCGCGAACCAGTGTTAAACAGTCAGTTCCAGATCCACCGATCACAGTTCATCTTTGGGTGTTGCATCATTCAGATCTCTGAAATTAATTCACACCCTTAAAGTACCATTTTTCTTTATAACAGGTACAATATTTGCTATCCATTTGACATACCTGGTTGTTTGGATGAACTTGCATTTCAGTAGTCTTTCGACTTCCGTTTTGATTTTTGATAGAATCTCCGGTGCAAAGCGCCTTGGAGTTTGCTTGACAAGCTTCTTTCCAGGTTTTGTTGGCAATTGAAGTTCCACCAAGCTTCTGTCGAGACCAGGCATTTCGTTATAATCCCATGCAAAGAAATCTTTGAACTCTTTTAACAATTGGATCATTTCGAGCCTAAGTCCTGGATCAATCTTTACGCTGATATACGTTGGCTTTTTTATAGGACCTTCACCTAGATTCACTTCTTCTAAGGGGTCGTGTGCTAGCATTCTAACACTGTCTGCCAACGGATCTTTCTCGAAACCTAGAGGTTCATCATCATAGATGGCGTCTAACCTCTGATTTCGCACTTCCTTTTCTTTCAAGTCAGGAGGTTCTGGGTCGAAATCTTTCCCAGGACCTTCTTGGGAAGATACCTGTTCATTGGCTCTAAGAGCCATGTACTTGACTTCAGCCTCTAAGGCCGCTATTATTCTATTTTCGGCTACATATGCCGAAATCTTTTGTAGAGCTTGTGACTCAGTCATCATCATCAAACTCACTTTCCCGGCCTGTTGGCCGTATATCATCAACTCCTTCATAGTCGATGTTTGACAAATCCTCTCTGTCCCACTGAAACCCATAGTCAGAGTGTAGGTAAAGAGAGCAGAAAGCACTGGGTGCTGGAGTCAGATCGAATTCAGGAGGATTGCATGGCCCTATATGAGCCAAATTCTTGTCGAAGCTATTCTTTCCAATGTCATTCACTTCTCCCAGGTAGTAAATTTGATCTGCCTCGATGTTTTCCATGATGCCATCGGGACGCCATACCGTAACCCTTTGATGCATCGAAGATGGCACTGCACCTATGCCATGTATCCACTCTCGACCCAAGAGTAGATTATAATTTGGTTTCGCTGAAATCACCATAAACATGGTAGGTCGAAGAATAAAGCCCACCTTGAGATTGAGTTGTATAACTCCCATGGTGGTTCCAATACCCCCTTCATAGTTTGAAAGGACCATGTTGTGGGGCTTGATATCAGCATCCCCTTTTCCCAGTTATTCCAGCATGGATTATGGAACTATGTTTATGGTTTCCCCACAATCAACCAGGATCTTATTTATAGTCACTTCCCCTATCTTTGCTATGATAAATAGGGGCTTGAGGTGATTCTTCATCGCCTCAGTTGGTGGCTCGAAAAAAGCGTTCTGCTCCTCCACGCAGCCATTATTCATTACATAGTAACACATTGGCCTATGTCTGGCCATTTCCTGTTCGACCATCAAGTCAGTCTCTTCAACTTCGACCTGACGGTTGTATTCCCTAAGAAGCACCAATATGATGTTTACCATGATGTCCAAAGTATCATCAGAGTCAGAGTCTCCTTCGTCATTCGACCCATATTATTCTGGCCACACTAGAGGTTTCCTCTCTAGAGGTTTTCTTTGATTTCCTTTTCTTTGCACGTTGGTGCTAGATTCTGGGTGAGGCTCTGCTGCAACCTCTTTCTCGGCCTTTCGCCGCCTTTGGAATCTTCGCCATTGTAAACGAGAGATGGGGTTCTTCCCCTTGTAGTTGCTCGATATGTGAGTCCTTTTATTTGATGTAGTGGCATGGTACTCTTTTTTGTAATCCAAAGAAGAGCCCCTTGGCACGTCAAACTTTTGCCACTTTTCTTCATTGGGCCTTTTTCTGCCCATAGTGTTAAGCCAAGTACCTACAGATACATTAGTTGGAGGCTGATAAGTTGGTGGCCTCCTTACCTGGTTCATGGGTCCTCTTTGATGTCCCCTCCTGGGATCGTATCTATCTTCTGGATCCATTTTTGGTTGAGCATTGGTGCCCCATTTTGCCTTTACTTCTCTCATACCTTGTATGTGTTCCGCAACTTTCTTGTCGAAGATAGAACTGCATATGGGACACAACATCACTTCAGACTTTTTCTTCTGCCATCGATGTAAGAATTCTTCCAGATCCTCATTTTCTTTAGGAAATGTTGTTTTATTCACTTCCTCCTGTCGAATGGCCTCTTCTGAAGCCTTGGCTTAAGATACTTCGACCATGTTTCCCTCCATGTTGCTTTTAGCAACGAGGTTCAGTTTCTGCATCTTGGCCTCCAAGTTATCTATCGAACCTTTAACGGCAGCCAAGTAAGAACCTGAAGTGGTTCTCTTGTTGGATCTTTCAGCGACTCCTTTGTTTGTGTTTGGGCCTTCAGTAACCCTTTTTCTTGAGCCTTCAGCAGCTCCTTTGTTCAATTGCAGGCCTTCAGTGGCCTTCCTTACCCCTTCGATAGTTTTCCTGGATATGTTTCCATTAAAACTTCCAAATACAGGCTTGTTAACGAAGTCTTCATAAACTTCAACCATATGGATGCCCACTGGTTCTGTATAATGTGCTTCCCCTTGTAGCGGGTTCGCATCAATTTTCATTGTTGGCTTATCAGTGAACTTAAGCCTTCCTTCTTTGAGTTCTCCTTGAACAAGATCCTTGAAAAGAAAACATTGTGAGGTTTTATGTCCCAGAAAATTGTGATATTTACAAAAACCTCTCTTCTTCCTTTGTTCTAAAGGAGGCATTTTTCCCCTGGGGGCACTATCATTTGGCCATCTTTGACTAATAAATCAAAAATTTCATCACATTTAGTGATGTTAAAACTATATGTTTTCTTAGGGAATTTATCACTGTTCCTTTCAGACTCTACATAATTTTTTTCCATTTGAGGGCACTAGTAATTTACAAGAGTATGAAGGCCCTTGTTTTATTTATGCTAAATCTATCTCTCCTTCTTCGACATCTATAGGATCACTAGATGTCTCTGGATCGTCATCATCCATTTCTACATAGGCTACTCTTTCTCTTCGATGAGTTTTGGTCGCCTTAGCCTTTTCGGCTTTAAGGCGTTCTACTTGTCGAACTCTATCGGCCAACTTGGCCATGTCTCTCAAGTATTGGGTATCTAACTTTTTCCTAATGGAATAATCCAGGCCCCTGCTGCCATTTCGACCAATTCATGTTCAGGAACTTGGGTAAAGCATCTGGCTTTAAGCAGTCAAAACCTATTTAGATACTCATCTATTGGCTCAGTGAATCTCCTCTTCACACTAGCCAGTTCTTTTAGGCTTATTTTGGTATGTCCCATGTAAAATTGTTCATGGAACAACTTTTCCAATTGATTCCAATTATGGATCGAATTGGATGGGAGGGTAGTGAACCAAGTAAAAGCGTTTTTTGTTAGAGAGCTTGGGAAGTATTTAATCCTAAGGTTTTCGTTATTCGCTATTTCCCCGACTTCTTTCAAATATCTCGCCACATGTTCGACAGTAGATTCTGTCGTATCCCCTGAGAATTTGGTAAACTTGGGGACTTTTCCCCTAGGGGGTAATTCTGTTTGCAGGATATATTTTGACAATGGGGATGTGAAGTTTGGTCTGTGAAAACCAACATTTATCCTATTCTGTATCATAATCCTTTCGATCATGGCAGTCAGATTATTATATGTTCCATAATTTTAGTGTCGAACTTGTTGTATCAATTCATCAGCATTTTGGTTCCTATTCACCATAATCACTCCTTTATCGATTTCTCTAGGGATTGGTGGGGGATTTCGAGGTATTTCGACCCTAGGTTGTTCTATTCCTACTCTAGGGATCTGAGGATTTTGATTAACGGTTAAATCTTCTTCCACGATTACCCCTTGGTTTACTCTTATTGGTATTCTTTGGGGTTGTCGAATAGTTTGGGGTACCCCAAAGAATCCAGCCATGCGCGTCATTTGCGCTTCCATTTGTTGATTCGACTGGGTAGTATTTTGAATTAAGGGGTACAACACTGTACTTAAAGTTTGTGCCAACATTTGCACCATATCATGGTTGCTTTCGTCCATCTGTTGCCTCAAAATTGATGTAGAAGCATTTGTGAGGCTTGGTATTGCATGTGATGGTCCTCCTAAAATCTGGTTTCTACCCAAATTTGCCATACTAGCTGCAGATCCTTGTAATGGTGATGATGCACTCACCAAAGGTTCTAAGAAAGTAGACACAACGTTTATAAGGCTAGCCATTTCAGTGGTTGGCATGCCATATGGCTGTTCTCGACCCATCCAGGCTGTCGAGAATCCTGGGGGAATGTACGGTCGAGATCCTAGATTTTCCCTTGGTGGGGGCGTTCCTAAAGGACCTCTAGGACCCACATACGAAAGTAAGGGTCCTATTTGATTCGTGGTTAACGTTGGTACTGAACCAACAGAAGTTGAGATATTTTCTCCAACGGTAGTCATAACCGTTGTTCCAATAGTAGTTGGTGGAGGTATTTCTACATGATTTGGCTCATTAGCCATTCTACTCTCGTTATTTCTGTTCCTAACAGTACACTCGTTAGTTATTCTACCACTTCTTAATAACATGCAACGCTATATACTTATAAGAGTAAAGCAATAACACGAACAAATAGATGATAAAAACTAGCAACGTCCCACTGGGCGTGCCAATTTGTTTACCGTGGTTTTTGGTAAACAACTGCTGATCCTCCAAAAAGGAAAGTCCTTTTGGTTACTCGCGGGATCTATCAGATTGATCCTAGAACATATGCTAATTTTTATGTTGGTTTGATGTTAAAGTTGATATCTAGGAAGAACGCACGTTCGACCAAGGATATGGTGTTTACGATTTTGGAAAGTAAGAAAGTAACTAGAAGTGCAAGTAAAGATGCAGAAATGTAAACTTTGCAAAAGAAGTTCAAAGCAATGTAAAAAGACTTTATTAATAAAATATAGTGTTTCCAACGTACATTCTCAGTTATTCTTTCACACACAGCGGGTACTTGAATAATATTGAGTAACTAGCACAATAGGTTGAACACATGGAAACTGTACACAAACTTCCTAGTTATATACTAAAATTAAGTAATTGTCGAGGGTGGCTTGGCTTCTAGGATGAAAACAAGTGTCTTTTGCATGTCCCTCGACCTATATCTTCCTGCCACGTCGCTTTCTCTTAACTTCTGGCGAACTACATTTCCCTCCAAACTTCAAATTCAAATATCCTTCACCTTTGGTGCTGACACAAAGGTTTGATCTTCTAGTCGAAAGCCACAAGACCTTTCCCGTTGAAGGCTTGATGGTGATGTCTGGTCGAACACCAATTTGTAACTTAGATATTTTCTCTAAGTTTTTTCCCATCCGTCGAAGCATTTTCCAGCTTGGCTTTATCTGCTCTATTTTGGTCCATGGGGCCAATATATAGTAGGTGTCGAATTCAAGAGCCAACATGCATCTGTAAGCCCATTCCTGACATCATCAACCAACGGTGTTACTTCATACGAGTGCAAATTTCTGGGCACATTAGTGTTCAATCATCTTCCATTTTCAGATCACGAAAGGCAGACAAGCCAATCTACATCTTCAGGTTTAAAAATATTGAACAGGGGCAGCTGTTGTACCCCAAAATTTTCCCTCCCATTTTTATTCAAGACACGCTCCTTAAGATCCTTAATTGCTAAAGGTTGACCAAGAATTGATCAGATAAATTCTCCTTGTAAGCATTGGATTTCTAACTAGGATTACACAAGTTTTGAATCACTGACACTAGATCGAAGAGAGAACAGTTCGAAAGAATATATGAGGAGGCTTTATGAAGTCTTCGAATTGATGAACTTCGAACGTGTGAGGAGGCTTTATGAAGTCTTCGATTTGATGGACTTCGAACATATGAGGAGGCTTTATGAAGTCTTCGATTTGATGGACTTCGAACGTGTGAGGAGGCTTTATGAAGTCTTCGATTTGATGGACTTCAAACGTATGAGGAGGCTTTATGAAGTCTTCAATTTGATGGACTTTGAACGTGTGAAGAGGCTTTATGAAGTCTTCGATTTGATGGTCTTCGAATATGTGAGGAGGCTTTTATGAAGTCTTTGATTGATGGAGAGCTAATAAAGAGTTTCACTATGTTAAACTGTTATCGAAGGGTTCATTTTTGAAACTATTGAAATATGAGCTATTCGAAGCATTTCAAGGAAAGACACTTCGACCGTCATCTTGATTGAATTGGTGCTTCGAAAAGAAGAAGGTTTTGATTTCAGAATCTTGATCTCATACAAATAAACACGTGGAAGTCTAATGGTTCGAAGGACATATCATAGTGAGAAAGAGTTGATACTTAGATTGGAAGGGGATCGAAAATAACAAGATCTAATTTGACAAGGCTGACTTTTCCAGATCAGGCAATTGAAGCAGATGGTGACTAGATCAAAGAATCCATGATGTTGAGGCTTTATGAAATTTGAATCAGAAATCAGAGCCATCAAAGAGAACAATTATTGGGAGCTGGTCGAAAGAAAGAATCAATGCAGATGGTGACTAAATCGAAGACACTCTGATAAGGAAATCTCTGAACAATTCAAATTGAAATTTAGAGCCATCGAAGAGAATAGTGCTCTGATGAGGAAAGCTCTGAGAAATTCGAATTGATGCAGATGGTGACTTAACCGAAGAAGCTCTGATGATGAAAGCTCTGAGCAATTTGAATTTGTGCAAGGAACCAACCATAACTTGTCCAGGTTCACTCAAAGCTCAAAATGGCATGAAATATCTTAAAATGGTAACTTTTTAAATCCTTGATTTTTGCTTTCAAAGCCATGGCTAATGGCTGATATCTTTTGATTTTGCTTTCAAAGCCATGATTAATGGCTATTTCATGCCATATTCGTTCACCACCCCAATCCTATAAATACCAGATTAAATCAGAAGCAAAAGGGGGGATCACACATACTACATCACACATAACACCCATTGCCTATCGAAGCTGCAGACACACAGCCTCAAAAAACCACATCAAATTCTCAAAAATCTCACAAAGTGATCAAAATCAAAAAACACCTTTTGCAGGCACCCTCAGTCCAAACAAGTACTATACCTGTATTCCTGAGATTCCCAAGGAGGCATCCATAACTTTAAGCAAGCAGTTCTACACCTAAAGCTGCAGATCGAAGCATACCAGTCATAGGTAAAATTTTTAAATTCAATCTCTTAATCTAAGCATATTTATTCATTCTAAGGTGTTTGTGTGTGTTTATAATGAAGTGCTAAATAGGTTACAATCCTCACAGACCTGCAATTGTTAGGGCACTTAAATTTTGGTTCCTTCGAATCTCAGGATTCATGGTATTTCAGGACGAAATGGCTTTCGATTCAAACTCAGGGGGGTTCGAATTAGGATGATACAGCCAAAGGCTGTTGAATCCAAGACCAGATTTGACCCAAGTCTGGAATTTTTGTTTTGCTTTTCTAATAAATTTCCTGTAGATCCAGTGTTCCAAGATCGAAGGAGTATGTCATATAGCGTCATCCCTTGCTGCCAGATGTTGGCCAATCCAGAGCCAGTTCCCCCAAACGTGTAGTCCATCATGCACCTTCGACCAGCTTCTTCATTGGATCGAAAGAAAGCTTAGGCCTCTTTTCGATCCGGGCCTGCATCCTGCAAGTTGCACCTTTTTTTCTTTACTGCCTAATCCATTTATTTTTCCTCTTTTATTATTTTATTTCTTCTAGTTTTAACCAACATGAAATCAGATTAAAAATCACAAAAAATTAGATTTTAGTTTTTTTATTAAGATTAATTTTGTCAATTAATTAATTATTTATCTTAACATTTTCTTAAAACTAAAATTAATTAGACTTAATTTAGTTTAATAAACATAAAAACAACAAAAAGATTTCATTTTCTTTAGGATTTAGACGTCTTTTCTAACTCACGCATGTTTTTTATTTTAGCATTTCCATTTTCATATTAATGTATCTGCTTATGGAATGTAATAGAATTAACTAGGACTCTTTTACCGCTTCTCTTTATTTTTTCCCCCCAAGTTTTTGGACATGTAATTAACTGTCCACAGGATATAATGGCGTAGGATTTAATTTCCACACTTTATATTTCCTGTACATATATTAACTATTTAGATGTATGCTAATAGGATTGTATGGCAAGAGATCAAAATCAAACATTAGCAAAACCTAACATCAAGATAAATAATTGAAACACAATACAATTTCACATGCGCACCTTTAGGGTACTCCCACTTTGGTTGCCTTCGGAAAACACTCACAACTCTTGAAACGTGAGAGATTTTAGTGGCTACCCTCCGGTTTAAAGATCACAAGCCCCTCGATGACCCTCTCTACGTTTCCTCGATAAAGTGATCTTAAAACTCTAGGGTAGTTACTAAGGTTTCTTTCTCAGTTGCCTTTGTGACTATAAACGTCCCTTCGAATGTTCCTCAAATATCCAACGATAGGGCTACCTACTCACTAATAGTAGGATAGTATTTTCTAAAGGAAAAGAGGAAGAGAACGACCCTTTCGACTAAAAGTAGATAGCTATTAGATGTTTGCTCAAAAACAAACTTTTACACTTACACAAAACAACTTTCAAAAATCTTTTCAAAACGCTTTTATCAACACTCTTGAGGAATGGTACAAGAGTTATCATAAACCAAACTGCCTTACTATTGGAATTTTAAAATACCTTTCAAAGACACACAAAAGCACAAGGTATTTCAAAAATGAGTTAAGCATCTAAGATCCCGTAGAAAACCACGGATGGAAAGGGTGGTAACACCTTCCCTTTCAATAATCTACCCCCCTTACTCAGAAAACTCTCGAAAAGGTTTTTTTCTGTTCTTTTCACCCTTTCCCTGTGGGATAAAAGAAAAGTTGGTGGAGACTCTTGCTTACCACAACATTTGCAAATACAAACGCAAAACCAGTACAACAGTCGGTTCTGCCACTGTATTACAGGTCCCATCAAGTCCATGTGAAGAAGTTCCAAAACTTTTGATGTGGTGAGATATTGGATCTTCTGATGTGACATCTCAGTTTGCTTTCCAATCTGGAATTCACCACATACTCTCCCATCTTCTATCTTGAGCTTAGGAATCCCTCCCACGACTTCTATAGATATGATTCTTTTCATTCCTTTTAGATGCAATTTTCCCAGTTTTTGATGCCACAGTTTAACTTCATTTTCTTTGGCTAAAACACATGTCAAGGAGAAGTTTAACTCTTGGGGAACCCATAAATAACAGTTACCTTTAGATCTGATTCCTTTCATGATAACTTCATTCTTCTCATTGCAAAGGAGACATTCTGTCTTGGTGAAGTTTATTATGAACTCTTGATCACACAGTTGACTTATACTTATTAGGTTAGTTGTTAACCCTTTAACAAGTAACACATTATCAAGTTTTGGGACTCCTGAACATTCCAGCTTACCAACTCCTTTGATTTCACCTTTGGCTCCATCACCGAAAGTCACATAACTGGTGGAGTGAGATTTAATATCTACCAACAGATTCTTAACACATGTCATGTGTCTAGAACAACCACTGTCAAAGTACCAGTCATCTTTGGTTGAGACTCTAAGAGAGGTATGAGCTATGAGACTAGCAACAATAGTCATGGGAACCCATTGTTTCTTCTTTTTGTTATTTTGAGAGATCTGATCAGTCTTGGGAAGAGGAGCAGTTTTAGGGTACCCATACAACTTGAAGCAGAAAGGTCTTATATGACCAAACCTTCCACGGTGGTGACACCTCCAGGGATGGAATTTCTCTCTAGTGTGATTAAATTTTTTTCTTGCCATGATGTTTGCCATGATTTCTTTTCTTTCCATGATGTTGAGACATTTGATTCGACATCTTTGGTTTAGACTTAGCATGAGTGGAATCTGATGAAGGTTATTCTGAATAAAATTCTTTTTTATCACTAAACCCTAGACCACTATTGTCTCCTGTCACTCTTCCCACTTGAAGAATTTCATCTAATGTGTCAGACCCATTATTCAACATCTTGAATGATTTGACCATTCTGTCAAGATTCAAATTCAGAGAAGTCACTTCACTTTCCATACTAGAGATAATTTTCAGATGCCTTTTCCTTTCTGCCTTCAGCTGAGTTACGAGAGCTTTCTGTTTCTCCCCTTCTTGGTAAAATTCTGCACTTCTGAGACACGGTTCTTTGTACGAGGCAACTAACTCATCAAAGGTTAGTTCACCATCACTAGAATCTTCATCAGAAACATATTTTCCTGTTAATGCTTTAACATACTTGGCAGATTCCTCTACAAGATCACTCTCAGAGTCCTCTTTAGACCAATTAACAGATAGGTTATTTTTCTGTTGCTTAAGATATATGGGACATTCAGCTCTAATGTGACCAAAACCTTCACATCCATGACATTATATTCCCTTCCCTTGAGTGGATTTTTCTTCAGCCCTTTTTCAAGATGTTTTTGAGTACGGGGGGGTAGATTATAGAAAGGGAAGGTGTTAGCACCCTTTCTATCCATGGTTTTCCATGGGCTCTTAGGTACTTGCTCATTTTGAAAATTGCTTGTGTGTGCTTGCTTTGAAAAGTTTTGTTTTACTTTGTTTTAACCCTTGTTTCTGTCCTTAAGAGTGTTACGAAGTTGTTTTTGAAAACTTTGTTTAAAAAGTGTTTGTGTGAAAAATATTTTTTGTTTTGAGCAAGTACCTAACAGTTATCTACCTACTCGAAAAAAGGCATTCTTTTCCTCCTATCCTTTAGACCGTGTTATCCTACTATAAGTGAGTAGGTAACCCTAGTCGTTGGATGTTTGAGGGACTATCGAAAGGGACGTAATGGTCATTGAAGACAACATGTAAGAATACCTTAGCATTTCGAAGGGACTGTCATCATATATTCGTAGGCAACATCGAGGGACAAGATCATTTCTCGTAGACAACTCGAGGGACGTTAAGGGACTATGATCTTTATAATGACTTTTAGATTGAGGGTCTTTTGCTAAGATATCTCTATGTTCGAGGGACATGACCATTATTTTCCGAGACAACCAAGTGGGGCAAACCCTAGGAGTGAGCATGTGCATGTGTGCTTTTTCAGTTAATTATCTTTGCATAATTAGGGTTTTCTATCGGGTTAATTTTCAGTTAGTCTTTCCATACAATCCTATTAACATACATCTAAGCATTTTATAGTTTGCGAAAATAAAATGCAGAAAGTTTAAATTCCTAGCTATTACAAGGCTTTTGCAGATACATAATTATTTTGGACTGAAAATAAAAATGTGGAATTTAAACCCTAATTACTATTACAACCTCGGAGCAGTTACATAATTAGAAAAAAAATACGAGAAAAGATAAATCTACGCTATTACATTAATAATGCGACCTATACAATTTTTCTAGAAATTAAAATGTAAAAGAATAAATAAAAAGAAATTAAGGAAAAATTAAAACCTCAAATTCTAAGTTAATGTTTTTGGTGATTTTTTTATGAAAAAGTGATTTATGATAACTAATTAAATAAACCTAAAAAACCTAATTAATTTTAATTAATAAAAAATATTAATTTAAAAAAAAGTTAATTAAAATACCTAAATCCTAATTAGTTTGAATTAAAAAGAAAGGTTAGTTTTGAAGAAAAAAAAGGTTAATTAAAAATCTAAAACCTAATTAATTTTAATTAATAAAAACAGGTTAATTTTGAAGAAAAAAAGGTTAAAACCTAATTAATTTTAATAAAAAAAAGGTTTTAAAATTTTTTTATGTCTAATGATTAATAAAAAAGATTAAGTTTGCCAAAAAATAGATAGGGGAAGAAACATCAATGAAAAATAGGGTTAGAAAATAAAAATAATGCAAATGTCATGGGTGGTTGTTGAACCAAAAATTAATTTAAAACCTAAAATTAAATTTAAAAAAATCTAAAATTAATTATTCAAGTTTAGGAGGAAAAATCAAAGGTTTGTGAAAAATGTTAAGTTTTATGAAAAAGATTTTAAACAGAAAGAATAAAAATAGATAAAAGGATAAATAGAAAGGAAGAAAACCAAAACCAATAGGGGTGGTTGTTAAACCCACGCCCTTAACCTCCTCAGGATGTCTGCCTTGTCATGTATTGGTGGTTGTTCTATTTTGGCCATCCGCTTCTGTTTTGGCCATCAACATTTTGTAATAATCCTGCATGGGATCCTGTCTAAATCTGCAGTGTTGAATCCCATGAACACATTAAATAAGTTACTATATCATGAAATACAAAGAAAATTAATATAAACATTTTTTAATGTTAAAACCGATATGGGCTGTATGAATGCTTCTACGCCCTTTTGATCATGGAGATAAAACCAGCCTTACCCTTACTGGAGGAGTAGTGGTATGAATGCTTCTATGCTCTTTTGATCATGGAGATCAAACCAGCCTTACCCTTACTGGAGAAGTAGTGAGATGTGGGTTTGTAATAAGGATTTAAAGGTTTTAGGATTCTTGAAAGAATTTGATATTCTGACAGGGTTGTGGCAAAGGTTTTTTTTTTGTCCTTTTGTTCTTCGTGAAAAGAATGAGATTACATAATGGAAATTAGAGAAAAAATTGGCTTTGAATGTGCAATTGGGCCTCCAATGTTCACTTGAGTCTGTCACGTTCCAGGCTAAATCGCAGGGGCTTAAGTGCAATTTTTGAAGTTGAAATGTGAAAACAAAAATTTAGCCGACATCGAGAACTAACTCCTGTCCGAAAATGGGCTCAATCGGATAAACGGTGAATTAGTTATGAATTTTTGAAGTTTCAGCTCAGACAAACTTGTTTTGGGCTCCAATGTCTACTCTGACACGTTCTTCAATAAAAAACTTGTATTGATAGGAGCATAATCCGGTCTCGACTTTGGAATAAAAGTTGTAGATCTCTGAGTCAGTTTCCTTGTGTAAAAGATGGGCCCGATCCGATAAAAATTGACCGAGTTATGAATTTTCGAAGTTTCGACCCAGATGAAATAATATTCAGCATTCAGGATTTTCGGCGCGTCACGTGCACTCTGAGCAAAAAACGAAGGCCTTTTGGATACCATTCGAACTCGATACCTCTTGGGAAAAAGTAGTCAACTCAATATGTGAAATTTTGGCGCCAGAACCAGCTCGATACGATAAAAATCGACCAAGTTATGATTTTCTGAACATGACGCAAATAAACTTCTGTCACAAATTTTCTGTACGAAAATACTTGATAAATCCACATTTTTGAAGACCTTCTGATCGAAATTGGCTTCCATCCGTGAGAGATGAAAACGTAGATGACGTCAAGACATAATTTTTTCCACAAGAACGGGTTCAAAAAAAACCAAGATCTTCAAGTTATAAATTTTTTTGTGCGTAAAAACTGCACTTTCAGCACACTTTTTCACCACATTTCTTCGAGAAAACTCACACATTCGGAGACCTTCTTTAAAGAATTGACTCTTGAGCCGAACCTGAATGTGAGAATACGTTATCAGAGATATCTTGGCGAAAGAACACCTGAATATGACGCGCCGAGTTGGACTTGTGAATCTTTGAACCCCGAATCATTGCAAAACAGCGAACCGATCTTCAGCACATAAAATACTCTGAGAACATCCATTGGCGAAATAAACGTCACTTATAACCTGAAGAAGCTTGATAATTATACCTTTATTCCATAACCATAAAACCAATAATATGCGTGTATGAAAAGAGGGAAAATTTTTGGGTACAACAGCTGCCCCTGTTCAATCTTCTTAAACCTAAAGATTTAGATTGACTCGTCTGCCTTTCGTGATCTAAAGGTGGAAGATGATTGAACACTGCCCAGAAATTTTCACTCATCTGTAATGATGCTTGACTATGTAGGTTGTATCGGGAATGGGCTTACAGATTCCATTTAGAGGAGATGACGAAAGATCACCGGAGATGGGCTTAAAGATGCCATCTGAAAGATATGACAGAGAATCGTCGAAGATGGGCTTAAAGATGCCATCTAGAGGATGTTGATTTCCTGAGATATTCCTTTTATGAGAATTCTTGTTCCTATCGTTGAGGAGGAATCTGTTGAGGAATGTTGGTCTCTATCTTAGGAGAAATAGAATTTTAGGAGCTTCAGTTGTCCGTTAATCTACTGGGGAATCATCTCTTAGTCGAGGAGATGAAAATGAACTGCTATCTGGTCGTGCTCCAGGCCTTACAGTGATTTTCTAATGATAATAAGACTGACTGCTAACTGGTCGTGCTCCAGGTTTTACAGTGACTTACTGGGGAGATGAGATTAAACTTGCTATCTGGTCGTGCTCCAGGCTTTGCAATCTCAAAAACTGTTATCTGGTCGTGCTCCAGGCTTCAGAAGGAATTAAGTGGTTATCCAGTCGCATCCGGGTTTCAACTTGAATTTAAGGCATACTAATATCCGGTTGATTTCCGGGCTTCATAGTAATTGGCCAAGTAAACTGCTATTTAGTCGAATTCCAAGCTTCGCAGTACCTCATACTATTATCTGGTTGTGCTCTAGGTTTCACAGTGTCTTGTACTGTTATCCGGTTGATTTCCAGGATTTACAGTAACTTGCTGGGGATTAAGCTATTTTCCGGTCGATTTCCGGGCTTCATAGCTTGAACTTGAGATATATCACTATCTGGTCGATTCCAGGCTTCATAGTATTTTGGTGAAATCAAGATATTATCCGGTCAATTTCCGGGCTTCATAGCTTGAACTGGAATAGAAATCTTGGTATTGATTTGACTGAACCAGGGAAAACTTGTGAGAACTTCAACTAGGAGAGGAATCTTAGTATCGATTTGACTAATCCCGAGAGAGGTCTCATATTAACTTTGATTGGCATAGAAATCAGTGGAATCTTAGCGGCGATTCGGCTGACCCAGACGAAAGTCTTAAAACATCTTCAACTAGAATAGAAACCTTATTGTCGGTTTGACTGAACCAGAAAAAATGTTGGAATATCTTTAACTGGAATAGAAACCTTGGTGTCGGTTTGACAGAACCAGAGAGAACTTGTGAGAACTTGATTACATCTTTCCCTGAAAGGTAAAGAGTTAGTCGTATGTAATGTCATGATGTATGAAATACATTCAATGATGATGTTCTCAAAATAAATGAGATTGTGTTGTATAATATGTATGCACATGCCATGATGTATGAAATGTATTGAGTAATGATGTTCTCAAAATAAATGAGATTGTGCTGTATTATATGTATGCGTATGCCATGATGTATGGATATGCAATGCTATTGTGATATTCTCTAGCTGGGGAAAATAAATCCCTGACCGCTGCTGGAGAGTAACGAAAATTGAGTTCCTGACTGTGATAGAAAAAGTGGTTCTTCTACTTCCGTTGGGGATGGTGAACCGGAGATGAATATGTTGGGGATTTGCCCCTTGTTTACGGATATTCTGTCGAGGAGAGACTCTGCTTGAGAACAACTCTGCGGGGGAATAATTATGTTGGAGAGGAGATACTCTGGTGATAGATCATGCTGATTTGGAGAAATAAACTCCACCAGGGATGAATTTCTGTTGCTGGCAATAATGAATTCTGTTGGAGATTGAATTTCTGCTTGTGAGAGAAATAAACTCTACTTAGGGAAAAACTTACCGACTCACTCGCGATTGTGAACCTCAGTTGGGGAGAGTTGTTTCCTGTTCGGGAAAGCTAACATCACTGTCTTTGGATACTTTTTACTCTGTGGGGAGTGTAGATGTTACTGGGACGTATGCTGAGGATATGACAATGACTTCGCATCGAGACTTTTCTGCCCCTGTACCTGCTGGAGAAAGTGCCTGTGGAGGCCTTGTGGATTGAGTGTCATCCCAACTTATGAGGTTCTTGGTAACTTTCGATCAGAATGATAAGTCTTCTACTGATAGGAAAGTGACAAGATAACGGGACATAGTCATACGCTTTAATCCCTAACTTTTGTCTGGACTGTCTTTTCAGATTTTCAGTTCACCGGGATACCCTTTTTTGCCTAAGCCGCCTTTTCAGGTTTTCGGCTTGCCGGGTGTACATATTTTTTTTTGTTTTTATCCCTAATTTTTGCCCGAACTCTTTTCGTTCGTCGGGATACCCTTATTTTTTCCTAGGCCAGTCAACCTAGCGGGTCTTTGTTCATGCGCAGTATTTTCTGACTATGTCCAAGCTCTCATGGTGTAGGGATTTGTCATTGTTGGTAGTGTTGTGTTGCCACACTACCAGAAGATGTTTGTTTGATCGTACAAGATTCGTTGTTGGGATTCATGCCCAATTCCCCAAGTGTTTCAGATAGAGATCTGCCCCTGGCTATCTGGCACTTTTGGAGAGACTGCCCCAGGTGTGTTTAAACATCAGGTCATGCCCCTTGCTTATGGAAGACCTATTTTCGGAAGTGTCTTTCCCGCTGAGGTGATTCTGTCTATTGAGAGGATGTTTGTTCATTGAATATCCATTGTGCGGATTTCTCTGTTGTCAAACAATTAGTCATATGTAAACAATGTCATTTAAAGAATGCAAAACTCATGTCTGTCTTCAAAAAAAAAATTGAAAATGTGTTTTGTGTAGTAAAGGGAAATTTGTGAGAATGTGATATCAACTCAGGATTTGTAACAAAGCATACAGGAGTCAGGATACCTTTGTAACAATATGCTCTCAAACTAACCCCTACTTCAGCTAGGACTTTTAAGGGTTATAACGTGGCCTGGTTCACGGTTCAAGAAACAAAGGATAAAGGCTCAAAATTTATTTGTACCCACCCGTTCTTCGTGATGTTCTTCGATCCTATACTCAGTTAATTGTGCATTTAGATCCCGTTTGAGTCTTGGAATATTGCCCTTGATGTTCCGGTGATGGTTCGAATACTGAAATTTTACTTGAAAAAGGCAGTCATTTTGTAATCTTTTTTTTTTGTCGAGGATTTGTAGTAACCTCTTTTTTTTGGTTTTACTATCCCTGTTTTTTCCTGAACTATTTCTTTTGTGATTACAGTCAGCGGGATGCCCTAGCTTTTTTTTCTTCTTAAGTCTCCTTCATAGGTTATGACTTAATTAACTTTTATTTCGAGAGATAATGACTGCCTGTCTTGACGATTATAGGGAACCATCACCGTCTTCTGTTTTGGAAGGACGTCTTCGATGCCATTCATTGTGCACCTGGATTAACTGAGAAAACTACCCTGCCTCAGGTTGTGATTAAGGGTTTTAATTTGTGTGAAAACAAATACTCCTACTTCTTTGTCTCAAAGGGGTTGACTAGGGATTATCTTCCTTATAACTCAACTATTTAGGATTTGAAACAACGCCTGTACATCGTCAGCGGGGTTTGTTCAAAAGCATACTGTAGAGATCGTGGTATCGTTTTCGTCATCCTTCCTCTAAAGGCTCAAAGTTTTTAATCGAGAGTTGAATATCACAAAAGGAAACAAGAACGCATTTTTGAAATAGTGAATACGAATGAACTAATTCAAGACAAACATGTGCAATGCATTGATGAAATAACGATATTTGATATGAATAAATGTTCAAATAAATCAAAAGAAAATTACACATTGAAAATTATAATGAACGAAAAGTCTTCTTGTGAGAACTTGTCACTTCAGATGGTATGCTTTGGAGGGATGGCAGAAGAACTCATCCTGACCGTCTTGTGCGAATTCTAGCGCTCCTTCATCAATCAGGTCTTGAATTTTATTTTTCAATGCCCAAACAGTCATCAGTATCATGCCCCGGGCTGTTGGAAGGGTATGCACACCTTGCATCAGGATTGTAGTTAGGGGAAGAAGTCTTGGGATTCAGATGAGGTCCTATCAATGTAATCAGATTCATCCTTAATAGGTGTTGCAAAGCTTGAGATAACAACATGTTGAGTTTGGTAAACTGCCTTTTGGGCATATCCGACTTACTCTGATTAACCTGTTGTTTTTGGCGAGGTTGTTGTTGGGCCCGTGATGTAGTAGCAACTTGGAAAGGTCCACTCTTCACCAAACCAACCTTGTCTTCTTGGAGGTTGATCAATGACTTGGTCCCCGGCCTCGACTGTTTGCTTCATACTGTTGTATCCGTCTTGATGAAGTTGGTTGATGATGGCTTTCAGCTCTTCTTGTCTTCGGGCTAGGCCTTGGATAAGAGCCATCTGCCCCAGCATTTGGGTTCTCATTGCACCTACCTCAGCTTGCAGTTATTCCATCCGTTCGTCCTTATTGTCTTCAGGACTTTTCTTGACCAAGTTCCCAATGAGGAGTGTTTTCAACTCTTCCTTCCCCTTGGATAGGTTTAGGAATATGTCCCTGAACTGAGCTTCTTGAGTTTGAAGATCTCTGTTGTCTTGTTTGAGAGCCATTGCTGAAATATACAGCGAGAACATGAGAGACCTGTACTGGAAGACCTGTTATGCAATGATATGTATGATATATGTATGCAATGTTTTCAAGGATCTCGCGGGGTAAACAAGAAACTGTTAGAATTTGATTGCAGCTTGATTGAAGAAACTTCGTGTCGTTGAGAGTCCTTCTTCAAGAGTCAATCTCACCATATCGAGTGGGTCATAGCCACTGACTCAAGTTATCGTGTTTTGATCTCTAGACGACATTGGCTAGAGGAAAATAAATCCCCTTGCCCCTTGCTAGACGTCTGATTTACCATAACCTGCATCACAAACCCTTGAGATCCTTGAAATGGTTAAGGAAATGTTAAGGCATGATGTTATGATGTGTATGCTATGCGTTAAGCAAAAGTGCGAGGTGATGTAAGCAAGTAAACCCGAAAAGAAATCCAAGTTATTGGATAAGAACTGTAAACAAAACCTGCAAGGAACTCATGTTGTCAGATAATAAAAATGTGCAAGTAGTTCAAGTTGAAAGCACACAAGTCACACAAACAGCCTTAGGTTTAGGCTTGCATGGGTTTTAAGGTAGTACCCTCTTGAAGTTTAGTTGGTTCAACCTGTCCTAGAAAAGTAACCGGGTTCTAGAGGATCTCAATATCACCGACCATCCTTCATCGGTCATGGTTTCAGCTCACACAATCTTTTCTTGCGGCCGAAACTATCTCGAGAGTATGGTCTCAATGAGTGTAACATCGAGTATCAACCAGTTCTCAGCTTTAGACCGAGGCTGGCTATCTCACTACTTTCTAATGGCCAAGTTGGGCGATTAAAGGTTCTAAGGTTAGTTGATGCTTAACGACACACGTAGAGGCCCCGTATTCTCCTCGTTTCTCCATAAGGGATACCGGTACCAACCAATGTGCCACATCAACGTAGCTACTGCTTCAACCGTATTGGTCTACGCTGTATAGTTCCCTCACAGTCTATTGCTACTTACCTAAAAGGTGTCCCCAGATCCAGGTGTAGGATCTATAGTAACCCCAAACAAAACCCTTAAAAGTAAAGCAAACAAAGCAATCAAGAGAACCAATTATGATGACCTAGATCCTAAGGTATACCCCACTTATAACTTTCCCCAGCAGAGTCGCCAGTTCTGTGATACGGGTTTGTGTTTTTTATTTCCAAATGTCGCGGTAAGCAAGAGTCGCCATCGACTTTTATTTTATCCAATCAGGAAAAGGAAAAAGAACAGAAAAAACCTTTTTCGAGATGTATATGAGTACGGGGGGTAGATTATAGAAAGGGAAGGTGTTAGCACCCTTTCTATCCATGGTTTTCCATGGGCTCTTAGGTACTTGCTCATTTTAAAAATTGCTTGTGTGTGCTTGCTTTGAAAAGTTTTGTTTTACTTTGTTTTAACCCTTGTTTCTGTCCTCAAGAGTGTTACGAAGTTGTTTTTGAAAACTTTGTTTGAAAAGTGTTTGTGTGAAAAATATTTGTTGTTTTGAGCAAGTACCTAACAGTTATCTACCTACTCAAAAAAAGGCGTTCTTTTCCTCCTATCCTTTAGACCGTGTTATCCTACTATTAGTGAGTAGGTAACCCTAGTCGTTGGATGTTTGAGGGACTTTCGAAAGGGACGTAATGGTCATTGAAGACAACATGTAAGGATACCTTAGCATTTCGAAGGGATTGTCATCATATATTCGTATGCAACATCGGGGGACAAGATCATTTCTCGTAGGCAACTCGAGGGACGTTAAGGGACTATGATCTCTATGATGACTTTTAGATTGAGGGTCTTTTGCTAAGATATCCCTACGTTCGAGGGACATGACCATTGTTTTTCGAGGCAACCAAGTGGAGCAAACCCTTGGAGTGAGCATGTGCATGTGTGCTTTTTCAGTTAATTATCTTTGCACAATTAGGGTTTTTTATCGGGTTAATTTTCAGTTAGTCTTTCCATACAATCCTATTAACATACATCTAAGCAGATTATAGTGTGCGAAAATAAAATGCAGAAAGTTTAAAGTCTTAGCTATTACAAGGATTTTGCAGATACATAATTATTTTGGACTGAAAATAAAAATGCGAAATTTAAACCCTAATTACTATTACAACCTCAGAGCAGTTACATAATTAGAAAAAAATGCGAGAAAAGATAAATCTATGCTATTACATTGATAATGTGACTGTTGTACCCCAAAATTTGCCCTCCCATTTCCTCAACATTTTTTCATCACAAGACCCTTGGAGCTCAAGATCCAGTTAGGGTTTCCTCTGCTCAAGACTTCTCCTTGCACTGTTGACCCAAATTAGGGTTTGTGTTTGCACAAAGATATTTTGACCTAAAATGCCTAAGATGACTTTCATGCTTCATGTTGGACTCCCAAGTTTATCCATACCAAGTTTCAAGTCTTGATTCCAAATTTTACCCAGTCAATTGGACAGTTGACCTAGAAATCAGCTGTATTGGGGAAAAAGTCAACTGTGGCCAATTGACAATCAAATCTCATGAAAATTGACCCACATCAACATTATGAACTCACATGGACCATTTGATCAAGTTTGGATCACAATTCCACAAGAAATTTGATCAGATCATCAAAAGGGCAAAATGGTCATTTTTAGGGTTTTGACTGCACAAAGGCAATTTTTGACTGTTTGACCTAGCCAATGGTAAACCAAACTCACATATGGACTCAAGGACCCAATGGAATTGTCTTGACATACTCAACAAGTTCAAAAGATCCCAAATGCACAAGATTGACAGTTGAATTTCCCAGTCAATTGATCAATTTTGACTGTATACTGAAAAGTCAAACTTTGAGTTTTTGGTCAAAATCAAGTGTCAAGATTCATTTTTCATCAAAACATGCCAAATCATGAAACTTGTTCATCAAGAAATCAAGAATCACAAATTAGGGTTTGAAATGAAGATTTTTCATAACTTAGAATTTTTCATTCGTTATGAAAAACCCTAATTTTTTCCTAACTTTGTCCCACTTTCTCACCAAGATGCATTTGGATTCAAGGAAAAGTCAAAACATGAAAGTTGTAGTCCATTGCAAAATATATAACTTTGAATCACAAAGTTTCCTCAAAAGAAGCTTGTAGCTCAAGTTACAATTTTTGGAACAAGGGTACCAAATCATTCTTAACTTAGAGAAATTTTGAACCATTTTAGGCAGGATTTTTGCCTAACTTCAAGACCATTTTTCACATGCTTCCACTTGGAATTTCAATTTGCATTTCAAATATGGATTGTAGTACACATTCCAATCTTTCCAAAATGTCCAAGAACTCATCAAACAACCTCATGGTTAGGGAGAATCGAATTTGGCAAGTTGGGAAAAACTCACTTTTGATTTGGCCAATTTACATGTTCATACATTTGTGCCATTTTGAATTCAGCTTGCTTTCCTTGATTACAGGTCCTATATCCCATTTGCACTCAATAATTTAATGCTAACTCATTGTGCCAAGGCCTTATTTTGTGTGTTCAAACATTATATGCAAGATTAAGCCATTTTTAGATAAAGCATTATATCCATTTTAGAAAAGTTGCACTTTATATCAAATGCAAATCCAAGAAAGTACATTGAAAATCCTTTTGGCACAAGTTTAGGAACTAATTACACTGATCAAGGCCAAGGTATGCAGCATAGATTGGGGGCCTGCACAAGTCTAGAAAACCAAGTTGACATTTGTTGCTTAAAGTTGAAGAAACATAGCATAACAAGACACAACTCTCATTCCTGTGAACGAGAGCTTAAGCAAAGTTATCAAACACTTTCTAATCATCAAACCTAAGCAAAAACACGTGCCAACCATCTCCATTGCCTTCTCAAACACAGAATCACCCTCAAACTGCCAAAACAGGGTACCTGCTGCAGATTGAGTTCTATAACACCATCCATTCATGCATTCTTGCTAAAACCACTTCAAACATATCCCACATCATCCCTTGAAACTGTTCTAAGCCCTAAACAAGACCTGTAACATCCCTAGCTAACATCACCATTTTCATTTTTCTGGTTTTGCAGTTGAAGTACCATAACACGATTCTTTTGGTTTCCAAGCAAACTAAGGGTTGGAATAGCATCCTGAGGCATCAAGGAAGCTATACAAATCATTACCTTGCCTTGTACTCATCTCCATTGTTGTACACGATTCCAACTGAACAGGTAAGTTCATGAACCCGTATCTCTCTATCCAGACATTGTTAGCTTTAGGTTTGTGAAGAAAATATGTCACATTCATAGTCCTGAACATGCCCATGTAATTAGTTTTCATTTATGTTACGTGTGCTATGAGAATTTGATGTCTGAACATGGAACAAAAACTAGGCCAGGAATTGGGGGAGAAGAAATTCTCTCTCATTTCTGAGAGTTAGATTGATTTCTTTATATGTCTAGAATCGTGGCTTCAAGCTCTACAGGTTTCATGTTGGAAGATTTGGCAAAAGATCAAGGAATCTGGAGATAGCAAACGCGTGTTTTCTTGAACAGAAATGCTGGAGGTTGAAGATGACAGGGTCTTTGGGCTGGGCTTGATTTGTTATTTCTGTTTACACATCATTTTTACTTTGACACCCCCTTGGCCCATTATGCTTATTTTTATGATTTTTTGACCTTTTCTTTTTTGTTCTGATTTATTTATTTTTTCTCATAATATTAAAAATATAAAAAATATTTTTCACACCATTTTTGAATTTATTAGGCATTTATTTGTTTAAATAGGTATTTGTACATAAATAAATATATAGATATACTTTTATTCAAAATACTAAAAAATAATGCAAACACATTTATTTTCTGATTTTTATTTTATTTTATCTTCTGAAAATATTTTATATAACACATACTTTTTTTTTATAAATATTAAATATTATTATTTTGTGCATATTCAATATATTTAATAAATAATACAAATACATACATATATATTAGTATATTTAGGTTAAAAAAATACAAAATATATACATTTTTATTTTTATTAATATTTAACATTAAAAATACCTTTTTGACAAATATACTTCATTTTTATTTTATTTTTGTACATAATTATTAAACATTGTACATATTAAATAATTAATATTTTTTACTTAATGAAATTAGGGTTTTGCCCTAAATACATAAAAAAACTCCAAAAAATTAATACTTTTTATTTTGTTTATTTGACACATAAAAAACACTTTTTTCATACATATAAAAAAACTTTTTTTTGCATCTTGCATATTTATTCCATTTTTATTTAATTATTGTATATTAAATAATTTGTATAATTTCAATTTGATGTAATAGTTAGGTTTAAATTCCTTGTCAAAATACCCCCATTTGAATATTTGTACCCCCCTTCCCATATATTGTGTTGTAATAACTTAGGAACTTTAGTTTTCGCACTTTAAAGCTTTCTAAATATACCATGCTAGAATTAGAGTTTGTATGCAAATCAATTAACCAAAATAGTTTGACCTAATTTCAAGATAAACAAGCATGAAAATGGAAAACACTAATCACACCTGCACCCCTAGGGTATTCCACTTGTTGCCTTCAATAAATGGGCCATATTGCATGCTAGGTCTCTTTGGGCAAAACAAACACAATTCAAATGATCATAGTCCCTCGACGACGCTTTCGAAAGTTGCCTAAAAAATGATCAAGTCCCTCCAAGGAAAAATTGCCCAAAGATACTTGGCACCATTGCAATTATGGTCTAAACGATGACCCGCGCCCGTCCCTTTCACATCCTAACACAAGATTGTCCACCAAATGCAATGGTGGAACAAAATTGTTAAAAGGGTTAAAAACATAAGAGAAATCTTTGAGAAATTTAGGAGTAGACAAACTCTTAGTTACTTGAATCAAACTTGCAAAACAAAACACTTGCCTATTTTTCAAACCACACATCACTACACTTTCAAAAACAACTTTCAAAAACAAATGAAAACCTTTTCAAAAGACATACATCTTTGTATACATCCCAACATGGATCATTACAAAGGTTGCCACCACATTGGCCTCTTTTCAAAAACATTTTTCAAACCCACACACACAAAAGCACCATTTCAAACAATTGAAAATTAAGGCAAGTTGATCTAAGCAAGTAACTAAGAGCCCATGGATAACCATGGATAGAAAGGGTGCTAATACCTTCCCTTTCTATAATCTACTCCCCGAACCCAAGAAAACATCTCAAAGGTTTTTGCTGTGCTTTTTAACCTTTCCTTAGGATAAAATAAAAAGTCGGTGGCGACTCTTGCTCAACCGAAACATTTGCGAAAACAAACGCAAAACCTCAAGTCAGTTCTCCCACCGTATCACTGAACTGGCGACTCTGCTGGGGAGAATTTTAAAAGTGGAGTAACCTTAGGGCTTAGATCACCCTCTTGCATGACTAATTGTTTGCTTTGATTGCTTCACATTTTGGCTCTCTTGTTTGGGTTTGCAATCCTACACCCGGATTTTGGGAAACATTCATAGATAGCAATACGTTGTGGAAACTGTGCGGGGTATACCGACACGGTCGAAGCAATAGCTATATTAGTGCGACATATTTGTGAGTACCGGTAACCCTTGAGTTCAATCAAGGAGAGTACGGGGCCGCTGAGTGATGTCACTAAGCACTAATGACCTAGAACCTTACTTGACCATCTTGGCCTTTTATTAGGGGTAGTGAGATGACCGGCTTTGGTGCAGTCCGAAGTTGGTAGATACTCGATACTACACTCATTGAGGGTTGTTTTCTTGGAATATTTTGGTCGCTAGTTAAGTGGCTAAACCAAAACAATGAACAATGAAAACAATCCAGTGATATTGAGCTCCTTAGAACCCGGTTACTATTTATAGGACAGGTTTTTAAGCCAACTACACTCAAGAGGGTACTTACCTATGAAACCCCATGCAAGCCTGAAACTAGGGTTTGGTGTGATTTGCTTGTACATATGTCTGTGCATACATCATGAACATCATAAAGCATCATATGCATTTACTAACCATTTCAAGGGTTTAGATCTTCATCTTTGTTCTTGTTTTGTAGGTCATGGAAATTCCTCGCAGAAAAACCATCCAAGTCAACCTTGTGAGAATCTCTCCTCAACTCAAGGAGCTCACCTCAAGAATTCCGGAAAGCTCATCCTTCAGTGAAAGACATGGTAGACTGCTCAGCTTAGTCAACACCAACATTGAAGAAGACATGATGAAAGTGCTATTCCAGTTCTTTGACCCTCTTCACCACTGTTTCACTTTCCCTGACTATCAGTTGGTACCCACTTTGGAGGAATTTTCTCAACTCCTGAGAATTCCTATCCTCAATCAACTACCTTTCAACGGTACGGAAAAGGAACCAAAGCCTGAAGATGTTGCTCGAGCATTACGTCTACAACCTTCTGACATCAAGGGGCATTGGGAAACTAGAAGCGGCGTCAAAGGTTTCTTAGCAAAATTCTTGTTTGAGAAAGCACAAGAATGTTGGAATTCATTGGACATACAAGCCTTTGAAGAAATTGTGGCACTCCTTATCTATGGGCTGGTCCTGTTCCCAAATCCTGACCAGCTTGTAGAGGTCAACGCCGTCAAAATCTTCTTGTCCAGAAATCCAATACCAACACTGCTTGGGGACATCCTTCACTCATTTTACACACGAACAATGAGAAAGAGGGGTGTTCTCATGTGCTGTACTCCTCTCCTTGCAAGGTGGTTTATTTCGCACCTTCCACAATCTGTCTTGAAGAATGACCAAGGCTCGAGGTGGTCCCAACGGTTGATGACTCTTACTCACTCTGATGTACATTGGTGTTCTCGGTCCAGAGAAAATATCATCATCGTCGATCGTTGTGGAGAGTTTCCTAATGTTCCTTTACTTGAAATCAGAGGAGGTATCACCTACAACCCTTGCCTAGCTTTGAGGCAATTTGGATATGCACGGAGGGATGGCCCTCACGACATGTTGATTCCTGACCTAGTTTTTGACTTCAACAACGATGCGCAAGGACTTCGCCAAAGATTCATCAGAGCTTGGAGGATGCCTAACAAGGTTGATAGCAAGACACTGGGACACAAGAACTCCATCCCTCTTGAACCTTATCTCAAGTGGGTACGAGCCCGAGCCCAGAGTCTAATGATGCCTTATCCTCATGTTCTCCCTGTGATTAAAGATCCCATCAAGGAAGGAGAGGTTCCCTACACCATCCTACATCCTGACATGCCTACATCGTGGGAGGAGATGCAGAAGAGTTGGATCCAACTCAAGGAGGAACGGAACACTTTTGAAGCCAGCTTCTACGCCAGCGAGAAAAAGGTTTTAGAGCTCACCCGCCGACTCCATGAGCAAGAGGCCCTCAACACCTACATTGCGCCAAAGAGGATGCGCAACGTCTTTTTACCTTGAGAAGTTGTTTTTGTAATATTTGGCCCATGGGGCGCTTATGTACTAACAAATTTCTTCTTATTAATATGACGTGCGTTCTTTTTTGTCTGCAACAATTGTGAATTTCTAAAAATCCTTGAATGCATTGCATAGATAGCATCTCATGCATCATGTGCATAACATGTACCCTTTTCTCTACAGGTTGCTTAATCTTCTTCGCTGTTTATTTTGAACAGTCATCATGAATCCAGAATCATCCAGTGAACAAGCAATCAAGGCCCTCCAGGCCCAGAGTGCCCAGTTTCAAGAGATGGTGATGAACCTGGCCCAAGGGAAACAAGAGTTGAAGGCTCTTCTCCTAAAGAAGAAGAAAAAGAAGAGGACTGCGTTGTTCAATACTGGACGCAGGTTTGGGAACACACTCCATAACGAGGCTGATCCAACTACTTCCTCTGCAGAGAAAGATAGTCCCCAAGGGGGAGGAGCTCCTAGTCCTTTAGTCTCTGATAACGAGACGGATTACAATGACGAACAATACCCTCCCACTGCTGACAGATACAAGCAATTAGAAGACCGCTTGAGTTCCATGGAGATTCAAAATGTGCCGGGGCTGGATTTTGGAGATTTAGGGTTATCTTCTGGGGTGGTAATCCCATACAAGTTTAAGGTGCCTGCCTTTGCCAAATATGATGGGGCTTCCTGTCCAAAGCTGCATCTCAGGTCGTACGTAAGGAAGATCCAACCTTACACGGCAGATAAGAACCTTTGGATCCACTTCTTCCAAGATAGCCTTTCGGGGTCACAGCTTGAGTGGTTCTATCAGCTAGATGGAACCAGTATCCGACATTGGGAAGATTTGGCTACCGCATTCTATAGACAATATCAATACAATTCTGACCTCGCTCCTACGCGTACCCAACTTCAGGGTATGTCTCTAGGAACGGGCGAAGGGTTCAAAGAATATGCACAAAAATGGAGAGATTTGGCTGGCAGGGTGCAGCCTCCTTTGACTGATCGTGAGCTGGTTGACATGTTTCTAGGGACCTTGTCTGGTCCATTCTTCAATCATTTGGTTGGTAATTCCTCCATTGGGTTTACGAATTTGATCCTGACGGGTGAAAGGATAGAAGCTGGCATCAGGTCAGGAAAGATACAGAAAGCTGCCTCCGCAAGTACTGAGAAGAGGCCTTTCAAGAAGGAAGCTAGTGCAGTCTATGGTCCTAGAAGACAAGTCAAGCCAGAAAGCCGCCAAGCTGTCAATGCCTTGGTCATTTCAAAGCCTGTTGCTGCTCCTCAGCAGTACAATCAACAAAGAGGTGAAAGGCCCAAGAGGCAGTATACTCGGCTGAGTATGACCTTGTCACAAATCCTACCGCAACTGTTATCAACCAACTTGGTGACCATCAAAGAGGCTCCGAAGGTCGTGAATACTGCGTCTCCTAAGTATAACCCAAATGCCCATTGTGCTTATCATTCTGATAGCCCCGGGCATACTACTGACGATTGCTGGGCCCTGAGAAATAAGGTTCAAGACCTTATCGATGCGAAGGAAATTCAGTTTGAGGCGCCTGAGAGGCCAAATGTTGTAACTGCTCCTATGCCCCAGCATAGAGTAAATGCCGTCGAGGAAGATTTGTATGCTGTTTCGGTGAATGATGTTGCTACCCCTCTATTGACTGTTAAGAGGAACCTACTGCTAGCCGGTTTATTTCCGGGTTGTAGCAAGGGTTGCCTCATGTGTGCTGTTATCCCTACCGGTTGTCCGCTGCTGAAATCAGGCATCCAAAGCCTGATGGATAGCAAAGAAATTCTGTTCAAGAAAACTGTTGTTCCGTTTGTTTCCACTGAAGAAGTATCTGTCGTCACAATTTTCAACAATCCTACCAAGGCTCCCCCGAGGAAGCCAGTCCAAATTATGTCTGTTGCACCCATTACCATCACTGTTCTGGGGCCTCTCCCCTATGAGTCTGACAAGGCTGTCCCATGGCACTATGGGGCAGACGTGTATGTGCTTGGAGTGAAGCAGGAGTTCAACACCGGTACCAGTATCAGTAACATCACTGGTCCCGCCAAGATTACTCGCAGTGGCAGGCTTTTCTCGCCTGACATTGCAGCACCCGTTATCCGAAAACCTCTTATCATCACACCCGCAAGTGTGCATGTTCCAAATCAAGTTCCTGTGTCTACTACTGCTGCCGAGTCCTCTGATGCTCGGGGCAAAGAAGTTGCTACCAATTTGCCTGCCCGGACGGAGGCACCAAAAAAGACTGTTGTTGAAGCCTCCCAACAAGAGATGGAGGAAATCCTTAAAATCATTAAAAAGAGTGACTTCAATGTTGTTGAACAACTGGGGCATACCCCCTCCAAAATCTCTATGCTATCATTGCTGCTGTGCTCAGAGGCCCACGCCAAGGCCCTGATTTCATTTCTGAAAACGGCCCATGTGCCGCAAGAGACCTCTGCAGATCAGTTCACTGACTGTGTGGCTAATTTGACAGCTGACAATGGTTTGGGGTTCTCGGATGCTGACCTTACCGCCAAAGGGAAAAACCACAATGATGCCCTGCATGTCTCTATAGAATGCAGGGGCACTACTCTCGCACACGTATTGGTGGACACCGGTTCTTCCCTGAATGTTTTGCCCAAGAAGGCCTTGGATCGGTTGGATTGTGAGGGCCTGGAATTGAAACCTAGTAACATCATTGTTAGAGCCTTCGACGGTTCTAAGAGGATGGTGCATGGTGAGGTACACATTCCTATTCGTGTGGGTTCCCAAGTCTTCGACTCAACGTTCTATGTGATGGATATTCGTCCATCTTATTCCTGTTTGCTGGGTCGACCCTGGGTTCACAAAGCTAGGGCTGTAACATCCACTCTACACCAAAAGCTCAAATACCCTGTCAAAGGGAAGATTGTTACTGTGCATGGTGAGGAGGAATACATGGTTAGTCACTTGAATTCATTCCGGTATATCGAGATGGACGGGGAGTTTATTGAAACCCCCTTTCAACATTTTGAGGAGGTTCCTCCAACATTGGCGTCAGCTGAGACAGTGGTTGAAGAAGACTTTCCTCTGAAGATGGCTTCCTTGAAGGATGCCCGGGCTGTAATCGAGAAAGGCAAGTGCGCAAACTGGGGTCAGCTTCCTGACTTCACTTAAAAGACCGACAGGTTTGGGCTGGGCTTCACTGCAGAGGCTCAGAGGGCTGTTCGCAAAGAAAGGATCAGAAAGGCTCTGGTGTTCATCACCAACTCAAGAGTGAATGCTATCGAGGAGGACGTAGAGGAAGTAGAATTTGACAGTTGGATCTATCCAACAACCCACAACGGACCAAGCAACTGGACGGCAAAGGATTTTACACCGATTACATTTGTCACGCAGTAATTAACTCTTTTGTTTTCAATTTGTAACAAACAATATGTTGAAACTTTTATTGGCTCGGTGTCCTACCCGGGGCATCGTAGCTCCATTTGTGAGGGCTTTTTTGTATGACATTTCCATATATCATTAATCAAAACATTGGACGTTTGTTGCATTTCAAATCTTGTGCTCTTTTTCTTTCTGTGTTATATATTGCAAAACAGCTATATTTACACACACTCACTTATACAGGTTCCAATCCACTCTGGATCTCACTGGTAACAGCTCTGCTACTTCCAGTTATGACTTCGAAAATCCGATCAACTTGGCCGAAGACGAAGGTGAAGATGATTGCGAAGTGCCTGGTGAACTCGCAAGACTGCTACTCCAGGAAGAGAGGGCCATTCAGCCGCATGAAGAGCCGGTGGAAACAATGAACCTGGGTACTGAGACAGATAGAAAAGAAGTCAAGATTGGTTCCAATCTAGAGCTCAGCGTGAAGCAACGATTGATCCAGATGCTACATGATTACATGGAGATCTTTGCTTGGTCTTACGAAGACATGCCTGGTTTGGATGCCGACATTGTGGTTCATCACCTGCCTACCAAGGAAGACTGCCCTCCGGTAAAGCAAAAGGTCCGCCGTATGCGTCCAGAGATGTCCGAAAAGATCAAAGCTGAGGTTATGAAGCAATTCGATGCCGGGTTTCTAGCAGTGACTTCTTACCCTCAGTGGGTTGCCAACGTGGTGCCAGTGCCGAAGAAGGACGGTAAGGTCAGAATGTGTGTTGATTACAGGGATCTAAACAGGGAAAGCCCCAAGGATGACTTCCCCCTACCTCACATCGACGTTCTTGTTGACAATACTGCTCAACACAAGGTGTTCTCCTTCATGGATGGTTTTTCAGGGTATAATCAGATCAAGATGGCTCCGGAAGATATGGAAAAGACTACCTTTGTGACTCAGTGGGGCACCTTCTACTACAAGGTCATGCCATTCGGGTTGAAAAATGCTGGGGCAACCTACCAACGTGCCATGGTTGCTTTATTTCATGACATGATCCACCATGAGATAGAAGTGTACGTTGATGACATAATTGCAAGGTCCCAAACTGAGGAAGAACACCTTGACCATCTGCGGAAGCTGTTTGACCGACTGAAGTTATACAAGCTGAGGTTGAATCCAAACAAATGCACCTTTGGGGTGAGATCTGGAAAATTACTAGGTTTCATTGTAAGCGATAAAGGTATTCAGGTGGACCCTACCAAGGTGAAAGCCATACAAGAGATGCCGACTCCCAAGACAGAGAAAGAAGTCAGAGGCTTTCTAGGACGACTGAATTACATTGCCCGATTCATCTCACATCTAACTGCTACTTGTGAGCCAATCTTCAAATTGCTGAAGAAAGATCAAGTAGTACGCTGGAACGATGAATGTCAGGCTGCTTTCGAAAAGATAAAGGAGTATCTCCAAGAACCACCTATTCTTATGCCTCCGGTTGAAGGGAGACCTCTAATACTATACTTGACAGTACTTGACAACTCAATGGGGTGTGTGCTGGAGCAGCATGACGAGTCTGGCCGAAAAGAGCACGTTATTTATTACCTGAGCAAAAAGTTTACCGACTGTGAGTCTCGGTACTCACTGCTCGAGAAAACTTGCTGCGCTCTGGTATGGGCTGCTCGCCGGCTGAGACAATATATGTTGACTCACACTACTTTGTTGATTTCAAAGATGGATCCCATCAAGTACATATTCGAAAAGCCTGCTCTGTCTTGAAGAATAGCAAGATGGCAAATGATCTTGACAGAATATGATATCCAGTACACAACTCAAAAAGCAATCAAGGGAAGTGTATTGGAAGATCATTTGGCACACCAACCTGTGGACGATTACCAATCATTGAACTTTGAATTTCCGGACGAAGATATCATGGGAATAACTGATTGTGAAGTACTTGGACCGGATGAAGGATCTGAGGAAGGATCCCGATGGTCTATGCATTTTGACGGAGCCTCGAACGCTTTGGGTAACGGCATCGGCGCTGTGATCATATCCCCTAAAGGTACTCATACTCCACTCACTGCCCGGCTGTGTTTCAACTGCACCAATAACATGGCAGAATATGAGGCGTGTATCATGGGTCTTCAAGCTGCAATCGACTTAAGGATCAAGTTTCTGAGTGTCTTCGGAGATTCGGCTCTCGTGATCAATCAGATCAAAGGCGAGTGGGATACGAAACACCCAAATCTTATTCCTTACAAGGAGTATGTGTTGACTTTGCTTCCCCACTTTGAAGAGATAACTTTTGAGCACTTCCCAAGAGAGGAGAATCAGTTGGCGGACGCACTAGCTACGATGTCTTCAATGTTCAAAGTCAAATGGGACAACGAGGCTCCCCGGATCATTATTTAGAAGTTGGACGAACCTGCATACTGCTGCGATCTTGAGGCCGAAAAGGTGACTGAAAAACCCTGGTATCATGAGGTGAAGAGATACTTGGAAGCTCAGGAATAACCTGAAGGTGCATCTGTCAACGACAAGAAGTTCATGAGAAGGTTTGCGGCAAAATTCTTCCTCAGCAACGACATTCTCTACAAACGAAATCATGATTCAACTCTACTACGTTGTGTGGATAAAGCTGAAGCAGAAAAGATCATGGTAGAACTACATGAAGGTACATTCGGAACACATTCCAGTGGACATACCATGGCAAAGAAAATCCTTAGGGCAGGATATTTCTGGTCTACAATGGAAGCCGATTGTTACCAACATTCTCGAACTTGTCATAAATGCCAGATCTATGCTGATAAAGTGCATATCCCTCCGGTTCCTCTGAACGTCCTGATGGCACCTTGGCCTTTTGCAATGTGGGGCATTGATATGATCGGCGAGATCCGACCGACAACATCCAACGGGCATCGCTTCATCTTGGTAGCGATTGATTACTTCACAAAGTGGGTAGAAGCAGCTTCCTACGCCACGGTAACCAAGAGCGTCGTGGCGCGTTTCATTCGGCATAACCTGATCTATCGGTACGGCGTCCCGGAAAGGATCATTACGGACAATGGTACCAATCTTAACAACAAGATAATCACTGAGCTCTGCGAACAATTCAAGATACATCACCATAACTCTTCTCCTTACCGGCCGAAGATGAATGGGGCTGTAGAAGCAGCTAATAAAAACATCAAGAAGATTGTGCAGAAGATGACAGTGACCTACAAAGATTGGCACGAGATGTTACCGTTTGCTCTTCATGGGTACCGTACCTCAGCACGGACATCAACCGGGGCAACACCCTTTTCCTTGGTCTATGGCATGGAGGCAGTCTTGCCGATTGAAGTCCAGATACCCTCTCTCCGGATAATGAAGGATGCAGATCTGAGCGAAGATGACTGGATCCAAACTCGACTTGATCAATTAAACCTAATTGACGAAAAGAGACTCACTGCTATCTGTCATGGTCAGACGTATCAAAAGCGGATGATTAGGGCATTTAACAAGAAAGTCAGACCACAAGAGTATCAAGTTGGGGACCTGGTAATCAAACGCATCATCCTTCCTCAAAGTGATCCCATGGGCAAATGGACCCCTACATACGAAGGGCCATTTGTGGTTAAACATGTGTTCTCAGGAGGAGCCATGATTCTAACCACCATGGATGGTGACGACCTTCCTCACCCCGCCAATGCAGACATAGTGAAAAGATACTACGCATGAATAAAAGACCCGCTAGGTTGACATACCTAGGCAAAAATAAGGGCTTCCCGGTGAACCAAAAGGGTTCGGGCAAAAATAAGGGATGAGATAAAAAAAATCTGTACACCCGGCAAGTCGAAAACCTGAAAAGGCGGCTTGGGCAAAAATGGGTATCCCGGTGGACTGAAAACCCGAAAGGGCGGTCCAGGCAAAAGTTAGGGATAAAGCATAACACTATGTCTCATTGGATCACCTTGCATCCAGAATTCGGCATCAACTATCGGGCTCAGACTTCGGCATCGATCAATCAACTTCATCCTCAACTAAGCAGCAAAGTGATGAGACGCTTGAAGACATAAAGGCGATAGCAGAGTTGGAACCCAGTGGGAATATTGTGCACATAGCTGTTTTGTTTCCTTTTAAAAATTGTATAAACTTTATGTTATTCAGCGGCGTTCTCTTACTAGGACGTCGGCCTCTTGTACAAAAAATGCCTATTTACAGGAAAGTTTCAAAATCAATACAAGTTCACTTTTCCAAACAAATTGCCAATTGTTTTTCCTTTTTTCTGTTTTGTCTTGCGAGGAACGTCCAATGTTCATTTTTGATATATGCATTTGACATTAAATTGCTAATTCATAAATACTTGCATATGAAACAAAAGACTAATTACAGGTGACATCAGAAGTAGGGGCAAGGTAGAATTGACCAGGCAGTCTAGTTGCTTTGTCCGCCAGGGTACCAAGGTAGATTCAACTGAAGAATGTGACCAAGTTTTCTCAACTCCCCACAGAGTAAGACAAGAATCAGCAATACTCTCTCTAGGAAGAGTTAGTCTATCATCAGTCCTGCAATAGGCACCCTGTTCCCCTAGCAAGTCAGCAATACTCTCCTCCAACAGAGTTAGCCTACGGTCAGCCTGAAGGAAGTTGTGTATCCCCAGAAGATATCAACATTCCCCAGTGGAGTATAGGCATTCATCAGCAAGCATCCCCGGCAGTCTTGATCTAAGATTGTTCCCCGGCGGAATACAGACACCCCAGTGGAACCATTCCCCAGTGCAATTCCAAAAGTTTCCCCAGGAAAGTGGAATTCTTATCCCCAGCAAGTCTTGAAGCTTATCCCCAGTAGATTCTGGAAGCTTATCCCCTGCAGAGTACGGACGTCCCTCCCGAGCTTTATTCAAAGTTATTCCTCACAAGGGCTTATAACTGGGTTATCCTCAGCTAATTGCCACGGAAGGTCGCCCTCGGCGAAGTTCTTCCTATCCCCAGCGGAGTTCATCAAAGTTCCCCAACATAACTTATCAACGCAATCCCCAGCGGAGTTTACCATTGTCATCCCCAGAGGAGTTTATCATTATTATCCCCAGCGGAGTTTATCATTGTTATCCCCAACGGAGTCCATCATTGAAATCCTCAGTGGAGCTCTCGTCGAAACTCCAGCGAAGTATCTCTTCCCGTAGAGTAATTCCCCTCAGAGTAATCTCTCCAACAAGTTTATTCCCCAACGGAGTCATCTTCTCCTACCAGTGTATTCTTGCAACCATCCTCCCCAGCGGAAGCAAAGAGCTCTACTCTTCAATGTCAGCCCAGGATTTAATTCCCCGGCCGGTCGTCAAGGATTTATTTTCCTAAGACGAAAATACATTCATAAACACTTCATATTTCATACATCTTGCTTACATACATGATAAAGTGCATACAACACTATCTCATGTTGAACACCATAACATCATGTATTTCATACATTATGACATTGCATACAACTGATGTTTTGCCTTTTCAGGGAAAAAGACAACCCAAAAGACAACTACCTTCAACTGTCACAGTTTCCAGATTCGATTCTTGTATCTAGCCAGGGCACATCTGTGAGTGATCAGTTTCCGGATTCGATTCCTGTATCTAGCCAGGGCACATCTGAAGAGTTTGAAGATTCGATTCCTGTATCCAGCCAGGGCATATCTGTTGACGACTATTTCCAGACTCGATTCCTGTATCTAGCCAGGGCACGTCTGAAGAGTTTGAAGATTCGATTCCTGTAACCAGCCAGGGCATATCTATCAACTATCACAATTCCAGATTCGATTCCTGTATCCAGCCAGGGCATATCTGTTGACGACTAATTCCAGATTCGATACCTGTATCTAGCCAGGGCATATCTGCGAGCAACCGATTGTAGATTCGACACCTGTATCTAGCCAGGGCATGTCTGCATGAAGAGATTGAAGATCAACACCTGTAACAAGCCAGGAAAACATCTGTCTTTCTCAAAATACACAAGTTCTCGCTAAGGAATCTCTTATGCGATCAACACCTCCAAATGGCATCTATAAGCCCATTCCCGACAAGATTCTGTCACGCCTTCAGATGGCATCTATAAGCCCATCTCCCTATCCACCATCTCTCCAAATGGCATCTATAAGCCCATTCCTGACATCACATTGCTGATACTCCAACATGCGAGTGCAAATTTCCGGGCACTCTAGTGTCCAATCTCCTTTTACCCTCGAGTCACGAAAGGCAAACTTGCCAATCTAACTCTTCAGGTTCAAGAAGATTGAACAGGGGCAACTGTTGTACCCCAAAATTTGCCCTCCCATTTCCTCAACATTTTTTCATCACAAGACCCTTGGAGCTCAAGATCAAGTTAGGGTTTCCTCTGCTCAAGACTTCTCCTTGCACTGTTGACCCAAATTAGGGTTTGTGTTTGCACAAAGATATTTTGACCTAAAATTTCTAAGATGACTTTCATGCTTCATGTTGGACTCCCAAGTTTATCCATACCAAGTTTCAAGTCTTGATTCCAAATTTTACCCAGTCAATTGGACAGTTGACCTAGAAATCAGCTGTATTGGGGAAAAAGTCAACTGTGGCCAATTGACAGTCAAATCTCATGAAAATTGACCCACATCAACATTATGAACTCACATGGACCATTTGAACAAGTTTGGATCACAATTCCACAAGAAATTTGATCAGATCACCAAAAGGGCAAAATGGTCATTTTTAGGGTTTTGACTGCACAAAGGCAATTTTTGACTGTTTGACCTAGCCAATGGCAAACCAAACTCACATATGGACTCAAGGACCCCATGGAATTGTCTTGACATACTCAACAAGTTCAAAAGATCCCAAATACACAAGATTGACAGTTGAATTTCCCAGTCAATTGATTAATTTTGACTGTATACTGAAAAGTCAAACTTTGACTTTTTGGTCAAAATCAAGTGTCAAGATTCATTTTTCATCAAAACATGCCAAATCATGAAACTTGTTCATCAAGAAGTCAAGAATCACAAATTAGGGTTTGAAATGAAGATTTTTCATAACTTAGAATTTTTCTAAGTTATGAAAAACCCTAATTTTTTCCTAACTTTGTCCCACTTTCTCACCAAGATGAATTTGGATTCAAGGAAAAGTCAAAACTTGAAAGTTGTAGTCCATTGCAAAATCTACAACTTTTATTCACAAAGTTTCCTCAAAAGAAGCTTGTAGCTCAAGTTACAATTTTTGGAACAAGGGTACCAAACCATTCTTAACTTAGAGAAATTTTGAACCATTTTAGGCAGGATTTTTGCCTAACTTCAAGACCATTTTTCACATGCTTCCACTTGGAATTTCAATTTTCATTTCAAAGATGGATTGTAGTACACATTCCAAGATTTCCAAAATGTCCAAGAACTCATCAAACAACCTCATGGTTAGGGAGAATTGAATTTGGCAAGTTGGGAAAAACTCACTTTTGATTTGGCCAATTTACATGTTCATACATTTGTGCCATTTTGAATTCAGCTTGCTTTCCTTGATTACAGGTCCTATATCCCATTTGCACTCAATAATTTAATGCTAACTCATTGTGCCAAGGCCTTATTTTATGTGTTCAAACATTATATGCAAGATTAAGCCATTTTTAGATAAAGCATTATATCCATTTTAGAAAAGTTGCACTTTATGTCAAATGCAAATCCAAGCAAGTACATTGCAAATCCTTTTGGCACAAGTTTAGGAACTAATTACACTGATCAAGGCCAAGGTATGCAGCATAGATTGGGGGTCTGCACAAGTCTAGAAAACCAAGTTGACATTTGTTGCTTAAAGTTGAAGAAACATAGCATAACAAGACACAACTCTCATTCTTGTGAACGAGAGCTTAAGCAAAGTTATCAAACACTTTCTAATCATCAAACCTAAGCAAAAACACGAGCCAACCATCTCCATTGCCTTCTCAAACACAGAATCACCCTCAAACTGCCAAAACAGGGTACCTGCTGCAGATTGAGTTCTATAACACCATCCATTCATGCATTCTTGCTAAAACCACTTCAAACATATCCCACATCATCCCTTGAAACTGTTCCAAACCCTAAACAAGACCTGTAATATCCCTAGCTAACATCACCATTTTCATTTTTCTGGTTTTGCAGTTGAAGTACCATAACACGATTCTTTTGGTTTCCAAGCAAACTAAGGGTTGGAATAGCATCCTGAGGCATCAAGGAAGCTATACAAATCATTACCTTGCCTTGTACTCATATCCATTGTTATACACGATTCCAACTGAACAGGTAAGTTCATGAACTCGTATCTCTCTATCCAGGCATTGTTAGCTTTAGGTTTGTGAAGAAAATATGTCACATTCATAGCCCTGAACATGCCCATGTAATTAGTTTTCATTTATGTTACGTGTGCTATGAGAATTTGATGTCTGAACATGGAACAAAAACTAGGTCAGGAATTGGGGGAGAAGAAATTCTCTCTCATTTCTGAGAGTTAGATTGATTTCTTTATATGTCTAGAATCGTGGCTTCAAGCTCTACAGGTTTCATGTTGGAAGATTTGGCAAAAGATCAAGGAATCTGGAGATAGCAAACGCGTGTTTTCTTGAACAAAAATGCTGGAGGTTGAAGATGACAGGGTCTTTGGGCTGGGCTTGATTTGTTATTTCTGTTTACACATCATTTTTACTTTGACACCCCCTTGGCCCATTATGCTTATTTTTATGATTTTTTGACCTTTTCTTTTTTGTTCTGATTTATTTATTTTTTCTCATAATATTAAAAATATAAAACATAATGCAAACACATTTATTCAAAATACTAAAAAATACTAAAAAATATACTTTTATTCAAAATACTAAAAAATAATGCAAACACATTTATTTTCTGATTTTTATTTTATTTTATCTTCTGAAAATATTTTATATAAAACATACTTTTTTTTATAAATATTAAATATTATTATTTTGTGCATATTCAATATATTTAATAAATAATACAAATACATACATATATATTAGTATATTTAGGTTAAAAAAATACAAAATATATACATTTTTTATTTTTATTAATATTTAACATTAAAAATACCTTTTTGACAAATATACTTCATTTTTATTTTATTTTTGTACATAATTATTAAACATTGTACATATTAAATAATTAATACTTTTTACTTAATGAAATTAGGGTTTTTCCCTAAATACATAAAAAACTCCAAAAAATTAATACTTTTTATTTTGTTTATTTGACACATAAAAAACACTTTTTTCATACATATAAAAAAAACTTTTTTTTGCATCTTGCATATTTATTCCATTTTTATTTAATTATTGTATATTAAATAATTTGTATAATTCCAATTTGATGTAATAGTTAGGTTTAAATTCCTTGTCAAAATACCCCCATTTGAACATTTGTACCCCCATTCCCATATATTGTGTTGTAATAACTTAGGAACTTTAGTTTTCGCACTTTAAAGCTTTCTAAATATACCATGCTAGAATTAGGGTTTGTATGCAAATCAATTAACCAAAATAGTTTGACCTAATTTCAAGATAAACAAGCATGAAAATGGACAACACTAATCACACTTGCACCCCTAGGGTATTCCACTTGTTGCCTTCAATAAATGGGCCATATTGCATGCTAGGTCTCTTTGGGCAAAACAAACACAATTCAAATGATCATAGCCCCTCGACGACGCTTTCGAAAGTTGCCTAAAAAATGATCAAGTCCCTCCAAGGAAAAATTGCCCAAAGATACTTGGCACCATTGCAATTATGGTCTAAACGATGACCCACGCCCGTCCCTTTCACATCCTAACACAAGATTATCCACCAAATGCAATGGTGGAACAAAATTGTTAAAAGGGTTAAAAACATAGGAGAAATCTTTGAGAAATTTAGGAGTAGACAAACTCTTAGTTACTTGAATCAAACTTGCAAAACAAAACACTTGCCTATTTTTCAAACCACACATCACTACACTTTCAAAAACAACTTTCAAAAACAAATGAAAACCTTTTCAAAAGACATACATCTTTGTATACATCCCAACATGGATCATTACAAAGGTTGCCACCACATTGGCCTCTTTTCAAAAACATTTTTCAAACCCACACACACAAAAGCACCATTTCAAACAATTGAAAATTAAGGCAAGTTGATCTAAGCAAGTAACTAAGAGCCCATGGATAACCATGGATAGAAAGGGTGCTAATACCTTCCCTTTCTATAATCTACTCCCGAACCCAAGAAAACATCTCAAAGATTTTTGCTGTGCTTTTTAACCTTTTCTTAGGATAAAATAAAAAGTCGGTGGCGACTCTTGCTCAACCGAAACATTTGCGAAAACAAACGCAAAACCTCAAGTCAGTTCTCCCACCGTATCACAGCGACCTATACAATTTTTCTAGAAATTAAAATGTAAAAGAATAAATAAAAAGAAATTAAGGAAAAATTAAAACTTAAAATTCTAAGTTAATATTTTTGGTGATTTTTTTATGAAAAAGTGATTTATGATAATTAATTAAATAAACCTAAAAAACCTAATTAATTTTAATTAATAAAAATGTTAATTTTTTTAAAAAAAGTTAATTAAAATACCTAAATCCTAATTAGTTTGAATTAAAAAGAAAGGTTAGTTTTGAAAAAAAAAGGTTAATTAAAAACCTAAAATCTAATTAATTTTAATTAATAAAAAAAGGTTAATTTTGAAAGAAAAAAAGGTTAAAACCTAATTAATTTTAATAAAAAAAAGGTTTTAAAAAAAGTTTATGTCTAATGATTAATAAAACAGATTAAGTTTGCCAAAAAATAGATAGGGGAATAAACATCAATCAAAAATAGGGTTAGAAAATAAAAATAATGCAAATGTCATGGGTGGTTGTTGAATCAAAAATTAATTTAAAACCTAAAATTAAATTAAAAAAATCTAAAATTAATTATTCAGGTTTAGGAGGAAAAATCAAAGGTTTGTGAAAAATGTTAAGTTTTATGAAAACGATTTTAAACAGAAAGAATAAAAATAGGAAAAAGGATAAATAGAAAGGAAGAAAACCAAAACCAATAGGGGTGGTTGTTGAACTCACGCCCTTAACCTCTTCAGGATGTCTGCCTTGTCATGCATTGGTGGTTGTTTTATTTTGGCCATCCGCTTCTATTTTGGCCATCAGCATTTTGTAATAATCCTGTATGGGATCCTGTCTAAATCTGCAGTGTTGAATCTCATGAACACATTAAATAAGTTACTATATCATGAAATACAAAGAAAATTAATATATAAATATTTTTAATGTTAAAACCGATATGGGATGTATGAATGCTTCTACGTTCTTTTGATATGGAGACCAAACCAGCCTTACCCTTACTGGAGGAGTAGTGATATGAATACTCCTATGCCCTTTTGATCATGGAGATCAAACCAGCCTTACCCTTATCGGAGAAGTAGTGAGATGTGGGTTTGTAATAAGGATTTAAAGGTTTTAGGGCTCTTGAAAGAATTTGATATTCTGACAGGGTTGTGGCAAATTTTTTTTTGTCCTTTTGTTCTTTGTGAAAAGAATGAGATTATATAATGTAAACTAGAGAAAAAATGGGCTTTGAATGTGCAATTGGGTCTCCAATGTTCACTTGAGTCTGTCACGTTCCAGGCTAAATCGCAGGGGCTTAAGTGCAATTTTTGAAGTTAAAATGTGTAAACAAAAATGTAGCCGACATCGAGAACTAACTTCTGTCCGAAAATGGGCTCAATTTGATAAATGGTGAATTAGTTATGAATTTTTGAAGTTTTAGCTCAGACAAACTTGTTTTGGGCTCCAGTGTCGACTATGACACGTTCTTCAATAAAAAACTGGTATTGATCGGAGTATAATCCGGTCTCGACTTTGGATTAAAAGTTGTAGATATCTGAGTCAGTGACCTTGTGTAAAAAGATGGGTCTGATCCGATAAAAATTGACCGAGTTATGAATTTTCGAAGTTTCGACCCAGATGAAATGATATTCAGCATTCAGGATTTTCAGCGCATCACACGCACTCTGAGCAAAAAACGAAGGCCTTTTGGATACCGTTCGAACTCGATACCTCTTGGGAAAACGTAGTCAACTTAATTTGTGAAATTTTAGCGCCTGAACCAGCTCGATACGATAAAAATTGACCAAGTTATGATTTTCTGAAAATGACGTAAATAAACTTCTGTCACAAATTTTCTGTACGAAAATACTTGATAAATCCACATTTTTGAAGACCTTCTGATCGAAATTGGCTTCTAGCCGTGAGAGATGAAAACGTAGATGATGTCAAGACAGAATTTTTGCCAACGGAACGGGTTCAAAAAAAACCACGATCTTCAAGTTATGAATTTTTTTGTGCGTAAAAACTGCACTTTCAACACACTTTTTCACCATATTTCTTCGAGAAAACTCACACATTCGGAGACCTTCTTTAAAGAATTGACTCTTGAGCCGAACCTGAATTTTAGAATACGTTATCAAATATATTTTGGTGAAAGAACACCTGAATATGACGCACCGGGTTAGACTTGTGAATCTTTGAACCCCAAATCGTTGCAAAACAGCGAACCGATCTTCAGCACAGAAAATACTCTGAGAACATCCATTGGCGAAATAAACGTCACTTGTAACCTGAAGAAGCTTGATAAATATACCTTTATTCCATAACTATAAAACCAATAATATGCGTGTATGAAAAGAGGGAAAATTTTGGGGTACAACACTTATGTATGTCAAATGAGATGTTCTTTACATTTGATCTTAGGTTCTTATTCATCTTCTTTATCACTTTGTTAAGATGTCTTCCAAGCAGAACTAAAGTATTAGATATTCCTTCATTTGTATCCATATCACAATCCTCCTATTCATCTTTAATGTTGGTTACAAAAGCTATGATTTTGTTCTTCTTTTCAGATCTTTCATTGAGGGTTAATTCAAATGTCTGAAGGGATCCAACAAGTTCATCCACTCTCATCTTGTCAATGTCTTGTGCTTCTTCTATGACAGTCACTTTCATATCAAATCTCTTGGGGAGTGACCTAAGCATATTTCTCACCAATTTGTATTTGGGTATTTTTTCTCCTAAAGCATTAGACGCATTAGCAATCTCAAGAATATTCATATGGAAGTCATTAATACTTTTATCATCCTTCATTCTCTGATTTTCAAATTTGGTGGTGAGCAACTGAAGTCTTGACATCTTAACTTTGGATGTGCCTTCATGGGTAGATTGAAATATCCCCCAGGCATCCTTAGCTACTTCACATGTGTTCACTAATATGAAAATGTTCTTGCCAATTCCATTGAATATAGCATTCAAGGCTTTATATTTTCCAAGTGCAATTTCATCCTCTTCTTTAGACCAATCTTCTTCTGGATTTAACTCAGAAGTAGGTTCTCCATATTCTCCCAATTTGACAGGGTGTTTCCATCCTTTTAAGATAGCTTTCCAAGCCCTGTTGTCCAGAGATTTTAGAAAGGCCACCATACGTGGTTTCCAATAGCCATAATTGCTTCCATCCAGAATGGGTGGTCTGTTCACAAATCCTCCATCCTTGTCCATAGTACCAGAAAGTATCTTCCCTAGATCTCACCCAGATACAGAGCATGATGTCTGCTCTGATACCAATTGAAATTCTGGTATCAGATATGTGATGTTAAGGAGATGTCACGACACAAATATCTGAGGATAATGCAACAATATAAAATCAGTAAAATCACAAGGGATTGTTAACCAAATTCGGTGTACAACAACACCTACTCTGGGGGCTACCAAGCCAGGGATAAGCCCACTAAATAGTATTAATTCATAGACCCTCAGTAAATAACCAGTTTACGATCTAATCACTTAATCACTACCCATGTTATACTTCTACCTAAGACATACCTAGGTATGAGGCCCTTCTCAAATCCCTTCAATCACTAACAGTGAAAAACAACAGAATTATTAAGTTTGAAAAACTTCAATCATTCAATACTTAAAAGCTTATGAATGATCCACAATTTACAACTCAACTAACAAATTACAACTCAAGTATTAAAACAATACTAGAGTGTATTACAATTAAAAGATTCAGACTTTTAAACATAAAGAATATATTTTTCTTCAATTGTTGCAGTTGTACGAATAAGGTTGCAAGTCCTTATAAAGGCGCAACAACTTCTTTATGGGCTTGGGCTGAAAAACAAATATTTCAATATATTGAATCCCTTGAATATCTCCATGAAAGTGGGCAAATATATGATCCATAAATATAAGACAAATCGAAAAATATTCCTCCATATTTTTCACAAGATATAAACCACAAAACCTGAATAAGGTGCGCTTAAAAACAGGAAACAGAAAATCTGAAAAACACGTTCAGATCAGAAGGCAGATGTTAAAACATCTGCTTTGACATCATTCAAAATCAGTTGAGATGATTTACTTCAAATGTAAAGCCATTAAGAAAAACATTACCAAAGTAATGTTTTACCAAAATTGCTACCAACAAACACTTACAAGCACTAGCAAAAGGGTCAGTAACAGCAGTGGTGGTACCACCAACACTGGTTTCTGCAAACCTGAACTCGCTTCCAAACCCTCTTGACTACTGCAAGGTTTTGGAAAATGCTTGGTACTTGCAGATGTCATCATCACTAACACTCTTGCGTGCGTACTTCATTGACTCTTCAAAATGAGCTACTTTAATTTCAGCCACCTCGTCATCTTCATTATCTTCTTCCATAGCCTTAGGATTATCACTTCTTCTCCTTTATCTTTCAATATCCTACCCATAAATGTTAAGGAGAAAAATTAGTTCTACAACTAATTCAATTTAAAAACTTCTACGACCATCATTAGTGAATATGAATGAGAGAAAGGTTTCTTAAAATGTACCTTCTCAATTTTCTCTCTTATAGGCACGCTGGATGTGATACGGTGGGAAAACTGACTTGGGTTTTGCGTTTTTTCGCAAATGTTTCGGTTGAGCAAGAGTCGCCACCGACTTTTTATTTTATCCTAAGGAAAGGTTAAAAAGCACAGGAAAAACCTTTGAGATGTTTTCTTGGGTTCGGGGAGTAGATTATAGAAAGGGAAGGTATTAACACCCTTTCTATTCATGGTTATCCATGGGCTCTTAGTTACTTGCTTAGATCACTTGCCTTTGCTTTTCAATTGTTTGAAATGGTGCTTTGTGTGTGTGGTTTTGAAAAATGTTTTGAAAAAGATGCCTTGTCTAGGCAACCATTGTAAAAATTCTTTACTCGAATGTTTTAAAAAGGTGTTTGTCTTTTTTTGAAAAGATGTTTCAATGTTTTTGAAAGTTTGTTTTGGAAGTTGTGTTTGTGAAGTGTGTTTTGAAAGTAGGTAAGTATGTTTTGCAAGTTTGATCAAGTAACTAAGAGTTGTCTACCCCTAAATTTCTCAAAGATCTTTCCTATGTTTTAACCCTTTTAACAGTATTGTTCCACCATTGTATTTGGTGAACAATCTTGTGTTAGGATGTTAACGGGACAGGCGCGGGTCATCGTATAGACCATGAATGCAATAGTGTCAAGTGTATTTGGCATTTTTCTTGAGGGACTTGATCATTTTTTAGGCAACTTGAGAAAGCGTCATCGAGGAACTATGATCATTTGATTTGTTTTTGTTTTGCCAAAGACACTCAACTTGCAACATGGCCCATTTTTGAAGGCAACAAGCGGAGTAACCCTAAGGGTGCAAGTGTGCATTGTGTTGTCCATTTTCATGCTTTTTGTCTTTGTATTAGTCAAGCTATTTGTTATTTGATTTGCATACAAACCCTAGGTCTATCCTGGCTTAATTTGAAAGCTTTTAAATGCGGAAGTTTAAAGTCCTAAATTATTACAACATGATTATGGGGATGGGGGTACAAATGTTTGAATGGGGGGATATTTGACAAAAAATTAAATCTAAACTATTACATCCATATCGAATATACAAATATTTTAATCGTACAATGTAAAGTAAATACAATAAATATGCAAAATGTATTATGCACAAAATGATTTTTTTATGTATGTGGAAGTATTTTTCAATGTAAAATATAAACAAAACTAAAAGGGTCAAATTTTGAATTTTTTTTATATTTAGGGCAAAACCCTAGTTTTTGAATAAATAGTATTTATTTATTAATTATATACAATATTTGTTAATTATATACAACAAATAAGAAGTATGTTGTAAAAAAGTATTTTTGATGTCAGATATTAATAAAAATAAAAATGTATTATTTCTATATTTTTGTCCTAAATATTTAATAAAATATGTATATGTATATTTATATATATATTTAATATGCTAAATATGTACACAAAATAAAATATTAATTATTTACAAAAAAAATGTATTTTTTAGAAAATGTTTTCAAAATGTAAAATAAAAAATAATAACTAAAAAATAAATATTTTTGTATTATTTTTAGGGTTTTAAATAAAAAGGTTTTTATATTTATTTACATATACATGCTAAATAAAACAAATAAATGCCAAATAAATGCAAAAATGTATGGAAAAATATTTTTAGTGTTTTTTCATGTTTGAATAAAAATATAAAATCAGAATCAAAAAGAAAAATGCAAAAATGACAAGTATTTCACATAATGGGCCAAGGGGGTGCAAAGCAAAAAAAAGGGTGCAAAAAGTAAGGATGACTCAGGCCCAGCCCAAGCCATCATCTTCAACCTCCAGCTTCTGTTTGAATAACAAAACGCGCGCGCCTCTTGCACCAAAGTTAACTCCTGATTCCTTGACTTTTAGTAAAAACTCATAACACCAATAATGTAGAGCATCAAGAGACAAATTTAGACATATAAAAAAGTTATCCTAACTCTAAGAAACCAGGGAGAATTTCTTCTCCCCCAATTTCTGACCTAATTTTTCTTCAATGTTCATGGCCAAAATTCTCACAGCATGCTTAATATAAATGAAAAGTAAATACATGGATGGCTTCAAGGCTATGAGTAGAACATGTTTCCTTCACAAACCTAAGCTTAATCATGCCTGGATAGAGAGATATAAGTCCATGGTTTTACCTGTTTCAGCTTGACTCGTGTACAACAATGTGGCCAACTTCAATGGAGTTTGAGGATTTGTACAGCTTGCCTGAAGTCCAAGGATGCCTCTCCAACACCTAGCTTGCTTTGAATCACTCTGAATCGTGCTATGGAAGTCCACCTGCAAAACTGAAAATTGAAAATGGCAAGTGAGGTTAGGGGTGTTACAGCTGGTGTTTAGGGCTTGGGCTAGTTTCAGTGGATGGTAGGGAATGTGTTTGAACAAGCTTTGGCCAAAACGCACGAGCAAACTGAGTTGTGCAACTCAATCTGCAGGGATGCCCTGTTTTGTGCAGCAAAATGGTGTTTTGGGGTTTTAGGAGGTGTGAGAGATCAATGAATCGTGCCTTAGGTCTGTTTTGGTGTATGGAAGATGTTCACAAGGTTTTTGTTTGGTTGTGTTTATAGGAAGTGAGATTGGTATCAATTTTCCAAGTTTCTTCAAATGTAAGCAAGGATAGTGTAAGTTCCAATACAAGCCTGTACCACCCTCTATGTATGCTGCATATCTTGTTCTTGATCAGAGGGATTTGTGTACAAATTCTAGCCTCAAAGATCTGGCCCATGCCTCTTGGATTTGGTATTTCACATAAAGCACTACTTTTCAAAAATGGCAAGTTTACTTTTTCTACTTAAGGGATAATTCTTTGTGTAATGACCAAATGCACAAAACAATGCTTGAACACAATGGTTAGGAATTTAATTATGGAGTGCAAACTTGGTTTAGAGGCCTGCAAGCAAGTACCAAGCATGCTGATTTGAAAATGGAACTTGTATGAACATGCATTTGGTTATGAACAAAAGTGAATTTTGTCCAACTTTGCAAATTCGATTCTCCCTAACCACAAGGGTGTTTGATAAGTTTTTGGACAATTTGGAAAGCTTGGAATATGTACTACAATCCATCTTTGTAATGCAAATTGAAACTCCAAGTGGAAGCATGTGAAAAATGGCCAAGAAGTTGGACAAAAATCCTGCCTAGAATAGGTCAAAAATTTTCTAAGTTAAAAATGTTTTGCACCCTTGTTCCAAAAATCATAACTTGAGCTAAAAGCTTCCTTTGAGAAAACTTTGTGAATCAAAGTTGTAGATTTTGCAATGGACTACAACTTTCATGTTTTGAGTTTTGTTTGAATCCATTTTTATCTTGAAAAAAAAATGGGACAAAGTTAGGGAAAAATAAGGGAATTTTAAAACTTAGAAAATTTCTAAGTTATGAAATTTCTTCATTTTAAATCCTAATTTGCAATTTTGGATTTCTTGATGAACAAATTTCATAATTTGACATGTCTTGATGAAAAATGAATCTTGTCACTTGATTTTGACCAAAAAGTCAAAGTTTGACTTTTCAGTATACAGTCAAATTTTGATCAGTTGACTGGAAAATTCATCTGTCAATCCTGTGCATTTGAGATCTTTTGAACTTGTTGAAGGGGTCAAGACAATGCCATTGAGTCCTTGAGTCCATATGTGAGCTTGGTTTGCCATTGGTTAGGTCAAACAGTCAAAAATTGCCTTTGTGCAGTCAAAACCCTAAAAATGACCATTTTGCCCTTTTGGTGATCTGATCAAATTTCCTGTGGAATTGTGATCCAAACTTGACCAAATGGTTCATGTGAGTTCATGATGTTGATGTGGGTCAAATTTAATGAGGTTTGACTGTCAATTGGCCACAGTTGACTTTTTCCCCAATACAACTGATTTATAGGTCAACTGTCCAATTGACTGGGCAAAGATTGAAATCAAGGCTTGAAACTTGGTATGGATAAACTTGTAAGTCCAACATGAAGCATGAAAGCCACTTTGTGCACTTTAGGTCAAAACATCTTTGTGCAAACTCAAACCCTAATTTGGGTCAACAGTGCAAGGAGGGGTCTTGAGCAGAGCAAACCCTAACTTGATCTTGAGTTCCAAGAGTCTTGTGATGAGAAAATGTTGATGAAATGGGAGGGAAAATTTTGGGGTACAACAGTTTCCCCTGTTCAATCTTCTTGCACCTGAAGAGTTAGATTGGCAGGTTTGCCTTTCGCGTCTCGAAGGTAAAAGGAGATTGGACACTAAAGTGCCCTTAAATTTGCACTCGTCAAAACAATGGATGCGGGAATGGGCTTAGAGATGCCATTTGGAGATGGGCTTAAAGATGCCATCTGGAGGGGTGACAGAATCTTGTTGGGGATGGGCTTAAAGATTCCATCTGGAATGCATGTTGTAGGTGAAAGAAATGAGTATCAGAAAGGTGTCCATGTTTTGGAACATCTCTGGACTGGACAGATCTGAACAAGCAATAGATTGACATCCATGTTTGGAGAATCCATGAACTGTTTTCAGAAGTATGAGCTTATCAATCTTATCCTGAAAAGGGTAAAATGTTAGCTGAAACACAAAGTTATGTTGCATGAAATGTATGATGCAATGTATGTTATATCGATGTTTAGGATATGAATGTAATGAATGCGCATGTAAGCTGACGAGCTGTCTTGCTGAGGAAGACGGATCCTGGATAATGAAATCTTTGACTGATGTCGGGGGAAAGTAAATCCTTGACTGCTGTCGGGGGAAAGTAAATCCTTGACTGCTGCAGGGGATTGAAAATCCTTTGATCGTTGAAAATGAGAAGTCCTGGGACCACTGTTGGGGAATCAGGAGCTTGAGTTGTAAACCACTTTGAGAATGAGAATCTTCATTCTGTTGGGAATATCAGGAACTCAGGTTATCTGCCACTTTGAGAATGAGAATCTTCATTCTTTTGGGAATATCGAGAATTCAGGTTGTATGCCACTTTGAGAATGAGAATCTTCATTTTGTTGGGAATATCAAGAGGTTGGGTGTATGCCAATCTACTGGGGTTTCAAGAATGAGAGTCTTCATTCTGTTAAGGGTCAGAAACTGGGGGTATACCAATCTTCTGAGGTTTTAAGGATGAGAATCTTCATTCTGTTAACGGTTAGAAATTGGGAGTATACCAATCTTCTGAGGTTTTAAGGATGAGAATCTTCATTCTGTTAAGGGTCAGAAACTGGGAGTATACCAATCTTCTGAGGTTTTAAGGATGGGAGTCTTCATTCTGTTAAGGGTCAGAAACTGGGGGTATACCAATCTTCTGAGGTTTTAAGGATGAGAATCTTCATTCTGTTAACGGTTAGAAATTGGGAGTATACCAATCTTCTGAGGTTTTAAGGATGAGAATCTTCATTCTGTTATGGGTCAGAAATTGGGAGTATACCAATCTTCTGAGGTTTTAAGGATGAGAGTCTTCATTCTGTTAACGGTTAGAAATTGGGAGTATACCAATCTTATGAGGTTTTAAGGATGAGAATCTTCATTCTGTTAAGGGTCAGAAACTGGGAGTATACCAATCTTCTGAGGTTTTAAGGATGAGAGTCTTCATTCTGTTAAGGGTCAGAAACTGGGGGTATACCAATCTTCTGAGGTTTTAAGGATGAGAATCTTCATTTTGTTAACAGTTAGAAATTGGGAGTATACCAATCTTCTGAGGTTTTAAGGATGAGAATCTTCATTCTGTTAAGGGTCAGAAACTGGGAGTATACCAATCTTCTGAGGTTTTAAGGATGAGAGTCTTCATTCTGTTAACGGTTAGAAATTGGGAGTATATCAATCTTCTGAGGTTTTAAGGATGAGAATCTTCATTCTGTTAAGGGTCAGAAACTGGGAGTATACCAATCTTCTGAGGTTTTAAGGATAAGTCTTCATTCTGTTAAGGGTCAGAAACTGGGGGTATACCAATCTTCTGAGGTTTTAAGGATGAGAATCTTCATTCTGTTAACGGTTAGAAATTGGGAGTATACCAATCTTCTGAGGTTTTAAGGATGAGAATCTTCATTCTGTTAAGGGTCAGAAACTGGGAGTATACCAATCTTCTGAGGTTTTAAGGATGAGAGTCTTTATTCTGTTAAGGGTCAGAAACTGGGAGTATACCAATCTTCTGAGGTTTTAAGGATGAGAGTCTTCATTCTTGAGAGAAACAGATTTTAGGTGCTTCAGTTGTCCGTTATTCTGTCGGTGGTTGTAACTTCCAACAGGTGATGAAGGAAATTTGGATGATGATCGTAACTTCCAGCAGGTGATGAAGGAAATTTTGAACGACCTTTCAGCTTGAAATGTAGTTTTACTTTGGAGAATAAATCCTTGGCAAATGTTGGGGAAATAAACCCATAACCGAAGCCGGGGCTTGAAAATCCTTTGATTACTGAGGGTGAGAAACCCTTGCTGACTGTTGATTGCTTGGGGAGCAAGATCTTCAGTTGTTGAGGGATCTTAGGACCACTGCTGGGGATAGAAAATCCTTGGTGACCTGTGGGAAATGAGAATTCTGATGATCTCTACTGGGGAGTCCAGAACCTGGGAGCCTCATGCCAGAGGAGTAAGACTGAGAATCTTCAATTTGATGGGAAGTATCTCTGTGGGGAGAATGTTCACTAATCTGGTTCCGCTGGGGATTGATAGTTGGAAGTTTTAACTCCGCTGGGGATTAACAGCTTTGACTTCGTTGGGGATAGGATTTTCATATTTTAGGGCTCCACTGGGGATACTGAAACTTAGCTCTGAGGGGAATTAAGTTCTGGAAGGCTCTCCTAGCTGGGGAAGTCAGTTTTGAGAAAGCTTTTGTTCTGCTGAGGATCCTTAAGTCTAAATCTGTTTGGGGAATTTGGAGTTTAATTTCGCTAGGGATTTCTTCTGAAAGGGCATCGAGATATCTATCCGTACCTTCAACCTATCAGCAATCATCTTCCTTTATTTGTAAGAAAATGATTATGTTCAAATGCATATGCCTATTTAACAAAACATTGGATGTTTCTCAAATAAAACATAAGTGTGAAAAAGAAACAGAAGACAAGGCAAATTTCTATATTTGGAAAAGTATTTGTATTAACTTTTTATGAGTATCTTTGTACAAAGGAGACAGGCATCCTAGTAAGAGGATGTTGTCGTAAAAAATTGAAAATTTTATACAAAAGGAAAATGGCTATGTGTAACAATTCCATGGGATTCCATTCTGTTATAGCCTTCACAACTCTGAATATCTTGTCCATTCAATGCTTCATCCGCCGATGATTGGATTGACCAGAAGCTAGGAGCTTGTTGATGAAGAGATTGTTCTTTAAAGTGATCCGACGAGACATAATCATACGCTTTAATTCCCTAACTTTTGCCTAGATCGCCCTTTCGGGTTTTCGACCCACCGGGAAACCCCTTTTTGCCCAAGCCGCCCTTTCGGGTTTTCGACTTGCCGGGTGTACAGATTTTTTTTTGTTTTATCCCTAATTTTTGCCTGAACCGCCCTTTCGGGTTTTCGGTTCACCGGGATGCCCATTTTTGCCCAAGTCGCCCTTTCGGGTTTTCGACTTGTCGGGTTGTTTTATGCGTAGTATCTTTTGACTATGTCTGCGTTCGCAGGGTGTGGCAAATCGTCATCGTCCATGGTGGTCAGAATCATTGCACCACCAGAAAATATGCTCTTGATCACAAATGGTCCTTCGTAAGTAGGAGTCCATTTGCCCCTGGGATCACTTTGCGGCAAGATGATCCGCTTGATCACAAGATCTCCGACTTGATATACTTGACGTCTGACTTTCTTGTTGAAAGCGTTGATCATCCGTTTTTGGTACGTCTGACCATGGCAAACAGTAGTGAGTCGCCTCTCGTCGATCAAATTGAGTTGATCAAGTCGGGTCTGAATCCAATCATCTTCATTCAAACCAGCGTCCTTCATGATCCTCAAAGAAGGAATCTGAACTTCCATGGGTAGGACAGCTTCCATGGCATATACCAAAGAAAATGGGGTTGCCCCTGTTGAAGTACGTGCCGTGGTATGGTATCCATGCAGAGCAAACAGTAACATCTCATGCCAGTCCTTGTAGGTGACTGTCATTTTCTGAATGATCTTCTTGATGTTTTTGTTCGCAGCTTCAACAGCACCATTCATCTTCGGCCGATAGGGAGTTGGATTGTGATGATAAATCTTGAACTGTTCGCATAGAGCGGTGATCATAGTATTGTTCAGATTTGTACCGTTGTCTGTGATGATCCTGTCGGGGACACCATACCGGCATATGAGGTTCTGCTTGATGAAGTGGGCAACCACATTTTTTGTAACAGAGGCGAAGGAAGCTGCTTCGACCCACTTGGTGAAATAGTCAATATCAACCAGGATGAAGCGATGTCCATTGGATGTCGTGGGCTTGATTTCTCCAATCATGTCAATGCCCCACATTGCGAATGGCCAAGGAGCTGTCAGAACGTTGAGAGGAACAGGAGGAATATGAATCTTGTCAGCGTAGACTTGACATTTGTGGAAAGTACGGGAATGTTGATGGCAATCAGCTTCCATGGTAGACCAGTAATAGCCTGCCCTTAGAATCTTCTTAGCCATTGTATGCCCGCTCAAGTGGGTGTCAAATATGCCACTGTGTATCTCAGTCATGATTAACTCTGCTTCAGCTTTGTCTATACATTGGAGTAAAACACAATCATGGCTGCGCTTGTAAAGGATGCCATTGCTCAGGAAGAACTTGGCAGTGAATCTCCTTAAGAACTTCTTGTCATTTACGGAAGCTCCTTCGGGATATTCTCTAGTCTGGAGATACCTTTTGATTTCATGGAACCAGGGTTGTTCCACTACTTCTTCAGTATTAATCTCATGACAATGTGCAGGTTCATCCATTCGCTCGATGGTGATTTGGGGAGCCTCGTTATCCCAGTTGAGTTTAAACATGGAAGACATTGTAGCCAGAGCATCCGCTAGCTGATTTTCTTCTCGCGGGAAATGCTCGAAGGTGATCTGCTCGAAATGAGGCAGCAATGTCAGGACATGTTCTTTGTATGGGATAAGATTAGGATGTTTGGTATCCCACTCTCCTTTGATTTGACTGATAACCAAAGCCGAGTCCCCAAATACGATCAAAGATTTGATCCCCAAGTCTATAGCAGCCTTGAGACCAAAGATTCAAGCTTCATATTCAGCCATGTTGTTGGTACAGCTGAAGCAAAGTCGGGCCGTGAAAGGTGTGTGGAAACCTTCCGGGGAAATGAGTACCGCACCGATACCATTTCCAAGTGCATTCTAAGCACCATCAAAGCACAGGGTCCATCGGGATCCATTTTCAGGTCCGTCGTACGGTCCGTTACCTTCAATGTTGTCCAAAGTCATGATGTCCTCGTCTGGGAAGTCAAATCTCATGGGTTGATAATCTTCGATAGCTTGATGAGCTAGATGGTCAGCTAGTACACTCCCTTTTATAGCTTTTTGGGTAGTATACTGGATGTCATTCTCAGTCAGGATCATTTGCCATCTAGCAATTCTTCCAGATAAAGCAGGCTTCTCGAAGATATACTTGATAGGATCCATTTTGGAAATCAACAAAGTGGTATGAGTCAACATATACTGCCTTAGTCAGCGAGCAGCCCATACCAAAGCGCAGCAAGTTTTCTCGAGCAGTGAGTAGCGAGTCTCACAGTTGGTAAACTTTTTGCTAAGGTAATAAATGGCATGCTCTTTTCGACCAGACTCGTCATGCTGGCCCAGTACACACCCCATTGAGTTGTCCAAAATAGTCAGATACATGATCAGCGGCCTTCCTTCGACGGGTGGCATCAGAATAGGAGGTTCTAGCAAATACTCCTTGATCTTATCAAAAGCAGCTTGGCAATCGTCATTCCATTCGACTACCTGATCTTTCTTCAATAGTTTGAAAATTGGCTCACAGGTAGACGTCAGATGAGAGATGAATCTGGCAATATAGTTCAAGCGTCCCAAGAACCCTCTAACCTCCTTTTCAGTACGGGGGGCCGACATTTCTTATATAGCTTTCACTTTTGCTGGATCGACCTCAATGCCTTTGTTGCTGACAATAAATCCTAGAAGTTTACCAGACCTAACTCCAAAAGTACACTTACTTGGATTCAGCCTGAGTTTGTATTCCTTCAACCTGGAAAACATCTTTTGCAGATGTTCAAGGTGTTCCTCCTCTGTTTGTGATCGAGCTATCATGTTGTCTACGTAAACTTCGATCTCATGATGTATCATATCATGAAACAAAGCTACCATGGCGCGTTGATAAGTTGCCCCTGCATTCTTCAGTCCGAACGGCATCACCTTGTAGCAGAAGGTACCCCATTGTGTAACAAAGGTTGTTTTCTCCATGTCCTCGGGGGCCATTTTGATCTGGTTGTAGCCCGAGAATCCGTCCATGAAGGAAAACACTTTGTGCTGAGCTGTGTTGTCAATCAAAATATCGATATGCGGTAGCGGAAAATCATCTTTAGGGATAGCCCTGTTCAAATCCCGGTAGTCCACACACATTCTGACCTTGCCGTCTTTTTTAGGTACTGGCACAATGTTAGCAACCCATTGTGGATAGGATGTAACAGCCAGAAAGCCAGCGTTGAATTTCTTAATTACTTCTGCTTTAATCTTCTCAGACATGTCGGGCCTCATTCGGCGGACTTTTTGCTTGATCGGTGGACAGTCCTCTCTTGTAGGGAGACGGTGAACCACGATATCTGTGTCTAAACCCGACATGTCTTCATAAGACCAGGCGAAGATTTCAACGTATTCATTTAACAGCTGTATTAAACGCCCCTTAACACTTGGTTCCAGATTGGCACCCACTTATACTTCTTTCTTGTCTTCCTCTGTTCCTAAGTTGACTGTTTCCAACAACTCTTCATGAGGTAAGATGGCCCTCTCTTCTTGTTGTAGAAGTCTGGCTAGCTCTCCTGGTACTTCACAATCTTCGTCATCTTCATACTCAGCCTGATTGACCAAATATTCAGAGTTATTGAAGGATACAACAAAATAGTCACCCATAGAATCCAGAGTGGATGGGTACCTGCATTTGTGAGTGTGGGTGTGTGTAAGGGATAGCCATCCTTAAACAAACAAAAATGCAAAAGGAAAGAAAATGAATACAGCAGTTTATAAATGAAAAACGTCCAATGATTCATTTAACATGGCATATGATTATGAAGGAAAACCAAGCCCTTACAAATGGACCTACATGCCCCGGGCAAGGCATAAGGTGAAAAAGTAGTGTGCATATTGTTTAAGAGTAATTATTACAGACCAGCAGAAAATGTTCGAAAGATAAATTTCTGATTGATGAAAGTAATGGGAACGAAGTCTTTCGCCTCCCAGTTGTGCATTCCCCCTTCAATGGTTGGGAAGATCCAATCTTCAATGTTGGCCTCTTCGTCTTCGTCTTCCAAAGCATTGATTCCATGAGGAGAAATCTTGATGGGTGCTCTTTCAATTTTTGAGCGACGCATAGCTTTTTGCCCCGCAGCGGTAAACCCTAACCCAAACTTGTCAGTCTTGTGAGGAAAGTCAGGCAACTGTCTCCATGTTGAGCTCCTTCCTTCCTTTATTGCAGCCTTTGCGTCTTTCAGAGATGCCATCCTGGCCACCTGCTTGGGTACCTCAGCTACTGCCTTTGCTACAGCCACCTTGGGAGAAACTTCCTCGAAGTGTTGGAACGGTGTTTCGATGAATTCGCCCTCCACTTCCACATACCTAAAGGAGTTCAGATGACTGATCATGTAATCCTCTTCACCGTGCACAGTTATGATCTTTCCCTTAACAGGGTATTTCAGCATCTGATGTAGAGAAGAAGTGACTGCCCCAACATTATGTATCCACGGCCTTCCTAGTAAGCAAGAGTAGGATGGGCGGATGTCCATCACATAGAATGTTGAGGGGAACACTTCAGTGCCTACCTTGATGGGAATGTCGACCTCCCCATGCACCATTCTTTTAGATCCGTCAAAGGCCCTGACAATGATATTACTTGGTTTCAGCTCCAAGCCTTCACAATCCAACCGGTCCAGAGCTTTCTTAGGCAGCACGTTTAGAGAAGAACCAGTGTCGACCAAGACATGGGCGAGAGTGGTTCCTCGGCATTCAACTGACACATGAAGTGCGTCATTGTGCTTTCTTCACTTCAGAGTCAGGTCAGCATCAGAGAAACCCAGGCCGTTGTCGGCGGTAAGGCTGGCTACACAATTCTGGAATTGATCGGCTGAGGTTTCCTGGGGTACATGGGCTGTCTTCAAAAACCTTATCAAGGCCTTGGCATGAGCCTCCGAACAAAGCAACAAAGCCAACATGGAGATCTTCGAGGGGGTTTGCCCCAGTTGCTGTACTACATCGTAATCACTCTTCTTAATTATTTTCAGAATCTCCTCCATTTCTTTCTTAGAGGTTTCAGGGATGACCAACGGCTGAGCCCTCGTCCTGACGAGCTCTTCTTGGATCCCTTTCCCCTTATCAACAGAAGTAGGAGGGACAACCAAAGGAGTAACAGCTTCTTCAATCAACGGAGTTCTTGCAGAAAGTTTTATCGGTGCAGGGGTAACTTTGGGAACAGCTGAGGGTCCAAAGATTGCCTTTGGGGGGCAATCTCTGGAGAGAAAATTCTCCCACTTCGGGTAATCTTGCTCGTACCGGCAATGTTTCCAACGTCGGTAGTTTCTTCGTCAGAGCTCTCTTCAGTTATCTCAATTTGCCTAACACCATGGTAGTATATCTCTCCACCATAATTCCACGGTATTGATTTGTCAGATTTGTAGGGGACAAGCCCAGGCATGGTTATCTTCAAGGGTACAATCTTCGGAGCGGATGTAATCTTAACAGGCCTTTTGGGGACCTTGGAAAGATTGGCGGAAATGGTGATTATTGAAACTTCATTGATAGGAGTTGGAGTAGTAGGAATCTTTTCGAAAAGAATTTGTTGGTTGTCCATTAGGCGTTGGATGCCTATCTTCAGCAATGGACAGTCGATTGGTAGGGAGTGACAAAGGTAGCAATCTTCTTTACAACCTGGGAAAATCCCAGCCTTTAACAGATTCAACTTGATTGTCAGTAGTGGGGTCATCAGATCATCAACAGCAGAAACAAACAGATCCTCTTCAACAGCATGGACATTGTGACCATGCTTTGGCATTGGAGCGGAGATTACATTCGGTTTCTCAGTGGCGTCGAACTCAACCTCTTTTGCATCTATCAAATCTTGAATTTTATTCTTTAACGCCCAACAATTGTTGGTGTCATGCCCGGTGCAGTCAGAATGATAGGCGCATTTAACATTTACATGATAGTATGGAGATGTGGTGTTAGGGTTTTTCGGTGCCTCCGTTAAACCAGTCAGATTCAACTTCAACAAATGGGGAAGAACTTGTGCAGGCGTCATATTGATGCGGGTGAACTGCCGTGGTGGCCTTTCTACCCGTTGCTGGTTAGGTCTAGACTGATTGGTACGAGGCTGTTCATTTGATGAATTTTGAATCATCACGTCCCCCACAGTCGGCCGACGCTCAGTTCTTCCCGATCCTTTTTTAGAGTATATAACAGCTGCTTCCTTCTTGGCCGGGAATGATTTCTTAACAGTTGCGGAGGCAGAGGCGTCCTTTTGAATCTTCCCATTCTTAATACCAGCTTCCACCCGTTCGCCAGTCAGAATCAGTTCAGTAAACCCTGCGGAAGAGCTCCCGATCAAATGGTTGAAGAAAGGGCTAGATAGGGTCCCCAAGAACATATCAACTAGTTCCCTATCTGAAAGAAGTGGCTGCACTCTTCCGGCCAAGTCGCGCCATTTCTGGGCGTATTCTTTGAATCCCTCATTTGAGGCTATCCCCATACTTTGTAACTGAGTACGGGTTGGCGCCAAGTCAGCGTTATATTGATACTGGCGATAAAAGGCAGCTGCCAAATCCTCCCAACTATACACGTCTGACCTCTCAAGCTGGTAAAACCAATCAAGCTGTGTACCGGACAAGCTGTCCTGAAAAAGTGTACCCAAAGATTTCTGTCGGATGTATGAGGTTGAATTCTTCTGACATATGACCTCGGGTGCATCTTCGGGCAAGACAGCCCGTCATATTTTGCAAAAATTGGCACCTTAGACTTTGGAGGGATCACAATCCCAGCAATCAATCTCAATTCTTCAAAATCTAACACGGGAACCCTTTGCAGCTCCATAGCTTCCAGTCTATCCTCCAGGTTTTTGTATTTGTCGTCCGCTGGCGGGTATTGCTGCTCTGAGTAGTCTTCATCTTCCTCAACCTCTTCCTCTTCAGCCCCGGACTCAGAAGGTAATGCAGCTCCTTTTCCTTTACCGGTTCCCTCATCAGATGTGGAGGGGAATTCAAGAACTCTCCTTGCTTCATTCTCAAATCTTCTTCCCAGTGTAGCTACCCCAACTCTTTTCTTCTTCTTTTTTCCTTTTTCTTGCTCTTTGTTCCCCAACAGTGCTTTTAGATCCTCCTGACCCTTTGCCAAGGTCATAAGGAGCTGTTGAAACTGCGAGTTTTGTGACTGCAGATCTTTGACCGTTTGTTCAAGATCCATCTTACTGAAATAAACAGCAGAAAGATAAGGAAACCTGGTGTGAAGACCTGTTTATGCATATGATGAATGATATGTTTATTCATGCAATGCATTCAAGGATTTAGAAATTCAAAATTGTTGCAGACAAAAAGAACACACGTCATATTAATAAGAAGAAATTTTGTCAGTACATAAATGCCCCATGGGCCAAATATTACAAAAACTTCTTAAGGTAAAAAGACGTTGCGCATCCTCTTTGGTGCGATGTAAGTGTTTAGGGTCTCCTCCTCGTGAAGTCAGCGGGTAAGCTCCAAAACCTTCTTCTCACTGGCGTAGAAGCTGGCTTCAAAAGAATTTCGTTCCTCCTTGAGTTGGATCCAACTCTTTTGCATTTCCTCCCATGATGTTGGCATGTCAGGATGTAGGATGGTGTATGGAACCTCTCCTTCCTTAACATGCTCTTTAATCAAAGGGAGAATGTGAGGGTAAGGCATCATAAGACTCTGGGCTCGGGTTCGTACCCACTTGAGGTAGGGCTCAAGAGGGATGGAATTCTTGTGCCCCAGTGTCTTGCTATCTACCTTGTTAGGCATCCTCCAAGCTCTGATGAATCTTTGGCGAAGTCCTTGTGCATCATTGTCGAAGTCAAAAACTAGGTCGGGAATCAGCATGTCATGAGGGCCATCCCTCCGAGCATATCCAAATTGTCTTAAAGCTAGACAGGGGTTGTAGGTAATACCTCCCCTAATGCCGAGTAATGGAACATTAGGGAACTCACCACAACGATCGATGATGATGACATTTTCTCTGGACCGAGAACACCAATGTACATCAGAATGTGTGAGGGTCATCAATCGTTGTGACCACCTTAAGCCTTGTTCATTCTTCAAAACAGATTGTGGAAGGTGAGAAATAAACCACCTTGCAAGGAAAGGAGTACAACACATGAGAACACCTCTCTTTCTCATTGTTCGTGTGTAAAATGAGTGGAGGATGTCCCCAAGCAATGTAGGTATGGGATTCCTGGATATGAAGATCTTAACAGCATTCACATCTATAAGTTGGTCAGGATTTGGGAACAAGACCAACCCATAAATGAGAAGTGCCACAATTTCTTCAAAGGCTTGTAGATCCAATGAATTCCAACACGCTTGTGCCTTCTCAAACAAGAATTTTTCCAAGAAGCCTTTGACACCACTTCTAGTCTCCCAATGCCCCTTGATGTCAGATGGTTGCAAGTGTAGTGCTTGAGCAACATCTTCAGGCTTTGGTTCTTTTTTCGTACCGTTGTAGGGTAGTTGATTAAGAATAGGAATTCTCAGGAGTTGAGAAAATTCCTCCAAAGAAGGCACCAATTGGTAGTCGGGGAATGTGAAACAGTGGTGAAGGGGGTCAAAGAATTGGAACAACACTTTCACCATGTCTTCTTCAATGCTGGTGTTGACTAGGCTGAGCAGTCTACCGTGTCTTTCACTGAAGAGAGAGCCTTCTAGAATTCTGGATGTAAGCTCCTTGAGTTGAGGAGGGATTCTCACAAGGTTGACTTGGATAGTTTTCCTGCGAAGAATTTCCATGACCTACAAAACAAGAACAAAGATGAAGATCCAAACCCTTGAAATGGTTAGTGGATGCATATGATGCTTTATGATGTTCATGATGTATGCACAAACATATGTACAAGCAAGTCACACAAAACCCTAGTTTTAGGCTTGCATGGGGTTTCATAGGTAAGTACCCTCTTGAGTGTAGTTGGCTTAAAAACCTGTCCTATAAATAGTAACCGGGTTCTAAGGAGCTCAATATCATTGGATTGTTTTCTATGTTCATTGTTTTGGTTTAGCCACTGAACTAGCGACCAAAATATTCCAAGAAAACAACCCTCAATGAGTGTATTATCGAGTATCTACCAACTTCGGACTGTACCAAAGCCGGTCATCTCACTACTCCTAATGAAAGGCCAAGATGGTCAAGTAAGGTTCTAGGTCATTAGTGCTTAGTGACATCACTCAGCGGCCCCGTACTCTCCTTGATTGAACTCAAGGGTTACCGGTACTCACAAATATGTCGCACTAATATAGCTATTGCTTCAACCATGTCGGTATACCCCGCACAGTTTCCACAATGTATTGCCATCTATGAATGTTTCCCAAATCCGGGTGTAGGATTTCAAGCCCAAACAAGAGAACCAAAATGTAAAGCAAACAAAGCAAACAATTAGTCATGCAAAAGGGTGATCTAGGCCCTAAGGTTACTCCACTTTTATTACTTCCCCAGCAGAGTCGCCAGTTCTGTGATACGGTGGGAGAACTGACTTGGGTTTTGCGTTTGTTTTTGCAAATGTTTCGGTTGAGCAAGAGTCGCCACCGACTTTTTATTTTATCCTAAGGAAAGGTTAAAAAGCACAGGAAAAACCTTTGAGATGTTTTCTTGGGTTCGGGGAGTAGATTATAGAAAGGGAAGGTATTAGCACCCTTTCTATCCATGGTTATCCATGGGCTCTTAGTTACTTGCTTAGATCACTTGCCTTTGCTTTTAAATTGTTTGAAATGGTGCTTTGTGTGTGTAGTTTTGAAAAATGTTTTGAAAAAGATGCCTTGTCTAGGCAACCATTGTAAAAATTCTTTACTCGAATGTTTTACAAAGGTGTTTGTCTTTTTTTGAAAAGATGTTTCAATGTTTTTGAAAGTTTGTTTCGGAAGTTGTGTTTGTGAAGTGTGCTTTGAAAGTAGGCAAGTGTGTTTTGCAAGTTTGATCAAGTAACTAAGAGTTGTCTACCCCTAAATTTCTCAAAGATCTTTCCTATGTTTTAACCCTTTTAACAGTATTGTTCCACCATTGTATTTGGTGAACAATCTTGTGTTAGGATGTTAACGGGACAGGCGCGGGTTATCGTATAGACCATGAATGCAATAGTGTCAAGTGTCTTTGGCATTTTTCTTGAGGGACTTGATCATTTTTTAGGCAACTTGACAAAGCGTCATCGAGGGACTATGATCATTTGATTTGTTTTTGTTTTGCCAAAGACACTCAACATGCAACATTGCCCATTTTTGAAGGCAACAAGCGGAGTAACCCTAAGGGTGCAAGTGTGAATTGTGTTGTCCATTTTCATGCTTTTTGTATTTGTATTAGTCAAGTTATTTGTTATTTGATTTGCATACAAACCCTAGGTCTATCATGGCTTAATTTGAAAGCTTTTAAATGCGGAAATTTAAAGTCCTAAATTATTACAACATGATTATGGGGATGGGGGTACAAATGTTTGAATGGGGGGATATTTGACAAGAAATTAAATCTAAACTATTACATCCATATCGAATATATAAATATTTTAATCGTACAATGTAAAGTAAATACAATAAATATGCAAAATATATTATGCACAAAATGAATTTTTTATGTATGTGGAAGTATTTTTCAATGTAAAATATAAACAAAAATAAAAGGGTCAAATTTTGAATATTTTTTTTATTTAGGGCAAAACCCTAGTTTTTGAATAAATAGTAATTATTTATTAATTATATACAATATTTGTTAATTATATACAAAAAATAAGAAGTGTGTTGTAAAAAAGTATTTTTGATGTCAAATATTAATAAAAATAAAAATGTATTATTTCTATATTTTTGTCCTAAATATTTAATAAAATATGTATATGTATATTTATATATATTTAATATGCTAAATATGTACAAAAAATAAAATATTAATTATTTACAAAAAAATGTATTTTTTAGAAAATATTTTCAAAATGTAAAATAAAAAATAATAACTAAAAAATAAATATTTTTGTATTATTTTTAGGGTTTTAAATAAAAAGGTTTTTATATTTATTTACATATACATGCTAAATAAAACAAATAAATGCCAAATAAATGCAAAAATGTATGGAAAAATATTTTTAGTGTTTTTTCATGTTTGAATAAAAATATAAAATCAGAATCAAAAAGAAAAATGCAAAAATGACAAGTATTTCACATAATGGGCCAAGGGGGTGCAAAGCTAAAAAAAGGGTGCAAAAAGTAAGGATGACTCAGGCCCAGCCCAAGCCATCATCTTCAACCTCCAGCTTCTGTTTGAATAACAAAACGGGCACGCCTCTTGCACCAAAGCTAACTCCTGATTCCTTGACTTTTAGCAAAAACTCATAACACCAATAATGTAGAGCATCAAGAGACAAATTCAGACATATAAAAAAGTTGTCCTAACTCTAAGAAACCAGGGAGAATTTCTTCTTCCCCAATTTCTGACCTAATTTTTCTTCAATGTTCATGGCCAAAATTCTCACAGCATGCTTAATATAAATGAAAAGTAAATACATGGATGGCTTTAGGGCTATGAGTAGAGCATGTTTCCTTCACAAACCTAAGCTTAATCATGCCTGGATAGAGAGATAGAAGTCCATGGTTTTACCTGTTTCAACTTGACTCGTGTACAACAATGTGGCCAACTTCAATGGAGTTTGAGGATTTGTACAGCTTGCCTGATGTCCAAGGATGCCTCTCCAACACCTAGCTTGCTTTGAATCACTCTGAATCGTGCTATGGAAGTCCACCTTCAAAACTGAAAATTGAAAATGGCAAGTGAGGTTAGGGGTGTTACAGTTGGTGTTTAGGGCTTGGGCTAGTTTCAGTGGATGGTAGGGAATGTGTTTGAACAAGCTTTGGCCAAAACGCACGAGCAAACTGAGTTGTGCAACTCAATCTGCAGGGATGCCCTGTTTTATGCAGCAAAATGGTGTTTTGGGGTTTTAGGAGGTGTGAGGGATCAATGAATCATGCCTTAGGTCTGTTTTGGTGTATGGAAGATGTTCACAAGGTTTTTGTTTGGCTGTGTTTACAGGAAGTGAGATTGGTATCAGTTTTCCAAGTTTCTTCAAATGTAAGCAAGGATAGTGTAAGTTCCAATACAAGCCTGTACCACCCTCTATGTATGCTGCATATCTTGTTCTTGATCAGAGGGATTTGTGTACAAATTCTAGCCTCAAAGATCTGGCCCATGCCTCTTGGATTTGGTATTTGACATAAAACACTACTTTTCAAAAATGGCAAGTTTACTTTTTCTACTTAAGGGATAATTCTGTGTAATGACCAAATGCACAAAACAATGCTTGAACACAATGGTTAGACATTTAATTATGGAGTGCAAACTTGGTTTAGAGGCCTGCAAGCAAGTACCAAGCATGCTGATTTGAAAATGGAACTTGTATGAACATGCATTTGGTTATGAACAAAAGTGAATTTTGCCCAACTTTGCAAATTCGATTCTCCCTAACCACAAGGGTGTTTGAGAAGTTTTTGGACAATTTGGAAAGTTTGGAATGTGTACTACAATCCATCTTTGTAATGAAAATTGAAACTCCAAGTGGAAGCATGTGAAAAATGGCCAAGAAGTTGGACAAAAATCCTGCCTAGAATAGGTCAAAAATTTTCTAAGTTAAAAATGTTTTGCACCCTTGTTCCAAAAATCATAACTTGAGCTACAAGCTTCCTTTGAGAAAACTTTGTGAATCAAAGTTGTAGATTTTGCAATGGACTACAACTTTCATGTTTTGATTTTTGTTTGAATCCATTTGTATCTTGGAAAAAAATGGGACAAAGTTAGGGAAAAATAAGGGAATTTCATAACTTCGAAAATTTCTAAGTTATAAAATTTCTTCATTTTAAACCCTAATTTGCAATTTTGGATTTCTTGATGAACAAGTTTCATAATTTGACATGTCTTGATGAAAAATGAATCTTGGCACTTGATTTTGACCAAAAAGTCAAAGTTTGACTTTTCAGTATACAATCAAATTTTGATTAGTTGACTGGAAAATTCATCTGTCAATCCTGTGCATTTGAGATCTTTTGAACTTGTTGAAGGGGTCAAGACAATTCAATTGAGTCCTTGAGTCCATATGTGAGCTTGGTTTGCCATTGGTTAGGTCAAACTGTCAAAAATTGCCTTTGTGTAGTCAAAACCCTAAAAATGACCATTTTGCCCTTTTGGTGATCTGATCAAATTTCCTGTGGAATTGTGATCCAAACTTGACCAAATGGTTCATATGAGTTCATGATGTTGATGTGGGTCAAACTTCATGAGGTTTGACTATCAATTGGCCACAGTTGACTTTTTCCCCAATACAGCTGATTTCTAGGTCAACTGTCCAATTGACTAGGCAAAGATTGAAATCAAGGCTTGAAACTTGGTATGGATAAACTTGTAAGTCCAACATGAAGCATGAAAGTTACTTTGGGCACTTTAGGTCAAAACATATTTGTGCAAACTCAAACCCTAATTTGGGTCAACAGTGCAAGGAGGGGTCTTGAGCAGAGCAAACCCTAACTTGATCTTGAGTTCCAAGAGTCTTGTGATGAGAAAATGTTGATGAAATGGGAGGGCAAATTTTGGGGTACAACACTGGAAAATTTCAGTAATATCAACTCCACTGAAGCCTTGAGTGTACTTGGCAAGAGCTCTGATGTCGACATCCTTAGCAATGTGGGATTTTCTCAAGGCAGCTTTGAATATCTGATGGCATGAATCCTCATCCGCAAAGGGGAAGGATATCATGTACTACATGATATCATGTACTAACATTAATTATGTACGATAATTATGTACTACATGATATCATACATCATCAGAAAGCTTATGAACTACTGCCTCTCTGCAAGATAAGGCACACAACAGATTTAATTTAAACAAAGTTCAAGAGAAGAAAGTTGCATGAGCTTAAAGACATACTATATATATATATATATATATATATATATATATATATATATATATATATATATATATATATATATGTAATATATTTAAAATAAACACAAATGTTTTAGAGCCCAAAAAACTGTACAATGATCTAATCACATTTCAATATGGTACAAACCTGAGTTGCAATAGAATCAAGTTCATCAAGGAATAGGACACATGGAGCAAAACTACGACATTTGTCAAAAAATTCCATCACATTAGCCTCACTTTCTCCAAACCACATTGTAAGTAGCTCGGGACCTTTAATACTAATGAAGTTTGCTTGAAATTCATTGGCAATAGCTTTGGCCAAAAGGGTTTTACCACAACCAGGAGGACCATAGAACAGAACTCCTTTGGAAGGTGACATTCCAAACTTCTCAAATTTCTCAGGGTGTTCCACTGGATATTGAACAATCTGCAAAAGAGAGAAACAATATTAAAACCAAGAAGCTGATGAGAAGAAACAAGTAATGTAATTCGACGCAAGAACTTGAGTTACCTCCTGGAGTTCACACTTAACATTTTCAAGACCACTGATATCTTCCCAGCTACAATTGGGCACTTCAACAACATGGTTTATTAGCAAAGAAGAAATTATACATGTAAATAAGTTTTGGAACGTCTAATCTCAAAGATTAAAAGGACAGCTAATTCAGCATTGGTATACAAATACAGATATGCTACAATACTTACAGTTCCACGAAGAGCATAAGGATTGCTTGATCTAAGTGTAGTGTGGAAATGTTCATTAGTGACTGCCATTGAGTTTAATATCTCAGAATCAATGATTTCATCCTCAAGGTCAATCACATCCATTTTCTCTCTAATACACTAAAGTGTAACTTCCGTGCACAAAACAGCTAAATCAGCACCAACATAACCATGGGTTTCCTTAGCAATCTTTCCAAATCAACCCGTAGAGTAAACAGCAGAATAATAATTCAGATTACAAAATGTCAAAAATTATGGTCACAGAATATCCAAATCAAAATGCAACTAATGGGGGAGGGTTCAATCTTACATCTTCCGAAAGCTTCATATTTTTTGTATGGATACGAAGAACCTCAAGACGTCCAACTTCATCTAGTACACCAATATCTATCTTCCGATCAAACCTTCCAAACTTCCTGAGAGCTGGGTCAATGCTATTGGGACGACTTGTTGCTTCCATAATAATAACATGTGCACGTGATTTAAGCCTGTCCATGAGAGTTAGCACTCGGGGAAACAATACTCCGCTCAACTTTACAGTTTCTCCCTCTTTGGAGCAATGGAGTCAATCTCATCAATGAAGATTATTGAGGGTGCGTTCTTCTCAGCTTCATCAAAAGCCTTCCTTAGACTACTTTCACTCTCACCAGCCAATTTTGACATGATCTCAGGACCATTGATGCAGAAAAAGAAGGCACTCGTTTCATTTGCAACAACTCGTGCAATTAAAGTCCTACCATATCTAGAGGGTCCATACAACAAAATACCTTTTGGTGGATTAACACCAATTGACTTGAATAATTGTGGATGCCTTAACAGAAGTTCCACCAGTTCACAAATCTGAGCCATCTGCTTTCTAACACCACAAACATCATTGTTGTACCCCAAAATTTTCCCTCCCTTTCCTTTAATATTTTCTTATATGGTTTTTCAACTGTTCAAAGCTTCTCATACCTCCAGATATGTCAATGGATTCATCAAGGTTTCAAGTTTGCGGGTGTTCAAAATTTCTCCTGTCCTTTAGTATTGAGCTAGGGTTTTGACTCTTAAAGATGTGACACCTGTTGAGATCAAGGTTCATGTTTCAATGGTTGGGCAATATTAAGGCTTGTATTTGAGTTTATCTAGAATTAAAGGTTTTGATTCATGACGGGACGAAGTAGGGTCGTGATGATTCAAACTCTGGTTTTCATTCAACAGTCACTAAGGAAGCTTTGATTGGGATTTAATTGCACGATCTGACAAATTTGTTTTTTTCTGAGAAATGCGAGCCTTATTCAAGTCTCTATGGCTTAGATTCCAAGTTAGTTTGTCATGGGTAATGCAAGGATATTGAGTCTCTCATTCCCAAGATAAGATTTCTTGGATTCTTCTTTCACATTTATTTTTCAAAACATCACACTCTCTATTTTTCTTTCAAATTGCATCATATTTATTTTTCAAAAAAAAACATTACATTTTCTATTTACATCCATTCTTCCTTCAACATTACAAATTGCATCATTATTATTTTTCAACACATCACATTATTCTTTTTAAACATATTAAATTTTGTATTCTTTCAACATTATAACTTACATCACATTATTCTTTCAAATATTACAAATTCTTTCACATTTATTTTGTAACACATCACATTGTTTATTTACATCTTTTAACATTCAAATTTCCAAAATTCCAAATGTTCATTATTCAAAATTCCAAATCTATTTACAAATTATAAGTCCTTACAAAGTTCAATTATATTTTTAAAGGCATGAACTATACAATTTTTCCTATTTTTTCTATTCTATTACAAAACAAAAAGATTTCTTCATCTTCAAGTGTCTTTAAAACTTCCTCTTTGATCTTGCAATTTCATCTTGTACATGAAACAAAAAAGAGAAATTTGTTAGCAAACATAAAAATGGAAATAAGCAGAGAATTGAAAAATGTTTTTAACTCATTATTAGGGTGGTTTATGGAATCAGAAAAAGAAGTATGTTCTTTTGCCAAACAGCCTCATACAAAATGGATTTAATCATGGGCCAATGCTATTGCAAATCACAAACTTTTTTGGCTCACAATAGAAGAAAAATGCAAACGGAATTCCTTCAATTCAGCCCAACAGAATTTAAACCCAACAGAAAATCAAAAGCCTCATACATACATCATTGGCCTAGAAACATTGCTTTTTGCAAATCACAAAAGCAGGTTTTGGCTCACAAAAATGATAAGAAGAGATCTATAAAAATCAGATCCAACATCTTTGTTTTCACATAAAATCAAGCCTCGTGTTGTCTCATCAAATCATAGGGGGGGGTGGGGGGGGGGGGGGGGGGGGGGGGGGGGTGGGGGGGGGGGGGGGTGGGGGGGAGGGGGTGGAGGGGGGGGGGGGGGGGGGGGGTGGGGGGGGGGGGGGGGGGGGGGGGGGGGGGGGGGGGTGGGGGGGGGGGGGGGGGGGGGGGGGGGGGGGGGGGGGTGGGGGGGGGGGGGGGTGGGGGGGGGGGGGGGGGGGGGGGGGGGGGGGGGGGGGGGGGGGGGGGGGGGGGGGGGGGGGGGGGGGGGGGGGGGGGGGGGGGGGGGGGGGGGGGGGGGGGGGGTGGGGGGTGGGGGGGGGGGGGGGGGGGGGGGGGGGGGGGGGGGGGGGGGTGGGGGGGGGGGGGGGGGTGGGGGGGGGGGGGGGGGTGGGGGGTGGGGTGGGGGGGGGTGGGGGGGGGGGGGTGGGGGGGGGGGGGGGGGGGGGGGTGGTGGGTGGGTGGGGGGGGGGGGGGGGGGGGGCTGAGAACGAGGTCGGGCACAACCCTCAAAATCATTTTCAAACTAAATATATAGTTCATAATATACAAAACCACCACAACAAAACTCTCTGTAATTAAAAAATAGCATCCATTCTTTTTCTATAGCAAAAAATAAGGCCAAGAAACCATACAAAAACAAAATTCAAAACCTCATTAGAAAGAGTTCACAGGAACAACAAAAATACCAAAACCCCTTTCAAAAAACTTATCACAGAGAAAAGAGAGGACACAAAACTGTAGCAATCCCTAACCCAAAATTTTTCACATCATCTTCGCAAAACCATACCCTTCAGAAATTTAACAAAGAAGAATAAAGAGGAAAGATCTCACTGAAACAGCGCCAGAAACCGAATATGAGCTATTAGGGTTTCATTCCTTCCCTTTTAGATCTAGGACTCATCATTAAAAATCTGCAAAAACGAGCCACGGATTAAGATAGAGGAGAGAAAGACGAACAAAAAGATGTAAAAAAGTTTGAGATCAAAGTATCTCCGCCGCGTGACCGCCGCCGCGGGCGATTTCCGGCGAGCGTTCAGGCCAGCTTCAGGATAGAGAAAAGGTGAGAGAACTCAGGGAAGAAAGAGATATAATTTGTCATTTTTATTTAAAACATAAAGCTTTAGTTTCATTTTTGTTAATTGTTAGTTCATTTGATCCCATGCAGCTTGCTCCACTGTAACCAACATGGTTCCTCACTCAATTGTTATCTAATCTTCATCCAACATTCATGATGGAGAGTCCACGGTGCATCCACTCAAGCATGCGCATGCTGGATTCTTGGACACCCCTTGCCATTGGGTCTGGATGAGTTTCTTCTTCTGCACCCCCCCCCCCATATTTGCTGCAACCAGGCACATTTTTAAACCTTTTTCTTTTATTATGAGTCCATTATTTATTTTATTATTTATAATTGTTTTGGGCCTTGCATCCCACATCCCCCGTGATTTACTTATCTCTGGCCCATTTTATTTTATTTTTCTTTATTTATTTATTTATTTATTTATTTATTTATTTATTTATTTATTTATTTATTTATTTATTTATTTATTTATTTATTTATTTATTTTCTTTTAATATATTTTACTTAATACCAAAAATCATAAAATCATAAAAAATATATAGATTTAGGTTTTTTTAATTAATATAATTTTTGACATAAAAATTAATTTGTTTTTTACCATCCTTTATTTTCATTTATTAATTTGTAAATTAATTAGAAATTAAGTTTGATTATTTCTTTTATATCTTAGAAATATTCTTTTAAAACCAAAAGACCAAAACATTTTCTTATTAAATTTAATTTATTTTCTTGATTATTAATTAAATAATTAGACCTAGGTTTATTTTATTTCTTAATTAAATAATTTACTTAGAACTTAGGTTTCTTTTAATTAATTAACTTTATGTATAATGTAATTAAGACTATTTTCTACAAAACCCTAAAAAATTTGTTCTTCTTGATTATTTTTATTTCTTTTTTTAAATTCACTTGGGTTTAATTTTTCTTAATTAGGTCACAAAACCTTTTCTTAACTAAAAACAAACAAAATCAATTTTCCTTTCCCATTTACTTTCTTGTATATTATTCATTTCTAAATTCAATATGATTGTAATAGTAAATTAGGGTTTTATTTATTTGCTTCTCCCATTTGTAAATTATATCCCCATCCCCTAATGATGTAATAGCGTAGGACATTTACTTTCCGCAATTTATCGCTTTCATATAAATACTAGTAAATTAGAGTTTGTATGGAAAGATAAAATCAATGCTTAGCAAACCCCAATTCAAGACAAACAATGCATGAAAAATGAATGCTTGCACACTTGCACCTCTAGGGCTAACTCCACTTTGTTACCTTATGAAAAATGGTCATGTTATGCATGTGAGACACCTTAGCAAAAATAATCAAAATACAAGATCATAGTCCCTCGATGACGCTTCGAATGTTGCCTTCAAAATGATCTTAGACCCTTAATAAAAATGATAAGGTATCTTACAACATTGCATTTTATGATTGTACGATGACCCACGCCCGTCCCTTCACATCCAATGATAGGACTTCTTATCAATCAATGGTAAGATATCAATATCTAAAGGAGGAGGAAATGAACAAAGACTTTTTGAGTAGATAGAACATTCATAGTTTCTTGCTCACAACCATTTTCAAAAGAACATCATTTTAAACACACCAACACTTTCAAATGAAATATTTTCAAAAGTCAACACTTTGTATGCATTCTTATAGAGACGAGAATCATTACAAAGTTCACCTAAACGAAGGCACTTTTCAAAAATACTTTCAAAAATAATCACAAACACATTTCAAACAAAGCATTTCAAAGTGAGCTAGAAACTAAGAGCCCGTAGATAACTACGGATGAAAAGGATGCTAACACCTTCCCTTTTCATAATTACCCCCGAACTCAAGAAAATATCTCAAAGGGTCTTTCTTGTTCTTTTCACCCTTTCATTTATTGGATAAAAGAAAATTCGGTGGCGACTCTTGCTATCCGCAACAATTGCAATAAAACACAAAACACCCAAGTCAGTTCTCCCACAGTATTACAGAACTGGAGACTCTTCTGGGGAATATCTAAAAGTGGGGTTACCTTAGAGACTAGATCACCTTTAAATACTTTCATTGTTTGACTTGTTTGCATTACATTTTGGGTCCTTATTTGGGTTTTATATTGATCCTTTACCCGGATCAGGGAACATTATTAGGTAAGTAGAAATAGATCGTGGAGACTGTACGGGGTATACCGACATGGTTGAAGCGATGGATGTGTTAGTATGACACATTTGTTGGTACCAATATCTCTTGTGGCGAATCGAGGAGAATACATGGTCGTTGTGTGGTGTCATGAAGCATAACTAACCATAGAAACTATAATTTAATAACTTAGCCATTAGGAAGTAGTGAGATAGCCAACTTTAGTGCAGTCTGAAGTTGGTTGATACTCGATGCTACGCTTATTGAGATCGGACTTTCAGGATATTTTGATCGCCAATAAAGAGGCTTGCGCTGAAATAATGCCCGATGAAGAAAGATCAATGATATTGAGATTCCCTATAACCCAATTACTTTGTAGGACAGGTTGAACCAACTAAACTTCAAGAGGGTACTTACCTATGAACCCCATGCAAGCTTATAATATGGTGGCAGAACCAACTGTTATACTGGTTTTGCATTTGTATTCGCAAATGTTGCGGTAAGCAAGATTTACCACTGACTTTTCTTTTATCCAACAAAGGAAAGGGTGAAAAAAACAGAAAAAGACCTTTCAAGATTTTTTTGAGTAAGGGGGGTAGATTATGGAAAGGGAAGGTGTTAGCACCCTTTCCATCCGTTGTTATCTACGAGCTCTTAGATGCTAGCTCATTTGAAAAAATACCTTGTGCTTTGTGTGTCTGAAAAGTATTTTTGAAAGAAAGCGCCTTAGTACGACGAATTTTGTAATGTTTCTTGGATTGGTAGATAACGTATACAAAGTGTTTTGAAAAATGTTTTTGGAAAGAGTTTTGTGTACGTGTAAAAGTTTGTTTTGTTTTGAGCAAGCATCTATGAACTATCTACTTTACTCGAAAGGTTGTTCTTTTCCTCTTTTCCTTTAGACAGTGTTATCCTACTATTAGTTAGTAGGTAGCCCTAGTCGTTGGATGTTTGAGGGACATTCGAAGGGACATCGTATAATCACAAAGGCAACTGGGCAAGAAACCTTAGTAACTACCCTAGGATTTTAAAATCATACTGAGGCAACACCGAGAGGGTCATTTTTGATCTTTTAAACCAGAGGGTAGCCACTAAAGTCTCTCGTGTTTCGAGAGTTGTGACTGTTTTTCGAAGGCAGCCAAAGTAGGGATACCCTAGAGGTGTATATGTAAAAGTTTGTTGTATTCAGTAACTTTTTCTTTGCATTAGGTTTGCTAGCGTTTGATTTTAAAATCTTGTCATACAATCTTATTATCATGCATCTAAACAGTTTAAAAGTTGCAGGAATTTAAAGTGCGGAAACGTAAAACCTAGCTATTATAAGGCTTCGGGGAGGGGATTATTTACAAGCCCAAAAATGAGGGGAATAAAGCAGTAAAGTAAAAGTCCTAGTTATTGTCTATTACATCCCAGTAGGCAGTTACAATAATATGAAAAAGTGTAAAAGTAAATAAATGTGTGCGTAATGGAAATGACGTTTAAAACCGTAGAAAGTTCTAAGTAAAATAAAATTCTTTTTGTTTGTTTTTGATTTTATGTTGAGAAAATGTTAAATAAATAATAATTAATCTAAAAAAAGAAGAAAATTAATTATCTAAAGAAGATGTGAAATTAAAAAAAAAAAAGAAACTAAATCTTTTTTTTGTATCGTTATTATAAAAGGAAAAAAATAAAATAAAACCCTAAGTCTACTTGATTTTAAATTAAGTAAAAGATTAAAATAATTAATTAATTAATTTACAAAAAAAATTAATTTAATTAAAAAAACTAAACCTAATTTTTTTTATGATTTTTAATTTTATGTTATAATTAAAAAAACAATGATTTCGAAAGAAATAAATAAATCAAATAAATAAAGGAAATATGGAAATGGGCCTGATATGAACAACAATTGGGGGGTGAGAATTGAAATTCACTGGGCCCAAACAAGGCTTTAGAGTTTAAATTATTCAAATATTACATATCCCAAAAAACAAAAAGACTATTACTCCTGGATGAAAGTAATAGGCACAAAGTCTCTAGCCGTCCAATTATTTAGTCCACCGCTGGTAGTTGGGAAGATCCAATTGTTCATGTCGCAGTCACTGTCACTGTCCTCCAAAGCATTGATTCCATGGTTGTTGATGTGTAGCGGTGGTCCTCTGGCGCAAGCACAACGAACAACTTTTTGAGCTCCTGAAGTAAAACCCAAACCGAACTTGTCAGATTTGTAGGGGATGTCAGGGAGCTGGCCCCATATAGTAACCCCACCTTCTTCAACTACAACTTTGGCATCCTTCAGAGAAGCCATCTTCAACGGAGGTCTGGTAGTCTTTGAAACACTAGTAACAGTCTTGGTAGCACCAATTATCTGAGGAACCTCTTTAAAGTTCTGGCAGGGGGTTTCAATGAACTCGCCGTCCATATCAACATACCTGAAAGAGTTCAAATGGCTCACCATATACTCTTCTTCGCCATGGACTATAACAATCTTCCTATTAATCGGATACTTCAACATTTGATGCAGAGTAGAAGTAACAACACTGGCCCCGTGGATTCAAGGGCGTCGCAACAAACAAGAGTAAGACGGGCGAATGTCCATCACATAGAAAGTGGAGCCAAAAGTTTGAGAACCAACTTTAATAGGAATGTCCACCTCCCCGTGTACCATTCTCTTGGAACCATCAAAATCCCTCACCACAATATTACTGGGATTCAAAGTCAGTCCTTCAGAGTCCAATCTGTCTAAAGCACCATTGGGTAGAACATTTAGCGACGAACCCGTATCAACTAGAACATGAGCCAGGTAGTGCCCCTGCACTCAATAGAGACATGTAGGGCATCATTATGATTTCTTCCTTTGGACGTCAAATTAGCATCAGAGAAACTGAGTCCATTGTCAACAGTCAGACTAGCAACACAATCCTCAAATTGGTCGGTAGAAGTCTCTTGTGGCACATGAGCAGACTTCAGGAACTTCACCAAAGCCTTAGCATGGGCTTCGGAGCATATCAACAGGGTCAGCATTGAAATTATTGAGGGGGTCTACCCCAATTGTTCTACAACATTGTAATCACTCTTCCGTATGATTTTCAAAATTTCCTCCATTTCTCGTTTGGAGGCTTCAGGAATGGCTTCTTTGGGTGCCTCCGTCTGGGCAGGCTTAACCAATACTTCTTTGCCCCGAGTCTCAGCTGACCCTGTAGGAATAACAATAGGAGTAACAGTAGGAGTAGCAACAAGAGTATTAACAGGAGTAGCACCAGGAGTATGAGCAGGAATAACCAAAGGAGTGGCAACAGTCTTCAGAGAGATTTCAGGAGAGAAAATCCTTCCGCTTCTGGTGATTTTACTGGTCCGAAAAATGTTTTCGATGTTAGGATCAACAACTTCATTCTTAATGGCCAGGAGGTCCTGCTTGACGCCATGATAATAAACGTCTGCTCCATAATTCCAAGGAACACCTTTGTCGGAGGAATATGGTATCAGCTCTAGAAAGGTGATAACTAAAGGAGCAACCTTAGGAGTGGATGTAATCCTGACAGGTCTTTTGAAGGAGACCCTGGGAGGATTGTCGGAAATGGTAATAATTGACACATCTTCACATCTTGCATCTTCACATAGACTTTGCATAGAGGGAGTCTTCTCAAATAGATTTTCCTTGTTGTTCATCAAGCGTTGGACACCTATCTACAATAACAAACAACCATTGGTTAGAGATGCACACAGGTGGAAACCTTCACCACAACCCGGAAATAGACCGGCTTGTAAGAGGTTCTTCTTAACAGTTGGCAGGGGAGTAGTCAAATCATCCACAGAAGAAACAAATAGAACATCATCAACAACATTAATACCCTGTCCATGCTTGGGCATGGGTGAAGTTATCACATTGGGGTTTCAGGAGGGTCAAATTCAATCTCCTTTGCCTCAATAAGATCCTGAACTTTATTCTTCAGAGCCCAACAATCATTTATATCATGCTCTGGAATGTTGGAATGGTAGGCACACCGAGCATTTGTATTATAACAGGGAGATGTAATGTTTGGATTTTGAGGAGGCTCCCTCAGAGTGACCAAGCTAGCCTTCATTAGATGTTGCAATACCTGAGATAATGGCATGTTAAGTCTGGTGAATTGTCTTCTAGGCGCATCCTGCCTGCACTGATTATTTTGTCGTTGAGTTGATGCAGGGTTGGAGATCATCACAGCTCCTACCGTTGGACGATGTTCAGTTTTACCCTAGTTTCTCTAGTCATAAGCAGCACTGACCTCTTTCTTCCCAATGAAGTGTTTCTTTACTGTACTTGAAGATGCATCCCATTGAATCTTACCGCTCTTGATACCAGCTTCTACTCATTCACCTGTCAATATCAGCTCGGTGAACCCAGCTAAAGAGCTTCCAATCAAGTGGTTGAAAAATGGACCTGACAAACTACCCAAGAACATATCTACCAGCTCTCTATCAGACAGAGGAGGCTGGACTCTTCCTGCAAGATCTCTCCACTTTTGGGCATAATCTTTGAAGCCCTCACTACAACCCATAGACATGCTTTGAAGTTGCGTACGGGTTGGAGCGAAGTCAGCTTTGTATTGGTACTGCTTATAAAAAGCAGCAGACATATCTTCCCAATTACGGATGTTGGTTCGCTCCAGTTGGTAAAACCACTCTAACTGTGTCCCTGACAAGCTTTCCTGGAAGAAGTTCACCCATAGATTCCTGTCAGCTGTATGAGGTTGAACTTTACTGACATAAGACCTCAGATGTAGCTTAGGACATGAAACCCCGTCATTTTTAGCAAATGCGGGAACCTTGAACTTCTGTGGAATGACCACTCTAGAAATCAACACTAATTATTCAAAATCCATACCAGGTACCCTCTAAATTTCCATGGTGTTGAGACGATCCTCCAGATGTTTGTATTTGTCATCAGCAGGGGGATACTGCTCTTCAGCATAGTCAGCCTCTTCTTCATCAGACCCTGGATTGTAGTCTTCTTCTTTTGTCTTCTCTTCCTGATTGTCCCCCTCATTTGACGGAATTGCGAACTCTAGAGCTTGCTTGGCTGGTCCTCTGAATGTCCTTCCCATATTCAGGACACCCACTGAGTTCTTTGCCATTTTATTCTTGTCTTTGAGAATGAGAGCCTTCAGGTCTTCTTGTCCCTTAGCCAGTGCCAGGAACATCTGCTGGAATTGATCATCCTGGGCTTGAAGGTCCTTAATATTCTATTTGAGAGCCATTTATTTTTGTTGAAATAAACAGTGAAAAGATAAGAAACCTTTCTTTGAAATGCATGTTCATATAATGATATATATGACATGTTTATGCGATGTTTTTAAGGATCTCGCGGGATAAACACAAAAATGTTAGAATACGACTACAACTTTGATTAAAGAACTTCGTATCGTTGAACGTCCATCTACGAGAATCAAGCTCACCATGTCGAGTGGGTTATAGCCTCTGACTCAAGTTGTTGTGCTTTGGTCTTTTGACGGTATTGGCTAGAGGAAAATAAATCCCCTTGCCCCTTGTTAGACATCTGGTTCATCATAACCTGCATCACAGGCCCTAAAGATCCTTGAAATGGTTAGTGAAATGAGAATGGATGTTATGATGCATGATGTTATGTTTGAACAATTTAATCACACATAAGCAAAACACACAAGACCTTAGGTTTAGGCTTGCATGGGGTTTATAGGTAAGTACCCTCTTGAAGTTTAGTTGGTTCAACCTGTCCTTGAAAAGTAACCGGGTTCTAAGGAGTCTCAATATCACTGATCTTTATTTCTCAGGCATTATTTCAGCTCAGGCGATCTTTTCTTGTGGCCAAAATATCCTGAAAGTCTGATCTCAATGAGTGTAGCATCGAGTATCAACCAATCCTCATATTTATACTGAGACCGGCTATCTCACTACTTTTATAATGGCCAAGTTTGTTCAACTAAGATTCTAAGGTCAGTTAGTGCTTTATGGCACCACACAGCGGCCCCGTATTCTCCTCGATTTAACACAAGGGATACCAGTACCAACAAATGTGTCACACTAACACAACCATCATTTCAACCATATCGGTTTATGTCGTACAGTCTCCACGATCTATTGTTGCTTACCTAAAAGTTCCCCAGATTCGGGTATAGGATCTTTACAAGTAAAACCCAAACAATCCCTTAAAGTAAAGCAAGCAAAGCATACAAGGAAAGCAAATTAAATATTATCTAGCTCTATGGTAACCCCACTTTATATAATTCCCCAACAGAGACGCCAGTTCTGTAATGTGGTGGCAGAACCGACTGTTATACTAGTTTTGTGTTTGTATTCACAAATGTTGCAGTAAGCAAGAATCACCACCGACTTTTCTTTTATCCAACAAAGGAAAGGGTGAAAAGAACAGAAAAATAAATTTTGAGATTTGTTTCTGAGTAAGGGGGGTAGATTATGGGAAGGGAAGGTGTTAGTACCCTTCCCATCTGTAGTTATCTACGGGCTCTTAGATGCTAGCTCATTTGAAAAAATACCTTGTGCTTTGTGTGTTTGAAAAGTATTTTTGAAAGAAAGCGCCTTAGTACGACGAACTTTGTAATGTTTCTCGGATTGGTAGAGAACGTATACAAAGTGTTTTGAAAAAAAAATTTGGAAAGAATTTTGTGTACGTGTAAAATTTTGTTTTGTTTTGAGCAAGCATCTATGAACTATATACTTTACTCGAAAGGTTATTCTTTTCCTCTTTTCCTTTATACAATGCTATCCTACTATTAGTGAGTAGGTAGCCCTAGTCGTTGTATGTTTGAGGGACATTCGAAGGGACATCGTATAGTCACAAAGGCAACCGGACAAGAAACCTTAGTAACTACTCTAGGGTTTTAAGATAATACTGAGGCAACATCGAGAGGGTCATTTTTGATCTTTTAAACCAGAGGGTAGTCACTAAAGTCTCTCACATTTCGAGAGTTATGATTGTTTTCCGAAGGCAATCAAAGTAGGGATACCCTAGAGGTGTATATGTGAGAGTGTGTTGTATTCAGTAATTTTGTCTTTGCATTAGGTTTGCTAGCGTTTGATTTTAAAATCTTGCCATACAATCCTATTATCATGCATCTAAACATTTTAAAAGTTGCAGGAATTTAAAGTGCGGAAACGTAAAACCTAGCTATTACAAGGCTTCGGGGAGGGGATTATTTATAAGTCCAAAAATGAGGGGGATAAAGCAGTAAAGTAAAAGTCTTAGTTATTGTCTATTACATCCTATTAGGCAGTTACAATAATATGAAAAAGTGTGAAAGTAAATAAATGCGCGCGTAATGGAAATGACGTTTAAAACCCTAGAAAGTTCTAAGTAAAATAAAATTCTTTTTGTTTGTTTTTGATTTTATGTTGTGAAAATGTTAAATAAATAATAATTAATGTAAAAAAAAATTAATTATCTAAAGAAGATGTGAAATTAAAAAAAATAAGGAACTAAATCTATTTTTTTTTTGTATCTTTATTATAAAAAGGAAAAAAATAAAATTAAATCCTAAGTTTACTTGATTTTAAATTAAGTAAAAGATTAAAATTATTAATTAATTAATTTACAAAAAAAAAATAATTTAATTTAAAAAAACTAAACCTAATGTTTTTTATGATTTTTAATTTTATGTTATAACTAAAAAACCAATGATTTTAAAAGAAATAAATAAACCAAATAAATAAAGGAAATATGGAAATGGGCCTGATATGAACAACAATGGGGGGTGAGAATTGAAATTCACTGGGCCCAAACAGACTAGCCCAACAATTACGTTGGATTCTCTATGATGGCCTTTAGGAGGTGCATCGTGGGCTGCGTGTTGAGGCGCTTGGATCTGGATCAGATGGTGATGATCTGATGGTACATGGTGCATACGTTTGTCCTGTGAACACTGGATTTGCAAGCAAAATTAGAAGGAAAAAATGCAAGAGGCAGAGATCGAACCCCTGCCCTCTCACATATGCAACGCCTTAACACTTACACATGCAACTGTTGGGACAACTTTACATTCGGGAGTGTTGTACCCCAAAATTCGCCCTCCCATATTTCTCAACACATGGCATGTGAGGTCCCCAAATTGCTCAAGGAAGTTCAAGAGTTGATCAGACAAACTCTCTTCTAAGGCAGTCTACCTCAAATTAGGGTTTCATTTTTTATCAAGATGCTTGAGTCCAAAGGATCCCAAATTCTCACCATTGTCCTAATATGTTCTCAAGATCATCCATGACAGGTTTCAAGCCTTGCAGAAGAAGTTTGCTCAGTCAATTGCTCAAATGCTTGAAAATTGATTGTGCTAGGTCAAAAGTCAATTGTGGCCCACATACAGTCAAACTTCAAGATTTTTGGTCAAAATCCTCATTTTGAAGTATTATTCATCATTTTATCAAGGTTTGATCATGATTCATCAAGGATTGCTCACAATTCATCAAAACCCAAAAGTTGCTAAATTAGGGTTTTATAGGAAACGTCAACTCAACTTTGACCAAGCATAACTTTCTCATACTTTATAAAAAATGATCCATCCAAAGCTCATTTTGAAAAGGATGTAATTCCCCACAATTCATCTTCAGCTCCAAAGTTCAAAATATGCACTCACAAAAAGATATGATTTTTGACATTATAGGTCATTTTAAAAAGTTAACAAAAACACCTTTTGGGTCAAAGCTTCATACATGAACATGGAAGACTCAATTGAGATGAGACCAAAAGGGTTGATTAGGGGATATCCTAAGCTTTCTAAAAAGTCCAAGAACACCTCTCTAGGGTCAAAATTGAGAGAGTTATGCATTAGCCAAGTTGACCTTTTTTGCAAAATTACCAAAAGTCAAATGTGCTCAAAGTTGCATTTTTTGCTAAACGGGCCTAACTTTTTATGCTTGCACCTCAATTATAATGTGGTCCATGACTCAAATGCTTATCCACCAATTGTTTGCTTCATTTTTCAATTTATTTTGATTTTTTTATTAATTAAAAGATGAATTAAATCAAATAAATGATGAAAATTAGCAAAGATTTGATTTGATTGTTTTTTTGACAGGTTAGCAACCAAGATTTGATGAGCTTGCATGATCTATTCGTATCAATGGTAATTGGAACATAAATAGCATGCTTAGGCCTAATTTGGAAACAAATCATTCAAGGAAGGAATGAGATCAAATATTCAAAGTTGTCAAAGATACATGTAGTTTTTATAACCCTAATTCATTCAGGGTTATATATTAAAGGTATCCAAAGCAAGAATGAGGGTTGACAGTCGTGCATAGCCAAGAACAAAAACTCAAATTTTGGTAGAAAAGTGGTGATTTGATCTCTACCTTAGAGGAAGATTCAAAGCCTTCCAACACTCATAATCTCATCCTGGAACGTTTCTGAAGCTATCCCAACCGATTGCAGGTCATAACACGCATAGAAACACCTTGTAAGGGAGCCACGGTTTGCGATGTTTTTGAATTTTGATTATCATGATTCGTGCATTATAAGCATGTTTTAATAGCATATATATATATGTTTGTCATTGTGTTTGTAACGTATTGGTTATGTTCAATTGAGTTTTTGATGTGTATACTGACAATTGCCATGGCTAGGGTTTGAGGTCACGATTTAGGGCTTTGCAGTACAGGTTAAATTGGGCTTGGATTCTGGTACCATGATACTCGTGAGGATAAGACGAGTTGATTGGTACCTTTGAATTTCATTTATCTTGCTTGTGGAAATTTTTTGAGTGACACAGGGATGTAGTTACAACAAATGTCTGTAGGTAAAAGTCCATAAACATAAGACGACGGTTCCTTGGAGAAGAAGATGCGTGTCAGCCAACCACGCGCCCATTCAAATTTCACGCGTTTGGGTTTCAGCGTTTTTGTCTTCATTATATTATATTTTTCTTTTATTGTGTATACAAATAACAATTACAGCGCAGCTGGCAACATGGCATTGGCAGAAGGCATAAGGACCTGGGTTTGATCCCAGGTCCAAACAACTTTCTTTATTTTCTTTTCCTTCCACAGATTCAGTGCAAATCTCTTTCACACGCCTACCATGTACCTTCAATAATCAACTAGTGGATGCAGCAGTCAACCAGGTGTACGCGTTCCAGCCTGAAGGACTACCATGCGCCTCAAGTCAACATACACACCAAATCCAGCGAAGTCAAATGGGCTTGGATCATTTGGGCTCAAAATTTCAATAATATACCCCTAGCATTGCTATTAGGCCCATCTCTAACATTTTTCTATTTTCTTTTCTTTAATTATTTTAATTTTCTTTTAATCTTTTTAATTGATAAATTAATTATTTCTCATAAAAATCATAAAATCAATAATTCAAAAGAATTAGAATTAGACTTTTTATATTTAAATTTTTTATTAATTTAATGTGATTTAGTCTAACTTAGGGAATTGTAATTTGTTTTCATAAATAAAATCAAATAGAAATTAGGTTAAAACTCTTGATTTAACTTTATTTTCTCTTTTTTCTCAAATAAATAAAAATACAAAAAATAGCTTTTTTAGATAAATTAATTTATTTTTCTGAATTTAAAATTAATTAGGACTAGGATTTTATTTTTAATTTAATTGTTTCTTTATTTTCCTACATGACAAAAACATTTCTTTAATCAATCGCAATTAGGATTAGTCAAGGGTCAAAACCCTAATTGTCTCGTATTTGATTCATCGCGCGCGTGTTAATTATTTTTGCCAATATTTATGTAACTGTTCATGGTTTGTAATAGTTAATTTAGGGCTTTTACTTATCGCTTTTTTCTCGGGTTTTTGGCTATGCAATTAATCCCCCTCCCCAAAGCCTTGTAATAGCGTAGATTTACTTTCTCGCATTTTAATTCCCGCAAATATTTGACTGTTTAGATGTATGATAATAGGATTGTAGGATAAGAATGCATGACAAATTAATACAGTTAGAGAACCCTAATGTGCAAAGATAAATAACTGAAAACAAATCACTCGCACATGTCACTCTTAGGGTATACTCTTACTTCGGTTGCCTTCGGTAAACGATCATTAAGTATAGGGTGTCTTAGTGGTTGCCCTCCTGTCTAAAAAGATCAAATGTCCCGTTCAAACGTTGCCTCGAAAATGTTGCCTCGGAATGTTGCCTCGAATATGATCTTAAGACTCTAGGGTTATTACTAACGTGTCCTAATATTGCTTTAGTGATCGTACGTCCCTTTCGAATTGACCCTTACAAACTCCAACGACAGTGCTACCTATTTCTCAATAGTAGGATAGTGATGTCTAAAGGAAACAAGGATATAAACGATCTTTTTTCGAGTAGGTAGATGCTAGTAGGTACTTGCTCAAATCAAAACTTTTCACACTTACACATTTCAAAACAATTTTCAAAACAACTTTGTCACACCTTTGAGGACTGATACAAGGGTTATCACGAAGTTAAAACTCTTTTCAAAAACAAAGCACATACACAAGCAATTTTAAAAAGACGAGCAAGTACCTAAGAGCCCATGGAAAACCATGGATAGAAAGGGTGATAACACCTTCCCTTTCTATAATCTACCCCTCGTACTCAGAAACATATAGAAAAAGGATTTTTCTGTCGTTTTTTCCTTTCTGGTTGGATGAAATAAAAGTCGGTGGCGACTCTTGCTTACCGCGACATTTTGCAAACACAAAACGCAAAACACAAACTAGCACTCAAACAGTCGTTTCTGCCACTGTATCACATAACTGGAGACTCTTCTGAGGACTTAATAAGTGGGTTATACCTTAGGATTTAGTTCATTATAATTGCTTCTCTTGATTGCTTTACTTTTGAGGGTTTGTTTGGGGTTACTATAGATCATACACCCGGATCTAGGGAATACCTTTTAGGTAAGTAGCAATAGACTGTGAGGGAACTGTACGGTGTAGACCAATACGATTGAAGTAATAGCTACGTTGATGTGGCACATTGGTTAGTACCGGTATCCCTTATGGAGAAACGAGGAGAATACGGGGCCGCTGCATGGTGTCGTTAAGCATCAACTGACCTTAGAAATTTTAATCTCCCAACTTGGCCATTAGAAAGTAGTGAGATAGTCGGCCTTGGTGTAGAGCTGAGAACTGGTTGATATTTGATGCTACACTCATTGAGACCATACTCTCGGAATAGTTCCGGTCGCAAGAAAAGATTGTGTGAGCTGAAACCATGACCGATGGAGGATGGTCAGTGATATTGAGATCCTCTAGAACCCGGTTACTTTGCTAGGACAGGTTGAAACCAACTTAACTTCAAGAGGGTACTACCTTTGACTTCATGCAAGCCTTAAACCTAAGGGCTTAGTGTGATTTGACTGTGTTTGCAACACCTGTTGTTTGCTATACCTGTGGTTTATCATGACATCATGCATCATAACATGGCATTCGTGCTTCATTACACTAACCATTTGAAAGACCAAGGGAATTTATCTTTGTTCTGTTTTGCAGATCATGGCTTCCGTGCATAGAAATACCATCTGTATCAACTTTGTGCAAATACCTGCCCAACTTAAAGAGCTAGCCTCAAGAGTTTCTGAGACTTCTATGTTCATTAAGAGACACATTCAACTTCTCATCCTGGTTACTTCAAATCTTGATGAGCAGATGATGAGCGTACTATTTCAGTTCTTTGATCCCGAGCATCATTGCTTCACCTTTCCAGATTACCAGCTGGTACCCACCTTGGAAGAGTTCTCTCATCTATTGGGCATATCCATTATTGAACAGGTACCCTTCACAAGTATGGAAGAAGTTCCTAGGCCAGAAGACATTGCCTCAGCTCTGCATTTGAAACGGGCTGATGTAGTATCCAATTGGGAAACACGAAGCGGGGTCGAAGGTTTTCTATCCAAATTTTTGATGGACCAGGCTAAACTATTTTGGGATGATTTGGATTTTCAAGCTTTTGAAGATATCTTGGCTCTTCTTATCTATGGTTTGGTTCTCTTCCCTAACCCGGTCTCCTTTATAGATGTGAATGCTGTCAAGATTTTCCTTTCTCGCAACCCTGTGCCTACCTTGCTTGGAGATATCTTGCATGCCCTCTATACTCGTACCGTGAGGAGAAGAGGGACTCTCATGTGCTGCATGCCGTTGCTGTCGAGGTGGTTTATTTTGCACCTCCCTAAGTCTGTGCTGAAGAACGAAGAAGGTTTAGGTTAGTCCTACAGAATAATTCCACTTGCTCATACAGATATTCTTTGGTGTTCCTGGGCTATGGAAGACCCCGCTGTTATTGAACATTGTGGGGGATACCCTAATGTCCCATTGCTTGGAATCAGAGGGGGTATAACTTATAATCCTTGTCTAGCTTTGTGACAATTTGGTCGTGCTCGAAGAGATGGTCCCCATGAGTCACTTCTTAAGGACATTGTATTTGACTATAAGGAGGATGCTAAGGAGCATCGTCGGAGGTTTACACGAGCTTGGGGCATGGTAAACAGATCTGACCCTGAAGAGTTGGGAACGAAGACTTCCCTTCCTATACAGCCTTACCTTCAATGGGTCCGAGCTCGTGCCCAGAAGCTTATGATGCCTTATGAGGCCGTATTACCAGTGATTGTGGAGCCCACTAATGAAGAAGGTATTCCCTACACGGTTCTATATCCTTACATGCCCACTGATCCTGGAGAGTTGCAGAGGTCTAGGATTCAGCTAAAGAATGAGCAGGATACTTACCGGGAACAGTACCATGAGCAAGAAAGGAAGACTTTGAAGCTCACGAGGCAGCTCGAGGAGGAAAGAGTGATCAATGACTATATCAGCACAAAGAGGAAGCGTCCATGGGATTTTTGATTTTACTTTTCTAGTTTTAGATTTGTTTTATTTACTTCTTTGTAATGCCTTAAAGGCATTGTTGAACTTTCAAAGTTTAATCTAATAAAGTTTTGTTTATTTTTGGTTTGCAAATTTAAATCTCCCAAAGTCTTAGAAATCATTACATGCGCATCCCATTATCATGCACATCATTACAGGTACCCCTACAGGTTTCTCATCTTCTTCGTTGTTTATTTCAGCAGAAATGTCTTCCGATCAAGCCATCAAAGATCTTCAGGAACAGAACGCCCAATTCCAACAGATGTTCATAAGTCTGGCTAAGGGGCAAGAGGATCTGAAGACCCTTATTCTGAAAGAGAAGAAGAAGAAGAATAAGGTCGGAATTCTGAATATGGGTAGAAGATTCGGAGAAAGATTGAGGCAACAAACTGATCTGACCTCCTCATCCAAGGACGAGGAGAACCAAGAAAGGGAAAAGGACCCTAGTCCTGCAGTTTCTGATGACGGTACTGATTACAACGATGAGCAATATCCTCCTGTTGAGGATAGGTACAAGCAGCTAGAAGACCGTCTGAGCACCATGGAAATTCAGAAAATACCTGCTTTGGATTTCGGAGAATTGGGACTGGTATCGGGAGTGGTCATCACTCATAAGTTCAAAGCTCCAATTTTTGCCAAGTACGATGGGGTGTCCTGCCCAAAGCTCCATCTCCGCTCTTATGTGTGGAAAATCCAGCCCCACACTGCTGATAGAAATCTGTGGGTGCATTTCTTTCAAGATAGTCTGTCAGGGAATCAGCTTGAATGGTTCTATCAGTTGGAAGGAGCCAGTGTCCGAAACTGGGAGGATCTTTCCGCTGCTTTCTACAAGCAGTACCACTACAACGCCGACCTTGCTCTCACTCGTACTCAGCTCCAGGGTATGTCCATGGGTGCAGGTGAAGGATTTAAGGACTATGCTCAAAAGTGGAGAGTCTTGGCTAGAAGAGTTCAACCCCCTTTGTCTGATAGGGAGTTGGTGGATATGTTCCTTGGGATGCTATCTGGTCCGTTTTTCAATCACTTGATCAACAACTCGTCATCTGGGTTCACTGAGTTGATTTTAACTGGAGAAAGAGTAGAAGTTGGCATTCGAAGTGGTAAAATACAGAAGGATGCCTCTTCGAATTCGGTAAAGAAGCCTTTTACTGGTAAGAAGGAAGCTAGTGCAGTTTATAGCCCGAGGGGCCAAAGCAGATCTGAACATCGTTAGACGGTAAATGTTATAAGTGATATCAAGACCCACAGTTGCTCCACAATGCAACAATCAACAAAGAGCGGAAAGACCACAAAGTCAGTTCACCCAGCTCAATATGACTCTGTCTTAAATTTTACCATAATTGTTGAAGACCAATCTGGTAACTCTAAGGGAAGCCCCGAAGAACCCCAACACTACATCTCCCCGCTATAACCCGAATGCCCGCTGCGCCTATCACTCCGAAATCCCAGGTCATGATACAAACGACTGTTGGGCCCTGAAAAATAAGGTGCAGGACCTAATCGAAGCCAAAGAGATTGAGTTTGACGCTTCAGAGAAGCTCAACGTCATAACTGCACCCATGCCCAAGCATGGCTCGGGAATCAATGCTATTAAGGTTGTCTCCGCCACAGAGGATGCTGATGATGAGAACCCGGATGTCGACAGCTGGATCTACCCAACAACCAACGGTGGACTGAATAACTGGACGGCGAAGGACTTCATACATGTTTCTTTTATTCTGCAGTAATTGACTTTTGTTTTAAGATTTGTAATAAACAATTTGAAGCTTTACGGCCCGGTGCCTTGCCCAAGGCACCTTGGCTTTGCTTGTGAGGGCTATTATTTGTCATTTCATATATTATTAATAAAGCATTGGACGTTTCTTGCATTACAAATATTGCGCTCCTTGTTTTTCTTTTGTCTCTCACTTTATTAAAATAGTTATTCTCTTACACACACTCACGTATCATACTGCAGATCCATATCCACTCTGGATCCCATTGATAACAAATCTGCTACTTCCAGTTATGACTTCAAAAATCCGATCAACTAAGTCGAGGACGAAGGTGAGGACGATTGTGAGGTGCCTGGAGAACTTGCTAGACTATTACAGCAGGAAGAAAGGGCTATACAGCCTCATGAAGAGCCAGTTGAGTCAGTGAATTTGGGTACAGAGGAAGACAGGAAAGAGGTTAAGATAGGTGCAATCTGGAGCCTAGTGTCAAATAATGGTTAATATAGATGCTACACGACTATGTTGAGATCTTCGCTTGGTCCTATGAAGACATGCCTAGTTTGGACACTGATATTGTGGTACATCGACTGCCAACTAAAGAAGCCTGCCCTCCGGTAAAGCAGAAGGTTCGCCGCATGCGCCCTAAAATATCATAGAAAATCAAAGCACAGGTCATGAAATAGTTCGACATAGGATTCTTAGCTGTCACTTCTTACCCGTAATGGGTTGCCAACGTCATTCCGGTACCTAAGAAGGACGGAAAGATATATATGTGTGTGGACTATAGAGATCTAAATAGGGCAAGCCCCAAGGATGACTCCCCACTTCTTCACATTGATGTTCTAGTTGACAACACCGTGCAACACAAGATATTCTCCTTCATGGATGGTTTTTCTGGCTACAACCAGATCAAGATGGCTCCTGAGGACATGGAGAAGACAACCTTCGTTACACAGTGGGGCACCTTCTGCTACAAGGTAATGCCTTTTGGGTTGAAGAATGTTGTGGAAACTTATCAGCGCGCCATGGTCACCTTGTTCCACGATATGATTCACCACGAGATCGAGGTTTATGTTGATGACATGATAGCCAGGTCCCTGACTGAGGAAGAGCACCTTGATCATCTCCAGAAACTGTTTGACAGGTTGAAGACGTACAAGCTGAGGTTGAATCCGAACAAGTGTACCTTCGGGGTAAGGTCTGGTAAGCTTTTGGGTTTCGTCGTCAGTGACAAAGGTATTCAGGTAGACCCTAAAAAGGTAAAAGCCATACAAGAGATGCCGGCTCCCTGCACAGAAAAAGAAGTTAGAGGTTTCTTGGGACGTCTGAATTACATCGCCCGATTCATTTCACATCTGACTTCTACTTGTGAGCCAATCTTCAAGCTGCTGAAGAAAGATCAAGTGGTAAAGTGGAATAATGAATGCCAGACCGCTTTCGAAACAATCAAGGAATACCTTAAAAAACCACTAATTTTAATGCCTCCAGTGGAAGGAAGACCTTTGATTTTATACTTGACAGTGTTAGACAATTCAATGGGGTGTGTGTTGGGGCAGCATGACGAGTCTGGCCGAAAAGAGCACGCCATTTACTACCTTAGCAAAAAGTTTACCGACTGTGAGACCCGATACTCATTGCTCGAGAAAACTTGCTGCGCTTTGGCATGGGCTGCTCGCTGGCTGAGACACTATATGCTGACTCACACTACCTTGTTGATATCAAAAATGGATCCGATCAAGTATATTTTCGAGAAGCCCGCCTTATCCGGAAGAATAACAAGATGGAAGATGATCTTAATCGAGTACGACATCCAATACACAACCCAAAAAGAAATCAAGGGAAGTGTATTAGCGGATCATTTGGCGCATCAGGCCGTGGATGACTACCAGTCCATGAATTTCGAGTTCCCTGATGAGAATATCATGTTGGTGACTGACTGTGAAAAACCTGGACCGGATGAAGGACCCGAGGATGGATCTCGGTGGTCTATGTATTTTGATGGAGCCTCGAACGCATTGGGTAATGGCATTGGCGCTATAATTATATCTCCCGAGGGCTGTCATACTCCGTTCATCGCCCAATTATGTTTCAACTGCACCAACAACATGGCGGAGTATGACGCATGCATCATGGGTTTTTGAGTTGCTATTGACCTGAGGGTTAAGTTCTTGAGTGTATTCGGAGATTCCGCTCAGGTGATAAGTCATATCAAAGGCGAGCGGGATACGAAGCACCCAAATCTTATTCCTTACAAAGAGTATGTACTGATATTGCTCCCACACTTTGAGGAGATAACCTTTGAACATTTCCCACGAGAAGAAAACCAGTTGGAGGATGCGCTAGCTACCATGTCTTCTATGTTCAAATTCAGGTGGGACAATGAGGCTCCCCAGATTACCATCAAGAGGTTGGATGAACCCGCACATTGATGTGACATTGAGACTGAAGAAGTGGCAGACAAACCCTGGTTTCACGAGGTAAAGAAGTATCTTGAGGTTCAAGAATACCCCGAGAGAGCATCTGTTAAGTTTCTGAGAAGGTTCGTTGCGAAGTTCTTCATTAGTAATGGAATCCTCTATAAGCGTAACCATGATTCAACCTTACTGCGGTGTGTAGAAAAGAGCGAGGCAGAAAGGATCATGACAGAGTTACATGAAGGTACCTTCGGAACTCATTCCAGTGGACATACCATGGCAAAGAAAATCCTACGGGCAGGATATTATTGGTCCACTATGGAAGTTGATTATTATCAGCACTCTCGAACCTGTCATAAGTGCCAAGTTTATGCTGATAAGGTGCATGTGCCTCTAGTTCCCCTGAATGTTTTGACGGATCCTTGGCCCTTTGCAATGTGGGGCATCGACATGATTTGTGAGATCAGACCAACTGCGTCTAACGGGAATCGCTTCATTCTGGTAGCCATTGATTATTTTATAAAGTGGGTTGAGGCAGCTTCCTTTGCTACAGTAACCAAGAACGTCGTGGCGTGGTTTATCCGACATAATCTGGTCTATCGATATGGTGTACCCAAGAGGATTATTACTAAAAATGGTACAAATCTCAATAACACAATGATTACCGAGCTCTACAAACAATTCAAAATACAACATCATAACTCTTCTCCCTACTGGCCGAAGATGAATGGGGTTGTTGAAGCAGCTAATAAGAACATCAAGAAGATTGTGTAGAAGATGACGGTGACATACAAAGAATGGCATGAGATGTTATCATTTTCTCTTCATGGGTACCGTACCTCAGCACGGACATCGACAGGGGTAACACCCTACTCTCTGGTATATGGCATGGAGGCAGTCCTACCCATCGAAGTCCAGATACCCTCTCTCAGGATTATGAAGGATGGGGGTTTGAACAAAGACGACTGGATCCAAACCCGACTTGATCAACTAAACTTGATCGATGAAAAGAGACTTACTGCTATCTGTCATGGTCAGACGTATCAAAAGCGAATGATCAAGGCTTTTAACAAGAAAGTCAGACGTCAGGAATATCAAGTCGGGGAATCTGGGGATCAAACGCATCATACTACCGCAAGGTGATCCCATGGGCAAATGGACCCCTACATACGAAGGGCCATTTGTGGTTAAGAACATTTTCTCGGGAGGAGCTATGATTCTAACCACCATGGATGGTGACGACCTTCCTCACCCCGTTAATGCAGACATAGTGAAAAGATACTACGCATAATCAAAGACCCGCTAGGTTGACTTGCCTAGGCAAAAATAAGGGCTTATCGACGAACCAAAAGGGTTCGAGCAAAAGTAAGGGATGAAAATGAAAAAAACTGTACACCCGGTAAGTCGAAAACCTGAAAAGGCGACTTGGGTAAAAAAGGGTATCTCGGTGGACCGAAAACCCGAAAGGGCAGACCAGGCAAAAATTAGGGATTAAAGTGTAACACTATGTCTCATTGGATCATCTTGAAACTAGAATTCGGTATTAACTATCAAGCTCAAACGGCGCCAATCTATCTGATCCACCTTCGGCCAAGTAGCAAAGTGATGAGACTCTTGAAGATATAAAGGCAATAGCAGAGTTGGAACCCAATGGGGTTATTTTACATAGCTGTTTTTCTTTCTTTTACACAAATTGTAATTTCTATCTTTCAGCGGCGTTCTCTTACTGGGACCTCAGCCTCTTTGTACAAAAACGCCTATTATGGGCCGACTTCAAAGTCAATACAATTCATTTTCACAAGAAATTTCAATTTGTTTTTCTTTTAATGTTTTGTTTTGCAAGAACGTCCAATGATTCATTTTTGATATATGCATTAGAAAATAATCGCTGCTCATAAATATTTACATAATAAACAAAAGACGATTACTCGTGATTCCAGGAACAGGGAAAAATGAGAAGTGCCCAAACCTTATAGTTACTCTGCCCATCAGGTGCCGGGATAGAGCCATCTTGAGAATATGAGTAATGGTACATACACTCCCCACAAAGTAAGAGGTATCCAAAGAAAGTGGTGTTAGCTTTTCCAAACAGGACATAACTCTCCCCTGCTAAGGTTCACAATCGCGAGCGAGTCAGCAAATTTCTCCCCAAGAAGAGTTTATTTCTCTCACAAGTAGAAATTCAATCTCCAATAGAATCCATTATCACCAGCAACAGAAATTCATCCCCAACTGAGTTATTTCTCCAAGATAGCAGATACATCAACAGAGTATCTCCTCTCCAACAGAGTTAATCCCCGCAGAGTTATCCTCAGACAGAGTCTCGTCTAGCAGAATATTTACCAGCCAAGGGGAAAATCCTCAGCATAGTCATCGTTGTTCACCATCCCTAACAGAAGCAGAGGAACTATGGTTTTTTATAGCAGTAAAGAATACCATTTCCCATACTCTCTAGCAGTCAGGGATTTATTTTCCCATACTCAGATTATTGCGTCAGCATTTCATGTTCATACATCATGACATGTGCATACATCACATATAGCATAGTCTCATTTATTTTGAGAACGTCGTCATACAATGCATCTCATGCATTGCACATAACTAACCCTGTATTTATTTCAGGAAAGACAATTATTATCAACAATTTCCAGCAGGTCCATGATCAACACTCGAAACTAAACAAAGTAATCATCGGTGCGACAAAAGCAACCTTACCCAGGTTCCCTCTGCACTTTACCCAAATTCATATCGAAGTAACCCTACTATCCAGGTTCCTTCTCATAGACCTAGTACCCATGCTTCCTTATCGAAGTAACCTTACTATCCAGGTTCCTTCTCATAGCCCTACTATCCAGGCTTCCATATCAAAGTAACCCTACTACCCAGGTTCCTTCTCACAGCCCTACTACCCAGGCTTCCATATCGAAGTAACCCTACTATCCAGGTTCCTTCTCACAGCCCTACTACCCAGGCTTCCATATTGAAGTAACCCTACTATCCAGGTTCCTTCTCACAGCCCTACTACCCAGGCTTCCATATCGAAGTAACCCTAATATCCAGGTTCCTTCTCACAGCCCTATTATCCAGGCTTCCATATCGAAGTAACCCTACTATCCAGGTTCCTTCTCACAACCTTACTACCCAGGCTTCCATATCGAAGTAACCCTACTATCCAGGTTCCTTCTCACAGCCCTACTACCCAGGCTTCCATATCGAAGTAACCCTACTATCCAGGTTCCTTCTCACAGCCCTACTATCCAAGCTCTCATATCGAAGTAACCCTACTATCCAGGTTCCTTCTTACAACCATACTATCCAGGATTCCATATCAAAGCAGCCCTATTATCCATGCTTCCATATTGAAGTAACCCTACTATCCAGGTTCCTTCTCACAACCCTACTATCCAGGCTTCCATATCGAAGTAACCTTACTATCCAGGTTCCTTCTCACAACCCTACTATCCAGGCTTGCATACCGAAGTAATCATACTATCCAGGTTCCTTCTCATAACCTTACCATCCAGGTTTCTTTTCTCCTATCCCTAGACAGCAGTCCACAATGCTATAAGACCGGGACCCAATCAAGCACAATCGACTCCATATTTCCCCAGAAAGTCGCGGTGCGGCGTATACCCCAACCAGATACACAGTTCATTTCCGCTTCCCAAAACCGGAATTATTCCCCAGTAGAGTAACGGATAACTGAAGCTCCTAAAACGCTATTTCTCTCAAGATAGAGACCAACATTCCCCAGCGAAGTCCTCCTCAACAGCAGGTATACGGGTTCTCGCAAAGGAATCTCTTATGCGATCGAAACTTCTTCGGATGGCATCTTTAAGCCCATCTCCGACAAGTTATCTAGAAAACTCCAAATGGCATCTATAAGCGCATTCCCGATATCACAAATCAAGTATCACTTCATGCGAGTGCAAATTTCTGGGCACTCTAGTGTTCAATCACCTTCCACCTTCAGATCACGAAAGGCAGACGAGCCAATCTACATCTTTAGGTTTAAGAAGATTGAACAAGGGCAGTTGTTGTACCCCAAAATTTTCCCTCCCATATTTCTTAACACATGGCATATGAGGTCCCCAAATTGCTCAAGGAAGTTCAAGAGTTTATCAGAAAAACTCTCTCCTAAGGCAGTCAACCTCAAATTAGGGTTTCATTTTTTTATCAAGATGCTTGAGTCCAAAGGATCCCAAATTCTCACCATTGTCCTAATATGTTCTCAAGATCATCCATGACAGGTTTCAAGCCTTGCAGAAGAAGTTTGCTCAGTCAATTGCTCAAATGCCTGAAAATCGACTGTGCTAGGTCAAAAGTCAACTGTGGCCCATATACAGTCAAACTTCAAGATTTTTGGTCAACATCCTCATTTTGAAGTATTATTCATCATTTGATCAAGGGTTGATCTTGATTCATCAAGGATTGCTCACAATTCATCAAAACCCAAAAGTTGCTAAATTAGGGTTTTGTAGGAAAAGTCAACTCCACTTTGACCAAGCATAACTTTCTCATAATTTATCAGAAATGATCCATCCAAAGCTATTTTTTAAGAGGATGAAATTCCCCAAAATTCATCTTCATCTACCAAGTTCAAAATATGCACTCACAAAAAGATATGATTTTTGACATTATAGGTCATTTTGAAAAGTCAACAAAAACACATTTTAGGTCAAAGCTTCACAAATGAACATGGAAGACTCAATTGAGATGATACCAAAAGGGTTGCTTAGGGAACACCCTAAGCTTTCTAAAAAGTCCAAGAACACCTCTCTAGGGTCAAAATTGAGAGAGTTATGCATTGGCCAAGTTGACCTTTTTTGCAAAATTGCCAAAAGTCAAATGTGCTCAAATTTGCATTTTTTGCTAAATGGGCCCAACTTTTTATGCTTGCACCTCAATTATAATGTGGTCCACGATTCAAATGCTTATCCACCAATTGTTTGCTTCATTTTTCAATTTATTTTGATTTTTTATTAATTAAAAGATGAATTAAATCAAATAAAATATGAAAATTAGCAAAGATTTGATTTGATTGGTTTTTTTGACAGGTTAGCAACCAAGATTTGATGAGCTTGCATGATCAATTCGTATCAATGGTAATTGGAACATAAAGAGCATGATTAGGACTAATTTGGAAACAAATCATACAAGGAAGGAACGAGATCAAATCTTCAAAGTTGTCAAAGAGACATGTAGTTTTTATAACGCTAATTCATTCAAGGTTATACATTAAAGGTATCCAAAGCAAGAATGAGGGTTGACAGTCCTGCATAGCCAAGAACAAAAACTCAAATTTTGGTAGAAAAGTGGTGATCTGATCTTTACCCTAGAGGAAGATTCAAAGCCTTCCAACACTCCTAATCGCATCCTGGAACGTTTCTAAAGCTATCCCAACCAATTGCAGGTCATAACACGCATAGAAACGCCTTGTAAGGGTGCCACGGTTTGCCATGTTTTTGAAATTTGATTATCATGATTCGTGCATTATGAGCATGTTTTAATAGCATATATATGTTTGTCATTGTGTTTGTAACGTGTTGGTTATGTTCAATTGAGTTTTTGATGCGTATACTGACAATTGCCATGGCTAGGGTTTGAGGTCACGATTTAGGGCTTTGTAGTACAGGTTAAATTAGGCTTGGATTCTGGTACCATGATACTCGTGAGGATGAGACGAGTTGATTGGTACCTTTGAATTTCATTTATCTTGCTTGTGGACAATTTTTGAGTGACACAGGGTTGTAGTTACAGCAAATGTCTGTAGGTAAAAGTCCATAAACATAAGACGACGGTTCCTTGGAGAAGAAGATATGTGTCAGCTAACCACTCGCCCATTCAAATTTCGTGCGTTTGGGTTTCAGCGTTTTTGTCTTCATTATATTATATTTTGCTTTTATTGTATATACAAATAACAATTGCAACACAGCTGGCAACATGGCATTGGCAGAAGGCATAAGGACCTGGGTTCGATCCCAGGTCCAGACAACTTTCTTTATTTTCTTTTCCTTCCACAGATTCAGTGCAAATCTCTTTCACACGCCTACCATGCACCTTCAATAATCAACCAGTGGATGCAACAGTCAGCCAGGTGTACGCGTTCCAGCCTGAAGGACTACCATGCGCCTCAAGTCAACCTACACACCAAATCCAGCGAAGTCAAATGGGCTTGGATCATTTCAGCTCAAAATTTCAACAATATACCCCCAGCATTGCTATTAGGCCCATCTCTAACCTTTTTCTATTTTCTTTTCTTTAATTCTTTTAATTTTCTTTTAATATTTTTAATTGACAAATTAATTATTTTTCTTAAAAATCATAAAATCAATAATTCAAAAAAAATAGAATTAGACTTTTTATATTTAAATTTTTTATTAATTTAATGTAATTTAGTCTAACTTAGGGAAATTGTAATTTGTTTTCATAAATAAAATTAAATAGAAATTAGGTTAAAACTCTTGATTTAACTTTATTTTATCTTTTTTCTTAAATAAATAAAAATACAAAAAATAGCTTTTTTAGATAAATTAATTTATTTTTCTTAATTTAAAATTAATTAGAACTAGGATTTTCTATTTAATTTAATTGTTTCTTTATTTTCCTACATGACAAAAACATTTCTTTAATCAATCGCAATTAGGCTTAGTCAAGGGTCAAAACCCTAATTGTCTCGTATTTGATTCATCGCGCGCGTGTTAACTATTTTTGCCAATATTTATGTAATTTTTCATGGTTTGTAATAGTTAATTTAGGGCTTTTACTTATCGCTTTTTCCCCGGGTTTTTGGCTATGTAATTAATCCCCCTCCCCGAAGCCTTGTAATAGCGTAGATTTACTTTCTCGCATTTTAATTCCCGGAAATATTTGACTGTTTAGATGTATGTTAATAGGATTGTATGATAAGAATGCATGACAAATTAATACAGTTAGAGAACCCTAATGTGCAAAGATAAATAACTGAAAACAAATCACTCGCACATGTCACTCTTAGGGTATACTCTCACTTCGGTTGCCTTCGGTAAACGATCATTAAGTATAGGGTGTCTTAGTGGTTGCCCTCCTGTCTAAAAAGATCAAATGTCCCGTTCAAACGTTGCCTCGGAAATGTTGCCTCAGAAATGTTGCCTCGAATATGATCTTAAAAATCTAGGGTTATTACTAAGGTGTCCTAATATTGCTTTAGTGATCATACGTCCCTTTCGAATTGACCCTTACAAACTCCAACGACGGTGCTACCTATTTCTCAATAGTAAGATAGCGCTATCTAAAGGAAACAAGGATAAAAACGATCTTTTTTCGAGTAGTTAGATGCTAGTAGGTACTTGCTCAAATCAAAACTTTTCACACTTACACATTTCAAAACAATTTTCAAAACAACTTCGTCACACCTTTGAGGACTGATACAAGGGTTATCACGAAGTTAAAACTCTTTTCAAAAACAAAGCACATACACAAGCAATTTTAAAAAGATGAGCAAGTACTTATGATCCCATGGAAAACCATGGATAGAAAGGGTGCTAACAACTTCCCTTTCTATAATCTACCCCCCGTACTCAGAAACATCTCGAAAAAGGATTTTTTCTGTACTTTTTTCCTTTCCGGTTGGATGAAACAAAAGTCGATGGCGACTGTTGCTTACCGCGACATTTTACAAACAAAAAACGTAAAGCGCAAACTAGCACTCAAACAGTCAGTTCTTCCACCATATCATAGTGAGTATAAACACAACGATGCATATATAATATAAAATGAGTCAAGCTGCTGAGTTGTCAAATGCGCGCGCTCTAGTGGGTCCCCTATAATTCAAATGGATGAATCATAAATGGCTGTTTGGCCCACCAATCTTTGATTATCGTCTGCAACAGTCAGACCGGCCGAAGATGGTGGAAACCACCGCCTTCTTTGGCGGTCTTCAATGCTGATCTGAAAAACAACATAAATAAAAATAAAATAAGGGTCATGTCCCCCTAAGTTGGACCTCCTAATTCCATTTTTGAGGTTAGTTTCCCCTAAAAGTGCATGTAGATAGAGATACACAGAAAGATCTATGCTGCCCTAACCATGGAAGCAACTTATTATCACGTTAAAGCTTCCATTTTTTTTGCATAGACATGTTCTAAATATGCTGGTATAAAGATCCATATGGTTAGAAGCAAACAAAAATGCATGAATTGAAAAATACATATGATGGGAAAATAATGCAAATGGAGATGTGGATCCACGTGATTCAGCCTCAAAGGGGCAACAAAACCTACACTTACTTACCCTATGAATGCTCAAGAACTTATCTAGAGGTTGGGTTTGGATTGAAAGCAACATGAATGTGAGATGCGAATTCTTGTAGTTTTGAAATTTTTTTAGAATTTTTTGAGAGCTTCGTGAGGCAACTTGTGCGTGTGATAGGCTTGTAGAAGTGTTGTATAAATAGAGGAGGTGTAGAGGGCAAGGAAACACTGAAAGAACCTCCCTCATAACTATTGTAATGAAGCCATGATTTCTTCTTTGAGAACTTGCCAAATTTTGAATATTTCATGCCATTTTTGGATAGCATGCACCTGGTCATGTTTTGCACGAAATTATGGGCCCAAGGCTGACCCAACACACTAGCCCATATGTCCAAAACATTGACCTGTTATTTTATGCATTTTAAATTAAATAAAAGTCAAAATAAATGAAAATAAAATAAAAGCCATGCAAAAATGGACTCTGAGGTCCTTAATAAGGTCATGAGAGTGTTTGAACCCTAAATATTTAAGCCCTTGACCTAAAATTTCAAAATTGCCCAATGCATATTTCTTGAAATTTCTTAAATTTTCCCAACCTGTGCAAGCCATAACTTTCTTAATTTTCATATTTTGGAGATGATCTTGGAATTTTTGGAAAGCCCAAGATGTCCTATACAATCTCTATGTTGACCATTTTTTAATTTGTAGAATTTATCTTGATGTAAATGGTGTTGGAAAAAAGTGACTTTTTGTGACCTTTAGAAAATGACATGTAATGTATGAGCTTGTATCTTCCAAATGATGCATTTCTTGAACTTGAAGATAAAAGAGAAGTTGTAGGGAATTGTATTCCATTAAAAATTAGCTTTGGTTGGGGCAAAATGAATTAAGTATGTGAAAGTTATGCTTGGTCAAAGTTTAGTTGACTTTCTCTAGGAAACCCTAATTTTGCATTTTTGGATTCTTGATGATTTGAGAGCATTCCTTGAGGAATCATGATCAACCCTTGATTAAATGATGATTATAACTTAAAATTCTGATTTTGACAAAAAAATCTTGAAGTTTGACTGTATATTGGCCACACTTGACTTTTGACCTAATATAGTTGATTTTCAAACACTTGAGCAGTTGACTGAGCAAACTGGTAGTGTAAGGCGTGAAATTTGGCATGGACAATCTTGAAGACATATTAGGGACCATGGAAATAATTTGGAGCCTTTTCAACCAAAACATATTGGTGAAAAGTGAAACCCTAATTGGAGGTTCATTGCTTAGGAGAAGAATTTGTCTGATCAATTCTTTGTCAACCTTGAGCAATTGAGGACCTAAATGAGCATGTCTTGAGTAAAATGGGAGGGCAAATTTTGGGATACAACAAAGACTAAACCTAAGGAATTGCATGCTTTGATTGTATATGTTTATTTGTACATAACATCATGACATCATACCATAGAATTTTCAATAACCATTTCAAGGGTCTCAAGGGTCTGTGATGCAGGGTTATGTTGAACCAGACGTCTATCAAGGGGCAATAGGATTTATTTAACTCTAACCAAAAATTGTCAAAGACCAAAGCATGATAACTTGAGTTAAGGGCTATGACCCACTTGACATGGTGAGATTGATTCTCGTGGAAGGACATTCAACGATACGAAGTTCTTCAATCAAAGTTGTAATCAAAATTCAACTACTAACATTTTCTTGTGTTTACCCCGAGAGATCCTTGGAAATATTACATCCACATATCATGCATCATATCATGACAGGTTTTCCTCATACAGGTTTTCTCATCCGCTTACTGTTTATTTCAGTAAAAAATGGCTCTCGAGTAGATTGTCCAAGATCTTCAAACCCAAAATGATCAGCTTCAAGATTTGTTCTTGAATCTATCCAAGGGGAAAGAAGAAGTGAAAGCACTCCTCATTGAGAGCATGATCAAGAAGAATCCTGAAGACAACAAGTATGGCCAGTTGAATCAATTACAATCTAGGACAACAACAATGAGAATCCAGATGTTGGGACAGATGGCTCTTATCCAAAACTTAGATCGGGGACAAGAAGAGTTGAAAGTCCTCGTCAACAAGCTTCATCAAGACAAATGCAACCATATGAAGCAAACAGACAAATTTGGGGATCAAGTCATTAATCAACCCCCGATGAGACAAGAAGTTGGTTTGGTCAAGGGAACACCTTTCAAAATGGCTGCTACACCGGAAGTCTAACAACGAACTTACCAACAATGACAGGGTAGTCAGCGTAAGCAAGATATTCCCAAAAGATAATTTATCGAGATTAACATGCCCTTGGCTCAAGCATTGCATCATATGTTGGAAGCCAAGTTGGTTATGAAGTAGTGAAAAACACAAGAAGGGGGGGTTGAATTGTAAAACTGAAATCTAATGCAATGAACAAGATATTTTTATCCTGGTTCGTTTGATCTCAAACTACTCCAGTCCACCCGTCAAGGTGATTTCGCCTCTCTCCAACGAGGTCTTAATCCACTATATTCAACTGAATATTACAGACTGCTTTAACAACTGCTAAAGCCTTCTTGATCCAAACCACAACCCGGTTTGTCAAGGAAACACTTTCTTACAAAGAAATCAAATCTAAGTGTGTGAATGTTTTCTACAAAACTGTATCACAACTGTGATGTATACACAACTTAAGCTTATAAAACTAGATTGCTAAACAATGATAGAATATCAGAATGTGTAGTGTTTAGCAAAACTGAGAGAAGGAAGATTTTGATCAGCTTTTATGCGTGTAGAGATTTGGAGAGCATTAGCCATTTCAATCTTCAAAGTCTTGTTTATATAGCACTGAGATGTTGAACGTTGGATGCAATATTCTTGATTCAATGCTATTAACAAACTTTCCTTATCGAGCAGATCTTGTCTGGAATGAGGCCGTTGGTATTAATTTGCTTTCAATGCACAGTACCGTTGCTTACTTAATGCAAGTTCTGGCTTGGCTCATTCTGACTCTGCTTAGCTGCTGAGGAACTGTTGTGTTTCTTTATCAGAGTGTTGAGCGCAGTCTTGTTCATCAGGCTTCAGCATATACGTGAGTTGATCATCTGATTCTGACATTCTGATATGGCAACTTCTGATGCTGATGTCTGAAACCAAATTCTGATGCTGAATAGGTGTGATCTTGCTTATATCAATCAGAGTATCTGCAAGTCAGAACATAGTAATTTTAGGCAGCAGATAGTTCATACATGAATCTTATAAATAATATATCTTTTCACTTTGTTATCATCAAAACTTAAATATAGGGTAGTAGATTCAAACTTTGTTCTAACAATCTCCCCCTTTTTGATGATGACAAAAACTAGATATTTTTAAATGAAAATAACGTGAAAAGGTATCAGAAAGATGCATCAGAGTAAGAGGTAAAAAGATAAGGAGTAAAAAGATATCAGAGTTGAGAGATACTCCCCCTGAGTTTATTACTTCCCTTTGATTACAAGTGTTCTTCAGGATCAGATCTTTTTGCCTTTCTTTGAAAATCAGAGTATCAGAGTCTTTGACTTTCAGAAGCTTTAGATCAGCATGTCAGAGCAGAGCTTCAGAGCTTTTCTTGTCAGAGCTTTGCTTTGGATCATAGTATCAGAGCGGATCAGAGCTTCATAGTGATCAGAGCTTCTAGTCTTCAGAGTGTCCAGGAGCTTCCTTGTACCTGTAGACTTTAAGCAAAACAGAAAAACATTTTCAAGTAATAGAGTTAGAATGTTTGAGAATTTCTGTCTAGTTAGCCGTTATTGTTTAAAATATCATTCTTGTTCTCCCCCTTTTTGTCAGCAATCAAAAAGTGTAGGTGAGTGCTAAAACAATTTAAGATCAGAAAAACTAGTCATATTAAAGGGTTCAGAATCAAAACATGAAAATAGTACAAAACATATTCAAACAGTACATCAGAAAATCAAAGAAAACATGAAAAGGACATGAATGAAAAAAGACTAAGGTTGAGGAGGCAAGCGTGTGAACAGGTTCTCCAGCATGGCTTGGATCTTTTCAGCAGTCTCATTCTGCTTGTGCACCATGCTGACAACAGTGTCAATCTTGCTATCCTGCACATCCATTCTTTCTTTCATCTTCTGGTCGTTTTCATCCATCCTCTGCTGCAGACGCATGTCATTCAGCTTTAGTTCTTCCAGAGTCTGCCTATCCGAGGCAGCTTGAGAAGCATCAGAAGCAGGAAGCTTCTGAGAGCTTTCAGCAACATCTTCTGCTTGACTTTCTTCAGCTTGAATAGTCTTGTCTTCTTCTGGTTGCACCTTTGAAGCTGGCTGTTTCTCAGACCAAGGTTCACTATCCAGAGGGAGCACGTCTTCTTTCAGAAGCTGACTTCCAACTTCATTCAAAAGCTTGTTGAAATTCTGTTGTGCCTGCTCATAGTTGATATCCTGCAACTTGAGGGCTTCAGCACGTACCCAAAGTCTGAATTGTGACCAGAGCTGATCAGAAGCAGCTGGGTCAATCATTCCAGGACAGACTTGCTTCAAAAAAGCAATCCATTGCAGCACACCTGTTTCAAAATTCATAATACCAGAGCCAACATCTGGTTGTTTTGGTTTTGGGATGGCAATTTTATGTTTCAGATCAGCAAGACGGTCAAGACTGGTTAAGTCTATGAAGGTCCTGCTGGGGTTTTCAGAGGTTTTCTTGGCAGCTGTTTGTTTTGGAGAGGGAGTTTCAGAATCAGAAATTATGATTGGACTGGGTGGTGTTTTGGGAGTATTTGGTGGTGTAGATTCTGATGAGGATGGCAATTGTGCCAAGGTGATTGTTGTTCCACCTGGCAGCTGGATTGCCAGAGGTGATGGTTGAGGTGAATGAGGTTCAGATGGTTGAGGAGAAGGAGTTTCAGAGTGATGAAACTCTGGTTGAGGTGATGGTGGATTAATTTCTGGTTGAGGAGAGGGAGACGGAATTGCTGGTTGAGGAGAAGTTGTTGGAATTTCTGGTTGTTCAGGGATAAGGGGTTCTTCAGGAATTGATGAGCGTGGTTGTTGTTGTTGTTCTGGTTCTTCAGCAGGTTGCTGTTGTTCTGGTTGTGGAGGAGGGACAATTTGTGGTTCAGAGTTTGGTTGATCAGAGGTGTGTTGATCAATGTCAGACAGCACTTGGTCAATTGCTGATGTTGTTGAGATTGTTGGTTTGGGATGTTTGGTTCTGGGTCTTCTGAGTTTTAATGCCTCAGAAGGGTCCTCTTCTGGTACAGTTTCATCTATGGTAGGGATGGGGATTGAGATTCTATGAGAGGTTTGAGGAGGAATAGATGTTGGAATAGTAGAAGAATTTAAAACAGAAGCAGCAGATGAGTTACCTCTTTTCTTGGGTGTCTGCTGGGATGATCCTTCTGAAGGTGCCTTCCTCTTCTTCGTCTTCTTCAGAGTCACTTCTTGCTGAGGTTGATGCAGAGCTTTGATAATCAGATTTGGATCTGTACCATCTGCCTTGCACGCATCCAAGTATCTGAGAACCACCTCTGGTTTGGATTCTATCTCAGAAAATAAAGGAAAGTCACTCAGAGGAACTCTTCTGCTGGTGATATCAGCAATAGGAGTAGCTCTGGGTTCCTTCTGGATATTCTCTATCAACTTCATCTTCTTCAAGTTCTTTGCATTCAGAGGTTTCCCAACTGTTGGTTCAATGGTGCTTAGCTCTTGAGCTTCTATCAGATGCTCTATCAGCCTATTCTCTGTCAGAATATCTGATATCAACCTTCCAAAGGGTATCCAATCCCTCTTGGTTCTTTCTTCTTCCCTGGTTTCCTTCACACTTGTTTTGAGGTGGTTGAACAGAAAATGAGCCAGATTGATTTTTACCTTCTGATCAATAAAGTAGATCAGAAACTGCTGATCCACATTTATGTAATCAGGTGAACTGGTTGGTTTCCTATGGTTGAAGCACCCCAGAATTATCTTGGCCCAAACTCTGTAATGATCCTTCAGATCTTTGATCTTGCTGCTGGGCACCCCATGGGTGAAAATCCTTGCAGCTATCACACCCACATCAGCACATCTTTCAGCCATGTCCACACAACGGACGCCACCGCCACTGTAACCGATTAGCCTTGCAATGTGATCCTCAGTGATCACAATCTTCTTCCCCATAACAAAGGAGGTGACTAGATGTGTTGAAGCCTTGGCGTGAATCTAGAATTCCTTGACTAGCATAGGGAATGTTGGTCCAACCAACCTGTCAAAATACCTTTCCCACTTCTGTGCCCTAACTTCTTCAGTTAGGTCAAAACCGTTCTCCTTCACTTGATATTGCTCAGATGATGCTTTCTTCTGAGGACCTGCAGAAGCGCTGCTGGAGGTTGCCATGTTCACACTAAAAGGTTTTGAGAAGAAACTGAGAAAAGGGTTGATGAACACAGAAATATGTAGAGAATGCTTGAGTATTAGTGAGAAAACGTAAAGAATGAGAATGAGAGATTAATGTGTTTAAATAGAGTTTCAAAATATTTTGAAAAGATAAACGTTTTTAAGAAAGAGAAAAATCATGATTGCATTTTAAACGCATGATTACTTTTCATTAAATGCTTGCTGATTTTGGGGGATTTAAGAAAGATACTTAAAAACGGTTACCAGACATGTGTCTCAATGCACCCAATCAGCGCTTTGCCTTCTCAGAAGCGTGCACGCGTTCTACTTCAGAGATATGCTGATGATTGGATGACACTTGTTTGATGTAGTGATCAGCACGTCTGTCTTTGAGCTTAGACTCTCAGATCTTTAGACTTGCATCTGATACAATCTGCATGTTCTATCTTTCTGAAAGAAGATTGATCAGAAGTTCACAGTAAAACAATTACATTCTGAAGGTAAATATATGGAATTAAAACATTTTCACTCTGGACAAACTTTCATGCTGAGATGTTTCAGAATGAAATTAAACCTATCTTCTGAAAGGGGTTTAGTAAAGATATCAGCCCATTGATGGTCTGTATCTATAAATTTTAAGTTCAAAATACCTTTCTGAATATAGTCCCTAATGAAATGATGTTTTATTTCTATATGCTTAGCTCTAGAATGTAAAATGGGATTCTTACTTAAGCAAATAGCAGAAGTATTATCACAGAGTATAGGAATGTTACTCTCAAAAATCTGGAAGTCTTCAAGCTGACTTTTCATCCAGAGCATTTGTGTGCTACATCCTCCTGCTGCTATGTACTCAGCTTCTGCTGTTGATAGTGTAATTGTTGATTGCCTTTTGCTGGACCAAGAGATCAGATTTTCTCCCAGAAACTGGCAGCTTCCAGAAGTACTTTTATGTTCCACTCTGTCTCCAGCAAAATCAGCATCACAGTAGCCTACTAAGCTGTAATCACTAGATTTTCTATAAAACAAACCCAGATTAGTAGTACCTTTCAGATACTTGAAAATTCGCTTAACAGCTGTTAAGTGAGATTCTCTAGGATCTGATTGGAATCTAGCACAGATACAAACGCTGAATAATATGTCAGGTCTTGAAGCAGTCAGATAGAGGAGAGAACCAATCATACCTCTGTAGACTTTCTGTTCTACATTTTTGCTTACCTCTTCTCTTTCCAGAATGCACGTGGGATGCATTGGAATCTTTGATGGCTTACATTCTGAGAGGTCAAATTTCTTCAGAAGATCTCTGATGTATTTGCTCTAATGAATGTAAGTTCCCTCTGGAGTTTGATTGATCTGAATTCCTAGAAAGAATTTCAGTTCCCCCATGAGGCTCATCTCAAATTCTGCCTGCATACACTTAGCAAATTTTCTTCCAAGAGAAGGATTAGTAGAACCAAAAATAATATCATCAACATAAATTTGACAGACTAAGATGTCATCCTTAACTGATTTACAGAATAGAGTAGTGTCCACTTTCCCTCTGGTGAATTCATTTTCTAACAGAAAGTTACTTAGCCTTTCATACCAAGCTCTGGGAGCTTGTTTCAGACCATACAGTGACATCTTTAGTTTGAAAACATGTTCTGGATGTTTTGTATTTTCAAAACCAGGAGGTTGGTGTACATAAACTTCTTCTTCTATATAACCATTTAAGAATGCACTTTTGACATCCATCTGATACAGAGTGATGCCTCTATTAACAGCAAATGAAATTAAAAGTCTGATAGATTCTAACCTGGCGACTGGGGCAAAGGTTTCTGTATAGTCTATCCCCTCTTGCTGACTATAACCTTGTGCAACCAGTCGTGCCTTGTTTCTGATGACTTCACCTTGTTCATTTAGCTTGTTTCTGAACACCCATCTTGTTCCAATGACGTTGAATCCTTTTGGTCTGGGAACGAGATCCCATACGTCGTTTCTGGTGAATTGATTCAGCTCTTCTTGCATTGCCAGAATCCAGTCATTATCCAGAAGTGCTTCATCAATAGAAGAAGGTTCAATCAGAGACACAAGTCCCATAAGAGTTTCTTCGGAGTTTCTGAAGCTTGCTCTTGTTCTGATTGGATCTTCCTTTCTTCCTAAGATAGTCTCTTCTGGGTGATCCAAGATGCTTCTGGGTAATCTCTTCTGAGGTTGATCAGCAGCTGTTGTAGGATTGCTAGCAGTGCTCCTTTCAGACGTTGAAGGAATGTCTGTGTTGAGAGCTTTTGATGACTTGTCTTCAGAACCTGTAAATTCAATTTCCATACCTGCAAAAACTTCATTCTGCAAAAACGAACACTGATTGATTCTTCCACAATCTGTGTTTCTGTATTGTATACTATGTACCCTCTTGAGCGTTCAGAGTATCCTAACATAATACACTTCTGTGCTTTAGAGTCAAACTTGTTCAAATAATTCTTTGTATTTAATATAAAGCAAGTACATCCAAATGGATGAAAATATGAAATGTTGGGCTTTCTGTTCTTCCACAATTCATATGGAGTCTTTTCCAGAATAGGTCTTATTGAGATTCTATTCTGAATGTAGCACGCTGTGTTTATTGCCTCTGCCCAGAAGGTCTTAGCAACGTTTGTCTCATTGATCATGGTTCTGGCCATTTCTTGCAATGTTCTGTTCTTTCGTTCTACAACTCCATTTTGTTGGGGAGTTCTAGGACAAGAGAAATCATGCAGAATGCCTCTGTCATTAAAGAATGACTCAAAGTCTTTGTTTTCAAATTCTCCACCATGATCACTTCTTACTTTAACGATTCTAAGATCCTTTTCATTCTGAACTTGGTTACAGAAGGTAACAAACACAGAGTGTGACTCGTCCTTGTGTCTTAAGAACTTTACCCATGTCCATCTGCTATAGTCATCTACGATTACTAACCCATACTTCTTGCCACTGACTGAAGCAGTTTTAACTGGTCCAAATAAGTCAATGTGCAGAAGTTCTAATGGCTTAGAGGTAGAAACGACACTTTTGGATTTAAAAGAAGGTTTTGCAAATTTGCCTTTCTGACATGCTTCACACAGAGAATCTGAATTTAACTTCAAATTAGGAAGTCCTCTGACCAGATTGAGTTTGTTAATCTGAGATATTCTTCTCATACTAACATGCCCCAATCTTCTGTGCCAGATCCACTGCTCGTTGTTAACAGACAGAAGACATTTTACATTCTGACTCTTTAGTTCAGAAAGTTTGATTTTGTAAATGTTGTTTTTCCTCTTACCATTAAACAGGATAATCCCATCTTTCTGACTAACAGATTTACATGATTTTTGATTAAAGATTATATCATAACCGTTATCACTTAATTGACTTATGGATAACAGATTATGCATCAATCCATCTGCTAGCAGAACATTATTAATAGAGGGAAGATTTCCATTACCTACAGTTCCAGAGCCAATTATCTTTCCCCTCTGATTGCCTCCAAAGCCAACGTGGCCTCCAGGCTTAAGTTCCAGGCTTTGGAACATATGCCTTCTTCCCGTCATGTGTCGTGAGCAGCCAGAGTCCAGGTACCATGACTGGTGTTTCTGACTTGCTGCTAAAGATATCTGCAACATGTATTATTTTATCCTTAGGTACCCAGATTTTCTTGGGTCCTGATTTGTTAGTTTTACCAAAACTCTGGTTGAATTTTGGTTTCACATAGTGCTTACTGCTAGTGTATTTAATATCATGTGTGTGACCATATACAAAATGTGAATTCAGAGGAGTGTGTTTAATGGTTAAGTCCATGACATTCTTTGGTGTAGGAACCTTACCTTGGTATCCTATTCCTTTCCTGCCGTTTCTGCTAACTCCATAGATCATTGAAGCCATTCTGCTTCTATCTATGCTTTTAGCGAGGAACTTCTGGAAACTGTGATCATACTCCTTGATGATCTCATCAGCGTTGCTGGGAGTTTCAGAAATTGGTTCCTTCTGAGAGTTTTGTAAAGTGTTTTCTAATTTTGAAATCTTATTTCTCAGCTCAGAATTTTCCAATTTGAGACTCTCAGTCTTATTAGAGTCAGATTCAAGATTCCTTTTCAGGTCTCTGAATTTAGCTCTAATTTGCTGATAACGTTCCAGAATCTCATTAAGGCTTTCAGCAAGTTCAGCCTTTGTAAAGTTAACAGCAAAGTTAGGAAATACCTCTTCAGTATCTGATTCTGAGTCTGATTCAGAAGCTTCACTATCTTCTGAGATGTTAGCCATGAGAGCTATGTTTGCCCTCTCATCATCTGATTCTGAGTCAGCTTCAGACGAGTCAGAGTCATCCCATGTGGCCATGAGACTTTTCTTCTTCTCTCTTCCAAACTTCCTTTTGGGCTTTTCCCTCTGAAGCTTTGGGCAGTCACTCTTATAGTGTCCTTGCTCATTGCACTCATAGCAGATGATATCCTTGGTGTTAGGCTTTTTGCTACTGGAGGAGCCTTCAGATCTTCTGTATCCAGAGGAAGAATCTGTCCTTCTGTATCTAGAAGAAGACTCGTTCTGATCAGATCTTCTGGGATTCCTGAACTTCCTTTGTCTTTGCTTCCACAGTTGATTTACTCTTCTGGAAAGGAGAGAGAGTTCGTCTTCTTCTGATGAGGATCCATCAGATGTTTCTTCAACTGCCTGCAAAACTTTAGACTCAAATTTTTTGTTAGATTTTAATGCTAAAGGCTTACCTTGATTCTGAGGCTCGTCAGCTTCTAGCTCTATCTCATGACTTCTGAGGGAGCTGATAAGTTCCTCCAGAGTGATTTTGTTGAGATCTTTAGCTAGCTTCAGAGCTGTAACCATAGGTCTCCACTGCTTGGGTAAACTTCTGATGATTTTCTTGACATGGTCAGCAGTAGAGTATCCTTTGTCCAGAACTTTGAGACCAGCTACCAGAATCTGGAATCTAGAGAACATGGTTTCAATGGATTCAGATTCTTCCATTTTGAACGCCTCATACTTCTGAATGAGCGCCAGAGCTTTTGTTTCTTTGACCTGAACGTTGCCCTCATGCGTCATTCTGAGTGAGTCAAAAATATTCTTTGTTGTGTCTCTGTTGGAGATCTTTTCATACTCAGTATAGGAGATGGCGCTGAAGAGGATGGTTTTGGCCTTGTGGTGATTCTTGAAGTCACGCTTTTGTTGATCAGACATTGTTTTTCTATCAATCTTCTGACCGCTTGCATTCACAGGGTGCGTGTATCCATCTGTCACCATATCCCACAGATCAGCATCGTGTGCCAAAAAGAAGCTTTCAATTCTGTCTTTCCAGTAATCAAAGTTTTCTCCATCAAAGACTGGAGGTTTTCCGCTGAATCTGTCTCTGTCCTCATTGTTGTCATTGCTGATGTGAGAATTGTTTCCTGCCATTGTGTTTTTCTGACGCTGGATCTTGTACTGACACGGTTAAGTGTTTTAGCTCAGAACCAGGCGCTCTGATGCCAATTGAAGTAGTGAAAAACACAAGAAGGGGGGGGGGGGGGGTTGAATTGTAAAACTGAAATCTAATACAATGAACAAGATATTTTTATCCTGGTTCGTTTGATCTCAAACTACTCCAGTCCACCCGTCAAGGTGATTTTGCCTCTCTCCAACGAGGTCTTAATCCACTATATTCAACTGAATATTACAGACTGCTTTAACAACTGCTAAAGCCTTCTTGATCCAAACCACAACCCGGTTTGTCAAGGAAACACTTTCTTACAGAGAAATCAAATCTAAGTGTGTGAATGTTTTCTACAAAACTGTATCACAACTGTGATGTATACACAACTTAAGCTTATAAAACTAGATTGCTAAACAATGATAGAATATCAGAATGTGTAGTGTTTAGCAAAACTGAGAGAAGGAAGATTTTGATCAGCTTTTATGCGTGTAGAGATTTGGAGAGCATTAGCCATTTCAATCTTCAAAGTCTTGTTTATATAGCACTGAGATGTTGAACGTTGGATGCAATATTCTTGATTCAATGCTATTAACAAACTTTCCTTATCGAGCACATCTTGTCTGGAATGAGGCCGTTGGTATTAATTTTCTTTCAATGCACAGTACCGTTGCTTACTTAATGCAAGTTCTGGCTTGGCTCATTCTGACTCTGCTTAGCTGCTGATGAACTGTTGTGTTTCTTTATCAGAGTGTTGAGCACAGTCTTGTTCATCAGGCTTCAGCATATACGTGAGTTGATCATCTGATTCTGACATTCTGATATGGCAACTTCTGATGCTGATGTCTGAAACCAAATTCTGATGCTGAATAGGTGTGATCTTGCTTATATCAATCATAGTATCTGCAAGTCAGAACATAGTAATTTTAGGCAGCAGATAGTTCATACATGAATCTTATAAATAATATATCTTTTCACTTTGTTATCATCAAAACTTAAATATAGGGTAGTAGATTCAAACTTTGTTCTAACAGGTTACATTAAGGGAGCCTCCTTAAAAACCTAACACTTATGCTCCCCACTACAAATACAATGAAAGTTGCACATACCACTCCAACAGTCAGGGACATGACACTAATCATTGTTGGATGTTAAAGAACAAGATTCAAAACCTGATCAACAAAGTAGTGTTGGAATTTACACAAGATGGTCAACTGGAGTTTTTCTGTCAGCCCTTAAAGACACCTCATCTGAAATGACAAAGTTTAGGCAGAGAAATATTTGTTCATTCAAATTTTCAGTTGTAATTTCTTTGTTTGCTTGAACACTTATCTTCATGCCATACTTTGGTTATTCTCACTAATGTATTGCATATGTTTTTCTTGAGTTAATCCATTTGTTCTCATTGTACTGAAATTATGCTCTTACCTCTTTTTGTATGATATTCAACTCTCGATTACAAGCTGTAATCCTTTAGAGAGAGGATGACGAAAATAATACTCTAATCTCTACAATATGCTTTTGAACAGACCTTGCTGGCGATGTACAGACGTTGTTTCAAATCCCAAAACAGTGGAGTTATAAGGAAGAAAATCCCTAGTCAACCCCTTTGAGCCAAAGAAGTAGGATTTTTCTTTTTCGCACAAACTAAAACCTTTAATCATAACCTGGGGCAGGGTAGTTTCTCAGTTGATTCAAATGTGTATTCAGTCGCAAGTTGTCACTTCACAACAAAAATATCCTTCTGAATCAAAAGATGGTGTTGGTTCCCCATAAATTAGGCAGTCTTTAGAAAAGCCCACTAGGTCAAAACCTATGAAGGAGACTTAAGAAAAAAACGGGGGCATCTCGCTGGCTGTAATCTTAAAACAAGAGCAGTCAGGCAAAAATTAGGGATATTAGATAAAAAAAGGTCACTATAAATCCTCGACAATATGAAAAATGTCACAAAAATGAACGCCTTCCCAAATAAACTTTCAGTATCCGAACCATCACCAAAATATCATTCCAGATTCTAGTAAGATATAAGCGCGCGATCGACTGAGTTTAGGACGGGAGAAAATCATGGAGAACGGGTTGGGTACAAATAAAGTTTGAGCCTTATCCTTTGTTTCTTAAACCCTGAGCCATACTATTGTACCCCAAAATTTTCCTTCTCATTTTATCAGGATTCTCCTCACAATACTTCTTGGACTCAAGACCAGCTTAGGGTTTGCTCAGCTCAAGACATCTCCTTGCATTGATGACCTGAAATTAGGGTTTGAGTTTGCACAAGGATTTTTGGACTTCCAATACCTCATGTGACTTTCATACTTCATTTTGGACTCCTAAGATTTCTCATACCAAGTTTCAAGCCTTGAATCAAAATTTTGCCCAGTCAATTGGACAGTTGACCTAAAAATCAACTATATTGGGGAAAAAGTCAACTGTGGCCAATTTGCAGTCAAACCTTATAATTTTTTATCCACATCAACATTATAGACTCATATGAACCATCTGATCAAGTTGGGACCATAACTCCTCAAGAAATTTGATCAGATCATCAAAAGGGCAAAATGGTCAAAATTAGGGTTTTGACTGTAGAAGGGCAATTTCTGATTTTTTTTTCACCTAGCCAATGGCAAATTGGGTTCAAGCATGGTTTCAAGGACTCAACGGCATCATTTTTACCTAATCACATTGTTCAAAAGATCTCAAATGCATTGGATTGACAGATGAATTTTCCAGTCAACTGATCAAAAATCAACTGTACACTGAAAAGTCAAACTTTGACTTTTTGGTCAAAATCAAGTACCAAGGATCATTTTTCATTAATATGTGTAAAAACATGAAACTTGTTCACCAAGAAACCTAATTTTGGAAATTAGGGTTTAAAATGAAAATTTTTCATAACTTGGAAATTTTCTAAGTTATGAAAATTTCTTATTTTTTCCCAACTTTTTCACCATGATGCAATTGGATTCAAAGAAAACTTCCAACATGAAAGTTGTAGTCCTCCAAAAAATATACAACTTTTATTCACAAAGTTTTCCCAAAGGATGCTTGGATCTAAAGTTATGATTTTATGAATAAGGGTCCGTGAAACTTTTAACTTAGTGAAATTTTGCCTTAGTTTAGGCAGATTTTTGACCTAACTTCATGGCAACTTTTCAACTAGTTCCAAGTGGAATATAAAAATGCATTTCAAATATGGATTGTAGATCATGTTACAAGATTTCCAAAATGTCTAATAACTCTCCAAGATCATTTATGGTTAGGGAGAATCTAAGAAAAGAAAATGTTCATTTCTCACTTTTGTCCAAGGCATTTTGCACCATGTTACAACTTGCAAATCAATTTGAGTCATGCTTGTACTTGCATTACAGGTCTTAAACCTTTCCACACTCCTTAATTTAATGAAAATACATTGGACAATGGCATTGTTTTGATCTTTGAAGCTTTGTACAAGGGTTTAATCCAAAAATGGCATAAAGGTAATAATGCTACTTTGATAAAGCATACTTTTAGCAACTTTGTTTATCTTGAGCCATGGACCTAACCTTTTGCTGCAAACAAAGTCCACAAATACCAGGAAATTTGTACCAACTCTCCTCATGCCTTGAGCTAGCCAGTACAGCCTTTGCCTTTGTCACTTCAACTTTTGCTTCAAAAGCAAGTAAGCTTGCAAAAAGTCCAAAACTCTTCCATCTGATAAAACCAAGTCTTGTAACATTTTCAAACAAGTTCAACATATTGTAGCAAGCCAGAAACACAATTTTCCAAGCTCTCAAACACACTCTAACACAAAAACACCAACTTCTGCCCAAAATAGGGCAACTTCTGCAAACACCAAGCCACTTCCATATTCCCTCGTGCGTTTTGCTTGAAACCACTTCAAACACATTCTATACATCACACCTGAACTATCCAAGTCCCTGTCCAGCAACTGTAACCTCATTTTCATACTTCACCATTTTGATTTTGAAGCTTTGCAGGTTGACTTCTACAGGGACATTCAGGCAAGTTCAAGGCAAGCTAAGCATTGGGAAAGGTTGAGGGGACTTCAAGCAAGCTCAAAAGAACTTCAGGCCTCAATCAAAGTTGCTACATTGCCATATCCAAACTCAACTGAACAAGGTATTTGTCAACTTTCTATCTCCTTATTTAGACATCCTTAGGCTTAGGTTTGTGAAGCAAAAATGTAGTCTTTAATGTGCTTGAGCTGTACATATGCATAGTTCTTATTTATATTAACTGAGCTAGGAGAACTTGGATGATGAACATGCTGAAAATTTTAGGTTAAAATTTAGGGCCATTAAAATTCTCTCTGTCCTTTGAGAGTTAGGTCACAAAATGGATATGGTTGGAATCGTGATTGAAAATGCTATAACTTTCATGTTGTAAATTTTTGATTTCATGCAAGCAATAGAGAGAACAGATTTGAGTAACAGAAGGCGCGCGTTTGGGACGAAGGAGCAAGGACAGGGATGAAGTGTGTCATGGGCCTGGGCGCTTTGGGCCTACTTCTTTTGGCACCCCCCTTTTACTTTCTGCACCCCCTTTTACATTTTCTTATTTTTTTTTATATTTTCTTTCTATTTATATTTTCTGACTTTATTTTTTCTATACATTTAAAATCACAAAAAATATTTTCTTTATTTTTTGCATTTTTATCATATTTTTTTATTTTATTTTTTGCATAATAAATAAATTATTAGGTTAATATATTTTTATTTTCTTAAATAAAACTTGTAAATATTATTAAAATACCATACATTTTTTTATTTTTGTTATTTATACACTTTAAATAATATTTTCATACAATATTTAATTTTTTAAACATTTTTGTATATATTTTTATTTATTTTCTTGTACATAATAAAATAAATAAACAATTAGAAAACAATATTTTCTTTTAAACCAAAAATTAGGGTTTTCACCCTTTCAAAAATAATCATTATATTTTTATTATTTTTAAGACATAAATAAATTTATTTTACATACATAAAATAAATACAAAAAAGGCATTTGTGCAGATTTACATTTTATTTTACATTTAAATAATTTGTTCATTTATTTATTGTATAAATTCAATTGGGTTGTAATAGTAAATTAGGATTTTATTTTGTGCAAATATCCCATATTCAAACTTGTATCCCCCTCCCCATAATATTGTTGTAATAGTCTAGATTTACTTTTACGCATTTTATCGCTTTCATATACCATGATAGTAAAATTAGGATTTTGTATGCAAAGACCAAAATCAAACAAATAGCATGACTAAACACAAGACAAAAATGAATGAAAAATGACAACACCTTGCACACAAGCACCCATAGGGTTTCATCCACTTTGTTGCCTTAAAATGGCCATGGTATGCATGCTAGGTATCTTGGCAAAATCAATCAAAACAAAATATCATAGTCCCTCGATGACGCTATCAAAAGGTTGCCTAAACAAAAATGATCTTAGTCCCTAAAACTTGATAAGATACTTGGCACTATTGCTATCATGGTCATACGATGACCCACGCCCGTCCCGTTTAACATCCAAAGATATGGGTTGTTTACCAAATACAATGGTAAAACAACAATGTCAAAGGGTTAAAAATGTACAAGAAAGACTTTTGAGTAGGTAGACAAGCTCCTAGTTACTTGATCAAAATTGCAAACCATCCATGCTATTTTCAAAAACACACACACAATTTCAAAACATTTCCCAACAAACTTTCAAACATTGAAACATTTTTCAAAATACAAACATCTTTGTATACATTCTTCAAACAAGAATCATTACAAAGATTTCCAAAACGATGGCCTCTTTTCAAAATACTTTCAAAACCACACAAAGCACCATTTCAAACAATTGGAAAAGCAAAGCAAGTGATCTAAACAAGTAACTAAGAGCCCATGGAAAACCATGGATGAAAAGGGTGCTAGCACCTTCCCTTTTCATAATCTACCCCCCGAACTCAAGAAAACATCTCAAAGGTCTTTCCTGTGCTTTTTGACCTTTCCTTTGGATAAAATAAAAATTTGGTGGCGACTCTTGCTAAATCGAAACATTTTCAAACACAAACGCAAAACCTCAAGTAAGTTCTCCCACCGTATCACACAGACCATGTTACAACCCTTTAAAAGTCCTAATTGAAGCATAGGTTAGTTCGAAAGCATGTTGTTACAAAAGGTATCCTGACTCCTGTAAGATTTATTGTAGATCTCGAGTTGAATGCATATTCTTACAAATTTTTGTTGCTCTTTAATAGTGCATTTTTCAAACAAAAAAAATTCTATAGACAAACATAAACTTTGCATTTGTTTGAATACCACTATTTGCATATGGCTAATTGTTTGACAACGGAGAAATTCACACGACGAATATCCAACGAAAAAAAAATCTCAATAAACAGAATCACTTCAAAGGGAAAGACGCATCCAATGAGAAATATCTCATAATCAAAGGGCATGACATGACCACCTAGGGCAGTTAAGTCGAGATTCAAATAATCTCTCAAAAAGTGCTGAATAACCAGGGGCAGATCTCCATCAGAATTACTTGAGGGGCAATGTTACGTTGACCACTAGTTTGAACAAAATCCACTTTGAAGATCTTCGGTACCACCAAATTTCTTGTCTGTACCAGTAGTATCAGATGGTGTCAGTATCATGTCTTCGGATCCTACCATGACAGTTCTTAGAAAATTCTGAGACTTGACCAAAGATCTCTGGTACCACCAAATTGCTTGATTATACAAGTAGTATCAGATAGTGTCAGTATCATGTCTTTGGATCCTTCTGTTGTACCCTAAAATTTTCCCTCTCATTTCTCAAAGGATCACCCTGGACCCTCAGGTTTGCTTCCATCCAATTCTAAGCCTTGAATTACAAATTTTCCAAGAAAGTTATTCATAAGGACAAAATGGTCATTTGCGCACTGAAAAGTCAAACTTTGACTTTTGGATCAAAATCAAGTTTCAAGAATCATATTTCATTAAGACATGTTGAAATATGAAGTTTGTTTCATCAAGAAATTCAAAAGTCAAAATTACTTTAGAAAAGTCAAAATTCTAAATACTTAGAATTTTTCTAAGTGTTTAAGAAATATGACAAGCTCAGAACTTCTGGGCCAGTTTTCACATAGGTTCAGTCAGAAGTTGCAAGAGTAATTAAAAGGGGGCTTACAAAGCATGTCATAAGCTTTCTGGAAAGTCTGAGAACTCGCTCAGAACATGCTGGAGCAAAGAGATTCAAGGATCAGAGGTTGGATGTTTGTTCTAAGTTGCGTTGATGTTGAACTTCTGACCCAGAATTAAGCTATGATGCATAATATCATATTGCAGGATTTCTGGTTTGATAAATCCCATCATCATTTAATGCTCACAGTAACTTTTGAGTTTTTATACAAAGGATTTCCCCATGTGTGACATAGAAGTACATTGTTGTCCTTGAAAAAGAAAACTTTTGTACAAGAGTATGTTGGGACCATGCTTTGCTTTTGCTTCTGAGGGTAATTTTCCTTAATTCATGCTTACAAATCTAGCTTAGGCACGGCTAAAAGCTTCTAACCACCATACTTGTTTAACTTGCTTCAAGAACAAGCCAGTACGCTAGCATGATGGTGGTACTTTTGACTTCTCCAAGCTACAAAGGTCTTGCCTATAAATTGAACTTCATTTGCAACTGTGAAGGGGAAAGTCGAAAAAATTGAAAGGAAAAAGCTTTGAAACCTTGCTAAAAATTCCAAGAATCTGAAACTGCAAGCACAAATACAAAACCTGCTAGTTTTTTATTCTTACATTCAAACTCCAGTTTCCCTCAAGTGTTTCTTGACCAAATCATCCATACAGTTTCTGACATACATTTAGAAACCATCCTAACTTCTGTTTTCAGACTGTAACACGTTCCCCATCAATTTCCACCATAAAAAGTCAGAACTTTACTTCTTGTCTGTTCCAAAATTTTCCAGCCATTTATAGCCAAAGTTAAAGGTTGTTATAGTCTGCTGAGCACGTGAGGAACCTGATCAGAACATTACAAGCAGTCAGAATCAGACTCCAGTTCACAGGACCTTTTCCAGCTGCAAGGTAAGCTTCTGCTGACTTTCATCATATCACTTAGGCATTGTTAAACTTGCATGTCCAAAATACAATGTAGACATCCTGATTCTGATGATGTACATATTCTGAGGTTTCATGTATTTTCTGCCTAAATAGGGAGAATGTCAGTTCAGAACTTCTTAAAGAAATTAGGATTAGCAGACACATGTTTGTTTGTGATTTACAGTCTGGACATGTTTTATGTTTCTGAAACCATGATGGAAACCTATCATAATTGTTATGTTTGTGTTTTTCTGTTCTGTTGAGAAATGACTAAGTTGCAGATGTTCTGTTTAGCATGGAGAAGGAGGTGGAGCTTATCATCAGAGTTTACATTGTGATATATGTTTATGCTTTTACTTCTAATACTGGATGTACAGCTACCCCAGTGCTAGGAAGTGCGCGCACAAGACATTAGTACTAAGGATCCTGGATTCTAGCCCCAGAAGCATATTTTTAGGTTCATTTATTAACATTTTCACCCATTTATCTATCAAATAATATTCCTAAATCAGAACTTCTAGACAACCTCACCCAACAGCATTATCACCCCACTCTCTCAAATAGCCAGAACTTGTGAATCTGCCAATGACATTAGAACTTCTAGATTCCCAACTGTACCAGAGTTCCTAGACTCCCTTAGAAATCAGAACTTTTAGAGTTTTCTTTGTTCCCAGCAACCTCAGAACTTGGTGTACCCAGGCCTAGAACTTATGACCCTCTACTTTCCTACTAACATTTTCTCTCTTGCAGCGTATTAGAGTAAGAACTTCTGTTCCTTCTTGCTTCAGCAATGTGCTGATTCTGACTCCTTTTTCTCTTACTTATCTTATTTTAGCTTTTAATAACCAAAAACACCAAAAACATTTCATATTCACGTGTTTATTTTATTTCTTTTAGAACAAAAAGATCAAAATATTTTCTTAAGTAAACTTATTTCTTTACTTAAACAAAACAAGTCCATTTTACATTTCTTGTATGTTATTTCAATATGGTTATAATAGATAATTAAGACTTTAATTTCTTGCAATACCCATTTGTAAATTTGTACACCCCATCCCCTTAATGATGTAATAGTGTAGGACTTTACTTTTCCGCACTTTTGTTGCTTTCATATATTGTTAGTAATTAGGATATGTATGGAAAGACATAAAATCGAGAAAATAGATAACCCTAATCAAGACTGAATGCATGCAATCAAATACACTTTTCACACATGCACCCTTAGGGTAATCTCATTTTTTGCCTATCACACCTCGGAAAATAGTCATGTCCCTCGAATATGGGCGTTTTAGCAAAGACCCTCGATAAAAGATCGTAGTCCATCGATGCCCCTCAATGTTGCCTTCGGTAAACGATCTAGTCCCTAACGAAATTGCTAAAATGTTTCATAGGTTACCTTCTATGACTATAGAAATGACCCACGCCCGTCCCTTCATATCTAACGATGGGGCTTCTTACCAAATCAATGGTAAGATGCAACATTTAAAGGAGAATGAAAAGAACGTTTAAGACCTTTTGAGTAGGTAGGATGCGCCTAGTTGCTCGCTTGCTCATAACAAAAACATTTTATACACCCACACTTTCATTTTGAAACATTTTCAAAAGTTAAAATACTTTGTACGCGTTCTTATAGAGAGCCATTACAAAGAAGACACTTTTTCAAAATCTCTTTCAAAAACACATTTCACAAACACCTCTTTGAGCTATTTTCGAAACAACACTTTGTACGCGTTCTTATAGAAACGAGAACCATTACAAATACATTTTCAAAATACTTTCAAATCCCACACCACAAGCACACATTCAAACAAAAGAAAGTGATCTAGCAAGAAACTAAGAGCCCGTAGATAACTACGGATGAAAAGGGTGCTAATACCTTCCCTTTTCATAATCTACCCCCCCCCCCCCCCCCCCCAAACTCAAGAAAACGTCTCTAAAGGTCTTTCATGTTCTTTTAAGCCTTTCCTTTTTTTGGATAAAAGAAAAGTCGGTGGCGACTCTTGCTATCCGCAACATTGAGATCAAACGCAAAACACCCAAGTCAATTCTCCCACCGTATAACAGAATTGGAGAATCTGCTGGGGAATATACCTTAAAAGTGGGGTTACCTTTAGGGCTAGATCACATTTACTTTCTTTCCTTGTTTCACTTGCTTGATTTACATTTTTGGTTCCTTGTTTGGGCTTGCTTTGATTCTCCACCCGGATTTGGGACACCTTTTTAGGTAAGTAGCATTAGATTATGGAAATTGTACGACATAGACCGATATGGTTGAAACAATGATTATGTTAGTGTAACACATTTTTGGGTACCGGTATCCCTTGTGTTGAATCGAGGAGAATATGAGACCGCTGAGTGGCGTCATGAAGCACTAAGTGACTTTAGAACCTTAATTGAACAAACTTGGCCATTAGGACATAGTGAGATAATCGATTTTGGTGGAAAGCTAAAAATCGGTTGATACTCGATACTACACTCATTGAGACTAGACTTTTGGGATATCTCGGCTGTAAGAAAAGATTGATTGTGCTGAGACAATACCTGAAAGAAAATTCGGTGATATTGAGACCCTTTAGAACCCCGGTTACTATTACTAGGACAGGTTTGGGCCAACTAAACTTCAAGAGTGTACTTACCTACAAACTCCATGCAAGCCTAAGCCTAAGGACTTGTTTTTGCCTTGTGTGTATATGCTTACTTGTACATAAAATCATAAACATCATTACATCATATGCATTCTCACTAACCATTTCAAGGATTTGGGAATTTATCTTTATTTTTGTTTTGTAGGCCATGAACTCCATCCAAAGAAATACCATCTGAATCAGCTTCGTGAAATCACACCCTCAGCTCCAAGAGTTAGCATCAAGGGTTCCCGGAGATTCTCCTTTTACCAAGAAATATGGACGACTCCGCTGTTTGGCTACCTTCAATTTCCAAGAGGAGATGATGTGTCTGCTCTTCCAATTATTTGATCTCATACATCATTGCTTTATCTTTCCTGACTATCAGTTGGTACCTATAATAGAAGAGTTCTCTCTACTATTAGGAATGCTCGTGTTTGATCAGATACCGTTCATCGGCCTAGAAGGGATTCCGAAACCTGAGGTCATGGCCGAAGCTCTGTATCTGAAGAGAGCCGACATCATAGCAAATTGGGAGACTAGAAGCAGAGTCAAAGGGTTCCGAGCCAAATTTCTAATAGAGAAGGCTCGTTCATTCTGGGAAGATATGGATTTTCAAGCCTTTGAATATGTCCTGGCTCTTCTCATCTATGGTCTGGTTCTTTTCCCCAACTCGGACCAATTCATAGATGTAAATGCCATCAAAGTCTTTCTCTCTCGTAGCCCTATACCTACTGTGATACGGTGGCATAACCGATTGTTTGATGCTGGTTTGCATTTTGCGTTTTGTATTTGCAAAATGTCGTAGTAAGCAAGAGTCACCGCTGACTTTTATTTCATCCAACCGGAAAGGAAAAAAGTACAGAAAAAATCCTTTTTCGAGATATTCTGAGTACAAGGGGTAGATTATAGAAAGGGAAGGTGTTAGCACCTTTTCTATCCATGGTTTTCCATGGGCTCTTAGGTACTTGCTCATCTTTTAAAATTACTTGTGTATGTGCTTTGTTTTGAAAAGTTTTACTTCGTGATAACCCTTGTATCAGTCCTCAAAAGGTGTTGTAGCGGTAGAAATGTGCAAGACTAAGCCATTGGATTGACTAGACTTTATACAAATCAAAATAAAAATCGCTACCCGCGCTTTATTGTTTCCAAAGGAATGGGAAAAGAGCGAATAACCCAAAACGAGGGGGAAAGATTCAAGGTAAGGGGGTTGGTTATGCAAAGGGAAGGTATTAGCACCCTAAACATCCACGGTACTCGCAGGAACCTCTTTGAAAAATCTGTATAATTTGGCTATAAAAATGTGTTGTATATAAAATGGATGGTGGAGGTGAGAAAAGAAATATTTTTATGATTTTTGCACCCGCCGCGGTTGCGAACCTTTAGTGCCTACGTACCACCTTTCGTGCAATAGGGGATCAGGGTACACGTAGTTCATCTAGAAAAGACTTTTCGGTTGGTTGATTTTAAACAAGGAGACAAGTCGTCATTGTTAGGAGAGAAATCTCGACTAACGCCCACAAGGTGTAAGAAAGATGGACCATGCGTCAACAAGAGTGAGGGTTTGAGAACGACTCTAGTACTCAAGTGGAAAAGTCGACACCTATATAACCATAGGGATAGGAGAATGTTGCTCGACTATCAATGAATCATGTCTCACCTTGAAAAAAAGTTTTGAATGTAAAAGTGTGCTCGGGCGCACAAAAGAGTTTAAATGAGTTGAACTGTTTTGTTAATTTTGAAAGATGTCAAAGTATGATTAAGTGTATTGAAGTTTGTTTAAAGAGAAGAAGTTTTGAAAGAAAAGGCACTCGACAAAACCGAGGTTTATTATGAAAGCAGTTTGAGTTTATAAACAAAGAAGGTTTTGAAAAAAAATATGAGAGGATTTTGAAAATTAAAGAAGATGGGAGGAGATGAAGGGACTATCCTAAAGCATAAGGTAAATGCTAAGGAAGAGAACCGTCTAAGCAACATGAAGCTGATACTTGACATTATGAGCCAATGTAGAATTCCCATTATTTGGATTGAAACCAAGCAAGCAAAAATGCTAGACCTCTTGAGAGAACCAAACTTCAAGTGTATTAAGTCTTCGCAAAAATTGGCCAGAGTAACGGCTGTATACGGGTGAATTCCAGATTACAAACAAAGTATGTAATCACAATAACCTGCACACAAAACAAACAAACAACCCAATGTCTTAAGGTAAACCTCAAGAACTCCATACAAAATATAAAATAAAGTCACAAAGTCTCCAAGATAGGCTAAAGTCTCTAATCCTAAGTCCAAGAAGTCCATCACTCCATAATGCAAAGGATAATAACCATGTAGTCCAAGTATCATTAATGATTTTTATGGTTCATGTTGATTATTAGGTGTCTTTAAAAAGAAAGAAAAGCTCAAGTGAGCAAAATAAAAATTGCATAAAAGTAAATGCTCAAGTGAGCAAAGATGAAAATAACATGAAATGTAAAAATGCTAAAAGTAAATGGTACATAAAGCATAAAAATAAAAGCATAAAGTAAAGTTAATTGTTAGTAATTAGTGGTTAGTTGGATGACCATCTTTAAACTTGAATTTGGAACTCATTAGGGGATTGGTAGAACAAAAGCCTCTACACAACAAGTTGCATTTGCTTTTTGTCAAGTATATCATCCATTTTGGAATTCTCACAAGGCAATATGTAATGATCAACGATGTTTAAGTGATCCGCGTTAACCAAAGGTGTTGTAGATCCATCAGAGGATTGGTAGAACCAAAGCCTCTACACAATGAATCTCAAGGTTATTGGATCAAAGAGATCAAATTAACATACTTGGGCTTGCAATCATAAGTTGGGGCCACGAATGATCATTTATTCGAATCGGGACAAAATTTAGGGCTATGTTAAGCAATCGTAAGTGGACTTATGTAGAAGTCGCACCTATTTTGAGGTCGGTCAATAGTAATCTATGTACTTCATGTTTGGATAAATTATATAGAGATCACCATCCCTTAACATGTAGCACAATTAAAAAAAAGAAAGGGATAAGATGAAGAGGGAGGGAAATGATAAGCTAATTTGGATCACCATTTCAAAATTCTTTCATCTTTAAATTCAACCACTCCTCTAGATGGATTAAAGCATTAAACATATCATTAATCCAAAGCACCAAAAATGAATTAAATAATTCACTCTTAGGTAGATTTAAATTGATGAACATTTATCCAACTTCATCTACATCACAAAGTCCATTGAGTTTAAAGACAAATTGGACATTTAAAATTGCAATCCAAACCAACAATCAAAAGGAATGAGTAGAAAAAACATTTTGGATCAAAGCTGCCCCAAAACAAGGCAAAAAACACATTTTATTCTGGTGTAAATCGATTTACACTACTATGTAAATCGATTTACACAGTATAATTTTCAAAAATTTGTGCAAAATCGTGTTGTGTAAATCGATTTACACATAGTGTAAATCGATTGCACACAGAACAGCAGCCAAAAACATCATTTTAAAAGGCCAATTTCTTGTTCAAACTTTCCATCAAACACCTTATGATCATGGATCCAATTGAGCACGAAAATTCCATCAAATTATGAGAAAATAACACCATTGGAATCACAAAAGAATGCTCAATGAATCAATCCCAAAGATCACCAAGAGATCACATTGTGAAAGATGAATTATCCAAACTTACCAAATGTAGATCTAGAGAATTATCAAAACAACTTCAAGAATTTGCTTCAATTTAACCACAAGAATCAATTGACCAAGCTTGGATGTAGAGAATTGATGGATAAAAAGTGTTTGGATGAAGGTTTAGCTCAAAGATTAGTAAGCTTCAATACAAAGCTTACTAACTTTTTGAAAATGGAGCTTTTAGTGAATTTGGTAGATGGAGAGATTTGAGAGATTTTTTAGCAAGGTGGATTTGGCTATCAAAAGCTTGAAATTTGAATGAGATGAGGGCTCTATTTATAAAGTTTAGGATTGGGATTAATGGTAATTTGGTAATTGATTCTTGGAGCCAAAATTTGAATTAATGATAATTCTTTCAAATATTAGAGCCAAAATTTGAATTAATGATAATTCTTCTTAAAAATGAAAAATTGGCACTAAAATTTGAATTAATTATACATCTTTCAAAAATGAAGGAAAATTGGAGCCAAAAATTTGACAATTTTAAAATGTTGATTTTTTTTTATTTTCACTCTATGCAAATCGATTGCACTATAGTGCAAATCGATTTGCACAATGTATTTTTCCAAAAATTGCGCAAAATTCCCTTTGTGCAATCGATTGCACTCTAGGAACAATCGATTGTACAGTGAAAAAAAATGAAATTTTTTTAACTCTTTTTCTTTGCAAATAGAGATTTTAGGGAAATAATACCAGAAAACCTTATTTGCCATATGCTTCGACTCGGTACCTACAAAACACAAATATGAAAAGACAAAGACAAATATTTTTTTGCATTTTGATTAGAAGTTAGTCAACAACACAAGAGCAACTTAAAGATAGGATGCAAATGTGATGAATGAATCTATTTATTAATGATTGTGACTGAATGATAAAATATGGTATGAAAATGCGACTGAAAAAGTTAGGGGCAAAATTTAGGGTACAACAGCTGCCCCTATTTAATTATCTTTCTGCCAGTTAGGCGGAAAGTAATTAAATACAAACAGACCTGAATTTTGTCCCTGATGCGACGAGATGGTAGCATATGTTATGAATGAATGCATGGACTCTTTTTTGACATATATTTTTTGAATGATGTATGAGATGAGACAGACTCTGGGAATATGGAAAGACTCGAAACTGGAAACTTATGGTAGTTTAGATGAAATGACGTGGAAAGACACACCGGGGAGCAACAAGATACTTCTGGATATCTGTCAGGGTGACAAGGAGTAACCAGCAATACTTGGAAAAAAGAGATAAAACTTGAGAAGGCAAGCAGCGACATCCAAGAATGGCATTGAATGAGGCGAGCAACTCTCTGGAAAAGGAAATCAGAAACATCTAGAAGAACATTAGATGTAGGATGAGACCAAATCTGAAGCTACATCAGAGTCGTCCAAGAAAGACGCTGGACGGAAAAGAAACACGACATCCAATACTGGCTTTGAATGAAGGGAAAACTCAACGTCTAATACTGGCTTTAGACGAGAGAAAAGATCACAATATCCAATACTGGCTTTGAATGAGTGAAAGAGATCTTTACATTCAATACTGGCTTTGAATGAAGAAAAAGATAACAACATCCAATACTGGCTTTGGATGGAAAAAGAGATCTTGACATTCAATACTGGCTTTGAATGAAAGAAAAGCTCAAAATATCCAATACTGGCTTTGGATGGAAACAAAAGATCCTGACATTCAATACTGGCTTTGAATGTAAGAAAAGCTCAACGTCTAATACTGGCTTTAGACGAGAGAAAAGATCACAACATCCAATACTGGCTTTGAATGAGTGAAAGAGATCTTGACATTCAATACTGGCTTTGAATGAAGAAAAATCTCAACGTCTAATACTGGCTTTAGACGAGAGAAAAGATCACAACATCCAATACTGGCTTTGAATGAGTGAAAGGGTTCTTGACATTCAATACTGGCTTTGAATGAAGAAAAAGCTCAACGTCTAATACTGGCTTTAGACGAGAGAAAAGATCACAACATCCAATACTGGCTTTGAATGAGTGAAAGGGATCTTGACATTCAATACTGGCTTTAAATGAAGAAAAAGGTAACAACATCCAATACTGGCTTTGGATGGAAAAATAGAAACAACTCAAACTGATGTTTGCTTTGGTAGGTGCCAAGTAAGTTGGACTTTGATCTCAAGGTGACATGTCAACTGCAACAAGACCCCGGGAAATGCAAATGAGGATGAAACACTCTTGTTATGCATTATGTATGAATTTTGTTATGCATGATATGTGAATGATCTATGCAGGTAATGTCGACGTTTATGACAACGGAGTTTGACTCTTTTGTGAAGGTAAGATTGGAAGTTTGATTCCTCAACACGGAGAACTCTGCCAAATTGTTTTGGGAAGAAAAAAAGTCTTGAACCCAAATTTGTCACACTTGTAAACTGTATTGAACTGATGATCTTCTGAGGAAAGACATGGAGAGCTGCTTGGGGACTTGTCCCAGATTAGCTGACTGTTAAAGATAAACTGATCATAGCTTCAGTTGAAAGTTGCTGGAAATAAGCTGATCACGGCTTCAGCTCCGAAATGACTATTGGAGATAAACTGATCATGGCTTCAGCTCCTGAAATGTTTGTTGGGAATAAACTGATCATGGCTTCAGTTCTGAAATGATTGTTGGAGATAAACTGATCACGGCTTCAGTTCTTGAGATAATTGTTGTAAATAAATGCCCTTGTATGAGTCTTGAAAATGATTTCCTGGATGGCCAATTCTGAGAAAACTTGCATTGAGCAGTGAATCTTGAACTGATTCACAACAGGATCTGGAAGATACTTGCCCCTGATAGGGTCACTGACCAAGTTTCTCAGCTGTTTGAAAATCCTTGATGAGGAAAGCTTGTTTGCAAGCAGAATTGTTTATTCAAACATGGTATTTTTAATGCAAAGTTCATGCAAAAGTTTTGAATCCAAAATCATTTTTGAAATGATGTTATTGGTGTATAGAAAATGCATCACTGGTTAAAACACAGTGGTTTATACTTTTAAAGTGAAAGAGAAAGCAAAGGTATGATACTGAACACAAATGATTTGCAAAAGATCATAGGAGTCAGTTTACGCAACCTTGCTGTAGTATGCTTTCAAAAGAAACATGGCTTCAATTAGGTCTTTTGAGGGTTGTAACGTGGTCGGTTTCACGGTTTAAGAAATAAAGAATAAAGGCTCAAAGTTTATTTGTACCCAACCCAATCTTCGTGATGTTCTTCAGCCCTACGTTCAGTTAATTCAGAATATGCATTCAGGTTCCAAGAGATTTTGGAATTACACTGATGGTAGCAATGACGATGGCTCAGAAACTGAAGGATTCTTGAGAATGACAGTCATTTCTTCTTACATCTTTTTGTTGTTTTGAGGACTTTTGTCAACTCTGGTGGAGAATTTTGTGGATTTGAAGACCTCTTCTGATTGAATTTATTATTCGCAACTTTTTCCTGAACTGTTTCATTTGAGATTACAGTCAACGGGATGCCCCAGTTTTTGCTTGAACTGTTTTATTTGAGATTACAGTCAGCGGGATGCCCCAGTTTTTGCCTAAGTCTCCTTCATAGGTTTTGACTTAGCGGGATTTTTATTTTGATTTTTCTTTTCATTTCATTTTTTTTGGAAAGATAATGACTGCCTTGCTCAATGATTACTGAGAACCATCTTCATCATTTTTTTGTTTGAGAGCGTCTTTGACACTTTTTGCTGTGTGCAAAGGAAAGTTTGATCGCGACCTTTATTGAAAGGTGTCTTGCATGATTTCTCTTGTAATTGAATGCACAACCAAATTAACTGAGAACTACCCATCCCCGGGTTAAGATTGCGGGTTTTTCTGTATAGAAAGAAACTCCAACTTCTAGGCTCAAAGGGGTGAACGAGGGATTAACTTCCATATTTCTCCAATGTTTGGGAGTTGAAACAATGCCTGTATATCCTCAGCAAAGTTTTATTCGAAAGCATACCAGCAACAATTATGGGTATTTCGTTTTCATCATCCTCCCTCAAATCTTTGCATAAACAAAATCTTGATAAAGGGAGTAAACAAGAGAAATATATTTGAAAGCAGTAAATGAAAAATGATTTGAATCAAAAATATTGCAATGCTCATTTCATTAAACTTAACATGAAAGTATAAACAGTATTTGAAAGCAATAACTTTAACATAAACAAGGGGAAAATGCAAACAGAAAGAAACATGGCCTAGTGACTAATCAGTAACAAGGATGAGTTGTCATGTCTGAAACACTAGCTTTAGGAGGTGACTTGAGGGTATCCCGACTCAGTCTTCAGCCACTTTGTTTTGGCAAAGGATTTTTGATGACATTAGGACCTGCCTCCTTGAAAGTGAGAATATTTGCTTTCACCAATTCTTGCACATTGTTTTTCAATGCATTACAGCTTTCTAAATCATGACCGGCAGCTCCCTGATGAAACTCACAGTGAAGGTCATATCTGAACCCGGCTGGAGGAGGATTTCGAGGAATCAGAGGCCTAGTCGTAATTAAGCCCTTTTGCATCAATGCAGGGTACAATTCAGTGTACGTCATAGGGATAGGATCAAATTGAGCCCTATTCTGATTCTGATTCTGCACAAAATTCTATTGTTGAGGGACCTGAACTGGTTGAGCATTGACCGCAGGAGTAACAGCCGCTACTTGTGGTTGATCAGTGTATTGAGGCCTATGGCGAGGTCCTCTTCTCTCAGTCGAGAAAGCATTGGCTTCTACCTCTTTCTTCTTCTGAAAGTTCCCAACGTATTTCTTTGCACCATTAGAAGATTCAGCAGCTTTAGACACTTTACCATTCTTGATTCCTTCTTCTAATCTCTGGCCAATAGTCACCAGGTCTGTGAAGCTGGACAACACACTACCAATCATCTTCTCCCAAAAGAAAGGGGACAAAGTATCCATGAACAAACCAGTTATCTCTTTCTCTGCCAGAGGTGGTTCAACTTGAGATGCCAGTTCTCTCCATCGTTGAGCATACTCCTTGAAAGATTCTTTCTCATTCTGAGACATATTTTGCAGTTGGCGATGATCAGGTTTCATGTCAAGGTTGTATTTGTATTGCTTTATGAAAGCATCAACAAGATCTTGGAAGCATTGGATACGACCTTCCTCAAGTCCCTTATACCATTTCAATGAAGCTCCACTCAGACTGTCTCGGAAACAATGGATAAGCAGCTTGTCATTCTTTGTGTAAGCAGACATCTTCCGAAAGTACATTACCAAATGACTTCTTGGACAAGTGTGCCCCTTATATTTCTCAAACTCGGGAGTCTTGAACTTTGCAGGCATGACCAGATCAGAAATTAGGCACATGTTGTTAGCATCAACACTGAAGAACTCATTTCCTTCCATAGCTCTGAGTCTCTTCTCCAAATTCTGATACTTTTCTTTGAAATATTCAAACTCACCGAAGTCTCCTTGACTCACACTTCGAGGACTGGCAGCATGGTGCTCAAAGAGTGGATTCCCAAAAGCAGCTTGTGCAGCAGGTTGACGAAAAGCAGTATGAACGATTGGCTGAGGTTCAGTGAAAACTGGAGCTTGAAAGACTGGTTGGGAAGACTGGCCAACCATTGAAGTAATTGCAACAGGCGGAGAGTAATTCTGAGGTAACCCAAACTCTGTCCATGCAGTAGATGTATGCTGGATAGGTTGAGTGTCAATAGCAGCAGTTGGGATTTCAGATATCACAGTCCTCAGAGGTGGCTCCCCTCTGGAAATTAGGACTTGCATCATCTCAGTAAGTTTGGCCATGCCTAACTTCAACTCGTCGATTTCCATTCTGACTTCCATGTTGTGTTGTTCTTGGTTTTCCATTCTCAATCTGACAGCAGCTCTAGTTCCGTAGTTATGTTGAGGAATCAGCTTGACGGTAGATGACTAACTGGAAGGAAGAAGCAACTGGGAATAAGATCCTGAACAACCTGGATGTATGTAGAATGATGTAGAGGATGCAAATGATATGCAATGTTATGCAATGCACTGTAAAGTAACAAGATCACACGGTTCAGAGTCACGAGCCTGGAGTCAAAGGTACAACCCATAAGGTATGGACTAACTGTTATCACCTGCCGAACAAGGTTCTAAGAGGTTCCCAGAGTCTACATCCTTCCTTCGGATATTACCAACGTCCCAATTAACTCGGTAATTAGTAATATTCTCAAGAAAGAGTCGTCTGAGCATAGTATCGCGTGACAACTACTTCCGGATTACTCCGTCATAGCTTCCGCACTACACCTAAAAGGCCAAGATGGGTTAGGTAATCTATGGTCCTCAGCTTCGCAGGCTCCCAAGTCGAAAGCAGTACGTCTTCCCGATTACTCGGTAAACGATACTACAGTCAAAGGGGCCTCCACTGAGTGGGGGATCTCATGCCTCCTTTTTTGGGATTACTCCCTCAAAGTTAACATGACTATACCTCCCGTCCTATCTTAAGTTTGCCCAAAGTCCGGGTAGAAGACTTATAAGAAATCCCCAAGCACCCTGTAAACCAAGAGAATCTAGACAAACATATATACAAAATATATCACATAAACACAATAGCACATATACAGATATAAACAAAGATAGGCTCAACCCACTTAAGGATGGACCAGCAAGAGGTCAATCTGTCCCCAGTGAAGTCGCCATTTTTTTCTGTAGCGGTAGAAATGTGCAAGACTAAGCCATTGGATTGACTAGACTTTATACAAATCAAAATAAAAATCGCTACCGCGCTTTATTGTTTCCAAAGGAATGGGAAAAGAGCTAATAACCCAAAAAGAGGGGGAAAGATTCAAGGTAAGGGGGTTGGTTATGCAAAGGGAGGGTATTAGCACCCTAAACATCCACGGTACTCCGCAGGAACCTCTTTGAAAAATCTGTATAATTTGGCTATAAAAATGTGTTGTATATAAAATGGATGGTGGAGGTAAGAAAAAAATATTTTTATGATTTTTGCACCCACCGCGGTTGCGAACCTTTAGTGCCTACGTACCACCTTTCATGCAATAGGGGATCAGGGTACACGTAGTTTATCTAGAAAAGACTTGTCGGTTGGTTGATTTTAAACAAGGAGACAAGTCGTCATTGTTAGGAGAGAAATCTCGACTAACGCCCACAAGGTGTAAGAAAGATGGACCATGCATCCACAAGAGTGAGGGTTTGAGAACGCCTCTAGTACTCAAGTGGAAAAGTCGACACCTATATAACCATAGGGATAGGAGAATGTTGCTCGACTATCAATGAATCATGTCTCACCTTGAAAAAAAGTTTTGAATGTAAAAGTGTGCTCGGGCGCATAAAAGAGTTTAAATGAGTTGAATTGTTTTGTTAATTTTGAAAGATGTCAAAGTATGATTAAGTGTATTGAAGTTTTTTTAAAGAGAAGAAGTTTTGAAAGAAAAGGCACTCGAAAAAACCGAGGTTTATTATGAAAGCAGTTTGAGTTTATAAACAAAGAAGGTTTTAAAAAAAAGATGAGAGGATTTTGAAAATTAAAGAAGATGGGAGGAGATGAAGGGACTATCCTAAAGCATAAGGTAAATGCTAAGGAAGAGAACCGTCTAACCAACATGAAGCTGATACTTGACATTATGAGCCAATGTAGAATTCCCATTCTTTGGATTGAAACCAAGCAAGCAAAAATGCTAGACCTCTTGAGAGAACCAAACTTCAAGTGTATTAAGTCTTTGCAAAAATTGGGCAGAGTAACGACTGTATACGGGTGAATTCCAGATTACAAACAAAGTATGTAATCACAATAACCTGCATACAAAACAAACAAATAACCCAATATCTAGAGGTAAACCTCAAGAACTCCAGACAAAATATCAAATAAAGTCACAAAGTCTCCAAGATAGGCCAAGGTCTCTAATCCTAAGTCCAAGAAGTCCATCACTCCATAATGCAAAGGATAGTAACCATGTAGTCCAAGTATCATTAATGATTTTTATGGTTCATGTTGATTATTAGGTGTCTTTAAAAAGAAATAAAAGCTCAAGTGAGCAAAATAAAAATTGCATAAAAGTAAATGCTCAAGTGAGCAAAGATGAAAATAACATGAAATGTAAAAATGCTAAAAGTAAATGGTACATAAAGCATAAAAATAAAAGCATAAAGTAAAGTTAATTGTTAGTAATTAGTGGTTAGTTGGATGACCATCTTGAAACTTGAATTTGGAACTCATTAGGGGATTGGTAGAACCAAAGCCTCTACACAACAAGTTGCATTTGTTTTTTGTCAAGTATATCATCCATTTTGGAATTCTCACAAGGCAATATGTAATGATCAACGATGTTTAAGTGATCCGCGTTAACCAAAGGTGTTGTAGATCCATCAGAGGATTGGTAGAACCAAAGCCTCTACACAATGAATCTCAAGGTTATTGGATCAAAGAGATCAAATTAACATACTTGGGCTTGCAATCATAAGTTTGGGCCACGAATGATCATTTATTCGAATCGGGACAAAATTTAGCGCTATGTTAAGCAATCGTAAGTGGACTTATGTAGAAGTCGCACCTATTTTGAGGTCGGTCAATAGTAATCTATGTACTTCATGTTTGGATAAATTATATAGAGATCACCATCCCTTAACATGTAGCACAATTAAAAAAAAGAAAGGGATAAGATGAAGAGGGAGGGAAATGATAAGCTAATTTGGATCACCATTTCAAAATTCTTTCATCTTTAAATTCAACCACTCCTCTAGATGGATTAAAGCATTAAACATATCATTAATCCAAAGCACCAAAAATGAATTAAATAATTCACTCTTAGGTAGATTTGAATTGATGAACATTTATCCAACTTCATCTACATTACAAAGTCCATTGAGTTTAAAGACAAATTGGACATTTAAAATTGCAATCCAAACCAACAATCAAAAGGAATGAGTAGAAAAAGCATTTTGGATCAAAGCTGCCCCAAAACAAGGAAAAAAACACATTTTATTCTGGTGTAAATCGATTTACACTACTATGTAAATCGATTTACACAGTATAATTTTCAAAAATTTGTGCAAAATCGTGTTGTGTAAATCGATTTACACATAGTGCAAATCGATTGCACACAGAACAGCAGCCAAAAACAGCATTTTAAAAGGCCAATTTCTTGTTCAAACTTTCCATCAAACACCTTATGATCATGGATCCAATTGTGCACGAAAATTCCATCAAATTATGAGAAAATAACACCATTGGAATTACAAAAGAATGCTCAATGAATCAATCCCAAAGATCACCAAGAGATCACATTGTGAAAGATGAATTATCCAAACTTACCAAAGGTAGATCTAGAGAATTATCAAAACAACTTCAAGAATTTGCTTCAATTTAACCACAAGAATCAATTGACCAAGCTTGGATGTAGAGAATTGATGGAGAAAAAGTGTTTGGATGAAGGTTTAGCTCAAATATTAGTAAGCTTCAATGCAAAGCTTACTAACTTTTTGAAAATGGAGCTTTTAGTGAATTTGGTAGATGGAGAGATTTGAGAGATTTTTTAGCAAGGTGGATTTGGCTATCAAAAGCTTGAAATTTGAATGAGATGAGGGCTCTATTTATAGAGTTTAGGATTGGGATTAATGGTAATTTGGTAATTGATTCTTGGAGCCAAAATTTGAATTAATGATAATTTTTTCAAATATTAGAGCCAAAATTTGAATTAATGATAATTCTTCTTAAAAATGAAAAATTGGCACTAAAATTTGAATTAATTATACATCTTTCAAAAATGAAGGAAAATTGGAGCCAAAAATTTGACAATTTTAAAATGCTGATTTTTTTTTATTTTCACTCTATGCAAATCGATTGCACTATAGTGCAAATCGATTTGCACAGTGTATTTCTCCAAAAATTGTGCAAAATTCACTTTGTGCAATCGATTGCACTCTAGGAGCAATCGATTGTACAGTGAAAAAAAAATGAAAAATTTTTAATTCTTTTTCTTTGCAAATAGAGATTTTAGGGAAATAATACCAGAAAACCTTATTTGCCATATGCTTCGACTCGGTACCTACAAAACACAAATATGAAAAGACAAAGACAAATATTTTTTTGCATTTTGATTAGAAGTTAGTCAACAACACAAGAGCAAACTTAAAGATAGGATGCAAATGTGATGAATGAATCTATTTATTAATGATTGTGACTGAATGATAAAATATGGTATGAAAATGCGACTGAAAAAGTTAGGGGCAAAATTTAGGGTACAACAGGTGTGACGGAGTTTGTTTTGAAAGTTTATTTGAAAAGTGTAAGTGTGAAAAGTTTTGATTTGAGCAAGTACCTACTAGCATCTACCTACTTGAAAAAGGATCATCTCTATTCTTGTTTCCTTTAAACAGCGCTATCCTACTATTGAGAAATAGGTAGCATCATCGTTGGAGTTGTAAGGGTCAATTCGAAAGGGATGTACGATCACTAAAGCAATGTTAAGACACCTTAGTAATAACCCTAGAGTCTTAAGATCATATTCGAAGCAACATTTCTGAGGCAACATTCGAACGGGACATTTGATCTTTTTAGACAGGAGGGTAACCACTAAGACACTCTATGCTTAATGATCGTTTACCGAAGGCAGCCGAAGTGAGAGTATACCCTAAGAGTGATATGTGCGAGTGATTTGTTTTCAGTTATTTAATCTTTGCACATTAGGGTTTTCTAACTATATTAATTTGTCATGCATTCTTGTCATACAATCCTATTAGCATTCATCTAGACAGTTAAATATTTGCGGGAATTAGAAATGCGAGAAAGTAAATCTACGCTATTACAAGGCTTCGGGGAGGGGGATTAATTACATAGCCAAAAAACCTGGGGAAAAGGCGATAAGTAAAAGCCCTAAATTAGACTATTACAAACCATGAACAGTTATAAAAATATTGTAAAAATAAATAATAAGCGCGCGATGAATCAAATACGAAACGACTAGGGTTTTGACCCTTGACTAAACCTAATTACGATTGATTAAAAATGTTTTTTTGTCATGTTTTAAGAAAATAATGAAATGGTTAAATTAAAGGAAAATCCTAATTCTAATTAATTTTAAATTAAGAAAAATAAATTAATTCAATATAAAAAAACCTATTTTTTTGTATTTTATGTATTTGAGAAAAAGAGAAAATAAAATAAATCAATGGTTAACCTAATTTTCTAATTTAATTTTAATTGTGAAAATAAATTAAAGTTTCCCTAAGTTAAACTAAATTAAATTAAATTTGATAATAGTAAAAAAAAACTAATTCTAATTTTTTTTGTGAATTATTGAGTTTATGATTTTATGAAAAAATAGATTAGTTTGTGAATTAAGCAAAAATAGAGGAAATATTAAAAGAATTAAATAAAATAAAAGAAATAAGAAAAGAATGATGGGTCTGTGCTAGTAATTATGGGGGTATATTTCTGAAATTCTGAGCCCAAATGTTCCAAGCCCGTTTGACTTCGCTGGATCTGATGAACATGTTAACTTGAGGTGCATGATGGACCTTCAATGGAAAGGCATTGGATCTTGGCTGAAGATGCATTTGATGGTTGGATCTTGAGTTGCATGGTGGATGCTTGGACATGTGGTGTACCTGATTATGTGAAGCAAAATTATATGAAATAAATATTGGGACCTGGGGATTGAACCCAGGCCCTCACGCTCGCTCCCAGTACCTGCTTGCCATCTGTGCTACTTTGCTTGTTTGTACATATAATGGAAGCAATTAATATAAGAAAATCATGGGACATATTCAGAAAAATGCGCTAAAATTCAAACTAACCAATCCAAGAGTGCCACGCCTCATCTTCTTCCCCAAACCGTCGTTTTAGGAATCAGAACTTTTACCTACGGTTGCTTTGCTGTAGCTACGGACCTGTTCATCCCAAAAATTCTCTACAAGCAATATAAATGAAATTTAAAGGTACCAATCAACTCGTTTCATCCTCACGAGTATCATGGTACCAGAATCCAAGCCCAATTTAGCCTGTACTCGAAAGCCCTAAAACAAACCAAGAAACCCTAACAATGGTGTATCATGATTCATGTACTAAAAACGCAATTAAACAATACCAAAAGCTTGCAAACTCAATGATAAACAAGAATATATGAATCAAACGTGCTAATGATAAGCAAATCAATGAAATTGAAATCAAAATTTTGGGACAAACCGTGGCCTCTGTACTTGCGATTCCAGGTGTGGAAAGGCTTGCACTTGATTGAGATCCCTTCTGGAGATGTCCAGAAGTCTGTTGGTATCGTTAGAATGTCTTGGATTGGCCTCTAGGATGGAAATCGGATCACCATTTTTTTTGAACTTTTTCAGTTTTTCTCTTGGCTCTGCGCGACCTCTAACCCCCTCTCTTGCCTTGGTTGCGTTCTCTATATGTACTAGAGTGAATTAGGGTTGTAAAAACCACTAGTCTCACTACAAATCTTAAAGATTTGATTTGGTTTTCATGGTATATGATATCCTTCCAATTTTGGCCTAATCATGCTTTTTTTTGTTCCAATTTCCATTGATATGATTTTATTATGATCTTCCAACATAATGAGCTTGTGATTCTGTCAAAAAATCCAATCAAAACAAATCTTTGCTATTATTTACCAATTATTTGTTTTAATTCAATTTTTAATAAATAAAATAAATAATGAAGCAAATAACATGTGAGTGAGTATTTGGGTCGTGGACCATGTCATAAGCAAGATTCAATCATGAAAAACTAGGCCCATTTGACAAAAAATGTATTTTTGAGCATATTTGACTTTTGGCAATTTTGCAAAGATGGCCAACTTGGTCAATGCATAACTCTCTCAATTTTGATCCTAGAGAGGTATTCTTGGAATTTTTAGAAATATTAGGATGTCCTCTAAGAAACCCTTTTTGTCTCATCTTAATTGAGTCTTCCATGTTCATATATGAAGCTTTGACCCAAAAGGTGTTTTGTTGACTTTTCAAAATGACCTATAATGTCAAAATTCATATCTTTTGGTGAGTGCATATTTTGAACTTGGGAGCTGAAGATGAATTGTAGGGAATTTCATCCTCTTAAAAATGAGCTTTGGATGGGTCATTTCTGATGAAGTATGAGAAATTTATGCTTGGTCAAAGTTGAGTTGACTTTTCCTACAAAACCATAATTTAGCAACTTTTGGGTTTTGATGAATTGTAAGCAATCCTTGAGGAATAATGATCAACCCTTGATCAAATGATGGATAATACTTCAAATTGAGTATGTGAACCAAAAATCTTGAAGTTTGACTGTATGTGGGCCACAGTTGACTTTTGACCTAGCATAGTTGATTTTCAGGCATTTGAGCAATTGACTGAGCAAACTTTCTTTGCAAGACTTGAAACTTGACATGAATGATCGTGAGAACATATTAGGAAAATGGTGAGAATTTGAGTCCTTTGTGGTTCACACATCTTGATGAAAATAGAAACACTAATTTGAGGTAGATTGCCTTAGGAGAGAGTTTGTCTGGTCGACTCTTGAACTTCCTTGAGCAATTTGGGGACCTCACTTGCCATGTGTTGAGAAATATGGGAGGGAAAATTTTGGGGTACAACACCTACCTTGTTGGGAGGCATCTTAAATTGCATCCATACCCGCACCATGAAGAAAAGAGGTACTCTTTTGTGTTGTATTCCTCTACTCGCCAAGTGGTTCACTTCACACCTACCTCGATCAACATTGAAGAACGAACAAAGATTTACATGGTCTCAAAGGATGATGTCCCTCACCCACTCTTATATTCATTGGTGTTCAAGATCCTTAGATGATACTTCTATCATTGACCATTGTGGGGAATTCCCTAACGTCCCTCTTCTTGGCGTTAGGGGAGGTATCACTTACAACCTTTTTTTAGCTATACGACAGTTTGGGTATGCCCGAAGAGATGGTCCTCATGAGATGCTCATCCAAGGTTTGGTGTTCGACTATGAAAGCTATGATCAAGGCTACCGTCAGAGGTTTATACAAGCTTGGAGGATGGTAAACAAGGTGGATAGTAGGACTTTGGGACACAAAAATTCCATTCCCTTTGAACCTTACCTTAGGTGGGTGCGAGCTCGTGCTCAGAGTATCACAATTCCTTACCCTTCTATCCTCCCTGTTATCATAGAGCCTGTTGTTGAAGGATATGTCCCGTACATTGTCCTTCATCCCAACATGCCTACCTCTCTCGAAGACTTACAAAGGGATTGGATACAACTTAAGGAAGAACGAGACACTTTCGAGGCCTGATTCTACACCAGTGAGAAGAAGGTTCTGGAACTCACCAAGCAGCTTCATGAAGAGCAGAGTCTGAACGCCTACATCGCACCAAAGAGGATGCGCTCAACTTTTTTCTTAGGAGTTTTGTATTTTATTTCTTTTATTCTAAGCCCAAAGAGGCATGATGTACTCAAACTTGGATTTATTAATATAACGTGTGTTCCTTTTTGTCTAAAGAAAATTTAAATCCCTAATTTCCTTGAAATCATTTGCATATGCATCTTCATTCATCATAACACAAACATGTTTCTTACAACAGGTCTCCTTATATTTCTACTATTTATTTCAATGAAATGGATATTGAACAGACAGTAAAAGATCTTCAGGCACAAAACGCTCAGTTTCAACAAATGTTCTTGACTCTGGAAAAAGAACAAGAGGAGTTGAAAACTTTGCTGATTAAAGAAAATAAGAAGAAGGCAAAGAAACCCGCCGGTGTTTTGAATCTGGGAAGAAGGTTCCAAGGACCATCTAGACGGACCCTAGACTTCGCAACATCATCAGGTGAAGGGGACAATCAAGAACGGAAAAATAAGGAAGTGACTGACCATCCAGAATCTGAAGAGGAAGTAGAGGTTGATTACTCTGAAGAGCAGTACCCTCCAACTGACGACAAATACAAACAGTTGGAAGATCGCCTAAATGCTATGGAGATCCAGAGGGTACCCGTATTGGATTTTGAAGAGTTAGGACTTGTCTCAAGGGTTTTCATACCACAAAAATTCAAGGTCTCTACTTTCACAAAATATGACGGTGTCTCTTGTCCAAAGCTACATTTAAGGTCATACGTCAGGAAAATTCAACCCCATACTACTGATAGGAACCTATGGGTACATTTCTTCCAAGAAACTTGTCAGTGACACAATTGGATTGGTTCTATCAGTTGGAAGGGACTAATGTTCGCAATTGGGAAGACTTGGTTGCCACCTTTTACAAACAATACCAGTTTAATGCTGACTTAGGTCCAATTCGGACACAATTGCAAGGCATGTCCATGGGTACAAGTGAAGGTTTCAAAACCTATGCTCAAAAATGGCGAGATCTCGCGGGAAGAGTCCAACCCCCTCTATCTGACAGGGAATTGGTGGATATGTTCTTAGGCACGCTATTTGGCCCTTTCTTTAAACACCTGATCGGAATCTCCTCGGCTGGATTTACCGAATTAATCATGACTGGCGAACGAGCAAAAGCGGGTATAAGAAGTGGAAAAATTCAAAGAGATGTATCCTCGAGCACGTTGAAGAAACCATTTGCTGGGAAGAAAGAGGTTGGTGTTGTGTACCATCAAAGGAATCAGGACAGAACTGCACACCGTCCAACGGTAGGGGCTGTCATGATATCTAAGCCTGCACCTACTCAACAAAGGAATAGTCAGCCGAGAATAGAAAGACCGGTAAGACAGTTTACCCGGATAAATATGACGTTGTCTCAAGTCTTGCCACATTTGTTGAGATCTAATCTGGTAACCCTGCGGGAAGCTCCGAAGAATCCCAACACTGCCTCTCCCCGTTACAACCCAAATGCTCGTTGTGCTTACCATTCAGAAAGTCCAAGTCATGATCAAACGATTGATGGGCTTTGAAAAACAAGGTGCAAGACCTTCTCGAGGAAAAGGAAATTGAATTTTACGCCCCAGAGATCCCAAATGTTATCACTACTTCTATGCCCAAGCACGACCGTGGTGTTAACGCCATTGAAGATGATGTATTTGTTACTATTGTTGATGAACTTGTTACTCCTCTCCTTACCGTCAAGAGGGACCTGTTGAAGGCCAGTTTATTTTCGGGTTGTGGCGAAGGTTGCCACCTCTGTTTATCTCTACCGACTGGTTGTCATTTATTGAAGGCAGGTGTTCAGCGCCTGATGGATGACAAAGAGATTTTGTTTGAAAAGACTCCTGTTCCAACCATTTCTTACAAGGATGTTTCAATAATAACCATTTCCGCCAATCCTCCCAGGGTCTCCACCAAAAGACTCGTCAGGATTACATCGATTCTGAAGGTGACTCCACTGATAATTACTACGCCAGGGCCAATCCCATACTCCTCAGATAAAACTGTTCCCTGGAACTATGGGGGCGACGCCTACTACCACAGTGTCAAGCAAGATTGGCTGGCTGATGAAGACTCAATTTTTGAGAAGGTTGACCCTGACATTGGAAACATTGTGGGAACTAGTAAAATAACCAGAAGTGGAAGAGTGTTCTCCCCTGAGATTTCTCCTCCGAAGGCTGTTACTGTTCATGTGATCATTTCTGCTTTTGTTCCTGCTGATACTACTACCACAGTTCCTGTGATTATCCCTGCTGACACCCCTATCACCGAGTCGACTGAGACTCGAGGCAAAGACATTTTGGTTGAGCCTGTCCAGACGAAGGCGCAGCCAGTATCTATCCCAGAGGCTTCCAAGAAGGAAATGGACGAAATTTTGAAAATTATAAAGAAAAGCGACTACAATGTAGTCGAACAGCTAGGGCATACCCCTTCAAAGATTTCTATGCTAACCTTACTGTTGTGCTCCGAAGCTCATGCGAAGGCTTTGGTGAAATTTCTTAAAACTGTCCATGTGCCACAGGAAACCTCTGCTGACCAATTCAAAGATTGTGTGGCTAGTCTGACGGCAGATAATGGTTTGGGCTTTTCTGACCCTGATCTGACACCTAGAGGGAGGAAACACAATGATGTGTTGCATGTCTATGTCGAATGCAGGGGCACTACTTTAGCCCATGTCCTGGTAGATACTAGTTCATCATTGAACGTGCTGCCTAAGAAGGCTCTAGATAGACTAGACTGTGAAGGTTTGACCTTAAAACCCAACAACATAATGGTAAGGTCCTTTGATGGTTCGAAGAGAATGGTGCACGGGGAGGTGGACATCCCCATCAAAATTAGTTCTCAGACCTTTGATTCAACTTTCTACGTAATGGATATCCTCCCTTCCTATTCCTGCTTGTTAGGTCGACCTTGGATCCATGGCGCTGGTGTCGTCACCTCTATGTTACATCAGATGTTGAAATACCCAATCAATGGAAGGATCATCACTGTTCACGGGGAGGAGGAATATATGGCCAATCACCTGAACTCTTTCAAGTACGTGGAAATGGATGCTGAGTTCATCGAAACTCTGTGTCAGCATTTCGAGGAGGTTCCACAAACAGTTGTGACAGCCAAGACTGCTACCAAAGCTCCAAGAGCTACCATACCACCGTTGAAAATGGCCTCGTTGAAGGATGCTAGAGAAGTAATTGAAGAAGGTGAATGCACTATCTGGGGTCAACTCCCGGATATTCCTTACAAATCTGATAAATTTGGTTTGGGCTTCAGCTCGGAGGCCCAAAGGGTTGTTCGACAGACTCGCACCGGGGTGCCACCTTTGCATATCAGCAATCAGGGAGTTCACGCGGTGGAAGACGGTGACAGTAACTGGGACCTAGATGAGTGGATCTCCCCAATCGTCAGCGGAGGACTCGACAACTAGGAAGCTAAGGAATTTGTCCTTATTACTTTTCTTCAAGAGTAATTGTCTTTCAATTTTCGTCATATTTGTAATAATTAAACAATTTAGATTTTAAAACCTTGTGTCTTACCCGAGGCACAATGGTCCATTTTTTAGGGTTGTTACTTCATCTTCATATGTCATCAATAAATCATGGACGTTTTTGCATGCAAATTTTTACGCTCATTGTTTTTCTCTTTTTAACTTTTATCATTTTTCAAAGATAGCTATGCTCTTACACACACTCACATATCGAAATGCAGATCCACATCCACTCCGGATCCCATGGGTAACGATTCTGCTATGGCCTATCATGACTTTGAAAATCCAATCTACCAAGCCAAAGACGAAGGTGAGGAAGATTGTGAGGTACCAGGGGAACTAGCCAGGTTATTACAACAAGAAGAAAGGACCATACAGTCCCACGAAGAGCCAGTGGAAACAATTAACTTAGGTACTGAAGAGGACAAAAAAGAGTTCAAGGTAGGTGCCAACCTGGAGCCTAGCATCAAGAAGCATTTAGCTCAGTTACTATATGACTATGTTGAGGTATTTGCTTGGTCATATGAAGACATGGCAGGGCTCGATACTGACATCGTGGTCCATCATCTTCCGACAAAAGAAGATTATCCTCCGGTAAAACAGAAAGCCCGTCGCATGAGGCCAGAAATATCAGAGAAAATTAAGACTGAAGTCATGAAGCAGTTCAACACCAGTTTCTTAGCTGTCACCTCCTATCCACAATGGGTCGCCAAAGTTGTTCCAGTACCTAAAAAGGATGGTAAGGTACATATGTGTGTGGACTACAGAGACCTGAATAGGGAAAGCCCCAAGGATGACTTCTTGCTTCCCCACATCGATATTTTGGTTGACAACACCGCACAACATAAAGTATTTTCATTCATGGACGGTTTCTCGGGATACAACCAGATTAAAATGGCACCTACATTCTGTTACATGGTTATGCCATTTGGGGATATGGACCAAAAATGAGGATGTGGACCAAAAATCTTGAAGTTTGACTGTATGTGGGCCACAATTGACTTTTGACCTAGCACAGTTGATTTTCAGGCATTTAAGCAATTGACTGAGCAAACTTCCTCTGCAAGGCTTGAAACTTGACATGGATGATCTTGAGAACATATTAGGACAATGGTGAGCATTTGAGTCCTTTATGGTTCACACATCTTGATGAAAATATAAACCCTAATTTGAGGTAGACTGCCTTAGGAGAAAGTTTGTCTGGTCGACTCTTGAACTTCCTTGAGAAATTTGGGGACCTCACTTGCCATGTGTTGAGAAATATGGGAGGGAAAATTTTGGGGTACAACAGCTTCCCCTGTTCAATCTTCTTAAACTTGAAGATGTAGATTGGTTCGTCTTCCTTTCGTGATCTGAAGGTGGAAGATTATTGAACACTAGAGTGCCCAGAAATTTGTACTCGCATGAAGTGATACTTGACTTGCGATATTGGGAATGGGCTTATAGATGCCATTTGGAAGTCGATGATGGAAGATGGGATTAAAGATGCCATCCGAAGAGGTGTCGATCGCATAAGAGATTTCTTTGCGAGATCCTGTATACCTGTTGTTGAGGAGGACTTCGTTGGGGAATGTTGGTCTCTGTCTTGAGAGAAATAGATTTTTAGGAGCTTCAGTTGTCTGTTACTCTACTGGGGAGTTAATTCTTGATTGAGGAGATGAAAGTGTCCTGCACATATGGTCAGGGTCCAGGCTGCACAGTGACTTACTGGGGAAATTGGAAATCAATTGTGTTTGATCGGATCCCGGTCTTATAGTGCTGTGGACTATTGTCTGGGGATAAGAGAGGAAGAACTCAGATAGTAAGTGTTGTACCCCAAAATTTTCCCTCTCATTTTCTCAAGAAATCACCCTGGATCCTCAAGTTCACTTCCATCCAATCCCAAGTTTTGAATTACAAATTTTTCAAGAAAGTCGCCTACAAGGACAAATTAGTCATTTTCACATTAAAAAGAATTCAAACTTTGACTTTTGGATCAAAATCAAATCTCAAAAATCATATTTCATCAAGACATGTTGGAATATGAAGTTTGTATCATCAAAAAGTTCAAAAGTCAAAATTACTATGGAAAAGTCAAATTTCTAAATACTTGGGATTTTTCTAAGTATTTAAGAAAAAAATGAAACTTCAGAACTTCTGAGCCAGCCTCCAGGCAGGTGCAGTCAGAAGTTGTAAACATGGTTCAGCATATAGTCTTCAGTCAGAACATGGCTTTTCAACATCTACGCAAGCTCAGTCAGAGTTTTCCAGGGTAAAACAAAGAAGGATATAAAGCGTCATAGAAATTCTGAATGCTCTTTCAAAACATGCTGGAAATCCTGATGATCCTTCAGAGCTTGCTGAGGCAACATGATACTAAGATCAGAACTTGGGTGCGTTGTTTTGGACTATGTTGAAATGGAACTTCTGGCCCAGATTTAAGCAATGATGCAAAATCTCACATTACAGGATTTTTGATTTTGACAAATCTCATCATCATTTATTGCTCATTAATGCTCACAACCACTTTTGAGTCTTTGTCCAAAGGATCTCTCCACGTGTAGCATAGAAATACTTTTGTACAGAATTAAATATGGGTCAATGCGCTACTTTTTGCTTGTGGGTTTACTTTTCCTTAATTCCTGCTTGCTAATTCAGCCCAGGCTAAAAACTGTCAACTATCACACCTATTTTTGAACTTTCTTCAAGAATAAGTCAGCTTCTAGCGTATGATATTGGCATTACTTAACATTTCAAACCCACAAAACTTTGCCTATAAATAGAACACCTTTGGCCACTTAAAATAGGTCGAAAAATTGAGAAAGAAAAGCCTTGAACCCCTGCCAAAATTCCAAGAGTTCCAAGAACTGTAAACACAACACATAAAACCTTGTTAACTTTTGATTCCTCACATTCAAAACTCCACTTGTTCTCAAATATTTCTTGACTAAAAAAACCATTCACCCAGTTTTTGATCTACACGTTGGAAACTGCCTAAACTTCTGTATTCATACTACCTCATATTCTCCATCCATCCACTCAAAGGAATCAGAACATTACCTCCCTACCATTTCCAGAAGTTGAAAACTTTCAACCTACTGAGTACGTGGAGAAGCTTTTCAGAGCGTCATCAGAGTTGAGGTTAACTCCAGTTCACAGAACTTCTTCCAGCTGCAAGATAAGTTTCTGCTGACTTTCACCACATTACTTAAGCATTACCAGATTTACATGCTCAAAAATACAATGTAGATATCATGTTTCTGATGTTATACATATTCTGAGATTTCATGCATCTGTCTGCTTAAGTGGAGAATGAATCAGTTCAGAACTTCTTGAAGAAATTAGAATTCAGAGTTAGGATTAGCAAAGGCATGCTTGCCTCTGATTTATGGTTCTGATATTTCTTACTTCTGAAACACTATGACACCTGCTATAACTGTTCTATGCATGTCTTCTGTTTTGTGGAGAAATAACCAAATTGCAGATGTTCTGACTAGCATAGAGAGAGAGAGACCAAGTTCTGTCAGTGGCACCAGCATTTCTGGAGTTTGTTTTGTTACCAGTAAAATCAGAACTTCTGAAAACTATTGTGTTCCCAGTGGTTTCAGAACTTCTAACCTTATACATTTTCACTAACAGGTTTCTGTTTTGTAGCGTGCCAGGGTCATAACCTCTTACCTCGTTTAATCAGCAATACGCTGATTTGTTTCTTTTCTTTTCTCATTATTTTTGCTACCATTTTCTATTCCATTAACTAGCCAACATCAAAAACATTTCTATCACACTTTATTTTATTTCTTAAAACAAAAGACCAAAAATATTTTCTTAAAACAAAACAAGTCCGTTTCACATTTTTCTTGTACATTCTTATGCATTTCAATATGGTTGTAATAGTAATTTAGGACTTATTTTTACTTGCAACCTCATTCATAAATTTGTACCCCCATCCCCTAAATATTGTAATAGCGTAGGACTTTACATTTCTGCAATTTATCGCTTTCAAATGTAAACGCTAGTAATTAGGCATGTATGGCAAGATAAAAACAAATCAAATAGAAAACCCTAATCCAAGACAAAATCAAGCATGAAAATAACACACTTGCACACAAGCATCCTTAGGGTTTCTCCACTTGGTTGCCTTATACAAAAATAACCATATTACGCATGCGAAGTATTCTGGAAAAACAAACAAATACAAGATCATAGTCCCTCGATGACGCTATTCTAAGTTGCCTTACAAAATGATCTCGGCCCCTCAAAAATGCTAAAGATACTTTGCAACATTGCTAATCATGGTTATACGATGGCCCACACCCGTCCCGTTTACATCCAAAGATAGGGTTGCTTATGAAATCAATGGTAAGACAAAAATGTCAAAGGAATAGAAAATGAACAAGAAAGACATTTGAGTAGGTAGATTACTTTTAGTTACTTTCTCCATTTCAAAATGACTATCCTTTCTATTTTCCAAAACAAACACACACATTTCAAAAACATCTTACAAACATCGAAAACATTTTCAAAAAGACAAACATCTTTGTATACATTCTTACGAACGAGAATCATTACAAAGATCGCCTAAACAATGGCCTCTTTTACAAAATACTTTGAAAACCACACAAAGCACAATTTCAAAACAAAAATCAAGTGATCTAGCAAGTAACTAAGAGCCCATGGAAAACCATGGATGAAAAGGGTGCTAATACCTTCCCTTTTCATAATCTACCCCCCTAACTCAAGAAATAATCTCAAAGGTCTCTCCTGTGCTTTTTCACCTTTCCTTTTAGGATAAAATAAAATTCGGTGGCGACTCTTGCTAAACTGTAACATTTGCGAACACAAACGCAATACACCTCAAGTCAGTTCTCCCACCGTATCACGGAACTGGAGACTCTGCTGGGGAAAATTTTAAAAGTGGGGTTACCTTAGGGCTGGATCATATTTATTTGCTTACATTGTTTGACTTGTTTTCTTTACATTATGGTTCTTTGTTTGGGTTTGAATCCTCTACCCGGATTTGGGATACATTATAGGTAAATAGCAATATGTTGTGGAAACTATGTGGGGTATACCGACATGGTCTAAGCAATAGCTATGTTAGTGTGACATATTTGTGGGTACGGGTAGCCTTTGAGTCAATCAAAGAGAATATGGGGCCGTTGAGTGATGTCATGAAGCACTAACAAACTTCTAGAACCCTTACTTGACCAACTTGGCCTTTAGGACGTAGTGAGATTACCAGCTTTGGTGCAGTCCAAAGTTGGTAGATACTCGATACTACACTTATTGAGGGTTGGTTTCTTGGGATATTTCGGTCGCCATTAAAGAGGCTTGAGCTGAAACAATGACCAAGGAAACAATCTGGTGATATTGAGCTCCTTATAACCCGGTTACTATTATTAGGACAAGTTTAAGCCAACTAAACTTCAAGAGGGTACTTACCTATAAAACCCCGTGCAAGCCTAAACTAAGAACTTATTTGTTTTACTTGTATATGCATACTTGTACATAACATCATGGACATCATGAACATCATATACATCGACTAACCATTTCAAGGATTTTGGAGATTCATCTTTGTTCTTGTTTTGTAGGATATGGATTCACTTCGCACGAAAACTATCCAAGTCAACTTTGTAAGAATTCCTTCACAACTTAAGGAGCTAGCTTCAAGGATCCCTGAGAACTCTCCATTCACCGAGAGACATGGTCGTCTACTCAACTTGGTCACCTCCAACACAGATGAGGACATGTTTAAGGTGCTCTTCCAGTTCTTTGACCCTTTGCACCACTGCTTCACATTTCCCGACTATCAGCTTGTGCCTACTTTGGAAGAATTCTCTCAACTCTTAGGATTCGCATTCTCAATCAACTACCTTTCAACGGTATGGAAAGATACCCAAAGCCAGAAGAGATTGCTCAAGCTCTGCACTTGCACTCATCTGATGTCACAACTAATTGGGAAACAAGGAGTGGTGTCAAGGGTTTCCTAACAAAGCTCTTGTTTGAGAAAGCCCAAAGCTGTTGGAACTCCTTAGACTTGCAAGCCTTTGAGGAAATTATGGCTCTTTTCATCTATGGGGTGGTTTTGTTTCCCAATCCTGACCAACTCATAGATGTGAGTGCCGTCAAAATCTTCATGTCACGCAATCCGGTGCCTACATTGCTAGGGGATATCCTACACTCTTTTCACACTCGCACAATGAGGAAAAGAGGTGTCCTTATGTGTTGCACTCCTCTCCTAGAAAGATGATTTATTTATCATCTTCCCCAATCAGTCTTAAAGAATGATCAAGGTTCAAGGTGGTCACAAAGGTTAATAACGCTCAAACATTCAGATATTCATTGGTGCTCTCGATCCAAAGAGAATGTTATCATTGTTGACCTTTGTGTGGAATTCTCTAATGTCCCTCTACTTGGCATTAGGGGAGGAATCACCTACAACCCATGCTTAGCTCTAAGACAGTTTGGTTATGCCCGAAGGGATGGCCTACACGAGATGTTGATTCAAGGTTTGGTATTCGACTACGACAACGACGATCAAGGTCTTTGCCAGAGATTCATCCGAGCTTAGAGGATGCTAAACAAGGTGGATAGCAAGACTTTGGGACACAAGAATTCCAACCCTCTTGAGCCTTACCTCAAGTGGGTAAGAACCCGCGCTCAATGTCTTATGATGCCTTATCCTTCCATCCTTCCGGTGATCATTAAGCCTGTTAAGTAAGGAGAAGTTACATACACTATCCTACATCCTGACATGCCCACATATCTTGAAGACCTACAAAGGGATTGGATACAGCTCAAGGGAGAGCGAGATACTTTCGAAGCCTAATTCTACGCAAGCGAGAAGAAGGTTTTAGAACTCACTAGGCTACTTCATGAGGAGCAGACTCTAAATGCCTACATAGCACCAAAGAGGATGCACACTACTTTTTTATCTTAGAGTTTTGTATTATTTTGCCCAAGGGGCATTGATTTACTGAAAACATTATTTTATTAATATAACGTGTGTTTCTTTTTATCTAAAACGAACTTGAAACTTTGAAATCCTTAAAAACATTGCATATACACATATCATTCATCATAACATAAACAGGTCTTTTGCAACAAGTTTCCTCATCTCTCTACTGTTTATTTCAGTAAGATGGATCTCGAACAGACCGTCAAAGATCTCCAAGCTTAAAAATCGTAGTTTCAACAATTGCTCATGACCCTAGCCAAGGGGCAAGAAGAGTTGAAGACTCTGCTAGCTGAAGAAAAGAAAAAGAAAACAAAGAAAGTCACCGGGGTTTTAAACATGGGGAGAAGGTTTCAGGGACAGACTAGAAGAACCTTGAATTTCGCAACAACATCCGATGAAGGAGAGGGGAAAGGAAAGGAAACAGCGGTCCCGTCAGAATCGGAAGAGAAGGAAGAGGAGGAAGACTACTATGAGGAACAATATCCTCCAGCTGATGATAAGTACAAACATATTGAAGAGCGTTTGAGCGCTATGGAAATACAAAAGGTGCCAGGTCTAGACTTTGAAGAATTGGGACTAGTGTCGGGGATTGTGATTCCTCCGAAATTCAAAGTGCCTTTGTTTGCAAAATATTATGGGGTGTCATGTCTAAGATGCATCTCCGATCATATGTGAGAAAGATCCAGCCACACTTCGCTGATAAAGACTTGCGGGTGCATTTTTTTCCAAGATAGTCTATCTAGAACACAACTCGACTGGTTTTACCAACTGGAAAGGGCCAACGTCCACAACTGGGAAGACCTTGCCGCAACTTTCTATAAGAAATATCAATATAATGCTGATTTGGCGCCTACTCGTACTCAACTTCAGAGTATGGCTATGGTTTCCAATGAGGGTCTCAAGGATTACGAGCAGAAATGGAGAGATCTAGCTGGGAGAGTGCAACCCCCTCTGTCTAAAAGGGAATTGGTGGACATGTTCTTAGGCACTCTATCGGGCCCTTTCTTCAACCATTTAATTGGAAGCTCATATGCCGAATTTACTGAGTTAATACTGACCGGAGAGAGGGTGGAAGTAGGCATAAAAAGTGGAAAGATTCAGAACGATTCATCTGCCTCTACAGCTGTGAGGAAGCCTTTCATTAGGAAGAAGGAGGTATATGTTGTTTATCCACAAAGGAACCAAGGGAGAGTCGAACACCGACCAATGGTAGGGGCTATTATGATCCCAAATCCTACATCTAGTAATCAACCAAGGGTGGAAAGGCCGGTCCAAAAATTCACCAGAATCAATAGGACTCTATCCCAGGTTTTATCGCACCTTCTGAAATCCAATTTGGCAACTTTGAAAGAAGCCCCCAAAAACCCCAACACAGCGTCCCCTCATTATCATTCAAATACCCGCTGCGCATATCATTCCGAAAGTCTGGGACATCACACCAACAACTATTGGGCCTTAAAAAAAATTCAAGACCTTATAGAGGCAAAAGAAATTGAGTTTGATGCACCCGAGAAGCCAAACATCATTTCTGCTCATATGCCTAAACATGGTCACCAGACCAATGCTATTGAAGAAGATTTGTTTGTTACCATAATTGATGAACTCTTGACTCCACTCCCAATCATTAAGATAAACTTGTTGAAAGTCAGTGTATTCTCGGGTTGTAATGAAGAGTGCCACCTTTGCTTATCCTCACCAGCTGTTTGCCCTTTGTTGAAAACAGGCATTCAACGCTTGATAGACAACAAAGAGATTTTGTTTGAAAATACTCTTGTTTCACTTGTTCCTGTTGAAGACGTTTCAATCATCACCATCTCCACCAATTCTTCCAGGGTCCCCAAAAGACCCGTTAGAATTATATCGGTTCTAAAAACCACTCCTCTTATAATCACAATGCATGGGCCAGTCCCATATGAATCAGATAAAATTGTTCCATGGAATTACGGTGGGGACATCTACTACCATGGAACCAAACAAGATGGACTGGCTGCCGAAGAGATAAACTCCGAAGAAGAAAACTCCGACATTAGCAATATTTCCTAAACCAGTAAGATTACCCGAAGCAGTAGAATCTTCTCTCCAAAAATTTCCCCCCCAAAGGCAGTTTTTGGACCCGTGGCTGCTCCAAAGGTTACTTCCGTACCGTTAATCATCTCTGCAAGTGCTCCTATTGACAAAGACAACACAACCCCTGCTGTCATTCCTATCAACACTCCTGCTGCTGAAACTCGAGGAAAAAGTATTCAAGTAGAGCCTGTCCGGATGAAGGCCCAATCACTGACAATCCCCGAGACCTCCAAGAAGGAAATAGAGGAGATCCTGAAAATAATAAAAAGGAGCGACTACGACGTAGTTGAACAGTTGGGGCAAACTCCCTCCAAAATCTCCATGTTGGCATTGTTGCTGTGTTCCGAGGCACATGCGAAAGCCCTGGTGAAGTTCCTAAAGACAGCCCATGCGCCTCAAGAGACGTTTGCTGACCAATTTCAAGATTGTGTGGCCAGCTTGACGGTGGATAACGGCCTAGGCTTCTCGGATGCTGATCTGACACCAAGTGGAAGAAAGCACAACGAGAAATTACATGTCTCTGTGGAATGTAGAGGAATAACTCTGGATCATGTCTTGGTGGACACTAGCTCATCTTCGAATGTTTTACCGAAGAAAGCTCTCGACAGACTAGACTGCGAATGACTGATGTTGAAACACAGTAACATAATCGTAAGGGAATCTGATGGCTCAAAGAGGATGGTACACGGGGAGGTGGATATCCCCATAAAGGTTGAGACTTAAATTTTAAACTCAACCTTCTATGTAATGGACATCCGCCCCTCTTACTCATGTCTGCTAGGACGGCCGTGGATCCATAATGCTGGCTGTGATACGGTGGCAGAATTGGAACTGTTTGGAATGATGGTTTGTGTTCGCAAAATGTCGCGGTAAGAAAGAGTCGCCACCGACTTTTATTTTATCCAACTGGAAAGGAAAAAAGCACAGAAAAATTCCTTTTTCGATATTTTCTGAGTACGGGGGGTAGATTATAGAAAGGGAGGTATTAGCACCCTTTCTATCCTTGGTTTTCCATGGGCTCTTAGGTACTTGCTCATCATTTTGAAAATTGCTTCTTTGTGCTTGATTTGAAAAAGTTTTGTTTTACTTTGATTTAACCCTTGCTTCTGTCTTCAAGAGTGTTACAAAGTTGTTTTGAAAAAAACTTTGTTTGAAAAGAGTGTAAGTGTGGAAAAGGTTTGTTTGTTTTGAGCAAGTACCTACTAGCATCTACCTACTCGAAAAAAGAATTGTTCTATGTTCATTTCCTTTAGACCGCGATATCCTACTATTAGTGAGTAGGTAGTACCATCATTGGAGTTGTAAAGGGTCAATTCAAAAGGGACGTGCGATCACTAAAGCAATGTTAGTACGTCTTAGTAATAACTCTAATGTCTTAAGATCGTATTCGAGGCAACAATTCCGAGGCAACCTTTCCGAGGCAACTTTGATCTTTGAGACAAAAGAGCGACCACTAAAATACCCTATACTTAATGATCGTTTACCTAAGGCAACCTAAGTGAAAGTATACCCTAGGAGTGCGCATGTGCGAGTGATTCAATTTCAAGTTTTTTATCTTTGCACGTTTAGGGTTTGCTAACCGTTTTAAAGTTTACATACATTCTTGTCATGCAATCCTATTACCGTACATCTAACAGTTAATATTTGCGGAAATTAAAATGCGGAAAGTAAAGCTAAGCTATTACAAGGCTTCGGGTATTAATTACATAGCCAAAAAAATAGTCAAAACGATAAATGAAAAGAAAAAGTCCTAATTAATTTATTACATCCTGTGAGCAGTTACATCAATATGGTAAAAATAAATAAATGCGCGATGAATCGAGAACAAAGGGAAATTAGGGTTTTGACCCCGTCTAACCTAATTAAAAGAAAAAATTATTTTTGTGATTTGTTTTTGATATTTTAAGAAAATAAAGGTTTGAATTAAATATGTAAAAACCTAATTACTAATTAAATTAAATTGAATAAAATAATTAAATTTGACCTATTTTTGTGTTTTTGGTTATTTTTAAGAAAAATAAAATAGAAATTAAATTAAGCTAAAACCCTAATTTTCTAATTGTTTTTAATTTATTTACAAAAGAATTAAAGTTACTCTAAAATTAAATAAACTAATTAAATTAATTTTTTTGATAAAAAAAAAACCTAAATCTAATTGGATGAAAAATTATTTTTATGATTTTTTAATAAAAAAAAAGAATTGATTTTTATGTTAAGAAAATAATTAAATAAATTAAATGAAGAAATATAAAAGAAAAGAAAAAGAAAATGGGCATGTTTGCAAGCAATTTGGAGGGGTGTGTCAAAAGCAACTTCTGGGCCCAAACCATTTGACCCACGTTTGACCTCCTGGATCCCATTCTGTGCGTTGACTGGTGTTGTACCCCAAAATTTTCCCTCTCATTTCTCAAAGGATCAACCTGGACCCTCAAGTTTGTTTCCATCCAGTTGCAAATCTGAAATTACAAATTTTCCAAGAGAATCATTCACAGGGACAAAATGGTCATTTACACACCAAAGGATTCAAACTATGAATTTTAAATCAAAAAAATCAAGTTCCAAGAATCATATTCCATTAAGGCATAAAACGGGTTCATCAAAAAAAAATCAGAGGTCAGAAGTTACTTTGAAAAAATCAAAATTTTTAAACATTTAGAAAATTTTCTAAAGTGTCTAGAGAATGTGATACTTCAGAACTTCTGAGTCAGCCTCTATGTAAGCACCGTCATAAGATAACGCTTCAATCAGAACATGAAGCAGCGTTGCTCTTTGGTCAGAACATAACACTCCAGTCAGAACATGATTCTTCAGCGTGCAGAGGCTATGTTCAACGCTCTGGTCAGAATATGCTCCCTCAGTGTTTTGAGGTTATGTTTCTAATGTTCTACAATCAGAATATCACCAAACCCCAAACCTTAACCTGCTGCCCTGCTATGGCACAGTCCTGCAAACCAGATGCCACAACACTCTAAGGTATTGCTGATCCAGTCCACGCCTACATTTTTCTTGCACCAATTTAGCCTACAAAAACCGTGATTTAAAAACAAAGCGGCAGTATGCCAAAAATGTTTAAAACTCATTTGTTTTTCCCCCCAAAACCACAGCAAAATCCATCTATAAATAGCTTATTCCATCACACGTTGAAGGGGTTGGTTTTTTGAGAGAGAGAGAGAGAATCACCAAAAGAAAGAAAAAAGGCTTTTGAATCTTTGCAAAATTCCAAGAATCCAAAAAAAAACTATAAACACCAAAAATACCAAAACCTTAGTTTTTGATTCCAAAATCAAAACTCCATTGTTCCTTGACTAAAACCATCCCCATATTTGTTGGTTCATATATTAGAAGTTATCTTAACTTCTATATTCATATTGTTATACACTCTCCATTTACCTCCACCTCAAAGAAGTCAGAGTATCACCCATTGGCTATTCCAGAAGTTGAAAACCTCCATCTTGCTGAGTACATGAAGAAGCTGATCAGGACATCACCCAAGTCCAGGACCAACGTCCAAAAATACAATGTAAATATCATGCTTCTGATGTTATACATATTCTGAGACTTCACTTATTGACTTGCCTAAGTAGGGATTAAATTAGTTTCAGAACTTCTGAAAGAGATTAGAACTCAGAATTAGGACTAGCAGATTCACACTTGTCTCTGATTTATGGTTCTCATATTTCTTGTTTCTGAAATGTTATGAAACCTGCTATATTTGTCATATGTATGTCTTCTGTTTTTGTGGAGAAATGACCAAAAATGCAGATGTTCTGACTTCCATGAAGAAAGTGACGAAGTTCTTCCAGTGATATCAAAACATCTTAAATCTACTTTATTACTGATGGTCTCAGAACTTTTGAAAGCTATACTGTTGTTGGCGGTATCAGAACTTCTGAAAGCTAATGTGCTCCTGGTGGACTCAGAACTTCTGACTCTGCTTATGTTTTTTTTTACTAATAGGAATTTTGTTTTGCAGTGCGCCAGGGTCAGAACTTCTGACCTCTCTTAATCAGCAACACGCTGATTCTATTTTTACCTTTCTCACTATCTTTGCCATCACTCTTTATTTCATTAATCAACAAACACTAAAAACATTTTTCATGCTTTGCTTTATTTCTTAAAACAAAAGACCAAAATATTTTCACAACTGGGCTTTTGTTGGATCATCACATGGTGGCCTTCAGATCTGGCTTCCTGGAGATCCAATGATGGAGCCTTGAGGGCATATGGTGGATCTCACGCTTTGTGGGATATGGAATCTGTAAAGAAAATTCCAGAAAAATGGCAAATGTTGGAGGCAGGGGTCGAACCCCTGACCTCATGCCCTCTAATGCCTTAGCGCTTCCTTGGCCACCACTGGGCCACTTGGTTCAGTTGGTTAATATATGAAACAAAAATAATAAAATACATAAAGCGAAGCTGACTACCAAACACGCGCCAAATTCAAACAGGCGAATGGGATGATGCCACGCGTGTCATCTTCTTCCTCTCTCTGTTGGTAAAAGTCAGAGACTTTTACCTACAGACAAATTTATGTCACTACAACCCTTGCTTGTTTCAAAATCTCACTCGGGCATGATAAATGGAATCTAAAGTTGTGAATCAAACCGCCTTGGCCTACTGAGCATTATGGTGCCCTTCTTGTGGACCAATTTTTCCTGTGTAAGAAAAACCTAAAACACAACAAGGAACCCTAACAATGGTGGATTCCTATACAGCTAACAATAATGCAATTAAATGGTACTGTTAGCTTGCAAACATGATCAGGATTACAAATATGCTATTGAAACATGATAAGGATGCAAGAATAGAGAGATTCGATTCTGAAAATAGAGACAAACCGTGGACCACTTACAGTGAGTTCTAGCGCGCGAGAAGGCTTGCTTTTGATTGCTATGGCTTCCTTACAATCCCAGGAAGTGAATGGGATGTCTTATGAGTCTTGAAAATGTCTGGAAGTGTGAAATCAGATCACCACTTTCTATGAATTTTTTCAAGTTTGGTTCTCCCTTTGTGCGCCTCCAAAACCTTGTTATTTTTTGCTGCAATTGTACACTATATACCACTGATTGAATTAGGGTTGCAAACATGCCTTCAGTCTTTGTCCATTATGATTTTTTATCTTGATTTGATTCACTTGAAAATCTTTCCAAAATAGGCCAAAATCAATCTTTTTATGAACACCTATGCCTTGCACGATTTGATTCACTTTCTAGCTGTATATGGGACCTGAAATGTGCACAAAATCTTGAGGTTTCAATGGTTTGGATATTTTCATGATTTATTTTGATTTAAAATGATTTAATTGAAATAAAAAATCAAAATAAATAGAAAAAATAATACAAAGACAAGTGGAAAGAGCTAGGGCTCGTGGACCATGCTACCAACTCAAAACAAGTGCAAAAATTTAGGCCCATTTGACAAAAATTGCAATTTGAGGCATTTTTTACTTTTGGCAATTTTGCAAAAAAGGTCAACTTCACCAATGCATAACTTCTTCAATTTTGACTCTTTGAATGTATTCTTGGACTTTTTAGAAATCTTGATATGTCCTATAAACAAACATTTTGGTCTCATCTCAATTGGATCTTTCATGTTCATGTATGAAGCTTTGACAAAAAAGGTGTTTTTGTTGACTTTTCAAAATGACCTATAATGTCCAAATTCATAACTTCTTGTGAGTGCATATTTTGAACTTGGGAGATGAAGAAGAATTGTATAGAATTGCATAGTCTTAAAAATGAGATTTGGATGGGTCATTTCTCATAAACTATGAGAAAGTTATGCTTGGTCAAAGTTGAGTTGACTTTTCCTACAAAACCTTAATTTAGCAACTTTTGGGTTTTGATGAATTGGGAGAAATCCTTGATGAACCATGATCAACCCTTGATAAAATGATGAATAATACTTCAAAATTAGGATGTTGACGAAAAATCTTGAAGTTTGACTGTATATGGGCCATAGTTGACTTTTGCCCTAGCACAGTCGATTTTCAGACCTTTAAGAAATTGACTGAGCAAACTTCCTCTGTAAGGCTTGAAACTTGACATGGATGATCTTGAGAAAAGATTAGGACAATGGTGAGAATTTGGGATCCCTTGGACTCAAATATCTTGATGCAACATGAAACCCTAATTTGGGGTAGACTGCCTTAGGAGAGAGTTTATCTGGTCAACCCTTGGACTTCCTTGAGCAACTTGAGGGTCTTTCTTAAAATGTTTTGAGAAATATGGGAGGGAAAATTTTGGGGTACAACACTGGCGTTGTCACCTCTACACTGCACCAGATTCTAAAATATCCGGTCCAGGGAAAGATTATCACTGTCCACGGAGAGGAAGAGTATATGATTAACCACCTCAATTCCTCCAGGTATGTGGAATTGGAAGGCGAGTTCATTGAAACTCCTTTTAAACATTTCGAAGAAGTCCCCCAAGAGGTAGCAGTAACCAAGACTATGTCCCAGATTCCCAAGATTACAAGACCTCCGCTCCGGATGTCAACTCTAAAGGACGCCAAAGTAGTAGTAGAGGAAGGTGGATGCACCATCTGGGGGCAACTTCCGGATATTCCATATAAATCTGACAAGTTTGGTTTAGGGTTCACTTCAAGTGTGCAGAAGGTTGTACGCCGTGCCCGTGTTGGAGGGCCACCCTTGAAGATTAGCAACCGAGAGGTCAATACGGTGGAAGATGGTGAAGAGGATTGCAGCTTGGAGGATTGGATATTTCCGACTGTCAGTAGAGGACTTTACAATTGGGAGGCCAGAAACTTTGTCCCAATAACTTTCATCCCTCAGTAATTTATCTTTACATTTCTGTTGGACTTGTAATATTCACAAAAAATTCGCACATTTAAAACCTTGTGTCTTTCTCGAGGCACAATGGTCCATTTGTAAGGGTTATTGTTTCATCTTCATATGACATTCAATGAATCATGGACGTTTTTCACATACAAACTTTTGTGCTCATTGTCTTTCTTTTACATTTTATTTTTTAAGGATGGCTATACCCTTACACACACCCATACTCACAAATGCAGGTACCCCTCCATTCCGGATCCCATGGGTAACGATACTGCTATGGCCTTTTGTGACTCTGAAGATCTAATCTACCAAGCTGAAGACGAAGGTGAGGAATATTATGAAGTACCAGGGGAACTGGCCAGACTACTACAACAAGAGGAAAGAGCCATTCATCCTCACGAGGAACTTGTGGATACAATCAATCTGGGTACCGAGGAGGATAAAAAAGAGGTCAAGGTGGGTGCCAATCTGGAGCCCAGTGTCAAGGAGCGTTTGATTCAGGTGTTACAGGATTATGTTGAGATCTTTGCCTGGTCATATGAAGACATGCCAGGACTTGATATGGACATTGTGGTATATCGTCTGCCTACAAGAGAGGACTGTCCGCCAGTAAAACAAAAATTCTGCCGCATGAGACCTGATATGTCAAAAAAGATCAAAGCGGAGGTCATGAAGCAATTTAATGTTGGATTCTTGGCTGTCACTTCCTATCCTCAATGGGTTGCCAACATCGTTCTCGTTCCTAAAAAATACGGCAAAGTACGAATGTGTGTGGACTATAGAGATTTGAATAGGGCCAGCCCTAAAGATGATTTTCCACTCCCCCACATTGATATCCGGGTTAACAATACGGCTCAACACAAAGTGTTTTCCTTCATGGACGGATTCTCAGGTTACAACCAAATCAAAATGGCACTTGAGGACATGGAGAAAACTACATTTGTCACATAATGGGGCACATTCTGCTACAAGGTGATGCCATTCGGACTGAGGAATGCTGGGGCAACCTATCAACGCGCCATGGTAGATTTATTTCATAACATGATACATCATGAAATAGAGGTCTACGTAGATGATATGATAGCCCGATCACAAACAGAAGAAGAGCACTTGGATCACTTGCAAAAGCTGTTTGAGAGACTAAAGAAATACAAGTTAAGGTTGAATCCAAACAAGTGCACATTCAGAGTACGGTCCAGTAAACTCGTAGGCTTTGTCGTCAACAATAAAGGTATTGAGTTCGATCCTTCCAAGGTTAAAGCAATACAAGAAATGCCTTCTCCTCGTATTGAGAAGGAAGTCAAAGGATTCTTGGGACGCTTGAACTATATTGCCAGATTCATTTCTCACCTAACAACTACTTGTGAGCCAATTTTCAAACTATTGAAGAAAGATCAAGTAGTCAAATGGAATGATAAATGCCAAACTGCTTTCGACAAAATCAAAGAGTATTTACAAGAGCCTCCTGTTTTAATGCCACCAGTCGAGGGAAGACCGTTGATCATGTACCTGGTCGTTTTAGAGAACTCAATGGGGTGTGTATTGGGGCAGCATGACGAGTCTGGCCAAAAAGAGCACGCTATTTACTACCTGAGCAAAAAGTTTATTGAATGTGAAACCAGATATTCACGGCTCGTGAAAACTTGTTGCGCTCTGGCATGGGCTGCTCGCTGGCTAAGACAGTATATGCTGACTCATACTACTTTGTTGATATCTAAGATGGATCTGATAAAGTACATATTTGAAAAGCCTGCTCTGTCTAGGAGAATAGCTAGGTGGAAGATGATCCTAATAGAATATGACATACAGTATACTACCCATAAAGCTATAAAGGGTAGTGTGTTAGTTGATCACCTTGCTCACCAAGCTGTAGAAGACTATCAGTCCGTGAAGTTTGAATTCCCGGATGAAGACATCATGACAATAGACAACTGTGAAGAAATCAGGCCATATGACGGACCTGAACTAGGATCCCGATGGACCCTGTTCTTTGATGGGGCATCCAATGCACTTGGTAATGGTATCGGTGATGTACTCATATCTCCGGAAGGGTGTCATACTCCCTTTACTGCCAGACTTTGCTTCAACTGTACAAACAACATGGCGGAGTACGAAACATGCATCTTTGGTCTCAAAGCTGCCATAGACTTGGGAATCAAAGCTTTAGATGTTGTGATACGGTGGCAGAACCGACTGTTTTGGAAAATGCTGGTTTGTGTTTTGCGTTTATGTTTGCAAAATCTCGCGGTAAGCAAGAGTCGCCACCGACTTTTATTTTATCCAATTGGAAAGGAAAAAAGCACAGAAAAATTCCTTTTTCGAGATTTTGAGTACGAGGGGTAGATTACAGAAAGGGAAGGTGTTAGCACCCTTTCTATCCGTGGTTTTCCATGGGCTCTTAGGTACTTGCTCATCTTTTAAAATTGCTTGTGTGTGTTTTTTTTGAAAAGTTTTGTTTTACTTCGTTTTAACCCTTGTTTCTGTCTTCAAGAGTGTTACGAAGTGTTTTTGAAAACTTTGTTTGAAAAGTGTTTGGTGTGAAAAAGTTTGATTTTTGAGCAAGTACCTACTAGCATCTACCTACTCGAAAAAGATTTTTTATGTTCTCGTTTCCTTTAGACAATGTTATCCTACTATTGAGAAATAGGAAGCACCGTCGTTGGAGTTGTAAGGGTCAATTCGTAAGAGACGTACGATCACTAAAGCAATGTTAGGACGTCTTAGTAATAACCCTAATGTCTTAAGATCATATTCGAGGCAACATTTCCGAGGCAACCTTTTCATGGCAACATTTCCGAACGGGACGTTTGATCTTTGTTTAGACAAGAGGGCGACCTCTAAAACACCTTATACTTAATGATCGTTTACCGAAGGCAACCAAAGTGAGAGTATACCCTATGAGTGCGCATGTGCGAGTGATTTGATTTCAATTATTATCTTTGCACATTAGGGTTTGCTAGCCATTTTAAATTAACATGCAATCTTGTCATACAATCCTATTAACATACATCTAAACAATTAATATTTGCGAGAATTAAAATGCGATAAATAAAACCTACGCTATTACAAGGCTTCAGGAAGGGGGATTAATTACATAGCTAAAAAACCCGTAAAACGATAAATAAAAGAAAATCCTAGATTAAACTATTACATACCATGAGCAGTTACATTAATATTTGCAAAAATAATAAGCGCGCGTGATGAATCGAAACGAGAGAATTAGGGTTTTGACCCCGACTAAGCCTAATTAAAAGAAAAATCATTTTTGTTGTTTTTTGTTAATTTTTTTTTAGAAAATAAAGTTTTAATTGAATAAATAAATAAAAAACCTAATTACTAATTAATTTAAATTTGGAAAAATAATTAAATTAATCTATTTTTATATTTTTTTTGTTTTGAGAAAGAAAATAAAAATTAAGTCAAAAGTTAAACCCTAATTTGTCTAATTGATTTTAATTATAAAAAAGGTTAGAATTATCCTAAATTAAATTAAACTAATATTAAATTAAATTTGATAAAATAAAATAAAACCTAATTCTAAATTTGTGAAGTTTGATTTTAGGATTTTTGTGAAAAAAGAAATTATTTGTTAGAAAACAATTTAAACAAATTAAATTAAAGAGAAAAAAAGAATGAATAAGAATGGGCCTGGTGTTAGCAAAGGAGGGGGTGTTGATGGCAAATTCTGGGCCCAAAAGCTTCTGGCCTTTATTGACTTTGCCAATCCCATGCATGCGCTTGACTCACGCCCATGGTGGACCTTCATTAGGAAGGCCTTGGATCTGGCATGTTGGTGGCTTGGATGACCAGATTTGGAGAGTGCATGATGCACTCATGGGGGATCAGCACACCTGAATATGTAAGGCAAAATAATATGAAATAATGTTGGGACCTGGGGATCGAACCCAGGCCCTTTGGCATTTTACCCTGCGCGCTTACCAGCTGAGCCAGCTTTGTTAGTTGTACATGTAATATCAAACAAACATTATATGGTAAAAAAACAAAATGATATTACAAAATGCGCGAAATTTTGAATGGGCATGTAAGGGAGTGCCACGTTACTTTCTTCTTCCTCCCACCGTCGCTGTAAATTATATGGCTTTTACCTACGGACACCAAGCATAGGTATAGCCCTGTGCATCTCCAAAAACCTGTGCAAGCATGATAAATCACTCCCAGTGGTACCAATAAACTCGTTGCAACCTCACGAGCATCATGGTACCATTATCCATGGCCAATTGTTCCTGTACAAAAAAACCCTAAAAACGAAGCCAGAACCCTAACTATGGCAACTTGCTGTATAGTCAATGAAAACGCAATTAAATATGACCATTAGCTTGCAAACTTCATAAGGTTTAAGAATATATCAATGAATCATGCTAAATGTGCCAGAATTGAGATACTCGAATTCAAGAAAAGGGATGAACCGTCTGAAACTTACAGCATGATTATGGATGTTAGGGAGCTTGCTAGTGGTTGAATCTTGATCCTTGGATGTCCAGTAAACGATTGGGATGGCTGGAATGCTTTGAATTGATCTGAAACGTGGAAATCAGTTTGCCACTTTTCTTGAATTTTTGCAACTTTTCTTTCTCTCTTGCACGCCTTCAATCTCCTTGTTTTTGGTCTGCAAATGTTCCTTATGTACCCTAGAACGAATTAGGGTTGCAAACTTGTATCAAATCTTTTCCAATTAAGATCATTGATTCATGATTTGATCCTTTGTGCAAATCTTTCCAAATCAAGCAAAATGAAATCTTTTGTTGTCCATATGAGCCTTGCACGATTTGATCTCACTTCCAGCTGTATAATAGACCTAAACATGCACAAAATCTCAAGATTTGATTAGCTTTTGATATTTCTACTATTATATTTTGATTTTATTTGATTTAATTGAAATAAAATCAAAATAAATGAAAAAAATAAAATAATGACAAATGGGAAGGATCATGGGTCGTGGGTCACATTACAAACTTAGTGCAAGCATAAAAAGTTGGGCCCATTTAGCAAAAAATGCAATTTTGGACACATTTGACTTTTGGCAATTTTGCAAAAAGGTTCAACTTTGTCAATGCATAACTCCCTCAATTTTTACCCTAGAGAGGTGTTCTTTGACCTTTTGGAAATCTTAAGATGTCCTCTAAGCAACCCTTTTGGTCTCATCTCAATTGAGTCTTCCATGTTCATGTATAAAGCTTTGACCCAAAAGGTGTTTTTGTTGACGTTTCAAAATGACCTATAATGTCCAAATTCCTGAAGATGGATTGTAGGTAATTTCATCCTCTTCAAAATGAGCTTTGGATGAGTCATTTTTGATAAAGTATGAGAAAGTTATGCGTGGTCAAATTTGAGTTGACTTTTCCTACAAAACCCTAATTTAGCAACTTTTGGGTTTTGATGAATTGTGAGCAATCCTTGAGGAATCATGATCAACCTTTGATCAAATGATTAATAATACTTCAAAATGAGAATGTTGACCAAAAATCTTGAAGTTTGACTGCATGTGGGCCACAATTGACTTTTGCCCTAGCACAGTCGATTTTCTGGCCTTTGAGCAATTGACTGAGCAAACTTCCTCTGCAAGGCTTGAAACTTGACATGAATGATCTTGTGAACATATTAGGGCAATGGTGAGCATTTGGGATCCTTTGGACTCAATTACCTTGGTGCAAAATGAAACCCTAATTTGAGGTAGATTGCCTTAGGAGAGAGTTTGTCTGGTCAACCCTTGGACTTCCTTGAGCAATTTGAGGACCTCACTTGAAATGTATTGAGAAATATGGGAGGGAAAATTTTGGGGTACAACAGTTTCCCATGTTCAATCTTCTTAAACCTGAGGATGTAGATTGGCTTGTCTGTCATTCGTGATCTGAAGGTTGAAGATGATTGAACACTAGAGTGCCCAGAAATTTGCACTCGCGTGAAGTGGTACTTGTCTTGTGATGTCGGGAATGGGCTTGTAGATGCCATTTGGAGGTCGATGTCGGAAGATGGGCTTAAAGATGCCATCACAAGAAGTGTCGATCGCATAAGAGATTCCTTTGCGAGAGCCCGTACACCCGTTGTTGAGGAGGACTACGCTGGGGAATGTTGTTCTCTGTCTTGGGAGAAATAGAATTTTAGGAGCTTCAGTCATCCGTTATTCTACTGGGGAATCATCTCTTAGTCGAGGAGGTGAAAATGAACTGCTATTTGGTCACTCTCCAGGCTTCACAGTGATTTGCTAAGGAAAATAAGACCAACTGCTATCTGGTCGTGCTCCAGGCTTTACAGTGACTTACTATGGAGATGAGATTAAACTTTCTATCTGGTCGTTCTCCAGGCTTTGCAATTTCTCAATTCTTATCTGGTCGTGCTCCAGGCTTCAGAAGGAATCAAGTTGTTATCCGGTCGCATCCGGGCTTCAACTTGAATTTAAGGCATACTAATATCCGGTCGATTTATGGGCTTCATAGTAATTGGCCAGGTAAACTGCTATTTGGTCGAATTCCAAGCTTCGTAGTACCTTATATTGTCATCTGGTCGTGTCCCAGGCTTCAGTGTCCTTTGCTGCTATCTGGTCGTGCTCCAGGATTCACAGCGTCTTATACCATTATCTGGTCGATTCTAGGCTTCATGGTATCTTGTATTGCTATCTGGTTGATTTTCATGCTTCACAATAACTTGCTGAGGGTTAAGCTATTTTCCGGTCGATTTCCGGGCTTCATAGCTCGTTTTTAAGATATACCACTATCTGGTCGACTCCAGGCTTTGTAGTATTTTGGTGAAATCAAGATACTATCCGGTCGATTTCCGGGCTTCATAGCTTGAATTTGAGATATACCACTATCTGGTCGATTCCAGGCTTCGTAGTATTTTGGAGAAATCAAGATACTATCCGGTCGATTTCCGGGCTTCATAGCTTGAACTAGAATATAAATCTTAGTATCGATTTGACTGAGCTAGAGAAAACTTGTGAGAACTTGTTTGTATCTTTCCCTGAAAGGTAAAGAATTAGTCGTATGTAATGTCATGATGTATGAAATGTATTGAGTAATGATGTTCTCAAAATAAATGAGATTGTGCTATATGATGCATATGCGTATACCATGATGTATGGATATGCAATGTTTTTGTGATATTCTCTGGCAGGGGAGAATGAATCCTAGACTACTGTTGGAGAGTACAGGGAGTTGAGTTCTCCGTTCTTGCTAGGGATAGTGATCGAAGATGATTAGCCAGAGACTTGCGTCCGTTCTACTTGAGAATATTCCGCCGGGAGACACTCTTGTGGGGAAGAAAAATATTCTGCTGGATGATCTACTGATTTGGAGAAACCACTCCACTGGGGATGAATTATCGTTGTTGGTGATGATGAACTCTGTCGGGGATTGAATTTATTCCCGTGGAAGAAATAAACTCCACTGATGGTGAACTTCTATTGTTGTTGATAGATAAACTCTACTTGGGGAGAATTTTTCCGACTTATTCATGATTATAAACCTCGACTGGGGAGAGCTAACACCACTGTCTTTAGATACTTCCTACTCTGCGGGGAGTGTATGTGTCCTTAGTTATATTCTCTAGCTAGCTCTATCCCTGTACCTGGTAGGTAGAGCAACTGTAAGGTTTGGACACTTCTCGTTTGCCCCTGTTCCTGGAATTACGAGTAATTGTCTTTTATTTCTCATGTAAACATTTACGAGCAGTAATTATTTTCAAATGCATATATCAAAAATGAATCATTGGACGTTCTCGCAAAACAAAACAGAAAAAAGAAATACAAGTTTGAAATTTCTTGTGAAAATGAATTGTATTGACTTTTGAAGTTGGCCTGTAATAGGCATTTTGTACAGGAGGCTGACGTCCTAGTAAGGGAACGCCGCCGAAGGATAGAAATTACAATTTTAAAAAAAGAAAGAAAAACAGCTATGTGAAACAATCCCATTGGGTTCCAACTCTGCTATTTCCTTTATATCTTCGAGCGTCTCATCACTTTGCTACTTGGTCGAAGGTAGATCAGATTGATTGGCGTTGTCTGAGCTTGATAATCGATACTGAAGTTTGATTGCAAGATGATCCAATGAGACATAGTATTACGCTTTGATCCCTAATTTTTTCCTGGACCGCCCTTTCGGGTTTCCAGTCCACTGGGATACCCTTTTTTGCCCAAGCCTCCTTTTCAGGTTTTCGGCTTGCCGAGTGTACAGTTTTTTTTCACTTTCATCCCTTATTTTTTCCCGAACCCTTTTGGTTCGCCGGGAAGCCCTTATTTTTGCCTAGGCCAGTCAACCTAGCGGGTTCTTGATTATGCGTAGTATTTTTTCACTATGTCTGCATTGACGGGGTGAGGAAGGTCGTTACCATCCATGGTGGTGAGAATCATAGCTCCTCCTGAGAAGATGTTCTTAACCACAAATGGCACTTCGTATGTGGGGGTCCATTTGCCCCCGGGATCACCTTGCGGTAGTATGATGCATTTGATTACCAGATCCACGACTTGATATTCTTGACGTCTAACTTTCTTGTTAAAAGCCTTGATCGTTCGCTTTTGATACGTTTGACCATGACAAATAACAGTAAGTCTCTTATCGTCGATTAGGTCCAGCTGGTCAAGTCGGGTTTGGATCCAATCGTCCTCGCTCAAACCTATATCCTTCATGATCCAGAGAAAGGGTATCTGGACTTTAATGGGTAAGACTGCCTCCATGCCATACACCAAGGAGTAGGGTGTTGCCCCTGTTGAAGTCCGTGCTGAGGTGCGGTACCCATGAAGAGTGAATGGTAACATCTCATGCCAGTCTTTGTATGTCATCGTCATCTTATGCACAATCTTCTTGATGTTCTTATTAGCTGCTTCAACAGCCCCATTCATCTTTGGCCTGTAGGGAGAAGAGTCGTGATGTTGTATCTTGAACTGTTTGCAGAGCTCGATGATCATCGTATTGTTGATACTTGTACCATTGTCTGTAATGATTCTCTCCGGTACACCATATCGATAGATCAGATTGTGTCGGATAAACCGCTCCACGACGTTCTTGGTTACTGTAGAAAAGGAAGCTGCCTCAACCCACTTCGTAAAGTAATCAATAGCCACCGGAATGAAACGATGCCCGTTGGATGCAGTAGGTCTGATCTCGCCAATCATGTCGATGCCCCACATTGCGAAAGGCCAAGGAGCTGTCAAAACATTCAGAGGAACTGGAGGTACATGTACCTTATCAGCATAGACTTGGCACTTATGACGGGTTCGAGAGTGCTGATAACAATCAGCTTCCATAGTGGACCAACAATATCCTTCCCGTAGGATCTTCTTTGCCATGGTATGTCCACTGGAATGAGCTCCGAAGGTACCTTCATGTAGCTCTGCCATGATCCTTTCTGCCTCGCTTTTGTCCACACATTGCAGTAAGGTTGAGTCATGGTTACGCTTGTAGAGAATCCCATTGATAATGAAGAACTTCGCAGCGAACCTTCTCAGAAACTTCTTATCATTAACAGATTCACCCTCGGGGTACTCTTGAGCCTCAAGATACCTATTTACTTCGTGAAACCGGGGTTTATCTGCTACCTCTTTAGTCTCGATGTCACAGCAATGTGCGGATTCGTCCAACCTCTCGATGGTAATTTGCGGAGCTTCATTGTCCCACCTGACTTTGAACATAGAAGACATGGTAGCTAGCGCGTCCGCTAACTGATTCTCCTCTCTCGGGAAGTGTTCAAAGGTTATCTCCTCAAACTGTGGGAGCAACGTCAATACATACTCTTTGTAAGGGATAAGATTTGGATGCTTCGTATCCCACTCGCCTTTGATCTGACTGATCACCAGATCAGAATCTCCGAATACACTCAAGAACTTAATCCTCAGGTCAATAGCAGCTCGAAGACCCATGACGCACGCTTCATACTCCGCCATATTGTTGGTGCAGTTAAAACATAACCGGACGGTGAACGGAGTATGACAGCCCTCGGGAAATATGATCACAGCGCCAATGCCATTACCCAATGCGTTTGAGGCTCCGTCAAAATACATAGACCATCGGGATCCTTCCTCAAGTCCTTCATCCGGTCTAGGTTCTTCATAGTCGGTCACCAACATAATGTTCTCATTCGGGAACTCGAAATTCATGGATTGGTAGTCATCCACGTCCTGATGCGCCAAATGATCCGCCAATACACTCCCCTTGATTGCTTTTTGGGTTGTGTATTGGATGTCATACTCAGTTAAGATCATCTTCCATCTTGCTATTCTTCCAGATAAGGCAGGCTTTTCGAAGATATACTTGATTGGATCCATCTTTGATATCAATAGGGTAGTGTGAGTCAGCATATATTGTCTCAGTCGGCGAGCAGCCCATGCCAAAGCGCAACAAGTTTTCTCGAGCAGTGAGTATCGAGTCTCACAGTCGGTAAACTTTTTGCTAAGATAATAAATAGAATGCTCTTTTCGGCCAGACTCGTCATGCTGCCCCATCACACACCCCATTGAATAATCCAGTACTGTCAAGTATAAGATCAAAGGTCTTCCTTCAACTGGAGGCATCATAATTGGTGGTTCTTGAAGATATTCCTTGATCCTTTCGAAGGAGGTCTTACATTCATCATTCCATTTTATCACTTGATCTTTCTTCAGTAGCTTGAAGATTGGCTCACAAGTAGCAGTCTTATGTGAAATGAATCGGGCGATGTAGTTCAGACGTCCCAAAAAACCTCTAACTTCCTTTTTTGTGCGGGGAGCCGGCATCTCCTGTATAGCCTTCACCTTTGCAGGATCCACCTGAATACCCTTATCACTAACGACGAAACCCAGCAGTTTACCAGACCTTACCCTGAAAGTGCACTTGTTCGGATTTAACCTCAGCTTGTACATCTTCAACCTGTCAAACAATTTATGGAGATGATCAAGATGTTCTTCCTCAGTCTGGGATCGGGCGATCATGTCATCAACATAAACTTTAATCTCATGGTGAATCATGTCGTGGAACAAAGCAACCATGGCGCGTTGATAAGTTACCCCATCATTCTTCAACCCGAAAGGCATTACCTTGTAACAGAAGGTGCCCCACTGCGTAACGAAGGTTGTCTTCTCCATGTCCTCGGGAGCCATCTTGATCTGATTGTAACCAGAAAAACCATTCATAAAGGAGAAGATCTTATGTTGCACGGTGTTGTCGACCAGAACATCGATGTGAGGGAGTGGGAAGTCATCCTTGGGGCTCGCCCTATTCAGATCTCTATAGTCCACACACATCCGTACCTTACCATCCTTCTTAGGCACTGGAACAACGTTGGCAACCCACTACGGATAAGAAGTGACTGCTAAAAATCCCGCGTCGAACTGTTTCATGACCTCGGCTTTGATTTTCTCAGACATCTCAGGGCGCATACGGAGAACCTTCTGTTTTACCGGAGGGCAGTCTTCTTTAGTTGGCAGGCGATGAACCACAATATCAGTGTCCAAACCAGGTGTTGTACCCCAAAATTTGCCCTCCCATATTCTTCAAGATTTGGCAAGATCAAGCTTCAAATCTCTCAAGGGTTGCACATTCCAATTGCCTCCTAACACAGTCAAAATTAGGGTTTTGGTTCTTGCAAATAAATTGAGGTTTCCAAGGGTCCAATCAAGTCCCATAGGCCTATATACATTGTCAAGCATCTATATGTCAAGTTTCAAGGCTCACAGCACCAAGTTGCACAGTCAAAAGCCCTAATTGCTTCACGTCAACTGCATGGGCAAAATGGTCATTTGACAGTCAAAAGTCAAAAAATTTGGTCAACATTTTATTTTGAAGCCACAATCATCATTTGATCAATTCTTGATCATGATTCCTCAAGCATGGCTCAAAAAGTCTCAAGGTGTCAAAAGTTTCTATTTTGGACAGTTGAAAAGTCAACTGCAAATTGACCAAGGCATAACTTTTTCATGGTTCATCAGAAAAATCCCATCCAAAGCTCATTTTGAAGGGGATGACATTTCCTACAACTCATCTTCACATTCCAAGTCCAAGAAATGCTCTCACAAAAAGTTATCAATTTCAACATTATGGGTCATTTTTAAAAGTCAACAAAAAGGCACTTTAAGTCAAAGACCATAACTTGATATTGGTGAATCAAAATGACATGGGACCAAAGGCATTGGTTAGAGGACTTCAAGACCTTTCCAAAATGTCCAAGAACATGTTCATAGCTTCAAAATTGAGCAAGATATGCATTGGAGAAGTTGGGAAATTTTTGGGAACTTTCAAAAGTCAACTTTGCCTAAAACACTTCATTTTTGCTAATGGGCCTCAAATTCCTTCTTGAAACTTTAACCAAAGCCTATGCACGACCCATTTTAGATCTTTTTGTGAGACAAATAAGGCTAGGACAATCTGGCAACTCGTGTGCATCTCAAAGGCATCAAAATATCCATGATTGGCAAGGTTTCATGAAAGAAAAGATTGAAAAAAGATATGATTGGCAATCACACATTCAAGTCATAATGCCATGGACTTTTGGGCTTATTTTTAACCTAATTCCATTCAAATGTATGTGCTGAAGCAAACCCAAAAGCGAGACACGAAAAAGCTGCCATAGAAAGCCATAACCACTTTGCAAAAATTCAAGAAAAACTTGAAAACTGAAATCAATATTGCAGGTGAATTCAAGGCCTAAAATTGTTTCCAATACATTGCTGACATTGCCAGGAAGCCATTGCAATCAAGAACGAAGCTTAACATGCAAAGAATCGTTCATCATAAGTGACACGGTTTGCTTTATTTTCCAAATTTGCATATCACGATTCATGTGTTTTTGACCATTTTTTTGGATTGATTTATGTTAATAGGGACCTTCTGAAGCTGTTGGTACGAACCAATTTGGTTATAGCCCTCTGAATCAAAATCCACCATGGATAAAATCTAGGGTTTAGAAGCTTGAAAATTAGGGCTTTCTTATTGAGGAAAAATCAGGCCTTGAGACATATACCATTAAACTCAGAAGCTCAAGACGAATTGAATGGACATATCGCGCCCTTTTTATATTATCCCTAACGCTAATCGCTATTATTCGTGGTTGTGCTTTGTGGGGGTTTAAAACCCCAGCTATCTTGTTGTTTTTTTTTACAGGAAACGAAGAAGAAGACGTGCGTGGCTCAACGTGATTGGAGGGTTCAAATCCAGCGCGCGTTATTTTGTTCGATTGCCATAATGATTGTTTTTTTTATATAATATTTGTTGTTCATTTATATTACAAAAGCGCTGGATAGCTCAGTTGGCAAAGGACGTGGCTTGCAAGTACTGGGACCTGGGTTCGATTCCCAGGTCCCCCATATAATTGTTCTTATTTTGCTTAAAGCTTTCCAATGCAGCAATCATTCAGAGTTCCACCATGCACGCTCAGCATAAGCTTGCCAAGTGGCCATGATGCCCAATCCAATGGCCACAGAGTGAAGACCATGATACTCCCAGTCAAACAGCATGCACGTGATCAGTGAAAAGTCAAACAGGCTTGGTCTTTCTTGGGCCAGAATTACTGCAATCTCACCTCCACATGGGCCATCTAACCCCCTTGGTTTGCATAGTTTTATTTATTTTCTCTTCTTTTTTAATTCTTTTAATTGTTTAATAATTATCATTAATTCACAACAAATTAACTTTTCATCATAAAAATCAGGAAATCAAAAATTGTAAATTATTTTAATTAATTAATAATTTCACCATTAACTTATTTTTGTAAATAAATATTAAATAATTAACTTAGCTTAATTTAGGTTTATATTTTAATCTTTTTCTTAATAAATAAAAATTATATAGAATTAGGTTTTGACACTTTTAATCTTTTTTTTTCTTAATTAATTATTATTATCATTATTAATTATTATTATTTTGTACATAAACATGTAAATTAATTAATTAGTAAATTAGGTCAACTTTGACATTTTCATTAATAATTAAAATAATCTAGAATTAGGATTGTTTACTAACTTTTAAATTCTTTTCTTATTTTTAAATATAAAAAAAACATAAAAAACATTTTTTTGGTAAATAATTAAATAATTAGATTTAGGTTTAATTTAATTTAATTTCAAACAAAAGGACAAAAAACTTTTAATTTCAAGCAAAGGGTCAAAACCCGATGACATCCTGATTTTAATTCTTTCGCGCGCATTATTGCTTTATTTGATTATTATGTAACTGCTTCCAAGGATGTAATAGTAATTAGGTTTACCGCTTTTATTTACTTTCCGCACTTTTATCAAAACGGGTCTTTGTATTTTGGCGATGTATAGACCCGCGCCTTGTAATAGCGTAGCTTTTACCTTTCTGTATTTAATTTTCCGCACTCCTAACTGCTAATTGCATGAAAGAATGTATGATAACTAAAAAACAACTCGTAGCTCACCGTTGCATGATCAAAGATAAACATAACATGAAAACAACACACAAATGCACATGCCACTTCTAGGGTACGCCTCACTCGTTGCCTCGAAAGTGGTCGTCAAGTATAGGGTGTTTTAGCGGTCGCCCTTATGTCTAAGATCCAGTTGCCTCGAAATGGTTGCCTCGGATTAAAAAGGATCTAGGACATTATGGTTACTTCTAAGGTGTCCTACTATTGCTTTGGTGACCACACTGTCTCTAATCATCGAATTGACCCGAATACCTCCAACGGTGGTGCTACCTACCTCTCAATGGTGGGATGGCACTACCTTAAGGACTCTTACACAGCCTAATTCCTTAGGGTAGGTAGATGACTCATGGGTACTTGCTCTCTTCAAAAACAAATCAAAAATATTTTCACACTGACACTTTCAAAAGTTTTCAAAACAAATTTTTCAAACACTCTGGAGGACAGATACAAGAGTTACTTAGAAATTTTTCAAACGAAACTTTTTTCAAAACCCACACACACTTGAAAAGCAAACAATTTTTGAAAACATAAGAGCAAGTACCTAAGAGCCCATGGATAACCATGGATAGAAAGGGTTCTAACACCTTCCCTTTCTATAAATCTACCTCCCAAACCGAGAGACATCTCAAAGAAGGAATTTTGCTGTGCTTTTGTCCTTTCCATGTTGGAGAACATAAAAGACGGTGGCGACTCTTGCTTACCGCGACATACGCGATCCAACTTTAAACAGTCAGTTCTATTTCCACCGATCACACCAGGCATATCTTCATAAGACCAAGTGAAGATCTCAACATAGTCGCGTAGCATTTGTATCAACCGTTGCTTGACACTAGGCTCCAGATTCGCACCTATCTTGACCTCTTTCCTGTCTTCCTCGGTACCCAAATTCACTGATTCAACTGGCTCTTCATGAGGCTGTATGGCCCTCTCTTCCTGTAGTAACAGTCCAGCAAGTTCCCCAGGCATCTCACAATCATTCTCACCTTCGTCCTTAGCTTGGTTGATCGGATTTTCGGTCATAACTGGCAGTAGCAGAGTTGTTATCAATGGGATCCAGAGTGGATATGGATCTGCATTATGATATGTGAGTGTGTGTAAGAGAATATCTATTTTTGATAAAGCGAGATACAGAAAAAGAAAAACAAGAAGCACAAAATTTGTAATTCAAGAAACGTCCAATGTTTTATTGATGATATATGAAATGACAGATAATAAGCCCTCACAAGCAAAGCCAAGGTGCCTCGGGCAAGGCACCGGGCCGTAAAGTTTCAAACTGTTTATTACAACTCTTAAAACAAAAGTCAATTACTGTGGAATAAAAGAAACAGGTATGAAGTCCTTCGTCGTCCGGTTGTTCAATGCACCACTGGTTGTAGGGTAGATCCAACTGTCGATGTCTGAATCTTTTTCACCATCCTCGACCGCATTAACTCCCTGATTGCTGATATGTAGAGGAGGTCTTCCAATCCGCGCGTGCCTAACAGCCCTTTGAGCCCCTGTAGTAAAGCCCAAACCAAATTTGTTATTTTTGTGTGTGAAATCAGGGAGCTGGCCCCAATTTTCACACCCATCTTATTCAATTATAGCCTTGGCATCCTTGAGGGAAGCCATCTTCATCGAAGATTTGTCAGTAGCAACTTCAGTTGACGCCAAAGTCTGGGGGACCTCTTCAAAGTTCTGACAAGGGGTTTCGATGAACTCCCCATCCATCTCCATATATCAAAAGGAATTGAGATGACTCACCATGTACTCCTCTTCACCCCGTACCGTGACGATCTTCCCCTTTACCGAATATTTCAACATTTGATGGAGCGTAGAAGTCACGGTCCCAGCCTTATGAATCCAAGGGCGACCCAGCAAGCAAGAATATGATGGTCGGATATCTATCACATAGAAAGTAGATGCAAAAGTCTGAGAGCCAACTTTGACAGGGACGTCCACCTCCCCGTGCACTATCCTTTTTGACTTGTCGAAAGCCCTGACCATAATATTGCTCGGCTTTAGAATTAAACCTTCACAGTCCAGACGGTCTAATGCTTTCTTTGGCAGAACATTCAGCGAGGACCCGGTATCCACCAGTACATGGGCCATGGTAGTGCCCCTGCACTCGATCGAGACGTGTAGAGCATCATTGTGATTTCTTCCTTTAGCAGTCAGATCTGCATCTAAGAAACCCAACCTATTTTCGGCAGTCAAACTAGCTATGTAGTCTTTGAATTGATCGGATGAGGTTTCCTGCGGCATATGCGCAGTCTTGAGGAATTCAATTAAAGCCTTTGCATACGCTTCAGAACACAACAACAAGGATAACATGGAGATTTTTGATGGGGTCTGCCCCAGCTGCTCGACTACGTTGTAGTCGCTCCTCTTGATAATCTTCATGATTTCCTCTATCTCCTGCTTAGAGGTTTCTACAATGATCTTCTTAGGTGCCTCCGTCCGGGAAGGCTCACCTATGATTTCTTTGCCCCGAGTGCCAGACGGCTCGGCGACAGGGGTGATAACTGGAATAGGAATTAGGATAGTAGCTGATGTACTAGCAGAGGGAATGACAACAGGTTTGTGGACAGTCGGAGGGGAAATCTCGGGAGAAAAGAGTCTTCCACTTCTGGTGACCTTGCTAGCCCCGACAATATTGCTGACATCGACATCAACTTCCTCACTCTTTAAGTCTTGTTTAACTCCATGGTAATACACATCAACCCCATAGTGCCCAGGGACAGCCTTATCTGAAGTGTATGGAATAGGACTAGGGACAATAATTATTAACGGAGAAATTCTCGGGACGGGTGTAATCCTAACAGGCTTTCTTGAGGAAACCTGGGAAGGATTGGCGGAAATGGTTATGATGGCAACATCTTCAATTGGAACCAACTGAATCATAGTCTTTTTGAACAGAATCTCTTTGTTATCCATCAGGCGTTGAACACCTGATTTTAATAAGTGGCAACCAGCAGGCAGAATTGAACACATGTGGCAACCTTCACCACAACCCGGAAATAAACTAGCCAACAATAGATTCTTCTTAACTGTCATCAAAGGAGTAGAAATTTCTTCCACGGAAGTCACAAATAAATCATCTTCCACAACATTCACTCCATGACCATGTTTGGGCATAGGAGCAGTTATGACGTTGGGCTTCTCCGGAGCGTCAAACTCAATCTCTTTGGCTTCGATCAAGTCTTACACCTTATTCTTCAAGGCCCAACAGTTGTTTGTATCATGACCTGGGCCGTCGGAGTGATAGGCACAGCGGGCATTTGGGTTATGGTGAGGAGATGTGTTGTTGGGGTTCTTCGGGGCCTCCCTCAGAGTTACCAGATTGGTCTTTACTAATTGTGGTAGAATTTGAGACAAGGTCATATTGAGCCGAGTGTACTGCCTATGTGGTCTTTCCACCCTTTGTTGATTGTTGCGTTGTGGAGCAACTATGGGTCTTGTTATCACTACCTCATTTACTGCTTGACGGTGTTCAGGTCTGCTTTGTCCTCTCAGGCCGTAGACTGCACTAGCTTCTTTCTTACCGGTGAAAGGTTTCTTTACTGCACTTGATGAAGTATCCTTATGTATCTTACCACTTCGGATTCTAGCTTCTACTCTCTCCCCAGTCAAAATCAACTCAGTAAACCCAGATGACGAACTGCCAATCAGATGATTGAAAAATGGACCAGATAGTGTCCCTAGAAACATGTCAACCAACTCCCTATCAGACAAAGGGGGTTGGACTCTTCCAACCAGATCTCACCACTTTTGAGCATAGTCCTTAAAACTTTCACTTGCACCCATAGACATACCCTGAAGCTGAGTACGAGTGGGAGCAAGGTCAGTGTTATACTGATACTGCCTGTAGAAAGCAGCAACAAGGTCCTCCCAGTTTCAGACATTGGCTCCTTCCAACTGATAAAACCATTCAAGTTAAGTCCCTGATAAACTATCTTGAAAGAAATGTACCCACAAATTTCTATCAGCTGTGTGGGATTGGATTTTTCTGACGTACGAGCGAAGATGGAGTTTTGGACAGGATACTCCATCGTACTTGGCAAACACAGGAGCTTTGAACTTATAAGGGATCACCACTCTAGATACCAGTCCCAGCTCTCCAAAATCCAAACCAGGGATCTTCTGAATCTCCATTGCACTCAGACGGTCTTCTAACTGCTTGTACCTATCCTCGGCAGGAGGATATTTTTCCTCATCATAATCTATATCATCATCAAATATGGCAGGACTGGGGCCCTTTTCTTCTTCTTGGTTCTCCCCTTCCTTGGATGAAGTGGTCAGATCAGCTTGTTGTTTCAACCTATCCCCAAACCTTTTACCCATATTCAGAAGAACGACCTTCTTCTTCTTCTTCTTCTCTTTCAAATGAGAGTCTTCAAGTCCTCTTGCCCTTTAGCGAAGCTCAAGAACATCTCTTGGAATTGGGGGTTTTGTGCCTGAAGATCTTTGATGGCTTGATCAGAAGACATTTCGTGCTGAAATAAACAGCGAAGAAGATGAGAAACCTGTAATGGTACCTGTAATGATGTGCATGATAATGTGATGTGTATGTAATGATTTCAAAGACTTTGGGAGATTTAAATTTGCAAACCAAAAATAAACAAACTTTATTGGATTAACTTGTAAAAAGGTTCAACAATGCCTTTAAGGTGTTACAAATAAATAAATGGAAAACAAATCTAAACTGGAAAAGCAAAATCAAAAATCCCATGGACGCTTCCTCTTTGTGCTGACGTAGTCATTGATCGTTCTTTCCTCCTCGAGCTGCCTGGTGAGCTTCAAAATCTTCCTTTCTTGCTCATAGTACTTCTCCTGGTAAGTATCCCCCTCCTCTTTCAGCTGAATCCAGGACCTCTGCAATGCCCCAGGATCAATGGGCATGTAAGGATATAGAACTGTGTAAGAAATGCCTTCTTCATTGGTGGGCTCCACAATTACTGGCAGTACTGCTTCATAGGGCATCCCAAGCTTCTGGGCACGAGCTCGGACCCATTGGAGATAAGGCTGCATAGGAAGGGAAGTCCTTGGTCCTAGCTCTTGGGGGTCAGATCTGTTCACCATTCTCCAAGCTCGTATAAACCTTCGGCGATGCTCATCACCGTCTTCCTTGTAGTCAAATGCAATATCCGTAAGGAGTAGCTCATGGGGACCGTCTCTTCGAGCACGACCAAACTGTCGCAAAGCTAGACAAGGATTGTAGGTTATACCCCCTATTGTACCCCAAAATTTTCCCTCCCACATTTCTCAAAACATTTCAAGAATGATCTCCAAATTTCTCAAGGTAGTCCAAGGGTTGGCCAGACAAGCTCTCTCCTAAGGCAGTTGTGGTGCGGTGGGAGAACTGACTTGAGGTTTGCGTTTGTTTTCGCAAATGTTTCGGTTTAGCAAGAGTCGCCACCGACTTTTTATTTTATCCTAAGGAAAGGTTAAAAAGCACAGCAAAAACCTTTGAGATGTTTTCTTGGGTTCGGGGAGTAGATTATAGAAAGGGAAGGTATTAGCACCCTTTCTATCCATGGTTATCCATGGGCTCTTAGTTACTTGCTTAGATCACTTGCCTTGCATTTTCAATTGTTTGAAATGGTGCTTTGTGTGTGGTTTTGAAAATGTTTTGAAAAAGATGCCTTGTCTAGGCAACCGTTGTAACAATTCTTTACTCGAATGTTTTACAAAGGTGTGTATCTTTTCGAAAAGATGTTTCAATGTTTTTAAAAGTTGTTTTGAAAGTTGTGTTTTGAAAATAGGCAAGTGTGTTTTGCAAGTTTGATCAAGTAACTAAGAGTTGTCTACCCCTAAATTTACTCAAAGATTTTTCCTATGTTTTAACCTTTTTAACAGTATTGTTCCATCATTGTATTTGGTGGACAATCTTGTGTTAGGATATTAACGGGACGGGCGCGGGTCATCGTATAGACCATGATAGCAATTTTGCAAAGTATCTTAGAATTTTTTTGAGGGACTAAGATCATTTTTGTAAGGCAACTTTGGATAGCGTCATCGAGGGACTATGATCTTTTGATTTTGTTTGTTTTACCAAGATACTTTGCATGCGTAACATGGCCCATTTTTTAAAGGCAACAAGTGGAGTAACCCTAAGGGTGCAAGTGTGCAAGTGGAGTAACCCTTGTGGGGAATGTCAGGAAACTGTCCCCATGTTGAGCTCTTTCCCTCCTTCATTGCAGCCTTTGCGTCTTTCAGAGATGCCATCCTAGCCACCTGCTTGGGCTCCTCAGCTACTGCCTTTGCTACTGCCACCTCGGGAGAGACTTCCTCAAAGTGCTGAAATGGTGTTTCAATGAATTCGCCGTCCACCTCTACATACCGAAAGGAGTTCAGGTGACTGATTGCATATTCCTCCTCACCGTGCACGGTTATGATCTTTCCTTTGACAGGGTATTTCAACATCTAATGTAGAGAGGAAGTGACCGTGCCAGCATTATGTATCCATGGTCTTCCTAGCAAGCAGGAGTATGATGGACGGATGTCCATCACATAGAAAGTTAAGTGGAATACTTCAGTTCCTACCTTGATAGGGATGTCGACCTCCCCATGCACCATTCTTTTAGACCCGTCAAAGGCCCTGACAATGATATTACTTGGTTTCAGCTCCAAGCCTTCACAATCTAATCGATCCAGAGCTTTCTTAGGCAGCACGTTCAGAGAAGAACCAGTGTCGACCAAAACATGGGCAAGAGTAGTTCCTCGGCATTCAACTGACACATGCAATGCGTCATTGTGCTTTCTTCCTTTTGGAGTCAGGTCAGCATCAGAGAAACCTAGGCCGTTGTCTGCGGTAAGGCTGGCTACACAATCCTGGAATTGATCGGCTGAGATTTCCTGGGGAACATGGGCTGTCTTCATAAACCTTATCAATGCTTTGGCATGAGCCTCAGAACAAAGCAGCAATGCTAACATGGAGATCTTCGAGGGGGTTTGCCCTAGTTGCTCCACCACATCATAATCACTCTTCTTAATTATTTTCAGAATCTCCTCCATTTCTTTCTTAGAGGTTTCGGGGATAACCAATGGCTGAGCCCTCGTCCTGACGAGCTCATCTTGGATCCCTTTTCCCTTATCAGCAGAAGTAGGAGGGACAACCACAGGAGTAACAACTTCTTCAATCAGCGGAGTTCTTGCAGAAAGTTTTATCGGTGCAGGAGTAACTTTGGCAGCAGCTGAGGGTCCAAAGATTGCTTTTGGAGGGGAAATCTCCGGAGAGAATATTCTCCCACTTTGGGTAATCTTGCTCGTACCGACAATGTTTCCAATGTCGGCATCCTCTTCGTTAGAGCTCTCTTCAGTTATCTCAACTTGTTTAACACCATGGTAGTAGATTTCTCCACCGTAATTCCATGGTATTGATTTGTCAGATTTGTAGGGGATAGGCCCAGGCATGGTTATTTTCAGAGGAACAAACTTCGTAGCGGATGTAATCTTAACAGGCTTTTTAGTGACCTTGGAAAGATTGGTGGAAATGGTGATTATTGAAATATCTTTGATAGGAGTTGGAATAGCAGGAATCTTTTCGAAAAGAATTTGTTGGTTGTCCATTAGGCCTTGGATGCCTGTCTTCAGCAATGGACAGTCAATTGGTAGGGAGGAACGACAATAGCAGTCTTCTTTACATCCTGGGAAAATCCCAGCCTTCAACAGATTTAACTTGATTGTCAACAGTGGAGTCCTCAGATCATCAACAGCAGAAACATACAAATCTTCTTCAATAGCATGGACATTGCGACCATGCTTCAGCATTGGAGCGGATATCACGTTCGGCTTCTCCGGAGCACCGAACTCAACCTCTTTTGCATCTATCAAGTCTTGAATTTTATGCTTAAGCGCCCAAAAATCGTTGGTATCGTGCCCGATGCTGTCATAATGATAGGCGCATTTAGCATTAGGATGATAATGTGGGGAAGATGTGTTCACATTTTTTGGTGCCTCTTTGATAGTAGTGAGATTTAGCTTCAACAAATGGGGAAGAACTTATGCAGGAGTCATATTGATGCGGGTGAACTTCCGTTGTGGCCGCTCCACCCGTTGCTGATTTGGTCTGGACTGATTGTTACGAGGTTGATCATTTGATGAATTTTGGATCATCACGGCCCCCACAGTCGGCCGGCGCTCAGTTCTTCCCGATCTTTTCTGAGAGTATATAACAGCTGTCTCCTTCTTGGCCGGAAATGATTTCTTAGCAGTTGTAGATGCAGAGGCCTCCTTTTGAATCTTTCCACTCTTAATACCGGCTTCCACCCGTTCGCCAGTCAGAATCAATTCAGTAAACCCTGCGGAAGAGCTCCCGATCAGATGGTTGAAGAACGGGCCAGATAGGGTCCCCAAGAACATATCAACTAGTTCCCTATCAGAAAGAGGTGGCTGCACTCTTCCGGCCAAGTTGCGCCATTTCTGGGCGTATTCTTTGAATCCCTCATTTGAGGCCATTCCCATACTTTGTAGCTGAGTACGGGTTGGCGCCAAGTCAGCATTATATTGATACTGGCGATAAAAGGAAGCTGCCAAGTCTTCCCAGTTATGCACTTCTGACCTCTCAAGCTGGTAAAACCAGTCTAGTTGTGTACCAGACAGGCTATCCTGGAAGAAGTGTACCCAAAGATTTCTGTCGGATGTATGAGGTTGAATTCTCCGGACATATGATCTTAGGTGCATCTTTGGATAGGACAGCCCGTCATACTTTGCAAAAATTGGCACCTTAAACTTTGGAGGGATCACAATTCCAGCAATCAATCCCAATTCCTCAAAATCTAACCCAGGAACCCTCTACAGCTCCATAGCTGCCAGTCTATCCTCCAGGTTTTTGTATCTGTCATACGCTGGCGGGTATTCCTGCTCTGAATAGTCTTCATCTTCCTCAACCTCTTCCTCTTCAGCCTCGGACTCAGAAGGTAGTGCAGCTCCTTTTCCCTTACTGGTTTCCTCCTCAGATGCGGAAGGAAATTCAAGAACTCTTCTAGCTTCATTCTCAAACCTTCTTCCCAGTGTAGCTACCCCAACTCTCTTCTTCTTCTTTTTTCCTTTTTCTGGCTCTTTTGTTCCCCAATAGTGCTTTTAGATCCTCCTGACCCTTTGCCAAGGTCATTAGGAGCTGTTAGAATTGTGAGTTCTGTGACTGCAGATCTTTGACCGTCTGTTCGAGATCCATCTTATTGAAATAAACAGCAGAAAGATAAGGAAACCTGGTGTGGAGACCTGCTTATGCATATGATGAATGATATGTTTATTCATGCAATGCATTAAAGGATTTAGAAATTCAAAATTGTTGCAAACAAAAAGAACACACGTCATATTAAGAAGAAATTTTGTCAGTACATAAATACCCCATGGGCCAAATATTACAAAAACTTCTTAAGGTAAAAAGACGTTGCGCATCCTCTTTGGTGCGATGTAAGTGTTAAGGGTCTCTTCCTCGTGAAGTCGGCAGGTAAGCTCCAAAACCTTCTTCTCACTGGCATAGAAGCTGGCTTCAAAAGTATTCCGCTCTTCCTTGAGTTGGATCCAACTCTTCTGCATTTCCTCCCATGATGTTGGCATGTCAGGGTGTAGGATGGTGTAGGGAACCTCTCCTTCCTTAACAGGCTCTTTAATCAGCGGGAGAATATGAGGGTAAGGCATCATAAGACTCTGGGCTCGGGTCCTCACCCACTTGAGATAAGGCTCAAGAGGGATGGAGTTCTTGTGCCCCAGTGTCTTGCTATCTACCTTGTTAGGCATCCTCCAAGCTCTGATGAATCTTTGGCGAAGTCCTTGCGCATCGTTGTCGAAGTAAAAAACTAGGTCAGGAATCAACATGTCATGAGGGACATCCCTCCGTGCATATCCAAATTGTCTCAAAGCTAGACAAGGGTTGTAGGTAATGCCTCCCCTAATGCCAAGTAATGGAACATTAGGAAACTCTCCATAACAATCGACGATGATGACATTTTCTCTGGACCAAGAACACCAATGTACATCAGAGTGTGTGAGGGTCATCAACCGTTGTGACCACCTTAAGCCTTGGTCATTCTTCAAAACAGATTGTGGAAGGTGCGAAATAAACCACCTTGCAAGGAGAGGAGTACAACACATGAGAACACCTCTCTTTCTCATTGTTCGTGTGTAAATCGAGTGGAGGATATCCCCAAGCAATGTAGGTATGGGATTCCTGGATAGGAAAATCTTGACAGCATTGACATCTATAAGTTGGTCAGGATTTGGGAACAAGACCAACCCATAAATGAGGAGTGCCACAATTTCTTCAAAGGCTTGTAGATTCAAGGAATTCCAACACTCTTGTGCCTTCTCAAACAAGAATTTTGCCAAGAAGCCCTTGACACCACTTTTAGTTTCCCAATGCCCCTTAATGTCAGATGGTTGCAAGTGTAGTGCTTGAGCAACATCTTCAGGATTTGGTTCTTTTTCTGTACCGTTGTAGGGTAGTTGATTAAGAATAGGAATTCTCAGGAGTTGAGAAAATTCCTCCAAAGTGGGCACCAATTGATAGTCGGGGAATGTGAAACAGTGTTGAAGGGGGTCAAAGAACTGGAACAACACTTTCACCATGTCTTCTTCAATGTTGGTGTTGACTAGATTGAGCAGTCTACCATGTCTTTCACTGAAGGGAGAGCTTTCCGGAATTTTGGATGTGAGCTCCTTGAGTTGAGGAGGGATTCTCACAAGGTTGACTTGGATAGTTTTCCTGCGAAGAATTTCCATGACCTACAAAACAAGAACAAAGATGAAGATCCAAACCCTTCAAATGGTTAGTGGATGCATATGATGCTTTATGATGTTCATGATGTATGCACAAACATATGTACAGGCAAGTCAAACAAAACCCTAGTTTCAGGCTTGCATGAGGTTTCATAGGAAAGTACCCTCTTGAGTGAAGTTGGCTTAAAAACCTGTCCTATAAATAGTAATCGGGTTCTAAGGTGCTCAATATCACTGGATTGTTTTCCGTGTTCGTTATTTTGGTTTAGCCATTTAACTAGCGACCAAAATATTCCAAGAAAAACAACCCTCAATGAGTGTAGTATCGAGTATCTACCAACTTCGGAGTGCACCAAAGCCGGTCATCTCACTACCCCTAATAAAAGGCTAAGATGGTCAAGTAAGGTTCTAGGTCATTAGTGCTTAGTGACATCACTCAGCGACCCCGTACTCTCCTTGATTGAACTCAAGGGTTACCGGTACTCACAAATATGTTGCACTAATATAGCTATTGCTTCAACCGTGTCGGTATACCCCGCACAGTTTCCACAATGTATTGCTATCTATGATTGTTTCCCTAAATCCGGGTGTAGGATTTCAAGCCCAAACAAGAGAGCAAAAATGTAAAGCAATCAAAGCAAACAATTAGTCATGCAAGAGGGTGATCTAAGCCCTAAGGTTACTCCACTTTTAAATCAATTCCTCAGCAGAGTCGCCAGTTCTGTGGTGCGGTGGAAGAACTGACTTGAGGTTTGCGTTTGTTTTTGCAAATGTTTCGGTTTAGCAAGAGTCGACACCGACTTTTTATTTTATCCTAAGGAAAGGTTAAAAAGCACAGCAAAAACCTTTGAGATGTTTTCTTGGGTTCGGGGAGTAGATTATAGAAAGGGAAGGTATTAGCACCCTTTCTATCCATGGTTATCCATGGGCTCTTAGTTACTTGCTTAGATCACTTGCCTTGCATTTTCAATTGTTTGAAATGGTGCTTTGTGTGTGGTTTTGAAAATGTTTTGAAAAAGATGCCTTGTCTAGGCAACCGTTGTAACAATTCTTTACTCGAATGTTTTACAAAGGTGTGTATATTTTCGAAAAGATGTTTCAATGTTTTTAAAAGTTGTTTTGAAAGTTGTGTTTTGAAAATAGGCAAGTGTGTTTTGCAAGTTTGATCAAGTAACTAAGATTTGTCTACCCCTAAATTTACTCAAAGATTTTTCCTATGTTTTAACCCTTTTAACAGTATTGTTCCATCATTGTATTTGGTGGATAATCTTGTGTTAGGATATTAACGGGACGGGCGCGGGTCATCGTATAGACCAAGATAGCAATTTTGCAAAGTATATTAGCATTTTTTGAGGGACTAAGATCATTTTTGTAAGGCAACTTTGGATAGCGTCATCGAGGGACTATGATCTTTTGATTTTGTTTGTTTTACCAAGATACTTTGCATGCGTAACATGGCCCATTTTTTAAAGGCAACAAGTGGAGTAACCCTAAGGGTGCAAGTGTGTAAGTGGTGTTTTATTGCATACAAGAGTTTATCTTTGAATTAGGATTTTCTATTTCATTGATTTTATCTTGCCATACACATCCTAATTACTAGCATTTATATTTGAAAGCAATAAAAAGCAGGAATATAAAATCCTACGCTATTACAACAATTAGGGGGATGGGAAACATATTTGTACATGGGGTGGTTCAACGAGAAAAATAGATAAGAAAAGAAAGTAACAAAACAAGATAGAGAGAAAGAGAGAGGGAGCCAGCGCGTTGCTGAGAGGCCATTAGAAGTTCTGACTCAGGCCTGCTGCCAGATTATCAACCTTTTGGTTAAACTGTATGAGTTAGAACTTCTGACTCTAGCACCTACAAAAAAGAAACCTGTTAGTGGGAATATCAGAAGTTATGATCCCCATGCGCTGCAAGAAAAAAGTTTGTTAGTGGGGAAATCAGAAGTTTTGATCCTGCTGGAAATACAATAATTCTCAGAAGTTCTGATATTATTGACAACAAAACAGGCTTCAGATGTGCTAACGTCAAAGTCAGCACTTGGCTTCTCCCTGTACTAGTCAGAACATCTGCAATTTTGTTATTTTTCCATAAAACAGAAAACATGTTTGGAACAGCTTCAGCAAATGTCAAAGTGTTTCAGGAGACAGAACCAACAAGACCACAGGCAGGTTTTACGCTGATTCACTTCCTATCTAAATGTTCTGAGGTATGAAAATCCTCAGAACACAAACAACAGCAACAAGATGTTTACATTATGTTTATTTGAACATGCAAAGCTGATGATGCTTAGCAGCATGATGAAGGTCAGCAGGTGCTTACCTGGCTGTTGGGAAAGTTTAGGAATGAGAGCTAGCTTTTAGCTCTGATGGTGTTCAGGACGGATTCTTTTTGAAAGGGGCAGATGAAGGCGTATGTATGGTCAGAGGCTAAAAGGGTGTTCTTTAGTCACAAAGGAAGCTGGGTATTTATGAAGTTTAAAGGTAAGAGGTTCAAAGTTATGAAACACTGGAGATTTTGGCAGAGTTTCACAGTACTTTCTTGCTAAAAATTTATGTTTCTCTTCTAGCAATTTTTCTGGTTTTTTGGACGCCCCTCTTCAGTGGACAATGGTTCTCTATTTATAGGCAAAGCTCTTGTGGATTCTTGAACATTAAAGGCACCAACAGAGGTTGAATTGTTCTTTGAAAGAAGTTCCTGGGAAGTTGTGATAATAGATAGCCTTTCAGCCTAGGCTGGAACAACAGGCATGGATTAGGGAGAAGTTACCTCTTAGGTGGACGGTGGCGCGTAGACCCATGCCTAAGCCTGCATAAAGGCGTTTACCAAGCCACACGTGAAGAGACCCCTTGGATGAATGTTCAAGAGTGGTTGGGAGCATTAATGAGCATTAAATGGTGATGAGACTTATCAACACCAAAATTCTGGTAATAGGAGAAAAACTTGAACCAGCAGTTATGCTTCACCAAAAACAACGTAAACCATGCTCTGGTCTTGACCTCTTGTTGTCTCAGCAAATTCTGGGGATTCTCCTGACTTTATGACACGTTCCTTGGATTTGCTTCTGGAAATCCTGGACTTAGAGATTCTGTATCAGTGTAACATCCACTCTTCTGACCCTTTCATCTTCTGATTTCAGCGTGTTCTGAAGGAGCCTTCAGACTTCCTTGCTTCTTTTGCATAAACTCTGGCTGAACTTGCGTAACTGCTGAAAGAGCCATGTTCTGTTTGAGGCTTACATGTTGAATCACGTTTGCAACTTCTGACTGAGTTGATGTAGCTGCTGAAGAGCCAGCTTCTATTGAGCCAAACTTGCAACTTCTGACCGTTTCTGTCTGGAGGCTGGTCCAGAAGTTCTGAAGCGCTACTTTCTTCTAAAACACCCATTTTCTAGAGAAAAATTCCAAGTGTTTAGAATTTAATTTTTCTCAAGATAAAAGCGTTGCCTTTAGAGCTTGTGTGATCATTTTGCTCTTGTAAATGGTTTTCTTGGGAAGAAATGATAATTCAGAACTTGGATTTGTTTCAGGGAGACTCTGAGAATCCAGGATGATTTCTGAAGAATGAGAGGGCAAATTTTGGGGTGCAACAGCAGTCTACCCCAAACTAGGGTTTCATATTGCATCAATATCCTTGAGTCCAAGTGACTCCAAGTTCTCACCAATGTCCTAATATGTTCTCAAGATCATCCATGTCAAGTTTCAAGCCTTGCAGAGGAAGTTTGCTCAGTCAATTGCTCAAAAGTCCAAAAATCGACTATGTTATGGCAAAAGTCAACTGTGACCTACATACAGTCAAACTTCAATATTTTTGGTCAAAATTCTCATTTTGAAGTATATTTAATCATTTTATCAAGGGTTGATCATGATTCATCAAGGATTGCTCACAATTCATCAAGATTCAAAAGTTGTTAAATTAGGATTTTGCAGGAAAAGTCAACCCAACTTTGACCAAGCATAACTTTCTCATACTTTATGAGAAATGACCCATCCAAAGCTCATTTTGAATAGGATGAAATTACCTACCATCCATATTCATCTCCCAAGATCAAAAAATGCACTCACACGAAGTTATGAATTTGGACATTATAGGTCATTTTGAAAAGTCAACAAAAACACCTTTTTTGTCAAAGCTTCATACATGAGCATGGAATATCAAAATGAGATGAGACTAAAAGGGTTGATTAGAGGACATCTCAATATTTCTAAAAAGTCCAAGAACACCTCCAAAAAGTCAAAATTCAAGAAGTTATGCATTGTTGAAGTTGACCTTTTTTGCAAAATTGCCAAAAGTCAACTATCCCCAAAACTTCAAATTTTGCCAAATGGGCCCATTCTTTTTCACTTGTTTTGAGTTGGCATCATATCCCACGTGCTCTAGCATTTGCCATTTATCTATATCATATTTTTATTAATTATTTTGATTTTTATTTGAACAACCAATTGTAGATCAATACCTGAAACAAGACAGGATAACTATCTACACGAGCAGATTGAAGATTAACTCCCGAAACAGGACGGGGAAACTATCTTTCTTTCTCTTTGGTTAGATAAAGATCAATTCCCGAAACAGGACGAGGCAACTATCTTTATCACCAATGGTATGAACTTCCGAAACAGGACGGGTTTACCAACAAATTGATTGTAGATCAATTCACAAAATAAGACGGAGTGACTATCTACATGACAAACACTTCCTTCAAGACACCTCCTGTTTCAGTTTAAATCGACCATTGATTTATACCGATTTCATTCTTGTATACACTTTCCCTAGTTCAGTTAAATCACTCCGAAGATTTATACTAATTCATCATCCAGTGAAAGATTATTCAAGACATTTGTTATTTCAGTATAAGTCGATCAAAGATTTATTCTGATATTCCTTCCAATCTCTACCTACAGACACTTTTGATGGCATCTATAAGCCCATCTCCAAAGACTCTCTATCACCTTTGGATGGCATTTGTAAGCCCATCTCCGACAAACTTTCCATTATTCTCCAAATGGTATCTTTAAGCCCATTCCCGACACAATCAACCAACATATAAGCGAGTGCAAATTTCTGGGCACTTTAGTGTTCAATCATCTTCCACCTTCAAGCTACGAACGGCGGTATGTGTAACACCCTCTAAAGCCCGCATATAATTTTCGCAAATATTAAAAATTATAAACTCAGAGTACATGTAATAATCGAGGAATGCTACAATTCTCTTTTAATAAAATAAATTCCTGTCATGCATAATTTTAGTGGTAACTCATACATGTCTACACAGCGGAATAATTTATTTAATAAAATCAAATGTTATAATATTTTCCAAAATCATCAGGGATTAACACCTGGAAAAGTCAACGTCATATTATAACAATTAAAAGAAAATAAACGAGTCTGACTAAAGCAGCTCGACAACCAAACGTTCCCGGAGTTACAACTATCAGAGCATGACCCGGACATACTAAAACGAAACTAAACTAGACACGATAAGCCTTCGCCAAGCACCTGAGCGAAGCTCCTCAATCTGAAATATTCAACAGTAAGGGTGAGCTTCTCAAATATACATTTGGTTATACATTCATAACAATCAATTCACGAAATCATAAGCATCACCCAATAATTAGCATATTTCATAGTTTACAAAACCTTTACAATTCATATATCCATGACATATTGCCTTTCATTTTTGCAAATATTCATCAAACATCATCAACCATTTATCAAATCATACGTGCATACAAACAATCAAATATAACATTGGAAAAATCATCCATTCATGTTATATTCGAGTAATGCAACACACCCATGCATGTGGTACCACTTCACCGCCCCATTAAATCGCGGGTCACGGATAACTCACCGTTCCATTATATCGCGGACACGGCTACCACCTCAACGTTCCATTAAATCGCGGACACGTATATTGGCCACCATGTTAATTCCACACAATGGGAATTAACAAATGCAACATGATATGTAAGTATGTAACACTCAGCATACTATGAACATCGATCAACATATCATGCACATCAACAATATCAAACATAACATGATATGAAATAGCATGTAACCACTCAGCATACCATTTAAACATCAATCATATCAAGTTACGAATAGCATGTAATCACTCAGCATACTATTCAAACATCAACCAATCACATCAATTATATCATAATTCATGCTCGATAACATATCTAAAAGCATGGCAATAAAAATCCAACATCAAAACACTGAAACCAAAAATTCAGAAAATCATCACAGCAGAGCAACACGGGTGCCCGTGTTGTGCAACACGGCCCGTGTTGTGCAGCACGTCCAGAGAAATGCACATTTTATTTTTATCAATACAGGGGATCTGACACGGGTACCCGTGTTGTGCAACACGGCCCGTGTCGTGCAACCAGAAGTGCACCCTCTTCCAACACAGAAGAGCAACACGGGCACCCGTGTTGTGCAACACGGCCCGTGTTGCTGAGCGCGTACAGGATTTTCCTGAACCTGCAGCAGCTCAGAAACAGCAGTCCATACGCGGGAAAACGCCCGCCAAACACGTAATTCGGTACCTAACGACATCAGGTTTGTACAATTCACAACAACACCACCATATCCAAAATACCAACACTCATTATAGTAACCTTAACCGGGGATTAACCGTCCCTTTGGGGAAATCTACTGACACTGAGGTCATCCCTATAACTTCCAAGGTAAATTCACGATCATTAGATATATACTCCCAATTCCTCATTTGGGACCTAAAACTCTTAATCGATTCATAAAAATTGGGAACCTAACCCTTTTCTAACAAGGTTCAGTACTACGGTTATCGATCCCTAGAAACATCTAACAATTGGGATTTTCCTACAATTACCCGAATCAACCGTGCATAAACCCATAAACAAATATAAATCGAGTATAAACCCCCCTTACCTTATCAATTAGCAGCTTTGAATTCTTGAGCGATGGTCTTCGTTCTTCGTTCTTCGTTCTTCGTACCTTCCGAGCTCTTTTTTCCCAAATTCCAACTTCTGTTTATCGTGGAAAACCAAAAATGAGAAAATGGCCTAAGTCCCAAACATAACTTTATTTCTCTGCACCCCCACTCTTTACTAACAACATCTAAGCCCAATAACATAAAAATCCCAATATTCCTTATTTCTTTTATTTTCCTCAAATACTCCAAAATAAATAATTCTTTTTATTTTATTAATTCTAATAAAATAAATTCCCAAATTTAAATAAATCAATTAATTGAAAACGGGGTGTTACAACTCTCCCCCACTAAAAGAGTTTTCGTCCTCGAAAACATACCTTAGACGAACAGCTCAGGATAAGCCTCTTTCATCTGGCTCTCCAGCTCCCAAGTGATATTTCCATCTGCTGGACCTCCCCAAGCAACCTTCACTAATGCTATCTCTTTACCTCTTAACTGTTTCACTTCCCGATCTTCTATCCTCATAGGCAATGCTTCTACTGTCAGGTTATCTCTTACCCGTACATCATCTATTTGGATTACATGAGATGGGTCTGGAATGTATCTCCTCAACTGAGAAACATGAAAAACATCGTGCAAATTCGCAAGTCTCGGAGGTAAAGCAATGCGATAAGCAACTTCTCCAACTCTTTCCGTAATCTGAAACGGACCAATAAAACGCGGAGTCAACTTCTTAGATTTCAACGCTCGACCAATACCCGTCATCGGAGTAACTCTCATAAACACATGATCTCCAGCACTGAATTCTAAATTCTTTCTCCTCTTATCATGATAACTTTTCTGGCGACTCTGAGAAGCTCTCATCTTCTCTTGAATCAATTTGATCTTTTCGGTAGTCTGCTGAACAATCTCTGGCCCAACTACCGAACTCTCTCCAGATTCATACCAACACAAAGGTGTTCTACACCGTCTACCATACAATGCCTCAAATGGAGCCATACCAATACTCGAATGGTAACTATTGTTATAAGTAAATTCAATCAACGGCAAATAGCTATCCCAAGCTCCACCCTGCTCTAAAACACAAGCACGCAATAAATCTTCTAATGATTGAATCGTCCTCTCCGTCTGTCCATCAGTCTGAGGATGGTAAGCTGAACTCAACCTCAATTTAGTACCCAAAGCCTTCTGCAATCCTTCCCAAAATTTCGAAGTGAACCTCGGATCTCTATCTGACACAATACTAGAAGGGATTCCATGCAAACTCACTATTTTCTCAATATATAACTGTGCCAATCTCTCCATCGAGTAATCCATTCGCACCGGTATAAAATGAGCAGACTTAGTCAACCTATCCACAACGACCCATATCGCTTCACAATTCATAGGAGTCCTCGGCAACCCAGATACAAAATCCATAGAAATACTATCCCACTTCCATTCTGGAATAAACATTGGTTGCATAAATCCAGACGGCTTCTGATGCTCAATCTTCGATTTCTGACAGATTAAACATGCATACACAAATTCAGCTATTTCCTTTTTCATTCCCGGCCACCAAAACAATTTCTTCAAATCATGATACATTTTCGTGGCACCCGGATGAATACTCATCCCACTGCGATGTCCTTCCTCTAATATGCTCTTCTTGATTTCTGCAACATCCGGAACACAAACTCTATCGCCAAATCTCATAACATCATTCTCATCAATTCTAAACTCACCACCTTGATCTTGGTTGATCAATGTCAATTTATCAACTAAATTAACATCAGATTTCTGCCCGATCCTGATCTCTTCTAGAATACCACTAGTAAGTTTCAACATACCCAAACGAACACACTTCGGAGTACTTTCACAAACCAAACTCAAATCTCGGAATTGCTCAATTAAATCCAATTCACGAACCATCATCATAGACATATGCAAGGACTTCCTGCTCAAAGCATCTGCAACCACATTTGCCTTACCAGGATGGTAATTCAAACCAAAATCATAATCTTTGAGAAATTCCAACCACCTTCTTTGCCTCATATTGAGCTCTTTCTGATCGAAAAGATACTTCAAACTCTTATGATCACTATACACTTCAAATCTCGAACCATACAGATAATGTCTCCACAATTTCAAGACAAACACAACTGCTGCCAACTCTAAGTCATGAGTAGGATAGTTCCTTTCATGAACCTTCAACTGCCTCGAAGCATACGCAACTACCTGTTGATTCTGCATTAAAACACCACCTAAACCCAACAGAGATGCATCACAATAGACCACAAAAGATTCCACCGGATTCGGCAAAATCAGAATAGGAGCACTTGTCAATCTCCGCTTCAATTCTTGGAAACCTTTCTCACAATCAGAATCCCAAATAAACGCTTGTCCTTTACGAGTCAACCTCGTCAACGGCAATGCTAACTTTGAGAATCCTTCGATAAACTTTCTGTAATAACCTGCAAGACCAAGAAAACTTCTGATTTCCGAAACAGTCTTCGGCGCTTCCCACTGGGATACCGCTTCTACTTTCGTAGGATCCACTGCAATACCATTCTTAGAAATCACATGTCCAAGAAAACTAACTTCACTCAGCCAGAACTCACATTTGGACAACTTTGCATACAACTTCTTATCTTTCAACAACTCTAACACAATTCTGAGATGTCCCGCATGCTCTTTGTCATTCTTGGAATAAATCAGAATGTCATCAATAAAAACCACAACAAACTTATCCAGATATGGGTGAAAAATCCTATTCATATATTCCATGAAAACACCAGGTGCATTAGTAACTCCGAACGGCATAACAGAATATTCATAATGCCCATACCTCGTTCGAAAAGCAGTCTTCTGAATATCTTCCGCTTTCACACGAATCTGATGATATCCAGATCTCAAGTCAATCTTACTGAATACACTGGCTCCAATTAGCTGATCCATTAAATCATCAATCCTCGGTAACGGGTACCGATTCTTAATGGTTACCTTGTTCAATTGCCTGTAATCAACACACAGTCTCATAGAACCTTCTTTCTTCTTAACCAACAATACCGGAGCACCCCAAGGTGAAACACTTGGACGAATAAACTTCTTCTCCAGCAACCCTTCCAACTGACTCTTCAATTCAGCCAATTCAGACGCAGACATACGATATGGCGCCATCGACACCGGTCTCGTACCAGGAATCAAATCTATGGAGAATTCCACTTCTCTCTCAGGAGGTAGCTCACCAACGTCATCCGGAAAGACTTCTGGAAAATCACACACCACTGGCAATTCCACACTCCTGACCTTTCCTGTTGCATCTAACGAAGCAAGTAACATAAACACATTAGCACCGTCTTCCATTGCTTCTTGTACCTGCCTAGCAGTCATAGTCAAATTCTCGACACCAACTGCTTCTGGAAAAATCACCGTCTTAGCAAAACAGTTCAGATGAACCCGGTTAAATTCCAACCAGTTCATCCCAAGGATAATATCAATTTGTTCAAGCGGTAGGCACACTAGATCCATACCGAAACCTCTACCAAAAATCTCAATAGGACAATTCCTACATACGAGTGAAGTTGTCACTGAACCCGATGCAGGAGTATCAACAACCATGCTACCTCGCATACCAGATATGTCCAGTTTCAACCTCTCAGCACAATCCAAAGAAATGAAAGAATGAGTTGCACCAGTATCAATAATTGCAACTAAAGGTGTGCCATGAATAAAACACGTACCTTTAATCAACCGATCCTCTGGAGTAGTCTCAGATCCAGACAAAGCGAACACTCTTCCACTTGACTGATCCTTCCTAGGCTTAGGACACTGCGGACGAATGTGACCTTCTTCGCCACAATTGTAACAAGTAACAGACTTCCCTTTGCAATCAATAGACAAATGACCAGCCCTTCCACATTTATAGCACTTCTTCTCATCACTCTTGCAATCTCGAATGTGATGACCAGACTCACCACACCTGTAGCATCTGATAGGAGCCTTAGAATCTCCCCCACTAGGCCTTTTCCAACCGCCTGATCTCTGGTTATCTCTACCATATGGCTTGCCACGGTCCATATGTTGCTTCCCTCTTTTATCAACAGCCCCACGAGAGTGAGACGACCGATTCTTGGTAATATCTTCTTCCAAGATTCTGCTACAATCCACCAAATCAGAAAATCTACGAATACGCTGGTACCTGATTCCCTGCTTAATCTCATCTCGGAGACCATTCTCAAATTTGATACATTTAGAGAATTCTCCAGCCTCATCATTGTTGTAGTGTGCATAATACTTTGCCAGCTCAGTGAACTTAGTAGCATACTCACTAACAGTCAGATTGCCCTGCTTAAGCTCCAAAAACTCAATTTCCTTTCTTCCCCGAACATCTTCAGGAAAGTACCTCCTCAGAAAAGCCCTTCTGAAGTTATCCCAAGTCAGTGCCTCTCCATCCTGAACCATTTCAGTCCTTGTGGCAACCCACCAGTCGTCGGCCTCTTCTGCCAACATATGCGTGCCATATCTGACCTTCAGATCTTCAGCACAGTCAATCACACGGAAAATCCTTTCGATTTCCTTCAGCCACTTCTGAGCACCTTCAGGGTCATGTGTACCTTTGAACAACGGAGGATTGTTCCTTTGGAAATTTCCCAATTGCCTATCAGCACCAATCACGCCTCCAGTTGGGTTTCCAGCAAGTACACCAGCTAACATCCCCAAAGCCTCAGCTAGTGCAGCATCATTTCGTCCGTTACCTCCTCCAGCCATATTCCTGAGAATTAAATCACACTCCACATCAGAATACAGTATCGACAGTGTTACCTTGCACTAGTCGCATACGAAAAGGAATGACTGACTTAAGACTCTGGTCACAACGACCGACTATGCTCTGATACCACTATTGTAACACCCTCTAAAGCCCGCATATAATTTTCGCAAATATTAAAAATTATAAACTCAGAGTACATGTAATAATCGAGGAATGCTACAATTCTCTTTTAATAAAATAAATTCCTGTCATGCATAATTTTAGTGGTAACTCATACATGTCTACACAGCGGAATAATTTATTTAATAAAATCAAATGTTATAATATTTTCCAAAATCATCAGGGATTAACACCTGGAAAAGTCAACGTCATATTATAACAATTAAAAGAAAATAAACGAGTCTGACTAAAGCAGCTCGACAACCAAACGTTCCCGGAGTTACAACTATCAGAGCATGACCCGGACATACTAAAACGAAACTAAACTAGACACGATAAGCCTTCGCCAAGCACCTGAGCGAAGCTCCTCAATCTGAAATATTCAACAGTAAGGGTGAGCTTCTCAAATATACATTTGGTTATACATTCATAACAATCAATTCACGAAATCATAAGCATCACCCAATAATTAGCATATTTCATAGTTTACAAAACCTTTACAATTCATATATCCATGACATATTGCCTTTCATTTTTGCAAATATTCATCAAACATCATCAACCATTTATCAAATCATACGTGCATACAAACAATCAAATATAACATTGGAAAAATCATCCATTCATGTTATATTCGAGTAATGCAACACACCCATGCATGTGGTACCACTTCACCGCCCCATTAAATCGCGGGTCACGGATAACTCACTGTTCCATTATATCGCGGACACGGCTACCACCTCAACGTTCCATTAAATCGCGGACACGTATATTGGCCACCATGTTAATTCCACACAATGGGAATTAACAAATGCAACATGATATGTAAGTATGTAACACTCAGCATACTATGAACATCGATCAACATATCATGCACATCAACAATATCAAACATAACATGATATGAAATAGCATGTAACCACTCAGCATACCATTTAAACATCAATCATATCAAGTTACGAATAGCATGTAATCACTCAGCATACTATTCAAACATCAACCAATCACATCAATTATATCATAATTCATGCTCGATAACATATCTAAAAGCATGGCAATAAAAATCCAACATCAAAACACTGAAACCAAAAATTCAGAAAATCATCACAGCAGAGCAACACGGGTGCCCGTGTTGTGCAACACGGCCCGTGTTGTGCAGCACGTCCAGAGAAATGCACATTTTATTTTTATCAATACAGGGGATCTGACACGGGTACCCGTGTTGTGCAACACGGCCCGTGTCGTGCAACCAGAAGTGCACCCTCTTCCAACACAGAAGAGCAACACGGGCACCCGTGTTGTGCAACACGGCCCGTGTTGCTGAGCGCGTACAGGATTTTCCTGAACCTGCAGCAGCTCAGAAACAGCAGTCCATACGCGGGAAAACGCCCGCCAAACGCGTAATTCGGTACCTAACGACATCAGGTTTGTACAATTCACAACAACACCACCATATCCAAAATACCAACACTCATTATAGTAACCTTAACCGGGGATTAACCGTCCCTTTGGGGAAATCTACTGACACTGAGGTCATCCCTATAACTTCCAAGGTAAATTCACGATCATTAGATATATACTCCCAATTCCTCATTTGGGACCTAAAACTCTTAATCGATTCATAAAAATTGGGAACCTAACCCTTTTCTAACAAGGTTCAGTACTACGGTTATCGATCCCTAGAAACATCTAACAATTGGGATTTTCCTACAATTACCCGAATCAACCGTGCATAAACCCATAAACAAATATAAATCGAGTATAAACCCCCCTTACCTTATCAATTAGCAGCTTTGAATTCTTGAGCGATGGTCTTCGTTCTTCGTTCTTCGTTCTTCGTACCTTCCGAGCTCTTTTTTCCCAAATTCCAACTTCTGTTTATCGTGGAAAACCAAAAATGAGAAAATGGCCTAAGTCCCAAACATAACTTTATTTCTCTGCACCCCCACTCTTTACTAACAACATCTAAGCCCAATAACATAAAAATCCCAATATTCCTTATTTCTTTTATTTTCCTCAAATACTCCAAAATAAATAATTCTTTTTATTTTATTAATTCTAATAAAATAAATTCCCAAATTTAAATAAATCAATTAATTGAAAACGGGGTGTTACAGTATGCCATTATCACTTTTCAGGTTTAAGAAGATTGAACAAGGGCAGCTGTTGTACCCCAAAAAATTTCATCCCTTTCCTTTAAGATTTTCTTCTATGGTTTCCTGTTCAAAGCTTCTCAGGCCTCCAGATATGTCAATGGATTCATCAAGGTTTCAAGTTTGCGGGTGTTTAAAATTTCTCCTGTCCTTTAGTATTGAGCTAAGGTTTTGACTCTTAAAGATGTGACGCTTGTTGAGAACAAGGTTTGTGTTTCAATGGTTGCACAATATTAAGGCATGTATTTGAGTTTATCTCGAATTAAGGGTTTTGATTCATGACGGGACGAATTAGGGTCATGATGATTCAAACTCTAGTTTTCATTCAGAACTCACTAAGGAAGCTTCGATTGGGATTTAATTGCATGATCTAACAAATTTTTTTTATTCTGAGAAATGTGAACCTTATTCAAGTCTCTGTGGTTTAGATTCCAAGTTTGTTTGCCATTGGCAATACAAGGATAACGAGTCTCTCATTCCCAAGATAAGATTTCTTGGATTCTTCTTTCACATTTATTTTTCAAAACATCACACTCTTTATTTTTCTTTCAAATTACGTCATATTTATTTTTCAAAAAAAACATTACATTTTCTATTTACATCCATTCTTCCTTCAACATTACAAATTGTGTCATTATTATTTTTCAACACATCACATTATTCTTTTTAAACATATGACATTTTTATTCTTTCAACATTATAACTTACATCACATTATTCTTTCAAATATTATAAATTCTTTCACATTTATTTTGTAACACATCACATTATTTATTTACATCTTTTAACATTCAAATTTCCAAAATTTAAAATGTTCATTATTCAAAATTCCAAATATATTTACAAATTATAAGTCCTTACAAAGCTCAATTATATTTTTAAAGGCATAAACTATACAATTTTTCTTATTTTTTCTATTCTATTACAAAACAAAAAGATTTCTTCATCTTCAAGTGTCTTTAAAACTTCCTATTTGATCTTGCAATTTCATCTTGTACATGAAACAAAAAAGAGAAATTTGTTAGCAAACATAAACATGGAAATAAGCAGAGAATTGAAAAATGTTTTTAACTCATCATTAGGGTGGTTTATGGAATCAGAAAAGGAAGCATGTTTTTGTTCCAAACAGCCTCATACAAAATGGATTTAATTATGGGTCAATGCTCTTTCAAATCACAAACTATTTTGGCTCACAATAGAAGAAAAATACAAACGGAATTCCTTCAATTCAGCCCAACAGAATTCAAACCCAACAGAAAATCAAAAGCCTCATACATACATCATTGGCCTAGAAACATTGCTTTTTGCAAATCAAAAAAGCAGGTTTTGGTTCACAATAAGGAGAAAAAGAGATCAATATAAATCAGATCCAACATCTTTGTTTTCATGCAAAATCAAGCCTCATGTTGTCTCATCTAATCATAGGCTAAAAGTAATTGCAAAAGCCAATACTCTTGTGCATAGAAAAGAGAAAGAAAAATCAGAAAAGCAATCACAAGTACAAGCTCAGTGCAGAATCACAAAAGCTAGAAAACCAGACCAGCAAGCAAACAATCACAAAGCCTCATATTTGTTTGTCTCAATAAAAAAACTAGAATTATAATATAAAGTCATTGGCCAAAATTGTACTGCAAATATCAAACAAATCTCAAAGCAATGTGTTATACGGTGGGAGAACTGACTTGAGTTTTGCGTTTGTATTTGCACTTGTTCGGTTTAGCAAGAGTCGCCACCGAATTTTTATTTTATCCTAAGGAAAGGTTAAAAAGCACAGGAAAAACCTTTTGAGATGTTTCGTGGGTTCGGGGGGTAGATTATGAAAAGGGAAGGTATTAGCACCCTTTTCATCCATGGTTATCCATGGGCTCTTAGTTACTTGTTTTAGATCACTTGCCTTTGATTTTCAATTGCTTGAAATGGTGGTGTGTGTGTGTGTTTTGAAAATGTTTTGAAAAAGAGGCCTTGTCTAGGCAACCATTGTAATGACTCGTGTTTGAGTATATACAAAGGTGTGTGTCTTTTCGAAAAGATGTTTCAAATGTTTTTGAAAGTTTGTTTTGAAAGTGTTTGTGGAGTGGGTTTTGAAAAGTAGGCAAGCGTGTATTGCAAGTTGATCAAGTAACTAAAAGTTGTCTACCCCTAAATTTACTCAAAGGTTTTTCTCATGTTTTAACCCTTTTAACAATTTTGTTCCACCATTGTATTTGGTGGACAATCTTGCGTTAGGATGTTAACGGGACAGGCGCGGATCATCGTATGGACCATGATTGCAATGGTGTCAAGTGTCTTTGGCAATTTTTTCTTTTAAGGGACTTGATCGTTTTTAGGCAACTTTCGAAAGCGTCATCGAGGGACTATGATCATTTGATTTGTTTTGTTTTGCCAAAGAAACTCAACATGCAACATGGCCCATTTTGGAAGGCAACGTGTGGGATTACCCTAGGGGTGCAAGCGTGAATTGTGTATTGATTATCATGCATTTGTCTTGTATTAGGTTATCTAACGTTTGATTTTATTTACATACAAACCCTAGGTCTAACCATGGTATATTTGAAAGCGATAAATTGCGGGAATTTAAAGTCTACGCTATTACAAATAAGTATCCGGGAGTGGGGGTACAAATATTTACAAATGGGGATGAGACTTAATAGGTGAGTAGTGTCCAAATAAATTTACAACCAAATCGAATCAATCGCAAATGTAAAATGTATCAAGTGTACAAGAATAAGCAAATGTAAATGTGTCAATGTATTTGTGTAAGTGTGTGTGATTTATTTACAAGTGATAATGATGTTAACTTAATGAAAAAATTAAGTATTTTTGGATATTTTCATGGTTTAGGGAAAAACCCTAATTTTGTAAATAAATATTATTTATTATTTATATCATATACAATATTTATTAATTATATACAAAAAATAAATAAAAAAAGAAGTATATTGTAAAAAGTAATTTTTGAGGTCAAATATTAATAAAAAATAAAAATGTATTATTTTTGTATTTTTAACCTAAATATTCTAATAAATATATAAGTATTTATATTATATATTAACTATACTAAATATATAAAAAATAAAATATTTATTATTTATCAAAAAAAAAGTGTATTTTAAGAAAATGTTTTCAAAAGGTAAAATAAAAATAGTAACAGAAAATAAATGTATCTGTATTGTTTTTTAGTATTTTAAATAAAAGTATATATGTTATTTTATATGTATAAGTTTAAATAAAGCAAATAAAAATCCAAATAAAAATGCAAAAATGGTTGAAAAAATATTTTTAATGTTTTTTATATTTTGACAAAAAATAATAAGTCAGAAGAAAAAAATAAAAGTCAAAAATAATTAAAAAAACACACAATGGGCCAAGGGGGTGTAAGTGGAAAATGTGGGTGCAAATAGAAAAAATAGGTCAGGCCCAGCCCAAGGCAAGCTTCTTCAACCTCCAGTCATTGTTTGAAACAAAGAAAACGCGCGTCCTTGCTCAACCTGCTAACTTCTGATTCCTTGATTTTCAACAAAAACTTACAACATCAAAAGTGTAGAGCATTTTGTCACGATTCTAAACATATAAATAACTTGATCTAATTCTCAGAAATGAGAGAGAATTTCTCCTCCCCCAATTCCTGACCTAGCTTTTTTCAAATGTTCATGTCCAAAATTCGTGCAGCACACACAATATAAATGAGAAGTAAGGATATGGGTAGCTTCAGGGCCATGAGTAGGACATACCTTCTTCACAAACTTAAGCCTAAATATGCTTGGATAGAGAGATGGAAGTTCAAACTTTTACCTGTTCAGCTTGAGTTGTGTACAATAATGGAGGCACTTTCAATGAAGTTTGAGGACTTGTACAGCTTGCTTGAGGTCCAGGGATGCTCTTCCAACCTCTAGCTTGCTTTGAAACTAACTGAATTGAGCTATGTAACTCAACCTGCACAACTGAAAAAATGAAAATGGCAAACTTGGTTAGGGGTGTTACAGTCTGTTTCCAAGGCTTGGGATAGTTTGTATGAGTGTTATAGAATGTGTTTGAGGTGGTTTTAGTCAAGGCGTGCGAATGGATTGAGCTGGCCAAATCAAAATGCAGCAGGTACCCTGTTTTGCCACAAAACTGTGTTTTGATGAATGAGAAGGTTTAGATTCTGGTTTGGTCGTGTTTCAAACTTGGTTTGATGTTTGGGAAGTGCTCATGAAGTTTGTTTAGGCTTGTCTTGACAGGAACTCCATGTTGGATCTCTTTTGCAATGTTTCTTCCCCCTTAAGCAAAAGTTGTCAAGTTGAGTTATAGGCTCATACAGGCCCCTCAAGCATGCTGCAATTTCTCTCCTTGATCAGTGGAATATGTCCATAATCTTGTGCCTCAGAGATTTCCTTGTACTTCAAAGATATGGACTTTGACATAAAGTTGATCTTTTCAAAAATGGCTAAAATGCTTTTTCCAAATATGGCTTAATCTTGCAAGTAATGGTTAAACACACAAAATAAGGTTTGAACACAAAGTATTGGCATTAAATTATTGAGTGTGGATGAGATAAAAGGCCTGTAATCTAGTTTGTGCAAGCTGAGTTCAAAATGCCAATATTATGTACATGAATTTGGCCATGAACAAAGTGACTTTTGCCCATCTTGACAAATTCGATTCTCCCTAACCACCAGGGTGTTTGAGGAGTTCTTGGACAATTTGGAAATCTTGGAATGTGTACTACAATCCATCTTTGTAATTCAAGTTGAAATTCCAAGTGGAAGCATGTGAAAAGTGGCCATGAAGTTGGGCAAAAATCCTGCCTAAAATAGGTCAAAAAATTTCTAAGTTAAGAATGTTTTGCACCCTTATTCCAAAAATCATAACTTGAGCTACAAGCTTCTTTTGAAGAAACTTTGTGAATCAAAGTTGTAGACTTTGCAATGGACTATAACTTTCATGTTTTGAGTTTAGCTTGAATCCATTTTCATTTTGAAGAAAAAATGGGACAAAGTTAGGAAAAAATTAGGAAATTTCATAACTTAGAAAATTTCTAAGTTAAGAAATTTCTTCATTTCAAACCCTAATTTGTAATTTTGGTTTCTTGATGAAAATTTTTCATAATTTGACATGTCTTGATGAAAAATGAATCTTGGCACTTGATTTTGACCAAAAAAAGTCAAAGTTTGACTTTTCAGTATACAGTCAATTTTGATCAGTTGATTGGAAAATTCATCTGTCAATCTTGTGCATTTGGGATCTTTTGAACTTGTTGAATGTGTCAATACCATGTCATTGAGTCCTTGAGTCCATATGTGAGCTTGGTTTGCCATTGGCTAGGTCAAACAGTCAAAAGTTGTCTTTGTGCAGTCAAAACCCTAAAAATGACCATTTTGCCCTTTTGGTGATCTGATCAAATTTCTTATGGAATTGTGATCCAAACTTGATCAAGTGGTCCATATGATTTCATAATGTTGATGTGGGTCAAAAATCAATGAGGTTTGACTGTCAATTGACCACAGTTGACTTTTTCCATAATACACCTGATTTCCAGGTCAACTGTCTAATTGACTGGGCAAAGATTGGAATCAAGGCTTGAAACTTGGTATGGATAAACTTGTGAGTCCAACATGAAGCATGAAAGTCATTTTGGGCATTTTAGGTCAAAACATCTTTGTGCAAACTCAAACCCTAATTTGGGTCAACAGTGCAAGGAGGGGTCTTGAGCAGAGTAAACCCTAACTTGATCTTGAGCTCCAAGGGTCTTGTGATGAGGAAATGTTGAAGAAATGAGAGGGAAAATTTTGGGGTACATTAGTTGCCCCTGTTAAATCTTCTTGAACCTGAAGAGTTAGATTGGCAAGTTTGCCTTTCGCGTCTCGAAGGTAAAAGGAAATTGGACACTAGAGTGCCCAAAAATTTGCACTCGGTGATGTGATGGTAGAGGGAATGGGCTTAAAGATGCCATTTGGAAATGTCTGAAGGAGGATGGGCTTAAAGATGCCATCTGGAAATGGGCTTAAAGATGCCATTTGGAAATGTCTGGAGGAGGATGGGCTTATAGATGCCATCTGAAGGTGTTGAACTGTATGTCATTGGTGAGTGGACGAGTATCAGAAAGGTATCCATGTTTTGGAACATCTCTGAACTGGGGGGTCTGAACAAGCAAATAGATTGACATCCATGTTTGGAGAATCCATAAACTGTTTTCAGAAGTCTTGAAGTTGAATAAGCAATAGAGCAGCATCCGTTGATGGGGAAGCGTCCGTAAACTGTTTTCAAAAGTTGAGAAGAGTCTGAACAAGCGATAGGTTGACATCCGTTACTGGAGAACCTGTAAACTGTTTTCAGAGGTCTTGAAAGTTGAATAAGCAATAGAGCAGCATCCATGTTGGGAAGCGTCCGTAAACTGTTTTCAAAAGTTGAGAATAATCTGAATAAGCGATAGGTTGACATCCGTTACTGGAGAACCCGTAAACTGTTTTCAGAAGTCTTGAGGTTGAGAAGGAACCGGTGTAGGGTTTCCTGATGTGTAAAATTGCATCTGGATGAATCTGGAATAAGTATCAGAATGTCGCCGTGTTTGGGTCACATCTGAACTATTTCTGGATGAATCTCGGAAGATGATGATTTTTGTCTGTTGACTGATCTTTTCCTGAAAAGGTAAAGAGTTAGTTGTATGAAATATCATGATGCGTGATGCAATGTATGTTACATCAACGTTTATGATATGAATGTGATGAATGCGCATGTAAGCTGATGAGCTGTCTTGCTGAGGATAGATGAATCCTGGATGGTTGGAGACAAAAGAATCTTGATTACTGCCGGGGAAAATAATTCCCTGACTGCTGCTGGGGAGGGCAAGAATCTTTTGATCGTTGAAGATGAGAAGTCTTGGGACCACTGTTGGGGAATCAGAAGCTTGGGTTGTATGCCAATCTACTGGGGATTCCTGTCTTGAGGAGATCTTCACTGAGGAATATTCGAATATCCTGTGAGGAAATGAGAATGAGAGTCTTCACTCTGCTTGGGGATTGATAGTTGGAAGTTTTAGCTCTGCTGGGGATTTTGAATCTTGACTCTGAGGGGAATTAGATTCTGGAAGGCTCTCTGGATGGGGATTGCAAGAATCTTCTGATTGCTGCAGGTGTTGATCTGGAATAAGTTACTGAATGTCGCCATCTCTGGGTCACATCTTGAACTATCTCTAGAAGCAAATCTGGAATGAGTATCGGAATGTCGCCAAATCTGGGTCACATTTGAACTATTTCTGGAAGCAAATCTGAATGAGTTATAGAATATCGCCAAATCTTGGGTCATATCTTGAACTATTTCTGGAAGCAAATCTGAATAAGTTATAGAATGTCGCCAAATCTTGGGTCACGTCTTGAACTATATCTGGAAGCAAATCTGAATAAGTTATAGAATGTCGCCAAATCTTGGGTCACATCTTGAACCATATCTGGAAGCAAATCTGAATAAGTTATAGAATGTCGCCAAATCTTGGGTCACATCTTGAACTATATCTGGAAGCAAATCTGAATAAGTTATAGAATGTCGCCAAATCTTGGGTCACATCTTGAACCATATCTGGAAGCAAATCTGAATAAGTTATAGAATGTCGCCAAATCTTGGGTCACATCTTGAACTATATCTGGAAGCAAATCTGAATAAGTTATAGAATGTCGCCAAATCTTGGGTCACATCTTGAACTATTTCTGGAAGGAAGTCTTGAATAAGTTATAGAATGTCGCCAAATCTTGGGTCACATCTTGAACTATCTTTGGAAGGAAATCTTGAATAAGTTGCGGAATGTCGCCAAACCTTGGGTCACATCTTGAACTATTTCTAGAAGGAAATCTGGAATAAGTTACGGAATTTCGCCAAACCTTGGGTCACATCTTGAACTATTTCTAGAAGGAAATCTGGAATAAGTTATAGAATGTCGCCATCTCTGGGTCACATCTTGAACTATCTTTGGAAGGAAATCTTGAATAAGTTGCGGAATGTCGCCAAACCTTGGGTCACATCTTGAACTATTTCTAGAAGGAAATATTGAATAAGTTACGGAATTTCGCCAAATCTTGGATCATATCTTGAACTATTTCTAGATCTTGATTTTGTTAAGGGTCAGAAATTGGGAGTATACCAATCTTCTAAGGTGATAAGGATGAGAGTCTTCACTCTTGAGAGAAACAGATTTTTAGGAGCTTCAATTGTCCGTTATTCTGTCGGTGGTTGTAATTTCCAGCAGGTGATGAAGGAATTGTTGAACACTTTTGACATTCGAATGCCCCAAGTGATGATGAAGGAGTCTTGGGTCAGATTACTCTGCAAATTGAGAGATTTCTTGAAATCTTGACTGGACTGCCCCAGGTTAACTGAACTTTGAAAGACCTATTGAAACCTTGACTGGACTGCCCCAGGTTAATTGGATGGTGACATGCCATGCCCCTTGTTGATAGGAGATTTGTCAATGGAAGTGTCATCCTTCTTGAAGTGATTTTACTCACTGAGAGAGTTTTCGTTCCTCCGAACATTCGCTGTATGAATTTCTTCGTTGTCAAACAAATAGCCAAATGCAAACAGTGATATTCAAGCAATGCAAAGTTTATGTTTGTCTCGAAGTTTTGAAAAATGCGTTTTTTAGCAGAAAACTTTTCATAAGACAAAATCAACACAAGATTTAGAGCAAAGCCTTACAGGAGTCAGGATACCTTTTGTAACAGTATGCTTTCGAACTAACCCATGCTTCAATTAGGACTTTTGAAGGGTTGTAACGTGGCTTGGTTCACGGTTTAAGAAACAAAGGATAAAGGCTCAAAGTATATTTGTACCCACCCGCTCTTCGTGATGTTCTTTAACCCTAAGCTCAGTTAATTGTGCGTCGCACTCTATTTGAGTTTGGAACGACCTTTTGGGTGATGGTTCACCAATTGAAATTGGGAGACAGTCATCATCTCCTTTTTCTTTTTCAACATTTTTCATGTTGTTGAGGATTTGTAATGACCTCTTTATTTTGATTTTGATTTGTTGTCCCTAACTTTTGCCTGACTGTTCCTGTTTTCGAGATTACAGTCAGCGGGATGCCCCAGCTTTCTTAAGCCTCCTTTATAGGTTTTAGCTTAGTGGGCTTTTCTCTTTTGAGAGATTGACTGCCTATGTGATAGGGAACCACCCTTGTCTTTTGATTCCAAAGGAATGCTTTTGATTTCATTCGTTGTGTTACAAACTGAGAGTTTGTGACTTCAATGCGCATTTTCTTTTGAATTAACTGAGATACTACCCTGCCCCAGGTTTATATCAAAGGTTTTGATTCGTTTAGAACAGAAAACTCCTACTTCTTTGGCTCGAAAGGGTTGACTAGGGATTATCTTCCTTATAACTCTAGTGTTTGGGAATTGAAAGAAATGCATGTACATCATCAGCAAGGTCTTGTTCAAAAGCATATTGTATGAGATTATGGTATTGTTTCATCATCCTCCCTCTAAAGGCTTGCAGCTTTTATCAAGAGTTAAATGTCAAAGGAAAGCATAAGAATTGTGAAAACGAATGGATGAATTCAAGACAAACATATGCAATGCATTAATGAAACAGAGTTTGACATTAAAAGATAATTGTTTGAATAACAAAAGATTACAACTTTGAAAATTCAAAATGAAACAAACACAATCTCAATGAGCTGGCATAGGAGCAGTGATCATGCTGGAGTCTCTGGAGGGTCAAACTCGATCTCTTTGGCATTGATCATGTCCTGGATCTTGTTCTTCAGAGGCCAACAGTTGTTGGTGTCACGTCCCGGACTGTCAGAATGGTATGCACACCTTTCATTGGGATGATAGGTAGGAGAAGAAGTATTTGGGTTCCAGAGGGGAGCTCTCAATGTAATCAGATCCTTCTTCAACAAGTGTTACAGTGCTTGAGACAGTGACATGTTGATCTTGGTGAACTGTCTCTTAGGCGCGACCTCCTTATGCTGATGCCCCTGCCTTTGTTGAGCAGGCGTAGGATTAGAGATCAAGATTGACCCTACGTGTTGGTCATGACAACCCTTTTGACTGTTCGCAGCATTGGACTCTTTCTTTCCATTGTAGGGAATTATTTGAGTATCCGAGGATGTAGTTCCTTGGATCTTTCCACTCTTGATGCCAGCTTCGACCCTCTCGCCGGTCAGTATTAGCTCGGTGAACCCGGCTGAGGAGCTTCCAATTAAGTGATTAAAGAAAGGCCCCGTCAAAGTTCCGATGAAGATGTCAATCAGCTCCCTATCAGTTAAAGGAGGTTGCACCCTACCAGCCAAATCTCTCCACCTTTGAGCATATCCTTTGAAGTTCTCGTCAGAACCCATGGTCATGTTCTGCAATTGCACACGAGTTGGTGCAAGATCAGCATTGTACTGATACTGTTTGTAAAAAGCAGTAGCTAAGTCCTCCCAGGTGTGGATGCGAGAACTCTTCAATTGATAGAACCACTCAAGTTGAGCCCCTACCAGACTTTCTTGGAAGAAATGGATCCAAAGCTTTGGATCAGTTGCGTATGGTTGAATCTTGCGTACATAAGACGTTAGGTGCACCTTAGGGCAAGAGACTCCATCGTACAGGACAAAGGTAGGGACTTTGAATTTTGGAGGGATGACCAATCCAGGAACCAAACCCATGTATCCTAAATCCAAGCCAGGTATTTGTTGGATCTCCATAGCATTGAGGCGATCCTCCAACTCTTTGTACTTGTCATCAGCGAGAGGATATTGTTCCTCAGAGTAGTCAGCTTCCTTTTCATCAATCTCCACATTATGGTCTTCTTCAAGACTATCCCCTATGTTGGATGGAGTTGCAAGGTCCAGGGTCTTAGGTCTTCTCCTCAAGTTCAGGATGCGGGCTTCCTTCTTGGACTTCTTCTTCTTGTCTTTGAGAAGAAGAGCTGTCAGATCCTCTTGCCCTTTACCCATAGCCAGCAGCATTTGTTGGAATTGAGCATTTTGAGCTTGGAGATCTTTCACCGTTTGTTCCATATCCATCTTACTGAAATAAACAGTAGGAAGATAAGGATACCTGTATGGGAGAAACCTGTTATGCAATGATATGTGTGATATATATGCAATATTTTCAAGGATCTCTTGGGGTAAACACAAGAGAATGTTAGAGGTTGAACTTCGATCTTTGATTGGAGAACTTTTCACCGGTGGATGTCTTTCCACGAGAATCAGCTCACCATGTCAAGTGGGTCATAGCCACTGATTCAAGTTGTTGCACTTGATCTTTGATTGGAGAACTTTGCACCGGTGGATGTCTTTCCACGAGAATCAAGCTCACCATGTCAAGTGGGTCATAGCCACTGATTCAAGTTGTTGCACTTGATCTTTGATTGGAGAACTTTGCACCGGTGGATGTCTTTCCACGAGAATCAAGCTCACCATGTCAAGTGGGTCATAGCCCCTGATTCAAGTTGTTGCACTTGATCTTTGTTTGCCATTTGTTAGAGGAGAAACCTCTTGCCTTTTGGTAGACGTCTGGTTCAACGTGACCCTGCATCCACAGACCCTCAAGATCCTTGAAAAGGTTATTGAAAATGCTATGGTATGATGTTATGATGTTATGTACATGTATGCAAAAGCAAGTGAGTGTATATACAGGTTATCATATTCACACAAAGCAAACAAGTCCTTAGGTTTAGGCTTGAATGGGGTTTGTAGGTAAGTACCCTTTTGAAGTTAGTTGGCTCATCCTGTCCTAGAATAGAAACCGGGTTCTAAGGAGCTCAATATCATTGGATTGTTTTCTGTGTTCATTGTTTTGGTTTAGCCACTTAACTGGAGACCAAAATATTCCAAGAAAACAACCCTCAATGAGTGTAGTATCGAGTATCTACCAACTTCGGACTGCACCAAAGTCGGTCATCTCACTACCCCTAAAAAGGCTAGGATGGTCAATTAAGGTTCTAAGAGTTCGTTAGTGCTTCACGACATCACTCAGCGGCCCCGTACTCTCCTTGATTGAACTCAAGGGTTACCGGTACTCACAAATATGTCACACTAACATAGCTTACTGCTTTAACCGTGTCGGTATACCCCGCACAGTTCCCTCACAGTTTTTTTGCTATTTACCTAAAAAGGTGCCCCTAAATCCGGGTGTAGGATTTACAACAAACCCAAACAAGAACCCAAAAGATAAAGCAATCAAGGCAATCAAAGCAAGAATGTAAAGGTGATCTAAACCCTAAGGTAACCCCACTTTTAGATTTCTCCCCAGCAGAGTCGCCAGTTCTGTGATACGGTGGGAGAACTGACTTGAGTTTTGCGTTTGTATTCGCACTTGTTCGGTTTAGCAAGAGTCGCCACCGACTTTTTATTTTATCCTAAGGAAAGGTTAAAAAGCACAGGAAAAACCTTTTGAGATGTGTTGTACCCCAAAATTTGCCCTCCCATTTTCTCAATATTTTCTCATCACAAGGCCCTTGGAGCTCAAGATCCAGTTAGGGTTTCCTCTGCTCAAGACTTCTCCTAGCACTGTTGACCCAAATTAGGGTTTGTGTTTGCACAAAGTTGTTTTGACCTAAAATGCCGAAGATGACTTTCATGCTTCATATTGGACTCCCAAGTTTATCCATATCAAGTTTCAAGCCTTGATTCCAAATTTTGCCCAGTCAATTGGACAGTTGACCTAGAAATCAGTTGTATTGGGGAAAAAGTCAACTGTGGCCAACTGACAGTCAAACCTCATGATTTTTGATCCACATCAACATAATGAACTCATATGGACCATTTGATCAAGTTTGGATCACAATTCCACAAGAAATTTGATCAGATCACCAAAAGGGCAAAATGGTCATTTTTAGGGTTTTGACTGCACAAAGGCAATTTTGACTGTTTGACCAAGCCAATGGCAAACCAAACTCACATTGCTGCAACCACAAGCTTAGACAAACTTCTTGAGAACATTCTCTAAACAATCACCCTGACCTGAAACACGAGCTAAACACCTTCCAAACCTCATCAAACCTCAAAACACCATAGAACTGCCCAAAACAGGGCACCTGCTGCAGATTGAGTTCCATAACTCAATCCATTCGTGTATTCTTGCTAAAACCACTTCAAACATATCCCACATCATCCCTTGAAACTATTCCAAGCCTCAAACACGACCTGTAACACTCCCAAGCAACATCACCGTTTTCATTTTTTTTGTTTTGCAGTTGAAGTTCCATAACACGATTCACTTGGTTTCAAAGCAAACTAAAGCTTGGAGTAGCATCCCTGGACATCAAGGAAGCTATACCAATCATCACCTTGCATTGAAAACACCTCCATCACCAGATACGATTCCAACTGAACAGGTAAGTTTATGAACTCTCATCTCTCTATCCAGGCATTGTTAGGTTTAGATTTGTGAAGAAATTATGTCACATTCATGGCCCTGAACATGCCCATATAATTAGTTTTCATTTATGTTATGTGTGCTATGAGAATTTGATGTCTGAACATGGAACAAAAACTAGGTCAGGAATTGGGGGAGAAGAAATTCTCTCTCATTTCTGAGAGTTAGATCAAGTTTTTGGTATGTATGGATTCGTTGTTTGATGCTTAACATTTTTGATGTTGTAAGTTTTTGTTAAAAATCAAAGAATCAGGATGTTTGAACAAGCCTGAGAAGCGCGCGTTTTTGAGACAAGAATGGCTGGAGGTTGAAGAAGCTCCACGTGGGCTGGGCCTGATTTGTTATTTCTGTTTACACCCCATTTTTACTTTTACACCCCCTTGGCCCATTATGCTTATTTTGATCATTTTTTGATTTTTTCTTTTTATTTCTGATTTATTTATTTTTTCTCATAATATTAAAAATATAAAAAAATATTTTTCAAACCATTTTTGTATTTATTAAGCATTTATTGGCTTAAATAGATATTTGTACATAAATAAATACCTAGATATACTTTTATTTAAAAGATACTAAAAAATAATGCAAACATATTTATTTTCTGATTTTATTTTATACTACCTCTTGAAAACATTTTACATAAAATATACTTTTTTTTATATAAATATTAAATAGTTTATTTTTGTACATATAATATATATATATAATAAATAATGTAGATACTTATATATTAATTATAAAATTTAGGATGAAAACATAAAAATAATACATTTTTATTTTTTATTAATATTTAACCTAAAAAATCACTTTTTCATAATATACTTCCTTTTTGTTTATTTCTATATATAATTGATAAATATTTGTATATATTAAATAATTAATACATTTTACTTAGTAAAAATTAGAGTTTTGCCCTAAATACATAAAAACTCAAAAAATTAATACTTTTTATTTTGTTTATTTGATATATAAAAAACATTTTTTTTCATACATATAAAAAACATTTTTTTTGCATCTTGCATATTTATTCCATTTTTATTTAATTATTGTATATTAAATAATTTGTATAATTCAATTTTGATGTAATAATTAGGTTTAAATTCCTTGTCAAGATACCCCCATTTGAACATTTGTACCCCCCTTCCCATATATTGTGTTGTAATAACTTAGGAACTTTATTTTTCGCACTTTAATGCTTTCTAAATATGTCATGTTAGAATTAGGGTTTGTATGCAAATCAATCAACCAAAGGATAGTTTGACCTAACTTCAAGATAAACAAGCATGAAAATGGACAACACTAATCACACTTGCACCCCTAGGGTATTCCACTTGTTGCCTTCAATAATGGGCCATATTGCATGTTAGGTCTCTTTGGGCAAAACAAAACAATCAAATGATCATAGTCCCTCGTTGACGCTTTCGAAAGTTGCCTAAAAATGATCAAGTCCCTTAAAGAAAAAAACTGCCCAAAGATACTTGGCACCATTGCAATTATGGTCTAAACGATGACTCGTGCCCGTCCCGTTCACATCCTAACACAAGATTGTCCACCAAATGCAATGGCGGAACAAAATTGTTAAAAGGGTTAAAACATAGCAAAAATCTTTGAGAACCTTAGGGTAGATAGCTCTTGAGTACTTGCCAACTTGCAAAACAAAAACACTTGCCTATTTTTTCAAACCACACATCACTACACTTTCAAAACAACTTTCAAAAAAACCTTGAAACATCTTTTCAAAAAGACAAACACCTTTTGTAAAACATTCGAGTAAAGAATTGTTACAAGGGTTGTCTAGACAAGGCATCTTTTTCAAAGCATTTTCAAAACCACGCACAAAGCACCATTTCAAACAATTGAAAATCAAGGCAAGTTGATCTAAGCAAGTAACTAAGAGCCCATGGATAACCATGGATAGAAAGGGTGCTAATACCTTCCCTTTCTATAATCTACTCCCCGAACCCACGAAATATCTCAAAGGTTTTTGCTGTGCTTTTTAAACCTTTCCTTAGGATAAAATAAAAAGTCGGTGGCGACTCTTGCTCAACCGAAACATTTTCAAAAACAAACGCAAAACCCTAGTCAGTTCTCCCGTCGTATCACAGAACTGGCGACTCTGCTGGGGACAGTATTTAAAAGTGGAGTAACCTTAGGGCTTAGATCACCCTCTTGCATGATTAATTGTTTGATTTGATTGATTTATATCTTGGCTCTCTTGTTTGGATTTGCAATCCTACACCCGGATTTTGGGAAACATTCATAGATAGCAATACGTTGTGGAAACTGTGCGGGGTATACCGACACGGTTGAAGCAATAGCTATATTAGTGCGACATATTTGTGAGTACCGGTAACCCTTGAGTTCAATCAAGGAGAGTACGGGGCCGCTGAGTGATGTCACTAAGCACTAATGAACTAGAACCTTACTTGACCATCTTGGCCTTTTATTAGGGGTAGTGAGATGACCGGCTTTGGTGCAGTCCGAAGTTGGTAGATACTCGATACTACACTCATTGAGGGTTGTTTTCTTAGAATATTTTGGTCGCTAGTTAAGTGGCTAAACCAAAACCATGAACGATGAAAACAATTCAATGATATTGAGCTCCTTAGAATCCGGTTACTATTTATAGGACAGGTTTTTAAGCCAACTACACTCAAGAGGGTACTTACCTATGAAACCTCATGCAAGCCTAAAACTAGGGTTTTGTGTGATTTGCCTGTACATATGTTTGTGCATACATCATAAACATCATAAAACATCATATGCATTCACTAAACATTTCAAGGGTTTAGATCTTCATCTTTGTTCTTGTTTTGTAGGTCATGGAAATTCTTCGAAGAAAAACCATCCAAGTCAACCTTGTGAGAATCGCTCCTCAACTCAAGGAGCTCACATCAAGGATTCCAGAAAGCTCACCCTTCAGTGAAAGACATGGTAGACTGCTCAACCTAGTCAACACCAACATTGAAGAGGGCATGATGAAAGTGTTATTCCAGTTCTTTGACCCTCTTCACCACTGTTTCACTTTCCCCGACTACCAGTTGATGCCCACTTTGGAGGAGTTTTCTCAACTCCTGAGAATTCCTATCTTTAATCAACTACCCTACAACGGTACGGAAAAGGAACCAAAACCTGAAGATGTTGCTCGAGCACTACATCTACAGCCATCTGACATCAAGGGGAATTGGGAAACTAGAAGCGGCGTCAAAGGATTCTTAGCAAAATTCTTGTTTGAGAAGGCACAAGAGTGTTGGAATTCATTGGACCTACAAGCCTTTGAAGAAATTGCGGCACTCCTTATCTATGGGTTGGTCTTGTTCCCAAATCCTGACCAGCTGGTAGATGTCAACGCCGTCAAAATCTTCTTATCCAGAAATCCAATACCAATATTGCTTGGGGACATTCTTCACTCATTTTACACACGAACAATGAGAAAGAGGGGTGTTCTCATGTGCTGTACTCCTCTCCTTGCAAGGTGGTTTATTTCGCACCTTCCACAATCTGTCTTGAAGAATGACCAAGGCTCAAGGTGGTCCCAACGGTTGATGACTCTTACTCACTCTGATGTACATTGGTGTTCTCGGTCCAGAGAAAATGTCATCATCGTCGATCGTTGTGGAGAGTTCCCTAATGTCCCATTACTTGGCATTAGAGGGGGCATTACCTACAACCCTTGTCTAGCTTTGAGGCAATTTGGATATGCACGTAGGGATGGCCCTCACGACATGTTGATTCATGACCTAGTTTTTGACTTCGACAATGATGCGCAAGGACTTCGCCAAAGATTCATCAGAGCTTGGAGGATGCCCAACAAGGTTGATAGCAAGACACTGGGGCACAAGAACTCCATCCCTCTCGACCCTTATCTCAAGTGGGTACGAGCCCGAGACCAGAGTCTAATGATGCCTTATCCTCATGTTCTCCCTGTGATTAAAGAGCCCGTCAAGGAAGGAGAGGTTCCCTACACCATCCTATATCCTGACATGCCTACATCGTGGGAGGAAATGCAGAAGAGTTGGATCCAACTCAAGGAGGAACGGAACACTTTTGAAGCCAGCTTCTACGCCAGTGAGAAGAAGATTCTAGAGCTTACCCTCCGACTCCACGAGGAAGAGACCCTCAACACCTACATCGCACCAAAGAGGATGCGCAACGTCTTTCTACCTTGAGAAGTTTTGTAATATTTGGCCCATGGGGCATTTATGTACTGACAAATTTCTTCTTATTAATATGACGTGCGTTCTTTTTTGTTTGCAACAATTTTGAATATTCTAAATCCTTGAATGCATTGCATACATAAGCATACCATTCATCATGTGCATAAGCAGGTCTCGCGCCAGGTTTCCTTATCTGTCTGCTGTTTATTTCAGTAGGATGGATCTCGAGCAAACAGTCAAGGACTTGCAGGCTCAAAATGCACAGTTTCAGCAACTCCTGATGACCTTGGCTAAGGGTCAGGAGGATCTAAAGGCCCTACTGGGGAATAAAGACCCAGTGAAAAAGAAGAAAAAGAGACTCGGGGTGGCTACTTTAGGGAGAATATTTGAAGGAGAAGCCAGAAGAGTGCTTGAATTTCCCCCTACTTCTGAGGAGGGAACCAGTAAAGGGGGTGCGGCTGCGGTACCTTCCGAGTTCGATATGGAAGAAGAGGAGGCTGAAGAGGATGAAGACTACTCTGATCAACAATACCCTCCGGCTGATGATAAATACAAAGGTTTAGAAGACAGGTCGGCAGCCATGGAGCTACAAAGAGTGCCGGGTTTGGATTTCGAAGACTTGGGTTTAGTTGCCGGAATTGTGATTCCCCCAAAGTTCAAAGTGCCAGTTTTTGTGAGGTATGACGGGTTGTCCTGTCCAAAAATGCATCTCAGGTCCTACATAAGGAAGATCCAACCTTATACGGCAGATAAGAACCTTTGGATCCATTTCTTTCAAGACAGCCTTTCTGGGGCTCAACTGGAGTGGTTCTATCAGCTAGAGGGAACCAGTGTCCGAAACTGGGAAGACTTGGCCACCGCCTTTTACAAACAATATCAGTATAATTCTGACCTTGCTCCCACGCGTACCCAACTTCAGGGTATGTCACTGGGAACAGGCGAAGGATTCAAAGAATATGCACAAAAATGGAGGGATTTGGTTGGCAGGGTGCAGCCGCCTTTAACCGACCGTGAACTTATTGACATGTTTCTAGGGACCCTGTCTGGTCCATTCTTCAACCATCTGATTGGTAACTCTTCCGCGGGGTTTACTGATTTGATCTTAACGGGCGAGAGAATAGAAGCTGGCATCAAGTCAGGGAAGATTCAGAAGGGTGCCGCTGCAAGTGTTGAGAAGAAGCCTTTCAAGAAGGAAACGGCTGTTGTATACTCCCAGAGAAGAGCAGGGAAGACTGAGCGCCGGTCGACCGTGGGGGCCGTAATGATCCAAAATCCTTCAAGTGAGCAGCCTCGTTATAACCAGTCCAGACCAAATCAACAACGGGTGGAACAGCCACAACGGCAGTTCACCCGCATTAATATGACACCAGCGCAAGTGCTTCCCCATCTGTTGAAGTTGAATCTCGCCATTATCAAAGAGGCACCAAAAAATGTGAATACGTCCTCTCCGCATTACCATCCTAATGCTAAATGCGCCTACCATTCTGACAGTGTCGGGCACGACACCAACAATTGTTGGGCACTCAAGCATAAAATCCAAGACCTGATAGAGGCGAAGGAGGTGGAGTTCGACGCTCCAGAGAAGCCGAACGTGATATCTGCTCCAATGCCGAAGCACGGCCGAAATGTCAATGCCATTGAAGGAGATTTGTATGTTGTTGATGTCAATGATCTGATAACTCCATTGTTAACCATCAAGTTGAATCTGTTAAAGGCCGGGATTTTCCCGGGATGTAAAGAAGATTGCTACTGTTGTTACTCTCTGCCGTTTGACTGTCCGTTACTGAAGAAAGGCATCCAAGGCCTAATGGATAGTCGACAAATTTTGTTTGAAAAAGTTTCTGCTATTCCAACCCATACTGAAGATGTCTCAATTATAACCATTCACGCCAATATTTCCAAGGCCGTCAGAAAGCCTGTTAAGATTACACCAGCTACGAAGTCTGTTCCTTTGAAGATAACAATGCCAGGGCTTGTCCCCTACATTTCTGAGAAGTCAATACCATGGAACTACGGCGGTGACGTCTACTACCATGGTATCAAACAAGTTGAAGTAATTGAAGAAAGCTCGGATGAAGAAGAAGCCCGCATTGGAAACATTGCGGACACAAGCAAAATCACCCGGAGCGGGAGAATATTTTCTCCAGAGATTGCCCCTCCAAGAGAAATCTTTGGACCCTCATCTGCTACCAAGATTATTCCTGCACCAATAAAACTCTCCACTAGAACCCCATTGATTGAAGATGTTGTTGTTCCTAGTATTGTCCCTCCTACCACTGCTGATAAAGGTAAGGGAACCCAAGATGAGCTCGTCAGGACGAGGGCTCAACCCTTGGTCATCCCGGAAACCTCCAAGAAAGAAATAGAAGAGATCTTGAAGATAATCAAAAGGAGTGATTATGACGTGGTAGAACAACTGGGGCAAACCCCCTCGAAGATCTCCATGTTGGCACTACTACTTTGCTCAGAAGCGCACGCCAAAGCTTTGATAAAATTCCTAAAGGCAGCCCATGTGCCCCAGGAAACCTCTGCAGACCAATTCCAAAATTGCGTGGCCAGCCTTACTGCGGACAATGGATTAGGTTTCTCTGATGCCGACCTAACTCCTAAAGGTAGAAACCACAATGATGCTTTGCACATTTCAGTCGAGTGTCGAGGAACTACTCTCGCACATGTCTTGGTCGACACTGGTTCTTCGCTGAATGTACTGCCTAAGAAAGCTTTGGACCGACTAGATTGTGAAGGTTTAGAGCTGAAGCCGAGTGATATTGTTGTCAGAGCTTTCGATGGTTCGAAGAGGATGGTCCATGGGGAGGTTGATATTCCCATCAAGGTAGGCACTGAGGTGTTTAAATCTACTTTCTATGTGATGGACATCCGTCCGTCATACTCTTGCTTGTTGGGTAGGCCTTGGATACACAATGCCGGGGCAGTCACCTCCTCCTTACATCAGATGTTGAAGTATCCTGTCAAGGGAAAGATCATAACCGTCCATGGTGAAGAGGAGTATATGATCAACCACCTGAACTCCTTCCGGTATGTGGAGGTAGAGGGTGAGTTCATTGAGACACCATTCCAGCATTTTGAAGAAGTCCTTCCTGAAATAACAGTAGCAAAGTTGGTAGCTGAAGTGCCAAAGCAGATGGCCAGGATGGCATCTCTGGAGGACGCGAGGGCCGCAATGAAGGAAGGGAAGAATTCAACCTGGGGGCAGTTGCCTGATATTCCACATAAAATAGAAAAATTTGGATTAGGGTTCACTGCCGCGGGCCAGAAAGCTATGCGTCGTTCAAAGATTGAAAGAGTGCCAATCAAAATTTCTCCCTACGGAATCAACGCTTTGGAGGATGAAGACGAAGAGAACAACATCGAAGAGTGGATCTACCCAACTATCAAAGGAGGATTATGCAACTGGGAGGCAAAGGACTTTGTCCCCATCACTTTTATTAATCAGTAATTTATCTGTCAGACATTTCCTGTGGTCTGTAATAATTACTTTTGAACAATCCGTACACTACCTTTTTACTTCATGCCTTGCCCGGGGCATGTAGGTCCATTTGTAAGGGTTTTGATTATTTTCATATCCATATGCCATGTTTAATGATTCATTGGACGTTTTTCATTTGATAAACTGCTGTGTTCATTTTCTTTCCTTTTGCATTTTTTGTTTAAGGATGGTTGTCCCTTACACACACCCACACTCACAAATGCAGGTACCCATCCACTCTGGATTCCATGGGTGACTATTCTGCTATGTCCTTCAATAACTCTGAAGATCTGGTCAATCAAGCCGAGTATGAAGATGACGAAGGTTGTGAAGTACCAGGGGAACTAGCCAGACTTCTACAGTAAGAGGAAAGGGCCATCTTACCTCACGAAGAGTCATTGGAAACTGTCAATTTAGGGACCGAGGAAGACCGGAAGGAGGTACAAGTGGGTGCCAATCTGGAACCAAGTGTCAAGGAACGCCTGATACAGTTGTTAAATGAGTACGTTGAAATCTTCGCTTGGTCTTATGAAGACATGCCGGGTTTAGACACAGACATCGTGGTACACCGTCTCCCCACAAGAGAGGATTGTCCACCGATCAAACAAAAAGTCCGCCGAATAAGGCCTGACATGTCTGAAAATATCAAAGCATAAGTGATGAAGAAATTCGACGCTGGCTTTCTGGCTGTTACATCTTATCCTCAATGGGTCGCTAACATCGTGCTAGTACCTAAAAAAGATGGCAAAGTCAGGATGTGTGTGGACTACCGGGATTTGAATAGGGCCAGCCCCAAAGATGATTTTCCGCTACCACACATTGACATTTTAATCGACAATACAGCTCAGCATAAAGTGTTTTCCTTCATAGATGGATTCTCGGGCTACAATCAAATCAAAATGGCCCCCGAGGATATGGAGAAAACAACTTTTGTCACACAATGGGGTACTTTCTGTTACAAGGTAATGTCGTTCGGACTGAACAACGCCGGGGCAACTTATCAACGCGCCATGGTAGCTTTGTTTCATGATATGATACATCATGAGATTGAAGTTTACGTAGACGATATGATAGCTCGGTCACAAACAGAGGAGGAGCACCTTGAACATCTAGAAAAGCTGTTTTCCAGGTTGAAAGAATACAAACTCAGGCTGAATCCAAGTAAGTGCACTTTTGGAGTTAGGTCTGGTAAACTTCTAGGATTCATTGTAAGCAACAAAGGCATTGAAGTCGATACAACAAAAGTGAAAGCAATACAAGAGATGCCTGCTCCCCGTACTGAAAAGGAGGTTAGAGGGTTCTTGGGGCGCTTGAACTATATTTCCAGATTCATTTCTCATCTGACTTCTACCTGTGAGCCAATTTTCAGACTATTGAAGAAAGATCAGGTAGTCGAATGGAACGACGATTGCCAAGCTGCTTTTGATAAGATCAAGGAGTATTTGCTAGAACCTCCTATTCTGATGCCACCCGTCGAGGGAAGACCATTGATCATGTATCTAACCGTCTTGGATAACTCAATGGGGTGTGTTTTGGGCCAGCATGACGAGTCTGGTCGAAAAGAGCATGCTATTTATTACCTTAGCAAAAAGTTTACCGACTGTGAGACTCGCTACTCACTGCTCGAGAAAACTTGTTGCGCTTTGGTATGGGCTGCTCGCCGACTAAGGCAGTATATGTTGACTCATACTACCCTGCTGATTTCCAAAATGGATCCTATCAAGTATATCTTCGAGAAGCCTGCTTTATCCGAAAGAATAGCTAGATGGCAAATGATCCTAACTGAGTATGACATCCAGTACACCACTCAAAAAGCTATAAAAGGGAGTGTACTAGCTGACCATCTGGCTCATCAAGCTATCGAAGATTACCAACCCATGAGATTTGACTTCCCGGACGAGGACATCATGAATTTGGACAACATTGAAAGTAACGGACCGTATGACGGACCCGAAAAGGGATCCTGATGGATCCTGTACTTTGATGGTGCTTCAAATGCACTTGGAAACGGTATCAGTGCGGTACTCATCTCCCCGGAAGGTTGTCACACACCTTTCACGGCCCGACTTTGCTTCAGCTGCACAAACAACATGGCTGAATATGAAGCTTGCATCTTTGGTCTCAAGGCTGCTATAGACTTGGGGATCAAATCTTTGATTGTATTCGGGGACTCGGCTTTGGTTATCAGTCAAATCAAAGGAGAGTGGGATACCAAGCATCCTAATCTTATCCCATACAAAGAACATGTCTTGACATTGTTGCCTCATTTCGAGCAAATTACCTTCGAGCATTTCCCGCGAGAAGAGAATCAGCTAGCAGATGCTCTGGCTACAATGTCCTCCATGTTTAAACTCAACTGGGATAACGAGGCTCCCCAAATCACCATCGAGCGAATGGATGAACCCGCACATTGTCACGAGATTAATACCGAAGAAGTAGTGGAACAACCTTGGTTCCATGAAATCAAAAGGTATCTCCAGACTAGAGATTATCCCGAAGGAGCTTCCGTAAATGACAAGAAGTTCTTAAGGAAATTTGCTGCCAAATTCTTCCTGAGCAACGGCATCCTTTACAAACGAAGCCATGATTGTGTTTTACTCCGATGCATAGACAAAGCTGAAGCAGAGTTAATCATGACCGAGATACATAGCGGCACATTTGGCACTCACTTGAGCGGGCATACAATGGCTAAGAAGATCCTAAGGGCAGGCTATTACTGGTCTACCATGGAAGCTGACTGCCATCAACATTCCCATACTTGCCACAAATGTCAAGTCTACGCTGACAAAGTTCATATCCCTCCGGTTCCTCTCAATGTTCTGACTGCTCCGTGGCCATTTGCAATGTGGGGCATTGACATGATTGGAGAGATCAAGCCCACGGCATCCAACAGACATCGTTTCATCCTGGTTGCCATTGACTATTTCACCAAATGGGTCGAAGCAGCTTCCTTCGCCTCTGTTACTAAAAATGTGGTTGCCCGCTTCATCAAGCAAAATCTCATATGCCGGTATGGTGTTCCAGACAGGATCATCACAGACAACGGTACAAATCTGAATAACACAATGATCACCGCTCTATACGAACAGTTCAAGATTTATCATCACAATTCATCTCCCTATCGGCCGAAGATGAACGGTGCTATTGAAGCTGCGAACAAAAACATTAAGAAGATCATTCAGAAAATGACAGTCACTTACAAAGACTAGCATGAGATGTTACTGTTTGCTCTGCATGGATACCGTACGACGGCACGTACTTCAACCGGGGCAACCCCATTTTCTTTGGTGTATGGCATGGAAGCTGTCCTGCCTATGGAAGTTCAGATTCCTTCTCTAAGGATTATGAAGGACGCAGGTTTGAATGAAGATGATTGGATTCAGACCCGACTTGATCAACTCAATTTGATCGACGAGAAGCGACTCGCTGCTGTTTGTCATGGTCAGACGTATCAAAAGCGGATGATCAAGGCCTTCAACAAGAAAGTCAGACGTCAAGTGTATCAAGTCGGGGATCTCGTAATCAAGCGGATTATCTTGCCGCAAAGTGATCCCAGGGGCAAATGGACTCCTACATATGAAGGACCATTTGTGATCAAGAGCATATTTTCTGGTGGTGCAATGATTCTGACCACCATGGACGGCGATGATTTGCCACACCCTGCGAACGCAGACATAGTCAAAAGATACTACGCATAAAATAACCCGACAAGTCGAAAACCCGAAAGGGCGGCTTGGGCAAAAATGGGCATCCCGGTGAACCGAAAACCCGAAAGGGCGGTTCAGGCAAAAATTAGGGATAAAAACAAAAGAAATCTGTACACCCGGCAAGTTGAAAACCCGAAAGGGCGGCTTGGGCAAAAAGGGGTTTCCTGGTGGATCGAAAACCCAAAAGGGCGATTCAGGCAAAAGTTAGGGAATTAAAGCGTATGGCTATGTCTCGTCGGATCACTTTAAGGACAATCTCTTCATCAACCAGTTCCAAGCTTCTGATCAATCCAACCATCGGCAGACGAAGCATTGAATGGACAGATATTCAGAGTTGTGAAGGCTATAGCGGAATGGAATCCCATGGAATTATTTCACATAGCCATCTTTCTTTTGTATAAATTTTTCAATATTTACAACGACATCCTCTTACTAGGATGATCGTCTCCTTTGTACAAATATACTCATAGAAAGTTAATACAAATACTTTTCCAGAAATTTACGCCGTTCCCTTTTTCCTTTCTTTTGCACTTATGTTTTATTTGAGAAACGTCCAATGTTTTGTTAAATAGGCATATGCATTTGAACATAATCATTTCCTTATGAATCAAGAGATAAGGATCACTAATAAGTTGAAGGTACGGGTAGATATCCTGATACCCTTTCAAAGGAAATCCGGAGCAGATTTGAAATCCATATTCCTCTGTCAGAACTTAATTCCCTAAACAGAGTCAGACTTCAGGGTCCTCATCAATAAAAGCTTTCTCAAAACTGATTTCCCCAGCCAGAGAACCCTCCAGAACTCAATTCCCCTCAGAGTTAAGTTTCAGTATCCCCAGCGGAGCTAAAACTTCAAACTATCAATCCCCAGCGGAACCAGACTAGTGAACCTTCTCCCCTTAGAGATACTTCTCACTAGACTGAAGATTCTCAGTTTTACATTACCAGCATGAGTCTACCAGGTTCTAAAATCCCCAGTAGAAATCATCAGAAATTCTCTTACCCTGCAAGTCACCAAGGAAATTCCAAGTCCCCGCAAGTGGTTCTAAGGCCCCTCAACGATTGAAGGTCTGGTATTCCCCAAGCAAATCTGAAGACTTTCAGTTGTCAGTTCCTCATTGTATATTCGAAGATTCTCCAGTGAAGATCTCCTCAGGACAGGGATTCCCCAGAAGATTGGTATACAACCCAAGCTCCTTATTCCCCAGCAACAGCCAAGGAATTATTCTTCCCGGCAGCAGTCAAGATGCTTTTATCTTCAGCCATCTCGGATTCATTTATCCTTAGCAAGATAGCTCATCAGCTTACATGCGCATCCATCACATTCATATCATAAACATTGGTGTAGAATACATTGCATCATGCATCATGACATTGCATACAGCTAACCCTTTACCTTTTCAGGTAAGATCAGTCGACAGACAAAGATCATCTTCCGAGGTTCATCCAGAAATAGTTCGGATGTGACCCAGACATGGCAACATTCTGATGCTTAGTCCAGATTCATCCAGATGCAGTTTTATACGAGCTCATCATCAGGAAACCCTACACCGGTTCCTCCTTCAACCTCAAGATTTCTGAAAATAGTTCACAGGTTCTCCAGTAACGGATGTTAACCTATTGCTTGTTCAGATTCTTCTCCAGACTTCTGAAAACAGTTCATGGATTCTTCCCAACGACGGATGTTAATCTATCACTTGTTCAGATGCAACTTTTGAAAACAGTTTACATACGCTTCCCAACAACGGATGCTGCTCTATTGCTTATTCAACTTCAAGATTTCTGAAAACAGTTCACAGGTTCTCCAGTAACGGATGTTAACCTATTGCTTGTTCAGATTCTTCTCCAGACTTCTGAAAATAGTTCATAGATTCTTCCCAACAACGGATGTTAATCTATCACTTGTTCAGGTGCAACTTTTGAAAACAGTTTACGGACGCTTCCCAACAACGGATGCTGCTCTATTGCTTATTCAACTTCAAGATTTCTGAAAACAGTTCACAGGTTCTCCAGTAATGGATGTTAACCTATTGCTTGTTCAGATTCTTCTCCAGACTTCTGAAAACAGTTCATGGATTCTTCCCAACAACGGATGTTAATCTATCACTTGTTCAGGTGCAACTTTTGAAAACAGTTTACGGACGCTTCCCAACAACGGATGCTGCTCTATTGCTTATTCAACTTCAAGATTTCTGAAAACAGTTCACAGGTTCTCCAGTAACGGATGTTAACCTATTGCTTGTTCAGATTCTTCTCCAGACTTCTGAAAACAGTTCATGGATTCTTCCCAACAACGGATGTTAATCTATCACTTGTTCAGATGCAAATTTTTGAAAACAGCTTACGGACGCTTCCCAACAACGGATGCTGCTCTATTGCTTATTCAACTTCAAGACTTCTGAAAACAGTTCACAGGTTCTCCAGCAACGGATGTTAATCTATCGCTTGTTCAGACTCTTCTCAACCTCTAAAAACAGTTTACGGATGCATCCAGATACGGATGTCAATCTATTGCTTGTTCAGACCCCCAGTTCGGAGATGGTCCAAAACATGGACACCTTCTTGATACTCATTCCTGATGGCATCTTTAAGCCCATCCCCGACAAAATTCTGTCATCCTGCCAGATGGCATCTTTAAGCCCATCTCCAAATGGCATCTCTAAGCCCATTCCCACATCCATTGCTGTGACGAGTGCAAATTTAAGGGCACTCTAGTGTCCAATCTCCTTTTACCCTCGAGTCGCGAAAGGCAAACTTGCCAATCTAACTCTTCGGATTCAAGAAGATTGAACAGGGGCAACTGTTGTACCCCAAAATTTGCCCTCTCATTTTCTCAATATTTTCTCATCACAAGGCCCTTGGAGCTCAAGATCCAGTTAGGGTTTCCTCTGCTCAAGACTTCTCCTAGCACTGTTGACCCAAATTAGGATTTGTGTTTGCATAAAGTTGTTTTGACCTAAAATGCCTAAGATGACTTTCATGCTTCATATTGGACTCCCAAGTTTATCCATATCAAGTTTCAAGCCTTGATTCCAAATTTTGCCCAGTCAATTGGACAGTTGACCTAGAAATCAGTTGTATTGGGGAAAAAGTCAACTGTGGCCAACTGACAGTCAAACCTCATGATTTTTGATCCACATCAACATAATGAACTCATATGGACCATTTGATCAAGTTTGGATCACAATTCCACAAGAAATTTGATCAGATCACCAAAAGGGAAAAATGGTCATTTTTAGGGTTTTGACTGCACAAAGGCAATTTTGACTGTTTGACCAAGCCAATGGCAAACCAAACTCACATTGCTGCAACCACAAGCTTAGACAAACTTCTTGAGAACATTCTAAACAATCACCCTGACCTGAAACACGAGCTAAACACCTTCCAAACCTCATCAAACCTCAAAACACCATAGAACTGCCCAAAACAGGGCACCTGCTGCAGATTGAGTTCCATAACTCAATCCATTCGTGCATTCTTGCTAAAACCACTTCAAACATATCCCACATCATCCCTTGAAACTATTCCAAGCCTCAAACACGACCTGTAACACTCCCAAGCAACATCACCATTTTCATTTTTTTTGTTTTGCAGTTGAAGTTCCATAACACGATTCACTTGGTTTCAAAGCAAACTAAAGCTTGGAGTAGCATCCCTGGACATCAAGGAACCTATACCAATCATCACCTTGCATTGAAAACACCTCCATCACCAGATACGATTCCAACTGAACAGGTAAGTTTATGAACTCTCATCTCTCTATCCAAGCATTGTTAGGTTTAGATTTGTGAAGAAATTATGTCACATTCATGGCCCTGAACATGCCCATATAATTAGTTTTCATTTATGTTATGTGTGCTATGAGAATTTGATGTCTGAACATGGAACAAAAACTAGGTCAGGAATTGGGGGAGAAGAAATTCTCTCTCATTTCTGAGAGTTAGATCAAGTTTTTGGTATGTATGGATTCGTTGTTTGATGCTTAACATTTTTGATGTTGTAAGTTTTTGTTAAAAATCAAAGAATCAGGATGTTTGAACAAGCCTGAGAAGCGCGCGTTTTTGAGACAAGAATGGCTGGAGGTTGAAGAAGCTCCACGTGGGCTGGGCCTGATTTGTTATTTCTGTTTACACCCCATTTTTACTTTTACACCCCCTTGGCCCATTATGCTTATTTTGATCATTTTTTTATTTTTTCTTTTTATTTCTGATTTATTTATTTTTTCTCATAATATTAAAAATATAAAAAAATATTTTTCAAACCATTTTTGTATTTATTAAGCATTTATTGGCTTAAATAGATATTTGTACATAAATAAATACCTAGATATAATTTTATTTAAAAGATACTAAAAAATAATGCAAACATATTTATTTTCTGATTTTATTTTATACTACCTCTTGAAAACATTTTACATAAAATATACTTTTTTTTTATATAAATATTAAATAGTTTATTTTTGTACATATAATATATATATAATAAATAATGTAGATACTTATATATTAATTATAAAATTTAGGATGAAAACATAAAAATAATACATTTTTATTTTTTATTAATATTTAACCTAAAAAATCACTTTTTCATAATATACTTCCTTTTTGTTTATTTCTATATATAATTGATAAATATTTGTATATATTAAATAATTAATACATTTTACTTAGTAAAAATTAGGGTTTTGCCCTAAATACATAAAAACTCAAAAAATTAATACTTTTTATTTTGTTTATTTGATATATAAAAAACATTTTTTTTCATACATATAAAAAACATTTTTTTTGCATCTTGCATATTTATTCCATTTTTATTTAATTATTGTATATTAAATAATTTGTATAATTCAATTTTGATGTAATAGTTAGGTTTAAATTCCTTGTCAAGATACCCCCATTTGAACACTTGTACCCCCCTTCCCATATATTGTGTTGTAATAACTTAGGAACTTTATTTTTCGCACTTTAATGCTTTCTAAATATGCCATGTTAGAATTAGGGTTTGTATGCAAATCAATCAACCAAAGGATAGTTTGACCTAACTTCAAGATAAACAAGCATGAAAATGGACAACACTAATCACACTTGCACCCCTAGGGTATTCCACTTGTTGCCTTCAATAATGGGCCATATTGCATGTTAGGTCTCTTTGGGCAAAACAAAACAATCAAATGATCATAGTCCCTCGTTGACGCTTTCGAAAGTTGCCAAAAAATGATCAAGTCCCTTAAAGAAAAAAACTGCCCAAAGATACTTGGCACCATTGCAATTATGGTCTAAACGATGACTCGCGCCCGTCCCGTTCACATCCTAACACAAGATTGTCCACCAAATGCAATGGCAGAACAAAATTGTTAAAAGGGTTAAAACATAGCAAAAATCTTTGAGAACCTTAGGGTAGATAGCTCTTGAGTACTTGTCAACTTGCAAAACAAAAACACTTGCCTATTTTTTCAAACCACACATCACTACACTTTCAAAACAACTTTCAAAAAAAACCTTGAAACATCTTTTCAAAAAGACAAACACCTTTTGTAAAACATTCGAGTAAAGAATTGTTACAAGGGTTGCCTAGACAAGGCATCTTTTTCAAAGCATTTTCAAAACCACGCACAAAGCACCATTTCAAACAATTGAAAATCAAGGCAAGTTGATCTAATCAAGTAACTAAGAGCCCATGGATAACCATGGATAGAAAGGGTGCTAATACCTTCCCTTTCTATAATCTACTCCCCGAACCCACGAAATATCTCAAAGGTTTTTGCTGTGCTTTTTAAACCTTTCCTTAGGATAAAATAAAAAGTCGGTGGCGACTCTTGCTCAACCGAAACATTTGCGAAAACAAACGCAAAACCCTAGTCAGTTCTCCCACCGTATCACAAGATGTTTCGTGGGTTCGGGAGGTAGATTATGAAAAGGGAAGGTATTAACACCCTTTTCATCCATGGTTATCCATGGGCTCTTAGTTACTTGTTTTAGATCACTTGCCTTTGATTTTCAATTGCTTGAAATGGTGGTGTGTGTGTGTGTGTTTTGAAAATGTTTTGAAAAAGAGGCCTTGTCTAGGCAACCATTGTAATGACTCGTGTTTGAGTATATACAAAGGTGTGTGTCTTTTCGAAAAGATGTTTCAAATGTTTTTGAAAGTTTGTTTTGAAAGTGTTTGTGGAGTGGGTTTTGAAAAGTAGGCAAGCGTGTTTTGCAAGTTGATCAAGTAACTAAAAGTTGTCTACCCCTAAATTTACTCAAAGGTTTTTCTCATGTTTTAACCCTTTTAACAATTTTGTTCCACCATTGTATTTGGTGGACAATCTTGCGTTAGGATGTTAACGGGACAGGCGCGGGTCATCGTATGGACCATGATTGCAATGGTGTCAAGTGTCTTTGGCAATTTTTTCTTTTAAGGGACTTGATCGTTTTTAGGCAACTTTCGAAAGCGTCATCGAGGGACTATGATCATTTGATTTGTTTTGTTTTGCCAAAGAAACTCAACATGCAACATGGCCCATTTTGGAAGGCAACGTGTGGGATTACCCTAGGGGTGCAAGCGTGAATTGTGTATTGATTGTCATGCATTTGTCTTGTATTAAGTTATCTAGCGTTTGATTTTATTTAGATACAAACCCTAGGTCTAACCATGGTATATTTGAAAGCGACAAATTGCGGGAATTTAAAGTCCATGCTATTACAAATAAGTATCCGGGAGTGGGGGTACAAATATTTACAAATGGGGATGAGACTTAATAAGTGAGTAGTGTCCAAATAAATTTACAACCAAATCGAATCAATCGCAAATGTAAAATGTATCAAGTGTACGAGAATAAGCAAATGTAAATGTGTCAATGTATTTGTGTAAGTGTGTGTGATTTATTTACAAGTGATAATGATGTTAACTTAATGAAAAAATCAAGTATTTTTGGATATTTTCTTGGTTTAGGGCAAAACCCTAATTTTGTAAATAAATAGTATTTATTATTTATATCATATACAATATTTATTAATTATATACAAAATAAAAAATAAAAAAAGAAGTATATTGTAAAAAGTAATTTTTGAGGTCAAATATTAATAAAAAATAAAAATGTATTATTTTTGTATTTTTAACCTAAATATTCTAATAAATATATAAGTATTTATATTATATATTAACTATACTAAATATATAAAAAATAAAATGTTTATTATTTATCAAAAAAAAGTTTATTTTAAGAAAATGTTTTCAAAAGGTAAAATAAAAATAATAACAAAAAATAAATGTATTTGTATTGTTTTTTAGTATTTTAAATAAAAGTATATATGTTATTTTATATGTATAAGTTTAAATAAAGCAAATAAAAATCCAAATAAAAATGCAAAAATGGTTGAAAAAATGTTTTTAATGTTTTTTATATTTTGACAAAAAATAATAAGTCAGAAGAAAAAAAATAAAAGTCAAAAATAATTAAAAAAACACACAATGGGCCAAAGGGGTGTAAGTGGAAAATGTGGGTGCAAATAGAAAAAATAGGTCAGGCCCAGCCCAAGGCAAGCTTCTTCAACCTCCAGTCATTGTTTGAAACAAAGAAAACGCGCGTCCTTGCTCAACCTGCTAACTTCTGATTCCTTAATTTTCAACAAAAACTTACAACATCAAAAGTGTAGAGCATCTTGTCACGATTCTAAACATATAAATAACTTGATCTAATTCTCATAAATGAGAGAGAATTTCTCCTCCCCCAATTCCTGATCTAGCTTTTTTCAAATATTCATGTCCAAAATTCGTGCAGCACACACAATATAAATGAGAAGTAAGGATATGGGTAGCTTCAGGGCCATGAGTAGGACATACCTTATTCACAAACTTAAGCCTAAATATGCTTGGATAGAGAGATGGAAGTTCAAACTTTTACCTGTTCATCTTGAGTTGTGTACAACAATGGAGGCACTTTCAATGAAGTTTGAGGACTTGTACAGCTTGCTTGAGGTCCAGGGATGCTCTTCCAACCTCTAGCTTGCTTTGAAACTAACTGAATCGAGCTATGTAACTCAACCTGCACAACTGAAAAAATGAAAATGGCAAACTTGGTTAGGGGTGTTACATTCTGTTTCCAAGGCTTAGGATAGTTTGTATGAGTGTTATAGAATGTGTTTGAGGTGGTTTTAGTCAAGGCGCGCGAATGGATTGAGCTGGCCAAATCAAAATGCAGCAGGTACCCTGTTTTGCCACAAAACTGTGTTTTGATGAATGAGAAGGTTTAGATTCTGGTTTGGTCGTGTTTCAAACTTGGTTTGATGTTTGGGAAGTGCTCATGAAGTTTGTTTAGGCTTGTCTTGACAGGAACTACATGTTGGATCTCTTTTGCAATGTTTCTTCCCCCTTAAGCAAAAGTTGTCAAGTTGAGTTATAGGCTCATACAGGCCCCTCAAGCATGCTGCACTTTCTCTCCTTGATCAGTGGAATATGTCCATAATCTTGTGCCTCAGAGATTTCCTTGTACTTCAAAGATATGGACTTTGACATAAAGTTGATCTTTTCAAAAATGGCTAAAATGCTTTTTCCAAATATGGCTTAATCTTGCAAGTAATGGTTAAACACACAAAATAAGGTTTGAACACAAAGGATTGGCATTAAATTATTGAGTATGGATGAGATAAAAGGCCTGTAATCTAGTTTGTGCAAGCTGAGTTCAAAATGCCAATATTATGTACATGAATTTGGCCATGAACAAAGTGACTTTTGTCCATCTTGACAAATTTGATTCTCCCTAACCACCAGGGTGTTTGAGGAGTTCTTGGACAATTTGGAAACCTTGGAATGTGTACTACAATCCATCTTTGTAATTCAAGTTGAAATTCCAAGTGGAAGCATGTGAAAAGTGGCCATGAAGTTGGGCAAAAATCCTGCCTAAAATAGGTCAAAAAATTTCTAAGTTAAGAATGTTTTGCACCCTTATTCCAAAAATCATAACTTGAGCTACAAGCTTCTTTTGAAGAAACTTTGTGAATCAAAGTTATAGATTTTGCAATGGACTATAACTTTCATGTTTTGATTTTAGCTTGAATCCATTTGCATCTTGAAGAAAAAATGGGACAAAGTTAGGAAAAAATTAGGAAATTTCATAACTTAGAAAATTTCTAAGTTAAGAAATTTCTTCATTTCAAACCCTAATTTGTAATTTTTGGTTTCTTGATGAACAAGTTTCATAATTTTACATGTCTTGATGAAAAATGAATCTTGGCACTTGATTTTGACCAAAAAAAGTCAAAGTTTGACTTTTCAGTATACAGTCAATTTTGATCAGTTGATTGGAAAATTCATCTGTCAATCTTGTGCATTTGGGATATTTTGAACTCGTTGAATGTGTCAAGACCATGTCATTGAGTCCTTGAGTCCATATGTGAGCTTGGTTTGCCATAGGGCAAGGTCAAACAGTCAAAAGTTGTCTTTGTGCAGTCAAAACCCTAAAAATGACCATTTTGCCCTTTTGGTGATCTGATCAAATTTCTTGTGGAATTGTGATCCAAACTTGATCAAATGGTCCATATGATTTCATAATGTTGATGTGGGTCAAAAATCAATGAGGTTTGACTGGCAATTGACCACAGTTGACTTTTTCCCCAATACACCTGATTTCCAGGTCAACTATCTAATTGACTGGGCAAAGATTGGAATCAAGGTTTGAAACTTGGTATGGATAAACTTGTGAGTCCAACATGAAGCATGAAAGTCATTTTGGGAATTTTAGGTCAAAACATCTTTGTGCAAACTCAAACCCTAATTTGGGTCAACAGTGCAAGGAGGGGCCTTGAGCAGAGTAAACCATAACTTGATCTTGAGCTCCAAGGGTCTTGTGATGAGGAAATGTTGAAGAAATGAGAGGGCAAATTTTGGGGTACAACACAATGTTTTATTTGGTTCACAGCAAAAGCAAAGTCTACAAGCAATAAAGTACAAAGGCTAACAAGCAACAAGGTACAAAGTCAGCAAGCTAGTATCACAAAAAAAAAAAGTACAGTAAGTACAAAGTCTGTACAAAGCAAAGCAAGTACAGCCCTAAGGCAAGCGAAGTCAAAATCAAACTTGTACAGAAAACAAGCAAGCCCTTAGTTTGAATAGAGCAATAGTCAGATTGAGAAAGAGAGAACGAGGCCGGGCACAACCCCTCAAAATCGTTTTCAAACTAAATATGCAGTTCATAATATACAGAACCACCACAACAAAACTATTTGTAACAAAAAAATAGCATCCATTCTTTTTCCATAGTAGAAAGTAAGGCCAAGAAACCATACAGAAACAAAATTCAAAACCTCATCAGAAAGGGTTCGCAGGAACAACAACAATACCAAAACGCCTTTCAAAAAACTTATCACAGAGAAAAGAGAGGACACAAAACCGTAGCAATCCCTAACCCAAAATTTTTCACATCATCTTCACAAAACCACACCCTTCAGAAATTTAACAAAGAAGAATAAAGAAGAAAGATCTCATCCGAAACAACACCAGAAACCGAATCGGAGCTATTAGGGTTTCATTCCTTCCCTTTTAGATCTAGGACTCATCGTTAAAAATATGCAAAAACGAGCCACAGATTAAGATAGAGGAGAGAAAGACGAACAAAACGATGTAAAAAAGTTTGAGATCGAAGCATCTCCGCCACGTGACTGCCGCCGCCGCAGGCGATTTCCAGCGAGCGTTCCTGCCAGCTTTAGGACAGAGAAAAGGCGAGAGAGCTCAGGGAAGAGAGAGATATAATTTGTCATTTTTGTTTAAAACATAAAGCTTTAGTTTCAGTTTTGTTAATTGTTAGTTCATTTGATCCCATGCAGTTTGCTCCACTGTACCCAACATGGTTCCTCACTCAATCGATGTCTGATCTTCATCCAACATTCATGAAGGAGAGTCCGTGGTGCACCCACTCAAGCCTGCACATGCTGGATTCTTTGACACCCCTTGTCATTGGGTCTGGACGAGTTTCTTCTTCTGCATCCCCCATATTTACTGAAACCAGGCCCATTTTTTAAACTTTTTTCTTTTATTATGAGTCCATTTTTTTATTTTATTATTCATAATTGTTTTGGGCCTTGCACCTCACCCCCCCTGATTTACTTATCACTGGCCCATTTTATTTTCTTTTTTCTTATTTTATTTATTTATTTTCTTTAAATATATTTTACTTAATACCAAAACTCATAAAATCATAAAAAATATATAGATTTAGGCTTTTTTAATTAATATAATTTTTGACATAAAAATTAATTTATTTTTGACCACCCTTTATTTTCATTTGTTAATTTGTAAACTAATTAGAAATTAAGTTTGATTATTTCTTTTATATCTTAGAAATATTTTTAAAACCAAAAGACCAAAACATTTTCTTATTAAATTTAATTTCTTTTCTTGATTATTAATTAAATAATTAGATCTAGGTTTATTTTATTTCTTAATTAAAGAATTTACTTAGAACTTAGGTTTTTTTAACTAATTAACTTTATGTATAATGTAATTAAGACTATTTTCTACAAAACCCTAAAAAATCTGTTCTTCTTGATTATTTTTATTTCTTTTTTTAAATTCACTTGGGTTTCATTTTTCTTAATTAGGTCACAAACCTTTTTTTAACCAAAAACAAACAAAATCAATTTTCCTTTCCCATTTACTTTCTTGTATATTATTCATTTCTAAATTCAATATGGTTGTAATAGTAAATTAGGGTTTTATTTATTTGTTTCCCCCATTTGTAAATTATATCCTTATCCCCTAATGATGTACTAGTGTAGGACATTTACTTTCCGCAATTTATCACTTTCATATAAATGCTAGTAAATTAGGGTTTGTATGGAAAACTAAAATCAATGCTTAGCAAACCCTAATTCAAGACAAACAATGCATGAAAAATGAACGCTTGCACACTTGCACCTCTAGGGCTAACTCTACTTTGTTTCCTTAAGAAAAATGATCATGTTATGCATGTGAGACACCTTAGCAAAAATAATCAAAATACAAGATCATAGTCCCTCGACGACGCTTCGAATGTTGCCTTCAAAATGATCTTAGACCCTTAAGAAAAATGCTAAGGTATCTTACAACATTGCATTTTATGATTGTACGATGACCCACATCCGTCCCTTCACATCCAATGATAGGGCTTCTTATCAATCAATGGTAAGATAGCAATATCTAAAGGAGGAGGAAATAAACAAAGACTTTTTGAGTAGGTAGAACGTTCATAGTTGCTTGCTCACAACCATTTTCAAAACAACATCATTTCAAACACACCAACACTTTCAAATGAAATATTTTCAAAAGTCAACACTTTGTATGCATTCTTATAGAGATGGGAATCATTATAAAGTTCGCCTAAATGAAGGAACTTTTCAAAAATACTTTCAAAAATAATCACAAACACATTTCAAACAAAGCATTTCAAAGTGAGCTAGAAACTAAGAGACCGTAGATAACTACGGATGAAAAGGGTGATAACACCTTCCCTTTTCATAACCTACCCCCCGAACTCAAGAAAATATCTCAAAAGGTCTTTCATGTTCTTTTCACTCTTTCCTTTATTGGATAAAAGAAAATTCGGTGGCGACTCTTGCTATCCACAATAATTGCCATAAAACGCAAAACACCCAAGTCAGTTCTCCCACCGTATTACAATCATATAACCAATTATTATGGCAGGAATTCTCTCTCAAGTGCAAATTAAACTTGTGCTTCATGTTCGTCTTTCAGTGCTAAAGACATTGCAATAACATCTCTTTCAAATAGGTAACCTCTAAAACTTCCAACCCTGCAGCCAACATCCAAAATCACCTTGGTGTGCTTTCCCCATACAATACCAGCTTCATCCTGCAAGGTAATAATTTGAAAAATAGGAATTCATATTCTGAGCTATTTATCAACCATATTTATATAGAAATATGATAAGCATTAATTCCTGAATAACCATACCAGCTGAATAACGTCGAAAATAGGCACAAAGACATCAGTGTAATAATTGCTCATTTTGTTCTGTAGAATATAGGTCAATCGTTCAAAACCCATCCCAGTGTCAACATGCTTTGTAGGCAGGGATTTTTAAGAGAGCCATCAGCCTCCCAATTGAACCGTGATAAGACAAACAGAACCATATCAGATACAATTTCATGGGGATAGGAAAAGTTTGCATGTTGATTATAGTACCAACTAATAAAGTAGATGAGATTAACATAAACATATAAAATACAAATTTCATTGGTATAGAAAAAGGTTTTCATGCTAGGATCATGGATTCTAATACAAACTTATCAAGTACACAAGAGTTTTATTAAGGGTGGGGGCGTTCAGGGGAGAAAAGACAGTAACATATTATGTATAACATTAAAACAAAAATACCTAGATGAAGACGAGATTCCATATCTCAATGCATAAACCATTGTTATATTACCTGAAGCCAAACCCAATGAACATTATCAGTGGAAGACGCTTTTATATCAGCATATTCAATCATAGCAGCAAGAAAATTCAATGATATACTAACTTCAAAAGAATCCACATGTTTTATTAACCATGAATATACCATATGACTTACTGCTCTATATGCCTCCTCAGAAGTAGAGAACGTAACAAACCCGGATCCTAGACTTATGCCATTGGGGTCTCTCATTACCTTTCAAGTGAAATGAAAGTAGTGTATAGATTATGTAGCAGGTGGATATTTAGTGAGAAACCAATCATAGCAAATATACATACTGTTGTACCCCAAAATTTTCCCTCCCATGTTCTTCAAGATTTGACAAGAGGGATCTTCTAATTGCTTAAGCTTGCTCAAAGGATTGCACAGTCAAACCATCTCCTAAGACAGCTGAAATTAGGGTTTTGATTCTCTCAAGGAATTTGAGGTTTTCAATGGTTCAATCAAGTCTCATAGGCCCATATACATTCTCAAGCACCTACATGCCAAGTTTCAAGACTCACAGTGCCAATTTGCACAGTCAAAAGCCCCATTTGACTTACAGTCAACTGCAAGGGCAAAATGGTCATTTCACAGTCAAAAGTCATAATTTTTGGTCAACATCTTATTTTGAGTCCACAATCATCATTTGATCAAGTCTTGATCATGATTCCACAAGCATGGCTCAAAAATCATCAAGATGCAAAAAGTTACTATTTTTGGACAGTAGAAAAGTCAACTGTATCTTGACCAGGGCATAACTTTTTCAAGGTTCATCAGAAAAATTCCATCCAATGCTCATTTTGAAGGGGGTGACATCTCCTACAATCCATCTTCACACTCCAAGTCCTAGAAATGCTCTCACAAAAAGTTATCAATTTCTACATTATAGGTCAATTTCAAAAGTCAACAAAAGTGCACTTTAAGTCAAAGACCATAACTTGAGATTGGTAAATCCAAATGACATGGGACCAAAGGCATTGGTTAGATTACTTCAAACCTTTCCAAAATGTCCAAGAACATGTTCATAGGATCAAAATTGAGCAAGATGTGCATTGGAGAAGTTTGGAAATTTGTATGAATTTGCAAAAGTCAACTTTGCTCAAAACACCTTATTTTTGCTAATGGGCCTCAAATCTCTTCTTGAAACTTCATCCATGACTTATGCACGACCCATCAAGCTTAATTGAATTTATTTTCTTATTTTTTATTGATTAATTGGATTTTTAATTGATATTAATTCATTTAATTAATTTAAATTGTAGGAAAATACAAAGATTTGGTTTTTCAATCTTTTTGTGAAGCAAATATGGTCAAGATATGCTGGCAATTTCGTGTACAAATCAAATATGCAAGAATCTCCAAATTTGGCAACTTTTTCCAATCATGAAAATGCAAAAAGATGTGATTTCCAATCAAATATTCAATCATCAATTCAAAGGATTTTGGCTCAAGATTGTGACCTAATTTCAGTCCTCTATATATGTACAAGCTAACCCTAATGCCACACACGTTAGAGAAGCTGCAGAAAAGCCATAGCATATTGAAAATTTTTCAAGAAAAAACTCAAAACTGATTTCTATATTTCAGGGCGATTCAAAGCTTTTTGTTAATTCTAACACCTTGCAGGGGTTCCCAGGAACGTGTGGCTATTGAAATCACACGCTAAAGCTCAAGAAATCACTAAGAACAGAATCACAGTTTGCACATTTTTTTCAAAATCGTATTGTCCAATTCATGCGCATTTAACATGATTTCTTGTTTGTTTTGCATTGCTTGAATCCATATGAAGCTAATGGCATAAGTTAATTGAATTATAATGCACAGAATCAAAAGTTACCATGGACAATTTCTAGGGTTCATGAGCTGTGAATTTGGGGCTTTGTAATCCAGGAATAATTAGGACTCCTAAGATAGATGGTTGGAATCGTTGAACCAAGACGAACAAGACTGACTATTCGCGAAATATTTATATTAATCACAGCTCTATTCGCTATTTTTCGCCACTATAGTTTGTGGGGGTTAAAAACCCCCGCTATCTAACATTGTTTTTGCAGGTTCAGCGAGGAAGATGATGATGTGTTGATACATCATTGGTTAGTTCAAATCAGCGCACGCGTTTTTGTGTTAATAGCATATGAATTGATTTTTTATATATTATATTTGCTTATTATTATAATAACAAAAGCGTGCACATGGTGTAGTGGATGATGCGTTGGCTTGGAATCATTGGGACCTGGGTTCGAATCCCAGGTCCCCCAAAACTCTTGTTATTATTTTCTTGTGTGTGTTCACATGCAGCTTCCCAGATGATGTCCATCATGTACCTCAGATATCCACGCACCAGATGTCCCTAGACTCAAATCCAGTGGTCATGATTGGAAGACCATCATGCTCCCTAGTCAATCAACGCATGGAGGATCTCAAAAAGTCAAAGAGGCTGCAGCAAATGGGCTTCAAAATTCCAGAACTCACCTCCTAAATGGGCCAGAACCCCCCCCCCCCCCCCCCCTTGGTTTATTCTTCTTTTAATTCTTTTTTCTTCTTTATTTAATTATTTACTATAATTATTATTATTACTTAAATTAACCAAATTAATTTTTCATAATAAATTCAGAAAACTAAAATATTATTATTAATTTCACCTTTAATTTATTATTTTTGTAAATAAATTCTAATGTAATTAATTTAGTTAATTAGGTTAATTTTAACTTTTTCTCAATAATTTAAAATCAACATAGAATTAGGGTTTCTTTTGACAATTTTAATCATCTTTTTATTTTATTTTATTTTCATAAAAAAACATAAAAAAACTTAAAAAATATTTCTTTTTATTAATTAATTAATTAGGTTTAATTTAATTCATAAATAACCAAAACTTCTTTCTTTTCTCAAAAAAGGGTCAAAACCCTAAGGACTTCTCCGATTCAATTTTTATTCGCGCATATTAATTTTTGACCATATTTATGTAATTGTTCCGAGGATGTAATAGCGTTAATTAGGACTTTTTATCGCTTTATTTATTTTCTCGCATTTACTTTTCAAGGGTTGTTTTTGGCGATGTAAATACCCGACGCCTTGTAATAGCATAGATTTACTTTCCGCAATATTTAACTGCTAGATGTATGTTAACTAGGCTATGCATGACAAGACTTGTATGAAATTAAAATCAACCCGTAGCTCACCATAACATGTACAAAGATAACATAAACTGAAACTCGACACACTCGCACATGCCACTCCTAGGGTACACCTCACTTGGTTGCCTCGACGTGGTCATTGAGTATAGGGTGTGTTAGAGGTCGCCCTCCTGTCTAAAGATCCAAGTCGCCTCGAAACGGTTGCCTCGGATAAAAAGGATCTAGGATATTAGGGTTACCGCTAAGGCGTCCTACTATTGCTTTGGTGACCACATGTTCCTATAATCGAATTGACCCGAAAACTCCAACGACGGTGCTACCTACTTCTCAATAGTGGGATAGTACTGTCTAAAGGACATTTACACAGCTTAATTTCTTTTGAGTAGGTATAGGTTCTTAGATACTTGCTCTTTCAAAACAAAAAAAATACTTTTTGCACCTACACTTTTCTGATAAAAGTTTTCAAACAACACTTCATACACTCTTGAGGACCGATACAAGAGTTAAATTGAAGTTTTCAAACAAACTTTTTCAAAACCCACAAACACAACAAAAGCAAAACATTTTGAAAACATAGTGAGCAAGTACCTAAGAGCCCGTGGATAACCATAGATAGAAAGGGTGCTAACACCTTCCCTTTCTATAATCTACCTCCCGAACCCGAGAAACATCTCGAAAAGGAATTTTGCTGTGCTTTTGTCCTTTCCTTGTTGGAGAAAATAAAATACGGTGGCGACTCTTGCTTACCGCGACATTTCGCGAACCAGCATTTCAAAACAGTCAGTTCTATTTCCACCTATCACACATAACTTTCAAGAGGTAAATGTACCATAAGAGGAGAACATCTCCTTAATTTTGTCATCAACAATCCTATCATCCAAATTTTTGACATACATGTTTGCCCCTTGATATTTATCAACAGCTTCCTTCATGCTCTGCTCAAATTTTGTTTCAGTTCATGCTCCCTTTCATATTTCTTCTGAGATTTTCCAACATACCATTCCTTGTCATCAATTTTCTTTCCATTAAGATCCCCAACAAACCTAGCAGCATCATCGGTACTCTCAAAGTTTACAAATCCAAAACACTTTGATTTCTCATCCACATCCCTGCATACTACATCACTGGTAATTATTCCAAATCTCCAAAAATATATACCTCGATTTCTCTTCATCTCCATCTTGATTTGACGAATTAGTCGACCCTTTAACACACCCTTCCACATATGACAGATTTCATATTAATCACACAATACTATTAAGGTCATTTGAAACTTTTGTGACAAATGCAATCAAAAGAAAGATCAAGGCACAAATGTCATTAACATCACGCACACATCAATAATCATCAATCAACCGAACACGAAATTGAGAAGGAAAACCGAACTAAAGCAGATCACGAGTGAAATAGGCTGAGTCGTTGAGAGCGACGCTCGTTGGAGAAGAAGGAGAATCAGACTTTGACGAAACGGACGGAGAGCCATTGATGGAGTGTACAGAGCCGAAGTCAAATGGGGATGAATTGTATGGCTATGTCGGATGAAGAAGGAAATCAATGATTTCTTTCCATGAAATGAAGAATGATCTTCGCTGTATGAAAGAGAAGGGAAGGAATTTGATTTCACGAGAAACCCAAAGGGCACAAGTTTGCAACCCTAATTTTGGCTTGAGCACAACATAATGATGCATCCTTTCCACTGGACAGCCGTTTGAAATCAAGACCTGGATTATGGAAACAGTTACAAAAAAGATAATGAATAGGGGAAGTTGGAGAGGTAGGTTAAAGGAAAGTGGAGAGGGAGGTTACACGAGGAACTCGTAGAAGAATATTAGAAATTGGAAGCCAAATATGCTATCCATGTGTTGTGTTTTTGGAACAAAAGGACAAAACAAGGTTTTTGGGTAGAATGACTTTTATTATATTAAAGATTCTAATTGGAATGGTCTGACCACTTGCATTTATAATTGTTATTATTTTGATGAAAAAAACCAAAAATAAAAATAAAATATTTGAGGGATAATGATTCTCAAATGTTTCAAAGATCAAATTTTAAGTAGCTTAAAGAAGGTGACTATATTCCAACTTGAGAGTCTTTCATGCTTAGTCAAGAGTAGGAGTAGGAGAAATATTATTACTTCCTTAAAGGTGGATGATGTTTGATTGGAAGGGGTGTCGGAGATTCGACAAGTGGTATTTAACATTTTTTTTAGATTTGCAAGGAACCAAATCTTTATATGCCTTCGTCTAAATGAGATTTTTTTTCATTCTCTCAAAAAAAAAAATTCCTTGACCTTTTCTTCTTCTCTTCAGGAGTTAAATGGTGTGATTTCATTGTGTGATGGTAATAAGAGTTATGACCTTAATGGTTTTTCTTTCTCCTTCTTTACGATATTCTGGAATTTGTTTAAGGAAGATTTTAGAGTTGTGTTTGAGCAGTTTCATCAGTTTACTTTGTTACTTCGTTGCTTTGCTTCTTCCTTTATCACACTGATTCCCAAGTCTATTTTCTATATTCAGTTAAATGATTTTATACCTATCTCCTTGGTTGGTTATTTATACAAGTTAGTGACTAAAGTTCTAGCTACTGTACTAGGGGAGGTCATGGGTAAACTTATTTTCCCTAATCAATCAGTGTTTTTAAAAGGTAAAATTTTGGTGGATGGTGTGGTGACTGTAAATGTAGTGATTGACTTGGCTAAGAAAGCTAGAAAGCAGTGTATCATTTTTAAAGTGAATTTTAAGAAGGCTTATGATTCTGTGAGTTGGAAGCTTTTGGATTACATTGTCGTAACCGGCAAAAATACGAGAGGAGAATTTCTTTATTTAATTATGGGTTAATAGTCATTTACCCCCTACAATACATGCAAGTTTTGATTTACCCCCCCCCCCCCCCCCCCCACACACACCTTTAAAAAATGTTTGATCACCCCCCTTGAAATGTTAAAATTCTAAGTCTTTTTCCCCTAGGTGAAAATATTACCCTCCTGTAAAATATATATTTTTTATTTACCCACCTCATTTTTACACACTTAGGGGGTATCTAAAAAATTACAAGGGGTAATCGATTTTTTTTAAAAAAGGGGGTAATTCAAAACTTGCCTATATTACAGGGTGGTAAATGACTATTAACCCTTTAATTATTGAATGTAGGAAAAGAAATGGGGAAAAATAAGTTTTTTAAGTTAGTGGACTCGCCTTGGTTTTTCAACTGTGTGCCTGCGTATCTTCTTAAGAAGAAATCAGAGTACTTCATTGTTTGAAGGTGTTTGGTTAGTGTTTTTATAGGATTCCGTTGAGTTTCTTTCGAATGATTTTTGAACCTGCCTGAGTTTGAAAGTTGAGTGATGGTAGACAAATTTTTATGTTCATTGTGAATGTAATTGGGCAATATTTTATTGAAAATATCTTGAATTTGATTATGTTAGTGAAAAAAGAGTTTTGGATTGGTTAGTTGTTTTGATTAGGTTTTGATTGGTTGAATTTGAATAATTAATTGGTAAGGTGTTAAGTCAATCACTTAATTACTCGAGAATATATATCTTATTATTTATAAAAATGTTTTAGTGAATTTAATTAAAAAAATGTTCAGATTTTTGTACAAGATTAATGATGATTTACAAGAGATAATGCTATATTTGAAATTAATCAGAAAAACTTGATAAATATGTACAAGTTAATAATGTAACTTGATTAAAAACCTAATTTAAAATAAAACATATCTTTTGTATCTTATCGGTATTTTACTAATAATTAAAATAAACTAACTAATTTAAAACAAACTAAATAAGTTGACTTGAATAAAATAATTAACTTTGATTAGAAACCTAAGGAGTCTAATGCTAGAAAGAGGGGGTGAGAAACCAGAAATGTAGACAAATAAGTCCAAAAGCCCATTAACTCGAAAATTCTAGTTTTAAACTATAACTAGTAAAAAATAAAGGTTGGTCGGAGTGTCGTACCGAGGAGAAGGTTGGTCGCCTGCCAAAGAAGAAGAAGAAGTCTCGGAACAATTATTGGGTTAAGTCAAGACTTCGACGAAGTGACTTCTAGAGATTTTCTTTACAAGTTTTCCTCGATTCGCTGCCATCTCGATCACGTGATCCTGAAGGATCGACATTTTACCTGCGATAAATGACGGGCACAAATTAGTTTACAGAGGAAGAATAAGCATACAAACAAGTTAAAAGAAAAGCAAATACCTAAAAGCAAGATAACATCCTCGACAGTAGCATACTCTAGGAGCTCCTTAGTATTAATATATCGAGCCTCATAAATGGGTTGGCCCTGCTCGTCAAGGATAACCTCCCCTCTCTTAGTCTCTCACCGAGCACGAGCAAAGCTGTCGAAGAACTTCACAAGCTTGTCATAGCTTTTGCGGTCCTCGGGGTCCAAATCGTTAGGCTTGGTAGTGTAATAACCCCTACTCTGGCCAAAGTAGTCATCACTCCAGCGAAGATGGAACTTCGAGACTATTTGCGTCACCTCCTTCCCATGCTCGTCGCGACGCACGCTCCCATCTTCCTCGATCACAACCTTTCGCTCAAACACAGAATCAAGGGCTGCTCACGATGCTGGTTTAATTAGATAATACATGTCCTTAAACATACGAACAAAGTCTATAAACGTCTTGAACAACTTCTTCGGCTGCTTAAGAGAAACCCAATTGTGTTTCCCATTCGATGTTTGTCGTTGACGATGGAAGAAGCGGAAGAACAACGAAATTGCGGTTCCGATTTTGAGATACTATCACACAATATCAAAGGACCAAATAAATGCAATTGAGTTTGGATGCAACTAGAAAGGCGCCAACTCCAAATGGTTGAAAATTCCCACTTGAAGATCATTGAGCGACATCTGAAGCCCTAACTCTTTGAACACATTATACTCGAACATGGAGAAACAGTTCCTCAAGAAGGGCGAGGATACGTTTTCATTTGGGTTAGTTTTGTAAACCTCCCAATTCTCCTTGAACTTCAGATGGACGGCGCCTTTTTCGATGCTTGAAAACGAATCCTCCAGGGAGTCAACGAAACGCGAGGCTATCCCTTGGGGTTCCATCCCAACCCAAGTTTGTTCATGATTAGTGATCGTGTTGACTAGACAAATAAACTCAGCGTTGCAATCCATTCAAACCTGAAAAGTAGAGGACAACAGTGAGTTCCACGGTCAAATCAAAATACACCCTTCCACCGTAAATCAAGTGAAAGGGTGTAGAAAGGCACGAGGACGCTGCCCTCGACCAAGCCCTTATTCAACGACAATGAAGTCGTGAGTAGATTCTCCTCGACTGAGGGCTCAACCGATCCAATAGCAAAACCACAAGGATAATTCCCCCAAGAAAGCTCAGAAAACGAGCCTCGCAGGGAAGAGCCTCCTCGACACATGAGTTTCATCATAAAACTCACGAATCTCATGGGGAAGAGCTTCCTCGACACATGACTTTATCATAAAACTCATGAATTTCGTGGGGAAGAGCCTCCTCGACACATGAGTTTTATCATAAACTCATTTTGCGGGGAAGAGCTACCCTAACACATTAACTTCATCATAAACTTATAAATATCACCGGCACAATGTCTATTTACTGTTGCAACGGCGACGCCAGAGCGGACATCACGTAAAATCCTAATTTCCTACTCAAAATACTAGCATTTCTCACCAGTCCCGGCATTTGGGAATGGCAATACCACCGCCAAACACAAACACTCACTAGAACCAAGCGTGAAAGAGAAACTAAAATCAACACACAAACCAAGGAAATGCAAACCAAGAAGAGAGGAAACTTACTGGATATGGAAAAAAGACGAAGGTTGAGGAAGTTCTGGCGACGATGACAGCAGCGACAATACTCTATAACTCGGAGAAAAAATAGAGGGAAGAGATAGAAACTTGGAAAAATGAACGAACATTGAAAATGTTCCCCCACTCTCCCCATTTATAAGCCAAACCCCTTGCGCGGGAAAGCGTGTCACTGCTTGGGAAAACATGTCGTTGTTTCGACTCATGATTACCCCTATTCCTAATCCTTAATTATAATGCATTTAATAGCTCTAATGTGTGGCTCGAGGGGATGAATCACTTTCCTCTTTAAGTCTTATCGATTCTCCAGCTTCCAAGATGTCGGGTACCTCTTGTCGGGTACAAACGACAAACTTTCGTGTTTCCTCACGAGCACGCCATCGGAGGAAAAATTAAGGCGAATTTACGAGAAGAATGATAACTCGCGAGAAAAGCCAGATGCTCAACGGAAGCATAAACATAATTGTCGACCACAATCACAACATAATACACCCTCCTCGTAAGAGAACCCCAACAAGTTACAATCAAGATATCGTCATCGCGTTCGCAAACTCACGAACTAAAGATGTCCTTGGAGAACAACATCTGCAACATCATGAGCTTTCCATCATGAGGCTGTATGAAAGCTCTCTTCATACAGAGTCCCTTGATCCTCCTTGGCACACGAACTGACTCTAAGTCATTGCTCTTATACCTAGGAGCACCGACTTGGAGGGCTCCTATTTTGGACTGGGCATGTGGCTGACCCAGCGTCAAGCACAACCCAATCCATGTCTATGTTGAGGAAAGCCCAAAGTGTTGGCCGAATCCGTTAGGGCCGGTGGAGAATGCATTCCCCGCGTGTTCCTCACCAGAGGATACGTCACCAACTGAACCCGCACATCTCCAAGAGTGAAGGAATCGTCCTGCCTTTCGTAACGGGAAAGTTCATCCATCTTTCATGGACTATGGAGCAGTTGACCCAGGAAGACGTGCACATGTTTCTCATCCATACTTTCACGTAGGAATCCTGGCAGTCATTCGTTGTGGGCTTGAACACTCATCCAAAAATAGAGACCATTGGCCTAGCGTTGGGGAAATGCTATAAATACCCTCCTCTACAAAAGGGTCAGGTATTCAATTCTTAATCCTTACTCACTACCTCTTCACCCGAACTGACTTAAGCATCAGAGTGTCTACAGGTACACCCCACCTCCGTTGATCGTTGTCTTGATGACCACTCATATGTTCTGATCACAGGTAAGATCAAATCTCATTCCTTAAATTCATCTAGGATCACGTCCATGTTGATCACAACTTGCTTGTTCAATGGGTCGAACAATTTGTATCCACTAGTCGAATGATATCATATCAAGATCATTTAACTCGACTTGTCCTTAATTTTTCTTCTCAACTGATCAGGCACATGTTTATGTGCTATAGATCCACATACCTTCAGATGACTTAAGCTAGGCTTGACACCAGACCAACATTCTTCCAGTGTGATAATGATTTGACACATCTCTTGGTATATTAGTTTGAGATGTAGTCCCCAACAAATCCCACTAGCCATTTGATATAAGAATCCTATCTAGGCAACTCGTCGCCCACCATAAGGATGATTCCAAGTAAAAATTCTACCTAAAAGAGGAAGATCAATCAAATCCGTCTCATATATGAAGTTGTTGAACTCAATACGATCAATATTACCAACGTTGGAGACTGAACCATCACCGCTAACTCTTTCAACCAAAGAACAAATTGAATTAAAGTCTTCCATAACACATCAAACATCCCCTCCAAGATTTTCCCTCCTCAAAAGGAGATCTCTCCAAAGGGCCCTTTTCTCTCTTGGGCTACACTTATAATAGATATTAACGAGGAAATAAATCCTCCCAACCACCCCTCACTCAAGACACACACCCAGGTAACTAGGACCCGTAAAAGAAAAGAGAGATGAACCCTTCGAACTATACCAAATAGATAGGAGACCACCACTATTACTCGAAGATGGTGAAAAAATCCAATCTCAGAAAGAGTTCTCTCATAAAGCATGGACAAAAGAATCAGAAAACTCACCAATCTTTGTCTTCTGAATTGCTAAGAATTTCAAAGACTTAGAATCAATGAGCTATCTCACTTTATTATGCTTAATCCTACTCCTCATCCCTCAAATATTAAAAAATCCTATCAACATCGAACGCAACTCTGAGACAACCTTATTATACTACGAAGAACGATTACATTTTCTTAAATGCATAAGCAAGCATATATTAGATTATTAGATGTAGTCCTTCCACTTAAATGTTTGTAACAAAAAGTCCTTTAAATTATTAAGGGGCTAAAAATTGGAACCATGTGGGTTCTGCGACATTTTTTATGTAAGAACTTTAAATAAAACAAAAATTAACAACACGATTAGAACTTCTCACTCAATCTCTATGATTTTATATAAACGGTTCTATATATAATATTCTCTCGTGTTTGCTGTTGAGAATATATAAAGTGTGAGTGTGGGGAAATATTCTTACATTAAATAGGAATATGGTGACTTGAGCATTTATAAGTGGGAGAACCCACTCACCTATCACCTTAAGGTTTTAGGTGGATAAGTGGTGTGTCTCCCATAAAGGTGTGTTGCTCAAATAAAAAAGTCTCAAAGTAAGAATGATCCCCGCTCGATCCTTCTTTGATTGTTGCGTCAATAAATGATATCAGAGCCTTTGGTTTCGAGAAAGAGAATAACTTACTTGTATCGAAAAGTACCCCATATGGGTAAGTGTAAGTGTTCCGCATGTGGGTAAAGAGTGTTGAAAGAGTTTCAACGGTGGTGGTCTCACACTTGAGAGGGAGTGTTGAGAATATAGCAAGTGTGAGTGTGGGGAAATATTTAGAATAGTCATATATTGGATAGGAATATGGTGACTTGAGCATTTATAAGTGGGAGAACCCACTCACTTATCACCTTAAGGTTATAGGTGGACAAGTGGTGTGTCTCCCACAAAGGTGTGTTGCTCAAATTGAAAGTCCCAATGTAAGAATGTTCCTCGCTCGACCCTTCTCTGATTGTTGCGCCAACATTTGATCTCATATAACATCTAGAGTACTCATTTAGTATTTTTTTTATAAGAATTTCTACGCTTAGAAGCAACAATTTATACGATTTTTTATATAAGGATTTAATTGTTTAGGTTTTAAAACTTTTGAGTAAAATGTGGTACCGCATGATTATGAAAATTTGTGTTAGAATTATCCCGCAAGACTGAAAAACTACATCGTGTTTGTGAAAAAATATTAGTTTTTCTCTAATTGGATTTTTTTTGGTAAGCAAGATATATTGATATGAGAACTAAATGTTCTCAACCTCGGTTACAAAAAGTGAGAATAAAACTCGACTAAAGAAAGATTACAATCCAAATAATAATTATTTCAAAACAAAATTAATAAAATCCCAGAGTATTTAGATGAGATGGCAGAGACTCTTTCAATTTAATCAGGAGTCATGAGTTCAATTCAACTCTCTAAAAACATAGTGTTAAATTTCTACCAAAAAAACTAATAAAATGAACAAATCATTAAGAATGTCAATATCCGCTTAAAAAATTTGAAAAAAAAATGCATTATGCAATATTTTATTTTATAATTTATTACAAAGTCTACGCTCATCATTTAAATCCCAGAGAAAATCAGGTCATTCTTTTGAGTGATTCACACTTCAATCATTTGAATCGTCTCTAAAGTGAAAGTTAAAAAAAACCTCACGTATGTTTTCAACTGCTCATCCAATTGATTAAATATATATAAATTTCATTCCCTATTGCAATAAAATATCATATCATATCCAGCGGCTGGATAGTCCAGCCCAATCATAGCCATTCATTTTAATCCAATGCATACTGTTAGCCACATTTACTGAGATATCAAAGGCTAATATTGAAGTCGGACAAAAAATAGGAGAGAGTGAGCAGGAGATGATCCATTTTGCATATCATGATTATAACATGTGAACTTTTAGTGCATAAGGAAGATAAAAGACAAAAGGAATATTTACTGATAGCTTCAAAATAAAAGATTTACAATGAATTACAATAACATACTCTACTAGGCTATTTATACACAAAATAAAATTAAAAATATATCTTCTACAAATATCTAAGAAGACCTAAGATATATATCTTCTAACAAAGATATAAACAATCTAAAATATATTCCTAAATATAAATTAATATCTAATTAAATATAAATTAATTCTAACACCATCCCTTAATTTATATTTACCCAAAACTGACAACACCAATTCCATCCCTTAAACCAAGAAATTGATCCGTTTTGATAGCCTTTGTGAGAACATCTACCAGCTGCTTCTGAGTGTTACAGTGCACAACCTCTAATATTCCATTCTGAACTAGATTCCTCAGAAAATGATACTTGGTATCAATATGCTTGCTTCTCCCATGCAACACTAGATTCTTGGCAAGATTGATTGCAGAGTTGTTATCAATCATCAACTTCAGAGGTTTATTTACCTCAATCTTCAGATCTTTTAGCAAGTTCATAATCCACACAACTTGACATGCAGTCAAAGCACCTGCAATATATTCAGCTTCACAAGTTGATAGAGCAACAACAAGTTGCTTCTTGAAACACCAAGAAATAGGACCTCCCAGAAATTTGAATAAGTATCCAGAAGTACTTCTTCTGTCAACTCTATCTCCGCACCAATCAGAATCAGAATAACTCAGAAGTTCTGATTCGATCTTTCTTCCAGACGGAAATAACACTCCATATTTCAGAGTACCCTTCATATACCTCAGAATCCTGACTGCAACTTGGTAATGGGACCACTTTGGTTTGCTCATAAATCTGCTAACCATTCCAACTGCATAGCAAATATCAGGTCTGGTATTACACAAATACCTTAGAGAACCAACCATCTGTTTGAAGGTTGTAGCATTCACATCCTCTCCATCAGAATCAGAGTCCAACTTCTGATTCGTATCAGCAGGTGTGATAGAAACCTTGCAATTTTCTAGCTTAAGTATCTTCAGAAGCTCTAGTTCATACTTCATCTGATATAAAATGATTCCTTCCTCATAGTACATAAATTCTATCCCTAGAAAGAAACTCATTTTTCCAAGATCTGTCATCTCAAATGCATTCATCAGAACTTTCTTGAACTCAACTATCTCTTGTTCAGAACTTCCTGTAAGTAGCATGTCATTAACGTACAAACATACCAAAATCATATTATCTTCTGAAGTGTGCTGAACATAAATACCATACTCCATCTCACACTTCTAAAACCCTTGTTCCTTGAAAAACGAATCAATCATCAAATTCCAAGCTCTGGGAGCTTGCTTCAATCCATACAATGCTTTGTGTAATTTGAACACCATCCCTTCCTGATTCTTTTTCTCAAATCCAAGAGGTTGTGAAACGTACACCTCTTCTTGTAATGGACCATTCAGAAATGCAGATTTTACATCTAAATGCATCAGAGGCCAATTCCTGTTAGCAGCTATTGTAATCACTAGTCTGATTGTTTCATGTCTCACTACAGGTGCAAACACTTCAAAGTAATCCAACTCAGGATTATGTAGGAAGCCTCTTGTTACTAATCTCACTTTGTGTTTTCCAATTGATCCATCTGGATTTAGCTTCTGCTTGAAAACCCATCTGACGCTGATGGCTTTCTTGTCTTTTGGAAGTTCTATCAGCTTCCAAGTCTTGTTTCTCTCTATAGCATCAAGTTCTACTTTCATGGCCTGTAACCAAACTTGTTGCTTAAGAGCCTCTTTCGTACTCACGGGTTCAGAGTCTACTAACATTGCGCACTGAATAACTTCTCCTTCAGAGTTTACTTTAGTGTCTAGCAACATGTCAAACTCTACAAATCTTCTTGGGATGCTTCTGACTCTTTGTTGCCTCTGAACTGGACCTTCAGAAGCACTTGCTTCAGCAATTAGACTTTTTCCAGAACCTTGACTATCTTTAGAGTCTGGATCACCATCGGAGTTAGAGTCAGAATCATCTTCTCTTTCTCTATCTTCTTCAGAGTCAGAGTCTTTACCAGCTTTAGAAACATGTGTTTCTGACCTTTCTTCAGAAGTTCTTTCATCAGAGTCAGGACAAGACTTTTCCCAATTCCAAACTTCTGATTCCTCTATAATGACATCTCTGTTGAACTCAACTTTGTTAGTTTCTAGACAATAAAGTTTGTACAAACCTGTACTGTGATACCCCACCAACAACTTCACTTTACTTTTATCATCCAACTTCTGTCTTCTGGCTTCAGGGACATGTTTGAAACATACAGAACCAAACACCTTCAGATGACTAACACTTTGCTTATCTCCAGTCCACTTCTGAATAAGAACTATTTCCTTTAAGTTCTCCGTTGGACATCTGTTGAGCACATAACATGCAGTTGCAACAGCTTCTCGCCACAGAGTATGAGGAAGCTTCTTCTCTTTCAGCATGCTTCTCACCATATCTAGCAAAGTATGATTTCTTCTTTCAGCAAGACCATTGTGTTGAGGAGTATATGGAGCAGTAACCTCATGCTCAATTCCATTATCCTCACAGAAACTTCTGAATTCTATGGAGTTATACTCACCACCATCATCAGTTCTAAGAGTTTTCAGAGTCTGGCCACTCTGATTCTCAGCCTTCAATCTGAACTTTTTGAATTCAGCAAACACCTCGTGTTTGAACTTTATGAGAGATACCCATGTCATTCTGGTGAAATCATCAACAAATGACATAAAGTATTTATTCCCTCCAGTCGATGCTACTGGAAACGGACGACACACATCAGAATGTACTACTCATAAGGCATGTTTTGCTCTTGGAGCTACTTCTGATGCAAAGGGTAATCTTGGTTGCTTCCCTTCCATGCACACCTTGCATGACTTTTAAGGCTTCTTGATTGTAAGAATTCCATGTACCAGATTCTTTGATTTCAGATACCCTAAACTTATGAAATTCAGATGACCAAATCTTTTGTGCCACAGCTCACTCTCCTTGACAACACTTGTTTCACTAAGACATTCAGAGTCTGCAGTTCTAACATTCACCTTGAATATTATGTTCCTTCCCTGCTCTGACTCCATAATCAACTTCTGATTACAGTCATACAGCTTCAGAAGATTGTCCTTCATGGTAAATGAAAAATCTTTCTCAATCAGTTGTCCCACACTCATCAGATTGCTTTTCATGTCAGGTACATACCAAACATTCTAGATCACTGCTTCTTTCCCATTGTTTAGAATGATTCTGACATTTCCTATACCTTCTGCATTGAGGTATTTATCATCAGCACATCTGATCTTTGTACTCTTCCCAGAGTCAAAGTCAACCAACCACTTCTTGTTTCCAATAAGATGGTTTGAACACCCTGTGTCCATACACCACCATTCTGATGAATTCAGATCATCAGGTTCAGAAGCCAACAATAGCACAGGTTCATCATCAGAGTCTCCTCTTGCTATATTTGCTTCCTCTGACTTCCTTTCTTTGTTGGACCTGCAATCTCTGGCATAGTGACCAAAGTTCTTGCAACAGTAACATTGGACATTCTTCTTGTCAGACTTCTCCTTTCCCTTCTGGACATTCTTCTGCCTATCAAAATTTGAAGCTTCTGACTTTTGACCACCATTAGTTTTCTTCCTGGATTCTGACCAAGTCTGCTTCTGATGCTTCTTACCAGAAGTTACTTTCAGAGCCTGTTGCTCTACTTCCCTCTCAGAAGTTCTTGCAGTCATACGCAACTCATGCGCCTCTAGACTACTTTGCAGCTCTTCAACTCTCATGGTGCTCAGATCTTTAGAATGTTCAATTGCTACCACAATGTAATCAAATTGAGAAGTTAAAGATCTCAAGATCTTCTCAGTGCTTACTTGTTCAGACAGAGTTTCTCCACAAGCTTTCATCTCATTAGTGATCAGAATCACTCTAGATATGTATTCAGAAACCTTCTCGTTGTCCTTCATGTTGAGATTCTCATATTGCTTTCTAAGAGACTGAAGCTTCACCTTTTACACTGTTGCGTCACCACTGTAACATCTGACCAGTATGTCCCATGCAGCCTTCGCTGTTTCAGAATCAACAATCTTCTCAAACACATTCGCATCCACACATTGATGGATGTAGAACAACGCCTTCTGATTTCTCTTCCTCAGCGCCTTCTGTGCTATCTTTTGGGCCTCTGTTGCATCTGCTTATAACAAATTATAGCCATCAGTAACAAGTTCTAACACATCTTGAGAACCAAATAACACGCGCATCTAGATCTTCCAACGATTCCAATTTTTGCCATCAAATACTGAAAGCTTGGAATGAATATGACCACCGTTTCCGTTCATCTTTTACCTTATACAATTTACGCAGAGTTTCCCAAATCAACGTTTTCTATAAAAAAAAACCAGAATCAGAATATTGTAATTCTTAATCACAATACTTCTTTTCTCGTGGATTTCGAACCGGAGCTCTAGATACCAATTTTTGGTGCACAAGGAAGATAAAATGCAAAATGAATATTTACTTATAGCTTCAAAATAAAGATTTACAATGAATTACAATAACCTACTTCACTAGACTATTTATACACAAAATTAAATCTAAAATATATCTTCTACAAAGATCTAAGAAGATCTAAGATATATATCTTCTAACAAAGATATAAATAATTTAAAAAATATTCTTAAATATAAATTAATATCTAATTAAATCTAAATTAATTCTAACACAAACTTATTCGGTCCACAAATTAATTTTGTACAAATCAATCATACACTATACCTTGCCATACTTACAACCTCACATAATTTTTTGAAGTGTATTCTCACATAATTTTTTGAAGTGTATTCTATGAATTAATTAACCAAATTAATATCTATTAACCTATCAAATTCTATTAACATCATTCAAGATCTATCATAACACACGTCTATAACTAATTTGAATGAAACAATGATAATAACCTAAACCTATCATCTTGACCTAATTGGTTCTTCTTTTATAGTTTCCAGAAAAGGTTTCTTTGATCTACAATAATTTAATCTATAACTAAATCCTGTTTCCACTCCTTCTAAACTCAACCTCGGAACACAATCCTTTTCATCATTCTCAACACCACCACTCTCCTTTGCTTCCGAACTCTCATCCGGTTGGACACGTGTCTTTCTGGCACGTAACCGTTTCGCTGCCGAATTCGCCGCCAAAAACAGCACCGCCATGTCAGCCCCGGTGACAACCGAGTTGAGTCTTCTCATAGGAAAAAATATGTAAACACTTCCGAATTCCAATTCTTGGTCTGCAGCGAGAGGGGAGAATCTTGTAGAAATATGAAGAGAACGAGAGTTGACTAAGAAATAGTTTGGATTCTCTAACATAAGTTCTGCAGCTTTCATTATTTCTCTAAATTGCTTCACTTCTCCAGTTGGAAGAATCACCCTAGTTGCTTTCGCGTTCCTCGTCGACGGTGGTGCTAAGGTGCATGAAACGTAATTTCCCATCACGAACGAGTAAATAAAACCGTAATTTGATATAGTTGGAGTTAATAGTGTCGAAGAGAAAGAAAATAGAGGTGTTTGTATTTATGTTTGTGAGATGAGGAAGTTATAAGTGTATTTATATAGGGGAACAATAATTGTGTTTGAACTGTCAAAAAATAATTGTGTTTGAAATTAATAGGTGTCAATGGAATATAATATTGGATTAGAATGGTGGAAGTATTATTGAAAGTGCATATTGTTGTATTGTTTTGTATTTCTATGAAATGGAACGAAATTGGCATGTGCGTGTGTCAGTTTAATATTTGTTGACTGGTATATGTGTGCTGGAAAAGGAATGATGAGACTTTGTAAATGCGCGTAGTGTATGTGATAAGAGAAAAAGGAGAGAAAGTGCAAATGCAAATGTTTAGTTAGCAGCACAGTGTGGGAATACTTTATTTAGTTAGTTAAATTTTTATGGCTGTCACACTAATGCTGAAATTTCGTTGTGAACGAGTAAAATCCAAACGCGTGGGACCGATCAATGTCTGCATGTTTATACTTCAACTAGGCCACCACCACGCCCTCACTGTTTGTAGATAATATAAAAGTTTCGTTTTGATTTCTTTTGTGTATTTAGTTTTTGAATCATGCTTGTGTGTTTTTAATTGCCATAACATTATTGCTTTTTAAGTTCTCTTTCAAGGGACAATCAAGACCATGCATGTCTTGGATTTGCGGTGATTTTGCTCAAATTGAGCCGAGTCATTGCAATTTTGCAAATAATATCTGATGAAATTTTAACAAAATTGCAATTATTTGTGAGTAGTGTTTTAAAATAGGATCAATAGTTGTCAAGAAATAAAATTATTAAGTAATTGTACTCATTGTGAAGTACAATAGAAACCATATATGAGATAAGCTAAATACAAGTCTTTTTGTTTCTGACATATAAAAAAGGTGATTCTTTTATAAGTGGAAAAATTAATTGCTCCATTATATAAAAATAGAATATCAGCACTTGTTAAAAATATAATTTGATAATAAGGATTGTCGCTTTTGTCATTTTGATTTGGCATTCAGAAAAGATAAGTAATTGGATCTTTTTTGGATCTCACACTCTCATTCACAACTTTTAACAGAGATAATTTGTGGAACCGTCAATTATGTTTCTAATTCAATAGTTATAGAGGGGACCTAGCCACATAATATATAACTCTAGTCTCTACCCATTATGGGCCAAAGGTTAAGGCTCACACTTTTGCCCACACCAATCAAATTTAAAATACTCAAACTTTAATTAAAAAGATCATTTAACCAATAAATGAGCCCACTTATGCATCTCGATCAGAATCATGATTAACTCGTTTTTCACAAATTAAAATAACAATTAATTGCAACCCACAAAATATTAGATAAATCTAACATTCTCCCACTTGGACAAAATCAATTGTGTGATTTTAATTTTATATAAAAAAAACATATATTTAAAAATGTCTCTCGGATTAATGAATAATTTCTTAAAATATGGGTGTCACTACAACATTTAGCCACTCCAACAACAATTGAAAAGCGTTGCCAGAACTCTGAAAATCGTTACCTAAACAAATAGGGGACGTTTTCTAGGCGTCTCCTGTGCGAGCGTTGCCTATTGTTTGAGGCGACGTTTTTTTATGTTTTTTGGGCACGCTTTTGAAAAACATCGCCTATAGAAAAGGAATAGGGGACGATTATTTGCGGCCTCTGAGACGACGTTTTTTAAGCGTTGTCAAATTCGGCTACAATTAACAATCGTTGCCTTAAACCTGAATCAGGAAGATCGTTTTTGAAGTGTAGCCATAGCTTATAGGTTGTTGTTTTATAGTGTCCATATAAAATATATAATTTTGCAATTATTATCAAAATAATATAGTCAATAATAATTGGCTTCAAAAATAATATTGATTATATAACTTAAGCCATACATCCATAAAAGTTGCAATATAATAAAATCGAGTTCAAACTTTAATTCAAAATATAGTATATAGAGTACACAAAATGCCTAACGTAACATTACTTTTAATACTTTGAAGTATGACCTTAGTAAAATAACTAAAAACATAGTTCAACAAAAGAACAAAAATCATATTTCAAGTTTAATGCTTTCAACTACAAGCCAAAAAAAGACATCATCCAACTCACTCAAGTTTGTCTTCTAGGAGTAAATCATCCAGATCGTCCTCTTGAAATTCGTTAGATATGTCATCCTCCATAAATTCTTCATCTACGTCGTCCTCTTGAAATTCACCATCTATATCGTCCTCTTGAAATTCATCATCTAGATCTATGTCTTCCTCTTGAAATTCGTCATCTACGTCGTCCTCTTGAATTTTATCATTTAGGTCGTCCTCTTGAATTTTATCATTTATGTCGTCCTCTTGAATTTCATCATTTATATCGCCCTTTTCAACATCTTCATTGATACATTGCTGCATAAGAAAATAAAATAAAACACATCAACCATAAATATTTTTGGTCCAAAGGACAATTAAGACATCAACAAAAATTAAACCTCGCACAAATAAAAACTAAATCAATGAGCAAAACACATTGCTTATATTCTTCACATCTCATGTCATGGGTGGGCTTTATATTACTTTACTTATCTTCTCATACCAGGAATATTCATAAAAAATACTCAATGTTTTACTTTAAGTCTATATGTCTAAAGTTGAAAATTTAGATTTTTCTCTTTTGCATATAACAAATCTTAAACAGTTTCAGCCACTTCTAGGTGTTGTCACTACTTAAACAATTTCAACCACTTACTTTATTCTATGTGTTGTCACTACTTGCAAATTTTTGCATACATTAACAACCATTTTGATACTATAATATAATTAGAAAAATATAAATCAATAATATTGGTATATATGGTTACCTTTCCATGACATAGAGCATGAGTTGATGTAGATGAATGCATTTGCGGTCTTATATCCTTTGGGGAACTATTAGCATCTCCATGAGATAATCGTAACAAATCTTCAATTGACTCTATATTAATTTGAGGATTGCATTGTTGTATTACGGTCTTAAAAGCATTTTGCAATCTATCAATTTTATCTTGAAACTCGTCCCTTAATGTAGAGACCTCTTCACTGTGGGCTTGTTTCAAAGCATTAATATCTACCTTTCTCTTTAAGGAAGTTTTAGTTATGTTTCTCCCATAACAGCGTACCCTGCCTGGACACTCCTTTCCAAAAACAACTTTAAAAGCTTCTGTATCACTTTCCTCCTTTTCAACCATTTCTTGAAGTTGGGACTAGCATAAATTACAACAACAAAAAATATTAACTACTATTATAGACAATGTTGGCCGATTATATTAAGCAAACGTATTATATAAACAATGTTACATACAATTACTTTTCCAGTTTCTATATCCAGTTCCTTTCCTTTATTTCCTTTTCGAGTTTCAACAAACATTTTTTATTGAGTGGGCTCTCTTTTTTCCTTTTCACGCTGCACAAATCAAAATAGTTCCATAACAAATCATGTGAATTAGAATTCCTATTCACGAGTCAAAGAAAAGTTTTTCACGAATACTTTAATTGAACAAAGAAACATTCATACAAGGAATACTTTATTGAGAACAAAAGAAAGTTACCACTTTTTCACGAGTCAAAACAAAGTTTTTGGGACCCATTTGATGCATCCACTTTAGTTGAGCTCTATTTCTAGTGTTATTTTCACTGATTGCCTACATTTAAATTTGACTGAATTATTATAATAAATATTACTTAATTATGGCATACATAGAAAGGTGTAAATTCATACACATACATAAAAAAAATTATTAATCTTACTTGTATAGTTTCCTTACTCCAATAAGCACAAAGACTCTTAAACTGGGCTATTGGCACGTTTGGCGGACGATTTTTGAGTCTCTCGGTCATGTTGGAATACTTCAAAAAATGATTCTTCTTAATTTTGTGCTTATATCTTCTCCATGCCTCTCTAACAGTGGTCTCAATCCAATCTCGTGCTTCAACCGGCAAGATAAACTTCCGCTACATAAATTATAATATAAGACAAGATCAAGAAATAGAACACTTTTTTTTAATAATTATACTTTCAAATTCATAGATAAAAACATACATTAGTATATCTCCAGAAACGGTTTTTATTATCATATGGCATTCCTGATCAATTGGTGTAACGTAGAGGACAAAATGTTGAGTTCCTAGCCAATGTTCCCAAGAAGAGGCTCAAGTCAGATACTACTTTTTCACTAGGACCAATTGGCTGAAAATTCTCATTAAAGGTCACTTCTACTCGCTCTTCCAAAGTTCTTGCATGAATCTTTTTGCACAAAGTTTTCCCACGAGTTTTTCTTTGGGATGTTTCTATAAAGTAATCAACACAACATGATATCACATGTTTGCTACCAATATGTAAATAATACATGAAATCATTATTATGAAATATGAAACTAATTACCTTTTTCTTCTTCTCTATTTATGATTGCATCTTCTTCGTTGACTTTTGCCCGATTTTGAACACTTTCTTGTCGAGTTCCTTTTTTTGGCTGATTTTGATTAGAACTACGGTTAACGCTGCTGCCCGGTTTTTCTCCATTGTTTGACTTGGTTGCATCCATTTCCTTTGACTTGTGAAGATCTACATAATCATCAATCAACATTGATGGGCATTTTGGCACCCTGTTTAGCTTTTTAGAGCATTCAGCTTTTGACATCATTGTGTCCAAAGATAGAGTAGATTTCTCTGGTTTCTTATTTTTGGAAGAAATAAGTATTCTCCTTGCAACTGGTTTTTCCACCTTTTGAATTTTATCTCTATTGTTCTCTAGTAGATTCTCATGAATTCTTTTTTTCAGCATTCCTGGTTTCAATGTGTGATACGGTGGGAGAACTGACTTGAGGTTTTGCGTTTATATTCGCAAATGTTGCGGTTAGCAAGAGTCGCCACCGACTTTTTATTTTATCCTAAGGAAAGGTTAAAAAGCACAGCAAAAACCTTTTGAGATGTTTTCTTGGGTTCGGGGAGTAGATTATAGAAAGGGAAGGTATTAGCACCCTTTCTATCCATGGTTATCCATGGGCTCTTAGTTACTTGCTTAGATCACTTGCCTTTTGTTTTCAATTGTTTTAAATGGTGCTTGAGTGTGTGGGTTTGAAAATGTTTTGAAAAGAGGCCAATGTGGTGGCAACCTTTGTAATGATCCATGTGGGGATGTATACAAAGATGTATGTCTTTTGAAAGAGTTTTCATTTGTTTTTGAAAGTTGTTTTGAAAGTGTAATGATGTGTGATTTTGAAATTAGGCAAGTGTTTTGTTTTGCAAGTTGATTCAAGTAACTAAGAGGTTATCTACTCCTAAATTTCTCAAAAGATCATTGTTATACTTTAACCCTTTTAACAAGTTTGCTCCACCATTGTATTTGGTGGGCAACCTTGTGTTAGGATGTGAAAGGGACAGGCGCGGGTCATCGTTTTAGACCATAATTGCAACGGCGTTAAATGTCTTTGAGCAATTTCTCTAAGGGACTTGATCATTTGTTTTTTTGTTTGTTTTGAAAAATTTTGTCGAGGGACTATGATCATTCAAATTGTTTGCTTTGCCCAAAGAAGTTCAACATGCAATATGGCCCATTTATTTGAAGGCAACAAGTGGAATACCCTAGGGGGTGCAAGTGTGATTTGTGTGTCCATTTTCATGCTTGTTTATCTTGTATTAGGTCAAACTATTTTTTATCGTTTTTTCGCATACAAACCCTAATTCTAACATGTTATCATTAGAAAGCAATAAAGTGCGAAATTAAAATTACTAAGCTATTACAAAACCAAATATGGGAAGGGGGGTACAAATGTTCAAATGGGGGATATTGACAAGAATTTAAATCTAAATTATTACATCATTTTGAATATTTGCAAGGTAAATAAATTGCATAATTAAATGGAAATTAAATAAATATGTGAAATGCAAAAAGAAAGTTTTTATATGTATGAGAAAATATTTTTTATGTAAAAGAGAAAAGAAAATAAAAATGTATTATTATTATTTTTTTGAGTATTTTAAATTTAGGGCAAAAACCCTAATTTTAAAGAAAATGCATTATTATCTAATTTAATACAACTATTTATTTATTATTTATAAAAATGAAATAAAATGAAGTATATTATGGGGAAAAGTATTTTTGTATCAAATATTAATAAAAAATAAAAATTCAAGTATTTTTAACTTAAATATATTGATAACCATGCATATATATATATATTAAACCCTAAATATGTATTATACACAAAATAAATATTTATTTAATATTTTAATAAAATAAATAAAAGAGTATTTTTTGTGTGAAATATTTTCAGAAAGTAAATAAAAATAAAAATTGTATTTACATCATTTTTATATTTATTCTAATAATAGTATATATATACTTATGTATAAACAAAGAAAGTAAACAAATAAATATGCAATAAATGCAAAAAATGATGAAAAAAATATTTTTAATTTTTTAATGCCATGAGAAAAAATAAACAAAGTCAACCAAAAAAGAAAAAGTCAAAAATGTTAAGAAATGAACAAATGGGCTCAGGGGGGTGTGAATCAAAAAAGGTGGTGTGAAAAGTGAAATAACACAGGCCCAGCCCACTGATCATTGTCTTCAACCTCCAGCTTCAAACATTTGAAAAACGCGCGCCCCTGTTCCTCCATGTCTAACTCCTGATTCTTGGCTTTTCAGCAAAAACTCATAACACAAGAAATGTTCAGCATGAAGAGACGGTTTCAACCATATAAATAACTTGACCTATCTCTCTAAGATGAGGGAGAATTTCTCCTCCCCCAATTTCTGACCTAACTTTTCATCAATGTTCAGACATGAAATTCTCTAAGCACACGAAACATAAATGAAATCTAATCATATGAGCATGTTCAGGGCTATGATTGTGACATGTTTTCTTCAAAAACCTAAAGCTAACAATGCCTAATAAGAGAGATAGAACTCCATGAATATACCTGTTCAGTTGGAATCGAGCTTGGCAATGGAGGATGTTTCAGAGTGAAATGATGACTTGTACAGCTTCCTTGAAGTGTAAGGATGCTTTTCCAATTCCTACTTTGTCTTGAAACTCCCTGAATCGAGCTAGTGAACTCCAACTGCAAAACATAAAATTAAAAAATGGTGAAGTGGCTTGGAGGTGTTACAGGTCTGATTTTAGGACATGGTTAGCTTGCATATGTTGTAGGGAAGGTAAAGGAAAACGTTTGGATCAAAATTCTCGAAGGGATTGGGAGTTTGCACTCAAACTGCAGGGGCTCCCCTGTTTGTACAGTTTTAAGGTGATTAGAGCAATGGGAGTGTTTCAGATGGCAAGGGCTCGTGTGTTAGCTTGGATTTGGTCCATGGAATGTGTTTGATAGCTTTTGTGTTGTGTGTCTAAGCTGAGATCAGAGATAGCATAAGTTATGGACTTTTCTTCTATCTTAAGCAACAAAAGCAAGTTGGTGGTTTTAGGTTAGTATGGGGCCTCCTAATGTGTTGCATAAACATCTCTTGATCAGTGTGTTATGCACATAATCTTGTGCCAAGCAGATCTTTCATGTACTTGTTGGATTACAAACTTGACATAAAGTTAACCTTTTCAAAAATGGAATTTTCACTTTATCTAGTTTAGGATTAATCTTGCATACAATGCTTGCACTCAAAGAACAACACCTTAACACATTGAATATGCATTAAATTATTGAGTATGAAATGGTTCAAGGACCTGTAATCAAGCATAAAGCAAACTGATTTCAAATTGGCACAATATGAACATGTCTTGATGAAGAACAAAAAGTGAATTTTTGCCAACTTGTGAAATTCGAATCTCTCAAGTTATGAGGTTGTTTGAGGAGTTATTGGACATTTTCGAAAGCTTGGAATGTGTACTACAATCCATCTTTGAAATGCAAATCAAAATTCCAAGTGAAAGGGTATGAAAAGTGGCCTTGAAGTAGGGTAGAAAACCTTGTCAAAATAGGTCAAATTTCACTAAGTTAAAAGATAGTTTAGTGCCCTTATTCAAAAAATTATAACTTGAGATACAAGCTTCAAATGAGAAAACTTTGTGAATCAAAGTTGTAGATTATGCAACAAGCTACAACTTTCATGTTTTGACTTTTGTTTGAATCCAAATGGATCATGGTGAAAAGATGGGGCAAAGTTGGGAAAAATTAGGGTTTTTCATAACTTAGAAAAATTCTAAGTTATGAAAAATTCCATTTTCAAACCCTAATTTGCATTTTGTGATTTCTTGGTGAACAAGTTTCATGATTTGGCATGTTTTGATGAAAAATGAATCTTGACTCTTGATTTTGACCAAAAAGTCAAAGTTTGACTTTTCAGTATACAGTCAAAATTGATCAATTGACTGGGAAATTCAACTGTCAATCTTGTGTATTTGGGATCTTTTGAGCTTGATGAACATGTCAAGATAATTCCATTGAGTCCTTGAGGCCATATGTGAGCTTGGTTTACCATTGGCTAGGTCAAACAGTCAAAAATTGCCTTTGTGCAGTCAAAACCCTAAAAATGACCATTTTGCCCTTTTGGGGATCTGATCAAATTTCTTGTGGAATTGTGATCCAAACTTGATCAAATGGTTCATGTGAGTTCATAATGTTGATATGGGTCAATTTTCCTGAGATTTGACTGTCAATTGGCCACAGTTGACCTTTTCCCCAATACAACTGATTTCTAGGTCAATTGTCCAATTGACTGGGCAAAGTTTGGAATCAAGGCTTGAAACTTGGTATGGATAAACTTGGGAGTCCAACATGAAGCATGAAAGTCATCTTAGGCATTTTAGGTCAAAACATCCTTGGGTAAACACAAACCCTAATTTGAGTCTACAGTGCAAGGAGAAGCCCTGAGCAGAGGAAACCCTAACTGTATCTTGATCTTCAAAGGTCTTGTGATGAGAAAATGTTGAGGAAATGGGAGGGCAAATTTTGGGGTACAACAGTTGCCCCTGTTCAATCTTCTTGGACCTGAAGAGTTAGATTGGCAAGTTTGCCTTTCGTGACTCGAGGGTAAAAGGAGATTGGACACTAGAGTGCCCGGAAATTTGCACTCGCATGCTGGAGTCTCAACAATGTGGTGTCGGGAATGGGCTTATAGATGCCATTTGGAGAGGTGACAGAACCTTGTTGGGAATGGGCTTATAGATGCCATTTGGAAGTGTCGGTCGCATAAGAGATTCCTTTGCGAGAACTTGTGTATTTGAGAAAGACGGATGTTTTCCTGGCTTGTTACAGGTGTTTGATCCTCAGTCTCCTGATGCAGATATGCCCTGGCTGGATACAGGTATTGAATCTACAATTGGTTGCTCACAGATATGCCCTGGCTGGATACAGGAGTCGAATCTGGAAATAGTCGTTTAATAGATGTGCCCTGGCTGGATACAGGAATCGAATCTCCGAACTCTTCAGACGTGCCCTGGCTAGATACAGGAGTCGAGTCTGGAAACGTGGTCAACAGATATGCCCTGGCTGGATACAGGAATCGAATCTGGAGATGTTGTAGTTGATAGATGTGCCCTGGCCGGATACAGGAATCGAATCTTCGAACTCTTCAGACGTGCCCTGGCTAGATACAGGAATCGAGTCTGGAAACTGATCACTCTCAGACGTGCCCTGGCTAGATACAGGTATCGGATCTGGAATTGTGACAGTTGAAGGTAGTCGTTTTTGGAGATTGTCTTTTTCCTGAAAAGGCAAAAACGTAAGTTGTATGCAATGTCATGATGTATGATATGCATGATATCATGATGTTCAACATGAGACGTTGTATGCATTTCATCATGTATGTAATCAAGATGTATGAAAATGTAAAATGTTCATGAATGTAATTTCGTCTTGGGGAAAATAAATCCTTGACGAACGGCCGGAGAATTACTCTGTGGAAGAGATATTTGGCCGAAGTTTTGATGAGAGGCCTGCTGAGGACTTTAACGATGGATTCCGCTGAGGATAATGATGATAAACTCCGCTGGGGAACTCCGAAGATAAACTCTGCTTGGGAATACCAAAGATAGATTTCGCTGGGGATTGAAGGAACTTTGCCGAGAACGGTCTTCCGTGGCTTTTAGCTGAGGATAACCCAGTTATAAGTCCTTGTGAGGAAATAACTCTAAATAAAACTCGGGTGAGACGTCCGTGCTTCGCAGGGGATAAGCTTGCAGAATCTACTGGGAATGAGCTTTAAGACCTGCCGGGGAATGTTGTGTCCTTTCAGGATCAACGGGGAACCAACACTGCTTGGGGAAGATACTACTGAACCTGGTTTTATTCTGCGGGGCGTTGAGATGATTTGGCCACATTCTTCAGTTGAACCTACCTTGGTGCCTTGGCGGACAAAACAAACAGACTGCATTAGACAACTCCACATTGCCCCTATCTTTGATGTCATTTGTAATTAATCTCTTGTTTCATATGCAAACATTTATGGATCAGCAATTTAATGTCAAATGCATATATCAAAAATGAACATTGGACGTTCTTCGCAAAACAGAAAAAGAAAACAATGGTAATTTGTATGGACAAGTGAATTTGTATTGATTTAAACTTTGCCTGTGAATAGGCGTTTTTTGTACAAGAGGCTGACATCCTAGTAAGAGGACATCGCCAAATAGTATAGAGTTTACAATTTGAAAAAGAAAACAAAACAGCTATGTGAACAATCCCACTGGGTTCCAACTCTGCTATCGCCTTTATGTCTTCGAACGTCTCATCGCTTTGCTGCCTAATTTGAAGATGAAGCTGATTGGTCAATGCCGAAATTTGGAGCCAGATAGTTGATGCCGAATTCTGGATGCGAAGTGATCCAATGAGACATAGTGTTACGCTTTTATCCCTAACTTTTGCCTGGACCGCCCTTTCGGGTTTTCAGTCCACCGGGATACCCATTTTTGCCCAAGCCGCCCTTTCAGGTTTTCGACTTGCCGGGTGTACAGATTTTTTTATTTTATTCATTTCATCCCTTACTTTTGCCCGAACCCTTTTGGTTCGCCGGGAAGCCCTTATTTTGCCTAGGTATGTCAACCTAGCGGGTCTTTTATTTATGCGTAGTATTTTTTCACTATGTCTGCATTGGCGGGGTGAGGAAGGTCGTCACCATCCATGGTGGTTAGGATCATGGCTCCTCCTGAGAACACACGTTTAACCACAAATGGCCCTTCGTATGTAGGGGTCCATTTGCCCCTGGGATCGCTTTGAGGAAGGATGATGCGTTTGATTACCAGGTCCCCAACTTGATACTCTTGCGGTCTGACTTTCTTGTTAAATGCCCTGATCATCCGTTTCTGGTACGTTTGACCATGACAGATAGCAGTGAGCCTCTTTTCGTCAATCAGATTTAATTGATCAAGTCGAGTCTGGATCCAATCATCTTCATTCAAGTCTGCATCCTTCATTATCCGGAGAGAGGGTATCTGGATTTCAATTGGCAAGACTGCCTCCATGCCGTAGACCAAGGAGAAAGGAGTTGCCCCGGTTGATGTCCTTGCTGAGGTGCGGTACCCATGAAGAGCGAACGGTAGCATCTCGTGCCAATCCTTATAGGTCACTGTCATCTTCTGCACAATTTTCTTGATATTCTTATTGGCTGCCTCTACAGCCCCATTCATCTTCGGCCGGTAGGGAGAAGAATTGTGGTGCTGTATCTTGAATTGTTCACAGAGTTCAGTGATCATTTTGTTATTGAGATTGGTACCATTATCCGTAATGATTCTTTCTGGGATGCCGTACCGACATATCAGATTATGCCGGATGAAACGTGCCACGACGCTCTTGGTTACTGTGGCATAGGAAGCTGCCTCAACCCATTTCGTGAAATAATCGATCGCCACCAAGATGAAGCGATGCCCATTGGATGCCGTTGGTCGGATCTCACCGATCATATCGATGCCCCACATTGCGAAAGGCCAAGGTGCCGTTAGGACATTCAAAGGAACTGGAGGGATATGCACCTTGTCAGCATAGATCTGGCACTTATGACAAGTTCGGGAGTGCTGGTAACAATCGGCTTCCATTGTGGACCAGAAATATCCTGCCCGAAGGATTTTCTTAGCCATGGTGTGTCCACTGGAATGTGTTCCAAATGTACCTTCATGCAGTTCCATCATGATTTTCTCCGCTTCAGCCTTATCCACACAACGCAGCAGAGTCGAATCATGATTCCGTTTGTAGAGAATGCCGTTGCTGAGGAAGAATTTTGCAGCAAACCTTCTCATGAACTTCTTATCATTGACGGATGCACCTTCAGGGTATTCCTGAGCTTCCAAGTACCTCTTTACCTCGTGATACCAGGGTTTTTCAGTCACCTTCTCAGCCTCGAGCTCACAGCAGTATGCCGGTTCATCCAACTTCCAGATAATGATTCGGGGAGCCTCATTGTCCCATTTAACTTTGAACATTGAAGACATCGTGGCTAGTGCGTCCGCTAGCTGATTCTCCTCTCTGGGGAAATGCTCAAAAGTTATCTCTTCAAAGTGAGGGAGCAAGGTCGACACATACTCCTTGTAAGGAATAAGATTCGGGTGTTTCGTATCCCACTCGCCTTTGATCTGATTGATCACGAGAGTGGAATCTCCGAAGACACTTAGAAATTTTATCCTTAAGTCGATTGCAGCTTGTAAACCCATGATACATGCCTCATATTCTGCCATATTGTTGGTGCAGCTGAAACATAATCGGGCGGTGAGGGGAGTATGAGTTCCTTTGGGAGATATGATTACAGCGCCGACGCTGTTACCCAAAGCATTGGAGGCTCCATCAAAATACATAGACCATCGGGATCCTTCCTCAGGTCCTTCATCCGGTCCAGGCACTTCACAGTCAGTTACCACCATGATGTCTTCATCCGGAAAATCAAAGTTTAATGATTGGTAATCGTCCACAGGTTGGTGTGCCAAATGATCTGCCAGTACACTTCCCTTAATTGCTTTCTGAGTTGTATACTGGATATCATATTCTGTCAAGATCATTTGCCATCTCGCTATTCTCCCAGACAGAGCGGGCTTTTCAAATATGTACTTGATGGGATCCATCTTTGAAATCAATAAGGTAGTGTGAGTCAGCATATACTGTCTCAGCCGGCGAGCAGCCCATACAAGAGCGCAGCAAGTTTTCTCAAGCAGTGAGTAACGAGACTCACAGTCGGTAAACTTTTTGCTCAAGTAATAAATAGCGTGCTCTTTTCGGCCAGACTCGTCATGCTGCCCCAGCACACACCCCATTGAATTATCAAGCACTGTCAAGTATAGTATCAGAGGTCTTCCTTCCACCGGTGGCATAAGAATGGGTGGCTCTTGGAGATATTCCTTTATCCTTTCAAAGGCGGCCTGACATTCATCATTCCAGCGTACTACTTGATCTTTCTTCAGCAATTTGAAGATTGGCTCACAAGTAGCAGTTAGATGCGAGATGAATCGAGCAATGTAATTCAGTCGTCCTAGGAAACCTCTGACTTCTTTCTCTGTTTTTGGAGTCGGCATCTCTTGAATGGCTTTTACCTTGGCAGGATCCACCTGAATACCTTTATCACTTACAATGAAACCTAACAACTTTCCGGATCTTACCCCAAAGGTGCATTTGTTGGGATTCAACCTCAGCTTGTATAACTTGAGTCGGTCAAACAACTTCCTCAGATGGTCAAGGTGCTCCTCCTCAGTTTGAGACCTCGCAATCATGTCATCAACGTATACTTCAATCTCATGATGGATCATATCATGGAATAAAGCAACCATGGCACGTTGATAGGTTGCCCCAGCATTTTTCAATCCGAATGGCATGACCTTATAACAGAAGGTGCCCCACTGAGTCACAAAGGTAGTCTTCTCCATATCTTCTGGAGCCATCTTGATCTGATTATACCCTGAAAAACCATCCATGAAGGAGAACACCTTGTGTTGAGCTGTATTGTCAACAAGGACATCAATGTGAGGTAGGGGGAAGTCATCCTTGGGGCTTGCCCTGTTCAGATCCCTGTAGTCAACACACATTCTGACTTTACCGTCCTTCTTTGGCACTGGCACCACATTGGCAACCCACTGAGGGTAAGAAGTCACTGCAAGGAACCCGGCATCAAACTGCTTCATAACCTCGGCCTTGATCTTCTCAGACATCTCTGGACGCATCCGTCGGACTTTTTGCTTTACCGGAGGGCAATCTTCCTTGGTTGGCAGGTGGTGAACTACAATGTCGGCATCCAAACCAGGCATATCTTCATAGGACCAAGCAAAAATCTCCATGTAGTCTTGTAGCATCTGGATCAATCGTTGCTTCACGCTGAGCTCTAGATTGGCACCAATCTTGACCTCTTTCCTATCTGTCTCAGTACCCAAGTTAATCGTCTCCACAGGCTCTTCATGTGGTTGAATAGCCCTCTCTTCCTGGAGTAGCAGTCTTGCGAGTTCACCAGGTACTTCGCAATCATCTTCACCTTCGTCTTCGGCCAAGTTGATCGGATTTTCGAAGCCATAACTGGCGGTAGCAGAGCTGTTACCAGTGAGATCCAGAGTGGATTGAAACCTGTATAAGTGAGTGTGTGTAAATACAGCTGTTTTGCAATATATATAACACAGAAAGGAAAAGAGCAAAAGATTTGAAATGCAACAAACGTCCAATGTTTTGATTGATGATATATGAAAATGTCATACAAAAAAGCCCTCACCAATGGAGCTACGATGCCCCGGGTAGGACACCGAGCCAACAAAGTTTTAACATATTGTTTGTTACAAATTTGGAAATCAAAAGAAATTAATTACTGCGTGACAAATGTGATGGGGGTAAAATCCTTTGCCGTCCAGTTGCTCGGTCCGTCGCTGGCAGTCGGGTAGATCCAACTATCAAACTCTGCTTCCTCCACATCTTCCTCAATAGCGTTCACCCTTGAGCTGGAAATAAACACCGGAGCCTTTCCGATCTTCTCTTTGCGCACCGCCTTCTGAGCCTCTGCAGTAAAGCCTAGCCCAAACTTGTCGTTCTTCTGAGTGAAGTCAGGAAGCTGACCCCAGTGTGCACAATTGCCTTTCTGAACCACAGCCCGGGCATCCCTTAGGGAAGCCATCTTCAAGGAATCATTCTCTTCGGCTATTGTCTCTGCAGCGGCTGAAATTGGATGCACCTCCTCGAAATGCTGGAAGGGGGTTTCAATGAACTCTCTGTCCATCTCAATGTACCTGAAGGAATTCAAATGGCTCACCATATACTCCTCTTCTCCTTGCACAGTGACGATCTTCCCCCTGACGGGATACTTCAGCTTCTGGTGCAAGGTGGAGGTCACTGCCCCAGCTTTATGGATCCAAGGTCGACCCAACAGACAAGAGTACGATGGACGTATATCCATCACATAAAAGGTAGAGTCAAACACTTGGGAGCCCACACGAATAGGGATGTTAACCTCTCCATGAACCATCCTTTTGGAACCGTCAAAGGCTCTGACGATGATATTACTGGGTTTCAACTCCAGGCCTTCATAATCCAGACGGTCTAAAGCCTTTTTCGGTAGAACATTCAAGGAAGAACCAGTATCCACCAATACATGTGCCAGAGTAGTGCCCCTGCATTCAATAGAGACATGCAGGGCATCATTGTGGTCTCTCCCTTTCGCGGTCAGGTCAGCATCTGAAAAACCCAAGCCGTTGTCTGCTGTTAGATTAGCTATGCAGTCAGTGAACTGGACCACAGACGTCTCCTGCGGCACATGGGCCGTCTTGAGAAATGAGATCAAGGCCTTAGCATGGGCCTCGGAGCATAGCAATAAGGAGAGCAGGGAGATCTTGGAGGGCGTATGCCCCAACTGCTCGACAACATTAAAATCACTCTTCTTTATTATTTTCAGAATCTCCTCCATTTCTTGTCGGGAGGCCTCAGCATTTATGGGTATTGGTGCCTCCATCCGGGCAGGCTCTTCTTCAATCCCTTTGCCCCGAGCATTTGATGACTCGGCAGCAGGGGACACAATTTGATCAGCAACAGGACCAGGTAAACTTGTAGGTTTTATGAGGAGGGGTTTTCGAATAGCGGGCGGCGCAATGTCAGGCGAGAAGAGCCTGCCACTGCGGGTAACTTTGGCTGGACCAGTGATATCGCAGATACTGGCACTAGCGTCGAATTCTTGTTTGATTCCATTTACATACACGTCTGCCCCATAATTCCAGGGGACAGCTTTATCAGACACGTAGGAGAGGGGCCCCGGAACAGTAATGATCACAGGCGCAACTGTCATGATTTGAATAGGCTTCTTCGGGGGAGCCTTGATTGGATTTTTGAAGATGGTAATCACAGAAACTTCTTTCATCGGAACCAATTGAACAGCAGTCTTTTTGAATAGAATTTCCTTGCTATCCATTAGGCCTTGGATGCCTAACCTCAGCAAGGGACAATCAGATAGGGAAATAGCACAGAACAGGCAACCTTCACCGCAACCCGGAAATAAACCGGCCCGCAGTAGGTTCTTCTTAACAGTCTTCAGAGGGGTAACAACTTCATCTACCGAAACAGCGTACATTTCTTCTTCGATGGCATTTACCCTATGCTGGGGCATAGGATCCGTTACAACATTTGGTCTCTCCGGAGTTTCAAACTGAATTTCCTTTGCGTCGATCAGATCTTGCACTTTGTTTCTCAAGGCCCAGCAATCATCAGTAGTGTGCCCGAGACTATCAGAATGACAAGCACACCGGGCATTTGGGTTATATTTAGGAGACGCAGTGTTGACGACCTTAGGAGCTTCTTTGAGGGTCACCAGGTTGGTGGATAACAGTTGGGGTAAAATTTGAGATAATGTCATACTTAGTCGGGTATACTGCCTCTTGGGCCTTTCGCTTCTTTGTTGATTGTACTGCTGAGGAGCAGCAACAGGTTTGGAGATGACCAAAGCATTGACGGCTTGGCGACTTTCGGGCTTGACTTGTCTTCTAGGACCATAGACGGCACTTGCTTCTTTCTTAAACGGCCTCTTCTCAGCACTTGTAGAGGCAGCCTTCTGTATCTTGCCTGACCTGATGCCAGCTTCAATTCTTTCTCCCGTTAATATCAAATCTGTGAACCCAGCGGAGGAGTTACCAACCAAATGATTGAAAAACGGACCAGACAAAGTCCCAAGGAACATATCAACCAGCTCTCGGTCAGTTAATGGAGGCTGCACCCTGCCAGCCAAATCTCTCCATTTTTGAGCGTACTCTTTGAACCCTTCACCCGTTCCTAGAGACATACCCTGAAGTTGGGTACGCGTGGGAGCGAGATCAGAATTGTATTGGTATTGTCTGTAGAATGCGGTTGCCAAATCTTCCCAGTGCCGGATGCTGGCTCCATCTAATTGGTAGAACCATTCAAGCTGTGACCCTGAGAGGCTATCTTGGAAGAAGTGAATCCAGAGGTTCTTATCTGCCGTGTAAGGTTGGATTTTCCTTACGTACGACCTCAGATGCAGCTTTGGGCAGGAGACCCCATCATACTTGGCGAAGGCAGGCGCCTTAAACTTGTGTGGAATGACTACCCCAGAAGATAACCCCAAATCTCCGAAATCCAGTCCCGGCACATTCTGAATTTCCATGGCGCTCAAGCGGTCCTCCAATTGTTTGTATCTGTCAGCAGCAGGTGGGTATTGTTCGTCATTATAGTCCGTCTCGTTGTCGGAGACTGCGGGACTAGGTGCTCTTCCCCCTTGGGGACTGTTTTTCTCAGCAGAAGAAGTGGTTGGATCAGCTTCGTTGTGGAGTGTGTTCCCAAATCTGCGTCCGGTGTTGAACAATGCAGTCCTCTTTTTCTTCTTCTTCTTCAGGAGTAGAGTCTTCAACTCTTGCTGACCTTGGGCTAGGCTTAGGACCATCTCTTGAAACTGTGCACTTTGGGCCTGAAGGGCCTTGATTGCCTGCTCACTGGATGAGTCTGGATTCATGATGACTGTTCAAAATAAACAGCGAAGGAGATTAAGCAACCTGTGAAATAGGGTACCTGCTATGCATATGGTGTAATGGAATGCGTATGTTTTATGTTTTCAAAGACAAACAAGATTCAACTTTGTAGACAAAAAGGGAAACACACTTCATTAGATTAAAAATTTCAATTGTTCAACAACTTGCCCTTAGGCATTACAGGAATGAAAAGGAAATAAAACTACAAAAGGAAACATCAAAGCTCATCAATGCTCCCATGGCCTCCTCTTTTCAGTGCTGATGTAGTTGTTCAGGACCCGTTCTTCCTCCAATTGCTTAGTCAGCCTCTGGATCTTTCTTTCCTGCTCGTTGAACTTCTCCCGATAGAAATCCCGTTCTTCCTTTAGCTGTGCCCAAGATCTCTTCATTGTATCAAAATCAGTGGGTATCTGAGGAGGGAGGACAGTTGGAGGAATCCCATCTTCAACAGGAGACTCAAGAATGAGAGGTCTAACAGCTTCGTAGGGCATACCTAACTTCTGAGCACGGATGCGGACCCATTTGCAATAGGGCTTCAATGGCAGAGAAGTCTTTGGTCCTAACTCATGTGGGTCAGCTTTGTGAATTCTGTCCCAAGCTCTAATGAATCCCTGGCGTAGTTTGTCACTGTCTGCCTGAAACTCAAAATGGAAGTGAGGAACCAACATCTCATGAGGCCCATCTCCTCTGGCTCTTCCAAACTGACGGAGAGCTAAACACGGATTGTAAGAGATTCCTCCTTGGATACCAATCAACGGGACATTAGGGTATTCTCCGCAACGGTCGATAACAGCTACCTCATCCAAACCTCTGAGAGTCCAGGTGATGTCATTATCAGTGAGAGACACTAACCTCCGAGCCCAGCCTTTTCCTTCATCATTCTTCAGCGCGAACTTAGGAAGGTGCGAAATAAACCACCTTACTAGCAAAGGAGCACAACACCACGGAGTTCCCCGTTTTCGAGCAGTACGAGCATAGAGTTGTTGTAGAATATCACCCAAAAGAGTGGGTACCGGATTCCGAGACATGAAGATCCTTATGACATGGATACTGATAAAGGTGTCAGGGTTGGGAAACAGCACCAGACCATAGATCAAAAGAGCTAGAACATCCTCATATGCCTTGAAGTCCAAGTCATTCTAGAAATCATTAGCCTTGCCAACCAGAAATTTGACCAAAAAGCCCTTGACCCCATTTCTAGTTTCCCAGTTGGACAATATCTCTTCTTTGGTCAAGGGGAGAATTGCAGCAATCTCTTCAGGCCCAGGAGTCTTTTCCAAACCAGTGAAGGGAGTTTGTTCCAAGACAGGAATCCCAAGCAAATAAGAAAATTCTTCCAGGGTAGGAACCAGCTGGAAGTCTTGGAAGGTGAAACAGTGATGCAGAGGGTCATAAAACTGGGTCAGAACACTTATCAGTTGTTGGTCCCATTTTGCAGTGATCAAGCCAAGGAGAGAACCATGTCTGTTGATGAAGGAGGTAGTGTTTGGAATCCTTCCAACCAGATCCTTGAGTAAAACTGGTGGTTGAACAAAGTTGAGCCGGACAGTATTTCTACGCACGGGCATCATAATGTCCTACAAAACAGAGCAAAGATGAAACCTTTTTGTCTTTGAAATGGGTTAGCCTTTTATACAGGATGCATGCAATGGTATGATGGCATGATGCTATGATGAAGCACACCACAAGTATTCACACAGGCAAATAAGGCACACAAGTCACACAAGACACCCTTAGGTTTTAGGCCAGCATGAGTATCAGGTATTACCCTCTTTTGGTTTTGTTGGTTAAAACCTGTCCTATCAAAAGTAACCGGGTTCTAGAGGATCTCAAATCATTGGCTACCCTCAATCGGTCATAACTCCAGCATCGCAATCTTTTCTCGCGGCCAGAACCATCTCGAGAGTTTAGCCTCAATGAGTGTAGCATACTGCTACTGTCCTAATAGCCAAGTTGGTCAATTTAGGGTTCTAAGGCCGGTTGGTGTTTAATGACCCCTTAGAAGACCTATATTCTCCCCGTTACAACACAAGGGATATAGGTACAGACTAAGATGCCACACCAACGTAGCCACTGCTTCACCCATGTCGGTCTACGCCGGACAGGTCCCTCACAGATTATGCTACCTAAAAAGGGTATTTCCCAGATCCGGGTTAGGATCTATGAAACTCCGATGCAAAGCCCATAAATGTAAAAGCAAACAAGACAATCAATTGAAAACAAAGGTGATCTAAGCCCTAAGGTTACTCCACTTTTAAAAGTTCTATCCCCAGCAGAGTCGCCAGTTCTGTGATACGGTGGGAGAACTGACTTGAGGTTTTGCGTTTGTATTCGCAAATGTTGCGGTTAGCAAGAGTCGCCACCGACTTTTTATTTTATCCTAAGGAAAGGTTAAAAAGCACAGCAAAAACCTTTTGAGATGTTTTCTTGGGTTCGGGGAGTAGATTATAGAAAGGGAAGGTATTAGCACCCTTTCTATCCATGGTTATCCATGGGCTCTTAGTTACTTGCTTAGATCACTTGCCTTTTATTTTCAATTGTTTTAAATGGTGCTTGAGTGTGTGGGTTTGAAAATGTTTTGAAAAGAGGCCAATGTGGTGGCAACCTTTGTAATGATCCATGTGGGGATGTATACAAAGATGTATGTCTTTTGAAAGAGTTTTCATTTGTTTTTGAAAGTTGTTTTGAAATTGTAATGATGTGTGATTTTGAAATTAGGCAAGTGTTTTGTTTTGCAAGTTGATTCAAGTAACTAAGAGGTTATCTACTCCTAAATTTCTCAAAAGATCATTGCTATACTTTAACCCTTTTAACAAGTTTACTCCACCATTGTATTTGGTGGGCAACCTTGTGTTAGGATGTGAAAGGGACAGGCGCGGGTCATCGTTTTAGACCATAATTGCAACGGCGTTAAATGTCTTTGAGCAATTTCTCTAAGGGACTTGATCATTTGTTTTTTTGTTTGTTTTGAAAAATTTTGTCGAGGGACTATGATCATTCAAATTGTTTGCTTTGCCCAAAGAAGTTCAACATGCAATATGGCCCATTTATTTGAAGGCAACAAGTGGAATACCCTAGGGGGTGCAAGTGTGATTTGTGTGTCCATTTTCATGCTTGTTTATCTTGTATTAGGTCAAACTATTTTTTATCGTTTTTTCGCATACAAACCCTAATTCTAACATGTTATCATTAGAAAGCAATAAAGTGCGAAATTAAAATTACTAAGCTATTACAAAACCAAATATGGGAAGGGGGGTACAAATGTTCAAATGGGGGATATTGACAAGAATTTAAATCTAAATTATTACATCATTTTGAATATTTGCAAGGTAAATAAATTGCATAATTAAATGGAAATTAAATAAATATGTGAAATGCAAAAAGAAAGTTTTTATATGTATGAGAAAATATTTTTTATGTAAAAGAGAAAAGAAAATAAAAATGTATTATTATTATTTTTTTGAGTATTTTAAATTTAGGGCAAAAACCCTAATTTTAAAGAAAATGCATTATTATCTAATTTAATACAACTATTTATTTATTATTTATAAAAATGAAATAAAATGAAGTATATTATGGGGAAAAGTATTTTTGTATCAAATATTAATAAAAAATAAAAATTCAAGTATTTTTAACTTAAATATATTGATAACCATACATATATATATATTAAACCCTAAATATGTATTATACACAAAATAAATATTTATTTAATATTTTAATAAAATAAATAAAAGAGTATTTTTTGTGTGAAATATTTTCAGAAAGTAAATAAAAATAAAAATTGTATTTACATCATTTTTATATTTATTCTAATAATAGTATATATATACTTATGTATAAACAAAGAAAGTAAACAAATAAATATGCAATAAATGCAAAAAATGATGAAAAAAATATTTTTAATTTTTTAATGCCATGAGAAAAAATAAACAAAGTCAACCAAAAAAGAAAAAGTCAAAAATGTTAAGAAATGAACAAATGGGCTCAGGGGGGTGTGAATCAAAAAAGGTGGTGTGAAAAGTGAAATAACACAGGCCCAGCCCACTGATCATTGTCTTCAACCTCCAGCTTCAAACATTTGAAAAACGCGCGCCCCTGTTCCTCCATGTCTAACTCCTGATTCTTGGCTTTTCAGCAAAAACTCATAACACAAGAAATGTTCAGCATGAAGAGACGGTTTCAACCATATAAATAACTTGACCTATCTCTCTAAGATGAGGGAGAATTTCTCCTCCCCCAATTTCTGACCTAACTTTTCATCAATGTTCAGACATGAAATTCTCTAAGCACACGAAACATAAATGAAATCTAATCATATGAGCATGTTCAGGGCTATGATTGTGACATGTTTTCTTCAAAAACCTAAAGCTAACAATGCCTAATAAGAGAGATAGAACTCCATGAATATACCTGTTCAGTTGGAATCGAGCTTGGCAATGGAGGATGTTTCAGAGTGAAATGATGACTTGTACAGCTTCCTTGAAGTGTAAGGATGCTTTTCCAATTCCTACTTTGTCTTGAAACTCCCTGAATCGAGCTAGTGAACTCCAACTGCAAAACAGAAAATTAAAAAATGGTGAAGTGGCTTGGAGGTGTTACAGGTCTAATTTTAGGACATGGTTAGCTTGCATATGTTGTAGGGAAGGTAGAGGAAAAGGTTTGGATCAAAATGCTCGAAGGGATTGGGAGTTTGCACTCAAATTGCAGGGGCTCCCCTGTTTGTACAGTTTTGAGGTGATTAGAGTAATGGGAGTGTTTCAGATGGCAAGGGCTCATGTGTTAACTTGGATTTGGTCTATGGAATGTGTTTGATAGCTTTTGTGTTGTGTGTCTAAGCTGAGATCAGAGATAGCATAAGTTATGGACTTTTCTTCTATCTTAAGCAACAAAAGCAAGTTGGTGGTTTTAGGTTAGTAGGGGGCCTCCTAATGTGCTGCATAAACATCTCTTGATCAGTGTGTTATGCACATAATCTTGTGCCAAGCAGATCTTTCATGTACTTGTTGGATTACAAACTTGACATAAAGTTAACCTTTTCAAAAATGGAATTTTCACTTTATCTAGTTTAGGATTAATCTTGCATACAATGCTTGCACTCAAAGAACAACACCTTAACACATTGAATATGCATTAAATTATTGAGTTTGAAATGGTTCAAGGACCTGTAATCAAGCATAAAGCAAACTGATTTCAAATTGGCACAATATGAACATGTCTTGATGAAGAACAAAAAGTGAATTTTTGCCAACTTGTGAAATTCGAATCTCTCAAGTTATGAGGTTGTTTGAGGAGTTCTTGGACATTTTGGAAATCTTGGAATGTGTACTACAATCCATCTTTGAAATGCAAATCAAAATTCCAAGTGAAAGGATATGAAAAGTGGCCTTGAAGTAGGGTAGAAAACCTTGTCAAAATAGGTCAAATTTCACTAAGTTAAAAGATGGTTTAGTGCCCTTATTCAAAAAATTATAACTTGAGATACAAGCTTCAAATGAGAAAACTTTGTGAATCAAAGTTGTATATTATGCAACAAGCTAAAACGTTCATGTTTTGACTTTTGTTTGAATCCAAATGGATCATGGTGAAAAGATGGGGCAAAGTTGGGAAAAAATTAGGGTTTTTCATAACTTAGAAAAATTCTAAGTTATGAAAAATTCCATTTTCAAACCCTAATTTGCATTTTGTGATTTCTTGGTGAACAAGTTTCATGATTTGGCATGTTTTGATGAAAAATGAATCTTGACTCTTGATTTTGACCAAAAAGTCAAAGTTTGACTTTTCAGTATACAGTCAAAATTGATCAATTGACTGGGAAATTCAACTGTCAATCTTGTGTATTTGGGATCTTTTGAGCTTGATGAACATGTCAAGATAATTCCATTGAGTCCTTGAGGCCATATGTGAGCTTGGTTTACCATTGGCTAGGTCAAACAGTCAAAAATTGCCTTTGTGCAGTCAAAACCCTAAAAATGACCATTTTGCCCTTTTGGGGATCTGATCAAATTTCTTGTGGAATTGTGATCCAAACTTGATCAAATGGTTCATGTGAGTTCATAATGTTGATATGGGTCAATTTTCCTGAGATTTGACTGTCAATTGGCCACAGTTGACCTTTTCCCCAATACAACTGATTTCTAGGTCAATTGTCCAATTGACTGGGCAAAGTTTGGAATCAAGGCTTGAAACTTGGTATGGATAAACTTGGGAGTCCAACATGAAGCATGAAAGTCATCTTAGGCATTTTAGGTCAAAACATCCTTGGGTAAACACAAACCCTAATTTGAGTCTACAGTGCAAGGAGAAGCCCTGAGCAGAGGAAACCCTAACTGTATCTTGATCTTCAAAGGTCTTGTGATGAGAAAATGTTGAGGAAATGGGAGGGCAAATTTTGGGGTACAACACAATGTAATTTTCTCGTCATAATAATGTCATGAAAAGAAATATATAAATTTAAAGTATATGCAGGGATATTAACTATCTTGTGAAACTTCTTTGTTTCCATGCGCAAAAACTTTCTTAGCTTGTGGTTGCAAAAGCTTAGGTCTCTTTGCTTTCTTCATAGCAATGTGGTTGTCCAATTTTCCATCAACCTTTTGAATTCTTTCTCTATTCACTGTAGCTTTCACTTGAGTTCTTTTCTTTGGTGTTTCTAATTTTAGTAAAAATTCACCAAAAGATATTAGGAATAATTTCATGTAATATATGCATAATAGAAAATTTTAAAAATCACTTACCTTGTACAACTTCTTTGTCACCATGTGCATGATCTTTCATTACTTTTGGTTGCGAGAGTTTGTATATCTCCATTTTCTTTGCAATAGTCTCTTTATCCAAATTGTGATCAACCTTTTGAACTCTTTTTTGTTGAGTTCCTTTTTTTGGTGTTTCTAATTTTTGTAAAAATTCATTAAAAAACAGTAGGAATAATATATCTAAAGGAATTCCAAAACATAACTTTAACATACATCATTTTATATAAAATCAAATGAAACAAGAAAATGATTTACCATCCACAACTTCTATAATTTCCTGAACCCTTTCTCTATTGTTTCCCTGTAGCATCTCATGTAACTTGTCAATTTTTTCTTTCTTAACATGTTGTAGCACTTTATTTCTCAATTCTACACTTGATCTTACTTGAAGAGGAAAATCAAATCTTTTAGTAGGACTTCGACCACTCTTCCTATGTGATCCACCATCTTTTACACTTCTTACATTGTCCATTATGGCCAACAACTATGATCTACAAAGGGGGAAAATTACATAATTATATAATGAAAAATTGAGTATAAAGTGACATTATGCATAACCATAAATTAACAGTATATTTGAATCTAGTTTGTTATGGTTTAAGTAAAAAAATGACAGCATGCTTAACCATAAATTAAACTTTGAACAAATCTATTTTCTACTCAAAATCTATTAAAAATTTTGGTAAAACACATTGTCAATGCTACCTAATCAGTACTAGAATCATAATCGGTTTCATCGTCACTTCCATAACTCGTGTTACTATGATCACTCTCTATTGCTTTTTGGTTGTGAAGTTCTGACAAAGGAATTTCAAAGATATCATCTGTCAAATATTTCCTAACCAAATCCACTTCATAATCATCCCTTAATGTATTAAGATTTGTTGAAATATCATATTCTTGGGCATCTGTACTTAAAGATTCTCCCATGTCAAATGATTCCCTTGGAAGTGCATTTAGAACATAGTGTTTGTTTTTGTTTAAAGGATCTTCAATAAAGAAGCATTGTTGAACTTGAGATGCCAACACAAATGGATCATTTTTGTAGCATTTTTTGTTAAAGTAAACCAACGGCAATCTATATTTATCCTTTTCATCCACAAACCAATCACATTTGAACAATACATATTTTTCATGACCATAATAATCTAACTCTATAATATCTTTTATTGCCCCATAGTAAGTCACACAAATCTTTTTGGGATTTTCATCCTTCGCATTTCTAAGAACTTGAGTCACCGCTTCTAATGTCACACCACTATTCTGTGTTTTAAGCCTTGCTTCACGATTTGTTGTATGAAACCTGTATCCATTAATAACATAACCAGAATACCTTCTAACAACATCATTTGGTCCCCTAGACAACACCTTCAACCATTCAGTAACTTTCTCATCCATGAGACGTGTTTCAAACCATTGAATAAAATCTTATCTTTGATTGTTAGCTTTTCTGGACTTCCTTTTTTTAGAGGATTATGATCATTAACCTCACGCTCTCTACAAAATAAATAACTAATATTTTAATACAAAAGAAAAAGAAAACTTATAGTGAGAATGAAATTTTGTATCAAGTAGATGAGTGTACCTAATATACTCTTGCACTTCATCGCAATTGAATAAAATGTAGCCGTGAGCTTGGTTTAGAGACTTATGATCAAGGGAAATTAGTTTCTTTCCCCCGATTGGATGACCTATGTTTGGAGTATCATCGTTATTTCGTGTCATTCTATTCATCCTTGTGTCTACAGCACTAGACCAATATCTTGAACAAAATGTTAGAGATTCTTTAAGTAAGTATGCTTCAGCGATAGAACCCTCTGGACGACTCCTATTACGAACAAAAGATTTTAAATCACCCAAATATCTTTCCATATAATATATCCATCGAAATTGAACTGGTCCACCCAATCTGACTTCATTTTCCAGGTGAATTGGTAAGTGAACCATTATGTCAAAGAAACTCAGAGGGAAGATACGCTCGAATTGGCAAAGTGTTTCAGCAATTTCTACTTCCAAGTAATCCAATGTTTTCACATCTATAACCTTCTGGCATAAACACCGAAAAAATGAACAACGTCGAAGCAAAGGGATAACAATTTGATTAGGGCCTATCCCTCTTATTGCTACTTTCAACAAGTAATGCAATATAATATGAGCATCATGACTCTTGTATCTAGAAACTTTTCCTTCATTAACTTGAACACATCGAGAAATATTGGATGCAAGGCCATCAGGAAGTTTTACTGTCTTTAAAACATTACAAAAAATAGTTTTCTCTTGCTTTGTTAGGGAGAAACATGCCTTAGGGATTTGAGTTTTCTTACCATCACTTGTTTCCTTCAAATGGAGTTTTTTTCTAATCCTCATGTGTTGTAGGTCCAAACGAGCTTTTGCATGATCCTTTTTCTTCCCTTCAATATCTAAGAGAGTCCCCATTATATTATCACAAATGTTCTTTTCTGTATGCATAACATCTACATTATGGCGCAAAGAATTATCCTTCCAATATGGTAATTGCCAAAAGATAGACTTTTTCTTCCATGGACCAGGCCTTTTTTATGATATTTTTGCCCCACTACGTCAGGAATCTTTTCTAAGTCTTTTAAAATCATTGTTGAATCTAACTAGGAGGGTGCAGACCTATATTCTGGCTTTCCATCAAAAGAACTTGAATTTGATCTCCAACTATGATTTGAATCCAAAAAGACTCGATGACCCATATAACACATCTTTCGACTATGTTTTAAGTATCTTGAAGAAGTTTTATGATTACAAGCAGGACAAGCAAACTTCCCTTTAGTACTCCAACTGGATAACATAGCATATGCAAGGAAGTCATTCACAATCCACATAAGAGCTGCACGCATTTGAAATGATTGATTTTTTGAAATATCATATGTTTCTACACCGACTTCCCACAATATCTTAAGCTCCTCAATTAGTGGTTGCAAATACACATCAATTTCATTTTTGGATGACTTTGGTCCAGGAATAAGTAACGACATCAAACAATTTTCAGCCTTCATGCACAAATTTGGCGGATAGTTATATATTGTTAATACAACAGGCCATGTGCTATGTGAAAGAATCATGGTCCTAAATGAATTAAACCCATCACTTGCCAACCCAAGTCTGATGTTACGAGTTTCACGAGCAAAATCTGAATGTTTGGCATCAAAGTCTTTCCATGCTTGGGCATCAGCTGGATGCCTTAACTTCCCATCCCTTGAACGATGGTCTGCGTGCCACCTCAATGTATCGGCTGTCTTTGAACACATAAAAAGTCTTTTCAATCTTGGAATCAATGGAAAATGTCTTAGAACTTTGGCGGGAACCTTATGATCTTTTATAGATTCTTCAAGATCATTAGCAACTTCAGGATATTCAATCCACCTTGACGTGCCACAAATATGACATGAATCATCTTTCCCATGATCTTTCCAAAACAACATGCAGTTGTTCGGACATGCGTCAATCTTTTTATAGTCTAAGCCCAAATCTTTTATCATAGATTTTGTTTTATTGAAAGAGACGGGGATGTTCAAATCTGGCATAACCTCTTTCAACAACTCTACGAGATCAGTGAATGATGCATTACTCCATCCATGGAGACATTTCAACAAATAAATTCGAATAGTGAATGATAACGAGGAAAACTTTTCACAACCAGGATACAACTCTTAATTTTCATCATCAACTAGTTTATAAAATTTCTTTGCATCTTCATTTATCCCTTCATGTACTCCACCTCCTTCAGCCACATCTTTAAATGTCTCAAATAGTAAGCCATCGATATCATCATGAGATGATGTTTCATCATCACTATCACCATCAAGATCTATAAGGCTCTCATCTTAACCATGATAAATCCATTCAGTGTATCCCTTTACAAATCATTTACTACATAAATGGTCATACACTACATCTCTTACTTCCCAACTATCATTTCAACATATAGAACAAGGACACAAAATTTCTTCTTCTTCAACCATTCCTTTGGTGAATGCAATATCCAAAAAGTAATTTACATCGTCCTTATAACTTTGACTGTGTGGAGGTACCTCCACCCAATCCTTCTTTATCATGTTTGGTTTTCTAAAATGAAATAAATTATACATTACTCTTTATCATATAAAGGATGGAAAAACACCATGGTTCATATATCAACGTAGCTTTTACAAATGCATAGTTATTATAAAAATTTCATTTATAATCTAAATGTACACTAAACATGCATTCCAATACCAAACATAGAATAAATTGGTGAACTTTTAATCTAAACATGCATTACAAACATAAAATAAATGAGCTAAAATATTTTACATATGTTACTTCATGGAAGAGATAGTTTAAGGTTGTCTTTGTCTATATCCATTGGATGATGTGTTTTACATATGTTTCTTTGGATTCATGTGTTTTGCCCTTACCAATAAGTATAACTAGTTGTGTGATCGGGACTTTATAAGTCTGTCGGGATACTAACTGCAAGTATACAGTTCAGTCGGACTTCGGGAATTCGATGAATCGCTTGGCCTATAAAGTATTTCGGTAAAAACTAATTGTTTAAAAACCTGAGACATACACTCTCGTGTTCATGAAATAAGTTATGCTACTAAACCTAGTGGATGCACTTTAAATTTAATAACATTTTTTGAAAACAATTTGAGTTTAATTAATTTATTAAAACACTCTCGTGTATTTAAAAATTAATGTTTCGTTACCACTATCTGGGTTGAACCCCAGCTCTCGCATGCAGGTTCTTGCCTTAATTAATTTCCCACTCTCGTGGCAAAATCGTGTTAATTAACCTCTCACTCTCGTGACAAGGATAGTTAAATTAATCTTGGAAATTGGAAACCAGAAATTGTTTTATAAATAAATATTTTTGGCCAAGGTATCACTGAATTCCTTCGATTCTTAAGAGTCACATACCGGTACGAATAATTTAGCCGGACATAATAGATTTAACAATAATGCAATTCAAAATATAATTCATAAAAATCATTGGCATAATACAAAAATTGAATAAATATTAATTGCAATAAAAACCTGGAATTAAAGTTGCCATGGTAATCTTGAAGTGTTACAATATTCCTTGCAGCTTGATTGAAGTAAATAAATTGTGTTAATTCTTGAATGAAGAATTCACACCTAAAACTAAAGCTTGAAATAATACTGGAAAAATGCTCTAAAACAAGGAAATAAAATAATTGCAAAAAGTAATAAATTTGTTCTGAGAAAACTCCTTCGACCCTTGCAGCTTTGCACTACCACACATATATATAGCAGAGGAAATAGCAGTTGAAAGTGTCTTGAGAAAAGGTTGAGTGGAGGAAATAAAGGGAGCATGGTTACTGAGTGGAGGGAAAATAGGAGAACAAGTCTGCCCTTGCGTTGCCCATGTCTCCACCCATTTACAACGTCCATCTTCACGCGCGTGACGGTCGTCACAGTTGGGTGACGGTCGTAACGCGCTTAAATAGCGCATTACGCTCGTCAGTGATGCGTGACGAGCGTTATTCCAAGTTGGGGGGCGTTACGCACGTCACAAGGGTGTGACGACCATCACTGCTCCAAAAATCCAAACTTTGCATTTTTAGTTCTTTTTCTCTTTGTTTATTGTCTAGCCTTCTTCATGTTGTCCTTTTCCATTGATTTGAGTTGACAAATGTTATACCTGTAAAAAGACAAATAAACTCGGAATAATCGGGGGTTAGACGACTTAATGTAATATAAAATCGGTAAAAAGCATAGTAATTATATGATACATTTTCTCGTTATCACTGTGACTTTGAATTAATAATATATACAAGTATTTGATCTTATCAAGTGAAATTAGAGATATTACTTGCTTTCAAACTACAACTTGATAAGGTATGATTCCTTATGATAAAATGATGAGAAGTTTTAGCATAAACATGAGTAGGAAAACACAGGGCTATTGCATGAGGGGTGTGTGTTAAGATTTAAAAACAAGAACAATTAATTTATATTCTAATTATGAACAAACATCATCATAAGGAATGTCTTTTTTTATTTTTGAATTTTGAATTTTAATTTCTGCATTTTATATGTACAGCATCATACCCACGTATTGAAGTGTCCTTTTGAACTCTATGTATATGTTTTCATTAGTCTATAATAGATCTCCACTACTAAGTTGGAGGTTGTCTGGATTTATGTCAATTATTGCTAACAATTCAAACCTGCTTTTTGTTACCACGATAGTAGAGTTTTTCTAGTATGTACACATTAACTTCTTTATAGGTGGGAATGTCATTTAATTGTTTACAGCAATCACACTATATCACTTCTCTTTAACAAAACCATATCAAATGTTCAAACCAACATACAAATCATAAATTTGAAAGTAATATTCGATCACGGATACATATATAGAGTCACACAAACTTCATACCATATCAAAAGTACATGTAAATTTAAAATGAAACACTTACCGGAAAAGACGCAAGGGAAGAAACGAAGATGTCGGAAACACAAACACACGCACAACAACACAACAGCAGCAACGCAATCGGTAACGCAATCGACGGTGCACAACAACAAGACCGCACCGATGCACAGTTCTTCGTTTTTAGGTTTTGTTCGTGGTACCCTTCACACACAATGAATTACCTTTTGTTTTTTGTTTTGTTTCTATTTTTTCACTCTAGGCTAGAAGATAAGTTAGTGAAATGTGTGTACCCTGAGCTTACACTTGGCCCACGTGAATCTTTTATTTTTTTATTTTTTTATATTTTAATTTTATAATATATATTTTTTAAGTATTAAATTAAATTAAAATTAGCATGTTTGGAAGGCCACTTAACTTTTATTTTTTTTTAAATTTTATTAACATTTTTTTTTAAATTTCATGCAACATTTAAAAAACGTAGTCTTTTATTAAGAATAATGTATTAATTTAAAATTGTTCCCATAAATATTTAAGGAGACATTTATTAGATATTATGAAAGATACATTGTATTAACGCTTGATAATTGTCCACAAAAGTAGTTTAGAAAACATTTGTGAGGGGTCGCGCGAATTGTCTTGGCAACATACAAAGATCGTTGCCTGAATTTTTTTTAACAATTTACTCATATTGTCTAAAAAAGTGTTGCCAAAGACCATAAATGTCGTAGTTCGCAAGAGGAGTAATGGAAATTATAGTTTGACTTAATTTTTTTGTTAAGTGTGGATACAGCATGTAATAAGATTTTATAATTTTGTGTTTTTTATTAAGTCCATGTGGATAAATACATGCTTATAATTAAATATTATTTTATAATTATGTGTTAAATTTTTTTTAATATATATATCTATATATATATATTAATAATGTTTAGAGAAAAATATTTGTTTTTTAGTGTATAAGTTTTGGAGGGAAGATTGCCACCAAAAATTTGATAATGTTAAAAAAATTTATACAACATTTCAGACATGTAGCCTTTTATTAGAACTAATGTAACAATCTAAAAATGTCCCCAAAACTATTTTAGGGGACAATTGTCAAACATTGCTAAAGAAATAATATTTTAACGCTCTAAAATCGTCCCCTAAAGCAGTTAAGGGCACAATTAACAATCGTTGGCAAAAAAATAAAAGAGTATCGCTCCATAAACGTCCCCAAAAGTATTTTAGGCGACGATTCTCAAGGGTTGCAAACATATTTTTGACAACAATCGTAAATCGTTGCCTATATGAATTTAAGGCAACAATTTCTACATGTTACCTAAAAAAGTGTTGCCAGAGACAACAAATGTTGTAGTGTGTATTTTAAGAAAATACATGATTTTAGGTGTAGTATCTTAATATGACTTAGTCCAACAAAAACCAAACAAAATCAAATCATGGCAATTATTATATTCTTCATTGACATATAACCTTTCATGGTTATAAATACTACGTACTCCGTCAACTAGTCATCAATGTAAAGTGTTGCAAGAAAATAACATGTCAATGTGATCCAACAACCCAACAATTATTTTCTTTGTCATTCCTTAACAATTTCTCTCAAATGCCTTAAAGTCACAGAAATTGCATATTTTTTACAAACCATAATGCCTCAGTTCCAATATGGCATCGACCACCGGCACAGTGGTCTTGACAACGCTAGCTCAAAATTACCTTGGCTCCAATATGGCATTGACCACTGACATAATGTTCCTGAAGATGCTGAGCTCCAAATTATAACCATACCTCGACCACCAAACTAGTGTCGACCACAAGCACCATGGTCCCAATAAAACGGAGTCCCAGTTGACATATAAATAAACAATCACAAATAATCACTACGTCATATAAGAGAATAGACAACGCCTTTTTTATCATAGACAGCGCTTTAAAGCGCTGCCTATTCGTGCGCTGCTGTAAGTAAAGACATCATTTTTTGTCAATGTAAAAGCGTTGCTTAATGTAGCCTTTAGACAGCACTTTATTCAATAAGCACACTCTAAAGGCACCTATAGGCAGCACTTTTTACGTCAGAAGTGCTTTCTAAAGCACCCTTATAGACAACACTTTCACTTTAGACAACACTTTTAAAAGCGTTGTGTAATGTATATTTTTGTTCATTTTTTTTCTGTTTTAGGCAGCGCTTTCTTTAAAAGCGCTCTCTAAAGTCCCTTTTAGGTAACACTTTTTACTATAGAAGCGCTTTTTAGTGCACCCCTTTAGGCAACGCTTTCTTTAAAAGTGCTTTCTATTCTCCGCTATAGGCAGCATTTTTTTTGCTTAAAGCACTGTCTAATGTTCACAGATTTTTTAATATATACAACTTATATTTTAAGCGCTCTCTACAAATAATTACTTAAAATAAGCGTTGTCTTTCAAATTTGCACCAGATTTCATAAATTTGCAGCTCCAATCCAATAAGTATTACACCAAATTTACTTATTTATATATACAACTTTAATTCAATAATTTATATATACATAAATTTGACACAACTTGAAGAATCCAATAATTTATATATATATATATAAATTTAAATATTTATATTTTCAGCTTTAATCCAATAAGTATGCACCAAATGTACATATTACTATCTTCTAGAGTTGTTATCTTCTCTACTATCTTCTCTACAAACAACAACAATGAAGAATCACAAATGAACTTGTTATCTCTATATATTCTACATATGCACCTACCTGAAACAAAACCAACAAAAGCATATCAGAATCAAGCTATATAACACTTAAATCTTATAACTATTATAATTTAACACAAATCAATGTAACAAAAACAAATCAAGAATCCAATACCATTAAAAATTCCTCAGTTCATACCATGATACTAACAAAATTTTATTTGAATTTAAATCCAATACCATCATAACTAATCTTCCACATAACAACAACAACATTGCAACACAATTTACCACACTAATGACGACATAGTATCTCATCAAAACTCAAACTTATTATACTCAAATTCTCATCAATGAAAGTGTCACAATACCTTATAAAATTCTCAGCTCAATAATGTATTGACACCAATCCTTCTTAATTTCGTCCAATTGATCTTTCGAGTAAGTAGAAGACTTGTATTTATCAAAGTACTACATAATATAATATAATATGATTTAGTTAAAACTAATTAATTAGATGAAATGTGTTAAAAATTAAAATAAATCATAACTTAGAAACTCATACCATGGTTTGAATCTCTATTTGATTTCAAAAGAATAATTTCTTTCATAAACCGCAACATGAAATAACCGCAATCTATATCATTACGCTGACAAGGATACTACACATGGAAAAAATACGAATGTATATCAGGATATATAGTTAAACTTGTTTTATCAAGTAGCATCACTAAAATACTCAAAATTGTGAAAATATACATGCACTCTGATCCATGTAATGTTGTTTGCTTTACTCTTTGGTACTTGAATATCTCTTTGTGATCGAAAAATTTGTATAACTCTAACAAAATATAAACGAATATTTAGAACAATCTCACATAAATAAATAAATAAATATACAAACGAATATTTAGAACAATCTAACTTACGTATCAACCATCTTCTTCATATTTGGGTATTTTGTCCAATAACCTTCTAACGAATCCAGATAATATACAATTTCTCTTATAGGATTAATCGCAACCAACAACCAGTGTCCACGGTAAGATTAACAAAGGTTAGATGAAAACTTTTTACACGACGTCAAAACACGAAAAATTATAATAAATGAAGTTAGAATGAAAATCTAACCCATTGCCAGTATTAAATGGTAAAATAACAACTTTTATGTATTTTTGTTGGCCATAAATGACGGACAAAGTACTCTTTGACTTCATCTGGTCTTTGATCAATTAATCGTGAGTTGATATTGTTGGGAGATAAGAAACAAAATCTTTGGTCCAATTGATGCGGGCGCATCAAGTTGTCATACATGAACCTTAAATAAAAATATCATTAACATTAAGACCATTCATTGAAATGAGTAGATAAATTATTTAATTAATTAAATAAAGTTGATCAGAGTATACCTGATATATGTATTGATAACACCGATGCCTAATTCCGAATGTCTAAGAACTTAATCCATGTCCTCTTTACTAATTATTTCGTAATATGAAAAACCAAAATACCTTCCTCCATAGGTATATTACGAGTACCTCCATCATCCAGATCTGATATTTCTATTAATACCCGAAGGCACGACCTATACCGAGAAGTAGGCTTTTTTTTTAGCTGCAGTCTTTGCAACGTCCTTTTTTGTGTAGACATGTTGCCAATTTCAGACTTCTTACTCATACTGACTTATTGCATCTCTTTAGCATGAATTTAAAGATCAAATGCATATAAGTTAGGAGGAGTATAAGATCGTGAATTAATATTTTCTATGTGTATATATATCAATGTACCTCTTTTTTGGATGCCACTGATTCGATTTACCGCGTAATCCCCTTATCTTTTGATTTGGATTTTGTAGGAGAGTGTCTGGTAGGAGTGGCTTCTGTGTCAGTGTCTTGGAAACCAAGGGTGTTGACGTCCATCCTTAGGGCGTTGAGCTCTGACAGGGCCTCATCTAACCTCTCATTCATGTTGCGCTGCCCAGTCAAGATCTGAGCGTTTTGAGCGCACAGAGACTCAAATTTCTCGTGTTGCCTTCTTTCAAGTGTTGCGTTCATTTGGTTTTGCATATGGATGGCGTGGAGGATGTCTTCAAGATTAATAGGAGGAGGTGCAGATGAGGATCCTGGAATGTCGTGGACGGGAGGAGCACTATCCAGCTCTTCTTGCATTTCGTCTGCGGGGGCTGCAGGTTGGTCTTCATGAGCAGGTGCACGCTCTGCTGGAATTTCAGGATCAAACAACCAGTTTGCTCGGTTTCTTGGATCGATTCGGTCCCTGCAAGGCAAAATGATGTTCTGATAGACAGTGTTCCTGATTACAGGGTGGAATTTGTCATCCTCCCGCTCGTAAATGAGATGTGCGACTTTGCAGTGATCCAAAGTTAGCAAAGTCGGTGCCATAGAAGGCAAAGTCGCGAGAACAACAGCGTAGTTCAGACCTATAGCAAGTGAAGTGACCAGCCCTCTGAAATAAAATGGTTTTCCGCCTCTAGCACAAATAGAGTGGATGTGAGCAAGTAAGAACGGGGCGGCATTGATCTTTTTCCCTGTGAATGCGCAATGCAAAAAGAAGAGCTCTTTGGAGTTGAGCTTATGGTTGCTGTCACGGGCGAAGATTGTGTTGCTGAGGATGCGGTGGAAATAGCGGATGGCCGGATTATGAATGTGGGTGGCATTTAGGTGGTCGTAGGATCCGGCACGGATATTCGTCAAACTGTGCCATAAGTTGAAGGCTTCCTCACCAAAATTATCCGGCACCCGGAGATGAACACCTTCGTCCGAACAGAAGCCTAAGAGTCGCGCGATGTCGGATTAAGGCAACTCGTGCTCAATGCCAAACATGCGGAATTTGGCCAGGCCTGACAGTTGGTTCGTGGCACCTGGCGGAGTGATGTAAACAAAGGAACTCAAAAAGTCAAGAGTAAGAGTTTCATAAATCGGTCTTGGTTCACGGCACAAGTTCCATAAATCTACACTCTGCAACAATTGGAGGACACTGTCAAGTAGTCCCAAACTCCTCAGGCAGTCGATATCAACGTACCGTGTGGGTTGGAGACCTCGGCGTTGAAATTTCTGAAATTTTGCCCGTTGGTTTTCTCCTTGTTCGACGGCTCTGAAAGTAAGAGTAGGAGCTTGTGGGTTGTTGGCCATGGTGTTCGTAGGATTTGCTTGAAAAAGGTTTTGGAATATGAAATTGGGGTAGTGGGTGGATAGTATTTTAGTGTTGGAAGTTTAGAAGTTTGAAGAAAAATGGAGTGGAGTGGGTAGTTTTCGTGTGATTGTAACAATGGAGGAAATGGGTTTATGAAGGGAATGGTTGGAACGGTTCTGTAATAGCCGTTCTGATATGTTGTCCGCGTGACGGTCGTCACGAGGGTGTGACGGTCGTCACAAGGCAAAAAGGCGTTACGCTCGTCACGAGGGTGTGACGGTCGTAACGCGTTTAATGTCATTAATGAGAAGACCGTTACAGGACCGTTGGGGGTGTTTATATATTTTTATATATTTTTATTATTTTCTTAATATTTTAAGTTTGAAATATTTTAATTAATTAGAGTTTTGAAATATTTTTAAGTATTCTAATAATACAAATAGTAAATAAACAGTAAATTAAAAGGAATAAATAGTATGCTGAAAATGAAAAGGAATGAAAAAAATAAAATAACTTGGTACTTGATAAATAATTGAATTAATTCATAAAAGTTGTTTCGAAATAACTAAAAATAAAAATGAAATAACTAAAAATAAAAATGATAAAATGCTAAAATAACTAGAATCCCTCCCACACTAAAACTAAACAGTGTCCCCACTGTATGTACAAATGCGAGAGAAAAGATTAAGATAACAACGGTAACTCTAGCCACGGGGAGGCGGAAACATATACTGGTGCATGAAATCCAGCTGATCGGTTACCAAATTCATGAAAGTGATGAAATCCACCCGGAGAGATGTAAGCTCGCCCCGCATGTCAGTAATAGCTTCATGCAAAGAGTGTAGGGTAACAGTAGGTGAAGGCGGTGGTGTGGCAGGGTCTTCATCAGCATTAGAAGTATTGGGTACTTCGTAAATGTCAATAGCAGAAGGAGACGAAGGCGGTGTAGCAGGATGGTAGAGGTCAAAAAGCCAGTTAGCTCTATTATGCACACTAGTGGTAGGGTTCGGGAGCTTAAACTGGTGGACAATCTCATGATTAATTAACAGCTCAAATTGATCTGGCCCAAGGTTCCCGATAAAGCTGGTGTTAAAGCAGAATTCAATGTTCATTGGCTTTATTCCATAAAGCGGGGATGATCCTAGCATAGGCCTGCGGAGTCCAATTGCATTTGATAGCATAGTGACTAAACCACCCAACAAGATTGGTGCATTTGGAGTCTGGATGATACGCTCCATGTTAGCTAGCATATAAGCGGCACCGTTTACCGGACGTCTCTGGGATGCACAGTACATAATGAAGAGCTCATCGCGGGATATAGATGTAACATTCTGCTGTTTACCAAAGATGGTGTGGGCGATGATCTTGTGAAAGTACCTGATAGCCGGGTTATGGATGCACTCAGAATAAAGATTAGACGGCTCTGGATGGTTATTGTCAGTGATGCTTCCCCAGAAAAAATCAAGATCAGAATCAAGCAAGAGGTCCTCCTGGTTCATAGTGATAACATCAGGTCCAAAAGGGAACCCTAGCAGGTGGCTAAACTCCCTGAGGTTATAGGTGTAGTCCATCTCAAACATCCTGAAAGTGATCAACCCACGGTTGAATCCTATGCCATGATTTAGAATGAAGCTCAGGGTGCTCAGGAACTCAAGGGTCAGCTTCTTGTAAGTACACGACCGTCTTCGGATAGGAGCAGTGTCCCAGCCAATCTGATGTAGCAAATACATGACACTCTCACGAATGCCAAGAGCGGTCATAGCATGGTCATCAGCGTAGATTGTAGGGCACATTTCCCGCTCAGCCAGATCCTCAAAGCGTCTTCTTTGGTGTCTGCTTCTCAAAGTGACATTCATGAAGTTTACATGTGCCATAGCTCTAAATATGAAAGCAAATGAATTACCCCTCTGAAAATATTTAATAAATGTTTGAAAAAAACTAAGTTAGTATTTTCAGGTTAAGAATTTGCCGAAGTTAAATCAAAAAGAAAAAGAAAGTGTAAAGGGAAAATAAAAATAGAAGAAAATAGAAAGGAGTAAGAGATGCAATCATGAAAATTTTAAAGATTAAGAAAAAGAAAAGAAAAATAAAAACATGTTAAAACAGTAAAAATAATTAATTAAAATAAAACATGTGTTGCCTCCCACGAAGCGCCTTTATTTTATGTCGACGGCTCGATAGATAATACCTATTCAGTTAGGTATCGGGGTAGGCGGCTCACTTAACTGAAGAGAAGCCGAATAGTTGATATTTCCGACATTAAAGTAGTGCTTTAAGCGCTGGCCATTGACTATGAATGGTTCGATAGAATTTCCTTTAATTTCTATCGCACCACTTGGGAAAACTTTGTTAATTTCGAATGGTCCGGACCATCTGGAACGTAATTTTCCCGGGAAAAGTTTCAGTCTAGAGTTGAATAGGAGTATGATGTCTCCTTCCTTAAATACTTTCCGCGAGATACGCTTATCGTGCCATTTTTTTGTTCTTTCTTTATAAATTCTAGCATTTTCATAAGCGTCTAAACGCAATTCTTCTAATTCATGGATATCTAATACTCGTTTCTCGCCAGCAATCTTGTAATTTAAGTTAAGGGTTTTTATGGCCCAATAAGCTTTATGTTCTAATTCTACTGGAAAATGACAAGATTTTCCATAAATTAACTTAAACGGCGTTGTTCCGATAGGGGTTTTAAAAGTTGTCTGATATGCCCAAAGAGCATCATTTAGCTTGGAGGACCAGTATTTTCTGGATGTGGCTACGGTTTTCTCAAGGATTTGTTTTATCTCCCTGTTTGACACTTCCACTTGTCCGCACGTTTGAGGATGGTATGGTGTGGCTATGCGATGTTTAACACCATATTTTGAAAGTAACTTTTCGAAAATTCTAGAGATAAAATGGGAACCACCATCACTGATTACTAGTCTTGGTACACCAAATCGTGGGAAGATAATATGCTTGAAGTTTTAGTACCACTCGTGTATCGTTTGTGGGTGCGGAAATGGCTTCAATCCATTTTGATATGTAGTCAACGGCTACCAAAATATACTTATTTCTAAAAGATGCGGGGAATGGTCCCATGAAATCAATTCCCCATACATCGAAAATTTCTACTTCGAGGATTCCTTTTTGCGGCATTTCGTCGCGTCTAGATATATTTCCTGTGCGTTGACATCTATCGCAGTTCATAATTGCTACGTGGACGTCTTTCCATAAGGTAGGCCAAAAGAAGCCAGCTTGAAGTATTTTTGCACAGGTTTTCGACGTACTAGCGTGTCCACCATAAGGGGCGGAATGGAAATGGGAAATGACATCGTCTATTTCATCGTTAGGAATGCAGCGATGGTAGATACCATAGGAGCCTCTTTTAAAGAGTAATGGTTCATCCCAAAAGTAGTGTTTCAGATCATGGAAAAATTTCTTCTGTTGTTGGTACGTTAAATCAGGTGGTAAAACACCGGCAGCTAAATAGTTGACAAAGTCAGCGTACCATGGTAATGTGGTGTTGGTACAAATGGCTTTTACTACCACAGTTGTTAAAGGTTCATTGTGTTGATCTAAACTGTCGGTAGGGTCTATCTCTAGCTTAGCAATAAGGCGTTCATAAGGGAAATCTTCGTTTATGGGAACACTCTCGGTTTGGATTCCATCTAATCTTGATAAATGGTCAGCTACCACGTTTTCAGTTCCTCTTTTGTCTTTTATTTCCAAATCAAACTCTTGTAGGAGTAAGATCCATCTGAGTAGTCGCAGTTTGGCGTCTTTCTTGCTTAGTAAGTATCGGATCACGGCATGATCCGTGTAAATAATGATTTTGGCGCCTACTAAGTAGGAACGAAATTTATCCAATGCAAATACCACATCTAAGAGTTCCTTCTCCGTAGTGGCGTAATTCATTTGTGCGGGATCGAGTGTTCTGCTTATGTAGTAGATAGCGTGAAGCTTTTTACCTTTGCGTTGTCCTAGGACTGCGCCTACAGCATAATCGCTCACATCGCACATTATTTCAAATGGTAGGTTCCAATCAGGAGGTTGCATAATAGGTGTTAAAATTAAAGCTTCTTTAAGCGTCTCAAATGCGTTCAAGCATTTATCGTCGAAAATAAACTCAACCTCTTTCATTAATAATTCAGTTAGTGGCTTAGTGATTTTAGAGAAATCTTTTATAAAACGTCAGTAAAAACCAGCGTGTCCTAGAAAACTTCTTATTTCTCTAACTGTTTTGGGTGGTTGAAGGTTTTTGATAATTTCGATTTTTGCTTTGTCGACTTCAATCCCTCTGTTTGATACAATGTGACCCAACACAATTCCTTGTCTCACCATGAAGTGACATTTTTCCCAGTTGAGCACTAGGTTAACATTGACACAGCGTTTCAGTACTAATTCAAGATTTGATAAACATCCGTCAAAACTTTCTCCACAGACAGAGAAATCATCCATGAATACTTCCATAATTCCGTCTAAAAAATCTGCAAAAATCGCCATCATGCATCGTTGGAAAGTTGCAGGTGCGTTACATAGTCCAAATGGCATTCTTCGGTATGCAAAGGTACCATAGGGACATGTGAACGTGGTTTTCTCTTGATCATCAGGATGAATGGGAATTTGGAAGAATCCTGAGTATCCGTCAAGATAGCAGAAATGGGAATGTTTGGCTAAATGCTCGAGTATTTGATCAATGAATGGTAATGGGAAATGGTCCTTGCGCGTAGCTTTGTTCAGTTTTCTATAATCGATACACATTCTCCATCCTGTTTGGGTATGTTGTGCTACTGATTCGCCTTTCGTGTTTGTTATAACCGTAACACCTCCTTTCTTAGGCACCACGTGAACTGGACTGGCCCAGTCGCTATCTGATATTGGGTATATGATGCCTGCCTCTAGTAGTTTCTGCACTTCTTTCTTAACGACTTCATTTAGGATAGGATTTATTCGTCTTTAATGTTCTCTAGAAGTCTTGCAGTCCTCCTCCAGCATAATGCGGTGCATACAGAGAGAAGGGCTTATTCCTTTTAGATCTGATATATTATAGCCTAACGCGGTTGGATACTTCCTTAACACATTAAGAAGTTTTTCAGTTTCGACCTTTCCTAATTTGGCATTAACTATAACTGGTCGTTCAAGTTCTTTATCTAAAAATTCATACCTAAGATCTTCAGGTAATGTTTTAAGTTCTATACCAGTTTTCTTATTAGTCGGGGCAGGATTGGGTGTTAAGGCTAAACATTCGCTTAGGTCGGCATCTAAATGTTCTTGTTTCCAGTCATCGTCCTTGAGGATAGTTGGTGTCTGAATTTTCAGCATCTCAGAATAGGTGTCTTCTTGGCTTTCAAGTTCTTTGACACATTCATCAATAATATCTAGGAGACAACATGAGTCATCTATAGCAGGGGCTTTAAAGAATTGGGAAAGAATGAATTCTACTTTTTCTTCTCCTACCTCGAAGGTAAGATTTCCTTTCTTAACGTCAATGATGGCTCCTGCAGTAGCTAAAAATGGTCTTCCTAGTATGATGGGAATGTTTGAATCTTCCTTGATGTCCATTATTATAAAGTCAGTCGGTATGTAAAATTGTCCTATTCGGACAGGAATGTTTTCTAGCATACCAACAGGGAATTTGACTGATTTGTCGGCTAGTTGTAGGGACATCTTGGTAGGTCTCATGTCGCCTAATTTGAGCTTCTCGCAAATAGATAAGGGCATTAGACTAACACTGGCTCCTAAATCGCATAGAGCTTTGTCTATGACAGATTTTCCAATTACACATGGTATGGAGAAACTATCAGGATCTTTTAGCTTTGGAGGCATGTTATTTTGAATTATGGCGCTACATTCGGCAGTTAGCATAACAGTTTCGTTTTCAACGATTTTTTTCTTATTAGATAATATTTCTTTTAGGAATTTAGCATATGACGGCATTTGGGTTATAGCTTTCGTAAACGGAATAGTAACATTTAATTGTTTCAGAAGTTCTACAAATTTCTTGAATTGTCCCTCGTTCTTGGATTTTGCAAGTCTTTGGGGGTATGGAATTGGTGGTTTATATGGTGGTGGAGGCACGTAAGGTTTTTCTGAAGCCTCTTTGTTCTCATTCGCGTTTTCCTCTACATTTTCAGATTGATCTGTCGACTTCTCTACTTCTTTTTCAGGTTTTTGATACATGGTCGGGTTTTGGAGTCTAGGATCTACCGGTCCATCAAGGGCTGTCCCACTTCGTAATGTGATAGCATTTGCATGTCCTTTAGGATTGGGTTGTGGCTGTCCAGGAAATGTACCAGCAGGTGCGGCAGAACTAGCTTGGTGTTGTGCTACTTGGGAGATTTGGGTTTCTAATATTTTATTGTGAGTTGCTAGGGCATCTACCTTATTTGCTAATAGCTTCAACTGTTCACTGGTGTGAACTTTTTAATTGAGGAATTCTTTGTTTTGTTGAGCTTGATTAGCGATAAAATTTTCCATTAGGATTTCAAGGTTAGATTTCTTAGGAATGTTAGGAACATTAACAGCGGGTTTTTAATAACCTAGAGGTACAGCAGGTGCTTGGTCAGGTGCATATAAAGCGTTATTGTTCTTGTACGAGAAGTTAGGATGGTTCTTCCAGCCAGGATTATAGGTATTAGCGTAAGGATTACCTTGAGCATAATTTACCTGATCAACTGATATTCCTGCTAAGATTTGACATTCGGTTCCAATATGACCAGGAACTCCACAAACTTCGCAGCTTGGGGTAACTGCAGCCATGGTAGCTGCAGGAGGTAAGGTCAAGCTTTCTATCTTTTGGGTAAGAGCATCTACCTTAGCATTAACTTTATCTAGGCTACTAATCTCGTACATCCCACCTTTGGTTTGAGTTTTCTCCACAGATGTTCTTTCCCCTCCCCACTGATAGTGGTTTTGAGCCATGTTTTCAATGAGTTGGTTAGCTTCATCATAAGGCTTGTCCATTAGGGTACCACCTGCGGCGGCATCTATAGAGAGTCTTGTGTTGTACAAGAGTCCATTATAAAACGTGTGGATGATCAGCCATTTTTCTAATCCGTGATGTGGGCACATTCGCATTATATCTTTATAGCGTTCCCATGCACCGAATAGCGATTCAGTATCCTTCTGCCTAAATCTGTTGATTTGGGCTCTTAGTGCAGCGGTCTTGCTCGGGGGAAAGTATCGTGCTAAGAATACAATCTTCAGTCCTTCCCACGTAGTGACGGAATTTGATGGCAAGGATTGCAACCAAGCCCAAGCTCTATCTCTTAGCGAGAAAGGGAAAAGACGTAATCTTATTGCATCTTTACTAACACCATTTGCTATAACTGTGTCGGCAAATTGAACGAATTTTGTAAGATGTTCATTTGGATCCTCGGAAGGATCTCCAGAGAATTGCGTTGTTGGATAGCTGATATCAATGACGGTTTTAACTCAAAATCATTCCGGTTTATTGCTAGAGCAGCAATGCTGTTGTGGGGTTCTTGTTGTGATGGAGCTGCGTACTCCTTCAGTGGACGGGTCCTTTGTTCTTCGGCCATGTCTAATTCTGGATTGGTTTCGGTCTCAGATGAAGAATTAGAATCTGTTTCACAATCAATCTTAATTTCGGGTTTGGGTAAAGGAATAGCGTGATTTAAACAGTAATCCCTGATTGCACGTCTTACGGAAAGAATGCGTTCAGGTTCGTCCGTCGATTTGTCAAGTGGTTCGCCTTGTGAGCGAGTCCTTGGCATACAAATCGAAAAAGAGTATCTGTTTCCTAGTCTAAACGCGCAACAGAAGAATCATAATTAATTGACTACCAGTCCCCGGCAACGGCGCCAAAAACTTGGCCGGGACTTTATAAGTCGGTCGGGATACTAACTGCAAGTATACAGTTCAGTCGTTCTAGTTTTAAAAGATTATCGAACCCACAGAGACTGAGGATCAATCGCATACGATCTAATGCTACAATTTGTTTAACTAAGCGATGAATATTCGATTTTTAGGGGGAAACAGTTTAATTAAAAATAATAGTAATAGTAATACCGGTATGTGATAGTCGGACTTCGGGAATTCGGTGAATCGCTTGGCCTATAAAGTATTTCGGTAAAAACTAATTGTTTAAAAACCTGAGACATACACTCTCGTGTTCATGAAATAAGTTATGCTACTAAACCCAGTGGATGCACTTTAAATTTAATAACACTTTTTGAAAACAATTTGAGTTTAATTAATTTATTAAAACACTCTCGTGTATTTAAAAATTAATGTTTCGTTACCACTATCTGGGTTGAACCCCAGCTCTCGCATGCAGGTTCTTGCCTTAATTGATTTCCCACTCTCGTGGAAAAATCGTGTTAATTAACCTCTCACTCTCGTGACAAGGATAGTTAAATTAATCTTGGAAATTGGAAACCAGAAATTGTTTTATAAATAAATATTTTTGGCCAAGGTATCACTGAATTCCTTCGGTTCTTAAGAGTCACATACCGATACGAATAATTTAGCCGGACATAATAGATTTAACAATAATGCAATTCAAAATATAATTCATAAAAATAATTGGCATAATACAAAAATTGAATAAATATTAATTGCAATAAAAACCTGGAATTAAAGTTGCTATGGTAATCTTGAAGTGTTACAATATTCCTTGCAGCTTGATTGAAGTAAATAAATTGTGTTAATTCTTGAATGAAGAATTAACACCTAAAACTAAAGCTTGAAATAATACTGGAAAAATGCTCTAAAACAAGGAAATAAAATAATTGCAAAAAGTAATAAATTTGTTCTGAGAAAATTCCTTCGACCCTTGCAGCTTTGCACTACCACACATATATATAGCAGAGGAAATAGCAGTTGAAAGTGTCTTGAGAAAAGGTTGAGTGGAGGAAATAAAGGGAGCATGGTTACTGAGTGGAGGGAAAATAGGAGAACAAGTCTGCCCTTGTGTTGCCCACGTCTCCACCCATTTACAACGTCCATCTTCACGCGCGTGACGGTCGTCACAGGTGGGTGACGGTCGTAACGCTCTTAAATAGCGCATTACGCTCGTCAGTGATGCGTGACGAGCGTTATTCCAAGTTGGGGGGCGTTACGCCCGTCACAAGGGTGTGACGACCGTCACTGCTCCAAAAATCCAAACTTTGCATTTTTAGTTCTTTTTCTCTTTGTTTATTGTCTAGCCTTCTTCATGTTGTCCTTTTCCATTGAGTTGAGTTGACAAATGTTATACCTGTAAAAAGACAAATAAACTCGGAATAATCGGGGGTTAGACGACTTAATGTAATATAAAATCGGTAAAAAGCGTAGTAATTATATGATACGTTTTCTCGTTATCATTGTGACTTTGAATTAATAATATATACAAGTATTTGATCTTATCAAGTGAAATTAGAGATATTACTTGCTTTCAAACTACAACTTGATAAGGTATGATTCCTTATGATAAAATGATGAGAAGTTTTAGCATAAACATGAGTAGGAAAACACAGGGCTATTGCATGAGGGGTGTGTGTTAAGATTTAAAAACAAGAACAATTAATTTATATTCTAATTATGAACAAACATCATCATAAGGAATGTCTTTTTTTATTTTTGAATTTTGAATTTTAATTTCTGCATTTTATATGTACAGCATCATACCCACATATTGAAGTGTCCTTTTGAACTCTATGTATATGTTTTCATTAGTCTATAATAGATCTCCACTACTAAGTTGGAGGTTGTCTGGATTTATGTCAATTATTGCTAACAATTCAAACCTGCTTTTTGTGACCACGATAGTAGAGTTTTTCTAGTATGTACACATTAACTTCTTTATAGGTGGGAATGTCATTTAATTGTTTACAGCAATCACAGTATATCACTTCTCTTTAACAAAACCATATCAAATGTTCAAACCAACATACAAATCATAAATTCGAAAGTAATATTCGATCACGGATACATATATAGAGTCACACAAACTTCATACCATATCAAAAGTACATGTAAATTTAAAATGAAACACTTACCGGAAAAGACGCAAGGGAAGAAACGAAGATGTCGGAAACACAAACACACGCACAACAACACAACAGCAGTAACGCAATCGGTAACGCAATCGACGGCGCACAACAACAAGACCGCACCGATGCACAGTTCTTCGTTTTTAGGTTTTGTTCGTGGTACCCTTCACACACAATGAATTACCTTTTGTTTTTTGTTTTGTTTCTATTTTTTCACTCTAGGCTAGAAGATAAGTTAGTGAAATGTGTGTACCCTGAGCTTACACTTGGCCCGCGTGAATCTTTTATTTTTTTATTTTTTTATATTTTAATTTTATAATATATATTTTAAGTATTAAATTAAATTAAAATTAGCATGTTTGGAAGGCCACTTATTTTTATTTTTTTTTAAATTTTATTAACATTTTTTTTAAAATTTCATGCAACATTTAAAAAACGTAGTCTTTTATTAAGAATAATGTATTAATTTAAAATTGTTCCCATAAATATTTAAGGAGACATTTATTAGATATTATGAAAGATACATTGTATTAACGCTTGATAATTTTCCCCAAAAGTAGTTTAGAAAACATTTGTGAGGGGTCGTGTGAATTGTCTTGGCAACATACAAAGATCGTTGCCTGAATTTTTTTAGACAACAATTTACTCATATTGTCTAAAAAAGTGTTGCCAAAGACCATAAATGTCGTAGTTTGCAAGAGGAGTAATGAAAATTATAGTTTGACTTAATTTCTTTGTTAAGTGTGGATATAGCATGTAATAAGATTTTATAATTTTGTGTTTTTTATTAAGTCCATGTGGATAAATACATGCTTATAATTAAATATTATTTTATAATTATGTGTTAAATTTTTTTTAATATATATATATATATATATATATATATATATATATATATATATATATATATATATATATATATATATATATATATATATATATATATATATATATATATATATATATATATATATATATATATATATATATATATATATATATATATATATATATATATATATATATATATATATATATATATATATATATATATATATATATATATATATATATATATATATATATATATAATGTTTAGAGAAAAATATTTGTTTTTTAGTGTATAAGTTTTGGAGGGAAGATTGCCACCAAAAATTTGATAATGCTAAAAAAATTTATACAACATTTCAGAAATGTAGCATTTTATTAGAACTAATGTAACAATCTAAAAATGTCCCCAAAACTATTTTAGGGGACAATTGTCAAACATTTCTAAAGAAATAATATTTTAACGCTCTAAAATCGTCCCCAAAAGCAGTTAAGGGCACAATTAACAATCGTTGGCAAAAAAAATAAAAGAGTATCGCTCCATAAACTTCCCCAAAAGTATTTTAGGCGACGATTCTCAAGGGTTGCAAACATATTTTTGACAACAATCGTAAATCGTTGCCTATATGAATTTAAGGCAACAATTTCTACATGTTACCTAAAAAAGTGTTGCCAGAGACAACAAATATTGTAGTGTGTATTTTAAGAAAATACACGATTTTAGGTGTAGTATCTTAATATGACTTAGTCCAACAAAAACCAAACAAAATCAAATCATGGCAATTATTATATTCTTCATTGACATATAACCTTTCATGGTTATAAATACTACGTACTCCGTCAACTAGTCATCAGTGTAAAGTGTTGCAAGAAAATAACATGTCAATGTGATCCAACAGCCAAACTATTATTTTCTTTGTCATTCCTTAACAATTTCTCTCAAATGCCTTAAAGTCACAGAAATTGCATATTTTTTACAAACCATAATGCCTCAGTTCCAATATGGCGTCGACCACCGGCACACTGGTCTTGACAACGCTAGCTCAAAATTACCTTGGCTCCAATATGGCATTGACCACTGACATAATGGTCCTGAAGATGCTGAGCTCCAAATTATAACCATACCTCGACCTCCAAACTAGTTTCGACCACAAGCACCATGGTCCCAATAAAACTGAGTCCCAGTTGACATATAAATAAACAATCACAAATAATCACTACGTCATATAAGAGAATAGACAATGCCTTTTTTATCATAGACAGCGCTTTAAAGCGCTGCCTATTCCTACGCTGCTGTAAGTAAAGACATCATTTTTTGTCAATGTAAAAGCGTTGCTTAATGTAGCCTTTAGGCAGCACTTTATTCAATAAGCCCACTCTAAAGGCACCTATAGGCAGCGCTTTTTACGTCATAAGTGCTTTCTAAAACACCCTTATAGACAACACTTTCACTTTAGACAACACTTTTAAAAGCGTTGTGTAATGTATATTTTTGTCAATTTTTTTTCTGTTTTAGGCAGCGCTTTCTTTAAAAGCGCTCTCTAAAGTCCCTTTTAGGTAACACTTTTTACTATAGGAGCGCTTTTTAGTGCACCCCTTTAGGCAACACTTTCTTTAAAAGTGCTTTCTATTCTCCACTATAGGCAGCATTTTTTTGCTTAAAGCACTGTCTAATGTTCACAGATTTTTTAATATATACAACTTATATTTTAAGCGCTCTCTACAAATAATTACTTAAAATAAGCGTTGTCTTTCAAATTTGCACCAGATTACATAAATTTGCAGCTCCAATCCAATAAGTATTACACCAAATTTACTTATTTATATATACAACTTTAATTCAATAATTTATATATACATAAATTTGACACAACTTGAAGAATCCAATAATTTATATATACATAAATTTAAATATTTATATTTTCAGCTTTAATCCAATAAGTATGCACCAAATGTACATATTACTATCTTCTAGAGTTGTTATCTTCTCTACTATCTTCTCTACAAACAACAACAATGAAGAATCAAAAATGAACTTGTTATCTCTATATCTTCTACATATGCACCTACCTGAAACAAAACCAACAAAAGCATATCAGAATCAAGCTATATAACACTTAAATCTTATAACTATTATAATTTAACACAAATCAATGTAACAAAAACAAATCAAGAATCCAATACCATTAAAAATTCCTCAGTTCATACCATGATACTAACAAAATTTTATTTGAATTTAAATCCAATACCATCATAACTAATCTTCCACATAACAACAACAACATTGCAACACAATTTACCACACTAATGACGACATAGTATCTCATCAAAACTCAAACTTATTATACTCAAATTCTCATCAATGAAAGTGTCACAATACCTTATAAAATTCTCAGCTCAATAATGTATTGACATCAATCCTTCTTAATTTCGTCCAATTGATCTTTCGAGTAAGTAGAAGACTTGTATTTATCAAAGTACTACATAATATAATATAATATGATTTAGTTAAAACTAATTAATTAGATGAAATGTGTTAAAAATTAAAATAAATCATAAGTTAGAAACCCATACCATGGTTTGAATCTCTATTTGATTTCAAAAGAATAATTTCTTTCATAAACCGCAACATGAAATAACCGCAATCTATATCATTACGCTGACAAGGATACTACACATGGAAAAAATACGAATGTATATCAGGATATATAGTTAAACTTGTTTTATCAAGTAGCATCACTAAAATACTCAAAATTGTGAAAATATACATGCACTCTGATCCATGTAATGTTGTTTGCTTTACTCTTTGGTACTTGAATATCTCTTTGTGATCGAAAAATTTGTATAACTCTAACAAAATATAAACGAATATTTAGAACAATCTCACATAAATAAATAAATAAATATACAAACGAATATTTAGGACAATCTAACTTACGTATCAACCATCTTCTTCATATCTGGGTATTTTGTCCAATAACCTTCTAACGAATCCAGATAATATACAATTTCTCTTATAGGATTAATCGCAACCAACAACCAGTGTCCACGGTAAGATTAACAAAGGTTAGATGGAAACTTTTTACACGACGTCAAAACACGAAAAATTATAATAAATGAAGTTAGAATGAAAATCTAACCCATTGCCAGTATTAAATGGTAAAATAACAACTTTTATGTATCTTTGTTGGCCATAAATGACGGACAAAGTACTCTTTGACTTCATCTGGTCTTTGATCAATTAATCGTAAGTTGATATTGTTGGGAGATAAGAAACAAAATCTTTGGTCCAATTGATGCGGGCGCATCAAGTTGTCATACATGAACCTTAAATAAAAATATCATTAACATTAAGACCATTCATTGAAATGAGTAGATAAATTGTTTAATTAATTAAATAAAGTTGATCAGAGTATACCTGATATATGTATTGATAACACCGATGCCTAATTCCGAATGTCTAAGAACTTGATCCATGTCCTCTTTACTAATTATTTCGTAATATGAAAAACCAAAATACCTTCCTCCATAGGTATATTACGAGTACCTCCGTCATCCAGATCTGATATTTCTATTAATACCTGAAGGCACGACCTATACCGAGAAGTAGGCTTTTTTTTTAGCTGCGGTCTTTGCAACGTCCTTTCTTGTGTAGACATGTTGCCAATTTCAGACTTCTTACTCATACTGACTTATTGCATCTCTTTAGCATGAATCTAAAGATCAAATGCATATAAGTTAGGTGGAGTATAAGATCGTGAATTAATATTTTCTATGTGTATATATATCAATGTACCTCTTTTTTGGATGCAACTGACTCGGTTTACCGCGTAATCCCCTTATCTTTTGATTTGGATTTTGTAGGAGTCTAACATTACCTTGAAAAAAAAATGTACGTTAAATGGTCGTAAAAATTTGAATACTCAAAGGTTCATAATGGTTTTCAACATACCTAATCTATGAAAGTAAGGTTTGATGGACATGCAACGTACGATCCTATTGCCTCTCCCACCAATGTTGCATCTGAAATATTGTCAGTTAAAGGTAATGGCGCATACCTCTCTAAAGCAATATCAATTGATACTTTCAAAAATCCAGCAGGGAGCGGTTTATGGTGAAATGCTTCTCCCAAAGTGTTATGCACTTTTCCATTGCCAACCATGCGATAAGTCCGTGACGATAAATGGAGCTGACAAGGTGAAATACCCTAAACCAATAATAAATATGAAATTGTTAATAAGTATATATGTCAATTAAAAAAATTGTGCTAATTCATAATAATATATATTACCTAGGGAATTTTCTATTGGAAATCACAATTGATACTATCTTTGTCACTAGTATCCTTGAACCCTGAATCTTGCCTTTTTGACATGTATCTTTCTTTATCCTTTTCCAACTCACGAACTTTAGCTTTTAATTTTTCTAACTCTTTCATCACTTCTTTATTGCTATAACCTTTCCTCTTTTGATGGTTACCCAAAGATGTTTGAGTCACCCCAAATCACATACCCCTCACACAACCGGTATACTCAGGAACATTTAATACTTGACTAAGAATGCTCCTGCAATCATGGTATTCAGTTTGAGTTAAAGATTGAGATAGATTCTCCTGAAATTCATATGCATATCGAAATAAATTAGTGGTGATTAAAACTCATAAATTATGTATGTTAATAAAATTTTGATTTAATTAAAGAAATATTGATATACTTACACATTTCTCATAAATTTGAAGCACATCTTCCTTAACAACTCCATCCTTATCCGCACGAGCAGCCTTCCACAGAACATGTTCCAGAAGAGATGTTTCTTGACTTTTCTCCTCTTCTAACTACACATTAAGAGAAATAATAAAATCAATTGTAACATATGATGAACAAGTATATCATAGAATTTATATATACTTACCATTCTTTGTCGTAAGCGTGCATATCCCATATGCTCTTTTATGTATGGATACGGGGGACTTGATGCTCGTTGGTGATTTACGACACTCACATCCTGAAAATCTGAGGTTCTTCGTTTGCCTTTAAATGTTTCCTATTCTTCAGGTGAAATCAAGCATGCATACGTCTTTGGAAGTTCTGCATCGATAAAATTGTTATCAGCATTCCTAAGAAACTTGTTTGTTAAAAAAGATCGAAACTCTCTGAGTCTTTTTCCGGCCAATTGAAGAAAATATGTTTTTCGATCATCATCAATGTTAAAATACCTCTATGAAAAAATATACATAGAGTGCGTTAGTAATTTAAAGACATAATCGTAAACAAAAATAAATGACATTACATATGGTACATGTATATCACTCTATATTTTTTCTATAGCAGGTTTCAACTCTCTTTTTCTCCAATCATTACAAGTGATTGGAACTTCTCTCCTCACAAGGAAACCAATATAACTTGTCAACATTGAACTGTTAAGCTCAATTAGTTGTTTGTCTTTATTCTAATATACGTCAAATTTGATACCTTTATCTCTTACACGAATGATTGACTTCATAATAGTTATTCCTCGTCTAATATCATTCTCCATATCATGAACTGATTCATTTCCATCATTATTAGAAGCGGGATGTGATTTTTCCTTGTTACTAGCCATTTGACCTGTAATATTAAAGAAAAAATAAACACCATATAAAATTCAAGTAACATTGAATGAATAAACAAAATATAAAAACATAAACACAATATAATAATTTTATTGAATGACTAAACATATAATATTTTACTAGTACCTTTTTCACTGACATCTCTTTATTTTCTTGGTTGGAATATGAATTACTTGGCTCTTAACAATTCGGACTGATGGATTGATCCAAATTCCCTTATTATGATCATTTCTAATATATGATTCATCCGCTATAATATTCTCATCTTGATCATTTCGTATATACGACTCATTTCCTCTAACATATGACTCATTCTCAACATCAATATCACTTTGATTTACACTGTTATCATCAATCACTTTGTTAGATAAAATCATTATAGACCATTTCGTACTTGTCAGATCAGTGACATAAAATACTTATTTAGCTTGAGAGGCTAGAATAAAAGGCTCATCTTTGTACCCCCATCCTATTAAGATCCACATGTAAAAATCTCGACTTATCCATTTGTATGCCACTATTATGTACCCACTTGCAACCAAAGATAGGAATCTGAAACTTCTCATAATCAAACACTCAAATGTGCTCGATAACCCCAAAATATGATAGATTTTCACATTTGGGTTTTAGGTCCTTCATACTTGAAATGTGCATTGCTTTAGCTACCACTGTGATACCACTATTTTGCATATTACTTTCATCATCTTGTTCTTTGGTATAAAATGTGTATCCATTAATTGTGTATGCGCTTAAGAAAACACGTGAACAACCTTTATGTTATTGAAGCGGAATCTAAATCAAACTTTAAATAAATATGATCCTTAAACCATTGTATAAAACTTTTATTGTGCTCTCGTACTATCCAATTTTCATTTCTATTTGGATTTAAACCCCGGAGTACATCCTTGTGCATTTCAACATACAGCTCAACCTCATTGTCATTGTGCAGAACATATAAATACACTTGATCCCGTTCAACCCTTGGTACTATCATAATTTTCTTTTCAATTAAATTTTTTCCTTCCTCCCTTTCAAAACTATGAGATTTGAGTAGTCCAATGGATTGAACATTAGACAAATATTCAATACAAAACTCAACCGCTTCTTCAACAATGTATCGTTCAACCATACAATCCTTTGGCCGACTTTGGTTTTTCACATACCCTTTTAATATGTTCATACAATGCTTAACAGGGTACATTCATCTCATATAAGTTGGCCCATACAATTGTGCCTCTTTCACACGATGAACAATAAGATGTACCATAATATCAAAAAATGAGGGAGGAAAATACATTTCAAGCTCACACAAAGTAATAACTATTTCTTTTTGCAATATTGGTAAGATCTCAAGATCGATCACCTTACTACAAATTGACCTGAAGAAAAAACACAATTGAGTTATGGCGCTTCTTACTTTTTCTGGAAAAATAGAACGTATACCTATTGGTAGAAAATGCTCCATTATAATATGGAAATCATGTGTCTTTAAACTCTTTAACTTGAGGTCTTTCATAGACACAAGTGTTCTAATATCTAAGAGTAACCTTATGGAACTTTAACTTCACTTAGAAACTTACACAATATTTTTTTCTCCTTTCTAGATAAAGTACAAGAAGCAGGCGGTAGATATGTTCGTGTTCCTTTCTTCATGGGTTCTAATTCAGTTCTTATTCCCATATGTATCAAGTTCTTTCTTGCTTTAAGGTCATCCTTAGACTTTCCTTGTATATTGAGTAAAATACCAATAACACTTTCAAATACATTTTTATCAATATGCATAACATCAAGAAAATGTCTTACATACAACGAATTCCAATATGACAATTCAAAAAAATTGACCTCTTCTTCCACCCACCTTTGACAAGCGTATATGCAAAAGGCTTGTCAAACTGAGTACTCATATCTTTCACCTTTTCAAAAATTTGGTCACATCTCAATGTAGGTGGAGCTCTATCATGTTCTAGATTTCCATTAAATGCCTTTCTCCATCCCCGATAGTGATGACTAGAACTTAAGAATCTACGATGATCGAGAAATACATTATTTTGACAAAATTCCAATCGCTTCCAATTTGTGTTTTCTTTATAAATTGGACACGCTTTTTTATCTTTAATGTTATACCCTGATAGATTTCCGTATGCAGGAAAATAATTAATTATGCTAAACAACACCGCCCTCAAATTGAAACTTTCTTTTCTATATCCATCATAAACCTCCATACCATTCTCCCAAAAAATCTATATCTTCAATTAAAAGTGTCAAGTATACGTCTATGTCATTCCCTGGTTGTTTAGGCCCAGAAATTAACATAGATAACATCATGTACTTGTGCTTCATACATAGACATGGAGGTAGTTTATAAATCATAATAATCACATGCCATGTGGTATGTGAGATGCTTTGAAGATCATGCGGGTTCGTTCCATCAGTAGATAATGCCAAGCGAAGGTTTCTTGCTTCTCCTCCAAAATCAGGATAATTATTATCAATTTTCGACCACTATGGTGAATCTTCCGGAAGTCGAAACTTTCCATCAATAATTCTTTCATCTGCATGCAAAGTCAAGTGTCTTGCATCGGTTTCACTATGAAATATGCGGTTAAATCTCGGAATTATAGGAAAATACCATAAGACTTTTGTTGAAGACAATTTTTCTTATATCGAGATAAAATACATTTAGGACACTCATTTAATGATGCATATTCATTTCAAAACAAAATGCAATCATTTGGACAAGCATGCATCTTATCATAGCTCATGCCAATAGAGTATTACATTTTTTTGGCCTTATAGGTTCGATTAGGAAGAACATTATCCTCCGGAAGCATATCTTTCATAAGGACTAATAACTCTGAAACTTTTATCCGATCATTCATTGTCCGCCTTTAAGTTGTACAACTTTAATACCACAAACAGTCTTGTGAATTTAGTGCAAACTTTATACAACGGTTTCTCTGCATCATGATGGGAATCTGTAACGTATAGCCTAAATATAGTACTGCAAGTGCACAGCCTATCGAAGTAATATATAAGATTATCGAACCACAGAGACCAATTGTCAATCTATCAACTCTATTGCTAAGGTGCTTATCTAAGGTGAACAAGAATATTGATGTGAGTGCAATGCAACAAAGTAAATGAGCGAGGTAAATAACAGTTTAAAAGACAGGTTGGAATGTAAATCATGTAATCAGATATTGGTCCGGTCATGCGTAGATGGAACTACTTATGGGGCAGTATTTTCTATTGATAGCAAAGAATCAATTTAACGGGAACTTGTAGCTTTTGACTACTAAGAACCGAATTTACTCTTTAAATTAAATTCCTTTATTGTCACATATAAAGGGTGCCTTCCGCGTTAAAGAGGTAAACCTATTTTTAAGAAATTGATAGTTTTGACTTAACAGAAAAGTAATTTTACTTGGAAAGATTAACTTAAAGAGACTTTTGGCTTTTGACCAAGAGTCAGATTTCAAACCTACAAACGCGTCCAAAAATAGTTTCAAAATCGTTTTCTAAAAAGGTCAATGATTCCTATTTAACCAATCAACGGCTTTCGCTCTTTTTGTTTGGTTAAATAATAATCAAGTCGTATCATTAGTTTGGACGGCTTTCGATCTTACCCAATAAACATTTAAACATAATTGACTTAAGTTAAAAGCAAAACATCCCCAGAGTATTTTCACTAGCATGATAATTGGAACACGACCATGATGACAATCATTACATCCAAACCTTTATAGTTTAGCCAGACATAATAAGTGCGAGTCTATAAAACGTGTAGACTATGATAAGAGCGAGTAAGTAAAAGAGTGCGAGTCTATAAAACGTGTAGACTATGGTAAGAGCATTTAGAGTCTATAAAACGTGTAGACTATGGTAAGAGCATTTAGAGTCTATAAAACGTGTAGACTATGGTAAGAGCAATTATAAGTAAAGAAATGCAATAAAATAGAACCTTGCTCCAGTCGGAGACTTGAATCTGATACAAATCTGCGGAATGGTAAGGCTGGTATGATGAAATTCAACCAAAGTGCTCCAAGACTCGATTACAACTCAATCTACACCGCAATAACTCCCCGATGTGAAGAGATTATTACTTTACAGAAACTGATAGTATATGGCTTAAGATTGTACTAAGCTTGGATGAAACTAAAAAATGAAAATCGAAAACTATTTATAGAGGATCCTTGAGATGCGTAAAGACCAGCATGCCCCTCAACTTCTTCTGAGCGGGAAACTTTTGTGAAGGCCGCGGGCGCGGTGGCAGTGGCCGCGGGCGCGGTGGCTGGAACTGCCAGATCGTGGGAACGTGGCAGTTGGTCTCTGGGTGAAAGTGGGCCACATCATCGCGTTCCCTGTAGCCGGCGCGGCGCTGAACGCCATAAGTGCAGAATATCTTGAAAAACCCTAATTTCTTGGCGTTTTGGCTCGTTTCTTCACAGAAGGCTCTGAAATGACAAGAATCCTGAAAACAAAGGAAAAAGGAACATAATACGAGAAAATGATAATAAAAACTAAGGAAAACATGTGATATTTGAGTCAGAAACATAGTGCGATTTAGTGCGATCAAATCCTCCCACGCTTAGACCTTTGCTTGTCCTCAAGCAACAACTCTTAGAAGTAGATGAAAGAAAATTATGGTGTATACAGGTTTTGGGCAAAGAGGGCTTCTAAGTTCGAGTAAGGGTGTGTTGTCAGGCACTAACTATCTGAACCAAGGGTATCGTAATTACACGACTCGCAGAAATGCGGACATAAACCTCATAAGTATACAGATCGATCCTAATATCCTTCATATGCTAAGACTTCTTTTTGTACGAGGTCCTTTTTCATTCAGGCGCAATCACATTAAGCCCGTTATCCGTACATACTCATGGTGTAGTGACCGGTTAGTGACTCTGATCTCAAGTGATGGGATTCTGGTACAAGAGTTAGTTTAACCCCTTTTTATTTTACCCATTTGCAGTTGCGGGGGATCGGACCGTAGTCTGCCCTACCAAGTCCAGCACCATATACCTCTGGACCAACTACAACGGATGTGCCTTATATATATTTTTTTCCTTGTTTTTATTAGTGCTTACAACTTTCTTGAGTTGAGTAATCTTTGTGAGGATCACCCAACTCGTAGTCGTATTCATACTTTATTTTATAAACTTTTAAGGCAAAATAGAGATCATCCACTTATATTCATCGATCCTACACTTAGAGCATGCTTAGGCCGGAGCTGACTGCTAAGATAAACTACTTGAAGACCTATTTGTACAGTTTTATTCAAAATCATAGCATATTGGGAAGAAAGGATCTAATCTAAATGTTCAAAAAGGCTTACGGTGTTAAAACGATAACGAATTTTTCAAAAAGTGAGTGCCCAAGAAATAGACCCTATCTAGGACCTGTCTCATAGCCCAAATCCTTAAAAACGACCACAATTCTTTGAAAAAGATTTTGTAAAAATTTTGTAAGGCTAAAAAGTGGGGGAAATGAAAGGGTACACTACGCAGAAAGACTCGCCTATCACATGCATTTTATTAACTACGAATATAACATACCTAAAAGGAAAAATGCGGAAGGGAAATAAAAGCAGGAAAAAAACGGGAAATAAAAGCGATAAATGCTCCTCCCACACTTAAATCGGACATTGTCCTCAATGTTCCAAAATAAGGTAGGAGGAGGAACCTGAAAACGCTAGTGGGGGCCACTAGGACCTTCACCATCCTGGTCGGTACGACCAGAACGGCGGCTACAGCTGCGATGGCGGCTCTCTTGGTCCAAAACTAGCTGCTCCATTCTCTCTGTCAAGGCGGCATTTGCCGCTTGTAGCTCTTGGGTCCTACCAACGAGGGTGCCTTGGGTTGCCTCCATCAATTGGAAGTGACGAGCGTATGTGGTCTGGTTAAGGTGTTGTTCTCTCTGGAAAGCCAGCTGACTTTCCATAATAGTGCGCAGAGAGCTAGCATTTTGCTGTTGGGATGCTTGCATGAAGGCCATGTTATCGGTCGCCTGCTGCTGCAAAGTAGCAAGGAGGGTGTCCCTCTGGGCCTCTCGGGCCATAAGCTCACGCCACATGTCCTCAGTGACATGGAAACTAGGAGTTGTACCTGCATGTGGGTTAGAAGTAGATGGTGTCGTGTGTGGTGGTGAAAAGTGGGGTGGTTCTTCCGTACGGAAATCATACTCATCATCAGTGTTGTTAACCTCATTTAAAGGTAGATTTGGGGGCAACGGACCAATAAAAGCAGGAGCGTTGAGATCGTAGGTCCAGTTACGCTCAAATCTGATATCAGTACGACGGGTGCAAGGAATAACAACACTGGGTACAGCGGCACCTCCAACCATGAGGAAGTAACCACCTTCCCTCCTCGTCTTGCATAAACGCATATCCTTTAAAAATTTAAGATTTGAAATACGAGGAGGAAGTGGCTCAAGGGTGGCAAGTTCTGTATCCAATCCTATGGCACGGGCAATAGTAGTAATCAGTCCACCAAAGGAAATCGGCCCACCTTTTCTTAAAACATGGTGCATGTGGGCAATCATAAATGGGACTGGATTAACTTTGGTGTCTGTGAGGCAGCTCTGCATGATAATTAATTCTTTAGCATTCACCTTGTTTGGGTTTTCCCGAGCAAAGATGGTGGATGCTAAAAGAAATCTAAAAACACGAAGGGCAGGATTGTGGATATGAGAAGCAAGTAGGCCATCAAAAGATGTTGCATTTTGTTTAGTAATCCTGGCCCAAAATGCTTCAAATGCCCAATCCGTGTCTAAAGGTGCTTCACAAACGGCACCATCCCCATAAGGCCATCCTAACATGGCAGCTAGACCGTCAGTGGAGTAGTCATATTCAACATTAAACATTCTAAATTTTACTCCACCTACGGCGCTAGCAGTGTTAGGAGAGACGTTATAAATTAAAGAACTCAAAAATTCGAACGTCAGCCTAGGGTAGGTTAGTGCTTGAGTAGCAAAAATATCATGCATGCCTAGTTTGTCGAGAAGGAAAAATACACTATGGTATATACCTAATGAATATAGACAGTTTTCATCGATATACCTGGTAGAGTGTATTGGTGTTGTCAGCAATTTCTCAAGCCGCTTTTGTTGTCTTTCTCCGGGTTGGCCATCTCGCAAAATGTAGCCGTGATACTCCATAGGATTTTCTTGTGGATGAATATAAAGAGAAAGAATGGGATGTAGAAGTAGTGAAGGTGTGAGGAAGAAAATGAAATAGTGGGGGTATTTATAGGTAGTGAAGAAAAATGGTGGTTGATGAATATTTATGATGGGAATAAATGTAGTGGGGTAGGTTTGGATAATAAAGGAAGTTATGGGGGGTTAAGGATGGAAGAAAATGGGATTGGTAGTGGAAAAAGAGGCAAAATGGGGGGAAAACCGAGCCACTAGCCGTTAGGTGACCGTTACGTCACCGCGGGCGCGGCAGGGATCACCGCGGGCGCGGTCAGGGCGAGCCAAGTTGGGCCGGTCTTGCTTCCTTTCCATTGGGCTTTTCCTTCCTTGCCATTAGCTTCAATTTTTGGAGGTGTACCTAGTTTTCTTACGAACGTGCATATATGTATGTGAATACATATATACATGTATATTTATTTATTTTTATATCAAAATTTTCATTATGGTGACCAGAAAAACAAAAACATTAGTAAATGAAAGATATATATAGAGAAAAAAAAAAGAAAAAAAAAACACATATGCATATATATATATATATATAGGTACGGACATCGGGTCACCAAAATAGTTATTAATAATGCAGGAAACAGATAATGCAAATAAAAATGAGTCTGAAAAGGAAATCAACATAATACTAATAATACTAGAACCAGAGATCTTGTGAATAACACAGATCTATCGCCAACCGGGAGGATGCTCTGCAGGAGTGTCTGGGCCACGCAGCTCAGTCAGCTGGCGTCGAATCTCTGCCACCTCGTGAGCTAATTCATCTAACTCACCAGCAAAGGTAACATCATTCAGTTCCAACTGTAAATGAAGGTCAGCCACCTCATTGCGGAGAGTGGCTATCTCAGTGCGCATAGCAGTCAACAGAGTGCGAATATCAGGTTCCTGCAAGCTGAGGTTATTAGTAAGAACAGTAGTGCGTGTAACCTCGGGTCGGGATGTGTGATCTGGAGTAGAGTCCTCGAGAGCAGGAGTGTATTCAGGAGTAGGATCTTCGGAAGCAGGAGTGTATTCTGGAGTGGGATCTTCGGAAGCAGGAGTATATTCTGGGGCATACTCTGATATCTCACCCCAACCTTCTACAGAATAGTTCCAATTAGCAGGGTTGGAAACACAAGTCATCTGAGGGTCTGGCAGTGTGAAGGTGTAAACTGTCTGGTCATTGATGAGCAATCTGTACTGATATGGGTGGAAAGAGGCCCTCCTCATGAGCCCACGATCCATGCAAAAGTCTAAATCCAGGAAAGTATATCCACAGTATGGGGTCAGCTGTGCTATCATACTGTCCAAACCCAAAGCAGAAGCTATCTGTGTCACATTCCCTCCGGAATGAATGAGTCCTACAGCGGATCGAGCAGTCTGCTCGAGGCTCTCTATCAGAAAACCTCCACTAGCTATAGGTCTGGACTGACTGGCACAGTATAGGAAAAGGATCTCCTCAGCGGTGACTAAGTTGTCACAGTAACTCCTCCCAAAGAAAGTGTGGCACAGAATCATCTCGAAGTATCGGAAAGCCGGGTTATGGATCTTCCTGGACAGCTGGGTAGAGGGGTCAAGGCTGGCTCCATCAGTAATGTCCTGCCAAAATTTATCAATATCTCTGTCCATATAGTAACTCAATGGTAACTCAGTGATAGCGGTCGATCCAGTTTGGAAACCAAGCAAATCCCCAAATTCTTTGATGGTCAGGGTATACTCGGTACCAAACAATCTGAAACTTAGGCATCCTCGCTCATCTCCTTCACCCACCCATGGGTTATAATCCACAGAGCTAAGAAACTCCAGAGTAAGGTTCCTGTAGGTTTTATGGACATCATCAGCATAATAATCCCAGCCAAGTTGGTTGCACAGATACCTAATACTTGGCTCAATCCCGAGTGCCTCCATGCAGCTCTGATCGGGGTACCTAGTGGGTACCATAGGTCTAGCAGATAAGGTAGCAAATCGGGCTTTTTGTGCTTCATCCCTGAAAATCACAACCATACCATCGGGGTAATGCATCCTGAAAATATAAACACAAGAAATTAGTCCAGATAAAACATATATAAATTAATAAAATAAAATAAAATTAAGAATAAACCATGGGTTGCCTCCCATGCAGCGCTTGTTTAACGTCTTTAGCTTGACGATTAGATCTTACTTTATGTGGGTATTGGTGGGTCTATAAGAATATGACTAGAGTAGTCAACAGGCAAATCGCCTCCTTTATATAGCTTCAGTCTTTGTCCATTTACCACAAATGGAGCGCATGAATTGTTTTTGATTTCTACTGCTCCAGACTTTAGAACTTTTGACACTTCAAATGGACCTGTCCATCTTGAACGAAGCTTACCAGGAAAAAGTCGTAACCTTGAGTTAAATAGGAGAACAGGGTCACCAATGTTGAAATCTTTCTTGATGATTTTTTTATCATGCCACATCTTGGTTCTTTCCTTATATATGATGGCATTCTCATAGGCATTCAAGCGAAGCTCTTCCAGCTTGTGAATGTCCAGGATACGTTTTTCTCCGGCTTTTAGGTAATCTAGATTCAAGGATTTAATGGCCCAATAGGCTTTATGTTCTAGTTCGAAGGGTAAATGACAGGACTTTCCATAAACCAATTGATAAGGAGTTGTTCCAATAGGGGTTTTATAAGCCGTTCTATAAGCCCATAAGGCGTCTTTAAGTTTTCCAGACCAGTCTTTTCTGGATAATGATACGGTTTTCTCTAGGATCTGCTTAATCTCCCTATTCGATACTTCTACTTGGCCACTGGTTTGCGGGTGATATGGTTTTGCTACTCTATGTTTTACTCCGTATTTGCTTAGAAGCTTGTCAAATATCTTAGATATAAAATGCGATCCTCCATCACTTATGACTAACCTCGGGGTTCCAAACCTAGGAAAAATAATATTCTTAAACAGTTTGATAACTACCTTGGTATCGTTTGTGGGTGATGCAACAGCTTCTATCCACTTTGAGACATAATCGACAGCTACTAGGATATACTTGTTACCCATTGAGGAAGGAAAAGGTCCCATGAAATCTATACCCCAGACATCAAATATTTCCACTTCTTGGATGTTACTTAAAGGCATTTCATCACGTCTTGAGATGTTCCCAGTGCGTTGGCATCGGTCACATTTTGTAATGTAAGTGTGGACATCGCGCCATACAGTAGGCCAATAAAAACCTGCTTGAAATATTTTGGTGCATGTTTTAGATGTGCTTGCATGTCCACCATAAGGTGCAGCATGACAATGTTTAATGACGTTGCCTACTTCTTCTTCCGGCACACATCGTCTGAATATATTATTTATTCCTCTTTTGAATAGGAGGGGTTCATCCCAAAAGAAGTGTTTAACATCACTAAAAAACTTCTTCTTCTGTTGGTAGCTTAAGTCAGGGGGTATGATATCAGCGGCCAGATAATTCACAATATCTGCGTACCATGGTATGTTGTTCAAGGTTGAGATTTCCTCATAGGTCTCTTCTTTAGTTGAGTTTATCCCAACTATTAATCTTTCATAAGTAGAGTGATCGTCTATAGGTATAAGTTCAGGTTTAAGGTGTTCTAACCTAGAGAGATGATCAGCTACTAAGTTTTCATGCCCTTTTTTATCCTTAATATCCAAGTCAAATTCTTGGAGTAAAAGAACCCATCTGAGCAATCTAGGCTTAGCATCTTTCTTACTTAACAAGTACCGGATTGCTGCATGATCTGTGTATACTATTATTTTTGCTCCCACCAAATAAGATCGAAATTTATCAATAGCAAAAACTACGGCTAGCAATTCCTTTTCTGTGGTTGTATAATTTAGCTGGGCAGCGTCTAGTGTTCTACTAGCGTAGTAAATAGCATGCAGTTTCTTGTCTTTTCTTTGCCCTAGTACAGCTCCTACAGCGAAATCACTAGCATCGCACATGATTTCAAAGGGTTGTGTCCAATCAGGTGGTCTTATGATAGGTGCTGAAATAAGAGCTTGCTTTAAAACTTCAAAGGCCTCAAGACATTTTTGGTCGAATTCAAACTCGACATCCTTCATCAATAAGTTAGTTAAAGGTTTTGTTATTCCGGAAAAATTCTTGATGAAACGTCGGTAGAACCCGACATGTCCTAGAAAACTTCTTACTTCCCTAACGGTCTTAGGTGGGTTTAGGTTTTCTATAACTTCTATCTTGGCCTTATCAACTTATATACCTCTTTCAGAAATAATGTGTCCCAAGACTATCCCTTCATTTACCATAAAGTGGCACTTTTCCCAATTCAACACAAGGTTTACTTCCACACATCTTTTTAAGATTTTCTCTAAGTTTGAGAGGCAGTTTTTGAAATCAAACCCACACACTGAAAAATCGTCCATAAATACTTCCATAATTCCATCTAGGTAGTCTGCGAAAATTGACATCATACAACGTTGGAAAGTGGCAGGTGCATTACAGAGTCCAAAGGGCATTCGTCTATAAGCGAATGTTCCATAAGGGCAAGTAAATGTGGTTTTTTCTTGGTCCTCTGGGAGAATAGGGATTTGGAAAAACCCTGAATACCCATCAAGATAGCAGAAATATGAGTGTCTTGCTAGACGTTCAAGCATCTGATCTACAAATGGGAGAGGGAAATGGTCTTTTCTCGTTGCCTTATTCAACTTTCTGTAATCTATACACATACGCCATCCTCCTTCTGTTCGTTTTGCCACATGCTCACCTTTCTCATTTTCCATAACAGTGATACCTCCTTTCTTGGGTACCACATGGACTGGGCTTACCCATTCACTATCCGAAATTTGGTATATGATACCAGCTTCTAATAACTTAAGAACTTCTTTCTTGACTACATCACTCATGATAGGGTTTATTCTTCTTTGATGTTCTCTTGAGGGTTTTGAATCTTCTTCTAGCATAATCCGATGCATGCATACGGATGGGCTTATACCTTTTAAATCTGAAACTTTATACCCTAAAGCTGAGGGATATTTTCGCAAGGTATCTAAGAGTTGATTTGTTTCTATTTGGTTTAGAGCGGCGCTAATTATAACAGGTCTATTCTTCTCCTCATCCAAAAAATCATATCTTAGATTCTTGGGTAGTTCCTTAAGTTCTATAGTGGGTTTCTCAGTACGCGGCATAAGGTCATGGGTAAGAGCTAAGCATTCGAAAAGGTTGTCGTCAATGTACGGTTCGATACTCTTAAATCCGTCATCCTCTAAAATAGGGGTTGATGGTAATTTGATTAAAGATTCGTTTTGTTCGAGCTCATTTACACATTCGTCAATGACGTCGATGGCATAACACGCATCTCCTATCACCGGTGCCATTAGAAACTTTGATAAAATGAACTCAATCTTTTCATCTCCTACCTCGAAAGTCAGTTTCCCTTTCTTAACATCTATTATAGCTCCGGCGGTCGATAGGAATGGTCTTCCTAAGAGGATTGGGATGTCTTCATCTTCTTTAATATCCATTACGACGAAGTCGGTCGGAATGTACAACTGACCAATCTTGACAGGTATGTCTTCTAAAATACCCATGGGATATTTGACAGATCTATCAGCTAGTTGTAAGGACATCTTAGTAGGTTGAAGTTCTCCTAATTTTAACCTCTTACAGACGGCCAGAGGCATCAGACTTACGCTTGCTCCTAAGTCTAAAAATGCTTTGTCTATCATATGGTTACCTAGGATGCAAGGGATAGAAAAACTTCCAGGGTCTTTATCTTTCTTGGCAAGTTTATTTTCGGATATAGAATGACATTCTAAAGGCTTGGGATCATCGAGTCGCCGTTTATTGGTCAAAATATCTTTCAAGAACTTAGCATATGATGGTATATGGGTTATAGCTTCAGTAAAAGGAATCTCTACATGGAGTTTCTCTATTACCTTAATAAACTTTTGGTACTGGTTTTCTACTTTGGTGTTTTTCAGCCTCTGTGGGAACGGAATAGGTGGTTTATAAGGTTGTTGAGTGTTATTCCCTACTTCTGCTTTTGATTGCTTTTCTGGTTTCTCTGGTTCCTCTACCTGGTCTTTAGGTGTAGCATCTTCCATAGGTTTTTCTGATGTGCTTAAGTTAGGATTTCTAGGCCCTTCATAAGCAGTTCCACTTCTTAAGGTGATAGAATTTGCTTGGCCTTTTGGATTTGGTTGAGTTTGTCCAGGAAATTATCCTCCAGGTGCAACTTGTACAGAGGTGTTTTGTGCTACTTGGGAAATCTGAGTCTCAAGCATTTTGGTGTGGGTTATCATCTGGTCAAACTTGGTTGCCAGTTGAGTAACTAGTTCGTTCGTGTGAATGTGTTGGTTCATAAACTCCTTATTTTGCTGAGTTTGAGTCTGAATAAAGGTGTCTATGGTTTCTTTAAGGTTTGGTCTTGGGGGCACTATTTGCATAGGTTGGTTTTGTTTTTGCGTTTGGAATCCTTGAGGTCTCGAAGGTCCGGGATTTTGGATAGGGTTATTGTTTTTGTAAGAGAAATTCGGGTGGTTCCTCCATCCAGGATTGTAGGTATTCGAGAAAGGGTTCCCTTGGGTATAGTTAACTTGGTCTGAGCTAGATTCGTTCAAAAGGTTACAGTCAACGGTTTGATGTCCTTGAGTTCCACAGAGTTCGCATTCCGATTGGATTGCTGCTACTGTGGTTGGGTTTTGAGACATGTTCTCGACTCTCAAAGCTAGGGTGTCCATCTTGGCATTAATCATGTCCATGCAACTTACCTCATGCTTTCCTCCATGGCTCTCCTTTTTCTCTACTGTCGCTCGTTCTAATCCCCACTGGGCGTGGTTTTGGGCCATGTCCTCTATTAGGGCACAAGCGTCAGGGTAAGGTTTGTTCATCAACGCTCCGCCAGCGGCAGCGTCTATAGACATCTTTGTGTTGTAATGGAGTCCATTATAGAAGGTATGTATGATTAACCATTGCTCTAGGCCATGGTGCGGACAAGCTCTTAAAAGTTCTTTATATCTCTCCCAGGCATCAAAAAGTGATTCGCCTTGGTTTTGGGTGAAACAAGTGATCAGGTTCCTAAGAACAACGGTCTTGCTTGGTGGAAAATATCTCGCAAGAAAAGCTCTCCTAAGGTCTTCCCAAGTTGTTATTGAGTTAGCTGGAAGGGCGTCTAACCAGTCGTGAGCTTTACCTCTAAGGGAAAAAGGAAACAGTCTTAAACGGATGGCTTCGGGTGTGGCTCCATTTGCCTTAAGGGTGTCAGCTAACTGGATAAATACCTTTAAATGTTGATTCGGGTTCTCGGTAGCGAGATCAGCGAATTGGTTTTGTTGTACTAATTGTAATAATGAGGGCTTTAGTTCAAAGTTGTTGGTAGTTATAGTAGGGTTTACTATACTAGAACTAGGTTCCTCGTTAGATGGTTGGGCGAATTCCTTGAGTGGTCTTTGGTTACGATCTTCTGACATAGCTCTTCTTATCTTGCGTAAAAAAAGACGGGCACGAGCGTAACGTTCAGGTTCTACTAAAGGATCTATTAGGTTACCGGTGCTACGATTTCTACACATCTACCGGCTAGAATAGCCTTAGTCTAAACGGGATAACAATAGGGTACGAAATTTGACGAAGTTGGTCCCCAGCAACGGCGCCAAAAACTTGATGGGAATCTGTAACGTATAGCCTAAATATAGTACTGCAAGTGCACAGCCTATCGAAGTAATATATAAGATTATCGAACCACAGAGACCAATTGTCAATCTATCAACTCTATTGCTAAGGTGCTTATCTAAGGTGAACAAGAATATTGATGTGAGTGCAATGCAACAAAGTAAATGAGCGAGGTAAATAACAGTTTAAAAGACAGGTTGGAATGTAAATCATGTAATCAGATATTGGTCCGGTCATGCGTAGATGGAACTACTTATGGGGCAGTATTTTCTATTGATAGCAAAGAATCAATTTAACGGGAACTTGTAGCTTTTGACTACTAAGAACCGAATTTACTCTTTAAATTAAATTCCTTTATTGTCACATATAAAGGGTGCCTTCCGCGTTAAAGAGGTAAACCTATTTTTAAGAAATTGATAGTTTTGACTTAACAGAAAAGTAATTTTACTTGGAAAGATTAACTTAAAGAGACTTTTGGCTTTTGACCAAGAGTCAGATTTCAAACCTACAAACGCGTCCGAAAATAGTTTCAAAATCGTTTTCTAAAAAGGTCAATGATTCCTATTTAACCAATCAACGGCTTTCGCTCTTTTTGTTTGGTTAAATAATAATCAAGTCGTATCATTAGTTTGGACGGCTTTCGATCTTACCCAATAAACATTTAAACATAATTGACTTAAGTTAAAAGCAAAACATCCCCAGAGTATTTTCACTAGCATGATAATTGGAACACGACCATGATGACAATCATTACATCCAAACCTTTATAGTTTAGCCAGACATAATAAGTGCGAGTCTATAAAACGTGTAGACTATGATAAGAGCGAGTAAGTAAAAGAGTGCGAGTCTATAAAACGTGTAGACTATGGTAAGAGCATTTAGAGTCTATAAAACGTGTAGACTATGGTAAGAGCATTTAGAGTCTATAAAACGTGTAGACTATGGTAAGAGCAATTATAAGTAAAGAAATGCAATAAAATAGAACCTTGCTCCAGTCGGAGACTTGAATCTGATACAAATCTGCGGAATGGTAAGGCTAGTATGATGAACTTCAACCAAAGTGCTCCAAGACTCGATTACAACTCAATCTACACCGCAATAACTCCCTGATGTGAAGAGATTATTACTTTACAGAAACTGATAGTATATGGCTTAAGATTGTACTAAGCTTGGATGAAACTAAAAAATGAAAATCGAAAACTATTTATAGAGGATCCTTGAGATGCGTAAAGACCAGCATGCCCCTCAACTTCTTCTGAGCGGGAAACTTTTGTGAAGGCCGCGGGCGCGGTGGCAGTGGCCGCGGGCGCGGTGGCTGGAACTGCCAGATCGTGGGAACGTGGCAGTTGGTCTCTGGGTGAAAGTGGGCCACGTCATCGCGTTCCCTGTAGCCGGCGCGGCGCTGAACGCCATAAGTGCAGAATATCTTGAAAAACCCTAATTTCTTGGCGTTTTGGCTCGTTTCTTCACAGAAGGCTCTGAAATGACAAGAATCCTGAAAACAAAGGAAAAAGGAACATAATACGAGAAAATGATAATAAAAACTAAGGAAAACATGTGATATTTGAGTCAGAAACATAGTGCGATTTAGTGCGATCAAATCACTTATCAACCTCTCAAACATTTTGGGACAATCCTGAAGATCTTCTTCAAGTGCTTCTGCAATCTCTTTGACACAATCACAATCGTATGTATTTGTGTCATTGTCGTTTGAGGAATATGTCATACTATCCCCCAATTCAACATTCTCGTTACTTTTCTCACCATGAAATGTCCAACATGTATAACTTTGATCAATTATATTCCTCAGTAAATGTGATTCTAACCCGACCCACATAACAACAACCCAAGCAAGGATATTTCATTCGACTGAGGTTTTCGGCATGTTCAACAACAAACTTAACGAATTCTAATACCCCATTCTCATACTCTTTTGACAATCGATTAGAAGACATCCATTTTTATCCATGGTTTTACTACTAAGTAAGATAAACAAAAACACTATAATTAATCACGCAACTATAACAAAAAAAATAACTAATTATCTGTAGAGAAGTCAACAACTTCTGGAACCACACAGTGTAAGATTCTTGGAACGATCAAAATTTCACTCTTCACAAGAGAAATCGAAGATGCAGCAACGACGATGAAATCATGCAGCAACTACACATAAACAATTAGGTTCACTAATTCCATTTCAAACATGTTTAAAACAAAACGGGTTTTAGTGTATCTTGTAATATATTCATGAACCTCACTATGTAAACTCCTAACCTGAGATGTTGATCTTTTAGAAAGCCCGGCTATTGAATACCACAACTCACAACTTTATCTCTGGCCTAATAACAAAAGAAAAAAAAAACCAACATCATTTTTTAGAAAATATATTTTCAACTTCAGAAAACAAAGGAATCTTTCACATAATGATAACAGATTATAAAAACAACTTATATGAAAACAGCTTTAGCACATTTAAGTTCCTTAAATTCAAACCAAAATGAAGAATCAAACCGAATATACGAGAAGAAACACAAATTCAAACCTTAAAATCAAATTCTTTGATGAAAAGTATGTCAATCAAACCCTTGAAGTTATTTCCTGAAGCGATCTCTTGAAATTTTGTGAAATAAAACAATACGAATCGATATGGTGATTACCGAATCGAAATGAAGAGCGCAGTAGCAAGCTTAAACCACAATACGATCTTCAAACCCTTAGTGATTCAAACAGAAATTCAATCTCTAAATCCCTCGTATATCAGTTCGGTTCACAAATTTCTCACTTGATTTTTCATATCTCAGCATAAACAAACTCGCAAGATAAACTAATACAACAATAAATTTGCATAATAGTAACAAGCAACACACACATACTCAGAGCAATTTAACAACGAGCAACAACAACATAGTTATAACGAAAATCAGAAACAAAAACCGAGTTACCTACGACGAGGAGATTTCCGCCGGATATTATTGAGGTATGTGTCTTCGATCTCCTCTCTCTTCTTCTACAAGAACAACAATTGAGTTAAGCTATAGGGCACAAGGATTATTTTGAGAGAGATGTTTTGAGAAATAGAGATTCAAGAGTTATAGAGAAAGATGTTTTGAGAGAATATGGAAAAAATTTGAGTTTTAGGGTTTTCATATTTTTAATTTAGAAATTAATGACCTTAGGCAACGCTTTTTTGAAGCGTTTTCTGATGTATTTCTTTTAGCAGCGCTTTTTCATTAAAAAGCGCTTTCTGATGTATGCTCTATAGTATCGCTTATATGAAGCTCTTTCTAAACACATCCTTTAGCAGCGCTTTGTGGGTATGTATGGCCTTAAACAACACTTCTTAGCAGCGTTTTCTAAAGTATTTCTTTAGCAGCGTTTTTTCTCAAATTTCTTTTAAAGCTATAGCAACGCTTTTAGAAGAAAGTGTTGTCTATAATGTACTTTCTAAAACAAATTTTGTAATAGAAAGTGGTGTCTAAAGTGTGGTTTTAGCAACGCTTTCTCTTGTTGGGCCTATAGCAATGCTCTCTGTAGTGAACCTAAGGCAACGCTTTTTCTTAACTTTAGACAACATTTTTTTATAAAACGTTGTCTAATGTATATAGTTTTATTATAATATAATCAATAATTATTAACTTTAAAAAAATGTCCATTATAATTTAAATAAGATCAAATTTAACCGTATATTCCCAAAAGTTTTATTATAATACAAACATTAATTCAAGATAGTAGCCGGTTGAATTCACCCATTAAATCAAATCCATATAGTAACTAAAATGTCTAACATTATTATTTAATAAAATTTAATACTTTAAAGTATATGAGTCTAACTATTAAAATATGATAAAAGACACAACTTTTTGAAAGTTTAATAAGTTTAATGCTTAATACAAGCTTACAAAATACATCTATATTAAAACAATCCTCAAGTTTGTCTTGTTATATTCATCATCATGTTTCATTCTCTAGAATTTCATCACCACCATTGTCCTTTTGAAGTTCATCATTTAGGTCATCCTCTTGAAATAATTATTCATCTTAATTATTCATCTACATCAACATTTTCATCTTCTTCGTTGATATTTTTCTATAAAAAAATACACAAACCATAGTTAGTGTTGGTTCAAAGGACAATTAGAAAATTATCAAGAGTTAAATCCAACTTAAATAAACCAAGACTGCAACAATATTTTTTCTTACACAATCATTTTTTTTGGTGTAAATATAAAATAACTATATTCAATTCAACACAAATAACGCTTTAAGTTACTCATTGCATATATATTATGATCCATCAAATACCAAATAACATTTTAAATTACCAAATCCTATTGTTTCCAAATATCATAACATATAGAATATTAAGAGGGCGTTTGCATAGCCAAATTTGTAGATGCCCATCTATGAGTACTTCAATCCAAATCCAAAAACATACAATCAAATTCTCTAAACAAAACACCAAAAAAATAAGAAAGGATAACAAAACAATCCCATGTAGTAACCACCTTCATGATCCAAAAGCGTTGAACTCATAGATACAATCACTAATTAGGCAAAATAATTGCTTCTTGTTTTCCTGTATCATAGAAGGAATATTGATTATGTATCGTACAATAAAAACTAATTCAACATATAAAGAATAATCAAACATTTAATATGGGTCTAACAAGAAGCGCATAAAATAAGGAATGATTATTATAAACTAATAACAATAAATCGATATAACTAATGCAATAAATTTTTACAGAACAATATCTCAATACGAGCCAACTAAGCTTTTATGTATCCTCCTTGACATTTTGTCCATATCTTACCTTTTTATCTCTCCTAACCCAAACAATAGATCTATGTACGAACACAAACAATTACAAAAAATAGGAGCCAATGACACAACCAAATTTGTTATACAATGTCAAATATGATGTTTAAAATTGGATGTTTAAATAAGCTATATTATTTAAACTAATAGTAGCTTAAGGCGAAAAGGAACAAAACTTGAAGTAAATCTAAAATGAGCTGTATAACTTTCATACCTCCACTTTTCCTATTATTAATTTCTCACTCTATATATATCTCGTTAGATAATCTTTATCTTTTTAACTTATGCACAAACAAACCCCCGAAAAGGTTGGTGTAATTTCTAGGATGCAATGCATAACACGCCAAACAGTGTACAATATCTAACTCTAAAACTTTCAGCTAATGAAGAGGGTTCATATCAAAGGAAGTCTAACACCTTGATTTTCATGATGTTGAGTCCTTTATATAAATAGATTAGTCGACATACAAAAGAAAAGAACGAGTAAATCTGTAATCTAGTCAATTTAAAAATCAAAAGATGCGCGAATGAGTAGTGTTAGCAAAAAGCAATAAAATTAACACAAAATAGAAGTAATCAGTGCACTAATACTAGTTAATAATCCTAGATCACAAAAACAATGAAGTCGATGAACAAAAGAAAAAGGGTTCAAAATTACAAACCAAGTACAAGAAGCCCTTATATCAGTGATGCACAAGGGAAAGGCTGCATATGAGCACAATAGCATAGACAGCACAATCCATGAAGACAGCATCAACCACAGTCTTCAGCACCATTCCAATTTCCAATGTTTTTGCAAGCTGTGCATATTGATCAGAAGAATCAGCGCTGGCGCTGTTCCGTCTCCTCCTCAACCTTTCATCAGAGCCTCTTTGTTTCCCAGAAATAATTTTCGCAACAACAAAAGACGAATTTGTGAGGAGAACCAAGTAAAGTGGTCTAAAGCTTATAATAGTCTTAATCAAAGAGAATCCTAGACAAGAGGCAACAACCAATAAGGCAACTATAATCGAACAACAAAGACGCGTAAACCTTGAGGCATCAACGGCATTCGTCACATCCCTAGGGCTTATGAAATCGAAACTTCTAGGTTCTTCGAGCTGGGAAATTTCATCAGATGAATCTTGATGTGTTGTTGGTGGTTGAGGTTGAAATAGAGGTTGTGATTCTTGTACATGTTCAGGTTCAATTTCAGAATTGGGGAAACTTAAAATCTCACTTTCACTGTGTTGTTTTTCAGGCAAAATTTCGGCATCAACGTGATTCTGCAAAACGGAATTCGGATACTCCTGCTCCTCGTCGTTGGCGTGAGGCAGATCTGAAGAAAAGCAGTTGTAAAATCAAAATTGAATTCTAGGGTTTGTAGATGGATGATTACAGAAGCAATAAGAAGAGAGAAAATTGAAATGAAAGAGAAGAGAAGAGGTAGTTACCGGGAGGAGGGAGGGTTTGGATCCGACCCTGGATGAAGGCAAGACGGTCGGATCCTTGTTGGAGGATTCTTCTTCTTCTCCGGGCGTCTCTCAGGTTGTTTGCTTCTGTCATTTTTTTCCCCTTCCTCTTTACTTCAGCTCAGGCTTTGTATTGCCAACTGACTCAAAGAAGTTTAATAATAGCGTTCTGGTACAAAGTGCTATCAAAATTACATAGTCTGTATTATATAATAGCGCCCGATTAAAAAGTGCTATTATAAATGTGTTTTTTCCATTTTAATAGCATTTTTTTTAAAAGTGCTATTAAATTAGGTGATACAAAAAATCATTTTTGGCGTAGTGAGAACTGCATACAAGAAAATTAGGAAAAAATACATTACAATTTTTCATTCCTAATTCCATCACTATCCGGTGGTGAGCTGTGGATAAATATCTTACATTAGACTCTAAGATATGGATTTACCACCAAGATCCTTGACCAATTCAATATTCTATCAATTCAGCAGACGACTAATGAACAATGATGAATCCATTAAAGAAAATGATATTTGAATAATTAACTATCATGAGCTGAAGTTTCAGATCAAATTAATTCAAATAAATTGTTGAGGTCTTCTTTTTTATTGGCCTCTGTAACTAGCATTAATTACAATTAAAATGTTAAAATCAACAAAAGACCAATATATTGATCTAATTATGTTTATGTACTTATCACTTATGAGATGCTCTGTTTGATTTTTGTCATAAAAATAAATAATATGATGTTAGTTTTTACTTAAAAAAATATTTGTCGAATTGAACATATGATCAGAACCAATTCAACTAGTCCAAAAATTTAAAATAAAACTTTGAAAAGTTAACAATTGTGGCTCAACAGAACAAATAATATGCTGTAAATTGAAAGTATACCTGAACAAAGTTACTGTAAAGAGGCTAGAACTCAGAAAAACCAGAATCCTAATTGCACTTGAACTCCAGAGGAATCTTTGCCTATCCAAATAACACAACAACAATCAGTAATCCAATATCAAGAAAAAGAAACAACAACTGCTGAGCCACAAAAACCTACAGACTTTACTGAATTCATGACATATCAAGACAATTTTAACAAACTAACACATGCAATCTTGGCATAACAATAAACAACTATAGAGACATAAAAACTACTTCTGTTTTGTTACAGCAACAACAAATGGTTGTAAAACAAAACCACAGTTCCAAGGAAGAAGATTGATATACAAATACAAATTCAACATATGCAATCAAGTAACCAACACACATGTAGAATCTTAACTCATTGACTGAAGAAAATGCATGACTTACCAGCATCTATATTTAAGTTATAAATAACTAGTAAGATTTTTGTATTCCAGAACCTAGTAATATCTTTTGGATTTCTTGAGTTAATGACGGTATCCCTGTTTGATACATGTCATTATTCTTGCAAACTCCAAATACCAAAAACCAATTATCTTCCTCAAAACAAGAACAGTAGCAATAAAAACAAGAATGAAACTAAAACGAGAACCCCAAATATTCAATAACTAATAACTAGACCATAAAAGTTTAAACTATTATGTACCTCAAATGAAAACCCCAAAACTCTGCTCCGGTTCAAGATGAGTGTAAAGACCTTGAGACTCAAATACTCTAAAAACAGAATCAATTGATGAAGGGTTTGCGATTGACGGCAAATTCCAAAAACAAAACGATTTGCAGATGAATCAATTGAGAAGGGTTTGTTGGGTTTTCCGGGATTTCTGAGTACGCAGAAAGGGTTTGAGATGGGTGAATCCACTGTTCAAATTTTCGTGAGTTTCTGATTTGGTGTTTGAGATTTAGGGAATGAATGTTGAGTTTCTCCTTGTATAGCTAAAATCTATTGACTTAAACACTATTTTTTTTTAAGTAAACTAAAAAAATAGTGTGAAATAAAATGTTTGGAGAAATAAAAATAATATATGAGTAAAAAAATATTATAAGATTGTAGAAAGAAAAAAAGTGTAAACGAAATTTTTTTGGGGAAACAAAAATAATTTCCTAATAAATAATATTATAGGATTGTAGCCTAAAAAATTTAATATGACAACGTTAATATTGTAACCTTTTATTTAAAAAATAATACAACCATTAAAAATTGTTCACACAAAAATTTTAGGATGGATACGTTGTTGCAAAAAGGTTGTTGGCATCCAGCATAAAATGTTACCGGAAAATAAATTTAGACAACATGTTTTAGATGTTGCCTAAAAAATAAATAGTGTAGTATCTTTTTCTCATTTGAAGAGTGTTTAAGATATTAATAATATCTCATAAATTAATAAATATGTTTTAAGATTATAATTATTATTGTCAAAAGACTTTTATCTTATTAATTCAAATATTCGTTAAATCATATCTCTCATATAAAACACACACATATATATATATATATATATATATATATATATATATATATATATATATATATATATATATATATATATATATATATGATACATGTCTATAATTAATTGTTATAGAATTAATTCTAACACTTTTGTCTCTGAAACAATTTCCTCTTTGGAGTCAATCGGTATCATTGTCGGTTTATTGTCGGTAGTAATTTAGTGTTAAGTTATTTTAATTTAAAGCATTTTTGTTAAAGGAGGGGGTTAAATTCTGTGTTGGCTAGTTGATTATTGTCTAGGTGCAATGATAGTATTTTTGTCTCTGTGATTGGTAGGGGTGTACAAAAAAACTGGTTACTGATAACCAAATTCATATTCAAATTATTTCATTTATTAAAATCCAATCCAAATATTAAATATTGGATTTTATGGTCCATCTATGATCAAAGTGGTAAATCGGTACTCATGAAATGGTTATTGGGTATCCAAATTTCTTTCTCATCAAATTTTTCTGCTTTCCAATTTTCACACTTTCTCAAGAAAACAAGCACTACACATTTTCATAAAAATTGAATGATGTTTAACACTTTATTTCAAATGATTAATTATTAAATAAATATAAAAATGTTTAATTATAGTTAAAAAATATACAAACACTCTCAAATAAATTGAAATATATAGTATACTAAACATTTAAAAAGCAAGATATATTATTATCACTGTAGAAGACAAATTTAAACTTGAAAGAAATTTGTTTGAACTTGATCTCTTTTCATTCAATATACATATACTTTATATAAGAAAACGAATGTGTATAGTGAATTAATTAATACTATCTCATTATTAATTGATTTTTCTTTTAGGATTGATAAAACAAAAAAGATCATTTAAATATAAAAAGATTTCAAAAAATGTTTTGTGTGAGAACGACTGCGACAAAATATTTTGGACATATGTCGATATTGATACTTTGATATCTGTTTTATATTAAAAAACAAATTATAATTAATAATTTACACTGCGACGAACACAATCAATATCGTAACACCTCTATCGATCAAAATTGCAAAAATTGTAATACGACCGCAACAATTTTTTAAAATCTGCTTAAAATTAAATTAAAGATGTACTTTATTAATGTTTAAAAAAATTAGTACTGAATTAATTTTAAAATTTTATTAATTAAAATGAATTGAATATACATTAAATTATATTTAAATAATTTGGATTAAAATTAAAACTGGTTTCAAACCAGTTTTAATCCGATTTGAAACTAATTATGTTTTTTAAATCAGCTTTTGTGATTAATTATTTGATTTGTAAACCATAACCATAAAAGTGGGTTGAATCACAATATATAATAACCATGCACACTCCTAGTGATTGGTGCTGTTTGATTTGTAGTTTGGAGTATAACGAGTGACTGTAACAAGAGATTAGTTGAAGTATGGTGATCTGTGGCATATCTTATGCCTTTTGTTTCAATATAACTATTTTGATCTTTTAAAAAAACATGAAAATTGATTATATTATCTACAAACCGTGAGGGGATGACGGTGGTGATCTACAGCCTAGTTGAAGTTTAAACAGGCAGACATGGATTGGTCACACGCGCGTTTGGATTTTTTCATAGATGACGAAATTTTCAACATCAGTGTGACAGCCATAAAATTTACTAACTAACTAAATAATGTATTCCCAAATTGGTCTGCTAACTAAAATTTAATTTGCACCTTCTCCCCCTTTACCCTTAGCATACACTACGCGCATTTCCAAAGTCTAATCATTCCTTTTTCCAGCATACACACCAGTCAACAAATCTCAAACTGACACATGCACATGCCAATTTTATTTCAATTTATAGAGTCCAAAACAATACAACAATATGCACTTTCACGATACTACTATTCTAATCCAATATTATTATTCCATTGACTATATGCTTCCATAACTATCATTCCCCTATTTATATATAAACACTCCTTCCTTCTCCTTCCCACACTCAAAACCAAACTACAAACGCACCCTTTTTTCTCTCTTCAACACTATTCATTCCAACAATATCAAATTAGGGTTTCGTGATGGGAAATTACGTTTCATGCACCTTAGCACCACCGTCGACGAGGAACACGAAAGCAACTAGGGTAATTCTTCCAACAGGAGAAGTGAAACAATTCAAGGAAATAATGAAAGCAGCGGAACTTATGTTAGAGAATCCAAATTATTTCTTAGTCAACTCTCGTTCTCTTTATATTTCTACAAGATTCTCTCCTCTCGCAGCAGACCAAGAATTGGAATTTGGAAGTGTTTACATATTTTTTCCTATGAGAAGACTCAACTCTGTCGTTACGGGGGCTGACATGGCGGTGCTCTTTCTGGCGGCAAATTCTGCGGCAAAACGGTTACGTGCCGGAAAGACACGTGTCCAACCGGATGTGAGTTCGGGTGGTGGTATTGAGAATGATGATCAAAACGGCAGTGTTGCGAGGTTGAGTTTGGAAGGAGTGGAATCAGGATTTAGTTATAGATTAAGTTATTGTAGATCGAGGAAACCTTTTTTGGACACTATAAATGAAGAACCAATTACCTTAAGATGAAGGAATTAATCCAGGGCGTCCTCTTCTACACAATGAAATTGGCAGCACTAGGAGGAACGAAAATCACGCGCCAAAAAACAACTGAAAATGAGAGATTGGTTGCTAAGCAAAATGGTCGTTTGGCAGAGGCAATGTGACAAAAGATTTTAATTTTATTAAATCTTGCATCTGCTTTCTATAATTCTGCGCTATTAAATTTCAATCATTTTGCTAGGTTGTTGGGCAGAGAGGCAGAGTACTGAGGGAGAACAAATTTAGTGTTATATGGTATATACCAGTATATGGATTTTGTGGAAAAGGGTCCCAGTGAAAAGATTTTCAGAAACATAGAGTGATCGTATGAATGGCCAGAAGAAATAATTATGTTGGGCTTGGAAATTATAAGATGAATGGCTAGAAGAAATAAAATTGTTGGTTTGGAAATTATAAGAGATCATTTGTACCTTCAGCGTACAAGATGATGTTGTGTACCTTACTTAATCCCATGTACACCTTCAGCGTACAAGATGATGTTGTGTACCTTACTTAATCCCATGTACACCTTCAGCGTACAAGATGATGTTGTGTACCTTACTTAATCCCATGTACACTTTAGTTTATGAACTGAATAATTAACTTATAGAGTTAGTAGTTGTTACAACCTGCTATAATATGTCTTTTATCAAGCATTATAAATGCAGCCTTATAATTGTTTTTGAAGTAATGAAAAATAATTAATTAAAGTTGCAAATCAAATTTAAGAGACATATGATATATAAATAGAAAAAAGAGTACTATAGCCACTGAATAAAAAACCAGCAAAGACACGAGAAGTGACAATGCCAGGATCAAAAGTTAAAAATCAATTACCAAATACAAGAAAAACTAGCCACTAAGAAGAAAAACAACCAAACAAAAACAACCACAGAAACAATTAGAAAAACCAGCATCAGATAAGGATAGATTTCTCCTCTCTAGAACACCTAAAAAAAACAACAAAATCACAAAAGACAAAAACAAAACACATTCTATAGAGGTTGAAACCACTCACCTTTCTATTGACTAAGAAACATGATAGGGTTTCCTCGTCAGGCCGTGTAACCACAAGTTACTGAGGGACTTATGAAGATTCAATTTCCAAGCCAAATTTATTATATCATTTTCCCTAAAAAGTGATATTAGCTGGGGGGGGTAATAGTGAGGTGTTATACCCCTCATTAAAATCAAACGTTGTTTAGAGATATACCCCTCACAAACAACAAATCAGAAAACAAAATAAATAAAAAATGATGTGGAGATACCCGTCACTATATTTGAAGAAGGAATTTCGAATTTTGAAAATTTCACCCGCTTTACATTTAACGAAAGGTAAAACGGTTGGAAATCCACTAAATATCTATGATGAATTTCTACCAATCTTGATGAACAAGATTGATATCACCACACAATGACAATGAATTATGAGAAAAGAAAATAAAGAAGACAATTATTTTCTGCAGAGTTTCTCTCTGCCCACAAAATGTGGAAAACTTTATTACTCACTTGCAACTGCAAATTCTGTGATTACAATGAATTGACTTAATTACAAAATTAGGGGTTACTTCCTCTATTTATAGATTTAGGTTAGCTTGCTCCCTAAGCCAAAACCCAAAACTATAAAAGCCCAAAATACCTATTTTAGTACTAAATCAAATCTATCTATTTTAGATCTAAATCAAATTTATCTAAATCTAAAACCAATCAAATTCGTGTGTAGTTTGCTTCGATCCACAAGCTTTTCAACCGAGCAACCTCCCTTCAACACACACACACACTGTTTCGACACAATTGAATTACAATTTAACACACCATCTAATTCATTGTGTCTAAACTATCTATATTCATCATGGTTCTTAGTCTTCTGAATACTTCGACATGCACTCCCTTCGTCATGATATCTGCAATCTGATTCTCAGTTCTGCAGTGTTTCAAATTCATCTTCCCATCTGCTACCTGCTTTTGAAGATAGTGGAACCTCATTTCGATGTGCTTGCTTCGACCATGTGCTATCGAGTTCTTCACCAGATTGATAGCTGACATGTTGTCGATCTTCATGGTAATTGCTCCATGACCTTTCCCTGTTATCTTTTCGACCAAGTTCACCATTCAAGTTGCTTGACATACACAAAGAGAAGCAGCTATGTATTCTTCTTCGCGTGATGATAATGCAACTACTGGTTCCTTTCTTGAACTCCAAGCAACTGGTGCGCCACCTAACATAAACACATATCTTGCTGTTGATTTTAGATCTTCAGCATCACTACACGAACTCGAATCAGTGTATTCCACTAACTTGAATTCTTTTCCTTTATCACTTGCAGGAAAAAATGTCATAATCGAGAGTTCCTTTGAGATACTTTAGTATCCTCTTCACCGCTTCTAGATGTGATATCTTTGCCTTCTACATGAATCTACTTACCATACCTAAACTATATACTAAGTCAGGCCTTGTATGACAAAGGTATCTCAATGACCCAATAAGTCTTCTGTATTGGGTTGGGTCGACATCATCTTCATCTGCATCTTTCGACAGTTGCAGTCTTGGTTTTGCAAGTGTCGAAGTTGAGTTGCATTCTTCCATCTAAAATCTCTTGAGAATTTCTCCTGCATATCTTCTTTGATGCATCATCAAACCTCTACTGCTCTTGTAAATTTTGATGTCAGGGAAATATGAAATCTCACCCAGATCAAACATTTCGAATTCCTTATTGAGATCACCTTTGAAGTCTTAGATCTCACTTTTGCAGCTACGTATTATCAACAAATCATCGATATAGAGACATGGTATAAGAAATTCACTATTGCTTCTTCTTACATATAGTCCATGTTCAATTGTGCACTTCACAAATTTCTTCTCCCTTAGGAAACTATCAATTTTCTTATTCCAAGCTCTTAGAGCTTGTTTCAATCCATACAGGGCTTTATGCAGCCTGTACACCTTTCTCTCTTCGTCATGTTTCACAAACCCAACTGGTTGTTTAACATAAACTTCTTTGTCTAAGGGTCCATTCAGGAATTCACACTTCACTTCCATCTTACATATATGCCATCTATTTATTTCTGCTACACAACCAACCAACCTGATTGTTTCGATCCTAGCAACAGGTGCAAAAACGTCATCGAAGTTTATTCCTTCTTTCTATAGAAATCCTTTCGTCACAAGCCTTGCTTTGTGTCGAATTACTTCCCCTTTGGAATTCATTTTCACTTTGTATACTCACTTGACATAAATTTCCTTCTTGCCTTGAGGAAATTCGATAAGTGACCAAGTGTTGTTACCTTCAATAGACTTCACTTCTTCGTTCATTACTTTCACCCACTTCGAATCCTTAAATGCTTCAGCTGCATTGACAGGTTCGACATCTGCATAGAAAGCATAATGTACCAACTCACCTTCATTATCTATCACATCATTTTATGTAATCACACAATCTTACAATCTTGCAGGCATGTGTCTTGTTCTTTGAGGCCTACTTGTACTTGGTTGATCTATAACTGTTGGTTCCTCTTGTCGAAATTCTCTTTCGACTTAAGTTTCTGGTTCTTCAAGTAGGATTCCCACTTAATCTTTCTTGACATTTTCAGTCCAATCCCATTATTTAAGCTCATCTATGATCACCTCCCTGCTGATCATAATCTGCTTATTCACTAGGTTGAATAACTTGTAACCTCCTGTCAAATGATATCCAACTAGAATCATTTGACTCGACTTATCATCAAGTTTTCTTCTCAACTGATTTGGTACGTGTCTATGTGCAATAGATCCAAATAACTTCATATGACTCAAGCTAGGCTTCATACCATACCAACATTCTTCTGGAGTAATTCCTTCTAGCTTCTTCGTAGGACATCTGTTCAAAATGTATGTTGCAGTCGACACAACTTCACCCCAAAACTCTTTAGGTAAATTCTTGCCTTTCAACATACTTGCCACCATATTCATGATGGTTCGATTCTTCCTTTTTGCAGTTCCATTATGATGTGGAGTATAGGGTGGCACCACCTCATGCATAATCCCTTCCTTTTCACATAATATGTCGAAGTCTTTCGACACATACTCTCCACCACCATCAGTTCTCAAAACTTTGAGTTTTTGACCACTTTGTCTTTCGACCATAGACTTAAACTTGGCAAATACCTTGATCACTTCACTTTTCTTCTTGATCAGGTAAGTCCACAGATTTCGACTGAAATCATATATGAATGTAACAAAGTATTTGTTACCTCCCATCGAATCCACCTAGATTGGTCCACATACATCAGAGTATATAACTTCAAGAATAACCTTCAACCTACTTCCTGCATCCTTGCTGAAGCTATTCTTATGCTGCTTCGTCTGCTCACATTCCTAACATGCCTCGTTTGGAATGTCGATTTCTGGAAATCCTGATACCATATTTATTCTCTTCAAATATCGGATGTCTCTGAAGTTGAGATGGCCTAGTCGATAATGCCATATCCATTCATCTCTGCTAGCTGCAGTCGAAAGGCACTTGTGCTCCATCACATTTAGTTCGACCTTGAAGGTTCTATTCTGAGACATAGGAGACTTCAAGATTAATCTTCCATTTGCTTCGATGACTCTCATCATCTTATCTTTGATCGACACTTTATAATTCTTTTCGATCAACTTCCCTATACTGAGCAAATTGCTCTTCATGTCTGGTATGTACAACACATTGGAAATTACTGACCTCTTACCATCTTTCATCATAATCATAACATCACCAATACCATCAGCTGCTAGGGTATTGTCATTTGCAAATTTTACCATATTTTTCATTGAGGGCTTTATGTTAATAAACCAGTCTTTCCTTCCAGATATATGTGATGAGCATCCTGAATCCAAGTACCATTGGTCCTTGAGTCTATCTTCATCTCTTGTTGTGACCATCAGCATCATCTCTTTTTCTTCATGTTTTGCAAACTTTGCATCACTTTTTTTATTCTTTCGCCTTTCTGGACAACCACTCGAATAGTGACCATACTTCTGACAATTGTAACATTGAATGTGACTCTTGTCAGGTTTTCGACCACCTCTTCTTCCTCTATTTACAACACCACCTCTTTGGTTGCCTTGGTATGGTATTCTCTGATTCGACATGTTTCCTTCGTTCTGGTTTCCTTTACCAGTCGATTTGTTGTAGCCGCTTCTACCTCTGTCGAACCATTTTCATTTGCCTTTGGTTTCCTTTATTGAATGTGCTTGCAAAGCCACATCACTCTTTGACTTGCATGCAGCTCTTTCAGTCATTCTTTATTCATGAGATTCAAGCGTCCCTTGAAGCTATTCCTTTGTCAAGTTCGACAAGTCTTTCCCCTCTTCTATAGCCACCACCATGTGGTCGAACTTAGGAGCCAAAGATCTCAAGATCTTCGAAACAACAACTCTTGTTGTTAATGTTTCTCCATATATCTTGATTTGATTCACTAGTTGTGTAACCCTAGTGAAGAAATAAGATATGCTCTCACTATCTTCTATCTGAAGCAATTCATACGTTCTCTTGTGAGTTTGTGTTGTACCCCAAAATTTGCCCTCGCAATTTTCCACAAGAAATCACAGCTTCAAGCGTTTCCTGATTTTTCAAACTGGCTCAAGAATCGGCCAAACAGACTTTTCTCGTCAGTCAAACAAAAATTAGGGTTTTACTGATTTTCAGGGCTTTAGAATGTTTCAAACAGTTGGCTTAGGGTTTTGATTGATTTTGGCTCAACTTTGATCAGGCGAATGTTCTTTGGCATTTAATCAGGAATTAGGGTTTTCGTGCGCGGTTCCTCAGAAAGATTTAATTCTACGATACTTTGCAAGTTATTCCGAGATTTGGATTGAATTCGCATTGTTTGACTTAATCAGTAAAAGAATGCATTTGGATTGAATTCACGTTTGTTTGACTGAATCAGTAAAAGGTTGCATTGGGTTTGAATCTGCAATGTTTGATTAAGGTCAGTAAAGGAAAAAAAAGCGTCTGGGCAATTGCTGCGATTGACTGTTGTTTTGCTCTGGATGTTTGAAACGCCAGGTTTAACTGATCAAATGCTGAAGCATTGTTTATTTAATTATTTATTATTCTAAGGTTAAATGATTGGAATTTATTTTCAATTATTATAATTAAAGAATTATAAATAATAAAACAAACAATTAAAAAAAAGGAGGAAAAGAATTAATTGGATAAAGAAACTTTTTATTTATTTTTAAATTATTTGTACAATTGTTTTGTTTACAAATTGTTTACAACAATGATTTTACATTTATTTAAATTTAAATACAAACTATCCTAAGTATGTTTCTAAATCTTCAATTCTTCAATCCCTTGCTCCAGTGCTCCATGGATTTTTATCTGCAAAAACAAATAAGAGAAAGAAAAGTCAATAGCAGATAAATAAATAAAAGAGACAGATAAAAAAGGGGTCATCATTAAGGGCAACTGACTGGGATCAGTTAGCCCTCTCTGCAAATCACGAGATTTCTCCCGGTTCACAAAGAGGGATGAATATTTGTTTGTTAAACTTTGAATGCACAAATATAAAGAATGCACAAGTCAAAATTATCAAACCACTGCACAGTTCAAATCAAACTACAAAGTCCAAACTGAGTTCTAATTCCAAACTGTCCAACAAACTGTCAAAGATGTCAAACAAGTACAAGGCTACTCAAAGCTGTCAAAAAGAAGATTTGGAAAGATATCAAGAAGACATAAAATGTGCAGAGTAAGCATGTTATGCAAGCAAGCTAATTCATTTTCATCATTTCCTAGTGCTTCCCTTTCAGCTTTAAGTACGCATAAAACATATTTTAATATTTTTGAAGTGTACTTGAGAGAGAGAAGAGAGAAAAACTGTTTAGGCTTACAGGTTTTGCTTTGAGGCTTAAGAATATAGAAAATAAAACAGCAATAACACAGTGGATAAAGAAAAAAAAGAAAAGATAAAGCAAGTGGTCAATAAAACAGTATAGGGATATCAAAAGGCGGGAGATATCAAAAACAGAAGCAGAACTGAGATAAGAACCACATAACTGCCTATCATCAAAAGACATAACCTGCAATCAAACTCGAGGAACCAGCATAAGCCTGAAACACCACAAGCCTAAACTGGTATCAAGCCTTAAACCAGCACAAACTTACACTGTCTAAAGGCCAAAAGCCTCACAACCTATCAAACATAAACTCACCCAACCTGCCTGAAACCATTCAAAACCTTCCAAGCCTTAAAAGGCCATAACCTGCCCAAACCTATGGGCCAACAAAAAGTCCAAAACCAACAAGCATTGAATCTGTCAAACTCAACATAAGCAGAAGCCTCAAAAACCTGTCAAGCATAACATCCAAACCAGTAAAACCTTTCAAGCACACAAACAAACACCCAAGGCCATAACCTGTAAGTTCACATAAACCCAGCCAAAAACACCATCAACCTTAAACCAAAAAGCATAATCAAACCAAATTCAATCCTGTACCATCCTGCACAAACCTGTCCAACACTTAATAACCACAAATTATCCAAACATAAAAACCAGCATAAACTGTGAAGCCTGAAACCACTGTCAATCCAACCAAAGCCATCAAGCCTAAGCAAAACTTGCCAAGCCAAAACCAAGGCCATAACCAGCATAGGCCCAAAACCTGTCCAGCTCTAAACCTAAGCCAAATATGTCCAAACACATCAACAAAACATTAAAAATTTCCAAACCATCCAGCTACAACATTCAAGGGCAACACAAAAGGCCCTCAGAATTTCTTCATCATTGGGCAAACAATAAGCAAAGCAACTCAATACCAACAAGCAATATCAACATTGTCAAGCTCAAAACAAGCATACAGAGGGTCCAGCATATCAAGGCAAGCTTTCAACACAAGCTACAACATTCAAAGGCAACGCAAAGAAGCCCTCAGAATTGTGATTCATCACAGGGCAATAAGGCATCAAACATATTCAGCAGGCCCACAGAAAGAAGAAGAAAAAGAAGCATACAAGGGCTATCAAGAAGAAGAGGAAAAGGCAACTCAAGCGCACATAAGCAAAAGAGCCAACATATCAAAGATTCAGAACATCATCATAATCACTCAGAGGCAAAGTGAACAGAAGAGGAAAAGAAATTGCACAAAAGGTTTTCAAGTCATCATCAAACCCTAAAAAGGCAAAAGGTAAAGAGTACTGAGTACCAGGAAGCTCAAGAGTTCATCAGCACCGCGTTCTCCGCCCAAGCCTCCTACGCGCCTCCCCATCTCCTCCATCGTCTTCCTCAAACAAAAGGTAGTTCTCTATTCCTCTTTCCTTCCACCACCTCAACAATAAACGATATAAAGTCAAAACAATTAATCACAACCAATTAATCAGAACATGCAAAAGAAGGAGAATGAGAACCCTAATGCGTTGAAAGAACAAAGAATTGTACCTCTGTTTATCGCCGTTTGAGTGGGCGTGAAGAGGAGGAGGAGCGGTTGCGCTGGTGGCTTGAGCGAGAGATGCTATTCAAAGATCCATGGCGAAGAAGATGAAGAAAGAAGCGAAGTGGACAGCGCCGTTCGTAACAAACGAACCCTAATTCTTCTTTCTGAATGAACATTCAAGAACCCTAAACACATTGTTAAAACGCTAATGGGCCTAACCCCTTTCCACACTGAAGCCTAACGAATTTCAAGTTCATACCCCCTGTTCTATTCATTTCCTCTAAATTGCATTTGGGCCTCAAATCTTAAAGCCCATTTCTGATTTCTTTCAAAACCATTTTCAAAACTATCTATATTCTTTTTTACAAATTAACATGAGTTTTTATTACATTAAATTTTTTTTATATAACATAATTTTGAACACAATATATTTTATTCCTCTAACTTGAAATATTTTTATTTGTACATAATATAATTTGAAAACATTTTTCTTTTAAGATTAATACTTAACTTGTACATACTTTACAAAAAAAAGATGCAAAACACAATTTAAATCGCACATATTTAACAAATACATTAAAAGAATAGATTTTTTTTATTATCTCCTTTGACTATACATTTAAACATTAATACAAAATACGCAATATAATTAAAATGTAAAACGTTTTTCTTTCTTTTAAGTAAAATACTTTTTTTTGTACATAATAAATGAAAATACATTTTTAATACGAGATTACAAAGATTAAATAAAGAAAGCATTTAATTTTCTTCATTAGTTAAACAATGCTTAATAATACACATTTAAAATCACATCTCGCACCTGTAAATAAATTACATACACACATAAATTACACTTGCACAATACACTTGACATTTGACAATATACATTTGCTATTTCTATACATTGATATACATTGTTTACACTTTTATCGCAATTCGATTTGCTTGTAACTTATTGGACACTACATTCCTAAAGTCTCATCCCCATTTGTAAATTTGTACCCCCACTCCCGGATACTATTTGTAATAGCGTAGACTTTAAATTCTCGCAATTTACCGCTTTCCAATTATACCATGGTTAGATCTAGGGTTTATATGTACATAAAACCGAACGCTAGATAACCTAATACAAGATAAATACATGAAATCAATACACAATCACACTTGCACCCCCTAGGGTAATCCCACATGTTGCCTTCCAAAATGGGCCATGCTTGCACGTCGATTTTCTTTGGCAATACGAATTCAAAATGATCATAAGTCCCTCGATGACGCTTTCGAAAGTTGCCTAAATGGAATGATCATAGTCCCTTCAAAGCAAATTGCCAAAGATACTTGGCACCATTGCATTCATGGTCCATACGATGACCCGCGCCCGTCCCGTTAAACATCCTAAACGCAAGATTGCCCACCAAATTCAATGGTGGAACAAAATTGTCAAAAAGGGTTAAAAACATAGAGAAAACCTTTGAGTACAATAGGGGTAGACAAAACTCTTAGTTACTTGAGATCAACTTGCAAAAACACTTGCCTTCTTTTCAAAAACCACACTTCATACACACTTTCAAAACAAACTCTCAAAAAACATTTGAAACATCTTTTCGAAAAGATACACACCTTTGTAAAACATTCGAGTAAAGAATTATTACAAGGGTAGCCTAAGACAAGGCATCTTCTTCCAAAACATTTTCAAAAACACACACACACACACACACACACACCATTTTCAAGCAATCGAAAATCAAGGCAAGTGATCTAAAAACCAAGTAACTAAGAGCCCATGGATAACCATGGATGAAAAGGATGCTAATACCTTCCCTTTTCATAATCTACCCCCCGAACCCACGAAATATCTCAAAAGGTTTTTGCTGTGCTTTTTAACCTTTCCTTTAGGATAAAATAAAAAGTCGGTGGCGACTCTTGCTCAACCGAACAAGTGCGAATACAAACGCAAAACTCAAGTCAGTTCTCCCACCGTATCACAGTTTGTAACCTCACTTCTTTCACCTATTCTGCACCACCAAAAAACCTCTCAAGCTTCTTTTGCAGATTCTGAATCACTCACTTTTTCAAAATTTTCTGGACTCAGACATTGATGAATTATAAATAGTGCTTTATAACTCAGCTTCTCAGATTCTGTGTGTTTCTTCTTTTCTTCTTCTGAAGCATTTTCTCCAAGCGCTTCTAATCCATCCTTTACAAGATCCCAAAGACCTTGACACCTGAATAAAACTTTCATCTGTTTGCACCAATTCTCATAGTTGTCTACTTTCATAATTGGTAGAGTTGTTGGATAATTTGCATTCCCATAACTCGCCATCGTGAATTCTTCTTCTTCCTCAATCGTTCTTGATTGATTGAATTGATTAACCGAGCTCTGATACCAGATGTTGGAAATCCACCAAATATCTATGATGAATTTCTACCAATCTTGATGAATAAGATTGATATCACCATACAATGACAATGAATTATGAGAAAAGAAAAAGAAAAGAAAAGAAAGAAGACAATTATTTTATGCAGAGTTTCACTCTGTCGATAAACTGTGGAAAACTTTATTAATCACTCACAACTGCAAATTATGTGATTACAATGAATTGACTTAATTACAAAATTAAGGGTTACTCCATCTATTTATAGATTTAGGTTAGCTTGCACCCTAAGCCAAAGCCCAAAATTATAAAAGACTAAAATACCTATTTTGATACTAAATCAAATCTATCTATTTTAGATCTAAATCAAATTTATCTAAATCTAAAACCAATCAAATATGTGTGTAGTTTGCTTAAATCCACAAGCTCTTCGACTGGGCAACCTCCCTTCGACACACACACTGTTTTGACACAATCGAATTATAATTTAACAAAAACATCACAAAATTATATTTTAGCAATTGCTTGGGGTAACCCCTCGCAAATTGCCACTAGTGTCCAGGATGTCAGAAAGTCATTTGTAATTTGCGAGGGGCAACCCCTAGCTAGCCAAATCAGAACGTTTTATTTCTGTGGAGCATGCCCTTGCTAATTATTTTGCTGTATAGTCAATTCAACCCCTTCAAGTGCAGGCGTGCAGTCTGCGTTGAGAATAGAAGTTACATTTTCCGAGGGGCACCCCATGGTAATTAGTAACCGTTGGATTTGCCACGGATACCCCATCGCCATTTTCTTTATATATCTCATGCATTTTCCTTTATACTGTATCTCTTTGTTTCCATAATTTTTCCTCTCTCATTAAAGTTACAGTACCATCTTCTCCACATTCTTCTTTTATTTCAATAAAATCATCAATACTTCATCTTCATCTTCAAATCTTCATCAAAAAATTCATATATTTAAGGTAATATTATTTTATATTTGATTTTATGCCTAATTTATATTATTTTGTTTATATAACATATTTATTAATAATTTTAATTTTCAATTTTTAATTTCAGGTTTTATTGTTATCAATTATCATATAAAGCTACTAAGGAATTCAAATTTAAAGTGTTCATCTTCAAGGTACATCTAAAAAAAATTATGTTTTGTTTATTTATTAAAATGGGTTATTGTGATATAGTTGTTGTGAAATATTTTTGTGAAATATTATTTATTAACTGTATTTAAAAATATTTATTTAAAAAATGTATTTAAAAATATTTTTGTGAAATATTGTAATTTTAAAAAAATAGTAATATAAAACAGTTTAAAGATAGTAGTTAAAAAACAATTTAAGTATATAGTTTAAAAATAGTATATTTTTTAATACGGTTTTTTGTTAAATATTTATTTAAAATTTTTTTTTATAAATCTATGAAAAATACATTAAAATATATATTTAAATAAAAAATAGCATTAAAATATCAATTATTTTTATTTAAAAAAACAGAATTGAAACATTATAAAACAGTTTTATAAATCTATGATAAATATATTATAATATATATTTAAAGAAAAAACATAATTAAAATAGTTAAAACATTAAAATGTTAAAATATTATATATTTAAAAACAGAATTGTTAAAAAATTATTATTTTTATTAAAAAAAACAGTATAAGAAAGAAAGATTAATAAAAAAATAATGTTTTTTTAAAATTAAATTTATTAATATATTGTATTGTTATTTTGAGAAAGTATTAATTTGAGAGAAGAAAATTAATTTTTAAAATTATAATAAGGTAAATATATTTATATACTCTTTTAGTATAATATATTTAGTATTAAAAATAAATTATTTATTATAAGTAATATAATTTATGTTTAGTATTAAATTAAGTTTATGTTTTAGTATATTTTTATGTGTGTTAATAAACATCATAATATTTATTGAGAAAATAATAAGTAAATATACTTTTTAAAAGAAAGTATTATTTTAAAGATATTATAATATGATAAATATATTTATATACTTTTTAATAAAAAAATAACGTTAAAAGTATGGTTAAATAATTTTTAAGACAATAAATAAATATATATAATTTAGATTAAAAAAATTATTTTTTAGGAGGTATAATATGATAAATATATTTATATACTCATTTAAAAAATATATCTCTAAAAAGTATATTTTCAAGATTAAAAATATATTTTAAAAGTATTTTAATTAGAATAAATAGGTAGATATATTATTTGGTGAAATATATATTTAGAAATATGATTAAATAATTTTCAAAAACATTATTAAAATTAGGTAGATATATTGTATGAATAAATGTTTAATTAGAGTAGATACGTTATATTGAATATTATGAAATCTATAACTAGTTTTATGATGTTATCGAAAAAAATTAAAAATTTGTCGTTAGATTAATCGTCATTTTATTTAATAAAATTAAACAAGATCAATGTTGTACATGTGCAGTATAGAATATTATCAATTTTATCGTAGTTGGATGTATGATAGAATGTTTCTTGAAAGACGTGGGCTTAAACCGCATTTAAGGAAGGAGTTATCGGGTTTCTCTCGTATGTGTTTGGTCAAGAATATTGTCAAGAATGTTGTCAAAGTGAAGTTAGATATTATCGTGGCTGACTTATCATTTGGCCCGACTTTGGATTGTAAGTGTTTATATATGTTTTATATTATTTTAAATTTGAGTTTTATTTAATCAATTCTAACTCAAGATTTTGGTGTTTAGGATCTTGCCCCGTCAGGCAATATCGATCATAACAGACATTATTAAAGAGAAGTATACAAAATTTTGATCGAGTAATGGAGTTGTACTTGAAAACGACAGAAAAGATTAATTTAAGGGATTTAAGATATATTTTTCATTTATATTTTTTGAGATATCTTTCCTTTATATTTTTTGAGATATTCATGATTCTTCATAGCTTAATTTTAAATTCATACAACAATGTAGGAGAAGTGTTGTTAGGATGTTAGAGATGAATTTCAAATTGAAGAAAATTTCCACTCAAAATATAGTGTCTGATTTTCTGACGCCATGAGGAATATTAGAATTAAATGAAAAAAAAGCAATGCTCACGTTGGATATGACTAGAAATATTTTAAGATCTTATTGTCCATTGGAATTCTGAAAAATTTAAGGAAATATCTGAAAAGACAAAGAAAAATAGAGCCTCTGAAGCTGGTGGCTGCAACTACGCAGCGGGTAGTATTAGTGTTGCTGAAGTTGCACGAAGGATGATACATAAACTCATTTTTTTAAATTAATTTATCATTTAGATTTTAAATTACATGTAACTAATTATTTTTTTACTTATTTAATTAGCGTGAAGATTTGGGTAGAACTCCACTTCTTATTGAGTTTCATCTAAAGACTCGTCTCAAGAGAAATGGAGAGTTTGTTGACGAGCGCACAAGAAACACTCAAGTAAGCTTTTCTTATATTAAAAACATTTTATTTATTTCTTTTATATGGACCTAGCTTATTTGAATTATTATAACATTTAATTTTTTTGTAGGAGGAGTTTGATAGACAACTTGTCCTACAGTTGTCAAAGCATTCTGAACTTAAACCACCATCGGGATATCATGTTGATCCAGTGTTGAGTTTTCGGACATGGTATGATGTTTCAGGTGGAAAGAAAAAAAATGAAAGAGTGTATGGTGTTGGAGGATACACTAAAACCATCAAGCTGCATGATAGGAGTTTTAAAATGAGACTTGCTGATAGAGAAGGAACACCAACTCCACCTATATTATCCTCCAAAATGCTTGAAACTGTGAGAAACTTGGCGAGTACTGAGGCAGCACTCCGCGTAGGAGCAAAAAATGCAGAAATTGAAGAGATGAAGAAAAAACAATTAGAGATCCAACAAGAAATGCAGAGAAGAGAAATAAAGTTGTAGAAAGAAATGAGGAGGCAAACACAAGAGTATCAAAAAGCAATGTGGATTCAAAGATTTGTTCAATTTTTTGCTTCACAAAATTCCGGTGGTGGATTTGGAAGAACTAATGGATATAGAGGAATTATTGAAGAAGAAGAGCAAGGAGAAGAACAAGATGAACAAGAATAAGACCATCAAATTTAAAAACTTAATGTTTATTTTAATTTGTATGAAAGAATTTATGTTAATTATTTTGAACTTAAGAACTTTATTTTAATTTGCATGAATTTTTATTTTTATTTTTATTATGTTTGATTGAATTTTAATTATTATATTTATTATGTTTAATTATATTTATTATATTAATTTTATTTTAATAATATAATTAATAAAATTATTATTATTGGTTTTTATTTTATCAATATTAAGTTTAAAAAAAATATTTTTACCATTTATCAGGGGATAAACTTTTAGGAAATTGTGAACGTTTGCATTTTGTCAGAGACTTAACCCGTCGCAAATGGAAAAATATTTACATTTTACTAAAGACTTAACCCCAAACAAAAATTTTGACACACTGCCACCTACCCTGCGCCTATGTCTGCATGCTGCAGACTATAAAAATTATATTGCATTTAACGAAGGATATAATCCCTGACAAAATACCGTGTAAAATCCTTCGCAAATACATTTGTGACCCTATTTAAAAAAAAAAACAATTCCCTCATAAATATTATATTTGTGAGAAATTTTTGTCATTTATGAACAATTAAACCTCTAACTAATAACATTTTTTTTTGTAATAAAAGAACCAACTCCTTATATTTAAAATCATCCTGATACGGCGGTATGTTTAATTTCCAAACTTTTGTGCCCTTGAACATAATATTCAGTAAACTCATGCTCTGATTATAGATAATGATACTTTTTGTTTTTTCTATATTGTTGTGAATATAATATATATTCATAATTTAGTTAAAATTAATATATTAAAAAATATGATGTATTAATTAAAATAAAGAATATGCTAACGTTTGTTTTAGGAACACTTGGTAAAAAATATTAAAAATATATGTATTTGTTCTGGACTGGGTCCGCCCTGACCCAAGAGCAAGAACGAAGGCCCAATCCAAACAACTCTTCAAGGAGCGCGCGTCCGAAGATTCCCGCCAGCACATCGACCAGAAGCTGCAGCCGTGCCCGCCGTTGTCCGCGAACATGGTGTCCTCGACCACGTGAACTCCAGCTCGAGCACCCTCCTCGTAGGGCAGACTCCGGAAAGACCGCGTCCTCGTCCCTCCTCATTTCTCGCAGAGCATCACCAGGAAGGAGACCACGTGCGGGTCCCCACTACACACGTAGAACCTGACAGTCCCTTGATTGGGTCAGTCCTGATCGGCCCAATGAAAGGACCTTGACCCCGCGCTGGAGGCTATAAATACCCTCTGTTCCCAGAGGGTCATGTATTCATTCTCTTACCCATACATACACTTTTTGCCTGCTCGTACCATCACTCAGTTTAGCATCAGAGTGTCTTGCAGGTACCCCATCTCGCTCAACTTCCGCTCGGTGACGGTCCAAATCTGATCAGGTAAGATCAGTATTCAATATATTAAAAACTAAATGATTACTTTTTTTGAAAAATATATTTATATTCGTTAACATAACCCTTAAAATAATCTTGTTTTCACTTGTTCTTTTTGAAGTATAAACAGGCAGACATTTGATTGGTCCCACGCGGCCACACGCGTCTGGATTTATTCATCCACGACGAAATTTCCAGCCTCAGTGTTGACAGCCATAATATAATGTGTTTATTAATTTTGACAAACCATGACAGCATAAAAATGAAATAAAATAATATTTTCCCAAATTGTGTTGCCAACATTGCATTTGCACCTTGTCTTCTTTTTCTCTTATCATACCATACGCGCATTTACAAAATCTCATAATTCATTTTCCAGCACAAAACGTACCGGTCAACAAATCTCAAACTGACACACACGCACATGCTAATTTCATTTCACGTCATATAATACAAAACAATACATGTAGTACTTTTTAAGATATACTACTATTCTAATCCAATATTATTATTCCATTCACTATATGCTTCCGTAATTATTATTCTCCTATTTATATATAAACACTCATTCCTTCTCCTTCCCACACTCAAAACCAAAATACAAACACCTTTATTTTCTCTCTTCAACACTATTCATTCCAACAACATCAAATTAGGGTTTCGTCATGGGAAATTACGTTTCATGCACCTTAGCTCCACCGTCGATGAAGAACGCGAAAGCTATAAGAGTAATCCTTCCAACCGGAGAAGTGAAGCAATTTAGAGAAATAATGAAAGCTGCGGAGCTTATGTTAGAGAATCCAAACTATTTCTTAGTCAACTCTCGTTCTCTTCATATTTCTACAAGATTCTCTCCTCTCGCTGCAGACGAAGAATTGGAATTCGGAAGTGTTTACATATTTTTTCCTATGAGAAGACTCAACTCTGTCGTCACCGGAGCTGACATGGCCGTGCTCTTTATGGCGGCGAATTCTGCGGCAAAACGGTTACGTGCCGGAAAGACACGTGTCCAACCGGATGACAGTTCGGAAACAAATGATGAAAAGGAGTGTGTTCCAAGATTGAGTTTAGAAGGAGTGGAAACAGGATTTAGTTATAGATTAAATTATTGTAGATCAAAGAAACCTTTTCTGGAAACTATAAACGAAGAACCAATTAGGTCAAGATGATTGATTTAGGTTATTATCAATGTTTCATTCAAATTAGTTATAGAAGTGTGCTATTATAGATCTTAGATGATGTTAATAGAATCGGTTACGTTAGATAGATATTAATTTGGTTGATTCATGCAATGCACTTCAAAAAATTATGTGAGGTTGTAGGTGTGATAAGCTATAGTAAAATTGATCTGTATAAAATTAATGATATGATATGATATTTTATTGACAATATGGAATGGGATTTATATTTAGTTATTTAGATGGACAGTAAAAAAACATGTGGGTTTGTTCTAACTTTCACTTCTAGACGATTCAAAAGAATTAAGAATCAGCTGGCTTTTTATGAACCGATTCAAAGGATGAGCGTAGACCATGCAATAAATTATAAAATAAAACATTGTACAATGTTTTTTTTCTCTGTCAAATATTCTACGAAGTCCTTTATCCTTGACATTTATAATGATTTGATTATTCTATTGTTTTTGTTTTGAAATAGTCATTTAAGTTACTAAACCGTTGAAGAAAAACTAATATTCTGTAATAGTTGACACAACTTTTCCTGATTATGTAGTAGTTGACACATCTTCTTCTTTTTCATAATCACATTTTTATTTTACTTCAAAATTTAAAAACGTAATATTTATATATAAAAAAAACGTATAAACCATGGACTTCTAAGCGTAGCAATTCCTGAAAACATTCGATGAGTACTCTGGATCTTATAATTCAAGTATTCGGCAATAAGAAAATTTAAAATTCACTAGTTGGTGTCACTATGTCAAAAATAAGATTAGACAGCTCACCTAAAGCAGCGCTTCTTATTAAAAGTGTTGTTAAAAATATATTTTAAAAATACGGAAATTTGATCGTATACCTTAGACAGCGCTTTCTAAAAAAGTGCTGCCTAAGGGGGTGAATATGATTTGATAAAATGCTGCTAAAAGGGGTGGGTACTGAAGCGTTGCCTAAAGGGTGGGCTTACAAAGCGCTTTTTAGAAGCGCTGCCTAAAAGGTGGGCTTAAGCAGGACTTTGTGAAAGCGCTGCTTAAAGGGGGTTAATGTGAATTTATAAAGCGCTGCTAAAGGGGATAGATACTATAGCGCTTTGAAGAAGTACTTCCTAAAGGGTGGACTTACAAAGCGCTGCTAAAGGGGGATTAAGCAACACTTTGTTAAAGTACTGCCTAAAGGGGGGATTAAGCAGCGCTTTCTACTACAAGCGTTGGCTAAGGGTGGGATTAAGCAGCGCTTTTTCAAAGCGCTGTCTAAAGTCATGTTATAAAAAAATAGAACACGCGCCCAACATTTCTATTACAATAACGTATTATTTTGCCAAAATCTATTTTCACAACAACACAGTTACGAACACAACCCATTTTTCAAGAGCTTTTTCGTTGATTCTTGACAAAATCGTTGCATCATTTCTTCAAGGTTCTCATCATTCTTCCATTCAAGACCGTTTCATCCTTTCTTCCATTCACAACCAAGGTTCTCTTCTCCTCTAGGTATGATTTTTGATATATTTGATAATATTGATATATAATGTTGCATTTGGTTTAGTTGATAGTGTTGTTTTAGTGTTGATAATGTTGCACTATATTGTGTTTTGTGTGGCATGTGGTTTTTGCACGTAAGGTGTTTGTGAAAATGTCACAATGAGTTTTGCATGTAAGGTGTTTGTGTAAATGTCACAATGAATATTGCATGTATTGATTGAGAGAAAATATGTTCCTATACAATTAATCGAGCTATACATTTTAGTTTGAGAGGTTGTCGTAATAACACTTATAGTATTGAAATTGAAAGAACTTCACATATAGTTGAAAATGAAATTGAAAGAACTCATATAGTTGATGGTGTAAAATTGATAATATAAGTGATTATTTGATGATAATGTAAAGTTGAAACGATAATATAAATATTAGTGATAATATAGAATAGAAACGATAATATATATGTTAAAAGTATTGTTTAATATATCTTAAATATATATGTTTAATATTATTTTATTAGTAAAATATATGTTAAAAAGAATATTAGTGATTATTTTATGGTATATATATATATATATATATATATATATATATATATATATATATATATATATATATATATATATATATATATATATATATATATATATATATATATATATATATATATATATATATATATATATATATATATATATATATATATATATATATATATATATATATATATATATATATATATATATATATATATATATATATATATATATATATATATGTTTAATGTTGTATAAATATTCTAATGTAATTCTTATTCTATAGATTTTTTTTATTATAATGAAATTAATTGATCATTTATATAGGTTACTTGTGAAGAGTGGAGTTTCTGAGCGTTTTCAAGAATATTACACTGTGTGGTTTTAGAAGTTGTTGACTTCTCTACAGGTATTTAGTTGTTCTTTTAATTTGCTATAGTTGCTTGAATAATTATAGTATTTTTATTTTCGCTGAATATGCCTAATTGATATTAAGCTTTTTAGTCTCTGTCCTTTTTTTTTTAAGTATTGTTTTTGTTTAGCGTACTTAATAGTAAGACCATGGATAAAAAATAGATGTCTGCCAATTGATTATCCAAAAAGTACGAGAATGAGGTATTGGAATTCGTTAAGTTTGCTGTTGAACACGCCGAAGACGCCAATCAAATGAAATATCCTTGCTTAAGTTGTTGTTCTGTGGGTCGGGTTGACGCAGTTGGGTTGCAATCGCATTTATTGAGGCGTGGAATTGATCGAAGTTACACATGTTGGATATTCCATGATGAGAAAAGTTACGAGAATGTTGAACTGGGAGATAGTACGACACATGCTTCAGATGACAATGACACAGATACATACAATTTTGATCGAGTCGAAGAGATTGCAGAATCACTTGAAGAAGATCTTCAGGATTGTCCCAAAATGTTTGAGAGGTTGGTAAGCGATGCAGAGAAACCGTTGTATAAAGGTTGCACTAAATTCACAAGACTGTTTGCGGTATTAAAGTTGTACAACTTAAAGGCGGACAGTGGATGGTCGGATAAAAGTTTCACATAGTTATTAGCCATCATGAGAGATATGCTTCCGGAGGATAATGTTCTTCCTAATCGAACCTATGAGGCTAAAAAAATGTTGTTCTCTATTGGCATGAGCTATGATAAGATACATGCTTGTCCAAATGATTGCGTTTTGTTTTGAAACGAATATGCATAGTTAAATGAGTGCCCTAAATGTGGTTTATCTCGATATAAGAAAAAATTGTCTCCAGCAAAAGTCTTATGGTATTTTCCTATAATTCCGAGATTTAGACGCATGTTTCGTAGTGAAACCGATGCAAGACACTTAACTTGGCATACAGATGAAAGAATTATTGATGGAAAGCTTCGACATCCGGCAGATTTACCACAGTGGTCGAAAATTGATAATGATTATCCTGATTTTGGAGGAGAAGCAAGAAACCTTCGCTTGGCATTATCTACTGATGGAATGAACTCGCATGGTCTTCAAAGTATCTCACATACCACATGGCCTATGATTATTATGATTTATAACCTACCTCCATAGCTATGTATGAAGCGCAAATACATGATGTTATCTATGTTAATTTCTGGACCTAAACAACCAGGGAATGACATGGACGTTTACTTGAAACCGTTAATTGAAGATTTAAAGATTTTGTGGGAGAACGGTGTGGAGGTTTATGATGGATATAGGAAAGAAAGTTTCAATTTGAAGGCGATGTTGTTTGGCACAATTAATGATTTTCCGGCATACGGAAATCTATCAGGGTATAGAATTAAAGGTCAAAAAGTGTGTCCTATTTGTGAAGAACACACAAATTGGAAGCGATTGGAATTTTGTCAAAAGAATGTATTTCTCGGTCATCGTAGATTCTTAAATTCTAATCATCACTACCGTGGGTGGAGAAAGACATTCAATGGAAATCCAGAACATGATAGAGCTTCACCTATGTTGACAGATGACCAAGTTTTTGAAAAGGTGAAAGATATGAGTACCCAGTTTGGCAAGCCTTTTGCACATACGCTTGTCAAAGGTGGGTGGAAGAAGAGGTAAATTTTTTTGAATTGCTGTATTAGAAGTTGTTGTATGTAAGACATTTTCTTGATGTTATGCATATTGAAAAAAAAAGTATTTGAAAGTGTTATTGGTACGTTATTAAATATACAAGGAAAGTCTAAGGATGACCTTAAAGCAAGAAAGGACTTGATACAAATGGGAATAAGAACTGAATTAGGACCCATGAAGAAAGGAACACGAACATATCTTCCGCCTACTGCTTATACTTTATCTATAAAAGAGAAAAAAATATTGTGTAAGTTTCTAAGTGAAGTTAAAGTTCCAGAAGGTTACTCTTAAAATATTAGAAGACTTGTGTCTATGAAAGACCTCAAGTTAAAGAGTTTAAAGACACATGATTTCCATGTTATAATGGATCATTTTCTACCAATAGGTATACGTTCTATTTTGCCAGAAAAAGTAAGAAGCGCCATACCTAAATTGTGTTTTTTCTTCAGGTCAATTTGTAGTAAGGTGATCGATCCTGAGATCTTACCAATATTGCAAAAAGAAATGATTATTACTTTGTGTGAGCCTGAAATATATTTTCCTCCCTCATTTTTTGATATTATGGTACGTCTTGTTGTTCATCTTGTGAAAGAGACACAATTGTGTGGACCAGCTTATATGAGATGGATGTACCCTGTTGAGCGTTATATGAAAATATTAAAAGGGTACGTGAAAAATTGATGTCGGCCAGAGGGTTGTATGGTTGAACGGTACGTTGTTGAAGAAGCGGTTGAGTTTTGTACTGAATATTTGACCTATGTTCAATCCATTGAACTACCCAAATCTCATATTATCGAAAGGAAGGAAGGAAAAAATGTAATCAGAAATAAAATTGTGACAATATCAAGGGTTGAACAGGATCAATTGCATTTATATGTTCTGCACAATGACAATGAGGTTGAGCCGTATGTTGAAATTCACAAGGATGTACTCTGGGGTTTAAATCCGAGTTGAAATGAAAATTAGATAGTATGAGAGCATAATCAAAGTTTTATACAATGGTTCAAAGATCATATTTATTCAAAGTTTGATTTAGAACCCGCTTCAATAACCGAAAGGTTGGGATGTTTAGCATTGGTCTGAGTTTGCTCGTGTTTTCTTATAGCACATACGCAATTAATGGATACACATTTTATACCAAATAACAAGATAAACAAAGTACTGCAAAATAGTGGTGTCATTATTTTAGCTGAAGCAATGCACATTTCAAGTATGAATGACTTAAACCCCAAATATGTAAATTTGTCATATTTTGGGGTTATCGAGCACATTTGGGTGTTTGATTATGAGAAGTTTTAGATGCCTATCTTTGGTTGCAAGTGGGTACACAATAGCGGCATACGGATGGATAAGTCGGAATTTTTACAAGTGGATCTTAATAGGATGGGGTACAAAGATGAGTCTTTTATTCTATCCTCTCAAGCTAAACAAGTGTTCTACGTCACTGATCCGATAAGTTCCAAATGGTCTATAGTGATTTTATCTAACAAAGTGATTGATGATAACAATGTAAATCAAAGTAATATTGATGTTGAAAATGAGTCATATGTACGAAATGATCAAGATGAGAATATTATAGCGGATGAATCATATATTAGAAATGATCATAAAGAGGGAATTTGGATCAATCCATCCGTCCGAGTTGTTAAGAGCTAAGTAATTCATATTCCAACCAAGAAACGAAAGAGATGTTAGTGGAAAAGGTACTAGTGATCATAAAATTGTGTTTTTGTTTTTATATTGTGTTTATGATTTTATATTGTGTTTATGTTTTTATTTTTTGGCTATTCATTCAATGCTACTTGAATTTTATATGGTGTTTATGTTTTTCTTTAATATTACAGGTGAAATGGCTTCTAATGAGAAAAAATATCATCCCACTTCTAATATTGATGGAAATGAATCAGCTCGTGATGTGGAGTGTGAGATTAGACGAGGAATAACAATTATGAAGTCAATAATTCGTGCAAGAGATAAAGGTATCAAATTTGACATACATTGGAATGAAGACAAATAGTTAATTGAGCCTAACAGTTCAATGTTGACAAGTTACATTGGTTCCGTTGTGAGGAGAGAAGTTCCAATCACTTATGATGATTGGAGAAGGCGCGAGTTGAAACCCATTAAAGAAAAAATATGGACTGAAATACATGTGCGATATGTGATGTCTTTCGTTTTTGTTGATGCTTATATATATAAATTACTAACGCACTCTATGTATGTTTTTTTGTAGAGGTCTTTTAACATTGATGATGATCGAAAATCATATTGTCTTCAATTGGCCGGAAAAAGGCTAAGAGGGTTTCAATCTTTTTTGACAAACAAATTTCTTAGGGATGTCGATAACAATTTTATCGATGCAGAACTTCCAAAGGCGTATGCAGGCTTGATTTCGCCTGAAGAATGGGAAACCTTCAAATAAAAAAGAAGAACCTCGGATTTTTAAGATGTGAGTGGCGTGAATCGCCAACGAGCATCAAGTCCCCCATATGCATACAGAAAAGGGCGTATGGGATATGCATGCTTGCAACAAAGATTGGTAAGTATATATAAATGAGATGATATACTTATTCATCATGTGCTATTATTGATTTATTATTTCTCTTAATGTGTAGTTAGAAGAGGAGAAAAGTCAAGAAACATCTCTTCCGGAACATGTTATGTGGAAGGCTGCCTGGGTGGGTAAGGATGGACTTGTTAAGGAAGATGTGCTTCAAATTTATGAGAAATGTGTAAGTATATCAATATTCCTATAATTAAATAAAAAATTTATAAAAATACAGAACTTATGAGTTTAATCACCACTAATTTATTTTGCTATGCATATGAATTTCAGGAGAGTCTATCTCAAACTCAAGCTGAAGACCAGGATTGCAGGAGCATACTTAGTCGAGCATTAAATGTTCCTAAGTATATCAGTCGTGTGAGGGGTAAGAGATTCGGGGTGAGTCCAACATCTTTGGGTAATCATCAAAAGAAGAAAGGTCATAGAAATAAAGAAGTGATGGAAGAGTTAGAAAAATTAAAAGCTAAAGTTCGTGAGTTGGAAAAGGACAAAGAAAAATACATGTCAGAAAGGCAAGGGTCGAGGTTCAAGGATACTAGTGTCAAAGATAGTATCAATTGTGATTTCCAACATAAAGTTCTCGAGGTAACATATATTATTATGAATTAGCACAATTTTTTTAAATGACATATATAAACATTAACAATTTCATATTTATTATTGGTTTAGGGCATTTCACCTTGTCAACTATATTTATCATCACCGGCTTATCGCATGGTTGGCAAGAGAAAAGTGCATAACACCTTGGGAGAAGTACTTCACCATAAAACGCTCCCTGTTGGATTTTTGAAAGTATCAATTGAAATTGCTATAGAGAGGGATGTGCCATTACCATTGCCTGACGATATTTCAGATGCAATATTGGTCGGAGAGGCAATAGGGTCTTATGTTGCATGGCCGTCAAGCCTCATTCACATAGATTATGAGGTATGTTAACATTTGCAGTGTTGAAAACTATTATGAAAACTATTATGACCATTTAATATACATTTTTTTCATGGTAATGTTAGACTCCCACGAAAACCAAATCAAAAGATAAGGGGATTAAGTCGTAGACCGAGTCAGTTGCATCCAAAAAGGAGGTAAATTAATATATATTTTGCATAGAAAAGGTTAATTCAAGATCTTATACTTCACCTAACTTATTTTATGCATTTGATCTTTAGATTCATGTTAAAGACATGCAACAAGTCCATATGAGTAACATGTCCGCACAAAAAAAGGATGTGGCAAAGTCAACGGCTAGAAAAAAGCCTACTTCTCGGTATAGGTCGTGCCTTCAGACATTAATGGTAATTTCAGATTTTTCCTATTACGAAACAATAATTAGAGAGGATGTGGATCAAATTCTTAAATAAAAAGAATTAGACCTTGGTGTTGTCAATACATACATCAGGTATTCTCCGATCAACTTTATTTCGTTTTTATTGAACAATTTATCTACTAATTTCGATGAATGGTCTTAATGTTAATGATTTTTTCATTTAGTATCATGTATGCCAACTTGATGCGCCCGTATCAATTGGACCAAAGATTCTCCTTCTTATCTCCAAGCAATATCAACACACTATTAATCCAACAACGACCAGATGACGTAAAAGAGTATTTTATCCATACATTTATGGCCAACAAAGATACATAAAATTTGTTTTTTTTTTCATTTAATACTGGCAATGGGTAAGATTTTTATTCAAACTTCATCTATTATAATTTTTCGTGTTTTAACGTTTTGTAGAAAGTTTCAATCTAACCTTTGTTAATCTTACAGTGGACACTGGTTGTTGGTTGCGATCAATCCAATAAGAGAAGTTGTATATTATTTGGATTCGTTAGAAGGCAATTGGACAAAATACCCATACATGAAGGAGATGGTTGATACGTAAGTTAGATTGTTCTAAACCTTCATTTGTATACTTATTTATTTTTTTATGTGATATTGTTCTAAATCTTCGTTTATATTTTGTTAGGGTTATACAAATTTTTAGATCACAAAGAAATATTCAAGTATCAAAGAGTAAGGCAAACACCATTACATGGATTAGAGTGCAGATATATTTTCATAATTTTGATTATATTAGTGATGTTACTTGATAAAACAAGTTAAATTATATGAGATGATATATATTTGTATATTTTTCCATGTGTAGTGTCCTCGTCAGCGCAATGGTATAGATTGCGGTTATTTCATGTTGAGGTTTATGAAAGAAATTATTCTTCTGAATCAAATAGAGATTCCATCTATGGTATGAGTTTCTAACTTATGATTTATTCTAATATATTTAACACATTTCATCTAATTAATTAGTTTTAACTAAATCATATTATGTTATATTATGTAGTACTTTGATGAATACAAATGTTCTACTTATTCGAAAGATTATTTGGATGAAATTAAGGAGGATTGGTGTCAATATATTATTGAGATGAGAATTTTATAAGGTATTGTGACACTTTCATTAATAAGAATTTTTAGTATATATAAGTTTGAGTTAATGAGATACTATGTCGCCAAAGTGTAGTAAATTGTTGCAATGTTTTTGTTGTTATTGAGATGAAAATTTTGTTTGTATGGTATGAATCGGAGAATTTCTAATGGTTGGTGTAACACGGTGGGAGAACTGACTTGGGTGTTTTGCGTTTGATCACAATTGTTGCGGTTATCAAGAGTCGTCACCGGCTTTTCTTTTATCCAAAAGGAAAGGCTGAAAAGAACAGGAAAGACCTTTGAGATGTTTTCTTGAGTTCGGGGGATAGATTATGAAAAGGGAAAGTATTAACACCCTTTCCATCCATGGTTTTCCATGGGCTCTTAGTTGCTTGCTAGATCACTTACTTTTGTTTGAAAATGTGCTTTGTGTGGTTTTTGAAAGTATTTTGAAAAGGTGTCATTGTTTAGGCAAACTTTATAATAATTCTCGTTCGTAAGAATGTATACAAAAGTGTTGATCTTTTGAAAATGTTTTCAAGTTTGAAAGATGTTTTTTTAAAGTGTTGGTGTTTGTTTTGAAAATAGCAAGGATGTTTTGGTTTGAAAATGATCAAGCAACTAGGAACATTCTACCTACTCAAAAGTCTTTCTTGTTTATTTCCTCTTTCCTTTGACATTTTTATTTTACCATGGATTGGTAAGTAACCTTATCTTTGGATGTAAAATGGATGGGCAAGGGTCATCATATAGTCATAGAAAGTAACCTATGGGATGTTTTAGCAATGTCGTTTAGGGACTAGATCGTTTACCGAAGGCAACATCGAGGGTCATCGAGGGACTACGATCTTTTATCGAGGGTCTTTACTAAAACGCCCATGTTCGAGGGACATGACTATTTTTCCGATAGCCAACAAGTGGGATTACCCTAAGGAGTGCGTGTGTGAATAGTGTGTTTGATTTGCATGCATTTAATCTTTGATTAGGGTTATCTACTTGTTGATTTTATCTTCCCATACAAACCCTATTTACTAGTATTTATATGAAAATGATAAATTGCGGAAAATAAATATTCTACGCTATTACAATCATTAGGGGGATGGGGTATACAAATTTATAAATGGGGATTGCAAGAAATTAAACCTAATTATCTATTACAACCATATTGAAATAATGTACAAGAAATGAATAAATATAATGTACAAGGATATAAATGGAAAAGAAAAGGATTTTTGTTTGGTTTTTTGAGGAAAGAGTCTTGGTTTTAACCTAATTAACTAAAAGAAGTAATTAATTAAATTAAGAAATTAAACCTAAATTAATTAAGAAAATAAATTAAGTTAGAAAGCATTTTTTTAGGGTTTTTTAGAAAAGGTTTTAAATTTAATAAAAATAGTATGGAAATTAATTACTTAAAAGAAAACCTAAATTCTAAGTTACTTTTAATTAAAAAAAGAATAACTAAACCCAAATATAATTATTAATTTAATAAGAAAAAGAAATTAAGTTTTTTATAAGAATTTTTTTTTTGTCTTTTGTTTTTAAAGGAATAAAATATATAGAGTGCAAATAATAAATAAAATATTTTTTTGGAATTTTTATATGAAAATAATAATAATAAAAATATAAAGAAAAAATAAAAATAAAATTAAAAAAAAAGGTTAAAAAATGTTTTATGAGCTGACACGTGAGCTTATATATTGGCTCATGCAGATTTCGTATTGGCTCATGCAGATTTTGTATTGGCTCAGGCAGATTTCGTATTGGCTCATGTGTCGGCTCATGTGTGTTTCTTGCTCCTAAAAGTCAAAACAACTCAGTATGAGTCAACGCATACTGGTTTCGTGTCGACTCAAAATCATTTCGTGTTGACGCATACGTGTTTCGTGTCGACTCATAACCTGTTTTGAACATAATATGTGTTGACTCATAGCATTTCGTGTCGACACATAACTGCTGTTTTTTGCTTTTATCACTGTTTTGCTACATGTAAAAGTTAGTTCTCAATACATGGTTAGTGAAAATGAAAAGTAAGCATATGGTTATCTTCAAGGCAATGATATCTACATTTTATCTTCACAAATGAACCATTAATGATGCTTGTATGAAGAGTTCAAAGTCAAGAAAACTTACCTTGAAACTGAAATTTGTGCTTTGAGTTTGAGCTGTTGTATGGGCTGTTGTTGAGCTTGGGAAGTGATGATAGTGATGTTACAAAAGTTTTTTTTTGTGTTTTAACAACTTCTATATGATGTATGTGGAGTGTTTGGAGAAAACTTGCAAGATATGGGATTCAAAGATTTGGACTTCAAAGCTCAAAAATGGAGGTTTTATGGGCAATTCTGGTTTTTGACAGCAAAAATGATTTTGAGTGTTAGTTTCTCCTTCTTTTTTCTGACCTTTTTCTCTTGCAATTGGCCTCTCTATTTATAGAAAAGGTTTGAGACTTCAAATAACTCAGATTTTGAATCACATGTTATGGCTATCTTGCTTGTTTTTTAAGCAAGCATGAAGAACATGTTTCCAATGCTTGTACCAAGCTATCTAAAGTGTTTGATCACTTTAAACATGTTTTTTTTGACTTGTATAAGTTGAGTGTGATTAGAACAACAAGTTAGAGGCTCAAGAAATTAACTTTATGATTAAAGTGAACTTTGCAAAAATGGCAATGGTGCTTTTGTGCCAAAAATAGAAAGATGCAATGGACAATACTTGAACCACTTGGATAATGGTTCAATCAATTGTGTAAACATATGATTATGGATAGATTTGCAAGTCAAGAGGCCTGCAAATTGAAGATTATGCAGCATGTCTAAGATTTTGGTTCCTTGTTCATCACAAATCTGCCTTGTAAATCAAGAGTGAATGTCCAACTTCAGATCCTTGAATCTCCTAGCTCAAATATGATAAATTCATGCTCTTGAATGTTTTTGAGAGCTTGAAACACCCTCTTAACTTTCATGTTAGCCATTTTGACAAAATCATCTTGTAACTATGTGCAAAAATGCCAAGAAGTTGGGATAAAATCCTTACCAAAACTGCTGAAAATTTCTCTAAGTGTTTATTCAAAAATGCCATGATTTCATGAATTTATAAATCAAAATCCAAGAATTTATAGAAAAAGTCCTGCCCTGCAAAGTTTTAGATCCCATTGAGATCTACAACTTTTATGTTGGAAGTTTTCCTTGAATCATCTTGCATCATGGTGAAAAGTTGGCATGAAGAAATGAAATTATTATGTATAAAAAACACTTAGAAAAATTTCTAAGTCTTGAAGAGTTTCAATTTTCACATTGACTTTTGACTTTCTTGATTTCTTGATGATCAAGTTTCATATTTTTGAATGTCTTTATGAATTTTGATCTTTGAGACTTAATGTTGACCAAAAAGTCAAAGTTTGACTTTTGGTGCTACAGTCGACTTTTTCATCAATATAACTGATTTCTGGTCTCTTGGTCAATTGACTAAGAAGACTTGAAACTTGACATGAGCACTCTTGAAGGTCCATAATGATCCAAGAACGTCACTTGAAGCATTATAAGTCTAAATGTCCTTATGCAAATTCAAACCCTAATCTTGAGGCATCAGTGTTGAGGAGATGGCTTGACCTAGTCAATACTGGTGCAAGCTTGAGCTTTCGCAGGTCTTTGTGAGAAATGTCTTGAGAAATGAGAGGGAAAATTTTGGGGTACAATAGCTGCCCCTGTTCAATCTTCTTAAACCTGAAGAGTTAGATTGGCAGATTCGCCATTCGTGACTTGAAGGTGGAAGATGATTGAACACTAGAGTTCCCAGAAATTTGCACTCCAAGATGAATTGTGAATGGGCTTATAGATGCCATTTGGAGGAATGATGGAGATTTTCCGGAGATGGGCTTGTAGATGCCATCCAAAGGTGACTGTTGAAAGAAGATGGACTAAGTCTGAACTTGATTTCAACTGGAAAATAATCATAATAAATATTTGGAGCGATTTATCTCAAGCTAGAAGAAGTCTTATATGTTGTTTGACTGGGAAGAATCAGAATATTTCTTGGGGCGATTTATCTGAACCAGAAAAAATGTCTATTTGGGAAGTATCGGGATAAACCGTTGAGAGGTTTAAACTGAACCAAAAGAGGTTTTGGGTATTCTTTAACTGGGGAGGATCAGAATAGATCTTTGAGCGATTTATCTGAACCAGAGAAAGTGTCTGCTAAGAAAGAATCAGGATAAACCTTTGAGAGATTTAAACTGAAACTAGATGAGGTCTTGGAGAAGAATCAGAATAAATCTTGGGGCGATTTATCTGAACTAGAGAAAATGTTTGCGGGGAAGAATAAGAATAATCCGTTGAGAGGTTTAAAACTGAACCAACAAGGATCTGGAAAAGAATCAGAATAAATATTGGAGCGACTTATCTGAACCAGAGAAGATGTCTATGGGAAAGAATCAGAATAATTTGTTGAGAGGTTTAAAACTGAACCAACAGGGATCTGGAAAAGAATCAAAATAAATATTAGTGTTGATTTAAGTGAAACGGTAAAGGTCTTGAATTATCTTAAACTGGAATAGAAATCAGAGAGATCTTAGTGTCGATCTGACTGAACTAGAGAAAAATCTTGAATCAACTTTGACTAGAATAGAAATCAGAGAGATCTTAGTGTCGATCTGATTGAACTAGAGAAAAATATTGAATTAACTTTTCCTGGAATGGAAATCAGAAGAATCTTAGGATTGATTCAACTGAACCAGACAAAAGAGAAAATGTCCACCGGAAAGAATCAGGATAAACCATTGAGAGATTTAAACTGAACCAGTAGAGGTCTTGGATGAGCATCATAATAATATTCATAAATGAATTGTATCTGACTCGTATCTGAGAGATGTACTGAATGAGAGTCAGAATGACATCCGTATCTAGATCGTATTTGGATTGTATTGGAAAGGTATGCTGAAAGAAGTATCAGAATGATATTTATATTTGGATCGTATCTGAACTGTATTTGAATGAGTGACAGAATGACATATGAATCTGGATCGTATCTGGACTGTATTTTGAATGAGTGATAGAATGACATCCGAGTTTGGATCGTATCTGGACTGTATTTTGAATGAGTGACAGAATGACATCCGAATCTGGATCGTATCTGGACTGTATTTTGAATGAGGGACAGAATGACATCCGAATCTGGATCATATCTGGACTATATTTTGAATGAGTGACAAAATGACATCCGAATCTGGAGTGTATTTTGAATGAGTGACAGAATGACATCCGAATTTGGATCGTATCTGGACTGTACTTAGAAGAGAATCTGGAGTAAGTATCAGAATGTCAGCTATAATTGGATCGCATCTGAACTGTTTCTAGAAGAGAATCTGGAGTAAGTATCTGAATGTCAGCCATATATGGATCACATCTGAACTGTTTCTAGAAGGAATCTAGAATAAGTGTCAGAATGTTAGCCGTATCTGGATTGCACCTGAACTGTTTATAGAGGAGCGTATGGGAAGGAGCCCGTGTAGGATTGCTTCAGCTGGTCGTGTAGATAATTGGCCTGGCTTTTTACAGGTATTAATTTCTGACCTTTTGAATATTATTGACAATAACAGTCTATTGATTAACCTTTTTCCTGAAAAAGGTAAAATGTTAGTTGTATGCAATGTCATGATGTATGAAATGCATGGTGCAATGAGGTTCTTAAAATAAATGAGATTGTGTCATATGCATTTGTCATGTACGTAATATGATGCATAAAGGGTGAAATGTTATTTGAATGTATCTTTGTCTGGGAAAATAAATCCTTGACAAATACTGGGGAGTCATTAAATCCCGGACTGTTGTTAAAGAGTAGGTGAGTCTTCAAACTTTGCTTAGAATATTTCCACCAAGGATTCATGTTTTGTTATTTGAGGAGAGTTCCGTTGAGGAATGTTGAAAACTCTGTGGAGAGTGTTTATCCTTGCTTAGGGAAAAAGAGTTCAGGAGTCTCAGTTGTTCGTTGCTCTACTGGGGAGTCGAAGTTGAACTGATATCTGGTCGGGTCCAGGCTTCACAGTAACTTGTTGGGGATTGTAGAGTAGTCTATTGGGGAAGAGTATTTATGGTTCTTTGATTTGTATTAGTCGGAGAGGCAAACTCAAACAGGGAAATCTGTAGTTTGTTAGGGAAATAAACCCTGTTGTCGGTCTGTTGGAGAGGTGTCTTCTTCACTGGGGAAAACCCTTGAGGGTTCTTGAGGTCGACTCAGTTGGTGAGAAGTTTTCATAGATTGAAACTCTAGCTGGGAGTCATCTTATGAGAAGGATCTTGGGTAGATTTGTCACTTACCCTAGTAGTAAGTGTTTTAGTAATGCCAGAAAATGTTTGCTTGGTCGCACATGACCCTTTATGTGGGAGCCTGTTTTCTCTCAGAGTTAATCTGGTGCACCTTGATGCTTGAGATTTTGATCGCATTTCCAGTAGCCCTGAACTTCCTAGAGATATTTACTAAGAATGTTGTGGAAGAAACCGAAGACCTGATACTTACATCATCTGATACTGACACCATCTAATATTGTTGGTATAGACAAGCAATTTGATGGTACCCAAGATCTTTGGTCAAGTCTCAAAATTTTCTAAGAACTGTCATGGGAGGATCCGAAGACATGATACTGACACCATCTGATACTATTGGTACAGACAAGCAAATTGATGGTACCGAAAGTCTTCATAGTGGATATTATTCAAACCCATGATCAACATGATATTTCCCCTTGAGTGATACATATGGAGATTTGCCCCTAGTTATTCAACAATTCTTTGAGAGATTCTTTGAATCTTGACTTGACTGCCCCAGATGTGTTGGACAAAGGTCATTCCGCGCCCCTTTGATCATGAGAGATTTGTCATTGGAAGTGTCTTTCCAATCGAAGTGATTTTGTTCACTGGGAGAGCTTTTGTTCACTGGATATTCATTGTGTGAATTTCCCCGCTGTCAAATAAATAGTCATATGAAAACAACGATATTCAAATAATGCAAAGTTTATGCTTGTCTTGAAATTTTGAAAATGCATTTTAGAAATTAAAGAAGTTTTGTAAGAAAATTCAAACTCAGGATTTAGGGTAAAGCCTTACAGGAGTCAGGATACCTTTTGTAACAATATGCTTTCAAACTAACCCATGCTTCAATTAGGACTTTTTAAGGGTTGTAGCGTGGCTTGGTTCATGGTTTAAGAAACAAAGGATAAAGGCTCAAAGTGTGTTTGTACCCACTCGCTCTTCGTGATGTTCTTCAGTCCTAAACTCACATAATTGTGCGTTTGAACTCCAATTGAGTCTGGAATAAATTTTTGGTGATGGTCCAGACAAGTTAAGTTTGTCGGAACACAATAATTTTTGCAACATTTTTCATGTTGTTGAGGATTTGTAGTGACCTCTTTCTTTTGATTTATTATCCCTAATTTTTTCCTGACTGTTCTTGTTTTGAGATTACGGTCAGCAGGATGCCCCGGTTTTTCTTAAGTCTCCTTTGTAGGTTTTGACTTAGTGGGCTTTTCTTTTTTTGAGAGATAATGATTGCCTATGTGATATGGAACCATCACCGTCTTTTGATTCCAGAGGAATGTTTTGATTTCATTCATTGTATTTGCAAGATGAGGGTTTGCAATTTGAACGCACATTTGAATTAACTAAGAGACTACCCTGCCCCAGGTTTTGATTAAAGGTTTCAATTTTGCGAAAAAAGGAAAACTTCTACTTCTTGGGCTCTAAGGGGTTGACTAGGGATTATCTTCCTTATAACTCCAGTGTTTAGGATTTGAAAGAACGCCTGTACATCGTCAGCAAAGTCTATTCAAAAGCATATTGTATGAGATTATGGCATTGTTTTCGTCATCCTCCCTCAAAAGGCTTACAAATTTTTGAAACAAGAGTTGAATATCATAAAGGGAGTAAAAAGCATAGTTTAAATATAATGAAAACAAATGGATTAAATCAAGATAAACATATGCAATGTATTAATGAAATAGAGTTTAACATTAATAGATAAGTGTTTGAACAATGAAAGAGATTACAACTTGAAAATTCAAATGAACAAAAGCTTTCAATGATTCATCATAGGAGCAGTGATCATGTTTGGAGTCTCCGGAGGGTCAAACTCGATCTCCTTGGCATCAATCATGTCTTGGACCTTGTTCTTCAGAGCCCAACAATTGTTTGTGTCGTGTCCCGGACTATCAGAGTGGTATGCACACCTTTAATTGGGATGATATGTAGGAGTTGAAGTATTTGGGTTCCGGAGAGGAGCCTTTAACGTAATCAGCTCTGCCTTCAACATGTGTTATAACGCTTGAGCCAGTGACATGTTGATCTTAGTGAATTATCTTTTAGGCGCGACCTCCTTACACTGATGCCCCTGTCTTTGTTGAGCAGACATAGGATTAGAGATCAAGATTTCTCCTACGTGTTGGTCATGACGACTCTTTTGACCATACATAGCATTGGACTATTTCTTCCCATTGTATGGATTTTTCTGAGCATCAGAAGGTGTAGCTCCTTGGATCTTTCCACTTTTAATGCCAGCTTTGACTCTTTCGCCAGTCAGTATTAGCTTGGTGAACCCGAGCGAGGAACTTTTGATTAGGTGTTTGAAGAAAGGTCCTGTAAAAGTTCCCATGAAGATGTCAATCAACTCCCTGTCAGTTAAAGGGGGCTGGACCCTACCAGCCAAATCTCTCCACTTTTGGGCGTATCCTTTGAAGCCATCGTTGGAACCCGTGGTCATGTTCTGCAATTGCACACGAGTTGGTGCAAGATCAGCGTTGTACTGGTACTGCTTGTAGAAAGCAACAACTAAATCCTCCCAGGTGTGGATGCGAGAACTCTCCAATTGATAGAACCATTCAAGTTGAGTCCCTACTAGGCTTTCCTGGAAGAAATGGATCCACAACTTCGGATCAGTTGTGTATGGTTGAATCTTGCGGACATAAGACTTTAAGTCCATCTTAGGGTAAGAGACTCCATCGTATAGGGCAAAGGCATGCATTTTGAACAATGGCGGGATGACCACTCCAGAAACAAAACCCATGTCTCCTAAATCCAAGCCAGATATCTGCTGAATTTCCATAGCAATGAGGCGATCCTCCAACTGTTTGTACTTGTCATCAACGAGAGGATATTGTTCTTCAAAGTAGTCATCTTCGACTCCATCAATCTCCAGACTGTTGTCTTCTCCAAGACTACCCCCCATGTTGGATGGAGTTGGAATATCTAGAGCTCCCTTGACTGGTCTTCTTCCCAAGTTAAGGACGCCTACTGACTTCTTGGACTTTTTCTTCTTGTCTTTGAGAAGAATAGTCTTCAGGTCCTCTTGCCCCTTAGTCAAAGTCAGAAACATTTGTTGGAATTAAGTGTTTTGATCTTGAAGGTCTTTTATTGTTTGTTCAAGAGCCATTGCTAAAATAAACAGCGGAGAAGATGAGAAACCTGCTATGATATGTGTGATCGGTGGATCTGGAACTGACTGTTTAATGCTGGTTCGCGAAATGTCGCGGAAGCAAGAGTCGCCACCGTCTTTTATTTTCTCCAAATGGAAAGGACAAAAGCACAGAAAAATTCCTTAAAGAGATTGCTCTCGGTTCGGGAGGTAGATTATAGAAAGGGAAGGTGTTAGCACCCTTTCTATCCATGGTTATCCATGGGCTCTTAGATACTTGCTCATTTGTGTTTTTAAAAGTGGTTTGTTTGCTTTTCAACTGTGGGTTTTAAAAAAGTTTCTTTGAAAATTCCAGTTCGACTCTTGTATCGGTCCTCAAGAGTGTTTGAAAAGTTTGCTTTCGAAAGCTTTTTGAAAAGGGTGTCGGTGTGAAAAGTATTTTTTGAATTTGTTTTGAAATTTAGAGCAAGTATCTAGATTCGTCTACCTACCCTAAGGAATTCGTCTGTGTAAATGTCCTTAAAGTAGTGCCATCCCACCATTGAGAGGTAGGTAGCACCACCGTTGGAGGTGTTCGGGTCAATTCGAGGTTCGGGACATGGTGATCACCAGAGCAATATGAAGATACCTTAGAAGCTACCCTCATGCCAGGTTCCCGGATCATGAGGACTTACTAAAACATCCTCTACTCGACGATCACCTTTCGAGAGGCAAGGCAACAGTGAGGCGTACCCTAGGGGTGGTGTGTGAATTGTGTGTAGTTTTCAGATATTTTGTCTTGTTCATGTCATGGGTGATCTACGCTTTTGTTTTTATTTTAACATTCATTCTTGCATGCATTTTATTAGCAGTTAAAAAATTGCGAGAAATATAAAGTTCCTAAACTATTACAAAGGCGCGGGTCCACATCGCCAAATTAAATCCAGGACCCGATTTGACATAAAATAAAGATGCGAGAAATATAAATGTTTAATTTACACGGCTTTGGGAGAATTACATAAAAATTACAAGAAAAGAAATAAAACGTGCGAAACAAATTAACAATCGAAAGCGAGGGCGTTGGACCCTTTTTAATGAAATTAAAATATAATTTACAAATTAATTAAATTAAAGAAAAAAAGAAAAGATTTTTGGGTTTTTTGTATTTATGAATTTTTAATGAGAAGATTAAATGAAATTAAAATTTAATTAACCCTAATTCTACAACTTTTATTTATTAAGAAAAAATATTAAAATTGAACCTAAAATTAAACCCAATTAATTAATGCAATTTTATTTACAAAAATAAACAATTAATTATTAATGATGAGAAAAGAAAAGAAAAAGATAAAAGTAATTAAAACCTAATTCTACAAATTTTAAATTTTATTAAGAAAAATATTTGAATTAAACCTAAATTTAAAAAGCTAAATTAATTATTGAGATTTACTTTCAAAAAATAATATTTAAATAAAATATATTTTTATTTTTGCCTTTTCTGATTTTTTTTGTATTATTTTTATATTTTATGAAAATAAATTAATTTAAAGATTAAAATGGAATAATTGAAATAACACAAATAATGAAAAATAAAAAAAGAAAAAAAGTTGCAAACCCTTGGGGGTGTTGACCCCAAATTGGAGGTATCTCCAGCATTTTTGGCCCAATGTTTAAGGCCTTATTTGACTTTTCCTGGGAGCACGTGTATGCGTTGACTGCAGCGTTCCATAGACCTCAGATCCTGGCCATTGGATGGATACAGTGGGACGTGTGGCACGTCAGATTATGGAGCTGCATGGTGGTCATTAGGAAGCACGCTGTATAAAATCACATGGAAACAAAATACATCAAGAAAGTGAGGGGACCTGGGAATCGAACCCAGGTCCCAGTGCTCATGTGACAACGCACCAACCATCTGCGCTATTGACTTTCTTTGTAGCATTAGTGGACAACAAATAATGTATATAATAAAACACGTTAGTAACATTAACTCAAAAAACGCGCTAAAGTTTAAATGGACCTATCGTATGAAGACAAGTCATCGTCTTCTCCGTTTGTGCGTTTGGCCTGAAAAAAATAACATAAGATTGCGGGGGTTTTAAACCCCCACTATATGATATATGCAAAAATAGCGAATAGGCCATCTTGCTTCATGAATTAGGCGCGAGGTGTGGAATCGATTGGCCATGATCTTCTGGTTCTAATGGCATGGGTTTTATGTCTCAATTTTGCCATAACCAAGAAACCCCAAATTTGCAGCCACGAAACCCTAGAACACTCCAATGGTGATTTCGCGTATGGGTGAGGAAAACTCAATTAAACAACAAGGTTAGCTTCAGAATGATAAGAACAATACAAAACAAGCATTAGAATTGAAAATCATGGCGTAAATGATGAGATACGATTATGCAGAAAAGACGACACAGTCTGACTTCTAGTTACCAATTCTTGATGTTAGAGTTGATGATTTTGATTCAGACACGTTCCTTGAAGTCCCAGGAATGCAATGGAATCAATATTTGTCCTTGAAACTCCTTGAAATAGTGTTTTCAGTTTTTGAATTTTCTTGAAAAAATGCAAACTTGGTTATGGCTTTTGGGCGCAGCTTCTTGGTTCTGAGCTTTAGGGTTAGGTTTGCACTTGTATAAAGAATGAATTCAGTCAATAATCCAAGCCCATAGCCTTGCTTTTAATGGTTTTCAAGATTTGATTTTTATGAATATTTTTCAATATCTTTTCATGAAGAATCATGCCAATTTGCACCAATTCTTTCCTCTTTTGATATGCACGAAATCCTTAGGCCTTGATGAGAGTTTATTCCAAAAATTTCCCAACTTCCACAAGGCATATCTTGCTCAATTTTTAAGCTTTGCTCATGTTCTTGGACATTTTGGAAAGGTCTTGAAGTCCTCTAACCAATGCCTTTGGTCCCATGTCATTTTGATTTACCAATCTCAAATTATGGCCTTTGACTTAAAGTCCCTTTTTGTTGACTTTTGAAAATGACCTATAATGTTGAAATTGATAACTTTTTGTGAGATCATTTCTTGGACTTGAAGTGTGAAGAGGAGTTGTAGGAAATGTCTTTCTCTTCAAAATGAGCTTTGGATGGAATTTTTCTGATAATCCATGTGGAAGTTATGCCTTGGTCAAGTTACAGTTGACTTTTTCAACTGTCCAAATATGGAAACTTTTGCATCTTGAGACTTTTTGAGCCATACCTTGAAAATCATGATCAAGATTTGATCAAATGATGTTTTTGGCTTCAAAATGAGATGTTGACCAAAAATTTGAACTTTTGACTGTCAAATGACCATTTTGCCCCTACAGTTGACTGTAGTGCAATTAGGGTTTTTGACTGTGCAATTTTGTGCTGTAAGTCTTGAAACTTGGTATGAGGATGCTTGACCATGTTTATAGGCATGTGGGACTTGATTGGACCCTTGGAAACTTCATTTTCTTTGTCAGAACCAAAACCCTAGTTTTTGACTGTTAGGAGGCCCTTGAACTGTGCAACCCTTGGGGAATTTTGAAGCATGCTTTTTTGGCAAATTTTGAAGAATATGGGAGGGCAAATTTTGGGGTACAACAGTTGCCCCTGTTCAATCTTCTTAGACCTGAGGATGCAGATTGGCTGACGTGCCTTTCGTAATCCGAAGGTAGAAGATGATTGAACACTAGAGTGCCCAGAAATTTGCGCTCACATAGTAGCAGTGTGATGGTGGGAATGGGCTTATAGATGCCATTTGGAGATTGATGGATATGATGATGGGCTTATAGATGACATGCTAAGGGATGATGGAAGGTGGATGGGCTTATATATGCCATCTGGGTGTCAATCGCGTAAGAGATTCCTTAGCGAGAACTTGCGTACCTGCAAAAGAAAAATGATTACCTGACCTGTTACAGGAGCTGGGCTTCAAATTCTTTGTGTAGATGTGTCCTGACTGGTTACAGGAGCTGGATCTGGATCTTCAAAAGGTGATGAATGAACCAGGGATGGTTACTACCTCAACAGGAACGCTGAGAGAACCTCGGACGATTACTACCTCAATAGGAACGCTGAGAGAATCTGGGGACGATTACTACCTCAACAGTAACGCTGAGAGAATCCTGGGCGACTTCAACCTCAACAGTAACGCTGAGAGAATCTTGGATGTCTTCTACTGAGTCTTTATCAGGAAAATCTGTTAGGGGTCGATTTAGCTGGACTAGAGAAGGCCTTTGACTGGATAAGAAACAGGAAAATCTTAGGGTCGATTTAACTGAACCGGTCTAGGTCTTGAAATCTTCAACTGGATAAGAAACAGGGAGATCTTAGGGTCGATCTGACTGAACCAGAGAAGGCCTTTGACTGGATAAGAAACAGAAAAATCTTAGGGTCGATTTAACTGAACCGGTCTAGATCTTGAATTCTTCAACTGGATAAGAAACAGGGAGATCTTAGGGTCGATCTGACTGAACCAGAGAAGGCCTTTGACTGGATAAGAAACAAAAAAATCTTAGGGTCGATTTAACTGAACCGGTCTAGGTCTTGAAATCTTCAACTGGATAAGAAACAGGGAGATCTTAGGGTCGATCTGACTGAACCAGAGAAGGCCTTTGACTGGATAAGAAACAGAAAAATCTTAGGGTCGATTTAACTGAACCGGTCTAGGTCTTGAATATAGCTGAGAACTTAACTGGATCTTTCTTGAAAGGTAAAGGTCAGTCATATGTAATGCATGATATGGATCAAGCAATGATGTTCTCAACATAAATGAGATTTGTAAGATATGATGCGTATATGCATGCTGTAATGTATGGAAGTGTGATGTTTATGAATGTATGTTTGTCGTCCAGGAAAGTAAATCCTTGACGGGTGCCGGGAAGTCACTCCTGGGCTGATGTTGAAGAGTAGATTTTTGCCTCCACTGGGGATGATAGTTGCAAGAATACCGGTCGGAGAAGATAACTCTGTTGGGGAATGAACATGGCGAATGGATTACTCTACGGGGAGAGAAGTACTCTAATGATCTTGCTGGGAAACCATATTCTGTGGGGAGAGAGGTACTGTGCTGAAATGTTGATGGTAATTTCACTGGGGATACCATTAATATGTTGGAAGTGTTAATAGACTTTGCTGGGGATAAGAAGACTTCGTCGAGGACAATCTTTCCGTGGCTTTTGGCTGAGGATAACCCAGTTATATCCTGGTAGGGAAATAACTCTTTGAATAAAGCCGGGGGACGCGTTCGTGCTCTGCGAGGATAAGCTTCCAGAATCTACTGGGGATAAGCTTCCTGCTTGGGGAGATGGATTCCAACTTCCCTTGGGAACTAGATTGGACTCTCCTGGGGAAGTTTTGAGCTGTATCGGGGAAGTGACTCCAATGAATGTCTGGTATACCGCCGGGGAACAATCTTTAGGCCAAGATTATCGGGGATGCTTGTTAAGAATATCTGTACATTGCTGGGGAATGTTGAGATCTGCTGGAGGATACCCAACTTTCTTAAGGCTGTATAATAGCTTTGCTTGAGGAGAGTGTAATGACTTGTTAGCTCACTCTCTGGGGAATTAAGATATACTGGTTGTGTTCTTTAGCTGAACCTACCTTGGTACCTTGGAGGACAGAACAATTAGATTGCTTAGACAACTCTTTATTGCCCCTGTTTCTAATGTTACCTGTAATTAATCCTTTGTTTCGTATGCAAATATTCATGAGTTAGCAAATTATTGTCAATGCATATATCACAATTTGAACCTTGGACGTTCTTCACAAAACAAAACAGAAAAGGAAAAACAATTGGCAATTTTAACTGAAAAATGATTTTTGTATTGATTTCTGAATTTGCCTGTAAAATAGGCGTTTTATGTACAAGAGGCTGACGTCCTAGTAAGAGAACGCCGCCGAACAAAAGAGTTTATACAGTTTTGTACAAGAGAAAATAAAACAGCTGTGTGAAATAAATGATCCCACTGGGTTTCAACTCTGCTATTGCCTTTATATCTCCGAGCGTCTCATCACTTGATGACCTTAGTTGACGATGAAGCTGACTGATCGATGCCGTATGAACTTGATGTAGATACCGGATTCTGGATGCAAAGTGATCCAATGAGACATAGTATTACGCTTTATCCCTAACTTTTGCCTGGACCGCCCTTTCGGGTTTTCAGTCCACCGGGATACCCATTTTTGCCCAAGCCGCCTTTTCAGGTTTTCGACTTGCCGGGTGTACAGATTTTTTTCATTTCATCCCTTCATTTTGCCCGAACCCTTTTGGTTCGCCGGGAAGCCCTAATTTTTGCCTAGGCATGTCAGCCTAGCGGGTCTTTTTCATGCGTAGTATCTTTTTACTATGTCTGCATTGGCGGGGTGAGGAAGGTCGTCACCATCCATGTTGGTTAGAATCATGGCTCCTCCTGAGAACACATGTTTAACCACAAATGGCCCTTCGTACGTGGGGGTCCATTTGCCCCTTGGATCACTCTGAGGAAGGATGATTCGCTTGATTACCAGATCCCCAACTTGATATTCCTGTGGTCTGACCTTTTTGTTAAATGCCCTAATCATCCGTTTTTGGTACGTCTGACCATGACAGATAGCAGCAAGTCTCTTTTCATCAATAAGGTTTAACTGATCAAGTCGTGTCTGGATCCAATCATCTTCGTTCAGATTTGCATCCTTCATTATCCGGAGAGAGGGTATCTGCACTTCGATCGGTAAGACTGCCTCCATACCGTAGACCAAGGAGAAAGGAGTTGCCCCGGTTGACGTCCTGGCTGAGGTACGGTACCCATGTAGAGCGAACGGTAACATCTCGTGCCAATCTTTATAAGTCACTGTCATCTTCTGCACGATTTTCTTAATGTTCTTATTTGTTGCTTCTACAGCCCCATTCATCTTCGATCTGTAAGGAGAAGAGTTGTGGTGATGTATCTTAAACTGCTCGCAGAGCTCAGTGATCATCTTGTTATTGAGATTGGTACCGTTGTCTGTAATAATCCTTTCTGGGACGCCGTATCGACAGATCAGATTATGCCGAATGAACCGTGCCACAACCGTCTTGGTTACCGTAGCATAGGATGCTGCTTCGACCCACTTCGTGAAATAATCAATCGCTACCAGGATGAAGCGATGCCCGTTGGATGCCGTAGGTTTAATCTCACCGATCATGTCTATGCCCCACATTGCAAACGGCCAAGGCGCAGTCATAACATTTAGAGGAACTGGAGGAACATGCACCTTGTCTGCATATATCTGGCATTTATGGCATGTCCGGGAATGTTGGTAGCAGTCAGCTTCCATTGTGGACCAGAAATACCCTGCCCGAAGGATCTTTTTAGCCATAGCGTGCCCACTGGAATGTGTTCCGAAGGTCCCTTCATGTAACTCTTCCATGATCCTTTCTGCTTCTGTCTTGTCCACACAACGCAGTAAGGTCGAATCATGGTTTCGCTTATACAAGATGTCGTTGCTAAGGAAGAACTTCGCTGCGAACCTTCTCAGAAACTTTTTATCATTGACAGATGCACCTTCAGGGTATTCCTGAGCTTCCAGATATCTCTTCACTTCATGGTACCAAGGCTTCTCAGTCACCAATTCAGTCTCGAGATCACAACAGTATACCGGTTCGTCCAGTTTCCAGATGATGATCCGGGGAGCCTCATTGTCCCATTTGACCTTGAACATAGAAGACATCGTAGCTAACGCGTCCGCTAACTGATTCTCCTCTCTCGGAAAGTGTTCAAAGGTTATCTTTGTGAAGTGAGGGATCAATGTCAACACACATTCTCTGTAAGGAATAAGATTCGGATGTTTCATATCCCACTCTCCTTTGATCTGATTGATCACGAGAGCGGAATATCCGAAGACACTCAGAAACTTGATCCTTAGGTCGATCGCAGCTTGAAGACCCATGATGCACGCCTCATACTCTGCCATGTTGTTGGTACAGTTGAAACATAGCCGGGCAGTAAGTGGAGTATGAGTGCCTTGAGGGGATATGATCACAGCGCCGATGCCGTTACCCAAAGCGTTGGAGGCTCCGTCAAAGTGCATAGACCATCGGGATCCTTCCTCAGGTCCTTCATCTGGTCCAGGTACTTCATAATCAGTCACAATCATGATGCTCTCGTCTGGAAACTCGAAGTTCATTGACTGATAGTCGTCTACGACCTGATGTGCCAAGTGGTCTGCCAATACACTTCCCTTGATGGCTTTCTGGGTCGTGTACTGAATGTCGTATTCCGTCAAGATCATTTGCCATCTTTCTATTCTCCCAGACAGAGCAGGCTTTTCAAATATGTACTTTATAGGATCCATCTTTGAGATCAACAAGGTAGTGTGAGTCAGCATATACTCTCTCAGCCGGCGAGCAGCCCATACCAAAGCGCAGCAAGTTTTCTCAAGCAGTGAGTATCGGGTCTCACAGTCGGTAAACTTTTTGCTAAGGTAATAAATGGCATGCTCTTTTCGGCCAGACTCGTCATGCTGCCCCAGTACACACCCCATTGAGTTATCGAGTACTGTCAGGTATAGTATCAGAGGTCTCCCCTCAACCGGTGGCATAAGAATGGGTGGTTCTTGGAGATACTCCTTGATTCTGTCAAAACCAGCTTGACATTCATCATTCCAACGTACTACCTGATCTTTCTTCAGCAGCTTGAAGATTGGCTCACAGGTAGCAGTTAGGTGTGAGATGAACCGAGCAATGTAATTTAGGCGTCCTAAAAAGCCTCTGACCTCTTTCTCTGTCTTAGGAACTGGCATCTCTTGAATAGCTTTAACCTTGGCAGGGTCCACTTGAATACCCTTATCACTTACAACGAAGCCTAGCAACTTTCCAGATCTTACCCCGAAGGTGCACTTGTTCGGGTTCAACCTCAGCTTGTACAACTTCAGACGGTCAAACAACTTCTGCAGATGATCTAGGTGCTCTTCCTCAGTCTGGGACCTTGCGATCATGTCGTCAACATACACTTCTATCTCATGATGGATCATGTCATGAAATAAAGCAACCATGGCACGTTGGTAGGTTGCCCCAGCGTTCTTCAGTCCAAAAGGCATGACCTTGTAGCAGAAGGTGCCCCACTAAGTAACAAAGGTAGTTTTTTCCATGTCTTCAGGTGCCATCTTGATCTGATTGTAACCTGAAAAACCATCCATGAAAGAGAACACCTTATGCTGAGCTGTATTGTCAACAAGGACATCAATGTGAGGTAGGGGAAGTCATCTTTGGGGCTGGCCCTGTTCAGATCCCTATAGTCGACACACATTCTGACCTTACCATCCTTCTTTGGTACCAGCACCACATTAGCAACCCACTGAGGGTAAGAAGTCACTGCAAGGAAACCGGCATCAAATTGTTTCATAACCTCGGCTTTGATCTTCTCAGACATCTCTAGACGCATACGGCGGACCTTTTGCTTAACCGGAGGGCAGTCTTCCTTGGTAGGCAAGTGATGGACCACAATATCGGTATCCAACCCGGGCATGTCTTCGTAGGACCAGGCAAAGATCTCCATATAATCATGTAGCATCTGAGTCAACCGTTGCTTCACGCTGAGCTCTAGGTTGGCACCAATTTTAACCTCCTTCCTGTCTGTATCAGTACCCAGATTTATCACTTCCACTGGCTCTTCGTGTGGTTGAATTGCCCTCTCTTCCTTGAGTAAAAGTCTTGCAAGCTCGCCAGGCACTTCGCAATCATCTTCACCTTCGTCTTCGGCTAAGTTGATCGGATTTTTGAAGTCATAACTGGCGGTAGCAGAGTCGTTACCAGTGAGATCCATAGTGGATTGAAACCTGTATGAGTGAGTGTGTGTAAATACAACTGTTTTGAAATATATAAAGGAAGGAAAGACAGAAAAGGAGCATAAGATTTGAAATGCGAGAAAACGTCCAAGATCTTTATTCATGATATATGAAATGACAATTTATATGCCCTCACAAATGAAGCCAACGGTGCCCCGGGTAAGACACCGGGCCATAGAGTTCAATTTATTGTTTATTACAAATAATAAAACATAGGAATTCATTACTCAGTAACAAGAGAAACAGGTAGATTGTCCTTTGCAATCCAATTGGTCAATCCGCCCTCAGTTGTCGGGTAGATCCAGCTATCGAACTCAGCTTCATCCACTTCATCATCCTCCCCAATAGCATTCACTCCATGAGAAGGCATGGGAGCTGTCACCACATTAGGCTTCTCAGAGGCCTCAAATTGTACTTCCTTGGCGTCAATAAGGTCCTGCAGCTTGTTCCTTAAGGCCCAACAGTCATCAGTGGAATGCCCCGGGCTATCGGAGTGATAAGCACAGCGGGCATTCGGATTGTACTTCGGAGAGGCAGTATTCACAACCTTTGGGGCCTCTCTGACAGTCACTAGGTTGGTGGACAGCAACTGTGGTAAGATTTGAGATAGAGTCATACTCAGCCGGGTAAACTCCCTTCTAGGTCTTTCAGCCCTTTGAGGATTGGTTTGCCGAGGAGCGGCAGCAGGTTTAGCAATCATCACCGCGTTGACATATTGGCGGCGCTCAGGCTTCTCTTGTCTTCTAGACCCGTATACAGCACTGGCCTCCTTTTTAAAGGGCTTCTTCTCAGAGCTTGACGATGCACCCTTCTGAATTTTACCAGACTTCATCCCAGCCTCTATTCTCTCTCCAGTCAGAATAAGATCAGTAAACCCTGCAGATGAGTTACCAATAAGATGGTTGAAAAATGGCCCAGAGAGGGTCCCCAAGAACATGTCTACCAACTCCCGGTCAGTCAACGGAGGCTGCACCCTGCCAGCCAGATCCCTTCACTTCTGTGCGTACTCTTTAAAACCTTCGCTTGACCCTAGCGACATACCCTGGAGTTGGGTACGTGTAGGGGCAAGGTCGGCATTATATTGATACTGCTTATAGAAAGCAGTAGCCAACTCCTCCCAGTTACGAACCTTGGTCCCATCCAGCTGATAGAACCACTCGAGATGAGTCCCTGAAAGACTCTCTTGGAAGAAGTGGATCCACAAGTTTTTGTCCACTGAGTACGGTTGAATCTTCCGCACGTAAGATCTGAGGTGTAGCTTGGGACAAGACGCCCCGTCATACTTGGTAAAGGATGGTGCTTTGAACTTATGAGGAATGATCACACCAGTAGACAAACCCAAGTCTCCGAAATCCAGCCCAGGCACTTGTTGGATCTCCATAGCATTCAGCCTGTCTTCCAACTGCTTATAGCTGTCTTCTGCAGGAGGATACTGTTCCTCATCAAAATCAGTCTCGTTGTCAGAGACTACCGGACTAGGACCTTTTCCCCCTTGGGGACTGCTCTTGCCTATAGAAGAACCAGCCTCTTCATTCTGCAGAGTGTTGCCAAACCTTCGGCCCGAGTTGAAAAGAACAGTTCTCCTCTTCTTCTTCTTCTCCTTCTTCAGGAGCAGAGCCTTCAGCTCTTCTTGGCCCTGAGCCAAACCCATGATTAGTTCCTGAAATTGCGCATTCTGCGCCTGAAGAGCTTTGATGGACATCTCGGTTGATGATGAGTCAGGATTCATGATGCTGAAATAAACAGCGAAGAACAGTAAGCAACCTAAAAAGAAGAAAACCTGCTATGCACATGATGAATGGATTGCGTATGATTTATGTTTTCAAAGACAATTGGGAATCAACTTTGTAAACAAAAAGAAACACACTTCATTAGATTCAACTTTTGAAACTTAAATTGTTCAACCGGTTGCCCTTAGGCGTTACATAAATGGGAAATACTGAAAAGAGAAATAAAACTGTAAAAGAACATCCAGAGCTCCTTATTGATCCCATGGTCTCCTCTTCTCAGTACGGATGTAGTCATTCAGAGCTCGCTCATTCTCCAACTGCTTTGTCAGCTTCTGGATCTTCAACTCCTGCTCGTTGAACTTTTCCTGATACGAATCCCGTTCTTCTCGCAGTTGCGACCAAGACCTCTTTAATGTATCATAATCAGTAGGTATCTGAGGAGGGAGGACAGTTGGAGGAACCCCATCTTTGTCAGGACACTCAAGAATGATGGGTCTGGCAGCTTTATACGGCATACCTAACTTCTGAGCACGGATGCGAACCCATTTGTAGTAGGCTTCCATAGGTAAAGAAGTCTTTGGCCCTAACTCCTGTGGGTCAGCTTTATGAACTTTGTCCCAAGCCTTGATGAACCTACGACGCAGCTCATCACTATCCACCTGAAACTCAAAGCTGATGTGAGGCACCAACATCTTGTGGGGTCCTGCTCTTCTGGCCCTTCCAAACTGACGGAGCGCTAGACATGGATTGTAAGAGATTCCTCCTTGGGTACCAATCAGAGGAACATTAGGGTATTCCCCGCATCGATGAATAATAGCTATCCCATCCAAACCTCTGCAAGTCCAAATGATGTCTTTATCGGTGAGAGACATTAACCTATGAGCCCAACCTCTTCCTTCTTGGTTCTTCAGTACGAACTTAGGGAGGTGCGAAATAAACCACCTTACCAACAAAGGGATACAACACCATAGAGTTCCCCGTCTTCGGGTAGTACGAGCATACAGTTGTTGCAGGATATCACCCAAGAGAGTGGGTACAGGATTCTGAGACATAAAGATCCTTATGGCAGTGACATTGATGAAGTTGTCAGGATTAGGAAACAAGACTAGCCCATAGATTAAGAGAGCTAGGATGTCTTCATATGCCCTAAAGTCCAGGTCATTCCAGAAACTGTTAGCTTTACCAATCAGAAACTTGGCCAAGAAACCCTTAACTCCGCTTCTAGTTACCCAGTTGTCCATTACCTCTTGATGTGTCAAGGGAAGAGCTGCAGCAACCTCCTCAAGCCTGAGGGTCTTTTCCCAACCAGTAAAGGGAGTCTGATCCAAGATAGGGATACCAAGCAAATCAGAGAACTCTTCCAGGGTAGGGACCAGCTGGAAGTCTTGAAAGGTGAAGCACTGGTACAGAGGGTCATAGAATTGGGTCAGAACACTCATCAACTGTTGATCCCGCTTTGCAGTGACTAAACTGAGAAGAGAACCATGCCTCTGGATGAAGGAAGTGGTATTTGGAATTCTGCTAACCAACTCTTCAAGCAACTCAGGTGGTTGAACAAAGTTGAACCGGATAGTATTCCTTCGCACAGGCATCATGATGTCCTACAAAATAGAGCAAAGGTGAAACCCTCTTGTCTTTGAAATGGTCAGTCCTTATGCAGGATGCATGCAATGCTCATGATGTTATGATGTTATGATAAAGCACACCACAAATAGATACAAAGGCAAACATGGTAAGGCACACAAGTCACACAAGGCAAGCCCTTAAAGTTTAGGCCAGCATGAGGTCTAGGTATTACCCTCTTTCAGTTTGTTGGTTCATACCTGTCCTATCAAAGTAACCGGGTTCTTAGAGGATCCCAATATCATTGACTACCCTCAATCGATCATAACTCCAGCATCGCAATCTTTTCTTGCGGCCAGAACCATCACGAGAGTTTAGCCTTAATGGGCGTAGCATACTGCTACTGTTCTAATGGCCAAGTTGTGTCAATTAAGGTTCTAAGGTTGTTGGTGCTTAATGACTCCTCAGAAGACCCATATTCTCCTCGTTGCGACACAAGGGATATCGGTACAGACCAAGGCGCCACACCAACGTAGCCACTGCTTCACCCATGTCGGTCTACGCCGGACAGGTCCCTCACAGCTTATGCTACCTAACAGGGTATCCCCAGATCCGGGTTAGGATCTATGTAACTCCCATGCAACCCACAATTTTAAAGCAAGCAAATCAATACAATTGAAAGCACAATGATCTTAGTCCTAAGGTACACCTCACTTTAAGTAAAATTCCCCAACAGAGTCGTCAGTTCTGTGATCGGTGGATCTGGAACGGACTGTATAACGCTGGTTCGCGAAATGTCGCGGAAGCAAGAGTCGCCATCGTCTTTTATTTTCTCCAAATGGAAAGGACAAAAGCACAGAAAAATTCCTTAAAGAGATTGCTCTCGGTTCGGGAGGTAGATTATAGAAAGGGAAGGTGTTAGCACCCTTTCTATCCATGGTTATCCATGGGCTCTTAGATACTTGCTCATTTGTGTTTTCAAAAGTGGCTTGTTTGCTTTTCAACTGTGGGTTTTAAAAAAGTTTCTTTGAAAATTCCAGTTCGACTCTTGTATCGGTCCTCAAGAGTGTTTGAAAAGTTTGCTTTCGAAAGCTTTTTGAAAAGGGTGTCGGTGTGAAAAGTATTTTTTGAATTTGTTTTGAAATTTAGAGCAAGTATCTAGAGTCGTCTACCTACCCTAAGGAATTCGTCTGTGTAAATGTCCTTAAAGTAGTGCCATCCCACCATTGAGAGGTAGGTAGCACCACCGTTGGAGGTGTTCGGGTCAATTCGAGGTTCGGGACATGGTGATCACCAGAGCAATAGGAAGATACCTTAGAAGCTACCCTCATGCTAGGTTCCTGGATCATGAGGACTTACTAAAACATCCTCTACTCGACGATCACCTTTCGAGAGGCAAGGCAACAGTGAGGCGTACCCTAGGGGTGGTGTGTGAATTGTGTGTCGTTTTCAGATATTTTGTCTTGTTCATGTCATGGGTGATCTACGCTTTTGTTTTTATTTTAACATTCATTCTTGCATGCATTTTATTAGCGGTTAAAAAATTGCGAGAAATATAAAGTTCCTAAACTATTACAAAGGCGCGGGTCCACATCGCCAAATTAAATCCAGGACCCGATTTGACATAAAATAAAGATGCGAGAAATATAAATGTTTAATTTACACGGCTTTGGGAGAATTACATAAAAATTACAAGAAAAGAAATAAAACGTGCGAAACAAATTAACAATCGAAAGCGAGGGCGTTGGACCCTTTTTAATGAAATTAAAATATGATTAACAAATTAATTAAATTAAAGAAAAAAAGAAAAGATTTTTGGGTTTTTTGTATTTATGAATTTTTAATGAGAAGATTAAATGAAATTAAAATTTAATTAACCCTAATTCTACAACTTTTATTTATTAAGAAAAAATATTAAAATTGAACCTAAAATTAAACCCAATTAATTAATGCAATTTTATTTACAAAAATAAACAATTAATTATTAATGATGAGAAAAGAAAAGAAAAAGATAAAAGTAATTAAAACCTAATTCTACAAATTTTAAATTTTATTAAGAAAAATATTTGAATTAAACCTAAATTTAAAAAGCTAAATTAATTATTGAGATTTACTTTCAAAAAATAATATTTAAATAAAATATATTTTTAATTTTGCCTTTTCTGATTTTTTTGTATTATTTTTATATTTTATGAAAATAAATTAATTTAAAGATTAAAATGGAATAATTGAAATAACACAAATAATGAAAAATAAAAAAAGAAAAAAAGTTGCAAACCCTTGGGGGTGTTGACCCCAAATTGGAGGTATCTCCAGCATTTTTGGCCCAATGTTTAAGGCCTTATTTGACTTTTCCTGGGAGCATGTGTATGCGTTGACTGCAGCGTTCCATAGACCTCAGATCCTGGCCATTGGATGGATACAGTGGGACGTGTGGCACGTCATATTATGGAGCTGCATGGTGGTCATTAGGAGGCACGCTGTATAAAATCACATGGAAACAAAATACATCAAGAAAGTGAGGGGACCTGGGAATCGAACCCAGGTCCCAGTGCTCATGTGACAACGCACCAACCATCTGCGCTATTGGCTTTCTTTGTAGCATTAGTGGACAACAAATAATGTATATAATAAAACACGTTAGTAACATTAACTCAAAAAACGCGCTAAAGTTTAAATGGACCTATCGTATGAAGACAAGTCATCGTCTTCTCCGTTTGTGCGTTTGGCCTGAAAAAAATAACATAAGATTGCGGGGGTTTTAAACCCCCACTATATGATATATGCAAAAATAGCGAATAGGCCATCTTGCTTCATGAATTAGGCGCGAGGTGTGGAATCGATTGGCCATGATCTTCTGGTTCTAATGGCATGGGTTTTATGTCTCAATTTTGCCATAACCAAGAAACCCCAAATTTGCAGCCACGAAACCCTAGAACACTCCAATGGTGATTTCGCGTATGGGTGAGGAAAACTCAATTAAACAACAAGGTTAGCTTCAGAATGATAAGAACAATACAAAACAAGCATTAGAATTGAAAATCATGGCGTAAATGATGAGATACGATTATGCAGAAAAGACGACACAGTCTGACTTCTAGTTACCAATTCTTGATGTTAGAGTTGATGATTTTGATTCAGACACGTTCCTTGAAGTCCCAGGAATGCAATGGAATCAATATTTGTCCTTGAAACTCCTTGAAATAGTGTTTTCAGTTTTTGAATTTTCTTGAAAAAATGCAAACTTGGTTATGGCTTTTGGGCGCAGCTTCTTGGTTCTGAGCTTTAGGGTTAGGTTTGCACTTGTATAAAGAATGAATTCAGTCAATAATCCAAGCCCATAGCCTTGCTTTTAATGGTTTTCAAGATTTGATTTTTATGAATATTTTTCAATATCTTTTCATGAAGAATCATGCCAATTTGCACCAATTCTTTCCTCTTTTGATATGCACGAAATCCTTAGGCCTTGATGAGAGTTTATTCCAAAAATTTCCCAACTTCCACAAGGCATATCTTGCTCAATTTTTAAGCTTTGCTCATGTTCTTGGACATTTTGGAAAGGTCTTGAAGTCCTCTAACCAATGCCTTTGGTCCCATGTCATTTTGATTTACCAATCTCAAATTATGGCCTTTGACTTAAAGTCCCTTTTTGTTGACTTTTGAAAATGACCTATAATGTTGAAATTGATAACTTTTTGTGAGATCATTTCTTGGACTTGAAGTGTGAAGAGGAGTTGTAGGAAATGTCTTTCTATTCAAAATGAGCTTTGGATGAAATTTTTCTGATAATCCATGTGGAAGTTATGCCTTGGTCAAGTTACAGTTGACTTTTTCAACTGTCCAAATATGGAAACTTTTGCATCTTGAGACTTTTTGAGCCATACCTTGAAAATCATGATCAAGATTTGATCAAATGATGTTTTTGGCTTCAAAATGAGATGTTGACCAAAAATTTGAACTTTTGACTGTCAAATGACCATTTTGCCCCTACAGTTGACTGTAGTGCAATTAGGGTTTTTGACTGTGCAATTTTGTGCTGTAAGTCTTGAAACTTGGTATGAGGATGCTTGACCATGTTTATAGGCATGTGGGACTTGATTGGACCCTTGGAAACTTCATTTTCTTTGTCAGAACCAAAACCCTAGTTTTTGACTGTTAGGAGGCCCTTGAACTGTGCAACCCTTGGGGAATTTTGAAGCATGCTTTTTTGGCAAATTTTGAAGAATATGGGAGGGCAAATTTTGGGGTACAACAGTTGCCCCTGTTCAATCTTCTTAGACCTGAGGATGCAGATTGGCTGACGTGCCTTTCGTAATCCGAAGGTAGAAGATGATTGAACACTAGAGTGCCCAGAAATTTGCGCTCACATAGTAGCAGTGTGATGGTGGGAATGGGCTTATAGATGCCATTTGGAGATTGATGGATAGGATGATGGGCTTATAGATTCCATGCTAAGGGATGATGGAAGGTGGATGGGCTTATAGATGCCATCTAGGTGTCAATCGCGTAAGAGATTCCTTAGCGAGAACTTGCGTACCTGCAAAAGAAAAATGATTACCTGACCTGTTACAGGAGCTGGGCTTCAAATTCTTTGTGTAGATGTGTCCTGACTGGTTACAGGAGCTGGATCTGGATCTTCAAAAGGTGATGAATGAACCAGGGATGGTTACTACCTCAACAGGAACGCTGAGAGAACCTCGGACGATTACTACCTTAACAGGAACGCTGAGAGAATCTGGGGACGATTACTACCTCAACAGTAACGCTGAGAGAATCCTGGGCGACTTCAACCTCAACAGTAACGCTGAGAGAATCTTGGATGTCTTCTACTGAGTCTTTGAAAGTTATCGAATCATCGCAAGTCATTTTTGTTTGATTTCAAATGTTCTCAATCACAGTTGTTTTGAAATCTGTTAATCCTACAAGATTGATGATTGTTCCTAAAAGCATGTTAGTTTGACAATGAAATTCCATTTTTATCAAGCACGGCGTGCGAGTTTCATTTTGAATGAAAATTTGGTGTGGACAAGAGGCGAAGATTAAGACTGTCATTTAGATGACCATGGCTTTGGGTTTGAGTTAACCAAGTTAGAATTGAATTTTTAAACATTTATTTTGTTTAGAAATTTGATTGGAGTACAAGGCGCATTGGTTATTTGATCATTTTGTGATTGCTTGAAATCCAAGTTACCAAACCAAGATGTTTTAATCCAAAATATTCAATTGAGAATTGCAAAGTTTAAATAAATTCAAGTTTTGAACAATAAATTTCATTACACCAAATTTATTCAAGGCTTTGTATTTATTACATTACAAATGAAATAATTTACAAGTTTTTGTTTTGTTACAAAGGATCACAAATTTTTTTGTCTACAAAGAGAGAACATTTATTCTGTTTCTTCAAGTCTCTGTTGCTTCATCCTCAAGCAATCCTCGCTCGCCATCCATGTCTCATGTTCATGAAACAAAGAAGAGAAAATCAGCAATGCAAACAAGGTGATATGTAAAGAAAAGAAAAAAGAATTTCATCACTAGGGTTTATATATAAGAATCAGGTTTTAAGTTTGTTTTGTTTGATCATAATTTGTCTTCTCCCATCCTTGCAAATCACAAGGTTGGACCTTGGTTCACAAGAAAGGAAAGCAAATATGCAAGCTGCAACAAGTAGCAGCAAACTGCTACACAAGAATAGGCTGCAAAACCAGCAAACAAAACAAGCATAGCAGCAAGAGCAGGCTGCCAAACAGAAGGCTGCTATACAAGCAACAAGCAACAACAAAATGAGCAAACAAAGCAAGCATAGAAGCAAGAGCAGGCTGCCAAACAGCAGGCTTCTATACAAGCAACAAGCAATAACAAAATGTGCAAACAAACAAATATAGCAGCAAGTCCAAGACTGCAAAAGAACAGGATACAAAACAAGTCAAAGTTGCCAAGCAAAGCTACCAAGTCCAAGGCTACCAAGCAACAACAATAGGAAAGCTTCCAAGTCCAAGGTCAAACTGCAAGCAAAATAGCAACCACAGCAAGCAACAACAATTATACGAACTGAACAGCAGGCCAAGCCTGTAACATAAAGCAAACAATAGGCAGTAGATCAAATAAACAAACAAAACACAGCAGCAACAAGGCAAAGCATAGATAGCAGGCTTGCTCAACAAAAAAAACATATCATCATTTTCTAAAGCTTTTACAAACCCTTCAGATTTTTTTTCATAGAAAGAAAAGCATAGTAGCCTTATATTTTCATTGAAAGTTAAAGAGGAAAAGAGACAGGTTAGAAAGATATCACCTAAACCAAAACTGCCCATAAAACTGTCAAAGGCAACTTGCACAACCTGCTGCATTTTCTGTCTAAACAGTCCAAGTACAAGAGACCACAGGCTGTTATACCTCAGTCCAAAACCTACACAAACTTTCACCAAAATAGACATGCCTTAAACTGCACTCAAAAGGCAGTAAGTCAGCATTCTAAAATAGTCTAAAATTCTGCACCCAAAGGCAAAAGTTATCTGATTTCCCCCCAAAACACAATGGGACTGTATGTAAGAAAGGAATAACCGAGCCAGTAAAAAGGGTGATTTCATACAGCCAAGCAAACCAAAAGAGATGTTTCACACAGCCAAAAAATCAAAAAAAGTGAGATAACACAACTAGCAAAAAATCGAGAGTGATTCTACCAAGCTAGAAAATCAGAGAGAAGACAATACAAAAATCAGAAAAATCAACCATTCACCTAAAAAACCTTTGCTTAAATATACACTCATAATCACTTTCTTGAAACTGCATCAGATCCCTTAACCCCTTTACCAACTGAAACCACAACAGTTCCAACAAACATCACCCACCAGTATTAACATACAAACATTTATCATTCAAATTTCACTCAAATTATTGCTTACACACCAGAAGTTAGATTCAACAGAGAAAGGGTTAAATAACATCTCATCACCTTTTGTTTACTATTCCTTCACCTGTGTCAACTTTGAGGTAAGTCACTTTGCATATGCCATTTACTGGTTCATCTCATGTCTTGTGTGCTTATCTATTTGAGATCTTTGTGCTATGATGTTTGCTTGTTAATATACTTCTCTCTAGACTGCGCCATCATTAAAACAGTTTGATCCTATAAAATAACTGATAACCACAAATGCTTAGATAAAATTATTAAAACCCAAAAAAACTGGTGAATATGTTTCTCTTCCTAAGAAGATCAAGTTTCTGTCATAAAATTAGGATGTATGCTGAATAAATTGAGCCATAAGTTCAACACTTACCCAAGAACCCCTCACTTCTGTCTATAACTTTCATCTTCGAAAGGGACCAAAAGCTCTAGAACAAAGAACCTTGTGCAGCAGCTTTACGGGTTACAAACCTTTCACCAAAAAGTACGATTGAAGCCCCAAACTTAGTTCTGCTCAATCTCTAAGCAATACTGTAGTCAAACCATAAACCAACAAATAAAATTAGAATTATAGCATTCTAGAGCCATCAATAGTGACCAATAACAATACAAATTGTAGACAAAATAAAAAATCATAGAGAAGATTAAACATAATAACATGGAGCGGCTAATCCAAAAAAGTTTAGGTTTGAAGAAGATTAATTCAGAGATTCAGCAGAAGAAAGAAGCAAAATTTTCTTTCGTACCTGAGATCCAAAGGTCCATACAGTCAAACTTCAAGTTTCAAGCCTTGCAGAGGAAGTTTGCTCAGTCAATTGCTCAAAGGTCCAGAAGATCCAATGCATGCAAAGCCAGGAGATCCACCATGCTCCTTCATCATCAACGCGCCAGATGGCCAGATCTGGTGGCCACCACTGAGAGTGTACCATATGCCAAGTCAAACATGCCATACATGATTGCAAAAGTCAGCATAGACCATCCCTGATGAGCCAAGGAAAATTGATGTTGGGACCCCCAATTCAGGCCCATTTTCTCATCCTTCTCTTATATTTATTTTTTTATTTTTTTATTTCATTTAATTACTTATTATTTTCTACTAACCAATAAAACAATTTTCTTTTTATCAAAAATCATCAAAAATATTTTTTAGGTCCAATTAAATTTTAGATATTTATTTTTATAAAAAAAATCAATTAATTTAATTAGGTTTGATTAATTTAGACAACTTTAATTCTTTTGTAAATAATTAAAATCAATTGGAATCAATAGGTTTTTATTACTAATTTAATCATTTTATTTTTTCCCTAAAATAACAAAAACCCAAAAATATGTCATTTAATTATTTTTCGTTAATTAATTTAATAACCAATTAATTTTGCATTTTAATTCAAGGACTTAATTTCTTTTCTTAGAAAATATTAAAATAGCAAAAAACAAATTTTCTTTTTTATTAGGATAGAAGGGTCAAAACCCTAATTTCGCATTCGATCTAATTTTCTCGCGCGCTTTATTTTTATCCAATTATTGTATCTGCTCCCAGTTTGTAATAATTAAATTAGGACATTTATTTATTTTTACCGCTTTTAATTTCAAAGGGTTTGTTTTTGGCTATGTAAATACCTGAAGCCTTGTAATAGCTTAGTTTAAAATTCCGCACTTTAATTTTTGCAAATAATTAATTGTTAGATGTTTGATAATAGGGTTTGCATGACAAGAATGTATGTCTAATTTTAAAACAGTTAGATCACCCTAAACATGTGCAAAGATAAATAATCTGAAATTGAAACAATCGCACATGCACACTCCTAGGGTACACTCCCACTTGGTTGCCTTCCTAAACGGTCATTGAGCATAGGTCGTTTTAGAGGTCGTCCTCTTGTCTAAAAGATCAAAGTTGCCTCGGAAAGGTTGCCTCGGATATTGTTGCCTCGGATAAATGATCTAAGACATTAGGGTTACCAATGAGACGTCCTAACATTGCTTTAGTGACCATGCGTCCCTTTCGAATTGACCCTCAAAACTCCAACGACGGTGCTACCTACTCACTAATAGTGGGACAACGTTGTCTAAAGGAAACAAGCATAGAACGGTTCCTTTTTCAAGTAGGTATATTAGTTCTTAAGTACTTGCTCATTTCAAACAAATTTTTCACATTTACACTCTTTTACAAACAAGTTTTCAAAAACACTTCATTACACTCTTGAAGACAGAAGCAAGAGTTAAATCAAAGTTAAAACAAAAACTTTTCAAAGCCCACAAACACAAAGAAAACAATTTTGAAAATGATGAGCAAGTACCTAAGAGCCCGTAGATAACTACAGATAGAAAGGGTGCTAATACCTTCCCTTTCTATAAATCTACCTCCCGTACTCAGAAATATCTCGAAAAAGGAATTTTTCTGTGCTTTTTTCCTTTCCTTGTTGGATAAAATAAAGGACGGTGGCGACTCTTCCACCATATCACATTACTCATAATAAAAAATACCAAAAAGACAAATAATACGCAAACGATTTAATTTCTTTAATCAATTATTTTCTTTAATAGAATAGAATTTTATATTCTTTTAAAAATCTTTCTTACAAACAAAATACCAAGAATTTCTATACTTTGTATGTAGTTGTTTAGTTATTGGCATGCATTTTTGGTAAAACCGGGTGTGTGAATGTCATGACCGATGTCATAACATTCTAGTTTATTAGGTACTGAATTATTAGGTACCTTTGCAGAAAAATAGTGGCATACAGGTACTGCTGTTTATGAATGTGTATATGAGCATTTTGCAAAATGATCACATTTACCAAAATCAGGAAACAGGAATTCAGATGTCATAACAAATGTTAAGACATCCTGTTCTGATCTAACAGTTATGCAGTTTGGTTAATTCTGAGATTTTTCAGGAAGATGACTCAGTCTTTCCAGAACAGAATCTCTCGTGGCCTTTGGGTTAACCTAGCTCAACCCTAACCTGGTTGATAAAGTCTCGTGACCAAGTCTTAAGGTCAAACAGAATTAACCCTAGCTTTTTGTGGAAACCCTAACTGAAGCAACAGCTGCTATATATTCAACAGGGCTGCTGTTTGGAATTCATCCCTTCTGACAGAAGATCATTTAGAAGCTGTATAGTTTTAACTACTGTAATCCAAGAAAGTATCATTATGATAAGTGACTTGGAATAGGTTTTAATTGTAAGGGTTTTGTATCACTCAAAGCTTTGAAGCAAGAGTGTTTTGTGTCTCTTGACTAAAGCTTTGAAGCAAAGTCAAGTTAGGTTTATGTATCACTCAAAGCTGTGAAGCAAGAGTGTTTGTGTTGCTTGATTAAAAAGCTGTGAAGTATAATCAAGTGTATGTTTTGAAGAGTGTCTTCATCAATTCATTATTCAATTGTTTTAAGTATCACTGCTGTGATTGAGGGGGAGTGAGTAGAAACTCAGGTTTAAGTTGTACTTAGATTGAAGTTACATTGGGTAGGTCTTAAGTGAAGGAGATAAACTGGTTGGTTTATTCCTGAATTAATATCTCTTATAGTGGATTTCCTCCCTGGCTTGGTAGCCCCCAGAGTAGGTGTTGTTGCACACTGAACTGGGTAAACAATTGACTGTGTTCTTTACTGTTTTTGTATTTACTGTCTTATAGAAAGTCAGATACGGTGTCATAACATTGAACGTGACATTGAGTATCTGCAGCCAGAATTTCAATTGGCATCAGAGCAGGCACCCTGCCTGTATTACTGGGTGAGATCTAGGGATATCACTTTCTGGCACTATGGACAAAGAAGGAGTTTTTGGAAATAGACCATCCATTCTAGATGGAACAAATTATGACTACTGGAAACCTCGTATGATTGCCTTCTTAAAATCTCTGGACAAAAAGGCTTGGAGAGCTACTGACAAAGGATGGAACCATCCCACCATAACTGAGAAAGATGGGACAATCAGTCTGAAGCCTGAGGAAGAATGGAGTAAAGAAGAAGATGAGTTAGCCCTGGGTAATTCCAAAGCTTTAAATGCCTTGTTCAATGGAATTGATAGAAACATATTCAGACTAGTACATCAATATGAACTGGCCAAGGAAGTTTGGGACACTCTCAAAACTACCCATGAGGGCACTTCCAAAGTAAAAATGTCAAGGCTTCAGATGCTGACTACCAAGTTTGAGAATCTAAAAATGATGGAAGATGAAACCATTCATGAGTTTCACATGAACATCTTGGAGATTGCCAACACCTCAGGAGCATTGGGAGAAAAGATGTCAGAAGAAAAACTGGTGAGAAAGATTCTCAGATCCTTGCCTAAAAGATTTGAAATGAAGGTAACTGCTATAGAGGAAGCCCAAGATATCAGCAAGTTGAAAGTGGATGAACTCATTGGGTCTCTTCAGACTTTTGAGATGGGGATCACTGAAAATGTTGACAAGAAGAACAAGAGCATAACACTTGTATCCAACACTGAAGATGAAAACAAGGAGGATGAAGAAGAAAATATTTCAGAAGCTATAGCCATGCTTGGAAGACAATTCAACAAACTCATCAAAAGAATGGATCCAAAGTCAAGGTCTAATGTTCATAACATTCCCTCTGACATTGACAGTTCCAGCAGAAGACCAAGGTCAGAAGAGAAGGGAAATCAAGGCAGAGGAATTCAATGCCATGGTTGTGAAGGATATGGGCATATTCGAGCTGAATGTCCTACCTTTCTTAAGAAACAAAAGAAAGGAATGACTGTTACTTGGTCTGACTGTAATTCAGAAAGTAATTCTGAAGAAGAATCTGCCAAACTAGTTACTGCGCTAACTGGTGTTTGTACCTCTGAAAGTGACACTAGTGATGAGGAAGTGACATTTGAAGAACTGGCTGATACTTACAAGAAATTGTGTATCAGAAGTGCTGAAGTCTGTGTGCAGAATGAGAAACAAACAAAACTCATCATAAAGCTGGAGGCTGAAAAAAGGGCAGACCTTGAAACTATAAGTCATCTAGAAGGGGAAGTTCAATTGCTGAACTCACAACTGAACCAGATGACCAAATCTGTCAAGATGCTGACAAATGGAACAGACAAATTGGAAGAAATCCTTCAGGTTGGACAAAATGTGGGAAACAAATCTGGACTAGGATTTGTGGAAGCAAAGAAATCTGGTGCAGACAAGAAGATCAGGCCTGTTAAACAAATGTCAAAACAGATGTCTCAACACAACTCTCAACATCAGGAACAAAGATATATGAAGAAAAAGTACCAAAGATGGAGATGTCATGATTGTGGGAGGTATGGTCATATTAAGCCTTTCTGCTTCAAATTGTATGGATACCCTAATCAGAGCCCAGGTGTTAAACCTAAGTCTAAAAGGGTACCACATACTCCTCAATGGAAGAAAAAGGCTACTGCCCTGATAGCCCACACTTCCCTGAGAGTCTCTGCAAAGGAAGGCTGGTACTTTGACAGTGGGTGCTCTAAGCACATGACTGGAATAAAGAACATTCTCAATCATGTTAAACCTCACACCACTAGTTATGTGACCTTTGGAGATGGTGCTAAAGGTGAAATCAAAGGAGTTGGTAATTTGGACTGCCCTGAAGTTCCAAATCTGAATGAAGTACTATTGGTAAAAGGCCTGACTGCTAATCTCATTAGTATCAGTCAATTGTGTGATCTAGGATTCAAGGTCAACTTCTCAAAATCTGAATGTCTTGTAATTAATGAAAAACTAGAAGTTGTAATGAAAGGAATCAGATCTAAAGATAACTGTTACTTGTGGCAGCCTGAGAACACTAATAACTCCACTATGTGTTCTATTACCAAAGAAGAAAAAAAGGTGAAACTGTGGCACCAAAAACTTGGCCATCTTCATCTAAGAAGAATGAAAAGAACTATCTCTATGGAAGCAGTCAGAAGGATTCCAAGACTGCAAATTGATAAAAGGAGTGTTTGTGGTGAACATCAAATGGAAAGGCTTGGTAAAAAGAGATATGTCTATGATGTGGTGAATAACCTTGAAGTTTGTAGAGAACTGTGCAAAAGAACTCAAAAAGAAGGATGTATTGTCAGAATCATAAGTGATCATGACAAGGAATTTGGAAACAACAAGTTTAATAAGTTCTATTTCTCAGAAGGAATGAGTCATGAATTCTCTTCTCCTATAACTCCTCAACAAAATGGAGTTGACAGAAGGAAAAATAGGATCGTACAGGAATCTTCCAGAGCTATGATTCATGTCAAAAGAATGCCTTTTGTACTCTGTGCTGAAATAGTTGCAGCTGGTAGTAGCTGTTCTCAAATTATCTGGACAAAACAGATGCTCACTGAGTATAATGTCTCACAAGATGTTGTGACATTGTATTGTGACAATCTGAATACAATCAATATTTCCAAGAACCCTATTCAGCATAGCTGGACCAAGCACATTGACCTTAAAAATTACTTTATCAAAGACCTTGTAGAGAAGAAGACAATTAAACTGGAACGTGATGTCATTAAGCTACAGCTGGCTGACTTTTTTACCAAGGCTCTTGATGGAAATCAACTTGAAAACTTGAGGGGCAAGATGGGTATTTGCCAACATGAGAAATTATAGCAATTAATTTTGCTCAAAACAAGGGTTGAAGGAGTTATTTGTGTTAAGTCTATTTTAAGTGGGTTAATCATATATTTCCCAAACTCTTTCAAAATTGCTAAGAAGTTGAATAGACACACATTTGCCTCCTTCCACTCTCGACTTTGCAACATCTCTTTTTCACTCATTCAAAGTTTTCTCCCTAGTTGCTACTGGTTTTCCAAGTCAATCAAAATGTCTCAAACTTCATCCTCATCCAAGACAACCGTTTCATCTTCATCATCTGATCAAGATTCTCGAGCAATCACCACATGCATAGATTCCGAAGTCCTGGAGATTACTCCTCTCAGAGAAATTGCAACTAACCCTTCCAAGGTCAAAAAGCCGAGAACAAGGCATGCAGGAAGGTCTCAGGCGACGTCTTCCGGTAATCCTTCTCAACCTTCATCTTCTGTACCTAATAGGGAAGGATCAGCTCATGTACACCAAGCAATAGCTAGGCTTGTTACAAGAATCCTGAGTGAGAACCACTCAGTACCAGGGATTTTTGTTCCATTAAATCAAGAATCAGCAAGCCCAAATGTTGAAGTAAATCCAGATGTCTCTGAGAATGTTGAGACACCAGATGATAACATTCAAAAACCATCTGAAAACCTGGATGACATTCAGAACCCTTCAGAGAAGAATGTTGAACCACCTGTTATTGACGTGGATGAGGAATACTCAGACAATGATCTGATTGCAAATATCAACCCTAGCATAGCTAGGAGAATGATGAACAGGAAGGGCAATCAAGATGCTGCAAAAGGTCTGAACAAAGAAAAACCTGCTGACAAGAAAACCAGGTCTGAAAGGAAGACTGATACTGTGAAGACTGGAATGACCAAAGGGAAGGTGAAAGCTCAAGTGCATACTGGGAGTCTCTCAAAACCTGCTAGACAAGCAATTACAAAGAAGAGAAAAGAACCTGAGACTTCTGATTCTGATGAGGAATCAGAGTTTGAAATTAATGCTGAAGAGATTCCTATCAGAAGGAAACTCCCTTCCAGCAAAATGGCTAGAGTTCCTGAAGTCCCAACAGACAACATCTCTTTTCACCACCCTGATAATGCCAACAGATGGAAGTATGTTTGCTTAAAGAGAATAGCTTTAGAAAGAGAACTAAACAATGGTGCCATGGATTGCAAGGAAATCATGGACCTGATCAAAGTTGCTGGACTGATGAAGACTGTGGTAAAATTTACCAAGTGCTATGAAAATCTGGTCAAGGAATTTATAGTGAACTTGTCTGATGAATGTGCTGATGGGAGGTCAGCTGACTTTGAATGTGTTTATGTTAGAGGAAGAAGGGTTAATTTCTCTCCATCAGAAATTAACAAATTTCTTGGAAGATCAAATGAGGATTGCCCTGAACTGGAAGTCACTGACAATGAAGTATGCCAAACCATCACAGCAAGACAAGTCAAGTGCTGGCCCTTGAAAGGCAAGCTAAATGCCAGCAAACTAAGCATGAAATCTGCCATCCTGCACAAGATTGGTGCAGCCAACTGGGTCCCTACCAACCACAAATCAACTATCTCCACAGGATTGGGGAGATTCATTTATACTGTGGGAACCAAGGCTGAATTTGACTATGGCAGGTATATTTTTGAACAAACTTTAAAGCATGCTGGTAGCTTTGCTGTCAAAGGCCCTATTGCCTTTCCCTCCCTCCTTTGTGGAATTATCCTTGCACAGTACCCTGATATCCTGGTGGCAAGAGATACTGCTTGCAAAAGAGCTCCTGCTCTTGGGTTACACTACAAGCTTTTTCAGGGATCTCATGTTCCTGATATTGTCATAACATCAGCTGAGACATCATCTGTAAAAACTCAGTCCAAAACATCTGATGTTATAGCTATATTGAAAGAGACCTGCAAAGAGATGGAGACTAGGAAAAAGACTCTAGAAAACCTAATTGCCAGGTTAGAACAGGAGGAGGCTGAAGGAAACAGAAGGGAAGAGGGTGCTGCTGAAGATCAACTCAATACTGAAGAAAGTAGCTCCTCTGAAGGGGACAGTGCCTAAAGGTTGGTGGAGTTGATGCTGGTTTCTGGTGGAGTTTGCAAGTATGTTCAGATTTTAGTTGTTGTGTCTATTACTTTTTCTGGATGACTGTATAAACATTTAAGTACTTGTCTCTTTGGCCTATTTGTGGCTAAAGAGGGGGAGATATATTTTGGTAGACATTATTAGTGACTCTATTTTTCTGCAGTCATATTTATTCTGCTGCTATCTATTCTCTGATTGCTTAGGGACTTTAGCCAAAAATCTGCCAAAGGGGGAGTTTGTAGTTGTTTAGTTATTGGCATGCATTTTTGGTAAAACCAGGTGTGTGAATGTCATGACCGATGTCATAACATTCTAGTTTATTAGGTACTGAATTATTAGATACCTTTGTAGAAAAATAGTGGCATACAGGTACTGCTGTTTATGAATGTGTATCTGAGCATTTTGCAAAATGATCACATTTACCAAAATCAGGAAACAGGAATTCAGATGTCATAACAAATGTTAAGACATCCTGTTCTGATCTAACAGTTATGCAGTTTGGTTAATTCTTAGATTTTTCAGGAAGATGACTCAGTCTTTCCAGAACAGAATCTCTCGTGGCCTTTGGGTTAACCTAGCTCAACCCTAACCTGGTTGATAAAGTCTCGTGACCAAGTCTTAAGGTCAAACGGAATTAACCCTAGCTTTTTGTGGAAACCCTAACTGAAGCAACAACTGCTATATATTCAACAGGGCTGCTGTTTGGAATTCATCCCTTCTGACAGAAGATCATTTAGGAGCTGTATAGTTTTAACTACTGTAATCCAAGCAAGTATCATTGTGATAAGTGACTTGGAATAGGTTTTAATTGTAAGGGTTTTGTATCACTCAAAGCTTTGAAGCAAGAGTGTTTTGTGTCTCTTGACTAAAGCTTTGAAGCAAAGTCAAGTTAGGTTTATGTATCACTCAAACTGTGAAGCAAGAGTGTTTGTGTTGCTTGATTAAAAAGCTGTGAAGTATAATCAAGTGTATGTTTTAAAGAGTGTCTTCATCAATTCATTATTCAATTGTTTTAAGTATCACTGCTGTGATTGAGGGGGAGTGAGTAGGAACTCAGGTTTAAGTTGTACTTAGATTGAAGTTGCATTGGGTAGGTCTTAAGTGAAGGAGATAAACTGGTTGGTTTATTCCTGAATTAATATCTCTTATAGTGGATTTCCTCCCTGGCTTGGTAGCCCCCAGAGTAGGTGTTGTTGCACACTGAACTGGGTAAACAATTGACTGTGTTCTTTACTGTTTTTGTATTTACTGTCTTATAGAAAGTCAGATACGGTGTCATAACATTGAACGTGACATTGAGTATCTGCAGCCAGAATTTCAATTGTCAATTAATTTCATAGACTGTTATAATTATTTGTTCGATTCGATTTGGTTGTATTGATTACCTATTCAGAATTTTAATCGCATTGATCCATCCTCATTTGTAAATTTGTACCCTCATCCTCGAAAACTCTGTAATAGCGTAGAATTTCAATTTCCGCAATTTACTGTTTTCCTTATACTGTATAGTAATTAGGCGTGCATGGCAATATTTAAAATCAATCGCTAGATAACCTAATAAAAGAACAAAATAACTTGAATCAAACACACTTTTCACACGCGCACCTCTAGGGTAACCTCGCCCGTTGCCTCGGAAATATATTCATGTCCCTCGAATATGAGACGCTTTAGCAAAGACCCTTCGATAAAAAAGATTGTAGTCCCTCGATGTTGCCTTCAATAAAATGATCTAGTCTCTTACAAAATTGCTAAAGCGTCTCATAAGTTTCCTTCTATGACTGTACAAACGTCTCGCGCCTATCCCTTCACATCCAACGATGGGGCTTCTTACCAAATCAAATGTTAAGATAGCAACATCTAAAGGAGGAAAAGAACATTTAAGACCTTTCGAGTAGGTAGATTCACTCTTAATTGCTCGCTTGCTCACAACCAAACTTTTTACACCAACGCTTTCATATTAAAACCTTTTTTCAAAAGACAAAAACTTTTTGTATACGTTCTTATAGAGACGAGAACCATTACAAAAACATCTTTTCAAAATCACTTTCAAAAAACACAATACACAAACACCTCTTTGAACTATTTTTCGAAAACAACACTTTGTATGCATTCTTATATAGATGAGAAACATTGTAAAGACATTTTCAAAATACTTTCAAAACCCACACCACAAGCACATTCAAACAAAAGCAAGTGATCTAGCGAGTAACTAAGAACCAAAATGTAAAGCATACAAGTCAAATAATGAAAGCAAATAAATGTGATCTAGCCCTAAGGTAACCCCACTTTAAAAATTTTCCCCAGCAGAGTCGCCAGTTCTGTAACGCGGTGGGAGAACTGACTTGGGTGTTTTGCGTTTGATCGCAATTGTTGCGGTTATCAAGAGTCGCCACCGACTTTTCTTTTATCCAAAAGGAAAGACTGAAAAGAACAAGAAATACCTTTGAGATGTTTTCTTGAGTTCGGGGGGTAGATTATGAAAAGGGAAGGTATTAGCACCCTTTCCATCCAAGGTTTTCCATAGGCTCTTATTTGCTCGCTAGATCACTTGCTTTTGTTTGAAAATGTGCTTTGTGTGGTTTTTGAAAGTATTTTGAAAAGGTGTCATCGTTTAGGCAAACTTTGTAATGATTCTAGTTCGTAAGAATGTATACAAAAGTGTTGATCTTTTGAAAATATTTTCAAGTTTGAAAGATGTTTTTTTGAAAGTGTTGGTGTTTGTTTTGAAAATAGCAAGGATGTTTTATTTTGAAAATGAGCAAGCAACTAGAAACATTCTACCTACTTAAAGTCTTTCTTGTTTATTTCCTCTTTCCTTTGACATTGTTATTTTACCATGGATTGGTAAGTAACCTTATCTTTGGATGTAAAAGGGACGGGAAAGGGTCATCGTATAGTCATAGAAAACAACCTATGGGATGTTTTAGCAATGTCCTTTAGGGACTAGATCATTTACTGAAGGCAACATCGAGGGTCGTCGAGGGACTACGATCTTTTATTGAGGGTCTTTGCTAAAACGCCCATGTTCGAGGGACATGACTATTTTTGCGATAGGAAACAAGTGGGATTACCCTAAGGGGTGCGTATGTGAATAGTGTGTTTGATTTGCATGCATTTAATCTTTGATTAGGGTTATCTACTTGTTGATTTTATCTTCCCATACAAACCCTATTTACTAGCATTTATATGAAAGCGATAAATTGCGGAAAGTAAATATTCTACGTTATTACAATCATTAGGGGGATGGGGTATACAAATTTATAAATGGGGATTGCAAGAAATTAAACCTAATTATCTATTACAACCATATTGAAATAATGTACAAGAAATGAATAAATATAATGTACAAGGATATAAATGGAAAAGAAAAGTAATTTTGTTTGGTTTTTTGAGGAAAGGGTCTTGGTTTTAACCTAATTAACTAAAAGAAGTAATTAATTAAATTAAGAAAATTAAACCTAAATTAATTAAGAAAATAAATTAAGTTAGAAAGCATTTTTTAGGGTTTTTTAGAAAAGGTTTTAAGTTTAATAAAAATAGTATGGAAATTAATTAATTAAAAGAAAACCTAAATTCTAAGTTAATTTTAATTAATAAGAGAATAACTAAACCTAAATCTAGTTATTAATTTAATAAGAAAAATAAATTAAGTTTTGTATAAGAAAAATGTTTTTGTCTTTTGTTTTTAAAGGAATAAAATATATAGAGTGCAAATATTAAATAAAATATTTTTTTGGAATTTTTTATATGAAAATAATAATAATAATAAAAATATAAAGAAAAAAAAGTTTAAAAAAAAGTTTTATGAGCTGACACATGAGCTTATGTATTGGCTCATGTATTGGCTAATGCAGATTTCGTATTGGCTCATGCATATTTTGTATTGGCTCATGCAGATTTCGTATTGGCTCATGTGTGTTTCTTGCTCCTGGAAGTCAAAACAACTCAGTATGAGTCGACACATACTAGTTTCGTGTCGACTCATAATCATTTCGTGTCGATGCATACGTGTTTCATGTTGACTCATAACCTGTTTTGAACATAATATGTGTCGACTCATAGCATTTTGTGTCGACGCATAACTGTTGTTTTTTGCTTTTATCATTGTTTTGCTACATGTAAAAGTTAGTTCTCAACACATGGTTAGTGAAAATGAAAAGCAAGCATATGGTTAGCTTCAAGCCAATGATATCTACATTTTGTCTTCACAAATGAACCATTAATGATGCTTGTATGAAGAGTTCAAAGTCAAGAAAACTTACCTTGAAACTGAAATTTGTGCTTTGAGTTTGAGTTGCTGTATGGGATGTTGTTGAGCTTGGAAAGTGATGATAGTGATGTTACAGAAGTTTCTTTTGTGTTTGAACAACTTTTATATGATGTATGTGGAGTGTTTGGATGGTTTGTTTGGAGAAAACTTGCAAGGTATGAGATTCAAAGATTTGGACTTCAAAGCTCAAAAATGGAGGTTTTGTGGGCAATTCTGGTTTTTGACAACAAAAATGATTTTGAGTGTTAGTTTCCCCTTCTTTTTTTTGACCTTTTTCTCTTGCATTTGGCCTCTCTACTTTTAGAGAAGGTTTGAGACTTCAAATAACTCAGATTTTGAATCACATGTTATGTCTATCTTACTTGTTTTTTAAGCAAGCATGAAGAACATGTTTCCAATGCTTGTACCAAGCTATCTAAAGTGTTTGATCACTTTAAACATGTTTTTTCTGGCTTGTACAAGTTAAGTGTGATTATAACAACAAATTAGAGGCTCAAGAAATTGACTTTATGATTAAAGTGAACTTTCCAAAAATGGCAAAGGTGCCTTTGTGCCAAAAATGGAAAGATGCAATGGACAATACTTGAACCACTTGGATAATGGTTCAATCAATTGTGTAAACATATGATTATGGATAGATTTGCAAGTCAAGAGGCCTGCAAATTGAATATTATGCAGCATGTCTAAGATTTTGGTTCCTTGTTCATCACAAATCTGCCTTGTAAATCAAGAATAAATGTCCAACTTCAGATCCTTGAATCTCCTAGCTCAAATATGATAAATTCATGCTCTTGGATGTTTTGGAAAGCTTGAAACACCCTCTATAACTTTCATGTTGACCATTTTGACAAAATCATCTTGTGACTATGTGAAAAAATTCCAAGAAGTTGGGATAAAATCCTGACCAAAACTGCTGAAAATTTCTCTAAGTGTTTATTCAAAAATGCCATGATTTCATGAATTTATAACTCAAAATCCAAGCATTTCTAAAACAAGTACTGCCCTACAAAGTTTTAGATCTCATTGAGATCTACAACTTTCATGTTGGTAGTTTTCCTTGAATCATCTTGCATCATGGTGAAAAGTTGGCATGAAGAAATGAAATTATCATGTATAAAAAACACTTAGAAAAATTTCTAAGTTTAAAGAGTTTGAATTTTCACATTGACTTTTGACTTTCTTGATTTCTTGATAATCAAGTTTCATATTTTTGAATGTATTGATGAATTTTGATCTTTCATACTTGATATTGACCAAAAAGTCAAAGTTTGACTTTTGGTGCTACAGTTGACTTTTTCACCAGTACAACTGATTTTTGGTCTCTTGGTCAATTGACTAAGAAGATTTGAAACTTGACATGAGCACTCTTGAAGGTCCATAATGATCCAAGAACGTCACTTGAAGTATTAGAAGTGTGATTGTCCTTATGCAAATTCAAACCCTAATCTTGAGGTATCAGTGTTGAGGAGATGGCTTGACCTAGTCAATATTGGTGCAAGCTTGAGCTTTCGTAGGCCTTTGTGAGAAATGAGAGGGAAAATTTTGGGGTACAACAGTGGGTTATAACAGAATTGGGGAATTTTGTTTGTATGTATGAATCGGGGAATTTTTAATGGTGAGTTATAACGGAATTTTGTTTGTTTGTATGGACGAAATCAGGGAATTTTGTTTGTATGCATGGTATGAATAAGAGAATTTTGTTTGTATAAATCTTGATTTGTTTTTGTTACATTGATTTTTAAGTGTTATATATATATATATATATATATATATATATATATATATATATATATATATATATATATATATATATATATATATATATATATATATATATATATATATATATATATATATATATATATATATATATATATATATATATATATAGCTTGATTTTGATATATATGTCTTTGTTTGTTTTGTTTCAGGTAGGTGCATATGTAGAAGATATATAGATTCATTTAGGATTCTTCATTGTTGTTGTTTTTAGAGAAGATAATAGAATATAGCAGCTCTAGAAGATAACAATATGTACATTTGGTGCATATTTATTTGTTTATAAATTGCATATGTAAATATTTAAATTTATGTTTATATAAATTATTGAACACTTTAAGTTTTATTTATGTATATATAAATTGTTAGATTAAAGTTGTATATATAAATATGTAAATTTGGTGCATATTTATTGGATTGAAGCTTCAAATTTATAAATTCTGGTGCAAATATGAAAGACAACACTTAAATTTTTAGTGATTATGTGTACAAGGCACTTAAAATATAAGCTGGATATATTAAAAAATCCGTTAACATTAGGCAGCGCTTTAAACCAAAAAGCGTTGCCTATGAAATAACAAGCGCTGGCTAAAAGGGGACTTTAGCTTGCCTAAAATATAAAATAAAAATAAATAAAAAAGAAAATATTAGACAACACTTTTCTATAGTGTGCCTATAGCAGTGCTTTCACTTTAGACAGCGCTTGAGGAAGCACTGTCTAAAGTGAAAGCGCTGCTATAGGCACACTATAGAAAGCGTTTACATTGTTAAACCGCTGCCTATAGGGGCCTTTAGAAAGCGATTATTCAATAAAGCGTTGTCTAAGGTCTACATTAAGCAGCACTTTCACATAGACTAAAAGCGTTGCCTAAGGTTACAACAGCGCTTTCACATAGACTAAAAGCGCTGCCTAAGGTTATAGCATCGCAGGAATAGGCAGCGCTTGTAAGCGCTGTCTATGGCCAAAAAAAGCATTGTCTATGTGCTTGTTTGGCATAGTGTGTGTAAGAATGAATTTGTTCATCGTAATGTAATGAATGTGAGACCAAATATGAGGAAATATTATATATAGAGTTGTAGAGACTGAGTGTAAGTTCTAATCATGTTGTTGATTTTTGTTTCATTTAGAATTCCACAAGTCATAAAGTTTAAATATATTGAGTTCGTAATACAAAACGATGGAAAAATAAAAAGATATATAAACCATCAAACTCAAACTGTGTGGCTAAAATGGAAGAGAGCTTCATGAATTTTATGTTACACAAAAGCACCACTTAAGTTGAATGGAAATTTTTTTCTTGGACTACGGTAAACCATGCAATGTTGTATGAGATAGAATGTTGAACGGCTAAGAATCAACATGAGAACGAAAAAGTGTAGCAGAGATGAGGGTGTTGCATTGAATGTGTGATAAGCCTAAACACGATAAGATTGGAAATTACAATATTAAAGAGAGTGTTGGTGTAGTACTTATAGTAAAAAAGATGGTGAAAATAGACTTGTGTATGTTTGAGCATGTAAAGAGAAAAGATGTAGATTTTATGATAAAGAGAGTAGATCAGATGGAGATAAGTCAACTAACTAGAGGTATAGGAAGACCAATAAAAAATATAAGATAAGTCAATTATATATTTACTATTAAAACATGCTACCACTTTTACTAAAAGGCCCTTACCTGTTTCAGTTTATTATGCTACAAAAAGGAATTAGTTTATTTGACAAATGGACAAAATAATAACCCTCCTCTACTAATTCTAAGTTGACACATGGCATTACAAATTCAACATTTCTCTTCAGCTCATTATCCCTCTCATTTCATTCCTTGTCTTTCTCAAAAAAGAAAAAGAAAAGCAACAAGGTTTCAGAAATCCATTTCTCTCTATCATTAATAGAGGGTTCATTCCCTCCCTTTCTCCAAAACATGGAAAAAGATGAAGAGGGTTTCATAAATCTTTTCTCTCTCTATCTCTCTCTCTCTCTCTCTCTCACACACACACACACATTAACAGAGGGTTCATTCCATCTCTTTCTCGAAAATATGGAAGAATGTGAAGAATGAGTTAGAATTTCATAAGAATGAGAAACCTCTCCCTTATCTCTTTCTCAAAAATATGGAAGAATGTGAATAATGAGTTAAGGTTTCAGAAGAATGAGAAATCTTTCCCTTCTCTCTTTCTTGATCCTCTTAATTTTCTCATATGACTCCTCTTTTCTTTATTTCTCTACCACTATCTCCATATTTTTCTCTTCATATCCTCCACGACATTCTTTTTCTCTTCCTTTTTCTCTTCAATTACTTTACTGATTTTGTCTTAGGTTTTTCATTTCTACTCTCTCATTATGTCCACTCACTTCAACAACAACATGTTAAAGCCAAACTAAAAGAAGTGTTGAATGGTTAAAGTACACACATGTGATTGAAACTTTACTAATTTGGTCTTAGGGTTTTTCGTTTTCTACTTTCATGTGTTTCAACGAATGGAAAATTTGTATGTTTTTTGTTTTTGATGTGTAGGAAAAACCCACAAAGAGGCCAAAAGAACGAATTTGATGGATGTTATAGTCTTTGCAAAGGCCAGAGTTGGAAAACTCAACACAAGAATCCAAAAGGTTTATACCAAGAAACAAGGATATGATAGAATATGGGAAAAGTTCATATTCAATTATTTCTTCAACGCCCTTTTACATACAATGAGATAGATTACTTCTATAGCAAGTAATCATACAAAACTAACTCATAACTAACTAAAAGTTGGTTAGACTAATGTCCAATCAGGTTCTAACACACTACCCTAATTTGAAAACATCAAAAATCATATTACAACACACTTATTGGATCAATACACTAATGTTACGTGAACTCAACCATGTTAAAACTACATATACATTCAGAAGCTACACAAGCTTTCAGAGGCTGAAACTTTCAGAAGCTGCACAAGCTTTCAGAGGTTGAGACATTAAGAAGCTACAAGCTATATTCAAGAGAAGCTTCCAGAGGCTGAGACATTCAGAAGCTGCATTCATAAGCTACATTCATAAGTTGTATTTAGAAGCTGAATTTTCAAAAGTTGCACAAACACCAAGTCTTGTTCTAATGTAGTTGAAGGACTCGAGCTTTAAAGGTTTTGTCATCACATTTGCAAGTTGTTCTCTTGTGCTGCAATGATGAGTAATCTCAATATTTCCACGTCTAGTTAAATCTCTAAGGAAATGAAGTCTAACATTTATGTGTTTGCATCTTCCATACATGATAAGATTCTTTGACAAATTGATTGCGAAATTGTTGTCACACTGTATGATTATCCATTGATGTTGATCTTAGCCACATAGGGTGCTTCTAAGCCACAATCCTTGTCAGACACATGAGGTTGTTGCAACAAACTCTGCTTCAGTGCTTGACAATGTTACTATGGGCTTCTTCTTTGAGGACCATGATATGAGGCATAATTCAAGCTTGAAGGCATATCATGTGGTACTCTTTCTATCATCACCATCCCCGAATTATCAGATTCTAACCATCCTTGCAACATTGCTTCATCATTCATTTTGTACAGAATTGCCAGATTTGCAGTTCCTTTCAAATACCTCGAGATCCTTTTTGTTGCTGCCACATGAGCTGCAGTTGGTCTCTCAATATACCTTGCCACCAGGCAAACATAAATATGCAAGATCAGGCCTAGTAGCAAGTAAATACATCAATCTCCCCACCATCTTCTTATAGTTTGTGGCATCAACTAGCTTTCCATTTTCATCCTTTGTGAACCTACAACCTGACACAATGGGATTACAAACATTGTTGCATTGTTCCATGTTGTTGCATCTCGAAAAAATATCAAACACGAAGGTGGCAAAGAAGAGTCGCCATCAATGTTATTTATCCTATGAAAGGGAAAGGAAACACAGAGTAAACCTAAAGAAAGGAAAAAACATGGTATCGTGACCAAGAGAAAGGGTAACGAAGTCAATTACGCAAGGGGAAGGTATTAGCGCCCCTCACATCCATGGTACTCCACAAGATCCACTCAAGTTTGTTATAATAAAAGGGTGTGTAAAAATATAAAGCTTAATTCTAAGGGAATGCATGCAAGAGTATGTACAAAAAAAGTTTTTATTAGTTGTGCCCTCCGCGGTTGTGAACCATTGTGCCTATGTACCCTCTTCGTGCAATGAGAGATCAGGGCACTCGTAGTTCACCTAAAAAGGTATTTTGGTTTTTGTGTGTTTTAATGAATAATACGTTAGATGGTCCCTCAAAAGGTGGGGGTATCTAAGTGCTTATCATTTTTGAAAAGGTTAAAAGAAAAAGTCTGAAGACAAAAAGGTTTGCATTTGTTGAGTGTTTTGTTAGGAAAGTATATCAGATTGTCCCTCAGAAGGTGGGTGGGTGGGGGGGGGGGGGGTCTGAATACTTTTCCTTTAGTTATGAAAGAATTTGAGTAATGTTAGAGTGTTTTTGGATTTTTTTTATAAGAAAAGAAGTTTTAGTTTTAAATGAGTGCAAAAGAGGGAAGACGAAACAAAAGGGGATCTCAATCCTACTCGTTGTCATGCTTGTGGACCTAAAGTTAGGATAAGGGATGTCTACCTAATGTTGTCATACAGTGATAGCAATACTAAGGTCTATTTAGTTTAATCTTAAATAAGAATGAACTAAGGATCCTATGGGAAGCATGCAAATCTCTAAAGGAGAGAAGAAGAAGAAGAAGAAGAAAAAGAAGAAGAAGAAGAAGAAGAAGAAGAAGAAGAAGAAGAAGAAGCAAGAAATCACACTTAGGCAAGACAAAAAAAGCAAGAAAACATCTCAATTAGACACTTAGACAAAAATACCTAAAGCAAACACCTACTTAGATAAGAAAGTAACACAGAAACACACATGAAATTAGGTAGAAACCTAAGAATTAACAAGCATGGATCAAAGATAACACAAAGGCTAACTTAACCAAGATATCGAGTCATCAAGGTAAGATAGAACGAAGGGGAATAACATATCTTAACCAAGATATCATGTCATCAAGGCAAGAAAGGAGAAAAGAGAAAGAGATGATAATACATCAAGAGAATTAAGCACCTAACCATGATATCATGTCATAAAAGTAGGATAAAGAAAAGAGAAAGAAACGATAATACATAAATCACATAAACACCTAACCATGATATCAAGTCATCAAGGTAGGATAAAAGAAATAAGTGGAGATTATATAATCACACATCACACATGAGAAGTAGAAACTTACTCAAGATATAAGGTACTTGAATGATATACCTAAAGATAATCTACTTATATAAGTAAGTATCAATGAAAAGAACCCATGCATATAGGTAGATACCTAAACAAGAAAGCAAGTAGAAAAGAGAGATGGTGAAACATCAATCAACAATAATAAGGTAAGATGATAACACATCAATCATACAAATAGCAAGGAAGATGATGATATATCAAGCACACAAGTCAAACAAGTAAGATATACAAGAGATAGACATCTCCTAACCTAAGCACTATCCTACTTTGACAAGTAAGGAAGAAAGTAAATAAGTAATGGTTAGACAACCAAAAGGCATGGTGTAATACCTCGATTTTATTTATTAATTATTTTATTATTTAATTGCCATGATAATTATCATTTGGTTTGATAATTATTTAATTATTTGATTTTGTGTGATTATGTGAATAATGGATTTAATTGGAATATGTGTGTATTATATGTTATTGGGCTAGTAAGTGTGATAATAGTATTATTAAGAATTGGGCCTTTATGTCACACTAATGAGTGGATAAGATAAGCCTGATAAAGAAAAACAAGGGTTAGTAAGAGTTGTAAAACAAAATAGAATTAGAAGAGAATTATCAAAAGAAGAGAAGAGGAGTAAAGAGGAGAAAAGGAAGAAGAATAAGGATAAAACCTAGAAAGTATCTACATCTAAGGTAAGGATGGGTATTGTTTAATTTATGGGTATATATAATGGTATGTGATGGGTAGTAATATAAAATTAGGGATTTGTTCTTCAAATACTAGTTTTGATATGTTAGGGTTTGGATTTGAGATTCACAAATTTGGTGTTAGAAATCATGTTTTAATGTTTCTAATTGATTGTACATGTTAGATATATGTTAATATGTATTTAATTCATGAAACATGACTGATTTGGTGGGTTTTAATGGCAAAGTTCGAAACAAGGCAGAACTGTTCGTAGCAGAAGTTTTCTACATAACCGCGAGGCCGTTTAGCGCAATAGGGGTGGTGCTTAGCGTGGAGTCTTCTTGAGATCAAACCTTCACTCGGTCACTTAAGGAATCAATCAATAATGGTTGAATACTTTCAGTGTATTACAATTTTCTTTTTTTAAGAAGATTACACAGACGTTTCAGTACAAAGAAATATCATGATCAAGAAGAGGTTCAATTAAGCATTGAAATCAAGGCACAAACACAAAAGTGCATAAGTTTCATTCAAATTTGTGAAATGAAGTGAATATAAGTGTGTGAGAAATTAGGCATGACTTTAAGCATTGAAATGAGTGAAGTCAGAAGTTAAGGCATGGTGTTAATACACATGATATACCTAAATATATCACAAAATCATCATGGCAAAGTGTTGCACCCCAAAATTTTCCCTCTCCTTTTATCAAGATTTCCCCTCACAAGACTTCTTTGGACTCAAGATCAGATTAGGGTTGCTCTGCTCAAGACATCTCCTTGCACTGTTGACCTGAAATTAGGATTTGAGTTTGCACAAGGATTTTTGGACTTCCAATGCCCTATGTGACTTTCATACTTCATGTGGGACTTATAAGATTTCCCATACCAAGTTTCAAGCTTTAAATCAAATTTTTTGCCTAGTCAATTGGACAGTTGACCTAGAAATCAATTGTATTGGGGAAAAAGTCAACCGTGGCCAATTTACAGTCAAACTTCATAAATTTTGATCCAAAACAACATTATAAACTCATATGAACCATTTGATCAAGTTTGGAGCACAACTCCTCAATAAATTTGATCAGATCATCAAAAGGGCAAAATGGTCATTTTTAGGGTTTTGACTGCAGAAGGGCAATTTCTGATTTTTAACCTAGCCAATGGCAAATTGGGTTCAAGAATGGATTCAAGGACTCAATATAATCATCTTGACCTAATCACAAGGTTCAAAAGATCTCAAATGCATTGGATTTACAGATGAATTTTCCAGTCAACTAATCAAAAATCAACTGTACACTAAAAAGTCAAACTTTGACTTTTTGGTCAAAATCAAGTGCCAAGGGTCATTTTTCATCAAGATGTGTCAAAACATGAAACTTGTTCACCAAGAAACCTAATTTTGAAAATTAGGGTTTAAAATGGAAAATTTTCATAACTTAGAATTTTTCTAAGTTATGAAAATTTCTTATTTTTTCCCAACTTTGTCCAACATTTTCACCATGATGCAATTGGATTCAAACAAAACTTCTAACATGAAAGTTGTAATACTCCACAAAATCTACAACTTTGGTTCACAAAGTTTTCTCAAAATATGCTTGGATCTCATGTTATGATTTTATGAACAAGGGTCCAAAAACTTTCTAACTTAGTAAAATTTTGCCCTAGTTTAGGCAGGATTTTGACCTATCTTCATGGAAATTTTTCACATAGTTCCAATTGGAATCTCAAAATTAATTTCAAATATGGATTGTAGAGCATGTTACAAGCTTTCCAAAATGTCCAAGAACCCTCCAAAATCATTTGTGGTTAGGGAGAATCAAAGGTTTGAATTTGGCAAAATGTCACTTTGTTCCATGGCATTTTTCATGTTGCTACAAGTTGCAAATTCTGCCTAACCTTGCTTGTACTTGTTTACAGGTCCTTAAACCCTTCCACACTCAAAAATTGAATGCAAACACAATGGATTAAGGCATTGTTCTGAGCTTTAGAAGTTTATACAAAGGATTAATCTAAAAATGGCAAAAAGGCAACATTGCCACTTTGATAAATCTTACTTTATGTCAAGTTGTTCCTCTTGAGCTGTGAACCCAATCCTTTGTAGAAAACCAACTCCAAAAACTTAGGCAAAAGTACAACAAATATCAACATGCTTGGAGCTAGCTTGTACATGCCATAGCATTGTCAAAATCACCTTTTCTTCAAAAGCAAGTCAACTTGCAAAATCACCACAACTCTTGTATCTGTTAAAACCAAAGTTTGTAAACATTTGAAACAAGTTTTACATATCACACTAAGCCAGAAACACGATCTTGCAAGTACTCAAACCTTCCAAAACACCAAAACACAAGTTTTTGTCAAAACAGGACAGGTTCTGCATTTTGATTTCCAAATCATAAACCACTCGTGCGTTTTGCTTGCAACCAGTTTCAACATACTCCATACAACTCACCTAAGCTATCCCAACCATTCCCAAGTCACTGTAACTCCATTTACACACTTCACCATTTCTGAATTTTGAGTTTGCAGGTTGAGTTCTATAGAGAGATTCAAGCAAGTTCAAAGCTAGCTAAGCATTGGGAAAGCTCAAAGGAACTTCAAGCAAGCTCACAAGCATCTCAGGCCTTACTGAAAACCCCTGCATTGCCATACTCGAGCTTGACTGAAACAGGTAAAGTTCAAACTTCTATCTCTCTATTTAGGAATCATTAGGCTTATGTTTGTGAATAAAAAATGTAGTCCTCATTGCCCTTGAGCTATACATATGCATATAATTCATTAAAGTTAACTGAGCTGGGAGAATTTGAATGATGAACTTTCTGAAAAAACTAGGTTAGAAATTAGGGCCAGAGAAATTCTCTCTGGTCTTTGAGAGTTAGATTAATTTTTTTATATGGTTAGAATCGTATGATCATGCTCTATAACTTTCATGTTGCAAGTTTTTGATTTTGAGCACATATGCAGGATTTCCAAGTTTGAACAGGGCGCGTGTTTTTGTTTGATCAGAGGTTGAAGATGAAGACAATCTGGGTTGGGCCTGGCTTTGGCTGGCTATTGACACCCCCTAGCTTGCTGTTTACACCCCCTTGGCCCATTTGTTTATTTTTCCATATTTTTCATTTCTTTTTTAGTTTCTGACTTTTATTATTTTTTCTAAACATAAAAAATCACTAAAAATATTTTCTTAAATTTTCACATTTTATTTTATTAATTTTATTATTTTTTTGGACATAGAAATAATTACTATAATAATATACTTTTATTTTCTTAAAATAAAAACTTGTAAATATTATAAAAAATATTATATTTTTTTATATTATTTATACACTAAAATAATATTGTCATACATATTTTTATTTTTCAACATTTTGTATATATTTTATTTTATTTTCTTGTACATAAATAAATAAATAAAATATATATATTTTCTTAAAAAAAATATTAGGGTTTCCACCCTTAATAAAAATAATCATTTTTATTTTTTTTCTTATTTTTAGGACATTAAATATTTTATTTTTATGTACATAGAAATATCACAAAAAACATTTTGCATATTTATATTTAACTGCATATTTAAATATTGTCTATTTATTTATTCATGCAAATGAATTCAATTTGATTGTAATAGTTGAATTAGAGTTTTATTTTCTTGAAAATATCCCCATATTCAAACTTGTATCCCCCTCTCCATATCAATATTGTAATAGTCGTAGATTTACTTTTACGCACTTTATTGCTTTCAAATATGCATGATAGAAAGATTAGGGTTTGTATGCAAAAATCCAAAATCAAACAAATAACTTGACTAATACAAGGCAAAAAATGCATGAAAAATGACAACACAATGCACACAAATACCCCTAGGGTTTCATCCACTTGTTTCCTTTAAAATGGCCATGGTATGCATGCTAGGTATCTTGGCAAAACAAAAAAAAACAAAAAGATCATAGTCCCTCGATGACGCTATCTTGGTTTCCTATACAAAAATGATCTAGTCCCTCAAAAACTTGCTAAGATACTTGGCACATTTGCTATCATGGTCATACGATGACCCACGCTTGTCCCATTTAACATCTAAACACAAGGTTGTTTACCAAATACAATGGTAAAACAACAATGTCAAAGGGTTAAAAATGTATAGGAAAGATCTTTGAGTAGGGTAGAAAACTCCTAGTTATTTGATCAAACTTGCAAATATCCTTGCTATTTTCAAAAACTCACAACACATTTCAAAACATTTTCCCAAAACAAACTTTCAAACATTGAAACATTTTTCAAAAGACAAACACCTTTGTATAGATTCAAACAAGAATCATTACAAAGGTTGCCTAGACAAAAGGCCTCTTTTCAAAATATTTTCAAAACCACACACAAAGCACCATTTCAAACAATTGAAAAGCAAAATCAAGTGATTTAAACAAGTAACTAAGAGCCCATTGAAAACCATGGGTGAAAAGGGTGCTAGCACCTTCCCTTTTCATAATCTACCCCCCAAACCCAAGTAAACATATCAAAGGTCTTTCCTGTGCTTTTTGACCTTTCCTTTGGATAAAATAAAAAGTCGGTGGCGACTCTTGCTAAACCAAAACATTTGCGAACACAAACGCAAAACCTCAAGTCAGTTCTCCCACCGCATCACACAAAGCGTTCTCAAGGATAGAGATAAATAGTGGATAAAACCAAGACCTAAACATGATCCTAATGACACACAAGCTATAAGAAAGGGATAGATGAAGAGGGATCATGGTAATAAGGTGTCAAACCATAAAAGTCATAGGAAAATGACATATTAAATCACTCATTCAAGTATCACAAGTATTGATAAGAATTAAGCATAGAAAGCTCAAATGAGAAAGGCAAAACTAGGAAAAAATGTATGATCAAATTCACATAATTACAAACACAAGTAAATGTGCATAAAAGGACCTATAAATGTAAATGATAAGGCTATAAAACATGTTAAAACAATTAAGCACAAGTTGGAAACAATACCTCTAATGGTTGCACAAGTGCATCCCTAAACACTTCAAGAATCAACACAAAAGTTCATACAAAGAGACATACATTAGATCACACATAAAAAATAGTTAGGAGACTTGAGAAATGATTCAAAAATCATAAAAGTGAAGTGAAGTAATAGGCAAATGAGTTCTCTAAATTGTGCCTAAAGGATATGTGTAAGAGGTGTTCAAATGATATCAAACATCAAGCAATAGCACCCAAGTACCAAAAGAAATAGGCAAGCATTGAATAATACATGAAAATTAGTTAGAAGCATAGAAAAATTATGAAAAGTTATACATAGAAAGGAGAGGTCAGAAGCTCAACGTGTCCCAAAAATGGGCTTAAAATTGTGTTTAAAAGGTGTTCAAATAACATCAAACATTAAGCAATACACAAACAATTGACCACACAAGGTAAACCTCAAAAAGATATTAAAAGGGACCCAAAATTAATGGTAAAAATACCAAATAAAATCTCAAAGGACCTATATACATGTGCCTACACGTGTACAAAAAATAGGATCGAAATCAAATGGGAAAGATCATAAATAAAACCCTAATGTACAAACTAGGTCAAATTATACACATCTCATGGTAAAATCAGAAATAAATATCAAAACAAATGAAAATAAAATTCATATAAAATTAAATAAGACATTAAAATACGTTCATGTTTTTTTTTTGAATTTTTGGATACTCAGAAGTATTTTAATAAAATAGAAAAAAAACAAAAGAAAATAAAATAGAATAAAACAATGTCACAAAGTCATGTGTCAACTTTATCAATTGGTCACATTCCAATAAGTCACTACAGGATAAAAAACACAGGCAGCTAACCAGTGTGTGACACATCATCACTATCAACCTCCAAACTTCACAAAACCAGCAAGGAAAACATGACTTCTTGCCCTAGAAACATGTTCATGATCCAAACTTCACACCATCATAACTTCTTCGTTTCTCAACGAAATTCAAAAATTCTTGAACGAAAATTGTAGATCTCAGAACGTAGAACAACATAGCATCAATAAAAATTAAAAACAAACAAGTATTCATGGAGATGATTGAGGACGAAAACACTGGTTTATCACTTTTTCACACAAAATCACAAAATCAAAAAATGCAAAAACAAATTCAGATTCACATCAAATCCACTTTATACATATTATATCTATAGATGCATGATGATATTTATAAGCATTGAAACCCTAGAATAAGAGATATGAAAGCTTGAGAAGTTTACCTAGTGGAAAAATAGTTCACTTCCTTTTATACCTCTATAGCATATGAAACCTGAAGATCTTTATCCTTAAGCTTCCAAGATGATGAATCAAGAAGAAAATCAGAGGATGAACGAGTAGATTTGAAGAATTGGAGAAAACTTTAAAAGTTGCCAAGAGAAGCCAAATATGGAATTTAGAGAATAGGAGGCGTGTGTGTGGTTTATAAGGGCATGACACTCTTATATAGAGCGTGAAAATGAAGCTAGGGTTGAAAATATTTTGAGAAATTCGTTGGGAGGGCATATTTAGAAGTTTTGGCCAATTTAACGACTTATGGTGCAAGATGCGTTTTATGTGTACCAAGGTGTTAGATCCTAAATTCGACACCCACAACAAATTGGCCTTATGGGCCAAAAATAGATTAAACAAATCTAAACTGAAAATACTTCGACAGATTGGAAAATACTTAGAGAAATTTCAGAGTTAAGGTTAATCTTCGACCAAAAGATTCTTGCGGTCTTCGACTGAAAGGGCTCCAGGGTCTTCGACTAAAAGGAAACCTCATATCAGCAACAAATGATTTTGAATCTGAAGAAAGGAGGGAAAAGCAGTTCACTTGGCAGTTTAGGAAAGTAAGGTGGCATGAAGATAGAGGTCAAAGCATATACAGAAGACGCTTGTCATCATCCTAGAGCAAAGCAACTCCTCGATGGTTATCTAGTTTTAGCATAAATATAGGAAGTTTATGTAGATTTTTGTGTGTTCAACTAACTGTTCAAATCATTCAATACTATTCGAGTACCCACTGCGTGAGAAAGAATACTGAAAATGTATGTTTGAAACACCATATTTTATAATCAAAGTCTTTTACATTTCTCTTTACATTCATTTCCTTTTTATCTTGCTTGCAAACATCTATTTTCCCTTGCACTTTTTATCAGATTCCTGCACTTAAACTCTTCTCAACCCCTCTTCTATTTACTTTCTACGCTCAAACTCATTTCAAACCTCAACCTTTCCCAGTCGAACGTGTGTTCTTTATTTATATTAGCATTTATGTCCAAACAACGCCAATAATTAGCATATGTCCTAGGATCAAACTTATCGATCCCGCGAGTAACCAAAAAATTACCCTTTTTGGAAGATCAATGGTTGTTTACCGAATAAAACGATAAAAAAATTGGCACACCTGGTGGGACGTTGCTATTTTTTATTTATTTTTTGCTTGTTTATATTAACATAAATGCTTTGCATAATTTCCTTTCTTTTACAAAGTCTTGTATGCTATTAAGAAGTGGTAAATTAACCACCAACGAGTGTACAACTAGAAGGAGAAATAGTGAAAGTGAAATGGCTAATCAGCCAAATAATGGAGAAATACCTCCACCAATTACTACGAAAACAGCGGTTATACCAACCGTTAGTGAAACTATATCGTCAACCGTTGGTTCGGCACCAACATTAACAGCAACTCAAACAGGACTAATACTTTTGTATACAGGTCCCAGAGGTTCACCAGGAACACCCCCACCAAGGGTGAATCTAAGATATCGACCATATGTTCCCCCAGGATTTTCGAAAGCCTAGATGGGTCGAGACCAGCCTTATGGTATGCCAAATACTGAAATGGCTAGTCTTATGAATGCAGCGTCTACATTTTCAGAACCTTTGGTAAGTGCGTCTTCGCCATTATAGGGATCTGGAATTTGTATGGAGAATTTGGGTAGAAACCAACTCTTAGGAGGGGCATCCCATGCAATACCAAGCCTCACAAATGCTTCCGCGGTAATTTTGAGGCAACAAATGGATGAAAGCAACCATGATATGGTACAAATGTTGGCCCAAACTTTGAGTACAGTGTTGAACCCTCTAATACAAAATACCACCCAGTCGAACCAACAAATGTCAGCATAGATGACACGCATGGCTGAATTTTTTGGGGTTCCCCAACCTATTCGACAACCCCAAAGAGCACCTATAAGAGAGAATCAAGGTATAGTCTTAGAAGAAGATGTAACCATTAACCAAAATCCACAACTAGATAGGAGGAACCACATAGTGGAAATCGAACAACCTAGGGTCGAAGCAACCAGATTTCCCCCACAAATCCCTAGAGATGGCGATCAAGGTGTAATAGTGGTAAATAGAAACCAAAATGCTGACGAACTGATACAGCAGGTTCGACACCATAATTATGGAACGAATAATAATCTGGCAGCCATGATTGAAAGAATCATGATACAAAATGGAATGAACATTGGATTTCATAGGCCAAACTTTACATCCCCATTGTCAGAGTATATCTTGCAAACAGATTCACCCCCTAGGTGGAAAGTTCCAAAGTTCACTAAATTTTCGGGGGATACGACGGAGTCCACTATCGAACATGTAGCGAGATATTTGATAGAAGCTGGGGAAATATCAAATAACGATAGCCTTAGGATTGAGTACTTCCCAAGTTCTCTAACTAAAAATGCTTTTACTTGTGTTGCACCCCAAAATTTGCCCTCCTAATTTCTTTTATTTGGCTTACACCTTCGCATTCATTCGCATATATTTCATTAGGTCACTAACATAGCATGCATTGCATTTAAAAGAGTGCTTGAGGTTCAAAGTTCAGTGGCTGTATGATATTAGGGTTTCACAATGGTTAAGGTGTTCGTATCCAATAAAGCCCGATTCTTCTGATTATCCTTCAAGCAGTGAAATATGGAATTAGGATCGCAACTTATGCTTATTGAGGGGTCCGTCTTCTTCAAGTTAAGGGGGTTATTACTCATTCAGATACATTCAAGACAAGAGCCAGAGTGTTTCTCCACCAAGTTTATGCTTGTCAACATTTCATCAACCGAGGTTCATTAGGTTTTCCAAGTCATGGCCATCTTGGTCATATTTCTTTCTATATTCCCATGTTCATTTCCAAGTGGTTCTGCGAGGTCATCTAAGGGCTACTAAATCAGGCATTCATTATCTCCTTGTGCTTAATATCATCCTTTGATTAGAGTTTATTTCTCTAAATCATGTACCATTCAGGAGAGGTTTCTCTGTGAAATTGTGATTATCAGGCTAGGCTATCGTCAGGGGATATCGTCCACGAATAACCAGGGTTTTAATTGATATATCTTTGGAAAATAAGAAGGAAATAATGCTTGAGTCTCTAGTCATGTGGGCAACAACTCTATTCTATAAAAGAAGATTCAGTTGGACCTTCTTCACAAATTATGGCTCGTATGCCTTATAATGCAAAGCTCTTCATCTGGTCGATTGGCTCACTTGCGATATAACCTATTTTCTTCGGATTTCATTTCAATACTTTGAAGAACAAAATCTAAAATATTTGTGTGGAAGTTTAGGATTTATATCCTATCATACTTGGGTTTATCAACATCTTCAATGGAGGTTCATGGGATGATAAGGCATGATATAAGGAGGGTGTTGTGAATTCATTATGATCAAGGGCATTATCGTTCTCAATTGTTTGATCGCTTGTATTACAAGTTGGCCTGGAGCAGGGAAGACTGAGACAGCAAAAATAGCAATGCAATACCTGGCTGCCCTTGGTGGTGGAAGTGGAATAGAGAATGAAATATTAAAGACTAATCCAATACTGGAAGCCATTGGAAATGGAAAAACATTGAGAAATGTCAACTCAAGTCATTTTGGAAAACTCATTGAGATTCACTTCAGTGAAACAAGAAAAATATCTGGTGCTAATATTCAAACATTTTTGTTGGAAAAGTCTAGAGTAGTCCAATGTAATGAAGGGGAAAGGTCATATCATATATTTTATCAGCTATGTGCTGGAGCACCACCATCTCTCGGGGAGAAGCTAAATCTACAAAGTGTGGAAGACTATAAATATCTGAGGCAGAGAAATTATTATTCAATTACTGGCGTTGATGATGAAAAAGAATTTTGTATAGTCATGGATGCTCTAGATGTTGTCCACATTAGCAAAGGAGACCAGGAGAATGTATTTTCAATGCTTGCTGCAGTGTTATGGTTGGGAAACATACCATTTACTGTGATCGATAATGAAAATCATATTCAAGCCGTTGAGAATGAGGGGTTGTTCAGAACTGCCAAGTTGATTGGATATTGTTGTACCCCAAAATTTTCCCTCCCATATTTCTCAAGACATGTCAAGAATAATCTCCAAGTGACTCAAGTCAGCTCAAGAGTTGGACAGTCAAACCACCTCCTAAGGCAGTCAATTCAAAATTAGGGTTTTGTGTTGCATCAAGGTCCTTAAATCCAAATGGCCTAAAATTCTCCCCAATGTCCTAATATATTCTCAAGTTCATCCATGTCAAATTTCAAGCCTTGCAGAGAAAGTTTGGTCAGTCAATTGCTCAAGAGGTCCAAAAATCGACTGTGCTAGGGCAAAAGTCAACTGTGACCTACAAACAGTCAAACCTCAATATTTTTTGCCAACATTATCATTTTGAAGGATAATTCATCATTTTATCAAGGTTTGATCATGATTCATCAAGGATTTCTCAAGATTCATCAAGATTCAAAAGTTGCTAAATTAGGATTTTGTAGGAAAAGTCAACTCAACTTTGACCAAGCATAACTTTCTCATACTTTATGAGAAATGACCCATCCAAAGCTCATTTTGAAGAGGATACAATTTCCTACAATACATCTTCACACCCCAAGATCAATAAATGTACTCACAAAAAGTTACAAATTTGGACATTATAGGTCATTTTTGAAAGTCAACAAAAATACCTTTTTTGCCAAAGCTTATACCTTGAGAATGGAATATAAAAATGAGATGATACCAAAAGGGTTGGTTATAGGACATATCAAGGTTTCTAAAACGTCAAAGAACACATCCAAAAGTTCAAAATTGAGGAAGTTATGCATTGTTGAAGTTGGGCATTTTTCCAAAATTGCCAAAAGTCAACTATCCCCAAAACTTCAAATTTTGTCAAATGGGCCCACTTTTTCCCACTTGATTTGATCTTGTCACACCACACACGTGTCCTATATTCAATTTCATGACCAATTATTAATTTTTCCATTTTATTTGATTTTTATTGATTTAATTCATTTTTAATCAATTTAAATCAAAATAAAATCTCAATATTAATAACTTGTGATCTTTTTGATTGATACAGATTTCAATTAACATCATGAACACAATCAAATTCGTGCCAAGCCATATCATGCACAAAATATTGGATTTGGAAAGAATTTGAAGGCCTTTGATGGAGGAATCATATCATATCCAAAGTCATCAACTCACAAGGATTCAAGGCCCAATTTTTAACCTAATTGCTTCTAATATACTCACACAAGCTAGAGCACACAAGAACACGACCTAAAAGCTGCCCAAATCACAAAACAAAACTTGGAAAAAAGCTTGAAAATCTTGAAACTGAAATCATACTTGGAGGTCAATTCAATCCAAAATCTCAACGTGGTGTTCTTGTTTGCAATCCACTGAAGCGATAGGCATCAAAACTAAGCCCTCTCGTCACCTAAAACGCACTGTAAGTACTCATGAACATGGCCCTGTACATGAAAACATAACCTCTTGTTCTTGCATCTTTTTGCCAAAATCTTTGTACAATCATGCTTAACGTTCGATTTCCAGTCTTTCTGCATAATTTAATTTTGTTTTTGTGAGCTATAGCACCATACCCGAATCTAGGGTTTTGGAGGTTCGTTTTTGGGCATTTGCTTTGCAGGTAAAATTGGGACAAACAATGGGTATAAACATGCTCAGGAGGAAGGGACGATCACGTCCATGTTCTTGGATTTAATTTTTATGGCTTAGAATGGATTTTAGAAACGAGCCACGGATCTTGCTGCGGATAAAAATCTGCAGGTAAGAGAACCAGAGATTTGTGGGGAAGACGAATGCGTGTCTTCTTCCCATTGGCCTGTTCAAATCTCGCACCATATATATTTTTTTTATTTCAGGCATAATTGTTTGTTTCACATATATTATTGTTTGTTTATTATCCTAACAACTATCAAGCGTTGGTGGAGTGGTTGACGCGTTGGCCAATGAGCAATGGGACCTGGGTTCGAATCCCAGGTCCCCCAATATTTGTTGTAATTTTTCTCCAGGTGATTCCATACATTCCCAAGCGTACATCATACCATACATCACCAATCCAACGCTTGCCAGATGGCCTTCAGGCCAAATCCAAAGGCCAAGATTGCAGGCCCACCATGATGCCCAGTCAACGTGTCACGTGGGATCCAAAAAAGTCATTGAGGCTTGCTACAAATGGGCCAAACAATTGCCATATTTACCTCCTCTTGGGCCCAACACCCCCCTTGGTTTATTTTTTTCTTCTTTTCTTATGTTTATTTATTTGTTTTATTATTTATTTTTATTACCATTAACCAAATAATTAATTTTTCCTAATAAAAATCAGAAAACATAAAAAATATTATTTTTAATTTCATTATTTTATTTATTTAAATAAATATTAATTAATTAACTTAGTTTTAAATAGGTTTAACATTTAATATTTTTTGCAATAAATTAAAATTAATGTAGAATTAGGTTTTTAATAACTTTTAACCATTTTTATTTCCTTAAATATAAAAAATCCAAAATTATTTTATTAATTAATTAATTTAATTATTGACTTAATTTAATTTCCATTTAATTCAAAAAATAATAAAAAAACATGCTTTCTTTCAAAAAGGGTCAAAACCCTAAAAACTCGCTCGATTTAATTTCTTGCACGCGATCCATATTTCCAAATATTGTAATTGCTTCCGGTATGTAATAGCTGTTAATTAGGACTTTAATTATTTATCGCTTTATTTTACTTTCCGCAATTTAAATTAAAGGGTTTGTTTTTGGCGATGTAAATACCCGACGCCTTGTAATAGTTTAGATTTAATTTCCGCAATTTAAATTCCGCAACTATTAACTGTTAGATGTTTGATAATAGGGAATGCATGACAAGATCAAATGTATGAACTTAAAATCAACATAGCTCACCCATGACATGTACAAAGATAAAATTAACCGAAATAAAACACTCGCACATGCGCACTCTTAGGGTACACCTCACTTGGTTGCCTTCGAACGTGGTCATTAAGTATATGAAGTTTTAGAGGCCGCCCTCTTGTCTAAAGATCATAAGTTGCCTCGAAACGATTGCCTCAGAAAAATGATCTAAGACATTAGGGTTACCGCTAAGGCGCCCTAACATTGCTTTAGTGACCACACGTCCCTTAATTGAATTGACCCGAAAACTCCAACGACGGTGCTACCTACTCCTCAATAGTGGGATAGCATTGTCTAAAGGACATTAGCACAATTAATTCCTTTTTCGAGTAGGTAGATGGTTCTTAAGTACTTGCTCATTCTAAAATAAAACAAAATTTTTCGCACTTACACTCCTTTCAAACAAAAACTTCTTTCAAACCCACAAACACAAAGAAAAGAAAATTTTGAAAATAATGAGTACCTAAGAGCCCGTGGATAACCACGGATATAAAGGGTGCTAACACCTTCCCTTTCTATAATCTACCCTCGGACCCGAGAAACATCTCAAAAAAGGAATTTTTCTGTGCTTTTTTCCTTTCCTTGTTGGATAAAATAATAGACGGTGGCGACTCTTGCTTACCGCGACATTTTTGCGAAACTAACGCAAAACACGAACGAGCATTCCAAAAAACAGTCAGTTCTCATTCCCACCGATCACAGATATGAAATTGAAGATCTGAAGTTGACTTTATCAACTCGTAAAATGAAAGTTGGTAATGATATTATTGTCCAGAAGTTGACGCTCTCTCAGGCTAGTGATGCAAAAGATGCTTTGGCAGAGTCTATTTATGCATGTCTGTTTAATTGACTGATCGAACAAATAAACAAATCACTAGTTGTTGGCAAAAGAAGAACTGGAAAATCTATCAGTGTTCTAGATATATATGGCTTTGAGTCATTCAATAGGAACAGTTTTGAGCAATTCTGCATAAATTATGCAATCGTCATTTGTTCAAGCTAGAACAGGAGGAATATATCCAAAATGGAATTGACTGGACTAAAGTTGAATTTGAAGATAACCAAGACTGCCTTAATCTTTTTGAAAAGAAACCATTGGGGCTACTATCCTTGTTAGATGAAGAGTCTACTTTTCCAAATGGTACTGATTTAACATTTGCCAACAAGCTTAAAGAAGCATTTGAATTCTAATTCATGCTTCAAAGGAGAACGAGAAAAAGCCTTCACTGTGTGTCATTATGCAGGAGAGGACACTCATGAATACAACACTACAACATCTATATTAGATCACAGTTTGCAAAAGTCCCAATGGATGGCTCCATAACTGACTTTGAAGCAGCCTGTCTTGTAGAGTGGAAACCATTCTTCATTCCCAGGAGAGCTGCATAATAGTTCAAATTCCAAATTGCTTTGCTTTGGTTAAACTTCTCGTGTCGTCTTCTCAAATTTCCTCGACTCCAATTCTGAGCCATCTTCAAAATACCCTGCTACCCTGTTTCAAACTCAACCGGCTCTGCATACGATTGCTGAAGTCGTACCAAAAAGATTCCAGGTATGCACCGAATCTGAACCCAAAGACGACAGCCTTGCTATGTTCATAAACATAGTTCAATAGTCCTCAATTTTGGAAAACTCAACTGCAAATCATCCTTGCATTTAGTTTATACCATAAACCAGAAAAAACAACGAAAAAGAGAAGAAGGTCAATGACAAAGCTGCATTCACTAAAAAAAAGCAGAGAAAATCATAAGAGGAATATATCGGTTCATCCGCATTTGTTCAATGAGAAAAAACAGAACTAGCGATTCAACAAAACCTCTTTCAACCAATTTCTAACCGTTTCCAACTTTTCCATTTTTTAACCGGCATAATAAACTAATGAAAAAGCCATGATAACCAACATTTAACTAAATAAAAAAAAAAAACAGAATTTTATAACTATCAAAAATCAACTAACAGAAAGAGTAACTAACTACTAACAGACTACCCATACTAACTATTAACCTAACAGTTCCTATCTTCACTTACTACTTCTAAGTAACAGTAGCAAGTGACCAATTCCTCTAATTTCCCCAACAACTTACCCGATTTCCAACTAACTTTTATAACAGTTCAAACTAAAACCTAACATAATAACAATCCAATATCTAACCTCCCTATTTCTAACTAACTTTTCTTAGATTAATCCACACCACCTATTTATCTTAACAGAATTCCCAAGATCCTAGGGTTGGGATCTACTCACTCATAACAAACTCTAACAGTGATATAACAGAAAAATTAACCTCATAACAGACTTTAACGGATTTAATCCCCACCTTCCATTCCATAACAAACTCCTTCAGATCCAAGGGATCTCAATGCTCCTCAATCTAACTACCTTCAAGCTTTAACGTCTATATAACTCAGCTTTACGCTCTCAATTTTTTTCAGAGAAAAACCCGCCATTTTCCACGAGTCTCAGAAATCACTTTTCCAGCTCTCCCTCTCTGACATCTCCAACCTTCTTCATCGAGAATTCTGCATCATCATCTCTCAAAGCTTCAATAATCTGCAACCACTTCACTCTTCCACTGCTTCAACAATAACAATTTCTCTGCTTGCATCAACACGCCGCATCGTCAACAACAACCAAATGCACCATATCACTGTACAAATCAACCGTAATACACATAAATAGAGAATTCAGAAGTAAAGAAGAAACCGGAAAGAGCGAAGATCAGAAAAATATTTGAATATCAAACACATACCTAAGTCGTTGAAGATGCACCTGATAGATACCCAGTAGGTAAGCCTCGGTACTTTCCTTTTCGCATTGTTTCTTTGTTTGTTTAATTGAAGCTTGAGATATGAGAGCTGAGAATGAACTGACGAGACAGAGGCTTGAGTGAATGAAACAAATATGAGAGGCGGAAGAAGTCTTGATCTGTGACGTTGAGGTGGTGGAGTGAAAAGGAGGTGAATGAAAAGCTTGAGGTTCCACGGCGCCAGGAAGAAGAAGAGAGGATTTTGTGCAATAGAAGTTCAATAGGAATTTTCTTGAACCCTAACAATTCCTAAATGGCATCATATCCATATTGTTGCTTTCTGTGATACGGTGGGAAAGAACTGACTGTTTTTTGGAATTCTTGTTTGCGTTTTACGTTTGTGTTCGCAAAATGTCGCGGTAAGCAAGAGTCGCTACCGACTTTTATTTTATCCAACAAGGAAAGGAAAAAAGCACAGAAAAATTCCTTTTTTGAGATATTTCTCGGGTTCGGGGGTAGATTATAGAAAGGGAAGGTGTTAGCACCCTTTCTATCCGTGGTTATCCATGGGCTCTTAGGTACTTGCTCATATGTTTTCAAAAATTGCTTTCTTTGTGTTTTTGGGTTTGAAAAAGTTTTTGTTTGAAAACTTCGATTTAACTCTTGCTTCTGTCCTCAAGAGCGTATGAAGTGTTTTTGAAAACTTTGTTCGAAAAGTGTAAGTGTGAAAAAGATTTTGTTTTTTTTTGAAAGAGCAAGTACTTAAGAACCATCTACCTACTCGAAAAAGGAATCGTTCTATGATATCTTCCTTTAGACAATGCTATCCCACTATTGATGAGTAGGTAGCATCGTTATTGGAGTTTAAGGGTCAATTCGAATTTAGGGACTTGCGGTCACTAAAGCAATGTTAGGACGCCTTAGCGGTAACCCTAATGTCTTAGATCATTGGTTTGAGGCAATCATATCCGAGGCAACCGTTTCGAGGCGACTATGATCTTTGGACAAGAGGGCGACCTCTAAAGTGACCTATACTTAATAACCGTGTTACAAAGGCAACCAAGTGGGGTGTACCCTAAGAGTGTGCATGTGCGAGTGTGTTGTTTTCAATTAATTTTATCTTTGTACATGTTAATGGTGATCTAATTTGATTTTAGGTTAAAACATTCAATCTTGTCATGCATCCCTATTATCAAACATCTAACGGTTATATTTTGCGGAAAATAAATTGCAGAAATTAAATTACAAGGCGTCGGGTATTTACATCGCCAAAAGCAACCCTTTGAAATTTAAATGCGGAAAAATAAATAAAGCGATAAAAATAATTAAATGGTCCTAATTATCTATTACATTCCGAGAACAAATACAATATTGAATAAATAGATCGCGTGCGGAAAATTAAATCGAGTGCGAGTCTAGGGTTTTGACCCTTTTTGTTAAAGAAAAGATTTTTTTTGTTGTTATTTTTGAATTAAGAAAGAAATTACCTAAGTTAATTACTAAATTAAATTAAAATAAATTAATTAATAAGAAAATAAACTATTTTTTGGATTTTTGGTATTTAAAGAAATAAAATAAAATTAATCAATGTTAGTAAAAACACCTAATCAAGTCTAATTAGTTTTAATTATTTACAAAAATATATTAAAGACATTTCTAATTAATAGCCTAAATTAATTAATAAATTTGTTAAGAAAAATAGAATGCTAAAATTTAATTTAATAAAGAAAATATTTTTTTATGGTTTTAATTTTATAAAAGAAAAGAAAAAAATGATTTGTTAGTTAATTAAATAAAATATTATAAAACAATTAAAACAAAATAAATGAAATAGAGAGAGATAGGGGGTTTTGGGCCTGATTTGGAGTGATTGGGAAGCAAATTCTGAGGCCCATTTGGATCTGGCCTCGTTTGACTTTTGAGATCCCCTGTGCGCACTTCGACTTGGCTCTATGGTGGACCATCACCTCTTGGTCACCAGATCTGGCCTATGGCCATCAGGACATCAGATGCTTGAGGGTGTATGATGTGCTTCGCATTTGAATTTGTATGTGATAACCTGAAGAACTAAAACAAAGAGAAATTTGGAGGACCTGGGATTCGAACCCAGGTCTTGTTGGATGTTGCCACCGCTCGCTTGCCACTAGGCTATTGTGTTTCAATTGTTAATATATTAAACAATAATAATAATAAAAGAAAATGCCTCGTATGCCAGAAAAGACAAAACCAAAGCGCACCATGTTTGAATGGGCGAATCATGCTTCGCCACGCATCATTTTCAACCGTCATTCGTAGCTAAAAACCTGTAAAAACCTATAGCTACGGACACAAGCCGTCGCTACAAGTCGCGCCTCTTCCAAAATCTGTTGTAGGCCATGGAAATAAGTTCTAAGAGCAGGGTTGTGCTCGTCTCATCATCCCGGTCACAACCATGCCCTTCTCGACAACCAATTTTTCCTGCAAGAGAAATACCCAAAAACAAACCACGAAACCCTGGCTATGGTACCTCATAGCATAGGCCACATAAACAAAATTGGATAATGCAGAATGCTTGGAAACTTGATGAGGATTATGAATATGCAAATAATTTTTACAAAAGATGCAGGAATAAAGATTTGCGAATTCAAATGCAAAGCTATGTAACGTGATGCTTACAACGTGCATGAGCATATATGGAAGCCTGCTTTGGGTTGGTTTCAACTCAGTGAACCTCCAGGAATCGATTGAGCTCCTTCTTGGCTTCTGAGATCGCCTCTAAGTATGAATTTGGATTCAAGCTTTTTCACCACTTTGCCAAGTTTTGCTTTGATTGTTCTTGCAGCCTCTAGCCCTTATTTCGTTTCCTTTGGCTTCTATATGTATCATGGAATGCATTAGGTCAAGAATCATGAATCCAATCTCTCTAAATCAATGCACCCATATTTGATTTGATTCACTTTTGAAAACTTGCCAAATTTGTCAAAAATCCATCCTTTTGCACATGATCTTGTGTGATATGAATTTGGTGCTCTTAATGATGATGATCTCAACCTGAAATAGCCAAAAAGATCTCAAGTAATCAATATTTGGATTTTATTTGATTTAATTTGATTAAAAATGAAATAATTCAATAAAAAATCAAATAAAATAATAAAAAAGAAATATGATCTCAAGGTTGAAGCTAGGAAACATGTGCAATGGGGAAAGCTCAAATCAAGTGGAAAAGAATTGGCCCATTTGACAAAATTTGAAGTTTTGGGGATAGTTGACTTTTGGTAATTTTGCAAAAATGCCCATCTTCAACAATGCATAACTTCTTCAATTTTGAACTTTTGGAGGTGTTCTTGGACTTTTTAGAAAGCTTGATATGTCCTATAACCAACCCTTTTGTCATAATCTATTTTTGATATTCCATGATCAAGTTATAAGATTTGACAAAAAATGTGTTTTTGTTGACTTTCAAAAATGACCTATAATGTCCAAATTTATAAATTCTTGTGAGTGCATTTTCTGAACTTGGGGTACGAAGATGGATTGTAGGAAATTGAATACTATTCAAAATGAGCTTTTGATGGGTCATTTATCATAAAGTATGATAAAGTTATGCTTGGTCAAAGTTGAGTTGACTTTTCCTACAAAACCCTAATTTAGCAACTTTTGAGTCTTGAAGAATTTTGAGCAATCCTTGATGAATCATGATCAACCCTTGATCAAATGATGAAATATCCTTCAAAATTAGAATGTTGACAAAAAAATCTTGAAGTTTGACTGTATTTGGGTCACAGTTGACTTTTGTCCTAGCATAGTCGATTTTTGGGTCCTTTGAGCAATTGACTGAGCAAACTTCCTCTGCAAGGCTTGAAACTTGACATGGATGACCTTGAGAACATATTAGGACATTGGGGAGCACTTGAGGTCATTTGGATTCAAACATCTTGATGCAACACAAAACCCTAATTTGGGGTTGACTGCCTTAGGAGATGACTTGTCTGACCCACTCTTGAGCAACCTTGAGCCACTTGGAGATTTTTCTTGCAATGTCTTGAGAAATATGAGAGGGAAAATTTTGGGGTACAACACTTTCATTTTTGTTTTTTTTAACAATAACAAAAAGTGTTGAGAGGGGCTTGTTGACGGATTGGGCCGAAATCGTAAGGCATGTGTGTGTTTTTCTTGAATAACATTATTGCTGCAAACAAAAATACTCTTCATTGATCACTTCTGCAAATGGGCCTAGCCCATACTGCTTCTTCATACCCCCTTTGTTTCAGGATAACACCCTTGTGTAGTTTTTAGTTTTTCTTTAGAGTTTTCTTTTCATAATTGTTAGATGTGTTAATAAATAAAAAATTGTAACGAAAAAACATTAATGAAAATGTTAGGTTTTAAGAGATATTTTTAGGAATTTAATCTGGATTATCCAATTATGTGAGATTTGTAATTTACCTTTTCCTTTCAAGATTTGAGCCTTATGCATGTTTATTATGCGGATGCGCTTGAGACTTTGATTGTGATTCATTTTCACAAATGATGATGCATCGACACTTATTTCGGGCATTTGATTTCTATCTCTTTTCTTTATTAATGCTAGCAGCTCACGAGATCATCGGGTTTCTTTGCTTTTTGCTTTGCTCTACGGGCTATTACTCGTTTGGTATATTTTCTTTCTACGTTCACCCTGCATTTATCGATTCCTATAGATTGTGTGAAGTATGATAACATTAGGCTTAGAAATAGGCTAGTCTCCCTTTGACTTTTTCTTTCTCTTTTCCGCATATGCATTTAAAACAAAAACTTCTTTTTCCTACAAACTTCAAAAATACTTAAAATTTACTGACGAGAATCGTGCCTTTGTTGAACATGGGAGATGATAAGCGGGTCTCTTCTCGATCTTATCATTTTCCCATTCTAAGCCTTGGCATGGTTCAAGTATCAAAGACTCATTTCACGAATAAATAGAGAAATGGATAAAATCTCTCTCTTGAGATTAACTAGCTATTACCCACAGGCAAAAACATCAAAAACACAAACCAGTTCAAACCTTTTTGTGCGCCCAAACACATTTTCTCCAAACTTTTTCAAAAGAGCATGTTAATTCACTTCTGTGCTGACGCGTAAGTCTCCAAAGTTCGAGTTGCGGCAAAAGGAGAAATTAATATTATTCATTAAAAAAATACAAACCAGCAAAAACCTATGAGCCGAACTATGGTTGCTCTGATTCCTTAAAAGGCATACGTAGGCATCGGGGTAGGGCCCGAACGAGCACAATTTTATTTTCCCGACATTCTTTTCTCATTTCTTTTGCATGCATTCTCCCTTTAGCAGTAGTAGACAGTAAGCATAGATTAAACACACCAATAAGATAGATAACAAGAGTGGATACCGTAAAGTACTATGGGTGTGTGGGGTGCTAATACCTTCCCCTCGCGTAACAGACTCCCTTAACCTTATCTCTCGGTTGCAAGACCGTGACTACTCCCTTCTCAGGTTTTCTCCATGTTTACCTTTCCCTTTATGTGGGATAAAAAAACGTTCGATGGTGACTTCATTGTTTGATGATTTTCAGCCGGTTGTTTCAGCTGGCGACTTCACTGGGGAGGGGTCGACCAAATGCTGGTCCATCCCGGAGTCGCTCCTAGCTCTTGCTTTCTTTTCTTTGGGTGTTTATTTTATGCTTTCAGTTCATTCATTCAGTTTATATATACCTGTGCATACATATGCATTACATTTTATTGTCTTCCATATACTGCTATTGTACTGGATCTGCTTCTTGATTGGGTGGGGATGTTACTATTGAGGAAAAAGGCCCAGTACCCAGGCCAGAATGCACTAGGACACCTAGGAATAGAGTGGGGGCATGAAGGCTATAGGACGCGGTCTGATTAGTGTAGTCATGTCATATACCACGCTCGGATGAGGTTCAATTGGAGGTACTTTCATCATGCACGTCTGTGTTGCGATGATTTTACTTTCAGGCGAACCCGTGATTTTCGAGTTACCATTATCTCACCCTGACCTAGTCTTCACACGTGAGTGGGGAGGGAATTTGTGATGCGGTGGGAGAACTGACTTGAGGTTTTGCGTTTTGTGTTCACAAATGTTTCGGTTTAGCAAGAGTCGCCACCGACTTTTTATTTTATCCAAAGGAAAGGTCAAAAAGCACAAGAAAGACCTTTGTGATGTTTTCTTGGGTACGGGGGGTAGATTATGAAAAGGGAAGGTGCTAGCACCCTTCTCATCCATGGTTTTACATGGGCTCTTAGTTACTTTTTAGATCACTTGCTTTTTCTTTTCAATTGTTTGAAATGGTGCTTTTGTGTGTGTGGTTTTTGAAAGTATTTTGAAAAGAGGCCTTTGTTTAGGCAACCTTTGTAATGATTCTTGTTTGAATATATACAAAGGTGTTTATCTTTTGAAAATATGTTTCAATGTTTGAAAGTTTGTTTTTGAAATGTTTTGAAATTGTGTGATAGTTTGAAAATAGCAAGGATGTTTGCAAGTTTGATCAAGTAACTAGGAGCATCTACCCTACCTACTCAAAATTCTTTCCTACACATTTTTAACCCTTTGACATTGTTGTTTTACCATTGTATTTGGTAAACAACCTTGTGTTTGGATGTTAAACGGGACAGGCGTGGGTCATCGTATGACCATGATAACAATGTTGCCAAGTATCTTTAGCAAATTTTTTGAGGGACTAGATCATTTTTGTATAGGCAATCAAGATAGCGTCATCGAGGGACTATTATCTTTTTGTTTTGATTGATTTTGCCAAGATACCTAGCATGCATACCATGGCCATTTTAAAGGCAACAAGTGGATGAAACCCTAGGGGTGCTTGTGTGCATTGTGTTGTCAATTTTCATGCATTTTTGTCTTGTGTTTAGTCAAGCTATTTGTTTGATTTTGGATTTTTGCATACAAACCCTAATCTTTCTATCATGCATATTAAAGCAATAAATGCGTAAAAATAAATCTACGATTATTACAACATTGATATGGGGAGGGGGATACAAGTTTGAATAGGGGATATTGCAAGAAAATAAAGCCATAAATCAACTATTACAACCAAATTGAATTCAATGTACAAATAAATAAATGGACAAATATTTAAATATGCAAAAAAAATGTTTTTGTATTATTTTTATGTATGTAAAAATAATTTATTTAATATCCTAAAAATATTAAAAATATTAATGGTCTTTTTTGAAAGGGGTGGAAACCCTAATTTGGTTTTAAGAAATATATATATATTAATTATATTATTTATTCATTTATGTACAAAAAAATAAAATAAAATATATACAAAATGTTGAAAAATAAAAATATGTATGACAATATTGTTTAACTGTATAAATAATAAAAATAAAAATATATAATATTTTTATAATATTTGCAAGTTTTTATTTTAAGAAAATAAAAGTATATTATTTAATAATTATTTCTATATCCGAAAAATAATAAAAATAATAAAATAAAATGTGAAAATTTAAGAAAATATTTTTAGTGATTTTTTATATTTAGAAAAAATAATAAAAGTCAGAAACTAAAAAAGAAATGAAAAATATGGAAAAATAAACAAATGGGCCAAGGGGTGTAAACAACAAGCTAGGAGGTGCAAAAAGTATGAACAAGCCAAGCCCAGCCCAGATGGCCTTTATCCCTGTCCTCCAGAAACAACAAACACGTGCGCCATGTTCAAACTGCTAACTCCTGCATTTATGCTTAAAAACAAAAACTTGCAACATGAAAGTTATAGAGCATGATCACACAATTCTAACCATGTAAAAAACTTAATCTAACTCTCAAAGACCAGAGAGAATTTCTCTGGCCCTAATTTCTAACCTAGTTTTTTCAGAAAGTTCATCATTCAAATTCTCCCAGCTCAGTTAACTTAAATGAATTATATGCATATGTACAGCTCAAGGGCAATGAGGACTACATTTTTATTCACAAACCTAAGCCTAATGATTCCTAAATAGAGAGATAGAAGTTTGAACTTTACCTATTTCAGTCAAGCTCGAGTATGGCAATGTAGGAGTTGTGAGTGAGGCCTGAGATAATTGTGAGCTTGCTTGAAGTTCCTTTGAGCTTTCCCAATGCTTAGCTAGCTTTGAACTTGCTTGAATCTCTCTATAGAACTCAACCTGCAAACTCAGAATTCAAAAAATGGTGAAGTGTGTAAATGGAGTTACAGTGACTTGGGAATGGTTGGGATAACTTAGGTTAGTTGTATGGAGTATGTTAGAACTGGTTGCAAGAAAAACGCACGAGTGGATTGTGATTTGGAAATTAAAATGTAGAACCTGCCCTGTTTTGACAAGAACTTGTGTTTTGGTGTTTTGGAAGGTTTGAGGACTTGGTAGCTCGTGTTTCTGGATTAGTGTGATATGTAAAACTTGTTTGAAATGTTTACAAACTTTGTTTTTAACAGATACAAGAGTTGTGGTGATTTTGCAAGTTGACTTGCTTTTGAAGCAAAAGTGAAATGACAATGCTCAAGAGCCTGTACAGGCCTCCTTCCTAGCTGCACAAAGTTGGTGTACCTTACCCTAAGTTTGTGGAGTTGGTTTGCTGCTAAATATTGGGTTCACAGCTCAAGAAGAACAACTTGACATAAAGCCAACTTTATCAAAGTGGCAATGTTTCCTTTTTGCCATTTTTAGATTAATTCAATGTGTAAACTTCTAAAGCTCAGAACAATGCCTTAATCCATTGTGTTTGCATTCAATTTTTGAGTGTGGAAGGGTTTAAGGACCTGTAAACAAGTACAAGCAAGGTTGGGCAGAATTTGCAACTTGTAGCATAGTGAAAAATGCCATGGACCAAAGTGATATTTTTCCAAATTCAAACCTTCGATTCTCCCTAACCATAAATGATTTTGGAGAGTTCTTGGACATTTTGGAAATCTTGTAACATTCTCTACAATCCATCTTTGAAATGAATTTTTATATTTGATCTGTCCTGATCAGAAGTGGACCGTCACGGCTGGCTTCGAGCTGAAAGCTTTTTGAACGAGGTGGGGGGGTACTTGCAAGACACTCCGATGCTGAAGTAAGTAGAAGCACGAGTAGGTAATAGCAAGTGTATGGGTAGAATGATGAATACCTGACCCTCTAGAAACAGAGGGTATTTATAGCCCCCAGCGCTGGGCCAAGGTTCCTCCCTAGGGCCGGGCAGGTTTGGCCCAATGGAGGAACTTCCAGGTTCTACGTGCGTAGTGGGGACCCGCACGTGGTCCCCTTCCTGGATGTTCTGCGTGAAATGCGGGCGGACGGAGACGTGGTCTTTTTGGGGTCTCGTTGGGAGTGCAGTGGACTGAGTCTGCCCTAGTTGGGGTGCTCGAGGTGATGTCGAGCTGGACAGCAGGACGTCGAGCTGGAGATGTAGAGGTCGAGCAAGCGACCTCAGGGAGCACGTCGGGCACGACTGTGACCCTTTGGTCGGCATGGTCCTCAGCAAGTCCATTTGGATTGGGCCTTAGCAATGCTATTGGGCCTGTCGGGCCCAGTCCAGAACAGGAGCCCCCAAGTCGTGGTTCCTTTGTTAGGATCCATGGCTTGATCTCAGGTTGTTTCCGCTTCAGGGTCTCGCGCCCGGGTCAGAGATGCAGACCCTCGAGGGCCTCTCTGTGTCGTGCTCGGAGACAGATCTTTCGCGGTGGATGCTCGGAGGATCCTTGCCGGCGTGTGTCTGTCGAGCACACGAGGTATCTTTTGGGAACTGTGCCGCCACCCTATGAAGATAGGGTCATCATTGCGTTGGGAGCAGTGCGTCGAGGATAGAAACTCCGTGGTTGCCCGAGGTGACGTTTGGTATTCCACGTCATCACTATAAATAGGAACCTTGGGCCCCATAACACGTTTCTACTCTTTGCGCTCCTACTGCTGCTGTTCTTCCAGATTTTTCATAGCTGCGATCTCCTGTTACAGATTCTTTTCCTCCGTAGCCGAATCCACTTTTTGATTCCAAGTAAGTGACTTATCTTCTTTATTTTCCTGTTGTAATGCATGATTCACAGCGTTGTAGACATTTTAGGGACTGTGCGCGTGGGACTAGCCCGGTAAACTCATGCTTAGCTCGACATATTCATGCTTAGGACCGGCAAACACATGCTCGTGGTCGGTAGATTCATAGTTTTAGGTAATAATCTGCAGCGCTGCCCGGGGTCTTGATGATCCAGGGCGCCTGATTCATGATCGTGCCCAGTATGTTCATGGTTCTGGCCGTAGGTTTCATGATGTTGCTCGCCATGTTCATACCTTGGGTCGACATGTTGGAGAGTGGCCGCGTTGTCGGTTTGCTCAGGCGGTTTGGAGAAGGACACATCGAGTTATCTGGACGTCGGGGGGACGACTGCTTGTTGCAAACTAACTTTTGTGGTCGTGCATGGGACGACGTGGTTTGTCGTACACTACATCTGGTCCGTTACGTCGAGCGTATGGTTTCGTGCCCAATTGACTGGTTTCCCGTGCTCTGCAGGTAACCATGGCGGACAAGCCGTGCTCCTCTGGACGCCACGAACATGAGGAACAAAGTGCCGATGAGGCGGTGAGCTTGATTGATACTGTCGACGACCCTTTGTTGGATTGGGTGGGCGCCGAGCCCCGAGGAATCACGTCGATATATAGCCGGCGTGACCGAAAGCCATATGTTATCCTCGAAGCGGGCCAGGGTCAGCCTGATTTCCAAAAGAATTTCGTTGTCACGCGGCCGACCTCCCGTGCCTGGATCTGCTCGGTGTACCCAGAGTATAGCTTCCCGATGTACGAGATTAAGTTCAAAGATCTTGGGCTGCAGCTGCCCTTCAGTGACTTTCAGACCGGGGTCTTCGCCCACCTGGAGTTGGCCCCGTCGCAGCTGCACCCGAACTCGCTCGCCTTTATCCGGGCGTTTGAGCTGACATGTCGTTTTCTAAGGATTGGGGCGACCATACCGCTCTTCTTCAGAATTTTCCATCTGCAGTGCCAGTCCCGAGGAGGGAAGCACAGCTGGGTCTCCTTAAAACAGTCGAGGAGACTATTCAAGATGTATATGGACTCCGTAAGGGGTTTTAAAGACAAGTGGTACGTCGTGAGGCCGGTTACCACGTCTGCTTTAGGATCCTTGTACGAGGAGGAGGCGCCCATAAGTGATGATGACGGGGAGGCGGTCTTAGACAACGATGGGTATCCCGTGATGGCCCGTACAACCAAGTTCCCTGTGCATTGGATGTTCAGGCACTACGAGCACGGGACTGGATACTATCATACCGCTGCGGGCGACATGTGTTCGGAGGACGAGGAGGCGTACGCCACTCTTTGTCGGTTCGTCGACAGCTTCCACCCCGCCCGGTGGGCCACGAGGGAAGGGGAAGATGTCTTGGATGCAGAGGGTTATCCGACATTTGAGTCCCGGCCGATTGATACTAAGGCACTCGTGGAGTGTCAGACGTTCAGGCAGGCTGCTCGTCTGCTAGGTCGTTTATTGCTTGAATTTCTTTGCTCGCCATTTATTTATGAACTTGCTCGACACTAACCCGTCTTTTATTTTGTGCAGGTTCGATGGCCGGTCGAAGGGAAAGACTCTTGAAGCTGTCTTGCAACCAGAAGCGGGGTAGGAGGGTCGTGAAGGCTCCCCAGGCGACGAGGATGGGCCCGCCACATAGTCCGGGAGCTCCTCGGGTGGTGAGGGTGGATTCGTCGCCCAGCTCGAGGGGCGCGTCGGACGAGATCCCAGAGGTTCAAGAGGTCGATCCTAATGCCGACCTGATACAAAGAAAGAGGACCCAGGTGGAAAGCGGCCCGGCTGTCAGCGAGGACACCAGCACCGTCAGATCTTTCGGGTTCCCCCCTTGCTTCAAAGAGGAGGGTTTCTTCGAGAGATTCCCTCTGTCCGTGGTTGCCAACGAGGCTGAGACTATTAGGAGGATGAGTAAGGAGGATCGGAAGAGGCACCTGGCCGCCAGCATGGACGGGCTGGTGAAAATGGCCGAAATGGCCCTGGTGTTGTCCGAGGAAGGGGGGGATCCTGTCCGTATTGAAGAACTTGAGCAGGAGAAAGCGGCTCTCACCTCGAGCTCGCGGAAGTTGAGGACTGCCCTGGAACGCTCTGAGGAGATGTTCCGCGAGCAGGCATCGCTGCTGGATGCTGAGAGGGAGATGCTGGTCCTGGAGAAAGAGAGGTCGGGGAAGCTGGCCGAGGAGGGAGAGCTTCTCCGTGCGGACAGGGATCGTCTGGAGACCGACGTCGGGCGCTTGACCCAACAGATCGAGGACATGAAAGCCGCCATGCTTCCTGCCGAGGACGAGCCGGAGGACATAGCGGCTTTGAAGAGTCGATCGGAGCTGGTCGCCCATATCCGGCTACTCGAGGCAGATTGCGTCGGTGCTCTGGAGGAGGGGTTCGACTCCGCAGTCGGCCAACTTTCCTTGTTAAACCCTGGTCTGGTCACTGAGGGGACGGGCTTCACACATCAGATAGTGGATGGCGCGATCGTGCCCCCGCCTGACTCTCCAGTCGTCGATGCTGATGGTTCTGGGGAAGCCTGATCGTAGGATAGCGGGCCTGTGTGCATTTGATATTTGTATTTTTGGGCCTGCGTGCCCGTCGGTTGTACGTTATGAACATCGTCGGCCTTCTTGGTCGGTTTATAATTGTTTGCTTTGTCGCCTTCGGGCATTTTTATTTGAATGAATGCTGTTTTACATTTGAATGTTTTGCTCGTGCTTGAAATCTTATATATTTGCATAAAATTTAGCCTAAGTCATGGGCCCGAGGAGTGCCCGTAAGTGGCTGTGATTTAGCGGGCGAGTCTGCCCGTCTTCCGTTTGTATATGTGCCCGGCCTTCTTTCGCTGGCCAGAGTCACCTAAGTGTTGCACTCGAGGGGAGAGACTTCCCTTTGACCCTTTTAGATGGCCCGTCATTCTTGACGACTTGTCGGGCATATAGAGCGAAGTTGCTCAGTCGGGCGTGAAGCCCGGTAGGGACTATTCGCCCTTGGCGTGAACTGCCCATCGCGAGCTGGGTGTTCTGCCTTACAGGTACTACAACGGTGGAGCTCGGTGTAATTGTCCACGTCGGGCACTATCGATTATCCTCGTTTGCCGAGCGATGTTGTGCGATTTAGCCGTATGTCGGGCTTGTACCTCAGCCTTTATACGAAGTCGGACGTTTTTCCTCGTTGACCAAGCGCAGGTGCCGTTGGTCGAGGGTCCCAGGTGTTGGTAGTTTTTAACTGTAGTACTGCTTTAGCTTAGCAGCGTTCCAGGGTCGTGGTAATGGCTCTCCGTCTAATTGCTCGAGATAGTACGCCCCGGTACCTGTGGTGCCGTGGACGCGATAAGGTCCTTCCCAGTTCGCGGCCAGCTTCCCTTCACGGGAATCCTTCTGGTTCCTACGTAATACCAGGCTGCCGATTTCGAACTCGCGCTTGATGACCTTGTCGTTGTGGCGTAGAGCCACTCGTTGTTTTAGGGTGGCTTCGCGCAGGGCTACACCCGATCGGATTTCCTCGACTAGGTCGAGTTCGTCCCTTAGTGCCTCGTCGTTCATTTCTTCGTCGAGGGGGTTCTCTGTTCGTCTGGATGGTTCCATGATTTCGACCGGGATGACGGCCTCGGTGCCATATGTCAGTCGAAATGGCGTCTCGCCCGTCATTGAGTGGGGCGTGGTGCGGTACACCCACAAGACGCTGTGGAGCTCCTCGACCCATCCCCTTTTGGCTTCGCCGAGTCGACGTTTGAGTCCTCGGAGGATGACTCTGTTCGCGGCTTCGGCTTGCCCGTTGGTCTGGGGGTGCTCGACCAACGTGAAATGTTATTTTGTACCTAGTTTGGTGACGAAGTCTTGGAACCCGTGGTCAGTGAACTGGGTACCGTTGTTGGTCACCAGGGCTCGTGGAATTCCGAATCTGGAGAGGATGTTTCTTTTGTAGAAACGGAGGATATTGTGCGAGGTGATTTTTGCGAGGGCCTCGGCCTCGATCCATTTTGTGAAGTAATCCACAGCGACGATGAGAAATTTGTTCTGATAGGTTCCTTGCACGAAGGGCCCGAGGATGTCCATACCCCACCAGGCGAATGGCCATGGGGACGACAGTATGTTCAGCTCGTGCAGAGGGGCGAGGTGCATGTCCCCGTGTTTCTGGAACTTCTCACATTTCTTGACGTGCTCCTTGGCATCCTGCTGCATCGTCGGCCAGTAGTATCCCGCTCGAAGGGCCTTCCTTGCTAAGGATTTACCGCCTATGTGCTGGGCGTTGATCCCTTCGTGTATCTCCCGCAGTACTTCGGGGACTGCGGACTCGTCGATGCATTTCAGGAGGGGGATGGAGAATCCTCTTCGGTACAGTTTCTGCTCGAGGACCACGTAGGAACATGCTCGTCGCTTTGTGATGGTGGCCTCGGCCTGGTTCGATGGGAGCTCGCCTTTCGTCAGGAAATTATAAACCGGGGTCATCCAGGACGTCGCATCCCCAATGGCATGGATCTCGACTGTAGTCGAGGGTCGTTCGATACTTGGACGCGCTAGAGATTCCTGGATGACAGATTTGTTTCCACCTTTCTTTCGTGTGCTCGCGAGTTTGGACAATATGTCCGCCCTCGTGTTTTGCTCGCGGGGAACATGTGAAATTTCTGCTCGTACGAACTTTGTCATGTATTTTTTGACTAAGTTCAAATACTCGATGAGGTTGTCGTTTTTGGCCTGGTAGCTCCCCTGTACTTGAGAGGCGACGAGCTGGGAGTCGGTGTAGATCTGTACCTCGCGGGCTCCCAAGTCCTCGGCCAGTCTCAGTCCTGCGAGCAGGGCTTCGTATTTTGCCAGGTTGTTTGATGTCGGGAAGGAGAGAGCTAAGGAGTGCTCGATCACTACGCCTTCTTCGTTTTCCAGGAGGATTCCTGCGCCGCTTCCGGACGAGCTGGATGCTCCGTCGACGAAGATGGTCCACTTGTGTTCTTTCCCCGGGGGAGGGTCGTGAGTGGTCATTTCCGCGACAAAGTCGGCCAAGGCCTGTGTTTCAGGGCTTTCCTGCTTTCGTACAGAATGTCTAATTCGGAGAGTTCCAAGGACCATTTTAGCATTCTGCCCGCCATATCTGGCCGACCCAGGAGTTGCCTCACCGGTTGGTCGGTTTGCACGATGATGGTGTGGGCCAGAAAGTAGTGTCCGAGCCTCCTCGCCGCGTTGACGAGGGCCAGAGCAACCTTTTCTATCTGCTGGTATCTGCTTTCGGGCCCCTGTAAGGCCTTGCTCGTGAAGTAGACGGGTTTCTGCCCGTCGGGGGTCTCGCGGACAAGAGCTGCGCTGATGGCTTCGTTCGAAACGGCCAAGTACAAGTACAGTGGTTCCCCGTCGTCTGGTCGAGATAACAAGGGCGGCTGAGACAGGCTTTGCTTTAGGTGGCGTAGTGCCTGCTCGCATTCCTCATTCCATTCGAAGGTTGCTTCCTTTCGAAGGAGTCTGAAGAAGGGAAGGGCATGCTGAGCAGACTTCGCGACGAAGCGGGACAGCGACGTGAGCATACCGTTCATGATTTGTATCGACTTCTTTGACGTCGGCATTGGGAGGTCGGAGAATGCACGACATTTGTCGGGGTTGGCTTCGATTCGCCGTTCTGTTAGATAGAATCCAAGGAATTTTCCTGCCTTAACCCCGAACGTACATTTCTCGGGGTTGAACCTCATTTTACATTGTCTTGCTTGGGCAAAGACTGTCTTGAGGTGAGCAGCATGGTCGGTGTCCGCTCGAGACTTGACGATCATGTCGTCCATATATACCTCGAGCATGTCGCCTATCTGTTTGTTGAAAACTCTGTTCATCATGCGCTGGTAAGTTGCTCCGGCATTTTTCAGTCCGAAGGGCATTACATTGTAGTAATAGTTGCCCGAGCTGGTCATGAATGTCGTGCAGTGTTTGTCGCCCAGAGCCATTGGGATCTGGTTATAGCCCGAATAGGCGTCCATGAACGACAAAGTTTTGTAGTCGGCCGAGTTGTCGACCAGCATATCTATGTTAGGCAAGGGAAAAGCATCTTTCGGGAAAGCCCGGTTGAGATCAGTATAATCAACGCACATTCTCCATTTTCCATTATTCTTTTTCACGAGTACAACATTTGACAGCCAGGTGGAATACCGGGCTTCAGAAATAAAATTTTCCTCTAGGAGGTCTTTTACAGCTTTTTCAGCAGCCTCCGTTTTTTCTGGAGACTGCCTACGCCTACGTTGTACTACGGCCTTAGCGGCTGGATCAATGGCGAGGTGGTGACAGGCGACCTCAGGGTCGAGTCCGGGCATCTCCGCAGCGCTCCAGGCGAAGAGATCAGCATTCTCGCGCAGACATGCCTTGATTTGCTTCCTAGCCAAGTCGGGGAGGTCTTTGCCAATCTTCACTCCCTTGGTCGGGTCTGTGCCGAGGGGAACGAGTTCAAAATCCCCGTCCGGTATTGGTCGGAGTGGGATTTGCTTGCTGCTGGATGGCTCGTCCTGATCGAAGCGGGTGTCGAGGGCTATGGAGTCGACCTTTGGTGGAGCTTTCTGGACTTCTTCCTCGGGGGATGCTTTCCTGTCGGGCTCCTGTTTTGTCCTTTTAGCGGGTCTGGTCCCTATGTCGACGGTATCTCGTCCCTTAGAAGCAGCGTTGAAGCACCTACGGGCAGCGGCTAGGTCTCCTTGGATTATGGCTACCCGTGCCCTCCTGGTGTAGAACTTCATCTTCATATGGACGGTCGGGGGCACCGTTGTTAGCTCTGCCAGTGTCGGTCTCCCCAAGATGCAATTGTATAGAGACGGGCAGTCAATGACGAGGAACCGGACTTTAACTTGTCTCGTAGCCGTTCCTTCGCCGAACGTAACCAGGAGCTCGACATAACCCCAAGGTTTGGAAGTCGAGCCGTTGAAGCCTTGTAGATCCGACCCTACATACGGAGAGAGATGTGAGTCGTCCAGCTGTAAGGTTCGAAACAGCTGGCTGTACATCACGTCGACGGAACTCCCTTCGTCGACCAGGATGCGATGAACGTCAAAATTGGCCATTCTTGCCCTTATCAGTAAGGGGATGACCGCGTTCGGGGCTCCGCCGGGGAGCTCTTCTAGGTAGAAGGTGATGGGCTCTGACCTGCCCTTCACCCTTTCGAACGTTACTGTTTGCGGGGGAGCCGCGTCGACCAGCTCGTCCAACATCCTCTTAGCTGAATTGATGGTGAGGTCGTTGAACCCGCCCCCATTAATGACCATGGCGGAGGGAAAGTATTCCCACCTGCTATGCGTTGTCAGCGGCTCCTGCAGGTGCTCGGGAATGTCGAAATCCTCGGGCCTGGTCATCGAGAAGGCGGTCTGGATAGGCACCGACTCGTCTGATGGTCGGGCGTCTTCTTCTGGCTCCTTGGCTTCATGGGCGTCACGACGAGGAGCGTCGTTTCGCCTGTACTGCGCGAGCCTCCCTCCCTTGATGAGGGTTTCAATGGTGTCCTTGAGGTGGACACAGTCCTCTGTCAGATGACCATGACTCCTATGGTATTGACAGTATTTATTTATGTCCGCCCCTGGCTTGGCGGGAGCAGGTCGGGGACGCTTGACGCCGCCGTCCTTGAAGTCTGTACTAGCACACTCCGCCAGAATACGCTCGCGGGAAGCTGTGAGCGGAGTGTACTCGGTGAAACGGCCCGAGGGGCCCCTTTGTTCCCGGGCTTCCCGGGGTCGGTCTTCTTTCCTTTTCTCCCCGGTTCGTTGGGGAGGAGCCTCTTGGCGTGAGCTGCTGCTGTTGTTGGGACCCCGAGCCCTGGAGTCTCGGGCCCTGTTGGCAGCTTCCCTCTCCTCGTAATCCATGTATGCTCGAGCTTTATCGAGGAGGGCGTCGAAAGACCTGGGCGGCTCGATTCCCACGGCTTTTCTGAATTCTGTGCCGGGGAGGAGCCCCCTCTCCAGCAGATACCTCTTCATGTGGTCCGTGCAGGGGACCTGTATCGCTTCTTGGTTGAAGCGGTTGATGAACTCCCTCAAGGTCTCATCCTGTCTTTGGATGATGGCCTCGAGCGCCGCCTCGGTCTTTGGATGGCGTCGAGAAGCGGTGAAGGAACTGATGAACTGGTTCTTCAGGTTCCGCCACGAGGTGATTGAGCCGGGGGCGAGCCCTTTGTACCAGTCCATGGCCGCCTTCCTGAGAGTCGTGGGGAAAAGACGGCACTTGATGGCCCCCCCGACATTATGATAATGGAGCATGGCCTCGAACCCGTCAATGTGGTCGACCGGGTCCGCAACTCCGTCATACTCCTTCAGATGTGGGGGCTTCTCCATGCCCGGGGGGATGGGTGCATCCATGATGGCCTGCAACAGGGGACCGCGGGGGTCGTCCTCGTCGCTCCTCTCCGGAGACAGAGATGGGGACCTGTAGTATTGTCTGGCACGGTGGTCGTGCTGAGTCTCCCTCGAGCGTGATACTCGCTGGTTGAATGTTACACGCCCGTCCCCGGCATGTCTCTTGTCGTGCCTCGCCGGGTCGCGACCGGGTTCTCCGACGGGGATGATGGGATCTCTCTCCAAATATGGTCGCCTCTGCTTTGGCCGGGGAGAAGGGCTTCTGGAGTTTTCCCTGTAGTGTCTCCGCGGGGGAGAAGGGTGTCGGGCTTCAGTCACCCGAGGAGGGGGAGTATGTGGTCTCCGATGCCTCCTCGAGGGTCTTCGCTCGTCTTCAAGCGCCTTTAATCTCTCTCCTTGGGCGAAGATGAGATAGTTCGTTTGGTTAATTGCTGCGAACAACGCTTATGTGGTGGCATCCGCCCCGGGGGGGACGGGGACTTCCTGAAACCGGACGACTCTGTAGTGGGCGAGGGCCTCCAGGTCGTCCTCGAGTGGTGGTGGGAGCGAGGAGGATGATGCTGTGGCTCCGTCCCTGTGCGAGGAAGTTCCGAGGACGGTTGTTGCAGGAGCGGTGTTATGGCCGGGATTGCCTACGTTGTCGAGATGTCCGTTTTTGTCCGCCGTGCCGTTATTGGTGTCGGCGACACGGACGTTCTGCTCATCGCGGGCTGGATCAGCCATGACAGGTAGTTGAATTTTGAGCTTTGGTCTTTTGAGTTGTTTGTAAGACGAGGAAGCTAGTTTCCCACAGACGGCGCCACTGATCTGTCCTGATCAGAAATGGACCGTCACGGCTGGCTCCGAGCTGAAAGCTTTTTGAACGAGGTGGGGGGGTACCTGCAAGACACTCTGATGCTGAAGTAAGTAGAAGCACGAGCAGGTAATAGCAAGTGTATGGGTAGAATGATGAATACCTGACCCTCTGGAAACAGAGGGTATTTATAGCCCCCAGCGCTGGGCCAAGATTCCTCCCTTGGGCCGGGCAGGTTTGGCCCAATGGAGGAACTGCCAGGTTCTACGTGCGTAGTGGGGACCCGCACGTGGTCCCCTTCCTGGATGTTCTGCGTGAAATGCGGGCGGACGGAGACGCGGTCTTTTCGGGGTCTCGTTGGGAGTACAGTGGACTGAGTCTGCCCTAGTTGGGGTGCTCGAGGTGATGTCGAGCTGGACAGCAGGACGTCGAGCTGGAGATGTAGAGGTCGAGCAAGCGACCTCAGGGAGCACGTCGGGCACGACTGTGACCCTTTGGTCGGCGTGGTCCTCAGCAAGTCCATTTGGATTGGGCCTTAGCAATGCTATTGGTCCTGTCGGGCCCATTCCAGAACAATATTCCAATTGAAACTATGTGAAAAATTGCCATGAAGATAGGTCAAAATCCTGCCTAAACTAGGGCGAGATTTCACTAAGTTAAAAGTTTCATCGACCCTTGTTCATAAAATCATAACTTGAGATCCAAGCTTCTTTTGGGAAAACTTTGTGAATCAAAGTTGTAGATTTTGTAGAGGACTACAACTTTCATGTTGGAAGTTTTGTTTGAATCCAATTTCATCATGGTGAAAAAGTTGGGCAAAGTTGGGAAAAAATAAAAAAATTCATAACTTAGAAAATTTCTAAGTTATGAAATTTTTCAATCTTAAACCCTAATTTCCAAAATTAGGTTTCTTGGTGAACAAGTTTTATATTTTGACACATCTTGATGAAAAATGACCCTTGGCACTTGATTTTGACCAAAAAGTCAAAGTTTGACTTTTCAGTGTACAATTGATTTTTGATCAGTTGACTGGGAAATTCATCTGTAAATCCAATGCATTTGAGATCTTTTGAACCTTGTGATTAGGTCAAGATGATTCCAATGAGTCCTTGAATCCATTCTTGAACCCAATTTGCCATTGGCTAGGTTAAAAATCAGAAATTGCCCTTCTGCAATCAAAACCCTAAAAAATGACCATTTTGCCCTTTTGATGATCTGATCAAATTTCTTGAGGAGTTATGATCCAAACTTGATCAAATGATTCATATGAGTCTATAATGTTGATGTGGATCAAAATTTATGAGGTTTGACTGTAAATTGGCCACAATTGACTTTTTCCCCAATACAGTTGATTTCTAGGTCAATTGTCCAATTGACTGGGCAAAAATTTGATTCAAAGCTCGAAACTTGGTATGGGAAATCTTATAAGTCCAACATGAAGTATGAAACTCACATGAGGCATTGGAAGTCCCAAAATCCCTGTGCAAACTCAAACCCTAATTTCAGGTCAACAGTGCAAGGGGATGTCTTGAGCAAAGCAAACCCTAATTCTGTCTGGAGTTCAAAGAGTCTTGTGAGGGGAAATCTTGATAAAATGAGAGGGAAAATTTTGGGGTACAACATCTGCCCCTATTTAATATTCTTGAACCTGAAGAGTTAGATTGGCGAGTTTGCCTTTTGTGACTCGAAGGTAAAAGAGGATTGGACACTAGAGTGCCCTTAAATTTGCACTCGTCAAAATGTTGAGGGAATGGGCTTAAAGATGCCATTTGGAGATGGGCTTAAAGACGCCATCCAAGAATGTTTGTTGAAAATCAGGAGAATGAACATCAGAATGGTATCCGTATCTGGAATGTATCTGAGTCTGAATAAGCGACAGAATAACATCCGTGTCTGGAGCATCTCTGGGCTGGGGGGAAAAGTCAGAATAAGTGACAGCATGGCTACCGTGTTTGGGGCGTATCTGGACTGTATCTGAATCTTGTATTTGAATCTTGTATTTGAATAAGCGACAGAATAGCATCCGTATCTGGAGCATCCCTAAGCTGTTTTCTGAACTTCGAATCTGAATAAGCAATAGAATAACATCCGTGTCTGGAGAATCTCTAGGCTATTTTCTGAACTTTGAATATGAATAAGCAATAGAATAGCATCCGTGTCTGGAGCATCTCTAAGATGTTTTCTGAACTTTGAATCTGAATAAGCAATAGAATAGCATCTGTGTATGGAGCGTCTCTAAGCTGTTTTCTGAGCTTTATATATGAATAAGCAATAGATTAGCATTCGTGTATGGAGTGTCTCTAAGTTGTTTTCTGAGCTTTATATCTGAATAAGCAATAGAGTAGCATCTGTGTCTGGAGCGTCTCTAAGCTGTTTTCTGAGATTTATATCTGAATAAGCAATAGAATAGCATCCGTGTCTGGAGCATCTCTAAGCTGTTTTCTGAGCTTTATATCTGAATAAGCAATAGAATAACATCCGTGTCTGGAGCATCTCTAAGCTGTTAGTTGAAACACAAAATCATGTTGCATGAAATGTATGATGCAATATATGTGTTTTATCCATGTTTATGATATATGAATGTAATTTATACACATGTAAGCTGATTTGCTGTCTTGCTGAGGAAAATAAATCCTTGATAGTCGGGGATAATAAAATCCTTGACTGCTGCCGGGGAAAATAAATCCATGACCGCTGCTGGAGATTCAAGATTTTTGACAACTCGCGGGGATTATCAACAACTTTGACTACTTCTGCGGGGATGTGATAATCTTTCATGACTTTCCTGGGGATAGGGATCCTTCCAGTCTGCTTGATAAACCTGCTTGGGGAATCTAGAGAACTTTGATGACTACGGCTGGAGATTACACAATGGGAATCCATACCCAGCTGGGGAATAAGGAAACTCTGATGACCTCCACTGGGGATTAGATGAAAGAAAACCTCGATCTGCTGGAGAATAAGGAAGACTTTGATTGCTTCTGAGGAGAATTAAGAATGAGAAACTCTGATCTCCTGGGGAAATTGAAACCTTGGGGGCTTTACTGGAGAAGTGAGAAATGAGAATATTCGATCTGCTAGGGATTAAAAAAAAATCTGACAAATTCATGCTGGTAATAATGAAAACTCTGGAAACTTCACTGGGAAATCAAGAATGAGAATCTTCAATCTGCTAGGGGAATTTGAATCCTTGGGGATTTCAAACTGGAGAGTTAAGAATGAGAATCTTCATTCCGTTGGGGAGTAAAAACTTTGTGGGGGAAGTAGCTATACTGCTGGAGAGTAAGCTCAGGACTCTGGGGGAAAAGCTTAATCCTTGTTTGGAAAAATTTCAGGAGTTTGGGTTGTATGCCAATCTACTGGGGAATTATCCGGAGGTTGGGGATAAGACAAAAGTTAACTGTTATCTGGTTGATTCTCAGATTTTTAAGATAACTTGTTGGGGAATAAGGAAACTCTGAATGGTTTCCGCTGTGGATTGGTGGTTGGAAATTTGACTCCATTGGGGAAGAAGGTTTCATCTTCGTTGGGGATTAGTGACCCAAAGTATTTGCTCCGCTGGGGATTGGGAGTTTGAAGACTTAACTCTGATGATGAATTAAGGGTCTGAAATACGACTCCGCCGGGGATTGGGAGTTTGAAGTTTCGACTCTGACAGGGATTTTGAAATTTAATTCCGCTGGGGATATATATTTCAAGGTTTTAGCTCCGTCGAGGACCTAGATGATGTACTGCAGGGGATTTCTCTTAGAATAGCCTAAAAACGTTTCCCCATCCTTTCAACCTGTCAGTAATTATTCTTTCACATTTCGTTTATTTGTAAATAGTGATTACATTCAAATGCATATGCTCATTTAATAAACCATTGGACACTTTCAAATAAAACACATGTGTAAAGAAAAAGAAAAGGCAAATAGTTTTCTGCACTTTGAAGTATCTTTGTATTAACTTTTTGTAAGTATTTTGTACAAAGGAGGCAGACATCCTAGTAAGATAATGTTGTCATAAAAAATGAGAAAAAATTATACAAAGAAAGATGGCTATGTGTAAACAATTCCATGGGGTTCCCATTCTGCTATAGCCTTCGTAACTCTGAATATCTTATCCATTTGTTGCTTCGTCCGAAGATCACTAAGTTGATCAGAAGCCCGGTGTGATACAGTAGGAGAACTGACTTGAGTTTTTGCGTTTTTGTATTCTCACTTGTTCGGTTTAGCAAGAGTCGCCACCGACTTTTTATTTTATCCTAAAGGAAAGGTTAAAAAGCACAGGAAAAACCTTTTGAGATGTTTCGTGGGTTCGAGGGGTAGATTATGAAAAGGGAAGGTATTAGCACCCTTTTCATCCATGGTTATCCATGGGCTCTTAGTTACTTGGTTTTAGATCACTCGCCTTTGATTTTCAATTGCTTTGAAATGGTGTGTGTGTGTGTGTGTGTGTTTTGAAAATGTTTTGAAAGAGATGCCTTGTTTTAGGCAACCAATGTAATGACTCGTGTTTGAGTGTTTTACAAAGGTGTGTATCTTTTCGAAAAGATGTTTCAAATGTTTTTGGAAGTTTGTTTTGAAAGTGTTTGTTTTGAAAGTGTTTGTGGAGCGGTTTGAAAAGTAGGCAAGCGTTTTTGCAAGTTGATCAAGTAACTAAGAGTTTGTCTACCCCTATTATACTCAAAGGTTTTTTCTCATGTTTTAACCCTTTTTAACAATTTTGCTCCACCATTGTGTTTGGTGGACAATCTTGCGTTTAGGATGTTTAACGGGACAGACGCGGGTCATCGTATGGACCATGAATGCAATGGTGCCAAGTGTCTTTGGCAATTTGCTTGAAGGGACTATGATCATTTTGGATTGTTTTGCCAAAGAAACTCGACGTGCAAGCATGGCCCATTTTGGAAGGCAACAAGCGGGATTACCCTAGGGGTGTAAGTGTGATTGTGTATTGATTTCATGTATTTGTCTTTGTATTAGGTCATCTAGCGTTTGATTTTATGTACATGCAAACCCTAGGTCTAACCATGGTATATTTGAAAGCGGTAAATTGCGGGAATTTAAAGTCTACGCTATTACAAATAAGTATCCGGGAGTGGGGGTATAAATGTTTACAAATGGGGATGAGACTTATAGGAGAGTAGTATCCAAATAATTACAACCAAATCGAATTGCGCAAATGTAAAATATAATGTATAGCCTTGTATAAGAATAGCAAATGTATATGTGTAAAGCAAAGTAAATGTATCGACGTATTTGTGTATTGTAAATGTGTAAGTGATTGAGATTTATTTACCAATTGAGAAAAATGTGAATTTTAATGTATTATAAAGTATTGTCTATTTAATTTTGTATTCTCGTATTTTGTTAATATGTACAAAGAAAAATATTTTAAGAAAAGAAAAGAATGTTTTAAGTTTAATTGTATTTTTAGATATTTTATTGTTTTTATGTATAAAATCTAAATTAAACAAAAATGCTCAAATTTAAGAAAATTAATATTTATGTTTTAAAATGTAATAAAAATAAAAGAAACAAATAGTAAAATTTGTATGAAAAGATTTATTAAAGAGAGTTTTTAATCTATTAATTCAATCTAATATTTATGTGTTCTTTTTAATATAACAAAATTAAAAGACAATTTTTAGTATAAAATGAAGTATTGTTTTATTTGACAAAATAAAGAAAATGTATTAGTATAAGAATTTAATGTAAAAAAAAAGAAGTATATTAATTTGTTTAATAAAAAGATAAGATGTGATTTTATGTAAAAAAGAGATTAGTTTAGAAATAAAAAGGGCTAAGGGATTAGATGGGCCTTAGGAAAGAAAAAAGGCCCAAGCTGAAACCAATGAACAGAAGCAAAGGGGTGAGGCGCCAGGAGAGGGGGTGTATGCACGCTTAATGGACTTAGGTTGATTAGGAAAAGGGCAAGGCCCAAGTGGTCTCACAGCGTTTTTTTTTTGTTTAGGGTTACAACTGAGTTATTCACTTTGGGTGTTAGGGTTTGTTTGAACACAGAGGCGCCGTCGTCGTTCGTCTTTGTTGCTTTTGTCCTCTTCATCTTTTGAGCTTTCTGAATGAAACCCTTCCTTGCCCAGCCACCAACGCCATCGTCCATCTTCCTTCCTCCATGGATGAGCGTAGTAGCGCCAAGAAACGGTAAAAACAAATCTTTTTTATGCCTTAGCTCCTTTTGATTTCATGTTTTGATTAAATGCTATTATTGTTTCTGATTGGGAAATAATGTTGTTTGTTTATTCTGATTGAGGTATATGAAAAAACAAAGGTTAGGGATACTACCTTTAGTCCTTGGAGATGGAGAAAGACGGTAGCTTGGAGGCGCTTGGAGGGCCGGAGGGAAGGAAACGCGTGATGCTCTGAACCTTGCTTCCTGGTTTGTATCTTTACCTTCTTTAGGGTTTTGTGATGATGATCTGAGAACCCTTGCCTTAATGTCTTTTTCTCTTCTGTTGTTTGCTCGCTTTTGTATGATGGCTTTGATGCTTTGAATATCTTCTTCCTCTTGTTGGCTTCTGAGTTGCCTCTTTATCTTCTTCCTCTTGTTGGCTTCTGAGTTGCCTGTGTAATGGCTTGATGCCTTTGATATGCTATTGAATGTGTTGTGTCCCTGTATGTTAACCCAGTGATGACAATGTTCTGAGGGTTTGTGTTGGTTCGAATGTTTTTGACTTTAAGTTTCCTCTGAGATGATGATGTTGGTGATATGTTTGGTTGCCTTGTATGCTTAGTTCATGGTTTTGGTAGCCCAATGATGAAAATTTTCTGAGGGCTTGGTGGCTTTTTGAATCAAGTAAAGCTTTGGTGAGGTTTGGATATGTTGTTTATGTTTTTTTGTGAACTGGTTTTAGGCTTCAGCAGGTTTTGGACAAGTGAAGGTTTTAATGTTTGTGTTCTTGAAAGGGCTTGGCCTTTTACAGGTTGGGTTCTTTTTGTTATGTGTTGGGTGAAATAGTTTGAAAGGATTTGAATATTTGAATCTGGTAAGGCTTGGATGGTTTAATGGCTTATGCTGTTTTGAGGCAAAGGTTTATGCAGGTTTGGCTTTGTATGGATCTGTTTATGTTTGAATGTTTGACAGGTTACAAGCTTCAAGGTTTGGCTTGTTGTTTCAGGGTCTTGCAAGTTGATGGTTTCTTTTTGCTTAAGGCTCCAACAGGTTATGGCTTTTTTAATGCAGGTTTACTGGTTTGACAGTTTAAGCTTTGGCTTGAAGCCTGATGCTTCAGGTTTGACAGGTTATCTGTTGTTAAGCTTGGGCTTCAGCAGGCTATAAGCTTGTTTTTTTATTTGATACAGTTTGGGTGGTCTTATCTCTTTGTGATATCTCTGCCCCTTTTACTGTCTTGATAAGTTTGTTATATCTCCTTGCCTAAAGCCTGTAAGCCTCCTTCTTTTTCTCTCTTCTCTCTCCAGTACAAATTAAAGCTTTTAATATTGCTTAGGTGTACTAATTCTGAAAAAGCAAATGGCCTTGAAAATGATGAAATGAAAAGTTTGCTTGCACTAGTTGCTTTGCCTCTGCATACTTTATCTCTTTCTCCAGCTTTCCTGCATCTTTGTGATAGCCTTTTTGATAGCCTTTTGTACTTTGATATCTTGATATCTTTTGATATCTTTGGCTTAGTTGCTTTGACATTTTGCTGTCCAATTTGGACTTTGGTTAGGCATGCTGTTTGTTTGGAAACTATGCAATTGGTTGACAATTTGAACTTGTGCAAAATCATAACTTTGTGCATTCATACCCCTTTTTTTTGCAAGCATTATTTTCATCCCTCTTTGTGAACCGGGAGAGATCTCATGATTTGCAGAGAGGGCAAACTGATTCCGGCCATTTGCTTTTAATGATGAACCTTTTTAACTGTCTACCTTTAATTATTTTACCTGCTTTGACTATTCTTTTCTTTGTTTTGCAGATAAAACTCAAATGGAGAGGAGTAGCAGTAGAAGCTGGAGATTTGAATACTTAGGAATATTTAGGATAGTTTTATTTCATTTCAATTATTTGTACTATTATTATTGTAATCAAAGATGTAAATAAATTTATAGTTTGTTCAAATAATAACTTGTAACAAAACAATTGAAGATGAATAAATAAAAATCCTTTTGATCAGTTAATTCTTTTTATTTCCTCTCAATTATTTAACTTAATTGTTTATAACCCTTAAATTATAATAAAATGGAAATAAATCCCAATTATTCTAATCTTAGAATAAATAGACAATTGATAAACACTGTGGTCTTGACATCAATCAATAATAAACCCGACGCTTCAAATATCCAATGCACAGTTAATCAAACCAATATTCAGATATTTATCTTTTTACTGATCAAATCAAACACTGTAGATTCTCAATTTAAGTACCCCAGCTTTCATCTCATCTCAAATCAAATGCCTTAGCCTTTACTGATTAAACAAAACACTGCAATTTCTTGATTCAAATGCCTCAATCCAAATCTTAGAGTAAACTGAAAAGAACTGTAAAATTAATTCTTTTCTGAGAAATATGCGCATAAAACCCTGGTTCTTGGTTAAATGTCAAAGAAGCGCTCGCCTGATTAAAACCTGAGCCAAACTCAAACAAAACCCTAACAATTTGCTTGAACTGTTCCAGAGCCATGAAAACCCTAATTTTGTCTGGCTGACGAGAAAAGTTTGTTTGACCGATTCTTGAACCAGTCTGAAAAATCAGGAAAAGTCCGAAGCTGTGATTTCTTGTGGAAAAAATACGAGGGAAAACTTTGGGGTACAACACCCGGGGTTTGTCTGGTGAAGAGATTGTCCTTAGAGTGATCCGACGAGACATAGTCATACGCTTTAATTCCCTAACTTTTGCCTGGACCGCCCTTTCGGGTTTTCAGTCCACCGGGAAACCCTTTTTTGCCCAAGTCGCCCTTTCGGGTTTTCAACTTGTCGGGTGTACATATTTTTTTATTTATCCCTAATTTTTTCCTTAACCGTCCTTTTGGGTTTTCGATTCACCGGGATGCCCATTTTTGCCCAAGTCGTCCTTTCGAGTTTTCGACTTGCCGGGTCGTTTATGCGTAGTATCTTTTGACTATGTCTGCGTTCGTAGAGTGCGGAAGGTCGTTGCCGTCCATGGTGGTTAAGATCATTGCCCCACCAGAAAAGATGTTTTTGATCACAAATGGTCCTTCATAGGTAGGAGTCCATTTGCCCCTGGGATCACTTTGCGGAAAGATCATCCGCTTGATTACAAGATCCCCGACTTGATATACCTGGCGTCTGACTTTCTTATTGTATGCCTTGATCATCCATTTTTGATACGCCTGACCATGGCAAACAGCAGTAAGTCGCTTTTCGCCAATCAAGTTAAGTTGATCAAGCCGGGTCTGAATTCAATCGTCTTCACTCAAACCAGCATCTTTCATTATTCTCAAGGAGGGAATTTGAACCTCGATAGGTAAAATAGCTTCCATGCCGTATACCAAAGAATAGGGTGTTGCCCCAGTTGAAGTGCGTGTCGTGGTACGGTACCCGTGCAGAGAAAACGGTAGCATCTCATGCTAGTCCTTGTAGGTGACTGTCATCTTTTGAATAATCTTCTTGATGTTTTTGTTTGCAGCTTTGACAACACCGTTCATCTTTGGCCGATAGGGATATGAATTATGATGTTGAATTTGGAACTGCTCGCACAGGGCAGTGATCATAGTGTTGTTCAGGTTTGTACCGTTGTCAGTAATGATCCTATCGGGGATACCATACCGGCAAATGAGGTTCTGCTTGATGAAGCGGGCAACCACATTCTTTGTAACGGAGGCGAAGGAAGCTGCTTCGACCCACTTGGTGAAGTAATCAATGGCCACCAGGATAAAACGATGTCCATTGGATGTTGTAGGCTTGATCTCTCCAATCATGTCGATTTCCCACATAGCAAATGGCCAAGGAGCTGTTAAGACATTGAGAGGAACTGGAGGTATACGTACCTTGTCCGCATAGATTTGACATTTGTGACAAGTACGGGAATGTTGATGGCAGTCAGCTTCCATGGTAGACCACTAATAGCCTGCCCTCAGAATCTTCTTAGCCATCGTATGTCCGCTAGAGTGAGTGCCAATGGTACCATTATGCAGTTCAGCCATGATCTGCTTAGCTTCAACCTTGTCCACACAACGGAGCAGAATGTAATCGTGATTGTGCTTGTATAGGATACCATTGCTCAAGAAAAACTTTGCCGAGAACCTCCTTAAGAACTTTTTGTCGTTGACTGAAGCTCCTTCAGGGTATTCTCGAGTCTCGAGATACCTTTTGACGTCATGAAACCAAGATCGGCCCACTACTTCTTCGGTATTAATCTCGTGACAATGTGCAGGTTCGTCCATCCGTTCAATGGTGATTTTGGGAGCCTCATTATCCCAGTTAAGTTTAAACATGGATGACATTGTAGCTAGCGCATCTGCTAGCTGATTTTCTTCTTGCGGGAAGTGCTCGAAGGTAATCTGCTCGAAGTGTGGTAACAATGTCAGGACATGTTCTTTGTAAGGGATGAGGTTTGGATGCTTAGTATCCCACTCTCCTTTGATTTGACTGATAACTAAAGCTGAGTCCCCAAATACAATCAATGATTTGATTCCCAAGTCAATAGCGGCCTTGAGACCAAAGATACAAGCTTCATACTCGGCCATGTTGTTGGTACAACTGAAGCAGAGTCTGGCGATGAAAGGTGTATGGCAACCTTCAGGAGAGATAAGTACAGCACTGATACCATTTCCAAGTGCATTGGAGGCACCATCAAAGTACAGGGTCCATCGGGATCCTTGTTCGGGTCCGTCATACGGTATGTTCTCTTCAATGTTGCTCAAAGTCATGATATCCTCGTCGGGGAAGTCGAACCTCATGGATTGGTAATCTTCGACAGCTTGATGGGCCAGATGATCGGCTAGCACACTCCCCTTTATAGCTTTTTGGGTCGTGTACTGTATATCATACTCTGAGAATCATCTGCCATCTAGCGATTCTTCTGGATAAAGCAGGCTTCTCAAAGATGTACTTGATCAGGTCCATCTTAGATATCAATAAAGTGGTATGAGTCAACATATACTGCCTTAGCCGGCGAGCAGCCCATACCAAAGTGCAACAAGTTTTCTCAAGCAGTGAGTATCAGGTCTCACAGTCGGTAAACTTTTTGCTAAGGTAATAAATGGCATGCTATTTTCGGCCAGACTCGTCATGTTGGCCCAGTACGCACCCCATTGAATTCTCCAAGACGGTCAGATACATGATTAGCGGCTTTCCTTCGACGGGTGGCATCAAGATAGGAAGTTCTAGCAAATACTCCTTGATTTTATCGAAATCAACTTGACAGCCATCATTCCATTTAACCACCTGATCTTTCTTCAACAGCTTGAAGATTGGTTCACAGGTAGATGTTAGGTGAGAGATGAACCTTGCAATGTAGTTTAGGCGTCCCAAGAAACCTATGACCTCCTTCTCAGTGCGAGGGGGTAGGAATTTCTTGTATAGCTTTGACTTTGGCAGGATCAACCTTGATGCCTTTGTTTCTGACCATGAAACCCAAGAGTTTACTGGACCTGACTCTGAAAGTGCACTTATTAGGGTTCAGTCTGAGCTTGTACTCCTTTAACCTGACAAACAACTTTTGCAAATGGTCGAGGTGTTCTTCTTCCGTTTGTGAACGCGCTATCATGTCGTCTACGTAGACCTCTATCTCATGATGTATCATATCATGAAACAAAGCTACCATGGCGCGTTGATAGGTTGCCCAGACATTCTTCAATCTGAATGGCATTACTTTATAGCAGAACGTACCCCACTGTGTAACAAAAGTAGTTTTCTCCATGTCTTCAGGGGCCATTTTAATCTGGTTGTAACTTGAAAATCCATCCATGAAAGAAAATACCTTGTGTTGAGCTGTGTTGTCAACCAAGATGTCAATGTGCGGTAGTGGAAAGTCATCTTTAGGGCTGGCCCTATTTAAATCTCGGTAATCCATGCACATTCTAACTTTACCGTCCTTCTTAGGCACGGGCACAATGTTAGCAACCCATTGTGGATAGGAGGTAACAGCAAGAAAGCCAGCATTGAACTGCTTCATCACTTCAGCTTTGATCTTTTCATGCATATCGGGCCTCATTCAACGGACTTTCTGTTTAATTGGTGGACAGTCTTCTCTTGTAGGGAGACGGTGAACCACAATATATGTATCAAGTCCCGGCATGTCTTCATAGGACCAGGCGAAGATCTCGACATATTCATTCAACAGCTGAACTAAACGCTCTTTGACACTTGGCTCTAGGTTGGCACCCACTCTAACTTCTTTTCTGCCTTCCTCAGTTCCCAAGTTGATTGTCTCTAACAACTCCTTGTGAGGTAGAATAACTCTTTCTTCCTGTTGCAATAGTCTAGCCAATTCTCCAGGCACTTCACAGTCCTCATCACCTTCGTATTCGGCATGATTGACCAGATATTCAGAGTCACTGAAGGCCATAGCAGAATTGTTACCCATGGAATCCAGAGTGGATGGGTACCTGCATTGGTGAGTGTGGGTGTGTGTAAGGGATAGCCACCTTTAAACAAATAAAATGTAAAAAGAAAGAAATTGAACACAAAAGTTTATATGTGAAAGCGTCCATGATTCATTAAAATGGCATATGAAGATGAAAAATCAAACCCTTACAAATGGACCTATGTACCTCGGGTAAGGCACAAGGTTAAAAGTGTACTAATTGTTTAGGAATTATTACAAACTAACAGAAATGTTTGAAAGATAAATTACTGATTGATGAAAGTAATGGGAACAAAATCCTTTGCCTCCCAATTGCATAGTCCTCCTTCAACGGTAGGGAAAATCCAGTCTTCTAGGTTGCTCTCTTCTTCGCCATCCTCCAAAGCACTGACTCCATGATGGGTGATCTTCACTGGTGGCCCTCCAGCCCGGGAGCGACGCACAGCCTTTTGAGAAGAAGCAGTGAAACCCAAGCCGAATTTATCAGATTTGAAAGGAAAATAGGGAAGTTGCCCCCAGATTATGCTTCCTCCTTCTTCAATCACAGCCTTTGCATCTTTGAGTGACGACATCCGAGGCAGAGGTTGAGTAATCATGGGTATAGAAGGCAATGTCTTGGTTGCTGCAATCTCTTCAGAAACTTCCTCAAAGTGCTGAAAGGGGGTTTCGATGAATTCACCATCCAATTCCACATAGCGGAAAGAATTAAGATGGCTTATCATGTATTCCTCTTCGCTGAGGACAGTTACAATTTTCCCCTGGATAGGGTACTTGAGCTTTTGATGCAGAGTTGAAGTGACGGCTCCAGCATGATGAATCCAGGGTCTTCCCAATAAGCAAGAATAGGAGGGACGGATGTCCATGACATAGAATGTGGAGTTGAAGGTTTCAGTTCCCACTTTAATCGGGATGTCCACCTCCCCATGGACCATCCTTTTAGAACCATCAAAGGCTCTGACAATGATGTTGCTGGGTTTCAGAGTTAGGCCTTCACAATCCAACCTATCCAATGCCTTCTTTGGTAAGACATTCAGCGATGAACTAGTGTCTACCAGAACGTGTGCTAGAGTAGTTCCTCTGCATTCTACCGAGACATGCAAAGCGTCATTATGTTTTCTCCCTTTAGATGTTAGGTCAGCATCAGAGAATCCTAGACCATTGTCTGCTGTTAGGCTAGCTACACATTCTTGGAACTGGTCCGCGGAGGTTTCCTGGGGCACATAGGCCGTCTTCAAGAATCTGATCAGAGCTTTGGCATGAGCTTCTGAACAAAGCAGCAAGGCCAACATAGATATTTTTGAGGGGGTTTGCCCCAGTTGCTCTACAACATTATAATCGCTTTTCTTGATTATTTTCAAAATCTCTTCCATTTCTTTTTGAGAGGTTTCAGGGATGATCAACGGTTGAGCCCTCGTCTTGACGAGCTCTTCTTGGATCCCTTTCCCTCTATCATCAGCAACAGTAGAGGGGACAACCACAGGAGTAACAATTTCTTCAATAACTGGAGTTCTCGCAGATATGTTGATCGGTACAGGAGTAACCTTAGGAGCGGATGAGGGTCCGAAGATTTCCTTTGGAGGCGCAATCTCCGGAGAGAAAATTCTTCCACTGTGGGTGATTTTACTCGTTCCAGCAATGTTTCCAATATCGGAAGTCTCTTCATCAGAACTCTCTTCAGTTGATTCAATTTGTTTAATACCGTGGTAGAAGATCCCTCCCCCATAGTTCCACGATATTGATTTGTTGGACTTGTAAGGGATAGGTGTTAGAACAAAGTTTGAATCTACTACCCTAAGTTTAAGTTTTGATGATAACAAAATGCAAAGATATATTAATTGTATGATTCATGTAAGACATATATGCTACCTGTGATACGGTGGGAGAACTGACTGTGGTTTTGCATTTGTTTTCGCAAATGTTTCGGTTGAGCAAGAGTCGCCACCGACTTTTTATTTTATCCTAAGGAAAGGTTTAAAAAGCACATCAAAAACCTTTGAGATTTTTCTTGGGTTCGGGGAGTAGATTATAGAAAGGGAAGGTATTAGCACCCTTTCTATCCATGGTTATCCATGGGCTCTTAGGTACTTTCTTAGATCAACTTGCCTTGGTTTTCAATTGTTTGAAATGGTGCTTTGTGTGTGTGGCTTTGAAAAAGGTTTTGAAAAAGATGCCTTGTATAGGCTACCCTTGTAACAATTCTTTACTCGAATGTTTTACAAAAGGTGTTTGTCTTTTTGAAAAGATGTTTCAAGGTTTTTTTGAAAGTTTGTTTTGAAAATGTTTGTGAAGTGTGGTTTGAAAAAAATAGGCAATTGTTTTTGCTTTGCAAGTTGACAAGTACTTAAGAGCGATCTACCCTAAAGTTCTCAAAGATTTTCGTTATGTTTTAACCCTTTTAACAATTTTGTTCCACCATTGCATTTGGTGGACAATCTTGTATTAGGATGTGGAAGGGACGGGCGCGGGTCATCGTTTAGACCATAATTGCAATAGTGCTAAGTATCCTTGGGCAATTTTTCTTTGAAAGGGACTTTTGATCATTTTAGGCAACTTTCGAAAGCGTCATCGAGGGACTATGATCATTTGATTGTTTGCTTTGCCCAAAGAGACTTAACATGCAATATGGCCTAATTTTGAAAGGCAACAAGTGGATGTAACCCTAGGGGTGTTAGTGTGCAAGTGTGTTTTATTGCATACAAGAGTTTTTTCTTTGAATTAGGTTTTTCTATTTCATTGATTTTATCTTGCCATACATGTCTTAATTACTAGCAATAAAAGCGGAAATATAAAATCCTACGCTATTACAATAATTAGGGGAGGGGGATACACATTTGTACATGGGGGGTTCAACGAGAAAAATAGACAAAAAAGAAAATAGCAAAAAACAAGATATAGAGAGCGAGAGAGGGAGCCCGCGTGCTGCTGGGAGGTCATCAGAAGTTCTGACTCAGATCCGCTGCCAGATGATCAACCTGTTAGTGAAACTGGATAAGTCAGAACTTCTGACTCTGGCACCTGCAAAACAGAACCTTGTTAGTGGGGAAATCAGAAGTTCTGATTTCCCTGCGCTGCAAGACAGAAGTTTGTTAGTGGAGAAACCAGAAGTTCTGATTCTGCTGAAAAGGCAACAACTCTCAGAGATTCTGATATCATTGACAGCAAAACAGGCTTCAGATGTGCAAACGTCAAAGTCAACACTTGGCTTTTCCCTGTACTAACCAGAACATCTGCAATTCTGTTGTTATTCCACAAAACAAGAAACATATTTTGGAACAGATCCAGCAAATACAAAAATGTTTCAAAGGTCAGAACCACCAAGGTCACAGGCAAATCCTATACTGGCTCAGAACGTTCTGAGGTATGAAAATCCTCAGAACATAAACAACAACAACATGATATTTACATTATGTTTATTTGAATATGCACAGCTGATGATGCTTAACAGCGTGATGAGGGTCAGCAGGTGCTTACCTGACTGTTGGGAAAGTTTGTGGGTGAAAGTTAGCTTTTGGTTCTGGTGGTGTTCTGGACAGATTTCCTTTGAAAAGGGGAAGTAAAGGTGTATACGTATGTAGGTTCAGAAGTTTGGAAAGGGTGTCTTTGGTTTACAGAAAAAACTGGATATTTGATGAAGTTTGGAGGTGAGAAACTCAAAGTTATGAAACAAAACTGGAGATTTTGGCAGAGTTTCAGAACGCTGTGTTGCTAAGAGTTCTGTTTCTCACTTAGCAATTTCTGTTTCTTTTCTTGAACGTCTTTTGCAGTGGTGAAAACTCTCTATTTATAGGCAAAGTTCTTGTGGATGCCTTGAACATTTAAAGCGCCAACAGAGTTTGAATTTGTTCTTTGACAGAAATTCCTGGGAAGTTGTGATACAGATAGCTTTCAGCCTAGGTTGCAGCAGCAGGCGTAGATTGGGGAGAAGTGACCTCTGAAGTGGGCGGTGGCACGTAGACCCATTCCAGAATCTGTGCAAAAGCGTTTTCCAAGTCACACGTGAATGCTCAGGAGTGGTTGGAAGCATTAATGGGCATTAAATGGTGACAAGACCTATCAACATCAACATTCTGGTAATGGAAACCAGCGTTGAATCAGCAGCGTAAACCATGCTCTGGCCTTGGCTTCCTGTTGTCTTAGTAAGCTCTGGAGATTCTTTATCAGTGTAACACCCACTCTTCTGATCTTTCATCTTCTGATTTCAACCTGTTCTGAAGGAGCCTTCAGACTTTCCTGCTTCTCTTGCATTCCTTTAGCAAATTCTGACTGAGCTTGTGTAACTGCTGAAGGGGCATGTTCTATTTGAGTCTTACATACTGAACCACGTTTACAACTTCTGATTGAACTGATGTAGCTGCTGAAGAGCCAACTTCTGACCACGCTGAGCCAAGCTTGCAACTTCTGACCGTTTTCATCTGGAATGGGTCCAGAAGTTCTGAAGCGCTGATTTTTCTTAAAACACTCATTTTAGAGAAGTGTTCTAAGTACTTAGAATTTGATTTTTCTCAAGATAAAAGCGTTGTTTCTGGAGTTCGTGAGATCATCTTGCTCTTGTAAGTGGCTTGCTTGGGCAAAGGGATAACTTAGGACTTGGATTTGTTTCAGAGGGACCTTGAAAATCCAAGATGGTTTCCTGAAGAAAGGGAGGGCAAATTTTGGGGTACAACAGTTGCCCCTGTTCAATCTCCTTGAACCTGAAGAGTTAGACTGGCAATCTTGCCTTTCGTGACTCGAAGGTAAAAGGAGATTGGACACTAGAGTGCCGTTAAATTTGCACTCGTCAAAGCAATGGATGCGGAAATGGGCTTAAAGATGCCATTTGGAGATGGGCTTAAAAGATGCGATCTGGAAGGGTGACAGAATCTCGTCGGGGATATGCTTAAAAGATGGCATCTAGAATGAAGATCAGAAAGGTGTCCATGTTTTGAACCATCTCTGGACTGGGGGCTTGAATAAGCAATAGATTGACATCCGTTGTTGGGAAGAATCCGTAAACTGTTTTCAAAAGTCGCATCTGAACAAGTTGGTAGATTAGCATCCGTTGTTGGGAAGAATCCATAAACTGTTTTCAGAAGTCTTGAGGTTGAATAAGCAATAGAGCAGCATCCGTTGTTGGGAAGCGTCCGTAAACTGTTTTCAAAGGTTGCATCTGAACAAGCTGATAGATTAACATCCGTTGTTGGGAAGAATCCATAAACTGTTTTCAGAAGTCTTGAGGTTGAATAAGCAATAGAGCAGCATCTGTTGTTGGGAAGCGTCCGTAAACTGTTTTCAAAGGTTGCATCTGAACAAGTTGATAGATTAACATCCGTTGTTGGGAAGAATCCATAAACTGTTTTCAGGAGTCTTGAGGTTGAATAAGCAATAGAGCAGCATCCGTTGTTGGGAAGCGTCCATAAACTATTTTCAAAGGTTGCATCTGAACAAGCTGATAGATTAACATCCGTTGTTGGGAAGAATCCATAAACTGTTTTCAGAAATCTCGAGGTTGAATAAGCAATAGAGCAGCATCCGTCGTTGGGAAGCGTCCGTAAACTGTTTTCAAAGGTTGCATCTGAACAAGCTGATAGATTAACATCCGTTGTTGGGAAGAATCCATAAACTGTTTTCAGTAATCTTGAAGTTGGAAGAAGAACCGGTGTAGGGTTCCCTGATGATGAGCTTGCGTGAAACTGCATCTGAATGAATCTTGAATAAGCATTAGAATGTGGCCATGCCTGGGCCAGATCTAAAATATTCCTGGAAAGAATTTCGGGAGATAATGATTTTTGTCTATCGACTGATCTTACCTGAAAAGGTAAAGGGTTAGTTATATGCAATGTCATGATGCATGATGCGATGTATGTTATATGATATGAATGTAAATGGACGTGCATGTAAGCTGGAGGGTTGTCTTGCAAAGGATAGGTGAATCCGAGATGACTGAAGATAAAAGTATCTTGAATGCTGCCGGGAAGAATAATTCCTTGGCTGTTGTTGGGGGAAGAGAGTTTTTGATGACTTTTACTGGGGAGCTTCGATCCAATAGACTCATGTTGGGGATGGAAGACTGAGAATCTTCAGTTTGGCGGGAAGCATTTCTGGCGACTTCACTGGGGAACTCAAGATTTTCCTAAAACTCTGTGGGGAAAAGGTTCATTAGTCTGGTTCCGCTGGGGATAGATAATTTAAACTCTGAGGGGAATTGAATTCTGGAGGATTCTCTGGCCGGGGATGTACAAAGACAAACTCCTCTGGGGATTGTATTGATAAGTTATGCTGGGGAATTTTGATGAACTCCGCTGGGGATAGGAATAAATTTGGCGAGTGTGATCTTCTGTGGCACCAAGCTGAGGATAACCCAGTTATAAGCCCTTGTGAGGAACAAATTTGAATAAAACTCGGGTGAGACGTCCGTACTCTGCAGGGGATAAGCCTCAAGAATCTACTGGGGATAAGCTTCAAGTCTTGCTGGGGATATGGATTCCAAGTCTCCTGGGGGCTTCCTTTGAAAGGGTATCAGGATATCCAACTGTATCTTCAACCTATCAGTAATCCTCTTTCTTGATTCATAAGGAAATGATCATGTTCAAATGCATATGCCTATTTAACAAAACATTGGACGTTTCTCAGAATAAAACAGATAGTGCAAGAGAAAAAGTGAAAGACACAAATTTCTGGGAAAAGTATTTGTATTGACTTTCTATGAGTATATTTGTACAAAGGAGACAATCATCCTAGTAAGAGGACTTTGTCGTAAATATTGAAAGATTTTATACAAAATAAAGGATGGCTATGTGAAATAATTCCATGGGATTCCATTCCGCTATAGCTTTCACAACTCTGAATATCTGTCCATTCAATGCTTCGTTTGCCGATGACTGGATTGATCAGAAGCCTGGAACTGGTTGATGAAGAGATTGTCTTTGAAGTGATCCGACGAGACATAATCATACGCTTTAATTCCCTAACTTTTGCCTGGATCGCCCTTTCGAGTTTTCGATCCACCGGGAAACCCCTTTTTGCCCAAGCCGCCCTTTCGGGTTTTCGACTTGCCGGGTGTACAGATTTTTTCGTTTTTATCCCTAATTTTTTTGCCTGAGCCGCCCTTTCGGGTTTTCGGTTCACCGGGATGCCCATTTTTGCCCAAGCCGCCCTTTCGGGTTTTCGACTTGTCTGGTTATTTTATGCGTAGTATCTTTTGACTATGTCTGCGTTCGCAGGGTGCGGCAAATCGTCGCCGTCCATGGTGGTCAGAATCATTGCACCACCGGAAAATATGCTCTTGATCACAAATGGTCCTTCATATGTAGGAGTCCATTTGCCCCTGGGATCACTTTGCGGTAAGATAATCCACTTGATTACGAGATCTCCAACTTGATACACTTGACGTCTGACTTTCTTATTGAAGGCCTTGATCATTCGCTTTTGATACGCCTGACCATGGCATATAGCAGCGAGTCGCTTTTCGTCGATCAGATTGAGTTGATCAAGTCGGGTCTGCATCCAATCATCTTCATCCAAACCTGCGTCCTTCATAATCCTTAGAGAAGGGATCTGGACTTCCATAGGCAAAACAGCTTCCATGCCGTAAACCAAAGAAAATGGGGTTGCCCCAGTTGAAGTACGTGTCGTCGTACGGTATCCATGCAGAGCAAACGGTAACATCTCATGCCAGTCTTTGTAAGTGACCGTCATTTTCTGAATGATCTTCTTAATGTTTTTGTTCGCAGCTTCAACAGCGCCGTTCATCTTCGCCCGATAGGGAGATGAATTGTGATGATAAATCTTGAACTGTTCGCACAAGGCGGTGATCATCGTGTTATTCAGATTCGTACCGTTGTCTGTGATGATCCTGTCTGGAACACCATACCGACATATGAGATTTTGCTTGATAAAGCGGGCAACCACATTTTTAGTAACAGAGGCGAAGGAGGCTGCTTCGATCCATTTGGTGAAATAGTCAATGGCAACCAGGATGAAGCGATGTCCGTTGGAAGCCGTGGGCTTGATCTCTCCAATCATGTCAATGCCCCACATTGCAAATGGCCAAGGAGCAGTCAGAACGTTGAGAAGAACCGGAGGGATATGAACTTTGTCAGCATAGACTTGGCATTTGTGGCAAGTATGGGAATGTTGATGGCAGTCAGCTTCCATGGTAGACCAATAATAGCCTGCCCTTAGGATCTTCTTAGCCATTGTATGCCCGCTCAAGTGAGTGCCAAATGTGCCGCTGTGTATATCAGTCATGATCAACTCTGCTTCATCTTTGTCTATGCATCGGAGTAATACACAATCGTGACTTCATTTGTAAAGGATGTCGTTGCTCAGGAAGAATTTAGCAGCGAATTTCCTTAAGAACTTCTTGTCGTTGACGGAAGCTCCTTCGGGATAATCTCTAGTCTCGAGATACCTTTTGATTTCATGGAACCAGGGTTGTTCCACTACTTCTTCGGTATTAATCTCATGACAATGCGCAGGTTCATCCATTCGCTTGATGGTGATTTGGGGTGCCTCGTTATCACAGTTGAGTTTAAACATGGAGGACATTGTGGCTAGAGCATCTGCTAGCTGATTCTCTTCTCGCGGGAAATGCTCGAAGGTAATTTGCTCGAAATGAGGCAACAACGTCAAGACATGTTCTTTGTATGGGATAAGATTAGGATGCTTGGTATCCCACTCTCCTTTGATTTGACTGATAACCAAAGCTGAGTCCCCAAATACGATCAAAGATTTGATCCCTAGGTCAATAGCAGCCTTGAGACCAAAGATGCAAGCTTCGTATTCAGCCATGTTGTTTGTGCAGCTGAAGCAAAGTCGGGCCGTGAAAGGTGTGTGACAACCTTCTGGAGAAATGAGTACCGCGCCGATACCGTTTCCAAGTGCATTTGAAGCACCATCAAAGTACAGGGTCCATCGGGATCCCTTTTCGGGTCCGTCATACGGTCCGTCACCTTCAGTGTTGTCCAAATTCATGATGTCCTCGTCTGGGAAGTCAAATCTCATGGGTTGATAGTCTTTGATAGCTTGATGAGCCAGATGGTCAGCTAGTACACTCCCTTTTATAGCTTTTTGGGTGGTGTACTGAATGTCATACTCAGTTAGGATCATTTGCCATCTGGCTATCCTTCCAGATAAAGCGGGCTTTTCGAAGATATACTTGATAGGATCCATTTTGGAAATCAACAAGGTAGTATGAGTCAACATATACTGTCTTAGTCGGCGAGCAGCCCATACCAAAGCGCAGCAAGTTTTCTCGAGCAGTGAGTAGCGAGTTTCACAGTCGGTAAACTTTTTGCTAAGGTAATAAATGGCATGCTCTTTTCGACCAGACTCGTCATGCTGGCCCAAAACACACCCCATTGAGTTATCCAAAACGGTCAAATACATGATTAGTGGTCTTCCTTCGACGGGTGGCATCAGAATGGGAGGTTCTAGCAAATACTTCTTGATTCTATCAAAAGCAGCCTGACAATTGTCGTTCCATTCAACTACCTGATCTTTCTTCAAGAGTTTGAAAATGGGCTCGCAGGTAGAAGTCAGATGAGAGATGAATCTGGCAATATAATTCAAACGCCCCAAGAATCCTCTAACCTCCTTTTCAGTACGGGGAACAGGCATCTCTTGTATTGCTTTTACTTTTGCGGGATCGACTTTAATGCCTTTGTTGCTTACAATGAATCCCAGAAGTTTACCAGACCTAATTCCAAAAGTGCACTTGTTTGGATTCAGCCTGAGTTTGTATTCTTTCAACCTGGCAAACAGCTTTTCTAGATGTTCAAGGTGCTCTTCCTCTGTTTGTGACCGAGCTATCATATCGTCTACGTAAACTTCAATCTCATGATGTATCATATCATGAAACAAAGCTACCATGGCGCGTTGATAAGTTGCCCCTGCGTTCTTCAGCCCGAACGGCATCACTTTGTAACAGAAAGTGCCCCATTGTGTGACAAAAGTTGTTTTCTCCATGTCCTCGGGGGCCATTTTGATTTGATTGTAGCCCGAGAACCCATCCATGAAGGAAAACATTTTATGCTGAGCTGTATTGTCGATCAAAATGTCGATGTGTGGCAGCGGAAAATCATCTTTGGGGCTGGCCCTGTTCAAATCCCGGTAGTCCACGCACATCCTGACTTTGCCATCTTTCTTAGGTACCGGCACGATGTTAGCGACCCATTGAGGATAGGACGTAACAGACAGAAAGCCAGCGTCGAATTGCTTCATTACCTCTGCTTTGATCTTTTCAGACATGTCAGGCCTCATTCGGCGAACTTTTTGCTTGATCGGTGGACAGTCTTCTCTTGTGGGGAGACGGTGAACCACGATATCTGTGTCTAAACCCGGCATGTCTTCATAAGACCAAGCGAAGATTTCAACATACTCATTCAACAACTGTATCAGGCGTTCTTTGACACTCGGTTCCAGATTGGCACCCACTTGCACCTCCTTCCGGTCCTCCTCGGTTCCTAAGTTGACAGTTTCCAATGACTCTTCGTGGGGTAAGATGGCCCTTTCCTCTTGCTGTAGAAGTCTGGCTAGTTCCCCTGGTACTTCACAACCTTTGTCATCTTCATACTCGGCTTGATTGACCAGATCTTCAGAGTTATTGAAGGATATAGTAGAATAGTCACCCATGGAATCCAGAGTGGATGGGTACCTGCATTGGTGAGTGTGGGTGTGTGTAAGGGATAGCCATCCTTAAAAATGCAAAAGGCAAGAAAATGCACACAAGCAGTTTATCTAATGAAAAACGTCCAATGAATCATTAAACATGGCATATGGATATGAAAAATAATCAAAACCCTTACAAATGGACCTACATGCACCGGGCAAGGCATGAGGTGAAAGATAGCATACGGATTGTTTGAAAATAGATATTACAAACCAAATTGAAATGTTTGACAGATAAATTACTGATGAATAAAAGTGATGGGGTTAAAGTCTTTTGCCTCCCAGTTGCTCAATCCTCCTTTGACAGTCGGATAAATCCACTCTTCGATGTTGCTCTCTTTGTCTTCATCCTCCAAAGCGTTGATTCCGTAGGGAGAAATTTTGACGGGCGCCCTTTCAATCTTCGACCGGCGCATAGCTTTCTGGCCCGCGGCTGTGAACCCTAATCCAAATTTGTCTGTCTTATGTGGAATATCAGGCAACTGCCCCCATGCTGAATTCTTCCCTTCCTTTATTGCGGCCCTTGCGTCTTCCAGAGATGCCATCCTGGCCATCTGCCTCGGTGTCTTGGCTGCCAACTTTTCTACTGCTATTTCAGGAAGAACCTCTTCGAAATGTTGAAACGGCGTCTCAATGAACTCCCCTTCTATCTCCACATATCGGAATGAATTTAAGTGACTAATCATGTACTCCTCTTCGCCATGGACAGTAATGATCTTTCCCTTGACAGGATACTTCAACATCTGATGTAAGGAAGAGGTGACTGCCCCAGCCTGGTGTATCCAAGGTCTACCCAGCAAGCAAGAGTATGACGGACGGATGTCCATCACATAGAAAGTGGATTTAAACACCTCAGTGCCTATCTCGATGGGAATTTCAACCTCTCCATGGACCATTCTCTTCGAACCATCGAAAGCTCTAACAACAATATCACTCAGCTTCAACTCCAACCCTTCACAATCTAGTCGGTCTAAGGCCTTCTTAGGCAATACATTCAGCGACGAACCAGTGTCGACCAAGACATGTGCGAGAGTGGTTCCTCGGCACTCGACTGAAATGTGCAAAGCATCATTGTGGTTTCTACCTTTAGGAGTTAGGTCGGCATCAGAAAAACCTAATCCATTGTCCGCAGTCAGGCTAGCCACGCAATTTTGAAATTGATCTGCAGAGGTTTCCTGGGGCACATGGGCTGCCTTCAGGAATTTTATCAGGGCTTTAGCGTGCGCTTCTGAGCAAAGTAGTAGTGCCAGCATGGAGATCTTTGAGGGGGTTTGCCCCGGCTGTTCTACCACATCGTAATCACTTCTCTTGATTATCCTCAAAATCTCATCCATTTCCTTCTTGGAGGTTTCCGGGATGACCAAGGATTGAGCCCTCGTCCTGACGGGCTCATCTTGGATTCCCTTACCTTTATCAGCAGCGGTAGGAGAGACAAAACTAGGAACCACAACATCTTCAATCAAAGGGGTTCTAGCAGAAAGTTTTATTGGTGCAGGAATGACTTGGTCAGCTGATGAGGGTCCAAAGATTGCTCTTGGAGGGGCAATCTCTGGAGAAAATATTCTCCCGCTCCTGGTGATTTTTCTAGTGCCCGCAATGTTACTAATGCTGGCTTCTTCATCATCCGAACTTTCTTCAATTATCTCGATTTGTTTGATACCATGGTAGTAAATGTCACCGCCATAGTTCCATGGGATCGACCTCTCAGAAACATAGGGGACAGGCCCTGGCATTGTTATCTTCAAAGGAACAGATTTCGTAGCTGGTGTAATCTTAACAGGCTTTTTGACGGCCTTGGAAAGATTGGCGTGAATGGTTATGATTGAGACATCTTCAGTATGAACTGGAACAGCAGAAACTTTTTCAAATAAAATTTGTCGACTATCCATAAGGCCCTGGATGCCTTTCTTCAGTAACGGACAATCAAACGGCAGAGAGTAACAACAATAGCAGTCTTCTTTACATCCCGGGAAGATCCCGGCCCTTAACAAATTCAACTTGATGGTTAGCAGAGGAGTTATCAGATCATTAACATCAGCAACATACAAATCTTCTTCAATGGCGTTGACATTTCGGCCGTGCTTCGGCATGGGTGCAGATATCACATTAGGCTTCTCCGGAGCGTCAAACTCCACTTCCTTCGCCTCTATCAGGTCTTGGATTTTATGCTTGAGTGCCCAGCAATCATTGGTGTCGTGCCCAACACTGTCTGAATGGTAGGCGCATCTAGCATTAGGATGATAATGCGGAGAGGACGTATTCACATTCTTTGGTGCCTCCTTGATGGTGGCGAGATTCAACTTTAATAGATGGGGAAGCACTTGCGCTGGAGTCATATTAATACGGGTGAATTGCCGTTGTGGCCGTTCCACTTGTTGTTGATTTGGTCTGGATTGGTTATAGCGAGGCTGCTCACTTGGAGTGTTTTGAATCATTATGGCCCCCACAGTTGGCCGACGCTCCGTCTTCCCTGCTCTTCTCTGAGAATATACCACAACTGTCTCCTTTTTAAAAGGCTTCTTCTCAACATTTGCAGCAACACCCTTCTGAATCTTTCCTGATTTGATGCCAGCTTCTATTCTTTCGCCTATTAAGATCAAATCGGTAAACCCCACGGAAGAGTTACCAATTAGATGATTGAAAAATGGCCCAGATAGGGTCCCCAGGAACATATCGACAAGCTCACGGTCGGTTAAAGGAGGCTGCACCCTGCCATCCAAATCCCTCTATTTCTGTGCATATTCTTTGAATCCCTCGCTCGTTCCTAGTGACATACCCTGAAGTTGGGTACGAGTAGGAGCAAGGTCAGAATTATACTGGTATTGTTTGTAAAAAGCGGTGGCCAAATCTTCCCAATTGCGGACGCTGGTTCCCTCTAGCTGATAAAACCACTCCAACTGAGCTCCCGAAAGGCTGTCTTGAAAGAAATGAATCCAAAGATTTTTATCTGCCGTATAGGGTTGAATCTTTCTCACGTAGGACCTGAGATGCATTTTGGGACAGGACAGCCCGTCATACCTCACAAACACTGGCACTTTGAATTTTGGGGGAATCACAATCCCGGCGACCAAACCCAAGTCTTCAAAATCCAAACCCGGTACTCTTTGTAATTCCATGGCGGCCAATCTGTCCTCTAGCCCTTTGTATTTATCATCGGCTGGAGGGTATTGCTGATCAGAATAATCTTCATCCTCCTCATCTTCCTCTTCTCCTACATCGGACTCGGAAGGTACAACAACCCCATCTCTTTTACTGGTCCCTTCATCAGAAGTAGGAGGAAATTCAAGCACTCTCCGAGCTTCTCCGTCAAATCTTCTCCCCAAAGTAGCCACCCCGATCCTCTTTTTCTTATTTTTCACTGGGTCCTTATTCCCTAATTGAGTCTTGATATCCTCCTGACCCTTAGCCAAGGTCATCAGGAGTTGCTGGAACTGTGCATTCTGAGCTTGTAGGTCTTTGACTGTTTGCTCGAGATCCATCCTGCTGACATAAACAGCAGATAGATAAGGAAACCTGGAGTGAGACCTGCTTATGCACATGATGAATGGTATGCTTATGTATGCAATGCATTCAAGGATTTAGGACATTCAAAATTGTTTCAGACAAAGAAGAACGCACGTCATATTAATAAGAAGAAATTTGTTAGCGCATAAATGCCCCATGGGCCAAATATTACAAAATAACTTCTCAAGGCAAAAAGACATTGCGCATCCTCTTTGGTGCAATGTAGGTGTTGAGGGCCTCTTGCTCATGGAGTCGGCGGGTAAACTCTAGAACCTTCTTCTCACTGGCGTAGAAGCTAGCTTCAAAAGTATTTCGTTCCTCCTTGAGCTGAATCCAACTTTTCTGTATTTCCTCCCATGATGTAGGCATGTCTGGATGTAGGATGGTGTAGGGAACCTCTCCTTCATTGACAGGCTCTTTAATCACTGGGAGTACATGAGGATAAGTCATCATTAGACTTTGGGCTCGGGCTCGTACCCACTTGAGATAGGGCTCAAGAGGGATGGAGTTCTTGTGTCCCAGAGTCTTGCTATCAACCTTGTTGGGCCTCCCCCAAGCTCTGATGAATCTTTGGCGAAGTCCTTGCGCATCGTTGTTGAAGTCAAAAACTAGGTCGAGAATCAACATATCATGAGGGCCATCCCTCCGTGCATATCCAAATTGCCTCAAAGCTAGGCAAGGGTTGTAGGTGATACCCCCTCTGATTCCAAGTAAAGGAACATTAGGAAATTCTCCACAACGATCGACAATGATGACATTTTCTCTGGACCGAGAACACCAATGCACATCAGAATGAGTAAGAGTCATCAACCGTTGGGACCACCTTGAGCCTTGGTCATTCTTTAAGATAGATTGTGGAAGGTGCGAAATAAACCACCTTGCAAGGAGAGGAGTACAACACATGAGAACACCCCTCTTTCTCATTGTTCGTGTGTAAAATGAGTGAAGGATGTCCCCAAGCAATGTTGGTATTGGATTTCTGGACAAGAAGATTTTGACGGCGTTGACATCTACCAATTGGTCAGGATTTGGGAACAAGACAAACCCATAGATAAGGAGTGCCACAATTTCTTCAAAGGCTTGAAGGTCCAATGAATTCCAACATTCTTGTGCCTTCTCAAACAAGAATTTTGCTAAGAATCCTTTGACGCCGCTTCTGGTTTCCCAATTCCCCTTGATGTCGGATGGTTGTAGATGTAATGATCGAGCAACATCTTCCGGCTTTGGTTCCTTTTCCGTACCGTTGAATGGTAGTTGATTAAGGATAGGAATTCTCAGGAGTTGAGAAAACTCCTCCAAAGTGGGCACCAACTGGTAATCAGGGAAAGTAAAACAGTGGTGCAGAGGGTCAAAGAACTGGAATAGCACTTTCATCATGTCTTCTTCAATGTTGGTGTTGACTAAGCTGAGCAGTCTACCATGTCTTTCACTGAAGGATGAGTTTTCCGGAATTCTTGAGGTGAGCTCCTTGAGTTGAGGAGAGATTCTCACAAGGTTGACTTGAATGGTGTTTCTGCGAGGAATTTCCATGACCTACAAAACAAGAACAAAGATGAAGATCCAAACCCTTGAAATGGTTAGTGAATGTATATGATGTTTTATGATGTTTATGATGTATGCACAAAACATATGTACAAGCAATTCACACCAAACCCTAGTTTCAGGCTTGCATGGGGTTTCATAGGTAAGTACCCTCTTGAGTGTAGTTGGCTTAAATACCTGTCCTATAAATAGTAACCGGGTTCTAAGGAGCTCAATATCATTGGATTGTTTTCTGTGTTCATTGTTTTGGTTTAGCCACTTAACTAGCGACCAAAATATTCCAAGAAAACAACCCTCAATGAGTGTAGTATCGAGTATCTACCAACTTCGGACTGCACCAAAGCCGGTCATCTCACTACCCCTAATAAAAGGCCAAGATGGTCAAGTAAGGTTCTAGGTCAATAGTGCTTAGTGACATCACTCAGCGGCCCCGTACTCTCCTTAATTAAACTCAAGGGTTACCGGTACTCACAAATATGTCACACTAATATAGCTATTGCTTCGACCGTGTCGGTATACCCCGCACAGTTTCCACAATGTATTGCTATCTATGAATGTTTCCCAAATCCGGGTATAGGATTTCAAGCCCAAACAAGAGAACCATAAGAGGTAAAGCAAGCAAAGCAAACAATTAATCATGCAAGAAGGTGATCTAAAAACCCTAAGGTAACCCCACTTTTAAGTCTCCCCAGCAGAGTCGCCAGTTCTGTGATACGGTGGGAGAACTGACTGTGGTTTTGCGTTTGTTTTCGCAAATGTTTCGGTTGAGCAAGAGTCGCCACCGACTTTTTATTTTATCCTAAGGAAAGGTTTAAAAAGCACAGCAAAAACCTTTGAGATTTTTCTTGGGTTCGGGGAGTAGATTATAGAAAGGGAAGGTATTAGCACCCTTTCTATCCATGGTTATCCATGGGCTCTTAGGTACTTGCTTAGATCAATTTGCCTTGGTTTTCAATTGTTTGAAATGGTGCTTTGTGTGTGTGGCTTTGAAAAAGGTTTTGAAAAAGATGCCTTGTATAGGCTACCCTTGTAACAATTCTTTACTCGAATGTTTTACAAAAGGTGTTTGTCTTTTTGAAAAGATGTTTCAAGGTTTTTTTGAAAGTTTGTTTTGAAAATGTTTGTGAAGTGTGGTTTGAAAAAAATAGGCAAGTGTTTTTGCTTTGCAAGTTGACAAGTACTTAAGAGCGATCTACCCTAAAGTTCTCAAAGATTTTCGTTATGTTTTAACCCTTTTAACAATTTTGTTCCACCATTGCATTTGGTGGACAATCTTGTATTAGGATGTGGAAGGGACGGGCGCGGGTCATCGTTTAGACCATAATTGCAATAGTGCTAAGTATCCTTGGGCAATTTTTCTTTGAAAGGGACTTTTGATCATTTTAGGCAACTTTCGAAAGCGTCATCGAGGGACTATGATCATTTGATTGTTTGCTTTGCCCAAAGAGACTTAACATGCAATATGGCCTAATTTTGAAAGGCAACAAGTGGATGTAACCCTAGGGGTGTTAGTGTGCAAGTGTGTTTTATTGCATACAAGAGTTTTTTCTTTGAATTAGGTTTTTCTATTTCATTGATTTTATCTTGCCATACATGTCTTAATTACTAGCAATAAAAGCGGAAATATAAAATCCTACGCTATTACAACAATTAGGGGAGGGGGATACACATTTGTACATGGGGGGTTCAACGAGAAAAATAGACAAAAAAGAAAATAGCAAAAAACAAGATATAGAGAGCGAGAGAGGGAGCCCGCGCGCTGCTGGGAGGTCATCAGAAGTTCTGACTCAGATCCGCTGCCAGATGATCAACCTGTTAGTGAAACTGGATGAGTCAGAACTTCTGACTCTGGCACCTGCAAAACAGAACCTTGTTAGTGGGGAAATCAGAAGTTCTGATTTCCCTGCGCTGCAAGACAGAAGTTTGTTAGTGGAGAAACCAGAAGTTCTGATTATGCTGAAAAGGCAACAACTCTCAGAGGTTCTGATATCATTGGCAGCAAAATAGGCTTCAGATGTGCAAACGTCAAAGTCAGCACTTGGTTTTTCCCTGTACTAACCAAAACATCTGCAACTCTGTTGTTATTCCACAAAACAAGAAACATATTTTGGAACAGATCCAGCAAATACAAAAATGTTTCAGAGGTCAGAACCACCAAGGTCACAGGCAAATCCTATACTGGCTCAGAACGTTCTGAGGTATGAAAATCCTCAGAACATAAACAGCAACAACATGATATTTACATTATGTTTATTTGAATATGCACAGATGATGATGCTTAACAGCGTGATGAGGGTCAGCAGGTGCTTACCTGACTGTTGGGAAAGTTTGTGGGTGAAAGTTAGCTTTTGGTTCTGGTGGTGTTCTGGACAGATTTCCTTTGAAAAGGGGAAGTAAAGGTGTATACGTATGTAGGGTCAGAAGTTTGGAAAGGGTGTCTTTGGTTTACAGAAAAAACTGGATATTTGATGAAGTTTGGAGGTGAGAAACTCAAAGTTATGAAACAAAACTGGAGATTTTGGCAGAGTTTCAGAACGCTGTGTTGCTAAGAGTTCTGTTTCTCACTTAGCAATTTCTGTTTCTTTTCTTGAACGTCTTTTGCAGTGGTGAAAACTCTCTATTTATAGGCAAAGTTCTTATGGATGCCTTGAACATTTAAAGCGCCAACAGAGTTTGAATTTGTTCTTTGACAGAAATTCCTGGGAAGTTGTGATACAGATAGCTTTCAGCCTAGGTTGTAGCAGCAGACGTAGATTGGGGAGAAGTGACCTCTGAAGTGGGTGGTGGCACGTAGACCCATGCCAGAATCTGTGCAAAAGCGTTTTCCAAGCCACACGTGAATGCTCAGGAGTGGTTGGAAGCATTAATGGGCATTAAATGGTGACAAGACCTATCAACATCAACATTCTGGTAATGGAAACCAGCGTTGAATCAGCAGCGTAAACCATGCTCTGGCCTTGGCTTCCTATTGTCTTAGTAAGCTCTGGAGATTCTTTATCAGTGTAACACCCACTCTTCTGATCTTTCATCTTCTGATTTCAACCTGTTCTGAAGGAGCCTTCAGACTTTCCTGCTTCTCTTGCATTCCTTTAGCAAATTCTGACTGAGCTTGTGTAACTGCTGAAGGGGCATGTTTTGTTTGAGTCTTACATACTGAACCACGTTTACAACTTCTGATTGAACTGATGTAGCTGCTGAAGAGCCAACTTCTGACCACGCTGAGCCAAGCTTGCAACTTCTGACCGTTTTTATCTGGAATGAGTCCAGAAGTTCTGAAGTGCTGATTTTTCTTAAAACACTCATTTTAGATAAGCGTTCTAAGTACTTAGAATTTGATTTTTCTCAAGATAAAAGCGTTGTTTCTGGAGTTCGTGAGATCATCTTGCTCTTGTAAGTGGCTTGCTTGGGCAAAGGGATAACTCAGGACTTGGATTTGTTTCAGAGGGACCTTGAAAATCCAAGATGGTTTCCTGAAGAAAGGGAGGGCAAATTTTGGGGGTACAACACTACCTAAAAAATTACATTCTGTTTTACAGAAAATCTGATGGGTATCAGCAAGAGAATATCATCATCAGCATCAGAAGATGAAATATCAAGATCAGCATCAGAAGATGTTATATCAGATGCCAGAATCAGAAGATCAACATGTGCTCACGCTGAAGCTTGATGAACAGATCTGTGCGTAACAATCTGAACTCTGATCAAGACAACAACACTTCATCAGCACCTAAGCAGCATCAGAATAAGCCAAAGCCAGAACACGTTTTAGTGGCAACGGTACCGTGCATTCAAGACTATTTATTATCAACGAAATTATTCTAGACAAAGATCTGCTTAATATGGAAAGAATGTTATTGGCATTGAAATGGAATTACTGACTCCAACGTACCATTTTCCAATGCTATATAAACAAGTCAGTGAAGATTGAATTGGCTAATGCTCTACAACTCTCTACACGCCTAAAGCTATTCATCATCTTCCTCACTCTCAGTTTGCTAAAGCACTCAAATTCTTTACTCAATTATTTTAGCACTCTAGTTCTCATAAGCTTAACGTGTGTAGTATCACAGTTGTGATAAACAGTTTTTGTAGAAAACATTCAACACACTTAGATTTCAATTATCTGTAAGAAAGTATTTCCTTGAGAAACCGGTTTATGGTTTGACTCAAGAAGGCTTTAGCATTTGTTAAAGCAGTTGTAATATTCAGTTGAATATAGTGGATTAAGACCTCGTTGGAGAGAGGCAAAATCAACTTGACGGGTGGACTGGAGTAGTTTGAGATCAAACGAACCAGGATAAAAATACCGTGTTGACTGCAATTGATTTCAAGTTTTTACAATTCAACCCCCCTTCTTGTGTTTTTCACTTCTTCAATTGGCATCAGAGCGCCTGGTTCTGAGCTAAAACACTTAACCGTGTCAGTACAAGATCCAGCGTCAGAAAAACACAATGGCAGGAACTTATCAACACACCAGCAATGACAACAATGAAGACAGAGACAAATTCAGCGGCAAACCTCCAGTCTTTGATGGAGAAAATTTTGATTACTGGAAAGACAGAATTGAAAGCTTCTTTCTGGCACATGATGCTGATCTGTGGGACATGGTGACAGATGGATACACGCACCCAGTGAATGCAAGCGGTCAGAAGATTGACAGGAAAGCAATGTTTGATCAACAAAAACGTGACTTTAAAAATCACCACAAGGCCAGAACCATTCTTCTCAGCGCCATCTCTTACGCTGAATATGAAAAGATCTCTAACAGAGACACAGCAAAGAACATGTTTGACTCACTCAGAATGACGCATGAAGGCAACATTCAGGTCAAAGAAACTAAATCTCTTGCGCTCATTCAGAAGTATGAGGCATTCAAAATGGAAGAAAGTGAATCCATTGAAACAATGTTCTCAAGATTCCAAATTCTGGTGGCTGGTCTCATGGTTCTAGACAAAGGATACTCTATTGCTGATCATGTCAAGAAGATCACCAGAAGCTTGCCAAAACAGTGGAGGCCAATGGTTACAATGCTGAAGCTAGCTAAAGATCTCAACAAAATTTCTCTGGAGGAACTTATCAGCTCCCTCAGAAGTCACGAGATAGAGCTGGAAGCTGATGAACCTCGGAAGTAAGGTAAGCCTTTAGCATTAAAATGTAACAAAAAATCTGAGTCTAAAGTTTTGCAGGCAGTTGAAGAAACATCTGATGGATCCTTATCAGAAGAAGACGAACTTTCCCTCCTCTCCAGAAGAGTGAACCAACTATGGAAGCATAGGCAAAGGAAGTTCAAGAATCCCAAAAGATCTGATCAGAATGAGTCCTCTTCCAGATACAGAAGGTCAGATTATTCCTCTGGATACAGAAGATCTGAAGGCTCCTCAGGAAGCAGAAAGCCAAACACCAAGGACATCATCTGCTATGAATGCAATGAGCAAGGACACTACAAGAGTGACTGCCCAAAGCTTCAGAGAGAAAAGCCCAAAAAGAAGTTTGGAAGAGAAAAGAAGAAAAGTCTCATGGCTACATGGGATGACTCTGACTCGTCTGAAGCTGACTCAGAATCAGATGATGAGAGAGCAAACATAGCTCTCATGGCCAACATTTCAGAAGATAGTGAAGCTTCTAAATCAGACTCAGAATCAGACACTGAAGAGGTATTTCCTGACTTTGCAATTAATTTTACTAAGGCTGAACTTGCTGAAAGCCTTAACGAAATTCTGGAAAGGTACCAGCAGATTAGAGTTAAATTCAGAAACCTGAAAAGGAATCTTAAATCTGACTCTGATAAGACTGAGAGTCTTAAATTGGAAAATTCTGAGCTGAAAAATAAAATTTCAAAGTTAGAAAATGTTTTACAAAACTCTCAGAAGGAAACAATTTCTGAAACTCCCAGCAGCGCTGATGAGATCATCAAGGAGTATGATCATAGCTTTCATAAGTTTCTTGCTAAAAGCATAGATAAAAGCAAAATGGCTTCAATGATCTATGGAGTTAGCAGAAACGGTAGAATGGGAATAGGATACCAAGGTAAGGTACCTACACCAAAGAATGCCATGGATTTAACTATTAAACACACTCCTCTGAACTCACATTTTGTGTATGGTCACACACATGATATTAAATATACTAGCAGTAAGTATTCTGTGAAACCAAAATTCAACCAGAGTTTTGGTAAATCTAACAAATCAGGACCCAAGAAAATCTGGGTACCTAAGGATAAAATAATACATGATGCAGATATCTTTAGCAGCAAATCAGAAACACCAGTCATGGTACCTGGACTCTGGCTGCTCGCGACACATGACGGGAAGAAGGCATATGTTCCAAAGCATGGAACTTAAGCCTGGAGGCCACGTTGGCTTTGGAGGCAATCAGAGGGGAAAGATCATTGGCTCTGGAACTGTAGGTAATGGAAATCTTCCCTCTATAAATAATGTTGTTAGTAGATGGATTAATGCATAATCTGTTATCCATAAGTCAATTAAGTGATAACGGTTATGATATAATCTTTAATCAAAAATCATGTAAAGCTGTTAGTCAGAAAGATGGGACTATCCTATTTAATGGAAAGAGGAAAAACAATATTTATAAAATCAAACTTTCTGAACTGAAAAGTCAGAATGTAAAGTGTCTTCTGTCTATTAACAACGAGCAATGGATCTGGCACAGAAGATTGGGGCATGTTAGTATGAGAAGAATATCTCAGATTAACAAACTCAATCTGGTCAGAGGACTTCCTAATCTGAAGTTCAATTCAGATGCTCTGTGTGAAGCATGTCAGAAAGGCAAGTTTGCAAAACCTTCTTTCAAATCTAAAAATGTTGTTTCTACCTCTAAGCCATTAGAACTTCTGCACATTGACTTATTTGGACCAGTTAAAACTGCTTCAGTCAGTGGCAAGAAGTATGGGTTAGTAATCGTAGATGACTATAGCAGATGGACATGGGTAAAGTTCTTAAGACACAAGGATGAGTCACACTCTGTGTTTGTTACCTTCTGTAACCAAGTTCAGAATGAAAATGATCTTAGAATCGTTAAAGTCAGAAGTGATCATGGTGGAGAGTTTGAAAACAAAGATTTTGAGTCATTCTTTAATGACAAAGGCATTCTGCATGATTTCTCTTGTCCTAGAACTCCCCAACAAAATGGAGTTGTAGAACAAAAGAACAGAACATTGCAAGAAATGGCCAGAACCATGATCAATGAGACAAACGTTGCTAAGATCTTCTGGGCAGAGGCAATAAACACAGCGTGCTACATTCAGAATAGAATCTCAATAAGACCTATTCTAGAAAAGACTCCATATGAATTGTGGAAGAATAGAAAGCCCAACATTTCATATTTTCATCCATTTGGATGTACTTGTTTTATGCTAAATACAAAAAAATTATTTGAACAAGTTTGACTCTAAAGCACAAAAGTGTATTATGTTAGGATACTCTGAACGCTCAAGAGGGTACAAAGTATACAATACAGAAACACAGATTGTGGAAGAATCAATCAGTGTTTGTTTTGATGATAAGCTTGACTCTGAAAAGTCAAAGCAGAATGAAGTTTTTGCAGGTATGGAAGTTGAATTTACAGGTTCAGAAGACAAGTCATCAGAAGCTCTCAACAAAGACACTCCTTCAAAATCTGAAAGGAGCACTGCAAGCAATCCAGCAACAGCTGCTGATCAACCTCAGAAAAGACTACCCAGAAGCAGCTTGGATCACCCAGAAGAAACTATCTTAGGAAGAAAGGAAGATCCAATCAGAACAAGAGCCAGTTTCAGAAACTCTGAAGAATCCCTCATGGGACTTGTGTCTCTGATTGAACCTTCTTCTATTGATGAAGCACTTCTGGACAACGACTGGATTCTAGCAATGCAAGAAGAGCTGAATCAATTCACCAGAAATGACGTATGGGATCTTGTTCCCAGACCAAAAGGATTCAACGTCATTGGAACAAGATGGGTGTTCAGAAATAAGTTGAACGAACAAGGTGAAGTCATCAGAAATAAAGCACGACTGGTAGCACAAGGTTATAGTCAGCAAGAGGGGATAGACTATACAGAAACCTTTGCTCCAGTCACCAGGTTAGAATCTATCAGACTTTTAATTTCGTTTGCTGTTAATAAAGGCATCACTCTGTATCAGATGGATGTTAAGAGTGCATTCTTAAATGGTTATATAGAAGAAGAGGTTTATGTGCACCAACCCCCTGGTTTTGAAAGTTCCAAAAATCCATATGCTTTCAAACTAAAGAAGTCACTATATGGTCTGAAACAAGCTCCCAGAGCTTGGTATGAAAGACTAAGTAACTTCCTGTTAGAAAAGGAATTCACCTAAGGGAAAGTGGACACAACCTTATTCTGTAAGACAGTTAAGAATGACATCTTAGTTTGCCAAATTTATGTTGATGATATTATTTTTGGATCTACTAATCCTTCTCTTGGAAGAAAATTTGCTAAGTGTATGCAGGCAGAATTTGAGATGAGCCTCATGGGGGAACTAAAATTCTTTCTGGGCATTCAGATTAATCAAACCCCAGAAGGAACTTACATTCATCAGAGCAAATATGTCAGAGAACTTCTAAAGAAATTTGATCTCTCAGAATGTAAGCCATCAAAGATTCCAATGCATCCCACGTGCATTCTGGAAAGAGAAGAGGTAAGTAAAAAGGTAGAACAGAAGGTCTACAGAGGTATGATTGGCTCTCTTCTCTATCTGACGACTTCAAGGCCTGACACTTTATTCAGTGTTTGCATTTGTGCTAGATTCCAATCAGATCCTAGAGAATCTCACTTAACAGCAGTTAAGCAAATTTTCAAGTATCTGAAAGGTACTACTAATCTGGGTTTGTTTTATAGAAAATCTAGTGATTACGGCCTGATAGGATACTGTGATGCTGATTTCGCTGGAGACAGAGTAGAATGTAAAAGTACTTCTAGAAAATGCCAGTTTCTGGGAGAAAATCTGATCTCATGGTCCAGCAAAAGACAATCCACAATTGCTCTATCCACAGCAGATGCTGAATACATAGCAGCAGCTGGATGCAGCACACAAATGCTCTGGATGAAAAGTCAACTTGAGGACTTCCAGATATTTGAGAGTAACATCCATATCCTCTGTGACAATACTTCTGCTATTTGTCTCAGTAAAAATCCTATTTTGCATTCTAGGGCTAAGCATATAGAAATAAGACATCATTTTATTAGGGACTATATTCAGAAAGGGATTTTAAATTTAAAATTTATGAACACAGACCATCAATGGGCTGATATTTTTACAAAACCTCTTTCTGAAGATAGGTTCAACTTCATTCTGAAACATCTCAGCATGAAGCTCTGCCCAGAATAAAATTGTTTTGATTCCATATCTTAACCTTCAGAACTTTGTTTATTTTTTGTGAACTTCTGATTAATCTTTCTTCAGATCTTTAGAAGTGCAGATTGCATCAGAATCTATCCATAGAGATCTGAGCGCTTCATCTCAAGGATAGAAATGTGCAGTTCACTCAAGCAAACAAGTGTCATCCTGTCATCAGCTACTTTATGAGGCTGAACACGCGTTCATGCTTCTGAAAGGTCAAAAGCGCTGATTGGATGCATTGAGACACATGTCATGGGTAACCGTTCCAATATCTTTTTGAATCCCCCTAAATCAGCTATCATTAAATGCGCATAATCATTATAATTAATTTCTCTCTCTTGCCGTTTATGCTTTCAAAACCTTTTTAGAAATCTATTTAAACACATTTCTCACCATTAACACTCTTTTACCTTCACTATCATTTTCTCTACAAACTTGTTGTTTTCAGCTTGCATTCTCTTTTAAAACCCTTTCAATATTTCTTCACAAAACCTTCAGTGTAAACAATGGCTTCTTCAAGCATCCCTACTGCAAGTACCCAGAAAACAGATTCTTCTGAACAATACGAAGAACCCTACAGAACTCTTCTCACACCAATCAAAAATCTAGAAGTTCTGTCAGAATTGATCGTTGATTTCAATAGTCTTCAAGAGAATGGGTTTTCTCTCTGAAGAAGTTAAAGCTCAAGGCTGGGAAAGATACTTTGACAGACTGGTGGGTCCAACATTCCCAATTCTTGTAAAGGAATTTTGGATTCATGCTTCTTCCCCAAACCATCAAGTTACTTCATACATCATGGGGAAGAAGATAGTTATTACTGAGGATCTCATTGCAAGGTTAATAGGCTACAGTGGTGGTGGTGTTCGTTGCATTGACATGGCTGAAAGGTGCGCTGATGTTTCCCTAATTGCCAGAGAAATCTTCACTTTGGGGCTTCCCTCCAGCAAGATCAGGGATTTAAAAGACCATCACAAAATTTGGGCCAAGATCATTCTGGGGTGCATCAACCACAGGAAGCCTACCAGCTCTCCTGATTACATCAATATTGATCAGCAATTTCTGATCTACTTCATCTCTCAGAAGGTCAAGGTAAATCTGGCTCATTTGTTGTTTAACCATCTTAGGACAAGTGTTAAAGAAACAAGAGAAGAGGAACGCACTAAAAGGGATTAGATACCCCTAGGTAGGCTGATATCAGATATTCTAATAGAGAATAAGTTGATTGATCATCTGACAGAGGCTCAGGAAATCAGCTCTTTGGAAGCTGCTGTTGGCAAACAGCTGAATGCGAAGAATCTGAAGAAAATGAAGTTGATTGAGAACATCAAGAAGGAACCCAACGTCACTCCTTTTGCAGCAATCTCCAGCAGAAGAGTCCCTCTGGATAACTTTCCTATGTTCTCAGAGATTGATTCTAAACCTGATATAATTGTCAGATATCTGGATGCCTGCAAAGCAGATGGTACAACACCAAATTTGAACATTCAGGATCTGCAGCAGAAGGCTCCAGAAGTTGTTATAAAGAAGTCCAAGAAAAGGAAAGCTGTAGCAGAAGGATCATCTCAGCAGACTCCTAAAAAGAGAGGTAATCCTTCTTCTGTAACTGTTTTAGATTCAATTTCTGTATCAACATCTATCCCAATTCCAACTCCATCAGAAAACCCCACACCACAAACTTTTGATGACTTTGACATTGATTTCGACCCTTCTGAATCATTAAATCTTAGAAGATCTCGCTCCCAACCTCAAAATCCAAATACTGAAGCAACCCAACAAGAACTTGCAAAAGTTCTATCTGATATAGACCAACATACTTCTGCTCCCACGCCAGAAAATCCAAACACAGAATCACAACCAGAAATCCCTCTCTCACCACAACCAGAAATTCCCCTCTCTCCACTACCAGAAACACCCCCATCTCCTCAACCATAAATTTATCCACCCTCTCCACAACCTAAAATATCTCACCCAGAAGTTCAAACTTCTGAGGCTCAACCTTCTGCATCCTATCAAACTGATGATTCTGATCCTATTCCCATTCCTGGAATCACAGAACCTCTGGCCATTCGTATGCCCCTTGGTACCATTGTGAATATTCCCCAACTTCCCTCTTCACCAGAACTAACTCCACCAAACTCCCCATCAAGTCCAATCATAATTCCTGACTCTCCCACTCCCTCACCAAAGAACAATCCAGTAGACAACATCAAGACTGTCATTGACTTAACAGTTTTTGAATGTCTTGCTGCCATAACCCACAAGACAGCTATCCCTAAACCAAAACATCCAGATGTTGGTACCGGCTTATTGACATTTGAAACAGAAGTACAGAAGTGGATCACTTCTGTGAAACAAGCGATTCTGGAGCTGGTTAATCCTGCTGCATCAGACTACCTTTGGACAAGGTTCAGAAGATGGGTATCTTCTGAAATTCATAAGTTGCAGGAACTGAGCTACAGACAAGCTCAAGAGAACTTCAGCAATCTGCTGAAAGAGATTGAAGGTCCAGTTCTAAGCAAGCTACCTGCAGAAGAAGTTCTCCCTCTGGACATTGCTCCCTGGTCTGAACATCGTCCAACATCCAAAGTTCAACCTGATACTCAAGAGCAGATGATCCCTACTGAAGACCTGGGTCAAGAAAAGGATATTGCAGAAAGCTCTGAGAAGCATCCTGTTTCTGAAGATTCTCAAGCTTCCTTGGACAGGCAGACTCTAGAAGATATGTAAAGATCTGATATTCGGATGAAGGAAAGAATGGACAAGCAGGACAACAAAATTGATGCAATAGCAAGCATGTTAACTCAGCAACAAGAAACCAACAACCAAATCAAGGGCATGTTGGAAGCTTTGTTCACATGTCTTCCTCCTCCTTCTTAGAATTTTCTTTTTTTTTAAACATGATTATCTGTAATATTTTTACAATGTTCTGAACTTTACATTGCTTCTGTTTTTTAATATAAATGCATTTTGACTTTGATTATTTGTTCTTTTTGATAACTGACAAAAAGGGGGAGAAAGAATGATATTTTTCAATAACGGATTACTGAGACATAAGTCTCAAACATTCTGATCCATTTAAAATTTTCTCTTCTGAAAAGATTACATGTACAAAACTCTGATGAAAGATACAGTAAAGTTCTGATGCTCAAAGACTCATGGAATTAAAGGGAAGTAATCAACTCAGGGGGAGTTTCTCTTCTTTACTCTCTACTTTTTATTCTTTATTTTTAATTGAAAATATCTGGTTTTTGTCATCATAAAAAAGGGGGAGATTGTTAGAACATAGTTTGATTCTACAACCTTAATTAGAGTTTTGTTGATAACAAAATACAAAGAATAAATAAATTGTAAGATTTATATATAAGACAAATATGCTTCTTAAAATCATGTCCTGTGTATACAGAAGTTCTGATGGAATCAGCATCAGCATCAGAAGATTAGTAACACTGAAGCTACCAGATTATACGCTGAAGCTTGATGACCAGAATCTGCGCATAAAATACTCTGACTCTGATCAAAGATCTTTACCAATTCATCAGCACTCTGAAGCGTTATCTTAAGTCATAAGCAAAGAAAAATCTGAAGCGTTATTAAGGTATTCAAGACAGAATTAATTGCTAACGGCTTTCTTCAAGACAAGATCTTCTCAAATAGGAAAGTGTGTTATTATCAGTAAATTGGCTTTATGGACAACGTACATTTACCTGGCCTATATAAACAAGTCTCCTTTGGAAAAGACGCACGCATGCACGCATAATTTGCCAAGCCTTCAAACACCACACTTACAAAAACGCTTTAGCAAATTCAATTTACTCTAAGCTTCAAATTGTGTAATTATCACAGTTGTGATATACTGTTTTATTAGAAAATGTTAACACATCATTGTTCAAATTAGTTATAAGAGATTTCTTTGAGATAAACCGGTATGTGGTTATACTCAAGAAGGCTTTAACAGTTGTTAAAGTAGTGTTGTAATCCTTTGAATATAGTGGATTAAGACCTCGTTGGAGAGAGGCGAAATCACCTTGACGGGTGGACTGGAGTAGTTTGAGATCAAACGAACCAGGATAAAAATACAGTGTTGTCTAGCATTTGTTTTAAGTTTTACAATTTAACCCCCCTTCTTATGTTTTTCACATCTTCATCCTTTTCCTCTAAAGAATGGCAAACAACATTGATATCATCCTAAAGACAAAGAGGGATAACTTCAGCTATCAATTCCGTCCTAGTATTTGGCCCTCTCTTGAAGAGCTCAGAGACCTCATGAATTGTCAACAAATGAGTGTTTTTGGTGAAAGATATGGGAATCTCCTATCTTTATTGGATGCTCGGGTTGATGACAAGGCTGTACAGACTTTGTTACAATTTTATGATCCAGAGTTGCGTTGTTTCATATTTCAAGATTACCAGTTAGCACCTACTCTTGAGGAGTGTGTTCATCTTCTCCACATTAAGCTCACCAATCATGTTCCATTTGTTCGAGTCCCTATTGAGCCTGACTTTGAGGCCATTGCTAAGGTTCTTTATTTGAGCCTTAACTATGTAAAAGGGAAATGGAGACGTAACAAAGTCACTTGTGGTCTTCCTGTAGATTTCTTGGTAAGTAAGGCTAAGGAAATGGCAAACACATGAAATTGGGATGCTTATTATGCTTTATTGGCTGTTATCATTTACGGAGTTGTCTTATTCCCTGAGATTAAATAAATCGTAGACTTGGCTTCTCTTTGTATCTTCATAAATAAGAATCCTATACCTACGCTATTAGCAGATACTTACCACGCCATCCACTCCAGGCATGGAAATAAAGGAGTAGTGGTATGTTGTACACCTATGCTTTACAAATGGTTCATGGCACAGTTACCCACCAAAGGGCCATTCAAAGAAGATCCTCGTTCATGGGCATCCAAAGTGATTACACTCACCTCTTTCGATATCCAATGGTACAAACTTAAGGTGGATAGCTCTGAAGTCATCTCTCACTGTGCAGGTTTCTCTAATGTTTCGCTTATGGGAACAAATGAGGTTATCAACTACAATCCAGTACTCTCTCTTCACCAATTAGGTTATGCCATGAGGCGTCCACCCACAACCAAGGAGGTCGAACCTATGTTTTTTCAGAAAAGGAGAAAACCCAGAATTGCTGAAGAAAGTGGAGATTGCTTGGGCACATGTTGGAAGGAAAGGAAAAGAATTTTTCGGGCCAAAAGAGGTATTAGATTTCGATCCTTACGTGGATTGGTTGAAGGAAAGAGTTAAAACTCTTTTGTTTCCTTTTGAAAAGGAAATATCCTTGTATCTTTAACCCACTAAGTTGCAACACGATGTGTCTAAGGAACGCTTATATCGAGTACAATTGGAGAATAGGGACCTTCGCCAGAATTTGGAAGACAAAAAAATTGAAATATATTTCTTAACATAAAAAGAAAAGGGACTTGGCCCGTCAGCTAAAAGAGTATGAAAGGGAAGGTAGTTCCAAGAAACGACCCAGAGATGAAAACTCGTTCGTGTCTACAGAAGAATATCAGATAGCCCTCGCTGATGCAGAAAGGAATCATCAAGAAACTTTGAAATTTCAGATGGCCAACAATAGGAACAAAGCTAAAGTCAAGGAATTGGGAAACCAATTCAAAATTTCTAGGATGGAGTTGGAAGCAAAAGAATATCAAATGATTGAAGTGCTACAAGAGAATTCAAGACTCCAAGACAAGATCAAGGAGATGGAAGAAGCACCTGTGCCTATACCTTTACCAGAATGTAAAGAATGTGATCGCTTCCTAGAGCAATGTGTGTACTTGGAAGGACAACTATATCGGAAAGATGTGGTGTCGATAGCTTCGCTCGTGGACGGGATCGTCAAAAGACAAAGAAATTATTTGAAGAAACCAAATAAAGGAGTGAGGAGTACTTCCGGCAAGGAGGGTCGTTGTACTACACAGAGATTAAAGATCCCCCCGTTCATCATCTTGTATCCCCTTTTATTTTCTTTTTGTCTTTTGATCACCACCAGTCTTGTTGGATGGGGTCATTTAGATTTCATTGCAGTTTCTGAATCATACTTGTAATAAGTTACCATTGGATCATATGAATGATGTTTTTAATGAGATCAATTGTTAATCAAAATGTCTTTGTGATCGGTGGGAACGAGAACTGACTGTTTTGGATATGCTGGTTCGCGTTTTGCGTTTGTTTTTGCAAAGTGTCGTGGTAAGCAAGAGTCGCCACCGTCTTTTATTTTATCCAACAAGGAAAGGACAAAAGCACTGAAAAATTCCTTTTCGAGATGTTTCTCGGGTTCGGGAGGTAGATTATAGAAAGGGGAGGTGTTAGCACCCTTTCTATCCGTGGTTATCCACGGGCTCTTAGGTACTTGCTCACTATGTTTTTCAAAAGATTGCTTTTATTTGTGATTGTGGGTTTTGAAAAGAGTTTTGTTTTTGAAGAAAGTGTAAGTGCGAAAAGTTTTGTTTTGTTTTTTAAAAGGAGCAAGTACTTAAGAACATCTACCTACTCAAAAAGGAATTATACTGTGCAAGTGTCCTTTAGACAATGCTATCCCACTATTGAGGAGTAGGTAGCATCGTCGTTGGAGTTTTTGGGTCAATTCGGTTGAAGGGACGTGTGGTCACTAAAACAATGTTAGGATGCTTTAGTGGTAACCCTAATGTCTTAGATCATTTTTATCAAGGCAACCATTTCGAGGCAACTTTGATCTTTGGACAGGAGGGCGACCTCTAAGACTTCCTATACTCAATGACCACTTTTGAGGCAACCAAGTGAGGTGTACCCTAGGAGTGGCATGTGCAAGTGTGTCAATTTTCAGTTATATTATCTTTGCATGTCATGGTGAGCTACTGTTGATTTTAAGTTAAGAGTTAATCTTTTCATGCATAGCCTAGTTAGCATACATCTAAACAGTTAATATATGTACAGGAATTTAAAGTGCGGGAATTGTAAATCCTACGCTATTACAAGGCTTCGGGGAGGGGGATTATTTACATGTCCAAAATTGGGGAATAAAAGCAGTAAAGTAAAAGTCTTAGTTAAGCTATTACAAGCCAGTAAGCAGTTACAATAAAATGAACGCGCGCGAAACCTTAAAAATCCTAAGAACTTTTTGTTGTTTTATTTTATTTTTGGGAAAATGCTAAATGTTCAATTAAGTCAAATTTAATTAATTTTAAAAAAATACTGATTAAAATTAACTCTAAAACGTACCTAATATTTTTTGCATTTTTTGTTTATGAAAAGGATTGAATTCAAATAAATCATAAGTCTACTGATTTTAAAATTGAAGAAAATAAGTTAAAATAATTAACTAAATTAAACCCTTAAAATGAAACCTAATTCTAAGTTACTTATTTTTATGATTTTTATGTTGATTAAAAAAAACAAATAAAATGGTCCAAACGAAAATGAAATCAGGCAGTAAATCAAGAAACAAATATAATTCTGGAGGCCTGGGTCGAAAGAGGTGTGGGTTGTCTTTCGACCCAGTGAAGAGGCTGGATCGAAGGTGCATGAGGGGCTGCACACTGAGGGTGTTCGATCTGGATATGTCATTCTTCGATCTGGAAGTCCTGGATCCAGTTCGAAGCTAAGCTGCTAAGCTTCGAAATTCTGAACAGGATTCTGAGAATATGTTTCCTGCAAAACGAAACAAATGTTAAAAGGTCCAGGGGGGACTTTACCCCCCTGATTCGAATCTCCTCCCAATTCGAACCTGCTGAATCTGGATCTGGGTTTGTTTTATCCTGGGATTCGAAGGAGAAACTCAGATTGTGCCCAAGCAATGGCATAATATCATCTTTGCAATGTAGCTTATATGTATCACATTAAATTATTCATAAACAACAATAATAACGTGAATATGCAATCAAAGAGATCGAATGAGTTTGAGATTAGATTTTTTTTTACCAAACAGAGGTGCTTTGATCTGTGGTTCTGAGTGTGGAATGGCTTGTGCAAGGATTGGGTATGGCTTCCTGGAAGTGCTGATAACCTTTGGCAGCGTATCTCCAAGTTCTCCCTGCTTCTTTTCTCTATTTTTTCTGTGTGTTTTTTTGTTCTCCTCCCCTTTTTGCATCACTTGTGATCTCTTTATATAGAGGGGGTAGAGGGGACAGGAATACAAAGGTTTAAATAACCTTGATTATGTGTTTGAAAGCCATGAATGAGAATCTGTAACATTGGCCAAACACATGGGATCTTGTCCCTTTTTGAATTTTGAATGATATGTAATTGGCCTTCGAATGCTCCCTTTCGAATGGGCTGATGGCCTCCTTCGAATGCTCCCTTACGAATGGGCTGATGGCCTCCTTCGAATGCTTTTCGAAAGCTTCTTCGAATGGACCCTTTGAATGCTTCTTCGAATGGACCTTTTGGAATTCCAATCGAAGGACACTGTCATAATGCCAATCGAAGTACTTGTCCATAATGCCAATCGAAAGGCTCCTTCAGAACACCAATCGAAGGGTCTTTCAGAATGCCAATCGAAGTGCTTGTCCATAATACCAATCGAAAGGCTCCTTCAGAACACCATTCGAAGGGTCTTTCAGAATTCCAATCGAAGGGTCTTTCAGAATGCCAATCGAAATGTACTTAAAGTACCACTCAAAAATTTTCCTTTTCCTTAGGCAAGGGTTTCTGGTCAACCATGTAGGGGAAGACTTTGGAAAACATGAGAGGGCAAATTTTGGGGTACAACAGTTGCCCCTATTAAATCTTCTTAAACCTGAGGATGTAGATTGGCTTGTGTGCCTTTCGTGATCCGAAGGTGGAAGATGATTGAACACTAGAGTGCCCAGAAATTTGCACTCGCATGGTGTAGTATCAACATTGTGATGTCAGGAATGGGCTTACAGATGCCATTTGGAGATTGTTGGTAGGAGGATGGGCTTATAGATGCCATCTGCAGGAGTGTCGATCGCGTAAGAGATTCCTTAGCAAGAACTTGCATACCTGTTGTTGTAGAAGATTCCACTGGGGAAGTCTAACTTTGTTGAGATTTAGGAACCTGCCTGTACTTCAACTGAGAGAATGCTTCAGCTGAGTTTTAAGAACCTGTCCATAATTCCATTAGGGGAAACATCTTCATCAAGATCTAGGAATTGTCTCGTGCTCAACGTAGTATACCGCTGAGGTTATAGAAACTTGTCCACACTATGACGGAGGAAAACATCAAGATCTAGGAACTGACTCATGCTCAATGGAGTATACCGTTGAGGTTATAGTACTCGTCCATACTATGACGTAGGGAAACATCAAGATCTAGGAACTGACTCGTGCTCAATGGAGTATACCGTTGAGGTTATAGTACTCGTCCACACTATAACGTAGGGAAACATCTTCATCAAGATCTAGGAACTGTCTCGTGCCTACCGGGAGTATGCCGCTGAGGTTATAGAACTTGTCCACACTATGACGGAGGAGAACATCAAGATCTAGGAACTGACTCGTGCTCAATGGAGTATACCGTTGAGGTTATAGTACTCGTCCACACTATGACGTAGGGATACATCTTCATCAAGATCTAGGAACTGTCTCGTGCCCACCGGGAGTATGCCGCTGAGGTTATAGAACTTGTCCACACTATGACGGAGGAGAACATCAAGATCTAGGAACTGACTCGTGCTCAATGGAGTATACTGTTGAGGTTATAGTACTCGTCCATACTATGACGTAGGGAAACATCTTCATCAAGATCTAGGAACTGTCTCGTGCCCACCGGGAGTATGTCGCTGAGGTTATAGAACTTGTCCACACTATGACGGAGGAGACTGTCGAGATTGAGAACCTTATCTGAAATTCAACTGATGATAATTCAATTGAGATTTAAGAATTGGTCAAATCTTCGACTAAGCTGAGAACTTAACTGCATTTTTCCTGAAAGGTAAAGGTCAGTCATATGTAATGCATGATATGGATCAGGCAATGATGTTCTCAAAATAAATGAGATTGTATTCGTATGATGCGCATGTGTATGTATCATGATGTATGGGAATGTGATGTTTTAGCTGGGAAAATAAATCCCGGAGCTGCTGGAGAATAGAGTTGAGTTCTTCGCTTCTGTTGGGGATAATGAACGAAGATGATTGTGAGAATAAACCTGCAGGAGAAAAGAACTCCGCTGGGGAATAAACATGATGAAGAGATTACTCCGAGGGGAAATACTCTGTGGGGGAGAGATGTTCTGCTAATTATTTTAATGGTAATTCCGCCGGGGAATCTGTTGATAAGCTCTGTTGGGGATTTTGATGATGACACCGCTGGGGATAGAAAGAGCTTCACTGGGGATGATCTTTTAGTTGCAACTTGCTGAGGATAACCCAGTTAGACTCTTGTGAGAATAACCTTCTGAATTTGGCTGGGGAGATATATTTGTATTCTACAGGGGACAAGTTTCCAGAATCTACTGGGTAAAGATGATTTGACTCTGGCGGGGAAGCTTTTTTAGACAGCGCTGGGGAAATGGCTCCACTGGGGGTATCTTGTATTCCGTCTGGGAACATTCTTATACTCTGTCGAGGAACATTAAGACTGCTGGGGATGCTTTCACGCTTGCTGGAGGAATCTTTATATTAAGATCTACTGGGGATACCAAGCCTTCCCGGGGCTGACGATAGACTAACACTGCTTGGGGGAGAAAATTGATGATTCACTCATGGTTGCAAGTCTCAGTGGGGAGAGCTGCCATTACTGTTTTGCTTTACGGGGAGTGACGGTATCTTAGTCACACTCTTCAGCTGAACCTACCTTGGTACCTCGGTGGACAGAGCAACTAGACCACTCAGACAATTCTTATTGCCCCTACTTCTGATATCACCCGTAATTAGTCCTTTGTTTCGCATGTAAATATTTATGAACAACAATTAATGTCAAATGCATATATCAAAAATGAACATTGGACGTTCTTTGAAAAACAAAACAGATAAAGGAAAAACAATTTGAAATTTGTTTGAAAATGAATTTGTATTGACTTTGAAGTTTGGCCTATAAATAGGCGTTTTGTACAAGAGGTTGACGTCCTAGTAAGAGAATGCCACCGAACAAATAGAATTTATACAATTTGTGAAAAGAAAACAAAACAGCTATGTGAATAGTCCCACTGGATTCCAGCTCTGCTATTGCCTTTATATCCTCAAGCATCTCATCACTTTTCTCCTTAGTTGAAGATGAATTTGATTGACTGGTGTCGTCCGAGCCGGATAGTTGATACCGAAGTCCGGATGTGAGGTGATCCAATGAGACATAGTGTTACACTTTAATCCCTAACTTTTGCCTGGACCGCCCTTTCGGGTTTTCAGTCCACTGGGATACATATTTTTGCCCAAGCCGCCTTTTCAGGTTTTCGACTTGCCGGGTGTACAGATTTTTTATTTTCATCCCTTATTTTTGCCCGAACCCTTTTGGTTCGCCGGGAAGCCCTTATTTTTGCCTAGGCCAGTCAACCTAGCAGGTCTTTGATTATGCATAGTATCTTTTTACTATGTCTGCATTGACGGGGTGAGGAAGGTCGTTACCATCCATGGTGGTTAGAATCATCGCTCCTCCTGAGAAGATGTTCTTAACCACAAATGGCCCTTCGTAAGTAGGGGTCCATTTTCCCCTAGGATCACCTTGAGGTAGAATAATGCGCTTGATTACCAGGTCCCCAACTTGATACTCTTGTCGTCTGACTTTCTTGTTAAATGCCTTGATCATTCGTTTTTGATACGTCTGACCATGACAAATAGCAGTAAGTCTCTTTTCGTCGATTAGATTCAATTGATCAAGTCGGGTCTGAATCCAGTCGTCTTCACTCAAACCTGCATCTTTCATGATCCGAAAAGAGGGTATCTGAACTTCAATGGGCAAGACTGCCTCCATGCCATAAACCAAGGAATAGGGTGTTACCCCTGTTGACGTCCGTGTTGAGGTACGGTACCCATGAAGAGCAAATGGTAACATCTCGTGCTAGTCTTTGTATGTCACTGTCATCTTCTGCACAATCTTCTTAATGTTCTTATTTGCTGCTTCGACAACCCCATTCATATTCGGCCGGTAGGGAGAAGAGTTGTGGTGCTGTATCTTGAATTGCTCGCAAAGCTCAGTGATCATCTTGTTATTAAGATTGGTACCATTATCCGTAATGATCCTCTCTGGTACACCGTATCGACAAATTAGGTTATGCCGAATGAACCGTGCCACGACGTTCTTGGTTACGGTAGCAAAGGAAGCTGCTTCAACCCACTTTGTAAAGTAATCAATCGCTACCAGGATGAAACGATGCTCGTTGGATGCCGTAGGTCTGATCTCGCCAATCATATCAATGCCCCACATTGCAAAAGGCCAAGGTGCTGTCAAAACATTCAGAGGAACTGGAGGTATGTGCACCTTATTAGCATAGACATGGCATTTGTGACATGTCCGAGAATGATGATAACAGTCGGCTTCCATGGTGGACCAGTAATATCCTGCCCGGAGGATTTTCTTTGCCATGGTGTGTCCACTGGAATGAGTTCCAAAAGTACCTTCATGTAGCTCTGTCATGATTCTTTCTGCTTCAATCTTATCCATACAACGTAGTAAGGTTGAATCATGGTTACGTTTGTAAAGAATGACATTGCTGATGAAGAACTTTGCCGCGAACCTTCTCAGAAACTTCTTGTCATTAACAGATGCACCCTCGGGGTATTCTTGAGCTTCAAGTTACCTCTTTACTTCATGATACCAAGGCTTTTCTATTACCTCTTCGGTCTCAAGATCACAGCAATGTGCAGGTTCATCCAATTTACAAATAATGATCCGGGGAGCCTCGTTGTCCCACTTGACTTTGAACATAGAAGACATCGTAGCTAGCGCGTCCGCCAACTGATTCTCCTCTCTTGGGAAGTGTTCAAAGGTTATCTCCTCGAAATGGGGAAGCAATGTCAATACACACTCCTTGTAAGGAATAAGATTTGGGTGTTTCATATCCCACTCTCCTTTGATTCGACTGATCACGAGAGCGGAATCTCCAAAGACACTCAGAAACTTAATCCTTAAGTCAATGGCAGCTCGAAGACCCATAATGCAGGCTTCATACTCCGCCATATTGTTAGTGCAGTTGAAACATAGTCGGGCGGTAAACGGAGTATGAGAGCCTTTATGAGATATGATCACAGCACCAATGCCATTACCCAAAGCGTTTGAAGCTCCATCAAAGTACATAGACCACCGGGATCCTTCTTCAGGTCCTTCATCCGGTCCAGGTGTCTCACAATCAGTCACTACCATGATATTCTCGTCTGGAAATTCAAAATTCATAGACTGGTAATCATCCACTGCCTGATGTGCCAAATGGTCTGCCAATACACTTCCCTTGATTGCTTTTGAGTCGTGTACTGGATGTCATATTCAGTCAAGATCATCTGCCATCTTGCTATTCTTCCGGACAAGGCAGGCTTTTCGAAGATATACTTAATTAGATCCATCTTTGAAATCAACAAAGTAGTGTGAGTCAACATATACTGTCTCAGCCGGCGAGCAGCCCATGCCAAAGCGCAGCAATTTTTCTCGAGCAGTGAGTATCGGGTCTCACAGTCGGTAAACTTTTTGCTAAGGTAATAAATAGCATGCTTTTTTTGGCCAGACTCGTCATGCTGCCCCAGCACACACCCCATCGAATTGTCAAGTACTGTCAAGTATAAAATCAAAGGTCTCCCTTTAACTGGTGGCATAAGAATAGGCGGCTCCTGGAGGTACTCTTTGATTCTTTCGAAAGCAGCCTGACATTCATCGTTCCAACATACCACTTGATCTTTCTTCAGTAACTTGAAGATTGGCTCACAAGTAGCAGTTAGGTGCGAGATGAATCGGGCAATGTAGTTCAGACGTCCTAGAAAGCCTCTGACCTCTTTCTCTGTCTTGGGAGTTGGCATCTCTTGTATGGCTTTTACTTTGGCATGGTCCACTTGAATACCTTTGTCGCTCACGACAAAACCTAGCAGTTTTCCAGACCTCACCCCGAAGGTGCACTTGTTCGGGTTCAATCTCAGCTTGTACAACTTTAGCCTGTCAAACAGCTTTTGTAGATGGTCAAGGTGTTGCTCCTCAGTTTGGGACCTCGCAATCATATCATCGACATATACTTCAATCTCATGATGGATCATGTCATGAAACAAAGCAACCATGGCACGCTGATATGTTGCCCCAGCATTTTTCAACCCAAAAGGCATGACCTTGTAACAAAAGGTACCCCACTGGGTAACGAAAGTGGTCTTTTCCATGTCTTCAGGAGCCATTTTGATTTGATTATAACCGGAGAAACCATCCATGAAGGAGAATACTTTGTGCTGAGCAGTATTGTCGACCAGAACGTCGATGTGAGGTAGAGGGAAGTCATCCTTAGGGCTTTCCCTGTTCAAATCCCTGTAGTCAACACACATTCGGACCTTACCATCATTCTTCGGTACCGGAACCACATTGGCAACCCACTGAGGATAAGAAGTTACTTCTAGAAAACCAGCGTTACACTGTTTCATAACTTCGGCCTTGATTTTCTCAGACATCTTTGGACGCATACGACGAACCTTCTGTTTTACCGGAGGGCAGTCTTCCTTGGTAGGCAGGCGATGAACCATAATGTCGGTATCCAAACTAGGCATATCTTCGTAAGACCAGACAAAGATCTCCACATAGTCATGCAGCATCTGAATCAACCGTTGTTTCCCACTAAGCTCCAGATTTGCACCGATCTTGACTTCCTTTTTGTCTGTCTCGGTACCCAGATTCACCGTTTCCAGTGGCTCTTCATGTGGCTGAATGGCCCTCTCTTCCTGGAGTAGCAGTCTTGCAAGCTCACCAGGAACTTCGCAATCATCTTCACCTTCGTCTTCGTCTAAGTTGATCGGATTTTCGAAGTCATAACTGGCAGTAGCAGAGTCGTTACCAGTGAGATCCGGAGTGGATTGGGACCTGTATATGTGAGTGTGTGTAAAATAGCTGTTTTGCAATATATAATAAAGAAAAACAAGGAGCGCAAAATTTGAAATGCGAAAGCGTCCAATGCTTTTATTAATGATATATGAAAATGGCATACAAAAGCCCTCACAAATGAAGCCACGGTGCCCCGGGTAAGACACCGGGCCATAAAGTTTCAAAACATTGTTTGTTACAAATTCGAAACAAAGAGTTCATTACTGAGTAACAAAAGTAATAGGGATGAAATCCTTTGCTGTCCAGTTGTTTGGTCCACCGTTGGTCGTAGGATAGATCCAGCTGTCGAATTCAGACTCCTCCACGTCATCTTCGATGGCATTTACTCCCAAGTTGCTGATGAACACAGGAGGTCTTCCAATCCTTGCACTTCGAATAGCCCTTTGAGCTTCTGCAGTGAAACCCAAACCAAACTTGTTAGTCTTCTGAGTGAAATCAGGAAGTCGGCCCCAGTTTGCATACTCACCCTTCTCAATAACAGCCCTAGCATCCTTTAAGGAAGCCATCTTCATAGGAGAATTTTCAATCACAGTCTCAGCTGATGTCAGTGTCTGAGGAACCTCTTCAAAGTGTTGAGATGGGGTCTCAATGAACTCCCCATCCATCTCTACATACCGGAACGAGTTGAGGTGGCTGACCATGTACTCCTCCTCCCCTTGTACTGTCACAATCTTCCCTCTGACCGGGTACTTCAACTTCTGGTGGAGCGTTGAGGTTACGGCTCCAGCTTTGTGGATCCATGGACGACCCAACAAACAAGAATAGGATGGCCGAATGTCCATCACGTAAAATGTAGAGTTGAAGACCTGAGAACCAACTTTGATTGGAATATCAACCTCACCATGCACCATCCTCTTAGACCCATCAAAGGCCCGGACAACAATGTTACTCGGCTTTAGCTCCAAACCTTCGCAATCCAGCCTGTCTAGAGCTTTCTTGGGAAAGACGTTCAACGAGGAACCAGTGTCAACCAACACATGTGCAAGAGTAGTGCCCCTGCATTCAATAGAGACATGCAGGGAATCATTATGGTTCTTCCCTTTAGCAGTCAGATCAGCGTCGGAGAAACCCAAACCATTATCAGCAGTTAAATTGGCCATATAATCGGTAAATTGATCAGCTGATGTCTCTTATGGCACGTGGGCCGTTTTCAGGAAGGTAATCAGAGCCTTGGCATGGGCCTCTGAACACAACAACAGTGATAACATAGAAATCTTGGATGGGGTTTGCCCCAGTTGCTCAACTACATTAAAATCACTCTTCTTAATAATCTTCAGAATCTCTTCCATCTCCTGTTTGGAAGCTTCAACAGCGATGGTCTTCGGTGCCCCCGTCTGGGCAGGCACATCAGTAGCGATCCCTTTGCCCCGAGCATCATATGACTCGGCGACAGGGGGGAAGGATAGGAACTTGATCAGGAATGGAAGTAGGTACATTTGTAGGCGTAATGACAACAGGTCTTTGGACAGTTGGTGGAGCAATATCAGGTGAGAAAAGTATACCACTGCGGGTGACTTTAGCAGGCCCAGTAATATTGCTAATGCCGGTATCAGCATCAAACTCTTGCTTAACTCCAAGAACATAAACATCTGCCCCATAGTGCCAAGGGACAACTTTGTCAGAGGTATAGGGGATGGGCCCCGGAACAGTGATGATTACAGGTGCGATCTTCGGAACAGATGTAATTCTAACAGGCGTCCTCGAGGGAGCCTTGGAAGAATTGTCGAAAATGGTAATGATGGCAACTTCTTCAGAATGAACGGATGGGACAACAGTATTTTCAAACAGGGTCTCTTTGCTATCCATCAGGTTTTGGATACCTGACTTCAAAGATGGGAAACCAGTAGGTAAAACAGAACACATATGGAAACCTTCACCACAACCCGGAAATAAACCGGCTAGCAACATGTTCTTCTTGACAGTCATCAGAGGGGTAACAATATCATCCACAGACACTACAAACAAGTCTTCCTCTACAGCATTTACTCCATGCTTGGGCATGGGAGCAGTCACAACATTAGGCCTCTCGTGAGCCTCGAACTCAATCTCCTTTGCATCAATTAAGTCTTGCACCTTGTTCTTCAAAACCCAACAATCGTCTGTATTATACCCCGGGCTATTAGAGTGAAAAGCGCAGCGGGCATTAGGGTTATACCTCGGTGACATTGTATTTGAATTCTTTGGAGCTTCTTTTAGGGTCACCAGATTGGTCTTCAGCAATTGTGGCAGAATCTGAGACAAAGTCATGCTGAGACGAGTGAATTTCCTTCGAGGTCTCTCGTCCCTTTGTTGGTTGTGATGCTGAGGAGCACCGACAGGTTTTGAAATAACAACTGCATTGACATCTTGGCGGTGTTCAGGTATATTCTTTCCTCTTGAACTGTAGACCGCACTGGACTCTTTCTTAAACGGTCTCTTCTCGGTGCTCGATGAGGCACCCTTATGTATCTTCCCAGCCTTAATGCAAGCTTCAATCCTCTCACCAGTCAAGATAAGGTCCGTAAACCCGGCTGAAGAGCTTCCAATCAAATGGTTAAAGAATGGACCGGACAGGATCCCCAAAAACATATCAACAAGTTCACGATCAGCTAAAGGTGGTTGCACCCTTCCGGCCAGGTCTCTCCATTTTTGAGCATACTCTTTAAATCCTTCACCCGTACCTATTGACATACCCTGAAGTTGGGTACACGTAGGAGCGAGGTCGGAGTTATACTGATACTGCCTATAGAACGCAGCAGCCAAATCCTCCCAGCTGCGGATACTGGCTCTGTCCAACTGATAGAACCACTCAAGCTGAGTCCCTGAAAGACTGTCTTGAAAGAAATGGATCCACAAGTTCTTATCATCAGTGTAAGGTTGGATCTTCCTCACATATGACCGGAGGTGCAGCTTTGGACAGGAAGCTCCTTCATACTTGGCAAAGGCAGGTGCCTTGAATTTATAGGGAATCACCACCCCAGATGATAAACCCAGATCTCCGAAGTCCAGACCGGGCACCTTCTGTATTTCCATAGCGTTCAAACGGTCTTCCAGCTGTTTGTACTTATTCTCAGCAGGAGGATACTGTTCTTCATCATAGTCCGTCTCATTGTCAGAGACCATAGGGCTAGGAGCCCTCCTTTCTTGTGGACTGTCTTTCCCTCCAGATGGGGTGGCCAGATCAATTTCATTCTGCAGCCCGTTTCCAAACCTACGTCTGGTGTTGAATAGGATGGTCCTCTTCTTCTTCTTCTTCCTCTCTTTCAGAATCAGGGTCTTCAAGTCCTGCTGACTCTTAGTTAGGCTCATGACCAACTCTTGAAATTGGGCATTTTGGGCCTGGAGGGCCTTGATAGCTTGCTCAGTGGAAGGTTCAGCAGACATGATGATTGCTGAAATAAACAGCGAAGAAGATAAGAGACCTATAAAAGGATACCTGTTATGCATATGATGAATGGTATGCTATTTATGTAATGCATTCAAGGATTCAAAAATTCAAATTTGTTGCAGACAAAAAGAACACCCGTCATATTAAGAAGAAATTTGTTAGTACATAAGTGCCCCATGGGCAAAATATTACAAAATTCTTAATGTAAAAAGACATTGCGCATCCTTTTTGGAGCGATGTAAGTGTTGAGGGTCTCCTCCTCGTGAAGTCGGCGGGTAAGCTCCAAAACCTTCTTTTCACTGGCATAGAAGTTGGCTTCAAAAGTATTCCGCTCTTCCTTGAGTTGGATCCAACTCTTTTGCATTTCTTCCCATGATGTTGGCATGTCAGGATGTAGGATGGCGTATGGGACCTCTCCTTCCATAACAGGCTCTTTGATCAAGGGGAGAATGTGAGGATATGCAATCATAAGATTCTGGGAGCGGGTTCGTACCCACTTGAGGTAAGGCTCAAGGGGAATGGAATTCGTGTTCCCCAGTGTCTTATTATCCACCTTATTAGGCATCCTCCAAGCTCTGATGAACCTTTGTCGAAGTCCTTGCGCATCGTTGTCGAAGTCAAAAACTAGGTCAGGAATCAGCATGTCATGAGGGCCATCCCTCCGAGCATATCCAAATTGTCTCAAAGCTAGACAGGGGTTGTAGGTAATGCCTCCCCTAATTCCAAGTAACGGAACATTAGGAAATTCTCCACAATGATCAATGATGGTGACATTTTCTCTGGACCGAGAACACCAATGTGACCACCTTAAACCCTGCTCATTCTTCAAAACTGATTGTGGAAGGTGAGAAATAAACCACCTTGCTAGGAGAGGAGTACAGCACATGAGAACACCCATTTTCCTCATTGTTCATGTGTAAAATGAGTGGAGGATGTCCCCAAGCAATGTAGGTATGGGATTCTTAGATATGAAAATCTTGACAGCATTCACATCTATAAGTTGATCAGGATTTGGGAACAAAACCAACCCATAAATAAGGAGTGCCACAATCTCTTCAAAGGCTTGTAGATCAAGAGAATTCCAGCATTCTCATGCCTTCTCAAATAGAAACTTTGCCAAGAATCCCTTGATACCTCTTCTGGTTTCCCAATGCCCCTTGATGTCAGATGGTTGCAAGCGTAATGCTTGAGCAACATCTTCAGGTTTTGGTTCCTTTTCCGTACCGTTGTAGGGTAGTTGACTAAGAATAGGAATTCTCAAGAGTTGAGAAAATTCCTCCAAAGTAGGCACCAATTGATAATCAGGGAATGTGAAACAGTGGTGTAGGGGGTCAAAGAACTGGAAGAGAACTTTCATCATGTCTTCTTCAATGTTGGTGTTAACTAAGTTGAGGAGTCTACCATGTCTTTCACTGAAGAGAGAATTCTCGGGAATCCTGGATGTAAGCTCCTTGAGTTGAGGAGGGATCCTTACAAGGTTGACTTGAATTGTTTTCCTGCGGAGAGACTCCATGTCCTGCAAAACAAGAACAAAGATGAAGATCTAAACCCTTGAAATGGTTAGCAGATGAATATGATGCTTTATGATGTATGCACAAACACATGTACAAGCAAGTCACACAAAAACCCTAGTTTCAGGCTTGCAGGAGGTTTCATAGGTAAGTACCCTCTTAAGTTTAGTTGGCTCAAAACCTGTCCTATAAATAGTAACCGAGTTCTAAGGAGCTCAATATCATTGGATTGTTTTCTATGTTCATCATTTTAGTTTAGCCACTTAACTGGAAACCAAAATATTCCAAGAAAACAATCCTCAATGAGTGTAGTATCGAGTATCTACCAACTTCGGACTTCACCAAAGTCGGTCATCTCACTACCCCTAAAAAAGGCCAAGATGGTCAAGTAAGGTTCTAGGTCATTAGTGCTTAGTGACATCACTCAGCGGCCCCGTATTCTCTTTGATTGACTCAAAGGCTACCGGTACTCACAAATATGTCGCACTAATATAGCTATTGCTTCAACCGTGTCGGTATACCCCGCACAGTTTCCACAATGTATTGCTATCTATGAATGTTTCCCAAATCCGGGTGGAGGATTTCAAACCCAAACAATAGAACAAAGATAAAGCAATCAAGTAAAACAATAGAAGCAAATATGATGAAATAATCCTAAGGTATACCCCACTTATTATGTCCTCAGCAGAGTCGCCAGTTCTGTGATCGGTGGGAATGAGAACTGACTGTTTTGGATATGCTGGTTCGCGTTTTGCGTTTGTTTTCGCAAAGTGTCGCGGTAAGCAAGAGTCTCCACCGTCTTTTATTTTATCCAACAAGGAAAGGACAAAAGCACAGAAAATTCCTTTTCGAGATGTTTCTCGGGTTCGGGAGGTAGATTATAGAAAGGGAAGGTGTTAGCACCCTTTCTATCCGTGGTTATCCACGAGCTCTTAGGTACTTGCTCACTATGTTTTTCAAAAGATTGCTTTTCTTTGTGATTGTGGATTTTGAAAAGAGTTTTGTTTTTGAAGAAAGTGTAAGTGCGAAAAGTTTTGTTTTGTTTTTTAAAAGGAGCAAGTACTTAAGAACATCTACCTACTCAAAAAGGAATTAGACTGTGCAAGTGTCCTTTAGACAATGTTATCCCACTATTGAGGAGTAGGTAGCATCTTCGTTGGAGTTTTTGGGTCAATTCGGTTTAAGGGACGTGTGTTCACTAAAGAAATGTTAGGATGCTTTAGTGGTAACCCTAATGTCTTAGATCATTTTTATCGAGGCAACCATTTCAAGGCAACTTTGATCTTTGGACAGGAGGGCGACCTCTAAGACTTCCTATACTCAATGACCACTTTTGAGGCAACCAAGTGAGGTGTACCCTAGGAGTGGCATGTGCAAGTGTGCAAATTTTCAGTTATATTATCTTTGCATGTCATGGTGAGCTACTGTTGATTTTAAGTTAAGAGTTAATCTTGTCATGCATAGCCTAGTTAGCATACATCTAAACAGTTAATATATGTACAGGAATTTAAAGTGTGGGAATTGTAAATCCTACGCTATTACAAGGCTTCGGGGAGGGAGATTATTTACATGTCCAAAATTGGGGAATAAAAGCAGTAAAGTAAAAGTCTTAGTTAAGCTATTACAAGCCAGTAAGCAGTTACAATAAAATGAACGCGCGCGAAACCTTAAAAATCCTAAGAACTTTTTGTTGTTTTATTTTATTTTTGGGAAAATGCTAAATGTTCAATTAAGTCAAATTTAATTAATTTAAAAAAAAATACTGATTAAAATTAACTCTAAAACGTACCTAATATTTTTTGCATTTTTTGTTTATGAAAAGGATTGAATTCAAATAAATCCTAAGTCTACTGATTTTAAAATTGAAGAAAATAAGTTAAAATAATCAACTAAATTAAACCCTTAAAATGAAACCTAATTCTAAGTTACTTATTTTTATGATTTTTATGTTGATTAAAAAAAACAAATAAAATGGTCCAAACGAAAATGAAATCAGGCAGTAAATCAAGAAAAAAAATAATTCTGGAGGCCTGGGTCGAAAGAGGTGTGGGTTGTCTTTCGACCCAGTGAAGAGGCTAGATCGAAGGTGCATGAGGGGCTGCACGCTGAGGGTGTTTGATCTGGATATGTCATTCTTCGATCTGGAAGTCCTGGATCCAGTTCGAAGCTAAGTTGCTAAGCTTCGAAATTCTGAACAGGATTCTGAGAATATGTTTCCTGCAAAACGAAACAAATGTTAAAAGGTCCAGGGGGGACTTTACCCCCATGATTCGAATCTCCTCCCAATTCGAACCTGCTGAATCTGGATCTGGGTTTGTTTTATCCCGGGATTCGAAGGAGAAACTCAGATTGTGCCCAAGCAATGGCACAATCTCATCTTTGCGATGTAGCTTATATGTATCACATTAAATTATTCATAAACAACAATAATAACGTGAATATGCAATCAAAGAGATCGAATGAGTTTGAGATTAGATTTTTTTTTACCAAACAGAGGTGCTTTGATCTGTGGTTCTGAGTGTGGAATGACTTGTGCAAGGATTGGGTATGGCTTCCTGGAAGTGCTGATGACCTTTGGAAGCGTATCTCCAAGTTCTCCCTGTTTCTTTTCTCTATTTTTTCTGTGTGTTTTTTTGTTCTCCTCCCCTTTTTGCATCACTTGTGATCTCTTTATATAGAGGGGGTAGAGGGGACAGGAATACAAAGGTTTAAATAACCTTGATTATGTGTTTGAAAGCCATGAATGAGAATCTGTAACATTGGCCAAACACATGGGATCTTGTCCCTTTTTTAATTTTGAATGATATGTAATTGGCCTTCGAATGCTCCCTTTCGAATGGGCTGATGGCCTCCTTCGAATGCTCCCTTTCGAATGGGCTGATGGCCTCCTTCAAATTCTTTTTGAAAGCTTCTTCGAATGGACCCTTTGAATGCTTCTTCGAATGGACCTTTTGGAATTCCAATCGAAGGACACTGTCATAATGCCAATCGAAGTACTTGTCCATAATGCCAATCGAAAGGCTCCTTCAGAACACCAATCGAAGGGTCTTTCAGAATGCCAATCGAAGTGCTTATCCATAATGCCAATCGAAAGGCTCCTTCATAACACCAATCGAAGGGTCTTTCAGAATGCCAATCGAAGGGTCTTTCAGAATGCCAATCGAAATCTACTTAAAGCACCACTCAAAAATTATCCTTTTCCTTAGGCAAGGGTTTCTGGTCAACCATGTAGGGGAAGACTTTGGAAAACATGAGAGGGAAAATTTTGGGGTACAACAGTCTTCCTACCGTTTGTCTCTCTTATCATGTTGTTTAAAATTCCTAGGGGTAATAAAACTTTGGATGTCCTGGAAATGATATAACATCGCATACACAATCATGCATTCATGCATATCATAATACGAGAAATAATTATGGCAGGTCTTCTTATTCCTTGATTTGGGCCTCCCCTTTGCAGAAGATAGTCACTACGAATTCCCATTGTTATAATACTCGAAGCACCGCCAAAATACAGATGGAAAAAATTCAAGCAGATGTTGTGGCTATGGGAACCAGGATGGATACTCGAGTCGATCAACTGATGGAGATTATTCAGAACATGGCTCGTCAACAAGAGGAAATGAGGGCTATGATTGTGAGGCCTGCTGAAGCATTGAATAATGGGGGTGAAAATCCAAATGCTGGTCCACCAGGGGTCGTCATCAATAATCCTAACAGTATTCCAGGGGCTCAGAACACAGTGGAGAATCCGGGAGGAACTCGAAATATGAATATCGGTTTGAATACCCAAAATGGCCAGCATGGGAATTTCAACAACCTTACAGGTAACCAAGGCATCCTTGGGAATCAAGCTATGGGAAACCCCCCCCCCCCCCACTCACTCCTACTCATCAGAACACTGAACAACCTACTATACTACCAAGGCATGTTAGCATTCCTGTTAGGCTAGTGGAAGAAGATAATTGGGAAGACTGGATGACTAATATGGAAGAACCAACTGAAGATAGCAAGAAGTTGCATATGCTTGAAGAGAGGATGCGCAAGTTTGAAAGTCAAGGAGCAGTAGGCTTTGACATTTCTGACTTAGGCTTGGTGCCCAGAGTAAAGATTCCCCCAAAATTCAAGGTGCCTGATTTCGTAAACTACAAAGGCACTTCCTGTCCAAAAACCCATGTTAAGTCTTTATATCGAAAGATGTCTGCATATTCCAACAATGAGAAATTGTTGATGCACTACTTTCAAGATAGTTTGACAGGTGGTCCACTCGAATGGTACATGCAGCTGGAAAGTAGTCGTATCCGCACATGGAGAGAATTGGTTGAAGCATTTTTTTTGCACTATCAGTACAACACTGACATGGCGCCCACAAGAACCCAATTGCAGAACTTATCCCAGAAACGAGATGAGTCTTTCAAAGAGTACGCCCAGAGGTGGCGAGAGATGGGTGCAAAAGTGAAACCTCCCATGTTAGAACGAGAAATGGTAGAGATGTTTAGTAGTATGCTGCAAGGCCAGTATTACACAACATGTAGCATATCAGGTACCTTTGCTGAGATGGTAACACACGGGGAGCGGATTGAGATCGAAATTAAATTGGGGAAAATCCAAGATGTCCCTGTTGGGAATAGTGCTGGAAATACTAAGAAGTCTTTTGGGGGCCACTCAAAGAAAAAGGAAGGATAATTTGGTGCGATCTATCCTCAGAAGGGGAAGGGCAGATATCGAGATTACGACCATCAGGCTGCTGTTGTAACAATTCCAATAGCTCCCCCTCAACGTCCAACATATACACCCCGGCAGAATAATCAACAAAAACCAAAACTCCCTTTTAGGAAGTTTGATGTGCTTCCGATGACATATGCTGAATTGTTTCCCCAGTTACTCGAGCTAAAATTGATTGAGTTACGTACATTGAAAGTTGACCCCGAAAGGTTATCGATTCACTTTGACTCTAATGCCCGGTGTGATTTCCACTCTGGCGGACAGAGGCATACTATCGAGAATTGCTATACTTTCAAGCATAAGGTCCAAGACTAGTTAGACTCTCAAGCTATTAATTTTAGGCCAGCACCTAATATCACGAATCAACCACTACCGACTCGCGGAGGTTCCACTGTCAAGCCATCATTGAATAACAAAGCCTAGATCTGGTCATGGATATTGATCAGTTAATTACCCCCTGTTATTTATGAAAGAGAAATTGATGAGCAAAGGTGTATTCTTGGGTTGCGGAATGGACTGTACTGCTTGTTTAAAACATCCAGAGGGTTGTAATTTGTTGAGAAATGCAGTGCAAGATTTGATTACAAAGGTGTTTCTTCAGTTTAATTGCAAGATCATGAAGCCTGGGATCAATAAGAATGAAGTCAATGTGATAACCATTCTGGTCAAACAAAAATCTACCCGAGTAGCGGTAACAATCTTGGTACCTGCTAAGAAGTCTCCTCTACTTATCACTACGCCTGGTCCGGTACCGTACGTTAGCGACAAAGCAGTACCTTGGAATTATGGTGGTGAACTTTGCTAACAAGGGAATAAGGTTACAACTTAGAGGTTTGAGAAAGACAAGTCTGAAGAAGCAAAACCTGCAGTGCTCGATATTGTTAGTGAAAGAAGAATTACTCGCAGCGATCGAATTTTCTCCCCGCCAGAGCAACCTGAAAGTAGTACAGATGATGCAGCTAAGGCTAAAGGCAAACAAGTCATGGTCAATAGCGATAAGCCGGGGCAAAGTACCCCTGTTCCTGTTTTTTATGATGAAATGTCTAAGGATGCAGCCGAGTTAATGCGATACATCAAGAAGAGTGACTATAAGATCATTGACCAGTTAAGTCAAACACCCTCAAAGATATCCATCCTTGCTTTGCTCAGAGACTCGGAATCTCACAGAAATGCAATGTTGAAGTTGTTAGGAACCTCTTTTTTTCCCCAAGAAATATCAGTGAATCAATTTGAGGGAATTATGAATAGTATTTTTGCAAGTAATGGGCTGGGTTTTACGGACTTCGACCTACCCCCTGAGGGGAGGAAGCATAACAAAGCGTTACACATCTCTATGGAAATTGCAAAAACTAATTTATGTCGTGTGTTGGTTGATACAAGTTCCTTTATCAACATTTTACCTAAGTCTGCTCTTTTGAAGTTGGATTATGAGGGGATTTCATTGAGGCCAAGTGATTTGGTTGTTAAGGCTTTTGATGGGTCGAGAAGGACTGTGTTCGGGGAAGTTTACCTGCCAATCAAGATAGGACCTCAAGTATTTGAAGCAACCCTCTTTATCATGGATATAAACCCTTCCTATTTCTGTTTGCTGGGACGCCCATGGATCCACGGGGCTGGTGCCGTTACCTCCACTCTACACCAGAAGCTGAAGTTTTTACTAAATGGAAAAGTGGTTATTGTCTGCGGCGAAGAAGATTACATTGTCAGTCACCTGAGTTCTTTCCGCTATGTTGAAGTAGAAGGAGAAATCCATGAGATGCCGTGTCAAGCTTTTGAAACTATACAGGTTGTTAGGGCTCCTCATCAAGAAGATAAAAGGCCAGAAGTCCCCATATCATCCTATTGCCAGGCACAAGCAATCGTTCAGTCTGGTCATCCAGAAGGTTGGGGAAGAGTGTTGGATCTCCCTATTTAGAAAGACAGGAAAGGTTTAGGCTTCATCGCTAATCAAGGAAAGTCAGTCCTCATTCCTGAAGGTCAAAGTATTTCTTAACCAATTTGATCCGTCAGCGGCGGAACCATCCAGGAAGAAGCTCATGCAGTAAGTGAAGGAGATGACAGCGATTATGAGATGGATAGGTGGGTTCATCCGACCAGGCCGAATGAAAAGCTTACCAACTGGTTCACCAAAGACATCATTGAAGTCACCCGTGAAGAGTAACTTTCTTTTATTTCTGTTATCACGCAATAATCCCTATGTCCTGCCTAAGACATAGCGGACGTGCTGTAAGGCCACAATGTTTTTCATTTACAAGTTTATTCGTCAATAAAGAACGTCTTTTGTTTTCAAATGTTTCACCTTTTGTCTTTCCGAATTTTTTTTTTACAAGATTCAAGACTTTGTTTTCTTTTACATATAAAACTAAAAATAACCATGCAGATTGTGTCCCTCATTAATCCCAGATAATGTCAGAAATGATTCTGCTATGACTCTCTACGACTTTGAAAAACTAATATATCAAGCTGAAGAAGAAACTGAGAAGGACTGCGAACTTTCCGAAGAGTTGGATAGGTTATTGAGGCAAGAAGAAAAGGTTATTTAACCACACCAAGAGACTACTGAGTCGATCAACTTAGGAACAGAAGAGGTCTGAAGATAAGTTAAGATTGGGGCTGCTCTAGAAGACAGTATCAAGCATAAATTAATCACAATGCTCTGCGAGTATGTGGATATCTTTGCTTGGTCCTATGAAGACATGCCTGGTTTAGACACGGACATCATCATGCACAAGCTACCTCTCAGAGAAGAGTGTCTTCCTGTTAAACAAAATCTTCGAAGGACTCATCCTGAGATGTCTAAGAAGATCAAAGAAGAAGTTCAGAAACAGTTTGATGCCGGGTTTTTAAAAGTGACATCTTACCCGCCGTGGATCGCGAATATTGTGCCAGTACCTAAGAAAGATGGAAAAGTCAGGATGTGTGTGGACTATAGGGACTTGAATAGAGCAAGCCCTAAAGATGACTTCCCATTACCACATATTGATGGGCTAGTTGACAATACAGCTCAAGCAAAAGTGTTCTCCTTCATGGATGGTTTTTCTGGCTATAATCAGATTAAGATGGCACCAGAAGACATGGAGAAGACTACTTTTATTACTCCTTGGGGAACATTTTGTTATAAGGTAATGCCATTTGGTCTAAAAAATTTCGGGGCAACTTATCAACGTGCGATGGTCACTCTCTTTCATGACATGATGCATAAAGAGATTGAGGTATACGTCGACGATATGATTGCAAAATCTCAGACAGAAGAGGAACATCTGGTTCATTTGTTGAAATTGTTTGAAAGATTGAGGAAGTTCAGGCTAAGGCTGAATCCAAATAAGTGCACATTCGGAGTAAGATCAGGGAAATTAATAGGGTTCGTTGTAAGCGAGAAAGGAATTGAAGTCAACCCTAGTAAGATAAAGTCTATACAAGAAATGCATGTGCCGGAAACAGACAAAGAGGTTCGCGGCTTTCTCGGGAGATTGAACTACATTTCAAGGTTTATCTCCCACCTTACAGCCACTTGTGAACCGATCTTTAGATTGTTAAAAAAGACCCAGACAAACAGGTGGAATAACGATTTCCAGATAGCATTCGATAAAATTAAAGAGTATTTGATGGAACCTCCAATTCTCTCGCCCTCGGTGGAAGGTAGGCCCTTGATAATGTACCTAACGGTATTAGAGAACTCAATGGGGTGTGTATTAGGGCAGCATGATGCGGTTGGTCGAAAAGAGAACGCCATATATTACCTTAGCAAAAAGTTTACCGACTGTGAGGTAAGATACTCACTGCTCGAGAAAACTTGATACGCTTTGGTATGGGCTGTTCGCCAACTAAGGCAGTACATGTTGACTCATACCACCTTACTGATATCTAAGATGGACCCAATCAAGTACATCTTCGAAAAACCAGCTCTCACGGGAAGGATAGCTCGATGGAAAATGATTTTGACTGAATATGACATCCAATATACCACTCAAAAGGCTATCAAGGGTAGTGTATTGGCATATCATCTTACTGTCGTACCCCAAAATTTGCCCTCCCATATTTCTCAAAATATTTCAAGAAAAATTCACAAGTCCAATCCGGCGCGTCATATTCAGGTATTCTTTCGCCAAGATATCTCTGATAACATATTCTCAAATTCAGGTTCGGCTCAAGAGTCAATTCTTTAAAGAAGGTATCCGAATGTGCGAGTTTTCTTGAAGAAATATGGTGAAAAAGTGTGCTGAAAGTGCAGTTTTTACGCGCTAAAAAATTCATAACTTGAAGATCGTGACTCTTTTTGAACCCGTTCCGGTGGCCAAAATTTCGTCTTGACATTATCTACGTTTTCATCTCTCACGGATGGAAGCCAATTTCGATCAGAAGGTCTTCAAAAATGTGGATTTATCAAGTATTTTCGCACAGAAAATTTGTGACAGAAGTTTATTTGCGTCATGTTCAGAAAATCATAACTTGGTCAATTTTCATCGTATCGAGCTGGTTCCGGCGCCAAAATTTCAAAATTTGAGTTGACTACATTTTCACAGAAGGTATTGAGTTCAAACGTTATTCAAAAGGCCTTCGTTTTTTGCTCAGAGTGCGTGACACGCTGAAAATCCTGAATGCTGAATATTATTTCATCTGGGCCGAAACTTCGAAAATTGATAACTCGGTCAATTTTTATCGGATTGGGCTCATATTTTTACACAAGGTCCCTGACTCATAGATCTACAACTTTGCTTCAAAAGTCGAGACCGGATTATACTCCGATAAATACCAGTTTTTTATTGAAGAACGTGTCAGAGTCGACACTGGAGCCCAAAATAAGTTTGTCTGAGCTGAAACTTCAAAAATTCATAACTAATTCACCGTTTATCCGATTGAGCCGATTTTCGGACAGGAGTTAGTTCTCGATGTCGGCTACATTTTGTTTTCACATTTCGACTTCAAAAATTGCACTTAAGTCCCTGCGATTTAGCCTGGAGAGTGACGAACTCAAGTGAATATTGGAGGTCCAATTGCACATTCAAAGCCCATTTTCTTTACCCTAATTTCCATTATATAATCACCTTCTTTTCACACAAACCAGGGAGGAGAAAAAGAGAGAAAAAACCTTGCCACAACACTGTTAGAATATCAAATTCTTTCAAGAACCCTAAAACCTTGAAATCCTTATTACAAATCCCTCTCTCACTACAAACAAGCCATCACAGTTACAAACCAACACCTCATTACTTTTTCAGTAAGGATAAGGCTGGCTTGATCTCCATGATCCAAAAGGCATAAAAGCATTCATGTCACTAATTTTCCAGTAAGGGTAAGATTGATTTGATCTCCATGATCAAAAGGGTATAATCATTCATACATGCCATATTGTGCCTAAACATTAAATTTCTTCATATATTGGATTTATTTGCATTTTATGATTTTATTTAATGTGTTCATGAGATTCAACACTGCAGATTTAGACAGGATCCCATGCAGGTTCATTTAGGAACGTTGAGGCCAAATGGCCAAAAGCCAAAAGCCAAATGGCCAAAAGCCAAAAGCCAAAAGCCAAAAGCCAAATGGCTAAAAGAACAACTTATGCATGACGAGACAGATATCCTGAGAAGATTAAGGAACGTTGAGGCCAGAACACAAATGGCCAACAGACAGAATACAAATGGCCAAGAAACCCAATCCAATGGCCAAAGAATGCAGACCACGGTACTCAGGAGTCAATGAACACGCACGTGATGCCAGAAAGTCAAACAAGGTTTTTTGTCTAATGGGCCAGATTTCTCACAAAAAACCTCCCTTTGGGTCTGAATACCCCCCATGGTTTGCACATTTTTATTTTTTTATTTGATTTTCTTTTTTATTCTTTTAATTGTTTTCAATTGTTTTCTTTAATTTCATAAATTAATTTTCATAAGATAAAAAATCAGAAACTAAAATATATTTAATTATTATTATTTCACTATTAATTTATTTTGTAAATAAACTTTAATAATTAGTTTAGTAAATTAGGTTTTAAAACTTTAATCTTTTTCTCAATAAATTAAAATATGTAGAAATTAGGTTTTTTAACTTTTTATCACTTTTCTTAATAAATAATTTTTTCTTATTATCATTATTATTAATTACTAATTTATTTTGTAAATAAACATGTACATTAAATATTTAGTAAATTAGGTTAAACTTTAATATTTTTCTTTAATAATTAAAAACAACTTAGAATTAGGGTTTCTCTTGAATTTTAATTTTCTTTATTTCATAAATACAAAAACCATTAAAAAAACATTTATTTTCTTTAATTTAATAATTAATTAACTTTTCATTCAATTTAATTCCAAAAGGGTCCAACGCCCTCGAACGTTCTATTTTCTATTCTTTTCGCGCATTTATTCTTATTTTTCTTGTAAATATTATGTAACTGTTCAAGCCATGTAATAGTAACTAGGTTTTACTTTCTGCATTTTATTAAAAACGGGTCTTTGTAATTTGGCGATGTATAGACCCGCGCCTTGTAATAGCGTTGGATTTTACTTTCCGCATTTAAATTTCCGCGCTTTTAAATTCTAATTGCATGAAAGAATGAATGACTAATTAAAAACAATGCGTAGATCACCACGATACATGTACAAGATAAAACATAACATGAAAACAACACACAAATTCACACACCACTCTTAGGGTACGCCTCACCTGTTGCCTTCGAAATGTGGTCGTCGAGTATATGACGTTTTAGTAAGTCCTTATGTCCATGATCTATGGCATATGGGTAGCTTCTAAGGTGTCCTACTGTTGCTCTGGTGACCACACTGTCCCTAAAACTCGAATTGACCCGAACACCTCCAACGGTGGTGCTACCTACCTCTCAATGGTGGGATGGCACTACCTTAAGGACATTTACACAGCCTAATTCCTTAGGGTAGGTAGATGACTCATAGATATTTGCTCTATTCAAAAATAAATCAAAAACCTTTTCACACCGACACTTTCAAAAGCTTTCAAAACAATTTTTCAAACACTCTTGAGGACTGATACAAGAGTCATTCTGAAATCTTTCAAAGAAACTTTTTCAAACCCACTCACACTTTGAAAAGCAAACATTTTGAAAACACAATGAGCAAGTATCTAAGAGCCCATGGATAACCATGGATAGAAAGGGTGCTAACACCTTCCCTTTCTATAAATCTACCTTCCGAACCGAGAAACTATCTCATAAGGAATTTTGCTGTGCTTTTGTTCTGTCCATGTTGGAGAAAATAAAAGACGGTGGCGACTCTTGCTTACCGCGACATTTCGCGAACCAGCATTAAACAGTCAGTTCCAGATCCACCGATCACAGAACTGGCGACTCTGCTGGGGACAATATAAAAGTGAGGTGTACCTTAGGACTAAGATCACTTGTGTTTTCAATTGTCTGAATTGTTTGCTTTATTATTGTGGGTACTGTCTTGGGAGTTCTATAGATCCTAACCCGGATCTGGGGGATACCTTCTTAGAAAGTAGCAACAAGACTGTGAGGGAACTGTGCGGGGTACACCGACATGGTTGAAGCAGTCTGCTACGTTGATGTGGCACTTTGGTGAGTACCGGTAACCCTTGAGTTCAGTCAAGGAGAGTACGGGGCCGCCACGTGGTGTCGTGAAGCATCAACTGACCTTAGGAACCTTAATTGAACCATCTTGGCCTCTTTAGGGTAGTGAGATAATTGACTTTGGTGCAGTCCGAGGTTGGTTGATACTCGATACTACACTCAATTGAGGGTTGTTTTCTTGGAATATTTCGGTCGCCAGTTCAGTGGCTAAATCGAAACGATGAACAATGAAACCAATCCAATGATATTGGGACCCTTAGAACCCGGTTACTTCTGATAGGACAGGTTTGAGCCCACCAACTTCAAGAGGGTAGTACCCCAAACTTCATGCTGGCCTAAACTCTAGGGGCTCTTTTGTGTGACTTGTGTGCCTTAAAACTTGAACTACTTGCATACTTGTTATCTAACAACACGAGTTCCTTGCAGGTTTTGTTCACAATCCTTAATCTGGACTCATAACAGGGTTACTTATATCACCCCCCACGCATAACATGACATCATACCATCATACCATTGCATACATCCTACATAAGGACTAATCCATTTCAAGGATCTCAAGGGTCTGTGATGCAGGTCATGATGAATTAAACTGTATAGACTGTATAGCAAGGGGCAAAGGGGATTTATTTTCCTTTAGCCAAAGTTGTCAGGGGTTATGACCCACTCGATATGGTGAGCCTTGACTCTTGAAGAAGGACTCTCAATAATATGCAGTGCCTTCCATCAAGCTACAAAATGCAAATTCTAACAATTTTTCTTGTCTACCCCGCGAGATCCTTGAAAACATGGCATGCATACATACACATCATTGCATTACAGGTACCCTTGTTACAGGTCACTTACCCCTTCTTCGCTGTTTATTTCAGCAATGGCTTCCCAACAAGATAACCAGGGTCTTCATGCTCAAGAGACTCAATTCAGGGAGATCTTTCTAAGCCTATCCAAGGGGCAGGAAGAGTTAAGGACACTCCTCATGGGGAATCTGGCCAAGAAAAGTCCCGAGGATGACAAGGACGAACGGCTGAAACGCCTACAAGCTGAGGTAGATATAATGAAAACCCAGATGCTGGGGCAAAGGGCTCTCATCCAAGGTTTAGCTCGGGAACAAGAAGAGTTGAGGACCATGATCAGTCAACTCCACCAAGACAGATCCAACATGAAGCAACCAGTCCAAGTCAGGGACCAGGTCTTTGATCAGATTCCAAGAGGACAGGAATCTGGTATGGAGAAGAATAGACCTCTCCAAATTGCTACCACTTCACGAGCCCAGCATCAACCTCGCCCAGAGCAACAGGTTGATCAGAGTAAGCTAAGCAGGTCCAAGAGGAAATTCACCCAGCTTAACGTGTCGCTGTTTCAAGCTCTACAACACCTGCTGAGGTTGAATCTGATTACACTAAGGGCTCCTCCCTGGAACCCCAACATCTCTGCTCCTAACTATCATCCCAACAAAAGATGTGCATACCACTCTGATAGTCCTGGACATGACACTGCCGACTGCTGGGCTCTGAAGAACAAGGTCCAGGACCTGATTAATGAAGGAGCATTGGATTTCACCCAAGTGGGTCAGGCTGAATGCTTCTACCACCCCTACAGGATTCACCATTTGAAGTAACAAGTCCTGAGATGAGAAGACTTTTTGTCTATTAGAGTTTTCAAGTTGTAACTTTCTTTTGACTGTTCAAACATTTATTCATGTTAAACGTTGTTATTTCATTAATGCATCGCATATGTCTGTTTTGAAGCAATATATTCGCATCCGCTATATTCAAACTGCTTTCATTTTTTGTGATGCTCAAACTCTCAGTTAAAAAACTCTAAGCCTCTTGAGGGAGGATGACGAAAACGATACCACGACATTTACAGTATGCTTTTGAACAGACCCCGCTGATGAGGTACAGGCATTGTTTCAATCCTAAACACTGGAGTTATAAGGAAGATAATCCCTCGTCAACCCCTTTGAGCCAAAGAAGTCGGAGTTTTTCTTTTCAAAAAATTAAAACCCTTAATCATAACCTGGGGCAGGGTAGTTCTCTCAGTTGATCCAAGTGCATAACAAATGGCACCAAAGCGGTCCTTACAAAATAAGCAAAAGACAATGATGGTTTCGAATAATCACAAAGATAGGCAGTCATTACCAAAAAAAAAACTAAAGCCCATTAAGTCAAAACCTATGAAGGAGACTTACGAAACTGGGACATCCCGCTGACTGTAAATTCAAAAAGAAATAGTTCAGGCAAAAAAAAAAACAGGGATAACAAAATCAAAAAGAAAGAGGTCCCACAAACCCTCAACAAAAAAAGGAATGACTGCCTATTCAAAATAAACTGTCAATATCCGAACCATCATTGGAATATCAGGACAAAGACTCAAACAAGGTCTAACGCACAATCAGCTGAGTTTAGGTTTGAAGAACATCACGAAGAGCGGGTGGGTACAAATAAAATTTGAGCCTTTATCCTTTGTTTCTTAAACCGTGAACCAGGTCACGTTATAACCCTCAAAAGTCCTAGCTGAAGCATGGGTTAGTTCGAAAGCATACTGTTACGAAAGGTATCCTGACTCCTTAAGGCTTGCGGTAAAATAACGAGTTGGCATTACAGTTTACAAAATTCACTTGTTTTTATGAAAAAATGCATTTTCAAAAAACTTCAAGACAGACATAAGCTTTGCATTTTTAACATAACTTTGTTTGCATATGACTTTTTGTTCAAACAACAAATAAATTCGCACGAAGAATATCTAGTGAACAAAAGCACTTCCAACCAAGGGGCAGACATGATCATTGTCCATCATCTGGGGCAGTCAAGTCAAGATTCAAGGAATCTCTCAAAATGCCAAATACCAGGGGCAAATCTCCATCTGGATCACTTGGGGAATTGGATTTGAATTCCCGTAACGAATCTTGCATGATCAACGAAGACCTTCCGGTGGTACGACTACACTTCTGACAGGGGCAACTCCCTACATTCTGAGAGCATGGACATAGTCGAAAAAATACTACGCATAATCAAAGACCCGCTAGGTTGACACACCTAGGCAAAAATAAGGGCTTCCTGACGAACCAAAAGGGTTCGGGCAAAAATAAGGGATGAAATGAAAAATCTGTACACCCGGCAAGTCGAAAACCTGAAAAGGCGGCTTGGGCAAAAATGGGTATCCCGGTGGATTGAAAACCTAAAAGGGCGGTCCAGGCAAAAATTAGGGATCAGAGCGTACGACTATGTCCTGTCATCTCGTCACTTGCCTACCAGAAGAAGATTTGTCAAATCGGCAGTCATCAAGCACCTCCACAGGTATCTTCCTCTCCCACATCAGAAACAGGGGCAATAATGAGTTGTCTAAGCGATCTAATTGCTCTGTCCACCAAGGTACAAAGGTAGGTTCGATTGAAAAACATGACCAAGATATCTTAATTCCCCAGAGAGTGAGCCAGCAGGTCAGCGATACTCTCCCCAAGCAGAGTTAGTCCACTATCAACCTCAAGGAAGTTGGATTATCCCCCGCGGATCTCAACATTCCCCATCGGAGTATACAAACATTCTTAACAAGCATCCCCAGCTGTCTTGATCTAAGATTGTTCCCCAGTAGAATACCAGACATTCGGTGGAGCCACTTCCCCAGTACATCTCAAAAAAATTTCCCCAGGAGAGTCCAGTCCAAAAGTTTCCCCAGGAAAGTGGAATCCATATCCCCAGCAGGTCTTAAAGCTTATCCCCAGTAGATTCTGGAAGCTTGTCATCCGCATAGTACGAACGCTCCCCCGGCTTTATTCAAAGTTTATTTCCCCACCAGGATATAACTGGGTTATCCTCAGCCAATTACCACGGAGAGATCATCCCCGGCGAAGTCTTCCTATCCCCAACGGAGTTCATCAGATCTCCCAACATGACTTACCAATGGAATCCCCAGCGGAGTTATCATCAACCTCAGCGAAGTATTCCTCTCCCCACAGAGCATTCCCCGCAGAGTAATCTATTCGCCGAGTTTGTTCCCCAACGGAGTCATCTTCTTCTACCGGTATTCTTGCAACCATCACCCCCAGCGGAAACAGAGCTATACTCTTCCATATCAGCCCAGGATTCAACTTCCCGGCACCCGTCAAGGATTTATTTTCCTAGACGAAATACATTCATAAACATCACCTTGTCATACATTATGATACATGCATACACGCATCGTATCACCCCAATCTCATTTATTTTTGAGAACATAATGACATCATGCATGTCATACATTATGACATTGCATACAACTAACTCGTTACTTTTTCAGGAAAAGAACGATCAACAGATAAAAGTCTTTACCTTTTGAAGTAGAAGACGTCCAAGATTCCTTCATCATTCTGTTGAGGTAGTAATCGTCCAAGGTTCTCTCATTGTCCCGTTGAGGTAGTAATCGCCCAAAGGTTCTCTCATCGTCCCGTTGAGGTAGTAATCGTCCAAGGTTCTCTCATCGTCCCGTTAAGGTAGTAATCGCCCAAAGGTTCTCTCATCGTCCCGTTGAGGTAGTAATCGTCCAAGGTTCTCTCATCGTCCCGTTGAGGTAGTAATCGCTCTAAGGTTCTCTCATCGTCCCGTTGAGGTAGTAATCGCCCAAAGGTTCTCTCATCGTCCCGTTGAGGTAGTAATCGTCCAAGGTTCTCTCATCGTCCCGTTGAGTTAGTAATCGCCTAAAGGTTCTCTCATCGTCCCGTTGAGGTAGTAATCGTCCAAGGTTCTCTCATCGTCCCGTTGAGGTAGTAATCATCCAAGGTTCTCTCGTCGTCCCGTTGAGGTAGTAATCGCCCAAAGGTTCTCTCATCGTCCCGTTGAGGTAGTAATCGCCCAAAGGTTCTCTCATCGTCCCGTTGAGGTAGTAATCACCCAAAGGTTCTCTCATCGTCCCGTTGAGGTAGTAATCGCCCAAAGGTTCTCTCATCGTCCCGTTGAGGTAGTAATCGTCCAAGGTCCTCTCATCGTCCCGTTGAGGTAGTAATCATCCAAGGTTCTCTCATCGTCCCATTGAGGTAGTAATCGTCCAAGGTTCTCTCATCGTCCCGTTGAGATAGTAATCGTCCAAGGTTCTCTCATCGTCCCGTTGAGGTAGTAACCGTCCCTGATTCATTCATCACATCATTATCAACAAAAACCTTTTGAAGCTCCAGACTCGATTCATGTATCTTGCCAGGGCACGTCTGAAGAGTTTGAAGATCCGATTCCTGTATCTTGCCAGAGTGTATCTGTTGACGACTAACATTACCAGACTCGATTCCTGTATCTCACCAGGGCACGTCTGAAGAGTTCGAAGATCCGATTCCTGTATCTTGCCAGAGTGTATCTGTTGACGACTAATTCCAGACTCGATTCCTGTATCTTGCCAGGGCACGTCTGAAGAGTTTGAAGATCTGATTCCTGTATCTCGCCAGGGTGTATCTGTTGACGACTACATATTCCAGACTCGATTCCTGTATCTTGCCAGGGCACGTCTGAAGAGTTCGAAGATCTGATTCCTGTATCTTGCCAGGGTGTATCTGTTGACGATTGTATTCTCCGGACTCGATTCCTGTATCTTTCTAGGGCACGTCTGAAGAGTTTAAAGATTCGATTACTGTATCCATCCAGGGCACATCTACATAAAGGGTTTGAAGATCAACTCCTGTAACAGGCCAGGTAATTATTTTTCTTTCTCAGGTACGCAAGCTCTCGCTAAGGAATCTCTTACGCGATCGACAACCTCCCGATGGCATCTATAAGCCCATCTCTCCACTTACCAACAGTCTCTAGATGGCATCTATAAGCCCATCCTCCTATCCATCATCTCTCAACATGGCATCTGTAAGCTCATTCCCTACATCATACTGCTAACACACTCTATGTGAGCGCAAATTTCTGGGCACTTTAGTGTTCAATCATCTTCCACCTTCGGATCACGAAAGGCACGCAAGCCAATCTACATCCTCAGGTTTAAGAAGATTGAACAGGGGCAACTGTTGTACCCCAAAATTTGCCCTCCCATATTTCTCAAAATATTTCAAGAAAAATTCACAAGTCCAATCCGGCGCGTCATATTCAGGTATTCTTTCGCCAAGATATCTCTGATAACATATTCTCAAATTCAGGTTCGGCTCAAGAGTCAATTCTTTAAAGAAGGTATCCGAATGTGCGAGTTTTCTTGAAGAAATATGGTGAAAAAGTGTGCTGAAAGTGCAGTTTTTACGCGCTAAAAAATTCATAACTTGAAGATCGTGACTCTTTTTGAACCCGTTCCGGTGGTCAAAATTTCGTCTTGACATTATCTACGTTTTCATCTCTCACGGATGGAAGCCAATTTCGATCAGAAGATCTTCAAAAATGTGGATTTATCAAGTATTTTCGCACAGAAAATTTGTGACAGAAGTTTATTTGCGTCATGTTCAGAAAATCATAACTTGGTCAATTTTCATCGTATCGAGCTGGTTCCGGCGCCAAAATTTCAAAATTTGAGTTGACTACATTTTCACAGAAGGTATTGAGTTCAAACGTTATTCAAAAGGCCTTCGTTTTTTGCTCAGAGTGCGTGACACGCTGAAAATCCTGAATGCTGAATATTATTTCATCTGGGCCGAAACTTCGAAAATTGATAACTCGGTCAATTTTTATCGGATTGGGCTCATATTTTTACACAAGGTCCCTGACTCATAGATCTACAACTTTGCTTCAAAATTCGAGACCGGATTATACTCCGATAAATACCAGTTTTTTATTGAAGAACGTGTCAGAGTCGACACTGGAGCCCAAAATAAGTTTGTCTGAGCTGAAACTTCAAAAATTCATAACTAATTCACCGTTTATCCGATTGAGCCGATTTTCGGACAGGAGTTAGTTCTCGATGTCGGCTACATTTTGTTTTCACATTTCGACTTCAAAAATTGCACTTAAGTCCCTGCGATTTAGCCTGGAGAGTGACGAACTCAAGTGAATATTGGAGGCCCAATTGCACATTCAAAGCCCATTTTCTTTACCCTAATTTCCATTATATAATCACCTTCTTTTCACACAAACCAGGGAGGAGAAAAAGAGAGAAAAAATCTTGCCACAACACTGTTAGAATATCAAATTCTTTCAAGAACCCTAAAACCTTGAAATCCTTATTACAAATTCCTCTCTCACTACAAACAAGCCATCACAGTTACAAACCAACACCTCATTACTTTTTCAGTAAGGATAAGGCTGGCTTGATCTCCATGATCCAAAAGGCATAAAAGCATTCATGTCACTAATTTTCCAGTAAGGGTAAGATTGATTTGATCTCCATGATCAAAAGGGTATAATCATTCATACATGCCATATTGTGCCTAAACATTAAATTTCTTCATATATTGGCTTTATTTGCATTTTATGATTTTATTTAATGTGTTCATGAGATTCAACACTGCAGATTTAGACAGGATCCCATGCAGGTTCATTTAGGAACGTTGAGCCCAAAAGCCAAATGGCCAAAAGCCAAATGGCCAAAAGCCAAAAGCCAAAAGGTAAAAGCCAAAAGCCAAATGGCCAAAAGAACAACTTATGCATGACGAGACAGACATCCTGAGAAGATTAAGGAACGTTGAGGCCAGAACACAAATGGCCATGAAACTCAATCCAATGGCCAAAGAATGCAGACCACGGTACTCAGGAGTCAATGAACACGCACGTGATGCCAGAAAGTCAAACAAGGCTTTTTGTCTAATGGGCCAGATTTCTCACAAAAAACCTCCCTTTGGGTTTGAATACCCCCCATGGTTTGCACATTTTTATTTTTTTATTTGATTTTCTTTTTTATTCTTTTAATTGTTTTCAATTGTTTTCTTTAATTTCATAAATTAATTTTCATAAGATAAAAAATCAGAAACTAAAATATATTTAATTATTATTATTTCACTATTAATTTATTTTGTAAATAAACTTTAATAATTAGTTTAGTAAATTAGGTTTTAAAACTTTAATCTTTTTCTCAATAAATTAAAATATGTAGAAATTAGGTTTTTTAACTTTTTATCACTTTTCTTAATAAATAATTTTTTCTTATTATCATTATTATTAATTACTAATTTATTTTGTAAATAAACATGTACATTAAATATTTAGTAAATTAGGTTAAACTTTAATATTTTTCTTTAATAATTAAAAACAACTTAGAATTAGGGTTTCTCTTGAATTTTAATTTTCTTTATTTCATAAATACAAAAACCATTAAAAAAAACATTTATTTTCTTTAATTTAATAATTAATTAACTTTTCATTCAATTTAATTCCAAAAGGGTCCAACGCCCTCGAACGTTCTATTTTCTATTCTTTTCGCGCATTTATTCTTATTTTTCTTGTAAATATTATGTAACTGTTCAAGCCATGTAATAGTAACTAGGTTTTACTTTCCGCATTTTATTAAAAACGGGTCTTTGTAATTTGGCGATGTATAAACCCGCGCCTTGTAATAGCGTTGGATTTTACTTTCCGCATTTAAATTTCCGCCCTTTTAAATTCTAATTGCATGAAAGAATGAATGACTAATTAAAAACAATGCGTAGATCACCACGATACATGTACAAGATAAAACATAACATGAAAACAACACACAAATTCACACACCACTCTTAGGGTACGCCTCACCTGTTGCCTTCGAAATGTGGTCGTCGAGTATATGACGTTTTAGTAAGTCCTTATGTCCATGATCTATGGCATATGGGTAGCTTCTAAGGTGTCCTACTGTTGCTCTGGTGACCACACTATCCCTAAAACTCGAATTGACCCGAACACCTCCAACGGTGGTGCTACCTACCTCTCAATGGTGGGATGGCACTACCTTAAGGACATTTACACAGCCTAATTCCTTAGGGTAGGTAGATGACTCATAGATACTTGCTCTATTCAAAAATAAATCAAAAACCTTTTCACACCGACACTTTCAAAAGCTTTCAAAACAATTTTTCAAACACTCTTGAGGACTGATACAAGAGTCATTCTAAAATCTTTCAAAGAAACTTTTTCAAACCCACTCACACTTTGAAAAGCAAACATTTTGAAAACACAATGAGCAAGTATCTAAGAGCCCATGGATAACCATGGATAGAAAGAATGCTAACACCTTCCCTTTCTATAAATCTACCTCCCGAACCGAGAAACTATCTCATAAGGAATTTTGATGTGCTTTTGTCCTGTCCATGTTGGAGAAAATAAAAGACGGTGGCGAATCTTGCTTACCGCGACATTTCGCGAACCAGCGTTAAACAGTCAGTTCCAGATCCACCGATCACACTTACCCACCAACCTGTGAAAGATGACTACCAGCCAATGAAGTTTGAGTTCCCCGATGAAGACATCGTGTACATACAAGATTGTAATATCCCGGGCCCAGAGGAGGGACCTGAACCAGGATCGCGATGGACGATGGTGTTCGATGGTGCCTCCAATGCGTTAGGTAATGGTGTCGGCGCGGTAATTACCTCTCCTGAAGGTTTTCATACTCCTCTTATGGCCAGGATTTGCTTTGATTGTATGAACAATATGGCGGAGTATGAAGCATGTACTTTTGGGTTAGAAGCCACCATTGATTTAAGAATCAAAATCTTGGAAGTATATGGAGATTCTGCTCTAGTAATTTTCCAAATCAATGGAGATTGGGAGACTCGCCACCCAAATTTGATCTCGTATCGCGATCATATGTTAAAACTAACCCCTTATTTTGATGACATTACTCTTAATCATATTCCAAGAGAGGAGAACAACTTGGCAGACACTTTGGCTACTGTGATACAGAGGAAAGAACTGACTATTTTTTGGAATGCTGGTTTGCGTTTTGCGTTTTTTTATTTGCAAAATGTCGTGGTAAGTAAGAGTCACCACCGAATTTTATTTTATCCAACAAGGAAAGGAAAAAAGCACAGAAAAATTCCTTTTTCGAGATGTTTCTGAGTACGGGGGGTAGATTATAGAAAGGGAAGGTATTAGCACCCTTTCTATCCGTAGTTATCTACGGGCTCTTAAGTACTTGCTCATCATTTTCAAAATTGTTTTCTTTGTGCGTGTGGGTTTTGCAAAGTTTTTGTTTTGACTTCGATTTAACTCTTGCGTCTGTCTTCAAGAGTGTAATTAAGTGTTTTTGAAAACTTGTTTGTAAAAGAGTGTAAGTGTGAAAAAAGTTTCGTCCTGGATGAGCAAGTATCTAAGAACTAATCTACCTACTCGAAAAAGGAATCGTTCTATGTTTGTTTCCTTTAGACAATGTTATCCCACTATTAGTGAGTAGGTAGAACCGTCGTTGGAGTTTGAGGGTCAATTTGAAAAAGGGACATACGGTCACTAAAGCAATATTAGGATGTCTTAGCGATAACCCTAACGTCTTAGATCATTTATCCGAGGTAACGACATCTGAGGCAACCTTTCCGAGGCAACTTATGATCCTTTAGACAGGAGGGCGGCCTCTAAAATAGCCTATACTCAATGACCGTTTACAAAGGCAACCAAGTGGGGTGTACCCTAGGAGTGTGCATGTGTGAATGTGTTGATTTCAGTTATTCTTATCTTTGCACATGTTTAGGGTGATCTAACTGTTTTAAAATTAGACATTCATTCTTGTCATGCAAACCCTATTATCAAACATCTAGCAGTTGAATATTTGCAGAAATTAAAGGGCGGAATTTAAACTAAACTATTACAAGGTGTCGGGTATTTACATCGCCAAAAATAACCCTTTGAAAATAAAAGCGGTAAAAGTAAATGTCCTAATTAAATTATTACAAGCCGGGAGCAGATAAAATAATTTAATAAAAAATAAAGCACGCGGGAAACTTGAATCGAATGTGAAACTAGGGTTTTGACCCTTCTAATTAAAAGAAAATGTTTTTGTTGTTTTTAGTATTTTTTTAAGAAAAGAAATTAAGTCCTAAAATTAAAATGCTAAATTAATTAGTTAATTAAATTAATTAATGAAAAATAACTAAATGACATTTTTTTGGATTTTTTATTATTTTAGGAAAGAAATTTAAATAATTAAATTAGTGTTAAAACCTATTGATTCTAATTAATTTTAAATATTTACAAAATCAATTAAAGTTATCTAACATAAATAACCTAATTATTTTAATTAATTTTTATTGATGAAAAAATAAAATTCTAAATTTTAATTGGATAAAAAATATTTTTTGGTGATTTTTGATAAAAAAGAAAATTGTTTTATTGGTTAGTAAATAAATAAAAATAATGAAATAGAATAAATAATAATAAAAAAAGATGAGAAGATTAGAAATGGGCCTGAAATTAGGGTGTGAATAGCAGTTTTCTGGGCCCAATTATGCTGATCCATTTGACTTTTTGCAATTCAGTGCGTTGGCGTTGACTTGATCCATGGTGTGCCTTCAATGGTGGCCACCAGATCTGGCCATCTGGCGTGTTGGACGGTGAGGGAGCATGATGGAGATCAAGCTTAAGCGTGCATAGGATCACCTGCAAGAATAATGAAAAATAACAAATGCTGGAGGCAGGGATCGAACCCCTGACCTCCAGCCTCTAACGCCTTGAACACTTAGCTGGCTTCCGCTGGGACACTTGTTTTTGATTGTTAATATAATACAAACTAATGATAATATAAAGAAAAGAAATATAGTGGAAACAAAAATAAAAAAGCGCGCTGGAATTTGTATAAGCCTATGGGGGGGGGGGGGTGACAACTCATCGTCCCTATTCTTGGACTGTGGCTAAAACCTGCAATACATATACCCACGGGCAGTGTCCGTCGCTACAAGTCATGTTCATTCCAAAATCTCCCTCAGGCTACATAAATGGAATCTAACACCGTGGTTAGATTCGTCTCACTCTTCTGATCACAACCATGCCCATTATGAAGGCTAATTATTCCTGAAATAAAAATCCCTAAACCAAAGCTTGAAAACCTAACAATGGTGAGTTTCAATTCAGTCCATATAAATGAAATTGAATAATGCCAAAAGCTTGCAAATGCTCTGTAGATTAAGAATATGTCATTATTTTATGTTATGGATGCGAGAATAAAGCTTTTCGAATTCAAGAAAAGGGTGATACCGTGAGCGACTTACTGTGCGTGAGAGGGCTTGAAAACGCCTGCTTTTGATTGCTTTCGTTTGTGGAGACTGCCAGGAGACGATTGGGACAAACACCAAGCCTTGAGGACGCCTCTAACCACCAATTCGATCTCACACTTTTTGCTTCTTTTTTCAAATCTTGTTCTTGCTCTGAGCCTGATTTCTAACCCTTGTTTTGATCTGCCTCGCCTCCTTATGTATTAGTGAAGGGATTAGGGTTGTCAAACTGATCAAAATCTTCTTCTTTCAATGCTTTGGATATTGATTTGATTCTTCTTTAACAACCTTCCAAATTTGGATTTTTTTTTCAATCTTTTTGTGCACTCTAAGGCTTGGCACGAATTGCAATGATGATAGCTGTATAAGGAAGCCTGAAACAACACAAAATCCTTAGTTATTAATGTTTTGGATTTTTATTTGATTTATTTTGATTTAAATGAAATTAATTCAAATAAAAATCAAAATAATTAATAAAAATATGATATGGACAAGTGGAAAAGGCTAGAGCACGTGGGCTATGATGCCAACTCAAAACAAGTGAAAAAGATTGGGCCCATTTGGCAAAATTTGAAGTTTTGGGGATAGTTGACTTTTGGTAATTTTGCAAATAAGGTCAACTTCAACGATGCATAACTTCCTCAATTTTGACTCTTTGGAGGTGTTCTTGGACTTTTTAGAAATCTTGAGATGTCCTATAAGCAACCCTTTTGGTATTATCTCAATTTGATATTCCATGCTCAAGTATGAAGCTTTAACAAAAAAGGTGTTTTTGTTGACTTTTCAAAATGACCTATAATGTCCAAATTCATAACTTCTTGTGAGTGCAAATTTTGATCTTGGGAGATGAAGATGGATTGTATGAAATCGAATCCTCTTCAAAATGAGCTTTGGATGTGTCATTTATCATAAAGTATGAGAAAGTTATGCTTGGTCAAAGTTGGGTTGACTTTTCCTGCAAAACCCTAATTTAGCAACTTTTGAATCTTGATGAATCATGAGCAATCCTTGATGAATCATGATCAACCCTTGATAAAATGATGGAATATACTTCAAAATGATAATGGTGACCAAAAATCTTGAAGTTTGACTGTGTGTAGGTCACAGTTGACATTTGCCCTAGCATAGTCGATTTTTGGACCTTTGAGCAATTGACTGAGCAAACTTCCTATGCAAGGCTTGAAACTTGACATTGATGGTCTTGAGAATATATTAGGACATTGATGAGCACTTGGGATCACTTGGACTTAAGTATATTGATGCAACATGAAACCCTAATTTGGGGTAGACTGCCTTAGGAGAGAGCTTGTCTGGCCAACCCTTGGACTACCTTGAGCAACTTAGGCATCTTTCTTGAAATATTTTGAGAAATATGGGAGGGCAAATTTTGGGGTACAACAGATGCCCCTGTTCAATCTTCTTAAACCTGAGGATGTAGATTGGCTTGCTGGCCTTTCGTGATCCGAAGGTGGAAGAGGATTGAACACTAGAGTGCCCAGAAATTTGCACTCGCATGATGTGGCGTCGGGAATGGGCTTATAGATGCCATTTGGAGTTTTCTGATGAGGGGATGGGCTTCAAGATGCCATATGAAGGAGTGTCGATCGCATAAGAGATTCCTTAGTTAGAGCTTGTATACTGGTTGTTGAGGAAGATCCCGCTGGGGAAGGCTGATCTTTGTTGAGAGAAGTAGAATTTTAGGAGCTTCGTCGTCCATCATTCTGCTGGTGAGTCGTCTCTACTGAGATTTAGGAACTTGTCTGTAATTCAACTGAGAAACATCTATGCTGAGATTTAGGAGCTTGCCCGTAATTCAACTGAGAAAACATCTCTGTTGAGATTTAGGAACTTGTCTGTAATTCAACTGAGGAACATCTTTGTCGAGATTTAGGAACTCGTCCGTAATTCAACTAATGAAACAATTATGCTGAGATTTAGGAACTCGCCTGTAATTCAACCGAGAAAACATCTCTGCTGAGATTTAGGAACTTGTCCGTAATTCAACTGAAGAACATTTATGCTGAGATTTAGGAACTCGCCTGTAATTCAACTGAGAAAACATCTCCGCTGAGATTTAGGAACCCGTCCGTAATTCAACTGAGAGAACATCTATGCTGAGATTTAGGAACTCGCCCGTAATTCAACTGAGAAAACATCTTTGCTGAGATTTAGGAACCCGTATGTAATTCAACTAAGAGAACATATATGCTGAGATTTAGGAACTCTCCCGTAATTCAACTGAGAAAACATATTTGCTGAGATTTAGGAACTCGTCCGTAATTCAACTGATGAAACAAGTATGCTGAGATTTAGGAACTCGCCCGTAATTCAACTGAGAAAACATCTCTGTTGAGATTTAGGAACTCGTCCTTAATTCAACTGATGAAATAATTATGCTGATATTTAGGAACTCGCCCGTAATTCAACCGAGAAAACATCTTTGCTGAGATTTAGGAACTCGTCTGTAATTCAACTGGAGAACATCTATGCTGAGATTTAGGAACTTGTCCGTAATTCAACTGAGAAAACATCTCCGCTGAGATTTAGGAACCCGTCCGTAATTCAACTGAGAGAATATCTATGCTGAGATTTAGGAACTCGCCCATAATTCAACTGAGAAAACATCTATGCTGAGATTTAGGAACCCGTCTGTAATTCAACCGATGAAACAATTATGCTGAGATTTAGGAACTCGCCCGTAATTCAACTGAGAAAACATCTCTGCTAAGATTTAGGAACCCGTCCGTAATTCAACTGAAGAACATCTATGCTGAGATTTAGGAACTCACCCGTAATTCAACTAAGAAAACATCTCTGCTGAGATTTAGGAACCCGTCCGTAATTCAACTGATGAAACAATTATGCTGAGATTTAGGAACTTGCCTGTAATTCAACTGAGAAAACATCTCTGCTGAGATTTAGGAACCCGTCCGTAATTCAACTGAAGAACAATCTATGCTGAGATTTAGGAACTCGCCCGTAATTCAATTGAGGACCATATTTGTCGAGATTTAGGAACTCGTCCGTAATTCAACTGATGAAATAATTATGCTGAGATTTAGGAAATCGTCTGTAATTCAATCTGAGAAAACATCTCTACTGAGATTTAGGAACTTGTCCGTAATTCAACTGAAGTAAAAGCTTCATAGCTTGAATTTTGTGAGAATCTTTCCTGAAAGGTAAAGGTTAGTTGTATGTAATGCATGATATGTATCAAGCGATGATGTTCTCAAAATAAATGAGATTGTGTTGTATGATGTGTATGCATGTCATGATGTATGGAAATGTGATGTTTTGAGCTGGGGAAAATAAATCCCGGATTGCTGCTGGAGAAAAGAAATGAATTCTTCGTTTCCACTGGAGATAGTGGATGAAGATGTTCGTGAGAAATAACTAGCAGGAGAGGATAACTCTGTTGGGGAATAAGCTGACGAGAGAAATGACTCTTTGGGGAAGAGATGCTCTGCTGAGGATTCCGTTGATAAATTCAGCTGGGGACGAATTACCGTAGCTGGTGATGATGAACCTTGTCGAGGATTGAATTTCTGCTTGTGAAAGGAATGAACTCCACTGGGGATGACTTTCCAATAGCGACCTTACTAGGGATCGCCTTTTAGACTTTACTGGGGATAATCTTCAAACTCCACTGGGGATAATTTTTTATACTCCACTGGGGACATTTTGTATACTCCGCTGGGAATGATAAGACTTTTTAGTACTGATGGTAGACAAACTCTGCTTGGGGAGAATATTACTGATTCATCCACAGTTGTGAGTCTCAGCTGGGGAGAATTAACACCACTGTCATTTTCTTACTCTGCGGGGAATGAATGTACTGGGACGCATTCTGAGGATATGACAATGACTTTGCATCGACTTTTCTACCCCTGTATCTGCTGGAGAAGCTGCCTGCGGAGGCCTTGTGGATCGAGTATTATTCCAACCTATGAGGTGCTTGGTGATTTCCAATTGAAATGACAAATCTTCTTTTGGTAGGCAAGTGACGATATGATGGGACATAGTTGTACGCTTTAATCCCTAACTTTTGCATGGGCTGTCTTTTCAGATTTTCAGTCCACCGGGATACCCTTTTTTGCCCAAGCCGCCCTTTTGGGTTTTCAACTTGCCGGGTGTAAAGATTTTTTCATTTTTTATCCCTAATTTTTGCCCGGACCCTTTTGGTTCGTCGGGATGCCCTTATTTTTGCCTAGGTCAGTCGACCTAGCGGGTCTTTGTTCATGCGCAGTGTTTTCTGACTATGTCCATGCTCTCAAAGCGTAGGGAGTTGTCACTGTAGGTAGTGTCGTGTTATCATATTACTAGAAGATGTTCGTTTGATCATGCAAGATTTGTTGCGAGAATCCATGTCTAATGCCCCAAGTGACTCAGATGGAGATTTGCCCCTGGCTATTTGGCATCTTTGAGAGATTCTTTTAATCTTGACTTGACTGCCCCAGATGATGGACAATGATCATGCCGTGCCCCTTGGTTGGAAGTGTTTTTCCACTTGAGGTGATCCTTTTTATTGAGAAGATTTTTGTTCACTAGATATTCGTCGTGCAAATTTCTCTGCTGTTGAACAAATAGTCATATGCAAACAATGTTATTTTAAGAATGCAAAGCTTATGTCTGTCTTGAAAATTTTTGAAAATGCATTTTTCAGTAAAACAAGCAAATTTTATAAAATGTGATGTCAACTCAAGATTTATAGCAAGTCCTACAGGAGTCAGGATACCTTTTGTAACAGTATGCTTTCGAACTAACCCACACTTCAGCTAGGACTTTTAAGGGTTATAACGTGGTCTGGTTCACGGTTTAAGAAACAAAGGATAAAGGCTCAAATTTTATTTGTATCCACCCGTTCTTCGTGATGTTCTTCGATCCTAAACTCAGCTAATTGTGCATTTAGATCCCGTTTGAGTCTTTGCTTTGATATTCCAGTGATGTTTCGGATACTGACAGTTTATTTTGAACAGGCAGTCATTTTTGTTGAGAGTTTGTAGGATCTCTTTCTTTTTGATTTTATTATCCCTGTCTTTTGCCTGAACTATTTATTTTGTGATTACAATCAGCGAGATGCCCCAGTTTTTCTTAAGTATCCTTCATAGGTTTTGACTTAATGGGCTTTTATTTCGAGAGATAATGACTGCCTGTCTTGACGATTATACGGAACCATCATCGTCTTTTGTTTTAGAAGGACCTCTTTGATGCCATTAATTGTGCACCCGAATTAATTGAGAAAACTACCCTGCCCCAGGTTGTGATTAAGGGTTTTAATTTGTGAAAAGAAAAAATCCTACTTCTTTGGCTCAGAGGGGTTGACGAGGGATTATCTTCCTTATAACTCCACTGTTTAGGATTTGAAACAACGCATGTACATCGTCAGCGGGGTATGTTCAAAAGCATATTGTAGAGATCGTGGTATCATTTTTGTCATCCTCCCTCTAAAGGCTTAAAATTTTTTAATCGAGAGTTGAACATCACAAAAATGAAAGCAATTTGAATATAGTGAATACGAATGGATTGATTCAAAACAGACATATGTGATGCATTGATAAAGTAACAAAGTTTGACATGAATAAATGTTTGAACAAACAAAAGAAAATTACAAATTGAAAATTCTAATGAACAAAAAGGTCTTCTCGTCTGATCTTGTCACTTCAGAGGACGTGCCTTGGAGGGATGGTAGAATAACTCAGCTTGACCATCTTGTGTGAATTCCAATGCTCCTTCATCAATCAGGTTTTGAATTGTGTACTTCAACTTCCAACAGTCATCAGTATCATGCCCCGGGCTGTTGGAATGGTATGTACACCTTGCATCAGGATTGTAGTTAGGTGAAGAAGTCTTAGGATTCGGATGAGGTCCTACCAACGTCACCAGATTCAATCTCAACAGGTGTTGTAAAGCTTGGGACAGCGGCATGTTGAGCTTGGTAAACTGCTTCTTGGGCCTATCCGGTTTACCCTGATCAACCGGTTGTTTATGGCGAGGTTATTGTTGGGCCCATGAGGTAGTAGAAACTTGGAGAGGTCCATTCTTTTCCAAACCAAATCTTTGTCTTCTTGGAGGCTGATCAATGACTTGGTCCCCGGTCTCGACTGTTTGCTTCATGTTGTCGTATTTGTCTTGATGAAGCTGGCTGATAATGATTCTCAGCTATCCTTGTTCCCGAGCTAAGCTTTGGATAAGAGCCATATGCCCCAGCATTTTGGTTCTTATTGCACCTACCTCAACTTGCAGTTGTTCCAGCCGTTCATCCTTATTGTCTTCAGGACTCTTCTTGACCAAGTCCCCAACGAGGAGTGTTTTCAACTCTTCCTGCCCCTTGGACAGGTTTAGGAACATTTCCCTGAACTGAGTATTCTGAGCTTGAAGAGCCTTAATATCTTGATCAGTAGATGTTTTCGCAGACATGATTGCTGAAATAAACAGCAAAGGAGATGAGAGACTTGTAAGGGTACCTGTAATGAGGTTCATAGGAATGGAATGCATATGATATGATTTCAAAGACTTTAGGGATATTAAAATTTATAAACCAAAATGAAACACACTTTTATTAGATAAAAACTTGAAATCAATGTTTAACAAATGCTTTTAAGGCGTTACAAAAGAAAAACTGAAAGGTAAATCAAAACTAGAAATAACAAAAGACATCAGCGCTCCCATGGTCGTTTTCCTCCCGTGTTGACATAATCGTTGAGGACCTTCTCATTCTCCAATTGTCTTGTAAGCTTCGGGATCTTCCGTTCTTGTTCATGATACTTCTCTATGTAAGTATCCCGTTCTTCTTTTAACTGGATCCAAGACCTCTTTAATGCCCCAATGTTAGTAGGCATGTATGGATGGAGGCCAATATGAGGAATCCCTTCTTCATCAGCACTCTCAACAATTACCGGTAAGACAGCTTCGTATGGCATCCCCAGTTTTTAAGCACGGGCTCGAACCCACCGGAGATACGGTTCCATCGGAAGAGAAGTCTTCAATCCTAGCTCATGTGGATCAGACCTGTTAACCCTATTCCAAGCTCGTATAACCCTGCGGCGATGTCCTTCACTATCCCCTTGGAAGTCAAAGACAATGCTCGGAATCGGCAACTCATGAGGACCGTCCTTTCGAGCTCGCCCAAACTGTCGTAAGGCCAGACAAGGATTATAGGTTATTCCTCCCCTAATTCCAAGCAAAGGAACATTGGGGTATTCTCTGCACCGGTCAATAACAACTACTTCTTCCATGTCTTTAGTGCTCCAAATGATGTCCGTATGAGCAAGGGACATAATTCTGTAGACCCAACCCATACCTTCCTTGTTCTTTAAAACAGATTTGGGGAGGTGAGAAATAAACCACCTCTCCAACAATGGTGCACAACACATAAGGGTTCCCCATTTCCGAGCAGTTGATCGCGACTTTGTATGTCTATAAATCTGGAGACTGCAAGTGCACAGTCCTATCGCGTAGTCTTAAAAGATATCGAATCCATAGGGACTATGAATCGATCTACCGTAATTTTGGTTACTGGGTAAAGCTAAGGCTAATATTAATTTAATTAACGAAAGGGATCTAATTACTAAATTTAGTTATAAAATTTTTAATTATAAATACCGGTATGTATTTCACCTAAATTTTGGGTTCCGAATTTCCACTGGCTTTTACTTAAATTGGTCAAAAATTATCTTTACGCAAACTTTATTTGTCTAAAAACCTTCCCCTCACACTTCCGTTCTATTAGTTCAGGTTATACGATTAATACCCTAACGTGTGCTTCCGTCACTCCGCCGGATTCAAAAGTAATTTTTGAAAACAAAATAAAATTTAATTGTTTTTAAAATGCTTCCGCCTCTTTAAAAACAATGCCTAATAATCACTATCTGGTTTTAGCCTCAAACTTCCGTTTTATTAGTAAAAACCTTAATCAATTCTAAAACCTCACACTTCCGTTCTATTGGTTTGTAAAATCTTAAACAATTTAATTGAATATTAAAACCATGAAAGAAGTTTCTTTTACAAAATAATTTTAAGCCAGTTTATTTCGGATCCCGTTATTTGGTTAATTTACATACCGATATTTAATCGGTTTAGCCAGACATGTTCAAACAATTAATCATGCAAGGTTTATTAATTAGGAAACGGCGAAATAAAAACATACTCAGAACAGAGATCATACAAATATATTAAATAAAGCGTATAAATGAAAACCTGATGAAAATGTAGAAATACTTCAATAGCTTCAAGTAAATATTCGTTCTTCAAATCCTTCGAGTATTCCACCACAAGTCGGCTGGATCTACCCTTCGAATCTTGAATTTCGTAACAACAAGAAAAGTAAAAATACCGGATCTAACGTAAGGTTAAACCGGATAAAATTGCACAACAATTCCCGGTGTAGAAATTGTTGTACGAAAAATAAAGGCAGAAAACTGGAGAAGAAAAGAAAATAAAAACAATGCGATGAAATAAAAATAAAGGAAAAGGGCAGAACAAAAATTAAAATGGAAGGAAATTTGCTCTGCTGAAAATAGTACGATCTTGCAAAAATTCTCCGACCTTTGGGATTTGGCTTTCACTTCTATTTATAATGCTTGTAAAATAACTGTATCCCAAAAGGTCAATCTACGTAAAACTGAATATCCAAAAAATATTGCTAGTGGACTTTGTTGCATAACGTGCTGAAGACGTGTACGGAAATATAGCAAAAGTTGGTTTCTTCATTGACTTGGGACCGGTCGTTCCGTGTGAGGAGAAAATGGCGTGAAAATAGGAAAGGGGAGGGAACGGTCGTTCCACTCAGCTGAAGTGGGCCGGACCGGTCGTTCCCCTTAGTGGGCCGGTCGGTCCCTTCAAGCTGAAGTGGGGAACGTGTGTTCCCTTGGGCCTCTGTGCGTTCTTGGTCTTTTGGGCCTTGGAAAAAATCATTCTTTTCACCCCCATTTAGTATTCTGCACCACATTAATCAATTATCTTCATTTTTGTACTAAATTGCATCTATTTCTTCATTTTTCTTCACATAAGCTTATTTAAGGCAAAATACCTGAAACAAAGAAATACCAGCGTAATATGGAAATAAAATAAAATAAAAACATGAATTATTTGCATTAATTAAGTCGATTTATACGATATAAAATCGTGTTATCAAACTCCCCTACACTTGAACCTTTGCTTGTCCTCAAGCAAGAAATATATATCTCTCTAAATGCGGGTCAGACGCAACAAAAATTGCCACAAGTCAAAAATGTATTAAGTTGCACATTGCTCTTGAGCTCTCGACTTCGATACTAAAGTCACCGTAACAATACTAAATAAACTCAGGTTCGAAGAACAATTCTAGTGACGCCATTATAACTTAACTCTAAATCCTACATTTTGTTTCACCTTTTTCATTCAGGCACAATCACATTAAGCCCTTTGCCCTTTCGCGCACATAGTGGAGTGACCGGTTAGTGAATTTGATCTTTTAAGCCTGCTAGGAGTTCTGGTACTTAATAGTTGGTAACTCCTTTTTGTTCTTTTGTAAATTGCGGGGAATTGAACCGTAGTTCGCCCTACCAAGTTCAACACCAGAAACCGCTGAACCAATTTACAAAGAATTCATTAATTGATAATTTATAAGGTTCGCGATCGTTGGGCTAAATAGTCTGGTAAGGACTATCTAACTTAGTTAGAGCGTTTCTACAAATTTAATTTTTTTTTTATTTTTTTATTTTCGATCAATCACTTATATTCATCGATCCTCCACGTAGTTTGCTATTTAGACGGTGCTGACTGCGTGTATAAACTACTAAAGGTTACTTTAAAACCTAGAATTTAAATTTTCGGTATATAAAGGGTACTAAAATTTTAATTCATTTTCCTGAGATTTTAAAGCGTTGAAGTGGCGACGATATTATTTCAATCGTGTTCAATTTATAAATATTTTCTTCTAAAGAAGCAACTTTGATACACTTTTTGAGTGTGTATAATTGTGCGTCTGACCATAAAAAAAATTTTATGGCTCAAGAATTTGGCGAATTCGGATAATCATGAATTTATATATGTATATAAGACTTAATTTAATAACAAATTTTTATTAATTAAAATTTTAAAGTACAAAAGGGAAATTACAAAAGGGAAATTTGCTTACTTGAAGAAAGATAACAATAGTTAATTCGACCCCCCTACACTTAAACTGAGCATTGTCCTCAATGCTTAAAAATGGGGAATCGAAAAATACAAAAATAAAAAGAAAAGAAATATTAAGAACTAATCGTTACGATGTGGACGACGTCCTCTTCCTCGAGTTCTTGGACTTCGCTCATCTTGGCGTTGTGGAGGCACGAATTCGTCCAAGCGTAGGTGAAGTGAGTGCATAGAAACTCCAAGGTCAATAACATTTGCATTCAAGGTGTTGTAGTTGTTATGCATTTGTTGTACCAATGCAAATGTTGCGTTTTGTTGGTTTTGCATCTGTTGCATGGTTTGGTAGAGAGTTTCCATGGTGAGATGGTTTTGTTGATTGTTGTTCATTTCTTCTTCCATTTCATCCACGGGAGCATTATTCTCAGCTTCGGGTGCATTTAAATCGAATAACCAACGGCTTCGATTTTGCACATTAATAAGATGGGGACATGGGAGAATAATGCTTGGTACCAAAACTTTATTGACCAATAAAGTAAATATGTTCTCACCTTGCCTTGGGAGGATTAGATGGGAGTCTCTGCAGTATACCTCGTCTAGAAATTGGGCTGGCATGAGGTGTTGAGCAATAGTTAGGATCTCGTCAGCCAATCCTAGCGAGTAAGCTATCGCGGTAATAATGCCACCAAAAAGAAAAGGGTTGTTTCCGGCGGTTTGAGCACATAGTTGAAAGTGTGATAGCATAAATGGTGCGGCGTTGACACGGCTCCCAGTTAAGGCACAATATAAGAAAAATAACTCATTTTGGGTTACCTTATGGTTGTAGGTGCGTCCAAAGATAGTGTGAGCCAAAATACGGTGAAAATACTGTATTGCTGGATTATGAGCGTGGGACGCATATAATAGTCTCCAACCATTTGCGGCTTCCCCACTTATCTCCTCCCAGAATTGTAAACCTTGCTCCTCCCAGGCTGGAATATCATCTTCTGCTTCAAATGGCTTGTAATAAATACCATCCCCTTGTGAGAATCCTAGTGCCTCAGCAATTTGTTCTTGATCTAGCGTATACTCACGGTTGAACGTACGGAAACTAGCAGTTCCCGTAGTGTATGGATCTTCAATATCTGTTGAGTAAGAAAAAGAACTCAAAAACTCCAACACTAGAGGTTCAAAGGTTGGGTTTGGTTGGGTACAGAGATTGTATAAACCAGTATTATTTAGCAACCATGACACACTTTCAATGAGTCCTAAAGTTTGTAGACAATTTATATCTATATACTTTGTCGGAACCACCGAGCATTTGTATAAGTTGAGATACATGGTGCGTTACTTATCATCGCGGAAGATAATGTTTGAAAGGTCGGGTTGTTGTCTTTCGGGACGGATGGTTCTCGGAGGCATGGTAATGGTAAGAAAATGGTGGTAGATATAGAAGGAAGTTAGAGAAGATGAAGATAAATATGAGAGAAACGTAGTAGAAAGTAAGAAATGGTGTGAAGAGATAGTAAGAAATGAGGGGTATTTATATTGTGAGGGTGGTTGAATGGTGATAATGAGAATTTAATGAGAGTTAATGGGGGAGTTGGAAAGGGTAAAAATTTGAAAAAAATGAGATAGTGGAGTAATGGGAATTTAAGAGTGGTTGGAAGTTGTTTTATGGAGAAGATAAATGGTAAAAATGAGTTATGAATTGAATTTGGCGTGGGAGACAAAGAGACACGCTTTACAGCATGCAACAGGGGGCCGGTCGTTCCCTCTTGTACTAGGACAGGGGGACGGTCGGTCCTGCTTTTCAGTCAAAAAGGGGACCGGTCGGTCCAGGGGGCATGGTGTGCGTGGGACCGTCCGGTCCTGTGCCTGCGTGGGAAATTCAACTTTTCCTTTTGTTTTCTTTTGATACAGTACGTTATAATATATAGCTCAGGCACAGAATGCATAGTGTTTGCAAACAGTATCATTTCAGCTTTATTTGATACCGCTTAATAATCTAATAACTAATATAAATAACATTGAAACAAAACAAGAAGATAAATAATGTTGAACTTTAAATTGCATAATTCAAATTGTATTACAAAGAACATAAAATAAACCAAATTGCAAAACATAATTCAAATGAAATCCAAATGTAAATCAAATAAATAACTAACTAAAACTAACTAATTAAATAAATTCTCTCATTAGCCACTTTTATTATTATCGTCTCCGTTATTCTTCTGCATGGAATAGATATGTTGAAACACTTCATCAAACTGCATAGCTACCGTGTCGACGAATCCAAAATGATCCATCTGGAGTGTATTAACTTCACTGTTCGCAGCTGTGAGGTTTTCTTTCAGATTCTTCACTTCTTCCTTCAATTCCTTAATTGTTTCTTCTTGGTTCATGGGTTCAGATCCTTGCCTATTTTCTTCAATCACCGGAGTTACAGGTGGTGACAAAGGTTGCTCAGGAAAGTCATGGTACCCAGGTGGTGTCTCAAGATCAGATTCAATTTCATAAATCTCAGGTATCTCATAATCCTGGATTATTTCAGTGGAGCGAGCAGGAGATGGTAAACCGTCCAAATTATACAGCCAATTACCTTTATCGTGAACACTGGTGCGTGGACTAGGCAAGGTAAAGAGGTTAACTACCTCATTATTAATCAGCAATTCAAACTCTCGTGGACCATGGTTTCCAGTTAATCTTGTGTTGAAACAAAAACTGAGGTCCATTGGTCGGATACCTCCGTAAGGATGGCAACTCAACAGTGGTTGCCGCAAACCCAAAGCATTCGCTATCATTGTTACCATTCCTCCCATCATGATGGGCATGTTATCATCTTGAAGCATTTTCTCAATGGTAACTAATAGAAAAGCGACACCATTCACGGGCCGATTCTGTACAGCACAAAGCATAATAAACAACTCATCTCAAGAAACAATAGTGTTATTCTGTTCCTTTCCAAACAGGGTATGTGACAGAATATGGTGAAAATAGCGGAATGCCGGATTATGAATATAATCCGCATGTGGCTCAGGATGCTCAAAGCTACTCAACCCAGTCAATGATTCCCAGAATACGTCGAGCTCGCGGAAATCAAACAATTCTTCCTGCCTTGATGTAAAAGTATCAAATCCATCTAGGAATCCCAGCAAAGCAGAAAAGTCATGAAGATTATACCTATACTCCATTCCAAATAGCCTAAAGAAGATAAGACCTCTCTTCAGGCCCCTCCCATAATGTGGGAGGTAGTTAAAAGAGCTCAGAAATTCCAGAGTCAATTTGCGGTAGGTACTGAACCGCCTCAAAATATGAGCATCTTCCCATCTAATTTGATTCAGCAGAAACAAAACACTATCATGAATTCCCAAAGTAGTCATAGCAAAAAGATCAGGATAATATGTCAGGGACATATTCCTTGCAGCTAATAAATTGTATCTGCCTCTTTGGCCTCTTCCTCTTAAAGCTATTTCCATAGTATCTTCCATTGTTAGTTGGTCAGCTTAATTTTTATATTAATTAAGTTAGCCTGAAATTAATTAGATACAGGAAATTTAATCAGATTTTTGGCCAGATGCCGAAAAGAAGAAAATAAGAATAAGCATAATAGTGATAGAATGAAGAAGAAATATAGATGAAATAGAATATTAGAGAAGATATGTGTATAAGTGTTTATGAATGAGAAGAATAAAGAGAAAAATAAGAATAATAATAATAGTAAGAATGATAATAAGAATAATAAAACAAAAAGGTAAATATAATAATTAATCATAAAAGGGTGGGTTGTCTCCCACTAAGCGCTTTGTTTTATGTCGTAAGCTCGACAAATAAAATCAAAGTTTTAAATTTCTAATTGAGCAGGTGGCTCTATTAAAGTTATTTCTTGAAAGTATTCGTTACTCTCTGCGCTGTGATATGGTTTTAAACGTTGTCCATTAACTATAAAGGGTTCGGAAATCTTTCCTTTGATTTCGACCGCTCCGTTAATAAACGTGTTTGTTATTGTGAACGGACCAGACCATCTGCTGTGTAGTTTTCCAGGAAATAATTTTAATCTTGAATTAAACAGTAGTACGATATCACCTATTTTAAAATGTTTTCTATTTATTCTTTTGTCGTGCCATGTTTTCGTTCGTTCTTTATAAATCTTGGCGTTCTCATACGCATCTTGTCTCAATTCCTCTAATTCGTTTATATAAAGGATGCGCTTCTCGCTTGCGGTTGTGTAATTCAAGTTTATATTTTTAATAGCCCAATAGGCCTTGTGTTCTAATTCAACCGGCAAATGGCAAGATTTTCCATAGATGATCTTAAACGGGGTGGTTCCTATTGGTGTCTTAAATGCGGTCCTATATGCCCATAGAGCTTCAGATAGTTTTGAGGACCAATCCTTTCTCGAAGTTGCTACAGTCTTTTCTAATATTTGCTTGATTTCACGATTAGAGACTTCCACTTGTCCACTCGTTTGTGGATGATAGGGTGTAGCTACTCGATGTCGGACACCGTATTTCCTTAGGAGTTTTTCGAATATCTTAGAAATAAAATGAGAACCTCCATCACTTATTACTAATCTTGGTATACCGAATCTCGGAAATATCACGTTTTTGAAGAGCCTTAATACAACTCGGGTATCGTTTGTTGGAGAAGCTATAGCTTCTATCCATTTAGATACATAGTCAACTGCCACGAGTATGTATTTGTTACCAAAAGATGACGAGAATGGTCCCATAAAGTCTATACCCCATACATCGAAAATCTCTACTTCCAGAATGCCTTTCTGTGGCATCTCGTCGCGTCTTGAAATGTTACCAGTGCGTTGGCACCGGTCGCACTTAGTGACTGCGACATGAACATCTTTCCATAGTGTTGGCCAATAAAGACCTGATTGTAGGATTTTCGTACATGTTTTAGAAGTACTCGTGTGTCCTCCGTATGGTGCGGAGTGGCAATGTTTAATCACGCTTTCGACTTCTTCTTCGGGTACGCAACGATGGAAAATTCCATCGGGTCCTCTTTTGAATAACAAAGGTTCGTCCCAGTAATATTGTTTGAGATCGTGAAAGAATTTTTTCTTTTGTTGGTACGTTAACTCTGGTGGTAATACACCGGCAGCTAGATAATTTACGAAATCTGCATACCAAGGGACAGATGAGATTGCTAAGGTTGTTTCAGAATAGTTTTGAGATTCACTTGCTTCGAAGTGGGCGATTAATCTATCATATTGAGATTCATCATTGATTGGAATTCGTTCTTGTTTTAGATTTTCGATTCTTGATAGATGATCAGCCACTACGTTTTCAATTCCTTTTTTATCCTTGATTTCTAAATCAAATTCTTGTAGCAACAAGATCCATCTTAGCAGTCTAGGTTTAGCGTCCTTTTTGGTTAGGAGATGTCTAATGGCAGCATGGTCAGTATAAATTATTATCTTAGCTCCTACTAAATAAGATTGGAATTTATCGAGTGCGAAGACTACAGCCAGGAGTTCCTTTTCGGTTGTTGCATAATTCATTTGCGCTTCATCTAGGGTTCTACTAGCGTAATATATGACGTGTAATTTTTTATCTTTTCTTTGTCCTAGGACTGCTCCTACGGCATAGTCACTTGCGTCACACATTATCTCAAATGGTTCACTCCAATCTGGGGTCTTCATGATTGGCGCAGTAATTAATGCTTTCTTTAATGATTGAAAGGCTTCAAGGCATTTTTCGTTAAATATGAATTCAGCATCTTTCATTAAGAGTTCTGTTAATGGCTTAGAAATTTTAGAGAAATCTTTAATAAAACGTCGGTAAAAACCGGCGTGTCCTAAGAAACTTCTTATTTCTCTGACAGTTCTAGGGGGTTGAAGGTTTTCGATAACTTCTATCTTGGCCTTGTCTACTTCGATTCCCCTATTAGATATAATATGTCCTAACACAATACCTTCTTGAACCATAAAATGGAATTTTTCCCAATTTAATACTAAGTTTACCTTTACACATCTTTCTAGTACTTTTTCTAAGTTTGCAAGACATCCTTCAAAACTACGTCCGCAGACGGAGAAGTCGTCCATGAATACCTCCATAATATTATCAAGAAAGTCTGCGAAGATTGCCATCATGCATCTTTGAAAAGTTGCAGGTGCATTGCATAAGCCAAAAGGCATTCTTCGATATGCGAAGGTTCCGAATGGACAGGTGAAGGTAGTCTTTTCTTGGTCATCGGGGTGTATCGGTATTTGAAAGAATCCGGAGTAACCGTCCAAGTAACAGAAATATGAGTGTCTGGCTAGACGCTCCAGCATTTGATCAATGAATGGTAAAGGGAAATGATCCTTCCGGGTGGCTTTGTTAAGTTTCCTATAATCAATGCACATCCTCCATCCTGATTCGATTCGCTTTGTTATGGTTTCTCCTTTGTCGTTTTCGATTACCGTTACGCCTCCTTTCTTGGGGACTACATGAACGGGGCTTACCCATTTACTATCAGATATTGGATAAATGATGCCTGCTTCTAACAATTTTAATATCTCTTTCTTTACTACTTCACTCATTATAGGATTAAGTCTTCTTTGGTGTTCTCTAGAGGTTTTACTATCTTCCTCTAGCATTATGCGATGCATACAGATGGAAGGACTTATTCCTTTAAGATCAGTTAAATTGTATCCTAAAGCAGTTGGATATTTCCTCAGTATATGTAGTAATTTTTCAGTCTCGATTTTTCCTAGATTTGCGTTGATTATTACTGGTCGTTCGAATTCTGGGTCTAAGAATTCGTATCTCAGGTTTTTGGGTAACATTTTGAGTTCAATGGTTGGTTTGTGTAAACCTTGTGTAGGATCGGGTGTTATTGCTAAGCATTCATCTAAGGTTTTATCTGGATGATCTTCTGCTTCTTTTATACATTCTTCTATCATATCCATAAAGTAGCAGTTGTCATCTATGGCTGGTGCTTTTAGAAATTTGGAAAGAATGAATTCAATCTTTTCCTCGCCTACCTCAAAGGTGAGTTTTCCTCTTTTAACGTCTATAATGGCACCGGCAGTTGCTAGGAAGGGTCTTCCTAAAATGATAGGTGTGTTCGTATCTTCCTTAATATCCATTATTATAAAGTCGGTTGGGATGTAGAATTGACCTATTCGAACGGGGACGTTTTCAAGTACTCCTACGGGGTATTTGACAGAACGATCTGCTAACTGAACAGACATTTTAGTTGGTCTCAACTCTCCCATTTCGAGTTTCTTACTGATGGATAAAGGCATTACACTGATGCTTGCTCCTAAATCACATAAAGCTTTGTCTATGACGAATTTTCCTATTACACATGGTATAGAAAAACTACCAGGGTCTTTCAGTTTAGGTGGCATCTTATTTTGGATTATTGCGCTGCATTCAGCTGTAAGAGTAACTGTTTCATTTTCTTCTAGATTTTTCTTATTAGATAGAATTTCTTTTAAGAATTTAGCATATGAGGGCATTTGCGTTATCGCTTCTGTGAAAGGAATTGTTACGTTTAATTGCTTGAGAAGTTCTACAAATTTCTTAAATTGCCCTATGTCTTTTGTTTTAACTAGTGTTTGAGGGTAAGGAATAGGTGGTTTATAGGGAGGTGGAGGTACATAAGGTTTTTCTTGTTCTATTGTTTCTCCATCTTCCTTTCTTTTAGGTTCGTTATCCTCTTCGGCTTGGTTTTCAGAGTTTTGGTGCATGGCCGGATTTTCGGTTCTTGGATCTAATGGTTCTTCTATTTCTTTACCGCTTCGTAATATAATTGCGTGAGCTTGTCCTTTCGGATTAGGTTGTGGTTGTCCAGGGAAAGTATCGGCTGGTGCGGCAGCAGGCGCTTGTTGTTGAGCCACTTGTGAGATTTGAGTTTCTAACATTTTATTGTGAGTGGCTAAGGCATCTATTTCGTTCGATAGTTGCTTAATTTGCTCGTTAGTGTGTATGTCTCGGTTTAGGAATTCTTTGTGAGTTTGCGCTTGGCTTGCTATAAATTTTTCCATCATTATTTCGAGATTAGATTTCCTAGGTGCGCTCGGTGCGGCAGAAGGTGCTTTTTGATATCCAGGTGGAGCAGTTTGCGCTTGAACAGGTGCGTTCAATGCGTTATTATTCTTGTAGGAAAAATTTGGGTGATTCCTCCAACCTGGGTTGTACGTATTTGAATAAGGGTTTCCCTGAGCGTAGTTTATTTGGTCAGTCGGAGTACCTAACAGAAATTGACATTCGGCGGGAGCGTGACCAGATGTTCCGCATATTTCGCAGTCAGGAGTCACTGCAGCTACGGTAGCTGCAGGAGTTAACGTAAGGTTTTCTATTTTCTGAGTTAGTGCGTCTACCTTAGCGTTTACTTGATCTAGGCTACTAATTTCGTACATTCCTCCTTTCGTCGGAGGTTTTTCAACGGCAGCTCTCTCGCTTCCCCACTGGTAGTGGTTTTGGGCCATATTATCTATCAGTTCGTAGGCTTGTACATAAGGTTTCTCCATTAGCGCACCTCCAGCAGCAGCGTCGATTGTTAATCTCGTGTTGTACAAAAGACCATTGTAGAAAGTATGTATCACTAACCATTCCTCCAGACCATGATGTGGACAGAGTCTTATCATGTCTTTATATCGTTCCCATGCTTCAAATAAAGACTCGGTGTCTTTCTGTCTAAATCCGTTGATTTGAGCTCGAAGCATAGCCGTTTTGCTTGGTGGAAAATATCGGGTTAGGAAAACTTTCTTTAATTCATCCCACGTAGTGATTGAATTAGAAGGTAGAGATTGGAGCCAGGCTCTAGCTCTATCTCTAAGGGAAAAAGGAAATAATCGTAAACGAATAGCTTCCGTGCTGACCCCATTAGCTTTTACGGTATCTGCATATTGTAGAAATACGGATAAATGCAGGTTCGGATCGTCAGTTGGATTTCCAGAAAACTGGTTTTGTTGAACTGCAGATAATAGCGAAGGTTTCAGCTCAAAGTTGTTTGCCTCGATTGCCGGAGCGGCAATACTGTTATGAGGTTCGTCTTGAGAAGGGATTGCGTAAGATTTTAGAGTTCGTGGCGCAGCCATCTCAGCTCGTCTAAGATCAGTTATATCAGGGATATTCATCGGGGGTAAATTGTTTAGTAGACGATATTCCTGAATTCGGCGTCTCAATCGAAGATAACGCTCGATGTCATTGATTTGTAGATGCAAAGGTTCGCCTTGAGAGCGAGTGTTTGGCATACAAATCAGAAAGAGATGAAAAGAAGAAGACCTTAGTCTCTACGATGTAACTAAAAGAGTTACGATATCGACTTAAATAGTCCCCGGCAACGGCGCCAAAAACTTGATCGCGACTTTGTATGTCTATAAATCTGGAGACTGCAAGTGCACAGTCCTATCGCGTAGTCTTAAAAGATATCAAATCCACAGGGACTATGAATCGATCTACCGTAATTTTGGTTACTGGGTAAAGCTAAGGCTAATATTAATTTAATTAACGAAAGGGATCTAATTACTAAATTTAGTTATAAAATTTTTAATTATAAATACCGGTATGTATTTCACCTAAATTTTGGGTTCCGAATTTCCACTGGCTTTTACTTAAATTGGTCAAAAATTATCTTTACGCAAACTTTATTTGTCTAAAAACCTTCCCCTCACACTTCCGTTCTATTAGTTCAGGTTATACGATTAATACCCTAATGTGTGCTTCCGTCACTCCGCCGGATTCAAAAGTAATTTTTGAAAACAGAATAAAATTTAATTGTTTTTAAAATGCTTCCGCCTCTTTAAAAACAATGCCTAATAATCACTATCTGGTTTTAGCCTCAAACTTCCGTTTTATTAGTAAAAACCTTAATCAATTCTAAAACCTCACACTTCCGTTCTATTGGTTTGTAAAATCTTAAACAATTTAATTGAATATTAAAACCATGAAAGAAGTTTCTTTTACAAAATAATTTTAAGCCAGTTTATTTCGGATCCCGTTATTTGGTTAATTTACATACCGATATTTAATCGGTTTAGCCAGACATGTTCATACAATTAATCATGCATGGTTTATTAATTAGGAAACGGCGAAATAAAAACATACTCAGAACAGAGATCATACAAATATATTAAATAAAGCGTATAAATGAAAACCTGATGAAAATGTAGAAATACTTCAATAGCTTCAAGTAAATATTCGTTCTTCAAATCCTTCGAGTATTCCACCACAAGTCGGCTGGATCTACCCTTCGAATCTTGAATTTCGTAACAACAAGAAAATTAAAAATACCGGATCTAACGTAAGGTTAAACCGGATAAAATTGCACAACAATTCCCGGTGTAGAAATTGTTGTACGAAAAATAAAGGCAGAAAACTGGAGAAGAAAAGAAAATAAAAACAATGCGATGAAATAAAAATAAAGGAAAAGGGCAGAACAAAAATTAAAATGGAAGGAAATTTGCTCTGCTGAAAATAGTACGATCTTGCAAAAATTCTCCGACCTTTGGGATTTGGCTTTCACTTCTATTTATAATGCTTGTAAAATAACTGTATCCCAAAAGGTCAATCTACGTAAAACTGAATATCCAAAAAATATTGCTAGTGGACTTTGTTGCATAACGTGCTGAAGACGTGTACGGAAATATAGCAAAAGTTGGTTTCTTCATTGACTTGGGACCGTTCGTTCCGTGTGAGGAGAAAATGGCGTGAAAATAGGAAAGGGGAGGGAACGGTCGTTCCACTCAGCTGAAGTGGGCCGGACCGGTCGTTCCCCTTAGTGGGTCGGTCGGTCCCTTCAAGCTGAAGTGGGGAACGTGTGTTCCCTTGGGCCTCTGCGCGTTCTTGGTCTTTTGGGCCTTGGAAAAAATCATTCTTTTCACCCCCATTTAGTATTCTGCACCACATTAATCAATTATCTTCATTTTTGTACTAAATTGCATCTATTTCTTCATTTTTCTTCACATAAGCTTATTTAAGGCAAAATACCTGAAACAAAGAAGTACCAGCGTAATATGGAAATAAAATAAATTAAATTAAATAAAAACATGAATTATTTGCATTAATTAAGTCGATTTATACGATATAAAATCGTGTTATCAGCAGTACGGGCATAAAGAGCATGCAAAATGTCACCTAAGAGAGTAGGAACTGGATTACGGGACATGAAAATCTTGACTGCGTTCACGTCGATGAAAGAATTTGAATTAGGGAACAGAACCAGGCCATATATGAGAAGAGCCAGGATGTCTTCGAATGCCTGAAAGTCCAAACTGTCCCAAAATTGTTGAGCCTGGTCAATCAAGAACTTAGCCAGGAAGCCTTTTACCTCACTCCGAGTCTCCCAGTTAGACATTACTTCAGCCTTTGTCAGATGTAGGGCTGTAGCAACATCCTCTGGCCTAAGAGCTATATCCCAACCTGTAAATGGCGTCTGCTCTAGAATAGAAATACCAAGTAAATCAGAGAATTCCTCCAAAGTAGGGACCAACTGATAGTCCGGGAAGGTGAAACAGTGATGTAGCAGGTCAAAGAACTGGAACAAGACGCTCATCATTTGCTCATCCATCTTAGAAGTGACCAAACCAAGTAGGTGACCATGTCTTCTGACAAAGGAAGAAGTATCAGGAACCTTTGCAACCAGATCTCTAAGCTGAACAGGGATTTGTACAAAGTTGATCCGAATAGTGTTTCTGCGCATAGATGCCATGACCTACAAAACAGAATAAAGATGAATCCCCTCGGTCTTTGAAATGGGTTAGTCTGATGAAATATGCATGCAATATCATGATGCATGATGTCATGATAGAAACACACCACAAGTATTCACAGATAGCAAACATGGTAAGGGCAAATAAGTCACACAGTAGCCCTTAGATTTCAGGCTGGCATGGAGTTTAGGTATTACCCTCTTTCAGTTTTGTTGGTTCAACCTGTCCTAGTAATAGTAACCGGGTTCTAGAGGATCTCAATATCACTGACCACCCTCGATCGGTCATAATTCCAGTTTAGCAACCTTTTCTTGCGGCCGGAATAATCGCGAGAGTTTGGTCTCAATGAGTGTAGCATACTGCTACTTTTTTATGGCCAAGTTGGTCAATTATAGGTTCTAAGGCCAGTTGGTGCTTAATGACCCCTTAGCTGCCCCATATTCTCCTGGTTCCACCACAAAGGATATCGGTACAAACTAAAGTGCCACACCAACGTAGCTACTGCTTCAACTGTATTGGTATACGTTGTATAGTTCCCTCACAGTCTATTGCTACTTACCTAAAAGGTATCCCCAGATCCGAGTTAGGATCTATAGTAACTCTGATTCAAACCCACAAAGATAAAGCATATAAATCAAGCAATTGAAAACATTATGATAAACTAATCCTAAGGTACACCCCACTTATTAACTCCCCAGCAGAGTCACCAATTCTGTGATACGGTGGAAAGAACTGACTGTTTTTTGGAATGCTGGTTTGCATTTTACGTTTTTTTGTTTGCAAAATGTCGCGGTAAGCAAGAGTCGTCACCAACTTTTATTTTATCCAACAAGGAAAGGAAAAAAGCACAGAAAAATTCCTTTTTCGAGATGTTTCTGAGTACGGGGGGTAGATTATAGAAAGGGAAGGTATTAGCACCCTTTCTATCCGTAGTTATCTAAGGGCTCTTAGGTACTTGCTCATCATTTTCAAAATTGTTTTCTTTGTGCTTGTGGGTTTTGAAAAGTTTTTGTTTTGACTTCGATTTAACTCTTGCGTCTGTCTTCAAGAGTGTAATGAAGTGTTTTTGAAAACTTGTTTGTAAAAGAGTGTAAGTGTGAAAAAAGTTTTGTCTTGGATGAGAAAGTATCTAAGAACTAATCTACCTACTCGAAAAAGGAATCGTTCTATGTTTTTTTCCTTTAGACATATCTATCCCACTATTAGTGAGTAGGTAGCACCCTCGTTGGAGTTTGAGGGTCAATTCAAAAAAGGGACATACGGTCACTAAAGCAATGTTAGGATGTCTTAGCGGTAACCCTAATGTCTTAGATCATTTATCCGAGGCAACGATATCCGAGGCAACCTTTCCGAGGCAACTTATGATCCTTTAGACAGGAGGGCGACCTCTAAAATAACATATACTCAATGACCATTTACGAAGGCAACCAAGTGGGGTGTACCCTAGGAGTGCGCATGTGCGAATGTGTTGATTTCAGTTATTCTTATCTTTGCACATGTTTAGGGTGATCTAACTGTTTTAAAATTAGACATTCATTCTTGTCATGCAAACCCTATTATCAAACATCTAGCAGTTCAATATTTGCAGAAATTAAAGGGTGGAATTTAAACTAAACTATTACAAGGCGTCGGGTATTTACATCGCCAAAAATAACCCTTTGAAAATAAAAGCGGTAAAAGTAAATGTCCTAATTAAATTATTACAAGCCTGGAGCAGATACAATAATTTAATGAAAAATAAAGTGCACGAGAAACTTGAGTCGAATGCGAAACTAGGGTTTTGACCCTTCTAATTAAAAGAAAATGTTTTTGTTGTTTTTAGTATTTTTTTTAAGAAAAGAAATTAAGTCCTAAAATTAAAATGCTGAATTAATTAGTTAATTAATTTAATTAATGAAAAATAACTAAATGACATTTTTTTGGATTTTTTATTATTTTAGGAAATAAATTTAAATAATTAAATTAGTGTTAAAACCTATTGATTCTAATTAATTTTGAATATTTACAAAATCAATTAAAGTTATCTAACATAAATAACCTAATTATTTTAATTAATTTTTATTGATGAAAAAATAAAATTCTAAATTTTAATTGGATAAAAAATATTTTTTGGTGATTTTTGATAAAAAAGAAAAAATATTTATTGGTTAGTGTTGTACCCCAAAATTTGCCCTCCCATATTCTCCAAGAAATTGCCAAGTCAAGCTTCAAAGTTCCCCAAGGGTTGCACAGTTCAAGGGCCTCCTATACAGTCAAAATTAGGGCTTGTGTTCTGATCAAGAAAATGAAGTTTCTAAAGGCTCAATCAAGTCTCACATGCCTACAAATATGGTCAAGCATCCTCATATCAAGTTTCAAGGCATTCAGCACAAAATTGCACAGTCAAAAACCTTAATTGCACTACAGTCAACTGTAGGGGCAAAATGGTTATTTGACAGTCAAAAGTTCAAATTTTTGGTCAACATATCATTTTGAAGCCACAAAAATCATTTGATCAATGCTTGATCATGATTCTCAAAGTTTGGCTCAAAAATCATCAAGATGCAAAAGTTTCCTTATTTGGACAGCTGAAAAAGTCAACTGTAAATTGACCAGGGCATAACTTTCACATGGATTATCAGAAAAATCCCATCCAAAGCTCATTTTGAAGAGAAAGACATTTCCTACAACTCATCTTCATACTTCAAGTCCAAGAAATGTTCTCACAAAAAGTTATCAATTTCAACATTATAGGTCATTTTCAAAAGTCAACAAAAAGGGACTTTAAGTCAAAGGCCATAACTTGAGATTGGTAAATCAAAATGACATGGTACCAAAGACATTGGTTAGAGGACTCAAAGACCTTTCCAAAATGTCCAAGAACATGAGAAAAGCTTAAAAATTGAGCAAGTTATGCCTTGTGGAAGTTGGGAAATTTTTGGATATTTTGAAAAGTCAACATTGGTTCAAATGCCCTAAAATTGCTAATGGGCCCATTTTTCTTCCATAATTCATCATCCATGACATATGCACGACTACTTGGCCCAAAGGGAAGTCTTTATTCATTTTTTACTTATTTATTTGAATTTTTATTTATAATAATTCATTTAAATCAAAATAAATATATGAAAAATGCTAACCTAAGTTTTCCAATCTTTTTGTACATGTTTTATCCTCAAGATTTCGTGCATATGCAAATAAGGAAAGATTTGGAGAGATTGGAGTTGATTTGTATCAAAAAGCACATGGAAAAAGATTGAAAAAATCTTTGAAAATCAATTTTCAAAAACCATCATTGCAAGAGATTTGGATCAATATTCTTAACCTAATTCACTACTACATATGCAAGGATCACAACCCTAATCAAAAAACACACGCAGCTGCTGAGAAAACTGGAAAACAAACTTGAAATTTTTTCTAAAAAAACTCAATTCTGAAAACCCTTTTGCAGGTTGATTCAAGGCACGATTTCCATTCCATTAGCTTCCTTGAAGATTACTGAACGTGTTCCAATCAAAAACATCCATCAAAACTCAAAGAATTGGTATATAGAAATCCAGTTTTCTCTTATATTTTTCAAAATCGTATTTCCAGATTTAGGCGTTTTCATGACATTTTGATTATGCATTTGTGTTGAGTAATGTGTTCTGAAGCTAACTATATAGATTGATTGTGTTTTTATGAGCTATACGAGAAATCGCCATGGTTGTATTTTAGGGTTTGCAGAACCTCCAATTGGGGATTTTGAAACCAAGAAAAATTGGCCTTCAAGACCCATACCATTAGAATCAACGCGCCTGGACGATCTTGAACCCACCCTCGCGCTCAATTTATGAGCGTCAGAGGGCCATTCGCTATTTTCTCGTATCTCACCTATGGCAACGTTTACAAAACCGTTGCTAGTTTGTTATATGTTTCAGGAAAATAAAACACGTGAAGAAGATGAATTCGTGGCAAGATGTGATAGGCCGGTTTGAAATTCGCGCGCAGAATCCACTAACACCTTTGTTTTCCTTTATAATATTTGTTAGCTGTTTATTAATCAGAACGCGCAATTGGCTCCACTGGAAAGCATAAGGACTGGTAATGTTAGTGACCTGGGTTCGATCCCAGGTCTTCACACTTTCAATATTATTTTCCAACTCACGTTCACATGCAGCGCCAATGTTGAATACCATGGTACACCTTCAGAACCAAGCGTACACGCGTCCCAGTGAACTCAATCAAAGGCGCAGACTGGAGGAATACCATAGGCTTGAGTCAAGGCCTCTGCACGTGTCCAGCGAAAGTCCAAACAGGCCAAAATAAATGGGCCAGATTTCTCAATTTTTACCTCCATATTGGGGACTACCACCTCCCTAGGTTTGCCATATCTTTTTTTATTTAATTTAATTCTATTTCTTTTAATAATTGTTTTGTTCAATTTAATTAATTATTTTCACAAAAATATAAAATATCATAAAAAAATCAGAAAAGAGTTAAAACAATAAATAATTTTTATTTTAGTATTTTCTTAAATAAATTTGCATGTAATTAACCTTAGTGTAAATTAGGTTTTAATTTTAATACTTTTAATAAAAATCTAAAAAATGTAGAATTAGGTTTAATTAATAATTTGTCATCTTTTTTTATTTTTCTTTCATAATAATTAAAATAATTAAATATTTATTTTTATAATTAAATTTGCATAAAAATAACTTAGGGTTAATTTAGGTCAAAAAACTTCAATTTTTCTTAATAAATTAAAAATAATTAGGATTAGGGTTTGCATATTATTTTAACCTTAATTAACTCTCTCTTTTCATTTAAATCCTAAAATACTAAAAAATGCCAAAAAATAAGTTCTTTCTTTCTTTTAATTTTAATTAATCAATTCCATGTAATTTAATTTTGCAAAAGGGTCCAACGCCCTCGTTTCGATTTAAATTTCAATTCGCATATTTATTTCCTTCGTATAATATTATGTATCTCTCCCGAAGCCATGTATTTAATTACTCGCACTTTTCAATTCTTTATTTACTTTGTCTATTTATTTTTTCTGTCAAATCGGGTCCTGGTTAATTTTGGCGATGTGGACCCGCGCCGTTTGTAATAGCTTAGAATTTACTTTCCTTGCAACTTTTAACTGTTAATCAAATAACATGAAAGAATGTATGGATAAAATAAAAACAAGCGTAGAACACCAATAACATGACAAGATAAATGCAAATGAAAACGACACACGAATCGCACACACCACCCCTAGGGTACGCCTCACTGTTGCCTTGCCTCGAAAGGTGATCGTCGAGTAGAGGATGTCTTAGTAAGTCCTCATGATCCGGGAACCTGGCATGAGGGTAGCTTCTAAGGTGTCTTCCCATTGCTCTGGTGATCACCATGTCCCGAACCTCGAATTGACCCGAACACCTCCAACGGTGGTGCTACCTACCTCTCAATGGTGGGATGGCACTACTTTAAGGACATCTACACAGACGAATTCCTTAGGGTAGGTAGGTTCTCGTAGATACTTGCTTTAATTTCAAAACAAATTCAAAAAATACTCTTCACGCCCACACATTTTCAAAAAGCTTTCGAAAGCAACTTTTCAAACACTCTTGAGGACCGATACAAGAGTCGAACTGAAATTTTCAAAGAAACTTTTTTTAAAACCCACCGTTGAAAAGCAAACAAACATTTTTGAAAACACAAATGAGCAAGTATCTAAGAGCCCATGGATAACCATGGATAGAAAGGGTGCTAACACCTTCCCTTTCTATAACCTACCTCCCGAACCGAGAGCAATCTCTTTTAAGGAATTTTTCTGGCTTTTGTCCTTTCCATTTGGAGAAAATAAAAGACGGTGGCGACTCTTGCTTCCGCGACATTTCGCGAACCAGCGTTAAACAGTCAGTTCCAGATCCACCGATCACAGTTAGTAAATAAATAAAAATAATTAAATAGAATAAATAATAATTAAAAAAAAGATGAGAAGATGAGAAATGGGCCTGAAATTAGGGTGTGAATAGTAGTTTTCTGGGCCCAATTGTGCTGATCCATTTGACTTTTTGCAATTCAGTGCGTTGGCGTTGACTTGGTCCATGGTGTGCCTTCAATGGTGGCCACCAGATCTGGCCATCTGGCGTGTTGGACGATGAGGGAGCATGATGGACATCAAGCTTAAGCGTGCATAGGATCACCTGCAAGAATAATGAAAAATAATAAATGTTGGAGGCAGGGATCGAACCCCTGACCTCCAGCCTCTATCGCCTTGAACACTTAGCTGGCTTCCGCTGGGACACTTGTTTTTTATTGTTAATATAATACAAACTAATGATAATATAAAGAAAATAAATATAGTGGAAACAAAAATAAAAAAGCACATTGGAATTTGAATAAGCCTATGGGGGGTGACAACTCATCGTCCCTGTTCTTGGACCGTGGCTAAAACCTGCAATACCTATACCCACGGACAGTGTCTGTCGCTACAAGTCATGTTCATTCCAAAATCTCCCTCAGGCCACATAAATGGAATCTAACACCATGGTTAGATTTGTCTCACTCTTCTGATCACAACCATGCCCATTATGAAGGCTAATTATTCCTGAAATAAAAAACCCTAAACCAAAGCTTGAAAACCTAATAATGGTGAGTTTCAATTCAGTCCATATAAATTAAATTGAATAATGCCAAAAGCTTGCAAATGCTCTGTAGATTAAGAATATGCCATTATTTTACGCTATGGATTCAAGAATAAAGCTTTTCGAATTCAAGAAAAGGATGATACCGTGAGCGACTTACAGTGCGTGAGAGGGCTTGAAAACGCCGGCTTTTGATTGCTTTCACTTGTGGAGACTGCCAGGAGACGATTGGGACAAACACCAAGCCTTGAGGACGCCTCTAACCACCAATTAGATCTCACACATTTTGCTTCTTTTTTCAAATCTTGTTCTTGCTCTGAGCCTGATTTCTAACCCTTGTTTTGATCTGCCTCTCCTCCTTATGTATTAGTGAAGGGATTAGGGTTGTCAAACTGATCAAAATCTTTTTCTTTCAATGCTTTGGATATTGATTTGATTCTTCTTTAACAACCTTCCAAATTTGGCTTTTTTTTCAATCTTTTTGTGCACTTTAAGGCTTGGCACGAATTGGAATGATGATAGTTGTATAATGAAGCCTGAAACAACACAAAATCCTTGGTTATTAATGTTTTGGATTTTTATTTGATTTTTTTTGATTTAAATCAAATTAATTTAAATAAAAATCAAAGTAATTAATAAAAATATGATATGGACAAGTGGCAAAGACTAGAGCACGTGGGATATGATGCAAACTCAAAACAAGTGAAAAAGATTGGGCCCATTTGGCAAAATTTGAAGTTTTGCGGATAGTTGACTTTTGACAATTTTGCAAAAAAGGTCAACTTCAACAATGCATAACTTCCTCAATTTTGACTCTTTGGAGGTGTTATTGGACTTTTTAGAAATATTGAGATGTCCTATAAGAAACCCTTTTTGTATCATCTCAATTTGATATTCCATGCTCAAGTATGAAGCTTTGACAAAAAAGGTGTTTTTGTTGACTTTTCAAAATGACCTATAATGTCCAAATTCATAACTTCTTGTGAGTACATATTTTGATCTTGGGAGATGAAGATGGATTGTAGGAAATTTCATCCTCTTAAAAATTAGCTTTTGATGGTTCATTTCTCATAAAGTATGAGAAAGTTATGCTTGGTCAAAGTTGGGTTGACTTTTCCTGCAAAACCCTAATTTAGCAACTTTTGAATCTTGATGAATCATGAGCAATCCTTGATGAATCATGATCAAACCTTGATCAAATGATGAAATATACTTCCAAATGAGAATTTTGACCAAAAATCTTGAAGTTTGACTGTATGTAGGTCACAGTTGACTTTTGCCCTAGCATAGTCGATTTTTGGACCTTTGAGCAATTGATTGAGCAAACTTCCTCTGCAAGGCTTGAAACTTGACATGGATGATCTTGAGAATATATTAGGACATTGGTGAGCACTTGGTATCACTTGGACTTAAGTATATTGATGCAACATGAAACCCTAATTTGGGGTAGATTGCCTTAGGGGAGAGCTTGTCTGGCCAACCCTTGGACTACCTTGAGCAACTGGGGGATCTTTCTTGAAATATTTTGAGAAATATGGAAGAGCAAATTTTGGGGTACAATAGCTACCCTTTCATCCATGTTTAGGGTTAAATGGGCGAATGAAGCTCCTTCTATCACCATCCTAAGGTTAGATGAACCAGCGTTTTGCTATGGAGTAGGAGAAAATGACGTTGACGAAAAGCCACGGTTCTATGACATCAAAAAGTATCTTAAAAACCAGCAGTATCCAGAAGGTGCTTCTATCACAGATAAGAAGACTTTATGGAAGTTTGCCTCCAAATTCTTCCTCAACGGTGATATTCTGTATAAGAGGAATTATGATTCCATTCTGCTTAGATGCGTGGATAGACACAAAGCAAGTAGGATCATAGAAGAAGTGCACGAAGGTTCTTTTGGGACACATTTTGGCGGGCATACTATGGCCAAGAAAATCTTGAGGGCAGGTTATTACTGGTCAACGATGGAAAATGATTGCTACGAGCATTCCAGGATCTGCTACAAGTTTCAGATCTACGCTGACAAGATTCATGTGCCGCCCAATCCCCTAAATGTCCTAACTTCACCTTGGCCTTTCGCGATGTGGGGAATTGATATGATAGGCCGGATTGAGCCAACCACCTTCAACGGACACCGTTTCATCTTGGTGGCTATCGACTACTTTACTAAGTGGGTTGAAGCAGCGTCTTATGCCAATGTCACTAAACAGGTGGTAACATGTTTCATTAAACATAACATAATTTGTCGATACGGCATCCCCGAAAAGATTATTACCGATAATGGGTCGAACCTCAATAATAAAATGATGAAAGTGTTGTGTGGAGACTTTAAGATAAAACATCACAATTCCTCTCCTTACCGTCCTAAGATGAATGGCGCGGTTGAAGCAGCAAACAAAAATATTAAGAAGATTATGCAGAAAATGGTCATCACTTATAAAGATTGGCATGAGATGCTACCATTCTCTTTACATGGTTATCGTACCACCATGCGTACCTCAATTGGGGCAACCCCTTTTTCGCTTGTTTACGGCATGGAAGCAGTACTGCCAGTGGAAGTGGAAATCCCTTCTTTAAGGATAATGACCGATGTACAATTGGATGAGACTGAATGGGTCCAGAATAGATTCGATCAGCTGAATCTCATTGAGGAGAAAAGATTAACGTCGATTTGCCACGGACAGTTATACCAGAAGAGGATGAAGTAAGCCTTCGACAAGAGGGTACGTCCGTGGAATTTTCAAGTTGGTGACCTAGTGTTAAAAAGGATCTTACCTCCTAACAACACAGACGCTAGAGGTAAATGGGCTCCCAATTATGAAGGACCTTTTGTTGTAAAGAAAGTTTACTCGGGAGGGTCTATGATGCTCGCAACCATGCATGGAGAGGATTTCCCTCACCCTGTCAATGTGGATGCGGTAAAAAAATATTACGCGTAAAAGGTCATTGGTTTGATCGGAACAAGACGAAGGTTTGGTCCAACCAGTCATTCGGGAGGCAAGTACTGAAGAATTCAGGGGTCATGAGAGTTGTAGCAGAGTTGTATTTGACAAATTTTGTATTCATTTTATTTTCTTTCTCTTTTCTTCCCCCCATATATGTTTCACATGCAATTGTTCCTTTTCGATAATTACTTTTCATTGTAAATGCCTATTTACAGGACAATCATTCAATAAAAGTGTTTGTTCAAAGTACGCCAAGTTGTTTTTCGTTATTACTGTTTTAATAAACAAAAGGCGTTCAATATTTTCAAATAAAACAACGCAAAAAGAAAAAACATTAAATTTTTACGGCACGTGGCATCAGATCACTCAAATATCAGGTACGGAAATCAGTCCATGCTCAAGTCGTTGTTATAAGGTTCACTTTCGCAGAATAAGATCTCACAACCTAAGGATATTCTTACTAAAGATATGGCGGATATTCGTTCTCAGCTCAAGAGTATAAAGCATCCATAGATAAGAAGCGAGATTACCAAGCGTACTTTCTGAAGCAACAAGTCCAAACGGAGACTAGTCTCCTCAACATTGCATTCTCATTTGTAATCTTTCTTTGTTTTGGTTCAGTGCTTTCTTGTACGCAAAACTTGCTTATTTTTGGATATTAATCACAATGCATTGAATTTGTTTGTCTTTAATTAATCCATTCGTATTCACTCATTAATATTTTTCTTTGACTTTTCAATACTTAATTATGGTTAAATAAAGCAAGGTACCTCCTGAAGGGAGGATGATGAGTAATATACCAAAAAGTTCAAACGGTGTGCTTTTGAATAGGAACCTACTGACGATGTACATGCCTTGTTTCAAATCCCCAAACACCAGAGATATAAGGGAGTGAAACCCTCGTCAGCCCCTTTGAGCCTTGAAGTAGGAGTTTCTTTTCTTTTCAGAAAAACACACATTTAACCCGGGGCAGGGTAGATTTCAGTTAATATGATTGGGCGTACAAAAATTATTAAGAGTGCGCATCAAAGGATACAACAAAGGTTATCCTTCAGAAGGTTGAGAAAGAACAAAACCACAGTGGTTAACTCTCATCTATCAGCAGCATGTATCAACGAGAATGATATCCCAAAGAGTATCTTTCGCACATCAAGAGGTCAAAAGATGACGATACCATAATGGTTATTCCTCGTCAACCAAACAGAAAGGCAGTTACACCTTTTTCAGCAAGTCAAAGAACGATTCAAAGTCACATGATGGGTTCAAACTAAAAAGAAGTGATAAAAGAAATAGACAAAAAACCCCGCTAAGCCGAAACTTGAAAAGACAAGTCGCTTAGGCAAAAGTCATGGCATCCCACTGGACTCCAAAGTCAAATTCGAAAGGAATTTGTCCAGGCAAAAGTTAGGGAATACAAAAGGAAAGCGAAAAGCGCGAAAAGAGAAAAGGGGAATACCAAATAAAGATCCTCCACAAAGAATAAAGTCGTGTGATCAGACACCAAAAATGAAAGAGGTGAGTGACTTCCATATCCTCCTCAACCATGGTAAACTCCTTCTGAGGGATGAGTGCTCATATTGGTTTAACTGAATTTAGGACTGGAGAACATCACAGAGAATTGGTGGGCACCAAACATTTTGAGCCTTAAATCCTTTTTTTTTCTGAAACCGTGAACCAGACCACGTTACAACCCTTAAAAGTCCTAACTGAAGCATGGATTAATTTGAAAGCACGTTGTAATAAGAATACGGTAACCTGACTCCTATGAGGCTGGAAAAAACTTCTGAGTTGGTATCACACTATCTTTTTAATTTCTTCCATACAAAAAAAATTGTATGTTTAATCTTTTCAATAAAGGTTTTTAAACTTCAAGACAAACATGAGTTTTGCATTAGAATTATCATTCTTAGAATAAACATTCTTTGCATATGAGAAAGTGCTTAAACATCAAGTAAGATTGCATAATGAGCATCAGATGAAAATTTGATCATCTCAAGGGACAAATTGCTTCAGGATACCGTTTAAAGGTAAATCATTTGTGAGAATGGTCTTAACCTGGGGAAAATCTTCTATTGGCTTTGTTAAGTAAAAGAATACCAGTTTGAGAAATGGTCTGAAAGATTGTAAAAGTTGGTTGCCCAGAGTCTCTGTCAAGCAGTGGTGCATTACTTTCAGTTGGTCCCAAGGGACATATTTCTTCAAGTATCTGATTAGAGACTGAAGCAGTTCAAGTTAAGTAGTATGGTTGTGAAGTAACCTGCTTTCAAGACATAAGCAAACCACTCTAAGGTTATATTGCCTTCGAAAATCCTCAAGTTTCTCATCCTTCCGTGAGCATGAGGTAAAGGAAAATATCTGTCAAGATTTTGTTGAGCAGGGGAAAGCGTGTCGAATACTCCGTTGAGTAGGTATTCAGCCAATTTGAGGCATTCAGGTTGGGATTTTATCCCTCAAAGTGTAGTCAAACTGGGGCAGTTATACTAATATTTGACAAATCTCTCTGAGTATGCATTGATCAAAGGAGAATCTTCCAAGAATTTGAAGATGTGTGGGCATTCACTCAAGCATAGTTGGAATCATCTCCAATTTTGGTTATCTAAACATCATGTTCCAAAGTTCATAACACTGGGACAAATTGTCTTCAATAGTATAAATCTCAAAAAGTCCTCCCGAGGCAATTTTCTGCAAAAGCCTTACAGACTGGGGCAAGAATTTATGTAAGGGCTTTCTCTCTTTTTCAGTGGTTGATCAGACCAAGTCCATACGCAGGCTAAATGACCTATAAATTTGAAAATCATGCCGAGAAGTCGGGATTGTTATCTTCGACTTATCAGAGACTCAGTTCCATTTACTGATATCCTTTGTCCTAAGTTAAGGTTATTATCCCTAGTTGAAGTTTGGATTGTTATCCTCAGTAGGATATGAGCAGTAACGCAAAGATCATTTTGGGTGTTTACTCGTACGAGGCGCGATAGAAATATTGCTTCCTAGGGGGATGCTGCTTCCCAGTAAAAGACCTGTTGCTACTTGAAAAAAGGTTGTTTCCGAAGGGTTTCTCTTCCAATATACTTTTTCCCCAGTGAAGCATCCTCATTTCTCTGCAAGAGGAGAATGGTCCTTTTCCTCATGAAATTGGGAGTTGTTTTAAGTTAAGATGATTCCTTTTCGTTGGACTGCAATTTATTTTTTGCAGCATCTTCTCTAAAGTCCACCTTTTAGTGGCATTTCTCCTCAGAGTCGACATGTTGAAGTTGCAATATGGCATCGCAGTTTTTTTTTACCAGGTGATTGATAGGTCAAATTTCCTATTCTTCAGTAAGGTTTTCCATTCCAAACAGGGTCATGTCGCCCCAACTTCTATTTTTGCAAGTACTGTTGGTCTTGTATGACAAGATGCATACCAACAAATGAATCAAGAAGGGTAGCGTGAGGATTTTCGTATAATGAGATCTAATTTCCTCGGTGGAACTATTCTTTTTCCCTAATGGAGCAAGTGTCATATCTCTCTGGTGAGGTGTATAGGAGAATTCCAGTCATGACTATTTCGTTACCAGTGGTAGAATATTTCGTTGAGATATCCCTAATGGAGTTTCTATCCTGGGATGTTGTTTCTTCCCCAAGTGAAGATCTTTTACCTCCCAACATAATTACCCCCAGTGTGGTATGATTAGAATTCTTTTTATTTTAAGAATTTCTATACTCCCCAACAGAAGTTATCCTCGTCCGAGAAATTTCCATGCCAGAAGTTTCCATTTTCAGCAAAGCTTTTCTCTTTCCAACAGAGGATAAAGAATTTGTTCCCCGTGAAGTGGGGAGTTTGATCAGAATTCAAGATTTTCTCTGAACTTCAATTTACGTTTGCAATGTCCATCCCAGGAAGTTACTTCCCCAGTGATATCGATCATTAGAGGTTGGTGGTTCCAAATCTCGATTCCCCTTTGAAGTACAAATTACCTTTTACAGAAGATCAGATGTGCAAGAATAATCGTTCGGAAGTTCATTGCCTTCTCAGCAGCCGATTATTGATGTGTTTTCCTAGTGCATTACTAAACATGCATCATTACATTGCATTTACCAAAACGCGTAGCATTTCCATTGTATGGAGCATTATGCTATAAAAAAAATTTCAAACATGCATGAGTATGAGCCAATCATGTTTACTTGCAGTAACCAGATTGTTATGCATTCAGATTTGAACTATCTCCACATAAAGCCTAGGGTGATTCTATTTTGTTTCCCCAGCTAAGGCTGTTTGATTTACCACCAGTCGAGTTTTTGAGTGTTTCCCATTGTCTCAGTAAGTCGTGTTTCTCTTTTACCCTTGCAGGCCTTTGGTTATATAGGTCCTTTCTTACGAACATATTTTTCTTGATATCCTTGGTTATACGCCCTTTCCTCTAGATGTATATTCCTGATATCCTTGGTTAGAGTCCTTTTCTCCGGTCTCTTTCCTTATTACGTATCTGATACCGACCACGGATATGTATTTTTGATACTTGTTTCATATGTCTGCTACCAATCCCAGACATGTGTTCTTGATATCATTTTAAGAGTTTTCTTCGGTCTGTCTCTTTCTTACGTATCTGATACCGACCATGGATATGTATTTTTGATACTTGTTTCATATGTCTGCTACCAATGCCAGACATGTGTTCTTGATATCTTTGTGAGAGCTTTCTTCGGTCTGTATCTTTCTTACGTATCTGATACCGACCACTGATATGTATTTTTGATACCTGCTTCATATGCCTACTACCAATCCCAGACATGTGTTCTTGATATCTTTGTGAGAGCTTTCTTCGGTCTGTCTCTTTCTTACGTATCTGATACCAACCACGGATATGTATTTTTGATACTTGTTTCATATGTCTGCTACCAATCCCAGACATGTGTTCTTGATATCTTTGTGAGAGCTTTCTTCGGTCTGTCTCTTTATTACGTATCCGATACCGACCACAGATATGTATTTTTGATACTTGTTTCATATGTCTGCTACCAATCCCAAACATGTGTTCTTGATATCATTTTAAGAGCTTTCTTCGGTCTGTCTCTTTCTTACGTATCTGATACCGACCACGAATATGTATTTTTAATGTCTCTTTCTTACGTATCTGATACCGACCACGGATACGTATTTTTGATGTCTCTTTCTTACGTATCTGATACCGACCACGGATATGTATTTTTGATGTCTCTTTCTTACGTATCTGATACCGACCACGGATATGTATTTTTGATGTCTCTTTCTTACGTATCCGATACCGACCACGGATATGTATTTTTTATGTCTCTTTCTTACGTATCCGATACCGACCACGGATATGTATTTTTGATGCCTTTTCCATATGTCTGCTACCAAACCCAGACATGTGTTCTTGATATCTCTGATGTCTCTTTTGTGCGCATCCGCTACCAACCCCGGATATGTATCTTTTCTGTCTCTTTTGTGCGTCTCCGCTACCAACTACGGATATGTATTTTTGATACCTTCTTCGTATGTCTGCTACCAACCCCAGACATGTGTCCGTGACATCCTTGTAAGAAAATTTCTTTGGTTTGTCTCTTTCGTATCCGCTACCGGCCCCGGATATGTATCTCTGATACCTTTTTTATGTCTGCTACAGACTTCAGGCATATACCTTTTGATATCTTTCTTACAGGTGTTTGTTACTGAGTCCCAACAAGTGTTCCTCGATAACCAAGTTATTCTTCTGTGCGTCAAACTCTGGTTAAAACATACATCTAACCCTGATAACCCCTCTTACCTAAAAAGAAAAAAATAGAAAATACAGAAAACCAAAAATATAATGTATACCTGACTGGCTTCGGAGCGCAAATTTTCGGTTTCTTTTAAATATTTAATCTTCTCTACCTTGAAAGTTCGAAAGGCTGGCGCCAATATCACTTTCAGGTTGAAGGCGATTAAATAGGGGCTGTTGTTGCACCCCAAAATTTTCCCTCCTAATTTCTTTTATTTGGCTTAGACCTTCGCATTCATTTCCATATATTTCATTAGGTCACTAACATAGCATGCATTGCATTTAAAAGAGCGCTTGAGGTTCAAAGTTCAGTGGTTGTGCGATATTAGGGTTTCGCAACAGTTAAGATGTGCGTATCCAATAAAGCCTGATTCTTCTGATTATCCTTCAAGTAGTGAAATGTGGAATTAGGATCGCAACTTATGCTTATTGAGGGTTCTGTCCTCTTCAAGTTAAGGGGGTTATTACTCATTCAGATACATTCAAGACAAGAGTCAGAGTGTTTCTCCACCAAGTTTGTGCTTGTCAGTATTTCATCAACCGAGGTTCATTAGGTTTTCCAAGTCATGGCCATCTTGGTCATATTTCTTTATGTATTCCCATGTTCATTTCCAAGTGGTTCTGCGAGGTCATCTAAGGGCTACTAAATCAGGCATTCATTATCTCCTTGTGCTCAACGTCATCCTTTGATTAGAGTTTATTTCTCTAAATCCTGTACCATTCAGGAGAGGTTTCTCTGTGAAATTGTGATTATCAGGCTAGGCTATCATCAGGGGATATCGTCCACGAATAACCAGGGTTTTAATTGATATATCTTTGGAAAATAAGAAGGAAATTGTGATACGGTGGGAGAACTGACTAGTGTTTTGCGTTTGTTTTCGCACTTGTGCGGTTGAGCAAGAGTCGCCACCGACTTTTTATTTTATCCTAAAGGAAAGGTTAAAAAAGCACAGCAAAAACCTTTTGAGATATTTCATGGGTTCGGGGGGTAGATTATGAAAAGGGAAGGTATTAGCACCCTTTTCATCCATGGTTATCCATGGGCTCTTAGTTACTTGGTTTTTTAGATCACTTGCTTTGATTCTCGGTTGCTTGAAAATGGTGTATGTGTGTGTTTTTGAAAATGTTTTGGAAAAAGATGCCTTGTCTTAGGCTAACCTTGTAACAATTCTTTACTCGAATATTTTACAAAGGCGTGTACCTTTTCGAAAAGATGTTTCAAAATGTTTTGAGAGTTTGTTTTGAAAGTGTTTGTGGAATGTGGTTTTTGAAAAGAAGGCAAGTGTTTTTGCAAGTTGATCTCAAGTAACTAAGAGTTTTGTCTACCCTATTGTACTCAAAGGTTTTTGTTATGTTTTAACCCCTTTTTAACAATTTTGTTCCACCATTGAATTTGATGGACAATCTTGCATTTTAGGAAGTTTATTCGGGATGGGCGCGGGTCGTCGTATGGACCATGAATGCAATGGTGCCAAGTGTCTTTGGCAATTTGCTTTGAAGGGACTATGATCATTCCGTTTAAGCAACGATCGAAAGCGTCATCGAGGGACTTATGATCATTTGAATTTGTTTTGCCGAAGATACTCGACGTGCAAACATGGCCCATTTTGGAAGGCAACATGTGGGATTACCCTAGGGGGTGCAAGTGTGATTGTGCATTGATTTCATGTATTTGTCTTGTATTAGGTTATCTAGCGTTTGATTTTATGTACATGCAAACCCTAGGTCTAACCATGGTATAATTGGAAAACTGTAAATTGCGGAAATGTAAAATCTACGCTATTACAAGATTAGTATCGGGGAGTGGGGGTACAAATTTATGAATGGGGATGAGACTTAGGATCATAGGGTCCAATAAATTAACCAAATCGAACCAATCAAGTGTAAATGTAACGAATGTCACCATAAGCAAATGTATAATGTATCAAAATGCCAGTATATTGTGTAGGTGTACGTGCGTATATGTATGTAATTATTTACATGTGCGATAATGTGAAATTAATGTATATTAGGGTATTTATTTAACCTAAAGAATAATTAAGCGTTTATTTAATTATTGATCTGGTATTTCTTTTAGTATGCACAAAAGAAAGTGTTTTAATTGTATGTTCAAGTTTTAATTAAATTATGAAAATGATGTTTTAAGAAAATATTTCTAGGTGTTAGTTATGTATATAAAAAAAGAGTATTTTTCATTTGTTATGTACAAAAAGAATATTTAAAAGAAAAAGGTATTTTCAATATTCATTATAAACAAATTAAATGACAACTAATTTCAATATTTATTATGATGCAATAAAATGTATTTTATTATTTATGTGTTTAATATTTCAATATATATATTAAAATGTTTTCAAATTAATTGAATTAAGTATATAGAAAAGTGTTTTAATTATATGCTTAAAGAAAAGATGTATTTTTAATTAAATGATATATATTAATTAAGAGTGTATTTTTATTAAAAAAATATATTAAGTCAGAAAATAAATATATTGTTTATATAAAAAAAGAAGTTAATATTAATGTTTTGTTAAAAAAGAAGAAGCATTTTAATGGGCTCTGGACATGCAGAATGGGCAAGGCCCACATTGAACTCAGAACATTTTTAGGGTTGTTGAATGTTTTCATTTGGAGGCAAGGTTTTAGGGTTTGCAGCGGCGCGTTCATGGAGTTCCGTTCATCTTCGTTCGTTCTGAATGCTGAAACGTAAGCCTCCGCCTAGAGCCACCAGCGACCTCCACCTCTTTCTCCTCCCAACGACATTATCATGGCGATCGGTCTAAGGTACGAATCGTCTCCTAATTTCGTTAGGGTTTTTTACGATTTTTTTTGCGTGTTCGTGATTTTTTCGATTATGGATTCTTACTCCAAATTGCTATTGTGTTTTGAGGCGTATAGTAGAATCAAGAGAGGAGGGAAAACTACCTGGATGGAGGGAAGGAAGAGGAGGAGGGTGCTCAGGAGGCTCAGCGATGGAGGACTTGCACGATGAAGCTGGCTTTAGAAGACACTTGGTACTTCTGTATCTTTTCTCCTTTGCTTATTGGGTTTAATGATGAGTTGTGACAAACTGAAAACCTTTTTTTTCTCTTCTCCTTGTTAGCTTGCCTTTGTTGCCTTTAATGCTTGTCGCCTTGAATGTTTGTCTTGAACATTTTTCCTGTGATGAGGATTTCTGAGGCCTTTTTGATATTCACTTCCTCTTTGTTGTCTTGATGCCTTCGCGTTGCCTATTTACTTCTCCCTTGCCCCATGATGAGCCTAGGGTTCTGAGGGCTTGAGTTTCCTTTTGTGTTGCTCTTGAATGTTGGACCCTCTGTATGCTTATTCTGAGCTTGTCAATGTTGATATGGCTTGTCCCTGTATGCTTCTGGATATGCTATTGTTGAATCATTTGTTTTGACTAGCTTTCTTCTTCTTCCTTTTTGCTTTGCTACTGTATGCTTTTTAATGGCCAGTGATGAACATATCTGAGGCCTTTTTGATGGGTGGCCTTGAATGCTTGAGTATTTGGTTAGGCTTGAAGCTGGACAGGTCTTAATGGCTTTGATAGTGGTTTAAGGCATTTGGTAGGTTAATGCTGGCTTATGGTTATAGTTGGTAATGAGTTTTTAGGCCATTTGCAGGTTTTGTATCTTTTAGGCCTTTGGTAAAGTTTGAACTGGACAGGTTTGGCTGGAGGTGTTTGTGATATACTTGGCTTTGAATGGTTAAGGTTTTAGGCCATGTATTGCTTGAGTTTGATTGTCGGTTTATGTTTCAGCTTGGCTTTGACAGGTTATGGTTATCACTGGTTTTTAGGTTTGGCTTGACATGTTTACTGGTTAGGTTTCAGGTTTTTGTAACTTTTTGCTTTGGTAAGGCTGGAACAGGTTTTAATGGTTTATTGTTTGGAGGTTATGTAGTGGGTTCTGGACTGGTTTCAGGTTTGGAGTTGTGTGTTTGTATTTTTTATGATATTGGTATATTGGCTCAATCAGGTTTTCTAGAGCTCAGTATATCTTCCTTTTTTGTTGTTGTTGCAATTTTATATTTGTTTCTTTTTGTCTTTCAGCCTCTTGGTCTTTTGGCGCCTAAGACTTGTTCAAACTTTGGCATCTCTTCTTGAACCAAGTTACTGGGCAGAATTGCAAAGTTTTTTGGCACTTTTCTGTTTTAGTGATTGACTCTGTTGTGTACTTCTGCCCAATTTGAGTAACACTGAATTAATGCTTCTTTTAGCCTTTGCCTTACTGTCTTATTGCAGTTGTATTTTCTGTATTTCCCTTATGCCTAAAGCCAAACAGTAAGCCCACACTTCCCCTCTTTTCTCTCTCTCTCTCTTCTAGTACAGTTAAATATTTAACATGTTTTGTGTTGTACCCAATTCTGAAAGGGCTAACCTGATGGGAAATGATGAAAAGATAGTCTCTTGTTTGCTTGCATAACTTTCCTCTGCATATTTTATCCAGCTTTTGTACTTTTCTCCTTTTAATATCTTTGCCCAAATCCTCTTTTCTTGGACAGCTTGGGTGGACTTTTTTGGTATAAAGTAGGAAATTGGATTTTTTTTTCCAGTTTGGTTGAACTTAAACTATGCAGTTTGTCATTTTGAATTTATGCACTTTGACATTTTGCATTCATGATTAAATGAATAAAATTCTTCCCTCTTTGTGAACCGGGAGAAATCCCGTGATTTGCAGGGAGGGTTAACTGATCCCAATCAGTGGCCCTTAATGATGAATTTATTTTATCTGTATTTATTTTATCTGCTTTTTGACTTTCTCTTTTCTTTTGCAGGTGAAAAAATTGGATGGAGAGGAATAAAGTGAAGCATGAAGAATTAGAAATAAATAGGATAGTTTTTTTTTCTTTTTATTTAATATTTGAATTAATGTAAACCATTGTTTGTAATTAAATTATAACAATAATTGTACAAATAATTCAAATATCAATAAAAGTCTTTATTATCCAACCAATTCTATTTCCTCTTTCTTTATTGTTTATTTATTTATTTAAAACTCTTTGAACTAAAATGATTGAAAAATAAATTTCAATCACTTAATTTAGAATAATAAATAATTTAAATAAACAATACTTTAGCACATTGATCAATTAAACCTGGCTTCTCCAATATTCACAGTAAAGTAACAGTTAACCGAAACAAACCAAACAGGCGCATTCCCTCTTCACTGATTTTCAACAAACACTGCAAATCCAAACTGCGTACTTCTTTTGACTGGTTCAAACAAAACAACATGAATTCAAACCAATTGCCTCTTCTACTGATTAAATCCAAACAATGCGAATTCAAACCGAATCTTGGAATAACTTGCAAAGTGCTGTGGAATTTTAACCTTTCTGAGAATATACCCATAAAACCCTTAATTCCTGATTAAATGCCAAATAACGTTCGCCTGACCAAAATTGAGCCAAAATCAACCAAAAACCTAAGGCCAACTGTGTGAGAAATCCAGAGCCCTGAAAAATCAGTGAAACCCTAATTTTTGTTTGACTGATGAGAAAAGTCCGTTTATCCGATTCTTGAACCAGTTTGAAAAGTCAGGAAATGCCTGAAGCTGCGATTTCTGGTGGTAAGATGCGAGGGAAAATTTTGGGGTACAACAGTTGCCCCTGTTCAATCTTCTTGAACCTGAAGAGTTAGATTGGCAAGTTTGCCTTTCGCGACTTGAAGGTAAAAGAAGATTGGACACTAAAGTGCCCAGAAAATTTGCACTCGGCGATATGATGGTAGAGGTGAATGGGCTTAAAGATGCCATCTGGTGATGGGCTTAAAGATGCCATCTGGTGACTGCTGGTAGGAGGATGGGCTTATAGATGCCATCTGGATATGTTGAACTGTATGTCAAAAGTGAGTGGACAAGTATCAGAAGGGCATCCATGTTTTGGAACATCTCTGAATTAGGGGTCCGAATAAGCAACAGGTTGACGTCCATGTCTGGAGAATCCGTAAACTATTTTCAGGAGTTGAGATTGAGTGAGCAACAGAGCAGCGTCCGTTGTTGGGAAGCGTCCGTAAACTGTTTTCAAAAGTTGAGAAGAGTCTGAACAAGTTGGTAGATTGACATCCGTTGTAGGGAAGAATCTGTAAACTGTTTTCAGAAGTCTTGAAGTTGAAGAGGAAACGGTGTAGGGTTTCCTGATGATGCGTCCGAATGGATCTGGAATAAGTATCAAAATGTCGCCGTGTCTGGGTCACATCTGAACTATTTCTGGATGGATCTCGGAAGATGATCTGTGTCTGTCGACTGCTCTTACCTGAAAAGGTAAAGGGTTAGTTGTATGCAATGTTATGATGCATGATGCAACGTATGTGACATCAATGTTTATGATATGAATGTGATGAATGTGCATGTAAGCTGATGAGCTATCTGAGGATAAATGAATCCTGGATGGCTGAAGACAAAAGAATCTTGATTGCTGCCCGGGAAAATAAATCCTTGGCTGCTGCTGGGGAAGAGCATTCCTGATGACCTCTACTGTGGAATTCCAAATTAGTAAACTCATGCTGGGGAGGTAAGATTGAGAATCTTCAGCTCGGCGGGCAGTAACTCTGGCGACTTCACTGGGGAACTCAAGATTTTCCCTCTCCAAAACTCTGTGGGGAGAAGGTTCAATGGTCTGGCTCCGCTGGGGATTGATAACTTGAAGTTTTAGCTTTGCTGGGGATAATGAAACTTGACTCTGAGTGGAGCTAGCTTGAGAAGAATCTGAACAAGCGATAGGTTAACATCCGTTACTTGGAGAACCCGTGAACTGTTTTCAGAAATCTTGAGATTGAATGAGCAATAGAGCAGCATCCGTTGTTGGGAAGCGTCTGTAAACTGTTTTCAGGAGTCTTGAAGAAGAATCTGAACAAGTGATAGGTTAACATCCGTTTACTTGGAGAACCCGTGAACTGTTTTCAGAAATCTTGAAGTTGAATCAGCAATAGAGCCGCATCCGTTGTTGGGAAGCGTCCGTAAACTAATTTCAAAGGTTGCTTCTGAACAAGTTGATAGATTAACATCCGTTGCTGGGAAGAATCCATAAACTGTTTTCAGAAGTCTTGAAGAGGAATCTGAACAAGTGATAGGTTAACCTCCGTTACTTGGAGAACCCGTGAACTGTTTTCAGAAATCTTGAAGTTGAATCAGCAATAGAGCCGCATCCGTTGTTGGGAAGCGTCCGTAAACTAATTTCAAAGGTTGCTTCTGAACAAGCTGATAGGTTAACATCCGTTGTTGGGAAGAATCCATAAACTGTTTTCAGAAGTCTTGAAGAGGAATCTGAACAAGTGATAGGTTAACCTCCGTTACTTGGAGAACCCGTGAACTGTTTTCAGAAATCTTGAAGTTGAATCAGCAATAGAGCCGCATCCGTTGTTGGGAAGCGTCCGTAAACTAATTTCAAAGGTTGCTTCTGAACAAGCTGATAGGTTAACATTCGTTGTTGGGAAGAATCCATAAACTGTTTTCAGAAGTCTTGAAGAGGAATCTGAACAAGTGATAGGTTAACCTCCGTTACTTGGAGAACCCGTGAACTATTTTCAGAAATCTTGAAGTTGAATCAGCAATAGAGCCGCATCCGTTGTTGGGAAGCGTCCATAAACTAATTTCAAAGGTTGCTTCTGAATAAGCTGATAGGTTAACATCCGTTGTTGGGAAGAATCCATAAACTGTTTTCAGAAGTCTTGAAGAGGAACCGGTGTAGGGCTTCCTGATGATGAGCTTGTGTAAAACTGCATTGGTTTTTGAATACTTTTGACATTCGAATGCCCCAAGTGGTGATGTAGATAATTTCCTGGCTTATTACAGGTGTTGGTCTACAATCGGTCGTTCACAGATGTTTTCCTGGGTTGTTACAGGTGCTGATCTGGAATTCTTCAGACGTGCCCTGGCTGGATACAGGAATCGAGTCTGGAAATGTTGTAGTTGATTTGTTGAACATTTTTGACATTCGAATGCCCCAAGTGGTGAAGAAGGAGTCTTGAATCAGATTACTCTGCATATTGAGAGATTTCTTGAAATCTTGACTGGACTGCCCCAGGTTAACTGGATTTTGAAAGACCTGTTGGACCTTGACTGGACTGCCCCAGGTTAATTGAATTGTGATATGTCATGCCCCTTGTTGATAGGATATTTGACGGGAGTGTTATCCTCTTGAAGTGATTTTGACTTACTGAGAGAGTTTTCGTTCTTCCGAACATTCGCTGTATAAATTTCTTCACTGTCAAACAAAAAGGTCAAATGCAGACAGTGATATTCGTATAATGCAAAGTTCATGTTTGTCTCGAAGTTTTGAAAAATGCGTCTTTTAGCATAAAACTTTTTATAAGACAGATCAACACAAGATTTAGAGCAAAGCCCTACAGGAGTCAGGATACCTTTTGTAACAGTATGCTTTCGAACTAACCCATGCTTCCATTAGGACTTTTGAAGGGTTGTAACGTGGCCTGGTTCACGGTTTAAGAAACAAAGGATAAAGGCTCAAAATATATTTGTACCCACCCGCTCTTCGTGATGTTCTCCAACCTAAGCTCAGTTAATTATGCGTCACACTCTGTTTTGAGTTTGGAACGACTTTTGGGCGACGGTTCACCATTTGAATTTGGGGAGGCAGTCATTATCTCCTTTTCTTTTTCAACATTTTTCATGTTGTTGAGGATTTTGTAATGACCTCACTATTTTGATTTTGATTTGTTATCCCTAACTTTTGCCTGACTGTTCCCATTTTCGGGATTACTGTCAGCGGGATGCCCCAGCTTTCTTAAGCCTCCTTTATAGGTTTTGGCTCGGTGGGCTTTTTTTCTCTTTTTGAGAGATTGACTGTCTATATGATAGGGAACCACCCTTGTCCTTTGATTCCAAAGGAATGCTTTCTTTTTCGACGTCGTTCGTTGTATTACGAACTTGAGAGTTAGCGACTTCAATGCGCATTTTCTCTTGAATTAACTGAGAGACTACCCTGCCCCAGGTTTATATCAAAGGTTTTGATCGTTTTAGAACAGAAAACTCCTACTTATTTGGCTCGAAGGGGTTGACTAGGGATTAACTTCCTTATAACTCCAGTGTTTGGGAATTGAAAGAAATGCATGTACATCATCAGCAAGGTCTGTTCAAAAGCATATTGTATAAGATTATGGTATTGTTTCGTCATCCTCCCTCTAAAGGCTTACAGCTTTTTATCAAGAGTCAAATATCATAAAGAAAAGCATAAGAGTAGTGAAACGAATGGATGAATTCAAGACAAACATATGCAATGCATTAATGAAAACAGAGTTTAACATCAACAAATAATTGTTTGACAGCAAAAGAAATTACAACTTTGAAAATTCAAAAAAAAAAAAAAAAGCAAAAGTCTTTCAGTTTGAGCTTCGTCACTTCAGGCGGAGAACCCTTTAACGGAAGATTTTCATCTCGCCGTCTGGCATGAATTCCAGCACCCCAATGTCGATCAGATCTTGAATCTTGTTCTTCAAGGCCCAACAGTCGTTGGTGTCGTGTCCCGGGCTATAGGAATGGTAAACACAGAATGCATCGGGATGATAGTGAGGAGAGGAGGTATTGAGCTTCTGAGGAGGGTCCTTTACGGTAAGCAAGTTGACCTCCAACAGACGCTTCAGTATGAAGAATGATGGTATTTCAGTCTCCGTGAACTGTCTTCCCGACTTTTCTTGCTTACGCTGATTACCCGTTGACGCTGGCGAGGTTGTTGATGGGCTTGTGACCCTGAAGCAAGCAAAGGAGCTTTCCCCTTGTCTTCTTGAGTGGATGGAGGCTGAGCGGTGACTTGCTCTTCGACCTCAGATGTTTGCCCCAGTTGGTTGTTTGGAAGCAGTTGGCGGACAAGAACTCTGAGTTCCTCTTATCTCTGGGATAGATCTTGGATGAGAGCCATCTGGCCCACCAACTGTCCCATCACTTGAGTCCTCAAGGTGGTTAGATCAAACTGCAGCTCCGCAATCTGATCACTCCTGGCATTGCTGGAACTTTCCAAGCCCTTGGTGAGGAGAGCTTTCATCTCCTCTTGCCCCAGAGACAAGTTCAGGAACATCTCCTGCAGCTGAGTAGTCTGGTCTTGGATGTCTTTGACAGACCTTTCTAGAGCCATCTCTTGCTGAAATAAACAGCAGGAGAGTAAGGAAACCTGAAAAAGGAAAGATTGTCAAAATGCAATGCATGACATGCGGATGCATGCTTTCAAGGATCTCTTGGGGTAAACACAAGAAAATGTTAGAGGTTGAACTTTGCTCTTGGAGTGGAGATCTCTGCACCGGTGGACGTCCTTCCACGAGAATCAAGCTCACCATGTCAAGTGGGTCATAGCCACTGATTCAAGTTATTGTTCTTGAACTTTGTTTGGAGAACTTTGTATAGAGGAGAAACCCCCTTACCCCTTGATAGACGTTTGGTTCAACGTAACCCTGCATCCAAAGAACCCTCGAGATCCTTGAAATGGTTATTGAAAATGCTATGGTATGATGCCATGATGTTATGTACATGTATGCACAAGCAAGTGAGTGTATATACAGACAAACATATTCACACAAAGCAAACAAGTCCTTAGGTTTAGGCTTGCATGGGGTCTGGGTATTACCCTCTTGAAGTTGGTTGGTTAAAACCTGTCCTATCAAAAGCAACCGGGTTCTAAGGAGCTCAATATCATTGGATTGTTTTCTGTGTTCATTGTTTCGGTTTAGCCACTTACTGGCGACCAAAATATTCCAAGAAAACAACCCTCAAATGAATGTAGTATCGAGGATCTACCAACTTCGGACTGCACCAAAGCCGGTCATCTCACTACCCCTAAAAAGGCTAAGATGGTCAATTAAGGTTCTAAGAGTTCGTTAGTGCTTCATGACATCACACAGCGGCCCCGTACTCTCCTTGACTACTCAAGGGTTACCGGTACTCACAAATATGTCACACTAACATAGCTTACTGCTTCAACCATGTCGGTATACCCCGCACAGTTCCCTCACAGTTTTTTTGCTATTTACCTAAAAAGGTGCCCCAAATCCGGGTGTAGGATTTACAACAAACCCAAACAAGAACCCAAAAGATAAATCAATCAAGTCAATCAAAGCAAGAAAATAAAGGTGATCTAAACCCTAAGGTAACCCCACTTTTAAGAATTATCCCCAAAAGAGTCGCCAGTTCTGTGATACGGTGGGAGAACTGACTAGTGTTTTGCGTTTGTTTTCGCACTTGTGCGGTTGAGCAAGAGTCGCCACCGACTTTTTATTTTATCCTAAAGGAAAGGTTAAAAAATAACAGCAAAAACCTTTTGAGATATTTCGTGGGTTCGGGGGGTAGATTATGAAAAGGGAAGGTATTAGCACCCTTTTCATCCATGGTTATCCATGGGCTCTTAGTTACTTGGTTTTTTAGATCACTTGCTTTGATTCTCGGTTGCTTGAAAATGGTGTATGTGTGTGTTTTTGAAAATGTTTTGGAAAAAGATGCCTTGTCTTAGGCTAACCTTGTAACAATTCTTTACTCGAATATTTTACAAAGGCGTGTATCTTTTCGAAAAGATGTTTCAAAATGTTTTGAGAGTTTGTTTTGAAAGTGTTTGTGGAATGTGATTTTTGAAAAGAAGGCAAGTGTTTTTGCAAGTTGATCTCAAGTAACTAAGAGTTTTGTCTACCCTATTGTACTCAAAGGTTTTTGTTATGTTTTAACCCCTTTTTAACAATTTTGTTCCACCATTGAATTTGATGGACAATCTTGCATTTTAGGAAGTTTATTCGGGATGGGCGCGGGTCGTCGTATGGACCATGAATGCAATGGTGCCAAGTGTCTTTGGCAATTTGCTTTGAAGGGACTATGATCATTCCGTTTAAGCAACGATCGAAAGCGTCATCGAGGGACTTATGATCATTTGAATTTGTTTTGCCGAAGATACTCGACGTGCAAACATGGCCCATTTTGGAAGGCAACATGTGGGATTACCCTAGGGGGTGCAAGTGTGATTGTGCATTGATTTCATGTATTTGTCTTGTATTAGGTTATCTAGCGTTTGATTTTATGTACATGCAAACCCTAGGTCTAACCATGGTATAATTGGAAAACTGTAAATTGCGGAAATGTAAAATCTACGCTATTACAAGATTAGTATCGGGGAGTGGGGGTACAAATTTATGAATGGGGATGAGACTTAGGATCATAGGGTCCAATAAATTAACCAAATCGAACCAATCAAGTGTAAATGTAACGAATGTCACCATAAGCAAATGTATAATGTATCAAAATGCCAGTATATTGTGTAGGTGTACGTGTGTATATGTATGTAATTATTTACATGTGCGATAATGTGAAATTAATGTATATTAGGGTATTTATTTAACCTAAAGAATAATTAAGCGTTTATTTAATTATTGATCTGGTATTTCTTTTAGTATGCACAAAAGAAAGTGTTTTAATTGTATGTTCAAGTTTTAATTAAATTATGAAAATGATGTTTTAAGAAAATATTTCTAGGTGTTAGTTATGTATATAAAAAAAGAGTATTTTTCATTTGTTATGTACAAAAAGAATATTTAAAAGAAAAAGGTATTTTCAATATTCATTATAAACAAATTAAATGACAACTAATTTCAATATTTATTATGATGCAATAAAATGTATTTTATTATTTATGTGTTTAATATTTCAATATATATATATTAAAATGTTTTCAAATTAATTGAATTAAGTATATAGAAAAGTGTTTTAATTATATGCTTAAAGAAAAGATGTATTTTTAATTAAATGATATATATTAATTAAGAGTGTATTTTTATTAAAAAAATATATTAAGTTAGAAAATAAATATATTGTTTATATAAAAAAAGAAGTTAATATTAATGTTTTGTTAAAAAAGAAGAAGCATTTTAATGGGCTCTAGACATGCAGAATGGGCAAGGCCCACATTGAACTCAGAACATTTTTAGGGTTGTTGAATGTTTTCATTTGGAGGCAAGGTTTTAGGGTTTGCAGCGACGCGTTCATGGAGTTCCGTTCATCTTCGTTCGTTCTGAATGCTGAAACGTAAGCCTCCTCCTAGAGCCACCAGCGACCTCCACCTCTTTCTCCTCCCAACGACATTATCATGGCGATCGGTCTAAGGTACGAATCGTCTCCTAATTTCGTTAGGGTTTTTTATGATTTTTTTTGCGTGTTCGTGATTTTTTCGATTATGGATTCTTACTCCAAATTGCTGTTGTGTTTTGAGGCGTATAGTAGAATCAAGAGAGGAGGGAAAACTACCTGGATGGAGGGAAGGAAGAGGAGGAGGGTGCTCAGGAGGCTCAGCGATGGAGGACTTGCACGATGAAGCTGGCTTTGGAAGACACTTGGTACTTCTGTATCTTTTCTCCTTTGCTTATTGGGTTTAATGATGAGTTGTGACAAACTGAAAACCTTTTTTTTCTCTTCTCCTCGTTAGCTTACCTTTGTTGCCTTTAATGCTTGTCGCCTTGAATGTTTGTCTTGAACATTTTTCCTGTGATGAGGATTTCTGAGGCCTTTTTGATATTCACTTCCTCTTTGTTGTCTTGATGCCTTCGCGTTGCCTATTTACTTCTCCCTTGCCCCATGATGAGCCTAGGGTTTTGAGGGCTTGAGTTTCCTTTTGTGTTGCTCTTGAATGTTGGACCCTCTGTATGCTTATTCTGAGCTTGTCAATGTTGATATGGCTTGTCCATGTATGCTTCTGGATATGCTATTGTTGAATCATTTGTTTTGACTAGCTTTCTTCTTCTTCCTTTTTGCTTTGCTACTGTATGCTTTTTAATGGCCAGTGATGAACATATCTGAGGCCTTTTTGATGGGTGGCCTTGAATGCTTGAGTATTTGGTTAGGCTTGAAGCTGGACAGGTCTTAATGGCTTTGACAGTGGTTTAAGGCATTTGGTAGGTTAATGCTGGCTTATGGTTATAGCTGGTAATGAGTTTTTAGGCCATTTGCAGGTTTTGTATCTTTTAGGCCTTTGGTAAAGTTTGAACTGGACAGGTTTGGCTGGAGGTGTTTGTGATATACTTGGCTTTGAATGGTTAAGGTTTTAGGCCATGTATTGCTTGAGTTTGATTGCCGGTTTATGTTTCAGCTTGGCTTTGACAGGTTATGGTTATCACTGGTTTTTAGGTTTGGCTTGACATGTTTACTGGTTAGGTTTCAGGTTTTTGTAACTTTTTGCTTTGGTAAGGCTGGAACAGGTTTTAATGGTTTATTGTTTGGAGGTTATGCAGTGGGTTCTGGACTGGTTTCAGGTTTGGAGTTGTGTGTTTGTATTTTTTGTGATATTGGTATATTGGCTCAATCAGGTTTTCTAGAGCTCAGTATATCTTCCTTTTTTGTTGTTGTTGCAATTTTATATTTGTTTCTTTTTGTCTTTCAGCCTCTTGGTCTTTTGCGCCTAAGACTTGTTCAAACTTTGGCATCTCTTCTTGAACCAAGTTACTGGGCAGACTTGCAAAGTTTTTTGGCACTTTTCTGTTTTAGTGATTGATTCTGCTGTGTACTTCTGCCCAATTTGAGTAACACTGAATTAATGCTTCTTTTAGCCTTTGCCTTACTGTCTTATTGCAGTTGTATTTTCTGTATTTCCCTTATGCCTAAAGCCAAACAGTAAGCCCACACTTCCCCTCTTTTCTCTCTCTCTCTCTTCTAGTAAAATTAAATATTTAACATGTTTTGTGCTGTACCCAATTCTGAAAGGGCTAACCTGATGGGAAATGATGAAAAGATAGTCTCTTGTTTGCTTGCATAACTTTCCTCTGCATATTTTATCCAGCTTTTGTACTTTTCTCCTTTTAATATCTTTGCCCAAATCCTCTTTTCTTGGACAGCTTGGGTGGACTTTTTTGGTATAAAGTAGGAAATTGGATTTTTTTTTTCAGTTTGGTTGAACTTGAACTATGCAGTTTGTCATTTTGAATTTATGCACTTTGACATTTTGCATTCATGATTAAATGAATAAAATTCTTCCCTCTTTGTGAACCGGGAGAAATCCCGTGATTTGCAGGGAGGGTTAACTGATCCCAATCAGTGGCCCTTAATGATGAATTTATTTTATCTGTATTTATTTTATCTGCTTTTTGACTTTCTCTTTTCTTTTGCAGGTGAAAAAATTGGATGGAGAGGAATAAAGTGAAGCATGAAGAATTAGAAATAAATAGGATAGTTTTTTTTTCTTTTTATTTAATATTTGAATTAATGTAAACCATTGTTTGTAATTAAATTATAACAATAATTGTACAAATAATTCAAATATCAATAAAAGTCTTTATTATCCAACCAATTCTATTTCCTCTTTCTTTATTGTTTATTTATTTATTTAAAACTCTTTGAACTAAAATGATTGAAAAATAAATTTCAATCACTTAATTTAGAATAATAAATAATTTAAATAAACAATACTTTAGCACATTGATCAATTAAACCTGGCTTCTCCAATATTCACAGTAAAGTAACAGTTAACCGAAACAAACCAAACAGGCGCATTCCCTCTTCACTGATTTTCAACAAACACTGTAAATCCAAACTGCGTACTTCTTTTGACTGGTTCAAACAAAACAACATGAATTCAAACCAACTGCCTCTTCTACTGATTAAATCCAAACAATGCGAATTCAAACCGAATCTTGGAATAACTTGCAAAGTGCTGTGGAATTTTAACCTTTCTGAGAATATACCCATAAAACCCTTAATTCCTGATTAAATGCCAAATAACGTTCGCCTGACCAAAATTGAGCCAAAATCAACCAAAAACCTAAGGCCAACTGTGTGAGAAATCCAGAGCCCTGAAAAATCAGTGAAACCCTAATTTTTGTTTGACTGGTGAGAAAAGTCCGTTTATCCGATTCTTGAACCAGTTTGAAAAGTCAGGAAATGCCTGAAGCTACGATTTCTTGTGGTAAGATGCGAGGGCAAATTTTGGGGTACAACAGAAATCATTGCTTGAGTCTCTAGTCATGTGGGCAACAACTCTATTCTAGAAAAGAAGATTCAGTTGTACCTTCTTCACGAATTAGGGCTCGTATGCCTTATAATGTAAAGCTCTTCATCTGGTCGATTGGCTCACTTGCGATATAACCTTTTTTCTTCAGATTTCATTTCAATACTTATAACATCAAAATCTAAAAGCTTTGTGTGGAAGTTTAGGACTTATATCCTATCATAGTTGGGTTTATCAACATCTTCAATAGAGGTTCATGGGATGATAAGGCATGATATAAGGAGGGTGTTGTGAATTCATTATGATCAAGGGCATTATCGTTCTCAATTGTTTGATCGCTTGTATTGGAAGTTGGCCTGGAGCAGGGAAGACTGAGACAGCAAAAATAGCAATGCAATACCTGGCTGCCCTTGGTGGTGGAAGTGGAATAGAGCATGAAATATTAAAGACTAATCCAATACTGGAAGCCTTTGGAAATGGAAAAACATTGAGAAATGACAACTCAAGTCGTTTTGGAAAACTCATTAAGATTCACTTCAGTGAAACAAGAAAAATATCGGGTGCTAATATTCAAACATTTTTGTTGGAAAAGTCTAGAGTAGTCTAATGCAATGAAGGGGAAAGGTCATATCATATATTTTATCAGCTATGTGCTGGAGCACCACCATCTCTCAGGGAGAATCTAAATCTACAAAGTGTGGAAGACTATAAATATCTGAGGCATAGCAATTGTTATTCAATTACTGGCGTTGATGATGCAGAAGATTTTCGTATAGTCATGGATGCTCTAGAGGTTGTCCACATTAGCAAAGGAGACCGGGAGAATGTATTTGCAATGCTTGCTGCAGTGTTATGGTTGGGAAACATATCATTTACTGCGATCGATAATGAAAATCATATTCAAGCCGTTGAGGATGAGGGGATGTTCAGCACTGCCAAGTTGATTGGATGTGAAATTGAAGATCTGAAGTTGACTTTATCAACTCGCAAAATGAAAGTTGTTAATGATATTATTGTCCAGAAGTTGACGCTATCTCAGGCTAGTGATGCAAGAGATGCTTTGGCGAAGTCTATTTATGCATGTTTGTTTGATTGGCTGATCGAACAAATAAACAAATCACTAGTTGTTGGCAAAAGAAGAACTGGAAGATCTATCAGTATTCTAGATATATATGGCTTTGAGTCATTCAATAGGAACAGTTTTGAGCAGTTCTGCATAAATTATGCAAATGAAAGATTACAGCAACACTTCAATCGTCATTTGTTCAAGCTAGAACAAGAGGAACATATCCAAGATGGAATTGATTGGGCTAAAGTTTAATTTGAAGACAACCAAGACTGCCTTAATCTTTTTGAAAAGAAACCATTGGGGCTACTATCCTTGTTAGATGAAGAGTCTACTTTTCCAAATGGTACTGATTTAACATTTTCCAACAAGCTTAAAACATCATTTCATTTCTAATTCATGCTTCAAAGGAGAACGAGAAAAATCCTTCATTGTGCGTCATTATGCAGGAGAGGACACTCATGAATACAACACTACAGCATCTATATTAGATCACAGTTTACAAAAGTCCCAATGGATGGCTCCATAACTGACTTTGAAGCAGCCTGTCTTGCAGAGTGGAAACCATTCTTCATTCCGAGGAGAGCTGTATAATAGTTCAAATTCCAAATTGCTTTGCTTTAGTTAAACTTCTCGTGTCATCTTCTCAAATTTCCTCGACTCCAATTCTGAGCCATCTTCAAAATACCTTGCTGCCCTATTTCAAACTCAACCGGTTCTGCATACGATCGCTGAAGTCATGCCAAAAATATTCCAGGTCTGCACTGAATCTGAACCCAAAGACGACAACCCTGCTATGTTCATAAACATAGTTCAATAGTCCTCAATTTTGGAAAACTCAACTGCAAATCATCCCTGCATTTATTTTATACCAGAAATCAGAAAAAACAACGAAAAAGAGAAGAAGGTCAATGACTAAGTTGCATTCACTAACAGAAAAGCAGAGAAAATCATAAGAGGAATATATTGGTTCAGTCGCATTTGTTCAATGAGAAAAAACAGAACTAGCGATTCAATAAAACCTCTTTCAACCAATTTCTAACTGTTTCCAACTTTTTCATTTTTTAACCGGCATAATAAACTAATGAAAAAGCCATGATAACCAACATTTAACTAAATCAAAAAAACATAATTTTATAACTATCAAAAACCAACTAACAGAAAGAGTAACTAACTACTAACAGACTACCCATACTAACTATTAACCTAACAGTTCCTATCTTCACTTACTACTTCTAAGTAACAGTAGCAAGTGACCAATTCCTCTAATTTCCCCAACAACTTAACCAATTTCCAACTAACTTTTATAACAGTTCAAACTAAAACCTAACAGAATAACAATCCAATTTCTATCCTCCCTATTTCTAACTAACTTTTCTTAGATTAATCCACACCACCTATTTCTCTTAACATAATTCCCAAGATCCTAGGGTTGGGATCTACTCACTCATAACAAACTCTAACAGTGATATAATAGAAAAACTAACCTCATAACAGACTTTAACGGATTTAATCCCCACCTTCCATTCCATAACAAACTCCTTCAGATCCAAGGGCTCTCAATTCTCCTTAATCTAACTACCTTCAAGCTTCAACGGCTATATAACTCAGCTTTACGCTCTCAATTTTTTTCAGAGAAAAACCCGCCATTTTCCACGAGTCTCAGAAATCACTTTTCCAGCTCTCCCTCTCTGACATCTCCAACCTTCTTCGTCGAGATTTCTGCATCATCATCTCTCAAAGCTTTAATAATCTGCAACCACTTCACTCTTCCACTGCTTCAACAATAACAATTTATTTGCTTACATCAACACGCCGCATCGTCAACAACAACCAAACGCACCATATCACTGTACAAATCAACCGCAATACACATAAATAGAGAATTCAGAAGTAAAGAAGAAACCAGAAAGAGCGAAGATCAGAAAAATATTTGAATATCAAACACATACCTGAGTCATTGAAGATGCACCTGACAGATACCCAGTAGGTAAGCCTCGGTACTTTCCTTTTCGCATTGTTTCTTTGTTTGTTTGAATCGAAGCTTGAAATGTGAGAGCTGAGAATGAACTGATGAGACAGAGGCTTGAGTGAATGAAACAAATATGAGAGGTGAAAGCAGTCTTGATCTGTGATGTTGAGGTGGTGGAGTGAAAAGGAGGTGAACGGAAAGGTTGAGGTTCCACGGCGCCAGGAAGAAGAAGAGAGGATTTTGTGCAATAGAAGTTCAATAGGAATTTTCTTGAACCCTAATAATTCCTAAACGGCATCGTATCCATATTGTTGCTTTCATTTTTGTTTTTTTAACAATAACAAAAAGTGTTGAGAGGGGCTTGTTGACGGATTGGGCCGAAATCGTAAGGCCTGTGTGTGTTTTTCTTGCATAACATTATTGCTGCAAACAAAAATACTCTTCATTGATCACTTCTGCAAATGGGCCTAGCCCATACTGCTTCTGCATACCCCCTTTGTTTCAGGATAACACCCCTGTGTAGTTTTTAGTTTTTCTTTAGAGTTTTCTTTTCATAATTGTTAGATGTGTTAATAAAAAAAATTGTAACGAAAAGACATCAATGAAAGTGTTAGGTTTTAAGAGATATTTTTAGGAATTAAATCTGGATTATCCAATTATGTGAGATTTGTAATTTACCTTTTCCTTTCGAGATTTGAGCCTTATGCAGGTTTATTATGCGGATGTGCTTGAGACTTTGACTGTGATTCATTTTCTCAAACCATGATGCGTCGAAACTTATTCCGGGCATTTGATTTCTAACTCTTTTATTTATTAATGCTAGCAGCTCACGAGATCATCGGGTTTCTTTGCTTTTTGCTTTGCTCTACGGGCTAGTACTCGTTTGGTATATTTTCTTTCTACGTTCACCCCGCATTTATCGATTCTTATAGATTGTGTGAAGTATGATAACATTAGGCTTAGAAATAGGCTAGTCTCCCTTTGACTTTTTCTTTCTCTTTTCGCATATGCATTTGAAACAAAAACTTCTTTTTCTTACAAACTTCAAAAATACTTAAAATTTACTGATGAGAATCGTGCCTTTGTTGAACATGGGAGATGATAAGCGGGTCTCTTCTCGATCTTATCGTTTTTCCATTCTAAGCCTTGGCATGGTTCAAGTCTCAAAGACTCATTTCACGAATAAATAGAGAAATGGCTAAAATCTCTCTCTTGAGATTAACTAGTTATTATCCACAGGCAAAAACATCAAAAACACAAACCAGTTCAAACCTTTTTGTGCGCCCAAACACATTTTCTCCAAACTTTTTCAAAAGAGCATGTTAATTCACTTCTATGCTGACGCGTAAGTCTGCAAAGGTCGAGTTGCGGTAGAAGACGAAATTAATATTGTTCATTAAAAAATACAAACCAACAAAAACCTATGAGCCGAACTACAGCTGCTCTGATTCCTTAAAAGGGATACGTAGGCATTGGGGTAGGGCCCGAACGAGCACAATTTTATTTTCCCTACATTCTTTTCTCATTTCTTTTGCATGCATTCTCCCTTTAGCAGTAGTAGACAATAAGCATAGATTAAACACACCCATAAGATAGATAACAAGATTGGATACCGTAGAGTACTACGGGCGTGCGGGGTGCTAATACCTTCCCCTCGCGTAACAGACTCCCTTACCCTTATCTCTCAGTTGCAAGACCGTGACTTCTCCCTTCTCAGGTTTTCTTGATGTTTACCTTTCCCTTTCTGTGGGATAAAAAAACGTTCGATGGCGACTTCATTGTTTGATGATTTTCAGTCGGTTGTTTCAACTTGGTTTACCACCCTCCCAGCCAATTCGATCCACAATTGGAATCAATTGGAGAGATTATTCCATGAACAATTTTACATGGGACAAACCAAAATAAGTCTGGAAGAACTGGCTAGCGTGAAAAGGAGATTCACCGAGCCAATAGATGAATATCTAAATAGATTTCGACTGCTCAAAGCCATATGCTTTACACAAGTTCCTGAGCATGAATCGGTCGAAATGGCAGCAGGGGGCCTAGATTATTCTATTAGGGAAAAAAATTAGATACCCAATACCTGAGGGATATGGCCCAATTGGCCGATAGAGTTTGACAGGTAGAACATCTTAAAATTGAAAAAGCTAAAGCAACTAAGACTCATCGAAGAGAAAGGGTAGATTATGTCGAATGGATGATGACGATCCAGAGACATCTAGTGATCCTATATCTGTCGAAGAAAGAGAAATAGATTTAGAAGATTTAAAGCAAGGGCCACCATACTCTTGTAGATTTGTAGTGCCCTAAGATGGGAAGAATCCTACTGAGTCTGAAAAGAACAGTGATAGATTCCCAAAGAAAACATATAGTTTTGACGTCACAAAATGTGACGAGATATTTGACTTGTTAGTTAAAGATAGCCAAATGATAGTACCTCCATGGGCAAAAATTCCTCCCCTAGAACAAGGAAAGAAAAGAGGTTTTTGTAAATATAATAATTTTTTGGGCCATAAAACTTCACAATGTATTCTTTTGAGGGATCTTGTTTAAGGAGCGATCAAAGAAGGAAGACTCAAATTTTTTGACAAACCTCAAATGAAAATCGATACAAACCCATTGCGAGCTGATGCCCACAATGCTGAACCAGCAGGCATCAACATGGTCGAAGTTTCTAAAGACTTCGTCAATAAGCCAGTTTTTGGCACTGAGAACATCTCCAGAAAGACTGTCAAAGGGGTGAGAAGGGATACTTAAGGCCTAAGAAAAGAGGCTACTTAAGGCCTAAGCAAAGGAGCTACTGAAGACTCAAACAAAAGGACTACTGCAGGTTCTTACTTGGCTTCCGTCAAGGGTTCGACAGAGGACCTTGAAGCCAAAATGCAAAAGATTAATCTTGCTGCCAAGAGCAACGTAGAAGTTAATATGGTCGAAGTATCTGAGGAAAAGGCTTCAGAAGAGGCCATCAGACAAGAGGAAGTGAATAAAACTGCATTTCCTAAAGAGAATGAGAATCTGGAAGATTTTCTGCAACGATGCCAAAAAAAGAAGTCTGAAGTCATGCTGTGTCCAAGATGCAGCTCCATCTTCGACAAAAAGGTTGCAGAACACATACAGGGCGTAAGGGCAGCAAAGGAGAAATGGGCCACTGTGATATGGTGGGAGAACTGACTTGAGGTTTTACGTTTGTATTCGCAAATGTTTCGGTTTAGCAAGAGTCGCCATCGACTTTTTATTTTATCCTAAGGAAAGGTTAAAAAGCACAGAAAAAAACCTTTGAGATGTTTTCTTGGGTTTGGGGAGTAGATTATAGAAAGGGAAGGTATTAGCACCCTTTCTATCCATGGTTATCCATGGGCTCTTAGTTACTTGCTTAGATCACTTGCCTTTGATTTTCAATTGTTTGAAATTGTGCTTTGTGTGTGGGTTTGAAAATGTTTTAAAAAAGATGCCTTGTCTAGGCAACCCTTGTAACAATTCTTTACTCGAATGTTTTACAAAAGGTGTTTGTCTTTTTGAAAAGATGTTTCAAGGTTTTGAAAGTTGTTTTGAAAGTTTGTGTTTGTGAAGTGTGTTTTGAAAAATGGCAAGGATTGTTTTGCAAGATTGGTCAAGTAACCAAGAGCTATCTACCCTAAATTTCTCAAAGATCTTTCCTATGTTTTAACCCTTTTAACAGTATTGTTCCACCATTGCATTTGGTGGACAATCTTGTGTTAGGATGTTAACGGGACGGGCGCGGGTCATTGTTTAGACCATGATTGCAATAGTGCCAAGTGTCTTTGGCAATTTTTCTTTTAAGGGACTTGATCATTTTTAGGCAACTTTCGAAAGCGTCATCGAGGGACTATGATCATTTGAATTGTTTTGTTTTGCCAAAGACACCCAACATGCAACATGGCCCATTATTGAAGGCAACAAATGGAGTAACCCTAAGGGTGCAAGTGTGATTAGTGTTGTCCATTTTCATGCTTTGTTGTCTTTGAATTAGGTCAAGCTATTTGTTATTTAATTTTTGCATACAAACCCTAAGTCTATCATGGCATATTTAGAAATCTTTAAAATGCGAAATTTAAAGTCCTAAACTATTACAACATAATTATAGGGATGGGGGTACAAATGTTCAAATGGAGATATTTAGCAAGAAATTTAAATCTAAACCATTACATCCAAATTGAATATACAAGTTATTTAATTGTACAATAATTAACTAAATACAATAAATATGCAAAATGCACAAAAATGGTTTTATATGTATGTAAAAGTATTTTTCATGTGACATATAAACAAAAAATAAAAAGGATTAATTTTGGATATTTTTCATGGTTTAGGGCAAAACCCTAATTTTCTAAATAAATAGTATTTATTAATTATATTATATACAATATTTATTAATTATATACAAAAAATAAATAAAAGGGAAGTATATTATAAAAAAGTAATTTTTGAGGTTAAATATTAATAAAAATAAAAATGTATTATTTTTGTATTTTTATCCTAAATATTCTAATAAATATATTAGTATTTATATTATATATTTAAATATACTAAATATATACAAAAAATAAAATATTTATCATTTATAAAAAAAAAGTGTATTTTAAGAAAATGTTTTCAAAAGGTAAAATAAAATAATAACTGAAAATAAATATATTTTGTATTATTTTTAGTATCTTAAATAAAAAAGTATTATGTTTATTTATATGTACAAGTTTAAATAAAGCAAATAAATTCAAAATAAATGCAAAAATGAGTGGAAAAATATTTTTTTATATTTTTTATATTTTGACAAAAAATAATAAGTCAGAAGAAAAAATGAAAAGTCAAAAATGATTAAAAAATCACACAATGGGCCAAGGGGGTGTAAGTGGAAAAATGTGGTGCAAATAGAAAAACAGGTCAGGCCCAGCCCAAGGGGCTTGTCTTCAACCTCCAGCCATTGTTTGAAACAAAGAAAACGCGCATTGCTTGCTCAACCTGCTAACTTCTGATTCCTTGATTTTTAACAAAAACTTACAACATCAAAAGTGTAGAGCATCTTGTCACGATTCCAAACATATAAAGAAGTTGTTCTAACTCTCAGAAATGAGAGAGAATTTCTCCTCCCCCAATTCCTGACCTAACTTTTTTTCAATGTTCAGGTTCAAAATTCTCTCAGCATACACAACATAAATGAAAAGTGAGGACATGGGTAGCTTCAGGGCCATGAGTAGGACATACTTTCTTCACAAACCTAAGCCTAAATATGCTTGGATAGAGAGATAGAAGTTCAAACTTTTACCTGTTCAGCTTGAATCGTGTACAATAATGGAGGTACTTTCAATGAAGTTTGAGGACTTGTACAGCTTGCTTGAGGTCCAAGGATGCTCTTCCAACCTCTAGCTTACTTTGAAACTAATTGAATCGAGCTATGTAACTCAACCTGCACAACTAAAAAAATGAAAATGGCAAACTTGGTTAGGGGTGTTACAGTCTGTATCCAAGGCTTGGGATAGTTTGTATGGATGTTATAGAATGTGTTTGAGGTGGTTTTAGCCAAGGCACACGAATGGATTGAGCTGGCCAAATCAAAATGCAGCAGGTACCCTGTTTTACAACAAAACTGTGTTTTGATGAATGAGAAGGTTTGGACTCTGGTTGATTTGTGTTTTAGGTTAGTTGGATCAAGTGAAAAGTGTTTGCAAAGTTTGCTTGAGTTGGTTCTTGCAGGAATGTGAGTTGTTGTTCAAAATGCAAGTTTTCTTCCTTCTTAAGCAAAAGTTGTCAAGTTGGGTTATAGGCTCCTACAGGCCCCTCAAGCATGCTTCACTTTCTCTCCTTGATCAGTGGAATTTGTTCATGAACTTGTGCCTCAAAGATTTCCTTGTACTTCAAAGATATGGACTTTGACATAAAGTGGATCTTTTCAAAAATGGCTAAAATGCTTTTTCCAAATATGACTTAATCTTGCATGTAATGGTTAAATACACAAAATAGGACATGAACACAAAGGATATGCATTAAATTATTGAGTGAGAATGGTATTAGAGGCCTGTAATCTAGTTTGTGCAAGCTGAGTTTGAAAATGCAAAGTGTATGAACATGCCTTTGGCCATGAACAAAGTGACTTTTGCCCATCTTTACAAATTCGAATCTCCCTAACCACAAGGGTGTTTGATGAGTTCTTGGACAATTTGGAAAGCTTGGAATGTGTAATACAATCCATATTTGTAATGCAAATTGAAATTCCAAGTGGAAGCATGTGAAAAGTGGCCATGAAGTTGGGCAAAAATCCTGCCTAAAATAGGTCAAAAAATTTCTAAGTTAAGAATGTTTTGCACCCTTATTCCAAAAATCATAACTTGAGCTACAAGCTTCTTTTGAGGAAACTTTGTGAATCTAAGTTGTAGATTTTGCAATGGACTACAACTTTCATGTTTTGAGTTTTGTTTGAATCCCAATATATCTTGATGAAAAAATGGGACAAAGTTAGGAAAAAATAAGGAAATTTCATAACTTAGAAAATTTCTAAGTTATGAAATTTCTTCATTCTAAACCCTAATTTGTAATTTTTGGTTTCTTGATGAACAAGTTTCATAATTTGACATGTCTTGATGAAAAATAAATCTTGGCACTTGATTTTGACCAAAAAGTCAAAGTTTGACTTTTCAGTATACAGTCAAATTTGGATCAGTTGACTGGAAAATTCATCTGTCAATCTTGTGCATTTGGGATCTTTTGAACTTGTTGAATGTGTCAAGACCATGCCATTGAATCCTTGAGTCCATATGTGAGCTTGGTTTGCCATTGGCCAGGTCAAACAGTCAAAAATTGCCTTTGTGCAGTCAAAACCCTAAAAATGACCATTTTGCCCTTTTGGTGATCTGATCAAATTTCTTGTGGAATTGTGATCCAAACTTGATCAAATGGTCCATATGAGTTAATAATGTTGATGTGGGTCAAAAATCATGAGGTTTGACTGTCAATTGACCACAGTTGTCTTTTTCCCCAATACAGCTGATTTCTAGGTCAACTGTCCAATTGACTGGGCAAAGATTGGAATCAAGGCTTGAAACTTGGTATGGATAAACTTGTGAGTCCAACATGAAGCATGAAAGTCACTTTGGGCCTTTTAGGTCAAAACATCTTTGTGCAAACTCAAACCGTAATTTGGGTCAACAGTGCAAGGAGGGGCCTTGAGCAGAGTAAACCCTAACTTGATCTTAAGCTCCAATGGTCTTGTGATGAGAAAATGTTGAAGAAATGAAAGGGAAATTTTAGGGTACAACAGCCACCAGTGCCCAACCCAACATGCTTTCTGAGGTTAGATATGATCCTAGAAGAGGATATCAGAAAGGACCAATGAACCAGGCGAAGAGGCCATCAACTTTCAGGCCTCCAACAAATGTCCTCGTGGACACTTGTCTAAAAACAGCAAACAGGAAAAGGCCAAGTGAGGAGAAATGGTGCACATTCGATGTACCAAGAGGATCATCCTTGTCATATAGGAAGGAATTCCAAACTAAAACAACAAACAAAGTGGCTCATGTGTCGAGCAACTACAAGGGGAAAAACCCCATGTCTCGCTCCCAGTGGTGAAGATATCAAAGACGGAGAAAAGATGAGAGAGAGGCTACAGAGGAGCCTCAACCAGAATCAAGCACCAACATACCACAAAGAATGGACAAAGGCAAACAAATAAAGCCTTTGGAAAGGAAACCAATTGCTAGAATATTGGTATGGCCAGAACAAGGTGAATCAGATGAAGGTAATTATGAATCTGATGCTACTTTAGATATTATGGTGAATGTAGTATCAGTATTACCCAGGGAGTACGACCTCCAAGTTGAAGTCGAAGAGACTGACTGGGAGGTCGAACAAGAAATGGCCAAACATAGGCCAGTGTGTTATTATGTGATGAACAATGGTTACGTTGAAGAACAAAATTCTTTCTTCGAGCCACCTACTAAGGCGATGAAAAATCACCTAAAACCCTTGTTCATAATGGAAAAGATAGGGGAAATAACCATCAATAAGATTCTGGTTGATTGTGGGGCTACAATAAATATAATTCCCCAATCTATGTTGGGGAAAATGGGCAAGGGAGATGGAGATATCAAACCCCACAACATGGTTCTATCGAACTATGACAGAGGTATTGGAACTACTATGGGGGTGATACAATTAGACCTCAAGGTGGGAACAATACTTCGACCAACTATGTTCATGGTCATTTCAATGAAGCCCAACTATAATCTACTCTTAGGTAGAGAATGGATACATGGAATAGGTGCAGTGTCATCTTCGATGCATCAACAGGTTATAATTTGGTGCCCTGATGGCATCGTGGAGAATATCGAAGCCGGCCAAAGTTATTACTTGGGTGAAGTTAACAATGTTGGAAAAAATAGCTTCGATAGAAACTTGGCTCACATAGGGCCATGCAATCTTCCTGACTTCGATTTGGCACCCGCACCAAATGCCTTTTGCTCCCTCTACCTACATTCTGACCATGGTTTCCAGTGGGATAGAGAAGATTTATCAACCATTGACTATGGAGGAGTTGATGACATACGGCCAACGGGCTGGGGAAGTGAATTCGGTGATGATGATTGAATCACAAGATTTACAAAAGATTTCGGCATATGTAGCCAAAAGTAGAATGATCGCGGCCTTAGAGGCTGAAGTCAAATATATGGCTTTTGAAGCCAATGAGCAAGTATTTCTTCCAAAAGGTCCTGGGAAAGACTTCAAATTGGAACCACCTGACTCGACAGAGGAAGAAATGCAAAACCAGAGGCTAGATGCCATCTATGATGATGAGCCTTTGGGTTTTTGAAAGGATCCGTTGGCAAACAGTGTTAAAATGCTAGTGCAAGGTCATATGGAAGAACTAGACCTGGGCGAAGGTTTGGTGAAAATACCAACATACATTAGTGCGAAGATAAATCCAGAACTCATGATCGAAATAATCCAATTATTGAAGGAGTTCAAAGACTGATTTGCATGGGATTATGATGAAATGCCTGGTCTAGACAGAGAATTGGTAGAGCTTCAACTACCAATAAAGCCTAGAAAAAGCCTGTCAAACAAACTCCAAGGCGTTTTGCACCAGAGATCTTGTTGAAGATTAAGACGAAAGTCGAAAGACTGCTGAGATGCAAGTTCATCCGAACAACCTGGTATGTCGGATGGATTGCAAATATAGTACCTATTATAAATAAAAATGGTACCTTAAGGGTGTGCATCGATTTTAGAGATTTAAATGCTGCAACACCCTAAGATGAATATCCAATGCCTGTGGCGGAAATACTCGTCGATTCTGTCGCTGGCTTCGAATACATGAGTATGCTTGATGGATACTCGGGGCATAATCAAATTTTCATTGATGAAGAAGACGTGTCGAAAACTGCATTTCGATGCCTTGGGGCTTTAGGCACTTACGAATGGGTAGTAATGCCTTTTGGCCTAAAAAACACAAGGGCAACATATCAAAGAGTAATGAATTCTATCTTCCATGATTTTATTGAAACTTTTATGTAGATTTACATTGATGATATTGTTGTCAAATTTGTTTCAGTGAAGAATCATATGGACCATCTTCGACAATCCTTCGAAAGGATGAGACACTATGGTCTGAAAATGAATCCCCTAAAATGCGCTTTCGGCGTAAGAGCAGGGGACTTCTTAGGATTTTTGGTCCACAAGAAGGGAATTGAAGTAAACCAGAACAAGACCAAAGCCATTTTGGAAGCGAAAGCGCCAACTAGCAAGAAGAAGTTGTAATCTCTACTTGGGAAGATAAATTTCCTGAGGAGATTTATATCCAACTTAAGTGGAAAAATGCAAGCCTTCTCACCACTACTTCAACTCAACAAAGGAGGACTCGAGTGGGGGAAAGAACAACAAGAGGCTTTCGATAAGATCAAAGAATACCTCGCCAAGCCACCTATTCTGGTACCTCCTTTTAGAAATAGGAGTATGAGATTGTACATAGCTACATCTGATAAAAACTTTAGGAAGCATGTTAGCTCAAGAGGATGAGAATGGTGTCTAAAGACCCATCTATTACCTCAGTAGATTTTTAAACTATGCAGAAACTAGATATAGCGATGTTGAAAAACTATGATTATGTCTTTACTTCTCGTGTAAAAAACTCAAGCGATATATTAAACTAGTTGATGTTTACTTTTCGTCTCATTTTGATGTTTTCAAATATATGTTATCAAAACCCATCTTGCACAATCGAATTGGCAAATGGGCGCTTGCGTTAACTGAGTATTCATTAACCTTTATGCCTCTTAAGGCTGTAAAAGGTCAAGTGGTAGCAGACTTTATAGTTGACCACTCAATAAATAAAGAATCAATCAACTACCTGGAGATCGAACCCTGGAAGTTATACTTCGACGGTTCTAGTCATAAAGATGGAACTGGAGTAGGAGTCCTAATTATTTCTCCAAGTAAAATTCCAACAACATTCAAGTACAAGATCGAAGGTTCTTGTTTGAATAATGAGGCTGAGTACGAAGCTCTAATCGTAGGCCTTGAAATCTTGTTGGATTTGGGGGAAAGTTTAATGTTATAGGTTTTTCAATTTGGATCTTGGAAGTCACTCAAAAATGGGCGTGAAAGTTGGTCAAAAATGTTGAATGAAATGGTAAATAAAATGCCTTAAAAATGAATTTTCTTCCAAAATTCATAACTTGCTCAAATTTGATCCATTGATGATGAACCTTATATGGATGGAAAGGTCAAGTAAAAATGCCTAACTTTCATCTTGAGGTGTTTTAATTTGAAGCTTGAATCAATTTACTACATGGGAAACCGCCAATGACTAACATCCAATGACACATTCAGCGATCCAGACTGGATATAACATTCATTGACCCAATAAAATTTGATCCCTCAGAATCTCCTACCAGGATTTCTTTCCAATGATATCCATTAGTGATCTCACAAGGCTGACCTTCACTCATTCCCCTTTGAAATATGACTACCATTGACCCAATAGAATCCACTACCAAGATTTCATCTACGATGACCGTAACCAAAGTCTTCTCAAGTTTTATGATCTTCACTCGATCACTTGAGGAACCAACCTATTCTAAACATAATTGTTTTTCTGGAGATTACATGAGTGCTTCTTATCGAGAATATTACTCCTAATTTAAGTACATATTGTTTGCTAAAATAAACAGCAGAGAAGATGAGAAACCTGTTATGAAACCTGTTTATGCAATGATATATATGATATATGTATGCAATGTTTTCAAGGATCTTGTGGGGTAAACAAGAAAATGTCAGAAGTTGAAATTTGACCAATAGCTTTGATTGGAGAACTTTGTATCGGTGGATTTCCTTCCACGAGAATTAAGCTCACCATGTCGAGTGGGTCATAGTCCTTGACTCAAGTTGTTGTACTTTGATTTTTGACGGTGTTTGATTAGAGGAAAATAAATCCTTTTGTCCCTTGATAGACATCTGGTTCAACGTGACCCTGCATCATAGGCCCTTGAGATCCTTGAAATGTTTATTGAAAATGCTATGGTATGATGTCATGTACAAGTATGCAAAGTAAGCAAGCTTATATACAAATAATCATATACACACAAAGCAGACAAGTCCTTAGGTTTAGGCTTGCATGGAGTTTATAGGTAAGTACCCTCTTGAAGTTTAGTTGGTTCAACCTGTCCTAGTTAATAGTAACCGAGTTTTAAGGGATCTCAATATCACTGATGTTGTACCCCAAAATTTTCCCTCTCAGTTTTATTCAAGATACTATCCTAGGTCTTCTCGAATACTCAATTTGGCTCAAAAGTTTGATCGGACAGATTCTCTTCCTAGGCAGTAAGTCAACAATTAGGGTTTAACGTTTCTCAAAGAAAATTGATTATTCAAGGGTTCAAATGGTCTTCATAGATATTCATGTCTCCTCAAGGATATTCATGCCGAGTTTCGAATCTTGCATCACAAGTTTGCTCAGTCAATGGTTCAGACGATTGAAAATGACTCCGTTAACCCTAAAGCTGACCTTTTGCGAGACCAAGTTCAAGCGACTGTAACTTCTTCATTATTCGATATTATTGAGTAGTTCTTCTTACTTATGATTCTCCATGATGTTATCTCCAATTTCTCTTCACAAATCAAGGCTGATTACATGTAGAAAATCACCAAAATTTGAATACGTTAGAATCTGCTTCATGGATTTTGACCTAATCTCAAATAACTGTCGCCTGGTTTCTAAGAATTATGATTTCCTCAAATTACAAGATCTTGAGGCGATTATTTTTGCGTATGGTCATAAATGATATCGCTCAGGAGTTTATCTTCAAAGATAGAAAAGAAATTATGTTTGGGAGACTTTGAAAGTTATCGAATCATCGCAATTCATTTTTGTTTGATTTCAAATGTTCTCAATCACAGTTATTTTGAAATCTATTAATCCTACAAGATTGATGATTGTTCCTAAAAGCATGTTGGGTTGACAATGAAATTCCATTTTTATCAAGCATGGCGTGCGAGTTTCATTTTGAATGCAAATTTGGTGTGGACAAGAGGCGAAGATTAAGACTGTCATTTAGATGACCATGGCTTTGGGTTTGAGTTAACCAAGTTAGAATTGAATTTTTAAACATTTATTTTGTTTAGAAATTTGATTGGAGTACAAGGCGCATTGGTTATTTGATCATTTTGTGATTTCTTGAAATCCAAATTACCAAACCAAGATGTTTTAATCCAAAATATTCAATTGAGAATTGCAAAGTTTAAATAAATTCAAGTTCTGAACAATAAATTTCATTACACCAAATTTATTCAAGGATTTGTATTTATTACATTACAAATGAAATAATTTACAAGTTTTTGTTTTGTTACAAATAATCACAAATTTTTTTGTCTACAAAGAGAGAACATTTATTATGTTTCTTCAAGTCTCTGTTGCTTCATCCTCAAGCAATCCTCGCTCGTTATCCATGCCTCATGTTCATGAAACAAAGAAGAGAAAATTAGCAATGCATACAAGGTGATATGTAAAGAAAAGAAAAAAGAATTTCATCATTAGGGTTTGTATATAGGAATCAGATTTTAAGTTTATTTTGTTTGATCATAATCTCTCTTCTCCCATCCTTGCAAATCACAAGGTTGGACCTTGGTTCACAAGAAAGGAAAGCAAATATGCAAGCTGCAACAAGTAGCAGCAAACTGCTACACAAGAATAGGCTACAAAACTAGCAAACAAAACAAGCATAGCAGCAAGAGCAGGCTCCCAAACAGCAGGTTGCTATACAATCAGCAAGCAACAACAAAATGAGCAAATAAAGCAAGCATAGAACCAAGAGCAGGCTGCCAAACAGCAGGCTGCTATACAAGCAGCAAGCAACAACAAAATGTGCAAACAAACAAATATAGCAGCAAGTTTAAGACTACAAAAGAGCAGGCTGTAAAACAAGTCAAAGATGCCAAGCAAAGCTACCAAATCCAAGGCTACCAAGTAACATCAATACAACAATATGCAAGCTGTCAAGTCCAAGGTTAAACTGCAATCAAAATAGCAACAACAAATATACGAACTGAACAGCGGGCCAAGCTTGTAACATAGAGCAAACAGTAGGCAGTAGATCAAACAAACAAACAAAACACAGCAGCAACAAGGCAAAGCATAAATAGCAGGCTTTCTCAACAAAAAAAACATATCATCATTTTCCAAAGCTTTTACAAACCCTTCAGAATTTTTTTCATAGAAAGAAAAGCATAGTAGCCTTATATTTTCATTGAAAGATAAAGAGGAAAAGAGGCAGATTAGAGAGATATCACCTAAACCAAAACTGCCCATAAAACTGTCAAAGGCAACTTGCACAACCTGCTGCATTTTCTGTCCAAACAGTCCAAGTACAAGAGACCATAGGCTGTTATACCTCAGTCCAAAACTTGCACAAACATTCACCAAAATAGACATGCCTTAAACTGCACTCAAAAGGCAGCAAGTCAACATTCTAAAATAGTCTAAAATTTTGCACCCAAAGGCAAAAGTTATCTGATTTCCCCCCAAAACACAATGGGACTGTATATAAGAAAGGGATAATTGAGCCAGCAAAAAGGGTGGTTTCATACAGCTAAGCAAACCAAAAGAGATTTTTCACACAGCCAAAAAATCAAAAAAAAAAGTGAGATAACACAACTAGCAAAAAAATTGAGAGTGATTCTACCAAGCCAGAAAATCAGAGAGAAGACAATACAAAAATAAAAAAAAATCAACCATTCACCTAAAAAACCTTTGCTTTAATATACACTCATCATCACTTTCTTGAAACTGCATCAGATCCCTTAACCCCTTTACCAACTGAAACCACAATAGTTCCAACAAACATCACCCACCAGTATTAACATACAAACATCTATCATTCAAATTTAACTCAAATTATTGCTTACACACCAGAAGTTAGATTCAAAGGAGAAAGGGTTAAAGAACATCTCATCACCTTTTGTTTGCTATTCCTTCACCTGTGTCAACTTTGAGGTAAGTCACTTTGCATATGCCATTTACTGGTTCATCTCATGTCTTGTGTGATTATCTATTTGAGATCTTTGTGCTATGATGTTTGCTTGTTAATATACTTCTGTCTAGACTGCGCCATCATTAAAACGGTCCTGTAAAATAACTGATAACCACAAATGCTTAGATAAAATTATTAAAACCCCAAAAAACTGGTGAATATGTTTCTCTTCCTAAGAAGATCAAGTTTCTGTAATAAAATTAGGATGTATGCTGAATAAATTGAGCCATAAGTTCAACACTTACCCAAGAACCCCTCACTTTTGTCTATAACTTTCATCTTCGAAAGGGACTAAAAGCTCTAGAACAAAGAACCCTGTGCAACAGCTTTACGGGTTACAAACCTTTCACCAAAAAGTACGATTGAAGCCCCAAACTTAGTTCCGCTTAATCTCTAAGCAATACTACAGTCAAACCACAAACCAACAAATAACATTAGAATTAGAACATGCTAGAGCCATCAATAGTAACCAATAACAATACAAATTATAGACAAAATAAAAAATCAGAGAGAAGATTGAACATAATAACATGGAGCGGCTAATCCAAAAAAGTTTAGGTTTGAAGAAGATTAATTCAGAGATTCAGCAGAAGAAAGAAGCAGAATTTTCGTTCGTACCTAAGGTTAAATCCTTTGGGGAATCCGATTCACCACTGAGTTGACCTTTTTCCGTCGATTTTCTTCGATATCCTTGCTCATCAAACTTTATTGTATTTGCTTCATCCTTTATTGTGTGATTTCTTCAAGTTAGTATATTTAGGGTTTGGATTGGGACTTGTTTCAATTAGAGAACAAAGGCGATTTAAGTATGAGGAAGATGAATAGAGAGAGGTTGGAAGCCAGTAAATAATTTTTGGGATGAAGATTTGTTTGGTCCTTTAGCGTGAGGACAGAAGAGAGACCCTTGTTCTGTTTTATGATGTTTCTCGCAAGAAGAACGTACCCAGCGGTGCCTATTCCTCAACAATTAGAGCTTCTTCTCAAAACAAAATTTGTTTCCCCTCTAGCTGGATCCGGGTCCAGGCCAACCCAATCCGGCCCAATCACCACTTTTTTTAGCTTGTCTAGTTTTTGTTTGGAGGACATTTGGGCCTTATTTCCATTTTCACAAAGCCAGCCCGTTCGAAATTGTTACTCTTCCCCTCCAATTTCTTGTCTCACACCTTTATTTGGTTAAATTAGTTTTAGATTTAGTTTTAGAATGAATTAGGTTAGGTGTGATTTAGAATTTTTTATAATTAATTTAGTTTACATATAAAGTAATTTAGATATAATTTTGTTGTTATTAAAATTAGATTTAATTTTCCACAAATCTTAGAACTTTTTATAATCTTAATTTTTAACTTTTGTTTAGAATTAACTTATTTTAGGACTTTATAAATAATTTTTACTAATTAACTTTATGTTTAGCCTTAAGTTGTTTATTTTTACTCATAATAAAAAAATACCAAAAAGACAAAAAATAAGCAAACGATTTAATTTCTTTAATCAATTATTTTCTTTAATAGAATAGAATTTTATTTTCTTTTAAAACTCTTTCTTACAAACAAAATACCAAGAATTTCTATACTTTGTCAATTAATTTCATAGACTGTTATAATTATTTGTTTGATTCGATTTGGTTGTATTGATTACCTATTCGGACTTTTAATTGCATTGATCCATACCCATTTGTAAATTTGTACCCCCCATCCCCGAAAACTCTGTAATAGCGTAGAATTTCAATTTCCTCAATTTACTGTTTTCCTTATATTGTATAGTAATTAGGCGTGTATGACAAGATTCAAAATCAATCGTTAGATAACCTAATCAAAGAACAAAATAACTTGAATCAAACACACTTTTCACACGCGCACCTCTAGGGTAACCTCGCTCGTTGCCTCGGAAATATAGTCATGTCCCTCGAATATGGGACACTTTAGCAAAGACCCTTCGATAAAAAAGATCGTAGTCCCTCGATGTCCCTCGATGTTGCCTTCAATAAAACGATCTAGTCTCTTACAAAATTGCTAAAGCGTCTCATAAGTTGCCTTCTATGACTGTACAAACGTCCCGCGCCTGTCCCTTAACATCCAACGATGGGGCTTCTTACCAAATCAAATGGTAAGATAGCAACATCTAAAGGAGGAAAAGAACATTTAAGACCTTTCGAGTAGGTAGATTCGCTCTTAATGCTCGCTTGCTCACAACCAAACTTTTTACACCAACGCTTTCATATTAAAACCTTTTTTCAAAAGACAAAAACTTTTGTATACGTTCTTATAGAGACGAGAACCATTACAAAAACATCTTTTCAAAATCACTTTCAAAAAACACAATACACAAACACCTCTTTGAACTATTTTTCGAAACAACACTTTGTATGCGTTCTTATAGAGACGAGAACCATTGCAAATACATTTTCAAAATACTTTCAAAACCTACACCACAAGCACATTTAAACAAAAGCAAGTGATCTAGCGAGTAACTAAGAGCCTATGGAAAACCATGGTTGAAAAGGGTGCCAACACCTTCCCTTTTCATAATCTACCCCCCGAACCCGAGAAGTAATCTCGAAAGATCTTTCCTGTGCTTTTTTACCTTTCCTTTTGGATAAAAGAAAAGTCGGTGGCAACTCTTGCTAACCGCACAATTGCGATCAAACGCAAACGACCCGAGTCAGTTCTCCCACCGTATCACAACTGACATTTCCCATAAGCTTCATTCGATAGGCGATTGACTCGCAACCAAACAAAACTCAGGATTCAAGTCTCAATGAGTGTAGCATCGAGTATCAACCAATTTCGGACTGCACCAAAGCCAATCATCTCACTACGTCCTAATGGCCAAGTTGGTCAAGTAAAGGTTCTAGAAGTTAGTTAGTGCTTCATGACATCACTCAGCGGCCTCGTATTCTCCTTGACTACTCAAGGGCTACCGGTACCTACAAATATGTCACACTAATGTAGCTATTGCTTAGACCATGTCGGTATACACCACACAGTTTCCATAATGTATTACTACTTACCTATAAGGTATCCCAAATTCGGGTAGAGGATTCAAACCCAAACAAAGAACCAAAATGTAAAGCATACAAGTCAAACAATGAAAGCAAATAAATGTGATCTAGCCCTAAGGTAACCCTATTTTAAAAAAATTCCCCAGCAGAGTCGCCAGTTCTGTAATGCGGTGGGAGAACTGACTTGGGTGTTTTGCGTTTGATCGCAATTGTTGCAATTATCAAGAGTCGCCACCGACTTTTCTTTTATCCAAAAGGAAAGGCTGAAAAGAACAGGAAAGACCTTTGAGATGTTTTCTTGAGTTTGGGGGGTAGATTATGAAAAGGGAAGGTATTAGAACCCTTTCCATCCATGTTTTTCCATGGGCTCTTAGTTGCTTGCTAGATCACTTGCTTTTGTTTGAAAATGTGCTTTGTGTGGTTTTTGAAAGTATTTTGAAAAGGTGTCATCGTTTAGGAAAACTTTGTAATGATTCTCGTTCGTAAGAATGTATACAAAAGTGTTGATCTTTTGAAAATGTTTTCAAGTTTGAAAGATGTTTTTTTGAAAGTGTTGGTGTTTGTTTTGAAAATAGCAAGGATGTTTTGGTTTCAAAATGAGCAAGCAACTAGAAACATTCTACCTACTCAAAAGTCTTTCTTGTTTATTTCCTTTTTCCTTTGACATTGTTATTTTACCATTGATTGGTAAGTAACCTTATCTTTGGATGTAAAAGGGACGGGCAAGGGTCATCGTATAGTCATAGGAAGCAACCTATGGGATGTTTTAGCAATTTTGTTTAGGGACTAGATCGTTTACCGAAGGCAACATCGAGGGTCATCGAGGGACTACGATCTTTTATCGAGGGTCTTTGCTAAAACGCCCATGTTCGAGGGACATGACTATTTTTCCGATAGGAAACAAGTGGGATTACCCTAAGGGGTGCGTGTATGAACAGTGTGTTTGATTTGCATGCATTTAATCTTTGATTAGTGTTATCTACTTATTAATTTTATCTTCCCATACAAACCCTATTTACTAGCATTTATAGGAAAGCGATAAATTGCGGAAAGTAAATATTCTATGCTATTACAATCATTAGGGGGTGGGGTATACAAATTTATAAATGGGGATTGCAAGAAATTAAACCTAATTATTTATTACAACCATATTGAAATAATGTACAAGAAATGAATAAATATAATGTACAAGGATATAAATGGAAAAGAAAATGATTTTTGTTTGGTTTTTTGAGGAAAGGGTCTTGGTTTTAGCCTAATTAACTAAAAGAAGTAATTAATTAAATTAAGAAAATTAAACCTAAATTAATTAAGAAAGGAAATTAAGTTAGAAAGCATTTTTTAGGGTTTTTTAGAAAAGGTTTTAAGTTTAATAAAAATAGTATGGAAATTAATTAATTAAAAGAAAACCTAAATTCTAAGTTAATTTTAATTAAAAAGAGAATAACTAAACCTAAATCTAATTATTAATTTAATAAGAAAAATAAATTAAATTTTGTATAAGAAAAATGTTTTTTGTCTTTTGTTTTTGATCTAACCTTATCAGACTTGGACCGTCACGGCTGGCTCCGAGCTGAAGTTTTGAACGAGGTGGGGGGGGGGTACCTGCAAGGCACTCCGATGCTGAAGTAAGTAAGAGCGCGAGCAGGCAAGAGTATGAGTATGGGTAAAAGAATGAATACCTGACCCTCTGGGAACATAGGGTATTTATAGCCCCCAGCGCTGGGCCAAGGTTCCTTCATTGGGCCGGGCAGGTTTGGCCCAATGGAGGAACTGCCAGGTTCTACATGCGTAGTGGGGACCCGCACGTGGTCCCCTTCCTGGATGTTCTGCGTGAAGTACGGACGGACAAGGACGCGGTCTTTTCAGGATCCAGGTGATGGCATAGTGGATAGAGTCTGTCTAGAAGGAGTGCTCGAGCTGAGGTCGAGCAGGATAGCATGGAGTCGAGGACGTCGCACTAGCAGAAAATGTCGAGCAAGGATATGGCCTTTTGGTCGGCGTGACCCTTTGCAAGACCGTTTGGATTGGGCCTTCACCATTGCTTTTGGGCCAACCCGGCCCAGTCCAGAACAGGAGCCCCTCAAGTCGTGGTTCCTGTAGTAGGAGCCATGACTTGATCTTAGGTCGCCTGCGTCACGGGGTCCCGTTCCCGGCTAGAATATGTCGTTCCCGCGGCTTGCTCGAGGAGATTTCCATGTGTCCGGCATACGAGATGATACCGCGCGAGGAGCGCTCGGGGAGTCTCGACGGCTTGCGTTCGTTGGGCACATGAGGCATCTCTTGGGAATCATGTCGCCACCCTACTGGCGATAGGGTCATCATTGCTTAGGGGAGCTATACGTCGAGGAGGGAAGTTCTGTGGTTCCTCGGGGTGACGTTTGGTATTCCACGTCATCACTATAAATAGGGTGTTTGGGCCCCAGAACGTATTTTCCCTGTTCGTGCTTCTCCTCTTCACTCTGTTTCTGCTGTTGCTGTTCTTCCCAGATACTCATAGGACCGCCGTGATCTCCGCCGCTGATTTCCTTTCTCCGTCGTCACATTACCTTCCTGATTCCAAGTAAGTGTCTTGTCTCCTTCGTTTTTCCTCTGTGATGCATGATTTCCATTGTTTTCAGACGTTTTAGAGACTGTACGCCTGGGATTAGCCCGGTAGATTTATATTTAGCTCGACAAATCCATGTTTATGCCCTGCGAACGCGTGTATGCGCTCGGTAAACGCATAGTTTAGGTATTTGACTCGCAATGCTGCCCGGGGACTTCATGACTCAGGGCGCCTAATTCTTGGTAGTGCCCGGTAAACTCATGGCTCTAGTTTTGAGACCCATGACGTCGCTCGCCACGTTCGTAGCATGTGTCAACACATTCGTGAGTGGTCGAGATGTTGGCCTATTCAGGCGATCTGTAGCTTGTCGTGGTGACTGGGAGTCGGGGAGGCGACTGCTCTTTTTGTTCCGAAACACAAACTTTGTGGTCGCGCATGGAGCGACGTGGTTTGTCGTGCCCTTAATCTCGTCCGTTATGGAGAGCGTGTGGTTTCGCTCCCAATTGATTGGTTTCTCGTGCTTTATAGGTAACCATGGCGGACGAACCGTGTTCTTCAGGGCGCACCGAGGTGGAAGAACAAAGTGCTGATGAAAATGTGAATTTGGTTGACACCATAGAGGATCCTCTGTTGGAATGGGTGGGTGCCGAGCCCAGAGGGATAGCTTCGGCCTATAGTCGACGTAGTCGAAGAGCATACACCATCCTCGAGGAGGGTAGTAGCCAGCCCGGTTTCCAAAAGAACTTCGTCGTCACTCGACCAACTTTCACCGCACGAATCTGCTCGGAGTTCCCCGAGTATGGATTCCCCATGTATGAGATTGCCTTCAAGGACCTTGGGTTACAACTGCCCTTCAGCGATTTTCAGGTCGGGGTCTTCAGCCATCTGGGGCTGGCCCCGTCGCAGCTTCACCCAAATTCGCTCGCTTTCATCCGGGCGTTCGAGCTAACTTGTCAGTTTCTAAGGATTGGGGCGACCATACCCCTCTTCTTCAGAGTCTTCCACCTACAGCGCCAATCCTGGGGAGGTAAGCATAGCTGGGTTTCCCTGAAACAGTCGAAGAGACTTTTCAGGATGTACATGGATTCCGTGCGGGGTTTCAAGGACAAGTGGTATATTGTGAGGCCGGTTACCACAGCAGGTTTAGAGTCTGTGTATGAGGAGGAAACAGTCATAACCGACGACCACGGGGAAGCCCTTTTGGACGACGAGGGACATCTGGTGTTAGGGCGCGTGGCCAAATTTCCCCTGCATTGGACCTCGAGGCACTACGAGCATGGGACCGGGTACTACCATACGTCTGCGGGCGAGATGAGCTCCAAAGACGAGAAGGTTTATGGTACTCTTTGTCGGTATGTCGACAGTTTCTTCCCCGCCAGATGGGACATGAGGGAGGGGGAGGATATTCTTGACGAGGAAGGTTATCCGACCTTCGAGGCCCGACCGATTGACACAAAGGCACTTGTGGAGTGCCAGTCCTTCGGGTAGGCTGCGAATTTGCTAGGTCTTTATTGTTTTGTCTTTTTGAATTTCTTTACTTGTTATTTGTTCGCTTATTTGCTCGTCACTAACCCAGGGTTCTTTCATGCAGGTCTGATGGCCGGACAAAGGGAGAGGCTCTTGAAGTTGTCCTGTGACAGGAAGGTGAATAAGAGGGTGGTGAGAGCTCCTCAGGCGACGAGAATGGGACCGCCACATAGCCCGGGCACTTCTCAGGCGACGAGGGTGGACTCGCCACCTAGCTCAGGAGCTGCTTCGGGAGGGGTTCTGGACGTCCAGGAGGTCGAGCCACACACCGACCTGATAAAAAGGAAGAGGAATCGGGTGGAAAGTCAACCGGAGGTCGGTGAGGACTCCAGCGCCGTGAGGTCCTTCGGGTTGCCCCCTTGATTTAAAGAGGAGGGTTTCTTCGAGGGATTTCCCTTGTCCGTGAGTGCCGATGAAGCTGAAACTATCAGGCGGATGAGCAAGGAAAACTGGAGAAGGCACCTGGCCACCAATATGGTCGGGCTGCTAAAGATGGCCGAGATGGCCGTTGTGCTGGCCGAGGAGGGGGAGGACTCTGACCGTGTCAAAGAGTTGGAACAGGAGAAAGCTGCCCTCACCTCGAGTTTGCAAAAGTTGAAGGCTCCTCTGGAGCGCTCCGAGGAGATGTTCCGCGAGCAAGCCGAGCTGCTGGCGGCGGAGACAGAGTTGCTGGCTCTGGAGAAAGAGAACTCGGGGTAGCTGGCCGAGGAGAGAGACCTTTTTCGTGTGGACCGGGAACGTCTGGAAATTGACAACGGGCGCCTCGCCAGAGAGATCGAGGACCTAAAGGCCGCTATGCTTCCTGCCGAGGATGATTCGGAGGATACAGCTCCTTTGAGGAGTCGATCGGAACTGGTCGCTCGTATCCAACTTCTCGAGGGGGACTGTGTTGGAGCTATGGCGGACGACTTTGAAGCCGCGGTCAGCCAGCTTTCCTTGTTGAATCCCGGACTAAACACTGAAGGGGTGAGCCATATGTCTCAGATCATTGATGGTCAGGTCGTGCCTCCGCCCGACTCTCCTGTTGTTGGTGATGGTAGCTCCGGGGAAGCTGAGTTGTGAGATAATGATGGGGTCTGCGCGCCTCGTTGATGTTTGTTTTGGGCCTGCGTTCCCGTTCATGTTTTTTGGGCCTGCATGCCCGTTCTTTGTATTTCCTGAACATTGTCGGCCTTTTTGGTCGGTTTACATCTATTTGCTTTGTTGCCTACGGGCATTTTGAATGAATGTTTGTTTCAATTTTTTGATTGTTTGCCCGTGTTCGTGTTTAACATTTTTGTGCTAAATTTGGCCCAAGTTATGGGCCCGAGTCGTGCTCGTACGGGGTTGTGACTTAGGCAAATTTGCCTAAGTCCTTTGTTCATGCCTATGCTCGGCTTCTTCTCGGTGGCCGGATTCGCCTAGGCAGTGACCTCGAGGGGAGAGACTTCCTTTTGACCCTTTTAGATGTCCTGACGTTCCTCGAGATTCGTCGGGCGTGCGGAGCGAAACCGCTTGGTCGGGTGTATGACCCGGGTCGGGGTTATTTACCCGCGGCGTGAATTGCCCATCGCGAGCTGGGTGTTCTGCCCTACAGGTACTTCGACGGTGGATCTCGATAGAGGTGTCCACGTCGGGCACTATCATTTGTTCTTGTTTCGTTGAATGATGTTATGCGTTTTGGACGTAGGTCGGGCCTGTACCTCGGCCTCTCTACGGGGTCAGACGTTTCTCCTCGTTGACTGGGCGCGGGAGTCGACAGTCGAGGGTCCTCAGTGTTGGTGGTTTTTAACTATAGTACTGCTTTAGTTTAGCAGCGTTCCAGGGTCGTGGTAGTGGCTCTCCGTCTAGTTGCTCGAGGTAGTACGCCCCGGTACCAGTGGTGTCGTGGACGCGATAAGGCCCTTCCCAGTTCGCGGCCAGCTTCCCTTCGCGAGAGTCTTTCTGGTTCCTTCGTAATACCAGGCTGCCGGTTTCGAACTCGCGCTTAATGACCTTGTCGTTGTGGCGTAGAGCCACTCGTTGTTTTAGGGTGGCTTCGTGCAGGGTCGCACCAGATCGGATTTCCTCGACTAAGTCGAGCTCGTCCCTTAGTGCCTCGTTGTTCATTTCTTCGTCGAGGGGGCTCTCTGTCCGTCTGGATGGTTCCATAATTTCTACTGGGATGACGGCCTCGGTCCCGTATGTTAGTCGGAACAGGGTCTCTCCCGTCGTTGAGTGGGGCGTGGTTCGGTATGCCCACAAAACTCTGTGGAGCTCCTCGACCCATCCCCTCTTCGCTTCGCCGAGTCGGCGTTTGAGTCCCCGGAGGATGACTCTGTTCGCAGCTTTGGCTTGCCCGTTGGTTTGAGGGTGCTCGACCGAAGTGAAGTGTTGTTTTGTTCCTAGCCTGGTGACGAAGTCTTGGAACCCGTGGTCGGTGAATTGGGTGCCGTTGTCGGTCACCAGTGCCCTCGGAATTCCGAATCTGGCGAGGATGTTTCTCTTATAGAAGCAGAGGATATTATGCGAGGTGATCTTCGCGAGAGCCTCGGCCTCGATCCATTTTGTGAAGTAATCCACGGCCACGATGAGGAATTTATTTTGATAAGTCTCTTGCACGAAGGGCCCGAGGATATCCATACCCCACCAAGCGAACGGCCACGGGGACGATAGTATGCTTAGCTCGTGAGGGGGGCGAGGTGCATGTCACCGTGCCTCTGGCACTTGTCGCATTTCTTAACGTGTTCCTTGGCATCCTGCTGCATCGTCGGCCAGTAATATCCCGCTCGAAGGACTTTCCTCGCCAAGGACTTTCCGCCCATGTGCTGGGCATTGATCCCTTCGTGTATCTCTCGCAGTACCTCGAGGAATATGGATTCGTCGATGCATTTTAGGAGGGGGATGGAGAATCCCCTGCGGTACAGTTTGTGCTCGAGCACCACGTAGGAGCATGCTCGTTGCTTTGTGGCAGTCACATCGGACTGGTTCGATGGGAGTTCGCCCTTTGTCAAGAAATTGTAAACCGGGGTCATCCAGGATGAGGCATCCTCTATGGCGTGGACCTCGACTAGCGTCGAGGATCTTTCGATACTCGGGCGTGCTAGGGATTCTTGGATGACGGATTTGTTCCCGCCCTTCTTTCTCGTGCTCGCGAGTTTGGACAATATGTCTGCCCTCGTGTTTTGCTCGCGGGGAACATGTGAAATTTCCGCCCGTACAAACTTTGTCATGTATTTTTTGACTAAGTTCAAGTTTTCGATGAGGTTGTCGTTCTTGGCTTGGTAACTCCCCTGGACCTGGGAGGCGACGAGTTAGGAGTCGGTGTAGATCTGTACCTCGCGGGCTCCCAGGTCCTCGGCTAGTCTCAGTCCTGCGAGCAGGGCTTCGTACTCCGCTTGGTTGTTCGACGTTGGGAAGGAAAGAGCTAAAAAGTGTTCGATCACTACGCCTTCCTCGTTCTCCAAGAGGATTCCTGCTCCACTTCCGGACGAGCTGGATGCCCCATCGACGAAGATGGTCCACTTGTGTTCCTTCCCCGCTGGTGGGTCATGAGTGGTCATTTCCGCGACAAAGTCGGCCAGGGCCTGTGCTTTCAAGGCTTTCCTACTCTCGTACTGAATGTCAAATTCGGAGAGTTCTAAGGACCATTTCAACATTCTGCCCGCCATATCGGGCCGACCCAGGAGTTGCCTCACCGGTTGGTCGGTTCGCATGATGATCGTGTGGGCCAAAAAATAGTGTCTGAGCCTCCTCGCCGCGTTGATGAGTGCTAGAGCCACCTTTTCTATCTGTTGGTATCTGCTTTCGGGTCCTTGCAGGGCTTTGCTCATGAAGTAGACGGGTTTTTGTCCGTCGGTGGTCTCGCGGACGAGAGCCACGCTGATGGCTTCGTTCGAGACGGCAAAGTACAAGTACAGTGGCTCCCCGTCGGCTGGTCGAGATAGTACGGGTGGTTGAGATAGACTTTGCTTTAGGTGGCGAAGCGCCTGTTCGCACTCCTCGTTCCATTCAAAGGCTGCTTCCTTATGAAGGAGTTTGAAGAAGGGGAGGGCGTGCTGAGCGGACCTCGCGACAAAGCAGGACAATGATGTGAGCATGCCATTCATGATTTGTATTGACTTCTTCGACATTGGTGTCGGGAGGTCGGAGAACGCCCGACATTTGTCGGGGTTGGCTTCAATTCCTCGTTCTATTAGGTAGAATCCGAGGAATTTTCCTGCCTTGACCCCGAACGTACATTTCTCGGGGTTGTATCTCATTTTACATTGTCTTGCTTGGGAAAAGACTGTCTTGAGGTGCGCTGCGTGGTTGGTGTCTGCTCGAGATTTGACGATCATGTCGTCCATATACACCTCGAGCATGTCGCCAATCTGTTTGTGGAAAACCTTATTCATCATGCGCTGGTAAGTTGCCCCGGTATTTTTCAGTCCAAAGGGCATTACGTTGTAGTAATAGTTGCCCGAGCTGGTCATGAAAGTCGCGCAGTATTTATCGCCCAGGGCCATTGGGATTTGGTAATAGCCCGAGTAGGCGTCCATGAACGACAGCGTTTTGTAGCCGGCTGAGTTGTTGACCAGTATGTCTATGTTAGGCAAAGGGAAAGCATCTTTCGGGCAAGCCCGGTTGAGATCGGTATAGTCAACACACATCCTCCATTTTCCATTATTTATTTTAACAAGTACAACGTTTGACAGCCAGGTGGAATACCGGGCTTCAGAAATAAAATTTTCCTCTATGAGGTCTTTTACAGCTTTTTCAGCAGCCTCCGTTTTTCTGGAGATTGCCTACGCCTACGTTGTACTACGGCCCTAGCGGCTGGATCTATGGCGAGGTGGTGACAGGCGACCTCAGGGTCGAGTCCGGGCATCTCCGCAGCGCTCCAGGTCAGCATTCTCGCGCAAGCAGGCCTTGATTTGCTTCCTTGCCAGGTCGGGGAGATCCTTGCCAATCTTTACTCCTTTGGTTGGGTCGGTGCCGAGGTGGACGAGCTCAAAATCCCCGTCCGGTATTGGTCGGAGTGGGACTTGCTCGCCGCTGGGAGGTTCGTCCTGGTCGAAATGAGTGTCCAGAGCTATGGAGTCGACCTTTGGTGGAGCTCTCTGGACTTCTTCCTTGGGGGACTCTTGCTTGTCGGACTCCTATCGCGTCCTTTTGGCGGGCCTTGTCCCTATGTCGACAGTATCGCGCCCCTTAGTAGCGGCGTTGAAACGCCTTCGGGCAACGGCTAGATCTCCTTGGATAGTAGCTACCCGTGCCCTCTTGGTGTAGAATTTCATCTTCAGGTGGACGGTCGAGGGCACCGCTGTCAGTTCTGCCAGTGTTGGTCTCCCCAGAATGCAGTTGTACAGAGACGGGCAGTCGAAGACGAGGAAACGTACTTTGACTTGTCTTGTAGTCGTTCCTTCGCCGAATGTAACCAGGAGCTCGACATACCCCCAAGGCTTGGAGGTCGAGCCGTTGAAACCTTGTAAGTCCGACCCTACATACGGCGAGAGATGTGAGTCGTCCAGCTGTAGAGTTCGGAACAGTTGGTTGTACATCACGTCGACGGAACTCCCTCCGTCGACGAGGATGCGATGCACATTATAGTTGGCCATTCTTGCCCTTATCAGTAAGGGAATTACCGCGTTTGGGGCTCCGCCGGGGAGCTCTTCTAGGTAGAAGGTGATGGGATCTGACCTGCCCTTCACCCTTTCGAACGTCACTGTTTGCGGGGGAGCCGCGTCGACCAACTCATCCAGCTTCCTCTTAGCCGAATTGATGGTCAAGTCGTTGAACCCGCCGCCGTTGATGACCATGGCGGAGGGGAAATATTCCCACCTGTTGTGCGTTGTGATCGGCTCCTGCAGGTGCTCGGGGATGTCGAAGTTCTCGGGCCTGGTCACGGAGAAGGCGGTCTGGATGGGGACCGACTCGTCAGATGGTCGGGCATCTTCCTCCGGCTCCCTAGTTTCTTGGGTGTCACGGCAGGGAGCGTCGCTTCGCCGGTACTGCGCGAGCCTCCCTCCCTTGATGAGGGTTTCGATGGCGTCCTTGAGGTGGACGCAATCCTCAGTCAGATGACCATGGCTCCTATGGTACTGACAATATTTGTTCTTGTCTGCTCCGGGCTTGGCGGGAGCAGGTCGGGGACGTTTGACACCGCCGTCCTTGAAGTCAGTGCTGGCACACTCCGCCAGAATGCGCTCGCGGGAAGCTGTGAGCGGAGTGTACTCGGTGAAACGCCCCGAAGGTCCTCTTTGTTCCCGGACTTCCTGGGGTCTGTCTTCTTTTCTTTTCTCCCTGGTTCGTCGAGGAGGAGGAACTTCCTGGCGCGAGCTGCTGTTGGACCCGCGAGTCCTGGGATCTCGGGCTCTGTTGGCTGCTTCCCTCTCCTCGTAGTCCATGTATGCCCGAGCTTTTTCGAGGAGGGCGTCGAATGTCCTGGGTGGCTCGATACCCACGGCTTTTCGGAATTCCGTGCCGGGGAGGAGCCCCCTCTCCAGCAGATATCTCTTCATCTGGTCCGCGCAGGGGACCTGTATGGCTTCCCGGTTGAAGCAATTGATGAACTCCCTCAAGGTTTCATCCTGTCTTTGGATGATGGCCTCGAGAGCCGCCTCGGTCTTTGGATGCCGCCGCAAAGCTATGAATAAACTGATGAACTGGTTCTTCAGGTTCCGCCACGAGGTGATTGAGCCCGGGGCGAGTCCTTTGTACCAGTCCATTGTCGCCTTCCTGAGAGTCGTGGGGAATAGTCGGCATTTGATGGGCCCCCCGACATTGTGGTAATGCAGCATAGCCTCGAACCCATTTATATGGTCGACCGGGTCCGCGACTCCATCGTACTCCTTCAAGTGTGGGGGTTTCTCCATGCCCGGGGGGATGGGTGCCTCCATGATAGCTTGCGACAGGGGACCGCGGGGGTCGTCCTCGTCGCTCCTCTCCAGAGACAGAGATAGGGACCTGTAGTACTGTCTGGCACGACGGTCCTGGTCGTGCTGAGTCTCTCTCGAGCGGGATGCTCGGTGGTTGAATTTTACACGCCCGTCTCCGGAGTGCCTTCTTTCTTGTCTCGCCGGGTCGCGACTAGGTTCTCCGGCTTGGACGAGGGGCTGCCTCTCCAAATGAGGTCGTTTCCCCTTTGGTCGGGGTGACTGGCTTCGAGAGGTTTCTCTGTAATGTCTCCGCGGGGGAGACGGGAGTTGGACTTCAGTTACTCGAGGAGGTGAGGTATGGGGTCTCCGGTGCCTCCTCGAGGGTCTTCAGTCGTCTTCAAGCGCCCTTAGTCTTTCCCCTTGGGCGAAGATGAGATAGTTCGTTTGATTGATCGCTGCGAACAGCGCCTGAGTTGTGGCATCCGCCCCGGCGGGGACAGGGACTTCCTGGAACCGGGCAGCCCGGTAGTTCGTGAGGGTTTCCTGGTCTTCTTCGAGTGGAGGAGGGACCGAGGAAGATGACTCAGTAGCTCCGTCCCGGTAGGTTGAAGGTCCGGGGACAGTTGTCGCAGGAATGGTGTTGTGGTCGGGGTTGCCGGCGTTGTCAAGGTGTCCGTTTTTGTCCGCGGGGCCGTTGTTGGTGTCGACGACGCGGACGCTCTGCTCATCGCGAGCTTGATCAGCCATGACAGCGGTAGTTGAATTTGAGCTTTGGTCTTTGAGTTTTTCAAGACGGGGAAGCTAGGTTCTCACAGACGGCGCCACTGATCTAACCTGATCAGACTTGGACCGTCACGGCTGGCTCCGAGCTGAAGTTTTGAACGAGGTGGGTGGGGGGGGTACCTGCAAGGCACTCCGATGCTGAAGTAAGTAAGAGCGCGAGCAGGCAAGAGTATGAGTATGGGTAAAAGAATGAATACCTGACCCTCTGGGAACAGAGGGTATTTATAGCCCCCAGCGCTGGGCCAAGGTTCCTTCATTGGGTCGGGCAGGTTTGGCCCAATGGAGGAACTGCCAGGTTCTATGTGCATAGTGGGGACCCGCACGTGGTCCCCTTCCTGGATGTGCTGCGTGAAGTACGGACGGACGAGGACGCGGTCTTTTCGGGATCCAGGTGATGGCATAGTGGATAGAGTCTGTCTAGGAGGAGTGCTCGAGCTGAGGTCGAGCAGGATAGCATGGAGTCGAGGACGTCGCACTAGCAGAAAATGCCGAGCAAGGATATGGCCTTTTGGTCGGCGTGACCCTTTGCAAGACCGTTTGGATTGGGCCTTCACCATTGCTTTTGGGCCAGCCCGGCCCAGTCCAGAACAGTTTTTAAAGGAATAAAATATATAGAGTGCAAATATTAAATAAAATAATTTTTTGGAATTTTTTATATGAAAATAATAATAATAAAAATATAAAGAAAAAATAAATAAATAAAATAAAATAAAAGTTTAAAAAAAAATTTATGAGCTGACACATGAGCTTATGTATTGGCTCATGCAGATTTCGTATTGGCTCATACATATTTTGTATTGGCTCATGCAGATTTCGTATTGGCTCATGTGTCGGCTCATGTGTGTTTCTTGCTCCTGGAAGTCAAAACAACTCAGTATGAGTCGGCGCATACTGGTTTCGTGTTGACTCATAATTATTTCGTGTCGATGCATACGTGTTTCATATCGACTCATAACCTGTTTTGAACATAATATGTGTCGACTCATAGCATTTCGTGTCGACGCATAACTGTTGTTTTTTGCTTTTGTCATTGTTTTGCTACATGTAAAAGTTAGTTCTCAACACATGGTTAGTGAAAATGAAAAGCAAGCATATGGTTAGCTTCAAGGCAACGATATCTAAATTTTATCTTCACAAATGAACCATTAATGATGCTTGTATGAAGAGTTCAAAGTCAAGAAAACTTACCTTGAAACTGAATTTTGTGCTTTGAGTTTGAGTTGATGTATGGGCTGTTGTTGAGCTTGGGAAGTGGTGATAGTGATGTTACAGAAGTTGTTTTTGTGTTTGAACAACTTCTATATGATGTATGTGGAGTGTTTGGATGGTTTGTTTGGAGAAAACTTGCAAGGTATGATATTCAAAGATTTGGACTTTAAAGCTCAAAAATGGAGGTTTTGTGGGCAATTCTACTTTTTGACAGTAAAAATGATTTTGAGTGTTAGTTTCTCCTTCTTTTTTGACCTTTTTATCTTGCAATTGGCCTCTCTATTTATAGAGAAGGTTTGAGACTTCAAATAACTCAGATTTTGAATCACATGTTATGGTTATCTTGCTTGTTTTTGAAGCAACCATGAAGAACATGTTTCCAATGCTTGTACCAAGCTATCTAAAGTGTTTGATCACTTTAAACATGTTTTTTCTGACTTGTAGAAGTTGAGTGTGATTAGAACAACAAGTTAGAGGCTGAAGAAATTGATTTTATGATTAAGTGAACTTTGCAAAAATGGCAATGGTGCCTTTGTGCCAAAAATGGAAAGATGCAATGGACAATACCTGAACCACTTGGATAATGGTTCAATCAATCGTGTAAACATCTGATTATGGATAGATTTACAAGTCAATATGCCTGTAAATTGAAAATTATGCAGCATGTCTAAGATTTTGGTTCTTTGTTCATCACAAATCTGCCTTGTAAATCAAGAATGAATGTCCAACTTCAGATCCTTGAATCTCCTAGCTCAAATATGATAAATTCATGCTCTTGGATATTTTGGAAAGCTGGAAACACCCTCTATAACTTTCATGTTGGCCATTTTGACAAAATCATATTGTAACTATGTGACAAAATTCCAAGAAATTGGGATAAAATCCTGACCAAAACTGCTGAAAATTTCTCTAAGTGTTTATTCAAAAATGCCATGATTTCATGAATTTATAACTCAAAATCCAAGCATTTCTAGAAAACGTCCTGCCTTACAAAGTTTTAGATCTCATTGAGATCTATAACTTTCATGTTGGAAGTTTTCCTTGAATCATCTTGCATCATGGTGAAAAGTTGGCATGAAGAAATGAAATTATCATGTATAAAAAACACTTAGAAAAATTTCTAAGTCTTGAAGAGTTTGAATTTTCACATTGGCTTTTGACTTTCTTGATTTCTTGATGATCAAGTTTCATATTTTTGAATGTCTTGATGAATTTTGATCTTTGAGACTTAATATTGACCAAAAAGTCAAAGTTTGACTTTTGATGCTACAGTTGACTTTTTCATCAGTACAACTGATTTTTGGTCTCTTGGTCAATTGACTGAGAAAACTTGAAACTTGACATGAGCACTCTTGAAGGTCCATAATGATCCAAGAATGTTACTTGAAGTATTAGAAGTCTGATTGTCCTTATGCAAATTCAAACCCTAATCTTGAGGTATCAATGTTGAAGAGATGGCTTGACCTAGTCAATACTGGTGCAAGCTTGAGCTTTCGCAGGTCTTTGTGAGAAATGTCTTGAGAAATAAGAGGGCAAATTTTTGGGTACAACAGTGGGTTATAACAGAATTAGGGAATTTTGTTTGTATGTATGAATCATGGAATTTTTAATGGTGAGTTATAACGGAATTTTGTTTGTTTGTATGGACGAAATCAGGGAATTTTGTTTGTATGCATGGTATGAATCGGGGAATTTTGTTTGTATAAATCTTGATTTGTTTTTGTTACATTGATTTTTAAGTATATATATATATATATATATATATATATATATATATATATATATATATATATATATATATATATATATATATATATATATATATATATATATATATATATATATATATATATATATATATATATATATATATATATATATATATATATATATATATATATATAGCTTGATTTTGATATATATGTCTTTGTTTGTTTTGTTTCAGGTAGGTGTATATGTAGAAGATATATAGATTCATTTAGGATTCTTCATTGTTGTTGTTTGTAGAGAAGATAGTAGAATATAGCAGCTCTAGAAGATAACAATATGTACATTTGGTGCATATTTATTTGTTTATAAAGTTGCATATGTAAATATTTAAATTTATGTTTATATAAATTATTGAACACATTAAGTTTTATTTATGTATATATAAATTGTTAGATTAAAGTTGTATATATAAATATGTAAATTTGGTGCATATTTATTGGATTGAAGCTTCAAATTTATAAATTCTGGTGCAAATTTGAAAGACAACACTTAAATTTTAAGTGATTATGTGTACAGGGCGCTTAAAATATAAGCTGAATATATTAAAAAATCCGTTAACATTAGGCAGCGCTTTAAACCAAAAAGCGTTGCCTATGAAATAACAAGCGCTGGCTAAAAGGGGACTTTAGCTTGCCTAAAATATAAAATAAAAATAAATAAAAAAGAAAATATTAGATAACGCTTTTCTATAGTGTGCCTATAGCAGTGCTTTCACTTTAAACAGCGCTTGAGGAAGCGCTGTCTAAAGTGAAAGCGCTGCTATAGGCACACTATAGAAAGCGTTTACATTGTTAAAGCGCTGCCTATAGGGGCCTGCAGAAAGCGCTTATTCAATAAAGCGTTGTCTAAGGTCTACATTAAGCAGCGCTTTCACATAGACTAAAAGTGTTGCCTAAGGTTACAACAGCGCTTTCACATAGACTAAAAGCGCTGCCTAAGGTTATAGCATCACAGGAATAGACAGCGCTTGTAAGCGCTGTCTATGGCCAAAAAAAGCATTGTCTATGTGCTTGTTTGGAATAGTGTGTGTAAGAATGAATTTGTTCATCGTAATGTAATGAATGTGAGACCAAATATGAGGAAAGATTATATATAGAGTTGTAGAGACTGAGTGTAAGTTCTAATCATGTTGTTGATTTTTGTTTCATTTAGAATTCCACAAGTCATAAAGTTTAAATATATTAAGTTCGTAATACAAAAAAATGGAAAAATAAAAAGATATATAAACCATCAAACTCAAACTGTGCGGCTAAAATGGAAGAGAGCTTAATGAATTTTATGTTACACAAAAGCACCACTTAAGTTGAATGGAAATTTTTTTCTCGGACTACGGTAAACCATGCAATGTTGTATGAGATAGAATGTTGAACGGCAAAGAATAAACATGAGAACAAAAAAGTGTAGCAGAGATGAGGGTGTTGCATTGAATGTATGATAATCCTAAACACGATAAGATAAAGAGAGTGTTGGTGTAGTACCTATAGTAGAAAAGATGGTGAAAATAGACTTGTGTATGTTTGAGCATGTAAAGAGAAAACATGTAGATTTTATGATAAAGAGAGTAGGTCAGATGGATATAAGTCAACTAACTAGAGGTATAGGACGACCAAGAAAAAATATAAGATAAGTCAATTATATATTTACTATTAAAACATGCTACCACTTTTACTAAAAGGCCCTTACCTGTTTCAGTTTATTATGCTACAAAAAGGAATTTGTTTATTTGACAAATGGACAAAATAATAACCCTCCTCTACAAATTATAAGTTGACACATGGCATTACAAATTCAACATTTCCCTTCACCTCATTCTCCCTCTCATTTCATTCCTTGTCTTTCTCAAAAAAGAAAAAGAAAAGCAACAAGGTTTCAGAAATCCATTTCTCTCTATCATTAATAGAGGGTTCATTCCCTCCCTTTCTCCAAAACATGGAAGAAGATGAAGAGGGTTTCATAAATATTCTCTCTCTCTCTTTCTCTCTCTCTCTCTCTCTCTCTCTCTCTCTCTCTCTCTCTCTCTCTCTCTCTCTCTCTCTCTCTCTCTCTCTCTCTCTCTCTCTCTCTCTCTCTCATTAACAGAGGTTTCATTCCATCTCTTTCTCGAAAATATGGAAGAATGTGAAGAATGAGTTAGAATTTCATAAGAATGAGAAACCTCTCCCTTATCTCTTTCTCGAAAATATGGAAGAACGTGAATAATGAGTTAGGGTTTCAGAAGAATGAGAAATCTTTCCCTTCTCTCTTTCTTGATCCTCTTAATTTTATCATATGACTCCTCTTTTCTTTATTTCTCTACCACTATCTTCATCTTTTTCTCTTCATATCCTCCACAACATTATTTTTCTCTTCCTTTTTCTCTTCAATTACTTTACTGATTTTGTCTTAGGTTTTTCATTTTTACTCTCTCATTATGTCCACTCACTTCAACAACAACATGTTAAAGCCAAACTAAAAGAAGTGTTGAATGGTTAAAGGATACACATGTGATTGAAACTTTACTAATTTGGTCTTAGGGTTTTTTTTTCTACTTTCATGTGTTTCAACGAATGGAAAATTTGTATGTTTTTTGTTTTTGATGTGTGGGAAAAACCCACAAAGAGGCCAAAAGAACGGATTTGATGGATGTTATAGTCTCTTCAAAGGCCAGAGTTGGGAAGCTCAACACAAGAATCCAAAAGGTTTGTACCAAGAAACAAGGATATGATAGAATGTAGGAAAAGTTCATATTCAATTATTGCTTCAACGCCCTTTTACATACAATGAGAGAGATTACTTATATAGCAAGTAATCATACAAAACTAACTCATAACTAACTAAAAGTTGGTTAGACTAATGTCTAATCAGGTTCTAACACACTACCATAATTTGAAAACATCAAAAATCATATTACAACACACTTATTGGATCAATACACTAATGTTACGTGAACTCAACCATGTTAAAACTACATATACATTCAGAAGCTACACAAGCTTTCAGAGGCTGAAACTTTCAGAAGCTGCACAAGCTTTCAGAGGTTGAGACATTAATAAGCTACAAGTTATATTCAAGAGAAGCTTCCAGAGGCTGAGACATTCAGAACCTGCGTTCATAAGCTACATTCATAAGCTGTATTTAGAAGCTGAATTTTCAAAAGTTGCACAAACACCAAGTCTTATTCTAATTTAGTTGAAGGACTCGAGCTTTAAAGGTTTTGTCAGCACATCTGCAAGTTGTTCTCTTATGCTGCAATGATGAGTAATCTCAATCTTTCCACGTCTAGTTAAATCTCTAAGGAAATGAAGTCTAACATTTATGTGTTTGCATCTTCCATACATGACAAGGTTCTTTGACAAATTGATTGCGAAATTGTTGTCACACTGTATGATTATCCCTTGATGTTGATCTTGGCCACAGAGGGTGCTTCTAAGCCACAATCCTTGTCAGACACATGAGGTTGTTGCAACAAACTCTGCTTCAGTGCTTGACAATGTTACTATGGGCTTCTTCTTTGAGGATCATGATATGAGGCATAATCCAAGCTTGAATACATATCATGTGGTACTCTTTCTATCATCACCATCCCCGAATCATCATATTCTAACCATCCTTGCAACATTGCTTCATCATTCATTTTGTACATAATTTCCAGATTTGCAGTTCCTTTCAAATACCCCGGGATCCTTTTTGTTGCTGCCACGTGAGCTGCAGTTGCTCTCAATATACCTTTCCACCAGGAAAACATGAATATGCAAGATCAGGCCTAGTAGCAAGTAAATACATCAATCTCCCCACCATCTTCTTATAGTTTGTGGAATCAACTAACTTTCCATTTTCATCCTTTGTGAACCTACAACCTGACACAATGGGATTACAAACATTGTTTCATTGTTCCATGTTGTTGCATCTCGAAAAAATATCAAACGCGAAGATGGCAAAGAAGAGTCGCCATCAATGTTATTTATCCTATGAAAGGGAAAGGAAACACGGAGTAAACCTAAAGAAGGGAAAAAACATGGTATTGCGACCAAGAGAAATGGTAAGGAAGTCAATTACGCAAGGGGAAGGTATTAGCGCCCCTCGCGTACATGGTACTCCACAGGATCCACTCAAGTTTGTTATAATAAAAGGGTGTGTAAAAATCTAAAGCTTAATTCTAAGGGAATGCATGCAAGAGTATGTACAAAAAAAGTTTTTATTAGTTGTGCCCTCCACGGTTGTGAACCATTGTGCCTATGTACCCTCTTCGTGCAATGAGAGGTCAGGGCACTCGTAGTTCACCTAAAAAGGTATTTTGGTTTTTTTGTGTTTTAATGAATAATACGTTAGATGGTCCCTCAAAAGGTGGGGGTATCTAAGTGCTTATCCTTTTTGAAAAGGTTAAAAGAAAAAGTCCGAAGACAAAAAGGTTTGCATTTGTTGAGTGTTTTGTTAGGAGAGTATATCATATGGTCCCTCATAAGGTGGGGGTATGAATACTTTTTCTTTAGTTATGAAATAATTTGAGTAATGTTAGAGTGTTTTTGGATTTTTTTTATAAGAAAAGAAGTTTTAGTTTTAAATGAATGCAAAAGAGGGAAGACAAAACAAAAGTGGATCTCAATCCTACTCGTTGTCATGCTTGTGGATCTAAAGTTAGGATAAGGGATGTTTACTGTTGTACCCAAAAACTTTCCCTCCCATATTTCTCAAAACATTGCAAGAAAAATCCTCAAGTTGCTCAAGGTAGTCCAAGGGTTGGCCAGACAAGCTCTCTCCTAAGGCAGTCTACCCCAAATTAGGGTTTTGTGTTGCATCAAGATCCTTGAGTCCAAGTGGTCCCAAATTCTCACCAATTTCCTAATATGTTCTCAAGATCATCCATGTCAAGTTTCAAGCCTTGAAGAGGAAGTTTGCTCAGTCAATTACTCAAAGGTCCAAAAATCGACTGTGTTAGGGAAAAAGTCAAATGTGACCTACCTACAGTCAAACTTCAATATTTTTGGTCAACATCCTCATTTTTAATTATATTTCATCATTTGATCAAGGGTTGATCATGATTCATCAAGGATTGCTCATAATTCATCAAGATTCAAAAGTTGCTAAATTAGGGTTTTGTAGGAAAAGTCAACCCAATTTTGAACAAGCATAACTTTCTCATATTTTATGATAAATTACCCATCCAAATCTCATTTTGAAGAGGATTCAATTCCCTACAATCCATCTTCAGCTCCCAAGTTCAAAATATGCACTCACAAGAAGTTATGAATTTGGACATTATAGGTCATTTTGAAAAGTCAACAAAAACACCTTTTTTGTCAAAGCTTCATACATGAGCATGGAATATTAAAATTAGATGAGACCAAAAGGGTTGGTTAGAGGACATCTAAAGCTTTCTAAAAAGTCCAAGAAGACCTCCAAAGGTTCAAAATTGAGGAAGTTATGTATTGTTGAAGTTGGACTTTTTTGCAAAATTGCCAAAAGTCAACTATGCCCAAAAACTCAAATTTTGCCAAATGGGCCATTCTTTTTCACTTGTTTTGAGTTGGCATCATAGCCCACGTGATCTAACCTTGGCCATTTGTCCATATTTTATTTTTATTATTTATTTTGGTTTTTATTTGAATTATTTCAAATTAAATCAAAACAAATCAAATAAAATCAAAAATATTGAAAACCAAAGATCTTTTGATGATTTCAGGCTTCATTGGACAGCTAGCACCATTCCAAATTCGCATCAAAGCTTGTATGCACAAAAAGATTCAAAATAAGCTAATTTTGGAAAGCTTTAAAGAAGGATCAAATCAAATATCAAAGTCATTGAAAGAGGAAGATTTGGGCAAGGTAATAAACCCTAATGCATTGCGTGGTACATAAGGGTTGCGTGCAGATCAAAATCAAGGTTGTAGATCAAGCATAGAGCAAGAACAAAAATCTGAAAATACAAAGAAAAGTGTTAGATCGAAACAGAGGTTAGAGGCATCCTCAAGGCTTGGTACTTGTCTCAATCTCTTCTTGGCAATCTCAGGAACCTAAAGCAAGCAAAACCACACGTTTTCAGGCCCTCCCACGCGCTGTAAGTCCTTCACGTTACACCCCTGTTCTTGATTTCGTATTTTGAAATTTAGGCATTGTTAACATGAATTGATGGCATATTCTTAATCTACAAATAATTTGCAAGCTTTTGACATTACCCAATTGCATTTATATGACCTGTAACGAAATCCACCATTGTTAGGGTTTCATATTTGTTTTTGGGGTTTTTCTTTTCAGGAATAATTAGCCCTAGTAATGGACATGGTTGCAATCAGGAGGATGAGACGACCTCAACCATGGTCTTAGAATTTGTTTACATGGCATGTACGAGATTTTGAGAAGGGACAGGGTTATAGTGACGGACATTTATCCGTGGGTATAGGTGTTGCTGCTTTTAGCCACGGTTCAAGGAAGGGGGTGAAGGCGTGTCGTCCCACCATTCGTACATTCAAACGAGCGCGCGTTTTTTTTGTTTCTGACCACTAACTTTTGTTTTTTTTATATTATTATTACTTTGTATTTTATTAACAAATAGAACAACGCAGCCTAGTGGTTTCCACGCAGGTCTTAAGGCATTAGAGGCTGGAGGTCAGGGGTTCGATCCCTGCCTCCAGCATTTGTTATTTTGCATTATTCTTACAGGAAATCCAGTGCATGCATGAGCTTGGGGACCATCATACTCCCTCACCAGCCCACATGCTAGATGGCCAGATGGCCAGATCTGGTGGCCATCATTGAAGGTGCACCAAAGGACCAAGTCAACGCCAGCGCATGGGATTACAAAAGTCAAATGGACCTCACAAATGGGCCAGAATAATTTCTATGCACACCCTTGAAAATCAGGCCCATTCTCTACTTTTTTTATATTTTGTCTATTTTATTTAACTATTTTATTTTGTTTAATTTAATTACTAACCAATAAATAATTTTCTTTTTTATCAAAATCACCAAAAAATATTTTTACCCAATTAAATTTCAGAATTTTATTTTTTCATTAATAAATATTAATTAATTAATTAGGTTGATTAATTAGGTAAATTTAATTTATTTTGCAAATAATTAAAAATCAATTAGAACAATTAGGTTTTAACATTAGTTTAATTATTTTATTTTCTTTCCTAAATTAACAAAAACTCCAAAAATATGTCATTTAATATTTTTCATTAATTAATTTATTTAATAATTAATTTAGCATTTAATTTTAGGATTTAATTTCTTTTCTTAAAAATAAAAACAACAAAAATATTTTCTTTTAATTAGGAGGGTCAAAACCCTAGTCTCGCTTTCAATTCAATTGTCTCGCGCGCTTTATTTTTCTTTATCCAAATTATTATATCTGCTCCCGGTTTGTAATAATTAATTAGGACATTTATTTTTCCGCTTTTAAATTTCAAAGGGTTGCTTTTGGCGATGTAAATACCCGACGCCTTGTAATAATTTAGTTTAATTTCCGCACCTTTAATTTCTGCAAATATACAACTGTTAGATGTTTGATAATAGGGTTTGCATGACAAGAATGAATGTTTAATCTTAAAATGGTTAGATCACCCTAAACATGTGCAAAGATAAAAATAATCTGAAACTGAAACACCCGCACATGCGCACTCCTAGGGTACACCCCACTTGGTTTCCTTCATACACGGTCATTGAGTATAGGTTATTTTAGAGGTCGCCCTCTTGTCTAAAAGATCATAGTTGTCTCGAAATGGTTGCCTCTGATATTGTTGCCTCAAACAAATGATCTAAGACATTAGGGTTACCGCTAAGACGTGCTAATATTGCTTTAGTGACCGTATGTCCCTCTTTCGAATTGACCCTCAAACCCCAACGATGGTGCTACCTACTAAATAATAGTGGGATAGCATTGTCTAAAGGAAATTAGCATAGAACGATTCCTTTTTCGAGTAGGTAGATTAGTTCTTAGATACTTGCTCATCCAAAACAAAACTTTTTTCACACTTACACTCCTTTTCAAACAATGTTTTCAAAAACACTTCATTACACTCTTGAAGACATACGCAAGAGTTAAATCGAAGTTAAAAAACAAAAAAAACTTTTTAAAACCCACGAGCACAAAGAAAACAATTTTGAAAATGAGGAGCAAGTACCTAATAGCCTGTAGATAACTACGGATAGAAAGGGTGCTAATACCTTCCCTTTCTATAATCTACCCCCGTACTCAGAAATATCTCGAAAAAGAAATTTTTTTGTGCTTATTTCCTTTCTTTGTTGGATAAAATAAAAGTCGGTGGAGACTCTTACTTACCGCAACATTTTGCGAATACAAACGCAAAATGCGAACCAGCATTCCAAAAACAGTCAGTTCTTCCCACTGTATCACAGAACTGGCGACTCTGCTGGGGGAAAATAAGTGGGGTGTACCTTAGGAATAGTTCATCATAATGTTTTCAATTGCTTGATTTGTATGCTTTATCTTTGTGGGTTTGAATCGGAGTTACTATAGATCCTAACCCGGATCTGGGGATACCTTTTAGGTAAGTAGCAATAGACTGTGAGGGAACTGTACAGCATAGACCGATATGGTTGAAGCAGTAGCTACGTTGGTGTGACACTTTAGTTTGTACCGATATCCCTTGTGGAGGAACAAGGAGAATATGAGGCTGCTAAGGGGTCATTAAGCATCAACTGGCCTTAGAACCTATAATTGACCAACTTGGCCATAGAAAAGCAGCAGTATGCTACACTCATTGAGACTAAACTCTCGCGATGATTCCGGTCGCAAGAAAAGATTGCTAAACTGGAATTATGACCGATCAAGGGTGGTCAGTGATATTGAGATCCTCTAGAACCTGGTTACTATTACTAGGACAGGTTGAACCAACTAAACTGAAAGAGGGTAATACCTAAACTCCATGCTAGCCTGAAATCTAAGGGCTACTGTGTGACTTGTTTGCCCTTACCATGTTTGCTATCTGTGAATACTTATGGTGTGTTCTTATCATGACATCATGCATGACGACATTGCATGCATATTTCATCAGACTAACCTATTTCAAAGATCGAGGGGATTCATCTTTGTTCTATTTTATAGGTCATGGCATTTATGCACAGAAACACTATACGGATCAACTTCGTACAAATCCCTGTTCAGCTTAGAGATTTGGTTGCAAAGGTCCCTGATACTTCTTCTTTTGTCAAAAGACATGGTCACCTCCTTGGTTTGGTCACTTCCAAGATGGATGAGCAAATGATGAGTGTCTTGTGCCAGTTCTTTGACCCATTGCACCACTGCTTCACCTTCCCAGACTACCAGTTAGTCCCTACTTTGGAAGAGTTCTCTGATCTACTTGGTATTTCTATTCTAGAGCAGACGCCATTTACAGGTTGAGAGATAGCTCTTAGGCCAGAGGATATTGCCACAGCCCTACATCTGACAAAGGATGAGGTTATGTCTAACTGGGAGACTCAGAGTGGGACAAAAGGCTTCTTGGCTAAGTTCTTGGTTGATCAGGCTAATCAGTTTTGGGACAATTTGGATTTTCAAGCATTCGAAGATATCCTAGCACTTCTCATCTATAGTTTGGTTCTGTTTCCTAATTCAGATTCTTTCGTCGACGTGAATGCAGTGAAGATCTTCATGTCCCGTAATCCAGTGCCTACTCTCTTAGGTGACATTCTGCATGCTCTTTATGCCCGTACTGCTCGGAAACGGGGAACCCTTATGTGTTGTGCACCATTGCTGGCGAGGTGGTTTATTTCTCACCTCCCCAAATATGTTTTGAAGAACAAAGAAGGTATGAGTTGGGCCTACAGAATTATGTCCCTTGCTCATACGGACATCCTCTGGAGCACTAAAGACATGGAAGAAGCAGCTGTTATTGACCAGTGTGGAGAATACCCCAATGTATCTTTGCTTGGAATTAGGGGAGGGATCACATATAATCCTTGTCTGGCCTTACGACAGTTTGGGCGCGCCCGAAAGGATGGTCCTCATGAGTTGCTGATTCCGAGAATTGTCTTTGACTTCCAAGGGGATAGTGAGGGACATCGCCGCATGTTCATACGAGCTTGGAATAGGGTTAACAGGTCTATCCGCATGAGCTAGGAGCGAATACTTCTCTTCCAATGGAGCCGTATCTCCGGTGGGTTCGAGCCTGTGCCCAAAAATTGGGGATGCCATACGAAGCTGTCTTACCGGTAATTGTTGAGAGTGCTAATGAAGAAGGGGTTCCTCATACTGTCCTCCATCCATACATGCCTACTAACATTGGGGCATTAAAGAGGTCTTGGATCCAGTTGAGAGAAGAATGAGATACTTACAGAGAAAAGTATCATGAGCAGGAACGGAAGATTCTAAAGCTTACAAGGCAGTTGGAGAATGAGAAGGTCCTCAACGACTCTGTCAACACGGGAGGAAAACGACCATGGGAGCGCTGATGTCTTTTGTTATTTCTAGTTTTGATTTACTTTTCAGTTTTTCTCTTTGTAACGCCTTAAAGGCATTTGTCAAACATTGTTTCAAGTCTTTATCTAATAAAAGTGTGTTTCATTTTGGTTTACGAATTTGAATCCCTCGACGTCTTTGAAATCATATCATATGCATTCCATTCCCATGCACCTCATTACATGTACTCTTACAGGTCTCTTATCTTCTTCGCTGTTTATTTCAGCATCATGTCTGCTGAAACATCCACTGATTAAGCTATTAAGGCTCTTCAAGCTCAGAATGCTCAGTTCCAAGAAATGTTCATGAACCTGGCCAAGGGGCAGAAAGATTTGAAGACTCTTATCTTGAAGGATAAGAAGAATAAGAAGAAGAAGAAGAAGATGGTCCTCCTGAATATGGGTCATAGGTTTGGGAACCGGTTAAGACAAGAAGCTGATTTATCTCACTCATCTGGAGGGGGAGGAAACCAAGAAGAAAGGAAGGTTCCTAGCCATGTTGTTTCTGACAATGACACTGACTTTGATGAAGACCAGTATCCTCCGGTCGAGGATAGATATAAGCAACTCGAAGATAGGCTAAGTGCAATGGAGATCCAGAAGATACCTAGGTTGGACTTCGAAGATTTGGGTTTGGCGTCTAGAGTGGTGATTCCCCACAAGTTCAAGGTTCCTATCTTTGCTAAATACGACGGGGTTTCCTGCCCAAAGTTGCACCTCCGCTCATATGTTAGAAAGATGCAACCATATACTACTGATAGGAACCTCTGGGTTCATTTCTTTCAAGATAGTCTGTCAGGGACTCAGCTTGAATGGTTCTATCAGTTAGAAGGAGCTAACATTCGTAACTGGGAGGACCTTACTGCTGCTTTTTACAAGCAGTACCAATATAATGTCGACCTGGCTCCCACGCGTACCCAACTTTAGGGTATGTCTATGGGTGCGAGCGAAGGTTTTAAAGATTACGCTCAGAAATGGAGGGATTTTGCTGGAAGAGTACAACCCCCACTGACTGATAGGGAGTTGGTGGATATGTTTCTGGGGACTTTGTCTGGTCTGTATTTTAATCATTTGATTGGAAGCTCATCGTCTGGGTTCACTGAGTTAATTATGACTGGGGAGACGATTAAAGTCGGTATCAAGAGCGGAAAAATACATAAGGGTGCTTCATCAAGTACCGAGAAGAAGCCTTTCAAGAAGGAATCTAGTGCATTTTACAGTTCGAAGAACCAAAACCGTCCTGAACGCCGCCAAGCTGTTAATGCGGTAGTTATTTCAAGACCAACTGTTGCCCCACAATGCAACAATCAGAAAAGAGTAGAGAGGCCGCAAAGATAATTTAATCGGCTCAGTATAACTTTATCCCAAATTATTCCGCAGTTGTTGAAGACTAACTTGGTGACTCTGAGGGAAGCCCCGGAGAATCCCAACACCACTTCACCACTATATAATCCGAACGCCCATTGTGCTTATCACTCTGATAGCCCAGGGCATGATACCAATAACTGTTGGACCTATAAGAATAAGGTACAAGATCTGATTGATGCTAAGGAGATCGAGTTTGAAGCGCCGGAAAAGCCTAACATCATAACGGCTCATATGCCAAAACATGACGCAGGAGTAAATGTTATTGGGGATGATGATATGGAAGAATCTGAGTTTGATAGTTGGATTTACCCCACTACCAATGGTGGCTTGAGCAATTGGACGGCAAAGGATTCCATGCCTGTTTATTTTATTAAGTAATAAGACTTTTGTTTTGAATTTGTAACAGACAATTTTAAACTTTACGGCCCGGTGCCTTACCCGAGACACCGTGGCTCTGTTTGAGGGCTTATTATTTGTCATCTTCATATATCATTAATAAAAGCATTGGACGTTTTAATGCATTACAAATTTTGCGCTCCTTGTTTTTCTTTTTTCTATCTTGCAAAACAGATATTTTACACACACTCACATATACAGGTCTACATCCACTCTGGATCCCACTGATAACGATTATGCTACTACCAGTTATGACTTCGAAAGTCCGATCAACCAAGCCGGGGACGAAGGCGAGGATGATTGCGAAGTGCCTGGTGAACTTGCTAGACTGTTACTTCAGGAAGAGAGGGCTATACAGCCGCATGAAGAGCCAGTGGAATCAGTAAATCTGGGTACAGAAGAGGACAAGAAAGAGGTCAAGATCGGTGCAAATCTGGAGTCTAGTGTTAAGCAACGGCTAATTCAGATGATGCGTGACTATGTTGAGATCTTTGCCTGGTCTTATGAAGATATGCCTGGTTTGGATACTGATATCGTGGTTCACCGCTTGCCTACCAAGGAAGATTGTCCTCCAGTGAAACAGAAAGTCCGCCAAATGCGCCCAGAGATGTCTGAGAAAATCAAGGTTGGGGTTATGAAATAGTTTAATGCCGGTTTTCTAGCAATTACTTCTTACCCGTAGTGGGTGGCCAACGTGGTTCCGGTACCGAAGAAGGATGGTAAGGTTCGAATGTGTGTTGACTACAGGGATCTGAACAGGGCAAGCCCCAAGGATGATTTCCCTCTACCTCATATCGACGTTCTGGTTGACAACATCGCACAACATAAGGTCTTCTCCTTTATGGATGGTTTCTCCGGTTATAATCAGATTAAGATGGCTCCTGAAGACATGGAGAAGACAACCTTTGTTACTCAATGTGGTACCTTTTGCTACAAGGTCATGCCTTTCGGATTGAAGAATGTTGGGGCAACGTATCAGCGCGCAATGGTTTCTCTGTTCCATAACATGATCCATCATGAGATTGAGGTATACGTTGATGACATGATTGCAAGATCCCAGACTGAGGAAGAACATCTTGACCACCTTCAGAAGCTATTTGACAGGTTAAAGTTGTACAGACTGAGGTTAAACCCGAACAAGTGCACCTTTGGGGTGAGATCTGGTAAGCAGTTGGGTTTCTTCGTAAGCCATAAAGGTATTCAAGTGGATCCTACCAAGGTGAAAGCTATATAGGAAATGCCAGATCCCCGAACAGAAAAAGAAGTCAGAGGCTTTCTGGGACGTTTGAACTATATTGCCCGATTCATATCACACATGACTGCTACTTGTGAGCCAATCTTCAAGTTACTGAAGAAAGATCAAGTGGTAAGATGGAGCGATAAATGTAAGGCCGCTTTCGAAAGGATCAAGGAGTATCTCCAGGAACCACCTATTCTGATGCCTCCAGTTGAAGAGAGACCTTTGATCTTATACTTGACAATACTCAATAATTCAATGGGGTGCGTGATGGGGCAGCATGACGAGTCTGGCCGAAAAGAGCATGCTATTTATTACCTTAGCAAAAAGTTTACCGACTGCGAGACCTGATACTCGTTGCTTGAGAAAACTTGTTGGGCTTTGGCATGGGCTGCTCGTCGGCTGAGACAGTATATGCTGACTCACACTACTCTATTGATATCAAAGATGGATCCAATCAAGTATATCTTCGAGAAGCCTGCCTTATCCGGAAGAATAGCAAGATGGCAGATGATCTTGACTGAGTATGACATTCAATACACGACCCAAAAGGCAATCAAGGGAAGTGTGTTGGCAGATCATTTGGCACATCAGGCAGTGGACGATTACCAGTCTATGAACTTTGAATTCCCGGATGAGAACATCATGTTGGTGACTGACTTTGAAACACCTGGACCGGATGAAGGACCTGAGGAAGGATCCCGATGGTCTATGTACTTTAATGGATCTTCAAACGCTTTGGGTAATGGCATTGGCGCCGTGATCATATCTCCTGAAGGCTCTCATACTCTGTTCACCGCCCGGATATGTTTCAATTACACCAACAACATGGCAGAGTATGAAGCGTGCATTATGGGTCTTCGAGCAGCTATTGACCTAAGGATTAAGTTCTTAAGTGTATTCAGAGATTCCTCTCTCGTGATCAGTCATATCAAAGGCGAGTGGCATACGAAGCACCCTAATCTCATTCCTTACAAGGAGTATGTGTTAACTTTTCTTCCGCACTTCGAGGGGATAACCTTTGAACACTTCCCTAGAGAGGAGAATCAGTTGGCGGACGCGCTAGCTACGATGTCTTCTATGTTCAAGGTCAGATGGGACAATGAAGCTCCCCAGATTACCATTGAGAGGTTAGACGAACCTGCACATTACTGTGACATTGAGACTGAAGAGGTAGCAGATAAACCCTGGTTTTATGAGGTAAAGAGGTATCTTGAGGCTCAGGAATACCTCGAGGGTGCATCTGTTAATGATAAGAAGTTTCTGAGGAGGTTCGCGGCGAAGTTCTTCATCAGCAATGGCATTCTTTACAAGTGTAACCATGACTTGACCTTGCTGCGTTGTATGGATAAGAACGAAGCAGAAAGGATTATGGTAGAGTTACATGAAGGTACTTTTGGAACTCATTCCAGTGGACATACCATGGCAAAGAAGATCCTACGGGCAGGATATTATTGGTCCACAATGGAAGCCGACTGTTATCCGCATTCTCAGACCTGTCATAAGTTCCAAGTTTATGCTGATAAGGTACATATACCTCCAGTTCCTCTGAACGTATTGACAGCTCCTTGGCCTTTTGCAATGTGGGTCATTGATATGATTGGTGAGATCAGACCTACTGCGTCCAACGGGCATCGTTTCATCCTGGTAGCTATTGATTACTTCACGAAGTGGTTTGAAGCAGCTTCCTTTGCTACCGTAACCAAGAACGTCGTGGCACAGTTCATTCGGCACAATTTGATCTGTCGATATGGTGTACCAGAGAGGATCATTACGGACAATGGTATAAATCTCAATAATAAGATGATCATCAAGCTCTGTAAGCAGTTTAAGATACAACATCACAACTCTTCTCCCTACCGGCCGAAGATGAATGGGGTTGTAGAAGCGGCTAATAAGAACATTAGGAAGATCGTGAAGAAGATGACAGTGACGTACAAAGATTGGCACGAGATGTTACCTTTTGCTCTTCATGGGTATCGTACCTCAGCGCGGACGTCAACAGGGGCAACACCCTATTCCTTGGTATATGGCATGGAGATCGTCTTGCCCATTGAAGTTTAGATATCCTCTCTTCGAATTATGAAGGATGAAGGTTTGAGCGAAGAGTACTTGATTCAGACTCGGCTTGATCATCTGAACTTAATCGACGAAAAAAGACTTACCGCTATTTGTCATGGTCAGACGTATCAAAAGCGGATGATCAAGGCATTTAACAAGAAAGTCAAATGACAAGAGTATCAAGTTGGGGATCTAGTGATCAAGCGCATCATTCTACCTCAAGGTGATCCCAGGGGCAAATGGACCCCTACTTACGAAGGGCCATTTGTGGTTAAGAACATTTTCTCATGAGGAGCTATGATTCTAACCACCATGGATGGTGACGACCTTCCTCACCCCGTCTATGCAGACATAGTGAAAAGATACTACGCATAATCAAAGACCCGCTAGATTGACTGGCCTAGGAAAAAATAAGGGCTTCCCGGCGAACCAAAAGGGTTCGGGCAAAAATAAGGGATAAAAATGAAAAAATCTGTACACCCGACAAGTCGAAAACCTGAAAAGGCGGCTTGGGCAAAAAAGGGTATCCTGGTGGACTGAAAACCTAAAAGGGCGGTCCAGGCAAAAATTAGGGATTAAAGCGTAACACTGTGTCTCATTGGATCATCTTGCAACCATACTTCGGTATCTACTATCAAGCTCGGACGACACTAATCAATCTGATCTACCTTCAACCAAGTAGCAAAGTGATGAGATGCTCGAGGACATAAAGGAAATAGAAGAGTTAGAGCCCAGTGGGATTATTCACATAGCTGTTTTTCTTTGTTTTCACAAATTGTATAAACTCTATTGCTCGACGGCGTTCTCTTACTAGGACGTCAGCCTCTTGTACAAAAAACGCCTATTTACAGGCCAAACTTCAAAATCAATACAATTCATTTTCATTAATAAATTTTCCCTTTTTCTGTTTTGTTTTGCAAAGAACGTCCAATGTTCAGTTTTTGATATATGCATTTGACATTGATTGCTGCTCATAAAGGTTTACATACGAAACAAAAGACGATTACTTGTAATATCAGAAACAGGGGCAAGCGGGAAATGTCCAAACCGTACAGTTGCTCTGTCCACCAGGTATAGGGATAAACCTAGCCGGAGGAAGCGATTGAAAGTACATTCATTCCCCGCAGAGTAAGAGCAAGACAGTAGTGTTGACTCTCCCCAGCTGAGACTCTCAACTGTGAATGAATCAGGTAATATTCTCCCCAAGCAGAGTTTATCTACCATTAGCACTGAAAAGTCTTATCGTCCCCAGTGGAGTATAAAAATATCCCCAATGGAGTTTGAGGAATTGTCCCCAGTAGACTCTGGAAGATTATCCCCAGTAGAGTCTAAAAGGTTATCCCCAGTAAGGTCTCTTTTAGAAAGTCATCCCCAGCGGAGTTCATTCCTTCCACAAAGCAGAAGTTCAATCTCCGAGAGGTTTCATTATCACCAGCTACGGTAATTCATCCCTGGATGAATTTGTCAACGGAATCCTTAGCAGAGCATCTCTTCCCCACAGAGTCATTCTCTCGTCAGTTTATTCCCCAGCGGAGTTATCCTCTCCTGCAGGGTTATTTCTCACGAACATCTTCATCCACTATCTCCAGCGGAAACGAAGAATTAGTTCATTTTCTCCAGCAGCAATTCGGGATTTATTTTCCCCAGATAAAAACATCACACTTCCATACATCATGACATGCATACGCATCATACAACATAATCTCATTTATTTTGAGAACATCATTGCTTGATACATATCATGCATTACATACAACTAACCTTTACCTTTCAGGAAAGATTCTCACAAAATCCAAGCTACAAAGCTTTTACTTCGGTTGAATTACGGACAGGTTCCTAAATCTCGGCAGAGATGTTTTCTCGGTTGAATTACGGGCAAGTTCCTAAATCTCAGCATAATGGTCATCAGTTGAATTATGGATAGGTTCCTAAATCTCAGCGAAGATGTTTCTTCAGTTGAATTACGGGCGAGTTCCTAAATCTTGACAAAGATGTTCCCCAGTTGAATTACGGATAAGTTCCTAAATCTCAACAGAGATGTTTTCTCGGTTGAATTACGGGCAAGTTCCTAAATCTCAGCATAATGGTTATCAGTTGAATTATGGATAGGTTCCTAAATCTCAGCGAAGATGTTTCTTCAGTTGAATTACGGGCGAGTTCCTAAATCTCGACAAAGATGTTCTCCAGTTGAATTATGGACAAGTTACTAAATCTCAGCAGAGATAGTTTCTCAGTTGAATTACGAGCGAGTTCCTAAATCTCAGCATAATATGGTCATCAGTTGAATTATGGACGGGTTCTTAAATCTCAGCGGAGATGTTTTCTCAGTTGAATTACGGGCAAGTTCCTAAATCTCAGCATAATTGGTCATCAGTTGAATTACGGATAGGTTCCTAAATCTCAGTGAAGATGTTTCTTTAGTTGAATCACGGGTGAGTTCCTAAATCTCGACAAAGATGTTCTCTAGTTGAATTATGGACAAATTCCTAAATCTCAGCAGAGATAGTTTCTCAGTTGAATTACGGGCAAGTTCCTAAATCTCAGCATAATGGTCATCAGTTGAATTACAGACAAGTTCCTAAATCTCAGCAGAGATGTTTTCTTAGTTGAATTACGGGCGAGTTCCTAAATCTCAGCATAATTGTTTCATCAGTTGAATTACGGACGAGTTCCTAAATCTCAGCGAAGATGTTTCTTCAGTTGAATTACAGGCGAGTTCCTAAATCTCGACAAAGATGTTCCCCGGTTGAATTACGGACAAGTTCCTAAATCTCAGCAGAGATGTTTTCTCAGTTGAATTACGAGCGAGTTCCTAAATCTCAGCATAATTGTTTCATCAGTTGAATTACGGACGGGTTCCTAAATCTCAGCGAAGATGTTTCTTCAGTTGAATTACGTGTGAGTTCCTAAATCTCGACAAAGATGTTCCCCAGTTGAATTACAGACGAGTTCCTAAATCTCAACAGAGATGTTTTCTCAGTTGAATTACGGGCGAGTTCCTAAATCTCAGCATATTTGTTTCATCAGTTGAATTACGGACAGGTTCCTAAATCTCAGCAGAGATGTTTTCTCAGTTGAATTAGGGGCGAGTTCCTAAATCTCGACATAGATGTTCCTTAGTTGAATTACGGACAGGTTCCTAAATCTCAGCGAAGATGTTTTCTTCAGTTGAATTACGGGCAAGTTCCTAAATCTCAGCAGAGACAACTCACCAGCAGAATGACGGACGACGAAGCTCCTAAAATTCCCTTCTCTCGACAAAGATCAGCCTTCCCCGGCGGGATCATCCTCAACAATAGATATACAAGCTCTCACTAAGGAATCTCTTATGCGATTGACACTCCTTCATATGGCATCTTTAAGCCCATCTCCTCGTCAACAATCTCCAAATGGCATCTGTAAGCCCACTCCTGACATCACAAGACAGTCACCACTTCATGCGAGTGCAAATTTCTGGGCACTCTAGTGTTCAATCATCTTCCACCTTCAGATCACGAAAGGCACGAAAGCCAATCTACATCCTCAGGTTTAAGAAGATTGAACAGGGGCAGCTGTTGTACCCCAAAATTTGCCCTCCCATATTTCTCAAAACATTGCAAGAAAAATCCTCAAGTTGCTCAAGGTAGTCCAAGGGTTGGCCAGACAAGCTCTCTCCTAAGGCAGTCTACCCCAAATTAGGGTTTTGTGTTGCATCAAGATCCTTGAGTCCAAGTGTTCCCAAGTGCTCACCAATGTCCTAATATGTTCTTAAGATCATCCATGTCAAGTTTCAAGCCTTGCAGAGGAAGTTTGCTCAATCAATTGCTCAAAGGTCTAAAAATCGACTATGCTAGGGCAAAAGTCAACTGTGACCTACATACAGTCAAACTTTAATATTTTTGGTCAACATCCTCATTTTGAAGTATATTTCATCATTCTATCAAGGTTTGATCATGATTCATCAAGGATTGCTCACAATTCATCAAGATTCAAAAGTTGCTAAATTAGGGTTTTGTAGGAAAAGTCAACCCAACTTTGACCAAGCATAACTTTCTCATATTTTATGATAAATGACCCATCAAAAGCTCATTTTGAATAGGATTCAATTACCTACAATCCATATTCATCTCCCAAGTTCAAAATATGAACTCACAAGAAGTTATGAATTTGGACATTATAGGTCATTTTGAAAAGTCAACAAAAACACCTTTTTTGTCAAAGCTTCATACATGAGAATGGAATATCAAAATGCGATAAGACCAAAAGGGTTGGTTAGAGGAAATCTTAAGCTTTCTACAAAGTCCAAGAATACCTCCAAAGGTTTAAAATTGAGGAAGTTATGCATTGTTGAAGTCGGACTTTTTTACAAAATTGCCAAAAGTCAACTATGCCCAAAACCTCAAATTTTGCCAAATGGGCCCATTCTTTTTCACTTGTTTTGAGTTGGCATCATATCCCACGTGCTCTAACCTTGGCCATTTGTCCATATTTTATTTTTATTATTTATTTTGGTTTTTATTTGAATTATTTCAAATTAAATCAAAACAAATCAAATAAAATCAAAAATATTGAAAACCAAAGATCTTTTGATGATTTCAGGCTACATTGGACAGCTAGCACCATTCCAAATTCGCATCAAAGCTTGTGTGCACAAAAAGATTCAAAATAAGCCAATTTTGGAAAGCTTTAAAGAAGGATCAAATCAAATATCAAAGTCATTGAAAGAGGAAGATTTGGGCAAGGTAATCAACCCTAATGCATTGTGTGGTACATAAGGGTTGCGTGCAGATCAAAATCAAGGTTGGAGATCAAGCATAGAGCAAGAACAAAAATCTGAAAATACAAAGAAAAGTGTGAGATCAAAACAGAGGTTAGAGGCGTCCTTAAGGCTTGATACTTGTCTCAATCTCTTCCTGGCAATCTCAGGAACCTAAAGCAAGCAAAACCACACGTTTTCAGGCCCTCCCACGCGTTGTAAGTCCTTCACGTTACACCCCTGTTCTTGATTTCGTATTTTGAAATTTAGGCATTGTTAACATGAATTGATGGCATATTCTTAATCTACAAATCATTTGCAAGCTTTTGACATTACCCGATTGCATTTATATGACCTGTAACGAAATCCACCATTGTTAGGGTTTCAGATTTGTTTTTGGGGTTTTTCTTTTCGGGAATAATTGGCAATAGTAATGGGCATGGTTGCAATCAGGAGGATGAGACCTCAACCAAGGTCTTAGAATTCGTTTACATGGCATGTATGAGATTTTGAGAAGGGACATGGTTATAGTGACGGACATTTGTCTGTGGGTATAGGTGTTGCTGCTTTTAGCCACGGTTCAAGGAAGGGGATGAAGGCGTGTCGTTCCACCATTCGTCCGTTCAAACGAGCGTGCGTTTTTTTTGTTTCTGACCACTAAATTTTGTTTTTGTATATTATTATTACTTTGTATTTTATTAACAAATAGAACAATGCAACTTAGTGGTTGCCACGCAGGTCTTAAGGCATTAGAGGCTGGAGGTCAGGGGTTCGATCCCTGCCTCCAGCATTTTTTATTTTGCATTGTTCTTACAGGAAATCCAGTGCATGCATGAGCTTAGGGACCATCATACTCCCTCACCATCCCACACGCCAGATGGCCAGATCTGGTGGCCATCATTGAAGGTGCACCAAAGGACCAAGTCAACGCCAGCGCATGAGATTACAAAAGTCAAATGGACCTCACAAATGGGCCAGAATAATTGCTATGCACACCCTTGAAAATTAGGCCCATTCTCTACTTTTTTTTATATTTTGTTTATTTTATTTAATTATTTTATTTTGTTTAATTTAATTACTAACCAATAAACAATTTTCTTTTTTATCAAAATCACAAAAAAATATTTTTACCCAATTAAATTTCAGAATTTTATTTTTTCATTAATAAATATTAATTAATTAATTAAGTTGATTAATTAGGTAATTTTAATTTATTTTGCAAATAATTAAAAATCAATTAGAACAATTAGGTTTTAACATTAGTTTAATTATTTTATTTTCTTTCCTAAATTAACAAAAACTCCAAAAATATGTCATTCAATATTTTTCATTAATTAATTTATTTAATAATTAATTTAGCATTTAGTTTTAGTATTTAATTTCTTTTCTTAAAAATAAAAACAACAAAAATATTTTCTTTTAATTAGGAGGGTCAAAACCCTAGTCTCGCTTTCAATTCAATTGTCTCGCGCGCTTTATTTTTCTTTATCCAAATTATTGTATCTGCTCCCGATTTGTAATAATTAATTAGGACGTTTATTTTTCCGCTTTTAAATTTCAAAGGGTTGCTTTTGGCGATGTAAATACCCGACGCCTTGTAATAATTTAGTTTAATTTCCGCACCTTTAATTTCTGCAAATATACAACTGTTAGATGTTTAATAATAGGGTTTGCATGACAAGAATGAATGTTTAATCTTAAAATGGTTAGATCACCCTAAACATGTGCAAAGATAAAAATAATCTAAAACTGAAACACCCGCACATGCGCACTCCTAGGGTACACCCCAATTGGTTGCCTTCATACACGGTCATTGAGTATAGGTTATTTTAGAGGTCGCCCTCTTGTCTAAAAGATCATAGTTGCCTCGAAACGGTTGCCTCGGATATTGTTGCCTCGAACAAATGATCTAAGACATTAGGGTTACCTCTAAGACGTCCTAATATTGCTTTAGTGACCGTATGTCCCTCTTTCGAATTAACCCTCAAACTCCAACGACGGTGCTACCTACTCAATAATAGTGGGATAGAATTGTCTAAAGGAAATTAGCATAAAACGATTCCTTTTTTGAGTAGGTAGATTAGTTCTTAGATACTTGCTCATCCAAAACAAAACTTTTTTTCTTACTTACACTCCTTTTCAAACAAAGTTTTCAAAAACACTTCATTACACTCTTGAAGACAGACGCAAGAGTTAAATCGAAGTTAAAAAACAAAAAAACTTTTCAAAACCCACGAGCACAAAGAAAACAATTTTGAAAATGATGAGCAAGTACCTAAGAGCCCGTAGATAACTACGGATAGAAAGGATGCTAATACCTTCCCTTTCTATAATCTACCCCCCGTACTCAGAAATATCTCGAAAAAGGAATTTTTATGTACTTTTTTCCTTTCCTTGTTGGATAAAATAAAAGTCGGTGGAGACTCTTTCTTACAGCGACATTTTGCGAATACAAACGCAAAACAAGAACCAGCATTCCAAAAATAGTTAGTTCTTCCCACCGTATCACATCTACCTAATATTGTCATACAGGGATAGCAATACTAAGGTCTATTTAGTTTAATCTTAAATAAGAATGAACTAAGGATCCTATGGGAAGCATGCAAATCTCTAAAGGAGAGAAGAAGAAGAAGAAGAAGAAGAAGAAGAAGAAGAAGAAGAAGAAGAAGAAGAAGAAGAAGAAGAAGAAGAAGCAAGAAATCACACTTAGGCAAGACAATAAAAGCAAGCAAACATCTCAATTAGACACTTAGACAAAAATACCTAAAGCAAACACCTACTTAGATAAGAAAGTAACACACAAACACACATGAAATTAGGTAGAAACCTAAGCATTAACAAGCATGGGTCAAAGATAACACAAAGGCTAACTTAACCAAGATATTGAGTCATCAAGGTAAGATAGAACGAAGGGGAATAACATCTCTTAACCAAGATATCATGTCATCAAGGCAATAAAGGAGAAAATAGAAAGAGATGATAATACATCAAGAGAATTAAGCACCTAACCATGACATCATGTCATCAAGGTAGGATAAAGAAAAGAGAAAGAAATGATAATACATCAATCACATAAACACCTAACCATGATATCAAGTCATCAAGGTAGGATAAAAGAAATAAGTGGAGATTAGATAATCACACATCACACATGAGAACTAGAAACTTACTCAAGATATAAGGTACTTGAATGATATACCTAAAGAGAATCTACTTAGATAAGTAAGTATCAATGAAAAGAACCCATGCATATAGGTAGATACCTAAACAAGCAAGCAAGTAGAAAAAGAGAGATGGTGAAACATCAATCAACAATAAGAAGGTAAGATGATAACACATCAATCACATAAATAGCGAGGAAGATGATGATATATCAAGCACACAAGTCAAAGAAGTAAGATATACAAGAGATAGACATCTCCTAACCTAAGCATTATCCTACTTAGACAAGTAAGGAAGCAAGTAAATAAGTAATGGTTAGACAACCAAAAGGCATGGTGTAATACCCCGATTTTATTTATTAATTATTTTATTATTTAATTTCCATGATAATTATTAATTGGTTTGATAATTATTTAATTATTTGATTTTATGTGATTATGTGAATAATTGATTTAATTGGAATATGTGTGTATTATATGTTATTGGGATAGTAAGTGTGAGAATAGTATTGTTAAGAATTGGGACTTTATATCACACTAATGAGTGGATGAGATAATCCTAATAAAGAAAAACAGGGGTTAGTAAGAGTTGTAAAACAAAATAGAATTAGAAGAGAATTATCAAAAGAAGAGAAGAGGGGAAAAGAGGAGAAAAGGAAGAAGAATAAGGATAAAACCTAGAAAGTATCTACATCTAAGGTAAGGGTGGGTATTGATTAATTTATGGGTATATATAATGGCATATGATGGGTAGTAATATAAAATTAGGGATTTGTTCTTCAAATACTAGTTTTAATATGTTAGGGTTTGGATTTGAGATTCACAAATTTGGTGTTAGAAATCATGTTTTAATGTTTCTAATTGATTGTACATGTTAGATATATGTTAATATGTATTTAATTCATGAAACATGACTGATTTGGTGGGTTTTAATGGCAAAATTCGAAACAAGGCAGAACTGTTCGTAGTAGAAGTTTTCTGCATAACCGCGAGGCCGCTTAGTGCAATAGGTGGGTGCTTAGCGTGGCCTGGAACAAAATGTTTTATATTTTGTTTGATTGGATGGGGTCCTGTATTTTATTATTTATGAAGGATTTTCATGAATTTTAATAATTTATTTGATGAGTATTGGATTAGTTTTGGATGACTTTTGATGAGAAACATAACACTTGATTTTGTGTATATGTATGATATGAAATGATGATGAATGTGAATAAAATGATTAGAATCTATTTGCTACATATTATAATTATGTGTTGAGATGATTAATTATATGAGAAGAATTGTGTGTGATTGATGATATGAAATATGTATGTTGTGCCATTTGGTGAAGATAATTCAAATGTGATTAATTAGGTGATGTATGCTTGTATAATTAAGATTGAGGGATGGTCTTAATTGTATTTGACTGTTGAGATTGCACATGTACATACATAATTTCTATCAAGAGACAATGTTTGGTAATTTCGTGGGAATTATTGACTTGTCCCAAAACTGAGGGATGAGCTTTTATTGGTGGTTATCTATCTGAGGGATGGACCCGGCAGGACCAATAAGGATAACAATTGGCACCACATGCATATTATATTGAATTGCATTGGAATCACATGCGTCGATGTGAAATGTTGAGTTGGTGTGAAATGTGTGATATTATTGTGAATGTTACATATGTGGTATTTGTGATTGATTATCTTTGAATCTTGAATCACTGAGCAATGTTGTATATGTAAGCATGTGAATTGTGTTTAAGTATGTTAAATACATGATTATATGAAGTGTGATGAATTAATTTGATGTATGTTTGTATACATTACTTATTATTATATATTTCCATAATAATATGAATTCTCACCCTTCTATTGAAATGATGTTTTATACGACATCGCTCAGGCACCAAGGATAACGGTGGTGCTTCTAGCAAGTAGTAGTTGGAGGAGTTAGTTCCTTATTTATCTATTTTACTAGGTAGTGAGTCATGCTCTGGTCATTTAATACGAGGGATGTTTGGATTCATGTTATTTTTATTATATTCATGTTTATTTGAGATATGTTGTTATACTCTCTGGATATCTATGTTGTATTGAGATTATGTGATAGTTGACCTTTAGTGCTTTATGATTTATGATATGATTGTCAGTATGGGATTTCAATCATTAGTATCATTATTTTGAGTTGTGAATTAATCCGCTGCGAGATGCATATGTGTTATTGTATGGAACATGATTCTAAATGCGTGTTAAGAATATTACCAGTGTATTTGTGTTGATGTCGTGAAGTAAATGTTATGCCCTTGTTTGACATGCATGCTAATTTACTCTGATTATGCCATATTATTCGTGCGGGTTTAGGGGGTGTTGCATTAGTGGTATCAGAGCCTGGTCGGTCAGTTGGCCAGGTGTGATCGGTGGGAATGAGAACTGACTGTTTTGGAATGCTGGTTCGCATTTGCGTTTGTTTTCGCAAAATGTCGCGGTAAGAAAGAGTCGCCACCGTCTTTTATTTTATCCAACAAGGAAAGGACAAAAGCACAGAAAAATTCCTTTTTGAGATGTTTCTCGGGTTCGGGAGGTAGATTATAGAAAGGGAAGGTATTAGCACCCTTTCTATCCATGGTTATCCACAGGCTCTTAGGTACTTGCTCATTATGTTTTCAAAAAAATTGCTTTTCTTTATGTTTGTGGATTTGAGAAGAGTTTTTGTTTTGAAAGGGGTGTAAGTGCGAAAAGTTTTGTTTTGTTTTAAAAGGAGCAAGTACTTAAGAACCTCTACCTACTCAAAAAGGAATTAAACTGTGCAAATGTCCTTTAGACAATGCTATCCCACTATTGAGGAGTAGGTAGCACCGTCGTTGGAGTTTTCGGGTCAATTCGATTTAAGGGACGTGTGGTCACTAAAGCAACGTTAGGATGCCTTAGCGATAACCCTAATGTCTTAGATCATTTTATCTGAGGTAACCGTTTCGAGGCAACTTTGATCTTTAGACAAGAGGACGACCTCTAAAACATCCTATACTTAATGACTACGTTCGAAGCAACCAAGTGAGGTGTACCCTAAGAGTGGCATGTGTGAGTGTATTGTTTTTCAGTTATATTATCTTTGTACATGTTATGGTGAGCTACGGTTGATTTTAAATTAAAGGTTAATCTTGTCATGCATAGCCTATTATTCAAACATCTAACAGTTAATGGTTGCGGAAAATAAATTGTGGAAAATAAAACTAAGCTATTACAAGGCGTCGGGTATTTACATCGCCAAAAATAAACCCTTAAAATTAAATGCGAAAAGGTAAATAAAAGCGGTAAATAAAATCCTAAGTTAAAACTATTACATCCTCGGAGCAATTACAATACATGGATCAAAAATAATACACGCGAGAAAATTAAATCGAAATGTCTTAGGGTTTTGACCCTTTTATCATTAAATAAAGCATATTTTTGTCCTTTTTTTGAATTAAGAATTAAGTCTAACTAATAATTAATTAATTAAAAGAAAATATTTTTGTGTTTTATTTTAATTAAGGAAATAAAATTAGAAAGGTAAAAATATATCAAAACCCTAATTCTAAATCAATTTTAATTTAATGCAAAAATATATTATCATTAAACCTATTTAAACTAAATAAATTAATTAATGGTTTATTTACAAAAATAAAATAGTGAAATTAATAAATATTATTTTTTGTTATTTTCTGATTTTTATGAAAAAAAGTTAGTTTGTTAATTAATTAGTTAAAGATAATAAAACAAATTAAGTAAAAGAAATATAGAAAAGAAAAAGAATAAACCAAAGGGGTTTGGGCTCAGAAGGGAGGTTGATTCAGAAATTTTGAGGTCCATCAACGTTTCAGCCTTGTTTGACCTTTCAGATTGCCTATGCGCTTGTTGACCAGAGTGTATGGTAGGCGTGTAATCTGGATCCTTGAACCTGCCTAGTGGGCCACTTGGCATTTGATGAGATGGGAAGTATGATGATCCACACTTTGGGGCGCTGCACCTGAGTACCTGAAGGAAAAACATAACAAAGTTTTGGGAGACCTTGGATTCGAACCCAGGCCCCATTGGACAATTCAACTGATGCGCTACCAACTGAGCCATGATGTTAACCTGTTAGTGGGATATCAATTAAATATTATAAAACAAACTAGCAATTATTCCCTGAAAAACGCGCTAATATTCAAATGAGCCAATCACATTAGGACACAGTATCATCTTCTTCATCTAAACTTTGGTTCGATTACCTGCGGATTTTGATCCGCAGGAAGGTTCCTAGGATATTTCCAAAATCCTCCCTAGGTCACAAAAATGGAATCCAAGAGTACCAATGTACTCGTCTCACCCCCTGAACTCATCCATGGCCATTATTGGCCTTAATTTAACCTGCACACGAAACGCCTAAAAACATACACAAGAACCCTAGGTTCTGAATAGGGGTTTAGAGGCCACAAAAATCAAATTAAATAATGCAGTTTGCTTAGAAATTTAATGGTCGGTATGGATATGCAAGAGATTTGGCACAAGGATGCAGAAAAAACTAAGTTACGATTCTATGTGCAGAGCAATGTTCATGGAGACTTACAATGTGTTATGAGCAATGAAAAGGCTTCCTTTTGATGGGTATAGCTCCACTGGATGACAAGGAAGAGAGCTGCATTTTGCTTTTGGTCTGAATTCACCTCTAAACCAAAATTCGATCACCACTTTTCCAAGGTTTTTTGTAAAACTGTTCTGGCCGTTTCCAGAGTTTTTGTGCGTTTTTTCTCGTCTCTTTTTTTTTGTGAGCATGAGGTTTATATAGACAAAGGAATTTAGGTCAACATTTGTGTATCAAATCTTGGCCCATTATGATGAAGAGATTTGATTTGATTCACTTTGAATATCATTCCAAAAATAGCCTAATTCAATCTTTTTGTCCACACCATGCGTTTACACGAATTTGATCTGATTTCTTCATAAAGACTTTCTATTTTTGATTCAATCACGTGCCAATCTGCTTTTATGCGTTACTGCCAGCCTGTTATGAGCTGTTTGGGCCTCCAACATGATGAAAATCGAAAACTGACTTGCCCTTTCAGATCCATTTCCCTTCGAATTTGCTCTCTTTGATAGCTTCAAAGTCCCAAATCGAATTACTCCAACTTCAATTGCATAGCCCCTTCGATTGAGCCTCCCTCTGCTTCGATTGCTTAATTCGAAAAGGATCACCCTGGTCGAATCAACTCTTGTAGGGTTGGGAGCAAACAAGGCAAGAATCTGGCCTTTAATTCAAATAATTGAGTCCACAATCAGCATTTAATTATTTCTATATTTGCAAGGGACACATGCCATTGTGAACTTTGGGTGAACCTGGACAGGTTAGGATATGTGTTTTTACTTAGTCATGTCAGCCTACTTCATTCCTTCGAATCTGCCTTCTTTGCCAGCTTCAAAGTCCAATTCGAATCTATTTAGAACATTCCCTATTAGACAACTTCGACCAGCCCTTGGCCATGTGATGAGTCTAAGTTCTGATTCGAAGTGTTCAGAACTTCCTTCATCAGAGCATCTTAGATTAAGAGAAACTCTGCACTGAAATGCCATTCGAAGGTCATTTCGTTCTGATGTTCTTATTAAGGGAAACTCTGAAGTTCCAGTCGAAGGACACTCTGAAGTTCCAGTTCAAGGACCTTTTGAAATGCCAATTGAAGGGTATTTGTCCATATACCAATCAAAGGGTACTTGTTAAAATTCCAATCGAAAGACACTGTTACAATACCGATCGAAAGGTGCTTGTTAATATGCTAATCGAAAGGCCTTGTTAACAGGCCAATCGAAGGACCTTTGTCCAGATACCAATCAAAGGGTACTAATTGAAATATTAATCGAAGAGTCCTTTGCTACGCCAATCGAAAGATCTTGTTCATGCTAATCGAAGGACATGGTTAACATGCCTGTCGAAGCTGCCTTGACACAATGCTAAATTGAAGGATCCCTTGGCATGCCAATTGAAAGGCTTGGCCCAGGGTGCCAAACGAAAAGGTCTTTCAGAATTCCAATCGAAGGCCTTGACACAATGCCAATCGAAGTGCTTGTCCATAATGCCAATTGAAGCATTTTTGGAATGTCAATCAAAAGGATTGGTCATAATGCCAATCGAAGGGAATTATCCATGCCAATCGAAAGGCTCCTTCAGAATACCAATCGAAGGGTCTTTCAGAATGCCAATCGAAAGGTACTTAAAGCACCACTCAAAAATTTTCTTTTTCCTTAGGCAAGGGTTTCTGGTCAACCATGTAGGGGGGAAGACTTTGGAAAACATGAGAGGGCAAATTTTGGGGTACAACAGCTTCCCCTGTTCAATCTTCTTAAACCTGAGGATGCAGATTGGCTTGCGTGCCTTTCGTGATCCAAAGGTGGAAGATGATTGAACACTAGAGTGCCCGTAAATTTGCACTCGTCAAGACATAGATGTGGGAATGGGCTTAAAGATGCCATTTGGAGACGGTAGAGTCTTGCTGGAGATGGGCTTAAAGATGCCATCCAAGAATGTTTGTTGACCCGCAATGTTGTAGGCCAAAAGAATGAGTATCGAAATAGTATTCGTGTCTGGAATTCCATTGAACTGTATCGGGGGACTGAGTTTGTATGAGTAAAAGAATGGTGTCCGCGTCTGGCGCGTATCTGAGCTATAACTGAAAGCTGAATCTGAATGAGTATCAGGATGGCATCCGTATCTAGAGCGTATCTGAACCGGATCTGAGAGTTGAATATGGATGATTGTCAGAATTGCGTCTGCATCTGGAGCGTATCTGAAATGTATTTGAATGAGTGACAGAATGACATCCGAATCTGGATCGCATCTGAACTGTATTTAGAAGGAATCTGGAATAAGTATCAGAATGTCAGTCGTATCTGGATCGCGTCTGAACTGTCTCTAGAAGGAATTTGGAATAAGTATCAGAATGTCAGCCATATCTGGATCGCATCTGAACTGTCTCTAGAAGGAATCTGGAATAAGTATCAGAACGTTAGCCATATCTGGATCGCATCTGAATTGTCTCTAGAAGGAATTTGGAATAAGTATCAGAATGTCATCCATATCTGGATCGCATCTGAACTGTCTCTAGAAGGAATCTAGAATAAGTATCAGAATGTCAACCATATCTGGATCGCATCTGAACTGTCTCTAGAAGGAATCTGGAATAAGTATCAGAATGTCGGCCATATATGGATCGCATCTGAACTGTCCATAAAAGGAATCTGGAATAAGTATCAAAATGTCAGCCATATCTGGATCGCATCTGAATTGTCTCTAGATGGGGATCTGGAATAAGTATCAGAATGTCAGCCATATCTGGATTGCATCTGAACTGTCTCTAGAAGGGATCTCAGAAGATGATGATCTTTGCATGTTGATTGATCTTTCCTGAAAAGGTAAAGAGTTAGTTGTATGCAATGTCATGATGTATGCATTGTGTAATGATGTTCTCAAAATAAAATGAGATTTGTGTCATATGTATTTTGTATGCATATGTTATGAATGTTGTTGAAGTGTAATTTCATCTTGGACTTTGCTCAAAATGTTTCCACCGGGGATCCCTGCTTTGTTGTTTGAGGAGAACTCCGTTGGGGGATATTGAAAACTTTGTGGGGAGTATGTTTATTTCTGCTTGGGAAAAGAGTTTAGGAGTCTTAGTCGTCCGTTGCTCTACTGGGGAGTCGAAGTTGAACTGATATCTGGTCGGGTCCAGGTTTCGCAGTAACTTGTTGGGGATTGTAAAGTAGTCTACTGGGGAAGAGGAGTTGTGGTCCTTTGATTTGTAGTAGTCGGAGAGGCAAACTCAAGTTGGGGAATCCTGGTGTTGTTGGGGAAATAAACCCTGTCGTCAATCCGCTAGAGAGGTGACATCTTCGTTGGGGGAAGTCCTCGAGGATTCTTGAGGTTGATTCAGCTGGGGGAAAGGTTTTCAGAGATTAAACCCTTGCTGGGAGTCATCCTATGAGAAGGATTTTGGGGAGATTTGTCATTTCCCCTAGTAGCAAGTGTTTGTGACATTTCCAGAAAATGTTTAATTGTACGTAACCCTTCACTGAGATTGATGTTCAATGCCCCAAGTGACGGAGATGGAGACTTGCCCCTGGTTACTCTGCACTTCTTCAGAGATTTCTTGAAATCTTGACTGGACTGCCCCAGGTGTGCTGGATAGTGACATGTCAAGTCCCCCTGTTGATAGGAGATTCGTCAATGGAAGTGTTATCCTTCTTGAATTGATTTTGTTCACTGAGAGAGCTTTTGTTCACTGGATATTCATTGTGTGAATTTATCCGTTGTTAAACAAATAGCCATATGCAAACAATGATATTCAAGTAATGCAAAGTTTATGTTTGTCTTGAAGTTTTTTTGAAAATGCGTTTTAGCGAGTAAATAAATTTTGCTAGGAAAATTCAAACTCAGGATTTAGAGCAAAGCCTTACAGGAGTCAAGATACCTTTTGTAACAGTATGCTTTCGAACTAACCCATGCTTCAATTAGGACTTTTGAAGGGTTGTAACGTGGCTTGGTTCACGGTTTAAGAAGCAAAGGATAAAGGCTCAAAGTATATTTGTACCCACCCGCTCTTCGTGATGTTCTTCAATCCTAAACTCAGTTAATTGTGCATTTGAACTCCTAATGAGTCTGGAACGACGTTTTTGGTGATGGTTCACACAAGTTGAATTTGTTGGAAGGTAGTCATTTTTGCAACATTTTTCATGTTGTTGAGGATTTGTAGCGACCTCGTTCTTTTGATTTGTTATCCCTAACTTTTGCCTGATTGTTCCTGTTTTCAAGATTACAGTCAGCGGGATGCCCCATCTTTCTTAAGCCTCCTTTATAGGTTTTGGCTCAGTGGGCTTTCTCTTTTGAGAGATTGACTGCCTATGAGATAAGGGACCACCACTGTCTTTTGATTCCAGAGGAATGCTTTTGATGTTGTTCGTTGTATTATGAACTGAGAGTTTTACGACTTCAATGCGCATCTTTTGAATTAACTGAGAGACTACCATGCCCCAGGTTTAAATTAAGGGTTTTAATTTGTGTTTAAAACAGAAAACTCCTACTTCTTTGGCTCGAAGGGGTTGACTAGGGATTATCTTCCTTATAACTCGAGTGTTTAGGATTTGAAAGAAACGCCTGTACATCATCAGCAAGGTCTGTCCAAAAGCATATTGTATGAGATTATGGCATTGTTTCGTCATCCTCCCTCTAAAGGCTTGTAACTTTTAGCAAGAGTTGAATGTCATAAAGTGAGTAAAAAAACATAATTTAAATGTAATGAAAATGAGTGGATCAAATCAAGACAAACATATGCAATGCGTTAATGAAACAGAGTTTGACATTAATAGATAATTGTTCGAATAACAAAGAGATTACAACTTGAAAATTCAAATGAACAAAAGCTTTTAATGATTCGTCATAGGAGAAGTGATTATGTTTGGAGTCTCCGGAGGGTCAAACTTGATCTCCTTGGCATCAATCATGTCTTGGACCTTGTTCTTTAGAGCCCAACAGTTGTTTGTGTCATGTCCCGGATTGTCAGAGTGGTATGCACACCTTTCATTGGGATGATAGGTAGGAGCGGAAGTATTTGGGTTCCAGAGAGGAGCCTTTAATGTAATCAGCTTTGCCTTCAATATGTGTTGTAGCGCTTGAGCCAGTGACATGTTGATCTTAGTGAATTGTCTTTTAGGCGTGACCTCCTTACGCTGATGCCTCTGTCTTTGTTGAGCAGGCGTAGGATTAGAGATCAAGATTTCTCCTACGTGTTGGTCATGACGACTCTTTTGACCATACACAGCATTGGACTCTTTCTTCCCATTGTAGGGCTTTTTCTGAGCATCAGAAGGTGTAGCTTCTTGAATCTTCCCACTTTTGATGCTAGCTTCGACCCTTTCGCCGGTCAGTATTAGCTCGGTGAACCCGGCTGAAGAGCTTCCGATCAAGTGTTTGAAGAAAGGCCCTTTCAATGTTCCCATGAAGATGTCAATCAGCTCCCTGTCAGTTAAAGGGGGTTTCACCCTACCGGCAAGGTCCCTCCATTTTTTAGCATACTCTTTAAATCCTTCACCCGTTCCTATTGACATGCCCTGGAGTTGGGTACGCGTAGGAGCGAGGTCGGAGTTGTACTGATACTGCCTATAGAATGCAGTAGCCAAATCTCAGCTACGGATACTGTCTCCATCCAGCTGATAGAACCACTCAAGTTGAGTCCCTGAGAGACTGTCTTGAAAGAAATGGATCCATAAGTTCTTATCAGCAGTGTAAGGCTGGATCTTTCTTACATATGACCGGAGGTGCAGCTTTGGACAGGAAGCTCCGTCATACTTGGCAAAGGCAGGTGCCTTGAATTTATGGGGAATCACCACCCCATAGGATAGACCTAGATCTCCGAAGTCCAGACCGGGCACCTTCTGTATCTCCATAGCGCTCAAACGGTCTTCCAACTGTTTGTACTTATCCTCAGCAGGAGGATACTGTTCTTCATCATAGTCCATCTCGTTGTTGGAGACCATAGGGCTAGGGGCCCTCCTTTCTTGTGGATTATCTTTCCCTCCAGATGAGGTGGTCAGATCAACTTCATTCTGCAGCCCGTTTCCAAACTTGCGTCCAGTGTTGAACAGGATGGTCCTCTTTTTCTTCTTCTTTTTCTCATTCAGAATCAAAGTCTTCAGGTCCTGCTGACCCTTAGCTAGATTCATGAACAGCTCTTGAAATTGGGCATTATGGGCCTGGAGGGCCTTGATAGCTTGCTCGGTTGAAGGTTCAATAGACATGATGATTGCTGAAATAAACAGCAAAGAAGATAAGAGACCTGTATTGGGAGACCTGTTATGCAATGATATGTATGATATATGTATGCAATGTTTTCAAGGATCTCGCGGGGTAAACAAGAAACTGTTAGAATCTGAATTTGGTAGCTTGATTGAAGGAACTTCATGTTGCTGAGAGTCCTTCTTCAAGAGTCAAGCTCACCATATCGAGTGGGTCATAGCCCCTGACTCAAGTTATCGTGTTTTGATTTCTAAACAACCTTGGCTAGAGGAAAATAAATCCCCTTTGCCCCTTGCTAGACTTTTGATTTACCATAACCTGCATCACAGACCCTTGAGATCCTTGAAATGGTTAAAGAAATGTTAAGGCATGATGTTATGATGTGTATGATATGCGTTTAAGCAAAAGTGTGGAGCGATGTCAGTAAACCCTGTAATAAATCCAAATTATTGGATAAGGACTATAAACAAAACCTGCAAGGAACTCATGTTGTCAGATAACAAGAATGTGCAAGTAGTTCAAGTTTTGAAGGCACACAAGTCACACAAAGAGCCCTTAGATTTCAGGCTAGCATGGAGTTTAGGTACTACCCTCTTTCAGTTTCAGTTGGTTTAAACCTGTCCTAAAAATAGTAATCGGGTTCTAGAGGATCTCAATATCACTGACTACCCTCAATCGGTCATAATTCCAGTTTGGCAACCTTTTCTTGCGGCCGGAATCATCGCGAGAGTTTAGTCTCAATGAGTGTAGCATACTGCTACTGTTTTATGGCCAAGTTGGTCAATTTAAGGTTCTAAGGTCAGTTGGTGCTTAATGACTCCTTAGAAGACCCATATTCTCCTCGTTCCAACACAAGGGATATCGGTACAGACTAAGGTGCCACACCAACGTAGCTACTGCTTCATCTGTGTCGGTCTATGCTGGACATATCCCTCACAGTTTACTGCTACTTACCTAAAGGGTATCCCCAGATCCGGGTTAGGATCTATAGAACTCCGATACAAGCCCACAAATTTAAAGCATACAAAGCATTCAATTGAAAACACAAGTGATCTAATCCTAAGGTACACCTCACTTATTAGAGATCATCCCCAGCAGAGTCGTCAGTTCTGTGATCAGTGGGAATGAGAACTGACTGTTTTGGAATGCTGGTTCGTGTTTGCGTTTGTTTTCGCAAAATGTCGCGGTAAGCAAGAGTCGCCACCGTCTTTTATTTTATCCAACAAGGAAAGGACAAAAGCACAGAAAAATTCCTTTTTGAGATGTTTCTCGGGTTCGGGAGGTAGATTATAGAAAGGGAAGGTATTAGCATCCTTTCTATCCGTGGTTATCCACGGGCTCTTAGGTACTTGCTCACTATGTTTTCAAAAAAATTGCTTTTCTTTGTGTTTGTGGATTTGAGAAGAGTTTTTGTTTTGAAAGGGGTGTAAGTGCGAAAAGTTTTGTTTTGTTTTAAAAGGAGAAAGTACTTAAGAACCTCTACCTACTCAAAAAGGAATTAAACTGTGCAAATGTCCTTTAGACAATGCTATCCCACTATTGAGGAGTAGGTAGCACCGTCGTTGGAGTTTTCGGGTCAATTCGATTTAAGGGACGTGTGGTCACTAAAGCAACGTTAGGATGCCTTAGCGATAACCCTAATATCTTAGATCATTTTATCCGAGGCAACCGTTTCGAGGCAACTTTGATCTTTGGACAAGAGGACGACCTCTAAAACATCCTATACTTAATGACCATGTTCGAGGCAACCAAGTGAGGTGTACCCTAAGAGTGGCATGTGCGAGTGTATTGTTTTTCAGTTATATTATCTTTGTACATGTTATGGTGAGCTACGGTTGATTTTAAATTAAAGGTTAATCTTGTCATGCATAGCCTATTATTCAAACATCTAACAGTTAATGGTTGCGGAAAATAAAACTAAGCTATTACAAGGCGTCGGGTATTTACATCGCCAAAAACAAACCCTTAAAATTAAATGTGAAAAGGTAAATAAAAGCGGTAAATAAAATCCTAAGTTAAAACTATTACATCCTCGGAGCAATTACAATACATGGATCAAAAATAATATGCGCGAGAAAATTAAATCGAAATGTCTTAGGGTTTTGACCCTTTTATCATTAAATAAAGCATATTTTTGTCCTTTTTTTTAATTAAGAATTAAGTCTAACTAATAATTAATTAATTAAAATAAAATATTTTTGTGTTTTATTTTAATTAAGGAAATAAAATTAGAAAGGTAAAAATATATCAAAACCCTAATTCTAAATCAATTTTAATTTAATGCAAAAATATATTATCATTAAACCTATTTAAACTAAATAAATTAATTAATGGTTTATTTACAAAAATAAAATAGTGAAATTAATAAATATTATTTTTTGTTATTTTCTGATTTTTATGAAAAAAAGTTAGTTTGTTAATTAATTAGTTAAAGATAATAAAACAAATTAAGTAAAAGAAATATAGAAAAGAAAAAGAATAAACCAAAGGGGTTTGGGCTCAGAAGGGAGGTTGATTCAGCAATTTTGAGGTCCATCAACGTTTCAGCCTTGTTTGACCTTTCAGATTGCCTATGCGCTTGTTGACCAGAGTGTGTGGTAGGAGTGCAATCTGGATCCTTGAACCTGCCTAGTGGGCCACTTGGCATTTGATGAGATGGGAAGTATGATGATCCACACTTTGGGGCGCTGCACCTGAGTACCTGAAGGAAAAACATAACAAAGTTTTGGGAGACCTTGGATTCGAACCCAGGCCCCATTGGACAATTCAACCGATGCGCTACCAACTGAGCCATGATGTTAACCTGTTAGTGGGATATCAATTAAATATTATAAAATAAACTAGCAATTATTCCCTGAAAAACGCGCTAATATTCAAATGAGCCAATCACATTAGGACACGGTATCATCTTCTTCGTCGAAACTCTGGTTCGATTACCTGCGGATTTTGATCTGCAGGAAGGTTCCTAGGATCTTTCCAAAATCCTCCCTAGGTCACAAAAATGGAATCCAAGAGTACCAATGTACTCGTCTCACCCCCTGAACTCATCCATGGCCATTATTGGCCTTAATTTAACCTGCACACGAAACGCCTAAAAACATACACAAGAACCCTAGGTTCTGAATAGGGGGTTAGAGGCCACAAAAATCAAATTAAATAATGCAGTTTGCTTAGAAATTTAATGGTCGGTATGGACATGCAAGAGATTTGGCACAAGGATGCAGAAAAAACTGAGTTACGATTCTATGTGCAGAGCAATGTTCATGGAGACTTACAATGCGTTATGAGAAATGAAAAGGCTTTCTTTTGATGGTTATAGCTCCACTGGATGACAAGGAAGAGAGCTGCGTTTTGCTTTTGGTCTGAATTCACCTCTAAACCAAAATTCGATCACCACTTTTCCAAGGTTTTTTGCAAAACTGTTCTGGCCGTTTCCACAGAGTTTTTGTGCGTTTTTTCTCGTCTCTTTTTTTTTGTGAGCATGAGGTTTATATAGACAAAGGAATTTAGGTCAACATTTGTGTATCAAATCTTGGCCCATTATGATGAAGAGATTTGATTTGATTCACTTTGAATATCATTCCAAAAATAGCCTAATTCAATCTTTTTGTCCACACCATGCCTTTACACGAATTTGATTTGATTTCTTCATAAAGACTTTCTATTTTTGATTCAATCACGTGCCAATCTGCTTTTATGCGTTACTGCCAGCCTGTTATGAGCTGTTTGGGCCTCCAACATGATGAAAATCGAAAGCTGACTTGCCCTTTCAAATCCACTTCCCTTCGAATTTTCTCTCTTTGATAGCTTCAAAGTCCCAAATCGAATTACTCCAGCTTCAATTGCATAGCCCCTTCGATTGAGCCTCCCTCTACTTCGATTGCTTGATTTGAAAAGGATCACCCTGGTCGAATCAGCTCTTGTAGGGTTGGGAGAAAACAAGGCAAGAATCTGGCCTTTAATTCAAATAATTGAGTCCACAATCAGCATTTAATTATTTCTATATTTGCAAGGGACACATGCCATTGTGAACTTTGGGTGAACCTGGACAGGTTAGGATATGTGTTTTTACTTAGTCATGCCAGCCTACTTCATTCCTTCGAATCTGCCTTCTTTGCCAGCTTCAAAGTCCAATTTGAATCTCTTTAGAACATTCCCTATTAGATAACTTCGACCAGCCCTTGGCCTTGTGATTAGTCTAAGTTCTGATTCGAAGTGTTCAGAACTTCCTTCATCAGAACATCTTAGATTAAGAGAAACTCTGCACTGAAATGTCATTCGAAGGTCATTTCGTTCTGATGTTCTTATTAAGGGAAACTCTGAAGTTCCAGTCGAAGGACACTCTGAAGTTCCAGTCCAAGGACCTTTTGAAATGCCAATTGAAGGGTATTTTTCCATATACCAATCAAAGGGTACTTGTTAAAATTCCAATCGAAAGACACTATTACAATACCGATCGAAAGGTGCTTTTTAATATGCTAATCGAAAGGCCTTGTTAACAGGCCAATCGAAGGACCTTTGTCCAGATACCAATCAAAGGGTACTAATTGAAATATCAATCGAAGAGTCCTTTGCTACGCCAATCGAAAGATCTTGTTCATGCTAATTAAAGGACATAGTTAACATGCTTGTCGAAGCTTCCTTGACACAATGCTAAATCGAAGGATCCCTTGGCATGCCAATTGAAAGGCTTGGCCCAGGGTGCCAAACGAAAAAGGTCTTTCAGAATTCCAATCGAAGGCCTTGACACAATGCCAATCGAAGTGCTTGTCCATAATGCCAATTGAAGCATTTTTGGAATGTCAATCGAAAGGATTGGGCATAATGCCAATCGAAGGGAATTATCCATGCCAATCGAAAGGCTCCTTCAGAATACCAATCGAAGGGTCTTTCAGAATGCCAATCGAAAGGTACTTAAAGCACCACTCAAAAAATTTATTTTTCCTTAGGCAAGGGTTTCTTGTCAACCATGTAGGGGGAAGACTTTGGAAAACATGAGAGGGCAAATTTTGGGGTACAATACCAGGTTATTAATATGTTTATTTACTTTTTGTATTCTATATGTGTCATATACATAATCGGTAATGTTTGTCTGATGAGTGTTGTTGTTGGTTATCTGGTTGTTTGGAATCTCAGGATGATGGTTGCAGGAAGGAATGAAGATGCTATTGTTGAGGTGTTGGCAATGTTGGCTGGTGCGATTGGGTAACAACCGTGCATTAATACTAGTAACAGGAATGAAGATGATGAATTTCGTGTTTTCGGGAAGTTCCAGAGGAACAATCCGCCAATATTTGAAGGAGCTCATGAACCTGATAAGGCACAAATTTGGCTGAAAGAGATTGAGAAGATCTTTTGGGTCATGAATTGTTCGGATGCGCAAAAGGTGCAATTGGGCACCCATATGCTTGAGAATAAAGCTTAGGATTGGTGGAACAACATTGTTTAGAGATTTAATGAAGATGGTATTGAGGCTACTTGGGCACTTTTTAGAGATGCATTTTGGGAGAAGTATTTTCCATAGGATGTGCGTGGGAAAAAGGAGATTGAATTTCTTGAGTTGAAGCAGAGTAATGGAACTATGGTTGAGTATGATGTAAAGTTTGAGGAGTTGGTTAAGTTTTATCCTCATTACAACACTGTTAAATACTGAGAGATCTAAGTGTCTTAAGTTTGTGAATAGTATGAGGCTCGAGATCAAGAAGGCTATGGGTTATTAGTAGATTACACGATTTTTGAGATGGTTAACAAGAGTAGGATCTATGGTGAAGATAGTCGAGATAGTGTTGCTTATTATAAGGCTTTGCATGATAAGAAGGGGAATAGCCAATTCATAGGGAAAACTTATGTGACTTTTGCTAATAAAGAGAAACAGAAAGCTGGTGATGACAAAAAGCTGAGTTCAGAAGGAGCTTCTACTATGATTAGTCGCTATAGTTGTGGTGTCGAAAGACATCGTGATTCTGAGTGCACAAGTGCTGATGTGAAGTGTTTCAAGTGTGGCAAGCTAGGTCACAAGTCTTATGATTACAGAGGAGTTTTGAGTGTGACTTGTTACAACTGTGGTGAGCAAGGTCATATCAGTTTCAAGTGTGACAAGCCAAATAATGACTAAGCTAGAGGGAAAATGTCTGTTCTATCTGGTTTTGAGACTGCTATTAAGGATAGACTAATCCGAGGTACGTGCTTTATTAATGGTACACCTTTTATTGCTATTATTGATATTGGTGCGACACATTCTTTCATTTCTTTGGATTGTCTTAAGAAATTGGATCTTGAGTTATCTGATATGAATGGTGAAGGTGTGTGAAACACAAGAAAGGGGGTTTGAATTCGGTTTCACCAAAATATAATTTAAATCTTTTTCGTTGATGAAAGACCAAGTTAACCTAGAACATAAAAATAAATGAACACAATTATTTGTATCCTAGTTCACTATTAACAAACTACTCCAGTCCACCCCTCAGGGTGATTTTCCTTCAAAAAGGACTTAATCCACTATAACCAAATTGATTACAGATACCTATAATAAGTCAGATCAACCTTATTGGCACCCCCAATAAGTCATTTGATCCTTATTGAAAATCCACTCAAGCCTCAGTAGGAGTCTTCTTGAGATCAGACATTCACTCAATCACTCAAGGAATCAATCAACAATGGTTGAATACTTTCAGTGTATTACAATTTTCTTCTTTTAAGAAGATTACATAGATGTTTCACTACAAATAAATCTCATGATCAAGAAGAGGTTCAATTAAGCATTGAAATCAAGGTACAAACACCAAAGTGCACAAGTTTCATTCAAAGTTGTGAAATGAAGTGAATATAAGTGTGTGAGAAATTAGGCATGACTTTAAGCATTGAAATGAGTGAAGCCAGAAGTTAAGGCATGGTGTTAATACACATGATATACCTAAAGACATCACAAACTCATCATGGCAAAGCATTCTCAAGGATAGAGACAAGTAGTGGACAAAACCAAGACTTAAACATGCTTCTAATGACACACAAGCTATAAGAAAGGGATAGATGAATAGGGATCATGGTAAGAAGGTGTAAAAACATAGAAGTTAGAGGCAAATGACATATTAAATCACTCATTCAAGTATCACAAGTATTGATAAGAACTAAGCATAGAAAGTTCAAATGAGAAAGGCAAAACTAGGCAAAAATGTATGATCAACTTCACATAATTACAAACACAAGTAAATGTGCATAAAAGGACCTACAAATTTAAATGAGAAGGCTATAAAACATGTTAAAACAATTTAGCACAAGTTGGAAACAAGACCTCTAATGGTTGCACAAGTGCATCCCTAAACACTTCAAGAATCAACACAGAAGTTCATACAAAGAGACATGCATTAGATCACACATAAAAAATAGTTAGGAGACTTGAGAAATGATTCAAAAATCATAAAAGTGAAGTGAAGCAAGAGGCAAATGAGTGCTCTAAATTGTGCCTAAAGAATATGTGTAAGAGGTGTTCAAATGATATCAAACATCAAGCAATAGCACACAAGTACCAAAAGAAATAGGCAAGCATTGAATAATACATGAAAATTAGTTAGAAGCATAGAAAAATTATGAAAAGTTATACATAGAAAGGAGAGGTCAAAAGCTCAATGTGTCCCAAAAATGGGCTTAAAATTGTGTTCAAAAGGTGTTCAAATAACATCAAACATTAAGCAATACACAAATAATTGACCACACAAGGTAAACCTCAAAAAGATATTAAAAGGGACCCAAAATTAATGGTAAAAATACCAAATAAAATCTCAAAGGACCTATATACATGTGCCTACACGTGTATAAAAAATGGGATCAAAATCAAATGGGAAAGATCATAAATAAAACCCTAATGTACAAACTAGGTCAAATTATACACATCTCATGGTAAAATCAGAAATAAATATTGTGATCGGTGGATTTAGAACTGACTGTTTAACGCTGGTTCGCAAAATGTCGCGGAAGCAAGAGTTGCCACCGTCTTTTATTTTCTCTAACATGGAAAGGACAAAAGCACAGCAAAATTCCTTATGAGATATGTTTCTCGGTTCGGGAGGTAGATTTATAGAAAGGGAAGGTGTTAGCACCCTTTCTATCCATGGTTATCCATGGGCTCTTAGATACTTGCTCTTATGTTTTCAAAAGATGTTTTCTTTTCAAAATGTGAGTGGGTTTGAAAAAAGTTTCTTTGAAAGATTTCTGAATAACTCTTGTATCAGTCCTCAAGAGTGTTTGAAAAATTGTTTTGAAATCTTTTTGAAAGTGTCAGTGTGAAAAGGTTTTTGTTTTGTTTTTTAGAGAGAGCAAGTATCTATGAGTCATCTACCTACCCTAAGGAATTAGGCTGTGTATAAGTCCTTTAGGTAGTGCCATCCCGCCATTGAGAGGTAGGTAGCACCACCGTTGGAGGTGTCCGGGTCAATTCGAGTTTAGGGACAGTGTGGTCACCGAAGCAACAGCAGGACACCTTAGAAGCTACCCTTATGTCCTTGATCCTTTTTTTAATCCGAGGCAACCGTTTCGAGGCAACTGTTCTGAGGCAACTGTTCCGAGGCAACTGTTTCGAGGCAACTGGATCATGGACATAAGGACCGCTAAGATGTCCTATACTTGACGACCACGTTTCGAAGGCAACAAGTGAGGCGTACCCTAGAAGTGGTGTGTGCATTGTGTGTTGTATTCAGTTAATGTTTGTCTTATTAATTAATGGGCTACGAGTTGTTTTTATTTACATACATTCTTTCATGCAAGTTTAGCAGTTAAGGGGGGTGCGGAAAGTAAATTGCGGAAACATAAATCCTACGCTATTACAAGGCGCGGGTCTATACATCGCCGAAAATTACAAAGACCTGTTTTTGGTAAATGAGTACGGAAAGTAAATAAAAACAGTAAAAGTCCTAATTACTATTACATGTCTGGAGCAATTACATAATAATAAATTGTGGGTGAATAAAAATTAAATCGGAAAGTGCTAAGGGTGTTGACCCTTTTAAGAAAAGGAATTGATTTTTTTTTGGTCTTTTTTGTAATTAAAATGAAATTAAAGCTAATTAATGACTAATTAATTAATTTAATTAAAAGAAAATATTTTTTTGTTTTTTATGTTTTTATGAAATAAAAGAAATGAAATAAAATTAAAAGTTAATTTTTACCTAATTCTAGATCTATTTTAATTATTTAAGAAAAGGAATTAAAATGGCCTAATTAAACTATTTTAGTTAATGTTTATTTACAAAATAAAATAATAATAATAATAATGATGTAATTCTATTTTTTTTTATTTTATGAAATTATGTTAATTAAGTTAATTTGTTAATAATAAAAATAAAAAAAGGTTAGGAATTAAAATAATAGAAAAACAAAACAAAATGAAAAAAGAAGTAAAACCAAGGGGGGGGGGGGGGGGGGGGGGGGGGGGGGGGTGGGCTGAAATTTGGAGGTTTAATGCTGAAATCTTGGCCCATTGAAGCAAGCTCGTTTGACTTTTCATGGTAGCCTATGGCGCGCTTGGCTCCAGAGTATGGTGTTCTACGCTTTTGGCCCTTGGATCTGCCTCCAATGACACTTGGCGCGCTCCTGGATTAGGTCTATAGTGTTCCTCCTTTGAGAATCTGCACGTGAAAGCAATGAAAAAAAATGATATGGAAATTATAGGGGACCTGGGAAGAACTTACAGCGCGGTATGAGCCTCAGGACTTGGCAAAGGTTGCTTTAGCTTCAGGGTGTGGCAAGGAATAAAACCACGTGCTTATTTTGATCTGAAGATGCTCGCAACTATGTTTTAGAACTCTCACTTTTTGAATAATTTTTGGTTTTGCTCTTGGCCGTTTCTGCACACACTATTTTTTTGAATGAGATTGGGAAGGCTTGTATATATAGTAATGAAATGTGTATCAATCCAAATAATGGTCATTAAGCTTATGCAATTATGTTCTTGATTTCCTCCATAACCAACATTGAACCACTTGCCATATTTGTGAAAATTTGAATTTTCTTGCTTGGAATAGGTCTTGCACGAATTTGGAATGTGTTTTAAGGTGTATCAAGGCTAATCAACACAAAATATATTCCTCCATTAATTTCTTTGATTATTATTTGAATTTTAAAGATTTAAAATGAATTAAATCAAATAAAATTAAATAAAAATGGGAAAATTAATTTTAAATCTTGAAATAAATTGTGGGACACGTGGAAGGCATGGCCAAGCTGAAACAAGTGGAAAAAGTGGGCCCCTTTTGTCAAAAATGAAGATTCAAGGATAGTTGACTTTGGCCATTTCACAAAAATTTCACAAATTCTCCAATGCATATCTTGCTCAATTTTAAAGCTATGAACATGTTCTTGGACATTTTGGAAAGGTCTTGAAGTCATCTAACCAATTCATTTGGTCCCATGTCATTTTAATTTACCAATCTCAAGTTATGGTCTTTGACTTAAAGTGCCTTTTTGTTGACTTTTGAAAATGACCTATAATGTTTAAATTGATAACTTTTTGTGAGAGCATTTCTTGGACTTGGAATGTGAAGATTAATTGTAGGAAATGTCTTCCCCTTCAAGATGAGCATTGTATGGGATTTTTCTGATGAACCATGAAAAAGTTATGCCTTGGTCAAGTTACAGTTGACTTTTCAACTGCCCAAAAATAGAAACTTTTGCATCTTGATGATTTTTGAGCCATTCTTGTGAAATCATGGTCAAGACTTGAACAAACGATGATTGTGGCTTCAAAATAAGATGTTGATCAAAAATTTTGACTTTTGACTGCCAAATGACCATTTTGCCCCTACAGTTGACTGTTGAGCAAATGGGACTTTTGACTGTGCAACTTGACCTTGTGAGCCTTGAAACTTGACATGTAAGTGCTTGACAATGTATATGAGCATATGGGACTTGATTGAGCCCTTGAAAACCTCAACTTCCTTGCAGGAACCAAAACCCTAGTTTGACTGCCTTAGGAGGATGGTTGACTGTGCAACTCCTTGAGTGATTTTGAACCATTTGAGGTGATGCTTGGCAAAACTTTGAAGATTATGGGAGGGAAAATTTTGGGGTACAACAAATATCAAAACAAATGAAAATAAAATTCATATAAAATTAAATAAGACATTAAAATACGTTCATGATTTTTTTTGAATTTTTGGATAATCAGAAGTATTTTAATAAAATAGAAAGAAAAAAAAATAGAATAAAACAATGTCACAAAGTCATGTGTCAACTTTATCAATTGGTCACATTCCAATAAGTCACTACAGGACAAAAACACAGGCAGCTAACCAGTGTGTGACACATCATCACCATCAACCTCCAAACTTCACAAAACCAGCAAGGAAAACATGACTTCTTGCCCTAGAAACATGTTCATGATCCAAACTTCACACCATCATAACTTCTTCGTTTCTCAATGAAATTCAAAAATTCTTGAACGAAAATTGTAGATCTAAGAACGTAGAACAACATAACATCAAGAAAAATTAAAAACAAACAAGTATTCATGGAGATGATTGAGGATGAAAACACTGGTTTATCACTTTTTCACACAAAAGCACAAAATGCAAAAACAAATTCAGATTCACATCAAATCCACTTTATACCTATTATATGGGCCATCTACAGATGCATGATGATATTTATAAGCATTGAAACCATATAATGAGAGAGATGAAAGCTTGAGAAGTTTACCTAGTGGAAAAATAATTCACTTCCTTTTACACCTCTATAGCTTATGAAACCCGAAGATCTTTATCCTTAAGCTTCCAAGATGATGAATCAAGAATAAAATCAGAGGATGAACGAGTAGATTTGAAGAATTGGAGAAAACTTCAAAAGTTTCCAAGAGAAGCCAAATATGGAATTTAGAGAATAGGAGGCATGTGTATGGTTTATGAGGGCATGGCACTCTTATATAGAGCGTGAAAATGAAGCTAGGGTTGAAAATATTTTGAGAAATTCGTTGGGAGGGCATATTTAGAAGTTTTGGCCAATTTAACGACTTGTGGTGCAAGATGTGTTTTATGTGTGCCAAGGTGTTAGCTCCTAAATTTGTCACCCACAACAAATTGGCCTTATGGGCCAAAAATAGATTGAACAAATCTAAGCTGAAAATACTTCGACAGATTGGAAAATACTTAGAGAAATTTCTGAGTTAAAGTTAATCTTCGACCAGAAGATTCTTGCGGTCTTCGACTGAAAGGGCTCCAGGGCCTTCGACTAAAAGGAAACCTCATATCAGCAACAAATGATTTTGAATCTGAAGAAATGAGGGAAAAGCAGTTCACTTGGCAGTTGAGGAAAGTAATGTGGCATGAAGATAGAGGTCGAATCATATACATAAGGCACTTGTCCTCATCCTAGAGCAAAGCAACTCCTCGACGGTTACCTAGTTTTAGTATAAATATAGGAAGTTTATGTAGATTTATGTGTGTTCAACTAACTGTACAAATAATTCAATACTATTCGAGTACCCACTGCGTGAGAAAGAATACTAAAAATGTATGTTTGAAACACCACATTTTATAATCAAAGTCTTTTACATTTCTCTTTACATTCCTTGCCTTTTTATCTTGCTTGAAAACATCTATTTTCCCTTGCACTTTTTATCAGATCCCTGCACTTAAACTCTTCTCAACCCCTCTTCTATTTACTTTCTATGCTCAAACTCATTTCAAACCTCAACCTTTCTCAGTCGAATGTGTGTTCTTTATTTATATTAGCATTTATGTCCAAACAACGCCAATAATTAGCATATATCCTAGGATCAAACTGATCGATTCCGCGAGTAACCAAAAAATTACCCTTTTTGGAAGATCAACAGTTGTTTACCGAATAACACGGCAAAAAAATTGGCACACCTGGTGGGACGTTGCTATTTTTTATTTATTTTTGCTTGTTTATATTAACATAAATGCTTTGCATAGTTTCCTTTCTTTTACAAAGTCTTGTATGCTATTAAGAAGTGGTAAATTAACCACCAACGAGTGTACAACTAGAAGGAGAAATAGTGAAAGTGAAATGGCTAATCAGCCAAATAATGGAGAAATACCTCTACTAATTACTACGGGAACAACGGTTATACCAACCGTTAGTGAAACTATCTCGTCAACCGTTGGTTCGGCACCAACATTAACAGCAACTCAAACAGGACCAATACTTTTGTATACAGGTCCCAGAGGTCCATCAGGAACACCCCCACCAAGGGTGAATCCAAGATCTCGACCATATGTTCCCCCAGGAGTTTCGACAGCCTGGATGGGTCGAGACCAGCCTTAGGGTATACCAACTACTGAAATGGCTAGTCTTATGAACGCTGCGTCTACATTTTCAGAACCTTTGGTAAGTGCGTCTTCGCCATTACAAGGATCGGGAATTCGTATGGCGAATTTGGGGAGAAACCAACTCTTAGGAGGGGCATCCCATGCAATACCAAGCCTCACAAATGCTTCCGCGGAAATTTTGAGGCAACAGATGGATGAAAGCAACCATGATATGGTACAAATGTTGGCCCAAACTTTGAGTACAGTGTTGAACCCTCTAATACAAAATACCACCCAGTCGAACCAACAAATGTCAGCATAGATGACACGCATGGCTAAATTTTTTGGGGTTCCCCAACTTATTCGACAACCCCAAAGAGCACCTATAAGAGAGAATCAAGGTATAGTCTTAGAAGAAGATTTAACCATTAACCAAAACCCACAACTAGATAGGAGGAACCACATAGTGGAAATCGAACAACCTAGGGTCGAAGCACCCAGATTTCCCCCACAGATCCCTAGAGATGGCGATCAAGGTGTAATGGTGGTAAATAGAAACCAAAATGCTGACGAACTGATACAGCAGGTTCGACACCATAATTATGGAACGGATAATAATCTGACAGCCATGATCGAAAGAATCATGATATAAAATGGAATGAACATTGGATTTCATAGGCCAAACTTTACATCCCCATTGTCAGAGTATATCTTGCAAACAGATTTACCCCCTAGGTGGAAAGTCCCAAAGTTCACTAAATTTTCAGGGGATACGACGGAGTCCATTGTCGAACACGTAGCGAGATATTTGATAGAAGCTGGGGAAATATCAAATAACGATAGCCTTAGGATTAAGTACTTCCCAAGTTCTCTAACTAAAAACGCTTTTACTTGGTTTACCACCCTCTCAGCCAATTCGATCCACAATTGGAATCAATTGGAGAGATTGTTCCATGAACAATTTTACATGGGACAAACCAAAATAATTCTGAAAGAACTGGCTAGCGTGAAAAGGAGATTCACCGAGCCAATAGATGAATATCTAAATAGATTTCGACTGCTCAAAGCCAGATGCTTTGCACAAGTGCCTGAGCACGAATTGGTCGAAATGGCAGTAAGGGGCCTAGATTATTCTATTAGGAAAAAATTAAATACCCAATACCTGAGGGATATGGCCCAATTGGCCGATAGAGCTCGACAATTAGAACGTCTTAAAATTGAAAAAGCTAAAGCAACTAAGACTCATCGAAGAGAAAGGGTAGCCTATGTCGAATGGATGATGACGATCCAGAGACATCTAATGATCCTATAGCTGTCGAAGAAAGCGAAATAGATTTAGAAGAGTTAAAGCAAGGGCCACCATACTCTTGTAGATTGTTAGTGCCCTCAGATGGGAAGAATCCTACTGAGTCTGAAAAGAACAATGATAGATTCCCAAAGAAAACATATAGTTTCGACGTCACAAAATGTGACGAGATATTTGACTTGTTAGTTAAAGATAGCCAAATGATAGTACCTCCATGGGCAAAAATTCCTCCCCTAGAACAAAGAAAGAAAAGAGGTTTTTGTAAATATAATAATTTTTTGGGCCATAAAACTTCACAATGTTTTCTTTTCAAGGATCTTCTTCAAGGAGCGATCAAAGAAGGAAGACTCAAATTTGCTGACAAACCTCAAATGAAAATCGATGCAAGCCCATTGCAAGCTGATGCCCACTATGCTGAACCAACAGGCATCAACATGGCTGAAGTTTCTGAAGACTTCATCAATAAGCCGGTTTTTGGCAGTTTCACTGAGAACATCTCCAGAAAGACAGTCGAAGGGGTGAGAAGGGCTACTGAAGGCCTAAGAAAAGAAGTTATTGAAGGCCTAAGCAAAGGAGCTACTGAAGACTCAAACAAAAGGACTACTGCAGGTTCTTAATTGGCTTCCGTCAAGGGTTCGACAGAGGACCTTGAAGCTAAAATGCAAAAGATTAATCTCGTTGCCAAGAGCAACGTAGAAGTTAATATGGTCGAAGTATCTGAGGCAAAGGCTTCAGAAGAGGCCATCAGACAAGAGGAAGTGAATAAAACTGCATTTCCTAAAGAGAATGAGAATCTGACAGATTTTCTGCAACGATGCCAAAAAAAGAAGTCTGAAGTCATGTTGTGTCCAAGATGCAGCTCCATCTTCGACAAAAAGGTTGCAGAACACATACAGGGCGTAAGGGAAGCAAAGGTGAAATGGGCCACCAATTCCCAGCCCAACATGGTTTTTGAGGTTATATATGATCCTAGAAGAGGATATCAGAAAGAACCAATGAACCAGGCGAAGAGGCCATCAACTTTCAGGCCTCCAACAAATGTCCCCGTGGATACTTGGCTAAAAACAGCAAACGGGAAAAGGCCAAGTGAGGAGAAATGGCGCACATTCGATGTACCAAGAGGATCATCCTTGGCATATAGGAAGGAGTTCGAAACTACAACAACAAACAAAGTGGCTCATGTGTCGAGCAACTACAAGGGGGAAAACCCCATGTCTCGCTCCCAGTGGAGAAGATATCAAAGACGGCGAAAAGCTGAGAGAGAGGCTACAGAGGAGCCTCAACCAGAATCAAGCACCAACGTACCACAAAGAATGAACAAAGGCAAACAAAGAAATCCTTTAGAAAAGAAACCAATTGCTAGAATATTGGTATGGCCAGAACAAGGTGAATCAGATGATGAAGGTAATTCTGAATTTGATGCTACTTTAGATATTATGGTGAATGTAGTATCAGTACTACCCAGGGAGTACGACCGCCAAGTCGAAGTCAAAGAGACTGAATGGGAGGTCGAACAGGAAATGGCCAAACATAGGCCATTGTGTTATTATGTGATCAACAATGTTTGCATCGAAGAACAAAATGCTTTCTTAGAGCCACCTACTAAGGCGATGAAAAATCACCTAAAACCCTTGTTCATAATGGCAAAGATAGGGGAAATAACCATCAATAAGATTCTGGTTGATTGTGGGGCTATAATAAATATAATTCCCCTATCTATGCTGAGGAAAATGGGCAAGGGAGATAGAGATATCAAACCCCACAACATGGTTCTATCAAACTATGAAGGAGGTATTAGAACTATTATGGGGGGGTGTGATCGGTGGATCTGGAACTGACTGTTTAAAGCTGGTTCGTGAAATGTCGCGGAAGCAAGAGTCGCCACCGTCTTTTATTTTCTCCAAATGGAAAGGACAAAAGCACAGAAAAATTCCTTAAAGAGATTGCTCTCGGTTCGGGAGGTAGATTATAGAAAGGGAAGGTGTTAGCACCCTTTCTATCCATGGTTATCCATGGGCTCTTAGATACTTGCTCATTTGTGTTTTCAAAAATGGTTTGTTTGCTTTTCAATGTGGGTTTTAAAAAGTTTCTTTGAAAACTCCAGTTCGACTCTTGTATCGGTCCTCAAGAGTGTTTGAAAAATTGCTTTCGAAAGCTTTTTGAAAATGTGTCAGTGTGAAAAGTATTTTTGAATTTGTTTTTGAAATTAGAGCAAGTATCTAGAGTCGTCTACCTACCCTAAGGAATTCGTTTGTGTAAATGTCCTTAAAGTAGTGCCATCCCACCATTGAGAGGTAGGTAGCACCACCGTTGGAGGTGTTCGGGTCAATTCGAGGTTCGGGACATGGTGATTGATCGCACTAAATCGCACTATGTTTCTGACTCAAATATCACATGTTTTCCTTAGTTTTTATTGTCATTTTCTCGTATTATGTTCCTTTTTCCTTTGTTTTCAAGATTCTTGTCATTTCAGAGCCTTCTGTGAAGAAACGAGCCAAAACGCCAAGAAATTAGGGTTTTTCAAGATATTCTGCACTTATGGCGTTCAGCACCGCGCTGGCTACAGGAAACGCGATGACGTGGGCCACTTTCACCCAGAGATCAACTGCCACGTTCCCATGATGTGGCGGTTCCAAGCACCGCGCCCGCGGCCACCCTCACCGCGCCCGCGGCCTTCACAAAAAGGTTCCCGCTCAAAAGAAGTTAAGGGGCATGCTGGTCCTTACGCACCTCAAAGTTCCTCTATAAATAGCTTTCGATTCTCATTCTTTAGTTTCATCCAAGCTTAGTACAATCTTAAGCCATATACTATCAGTTTCTGTAAAGTAATAATCTCTTCACATCGGGGAGTTATTGCGGTGTAGATTGAGTTGTAATCGAGTCTTGGAGCACTTTGGTTGAAGTTCATCATACCGGCCTTACTTTTCCGTAGATTTGTATCAGATTCAAGTCTCCGACCGGAGCAAGGTTCTAATTTATTGCATTTCTTTATTTAATTGCTCTTATCATAGTCTACACGTTTTATAGACTTTAAATGCTCTTATCATAGTCTACACGTTTTATAGACTTTAAATGCTCTTACCATAGTCTACATGTTTTATAGACTTTAAATGCTCTTACCATAGTCTACACGTTTTATAGACTTTAAATGCTCTTACCATAGTCTACACGTTTTATAGACTTTAAATGCTCTTACCATAGTCTACATGTTTTATAGACTCGCACTTATTATGTCTGGCTAAACTATAAAGGTTAGGATGTAATGATTGTCATCGTGGTTGTGTTCCAATTATCATGCTAGTGAAAATACTCTGGGGATGTTTTGCTTCTAACTTAAGTCAATTGTGTTTTAATGTTTATTGGGTAAGATCGAAAGTCGTCCAAACTAATGATACGACTTGATTATTATTTAACCAAACAAAAAGAGCGAGAGCCGTTGATTGGTTAAATAGGAATCATTGACCTTTTTAGAAAACGATTTTGAAACTATTTTCGGACGCGTTTGTAGGTTTGAAATCTGACTCTTGGTCAAAAGCCAAAAGTCTCTTTAAGTTAATCTTTCCGAGTAAGATCACTTTTCTGTTAAGTCAAAACTATCAATTTCTTAAAAATAGGTTTACCTCTTTAACGCGGAAGGCACCCTTTATATGTGACAATAAAGGAATTTAATTTAAAGAGTAAACTCGGTTCTTAGTAGTCAAAAGCTACAAGTTCCCGTTAAACTGATTCTTTGCTATCAATAGAAAATACTGCCCCATAAGTAGGTTCATCTACGCATGACCGGACCAATATCTGATTACATGATTTACATTCCAACCTGTCTTTTAAACTGTTATTTACCTCGCTCATTTACTTTGTGCACTGCACTCACATCAATATCCTTATTCGCCTTAGATAAGCACCTTAGCAATAGAGTTGATAGATTGACAATTGGTCTCTGTGGTTCGATAATCTTATATATTACTTCGATAGGCTGTACACTTGCAGTACTACATTTAGGCTATACGTTACAGATAAACACCCATCAAGTTTTTGGCGCCGTTGCCGGGGACCAACTTCGTCAAATTTCGTACCCTATTGTTATCCCGTTTAGACTAAGGTTATTCTAGCCGGTAGATGCGTAGAAATCGTAGCACCGGCAACCTAATAGATCCTTTAGTAGAACCTGAACGTTACGCTCGTGCCCGTCTTTTTATTCGCAAGATAAGAAGAGCTATGGCAGAAGATCGTAACCAAAGACCGCTCAAGGAATTCGCCCAACCATCTAACGAGGAACCTAGTTCTAGTATAGTAAACCCTGCTATAACTACCAACAACTTTGAACTAAAGCCCTCGTTACTACAATTAGTACAACAAAACCAATTCGCTGGTCTCGCTACCGAGAACCCGAATCAACATTTAAAGGTATTTATCCAGTTAGCTGACACCCTTAAGGCAAATGGAGCCACACCCGAAGCTATCCGATTAAGACTATTTCCTTTTTCCCTTAGAGGTAAAGCTCACGACTGGTTAGACGCCCTTCCAACTAACTCAATAACAACTTGGGAAGACCTTAGGAGAGCTTTTCTTGCGAGGTATTTTCCACCAAGCAAGACCGCTGTTCTTAGGAACCTGATCACTTGTTTCACCCAAAACCAAGGCGAATCACTTTTTGATGCCTGGGAGAGATATAAAGAACTTTTAAGAGCCTGTCCGCATCATGGCCTAGAGCAATGGTTAATCATACATACCTTCTATAATGGACTCCATTACAACACAAAGATGTCCATAGACGCTGCTGCTGGCGGAGCGTTGATGAACAAACCTTACCCTGACGCTTGTGCCCTAATAGAGGACATGGCCCAAAACCACGCCCAGTGGGGTTTAGAACGAGCGACAGTAGAGAAAAAGGAGAGCCATGGAGGAAAGCATGAGGTAAGTTGCATGGACATGATCAATGCCAAGATGGACGCCCTAGCCTTGAGAGTCGAGAACATGTCTCAAAACCCAACCACAGTAGCAGCAATCCAATCAGAGTGCGAACTCTGTGGAACTCAAGGACATCAAACCGTTGACTGTAACCTTTTGAACGAATCAAGCTCAGACCAAGTTAACTATACTCAAGGGAACCCTTTCTCGAATACCTACAATCCTGGATGGAGGAACCACCCGAATTTCTCTTACAAAAACAACAACCCTATCCAAAATCCCGGACCTTCGAGACCTCAAGGATTCCAAACGCAAAAACAAAACCAACCTATGCAAATAGTACCCCCAAGACCAAACCTTAAAGAAACCATAGACACCTTTATTCAGGCTCAAACCTAGCAAAATAAGGAGTTTATGAACCAACACATTCACACGAATGAACTAGTTACCCAACTAGCAACCAAGTTTGACCAGATAATAACCCACACCAAAATGCTTGAGACTCAGATTTCCCAAGTAGCACAAAACACCTCTGTACAAGTTGCACCTGGAGGACAATTCCCTGGACAAACTCAACCAAATCCAAAAGGCCAAGCAAATTCTATCACACTAAGAAGTGGAACCGCTTATGAAGGGCCTAGAAATCCTGACTTAAGCACATCAGAAAAACCTATGGAAGATGCTACGCCCAAAGACCAGGTGGAGGAACCAGAGAAACCAGGAAAGCAATCAAAACCAGAAGTAGAGAAAAACACTCAACAACCTTATAAACCACCTATTCCATTCCCACAGAGGCTGAAAAACACCAAAGTAGAAAACCAGTACCAAAAGTTTATTAAGGTAATAGAGAAACTCCATGTTGAGATTCCTTTTACTGAAGCTATAACCCAGATACCATCATATGCTAAGTTTTTGAAAGATATTTTGACCAATAAACGGCGACTCGATGATCCCAAGCCTTTAGAATGTCATTTTATATCCGAAAATAAACTCGCCAAGAAAGATAAAGACCCTGGAAGTTTTTCTATCCCTTGCATCCTAGGTAACCATATGATAGACAAAGCATTTTTAGACCTAGGAGCAAGCGTAAGTCTGATGCCTCTGGCCGTCTGTAAAAGGTTAAAATTAGGAGAACTTCAACCTACTAAGATGTCCTTACAACTAGCTGATAGATCTGTCAAATATCCCATGGGTATTTTAGAAGACATACCTGTCAAGATTGGTCAGTTGTACATTCTGACCGACTTCGTCGTAATGGATATCAAAGAAGATGAAGACATCCCAATCCTCTTAGGAAGACCCTTCCTATCGACCGCCGGAGCTATAATAGATGTTAAGAAAGGGAAACTGACTTTCGAGGTAGGAGATGAAAAGATTGAGTTCATTTTATCAAAATTTCTAATGGCACCAGTGATAGGAGATGCGTGCTATGCCATCGACATCATTGATGAATGTGTAAATGAGCTCGAACAAAACGAATTCTTAACCAAATTACCATCAACCCCTATTTTAGAGGATGAAGGATTTGAGAGTATCGAACCGTACATTGACGACAACCTTTTCGAATGCTTAGCTCTTACCCATGACCTTATGCCACGTACTGAGAAAACCACTATAGAACTTAAGGAACTACCCAAGAATCTAAGATATGAGTTTTTGGATGAGGAGATGAATAGACCTGTTATAATTAGCGCCACTCTAAACCAAATAGAAACAAATCAACTATTAGATACCTTGCGAAAATATCCCTCAGCTTTAGGGTATAAAGTTTCAGATTTAAGAGGTATAAGCCCATCCGTATGCATGCATCGGATTATGCTAGAAAAAGATTCGAAACCCTCAAGAGAACATCAAAGAAGAATAAACCCTATCATGAGTGATGTAGTCAAGAAAGAAGTTCTTAAGTTATTAGAAGCTGGTATCATATACCAAATTTCGGATAGTGAATGGGTAAGCCCAGTCCATGTGGTACCCAAGAAAGGAGGTATCACTGTTCTGAAAAATGAGAAAGGTGAGCATGTGGCAAAACGAACAGAAGGAGGATGGCGAATGTGTATAGATTACAGAAGGTTGAATAAGGCAACAAGAAAAGACCATTTCCCTCTCCCATTTATAGATCAGATGCTTGAACGTCTAGCAAGACACTCATGTTTCTGCTATCTTGATGGATATTCGGGATTTTTCCAAATCCCTATTCACCCAGAGGACCAAGAAAAAACCACATTTACCTGCCCCTATGGAACATTCGCTTATAGGCGAATGCCCTTTGGACTCTGTAATGCACCTGCCACTTTCCAACGTTGTATGATGTCAATTTTCGCAGACTACCTAGATGGAATTATGGAAGTATTTATGGACGATTTTTCAGTGTGTGGGTTTGATTTCAAAAACTGCCTCTCGAACTTGGAGAAAATCTTAAAAAGATGTGTGGAAGTAAACCTTGTGTTGAATTGGGAAAAGTGCCACTTTATGGTAAGTGAAGGGATAGTCTTGGGACACATTATTTCTGAAAGAGGTATAGAAGTCGATAAAGCCAAGATAGAAGTTATAGAACACTTAAACCCACCTAAGACCGTTAGGGAAATAAGAAGTTTCCTAGGACATGTCGGGTTCTACCGACGTTTCATCAAGAATTTTTTCGCAATAACTAAACCCTTAACTAACTTATTGATGAAGGATGTCGAGTTTGAATTCGACCAAAAATGTCTTGAGGCCTTTGAAGTTTTAAAGCAAGCTCTTATTTCAGCACCTATCATAAGACCACCTGATTGGACACAACCCTTTGAAATCATGTGCGATGCTAGTGATTTCGCTGTAGGGGCTGTACTAGGGCAAAGAAAAGACAAAAAACTGCATGCAATTTACTACGCTAGTAGAACACTAGACGCTGCCCAGCTAAATTATACAACCACAGAAAAAGAATTGCTAGCCGTAGTTTTTGCTATTGATAAATTTCGATCTTATTTGGTGGGAGCAAAAATAATAGTATACACAGATCACAAGCAATCCGGTACTTGTTAAGTAAGAAAGATGCTAAGCCTAGATTGCTCAGATGGGTACTTTTACTCCAAGAATTTGACTTGGATATTAAGGATAAAAAAGGAGCTGAAAACTTAGTAGCTGATCATCTCTCTAGGTTAGAACACCTTAAGCCTGAACTTATACCTATAGACGATCACTCTACTTATGAAAGATTAATAGCTGGGATAAACTCAACTGAAGAAGAGACCTATGAGGAAATCTCAACCATGAACAACATACCATGGTACGCAGATATTGTAAATTATCTAGCCGCTGATATCATACCCCCTGACTTAAGCTACCAACAGAAGAAGAAGTTTTTTAGAGATGTTAAACACTTCTTTTGGGATGAACCCCTCCTATTCAAAAGAGGAATAGATAATATATTCCGACGATGTGTGCCGGAGGAAGAAGTAGGCAATGTCATTAAACATTGTCATGCTTCACCTTATGGTGGACATGCAAGCACGTCTAAAACATGCGCCAAAATATTTCAAGCAGGTTTTTATTGGCCTACTGTATGGCGCGATGTCCACACTTACATTACAAAATGTGACCGATGCCAACGCACTGGGAACATCTCAAGACGTGATGAAATGCCTTTAAGAAACATCCAAGAAGTGGAAATATTTGATGTCTGGGGTATTGATTTCATGGGACCTTTTCCTTCCTCAATGGGTAACAAGTATATCCTAGTAGCTGTCGATTATGTCTCAAAGTGGATCGAAGCTGTTGCATCACCCACAAACGATACCAAGGTAGTTATCAAACTGTTTAAGAATATTATTTTCCCTAGGTTTGGAACCCCGAGATTAGTCATAAGTGATGGAGGATCGCATTTTATATCTAAGATATTTGACAAGCTTCTAAGCAAATACGGAGTAAAACATAGAGTAACATCACCATATCACCCGCAAACCAGTGGCCAAGTAGAGGTATCGAATAGGGAGATTAAGCAGATCCTAGAAAAAACCGTATCACTATCCAGAAAAGACTGGTCTGGAAAACTTAAAGACGCCTTATGGGCTTATAGAACGGCTTATAAAACCCCTATTGGAACAACTCCTTATCAATTGGTTTATGGAAAGTCCTGTCATTTACCCTTCGAATTAGAACATAGAGCCTATTGGGCCATTAAATCCTTGAATCTAGATTACCTGAAGGCCGGAGAAAAACGTATCCTGGACATTCACAAGCTAGAAGAGCTTCGCTTGAATGCCTATGAGAATGCCATCATATATAAGGAAAGAACCAAGATGTGGCATGATAAAAAAATCATCAAGAAAGATTTCAACATTGGTGATCCTGTTCTCCTATTTAACTCAAGGTTACGACTTTTTCCTGGTAAGCTTCGTTCAAGATGGACAGGTCCATTTGAAGTGTCAAAAGTTCTAAAGTCTGGAGCAGTAGAAATCAAAAACAATTCATGTGCTCCATTTGTGGTAAATGGACAAAGACTGAAGCTCTACAAAGGAGGCGATTTGCCTGTTGACTACTCTAGTCATATTCTTATAGACCCACCAATACCCACATAAAGTAAGATCTAATCGTCAAGCTAAACGACGTTAAACAAGCGCTGCATGGGAGGCAACCCATGGTTTATTTTTCATTTCATTTTATTTTAGTAATTTATATATTTTATCTGGACTAATTTCTTGTGTTTATATTTTCAGGATGCATTACCCCGATGGTATGGTTGTGATTTTCAGAGATGAAGCACAAAAGGCCCGATTTGCTACCTTATCTGCTAGACCTATGGTACCCACTAGGTACCCCGATCAGAGCTGCATGGAGGCACTCGGGATTGAGCCAAGTATTCGGTATCTATGCAACCAACTTAGCTGGGATTCTTATGCCGATGATGTCCACAAAACCTACAGGAACCTTACTCTGGAGTTTCTTAGCTCTATGGACTATAACCCATGAGTGGGTGAAGGAGATGAGCGAGGATGCCTGAGTTTCAGATTGTTTGGCACCGAGTATACCCTGACTACCAAAGAATTTGGGGATTTGCTTGGTTTCCAAACTGGACCGACCGCTATAACTGAGTTCCCATTGAGTTGCTACATGGACAGAGACATTGATAAATTTTGGCAGGACATTACTGATAGAGCCAGTCTTGACCCCTCTACCCAGCTGTCCCAGAAGATCCATAACCCGGCCTTCCGATACTTCGAGATGATCCTGTGCCACACTTTCTTTGGGAGGAGTTACTGTGACCACTTGGTCACCGCTGAGGAGATCATTTTCCTATACTGTGCTAGTCAGTCCAGACCTATAGCTAGTGGAGGTTTTCTGATAGAGAGCCTCGAGCAGACTGCTCGATCCGCTGTAGGGCTCATTCATTCCGGAGGGAATGTGACACAGATAGCTTCTGCTTTGGGTTTAGACAGTATGATAGCACAGCTGACCCCATACTGTGGATATACTTTTCTGGATTTAGACTTTTGCATGGATCGTGGATTCATGAGGAGGGCCTCTTTCCACCCATATCGGTACAGATTGCTTATCAATGACCAGACAGTTTACACCTTCACCATGCCAGACCCTCAGATGACTTATGTTTCCAACTCTGCTAATTGGAACTATTCTGTAGAAGGTTGGGGTGAGATATCAGAGTACACTCCATAATACACTCCTGCTTCCGAAGATCCCACTCAGGACTACACTCCTGCCTCCGAGGACTCCGCTCCAGATCACACATCCCGACCCGAGGTTACACACACTACTGTTCTTACTAATAACCTCAGCTTGCAGGAACCTGATATTCGCACTCTATTGACTGCTATGCGCACTGAGATAACCACTCTCCGCAATGAGGTGGCTGACCTTCATTTGCAGTTGGAAGTGAATGATGTTACCTTTGCTGGTGAGTTAGATGAATTAGCTCACGAGGTGGCAGAGATTCGACGCCAGCTGACTGAGCTGCGTGGCCTAGGCACTCCTGCAGAGCATCCTACCAGTTGGCAATAGATCTGTATTGTTCACAAGATATCTAGTTTCAGTATTATTCGTATTATGTTGATTTACTTTTCAGACTCATTTTTATTTTGCATTTTCTGTTTCCTGCGTTGTTAATATTTATTTTGATGACCCAATGTCCGTACCTATATCTATATATATATATATATATATGCATATGTTTTATTTATTTACTAATGTTTTCGTTTTTCTAGGCCACCATAGTTTTAATATAAAAATACAATAAATATACATGTGTATATGTATTCACGTACATATATGCACATTTATAAGAAAAATAGGTACACCTCCAGAAATTGAAGATAATGGCGAGGAAGAAAAAGCCCAATGGAAAGAAAGCCAGGCCAGCCCAACTGACCTCGACCTCACCGCGCCCGCGGTAGGCCCTGCCGCGCCCGCGGTGACGCAACGGTCACCTAACGGCTAGTAGCTCGTTTTTCCCCCCATTTTACCACTTTTTCCATTCCCAATCCCATTTTCTTCCATTTTTAACCCACTTTATTACCCATACCAACCCACTACATTTATTTCCATTATTTTCATCATAAATATTTACAACCACCATTTTCTTTCTTCCCTTCCTATAAATACCCCCTACTATATCATTTTCTTCCTCACACCTTCATTACTTCTACATCCCATTCTTTCTATCTTTTTATCCACAAGAAAATCCTATGGAATATCACGGTTACATTTTACGTGGTGGTCAAGCCGGAGAAAGGCAACTAAAGCGGCTTGAAAAATTGCTGACAACACCAATACACTCTACCAGGTATATCGATGAAAACTGTCTATATTCATTAGGTATATACCATAGTGTATTCTTCCTTCTAGATAAAATAGGTATGCATGATATTTTTTCTACTCAAGCACCAACCTACCCTAGGCTGACGTTCGAGTTTTTAAGTTCTTTAATTTATAACGTCTCCCCTAACACTGCTAGCACCGTAGGTGGAGTCAAATTTAGAATGTTTAATGTCGAATATGATTACTCCACTGACGGTCTAGCCGCCATGTTAGGATTGCCTTATGGGGATGGTGCCATTTGTGAAGCACCTTTAGACACGGATTGGGCATTTGAAGCATTTTGGGCCAGAATTACTAAACAAAATGCAACATCTTTTGATGGCCTTCTTGCTTCTCACATCCACAATCCTGCCCTTCGTGTCTTTAGATTTCTTTTAGCATCCACCATCTTTGCTCGGGAAAACCCAAACAAGGTGAATGCTAAAGAATTAATTATCATGCAGAGCTGCCTCACAGACACCAAAGTTAATCCCGTCCCATTCATGATTGCCCACATGCACCATGTTTTAAGAAAAGGTGGGCCGATTTCCTTTGGTGGACTGATTACCACTATTGCCAGTGCCATAGGATTGGATACGGAACTTGCCACCCTAGAACCACTTCCTCCTCGGATTGCAAATCTTAAATTTTTCAGGGATATGCGTTTATGCAAGACGAGGAAGGAAGGTGGTTACTTCCTCATGGTTGGAGGTGCTGCTGTACCAAGTGTTGTTATGCCTTGCACCCGTCGTACTGATATTAGATTTGAGCGTAACTGGACCTACGATCTTAACGCTCCTGCTTTTATTGGTCCGTTGCCCCCAAATCTACCTTTAAATGAGGGTAACAACACTGATGATGAGTACGATTTCCAAACAGAGGAACCACCCCATTTTTCACCACCACACACGACACCTTCTACCTCTAACCCACATGCAGGTACAGCTCCTAGTTTCCATGTCACTGAGGACATGTGGCGTGAGCATATGGCCCGAGAGGCCCAGAGGGACACCCTCCTTGCTACCTTGCAGCAACAGACGGCCGACAACATGGCCTTCATGCAAGCGTCCCAAGAACAAAATGCTAGCTCTCTGCGCACTATTATGGAAAGTCAGCTGGCTTTCCAGAGAGAACAGCACCTACACCAGACCACATACGCTCGTCACTTCCAATTGATGGAGGCAACCCAAGGCACCCTCATTGGTCGGACCCAAGAGCTACAAGCGGCAAATGCCGCCTTGTCAGAGAGACTGGAGCAGCTTGTTTTGGACCGAGATAGCCGCCGTCGCAGCCGTAGCCGCCGTTCCGGTCGTACCAACCAGGATGGTGAAGGTCCTAGTGGCCCCCACTAGTGTTTTCAGGTACCTCCTCCTACCTTATTTTGGAACATTGAGGACAATGTCTGATTTAAGTGTGGGAGGAGCATTTATCGCTTTTATTTCCCATTTTCGCTTTTATTTATCGCTTTTATTTTTCGTTTTTCCTGCTTTTATTTCCCTTCCGCATTTTCCTTTTTTTTATATATTCGTAGTTAATAAAATGCATGTGATAGGCGAGTCTTTCTGCGTAGTGTACCCTTTCATTTCCCCCACCTTTTAGCCTTACAAAATTTTTATTTTTCAAAGATTTATGGTTGTTTTTAAGGATTTGGGCTATGAGACAGGTCCTAGATAGGGTCTGTTTCTCGGACACTCACTTTTTGAAAAATTCGTTATCATTTTTACACCATAAGCCTTTTTGAATATTTAGATTAGATCCTTTCTCCCCAATATGCTATGATTTTGAATAAAAATGTACAAATAGGTCTTCAAGTAGTTTATCTTAGCAGTCAGCTCCGGCCTAAGCATGCTCTAAGTGTGGGATCGATGAATATAAGTGGATGATCTCTATTTTGCCTTAAAAATTATAAAATAAAGTGTGAATGCGACTACGAGTTGGGTAATCCTCACAAAGATTACTCAACTCAAGAAAGTTGTAAGCACTAACAAAAACAAAGAAAAAATATATATAAGGCATATCTGTTGTAGTTGGTTCAGAGGTATCTGGTGCTGAACTTGGTAGGGCGGACTACGGTCCGATCCCCCGCAACTGCAAATGGGTAAAATAAAAAGGGATTAAACCAACTCTTGTACCAGAATCCCATCACTTGAGATCAGAGTCACTAACCGGTCACTACACCATGAGTATGTACGGATAACGGGCTTAATGTGATTGCGCCTGAATGAAAAAGGACCTCGTAAAAAAGGGAAGTCTTAGCATAGTAAGGATATTAGGATCGATCTGTATACTTATGAGGTTTATGTACGCATTTCTGCGAGTAGTGTAATTACGATACCTTTGATTCAGATTGTCAGTGCCTGACAACACACCCTTACTCGGACTTAGAAGCCCTCTTTGCCCAAAACCTGTATACACCATAATTTTCTTTCATCTACTTTTAAGAGTTGTTGCTTGAGGACAAGCAAAGGTCTAAGCGTGGGAGGATTTGATCGCACTAAATCGCACTATGTTTCTGACTCAAATATCACATGTTTTCCTTAGTTTTTATTGTCATTTTCTCGTATTATGTTCCTTTTTCCTTTGTTTTCAGGATTCTTGTCATTTCAGAGCCTTTTGTGAAGAAACGAGCCAAAACGCCAAGAAATTAGGGTTTTTCAAGATATTCTGCACTTATGGCGTTCAGCACCGCGCTGGCTACAGGAAACGCGATGACGTGGCCCACTTTCACCCAGAGATCAACTGCCACGTTCCCATGATGTGGCGGTTCCAAGCACCGCGCCCGCGGCCACCCTCACCGCGCCCGCGGCCTTCACAAAAAGGTTCCCGCTCAAAAGAAGTTAAGGGGCATGCTGGTCCTTACGCACCTCAAAGTTCCTCTATAAATAGCTTTCGATTCTCATTCTTTAGTTTCATCCAAGCTTAGTACAATCTTAAGCCATATACTATCAGTTTCTGTAAAGTAATAATCTCTTCACATCGGGGAGTTATTGCGGTGTAGATTGAGTTGTAATCGAGTCTTGGAGCACTTTGGTTGAAGTTCATCATATCGGCCTTACTTTTCCGTAGATTTGTATCAGATTCAAGTCTCCGACCGGAGCAAGGTTCTAATTTATTGCATTTCTTTATTTAATTGCTCTTATCATAGTCTACACGTTTTATAGACTTTAAATGCTCTTATCATAGTCTACACGTTTTATAGACTTTAAATGCTCTTACCATAGTCTACATGTTTTATAGACTTTAAATGCTCTTACCATAGTCTACACGTTTTATAGACTTTAAATGCTCTTACCATAGTCTACACGTTTTATAGACTTTAAATGCTCTTACCATAGTCTACATGTTTTATAGACTCACACTTATTATGTCTGGCTAAACTATAAAGGTTAGGATGTAATGATTGTCATCGTGGTTGTGTTCCAATTATCATGCTAGTGAAAATACTATGGGGATGTTTTGCTTCTAACTTAAGTCAATTGTGTTTTAATGTTTATTGGGTAAGATCGAAAGCCGTCCAAACTAATGATACGACTTGATTATTATTTAACCAAACAAAAAGAGCGAGAGCCGTTGATTGGTTAAATAGGAATCATTGACCTTTTTAGAAAACGATTTTGAAACTATTTTCGGACGCGTTTGTAGGTTTGAAATCTGACTCTTGGTCAAAAGCCAAAAGTCTCTTTAAGTTAATCTTTCCGAGTAAGATCACTTTTCTGTTAAGTCAAAACTATCAATTTCTTAAAAATAGGTTTACCTCTTTAACGCGGAAGGCACCCTTTATATGTGACAATAAAGGAATTTAATTTAAAGAGTAAACTCGGTTCTTAGTAGTCAAAAGCTACAAGTTCCCGTTAAACTGATTCTTTGCTATCAATAGAAAATACTGCCCCATAAGTAGGTTCATCTACGCATGACCGGACCAATATCTGATTACATGATTTACATTCCAACCTGTCTTTTAAACTGTTATTTACCTCGCTCATTTGTGCACTGCACTCACATCAATATCCTTATTCGCCTTAGATAAGCACCTTAGCAATAGAGTTGATAGATTGACAATTGGTCTCTGTGGTTCGATAATCTTATATATTACTTCGATAGGCTGTACACTTGCAGTACTACATTTAGGCTATACGTTACAGATAAACACCCATCAGTGATCACCGGAGCAATAGGAAGACACCTTAGAAGCTACCCTCATGCCAGGTTCCCGGATCATGAGGACTTACTAAAACATCCTCTACTCGACGATCACCTTTCGAGAGGCAAGGCAACAGTGAAGCGTACCCTAGGGGTGGTGTGTGACTTGTGTGTCGTTTTCAAATATTTTGTCTTGTTCATGTCATGGGTGATCTACGCTTTGTTTTTATTTTAACATTCATTCTTGCATGCAATCTATTAGCAGTTAAAAAGTTGCGAGAAATATAAAGTTCCTAAACTATTACAAAGGCGCGGGTCCACATCGCCAAATTTAATCCAGGACCCGATTTGACATAAAATAAAGTAAAGTGCGAGAAATATAAATGTCCGAATTACATGGCTTTGGGAGAATTACATTAATAATTATAAGAAAATAAAATAATGTGCGAAAAGAATAAAAATAGAACGTTTGAGGGCGTTGGACCCTTTTGAAATTAAATTGAATTAAAAATTAATTAAGTATTCAATAAAAGAAAAGAAATGTTTTTTTTCGTTTTTGTATTTAATGAAAATAAAGAAAAGGATTAAAATTATAGTTTAACGAAACCTTAATTCTAAATTATTTTTAATTATTAAGAAAATATTAAGGTTTAACCTAATTTATTAAATAATTAATGTACATGTTTATTTACAAAATATTTAGTAATTAATAATGATAATAATGATGAGAAAATTATTTATTTAAAAAAATGATGAAAAGTTAAAAAAACCTAATTTCTACATATTTTAATTTATTAAGAAAAATATTAAAGTTTTGAAACCTAAATTAACTAAGTTAATTATTAAAGTTTATTTACAAAAAATAATGGTGAAATTAATATTAATAACAATAAACATTTTTAGTTTCTGATTTTTTATTATGAAAATTATTTTAGGAAATTAAAGAAAACAATTAAAAACAATTAAAAGAATAAAAAGGAAAATCAAATAAAAAAATAAAAATGTGCAAACCATGGGGGGTATTCAGACCCAAAGGGAGGTTTTTTGTGAGAAATCTGGCCCATTAGACAAAAAGCCTTGTTTGGCTTTCTGGCATCACGTGCGTGATCATTGACTCCTGAGTACCGTGGTCTGCATTCTTTGGCCATTGAATTGGGTTTCATGGCCATTTGTGTTCTGGCCTCAACGTTCCTTAATCTTCTCAGGATGTCTGTCTCGCTATGTATTGGTGCCATGCATAAGTTTTTCTACTTTGGCCATTTGGCTTTTGGCCTTTGGCTTTTGGCCTTTGGCTTTTGGCTTTTGGTCATTTGGCTTTTGGCTTTTGGCCATTTGGCTTTTGGCCTCAATGTTCCTTAATGAACCTGCATGGGATCCTGTCTAAATCTGCAGTGTTGAATCTCACGAACACATTAAATAAAATCATAAAATGCAAATAAAGCCAATATATGAAGAAATTTAATGTTTAGGCACAATATGGCATGTATGAATGATTATACCCTTTTGATCATGGAGATCAAATCAATCTTACCCTTACTGGAAAATTAGTGACCTGAATGCTTTTATGCCTTACTGGAAAATTAGGATCATGGAGATCAAGTCAGCCTTATCCTTACTGAAGAAGTAGTGAGGTGTTGGTTTGTAACTGTGATGGCTTGTTTGTAGTGAGAGAGGGATTTGTAATAAGGATTTCAAGGTTTTAGGGTTCTTAAAAGAGTTTGATGTTCTAACAGTATTGTGGTAAGGTTTTTTTCTCTCTTTTTCTCCTCCCTGGTTTGTGTGAAAAGAAGGTGATTATATAATGGAAATTAGGGTAAAGAAAATGGGCTTTGAATGTGCAATTGGGCCTCCAATGTTCACTTGAGTTCGTCACTTTCCAGGCTAAATCGCAGGGACTTAAGTGCAATTTTTGAAGTTGAAATGTGAAAACAAAATGTAGCCGACATCGATAACTAACTCATGTCTGAAAATCGGCTCAATCGGATAAACGGTGAATTAGTTATGAATTTTTGAAGTTTCAGCTCAGACAAACTTATTTTGGGCTCCAGTGTCGACTCTGACACGTTCTTCAATAAAAAACTGGTATTGATCGGAGCATAATCCGGTCTCGACTTTTGAAGCAAAGTTGTAGATCTACGAGTCAGGGACCTTGTGTAAAAATATGAGCCCAATCCGATAAAAATTGACCGAGTTATGAATTTTCGAAGTTTCGGCCCAGATGAAATAATATTCAGCATTCAGGATTATCAGCGTGTCACGCACTCTGAGCAAAAAACGAAGGCCTTTTGAATACCGTTTGAACTCGATACCTTCTGTGAAAATGTAGCCAACTCAATTTGTGAAATTTTGGCGCCGGAACCAGCTCGATACGATGAAAATCGACCAAGTTATAATTTTCTGAACATGACGCAAATAAACTTCTGTCACAAATTTTCTGTATGAAAATACTTGATAAATCCACATTTTTGAAGACCTTCTGATCGAAATTGGCTTCCATCCGTGAGAGATGAAAACGTAGATAATGTCAAGACGGAATTTTGGCCACCGGAACGGGTTCAAAACGAGTCACGATCTTCAAGTTATGAATTTTTTAGCGCGTAAAAACTGCACTTTCAGCACACTTTTTCACCATATTTCTTCAAGAAAACTCGCACATTCGGATACCTTCTTTAAAGAATTGACTCTTGAGCCGAACCTGAATTTGAGAATACGTTATCAGAGATATCTTGGCGAAAGAATACATGAATATGACGCGCCGGGTTGGACTTGTGAATTTTTCTTGAAATATTTTGAGAAATATGGGAGGGCAAATTTTGGGGTACAACAGTTGCCCCTGTTCAATCTTCTTAAACCTGAGGATGTAGATTGGCTGACGTGCCTTTCGTAATCCGAAGGTGGAAAATGATTGGACACTAGAGTGCCCAGAAATTTGCGCTCACATAGTAGTGTGATGGTGGGAATGGGCTTATAGATGCCATTTGGAGATTGATGGATAGGATGATGGGCTTATAGATGCCATGCTGAGAGGTGATGGAAGGTGGATGGGCTTATAGATGCCATCTGGGTGTCGATCGCGTAAGAGATTCCTTAGCGAGAACTTGCGTACCTGAAAAAGAAAATGATTACCTGGCCTGTTTACAGGAGTTGGTCTTCAAACTCTTTGTATAGATGCGCCATGACTGGTTACAGGAATCGAATCTGGAGCTTCAAATGGCGATGAATGAACCAGGGATGGTTACTACCTCAACAGGAACGGTGAGAGAACCTTGGACGATTACTACCTCAACAGGAATGCTGAGAGAATCTTGGGCGACTTCAACCTCAACAGTAATCATTGAGAGAATCTTGGGCGACTTCAACCTCAACAGTAATCATTGAGAGAATCTTGGGCGACTTCAACCTCAACAGTAATCATTGAGAGAATCTTGGGACGATTACTACCTCCGCAGTATCGGGGAGAGAACCATAGGCGACTACAACCTCAACAGTAATCATTGAGAGAATCTTGGGCGACTTCAACCTCAACAGTAATCATTGAGAGAATCTTGGGCGACTTCAACCTCAACAACAATCATTGAGAGAATCTTGGGCGACTTCAACCTCAACAGCAATCATTGAGAGAATCTTGGGCGACTTCAACCTCAACAGTAATCATTGAGAGAATCTTGGGATGATTACTACCTCCGCAGTAACGGGGAGAGAACCACAGGCGACTACAACCTCAACAGCAATCATTGAGAGAATCTTGGACGACTTCGACTTCAACAGTAACGTTGAGCGAATCTGGGGATGATTACTACCTCCGCAGTATCGGGGAGAGAACCATAGGCGACTACAACCTCAACAGCAATCATTGAGAGAATCTTGGACGACTTCGACTTCAACAGCAACGCTGAGCGAATCTGGGGATGATTACTACCTCTGCAGTATCGGGGAGAGAACCATAGGCGACTACAACCTCAACAGCAATCATTGAGAGAATCTTGGACGACTTCGACTTCAACAGTAACGCTGAGTGAATCTGGGGATGATTACTACCTCCACAGTATCGGGGAGAGAACCATAGGCGACTACAACCTCAACAGCAATCATTGAGAGAATCTTGGACGACTTCGACTTCAACAGTAACGTTGAGCGAATCTTGGGATGATTACTATCTCCGCAGTATCGGGGAGAGAACCATAGGCGACTACAACCTCAACAGCAATCATTGAGAGAATCTTGGATAACTTCAACCTCAACAGCAATCGTTGAGAGAATCTTGGGTATCTTCTACTAAGTCTTTATCAGGAAAATCTGTTAGGGGTCGATTTAGTTGGACTAGAGAAGGCCTTGGACTGGATAAGAAACAGAAAAATCTGAACCGGTCTAGGTCTTGAAATCTTCAACTGGAATAAGTGTCAGAACATCGCCATGCCTGGGTCACATCCGAACCATATCTGGAAGGAAATCTGGAAGAAGTATCAGAACATCGCCATATCTGGTTCACATCTGAACTATATCTAGAAGGAAATCTGGAAGAAGTATCAGAACGTCGCCATATCTGGTTCACATCTGAACTATATCTAGAAGGAAATCTGGAAGAAGTATCAGAACGTCGCCATATCTGGGTCACATCTGAACTATATCTAGAAGGAAATCTGGAAGAAGTATCAGAACGTCGCCATATCTGGTCCACATCTGAACTATATCTAGAAAAAGTTGCGATAGTTGATAGTAATCATTTTTGTATTGACCTTTCCTGAAAAGGTAAAGCATTAGTTGTATGCAAGATCATGATGCATGAACTGGATGATTTCAAGATGTCCTCAAAAATGATGAGATTAGTGTTGTATGATGCATATGCATGCTATAATGTATGAAGATGTAATGTTCATGAATGCATTTTTGTCTAAGAAAATAAATCCTTGACGGGTGCCAGGCAGTTAACTCCTGGGCTGGTGTTGAAGAATAGATTTTGCTTCCGCTGGGGATGATAGTTGCAAGAATACCAGTAGGAGAAGATAACTCCGTTGGGGGATAAACTTGGCGAATGGATTACTCTGCGGGGAGAAAAGTACTCTAACGATCTTGTTGGGGAGCAATACTCTGTGGGAAGAGGGGTACTTTGCTGAAGTGTTGATGGTAACTTCATTGGGGATACCATTGTTGTATTGGAAGTGTTAATAAACTTCGCTGGGGATAAGAAGACTACGTCGAGGACGCTCTTTCCGTGGCTTTTGGCTGAGGATAACCCAGTTATATCCTGGTAGGGAAATAACTCTTTGAATAAAGTCGGGAGACGCGTTCGTGCTCTGCGAGGGTAAGCTTCCAGAATCTACTGGGGATAAGCTTACTGCTTGGGGAGATGAATTCCAACTTTCCTGGGGAACTAGATTGGACTCTCTTGGGGAAGTTTTGAGCTGTAACGGTTAGGTTCTTCAACGGAACCTACCTTGATACCTTGGAGGACAGAACAATCAGATTGCTTAGACCACCCATTATTGCCCCTGTTTCTATGGGGGAGGCACCTGTGGGATGTTGATAATTGTTGAGGGTCAAACCTTCTTCAGGTAGGCCAGTGACGAGATGACAGGACATAGTCGTACGCTTTAATCCCTAACTTTTGCCTGGACCGCCCTTTCGGGTTTTTAGTCCACCGGGATACCCATTTTTTGCCCAAGCCGCCTTTTCAGGTTTTCGACTTGCCGGGTGTACAATTTTTTTTTATATTTCATCCCTTCATTTTGCCCGAACCCTTTTGGTTCGCCGGGAAGCCCTAATTTTTGCCTAGGTATGTCAACCTAGCGGGTCTTTGATTATGCGTAGTATTTTTTCGACTATGTCCACGTTCAGGGAATGTAGGGAGTTGCCCCTGTTGGAAGTATTTTGCCACACCACTAGAAGGTGTTTGATCAGGCAAGATTCGTTTTTGGAGTGCCCTAAGTGACTCAGGCGGAGACTTGCCCCAGGCTATTTGGCCTTTACGAGATTCTCCGAATCTTGATTGGGTTGCCCCAGATGACGGACCATGGTCATGTCGTGCCCCTTGGTTGGAAGTGCTTTTGTTCACTAGGTATTCCTCGTGCGAATTTCTATGCTGTTCAAACAAAAAGTCATATGCAAACAAAGTTATGTTAAAAATGCAAGGCTCATGTCTGTCTTGAAGATTAAAAATGCATTTTGTCGTAAAACAATGTGATGTCAACTCAAGATTTTACAGCGAGCCTTCAGGAGTCAGGATACCTTTCGTAACAGTATGCTTTCGAACTAACCCATGCTTCGGCTAGGACTTTTAAGGGTTATAATGTGGCCTGGTTCACGGTTTAAGAAACAAAGGATAAAGGCTCAAAATTTATTTGTACCCACCCGCTCTTCGTGATGTTCTTCAAACCTAAACTCAGTCGATCGTGCGTTAGACCTTGTTCGAATCTTTGCTTTGATATACCAGTGATGGCTCGGATATTGACAGTTTATTTTAAAATAGGCAGTCATTCCTTTTTTGTCTGATTTTTGTTATCCCTTTCTTTTTTTGCCTGAACTATTTCCTTTTTTGGAATTACAGTCAGCGAGATGCCCCAGTTTTGTAAGTCTCCTTCATGGATTTTGACTTAATGGGTTTTTTATTTTTGAGATAATGACTGCCTTTCTTTATTGATTGTTCGGAACCATCACTGTCTTTCGTTTTGTAAGGACCTCTTTGGTGCCATTCGTTATGCACTTGGATCAACTGAGAGACTACCCTGCCCCAGGTTATGATTAAGGGTTTTAAATTTCGAAAAGAAAAACTCCTACTTCTTTGGCTCAGAGGGGTTGACGAGGGATTATCTTCCTTATAACTCCAGTGTTTAGGAATTGAAACAATGCCTGTACCTCATCAGCGGGGTCTATTCAAAAGCATACTGTAAAGATCGTGGTATCGTTTTCGTCATCCTCCCTCAAGAGGCTTAGAATTATTAATCGAGCGTTGATCATCAGAAAAAATATGAAAATAATTTGCATATAGTGAATACGAATATATTGCTTTAAAACAGACATATGCGATGCATTAATGAAATAACAACGTTTAACATGAGTAAATGTTTGAACAAAAGAAAATTAACAACTTGAAAGTCCTAATGAACAAAAATCTTTTTCCTCTCAGGGCTTGTTACTTCAAATGGTGAGCCTTGGAGGGATGATAGAAAAACTCAGCCTGACCATCTTGTGTGAACTCCAATGCTCCTTCATCAATCAGGTCCTGGATCTTGTTCTTCAGGGCCCAACACTCATTGGTATCATGTCCTGGACAGGCAAAGTGGTAGGCACACCTTTTATTGGGATCATAAGTAGGATGTGTTGTGTTGGGGTTCTGGGGATGAGCCCTTAGTGTGATCAGATTCAATCTCAACAGGCGTTGTAAAGCTTGAAACAGCGACATGTTGAGCTGGGTGAACTGCCTCCTGGGCTTGTCTGGCTGAATCTGGTGCGGTTGATGATGAATTTGTGACACTGGAGCCATTTGAGGAGCTCTCCCCTTATCTCCTTGTCTCAAGGATGATGGAATGATGACTGGCTTTTTACCCTTAGATGTTTGCCCCAGTTGGTTACACCGAAGCAGTTGGTTGACGAGAATTCCGAGCTCATCTTGTCTTTGAGCTAACCCTTGAATGGCAGTCCCCTGCCCCAGCATCTGGGCTTTCAATGCATCCACTTCAGCTTGCAGATGTTTCAGCCATTCATCCTCAGCGCTGTTCCTGACTAAAGTCTCCATGAGAAGTGTCCTTAGCTCTTCCTGCCCCTTGGATAGATTCAGGAGGATTTCCCCGAACCGAGTCTCTTGAGCAAGAAGGTCCTGGTTATCTTGTTGGGAAGCCATTGCTGAAATAAATAGCGGAGATGGTAAGTGACATGTCCAAAGGGTACCTGTTATGCAATGATATGTATGATATGCATGCAATGTTTTCAAGGACCTCGCAGGGTAAACAAGAAAATTTGTTAGAATTTGGGTCTGGTGGTTTGATTGAAGGAACTTCATGTTGTGGAGAGTCCTTCTTCAAGGGTCAAAGGCTCACCATATCCAGTGGGTCAAAGCCCCTGACTTTAGTCATCATGTCTGGTTTTGGTTTCCAAACAACCTTGGTTAGGGGAACCTTCTTCAAGAGTCAGAGCTCACCATATCAAGTGGGTCATAGCCCCTGACAACTCTGTCTAGAGGAAAATAAATCCTCTTTGCCCCTTGCTGGGATAGTTGATTCACCATGACCTGCATCACAAGCCCTTGATATCCTTGAAATGGGTTAGGATGTATGCAATGGTATGATGTTATGGTATGCATGGGGTAATGTGAGTAAACCCTGTTATGAGTCCCAATTAAGGACTGCAAACCAAAACCTGCAAGAAACTCAAGTAAGACCTGTCATGAGTCCCAATTAAGGACTACAAACAAAACCTGCAAGTAGTTCATGTGTCAGCTAGCAAGCATGCAAATAGTCAAGTACGAAGGCACACAAGTCACACAGAGAGCCCTTAGAGTTTAGGCCAGCATGGGGTCTGGGTATTACCCTCTTGAAGTTGGTGGGTTCAACCTGTCCTATTAGAAGTAACCGGGTTCTAAGGGTCCCAATATCACGGGATTGCTTTCATTGTTCATCGTTTCGATTTAGCCACTGAACTGGCGACCGAAATATTCCAGGAAAGCAACCCTCAATTGAGCGTAGTATCGAGTATCAACCAACCTCGGACTGCACCAAAGTCAGTTATCTCACTACCCTAAAGAGGCCAAGATAGTTCAATTAAGGTTCCTAAGGTCAGTTGATGCTTCACGACACCACGCGGAGGCCCCGTACTCTCCTTGACTGAACTCAAGGGTTACCGGTACACACCAAAGTGCCACATCAACGTAGCAGACTGCTTCAACCATGTCGATATACCCCGCACAGTTCCCTCACAGCCTTGTTGCTACTTTCTAAGAAGGTATCCCCAGATCCGGGTTAGGATCTATAGAACTCCCGAGACAGTCCCACAATTTAAAGCAAGCAAAGAAAGCAATTGAAAACATAGTTATGAACTAACCCTAAGGTACACCTCACTTTAAGTTTTACTCCCCAGCAGAGTCGCCAGTTCTGTGATCGGTGGATCTGGAACTGACTGTTTAAAGCTGGTTCGCGAAATGTCGCAGAAGCAAGAGTCGTCACCGTCTTTTATTTTCTCCAAATGGAAAGGACAAAAGCATAGAAAAATTTCTTAAAGAGATTGCTCTCGGTTCGGGAGGTAGATTATAGAAAGGGAAGGTGTTAGCACCCTTTCTATCCATGGTTATCCATGGGCTCTTAGATACTTGCTCATTTGTGTTTTCAAAAATGGTTTGTTTGCTTTTCAATGTGGGTTTTAAAAAGTTTCTTTGAAAATTCCAGTTCGACTCTTGTATCGGTCCTCAAGAGTGTTTGAAAAATTGCTTTCGAAAGCTTTTTGAAAATGTGTCAGTGTGAAAAGTATTTTTGAATTTGTTTTTGAAATTAGAGCAAGTATCTAGAGTCGTCTACCTACCCTAAGGAATTCGTCTATGTAAATGTCCTTAAAGTAGTGCCATCCCACCATTGAGAGGTAGGTAGCACTACCGTTGGAGGTGTTCGGGTCAATTCGAGGTTCGGGACATGGTGATCACCGGAGCAATAGGAAGACACCTTAGAAGCTACCCTCATGCCAGGTTCCCGGATCATGAGGACTTACTAAAACATCCTCTACTCGACGATCACCTTTCGAGAGGCAAGGCAACAGTGAAGCGTACCCTAGGGGTGGTGTGTGACTTGTGTGTCGTTTTCAGATATTTTGTCTTGTTCATGTCATGGGTGATCTACGCTTTGTTTTTATTTTAACATTCATTCTTGCATGCAATCTATTAGCAGTTAAAAAATTGCGAGAAATATAAAGTTCCTAAACTATTACAAAGGCGCGGGTCCACATCGCTAAATTTAATCCAGGACCCGATTTGACATAAAATAAAGTAAAGTGCGAGAAATATAAATGTCTGAATTACATGGCTTTGGGAGAATTACATTAATATTTATAAGAAAATAAAATAACGTGCGAAAAGAATAAAAATAGAACATTTGAGGGCGTTGGACCCTTTTGAAATTAAATTGAATTAAAAATTAATTAAGTATTCAATAAAAGAAAAGAAATGTTTTTTTTCGTTTTTGTATTTAATGAAAATAAAGAAAAGGATTAAAATTATAGTTTAACGAAACCTTAATTCTAAATTATTTTTAATTATTAAGAAAATATTAAGGTTTAACCTAATTTATTAAATAATTAATGTACATGTTTATTTACAAAATATTTAGTAATTAATAATGATAATAATGATGAGAAAATTATTTATTTAAAAAAATGATGAAAAGTTAAAAAAACCTAATTTCTACATATTTTTATTTATTAAGAAAAATATTAAAGTTTTGAAACCTAAATTAACTAAGTTAATTATTAAAGTTTATTTACAAAAAATAATGGTGAAATTAATATTAATAACAATAAACATTTTTAGTTTTTGATTTTTTATTATGAAAATTATTTTAGGAAATTAAAGAAAACAATTAAAAACAATTAAAAGAATAAAAAGGAAAATCAAATAAAAAAATAAAAATGTGCAAACCATGGGGGGTATTCAGACCCAAAGGGAGGTTTTTTGTGAGAAATCTGGCCCATTAGACAAAAAGCCTTGTTTGGCTTTCTGGCATCACGTGCTTGTTCATTGGCTCCTGAGTACCGTGGTCTGCATTCTTTGGCCATTGGATTGGGTTTCATGGCCATTTGTGTTCTGGCCTCAACGTTCCTTAATCTTCTCAGGATGTCTGTCTCGCTATGTATTGGTGTCATGCATAAGTTTTTCTACTTTGGCCATTTGGCTTTTGGCTTTTGGTCATTTGGCTTTTGGCTTTTGGCCATTTGGCTTTTGGCCTCAACGTTCCTTAATGAACCTGCATGGGATCCTGTCTAAATCTGCAGTGTTGAATCTCACGAACACATTAAATAAAATCATAAAATGCAAATAAAGCCAATATATGAAGAAATTTAATGTTTAGGCACAATATGGCATGTATGAATAATTATACCCTTTTGATCATAGAGATCAAATCAATCTTACCCTTACTGGAAAATTAGTTATGAATTTTTGAAGTTTCAGCTCAGACAAACTTATTTTGGGCTCTAGTGTCGACTCTGACACGTTCTTCAATAAAAAACTGGTATTGATCGGAGCATAATACGGTCTCGACTTTTGAAGCAAAGTTGTAGATCTACGAGTCATGGACCTTGTGTAAAAATATGAGCCCAATCCGATAAAAATTGACCGAGTTATGAATTTTCGAAGTTTCGGCCCAGATGAAATAATATTCAGCATTCAGGATTTTCAGCGTGTCACGCACTCTGAGCAAAAAACGAAGGCCTTTTGAATACCGTTTGAACTCGATACCTTCTGTGAAAATGTAGCCAACTCAATTTGTGAAATTTTGGCGCCGGAACCAGCTCGATACGATAAAAATCGACCAAGTTATGATTTTCTGAACATGACGTAAATAAACTTCTGTCACAAATTTTCTGTATGGAAATACTTGATAAATCCACATTTTTGAAGACCTTCTGATCGAAATTGGCTTCCATCCGTGAGAGATGAAAACGTAGATAATGTCAAGACGGAATTTTGGCCACCGGAACGGGTTCAAAACGAGTCACGATCTTCAAGTTATGAATTTTTTAGCGCGTAAAAACTGCACTTTCAGCACACTTTTTCACCATATTTCTTCAAGAAAACTCGCACATTCGGATACCTTCTTTAAAGAATTGACTCTTGAGCCGAACCTGAATTTGAGAATACGTTATCAGAGATATCTTGGCGAAAGAATACCTGAATATGACGCGCCGGGTTGGACTTGTGAATTTTTCTTGAAATATTTTGAGAAATATGGGAGGGCAAATTTTGGGGTACAACAGGGTGATACAATTAGAACTCAAGGTGGGAACAATACTTCGACCAACTATGTTCACGGTCATTTCAATGAAGCCCAACTATAATCTACTCTTAGGTAGAGAATGGATACATGGCATAGGTGCAGTGCCATCTTCGATGCATCAACAGGTTACAATTTGGTGCCCTAATGGCATCGTGGAGAATATCGAAGCCGACCAAAGTTATTACTTGGGTGAAGTTAACATTGTTGGAAAAAATAGCTTCGATAGAAACTTGGCTCACATAGGGCCATGCAATCCTCCTGACTTCAATTTGGCACCAGCACCAAATGCCTTTTGCTCCCTCTACCTGCATTCCGACCATGGTTTCCAGTGGGATAGAGAAGATTTATCAAACACTGACTATGGAGGAGTTGATGACATACGGCCAACGGGATGGGGAAGTGAATTCAGTGATGATGATTGAATCACAAGCTTTACAAAAGATTTCGGCATATGTAGCCAAAAGTAGAATGATCGCGGCCTTAGAGGCTGAAGTCAAATATATGGCTCTTGAAGCCAATGAGCAAGTATTTCTTCCAGAAGGTCCTGGGAAAGAATTCGAATCGGAACCACCTGACTCGACAGAGGAAGAAATGCAAAACCAGAGGCTAGATGCCATCTATGATAATGAGCCATTGGGTTTTGAAAAGGATCCGTTGGCAAACAATGTTAAAATGCTAGCGCAAGATCCTATGGAAGAACTAGACATGGGCGAAGGTTTGGTGAAAAGACCAACATACATTAGTGTGAAGATAAATCCAGAGTTTAGGATCGAAATAATCCAATTATTGAAGGAGTTCAAAGACTGCTTTGCATGGTATTTTGATTAAATGCCTGGTCTCGACAGAGAATTGGTAGAGCTTCAACTACCCAATAAAGCCTAGAAAAAATCCTGTCAAACAAACTCCAAGGCGTTTTGCACCAGAGATCTTGTTGAAGATCAAGACGGAAGTTGAAAGACTGTTGAGATACAAGTTCATCCGAACAACCAGGTATGTCAGATGGATTGCAAATATAGTACCTGTTATAAAGAAAAATGGTACCTTAAAGGTGTGCATCAATTTTAGAGATTTAAATGTTGCAACATCCAAAGATGAATATCCAATGCCTGTGGCGGAAATGCTCGTCGATTTTGCCGCTGGGTTCGAATACATGAGTATGCTTGATGGATACTCGAGGAATAATCAAATTTTCATTGATGAAGAAGACGTGTCGAAAACTGCATTTCGATGCCTTGGGGCTTTAGGCACTTACAAATGGGTAGTAATGCCTTTTGGCCTAAAAAACACAAGGGCAACATATCAAAGAGCAATGAATTATATCTTCCATGATTTTATTGAAAATTTTATGCAGATTTACATTGATGATATTGTTGTCAAATTTATTTCAGGGAAGAATCATATGGACCATCTTCGACAATCCTTCGAAAGGATGAGACGCTATGGTTTGAAAATGAATCCTCTAAAATGCGCTTTCGGCGTAAGAGCAGGGGACTTCTTAGGATTTTTGGTCCACAAGAAGGGAATTGAAGTAAACCATAACAAGACTAAAGCCATTTTGGAAGCGAAAGCGCCAACTAGCAAGAAGGAGTTGCAATCTCTACTTGGGAAGATAAATTTCCTGAGGAGATTTATATCCAACTTAAGTGGAAAAACGCAAGCCTTCTCACCACTACTTCGACTCAACAAAGGAGGACTCGAGTGGGGGCAAGAACAACAAGAGGCTTTCGACAAGATCAAAGAATACTTCGCCAATCCACCTATTCTGGAACCTCCTTGTAGAAATAGGAGTATGAGATTGTACATAGCTGCATCTGATAAAAACTTTAGGAAGCATGTTAGCTCAAGAGGATAAGAATGGTGTCGAAAGACCCATCTATTACCTCAGTAGAGTTTTAAACGATGCAGAAACTAGATATAGCGATGTTGAAAAACTATGTTTATGTCTTTACTTATCGTGTACAAAACTCAAGCAATATATTAAACTAGTTGATGTTTACTTTTCGTCTCATTTTGATGTTTTCAAATATATGTTATCGAAACCCATCTTGCACAGTCAAATTGGCAAATGGGCACTTGCATTAACTGAGTATTCATTAACCTTTATGCCTCTTAAGGCTGTAAAAGGTCAAGTGGTAGCAGACTTTATAGTTGACCACTCAATAAATGAAGAATCAATCAACTACCTGAAGATCGAACCCTGGAAGTTATACTTCGACGGTTCTAGTCATAAAGATGGAACTGGAGTAGGAGTCCTAATTATTTCTCCAAGTAAAATTCTAACAACATTCAAGTACAAGATCGAAGGTTCTTGTTCGAACAATGAGGCTGAGTACGAAGCTCTAATCGTAGGCCTTGAAATCTTGTTAGAATTGGGGGCAAGTTTAATGTTCTAGGTTTTTCAATTTGGATCTTGGAAGTCACTCAAAAATGGTCGTGAAAGTTGGTCAAAATTTTTGAACGAAATAGTAAATAAAATGCCTTAAAAAAGACTTTTCTTCCAAAATTCATAACTTTCTCAAATTTGATCCATTGATGATGAACCTTATATGGATGGAAAGGTCAGGGAAAAATGCCTAACTTTCATGTTGAGGTGTTTTAATTTGAAGCTTGAATCAATTTACTACATGGGCAACCACCAATGACTAACATCCAATGACACGTTCAGCGATCCAGACTGGATATAATGTTCATTGACCCAATAAAATTTGATCCCTCAGAATCTCCTACCAGGATTTATTTACAATGATATCCATTAGTGATCTCACAAGGCTGACCTTCACTCAGTCCCCTTTGAAACATGACTACCATTGACCCAATAGAATCCACTACCAAGATTTCATCTATGATGACCGCAACCAAAGTCTTCTCAAGTCTTATGATCTTCACTCGATCACTTGAGGAACCAACCTATTCTAAACATAATTGTTTTTATGGAGATTACATGAGTGCTTCTTATCAAGCAGATTACTCCTAATTTAAGTACATATTGTTTGACATAATTCTGAGCAACAACTCTTGTGTACAAACAATTTACATGAAGATCTTAAGAAATAACACAATCTGAGCAATAACTCTTGTGTTTTACATATATCTACAAGGATGAATATAATCTAAGTTAAGTGCAATATCTTGTAGTCTTCTTATCTTCATCTTCATTGTTGAGCAAGCTGTGAGCAACAACTCCTTGCTTCTTTATAATTTTGTCAAGATGTATATGATTGATAGTTTGAATGACACCTTATAGAATTATTCATCTTCATCTTGTTTCTTCATTAAGCAAGATATAAGCAACAACTCCTTACTTTTTCATAATTCTGCCAAGATGTATATGATTGGTAGTTTGAATAACATCTTATAGAATTCTTCATCTTCATCTTATTTGGTTAGCTTCAACATGTTCAGCATAACTATTGTTCTTGTTGTTGTTATAATGGTTGATAGCTTTTTGGTTATGTTCCAATAATGACAACTTTCATATTAACATTGAACACCAACCTCTCATTTTAAACTTATGATTCTTTTCTTATACAGCCAAGCAAAAATAGAGTCGTTGGCTATTTGAAAAAGATTTGTTACAAATAGTACTGCTATGTCATTTTCTCTTCCACGATTCAAGTTAGCGGAGTGGTAGTGGAATAAGGCTTTTTTATACTGTGTACTATTGTACCATGTTAACGTTATATTCTTTCCTTCTGCACTTCATAGGCTTCTGCGAGCATGAGTTTAGAATCAGGAACATAACATAAGGTCTTCAGAATGTCAAGTCTTCAAAGTCTTCAGAACTACGTCTTCAGAGTCTTCAATACTTGGTCGTGAGAACCTATTATAGAGAACCTTGGATCTTTATAACTTCAAGTATTTGGAATATTCATAACTTCCATCTTTAGAATATTTAGCAATTGGTTCTTTAAGAATCCTTTTAAGAACTTTGTTATTAGAAACACAGGTCTTCAGCATCTGGACTTCAGTAGAAACTTTGTCTTCGGATATTTTAACTTTGTCTTCTTGAAACAAGTTATCTTTTTAGAAACTAAGTTTTTAGCATTTGGAATTCAGTAGAAACTTTATCTTTAGATCTTCTAACTTTGTTTCTTTGGAACACATTGTCTTTAGAAACTTGAGTCTTTTAGCATTTGGACTTTATTAGAAACTTGAGTCTTCAGATCTTCTGACTGTTTCCTTAGAACACATTGTCTTTAGAAGCTTGAGTCTTTGGCATCTAGACTTAAGTAGCAACTTCTGTATTCAGATATTTTGTCTAGTTTCTTTAGACAGACATCAGAGCCTACACTTCAGAGCCTTCTGGAGTGTCTTGCTACTGTTCCACAGAACTTGTGTAGCGCAGGAGCGGAACTAATTCTCTTCTAATGTCTTGGACACATCATCCATCAAAAGCAGAACCTATATGTTAAGTACTCAACAATAACAAACATTATAGTATCAAAATTGTTCATACCAACATACTCATTTGTTATCATCAAAACTCAGAGATAATATTGCAGAACCAAATCTTGTTCTTACAGGTCTTCCTACTAAAGTCATAAGTGAATGTAAGAAAGTATATGCTTACACCATTTGATGCAGGCTTGATAGGTACACACACATCTGAGTAAATTAACTCAAGCTTTTCTTTGGCTCTCTATGTAACATGCTTTGGTATGACTTCTATGTGTTACTTCCCCATTAAACAATCTGAGAAGGTCTCCTCAATGTCCTTCAAGTTTGGCAACCCCTTTACCATCTCCTTCTTGATGAGTGTGTAAATACCTTTGAAACTTAAGTGGCCATGTCTACATTGCCATAAGTGAGTGACATTATCAATGGCAGCCTTCATGCACATGAGAAGAACCACATGTGTAAAACTACAAATATTCTGTTGGAAAAAATAATTGTGCTCATAATCAAGCCTTTGTCATAATGAACACCTTGCAGCCTCCATCCCTGAATGCTATTGTTAACTCCTTTCACATTAGTTGCCTAACACCCATAAGTTGTTTCTTCAAGCCTGACAAGTAATACACATTAGTGATTACTTGAGTGATACCATTCATATGAAGCTCCAGGATTCCCTTTCCCATAACATGCATCTTGGAATCATCCCCTAGCTTGACAAACTCACGAAGACTTCAATCAAAATTGAATAGGCATTATTTGGTTCCCACCATATGATTAATGCATCATGAGTCAAGAAACCACACTTGATTGTTGGTTTTTGGTTCTTCCTTTTTCGCCATGAGTAACAACTCTTCACTTTTATTAAACTCAGTAAAGTTTGTTTCACCCCAAAATTTACCCTCTTGATTCAACATATTTATGGCTTATGTTTTATCATATGAATATCATACATATTCATGCATTTGAAATGGGATCAAGGCAGTTCCAAAAGGTATCGAATGCTTATCAAAGACGCTTGAAGCTTTGTACAGATAATCCATGCAGTGAATGAATGATTTCTTACCATGCCTAATTCCAGTGTTTTCTATCATGTCTTGAGTGGTAGAAGAAAGCCAGAGATTTTGTTTGATTCAGAACAGTTCAAGTTGAAAGTCTATTTCGGCACGACATACTTCAAAACTTTATAACTCCAGGATAGGGTATTATTTTGAGCTGACATTTGATCACCGAGTCTGTATGTATATTATCTTCACTTTTTCGTGTTCAGGTGGGAGCCGATTATGTGCAGAAGACAGTCAAATAATTTCGTTACTAAGTTTTTGGGTTACTAACCAACGATATTTATGGCGTTCAGAAATTTATAACTCTGATTTTATATACCGTCTTGAGGTGGTTCTTTCGCCATTGAATCCGTCTCAATATCCTCTCTAACTTTCATGTTCGGGCCAAAGTCTAATTCTCAAAGGAAGGTCTCCGAATACGTGAATCTATCAGAGTTATACAGTTGAAAAATACAATAAAAAATATGCTGAAAGTGCAGTTTTGGCGCACTAAAAAATTCATAACTCGAAGCCCATGACTCGTTTTGATCCTGTTCTGGTGGCCGAAATTTTTCCTCGATGTCAGCTACACTTTCATCTCTCACGGTCGGAGGCCAATTTCACTCAGAAAGTCTCCAAAAATATGGATTTATCAGGCATTTTTGCACATGAAAATTGTGACAAATGTTTATCTGCACCATCTCCAAAAATCATAACTCGGTCGATTTTTATCGTATCGAGCTGATTCCTGTGGCATTTTCTCAAAATTGAGTTAGATAAATTTTATTTCTCTCATTTTCAAAATCAAACGGTATCCCAAAGACTTCCGTTTTTGGCTCAGAGCGTACGCAGCTCACTGAAAATCCTGAAGTTGGAAATTAAGTTGTCTGAGACAAAACTTCAAAAAATCATAACTAAATTATCGTTTATTCGATTGAGCCCACCTTCGGACACAATGTCATTCTAGATGTTGGATACATTTAGGTTTCATATTTCAACTTCAAAAATTGTACCGGGGTCTCTGCGAATTTGACCTGAACGTGTCGAGCTTGCACTGTCAAATGGAGGTCCAACTCAATTTCTCATCCAAGACCCAATTGGCCCATGCATATAATAAATTTTCAAGGAAAAATTCAAGGAGGAATCTCATAATTCACTAATTCTCAAAAAAATTCAAATATTTTCTCTCAACTTGCTCAAGGATCAAAGAGCAACTTTCTCTCACTTTTCATCAAGAACACCAATAACTTTTTCAAGATAAAAAAAGTCAAGGTTGATCAAGACTTCTCCGATCTCGAATCCGATTGTTGCGATCTTCAGACCTAAGCTTCCTCTTCACTTCTATCGTTGAGTTTTTTTGAATTAAGCATTTTTTGAAATAAGTGATTATTGAGAAGCACTTTTTTGATTAAGCTTGAATTGAACCTAAGTTGAATTTAAATTGTGAAATTGAAGTTGTTGTTAGTATAACTAAATACTAATTTTTAGAATTGGTAGGATTTGACATGTAAATCTAACATAAAATTTTGCTTGTAGAACCTTACACTACGTGTTTGTTCAATTTCCTCTTAGAACTAACACAGAGTAGAAATTGACATAGAATATACTTTTGAACATGTGAAGTTATGCTAGTTTGTGTTGATGTACATAGCTTCCCACTAATATTTGTTTTTCCGTGAGTTATGACAATTTCTACATGACTCAAAATACATTACAAAACCATTCTTGACACACAAAATCTTGAGTTTATGAGAAATTGTCAAGATTCATGAAATTTGCCAAAAACTCGACATAAACTCATTTTTGCCATAACTTTTGATCTGTGATGAGTTTTTTCGACTTTCCTTAATGAAAACCAACTTTCTTAAGCATTATAAAACTCTCCACACGGATGGATTTTGATTTCGGACACATTTTGGTCAATTCTGGCAGTTTTGGAACTTGTGCGAAAATCGGTATTTTTGAGCGAAAAGTGACCAAACCGAACACCTTTTTGAGTACGTGTCCGTAGATAAAGTATCATATATTTTTGATTAATCATTCCGGTTGATTTTTGATGATATGTCGTTATTTCCGGATCACTTTTTACATAGGTACATATTATGGTTTTTGACTTGTAAAATATGAAAATAAAGTATGTTATATGTTCGCTAAGTGTGTGAGTTACATTTATAACATTTGTGTCTAACTTGTTTCATCTCTAACTAGTGATGTTTCTAACTAGATATATGCTTGTAATGTGATACCATTAGCATTAAGTTTAATTTCTATTACATAAGACTAACATCAAATTTCTACTTTAACAGTAATGCTTCTTTCTTTTTAGTTGTGGCTTGTTAATTTGATATAAGTACATCTAGTTTGCTAAAGGCATAGAAGGTTGTTAACTTATTCTTAGTTTGTTGATTTTACGGTATACTAATATAGCATTTTGATTCAATACTAACAAGTTGTCTCTACTTCGCAAATTTGACAATTTTCACTCTTTTTACATAACATGTGTATTTTTTCAACTTTGTGATTTTGGTGCCAATTGTTGTAATGTTCGTTGTTTGGGTTTGTATCATGTTCCGATTAACTCAAGATATATAATGAAACCATTTCCAAGTGCCTAAACTTGAGATAATCGGAAAATGACACAAACACCTGATTTACCATTTTGTGTACATAAACTCGTTTTAACCATAACTTTTGAACCATGCAAAGTTTTTCCGACTTCTTTACATGTAACTACCCTATTTTGACTATTCTGAAACTGTTTGCGCACTTACTTTCATGTTTTAGGAATTTTATTTTACTGTTTTAGCTTCTGTAATAGATCAAAAGTCAGTCGTAGGGTTTGAATTTAGTGAAATCGACTTTATTTTTGAGTCAATTGGGACGTTTACAAGCCGTCATGTAAATTTCATTAAATTCCGATAACTTTGATTTTTGGCTCGTTTTTCCTATTTTCGCTGTTTTATCGGTACAGTTGATTTGTACTTGCTGAATTTGACTTTTACATGCCATTTCTATGCTTAGTTTGCTTATTGTGAGCTATTGTGATCATGTTTGCATAGTTTCTAATTGTTTAACACTTACTTTGCAATTTCACATAATGTGTTTTTACCGTTTTGAGCTATTTTCCAGTTTTCACCATTTGAGCTAGTTTTGCAACTCTAGGTTGCATATTTGTCATATCTCACTTGTTTGTTGAGTTCGTACGAGGTTCACATAGCTTGACGCATATGTGGTTGCTTTGCTCGGTATTCCACTTTACTTGTGGGATATTGCATTTTGACATATGTCGAGACTTCGGTGTTCCACTTTATTTATGGGACACCACACGTGGACTTCTTATTTCCCTCATGTGAGGTGTATATATGCCATTGTATCTTATATGTACATGTGTTTGCCTGCAGGTTGCATGATTGTGATTTACTTTCGCGACTGGCCATGTATACTTTGCTTTTGATGCCTCGAAGCGCATTCTGACACTTTTCACTTGTTGATTCTAGCTTGATTCATATCCTCTGGGTTTCTTTAGTTGCTTTTCTTATTACGGGTTGTTATCCATTTGGTATTATACCACTTTCCCTTTTACTATTTTTGCACTTTACCACTTTTGATTGCATGAAGGGATCTCCGTTGTGGAGCATGTCAGGAATCCCTTTGGTTTATTTAAAGACTTGTTTAAGGAAATTATGTCAGTGTGCTAATTGTGTTTAGTTTGTTTAAAATCTTACCTTTTTGAGTAGGTATTCCGCATGTGTATTTACGTTTGTGCTTGTATAGCGGGATGTTTGGTTTTAGGTCCTATATTGCAACCATTATTAAGTCCTTCAAAAAGAGAGAGGCAAGTGGAAAGGGTTAGTAATCAACCCCCACCATTTTTATATTATTATCGTTCTTATGCTCACTTTTTGCAAGTTCCGAGCTTTGAACGTGTTCCCAAGATCTTGTGTATCGAGTCGGTCAAGTGGAAAAGGGTTTTGATTCTGGCCCCCGCGTCTTTCAGGAGTTCACATGACTAATGTTGATGCTCCATAATTGTTCATATCATATTATTCTGCTTGCCTGGACTTTTAGTGCCATGGTATAGTTATGACTTCCCACATAAAGCTTTTTCAGAATCGGTTGATATATTTCCCCTGGATAGAGCTTTTCCCTTTTCCCCAGTATATGATTTTGCATTGCATGTTTGGGTGCTCTCTTGAGCTAGCTTTCTCGAGCTTGTTGGCTTGCTTGCTTGAATCATCTTTGTGTGCATGTTTTAAGTTGATATACCCTCAACATATTCCCTTAGGGGCTCTTGATTCATCTATAGATGATTATATTAGATAAACATAGTTTTAGGTGATAGACCCTTGCTATGCTCCTTTAGGACTTCTTGATTCATCTATAGATGATGAGTTGAGATAGACATTAGGATTGTTATCCAAGCATGTCAACACAGGGTAGAGGTTTCCCTTCAAAATTCAACTATAGGGTCATCATTGTATGGTTATACTAGGGCTAGAGATTAGGATAGTCCCCCTTAGTTGTTTTCTTTTCTTTGCATATTGCATCTTAAAACAAAAACCTTCTTTTTCTTAGAAAATCATAAAACTTCTCTAATGAATTTAAATCCTCCTTTAAGGTAAAAAAATACAAACCAATCTTAATTGTTTGTGTATTTTGGCTTTATTTTAAACCTTGTCAAATCGATGTTTTGCCGTACTTACCATGATATTTTGCTATCTTTTTGTCGATGTTTCACCATCGCACATGTTTGCTATCATACATTGATTTTCAATATCATTGTTAGGTGTGATGTTTTTATCATCTAAATCATAATGATTTTCCATCTTTTTTTCGATGTTTCGTCATCGCATATGTTTGTTATCCTACTTTGATTTTCGATATCTTTGTTAGGTGTGATGTTTTATCATCTAAGTTTTGATGTATTGTCATCTTTTCCATGATATTTTGTTATCTTTTCGCCGATGTTTCGCCATTGTATATGTTAGTTATCCCACTTTGATTTTCAATATCATTGTTAGGTGTGATGTTTTATCATCTTATCCAATATTTTGCTATCATGTTAATGTGTTATCATCTTATTTGAGTTTGTGTTGCCATGTGATGTCTCGTCGTCCATGTTTTGATGTTTTATTATCGTTGTTGGTGTTTTGTCATCTTATCTGATGTGTTGCCATCTTGATTGTTGTTGTTATCTTTTTAACTAAAAAACACAAACTAACCAAAATATGTGAGCCGAACTACGGTTGCTCTGATTCCTTAAAAGGGATACGTAGGCATTAGGGTAGGGCCCGAACGAGCACAAATTTTATTTTCCATACATTATTTTCTCTTTTCTTTTCCCTCTTTTCATTTTCTTTTAGATCTAAAGCTTAGATATAGATTTTACACACCCTTAGATTAGAACAACATGAGTGGATACCATAGAGTACTACGGGCGTGTGGTGTGTTAATACCTTCCCCTCGCGTAACTGACTCCCTTACCCGATCTCTCGGTTACAAGACCATGATTTCGCCCTCTTTAGGTTTTCTCGATGTTTACCTTTCTCCTTCGTGAGATAAAAAAACATCAGATGACGACTTCATTGATTTTATTATCAGATGACGGTTTGGTCGGTTGTTTTAGCTGGCGGCTTCACTAGGGAATAGATTGACCTATTGTTGGTCCATCTCGGACTAGATCCTAGCTCTTGTTTGTTTACTACTTTGGGTGTTCATTTACTTCCAGTTATTTACATATTTATATACACTGCTTGCATATGTTTGTGCATGCATTTTATTGCTTTCCATATGCTGGTGATATTGTTGTTTCTTTGTCTCTCTGTGGGTGGGTGTTACAAGAGGTAAAAGGCCCAATACCCAGGCCAAGTGACAACCATAAGAACCTTAGGAATATAGTGGAACATGAATGGCTAGTCGAATTTGGTTTTCTAGTACAGTCATGTCGTCCATGCTCAGTTGAGTTACAAATGAGGTGTTATCATTTCACGTAGGTGTTTCGGTGATAGTGGCCTCAGGCAGACCCATGATTCTGAGTTACTTGTGCCTTACCCTGACCTAGTTTCACCCGTGAGTGGAGAGGTACGATTGATTCTTACATGTACAAATGGTGACTCTAGTTCTGACGGTGACTTTGGTTATGTTGGTGACTTGAGTTCTGTTGGTGACCATGTTCTGATAGTTAGTGTGTGTTTTTTATAGTAACTTTGATACTGTCGGCAACTATGTGTTCTCTTGGTTTTATTCTGGACTTCTCACCTTGTCATGGCTGTTTATTTCGGCAGTTATCTTTTATGACAGTGAGATTTTGGTCTCAGGAAGTTGTTGATCAACTCGGTACTTGATTCTTTTATGTTCCAAGGTGGCGTCGGACCTTTGATCCAATGATATTCATTATTCAATATAGAGACAGTGTAACCATTTTCCAAGTTTATGGAACCTTTATCCCGTGTTCTTACACATACAATATGTTAACATCATTTTGATACACATGTTCTTCCCATTTCCAAGGAACCGTGCTTGTGAGCTTGGCGTTGCATTTTCTTCATCTCTTACTTACAAAAAAGGTCAAAGCATGATGGTTCCTTGGAAATGATCGAACATGGCATTGCATCCACTCACGCACCTCATTCATATCCATGCACTCATAACAGGTACTCAGAGTTGGAGATTTTTATTCAGGCTTGGTATTCTCTCCAGAGTTATAGACTTGAATTCTTGTTGTCACATGTTCAGAGATCACTTATGGAACAAATTCGTGGGGTATTGGTCGGGATGAAGATTCAGATGTGGTTGTTTGTGGTATACATGCAAGCCTTAGCCCGTCATCGGGAACTCTTCTAAAAGGAAGATAATCAGTTGAAGACCCAGTTGAGTCAGATCATGGAAGTCTTGATGATAGTATCAGCAATCCTTCACCGACTGTTGCAACATGAGTTATTCTCTTCTCCTCATCTTTTGGAATTTCTTTCAAACCATGGAATACCTTGTGGATTTCATTCACTATCCTGAGTGCTTGGAATGTCTTATCAGTAGATGGTTCCTATTTACCAGTTAAATTCAAGAGGTTTGATTTATCAGTAAGAATGGGAGAAGCCTAGAGAACAATTTTGATCCCATCCCAGTGTTTTATTCTCATTTGTTTCCACACTCGTTTGAGCTTCAGTGGGTTAGGCTCCGTACTTCAGTATTGTTTACAAATCTCCCTTCCAAATCCTGTTACCAATGTCAGATATGGTTACGATGTTGGGGCACCCGATTATTCAAATAGGCTCACTATTTATAACTTTGGGCCACCTGATCTTCTCTTCAGCAGTCGATGCTTGTTTCCCAAGTGAATCCATGGGACAAAGCTTTTAATCAAAGATAGAAGAAGACTGAGAAGTATGTTCATACCATCTCAATTTCCTACATCCTGGTACTTCCTCACCTGTTGGGAATTCAGTTGATTAAGCTTCACACTTTGGAGAATATCCAGTTGATTAATCTCTCTCCTAATGCAAATGCTAGGTGTGTCTCCCATTCCGAGGCACTTGGTTGTGATGTTGATGATTGCAAAGGTTGAAGTATAAAATCTAGCATCTGCCTGACGTCTTTCTCAAAGTTCAATTTCTATTTGATAGACTGCATCTCTCCCGTGTGGTAGAACATACTTGGTGATTCAGTGTACGCATTTTTGCTTAGTACAACATTCACTTTCTCTTTTAAGAGAATCTTCTATGAGTATATTCTGGGGCACTCGGCTATTCAGTTGAAGACGGTTTATCATTTAGAGATAAAATCTAGCTTGGATCAATTCAGAGACTGTCATGTCCATATCAGACGGGGAATCTCTTATCTAAGTGAGACTCGAGGTTGCTGAAGAAATCGAAGCAATCAGTCCATAAGAAATCTTGTCTCCTCAATATGGTCGCAAGACCGTGATTTCACCCTTTTAGGTTTTCTCGATGTTTACCTTTCTCCTTCGTGAGATGAAAAATGTATGATGGCGACTTCATTTATTTTATTATCAGATGACGGTTCGACCGGTTGTTTCAAAGTTGACATCATTTTTCTGCCAACTTGGACACTCACTTTGATAATGTCCTATTTTTTTACACTTGTAACATTGTATCTGATCTCTGCTTAGTCTTCCTCTACCATGGCCATGAAGACCACCACGTCCCTTGCCTCGATTGTTGCTACCTCCACGACCATAGTTTGCAATCTTTAACACATGTTCTTCCTCCTTTTCTTGATTAATCTTCATCCTTGCTCATGCACCAAGAGACTATTTTGTAGCTCATCAATGGACAAGGTCGTTACATCATTTGATTCTTCTATGGAGCAAACCACATAATTGAATTTTATGGTCATAGACCTCAACACCTTCTCAATAATAATAGTTTGTTCCATCTTCCCACCTTGAGCAGTCATCTTGTTTGCAATGGTCAAAGTTCTTGCGAAGTATTCATCAACTGTTTCGTTATCCTTCATGCAAAGAACTTCAAACTCACGCCACAATACTTGCAGTTGAGCCCTCTTCACCTTCGTGGACCCTTGATACTTCCTGCGTATGAAATCCAGAATATCTTTGGCCATGTCAAGAGTTAGAATTGTTTCAAGAATTGCTTGAAACATATAGTTTTTAGCCTTGAGATCCTTGAGCTTGCTTTCTTATGCGAGTTTTCTTTGATCCGATGTTGCATTTAGTGGTGCAACCGTGACGCTATTCTCAACCAATTCTCAATACTCTTTGGATCTAAGAAGATTCTCCATAAGTATGGCCCAATAATCGTAGAATCCATCCAATTTATGAATCACTGGTCTCAAGAACTCTGATGAATCAACCATGGAAACGATTCAGAACTAACAATACGAGAGAATAACAAAAGTAACAACTTTTTCCACCTTAACACTAAAAATTGCGTTTTTGAATTGAATGAGACCCACCTGATTCAACAACCAGTACTCCTTACACCACTTGTTGAAATGTGAAAAAAGTTCATTTTCAATTATTGCTTTAATACCTTTTTACATACAATACAAAAAAATACTTATATAAGAAGTAATCACATAAAATTAATTCATAACTAAATCCAAATTCGATAAACTAATGTCCAATCAAGGTCTAACAAATAATACTTAATTTATATCTCAATAGTTTCTTGGTAATTCACCTATTTTTCTCTCTATATGCAGATATGTCTATCTATTTGATTATTTAATGTTAATATGGATTCTGTTCTGGACTAGGTCCGACAGGCCCAATAGCATTGATAAGGCCCAATCCAAATGGACTTGCTGAGGACCACGCCGACCAAAGGGACACAGTCGTGCCCGACGTGCTCCCTGAGGTTACTTGCTCGACCTCGAATTGTCCAGCTCGACATCACCGTGAGCATCCCAACTAGGGCAGACTCATTCCACTGCACTCCCAACGAGACCCCGAAAAGACCGCGTCTCTGTCCGCCCGCACTTCACGCAGAACATCCAGGGAGGGGACCACGTGCGGTCCCCACTACGCACGTAGAACCTGGCAGTTCCTCCACTGGGCCAAACCTGCCCGGCCCAATGAAGGAACCTTGGCCCAGCGCTGGGGGCTATAAATACCCTCTGCTTCCAGAGGGTCAAGTATTCATCATTCTACCCATACTTACTATTTCCTGCTCGTGCTCTTACTTACTTCAGCATCAGAGTGTCTTGCAGGTACCCCCCCCCACCTCGTTCAAAACTTTCAGCTCGGAGCCAGCCGTGACGGTCCAAGTCTGATCAGGTTAGATCAGTGGCGCCGTCTGTGGGAAACTAGCTTCCCCGTCTTACAAACAACTCAAAAGACCAAAGCTCATATTCAAACTACCTGTCATGGTTGATCCAGCTCGCGATGAGCAGAACGTCCGTGTCGTCGACACTAATAACGGCACGGCGGACAAGAACGGACATCTCGACAACACCGGCAATCCCGGCCACAACACCATTCCTGCAACAACCGTCCCCGGAACTTCCTCATACAGGGACGGGGCTACTGCATCATCCTCCTCGCTCCCACCACCACTCGAGGACGACCCGGCGGCCCTCGCCCACTACAGAGCCTCCCGATTTCAGGAAGTCCCCGTCCCCTCCGGGGCGGATGCCACCATACAAGCGCTGTTCGCAGTAACTAATCAAACGAACTATCTCATCTTCGCCCAAGGAGAGAGATTAAAGGCGCTTGAAGACGAGCGAAGACCCTCGAGGAGGCATCGGAGACCACATACTTCCCCTCCTCGAGTGACTGAAGCCCGACACCCTTCTCCCCCGCGGAGACACTACAGGGAGACCTCTCGAAGCCCATCTCCCCGGCCAAAGCAGAGGCGACCCTATTTGGAGAGAGAGCTCGTTATCCCTGCCGGAGAACCCAGTCGCGACCCGGTAAGGCACGACAAGAGACACACCGGAGACGGGCGTGTAACATTCAACCAACGAGCATCACGCTCGAGGGAGACTCAGCACGACCATCGTGCCAGACAATACTACAGGTCCCCATCTCTGTCTCCGGAGAGGAGCGACGAGGACGACCCCCGCGGTCCCCTGTCGCAGGCCATCATGGATGCACCCATCCCCCCGGGCATGGAGAAGCCCCCACATCTGAAGGAGTACGATGGAGTCGCGGACCCGGTCGACCACATTGACGGGTTCGAGGCTATGCTCCATTATCATAATGTCGGGGGGCCCATCAAGTGCCGTCTTTTCCCCACGACTCTCAGGAAGGCGGCCATGGACTGGTACAAAGGGCTCGCCCCGGGCTCAATCACCTCGTGGTGGAACCTGAAGAACCAGTTCATCAGTTCCTTCACCACTTCTCGACGCCATCCAAAGACCGAGGCGGCGCTCGAGGCCATCATCCAAAGACAGGATGAGACCTTGAGGGAGTTCATCAACCGCTTCAACCGAGAAGCGATACAGGTCCCCTGCACGGACCACATGAAGAGATATCTGCTGGAGAGGGGGCTCCTCCCTGGCACAGAGTTCAGAAAAGCCGTGGGAATCGAGCCGCCCAGGTCTTTCGACGCCCTCCTCGATAAAGCTCAGGCATACATGGATTACGAGGAGAGGGAAGCGGCCAACAGAGCCTGAGATTCCAGGACTCGGGGTCCCAACAACAGCAGCTCGCGCCAAGAGGCTCCTCCTCGACGAACCGGGGAGAAAAGGAAAGAAGACAGACCCCGGGAAGTCCGGGAACAAAGGGGTCCCTCGGGCCGTTTCACCGAGTACACTCCGCTCACAGCTTCCCGCGAGCGTATCCTGGCGGAGTGTGCCAGTACAGACTTCAAGGACGGCGGCGTCAAGCGTCCCCGACCTGCTCCCGCCAAGCCTGGGGCGGACAAAAATAAATACTGTCAATACCATAGGAGCCATGGCCATCTGACAGAGGACTGCGTCCACCTCAAGGACGCCATTGAAACCCTCATCAAGGGAGGGAGGCTCGCGCAGTACCGGCGAAACGACGCTCCTCGTCGTGACGCCCATGAAGCCAAGGAGCCAGAAGAAGACGCCCGACCATCAGACGAGTCGGTGCCTATCCAGACCGCCTTCTCGGTGACCAGGCCCGAGGATTTCGACATTCCCGAGCACCTGCAGGAGCCGCTGACAACGCACAGCAGGTGGGAATACTTTCCCTCCGCCATGGTCATCAACGGGGGCGGGTTCAACGACCTCACCATCAATTCAGCTAAGAGGAAGTTGGACGAGCTGGTCGACGCGGCTCCCCCGCAAACAGTAACGTTCGAAAGGGTGAAGGACAGGTCAGAGCCCATCACCTTCTACCTAGAAGAACTCCCCGGCGGAGCCCCGAACGCGGTCATCCCCTTACTGATAAGGGCAAGAATGGCCAATTTTGACGTGCATCGCATCCTGGTCGACGAAGGGAGTTCCGTCGACGTGATGTACAGCCAGCTGTTCCGAACCTTACAGTTGGACGACTCACATCTCTCTCCGTATGTGGGGTCGGATCTACAAGGCTTCAACAACTCGACTTCTAAACCTTGGGGTTATGTCGAGCTCCTGGTTACGTTCAGCGAAGGAACGGCTACGAGACAAGTTAAGGTCCGGTTCCTCGTCATTGACTGCCCGTCTCTATACAATTGCATCTTGGGGAGACCGACACTGGCAAAGCTAACAGTGGTGCCCTCGACCGTCCATCTGAAGATGAAGTTCTACACTAGGAGGGCACGGGTAGCCACCATCCAAGGAGACCTAGCCGCTGCCCGTAGGTGCTTCAACGCTGCTTCCAAGGGACGGGATACCGTCGACATAGGGACCGGACCCGCTAAAAGGACAAAACAGGAGCCCGACAGGAAAGCATCCCCCGAGGAAGAAGTCCAGAAGGCTCCACCAAAGGTCGATTCCATAGCCCTCGACACCCGCTTCGATCAGGACGAGCCATCCAGCAGCGAGCAAATCCCACTCCGACCAATTCCGGACGGGGATTTTGAACTCGTTCCCCTCGGCACAGACCCGACCAAGGGAGTGAAGATTGGCAAAGACCTCCCCGACTTGGCCAGAAAGCAAATCAAAGCATGTCTGTGCGAGAATGCTGATCTCTTCGCCTGGAGCGCTGCGGAGATGCCCGGACTCGACCCTGAGGTCGCCTGTCACCACCTCGCCATTGATCCAGCCGCCAAGTTCGTAGTACAACGTAGGCGTAGGCAATCTCCAGAAAAAGCGGAGGCTGCTGAAAAAGCTGTAAAAGACCTCCTAGAGGCAAATTTTATTTCTGAAGCCCGGTATTCCACCTGGCTGTCAAATGTTGTACTTGTAAAAAAGAATAATGGAAAATGGAGAATGTGCGTTGATTATACTGATCTCAACCGGGCTTGCCCGAAAGATGCTTTCCCCTTGCCCAGCATAGATATGCTGGTCGACAACTCGGCCGGCTACAAAACTTTATCGTTCATGGACGCCTATTCGGGATACAACCAAATCCCAATGGCCTTGGGCGACAAACACTGCACGACATTCATGACCAGCTCGGGCAACTACTACTACAACGTAATGCCCTTCGGACTGAAAAATGCCGGAGCGACTTACCAACGCATGATGAACAGAGTTTTCAACAAACAGATCAGCGACATGCTCGAGGTATATATGGATGACATGATCGTCAAATCCCGAGAAGACACCGATCACGCAGCTCATCTCAAGACAGTCTTCGCCCAAGCAAGACAGTGCAAAATGAGGTTCAACCCCGAGAAATGCACGTTCGGGGTTAAGGCAGGAAAATTCCTTGGATTTTATCTAACAGAACGGGGAATCAAAGCCAACCCCGACAAATGCCGGGCATTCTCCGACCTCCCAACACCGACATCGAAGAAGTCGATACAAATCATGAACGGCATGCTCACGTCGCTGTCCCGCTTCGTCGCGAAGTCCGCTCAGCACGCCCTCCCCTTCTTCAAACTCCTTCGGAAGGAAGCAGCCTTCGAATGGAATGAGGAATGCGAGCAGGCACTTCGCCATCTAAAGCAAAGTCTATCTCAGCCGTCCGTGCTATCTCGACCCAACGACGGGGAACCGCTGTACTTATACTTGGCCGTTTCAAACGAATCCATCAGCGCAGCTCTTGTCCGCGAGACCCCCGACGGGCAGAAACCCGTCTACTTCACGAGCAAAGCCTTACAGGGACCCGAAAGCAGATACCAGCAGATAGAAAAGGTTGCTCTGGCCCTCGTCAACGCGGCGAGGAGACTCAGACACTACTTTCTGGCCCACACCATCATCGTACGAACCGATCAACCGGTGAGGCAACTCCTGGGTCGGCCAGATATGGTGGGCAGGATGCTGAAGTGGTCCTTGGAACTCTCTGAATTCAACATTCAGTACGAAAGCAGGAAAGCCCTTAAAGCACAGGCCTTGGCCGACTTTGTCGCGGAAATGACCACTCACGACCCTCCCCCGGGGAAAGATCACAAGTGGACCATCTTCGTCGACGGAGCGTCCAGCTCGTCCGGAAGCGGCGCAGGAATCCTCCTGGAAAACGAAGAAGGCGTAGTAATCGAGCACTCCTTAGCTCTCTCCTTCCCTACGTCAAACAACCAGGCAGAATACGAAGCCCTGCTCGCAGGACTGAGACTGGCAGAGGACCTGGGAGCCCGCGAGGTACAGATCTACACCGACTCCCAGCTCGTCGCCTCTCAAGTACAGGGGAGCTACCAGGCCAAAAACGACAACCTCATCGAGTATTTGAACTTAGTCAAAAAACACATGACAAAGTTCGTACGAGCAGAAATTTCACATGTTCCCCGCGAGCAAAACACGAGGGCGGACATATTGTCCAAACTTGCAAGCACACGAAAGAAGGGCGGGAACAAATCCGTCATCCAGGAATCTCTAGCACGTCCAAGTATGAAACGACCCTCGACTACAGTCGAGATCCATGCCATCGGGGATGCCACGTCCTGGATGACCCCGGTTTATAATTTCCTGACAAAAGGAGAACTCCCGTCGAACCAGGCCGAAGCTGCCGTTACCAAGCGACGAGCATGTTCCTACGTGGTTCTCGAGCAGAAACTGTACCGAAGAGGATTCTCCATCCCCCTCCTGAAATGCATCGACGAGTCCACCATCCCCGAAGTACTGCGGGAGATACACGAAGGGATCAACGCCCAGCACATGGGCGGTAAATCCTTAGCACGGAAAGCCCTTCGAGCAGGATACTACTGGCCGACGATGCAACAGGATGCCAAGGAACACGTAAAAAAATGTGATAAGTGCCAGAAGCACGGGGATATGCACCTCGCCCCTCCGCACGAGCTGAGCATATTGTCGTCCCCGTGGCCGTTCGCCTGGTGGGGTATGGACATCCTCGGGCCCTTCGTGCAAGGAACCTACCAGAACAAATTTCTCATCGTCGTCGTGGATTACTTCACAAAATGGATCGAGGCTGAGGCCCTCGCAAAAATCACCTCGCACAATATCCTCCGTTTCTACAAAAGAAACATCCTCGCCAGATTCGAAATTCCGCGGGCCCTGGTGACCGACAACGGTACCCAGTTCACCGACCACGGGTTCCAGGACTTCGTCACCAAACTTGGGACCAAACAACATTTCACGTCGGTTGAGCACCCTCAGACCAACGGGCAAGCCGAAGCCGCGAACAGAGTCATCCTCCGAGGACTCAAATGTCGACTCGGCGAAGCCAAGAGGGGATGGGTCGAGGAGCTCCACAGTGTCTTGTGGGCATACCGCACCACACCCCACTCAACGACGGGCGAGACACCATTTCGACTGACATATGGCACCGAGGCTGTCATCCCGGTCGAAATCATGGAACCATCCCGACAAACAGAGAACCCCCTCGACGAAGAAATGAACGACGAGGCGCTAAGGGACGAACTCGACCTAGTCGAGGAAATCCGATCTGGGGCAGCCCTGCGCGAAGCCACCCTAAAACAATGAGTGGCTCTACGCCACAACGACAAGGTCATCAAGCGCGAGTTTGAAATCGGCATCCTGGTATTACGTAGGAACCAGAAGGATTCCCGCGAAGGGAAGCTGGCCGCGAACTGGGAAGGACCTTATCGCGTCCACGGCACCACTGGTACCGGGGCGTACTACCTCGAGCAATTAGACGGAGAGCCATTACCACGACCCTGGAACGCTGCTAAGCTAAAGCAGTACTACAGTTAAAAACTACCAACACCTGGGACCCTCGACCAACGGCACCCTCGCTCGGTCAACGAGGAAAAACGTCCGACTTCGTATAAAGGCTAAGGTACAAGCCCGACATACGACCAAATCGCACAACATCACTCGGCGAACGAGGACAATCGATAGTGCCCGACGTGGACAGCTACACCGAGCACCACCGTCGTTGTACCCGTAAGGCAGAACACCCAGCTCGCGATGGGCAGTTCACGCTAAGGGCGAATAGTCCCTACCGGGCTTCGCGCCCGACTGAGCAACTTCGCTCCACATGCCCGACAAGTCGTCAAGAATGACGGGCCATCTAAAAGGGTCAAAGGGAAGTCTCTCCCCTCGAGCGCAACACTTAGGTGACTCTGGCCAGCGAAAGAGGGTCGGGCACGTATACAAACGAAAGACGGGCAGATTCGCTCGCTAAATCACAGCCACTTACGGACACTCCTCGGGCCCATGACTTAGGCTAAAATTTTATGCAAATTTATAAGATTTCAAGCACGGGCAAAACATTCAGATGTAAAACAACATTCATTCAAATAAAAATGCCCGAAGGAGACAAAGCAAACAATTATAAACCGACCAAGAAGGCCGGCGATGTTCATAACGTACAACCGACGGGCACGCAGGCCCAAAAAATACAAATGTCAAAGGCACGCAGGCCCGCTATCCTACGGTCAGGCTTCCCCAGAACCATCATTGTCGACGCCTGGAGAGTCGGGCGGGGGCACGATCATGCCATCCACGATCTGATGTGTGTGGCCTGTACCCTCAGTGACCAGACCAGGGTTCAACAAGGAAAGATGACCGACTGCAGAGTCGAACCCCTCCTCCAGAGCACCGACGTAATCTGCCTCGAGTAACCAGATATGGGCGACCAGCTCCGATCGACTCTTCAAAGCCGCTATGTCTTCCGGCTCGTCCTCGGCAGGAAGCATGGCGACGTTCATTTCCTCGATCTGTTGGGCCAAGCGCCCGACTTCGGTCTCCAGACGGTCCCTGTCCGCGTGGAGAAGCTCTCCCTCCTCGGCCAGCTTCCCCGACCTTTCTTTCTCCAGGACCAACATCTCCCTCTCAGCATCCAGCATCGCTGTCTGCTTGCGGAACATCTCCTCGGAGCGTTCCAGGGCAGTCTTCAACTTCCGCGAGCTCGAGGCGAGAGCCGCTTTCTCCTGCTCAAGTTCTTCAATATGGACAGGATCCCCCCTTCCTCGGACAACACCAGGGCCATCTCGGCCATTTTCACCAGCCCGTCCATGCTGGCGGCCAGATGCCTCTTCCGATCCTCCTTGCTCATACTTTTGATAGTCTCAGCCTCGTCGGCAACCACTGACAGAGGGAATCTCTCGAAGAAACCCTCCTCTTTGAAACAAGGGGGAAACCCGAAAGACCTGACAGCGCTGGCGTCCTCGCTGACAGCCGGGCCACTTTCCACCCGGGTCCTCTTCCTTTGTATCAAGACGGCATTAGGATTGACCTATTCAACCTCTGGGGTCCCGTCCGACGCGGCCCCCGAGCTGGGCGAAGAATCCACTCTCACCGCCTGAGTAGCGCTCAGACTGTGTGGCGGGCCCATCCTCGTCGCCTGGGGAGCCTTCACGACCCTCCTGCCTCGCTTCTGGTCGCAAGACAACTTCAAAAGCCTTTCCCGTCGACCGGCCATCGAACCTGCACAAAATAAAAGACGGGTTAGTATCGAGCAAGTTCATAAATAAATGACGAGCAAAGAAATTCAAGCAGTAAACGACCTAGCAGACGAGCAGCCTGCCTGAACGTCTGACACTCCACGAGTGCCTTAGTATCAATCGGCCGGGACTCGAATGTCGGATAACCCTCTGCATCCAAGACATCGTCCCCTTCCCTCGTGGCCCATCGGGCAGGGTGGAAGCTGTCGACGAACCGACAAAGTGTAGCGTACGCCTCCTCGTCCTCCGAGCACATGTCCCCGGCAGCAGTATGGTAGTATCCAGTCCCGTGCTCGTAGTGCCTGAACATCCAGTGCACATGGAACTTGGCCGTACGGGCCATCACGGGATTCCCATCGTCGCCCAAAACCGCCTCCCCGTCATCATCGCTTATGGGCGCCTCCTCCTCGTACAGGGATCCCAAAGCAGAGGTGGTAACTGGCCGCACAACGTACCACTTGTATTTAAAACCCCTTACGGAGTCCATATACATTTTGAAGAGTCTCCTCGAATGCTTTAAGGATACCCAGTTGTGTTTCCCTCCTTGGGACTGGCGCTGCAGATGAAAAATCCTGAAGAAGAGCGGTATGGTCGCCCCGATCCTTAGAAAGCGACATGTCAGCTCAAACGCCCGGATAAAGGCGAGTGAGTTCGGATGTAGCTGAGACGGGGCCAACTCCAGATGGGTGAAGACCCCGATCTGAAAGTCACTAAAGGGCAGCTGCAGCCCAAGATCTTTAAACGCGATCTCGTACATCGGGAAGTTGTACTCTGGGTACACCGAGCAGATCCGTGCACGGGAGGTCGGGCGCATGACAACGAAATTCTTCTGGAAGTCAGGCTGGCCCTGGCCCGCTTCGAGGACAGCATACGGATTTCGGTCACGCCGGCTATATATCGACGCGATCCCTCGGGGCTCGGCGCCCACCCAATCCAGCAAAGGGTCATCGACAGTATCAATCAAGCTGACCGACTCATCGACACTTTGTTCTTCATGTTCGTGGCGCCCAGAGGAGCATGGCTCGTCCGCCATGGTTACCTGCAGAGCACGGGAAACCAGTCAATTGGGCACGAAGCCATACGCTCGACAAACCACGTCGTCCCATGCACGACCACAAAAGTCAGTTTACACGAGTAGTCGCCTCCCCGACATCCAGAAACTCGATGTGTTCTTCTCCAAACCGACTACGCGGCCACTCTCCAACATGTCGACCCAAGGTATGAACATGGCGAGCAACATCATGAGACCTACGGCCAGGACCATGAACATACCGGGCGCGATCATGAATCAGGCGCCCTGGGTCATGAAGACCCCGGGCAGCGCTGCTGATTATCACCTAAAACTATGAATATACCGGCCACAAGCATGTGTTTGCCGGTCCTAAGCATGAATATGTCGAGCTAAGTATGAGTTTACCGGGCTAGTCCCACGCGCACAGTCCCTAAAACATCTATAAACGCTGAAAATCATGCATTACAACAGGAAAATGAAGAAGATAAACCACTTACTTGAATCAAAAAGTAGGATTCGGCTACGGAGTAAAAGAATTTGTAACAGAAGATAGCGGCTGGGAAAAATCTGGAAGAACAGCAGCAGTGGGAGCACAAAGAGTAGAAACGTGTTATGGGGCCCAAGGTTCCTATTTATAGTGATGACGTGGAATACCAAACGTCACCTCGGGCAACCACGGAGTTCCTCTCCCCGACGCGCTGCTCCCAACGCAATGATGACCCTACCATCATAGGGTGGCGGCACAGTTCCCGAAAGGTACCTCGTGTGCTCGATAGACACGCGCCGGTTAGGATCCTCCGGGCATCCACCGCGGAAGATGTCTCCGAGCACGGCACAGGGAGGCCCTCGAGGGCCTGCATCTCTATCCCGGGCACGAGACCCCGAAGCGGAAACGACCTGAGTTCAAGCCATGGCTCCTAACAAAGGAACCACGACTTGGGGGGCTCCTGTTCTGGACTGGGCCTGACAGGCCCAAAAGCATTGCTAAGGCCCAACCCAAATAGACTTGCTGAGGACCACGCCGACCAAAGGGTCACAGTCGTGCCCGACGTGCTCCTTGAGGTCACGTGCTCGACCTCTACATCTCCAGCTGAGGACCAAAGGGTCACAGTTGTGCCCGACGTGCTCCCTGAGGTCAGGTGCTCGACCTCTACACCTCCAGCTCGACATCCTGCTGTCCAGCTCGACATCACCTCGAGCACCCCAACTAGGG